>CM077349.1:33957183-36457183 GCA_039655645.1 Ammopiptanthus mongolicus | reverse complement strand
TTTGTTAGAGTTGACTAGCTTTTATTATCTCGATGTGTACCATATTCTCAGGAATTAAAAGCTTTGCACTTTATAGCATTTTGAAACAACTCTAAGTATTAAGGACGATCCTTATAAAGATATACACAATATTTAAGTTATAAAGGACGCACGTATAAACTAGCTTGATTGGACTTTGTAAATACTTATTCTAAGTCTAATAGGTTTAAGTCCATTGATCTGAAACTATATAAAGCGTATAAGAATAAACGTTATAAGGATAACATCTTTGGACTTTCACTTCCTTTGCAATAAAAAAAACGTGTTAGATCAAAACTAACTTGTTCATCTAATTTAATAACTTTGTTAACATCAAAACTTGAGGGGTCAGAAACCATAATCGCTTTGATTCCAACAAAGGGGTTAACTGTATTTCTTAAACAAGCTTATGTTTTATCCCAAGGGTTTAAAACGTGTGCTTTAAAAACTAGTCTTTGATAAGTTCTGAAAACCATCATCCAAGTCAATTACCTGAGTGCTTTTTCAAGCGTATGCTTCCTTCTGTTATCAAAAGAGTTTCTGTTTTGCAAAAAGCTTAGGTAAACACAATTCAACCTCCCTTTTCGTGTTTACATTTGTCTACTTCATAATGATCTTGCTTGCATGTTCGATCCGATGAGCCACTCGGACCGGCCACATGGCTGCTTTCCGGTCCGATCGATCCGACCGACCGGTCCAAGCCGAGTTTGATAACACTGGCTACAAGTTTACAATGCAGTACTCTGATTACTTAGCGCAATCATTTGTGACTTCAATAACTATATCTATATGAAAGACAAGTAAAAAGCTAATAAGATTGATATTGTTATATAAAAATGCTAGCAATACACTTTTTTTTTATTACTCTATTAAACACATTTTTATTATTGAGTGCATTTCATATGGAAATCACTAAGTCAAATGAGTTGACTCTATTTATTGTGTCATACATGAACTCTATCGAATAATAAAGAGTGTGTTGAAGATAATGTTCAAAAGAGTGTATTGATATAGCATTGCATGATAAATAATTTTTTTTGAAGCTAGACTGCAATTGGACAACATAAGGTCAAAATGAGAAGCGTGGTATCCCGCAATTCTATATTGGAAAATTAAATCTAAAAGAAGTGTCTGCTCATGCTTGTAGTTTAGGACACACACTGGAGCTTGGATTTGCCACAGTGCCTGCAAGTTAGTAGCTTGTTAGAAGATGAAAATCTTTTGGTCGATTGAACACAAGAGGAACATACTTACATATTTCAGCATAGCATGGTTGTTTGGAAACTGGGTCCTCTTCAAATGGAGGTGGGGCTTGGCCATACACCATATCACAACTCATGTCTTCAAAATCTGAGATTAAATTTAAATACATGTGAATAAAGTTTGAAATAAGCGCGATTAAATATAAAATTCAGAAAATGCAATAAAAAAATTTGGGCAAGTCGTAGGTGCAATATCATTGTAAAGAATGTGGACCTCAAGATTATAGACAGTAATCAAAGGGAAAAATAAAAGACTTAATTACTTGGAATCATTGTTAATGGAAGTCCAAATTCATTAGTAAAAAAATCTTGGGTAGGAATCTTGCACATATTGACGCACATTCCAACACAGCCACTGTTCTCTAGGTACCTTTGCAAGAAAAAAATACGAGGAAACAATAAAAAAAAAAGCAGAAAATTGTTACAAGGGGCTCTAGTTAAAGCAAAATGTAGTATATTTTAAATTAAAATAGGTACTAAATAGTCTTTTTCCGGCCTTCCATCCTCAACTGATTGCTATCCTTCATATGAAGATGGCTCTAATTTCTACAGGTTTTTTCGGAAACATAGATAACTTATGCATACGTTCAATTACCAATCTCAGAGACATGAAATCTACCTGCACTTTTTTATATGGACGCCACTTTTTTGCTTCACCCCATTTACCTCTACTTCCACAACCTGGGGCATCTCAAGAATCTGGATATCAATGACAACACTAACTAACATAGCAGAAAATATGAAATAACATATATTATGCATGAAGAGGGTAACATGACAACACTAACTAATATGTAAGAATTTGGGTAAATATTAAATAGCATGAAGAGCAGAAAGTATGCATAATGCATGAAGCAGAAACATTAGATAATCTAAAAATTTAGATACTGCTTGGTTCCTTTAACAGAAGTTTGGACTGTAGCAAATTGAAAAGTTCCAAAAAATTGTTCCCAGGTGTCATTGTAGTAGAATCTTAAATTTAGTTAAAACAATAACTTCCAGATTAATTTATTCTAGGCAAACATTACAAGCATTTTGATTCCTGGAAGGATTTTTCATCATTAGAAAGGATTAGACTCCTCTAAAATGAGATTGGATGTAAAGGAGCAACTAAGAGTATATCTATCCTTGAATGTTAAAGTGTTTTGAGATCTCAACTCAGTTTAACTAATCAATAATGAATATACTCTTACTTTACTACTTTATATATGATCTCACTTTAGAGGCCCATTTAAAAAACTGTTTTCAGGTTCACTGTTACGACAAATACATGGATCGAAACAGGCACTAATAAATAACAGTTGATCGAAAACCTAGAAACGCAGCCTGTTAACTATTTTAGTAACGCAAAGCCCTTATAAGTAAGAAAAATGTTAAACTCAGGCATAGCAATATAAATTAAACCCACTAATACAATTTAGTAAGAAAATTACCGCAGAAGGCCCAACTAACCAATGGAAAAAAGGCACTGTCAATGCAGCATTAAATTCTGCAGCCCATTTTGTTGGTGGAAACAATTTCCTAAACTGTAGTAACATAACAAAAGCGACTTAATAAACACGGTTAAAAGATTCAAACTACAAATAGATAGATAGAGGCCTTGAGCAAGTGCCTATATATATATATATATATATCTATATATATATATATATATATATATATATATATATATATATATATCACAAGTTATCCAGGAAAAACCCCTCCTCAACTCAATCCCTCTTGACTCTCCTTCCCAGTTCTCTTCAATGCTCTTCTTTGTCCTTCTCACTGCTTACCATATTTTATCATAAATATGATAACACATATAAATTACCAGGATCAAAAAGTGGGAAGCAAATCAATATCATATAAAAGGAAGTCTCAATTGCACTTTTGGTTCTTCCGGTATTATGATTGTGTAATTTTAGTCCTCCAGGTTTTAATTGTGGCAATTGAATCTCTTAAGTATCACGATTATGCAATATTGGTCTCTCAGATTTCAATTGCACCAATTGGGTTATCCCGAGTATCACGATTGTACAATTTTGGACCCCCAAGTATCACGATAATGCAATTTTTAACGTCAGTAACCTACGTGACTCACGTGAGACTCATTTGATACTTAGTGAGGTCAATTTGACAGCTTACGGGATATTTTTGTGTCATCATTGAAATTTCACACACTTTAATGGTCAAATGCACATTATTAAATGTCACATAGGAATAACATGTAACCTGTTAAGCTGGCCTCACTAAGTGCCAAATCATTCCCACATATGCTTCGTAAGCTATTGACATTAAAAATTGCACAATCATGATACTGGAGGGACATAGGAGACTCAATTGGCGCAATTGAAACCCGGGGGCCAAAGTTACATAATCGTGATACTCGATGGACGCAGTTGGCACAATTAAAACTTAGGGGGACTAAAATTACACAATCGTGATATCTAAAGAACCAAAAGTGCAATTAAGCCTAAAAAAAGTTATTTATTTAAAGCGTGAAAGTTGACTTCTTTAGCATTTAATTTTATTAAAATTTGCTACATTAAAAATTTAGGAGTAAAGGCCCATTTAAGTCCCTAATAATTTTTGAGGTACCACTTTTCGTCCCCAAAAAAAAAAAACTCACGAAATAGTCCCCGAGAATATCAAAAGAGTGACATTTTAGTCTCTCCATTTGTTTCCATGTTAAACACATCATTAAAGTGTTGATTTTTATCTTTAGTATGTCAGGTAGCCAAATAATAATCCTTACATGCATAATAGATCATAAAAATAAGTATACATTGACCCAATAAAGTCCCCAAGTATTATTTAAGTAATCAAATTTAGTCCCTGACAATTTCTATCGATGGACACATTAGTCCCTCTATGTTAAAAGCATCACATCGCATGCATCAGATGCACCACACCAGATGCACCAACACAGGTTAGCACAATGACGATATATATTAGCACTTTAATGTTATGTTTAGGGTGGAGACAAACAGAGGAACATAATTGTCCGTCTTATGTCATTGTCAGAGACTGTTCGATGAGTTTTTTTTTCTTAGAGACGAAAAATGATCCCTCAAACATTGTTAAGGACTAAAATGGACCTTTACTCAAAATTTAGTCAATATGATTTAATTTAGAATTTTTCAATTTTAATTGTATTTCTTAATTTCTTAATAATGACGTGTTTGACACTCAATATTTGCTTTTAATTTTTTCTGTCATGACATACTCTTTCAAATATATACTACATTACATTTTGCTCAAAAAAATATATACTACATTAACAGTATATTTTAAAAGAAAAATAGATAAAATTTTATCAATAATTATTTAAAAATTATTTTTATTTAAATATGTATAATATTAAATTATTTTCTTTTTTTTCGCCCATCCTCTGCGTCACAACGGTTATACGACGGTATTATATATATATTCACTTGTTTTCCAGGCAAAAATATCTCCTCAACTCAAACCCTCCCTACTCTTTTCAATTTTGTTTAGTGTCAAAGTCTCCTGTATTAGGATCAAGAACTATTTATAATAACTTAAATAATATTTCAGGAGCTAGTTTTTAGAATTAAGTTAAATTTAATTATTCTATCCATTAACTCTTTTTTTGTCCTTGTCATTACTTACCATCATAAATATCGGAACACATATAAACGACCGGGATCAAACAGAGGGAAGCAAATTAGCAATAAAAATTACTGTTGTAAAAAGAAAAAAAAAAAAAACAAGCAGCGAGAATTATCCACCTGAGCAGGCGCACCTGGAGGAAGCATAGAAAGGAGAACCTCTCGAACAACTTGCTGCTGCTGCATACGAGACCTACGTTGCATTACCCTCCTTGATACATCCACGAAACTTTCATAATCGTACCCCCAATCCAACCAACCTTTCTTCACGTTAGCTTTTCCTGCAGGATCGGCAAATCTTTCCATTTTTCTAGCGACAAGAGTCATGAAGGCCTTCTCGAAAATGCTGTCATTGTACCGCGTCTTTTGTCCCAAAGGAGCAGGTTCACCGGATGGCTCAGCTATCCCACACCGAATCCGAATGAGACCAGCTGGTGCTCTTGGACTACGCAATGATAGGAGTCGAGGAGGAGGACTTAGCTGGAAAACCTGGAAGCTCAGAACCACCATCAATTCCCACTGTTAAATTTCAGAATTCAGACACGGGACACAAGACCTTATCCAAAATCCCAGTCCCTCCTAGTAGATAAAATAAAATGATCAAAAAGCTTTGCGTGAAGGGAATCTAAAATTAGGCCCAAGAAATATTCATGGGTTTTCTTTTTTTGGGTGTGCAAGAGGAATGAGTATATTGGTTGGTTTGAGTTTATTTGTTATATAGACCACACGTTTCTTTATTATTATTATTATTATTCTGTAAACTATATCATTCTTATTTTTTTTTTATAATTATGATATAGGTATAAAATATCATTCACTGTCAACCATGATTAATTTTCGTCGAGAAACCTATTGACACACAAGTGAGTTCTCTCACCTTTAACATTATTAAAGTTTTTGAATTTTCTTATTACTTATTTTTAATTTGCACTTTAACTTTTAAAAGTTAAATTTCTCTGAGAGAAATAACTTTAAAAAGTTAAATAAGATATTTTTCGTCAACTTCCTCTTTCATCCCAAACTTAACAAGTTTATTTTTTTTGACAAGAACTTAACAAGTTTATTGTTAATCTTCTTTCTCTTCATGACATATTTACAATTCCATTTCTTTCCCGATCAAGTTCCACACTTTATCAAAAGTCAAACTTTGCTCCCAAATTCACATTTTATTAACATTCATTATTTTATTTTATTTTTGGTTAAAATGTATTTTTCGTCCCTCTTTTTTTTTTGTTTGCTAAGGTATCTTTCGCGCGCAACTGTAGAGACTAATCCCCCGAGGTACTGAACGACATTTAAGAGCTGACTTCTCTCAACCGGATTTTCTCCATATACAAGAGCTAAGGGTCGAACCCCTGACCACTTGCTTAAAGGGCCCAAGCTTGTTACCACTCGAACCAACCACATGTTGGTCATTTTTCGTCCCTCTAGTTTTTCATTTTGATGAAATTAGTCCCCCTAGTTTTTTTCGAGCGATTTTAGTCCCTACATTTTCTTAATATTGCGATTTTCGTCCCTCTGTCTAATTCCCATCAGAAAACTAACGGAACGTGCCTACGTGACAAACGTTTTGCCACATGGCTTGTCTTTGCCACGTGGCTTGTCCAGCTTACATCAAAAAATTGACTAAAATGCACTTTTCGTCCCTCTATTTTTCCATTTTGGCGCCATTTGTCCCCTTAATTTTTGTAGCAATTTTAGGCCTCACATTTTTCTAACATTGTAATATTCATCCCTCTAATTTTCACTTTGGTGAAATTCATCTCCCTAATTTTTTTTAGCAGGATACGCTTACGTGGGAAACACCTTCTCCACGTGGCTATCTAAAATAATATAATAATAAATTTATTTTAATTTTTATTATAAATTTAAAAAAATTGGTCATATGCAGATTAATTATCTCACCTTCTTCCTTTGAACTTCATCAAAGGTCACGTGTTGAGGCAAATGCGGTCAAAAGCCACAAATTGTACATTCATGGATAGCCAACTCATCGTAGTTTCCACCAATAAATCTCCATTAACAAAGATAGAGTTGACGCTTCAAAGAGGACACATTTCGTGTATCGAACAAGTCCAATTCGTTGATAATAAATATCCAATATTTTTGAAAGTTTATAATAAATACTAAAATAAATTATTATTACAATTTTCAAATATTACTTAATTAATCAGGTTTATTAGGTAAGGGAAATGCGTTCTCTTCGGAGCGTCAACTCTGTCTTCACAGACAGAGATTAATTGATGTAAGTATTGAGAGACTTAGAAATAACGCTAAAAGATTTGTGAAATGCTTAAGTGATTTGCACCCAGCTGATCTTCTATTTATATACACTTCTAGGAATAAATACAATTTACATTTACAAGGAGATTAATAATAATGCGACTTTCTAGGTGCATGTATGATATTTCCTAGATACATGACTAACTAGGTACATGAATATGAATATAATTGCTACAACTGCCAATACTAATTGCTACAAATTCCAACACTCCCCCTCAAGATAGAGCATATAGGTCGAATGCTCCACGCTTGGAACAAATGCATTGAATTCTCGATCCCCTTAGGGATTTTGTGAAGACGTCTGCTAGCTGATCATTAGAGGTAACAGATTCGGAGATAACTTCTTTAGAAAGAACTTTCTCACGGAAAAAATGACAATCAATCTCAATATGTTTAGTTCTCTTATCACTAGTGCAGTAAACACTTTTTCAATTGGTTAAAAATGACATTCTAAATCGGCTTTGGAACCGATGTAGAAACAAGAGATATAGAATGTGGGATCTTTCTACATCGGTTCAAGCTCATTCCCGATGTTGAAAGTGCACTTTCCACATCAGTTATGTGCCAGAACCGATGTTGAAAGTGCATTTTTTTAAAACAAAACTCCATTTTAAACCAGTTACAATCCTTGTCTCATACAACCAGAATCCCAATAATAACAGAATCTAAATCACTATACAAAGTTAGCCAAACTACTATTCTGATTAAGCAAAAGTCTTCTATTGATTCAACAAACTCAACTAAATACATATAATGTCACAAATTTAAACTAATTAAATACATATATATGACAACAAAGATATCAAAGAAACAACAAAGATAACAACGAAACCATATGTAATAAAAAAAAGAAAGAAAAAGAAACCATAGTCACAATGAAGATCAAGTTTCAGTCATATCAAGAAAGAAGGTTGCCCAACACTCCTTGATGTCCTTAATGTCCTCTTCAGAGAGTGGTTCCGGATTTTTGAAAATTTGCACGTTCAATTAACATAAGATAAATCTAACATTATAGCTAATCAACTACAGCTAAATATAATTAATCTATAACTATTTACAAATTCTATTAGTTATCTCCTTCCATCCATCTGTAATACCCGACAGTGACAATGTCGAGCATCCACTTCATGACATAATATCCGCACTCTCAGCCGCCACGTTGTCTTTAACAATACAAATGAATACCCAATTTGAATATATTGAGTAAAAACATAATATTAACTATTTCACACTGCAATTGAATTTCAGGCACTAATAAACTACTTACATTAGGGTAAATCTGTAACACCCCGATTTTTTTCATGCTTTCTAAGATCTGTAAACTATATAAATGAGTTTATATTTTATCTGAGATTTTAGAAAATGAATTTAAATAAAACAAGCTCATACTTATACTCTACGTTATCGTAGAGAGTTACAGTTAAATTTTGGGACGAAAATTCAGACGAAACCCGATCTGCATTTTCACTGACAATAAGATTGTACTGATAAAAAAAATCTAATTTTGACTTGTGAACGAAACAGTTAGGTTTTAAATCGAATTTCTAACAACTTTGGTAAATTTGAAATTTTTCACCAAAAGGTGAAATAATATAAGTTATACGGGCGAAATCTTAAATCGCGTAATTAACGGAGCTAAATACGGATTTACCAGGACCTGCTAACGGATAAACTTGAAGTCACATCAGGTCAACTCACATAGGAATGCGTACAGTGACTCATCAAGTAATTATGAAAACGAAAATATCTGAAATACGTTCACACTAATAAAAGACCAAAATGCCCTTGACCTTTTGTTTTAATTCCATTTTTGTCCCTAAAGGAAATGACTATTTTGCCCCTTAAGTGAACAAACTCGGACCTTTTTACCCTCCTTTTCCCACGCCTAAAACCATCTTCATGGAGCCATCATCCATTTTTTTTCTACAACTTCATCTTTCTCTAAAAGATTCTCTCATTTTCTTAAGGGAAACTTGAACCAAAAAGTGTGAAGAAAGTATTGAATCCTTGCCTTGTTCATCATCCAAGAGGTATGATTGCTCTCTTTGATCCATATGCTTCATGTTCTAGACTTATTTCTTGTTCTTCAATCCATGATCAACATATTCAAAGTTCTAAGGTCAATCTTCA
Organism: Ammopiptanthus mongolicus; assembly: GCA_039655645.1. NCBI lineage: Eukaryota > Viridiplantae > Streptophyta > Magnoliopsida > Fabales > Fabaceae > Ammopiptanthus > Ammopiptanthus mongolicus. The sequence goes on along the minus strand of CM077349.1, from coordinate 36,447,873 downwards.
AAAATCTCTAGAAAATCATAGAAGAATCCTTTTAATGTGAAATCAATTTCTATGATATAGTGTCATCATCCTTTATCACTATCCAAGAGCATGTAATCAAATAACATGTATAGCCTATTTTTCTAATGAGTGGCCGAACCCTAGACCTTGGGGAATCATGAGTTTTGCTTCAAGTTTTTGTGTAAAGAGACTTAATCTAGTGTTATGTATGCGTAAGGATCATTCATCCAAGAGTTAGAAATTTTTAGACATCTCTAGCTATTTTAAGTTACCATGGTCGAACCTAGGTCCTAGGAGACAAAGAAATGTATTTTTGTGATTGTTAAAGTTTGAATTTATTGTGTGAAGGTAGTGGTTGTTGATTTGTTTCGGGCGATTAATCGGCGAACTAGCTGACCGAGTCGGACGACGTTCATCTGGAGGATTACCTTCAAGAGGTAAGGGGAGATAACTTGAGGAACTTAATTTTCGACGGCTGCGTACTGTATTTGTTTGTGTAATCTGTAAAATTATGATGTATTGTCTTTAATTGTGGAGTGTTTTACATTATGCTTTAGTTAATTGCTTGATTATGCTTAATATGATATGTTGATTGAAATGATGATTGATGTTGTGCTAAGGAACCTAACATTGGTTAGTGTTCAAATCCAATTAAAGGTAAAAGCTTCAAAAAGCTTGAGACATACTATTAAGTGGACAAAAAGTTACAAGTTTTAGAAAGAATTTGAAGACAACGCGTCTTGACGTTTTATTTTAGGAACAAGAAAGTGAAATACATTTTATTAATGAAAATAAAAAGACATAAGGAAGGAAATTTGAAAACAAAGTTTAGTTTAGGAAAAGTGAGTTATAAAATGAAAAGTTTCTTTAGAAAACCATCAATAGAGTTAAAAGGATAAAACGAGGTATTTCAAGTAAAAGTATTTTCGAGAGCCCATTTTCAAAAGCAAGTTGTTTTAATCAAAGAGAAAAAGTTTTCACGAACTATCTTTTAAAGTTTTGATGATTTATTAAAGTATTTCAAAAGCAAAGTGGTTTTTGACAAAGAGTTTTACCCTATGGAAAACCGATCCCTATGACTTTGTATATAAGCTTCGGAGATATGGGTTTTGTTTTGTATTTCGAAAGGGAAAAGTTAAATTGAAAGTGAACCTAGAAATCGAGACGTCGGGATTCTAGTGTTCTGCAGAACACGTGGATCAATGATTTGTGTTAGTAATGTGGTCCTGTAAACTTGTGGACGATTTATATGCTCTAGAATCCAAACCCGAAACTGATGCATCAGTTTATGGTTTTGTGGTTGAGCTGGTTGGATCGTGTGTCCTTTTTGGTTAATTGGACTGTGTGTCCCTTTTAATTAAATGATTGAAAAGACTTAAGAGTCAAAAAGTTGTGGTGGTTGATAGATTTGAGCTTCAACAATGAAATAATCATACGAAATAGAAAAACTTACGAAAACAAAGGTTTTCTCATGCATTTGTTTTTCGGCAGACGTGGCACCAGAATGGGGACCTTGATGGCAGGGAATCCTGTGATGACTGCAAGTCATTGTGTATCATTGTGCCTTGATGGACATGGTGTCATACGCTTTGGAACACATTGTGCCTTGATTTGGACAACGTAGTATGACCTAATTATGATATGTTAAGTACCACTGAACTGTACACCCATTTGAGAATCGAGTAGTGTCATGGGGTTCATGTACTTCCGAATAGCACATTGGTGCTAGACATTGTTGCCTGATGGCCAATGTATTGCGAGCCTGATCCGCTCTTTTGAAAGGAGATGGAATTTTCGGAAATTAAGAACCAAGTACTAGATGATATATTTGGAAGTGTCATGCATATGTTTCAAAAAAAATGACGATGACTGTTGGGCATGAGACCCTTGCCTTATCTTTATTATTATGATATTCTATGTTGTGCTTATGATGCTTATGAGTCGTATTTGATATATATATGAACCTGTTGTTTTGTTTATTGTGTATGTAGTTGTCATATTTTGAGTTCATATATTGGTTTCTCACCCTTTCTGTATTTCTTGGCTAAGCTGTTTTCTTTTTGGCATATATTATTATCTGAGTACAGATGGGTCCATAACAAGAGAACTTAGCCCATTCAGGGGTCCGTTCCCTAGTCTTTGTGCGGCGTGAAGACCCCACTGCTTGGGTCATCCATCCGGGGGCTAGCAGTGCAGCATACACCAGATCCGTTTGTACCCTACGTGGTAATGTAAAGGTGGGACCTCAGGAGAGGATACACACGGTAGAGACGATCCAGATTCCACTGTCACCGATCTAGATGATCTTACAGTATCTTATGGATTAGGGTTCTCTACAGCATGAGATCCCCGCTGCCTAGCCTTTGCAGCAGCAGCCGCCCTTGACTCCTCCCCTTCCATTTATCTTAGTGGCAGAGGGTCCGGAGGAGGATCCTGAGTATCATCCTCATGAGGACGAGGGTGTTCCGGCTATCGGAGCCGGGGGAATTGAGATGGTCAATGGGAATATAGACTCCCCTGACCTTTCTTCTGATGGTGATGTTGGAAACTCCTTCGGGGGACTTTTCAACGGGTTGCACTAGTTTTGGACCAGCTTAGGGTTCTTTTGAAGTAGCGATTTTTGGGTAGTCTGTTATCGGCTACTGATGGCCATGATTTTAGAGATATGGTTTCCAGATTGTCACTACCTAGTTTTTTTTAGGATTTATAGTATTTTACTTTCTGTTAGTTTATCTTTTTGAAAACGGACAAGTCTGTCCAAGGTTTCTCTATGTATATGGTTAACTGATGATGCATATATATATATATATATATATATATATATATCGAGTAGTGTTGATAAATTTTCTTGAGTACATGTTATTTAACGTTGTAAGAAGAAAAAATTTTAGCCCAAGTAAGATCTAAGTAAAGAAAATCTGTTTTCCGAAAGTAACCAGCAAACTGTTATTTTATGTTTTACGTTGTTTTTTGGACATCATGTGATGCCAGATTAGGGTGTCACAAAATCCACCTAATAGGCCTGGGCCGACCACCATCCAAAAGACGACATGCGTTCATAGATCTATCATAATTAAGAAAATATACATTTAAAGAATGTTATAGATTTCAGAGTAATTAATAAAGCAAATGTAGTACAAATTAAATAATGCACGCCCTTGATTTCTTTTGTCGGCTTCCTTCCCAATGAACAGAAGAATACCACAACATTCATATCACGACAGATGACCAATAATTGCCAATGTTTACTGCATTTGGAAACAGTTAGTGATAAGTCACAGATAATTATAAATCACTTGTAAAACTTGTACTTACAAATGGAGGTAAGATGCTAGGTAGCATTGTTTTTTCCCTTCATCAAGCACACGCCGCATGTACGCGGTAATCTCATCTGGCCCAAGCGTCTCACCCTGAATTAAGCTAGGGTCAAGGAATCCATAAAGATGGAGGTTTCCCCTATCAATATAAAGGCAATGCAGATACCTAATAAGATATTGAAATAAATGTTTATTATAATAGTTGAAAACTTAATTAGTTAACTTACAAATAAAATGTACTTACGTGCACTATAATGAGACAACCGTGATGCAAAGCATTTCACTATCAATGCATATCTCCATGATGTCCCTCTAGGGGATATAGAAACTATCGGGCCTGCCATCGTGTTCCAAATTTATAAAAGATGACTCATTCCCAAGTTTCTCAGCCGCTAATGCTAGACGTTAAAGAGCACCACATGCGGCATCGTTGTCGGTACCCAAAGCATTAGTAAACACAATTAAGTTATTTCAATTGTAAATATAGAAAAACATAAGTAATTGAACAATTACAAAATACCTTGGCTGAAGCAAAAAACCTCACAAGTCTTCTCGGCTAAGGGGGGAAATTACAGGGGACCTGGCCCACTGTTTGAACCTCCTCAATCGGCATAGGGACTCGAGCATTAGCATATCGAACATTTTCAACCACCACCCTCACATGATCATCCGCTAATATCTATTGGTGCAAGGTATTTCCCAAGTTGTGTACCCTCCCAAATGCCACTAACCGGCGATCATGATGATCATCAACATACAGCTCACACTAATCCTCCTCCTCCTTATTAGGCTGATGTGAATGATCACATGACCCCTAAGTGCTCACATGTACAGACAGTTGGACACTTGTGTTTTGCTAGGAAAAACCCATAGATGCCAACTCTAAGAGAATCTCCCGTCTAAGCTCAGGTCCAAGGTCTCGTTTTATTTCTTCTCGAAGTTGCGCCTTGATGGACTCGATATCTTCCCTGGGCCGATGATGTGAAGATGGTCCGTAGTATTAGCGAATGCCTATGCCCCATCCAACACCAAGGACACGGCTTAGGTGGTCTGTGTAACATCCCAAAAATCCTATGTCTGTTTTTTTTTACTGTTTGTGTGAATAACTTGACTGAGAACAAAATTTAATTAATCATAATCTTAAAAATAGTTAATAACTGGACATTCATATTTGAATTTCAATTATGAACTTAATAATCATAAAACGTTGTTTGGAACCCAGTATGCTGTTTTGGGTCAGAACCGGTAAAAATATTATTATTTTAATTGGGATCGCTTAACCTTGGGATGCGTGTCAGGGCCAGGGAAGTAATCTGGCTCGGAGCGGAGAAGTTGATTTCGCCCGAAGTCGGGAGAAGTTCATGATTATATTTCATGCTTCACGAGACGTTGTCACCTTTATGTCAATCATTCATCACCTTTTCATTCATTTAACCAATGGATTAAACTCCTATTACTCTTGGTTAATAACCTATTATCCTTATGACCTTACCTTTTATGGAAAAGCATCTCAACCATTTTTGGTTAATCTTGGCTACTTTTAATGTGAGATCAATAAGGAGCATCTCTTTAAATCTAAGCCCTTGTATTTCTTACACCAAATTAATATAATTTTGAATTAGTTTTCCTAGCTAAATTAGCTAGAAATTTCATGCATATGGTGTATTAAAAACACCAAAACACTTAGTTCAATCATACTTTCATGAATCAAAGCCTTTCTTCTTCAAGAACACTCAAAACTCTATCTTCTCTCTCTTCCTTGTTCTTCACTGTTTTGGCTTGAAAATTCTTCAACCATAATTTTGTTTCAACTTCTAAATCTTGATTCTAACTCTTCCCCATCATACAAACATCTTTCATGAAGGAACTTTGATCATTAAGGATTTTTTCTTTATGTTCTTCATGAATCACTCAAGAATATTCAAACTTTTCTCTCTTCTCTCTTCTCTCTCTTAAGGCCATGATTTTGGCCCAAGAATCTTAAAAAAGATTTGTTCTTCCATTTATAATTACATATCCTTGATCACCATCATCTTCTAAAAACTTTCTATTTCACAAAGTTTTTCATTTGGAAGACTTTTGTTCTTCATCTTCAAGGAAGCTCAAGAACATTCCATCTTGTTCATCATATCCTTTCTTGGAAGTAAGTCTTCTATACTCTTCTACCTTTCATTTTCATGGTTAGAATCATGAACAAAACTCTTTTAGTTCATGGTTTGACAAAATGCAAAGTTAACACATTTATGCTCATGTTAGGTTTTCTTCAAGTTTCTTCACGTTCATCATTGTCTTCATGAAACCACCTTCAAGACCACATACTAAGAGGATCTACAAGAGATAATGGGGAAGTGAACTAGAGTTGTCAAAACGGGCCACCACGGGTTGTGAAAAAAATGGGCCAACTGAACCCGGCTCACATTTTGGTGAGCCAGGAAATAGCCAACCCGGCTCGGCCCACCGCGGGTTTGTGGGTTATGCAGGTTGGCTCACCTATATTTAAAAAAATAAAAAATAGTAAAAAAATAAATTTTTTTTTTTTTAACAAAATCAACCACCTTAACTTAAACATAAATTTGAACCATAATAATTAAGCAAAAATAATGGCAACTCAAAAAACTGTAAGAATAACCATTGAACACAAAGCAAAATATTGTACAAATTTAAAATAAAATGAATATCAGCATGTGAATCCATTTAAACTTGACAGCCCGTAGGATTTGGCCTTAGAAAAAATAAATTGCTTCATTGATATATACACTCATTCTCAAAAGTAAAAAGAAGAAGGAAAAAATAAACTTCAAAGGCTGGGTTGGGCCGTGAAAAACAAAACTGAAATGGGAAAGATTTTATTTAAAATTTATGTAACCCATGAGCCAACCTGGCTCAACCCGGGTTGAACCCACCCAACCCGCAGGTTAGGTGAGCCGGGTCAAAATGACTCGGGGTTTAAATGAGTCAGGATTTATCCTACCCAACCTACCGATGAGCCGGGTTGGCTCGTGGGTTCCAACCCATATTTGCAACTCTAGAGTGAACCACATCACACCACATTGGGGTGGTAAAAATGGTTTATGAGTTTTGTTTGGGGAAAACCCTAAACTAAGGGTTTTGCCACTTTATCTATTTAGTTCTCTATGAGAATAATGTTGTAATAATTATTTATTGCTTGATTTGTGTTTATTCATGTGTTTGAATGATTGGAAATGACTTTTATATGTTGGAAAACCCTAACCTAGGGTTCCTCCATCTTTTTGTTGAAAAGAGTTTGTGAAAATAGGATTTTCGGATCTGATCTTGTGTAAGTCGTTTTGGTTTTTCTCTCAACCTAGACTTAGGATTTAAAAACTTGTTTTGGATTCTATAACTAGACATCTTGGGTTTAATTTTGATAACCTTGAAAATCTGTTTCAATTTAAACATAAATTTCTGTCTTGGATTCTGACTATAGTGGCTTATTTAGTGAAACTGTACTAACTCGGTTACTGCTTGTGAAAATGAATTTTTATAAACAAAAAGTAGACATCCTAAGATTTCATATGAGTCCTCATTTGCTCAAATCTGAGTTCGTTTGGTCAATCAAATGTGTGTCACAAGTTGATACTTGAAATGCTGAAAATTCTGTATACGGGTTTTGATGTTGATTTTTGGAATTGTATGTTATGGTGTTGGTGTGACTTTTTGTGTTTGAGTGTTAGTGTGGAAAATCATTTTGGCATGGGAAAAACTATTCTTAGGATCAAGACCTAAAGATAGGGTTTTTGAATGATGAGTTTGTTCATGTTTTTACTACTTGATTGAAATGATTATATGTTGAGATGATTGTCATGATGCGAGAATGTTGTTGGATGACATATATTTTGTTGAAAATTACCGTGTGTGGTTCGGCCTTGTTGAGTTAGAAAGCGAAGCCAAAGCTTCTATGTTCAAATAATGGTGTAATGGACTTAAATATTCCCAAGAAGGCAAAAGAAATTAAAAAGACCTACCTTACTTACATGGAGGCATTCGGCCATACCATAGTAATTAGGGCTAGGAACCTAAAATGTTGATGTTAAGAGGTTTAAAGTGTTTATACTGAAGTATAAAGGAAATAGAAATTAAAAAGGTTTCCTAAGAAATCAAGTTTTGGTTCTAAAGAACTAAGTGTTGGAAAATGAGTATCTTTGGAGTTATATGAAAAGTATTTTAAGGATAGGGAAGTTGATGGTGATCATCCACCTATTCTAACATGCTGTTTTAAGGAAAATATTTTCAAGAACAAACAACTTTCTAGATGGTCCATGTTGTTTCTCAAAGATTTTCGTTCGTAAACCTATTTTAAAAAGAACTAAGAATGATTGTAAGTGTTTTCTTTAAAACAATGAGTCTTTTACACTACTATTATCAATTTAGAATCTTACAAAATAAACGAGTTATAGTTTTCATTTGAAAATGAAAAGATGATTTAATGTAAGATACATTTCCTCTTTTATGCTAAGTAAAGGAAATAGGTATTATTTTCAAAGGAAGTTTTACGCTAGTTCAATAAAAGACAAGATACTATGTATCTTGGGGTTTTGGGTACCTTATGAACATATGTACAGAGTTTTCAAATTATGTTTGATAAAGAGGGTTTCATGAACTAGTTTACCACCAAGGAAAGTATTTTGAAGATCTTACATAGTAGCGTAATTATGTATTATTTTAAAAAAGGAAATTCAATGAGTTCCATAATGGTCTCACAAAGATTAAATAAAAGATATGCACCTATATCTTATGGTCATGGAAAACCATGTCCCACACCCTTGATGATTTAGGTCATCTAAGGATCCATAATACTTAACCACAAAGAGTTACTTATACAAAATAAGTAATATTTCCTTTGATAGATAAGTGAGAAGATATGATGAAGGAATCCTTGTGGATTCTGTTTTCCTTAATACGTTTAGGATATGGAATAATATGTCATAAGACTTGAACATCATTTTCTGAACGACGGAGTCGTATGTGGACACAAGGAACGGAACCAAGAATGGGCGACTGACGGCGAGTCCTGTGAAAGTGGGTCCCGCAGGGGTGCCATGTGGTTTATCAAGAAGATAAACATCATGCTATAGTAATGGTGTATTATTTGTATTGTGCTGTGATATTATCTTAACATGCATACGCATCTGTGCACGAGTTGGGCGTTATGCTTAGGAGTTGAGCTTACACCTTATTGCGGATGCGATTGTCTGAGGTTGCAATCTTGAGGACGTTGGGGGTTGGGAAAGACACAGGTGGCTAGAGAGTAGATCCTCTGTGACGTGGTTACCCATCGAAAAACACTGATGTCCTAAATTAATACCGGGAAAATCATGATTTGGGTAAAGAACGTCTGGCGTGAGCCGTTATAGCAATTGCAATATTTGATATGGCAGTGTGGGGCTAAGATAACGCAGACAATGTTCTCCCAATCAATCACTCCAGTTATGTTTAGGTCCATGGAGTAGGGGTTAGAGTTTTACCCTTGTGGCATATGCCATAGAGTCATGTATATCACATTGCATTGCATGACTGTTGATGGATACATTTACATGTTATACATTATTATACTGCGTTGATGATGTCTTATGATGTTGATTGAATAATATGAGATATTGAGATGTATGATATGCATGATTAGTATGTTGTCATCTTGTGTGTCGTATCGTTTCTGCTTCTACCATGTGTTGTGTTGATGAATGGGAATCTCACCTCATTACTTTGTATTGCATTGTTGTGTGCTTCTCTGGTGGTCTCCCGAGAAGGTTGTGATGCCGAGACTTCAACCGGCGCTTCAGATGCATCTAGCTGTTGAGCTTCCAAGTGGTTTCGACGTTTGGACATCTAGTCATGATGGGCTTCTAGTAACATACATGTGGAGAGCCACACTGACCATCTGCATCGGTCGCAAAGGAAGGGTTCTTAACCGCTTCACCGTTTGTCTTCTGTCGTTTGCCGTCAAGGCTATGGTCGTAAGTGGAACGCTAGGTGAGCTTTTTCAACGGAGTTTTCAGTGCCTTTTCCATCTGTTAGGGATAGGCCACTTGTTAGCAAAGTTGCTTCTAGGTCAACTTTTGCGATGTCTTCAATAAGAACGCCAGCAGTAGACCCTGCTAGGTTCCTGTTAGGCCTCATTTGACGGGTCCTGGTTGGAAGGCAAGAAGTGAGGAGATTAGGAGGGAGGTGATCTATATACGCCTTCCTATTCCTTTCATTTGTCTCTCCGTAAAGGAGGAGTCAGAGGAAGTATTCAGCAATTGATCCAAGGATGTCTTCCCGTGTAGTCTGTTGTCAGCTAGTGTAGGGTGTCAGAGTGTCTGTACCTTCCTTTTATCTTTTGTGGAGCTGCATCTCCAAGTATCTTGTGTTTAGGAGCTACGTCTCCAATCCTTTATGTTTAGTCTGTATCTTTCTGTTTTATTTCTGTAGTCGGGCGGGGTTGTTATGTAAACCTTTATGAACTTATGAACTTATATTATGAAATGTTTCTATTAACCCTACACGCATAAACGGTTACAAGCTTTTACAGTTATGTCTTGCGAAAAAGGAAAAATTCATCCCCATCTTTCTTAAATATTTTTAATTAACTCGTTTTTCAGCCGTAGAGTTTTATAAAATGTCCGTAAATGTGATGCCCCGGAAAGGGTGTTACAGTTCGATTTCCCAATCGTAACAGGCAGACATATTGGCATCTAGTAGACACGAAGGTTCCTTGTGTGGTCTGTTCGTCCAAGGAATCCTACAACATATAATTGTCACATTTGTGTAAGACGATGGATAAGCTTGTTACAATTACAATTAGAATTGAATATATACTTAAAATCTTTTCAGCAAACAAGGCGTGCCTCCTCGGATGTATACTGTCCCGATGGTCCTTGTCGGGCTCTCTTCCATGTATGATGGCGTGGATGTGGAGGTGGATCAACAACTTCTGGAGGTGGATTAGCCATAGGAACAGCTTGGGATGCTTCTTCCAAAAGTTGTTTCTTCCTCTTTTCAATCATCTTCCTCCTAAGTTTTTATATCCCCCATGAGACAAACGATTGGGGTCGATATTCTTACTCTGGTTCTCCTGCGCCTTTTTCCTTTTCTCCTGTTATAAATAACAGACAACTGAATTCAGTAAATTAAAAAAATTAATTTGGTTAGCCAAGTAAAAAAAAAATATAACTCAAGTTAACTTGAAAGGCGAGGTCTAGTCGAATTTGAACAAATCTATCCCACATCTCCTAATCAAGGAACGGGTACATCTCAAGTGGAGATTTGTCCGCACGCCCATGTTTGTATTTCCCGCTTAGTTGTGTTTTAAATGCTCTCCAACGATCACTCGCATACGAAATTCATTTTTTTCCTCATACGCTCGGTATCCGACACTTCAAAAGGTGCGCTACATTACACAACAAAATGGATGAATTAGTGTATGATAATAATATGGTGAAATAAAATAGATACAAACAAAGAGGGTAAAAGTAAAATACCATGATACTATCCCATATCTGATCCTTCACGCTCGTCGGTACATGCTCCCAATCCTCAATAAGAATACTAGCCTTGCTTTTGGCAAAGACTGCCACATAACTCTTGAACTGATCTTCCATTGTCCCTATAGGTAAGCAGTCTTGATCAAACTCAACCCTTATCCTTTGATTACCACTACGGTTGATGGCCAATTTTTTTAACCGTGTGGCACATCTACCCTTTTTACTTGTCGACGGGGTATCCGACCCGCTGCGTGAAGGAGGGATGTCCTAGGGATCTGCCATGTATGCTTGTTTAGACAAAAAATAATAAATTATGTCAGTAAGAATGGATAAATAACAAACATAACTTAACTTATAAATATCAAATTAAACATAACTTACACATGGAGAAATAACAAAAATAACTTATAATTATCAAGATAAACATGACATTGAATCTCAAACGGGAAACTAAGGCTTTGCTAATTTATTAACACTAATAAAATAAGCCAAAAATCCAATCCCTAAGTTAAAGCAGCAAACAAAAACATTGGAATAAAGTAGCTTACTTGTGCTCAAAGTGAGGAGATGGAGAGTGATGAGTGAGAGGGAGCTCGAGAGAATAGATGGGTTGAGGCTTGCTTCACCCTAAATCAGAATCACAAAGCAAAAAGAGGGTTTGAGAGAATTGTGAGAGGGTTTTTTAACTCAACATTTAAAAACCATACATATAGTTGAGTGTCATCAATGTTAAACTATTTTGATCTATATCATATAGAAAATGTATAATTTTTCTTGGGTGTTCTAATCCAAAATGCTCTAAGTTGAGTGTCATCAATGTTAAACTAATATGCACCAAGTGTATATATACCAAATTGGTCCCATAGGCCATAGCAGTATTGTCATATGTCTTAAGCTGATTGCAGGAACTTATTTTAATTTGTTTAACTATGTTGATACTTGCACATATTTTATTTTCACAAATTCCTTACAAACTAACATGCAAATCAGTGGACAATACTTTAATTCCACTGTAACATTTTCTAAATGCTACCAAACAAACACAAGTGGATATATGCCTCGGGCTGATTTTGCTATTCTAATTAAATCCAAACCCATTTTGCTTCTTAAAAAAAGGAACCAAACAGGAAGCATTTTACCAAACAGGTAGCAGGCAACAACAACAATGTAGAGGGAGAGAAGAGAACCCGCGAGAGGAGAGGGTGAAGCAGTGAGCAGAGTTTGGTACAGAGGTTCAAAGGAGAAAGTGATGCCACGCACGACTGGGCAGTGTGTCTGCGAGCAGAGTCCGTTAGCAATGTAGGAGAAGGATGAAGGAGCAGTAGCTATTCGTGGCAGTGGTGCTAGTTACGGTGGTGCTAGGTTATGGTGGTGATAGGATGAGGGAGAAGGAGCAACAACGAGGGAGAAGGCAAAAATGAGGAGGGATAGATATGAAAGTTGGCACATGAAAAAGGTTTACATAAACCAATTTTTGAAATCGATTGGGTAAGAGAACCGATTTTGAAAGTATACTATTGAGATTGGTTGTGAAAGAACCGATTTTGAAAGTATACTATTGACATCGTTTGTGAAAGAACCGATGTAAATTTATACTTGACAGGAATAAATATTTAGTTTTTTATTTAAATTTTCTACATCGGTTGTTATCTACAGCCGATCTTAAAGGTTTTCTACATCGGTTTAAAGGGGAGTCAATGTAAAAAGTTTTCCATTTATTTTCAAAATTGCCACCGTCTCTTTTTTTAAATCGGTGTTTAGTTAACCGATCTAGAAACCTGTTGTAGAATCCATATTTTGCACTAGCGCATGGAATACCGGATTGGAAGCTATATGCAGAGCTGCCTGATTATCACAACCTAGTTTCATTTGTTGAGTATCTCCAAACTTCAACTCCTGAAGAAGTTGTTTAATCCAAATGAGTTCACAAGTGGCTGTAGCCATAGCTGTATATTCAGCCTCTGCACTGGACCTTGCGACCACATTTTGCTTCTTACTCTTCCAAGAGACAAGATTTTCATCAACAGAAACACAATACCCTGAAGTGGAACTCCTATCAATTGGTGAACTTACCCAATCTGCATCACAAAAACCAACTATTTGAGTGTCTCATTTGTCTTCGTAGAGTATTCCTTGTCCCGGTGCCTTTTTATTGTACCTAAGAATTCAAATAGCCGCATCCCAATGATCCGAGGAGATTGCATGAATTGGCTTACTACCCCAACTGCAAAAGATATATTCGGCCTTGTAATAGTGAGATAGATGAGTTTTCCAACCAATCTCCGATATCTCTTAGGATCAGAATAAGGCTCCCCCTGGCTAGGCAAAAATTTTAGATTCGGATCCATAGAGCTATAAATTGGTTTACAATCCGTCATATCAGTTTCTTTAAGTATGTCTAATGCATACTTCCTTTGTGAAATGATAATCCCATTCTTTGACTGCGCAACTTCAATTCCAAGAAAATATTTTAGCTTCCCAAGTCCTAGGTCTGAAAATGGCAAAATAAATGTTCCTTCAGCTATGAAATTTTTTCCTGGTCACTTCCTGTGATGACTATATCATCTACATAAACCACCAAGTAAACACATTTATTTGGAGAGGTGTGACAATAGAAAACTGAATGATCTGCTTCACTACATTTCATTCCAAAAGCTTGAACAATTGAAATGAATTTTCCAAACCAAGTTCGTGGAGATTGTTTAAGGCCATAGAGAGATCGTCGTAGCCTGCAAACCAAACCAGACTCCCCCTTAGCAACATATCTAGGCGGTTGCTCCATATAAATCTCCTCCTCTAATTCTTCATGAAGAAAGGCATTTTTAATATCCAACTGATATAACGACCAATGACGAATGGCAACCATGGCTAGAAACAATAGAACAGAATTGATTTTGGCCACAGGGGAGAAGGTATCACCATAATCAAGACCATAAATCTGAGTATTACCTTTGGCTACTAATTAGGCTTTTGAGACGATCAATCTATCTAGTGGCCCCAACTTTAATAGCATATACCCACCGACAGCCAACAAGTTTCTTGCCCGGAGGAAGGGGAACTAACTCCCAGGTGCCATTATGCTCCAAAGCCTGCATTTCATCAATCATGGCTTGTCGCCATCCGGGATGATCAAGTGCCTCATGAACATGTTTAGGAATGGAAACAAAAGATAAGGATGACACAAAAATAATAATAAGAGGGAGATAGAAGATGATAACTTAGAAAGTTATAAATAGGATGAGTATTCCGGGTTTCCCAGGTACCTTTTTGAAGAGCAATGGGTAAATCAAGATTTTCTTCGGGAAGGTCCGTGGTAGGGTCATCCGCTGGAGCAGGACATGATTCAACTGGTCTTTCAGTGCCTTCCAATTCTGTATTAGCAACACGTGGACGACGCCGATATATGATGGGTGATCTTTTGGATTGCTCAAGTGGAGGGTGGTCAAGAATATCAGTAGTCAAAACCGGTTCTGTCAAAAGTGAAAGTGATGGACTAAGATAAGGGATCAGAAAAACTTCTTAAATAGTATGAGACTCAACAATGGATGGTGAGAAGTAAAACTTTTCTTCAAATAACATTACATCTTCAGAAATATAATACTGATTCTGCATAGGGGAGTAACACTTTTAACCCTTCTGTAACATGGAGTATCCCAGAAAAACACATTTGATGGCTCGGGCAGAAAGCTTATCAAGACCTGGAGACATGTCATGAACAAAACAAGTGCATCCAAATATCCGTGGAGCAACATGAAACAATGGTTCTTAAGAAAATAAGATGGAATATGGTATTTTATGATCAAGAGGAGACGAAGGCATCTGATTAATTAAAAAACAGGCTATCAAAGTTGCATCGCCCTAATGTCGAATAGGTACATTCGCATGAAGTAATAAAGTTTGAGCAATTTCAACAAGATGTCTATTTCTTTGTTTAGTTATGTCATTCTGTTGAGGGGTATGAGGACAACTGGATTGATGGAGAATGCCTTGTGATGACAAGAAGAAAGAAAGAGTAGAAGAAAAGTACTCTTTTGCATTATCACTTCTAAGGATTTTGATTGTCTTACCAAATTGGTTTTTAACCTCATTCACAAAAGTGGTGACAATCGACAAAAGTTCAGATCGTTTTTTCATTAAGAAAACCCAAGTGCATCGAGAGAATTCATCAATAACAGTAACGAAATATAGGAAGCCATTAGAAGACACACGACTTGTTCCCCATATATCTGAATGGATAACTGAAAAGGGAGAATCAACTCAGCTTTCAACTTTGCTCGGAAAGGAAGAGCGAACATGTTTGCCTAGTTGACACGACTCACAGTTCAATAATGACATTTTTGCAAGATTCAGAACCATTTGCTTCAGTTTTGACAAACTTGGATGGCCCAATCGTTCATGACGAAGATTTGGAGACTCAACTGTAGTACAACTTATAGAAGGAGCTGGTTGGAGTTAATAAAGACCATGTGATTCATGTCCTACGCCAATTATCTGACCCGTAGCACGTTCCTGTATAATAAAAGAACCAACATCAAAGTTTACTGAGCAGTTTACAGAGCGAGTAAGTTGACTAAGGGAGTTCAAATTAAAAGGGCAACCAGGTATAAACAAACATATTTTAAGGTTATAGAAGGAGTGAATGAAACATGACCGATTCCTTTGGCAGTGACCTTAGAACCATCCACAATCAGAGGCACCTAAATCAATTATCCAAAGATTTTGATTGTTACCAGATTGAGATATGACGGCAAAGGATTCATGAACACCGGTGTAGGTAGACCCATGAGATTGATGGGCAGCTTTCAATTGAAGATACTCTTGTTACTCAGCTTCAGAAAATTTTCGCTTCAGCATTTCAACTTTTCTAGGAAAACCATGAAGAGAGTAACAGGTGTTTTGAGTGTGACCTATTCTCTTGCAATAGGTACATTGGGGACGACCCATTTTTTTTCTTCAAAAAACAGACAGAGGAGAACGACTTAACACCTGAGATTGTATAGAGACTAACAAGCACAAACTAGAAACTGAGACCAGAAAATGGAGGAGACTAAAGGCAAGAGACCCACTTTCTGAACAACCTTAAAAGTGGATTTTGACCAGCTAGACGGACAGAGGAGGCTGCGGCGAGGGTTTCTAGGCGGTCGTGGAGATTTTCCGGTTGCGGGAAGGTGGCGCGTGACTTACACGGGCCGAGTGCAACATTGCCAGTGGGCTTCATGCACCAAAAAGGAGGCAGTGCATGGAGGCAGATCCGGTGATGACGCTTGGTGGAAAGTGATGGTCGGTGGCTTCTGAGTGGTTCTCCGGCAACGGTGGACTGTGGGTATGTCGGGAATAATGACTTCGGACTCTAAGAGGCACTATTGGGGTAAAAAGAGGAACACTGGACACTGGACATGTTTGGGTACTGCTGGACCAGAAGCAGAGACCCTTCATCAACCAATCGAACCTGCTCTTGATACCATATTGAGAGACTTAGAAATATGGCTAAAGGATTTATGAAATGCTCGAGTGATTTGCACTCAGCTGATCTTCTATTTATATACACTTCTAGGAATAAATACAATTTACATAGGAGATTAATAATAATGTTACTTCCTAGGTGCATGTATGATATTTCCTAGATACATGACTAACTAGGTACATGAATATGAATATAATTGCTACAACTCCCAATATTAATTACTACTAATTCCAACAGTAAGTAACCGTCAGCTGGCTATCCATGATGTACAACTGGTGGTTTTTTTTTACTGCATTTGGCTCAACATGTGACCTCTGATCAAGGAGTTCAGAGAACGATGAGATATTGTATCTGCACGAGATGAATTTAAAAAATCTATAATAAATATTAAAATAAATTGTTATGATATTATTTTAAATATTACTCAATGAATTTTATTATTTTGATACAGGACAAGCCACGTGGCAAAAAGTTTGCCATGTAGGCACGTTCAGTTAGTTTTCTGAGTGGAGAGACAACCATGATAATATTAGGAAAATGTGAGTACTAAAATCGGTAAAAAAAACTTGGGGGAAGAATTTCAGTAAAGTGAAAACTAGGGGGACGAACATTGCAATGTTAGAAAAATGTATGGACTAAAATCGCTCAAGAAAAACTACGGGGATGAATTTCGCCAAAGTGGAAAACTAGAGGGACGAAAATACATTTTAGCCAACTTTTTGATGCCAACTGGACAAGCCACGTGGCAAAACGTTCGTCACATTGGCACATTCTGTTAGTTTTCTTACGGGAATTAGACAGAGGTACGAAAATTGCAATGTTAAAAAAATGTGAGGGTTAAAAGCACTCAAAAAAATTAGGGGGACGAATTTCGTCAAAGTGAAAAATCAGAGGCACAAAAAGTGCATTTTAGCCTCTTTTTTTTTTTTTTTTTTTTTTTATCTCAATCCCTTACACAACCATTTGAGAATTTTTTAGCTTTTTATGGATTGAGTTTTTAAAAAATTGAGATTTTTTTTTCTTATGTGTTTATATGAAGATATGAATTTCAGGATATGGAAAGATCTCTAAACTTTTTGTATAAATCACCATATGAAGTCTATGGTGAGGGTGTTGCAACTCTAGAAGCTTGAAGGCCCATAATGAATGGTGATTATAGCTCTTGTGGTTATTATGAATCGCAAGAAAGAGACAGTTTTTACCTTGCAACTTTCGTGAATGGTCGGTCGCAAAATCCGTCAAAAACTAAGTCAATAAAGTTGACCTTTTATTATTATGTTATTTCAACCAATTTTACGATCGAATTATTTTTCTAAACTGCTCACCAATTCCCATTTCGATGGCTATCTGCATTTATAGCGACTGCTATGGTTTCATTGCTATTTTTCGGTCGCTAATTTTTTTTTTTTTTTTTTTATAATGCTTGTTGTTATCCATTTTTGCATGGGATTTGAGCTTCCATTTCATTAGGAGGAAGAAGATGAACATAAATTAGAAAGGAAGTAAGAGCAATAAAAATATTGTCAAACTTTTTAAAGTTAGAGGACAAATTTCACATCAAAAGTTATAGGACGAATCTAAAAATAAATAAATATGTTAAATGACGAATCATATTATTTTTCATTTTAAAATATATTAAAAATATATTATACTATTATTTTATCTTAGAATATTTTAGACTATCTTAGATAATTTCTTAAGATTTCTTTTACATTTATATTTTTTTGAATAGTTTCGTTGTTTGATTGGTACTGAGATTACTTTTAGTAAAAATAAGACTTTTCAATGTCTTTTATATCACATCTTAGTATATGACATTGCATCATATGTCGCATTAAATCCTTCAATAATAATTATAGTTTATAACTTCTCTTTATTTTCCTTATTCCTTAATATCCTAAGCGTAATTTCTTTAACATCTTTTATTAAATGATTTTGGTTGCAAAGACCCTATATATCCCCTGTCTCTCGTTTTATTCTTCAAAATTACAAGCATCGGTTATAATAGTCTATGACTTTCGAAATTAAAAAATTAGTCCCTAAAACTATAGAAAAATTCATTCAAATTGGTCATAAGGATCAGTCAAATTAATCCAACTAAATGACGAATTTGAATGAGTTTTTTACAAATTAAAGGATAATTTTTATAAAAAAAAAAAAAAAAATCAGAGATTATAATAATTGGTACTTGTAATTTTAGGAGCAAAGTTAAGGGTTTACTCATATAGTACTTATCAACTGGTGACCATATAGCTTAATGAAAAATGATTTTTTTTGTTTCGAATTTATCGTAATTAGGGCATTTGACATTTTAGTTGGTCCATCGGATCGTCCGCACAACTTCTTTCCTTTGGACGAGTTATGAGATTAATTTCCGATTCGACAGCGACAGTGTCCGAATTTTTACACACGGGGTTAGGCTGCATCCCAACTGGATGACTTCAGAAATCGAACTTGCATCGTTTTTTTTGAGGGAGAGTTATGTTACCAACTCTTCCAACACCAGTTATATTTCCTTAATTGCTATGCACTGTCAGTGTAAAGTTTTTTTATCATGTCAACTAAATAAAAATCATGATATATGTGACTTTTAAGATAATTAGGATAAAAATTAAATATTTTAATATATATGATAATTTTTAATTGATTGATAATATAAAAAATATTTAAATCATCGTGCATACTAATAAACAAAAAATTAAAGCATTAAATCCCCGGGGCAATATGATTACGACGGAAACTGACACCAATAAGGCAATAATGGATGGCTACAAGTCATCATGGTAATATACGGGCAAGTGGTGAAGATAGGAGCCACGCTTCGACTCCTGGAGTGCACGGGCCCGCATTTTATCAGCAGAAAAATAATTCATAGGTGTGGGTCGTGAAGATATTTGTTTTTATTTCAGCTTGTATATTTTTTTTTCAGCTTGTATATTGATTCATTAAATATCAAGTTAATTTAATTAATGCGAGAGATTTTTAAAATAATAGAAATTTAAGAACACCCAAGTTGGAAAGGGACTCAGTGTTCAATGCAAGAGGACCAATGCTTAGCGTTGTTTTACTCAAGAGCTTGTATTTGAGCATGAACCAGCTCTCAACGTTAGGTGTGTGACGCCCATCGCCAAACTCACAGAGAGCCCAATTTTCAGAGAAATAAGCTTGCACTTAGAGATTTTCAAAATAATAGAAATTTAAGAACACCCAAGTTGGAAAGGGACTCAGTATTCAATGCAAGAGGACCAATGCTTAGCGTTGTTTTACTCAAGAGCTTGTATTTGAGCATGAACCAGCTCTCAATGTTAGGTGTGTGACGCCCATCGCCAAACTCACAGAGAGCCCAATTTT
This sequence comes from Ammopiptanthus mongolicus, assembly GCA_039655645.1. NCBI lineage: Eukaryota > Viridiplantae > Streptophyta > Magnoliopsida > Fabales > Fabaceae > Ammopiptanthus > Ammopiptanthus mongolicus. Next base: position 36,428,257 of record CM077349.1, on the reverse strand, counting down.
CAGAGAAATAAGCTTGCACTTAGCGCAGGATATCTTGCGCTCAACGTGGGTTACACAGAATTGCAGAATTCTACGGAACACATTTTGACTTGTTTCAATGAGTGTCTTTTTGCAACTTTCAAATCTTTCTTAAAAGTTGTGTTCTTTCATAAACATATGTATCCATTGGTCAAACAATGCATGCATGGCAAGTCACATCCCTTCTTTGAATCCAGGTTGTCCTCACCAAAAGGCGTGAGTTAGTCCAAATAGAACTGAATAAATCCCCAGTTTGGTCCCTAAATTTATAAATGTGTGTCATCTTGGTCCTTAAATTTAATGAAATTCCAAATTAGTCCCCGAAGTTATTAAACGTTAATCAAGTTTGTCCCTCCGTCAGCCAATTAGTTGATAGTGTTAACAATGCTGAGGTGACATGTTATTTGCCACATGTCAAGGGTCAGCTAGTGTTCACGTCATTGAACCAATTTCAGCGACCATTTTGATACTATATTAGGTTTTAATTTTTCAATTTCACCTTTTGCAAGACAACAAACCAATCTGTTGGGATTTGATTATGAGTGGTCAAGTTAGATTGACTTGATTTCCTAGATTCAAGTATGTTTGGCTTGGATTTGAAATAATTCACTTTGTGTGCAAATTTTGCTTTGATGGGTCTTTCTTATGGAAAGAGGAAAGTCAGAAAAGATGCACCTTTGGGTGTTGATTGAGGGCTCCATCTTCACTTTAAGAAAGAAACTCAGAACATTTTTCGGTTCTTATCTGTAAAGTGCAAACTGAGGCTACTAAAGAATATTCCTACCAAAAAAAACCATGAACCTTTTTCTCTAGCTCTTTCTCTCTTGTATATTTTATGATCATTTTACTTTTTCTTTTTTTCTTTTTTTTTTTTGTTTGGGGATTCAGAGAAACAGAAACTATCCTGTTTCCCCTACAACTGGGTCTTTTATATTCCCATTGAAAACCGCTCTACACTAGTTTAAGCTTTTAACCAATAACATAATTATTATTTTTCATGCAAGAAAAATAAATATATAGAGCACGTTTAGTTTATTTCTTTTTTGATTTTTTCATGTATGACTTCCTTCAATAAATACAAATCTCTCAAATTTGTTATAATAAATTAAATTCCTTGGTGGATTTGGAGAATCTCCATCTTCCTATGACATTTACACCTTAATTTGTTCTAATTGTTTCATTGCTATCTAATTTTCTTCAGTTTTGAGTGATTGGAAGCTGGAGGAGAAATGAGAACAAATTTGAAAAGGATTCCCAAGGTATGCACTTAGTCGTTGTGTGTTAATTACATGCTCTTTTTACATCATCTCGCTGATCCTGTGACATTGCTCTTATGTCATGGTTACAGAACAAAGAAAATGCATTGTGGCTTTTTGACCTAGTAACCCTAGAGCTTGCAGACCAACTTCCAGTTGTGGCTTTCTTACCTTGTCTTGAGTGTGGAAATGGCAAACGGTCATCACCATCACCTTTTGAGAGATTCCAGTTTAGGGTTGCAGAGAGAGGGGGAAGCAGAGAGAGATGGGAAAGACGTTGAAGAGGAACAAAGAGCCATTGGGTATTTTAACCCTAAAAAATGTTAACTCAGTCCCTGAATTTTCAGTGTCAAGTAACTCCTTTGACGTGGAACCCACATGTACAGTAACATGACATCCACCATGGCACTTAACGTGCCACATCAGCCCCACTAATGCAATCAACTAACTGGGACTAACAGAGGGACTAATTTGATTAACGTTTGACAACTTTAGGGACTAATTTAGAATTTCGTTAAATTTAGGGACCAAGTTGAAACACCTTTACATTTTCAGGAACCAAATTATGGATTTACTCAAATACAGCCACTCTGCATGAAAATTTTAATACAAAATTTGGCTATGTTCCTGCATTCTAAATCACTTCCTTTCTTGTTTTATGCATAGAAAGAAATGAGGAAACTATTGTTCTGAAAATATCATTGGTGTTATCTTTGATTGTGGGTGTGCAAACCAAGTCAAAGGTTCTTCATTGTATACTGCATGGAATACCTACACCTCTTGCATCCCATGTGACCAAAACCAGAAGGGGTCGAATTGAGCCTAAAGCTCAGCGTAGATAGTATACTCCTTGAAGAGTTGCACAATTTCTGCTCGTTCTTCTTTGTTGCAGAACAGACTTTATCCAACAATCTTTAGGTTCACGTTTCATTCTATATTAATGGCTACAACATTGAAAGAGATGACTTCTAATATTATCAAACTTGAGATGTTCGAGGGTGGCAACTTTGTGCGTTGGCAGAAGAAGATGCACTTCCTCCATACAACATTGAAGGTGGTGTATGTTCTGAACACAACAAGTCCAAAAGATAGAGAGGATGAGACCATTGCTGAAACTCGTGAAAAGAACAAGTGGGACAATGATGACTATATGTGCATGGGACACATTTTAAATGACATATCGATGCATTATTCGATGTATATCAAAATGCGGGATCCGCTAAGCAACTTTGGGAGAAACTGGAGGCAAGGTATGTACCCTCAACTGGTAAATTTTTTATGTATTTATTTAACTTAATTATCTTGACGTTTATTCTCATTATAAAAATAACCGAAAACTTTTAGCGATAGAATTAAGATCTTCCTAAGAGGGCCGGTGGTGAGGGAGTGCAACCTGTGCAACAGCACAGGGCCTCCAATTTGGCCCAAAATTTGGGGCCCCATTTTTCAAAAAGTGTTAGAAGGATGACTCTTTTTAAGCAGCTAGAAGATTGATATTAACTTGAAGTTATATTGGTAGGATTTTAATAATCTTCTTTTCATTTATTATCCTGAAGTGGGTGTTTAAGATTAGAACAATTGACCTTTTTGAAATAATATTTAAGATTGATCTTTTTTTAAATAATATTTTGAAATAATATTTAATTATTAAAATTGCCCTTTTTTTATTAGGGATCCAATTTTTAAGATTAGAACAGGGCCCCCAAAATTTTTATAAGACGGCCCTACTTCCTAATATAGAGAGCGTACAAATAAATGTAGAAATAAATAACTTTGTGCATCATCTAAGATCATAAGCAAGGACATGATACAATATGCATGAAAAATAAACCGGTCCATCGTCATGACTACATAAGGTGAGGCGTTATATACTAAACTTCTCCTTTACAAGGATCTACAAAAGAGCTTGCACATAAAGGCGTATATGTCAAGACCTAACTATGTATCAGGGTATACAAGGTGGGACTATCCCAAAACAAAAAGATGCTAGTCCAGTAGCATATACAAACAGTACCCCTGGTTACATATATATATATATATATATATATATATATATATATATATATATATATATATATATATATATATATAAGTTTAAAAGATTTACTCTGAATTTCATCCATCCATTTATTCTAATCCAACGGAAGTCATGTGACATTTTAGGAAACTATAAGACTATAAGGCTGAAAAACAGGTTAATTAAAATTCTTATTAAAACGTGGGGTAAGATTTTCTTTTTCGCAAGACATAAATATACAGGCTCGTAATTATTTTCACGTGTATGATAAATGGTAAATAGTTAACAAAGTAAGATTCATAAGTTTCAAAAGAGACTTACAATAAAATCCAACCCGACTATATAAGAAATACAGAAGATACAGACTCAACATAAAGAACTGGAGATACAACTCCTAAACGTAAGGTACCTGGAGACATAGCTTGAGATGACCATCCTCTCTTAGAAGGATAATCCCATTGGCTGCAGAACGTCCTTGATGCTTTGATACCACCAAAATGAGACGACCCCATACGTATGAAGCCTTCCTATTAGTCCCAACCTCTTATTGTTATTATTAACTATGCCTAGCCGTATATAAAGCGATAGCGTGGTATACAAGTAGCGTTGCGGAAAACAAAACAATGTAAACAAGAACGGCAAGCATAGCAAACGATGATCAGAGTAAAAGCGCAATATAAGCATAACTGTATAATAACATGCATAAGTTAGCCCCGTCAGTAGGGCACTGTACATACATATATATACTGTTGGGTAGAAACCAAAAATACATCAAGAGCCAAAAGAAAACACTCGTAGCTCACTAGCAACCCTCGTCCCCTCTCAAAAGATACATCAAAAGCTCTAAGCTCACTCCCTAAGACGCACTGGCAGGCTCTCACCATTAGTGGTGAGGATGCCCTGAGCTACCCTAACCCTTGCCATGAGTATGCCTGTAATGCACAATCAGCTCATACTCTGACGAAGAATTGGACACCACGATCCTACGCTTGCAGTAAGTCCTCAAGTACTGCTCGGTCCTCCTGCACTGGCCTCGGTAGTCGTAACCTCTCTTGCTGGTCACGACCGATGACTAGGGTACTGCCCAAGCGTAGTCCTGCTCCCTCTGCCTCAGAGGGCTCCACATCCTTGGAAAGGGGAGGAACTGGTAGATGCGATAGGGACCAATAATATCTACATACGGAGGTTTATCGCTCCGGAACATCAGGCTGACTAGTCCTGTGTAGACCATAAAAAAGGTAGAGGGGTCTACCCGCCATCCCCTCTCGTCATGGTAGATAATCTCAATATCGCCCAGCACCGGCACCCGCAGTGCCCCCGTGATGAACGGGTGAAGCCTCGGGTCCATGCTGAATCTCCGCTGGCTCGTCGTATTCAAGCGATCCCATAATAGACAACAAGGAAAAACGGAAGGGAGATAATAAATACAACGCATCATAAAGTCTGAAAATAACAGTAATGCAGTAAACACATAACAGGAAGCATATAATAGATATCACATTTATAACATTTACTGCATTCCAACACACATCTCTCGAGACAATAATTGCAACAGACATCCATCCCATGAGTTTCACGCTCGGATCAATCCTCTAGACCGGGATACTAATCCCATGTAGCGTGTCGGCCGAAAAACACACTTCTGCAGGTTCTGTGTCGGAACGGAGTTAGCTTGCCCAAGAAACCGAACCGCTCACGGTGACCAATAAGAGTGCATCCCCCTTCCATACCGAAACCGGGGTATCTCGGTCGCCTCAGAACGTTAGCCTGGAACAACTGAAAAGCTCTGGGATTAGTCGGGCAAACCGGACTGGATCGGGCGTCACGACAGGATAGGAGCTACCTCATCCGTCACGGTAAACTATTACCCTAGACCGGCAACATCCCCAAGGCCACTCACTTGACCGCCCCATCTAATTTCCGTATCCGCACTCAGGTACCGCTAACCTCGTATGACGCTGGCAGCCCATACTACTTGTCACACGGCCTCGCCATTTGGCAGTTGATGATGATATGCAACAAACATCCTCAATGGGCTTGATACCGGATCTCACGCCTAATCTCTCAATCAAAAATAACACGATGCCACTGCATCCACACGGCCACAGCCTCGACGTCATGTGTCCTCGAGCCACAGCTCAAGCAACACGGCCACAGCCTCAAGAAGTCAGTACAACAGCAATGGCACCATCCACGGTATCAAGCCGACAACAACAGGACACACAACCAAACCTATTCTATGGCATTCCGCCACAACTCGCAATATCACCGCATACAGCACAATAATAGCAGCAATAACGTTAACAGAATAGCAGTAATATCAACAACATCATATAAGCAGCATATCACATATACCAAGTAGCACGTAGGCATTTAGACAGATAGCAACAGCAATAATAGGCACATTCAGTCATACGACAGCAAGCATCCTTAATCAACAGTTCGCTAACCTAGGGTTTCCAACCTTAACGGCGATAGCCCAAAGTAAGCTAAACCTAAGGTCAAGATACTTTATCAGTACTCAACCACTAGTGGGGTTAGGCTTCCCTACACATAGCAGAAATCACAACTACATTACTCTTGCCTTCCCGATGGCAGTAGTACTCTTTCTCCCCACCTGAACAGTCATCACACGAATCTAGGCAATCACCGTCTCGCTCCTCCTTTCTCAAGCTCACAGCCCTCTCTCCAAGAACAGCCCAAGACAGCCACGTACTTCCCCTCACAGCCGCGGCCTCAAGCTCCAAACCTCGCACCACCGCGAGCACGGACTTTGCCCAAATCACGAGCGCAACACATGTACAATAGTGTTAGCCCTAGGGCAAGCTCAAAATATTAAAGGAAAAGGCAAGAACTCTAAGTACGCCAAGAACACGAAGAATGCGTGTTAGGGATCCGAGTTTACCTTTGGCGAATCGAAAAACCAATCCGTCAGAGTTGTAGATAACTCAGGCGCGATCACAACGGTATAGTCGGAATCGCGTTCCGGTACTTCGATTGCCTTGAAAGCAATCTTTCTCTCTCTAAAAACCTCAGAGCTTCTCTCACTAGTTGTAGAAAACTTAGGAGATTTCGTGCAATTGAGAAGATGCATGTGGTAGCTCCACTTATGGTTTTTGCTGTCCACGCTTAAGCGTTCATCACATTGCACGCTTGAGCAATGCCACGCTCTAGCGTGGGATGTCTCCGCGCTCGAGCGTGGAACCTCGTCCACTCCACCTGCTCCCTGGCCTGACACGTGTCTCACACGCGTCCAAACTCAGAGCAGCTGCTCAGCGCACTCAGCACGCTGAAGCGTCCAACTCCTCCCATGCTTAAGCGTTTCAACGATTGAGCATGGAGTTCTCTCACGCTTTAGAGTCAAGCTCAGCGAGAGAAGAACCTCCAGCCTTTTAACTTCCTCAGTTACTCGTTTTATGCCTTAGGCACTTCCAACCTTGTTCAAGCCTATTCCTAAGCTTCAAACTAGGTCTAAATCTAACACACAACAATTCACACAATCATCCAAAGCTCCAATCGAGATTAACCAACTCGATCAGAGTTCATAGAAAAACCGGGATGTTATATTGCCACCCTCCTTATAGAAAATTGTCCCCGAAATTTCCGTTGTATACCTGTGAACAGATAGGAATGACTCTGGCGCATCTCAGGCTCATATTCCAACGTTGAGTCATCAGTCATTGGGTTCCATTCCACTCTGACTAACGGAATATGCTTACCTCGTAGCTCCTTGATCCTTCTATCGAAGATCTGAACCGGTAAAGCTTCATACTCCAGATTCTATTTCAGTGGAATTGATTCGGGCTCTAACACGTGTGATGGATCGGGATTGTATTTTCTGAGCTGAAAGACGTGAAAGACATCATGGAGATTTGAAAGATTTGGTGGCAAAGCTATCTGATAGGCTACAAGGCCGATTCGTCGAAAAAACTGAAATGGTCCTATGAATTTAGGTGTTAGCTTCCTGGATCTGATTGCCCTGCCCACTCCTGCTCTTGGGGTAACTCTCATGAAAACATGGTCGCCCTCTTGGAATTCCAAAGGCCTCCTCCTCTTGTCAACGTAGCTCTTCTGCCTGTCCCTTGCAACCTTCATCTATTCCTATATCTTACGGACTTGTTCCGTCGTTTGCTGTACTAAGTCTGGTCCTAACAGCTGACTTTCTCTCGTCTCAAACCAGCACAATGCAGTCCTGCACTTTCGTCCATAAAGTGCTTCGTACGGCGCCATTCTAATACTAGAATGGAAACTGTTGTTGTAAGTAAACTCGATCAATGGAAGAAACTCGTCCCAACTTCCCGTGTTTTCCAACACGTATGTTCTTAAGAGATCCTCCAATGATTGAATTGTTCGTTCCGATTGACCATCCGTTTAAGGATGATAGGCAGAACTCATACTTAACTTAGTTCCCATTGCACTGTGTAAGCTCCTCCAAAACCTTGAGGTTAACCTCGGATCACGGTCCGAAACGATACCCGAAGGTACCCCATGCAGCCTTACAACTTCCTTGATGTAAATATGAGTTAATCGCTCCAGAGAGTAACTCTGGTTGATTGGTAAGAAATGAGCACACTTCGTCAATCGATCGATGATTACCCAGTATCAGAGCAGGTCATGGGTTCGATTCCCATGTTATGCACTTCTAGCGCGAGGAGGTTGATTATTGGTAGTGGGCCAATATCCTGCCTTAGCAAGGCCCTGGTTGTAACGGCCCGGACTGCTTTTAAGGATTGCCGACTGTTCCCACGAACCAACACGAGTCTCTTCAGCGTGCTTTGTCCTCACTCACACGCTTCCTAGGAAAACTTCCCAGGAGGTCACCCATCCCAAAATTACTCCAAGTCAAGCACGCTTAACTTTGGAGTTCTTAAGTGATGGGCTACCGAAAAGAAGATGCATCTTGTTGGTATAGGTAGTACAAATCAATTCTTATAAGCCTTCCTTCAACTGTACAGTCCCATACCTGCACAGCCTCAGGATCCCTCTCATTCCGGTGTGAATCGGTTCATTCATGTATCCCTCCGCCTAGAAGCCTGCCAGGAGCCGCTCCTTGTCCGTGCCTCATGCACCGGCAATCACTTCCCGCCCTCGTCAGCCCCGGGTGTTACATGCCCACCAGCTTCCGCTTGGTTCGTCCCTGAACCACACCGTACTGGGAGAGGTCCGCTCTGATACCATTTGTAACGGCCCGGACTGCTTTTAAGGATTGCCGACTGTCCCCACAAACCAACACGAGTCTCTTCAGCGTGCTTTGTCCTCACTCACACGCTTCCTAGGAAAACTGTCCTAGGAGGTCACCCATCCCAGAATTACTCCAAGTCAAGCACGCTTAACTTTGGAGTTCTTAAGTGATGGGCTACCGACAAGAAGATGCATCTTGTTGGTATAGGTAGTACAAATCAATTCTTATAAGCCTTCCTTCAACTGTACAGTCCCATACCTGCACAGCATCAGGATCCCTCTCATTTCGGTGTGAATCGGTTCATTCATGTATCCCTCCGCCTAGAAGCCTGTCAGGAGCCGCTCCTTGTCCGTGCCTCATGCACCGGCGATCACTCCCCGCCCTCGTCAGCCCCGGCTTTTTCACTTCTATGTATGTATGTGTTAATACTTGCTTATAGATTTTTGCATATGTTGCTTTTGCTTGTTTTTGGAGCATAAGTTCATAGTTGTAATAGTTCAGCCTTTAGAATAATCAATTCATCCGAGTCTAAATAACCTGTTTCACGGTTTTGGCCATATCTTGAGTTCTAGACATCCGATCGAGATGATCTAGGATGCGTTGGAAAGCTTAGAGGATTACCTACAAGTTTTATTCAGGTGTCGATGCCAAAAATCGATTGGGGCGTGTCAGAGCTTGTGTACGCGTTTGGGTTACTGGGCTATGCTGTGTACGGCCCATTCGTCCTAAAACGTCCCTAACAGCTATATATACATAGCGTATGACCTAAACCTAGTATCCACACCCTATTGTACACACTTTTTGCCTCTTCTCATCCCTAAGCGCTCTAATTGATCTCTTGCGCTAGAAAACCCAAAAGATGAATCCTGCTTTGGTGTTCTTCGTCAAGAACACGCCGTTGTTTAGCTAATCCATTCCTGTTGCTAGAGTTAATCTCCTAAGTTAGAAACCAAGGTGAGTTTCTAATCCTAGTTTTGTTTTCCCTTTTAATCCTTAACTTAAGGATCTACTCTGCTTTCCAGTGTTGCGATCGTGATCAAGTGCTGAACCCGGAAGAAGGAACCGTAGCGGAACTTGGCTCTGTTCTCTTTCCCTTAGGCTGTGAATCGTCATACCAGGTATGGGGGGAGAAAATTGGTCATGAGTATGTGGGTTTTGGGATAGGTTAAGATGAAGGGGTTGACCCATGACCCTTATATGTTTGTCTATATGCATTGTAAGTGTCCATGAATGTTGTTATGTTGTTTTCTGACTATACGAGTATTGATTGATGAATAATCTGATGTCATAACACGTTTATAACTATGAGTACATGATTATTATGAATGTTGATGAATTGATGATGATGAACATGTTGTTTATGCCATAATATGGTGTTTTCTTAATCCTATACTATTAGAATATAGTTATAGGGAGAAAATAAATAGGCAATGTAGATTGGTCTATAGCGGAGGAAACCCGCTGCTGTATGATCTGACACCCAGAAATCGATTTCCAGCACATGGAAATCGATTTGAATCGACCAAGAATCGATTTCCAGAGCGTGGAAATCGATTTGGCCTTGTAGAAATCGATTTTTAGAATCGATTTTCCCTTGTTCAAAATCGATTGGGGAAATCGATTTGAACATGTTGCAATCGATTTTTAGAGATTGGAAATCGATTTTGAAGACTTGAGAAATCGATTCCAGAGAATGGAAATCGATTCTCACGTGCCCAGGAACAGTTTTGACCCCTTATGCTTGATGGATAGTGTTATGAAGATTAAGTTACAATCTTAATGAACATATGACTTGAGGTTTAAATATTAAGAATAAGTTATAATCTTAATAAGATATGAATTGTGGTTTAGATATTAAGATTAAGTTATAATCTTAATAAATATATGACTTGAGGTTTAACTATTAAGATTAAGTTATAATCTTAATAAAATATGAATTGAGGTTTAGATATTATGATTAATTTATTATCTTAATAACTATATGACTTGAGGTTTAAATATTAGGATTAAGTTATAATCTTAATAAGATATGAATTGAGGTTAGATAATAAGATTAAGTATAATACTTAATGAAGATGATGTTTAACAAAGAGAACAATTAATAAGACGATGATGTTATTGGTAACGACGTACTGTTACCGATGTTGTTGGTTAAATCATTCTTGATGCTTATTGGTCAAGTTTGATGTTGATAGGTCATCTTTGATGCTTGTTGGTCAAAGTTGATAGCCATGTAATGGTGTTGATGGTGGATGGTTGGACATGTGTTTGCATGTTGTTGAGCATAACATGCATCATGCGTTGACGTTGATATGTTGGGTGGAAAGCAAACGATGAATCGCGATAGTGGAGGCCACGATGGGTGTTATCCCGGCCTTGCGGGTACATTGGGTAGGGAAATTCCAGGTGACATGGGCTAGCTACCTATTGTCGGAGTGACCTAAAGGATAAGCTTGAGTACCCTGACTAGCCACTATATGTTATCAGGATTAGTGAGAGTGTTCGGGGATGGCCCACGGTCTGGCATAACATCCACGTTGATAACCGGACATGTACTCCTAATCGTCTTTCCAGAGTTAGAGTTGTTGGCCACATGCATACGGAGTAGTGATGTTGCATTCGCATTGACATGCATCTTTGATATGTATTGATTATACATGTGTTGATTGATGTTTACTGTATGTCATCTTAATTACTATTCCATTCCGTTTACATATATTTATTATCGTATTTCTCACCCCCATCTTTTGTTATTCTTGTGCATATGATGTTGCATGTGCAGAGGAGGGTGAGCATGCTGACGAGGAGTGATCCCGTGGAGATCTCTCTTAGTAGTAGTAGATAGGATTTACATTCAGTTGTTTAGTTTTATTCCGATGTATTATCGGTATATGTATACCAACTCTGATTATGTGACATCGGGCTTCGGGTTATGTTTATCATTTATGTTTTCCGCAGTTGTTTTATGTTTAAAATGTTTTCGGATCATGTGGTACTTGCTACCTTTTATGTTAAAATTTTATTTAACTTGCATGCTTTATTTTATTTTATCGTATGCGGGGTAGCGGGTGTCACACCGGTGCGGTCGGAGTCAGATCGAGGTCGATTCCCAGTAAGGCGCGACAGGTGCTAGGAGGGGATTGTTGGTGTTGGGCCAACATTCAGCAAAACTTACACTTGTGTAATTGAGTTCATACTCTTTGGTTTTGGATTGGACCAGCCTTATTGATCTTATCAAGAAAATCTCTTCTTGTGGTGATCCTCATACTCATAGGCTTATCCTTGTCTTGGATTAGACTAAGTTGGCGCCCCTGCTGAAGGAACCTGTTTGAAACACAAGAAGGGGGGTTGAATTGTGTTTTTTAAGATTTTAAAATCTTTTCGTAAGCAGATAATAATTTTCGCAAGGTTGGACGCTAAAACGATTAAAAGCAAAGAGAGCTCTTCCAAACACCAAGTTGGACGCTAACTTAGTTTGGTTAAGATAAGAAAGAAGCGTAGGGAAAAAGTAATTCAATCCTAGTTAGTTAGTTAGATAATAAACTAAAGCAAGGATAAGGGAGAGAAAAGAACACAGAGATATTATCCTGGTTCACTCTTCACCAAAGAGCTACGTCCAGTCCTCTCTACTTGAGAGCTTTATCCACTATAACAAAAACCCTTTGTTACAAAGTATTCAACACCTCTTCAGGCAATATTCTCAACCTCTTCAGGTTCTCTAAGTATCTTTTCTACAGAAGTCTCTTCAGGCTCAACCAATAAGGTTATGAAAAGAGTTTGTTCTACTAACTCACTAAATGTGAGAATTCGAAACTAAAGTTTAGACTCTTAGATAAAATCTCTACATAGAGAGTAATATGAAAATGAGGATCAGAGTAGCTTTGCAAGCTTTGAGATTTTCTCTTGGTTGCTTGAGTAGATATTCAGTTGCAACACTTTGCTTTTTGTTAGCTTGTTTTCTCTTGAGAGATTTTTGATCGCTGAGTATTGCTACACTTGTATTTTTACTCAAGTTCGGTTGGAAAAGGCTGATGAGCATTGAATGCATTTGATCCATTGAGTCTGATAGCTTCTGAAGTTTCTGATCAGTAGGATAGACTATCAGGGGATAGCTAAAAATGGTGTTGAAATATCTTCTGTGTAGAACGAAAGTTGCCTTTTGTCTTTCTCAAAGAAGAAGGTCAACTTCTTTATGTGTCAGAGACATTCTGGCTTAAGCTTTTACGTTTGAACGAATATTACAAAGAATGTTTGTCCCAAGGATATAAGCCTTTTACAGGGAATAATAAATTCAAATACTTTTACAAGGTATTCGCGCTTAAAATATAAAAGCACTATTGGACTAGCTATTACAAAAGGAACAGAAAGAGTCTTTGGACTCATGGTTCTACTTATTACCGTCCAGTCTGAGTAAGACATAAACCACTTGAAGAGGTTGGACGAGATAAAGTCTTTGCACTTTACATAGTCTTTGGACTCAAATAAGTTTTATCCTGCACACTTAATATAAAACGTTAATCCACAAAAAATCTTTGTTCTTCTTAAATTAGCCCTTTGTTAACATCAAAACTTAAGGGATTATTTGGACCATAACCACTTTGGTTCCAACACCTGCCTCCCATTCATCCATCTTCTTCACTTATTCAAAAACACCAAAAACAGTTCCTTGAAGCCTTGATTGTTTCTTGCATTTTTCTGAGATTTTCTCAATCTGTCCCCCTATTTCACTACCACCAAAACCATGAAATTCCTATCTTCCATTCTCCATATTTCATTCATTTTATATCAAATGATATGATCCTGATCCGGACCACCTTGAAGTTTCAGGCACAAGAATGGATATTTACGCCACACTCAAGATATAAGTGAGAAGGTGAGTGATAAGTCATGTGTTTGATCGCCACAAGTTGCCTTGATAATATCAGATTTAGTTCTTTTTTCCAAGAACCCAAGGGAGACATACTCTGAACAATACACAAGGTATCAATTCTGAAAAGTCCAAGCTATCTTTTATTGATAATATTGTGCTATGTATAGCCTTTAGTACAGCTGAAAAATGTAAAACAAAAGGTCACAATTAAGTGACATAAATCCTATTGATAGTATTAACTATCATTACTAATTATCTTATAACTATCGTACTTAAGTGGCTAATTAAATAGCACTCAGGCTATCAAAGAGTCACTAGATATGCAAGCCTTATTCTATAAATAAAGAAATAAAACCAAAACATATAACATAGCAATGAAACTCCTAAATTAAAATGTTGCCATGATTGAATTTCAGCGAATGAAAAGACGTGGACTAGTGATCTCCATGTCCTGATCATGCACTTGTTTTGCAAATTCCTAATATGGAATTGACTTTGTCTTCATGTGCATGGCCTATTAATTCTTGGCCAATGGGAATGCAAGCTTCTATGGATTCCTCTTTTGATTGCACGAGCTGGTTGTGCCTTGGATCAGACTTGAATTAATAAATGCAAGGAATTAAGCTGAACCCCACACCCTTAAGTTGCATTTTTAGAATTAAAATAATAAAATCCTTGTAGTTTTCCTTCCACATGCTTAATGAATTCATGATCACATCATTTTGTGTAATTGAGTTCATATTCTTTGGTTCTGGATTGGACTAGCCTTATTGATCTTATCAAGAAACTCTCTTCTTGTGGCGATCCTCACACTCATAGGCTTATCCTTGTCTTGGATTAGACTAAGGTGGCGCCTCTGCCTCCCATTCATCCATTTTCTTCACTTATTCAAAAAAACACCAAAAACAGTTCCCTGAAGCCTTGATTGTTTCTTGCATTTTTTTGAGATTTAAATTCAAGTAAAAAAATCACAAAACTTATGAAAACAAGGACCACAAAGACAAGGCTAGAAAAGAAAAGGTTTAGAAATAAGAAACAAAGGAAGAAGGGAAAATATTTTCAAGACAAAAATTGCTCAATTGAATTTTTCTTTTCTCTTCTCTTTTTTTTTTTTTTTTTTGATCACACTGCTTACACGAATTTTTTATTTTATTTTATATAATCACTAGTTGAAGAGAATCACCGTTGAAAACTTTGTTTTTGGAGCAATAAACAACAACCACGAATTTTTTTCCCTTCAAGACTAGAATCAAAGTAAATTTTGTTTTGGTATTTTTTTGGAAAGAAAAGAAGAAAGAGTAGAAGATGAAGAACAAAGATAGATTCAACAACACAAATACAAACACAACCAAAGCCTAAGATTTGATACCACTGTTATTTTGTCTGTTTTCTAATTGGTCAATTCTTTCATTTATACCTTCCACTTCCTCTCTCAAAAGTTCTCTCATTTTTGCCGTGAGGGCATCTAGTAGTAATTGATTTTGAGGATCCACAACTCTTTCAGTTCTTTAGAGAAACCAGCAAATAATCAATATACGATAACAATTCAAATAATAATCCACACACATAACAGCTTGGAATTGAAAGAAAAAGAAACCAAAATACACAGAAAAAAAATTTTGAACACAAAGTTTGTGAGACTAGAACAAGATAGAACTCACTCAAAAGAAAGAAATAAAATTTGGAATTTGAGAAAAAAAATTCAGAGTATAGCAGCAAGAAACCGGACTGGATCAAGCGTCTTGACAGGATAGGAGCTACCTCATCCGTCACTGTAAACTATTCCTGAGATCGGCAACATCCCCAAAGCCACTCACTTGACTGCCCCATCTACTTTCCATACTCGCACTCAGGTACCACTAACCTCGTATGACGCTGGAAGCCCATACTACCTGTCACACGGCCTCGCCACTTGGCAGCTGATGATGATATGCAATAAACATCCTCAACGGGCTTGATACCGGATCTCACGCCTAAGCTCTCAATCAGAAACAACACGATGCCACTGCATCCACACGGCCACAGCCTCGACGCCACGCGTCCACGAGCCACAACTCAAGCAACACGGCCATAGCCTCAAGAAGTCAGTACAACAGCAACGACACCATCCACGGTATCAACCCAACAACAACACGACACATAGCCAAACCTATTCTACGGTATTCCGCCACAACCCTCAATATCACCGCATACAGCATAATAACAGCAGTAATAACATTCACAGAATAGCAGTAATATCAACAACATCATATAAGCAGCATATCACATATACTAAGTAGCATGTAGGCATTTAGACAGATAGCAACAACAACAATAGGCACATTCAGTCATACGACAACAAGCATCCTCAATCAACAGTTCGCTAAACTAAGGTTTTAACTGCAATAGCCCAAAGTAAGCTAAACCTTGGGTCTAGATACTTTATCAGGGCTCAACCACTAGTAGGGTTAGGGCTTCCCTACACATAGCAGAAATCACAACTACATTACTCTTGCCTTCCCGACGGCAGCAGTACTCTTTCTCCCCACCTGAACAGTCGTCACGTGAATCTAGGCAATCACTGGCTCGCTCCTCCTTCCTCAAACTTGCAGCCCTTTCTCCAAGAACAGCCCAAGATAGCCACGAACTTCCCCTCACAGCCGCGGCCTCAAGCTCCAAACCTTGCACCACCGTGAGCACGAACTTTGCCCTAATCATGAGCAAAACACATATACAATAGTGTTAGCCCTAGGGCAAGCTCAAAAGATTAAAGGAAAAGGTAAGAACTCTAAGAACGCCAAGAACACGAAGAACGCGTGTTAGGGATCCGAGTTTACCTTTGGCGAATCGAAAAACCAATCCGTCAGAGTTGTTGATAACTCAACCGCGATCACAACGGTATAGTCTGAATCGTGTTCCGGTACTTCAATTGCCTTGAAAGCAAGCTTTCTCTCTCTAAAAACCTCAGAGCTTCTCTCACTAGTTGCAAAAAACTTAGGAGATTTCGTGCAAATGAGAAGATGAAAGTGGAAGCTCCACTTATGGTTTCTGCTGTCGACGCTTAAGCGTTCATCACACTGCACGCTTGAGCGTTGCCACGCTCTAGCGTGGGATCTCTCCACGCTCAAGCATGGAACCTCGTCCACTCCACCTGTTCCCTGGCCTGACACGTGTCTCACACGCGTCCAAACTCAAAGCAGCTGCTCAGCTCACTCAGCACGTTGAAGCGTCTAAATCCTCCCACACTTAAGCGTCTCAACGTTTGAGCGTGGAGTTCTCTCACGCTTGAGCGTCAAGCTTAACGAGAGAAGAACCTCCAGCCTTCTAACTTCCTCAATTACTCGTTTTACGCCTTAGGCACTTCCAAACTTGTTCAAGCCTATTCCTAAGCTTCAAACTAGGTCTAAAACTAACACACAACAATTCACACAATCATCCAAAGCTCCAATCGGGATTAACCAACTCGATCAGAGTTCACAGAAAAATCGGGATGTTACATTACCACCCCCTTACAGAAAAACGTGGCGCATCTCAACTTCACGTTCCCACGTTGAGTCACCAGTCACTAGGTTTCATTTCACTCTGACTAACGGAATGTGCTTACCGCATAGCTCCTTGATCCTTCTATCCAAGATCCGAACATGTGAAGCTTCGTCCTCCAGATTCTCTTTCAGTTGAATTGATTCGGGCTCCAACACATGTGATGGATCGGGATAGTATTTTCTGAGCTGAGAGACGTGAAAGGCATCATGGGGATTTGAAAGATTTTGTGGAAAAGCTATCTGATAGGCTATAGGGCCGACTCGTCCAAGAATCTGAAATGGTCCTATGAATTTAGGTGTTAGCTTCCTGGATCTGATTCCTTTCCCACTCCAGATCTTGGGGTAACTCTCATGAAAACATGGTCGCCCTCTTGGAATTCCAAAGGCCTCCTCCTCTTGTCAACGTAGCTCTTTTGCCTATCCCTTGCAACCTTCATCTTTTCCCGTATCTTACGGACTTGTTCCGTCGTTTGCTGTACTAACTCTGGTCCTAACAGTTGACTTTCTCCCGTCTCAAACCAGCACAACGGAGTCCTACACTTTCGTCCATACAGTGTTTCGTACGGCGCCATTCCAATACTAGAATGGAAACTGTTTTTGTAAGTAAACTTGACCAATGGAAGAAACTTGTCCCAACTTCCCATGTTTTCCAACACGTACGTTCTTAAGAGATCCTCCAATGATTGAATTGTTCGTTCCGACTGACCATCCGTTTGAGGATGATAGGCAGAACTCATACTTAACTTAGTTCCCATTGTATTGTGTAAGCTTCTCCAAAACCTTGAGGTAAACCTCGGATCACGGTCCGAAACGATACACGAAGGTACCCCATGCAGCCTTACAACTTCCTTGATATAAATCTGAGTTAATTGCTCCAGAGAGTAACTCTGGTTGATTGGTAAGAAGTGAGCACATTTCGTCAATCGATCGATGATTACCCAAACTGCATCACACTTTTTCTGAGTTCTCGGCAACCCGGAAACAAAGTCCATAGCAATACTATCCTATTTCCATTCTGGGACGTCTAATGATTGCAACAACCCTGCTGGCTTCTGGTGTTCAATCTTCGCTTTCTGACACACCAAGCAGGTTAGGACATAAGTTGCTACCTCTTTATTCATCCCCGGCCACCAGAACAGCTCCTTCAGATCATGATACATCTTGGTAGCCCCCGGATGGAAACTCATCTTGCTTTTGTGTACTTCCTCCAAGATCATATTCTTAACTTCTCTATCAACCGATTCACACTCTCGAGGTACTTATCCTTAGCTTGCTTCTTCCACAACAGGTTCTGGAAATCGCTAGTTACTCTAACCATCCCCAATTTCAGCTTATCCTCGACGATTTCCGCTTCTAGGCTCAGATCTCTAAACGCCTCTAAAAGCTTTAGCTCCTTTACCATCATCACAGATACGTGTAGGGACTTCCTACTGAGCGCATCCGCTACAATATTTGCCTTACCTAGATGGTATTGCAGGTCGAATTCATAGCCCTTTATGAATTCTATCCATCTTCGCTGCCGCATGTTCAACTCCTTCTGGTCGAACAGATACTTCAGGCTCTCATGGTCGACAAACACACTGAATTTAGCATCATAAAGATAGTGTCTCCATATCTTCAATGCAAACACTATCGCAGCCAATTCCAGATCATGCGTTAGGTAGTTCCACTCATGTACTTTCAACTGCCTGGAGTCATACGCCACCACTTTTTTGTCTTGCATGAGCACACATCCCAAGCCTTGATAAGATGCGTTACAATATACATCAAATCGTCCTAAAGGATCTGGTAACACCAAAATAGGTGATGTGGTAAGTCTTCTTTTCAGCTCCTGGAACCTCTGCTCGCAAGCCTCTAACCACTCAAACGCTTTCCCTTTTCTCGTTAACTGCGTCATAGGTAACGCAATCTTAGATAATCCTTCTATAAACCTCTGATAGTAGCCTGCTAAACCAAGAAAACTTCTCACCTTGTTTACAGACTTAGGGCTTTCCCAACTCACTACGACATCAACTTTCGCAGGATCCACTGCGATTCCATCCTTACAGATCACATGGCCTAGAAACTGAACTTCCTCTAACCAAAACTCACACTTCGACAGTTTAGCATACAACTGTCGGTCCTTTAGCACTTGCAACACCGCCCTCAGATGCTCTTGGTGTTCCTCTCTGCTTGAAGAGTATATAAAGATGTCATCGATAAAAACAACAACAAACTTGTCGAGGAACGGTCGGAAGATCCTGTTCATATAATCCATGAACACGGCTGGAGCATTAGTCACACCAAACGGCATAACCAAATACTCGTAGTTACCATACCGACTCCGAAAAGCAGTCTTTGGCACATCATCCTTCTTAACCCGGATTTGATGGTATCCAGATCGCAGGTCGATCTTAGAAAACACAGTTGCCCCTTTCAGCTGATCCATCACATCATCTATCCGCGATAACGGATACTTGTTCTTTATCGTCACTTTGTTCAGCTGACGATAGTCTACGCACAATCTTGAGCTCCCGTCTTTCTTCTTCACAAACAACACCGGAGCTCCCCACGGAGACGCACTAGGTCTGATAAATTCCTTGCCTAGCATCTCGTCCAGCTGCTTCTTTAACTCCATCAGCTCTACTCGAGACATCCGATACGGTGCTATCGATATAGGTCCAGTTCCGGGTACCAAGTCTATGGCAAACTCCACCTCTCTCTCTGGTGGTAATCCAGGAACGTCATCGAGAAACACATCCGGAAACTCTCGCACGATACGCAAAGCTTCAACACTAGGAGTCTCCTTCACTTCCACAAAGAACAGCACCACATACTCATCCGATTGTTCACCCGTCGGAGTACTCTCGTTGGCAGGCATCAATCTA
Source organism: Ammopiptanthus mongolicus (assembly GCA_039655645.1). Taxonomy (NCBI): domain Eukaryota; kingdom Viridiplantae; phylum Streptophyta; class Magnoliopsida; order Fabales; family Fabaceae; genus Ammopiptanthus; species Ammopiptanthus mongolicus. The sequence goes on along the minus strand of CM077349.1, from coordinate 36,408,526 downwards.
GATTGCTCGAAAAATCTGAGAGTTTTATTTGAACAGTCTAACATTACATGGTTGGCTGAAAGCCAGTCCATGCCTAGGATTACATCTATCTGTTGCATAGGCAAACAGATATGGTCAACAAGAAAATGACAGTTTTCTACTGGAACGGGACATTTACGGCATACAGATAGGGTTGTTAAAGAATCACCGGTAGGTGTTGAAACAGTTAAGTCATATGGCAAAGTAGAAACAAGCAACCCTCAATGATCCATACACTTTACTGATATGAAAGAATGCGTAGCCCCCGAATCAAACAGAACCGACAAAAGCTTACCGGAAACTAATCACTTACCTTGGATTAGATTAGGACTTTGGGAGACTTCAGAACCTCGCACGGCAAACACCTTTCCGATCGTCTGTGGCCTGCTCTGGTGACTTGCCACGGCTGATCTCGCTCCACCACTCTGAATCCCACCACTCTGCTGCTGAAACTGAGCCCTTCTGCTCATTTCGGGCTTGCAGTCTGATGCATAGTGACCCATCTGATTGCAATTAAAACATCTGATGTGTTGGGTCCTCGGACATTTTTTGACCAAATGCGGTCCTCTGCACCTAAAACAAGTCTTGATCCCTTGCTGTGCCTGACTGGAGCCGCTCACTCCATGGTTGACATTGAATCGAGCCGGGCGATCATACGACCCTACTCTCCTTTGGAACTTGCTGCTTCTGCCACTTTGATTGCTTCGAACAGGTCCACCACTTGTCTTTCGTTGGATGACAGTCCCTGCTTGGTCATGTCCCTCAACCACTGTGCATTTCAACACCAACTCGGGAAAAGATCCAATACTCAAAGGCAGCATTGCTCGCTTCAACTCGGGCCTCGACCCAGCCTCGAACCTCCTGTAGACCCATTCTTCATCCGGATGGATCTGATAGGACTGAGAGAATTTGAGTAGCGCTTCAAACCTCATCGCGTACTCACCCACGGATAGCTGTTCCTGTTTCAGACTCAGGAATTCCTTTTCTTTTTCCTGCCGGATGCTCCTTGGAAAGTATTTCTCCAGGAAACACTCCCTGAACAGTTGCCATGTCAACGCCCTTCTTCCGGCCTCTAGCAGTCTGGCCTTGGTTCTCCACCAAGCCTCTGCTGCTCCTACTAACATGAAGGCAGCATAGGTAACCTTTCTATCCTCTCTGTAGTGTGTGGCCATGAAAACTTTTTCTATCTCCTGCAGCCACATCTCCGCACCTTCAGGGTTATACTCTCCGTGGAATTGGGGAGGATTCCCCTTCATGAAGGCATTGCAACCGGTATTCACCATCTCATTCTCCCTTACAGCATATAGTTGATCCTGCCTGACTTCCCTCTCTTCCTGCCTTTGCATATACTGGGCAGTCTGTTAAGTTTGCTGGATCATGGCGGTAGCTAAGTCCCTCATGGCCCGCATGGCTTCAGAGGTGTCACCACCACTCCCTATCCCTGAGTGGTCACCATTATTGTTATCGTCATTAGGTCTAGTTGTCGACCTTCCTCTTCCACGTGCCATTTAACTTCCTGTAAAAAGGAGCCATTAGTGTCGATTCATAAGACATATAATAGCACTTAACAGTTAAACATATCATATGCCTTATGAATGAAAACAGTTACCACACTTCGATAACTCGCGCATCGGACACTCTACCCAAAACCCGACATAGTTGATACGACTCGGTTATCAACCGTCAAAGCCAGTACACTTAATCTTCATAGTCCGATTTAGAATCGAACTGCTCTGATACCATAATAATGAGACGACCCTCCTCTCTTAGAAGGATAATCCCATTGGCTGCAGAACGTCCTCAACGCTCTGATACCACCAAAATGAGACGACCCCATACGTATGAAGCCTTCCCATTAGTCCCAACCTCTTATTTTATTGTTAACTATGCCAAGCCGTATGTAAAGCGATAGAGTGGTATACAAGCAGCGTTGCGGAAAACAAAACAATGTAAACAAGAATGGCAAGCATAGCAAACAATGATCAGAGTAAAAGCGCAATATAAGCATAACTGTATAATAACATGCATAAGTTAGCCTCGTCAGTAGGGCACTGTACATACATATACATACTGTCGGGTAGAAACCAAAAATACATCAAGAACCAAAAGAAAACACTCGGAGCTCACCAGCAACCCCCGTCCCCTCTCAAAAGATACATCAAAAGCTCTAAGCTCACTCCCTAAGACGCATTGGCAGGCTCTCACCATCAGTGGTGAGGATGCCCTGAGCTACCTTGACCCTCACCATGAGTACGCCTGCAACGCACAATCGACTCATACTCTGACGAAGAACTGGACACCACGATCCTACGCCTGTGGTAACTCCTCAAGTACTGCTCGATCCTTCTGCGCTGGCCTCGATAGTCGTAACCTCTCCTGTTGGTCATGACCGATGACTGGGGTACTACCCAAGCATAGTCCTGCTCCCTTTGCCTCGGAGGGCGCCACATCCTCGGAAAGGGGAGGAACTGGTAGATGCAATAGGGACCAATAATATCTACATACGGAGGTGCACCGCTCCGGAACATCAGGCTGACTGGTCCTGTGTGACCATAAAAAAGGTAGAGGGGTCTACCCGCCATCCTCTCTCGTCATGGTAGATAATCTCAATATCGCAAAGCACCGGCATCCGCGTTGCACCCGTGATGAACGAATGAAGCCTCGGGTCCATGCTGAATCTCCGCTGGCTCGTCGTCTTCAAGCGATCCCATAATAGACAACAACGAAAAACGGAAGGGAGATAAGAAATACAGCGCATCATAAAGTCGAAAAAAAACAGTAATGCAGTAAGCACATAACAGGTAGCATATAACAGATATCACATTTATAACATTTACTGCATTCCAGCACACAGCTCTCGAGACAACAATTGCAACAGACATCCATCCTATGAGTTTCACGTTCAGATCAATCCTCTAGACCGGGATACTAATCTCATGCAGCATGTCGGCCGAAAAAGGCACTTCCGCAAGTTCCCAATTGGAACGGTTCCACACCCGAACAAGTCCACACCGGAACAGGTTCTGTGTCGGAGCGGAGTTAGCTTGCCCAAGAAATTGAATCACTGGTCGTGACCAATAAGAGTGCATCCCCCTTCCATATCGGAACCGGGGTATTTCAGTCGCCTCGGAACGTTAGCCTAAAAACTGGAAAGCTCTGGGATTAGTCGGGCAAACCGGACTGGATCAGGCGTCACGACAGGATAGGAGCTACCTTATCTGTCACTGTAAACTATTCTCGAGACCGGCAACATCCCCAAGGCCACTCACTTGACCGCGCCATCCACTTTCCGTACCCGCACTCAAGTACCGCTAACCTCGTATGACGCTGGCAGCCCATACTACCTATCACACGACCTCACCACTTGGCAGCTGATGATGATATACAACAAACATCCTCAACGGACTTGATACTAGATCTCACGCCTAAGATCTTAATCAGAAACAACACGATGCCACTGCATCCACACAGCCACAGCCTCGACACCACGCGTCCATGAGCCACAGCTCAAGCAACACGGCCACAACCTCAAGAAGTCAGTACAACAGCAACGACACCATCCACGGCATCAACCCGACAACAACACGGCACACAACCAAACCTATTCTAAAGCATTCCGCCACAACTCTCAATATCGCCGCATACAGCACAATAATAGCAGCAATAACGTTAACAGAATTGCAGTAATATCGACAACATCATATAAGCAACATATCACATATACCAAGTAGCACGTAGGCATTTAGACAGATAACAATAGCAACAATAGGCACATTCAGTCATACGACAGCAAGCAACCTCAATCAACAGTTAGCTAACCTAGGGTTTCCAACCTTAACGGCGATAGCCCAAAGTAAGCTAAACCTAGGGTCTAGATACTTTATCATGGCTCAACTACTAGTAGGGTTAGGGCTTCCCTACACATAGCAGAAATCACAACTACATTACTCTTGCCTTCCCGACGACAGCAGTACTCTTTCTCCCACCTGAACAGTCGTCACGCGAATCTAGGCAATCACTGGCTCGCTCCTCCTTCCTCAAGCTCGCAGCCCTCTCTCTAAGAATAGCCCAAACCTCGCACCACCGCGAGCATGAACTTTGCCCTAATCACGAGCACAACACATGTACAATAGTGTTAGCCCTGGGGCAAGCTCAAAAGATTAAAGGAAAAGGTAAGAACTCTAAGAACGCCAAGAACACGAAGAACGCGTGTTAAGGATCCGAGTTTACCTTTGGCGAATCGAAAAACCAATCCGTCAGAGTTGTAGATAACTTAGCCGCGATCACAACGGTATAGTCCGAATCGTGTTCCGGTACTTCGATTGCCTTGAAAGCAAGCTTTCTCTCTCTAAAAACCTCAGAGCTTCTCTCACTAGTTGCAGAAAACTTAGGAGATTTCGTGCAAATGAGAAGATGAAAGTGGAAGCTCTACTTATGGTTTCTGCTGTCCACGCTTAAGCGTTCATCACACTGCATGCTTGAGCGTTGCCACGCTCTAGCGTGGGATCTCTCCATGCTTGAGCATGGAACCTCGTCCACTGTGCCTGCTCCCTGGCCTGACACGTGTCTCACACGCGTCCAAACTCAAAGCAGCTGCTCAGCGCACTCAGTACGTTGAAGCGTCCAACTCCTCCCACGCTTAAGCGTCTCAACGTTTGAGCGTGGAGTTCTCTCACGCTTGAGCGTCAAGCTCAGCGAGAGAAGAACCTTCAGCCTTCTAACTTCCTCAGTTACTCGTTTTACGCCTTAGGCACTTCCAATCTTGTTCACGCCTATTCCTAAGCTTCAAACTAGGTCTAAAACTAACACATAACAATTCACACAATCATCCAAAGCTCCAATCGGGATTAACAAACTCGATCAGAGTTCACAGAAAAATCGGGATGTTACACAGCTCGGCAGAAGATAAAACAAAACACAGACGCCCTAAGCTGACCAAAAGAGGCTAAACGGAAAGTCACTTACCGACAAGACCCATAGATCCTCATTCTAGTCCCTCCTAAATGAGGACGGAATGAATCGGATAGGGACAACCCGATAAACAACTGTACTCATATGTCTTCCCTAAGCACCGTGAGGGGAAAAGGCATGGAATGGTTCAGGGCATTAGAGCACCTACAAACCATCGACAAACACTCACGACTCAAAGGAATAAAAACAGACATAATAGTGTACACACCACAACCTTGGTCCATTTGAAATGTGTGGACGACATCTCCAATCGGCTCCACCGATCCGCCTTCGAGTCCAAGCATCCATCCCTCTGGGTGATCAGTCGGGGTAACGTGGACACACGCCAACAGCGTCGAGTGAAATACCACCGTGGAAGTCTTTACAGAAACAACATAGATACATAGCAGGGTAAAACAAGTAATGGGTGAGATTCCCAATCATCAACATAAACATATGGCAAATGAAGATATTACGACACACAAGATATCATAACAATAAACATCTCATCATGAATCATCTAATACACAACAATACAGGTAAGCCAATTAACGGTATCATCAAGTCTATGTTATGCTCTGCGATGTTCATGGTGCATTCACTATGCAATGGGTATGACTCAGATCCCTACTCCATGGAGCTAAATAGTCGTCAGAGAAAGTGATCGGGTGTACATGCTTTGCTTGCACCAGCCATTCGATAATAAGTGCTACAACATTCGTAACCACGTGTGAATACTTTTTTGCAAAGACGGCCTACACCAATCTTGAATAAGGCAGTGTCTACTCGAGAGATTAAATCGGGATCTTGATTTACAACGACACAGAAGTGCTAACAACTGGCCACATGTGGAATTACACACTCCAACCTCCCCTAGGCCAAACCGATCGGCACCACTATATTCGCACCCGCACTAGGTGTAAGCTCAACTACTAGGCTCAAAGGCCTTAACTGACTTATGCAAAACGATGCCAATGGTTACACATAAAAGAAAATGCGATAATTCTCTATCCATCGGATAAATATCGTGATCCCTCCGGGATCGAGTCATCACAAGACCAACACAGATATGCGATGTTCTCGCGTCCGACCCTTCGGCACGTCATCGAACTACTGTCTTAAAACAAAACGTTTTATGTTTGTGTTCATGTCTTATGATATTGTTACTTGAGTCCTAATTTCATTATGAAATAGGATTGATAGATCCCATCGTTAATTTCTTAGATCTTTTCTAAGTTACAAGGTTACTTGTTCCTCAAGTAACTAAACAATTCTTGGTTCATATAAGTCTTATGAATCTACTGATGAATGAATCATCAATAGTTTAGTTCATGGTCTTGTTCCACCATAATCTACACTTTATTATCCCACTCTTGTACTCTAAGTCAATTACTTGACCTAAGGTTTATAACTTAGGAAAAACCTTTAGTTTTGAGTGGATAACTCCTTTGTGTCTTTTACTAGAAACTCATACACTTTTAAGTTGGGACCCTTTTAACTTTACAAAACTTCACCATGAGTATATAAAATACTTATGATGATTTGAAGAACTTTTCCATTCAAAACTCATTTCATTCAAATGTTACTCTAAATGGATAACTTTTGGTTGAAAGATAGATAAGTACATAAACTCGTTTGTTTTATACTTCAGCAAGTGCCTTAGTATTTTTACCCAAGGTCTTAACCTTTGGAAACATAGTTTCAAAATACTTTAGTTATACTTGCGTCTATAAGTTGGACGCTTTCAAAACTCTTTTGCCTTAACTTTGGGAATTGAAGTCTTCTTAAGTGAAGTTCGTTAACTTAAATCGTTTATACCCAACTTAAGGTCAAACATTGAAAACAGTTAGAATAGTTTGAAAATGGTTTTTCTTTCACAATCATCCTTTGAAAAAGGGGTACCATCACTTAAGTACATTGGTACTAAAACCAAAAATAAACTCTTTGAAAGCTCATAGAGGGCGTTTTGTAACATGACTCCTTTACTTTTCACAACTTTGGTTCGAAATCCCTATTAGTTCAAAGTATGATTCCCTTGGATCAAAACCTATCTTCTACTAAGTTTCAAAAACTCGTTTAAGCTTGTAAAATACTAAGTTAAGATTGAATGTTCATTACTTCTCAAAAACTCAACTTTTGGTCAAAAGCCTCTACGTTTTTGAAATAAGGTTCCTTCTTTCAAATCCTTTTGATTTGATTAGTTAACAACTTATTTGAAAAGATGGAAGAGTTCTAAAGGCATATAATCCTTTATCATAACTCAAAACCTCAAAGTAAGTGAGTGATAGTGAACACAAGTCAACCAATGAATGGATAATATGGAGCAAGTACAAGCATGCTCCTTGGGTTCCATCCAATTCTAAACTGTGTTTGCACATCTCAATTCACTTTGGTTTGGAAAAATTTTGAAGTTGTAAGTCACTAAGTTAAAGCTCAAAACCACTTTCCTTTCAAGATGTAAGTTCAACACAAGAAGAGAGGGAAAAGAGTGTATGGGACACTCCATCCCTGTCACGGGTGTGACCACCACCACCACGGCCTGGCTGTGAACATAAGCATGCTCCTTGGGTTCCATCCAATCCTAAACTATGTTTACAGATCTCAATTCACTTTGGTTTGGAAAATTTTTGAAGTTGTAAGTCACTAAGTTAAAGCTCCAAACCACTTTCCTTTCAAGATGTAAGTTCAACACAAGAAGAGAGGGAAAAGAGTTTATGGGACACTCTATCCCTGTCACGGCTGTGAGCACCACCACGGCCTAGCCGTGACAGGCTCTGTCTCTTGGGTTTAATAGGGATCACAGTCGTGACCCACTTCACAGGCAAGCCATGATTACCTCTCACCCTGTATTTAATAGGGATCATAGCCATGACCCTCATCACAGGCAGGCCGTGATCGCCTCTGCTTCTTCCCACTTATTTTGTTTGATTCTTAAAAACATCTTTGGTTCTTTTCAAAACATCTTAAGAAGATCAAAACATGTTCTTAGTTCAAAAACTCATGAAAACATAATATTCATTTTCATTTCAAGTTCAAAAACAAACTAAGTCTTTTTGAAAACTTATGATCTTTGGATCATTCATGGATTCATCAAAAAACTTTAGTTTTCAAAGTTGAAGTTGTCTCCCTCACTAATTCTCACATGGCCGAATGCTATCCTAAGGAGATGGTGAAGCTTCACTTCACCAAATTCTCTTAAAATCAAGTATGATGTTCATTCAAATATAGCGAATAACAATATAAGAAGCATATTCAAGAATCACATCAAAATCTCCCACTTTGACCAAAGTCAAAGCTAGGGTTTTCACCATGCAAAAGCCATTTTCATCATGTAAATAGCATAACAAACACACAAAGCATATAGACTAGATTCTTACAAACCAACATCATGAAAATCAACCAACAAAGTGGAGAACCCATTTTTACACATAGGGTTTCCAAAACTTAGAAAACCATCTTCACCCACCAATATGGTATGATGAAGGTTCACTCACCCATACCATAAATTACGCTCCCAAGAAGAAAATGCAAGTGTAGCCCTCCTAGAAGAAGGTTGACCACATCTACACAGACCAAAAACTCAAGGTTTTGAAACATGTTTTTCAATAATCATGAGCTAGAAGATGTTGCTTCAGGATTTAATGAAAGGGAATGAAGAAGAAAGAGTTTAGAAATTCACTTTGTTGAAGAACACAAAGTTGGCGTTCTTGAGTTCTTGAAGTTTAAGAACAAAGTTACTCCAAATCAAAAACTTCCTTCACCAAAGATGGAAAGTAGATCAAGACAAGCAAGACTATGATATTGAAATGAAGAAACAAGCATTTCAAAAATCACATCACCAACAGAGTGATGATTTTCGTGAGCATTGTAACACCCCAATTTTCGTGCTTTCTAGTATCAGTAAATTATATAATTAAGTTTATATTTTCATCTAAGGTTTAGAAAATGAAATTAAATAAACTAAGATCATAGTCACGCTCTACACTATCCTAGGAAGCTACGGTTAAATTTGGGGTTGAAAACTCAGATGGAGCCCGGTCTGTGTTTTCACTGAGATTAGAGTTTTATTACTCAGAAGACCTAATTTGGACTCATGAATGAGACAGTTAGTTTTAGAATCGAATTCTCTACAATTTTGCTAAAATTGGTTTCGCCCACTATAAATCGGAATAATAATAAACTATTCGGGCGAATTCTCAAACCAGGTGCCGAATGGAGCTGGATATGGATTTACCGGGACCCGCTAACGGATAATCATGAAGTCACATCAGGATACATCACCCAGGAAAGCGTGCCAGTGTCATGATGACGTTTGAGGAATCGGGAGAATTCGCGGGCCGATCGAACGACTTTTCACAGAGTGGAAAACTTCAAGAGGTAAGGGGAGTTTGCTTGAGGGATTTTCCTGGTAACTATTAATTATCCGTGATTGATCTGTGGAGCTCTGTTTGAGCTTCGTTGTAATTGTAATAATGTTCTATGCCTAGTATATATTTGTGATGATGTATGCTTGGATGAAAAAGTGTTTTCATGTATGTTGAAAACCATACTTTGATTTCTAGGTCAAGTAAGGATTTTTATGCTTGTTTATGGTTGAATGATGTATGATTATTATTCATCATAATATTGTGATCATTTTGAACTATTACTTAACAAGTTAGTGAAGCAAAATCTTCACATCCCACATGGTATAGCATTCGGCCATAATGGTTACCAAAGGAATAACATGAGCTTGTTCTTAAACTCCAATGTTTTTGAAAGAAAATAAGTGTTTTAGTAACTTGTATTTCAAAAACAAACAAGAAGTGATTTTGATCCAAAGTTCAACTAAGGGCTAGGCCTTCAAGTGTTTTTTACTAAAGTGAAAATATGTTTTACTTTAGTCATAGTTTATCCAATTAACTAAGTGTTTTAAAAATAAAAGGATGAAAGTGATTTCATGAAAGTAAAAGTAATATGAAGTTACCTTAGGATTAATGGGATGTCACACTCTTTGAAACTAAGTTAACATTCAATCTTCCAATTATAAAGAGTACCTTGTCCTCAAGTTTGATTTAATTGAATCATAGTTGGGAAACTAAATGAAATTCCATTTCTTTTACGCTATCTTAAATCATTGTTTTACACTATGTTAGTAAGGAAAAACCCTTTTCAAATTGGTTAAGGTATTTTACTTTAAGCAAGTAACAAGTTCTTTTAAATCAAATGAGTTTTCAATTAGAAAGGTTTTGGTTTGCAAAGTCTTAAATAGAGTGTTTTCAACTCAAGTAGTAAAGTTTTAAGCATGGAAAACCTAAGTTAATTAATTAACTTAGTGTAAAAGAAAAGAGATAATTAAGTATAGTATATGGTGGAACAAGACCATGCACTATACCATTGATGACTTAGTTCATCAATGACTTCATAAGACTTAAGTGAATCAATACTTATTTCATTACTTGCAAGTCAAGGAATTAATATCTTAGAAAGGATCAAAGACTTATATAAGAGGATTCTCAATCCTTCTTCATAACACTTAGGACTTGAGATGTAATTCATAAGACACAAACACAAACATGAAATGTTTTAGGTTTTGAAACAATAGTTCGATAATGGACCGGTGGTCCGGATCCAAGAAAAGTCGTTCAATTGTTTCAGTCTTGTGATGACTCGATCCTGGAGGGATCACGAGATTTATCTGGTGGATAAAAGTTTTATAATACAAAGATGCGTATAGTTCCTAAGGAAGATAACCTTAGCGAACCTTGAGGTTTATCTGGTGGATAGACATTGCTTTATCGCATTTGCTTTGTGTAAGCATTGGCATTTCATTGCATGAGTTGTAAGGCCTTGAGCCTAGGAGTTGAGCTTACACCTAGATACTGGTACGAATCATACGGTGACGATCTTAAATGGTCTTTGGAGGTATCAGGGTTGGAAAGGCTGACATGAGACCGGTTGGTGATTCTTCTGTGTCGTGGCGACTCTGAGCAATACACTGATATCTTCTACTAGATGCCGTACTTTTCATGTTTGGTCGAGAGTGTTTCCTTAAAGCCAGATACGTGCACGTTACATTTGTTGTAGCATCTTGCCCATGGCTGGCATTAACCGGAACATGTCTTCCCATTCACTCGCTCTGACTTTTTGTTAGTTCCATGGAGTAGGGGTCAGCATTTTACCCTTGTGGCATATGGCATTGAGTCATGTACATCGCATTGCATTGCATGGCTATTGATGATTACATTTACTTATTGTACCTCACTATTCTGCTTCCGAATATGTCTTATGCTGCTAATTGATTAATATGATATATTGCGATTCATGGTATGCATGTTGGACATGTTGTTATCTGGTGTGTTGTCCTGTGTTACTTCTGCTGTTGTGCTGTGTTGATACTGCATATGTTCATATGTATGTGTCGTGCATGTAGTTATCGTGTTTAAATCCATATATTGGTTACTTACCCTTGCCTGTACATGTTGGACACCCTGTTTTGTTTTTGGATACGTGTACAGATGCTTCTCAACGATCATTTGGGTCACTTCGGGACCCTGTAACTTGAATTTCTTGATGTCGACGACGAAGACGTGTGGACTGTTGACGATGAGGCCCAATCTCATTGGTACGATGTATACTAGGTAGTAGGCTTTATTGTCCGTAGAGCTCTTTTATCAAACTAGCTCTTAGGATTTTTCAATGTTTAAATTGAGACAGTCGATATATGTGGTTTTGAAAACCTCTGTATAGTTTGGAATTTCTGTATGAAAAACATTTTCAGGAAAGCTTACATATGATGGTGAAATGGTTTATGAATAAACCCAGTTTATGTGTGTTGTTTAGTATAATGTGATTTTATTATTGTGATGTGTGTTTCTGAAGTATAATGTAAGAAATTTTTTTACACCCGAGTTTTCTGACTTAAAGTAAATTATTATTTTCCGAAAGCAACCAGCAATTCTCTTTTAAATTTAATTCCGCACGTGTTTAAGATGTAATGGCCAAGGGGGGTGTTACAAGCATCAAGAGATAAAAAGAAACGAAAATACAAGTTTGATACTTACTCTTGAAGGTTGAAGAGAAAAGGCCTTGAACTATACCCAAAAATGAAAGTCTTTGGATGGAAACACTTCCAACATGAAAGTTGTAGATCTTGAAGAGGGGATCACAAATATATGATTTGTTTTGGGAGAAGAGAAAAGATGTCTAAGGGGGAGAGAGAACCGTTAGCTTTGGCTATGGAGGAGAGAAAAGAGAGTGTTTTGTTCTTAGATGGTTTGGAGAAGATGAAGTACGAGAGATGAGTTCTAAAATGAAGTATGTGGGTGTTTAGTGAGAGGAATTTCGTGGGTTCCTAATGGGAAAAGGAGAGGGAAGTTTGTGTTTTGAATTAAGGGTGATGGAGGTGTTAAGAGGGTTATTACTTGATTTGGTAATGAAACAAAAGGAGTAAGAGATAGAGTAGAATGGTCTCCTTCCATGTTAGTGTAAGGTAAATATATTTTGTTTAAAAAGTGTGATACAAGATGAGTCATGGATCACTTTGGCTCTGGGCCCGAACATATTTCTGGCCTCGGGCCCAAAGCCCGAAACTTAGCGGACCCGATTAAAATATTAATATTTTTACCGACTTCGTCACAAAACATCACTGACGGCTCAAACAATTATATAATGATTTATATGAATTAGGGTCAACTCAGACTTTTTAGGGTCATTAGGGTTCACAGACCACAGTGTGAATTCCTCTTTTTGCTAAAACGCTGTCCAGTTTCTATTAGAGTTTTTCATTCGAATTTATATGAATTCTCAATTATAAACATTTAGCACTATTTATAATTGATTAGTTACATTATCAAAAAATTTGATCATAAAATTAATTATTAACAGATAGAGGATTTTCGGGGTGTTACAACGATTGCAAAGTGGTCGAAACCACACGAGAAGGGTTATTCATAATCCTCCACGGTTTTGTTACTATTAATTACAGCAAGTTATTGTTTGGTAATTATTATTAATGTGGGATAGAGAAATGTAACATTCCGATTTTCTGTGACTCTAATCGAGTTGGTTAATCTCGATTAGGGCTTTGGATGCTTGTGTGAATTGCTTTGTGTTAGTTTGAGACCTAGTTGGAAGCTTAAGAATAGGCTTGAACAAGATTGGAAGTGCCTAAGGTGTTAAACGAGAAACTAGGGAAGTCAGGAGTTTGGAGGGCTCTTCCGATCTGAGTAGCACGCTCAAGCACGGGAAGGAAGCACGCTCTAGCATGCATGCGCTCAAGCGTTGGCCTTGTGCAAGCTCAAGCGTGCTGAGTGCGCACGCCAGCTATCCTGAATTTTGACGCGTGTATGACACGTGTCAAGACAGGGAGAGGACGGAGTGGACGAGGCTCCACGCTTAAGCATGGACCTCTTCCTCACTTTGCACGAAAATCTCATGTTTTCCCTACAACTAGAGAGAGAAGCTCTAGACTTCTAGTGAGAGAAAGTTCAAGGTTGTAGGTGATCGAGCTGTCAGAACGTGATTTCGACTATACGGTTGTCATCGCGGCGAAGTTATCTATGGCTTTGATGGATTCATTTCTCTATTTGCCAAAGGTAAACTCGAATCCCTAACACGCATTCTTCGTGGTTCTTCGAGTCTTTACCTTTGTTCTTTGATCTTTGAGCTTGCCTTAGGGCTAACACTATTGCATATGTGTTGTGCTGATGATTAGGGCAAATTTCGTGCTCGTGATTGCGTGTGGATTGGAGCTTGAGGTTGCAGCTACCAAGGAGATTCTGGAGCTGTTCTTCGTTCTTGAGTGCGTGGGAGAGCGTACCAGTGTTCGCGTGGATATTCGTGCCAAGTTGTTCAGGTGGGGAGAAAGAGTATTACTGCCGTCGGGAAGGCAAGAGTAGCGTAGATGTATTTTTTGCTATGTGTAGGGAAGCCCTAACCCTACTAGTGGTTGAGCCCCAATAAAGTACCTAAACCCTAGGTTTAGCATACTTTGGGCTATCACCGTTAAGTTTGGAAAACCTAGGTTAGATAACTATCGATTAAGGATGATCTACTTCGTGTGACTGTTGTGGTGTTGACTGTGTTATATGCTATCTGTATACGTGCCTACATGCTACTTGGTGTGTGATATGCATGTTGTGTTATGAATGTTGATATCATTGCTATTATGTTGTATGTTGCGTTGTTATGTTACGACGGGATGCCGGTTAGCTTTAAGTTTGGCAGTGTGTTGTGTTTCTTATCGGGTTGATACCGTGGATGGTGTCGTTGCTGTTGTGTGGACTGTTTGAGGTTGTGGCTGTGTTGTTTAAGTTGTGGCTCGTGGACTCTTGGCGTCGAGGCTATGGCCGTGTTGATGCGGTGGCATCGTGCTGTTTCTGATTAAGTGTTAGGCGTGAGGTCCAGTATCAAGCCCATTGAGGATCTTTGTTGCATATCATCAACTGCCAAGTGGCGAGGCCGTATGACAGCTAGTATGGGCCGCCAACATCATACGAGGTTAGTTGTACCTGAGTGCGGGTACGGAAAGTAGAAGGGCCGGTTAAGTGAGTGACCTTGGGGATGTTGCCGGTCTCGGGAATAGTTTACAGTGACGGATGAGCTAGCTCCTATCCTGTCGTGACGATCAATCCAGTCCGGTTTGCCCGACTAATCCCTGAGCTTTCCACGTTCCAGGCAAACGTTCCGAGGTGACCAAGACACCCCGCTTCCAGTGTAGAAGAGGGATGCACTCTTATTTGTCATGGAAAGCGGTTTGGTTTCTTGGACAAACTAACTCTGTTCCGACACAGAACCTGTTCCAGTGTGGCCTTGTTCGGGTGTGGAACCAGCTTTGTGAATTTTCAGCCGACATGCTGCATGGGATTAGTATCCTAATCTAGAGGATTGATCTGAGTATGAGACTCATGGAGATGGATGCCTGCTGTATGTGTTGTCTCGAGAGATGTTTGGTTCTTTGCAGTAACTGCTATATCTGTTATACCTGCTACATGCACATGCTGTTGTTCACTGCACTACTATTGTCGCTTTCCATTTTTGCCATGCACAATATTTCTTATCTCCCTGCTGTTTCTTGGTTGTTTATTTTGGATTCATGGTTCGCGTGAATACGAGGAGCCAGCTGATGGACCCGAGGTTACACCCTTTTATCATGTCAGTACCGAGGATGCTGGTATTGGGACTGATCCAGATCATCTACCATGATGAGAGAGGGTGGCTCGTGGACCCCTCTACCTACTTGATGGTCTACATGGGGCTGGTCAGCATTCTTTTCAGAGGAGAGGCATCGCACGTGGAGGATCTCATAGGGCCGTTCAGAGTTGTCCAGTTTCTTCCCTTTCCACGGATTTGGCGCCCGCCGAGGCAGAGAGCAGGACTATCTGTGGGCAGTGCCACAGTCATCAGTGGTATCCAGTAGGCGAGGCTTCGTCTACAGAGGTCAGAGGAGGCGTACCGAGCAATATCGGAGGACGTATAGGAGACGTCGCATTGTTGTGTCTATAACATCCCAGAATTCCTATAGCTGTATTTTAACTTTTTGTGTGAATAACTTGTGAGAACACAACTTGATTAATAATAATTGTAAGAATGGTTAATAATTGGAAATTCATATTTTAATTTCAATTATGAGCTTAATGATCATAAGATATTGTTTTGAGCTTGCTATGTTGTTTTGAGTCGGAACACTCACTGATAACCTATAGTTGTCAAAACACTAGTTGGACATGAATGGAATTTATAAAGAAGTCCAAGGGTATTTTGGTCTTTTCGCAAGGAATCTTGGATATTTTCTAGGAAGCCATCATGACAAATGATGAGTCATAGGACAAGGATGGAATTCCATTAGTTCCTAGGGGCAAAATGGTCTTTTCAATCATAAATATCTTAGAAATTTTAGAAAAGCAATCATGATAATGGTGAGTCATAAGGGCAAGGATGGAATTCCATTAGTTCTTAGGGACAAAAGAGTAAAATCACATAGGGACAAAATGGTATTTCACAAAAGGCTAAGGGCAAAATGGTCTTTTCCACCACAAATATCTAGATATTTTAGAAGAGTAATAATGACTTGTGGTGAGTCATGGTGGTGACTCACCCACTGACTCATCGCACTCAGGTGACATGTGTCTCTCGTCCGGTGTCCGGTTTTGTCTCTGGACGTCCATTCTTGACTCCGTCGATTTCCCGATTTCATATTTCGCTCGAATAAATATATTATTTTAGTTTTAGTGAAAAGTTTCAGAATAACCAAAGTCATTGGGAATTCAATAAAACCTAACCATTTCGTTCATGAGTCAAAATTAGGTTTTCTGATCAGTAAAATTTTATTGTCAGTGGAAAACACAGACCGGTTTTCGTCTGAATTTTCAAACTAAAATCTAACTGTAACTCTTTACAATAAAGTAGAGTATGGACAATCATCTTTTTGTCAATTCATGACAACTTTCACTTTGTCAACTTTTCTTTTATGGAAAAAGCTAAACTACCTACATTTGGTTAACCTCTACAACTTTTGTTATGGAAGCAACACCTATGCACTTCCATTAGATCTTGGCCCTTCATTCCTATCACACTCTAACCAATATCTTGGTCATAAAACAAAAGGCCATTCGGCCATTAAGTCAAAGAAAAACACCATCCAACCTCATTTTTACTTATTCTAAAAGATCTCACGAACCTTTCTCTCAAAAACTTCAAAATCCTCTCTTTTCTCTCTTCTTCATCCATTCGGCCCTTCACTCAAAATCATCAACCAAACTTCTTTCTTCAATTTTAAAACCATACATCATCTTGTCTTGATCCAAGGATCAACTTTGATGAAGGAAATTTCTTGTTTTGGTGAAGTGTGTTCTTGATCATCAAGAACATCAAGCTAACCTTGAAATTGTTCTTGAGTTAGTGAGCTTCTAAATCCTTTTTCCTTTCATTTCCTTACTTATTACCTTGAGTAATCATCTTCTAGTTCCCCATTTTCATAAAAACAAGTTAAAGATCTCTCCTTTTTTCTCCTATAGGATTCGACCATTCTTTTATTTAAGGAGCTTGGAGTTTACTTTCACTAACACCTCTTCATTAAAGGTATGGGGAGTGAACCTCATCACACCAAAATAGGTGAAGGATAAAAATGGTTGTTTATGCTTTGTTTGGGTGAAACCCAAAGCTTGGGTTCACTACTTTATTGGTGAAGTTTTCTTTGAGAACATGATTGTAATAATGTTTCCATGCTTATTAGATGTTTATGATGATGTATGCTTGGATGGAAAAATGTTTCATGTATGTTGAAAACCATACTTTGATCTTTAGATCAAGTAAGGACTTTATGCTTGTTTATGGTTGAATGATGTATGATTATTTTTCATCATAATATTGTGATCATTTTGAGTTATTACTTGACAAGTTAGTGAAGCAAAATCTTCATATTTCATATGATATACCATTCGGCCTTCAAGCACACAAGAAGGAGAACATGAGTTTGTTCTTGAACTTCAATGTTTTTGAAAGTTAGAAAGTGTTTTAGTAACTTGTATTTCAAAAATAAATAAGAAGTGATTTTGATCCAAAGAATCAACTAGGGTTCGACCCTCAAGTGTTTTTAACTAAGGTGAAAATATTTTTTACTTTAGGCATAGTTAACCAATTAAATAAATGTTTTAAAATAAAAATGAAATTCCATTTCTTCTATGCTAATTTAGATCACAGTTTTACGCTAAGTTAGTAAGGAAAAAACCCTTTTCAAATTGGTTAAGGTACTTTACTACAAGCAAGTAACAAAGTTCTTTCAAATCAAATAAGTTTTCAATTAGAAAGGTTTTGGTTTACAAAGTCTTAAATCGAGAGTTTTCAACTCAAATCGTAAAGTTTTACGCATGAAAACCTAAGTTAAGTAATTAACTTAGAGCAAAAGGAAAAGGATAATTAAGTATAGTATATGGTGGAACAAGACCATGCACTATACCATTGATGATTTAGTTCATCAATGACTTCATAAGACTTAAGTGAATCAATACTTATTGCATTACTTGGAACTCAAGGAATTAATATCTTAGAAAGATCAGAGACTTATCTAAGAGGACTCTCAAGCCTTCTTCATAACACTTGGGACTTGAGATGTAATTCATATGATACAAACACAAACATGAAACGTTTTGGGTTTTGAAATAGTAGTTTGATGACAGACCGGTGATTCGGATCTAGGACAATCGTTCAATTGCTTCAGTCTTGTGATGACTCGATCCTGGAGGGATCACGATATTTATCCTGTGGATAAAAGTTATGTAATACAAAGACGCGTATAGTTCCTATGGAAGAGAACCTTAGTGAACCTTGAGATTTATCCGGTGGATAGACATTGCTTTATCGCATCTGCATTATGTAAGCATTAGTATTTTATTGCATGAGTTTGTAAGGCCTTGAGCCTAGGAGTTGAGCTTACACCTAGATGCTGGTGTGAATCTTACGGTGACGTTTTAAATAGTCTTGGAGATATCAGGGTTAGAAAGGATGACATGTGGCCAGTTGCTTGCTCTTCTGTGTCGTGGCGACTCCAAGCAATACACTAATATCCTCGACTAGATGCCATACTTTTCGTGTTTGGTATAGAGTGTTTCTGTAAAGCCAGATACGTGCACGTTACGAATGTTGTAGCATCTTGCCCATGGCTAGCATACACGGAACATGTCCTCCCATTCACTCTCTCCGACGTTTTGTTAGCTCCATGGATTAGGGGTCAGAGTTTACCCTTGTGGCATATGGGTATTGATTCATGTACATTGCATTGCATTTTGTGGCTGTTGATGATTACATTTACTTGTTGTACATCACTATTCTATTTTCTAAGATGTCTTATGCAGCTGATTGATTAACATGATATATTGAGATTTATGGTATGCATGTTGGGTATGTTGTTACTTGGTGTATCCTCCTGTTTTTACTTTTGCTATTTTGTTGTGTTGATGATTGGAAATCTCTCCCATGTCTGTATATTTTCTCTCCTTGTATTGCTGTTTCTGCTTAAAAAGATGGATGCGACGACGACTCAGTTTAGCATCTACCTTGAGTCCGGAGGGGGACTCCTTAGGTTGTTTTGTCTTGGCCAGACTGTGTCCAATTGTCAGTTGTACCCTTTTGAGGAGCTGTGACTCCTAGTACTTACTTATGTACTTATTATCACTTAGGCTTGGACCTATGTATTCAATATTGTTTCTATCTATGCACTTTAACTCTGTATGACTTCTAGAAATGCATGGTGAACCTATGTTTATTTATTATTACTTACTTTACTAATTCTACTACATCATTGAAAAAGAAAAAAAAAAAGAAAACCCATATTTTCCGCATTAATATTATTTTTGGCCTTATAATCGTTCGGGAATGTGACATTCGGGAATGGGTGTTGCGGTGTCGAGTTCCTCATCCGAGTTTGAGCCTACGTGGGTTTATAGGCATACGCATGGAGAGGGACAGGGTAGCTAAAGGCATCCTCATCACTGATGGTGAGGGCCTGCCAGTGCGTCTCTAGGGCTGAGCGGCGAGATTTTTGTTGTATTTTGAGAGAGGGTTGGGGAGTGCTGGTGAGCTTTTAGGGTCTTCCTTTTGGTTGGATGTATTTTCGTTTATTTTTGTCAGTTTTGAAGAACAGCCAGTATGTATATGTATGTACTGTGCCCCCTACTAATGAGGCTACGTTATGCATGGTTATATGTATAGTTATTTTTATGTTGTGCCTTACTCTGATATGGTTGTCTATGCTTTTCCGTATGATTGTGTGCTTTAATGCGCTTATGTCCGCAACGTTGTTTGAATACCATGCTATCGCTATAATACAGTTAGGCATAGTTATTAATATAAGCTTGGGACTAATGAGATTATCCTTCTGGGAAAGGAGGGTCGTCTCATTTTGGTGTTATCAGAGCAGTTTGGTTCTATAGGGGACCATGGACCTCCATTGTTTGGAACCATTATTGCAAATATGAGTAGTGTACTGGCTTTAACGGTTGATACCCGAGTTGTACCAACTGAGTTTGGTTATGGGTAGAGTGTCTGATGCGCTAGTTATCGAAGCGTGATAACTGTTTTCATTCATAAGGCATATGATATGTTTAATTGTTAAGTGTTGTTATATGCCTTATGAATTGGGATTGATAGCTCCTTTTTACAGGAAGCTAAATGGAACGAGGTGGAGGTACCAGAGATAGACCGGTTGCAACCGGAAATAACGACAACAACAACAACAACGGTGACCACTCAGGGACCAGAAGTGGTGGTGACACCTCTGAAGCGATGAGGGCCATGAGGGATTTGGCTACCGCGATGATGCACCAAACTCAGAAGACTGCCCAGTACATGGAGAGGTAGGAGGAAAGAGAGTTAAGACAGACTCAATTACATGCTGTCAGAGGAGACGAGATTGTGGAAACGGGTCTCAATGCTTTTATGAAAGGGAATCCTCCTCAATTCCACGGGGAGTACAATCCAGAGGCAGCAGAGATGTGGCTACAGGAGATTTAGAAGGTCTTTATAGCGATGCACTGCCGGGAAGATCAGAAAGTTACTTATACTGCTTTTATGCTGGTTGGAGCAGCGGAAGCTTGGTGGAAGACCAAGGCCAGACTGTTAGAGGCCGGAGGAAGGATTGCTACCTGGAAAATGTTTCGGAAAAGTTTCTTGGAGAACTATTTTTCAAGAAGCATCGGGCAAGAGAAGGAGAAGGAGTTCATGTGTCTAAAGCAGGAACATATGTCTGTCGGTGAGTATGCAATGAGATTTGAGGCACTCCTCAAATTTTCCCAATTCTATAATGTTCATCCTGATGAAAAGTGGATGTGTCGGAGGTTCGAAGACGGGTTGAGGCCAGAGTTGAAGCGGATGATGTTGCCCTTGTGCATCAATTCCTTTCCTGAGTTGGTAGAGCAATGCAAAGTATTGGAGGGACACTACTGAGCAGGGAAAGTCCAATAACAAGTCAGAAGCAGTGGACCTATTTGGAGCACCCAAAGAGGCAAGGGAGGAAGGTTTTGTTGCGTTCAAAATACACTTAAGGACAGTGTACCCTGTCGCAGAAGTAATATAGGACGGAAGTCCAGATATCGTACCCCAGAGATTAATTTAATTAGATATTAAGTGATAAAGCAAGTACTGGAATAGAAAAATTCTTATGCTATTCAGACTAATAAAGAACTTAGAAAATAAATAAGAATAGAGCAATGTTAAAAGATAATAGCAGAGGAGTAAAAGAGTTTAAGAAATCAAGAGTAAAACAGCCTAGAGCCGTGGTTTCACTTGTTCTTTCAATACCCTCCAAATCCTAATTCTATTCAATTTCGCAGTTGCTCTTCTAATATCAATCCCTCTATGAAAACTATTAATTGTTTTTCAGGCAATTAATATTCTTTTCCCCAAATAATCCCAATGGTTGTCAGGAAAATAGTTTAAATGATTAGAAAGCGTTAAGCATAAAGAAGTTGAATGATTGAAATGAATAAATCACGTTTTCGCAAATCTATATATTAAACCCCGGTTATACTATAGGTCTACAAATTTAATTGGGCTTGATAGCCAAAATGTCAATCAATTGATTAAGAGCATGCAAAGGGTAGTTAATCCTAAACATGGGATGAAGAACAACAGAATAACACTATTCAAATTGCAACCTTGAAACCAAATAGAATTGAATTAAAGCTAAAACATAGCGAGAAGGGTTTCTACTAACACAAGGTCCACCACCACTCTAGTGGTGAATTTAGCTACTCATAGTAATAAAGAAAACTAAAATCATCATTGAAAAACGCATCCTGGATAATTGAATAGGAAGAAGTTGTCTCCAACTTAATTTTCAGGTGCCAAATCCTACTCTAGAAATCAAAACAGCAAACTAAAAAATAAAACAAGAGTATAGTACTCAAAGAAATAAAAAGATAAAAGAAAGTGTGAAAGATATCTCTAGAGTGGCACAGAGGACCTCTATTTATAACACAAAATGTGGGCCGGGCCTTGATTCTGGTTTTCTGTATCATCAGCACGGGCGTGCTCTTCACTTGGCACGGCCATGCTCTTCATTCAGCACGGTCGTGCTCTTTAGCATATCAGGTCGTGCTCAAATATGTCAGGGCTTGCTAACTTCGTAGAACAACGTTCTTGTGCATGGGTTGCAGCACGGGCACGCTCTTCATCTGGCACGACTGTGCTTTTTGTGATCAGGGCCGTGCTAGCTTTTGTCAGGCTTTTCTTGTCTAAATCATCCCTTTCTTCTATGTGGCTTGACCGTGCTCTAGCAGGGCCAAAGGTCGCTCTTCTCACAATCTCTTAGTGTATTGGGCAAAAATATAAAGACACTAAAGATTCTCAAATAAATACATCACCATAGGCTTGTTCATCGACCAAATCTCCACAATATGAACCACATGCATGCAGAAGAAGGTTGGCGTCTTTCATGGGTTGTAACGGGACCAAGGTATTATTGTCAGGTGAGGTAGAGAAAGAGAAGGGATAATCAAAGGGTTAAATCAATAAAATAAAGTAATGTCCCATAGAAGCATAAAATAACATAAGTGCATTGGCACCTTTTTCATAAATTTTTTCAACGTTCCCATACTTTTCCTTAACCTTTTCCTCTTTCCTTTCTGCTATAAGCTTTTTCTTTTTCTTACCTTCTCTCTAATCTTTATATATTTTTCTCTACATATATATATTTTTTATTTTCTTTTTCTTTTTACTTTTCGAGAAGAGAGAGGCAATATATTTCTTTTTACTGCTAGCCTGTTTATACCTTTATTTCTGGAAAGGGATCAACCATCATACATTCCTTTTGTTGCTCCATTATACTTCTAAGAGGTCACTAAAAATAATTTTAATTTTAGTTTTTCAGAATAGGGACTAAAGAAGAGAATTTTCATAAAGGCTCAAATTTGGGAAACTAAGGGAGAAGTGCTTAACAAAACATACAAGCCAGAAAGAATACCTAAGAATGTTTCAACTAGACTTGCACATGCATAAGTCAAATTTGCCTCGAGATGGTTTCAGAAGAAGTTCTAGAATATATATTACTTGAGAATCACACTCATTAAAGAAAAAGGGTTAAAATAATATTGTCAATATAACTCAACCCCATAAAAGCCCAAATCTCACATTTAGAAGTTAAGTCTGATAAAAAGTTTTCAATCAAAGAATTTTTTGGCAAATATTAGTTTTCAAAAGACTAACTTTTTCAATCATACTTATAAGATTATCAAAGCAATTTGTCAAAAAAAATTTTGTTAGGGGATTCCTTAATTTTTAATAGAAAGATAAGCCAAATAATTGGATGCAGTAATAAAAACAAATATAAATATGTTTTTCCTTCCCACACTTAACTTATGCAGTGTCCTCCATGCATACATTTAATCATGAAATACAAGGGGAGAGGGAAAGGAGAAGAGAAATTTTTACAAAATAACCCCTGATACAATAGCACAGACGTTTAAAGTATCATAATGGGGGATCACTAAGTTAGAGCAGGAAAGTCGAAATGTCTCTACATCATCTGCAGCATCTAAGCCTGCTCCTGGTCCTTACTATCAAACCTATGGAAAACACCCGCTGAAAACTACTGGAAGTTCGGCTCCTCAGAATCCAGACGAGCATACACTCCCATCTCTAATTGATCGAATCGAGCGGTGAGCCTCTGGTAGTCATCCTCATGAACTGGTGGGACAGGTGGAATAGGTGGGCCATCTCTATGAATCTTAGGATGTGGGTTCTGGCCCTGATGTCAATCCTCCTGAGCTGGCTCGGAGTCTGAGTTTGAGTCTACAGCGGCCTCCATTCTAGCGAGTCTAAGCTCTCCATGGGGGCCTCGGATCATGATACTCATCGATAGCAGCATCCTCTTATCAATCGCAGACATCATGCCCCACTGTATAGCCCGTGGGTGTAGCTGCTCCATGTTGCGAGCCAGCTGAGATAGGACTGAATCGATTGTTGTAGGATGGATTGGTGCTAGCCGTTTATTCAGCTAATCCTTCAACAGTGATTCCCCTTTTTGATCTTTAAATGTTAGGAAAGGGATTTTGTTTCCTAACTTAGTGGGTTCCTAAACTACTCCAAAGAGTGTTTAGTGTGAAAGTGAAAGTGAAGAAGAACTAAGCACAAAGAACTATGAACTCGAAATGAATAGTGTAAAATTTGCAAGTTGTATTTGATTGATTGTATTAAATTCGAAATGTATAACTCATATTTATACTCAAAATTGTAACTCTACGCTAAAGCCTCTTCTACTGGCCAGTAACCCCTATTTTTCAACAACTACGATACATCATGGCTGACAAAAGACACTTTAGTACATAGACAGTTGCAAAACCAACGGCTAACCATAACTAACAAAGTTTCCTATAATTTAGACACATCTTCACGATCATCCTAGTTGGTCAATATCCTCAGCATAACATCAATCTTCAAAGTGGTAGACCTTCTAGCGTTTAGCCTTCAAACGGTCTTTTTTACCCAAATCCCACTTTTGTAGGCATAAGCGGTTAGCACTCCTAAATACACAAGCTTCACTTGATCTTCGACTAATCAACTTAGTTCAAATATTAATCATGTAAATTTCTTCATATAATCCAATCAAAGTACTTGAACCAACTAAGCAACTAAACAGCTATCATTGTAACTTAGTATCAAAACGGCTACCAATTTTTATCATTAATTCGACTGCCATTAATAATACTACTTCGCCCACCTAGAATAATATATATATACTCGGCTGCCTTTATTCTTACTCATTTGGCTCTTCTCATTCGACTGTTGCCTAACCATGCTCACTCGGCCGACCATTAATCAACATCTACCGAGTGAACATTTTTGTGGAGATAACACTTGCCCCCTTGCATCCTTTATTCTAGCCGTTAGACAGAATGAAGGATGTAAACGTTTTCTTGAGCTCCACAAAATATTGCTTGCCCCTACAACTTCGCAACAGTTATATCACTGGGTAATGGCTCTTTTCCTGCGTAATTGCTTCCGCTATAAAACCAACCGCGTACCCACTTTAGCCGATTACTGTTACTCTTGCAATTCTTCCTTCTCAAGGCCCTGCCTCCTGGTCTGACCATCTCCTTCCTCCGAGAGTTCCTCCTCGACTGACCCTGCCTCAGTAACTTTGTTTTCCGGTTTAAACGAAGCCAGCCGTTGAACAAAATCCCTTATAACGTGGGCCTTATCAATCATCAAAAACATTTTCAAAAGGCCGTGATTCGGCATGCAATATGATGGTAAACCCCTGTGAAGTCAAATTGGACGATTCCTAGGCACCTTCTTCATAATCTTCAATCACTTGGATGGGTTCCATGTGGGGAGAATAATACATGGCCTCAGCCATTCACACGTCAGCCGTAAAAGGATTCCTATGGGCTAACACTGTCTCCATCTTATCTCATTCCACATGATAAGCATCTGATGTAAGGTGGAAGGCACACATCGGCTAGAGTGTATCCAATCTCTACCCAGGAGAATAGCATAGGTAGTTTTGGCATCTACTACAAAGAAAGCATAAGTGGTGGTCTTAGAGCCTACCGTAACATCGGCAACCAACACACCCAACACAGCCATAGCTTCCCCAGTGAAATTGGTCATCTTCATGTTGGTAGGACATAAGTCTTTTTCGTCTTGCCCAGTTTTTTCATAGTGCTAACTGGCACAACGTGCAAGACTGCCCCTCCATCCACAAAGGCTTTAAATGCTTAGCCATTTCTTTAGTGGGCTTTTCAAACACTACTCCCTAGGGTTTTAAAGCAGTTTCATTGGCTAGGATTGCCCATTCTACCTCTTTGGCACATACATCTCCTTCCAGTGCATTCGGTTGGCGATCATCTGCCCAAAATTCACTAGGAAGGATTTCCACTATGTCAACTTCAGCCGAGTCAAACTCTTCTTTTCCCATTAGGGTTTGCAATATAGATTCCTCCAAAAAGGACAATACATCATTTTCTGCCCCATCTAATACATCTCTAGCCTTACCAATTTCCTCACGGAACTGATCATCTAATCCAATGATAGGATCTAAATCTTCCCCCACAGAAACATCAAAGTCTTCGTTCATCAAACTATCTTCTTTCTTCTCCTCTGGTTGTGTATCTGATCCATTCTGCTGAAGGTCCTTCTGTCCCTCTTTTCTTTCACCTTAGGGGACCCGAATGCAACATCTAATGCCTCGGCAACCTTAGGAGTAGAAATCTCATTTCTTGTCACTTTCTTGGCCTCAGCTAACATCTGTAGCATTTGCTTCATTTTCTGCACTTGGGCCATTCTTTACTTTCTCCTTTGCTGGGTCCGTGTTAACTGAATACCTACAGGATCAATTGGCTTCAAATTTTTTGCATACTTATTCAGGAACCAATGTCCCTCCTGAACATTAGCCGTGGGCTTGACTGTTCTCTATGGCTTTATTTCTTCATCATTGCGCACAACGATCCTTAAAGAAGTCACAACCCCCTTTTCCCTGAACTCTACAACACGCCTTTTTCCTTCTGGGATAGGACTTTCATCCACCATTGGCATCCTCCCCTTTTCCTCTCTAGTTGGCTTTTGAATAAGATTGTTTTGAACAGCCTTACCATTGCCTTGGTGAAAATTAGATCCGCCCCTTGCCCGATAGTTAGGCCTCCTCGACTGAATAGCTTGTCGTTCAAGCAGACTCCTCAAAGCCTCAACTTTTTCTTGATTAGGTTCCAATAATGCGGCTGCCAATCCATTCAAGTGGTCGAATGTTTCAGGTCTAGGGAAACCTCGGGAACCATACCTTTTTGGCTGTTGCTCTAGCCTATGAAAAACACTAGGTCTTGGATTAACATGACTCAACTGGAATGCCTTTGACCTCTGCACAGCCATAATCCTAGGAGTTCCCAGTCTTGCAAAGACATTCGGTTTCTTCTCCATCTGGCTTTGTTTCTTAGCCATGGCAGCTTCATCCCTTACCTGTCCTTCCGAAGCTTCTTCTTTTCCTCTCTATTGCTGCTGGATTAGTTGTTTCCACCTTTTGTGTGGAGAACCCGATTGTCCAGAAAAGGAGACCATACCAATGGTAATGGCTGGGAATGGGTCAATATTAACTCCCATTTTAGCCACTGCCTTGTCAGCCAATTTAAATCTGCCATCCTTAATAGCCTTTTGGCTGGTTTTTCTGAACACCACACAGTTCACAGTAGCATGACTATAGGAATTATGCCACTTACAATATTTCTTGTTTTTTACTTCCTCGGTAGAGGGAATCTTGTGTCCTTTGGCAAGCCGAATCTGTTGATCTTTCAGCAGATAGTCAAATATCTGGTCTGACTTGGAAATGTCAAAGGCATACTCCACCTTGTTCTCTGAAACAGTTGTCTTCTTTCCCTTAGGAGGTCTTAATGCAGGGCATGAGTATGGTTTTCCCCTCAGGATTTCAGCTGCCATAATGTCAGCCGTGGGATCGGCTTGGCATTCGGCTACCTCATCTGAGTCTTCAGTTTCAATGATAGCAACCATATATGCCCCCTTCCTCGGTTAGCCCTCTTTTGTACCCTCTTGATAATGTATTGCTCAATTCTTGTGGCCTTGGAAGCCAACTGGCTTAAATCACCGCAATCTTGCACCACTAACTTCTCTCGTAATTGGGGATGCATGTTCCCAATCACCATACTTGCATATTCTACCTCAGGGAATTGCACACTACACCTACTTTCCAATTTCCTGAATCTCTCAATGAAATCTGCAACTGGTTCATCCATTTGCTGCTTGAGATTCATAACATCAGCCACTGTTACCTCAGGCCGTGGCCTATAGAACCTATCATGGAAGCACCTTTCCATGTCAGTCTAATTCTGAACAGAATTAGGAGGCAACGCTGAATACCACGTGAATGTTGTTTCCGTCAGGGATAATAGGAACAATTGCAATTTGTAGAATTCATTTTGGTTAGCCTCCCCACACAGAGCCGTGAATCTACCAATATGCTCCATGGTCGACTTGCCATCATCCACATAAAAAGTAGCAAAGTCAGGAGTCTTGAAACCCCTAGGCAAGGGCATCATCTTATCAACCTATTCTGGATATGGCTTCCTGTAGACTGGCCTATCCAACGGCTTCAGCTGCACACCAAAATATCTCCTGATAGTCTCAGTGATCATGGTGGGATCAATCAGATGAGGTCCAAAGGGCCTACCATCGGTTGCCAACCCCTGAGGGTAGGTCCCCCCAGGTGCAATGGCTACCTGCCTGATAGGCATAGGTGCCCCCTGGTATTGATTCTGATACCCAAGATCAGGTGTGCAGAAGTTCCCAATTTGGCCACTCGGCTGAGGTCGGTGCATAACCTATTGCTGCTCAGTCATGTAACCACCAGGAACCCTGTGTTGATATCCCTGAGCGGCTGTGTAATTGCTCGAGAGAGGTGGGTACATGCCCCATGGCTGCTCCTCTAAGTATTCCTCAGCCGTTCTGTACAAAACTCCTCTTGGAGGAGCTGAACCCGTTTGACCAAAAGGTGGCTGTTCTGGTACAGACAGAAGGAATGGCATGTTATTTGAGGCATGTGGACACACATCCATGGCCGCTGCCCCGTATAATTACCAGATTGTCGTGCCTGCATAACTCCATAGCCCGTGGAGGATCCTGGTCCTTGGGTTTGATGGCTAACCTGCACGTCGGCACCATGAGCCAAAGCACTTGGTTCCAACTGCGGCATACGTATATGTCCCGTTGTTCCTGCTGGCTGTCTAGCCATAGAAACCTGTCCAAACTATAGGATAGATTGAGATTCATTATATGTTCCAGGAAAACTTTAAGGATATTTGTTAGAAACGACAACATTAGAATAAATAGGTGTAGGCAATGGTACCTACGGCATGTTATTCCTCTGGGCCACGGGTAGGGGCCCTGCCTGAATTGGTGGCATACCAAAGCCAGAGTGATTTCCTCCTGGGAAAGTCGTATACTGCTGACTCGGCTGTCCTGGTTGCCCCAGGTTAGCCGAAGCTGCAGAATTTTCAACAGAACCTTGCCTAGGCTCTGCTTGTTGGGCCTACTGTACCTCATTATGTACCATTGGCTTCACTATATTAGCCAGTTGTCTGGACATCTGATACATCAGCTCGTTCAGTCTCGTGTCTATCTACTTTTTTTATAAAGGAAGTTGTCATCACAATAGGTTGTGGTGACCCATCTTCTCTAGATGAATTTCCAACTCCACTAGTGCTTGGCGTAGCAATGTTGGAAACAGAGGTAGTTGGGGATGCCTGTGGAGAAGATGGCATTCCCAATGGTATAGAACCATCCACTGTCTTCTTTGATGTATTTTTCTTAGGTGGCTGTGACTCCATGTTTCACAAATCTCTTCCTAAGCGCAAGTGCATACGCCAAGAATAATCGTGACCAGGAGAAATGAACCTCCTAAATTGTTCACCTTCGCTGGTCCCACAGGGTGTGCCAATTCTATTGTAGGATGGATTGGTGCTAGCCATTTATTCGGCTAATCCTTCAACAATGATTCCCCTTTTTGCTCTTTAAACGTTAGGAAAGGGATTCTGTTTCCTAACTTAGTGGGTTCCTAAACTACTCCAAAGAGTGTTTAGTGTGAAAGTGAAAGTGAAGAAGAACTAAGCACAAAGAACTATGAACTCGAAACGAATAGTGTAAAATTTGCAAGTTGTATTTGATTGATTGTATTAAATTCGAAATGTATAACTCATATTTATACTCAAAATTGTAACTCTACGCTAAAGCCTCTTCTACTGGCCACTAACCCCTATTTTTCAGAAACTAAGATACATCATGGCTGACAAAATACACTTTAGTACATAGACAGTTGCAAAACCAACAGCTAACCATGACTAACAATGTTTCCTATATTTTAGGCCCATCTTCACGATCATCCTAGTTGGTCAATCTCCTCAGCATAACATCAATCTTCAAAACGACAGACCTTCTAGCGTTTAGCCTTCAAATGGTCTTTTTTACCCAAATCCCACTTTTGTAGGCATAAGCGGTTAGCACTCCTAAATACACGGGCTTCACTTGATCTTTGACTAATCAACTTAGTTCAAATATTAATCATGTAAATTTCTTCATATAATCCAATCAAAGTACTTGAACCAACTAAGCCACTAACCAGCTATCATTGTAACTCAGTATCAAAACAGCTACCTATTTTTATCATTAATTCGGCTACCATTAATAATACTACTTTGACTTCCTAGAATAATATATATACTAGGCTGCCCTTATTCTTATTCATTTGGCTCTTCTCATTCGACTGTCGCCTAACCATGCTCACTTGGCTGACCATTAATCAACATTTACCAAGTGAACATTTTTGTAGAGATAACACCGACTAAGATGAAACCCCTCTGCCCCGATCTGGGGCTGTCCCCCAGGTGCACGCTTGTCTGCATCAAAACATAGCCGGTGTTCAGTAGCTGGGTCTGAACCATGCACCATAAAATAAAAAGATCAAACCGAGAGACCCCGCCAGGAGTAGAGAAGTGGCTGGTGATAGAAAGAGCCAACCACCGGTGCAGAATGCGAAGAGGGATCTCAATGAAAGCGGATGATTTTGCTAGGCGTGGGTTATATGGCTCGGCTCTCCCTCCAGTGATCGAGGCCCAAAAGGCCCCATCTGAAAAATCCATTGGCATCTCCCCCAGAGCATTCTGATACCTCTCAGAACGGATTGACTCCACTGTCTCAAACCCAAAGCGGACACTGAAGTCCACTAATGTCATCCGCCATATGTAGTCGTTCAGCTGAAAAGATACTCTGAGCTCCTCTCCCTCAATATCAGAATCAAAATATCGGCAGGTGGAGAGGAACTTTAGAGTGGGCTCTATGTATACTGGGCATCGAACTGCAGCGACTCGCTCCCACCCGATGTTCTGAAGTAGGTGGTGGGTCTGGGGAGTGAGTCCATAGATGGCCAGGGTGTCCATGTCTAAGTATCTCTGGGCTAGAATCTCGTAGGAGCTCTGATGAGAGAATTTGGCCTGATGGCCAACATCCGTGAAGGTCAGCAGCTCGTTCCCCATAGGCCGAGAAGAACTGCCATGCTTTGTATGGCTTCTTTTAGGTACCATAGTCCTATACAAGCCCAAAAACAATCAATTATTAGCATCAAGAATAATCATAATAGGCAAAACATAAGCATTAACATAGGCATAGGACAAATGGGTTGAATTCCCAGATAAAATGATTCAGTTTTAAACATTCTGGGACTGGCACGACCCTGCTGAAATTATTTTCCAGAAATTTAAATTGGCACGACCGTGCTGAGATTATTTTCTAGAAATTTGAATGATATGAACAGAACAGCCTGTTCTTAGAATGGCACGGACTTACTTGTGCTCGTGCTAAAGCAAAATTCTAGAAATATGAGCAACACGGCCTGTTCTTGGAACAACACGGCCGTGCTATAGCCCGTGCTATAGGCAGAACTCAATAAAACTCAGAAATCACAGCCCACAACATGCAGAGACTCTATACCAATAATAAACTAATATTTCCTAACATCAATCATCACTAAAAACTCATAAATCAACAACCAAACATGCATAAAATCAAAAGGGGATAAAACTACCCTAAGCCTAACCTAACCTGATAATAAATCATACAAATTAAAGAGAAAGAAGTGAGATTTTTACCTTGGAGAAGTGATTAAGCAAGAAAGGAGGCTAAAATTTAGTGATTATGCACAGTTTATGGAGGGGACACAAGGTGAGCAAGGGCTGTGCTCAGCCCGTGCTCTGCCCCCTTCTTATATTCTGAACATCCTCGCGCGAGTGGCACGGCCATGCCAACATGGAGCACGGTCGTGCTCTCCTATTTTTCCAGATTTAAATTTTAGTTTCAAAAATAGGGAACACTTTTTAACTTGTAAACCTTCCCAAACTTATTTCACTCGCTGATTTTTAATTATCCAAAAATAAAAAACTACTAAAAACACACAAGCAAAAAGAAAATAAATAAATAAATAATATCAAAACGAAAGAATAAATAAAAAAAATAAAAAATAAATTGAAAAATGCAGGTTGCCTCCTGCGCAACGCTTTGTTTAACGTCATGAGCTTGACAACCTGTTATCTTACAGAATTGGTCAATTAGGGGGCTCTCCAAGTGCAAACTTAGCTTGTAAGGCATTGTCCCTTGTTAGTTTTCTGACCATGTGGTTTAAATTATTTCTCCTTTTTCCTTTTGGTGGATGAGCTTTAAAAGATGATGATATTTTTGCTTTCTCATCATCCACCAATATGTTAGGATCGTGCAAGACACGATTTTCTTTCATAGGTTCCTGTGGCTTTACATAATCAAAGTTGTTAGAAATAACCACATTATCGGTAGAAATAGTAGAAATAAAAGGAGAAAAATATTGAGAGGGATCTTTAATAGATTTTAACATTTTTAAAATACCCTCCTCAATTCCACTATTTAATGTTACTTCCCCCTTTTTAACCTCAATTTTAGCATCACCAATGGTTAAGAGAATTTTTTCGGGCTCACTAATGATTTTTACCGTTTTTGGCTCAACGAGAGTGGAGCATGGCTGTGCTTCAGGCGCTACATTACCGTGCTTACCACCAGACTTGCTTTTTTTAACAGGAGCTTCTTCCTTTTCTGTGGTCCTATCAACTAGCTCTTCTGGCACACTGTCAGCTATGCACGGTAGTGCTTGAGCTTCAGAGTTGTCCCTTTTAGTAGGAACTTCTTCTGTGGATGCCTGACTGCCAATAGATGGAATGATACTCATCCAAAACTGGTGAAGTTGCTCATCTCTAAGCTCCCCAGAAGGGATACTTTTCCAAAGTTGATAGAGCTGCTCCTTTTCAAGCTCTT
The DNA here is from genome assembly GCA_039655645.1 of Ammopiptanthus mongolicus. Lineage (NCBI taxonomy): Eukaryota > Viridiplantae > Streptophyta > Magnoliopsida > Fabales > Fabaceae > Ammopiptanthus > Ammopiptanthus mongolicus. Next base: position 36,375,751 of record CM077349.1, on the reverse strand, counting down.
CATTTATTTTGATGGCATCTTGAAAAGTGACAACTTAGGCTTCTTCCTCCAGATTGTGCTTTACATGAGGGACCAATGGATTTTGGGCTAATGGAGACAGCATAGTAGACAGGGTGGAGAGTTGAGTCTCTATATGAGCGTTCATAGCATCAAATCGGTTATTGCTCCGCTCCCTAAACTTCTCCCAATCTATTTCTTGTTCTTCTTGTCTCGACCACTGATTTTGCAAGTTAGGTGGCTCGTAGACATAATCATATTGGCCCCACTTAGAGTTGCACCCATAATCAGTCCAAGGATTGCTTCCTGGCTTCTGCACCCACAGACCACAGTCATTGATAGTGAAATAATCTCCAAGAGTTCTCCTCTCTTCCATGGTTCTTCTTGTTTCCCCAACTGCAAAATAAGTTCAACTAGAATCACATTGTTGGGAAGACATTAGTATTCAGGGAAAGATAAATAAAATAAATAATAAAAGAAAATGTTTAAAGTAACTAGGATTTCTTTTCTTCCAATATTACTAAAATCACAAAATATCAAAAATTAATCCCCAACAACGGCGCCAAAAACTTGTTGCGTTCAAAACACACTTAAGGGCAGTGTACACTGTCGCAGAAGTACTATAGGAAGGAAGTTCATATATCGTACCCAAGAGATTAATTTAGATATTAAGTGGTAAAGCAAGTATTGGAATAGGGAAATTCTTATGCTATTCAGACTAATAAAGAACTTAGAAAATAAATAAGAATAGAGCAATGTTAAAAGATAATAGAAGAAGAGTAAAAGACTTTAAGAAATCAATAGTAAAAGAGCCTAGAGCCGTGGTTTCACTTGTGCTTTCGATACCCCCCAAATCCTAATTCTATTCAATTTCACAATTGCTCTTCAAATATCAATCCCTCTATGAAAACTATTAATTGTTTGTCAGACAATTAATATACTTTTCCCCAAATAAACCCAATGGTTGTCAGGCAAAGAGTTTAAATGATTAGAAAGCATTAAGCATAAAGAAGTTGAATGATTGAAATGAATAAATCACGTTTTCGCAAATCTAGATATTACACCCCGATTATCCTATAGGTCTACCAATTTAATTGGGCTTGATAGCCAAAATGTCAATCAATTGATTAAGAGCATGTAAAGGGTAGCTAATCCTAAACATGGGATGAAGAACAACAGAATAACAGTATTCAAATTGCAACCTTGAAACCAAATAGAATTGAATTAAAGCTAAGACATAGCAAAAAAGGTTTCTACTAACACAAGATTCACCACAACTCTGGTGGTGAATTTAGCTACTCATAGTAATAGAGAAATCTAAAATCAACATTGGAAAACGCATCTTGAATAATTGAAGAGGGAGAAGTGGTCTCCAACTTAATTTACAGATGGCAAATCCTACTCTAAAAATCAAAACAACAAACTAAAAACTAAAACAAGAGTATAGTACTCAAAGAAATAAAGAGATAAAAGAAAGTGCGAAAGATATCTTTAGAGTGGCACAGAGGGCCTCTATTTATAACATAAAATGTGGACCGGGCCTTGATTCTGGTCTTCTGTATCATCAGCACGGGCGTGCTCTTCACTTGGCACTGCCGTGCCCTTCAAAATATCAGGCCGTGCTCAAATATGTCAGGGCTTACTAACTTCGTAGAACAACGTTCTACTGCACGGGCTGCAGCATGGGCGTGCTCCTCATATGGCAAGGCCGTGCTTTTTGCAATTGTGGTCGTACTAGCTTTTGTTAGGCCTTTCTTCTTTAAGTTAGCCCTTTCTTCAATGTGGCATGGTAGTGCTCTCGCATGGCACGGCCGTGCTAAGTCCCCAGAGGTTAGCTTTGACTATTTTTGTAAGGCTATGTTTAGATGCACGGATTTGAAAGGTTGGCACGGGCGTGCTCTCGTAGCACGCCCGTGCTAACCTCAGAACTTCAGTATTCTGCCCGTTTTAGCTTTAAAACCTTCTCTTTTCTTCAAAAGTCCATCAAACTGCCTTCGAACGTCAATTCTGTCAACACTGAACTAAAAGGGTGAAATATAATAACATTTATCTCTAAAAGCATCAAAATTCAACCCAAAAACCCCTATAAAATGCACATAATTGAGGTTCATCAGGTTTCAACAGAGAATGACGCCGTATGATTGCTCGACCCAACAAAGTACAAGTTATGTTGGAGGTGGTTCTAGCTCGGTCCAGCAAGATACCAGGACCTATTTCAGATGTGGTGGGCCACATCTCATCAAGAGTTGCTTGAGGATGCAACACACCAAGTGTTTCAGCTGCGGTCAGATGGGTCATTATGCCTCGGACTGCAAACCGGTGGTTAGTAGAAGGGCTCAGTTTCAATCGTCAAACGGGAGAGCTCTGAGTGGTGGAGCAAGACCAATAGTGGCAAGCTAGCGGAGTAGACCACAAACGACCAAAAGGGTGTTTACCGTGAGGGGTTTTGAAGCCTCTCAAAGCCCTGACCTGATACAAGGTAAATGCTTAGTCTCTTGTAAACTTTTATTAGTTTTGTTTGATTTCAGGGCTACTCATTCTTTCATATTGTTAGAATGCATGGATCATTTAGGGTCTCCTGTTTCTTCATTACCCTATGATTTAAACTTTTCAATGCCCACTAGCGATTCTTTGACTACCTTATCTGTATGCCTTCAATGTCCCATAAGTATAGAGAACCGTGACTTCCTTGTTGACTTTATATGTTTGCCTATGTAACAGATAGATATAATCCTAGGCAAGGACTGGCTTTCGGCCAACCATGTGATGTTAGACTGTTCAAACAAAACCCTCCATTTTCCAAAGCAATCTGGATTGATGCTTGCCGATGAGAGTATTTCGACGGGTGGACACTCGAACAGATGTGTGGTACTATTCTCTCTGGAAGCCAAGGACACTCCTAGTGTCGGAGCTTTACCTATCGTGCGGGAGTTTCCGGAGTTGGTGTTTCCCGAGGATGTTCTCGGACTGTCACCGGGGAGGGAGGTGGAGTTTACTATAGATCTTGTACTGGGGACTGGGCCTATATCGATAGCACCATATCGGATGTCTCCAGTGGAATTGACGGAGCTGAAGAAACAACTGGACGAGATGCTAGGCAAAGAGTTCATCAGACCTAATGCATCTCCATGGGGAGCGCTGATACTGTTTGTGAAGAAGAAAGACAGAAGCTCGAGGCTGTGCGTAAACTATCGTCAGTTGAACAAAGTGATGATAAAGAACAAGTATCCGTTACCACAGATAGATGATTTGATGGATCAGATGTAAGGAGCAGCTGTGTTTTCTAAGATCAATCTGCGATTTGGATACCATCAGATCCGGGTTAAGAAGGAGGATGTGGCAAAGACTGCTTTTCGGAGTCGGTATAGTCACTATGAGTACTTAGTTATGCCTTTCGTGTGACTAATGCTCCAGCTTTGTTCATGGACTATATGCGCAGGATCTTCCGACCGTTCCTTGACAAGTTGGTTGTTATGTTCATCGACGACATCCTTGTATACTCTTCGAGTAGAGAGGAACAATAAGGGCATCTATGGGCGGTGTTGAAAGTGCTAAAGGACCAACAATTGTATGCTAAACTGTCGAAGTGTGAGTTCTGGTTAGAGGAAGTTCAATTTCTACGCCATGCGATCTATCAGGATGGAATTACAGTGGATCCTGCGAAACTCGAGGCGGTACTGAGTTGGGAAAGCCCTAAGTTTTAGCGAGCTGAGAAGCTTCCTTGGTTTAGCGGGCTACTATCAGCGGTTCATCGAAGGATTCTCTAAGATTGTGTTACCTATGACGCAGTTGATGAGAAAGGGGAAGACATTCGAGTGGTCAGAGGCTTGCGGGCAAGGTTTCCAAGAGCTGAAGAGAAGACTGATCACATCACCAGTGTTGGTGCTACAAGATCCCTTAGGATGATTTGATGTATACTGTGATGCATCTTATCAAGGCTTGGGATGTGTGCTCATGCAAGAAGAAAAAGTGGTGGCATATGCCTCCAGGCAATTGAGAGTACATGAGCGGAACTACCCAACGCATGATCTGGAATTGGCTGCGATAGTGTTTGCACTAAAGACATGGAGACACTATCTGTATGGTGCTAAATTCAGCATATTTAGCGACCATAAGAGCTTGAATTATCTGTTCGACCAGAGAGAGTTTAACATGAGGCAGCGAAGGTGGATGGAATTCATAAAGGACTATGAGTTTGACCTGCAATACCATCCAGAAAAGGCGAATGTAGTAGCGGATGCGCTCAGTAGGAAGTCCTTACACGTGTCTGCAATGATGGTAAAGGAGCTAGAGCTGTTAGAGGCATTTAGGGATCTAAATCTGCAAGCGGAAATCGTCGAGGATAAGTTGAATCTTGGCGTGGTTAGATTAACTAGAGATTTCCTGAATCTTTTATGGAAGGAGAAAGCTGAGGATAAGTACATCGAGAGCGAGAACCGGTTTATAGAAGAGGGTAAGACTTCAGAATTCAGAAGAGGTGTAGATGGTCTGCTTAGGTATGGTGATCGGGTTTGTGTGCCAGCGGATAGCGAAGTTAAGAAAATGATCTTGGAGGAAGCACACAAGAGCAAGTTGTGTGACACCCGCTACCCCGCATATGATAATATTAAAAATAAATCATATAAACAAAATCCATACATTAAAACCAAAGGCGTAACAAGTACCACATGATCAAAAAATGTTCAAACATAAATAAGGTTGCAGAAAACATAAACATAAAATAACCCAATTCCCGATGTCACATGTAAGAGCTAGTAACCACTACCGATAATACATCGGAAAGACAACTAAACATAAACTAAACTATATAATGAGTAAGCGGTCTCCTCGAAATCACTCCTTAGTTGCCTGCTCACCATCCTTTGAATAACCAAAGGTACATGGAAAACAACATCAACAGATAGGGAGTAAGGAACTATACGTATAAACATCATAAAGATGATCATGTAGCATATAAAACATCATCATATAACATACACATTATAACACATATCATGATATCACATTATAAACATGCTATGTGATCCAAAACTACTCCACTACTCCATATGCAATGTGGATCCAAACTAACTCAGGAAGACGATTTAGGAGCACATATCCATATTGGCCAATAAGCACTAACGTCGGCAGTTCACCAAACTCACAGGTGAACCCCTTGGATAGTTGATCCACCATACTCTCGGATGGACCACCACGGATGTGCTTGATTCAACTAACTCTCGGATGAATCCCCGCGGACGGGTAGTTCGCCGTACTCTCGGACGAACACCCCAGTCATCGTAACTTCCCCAAAACTAACAACACCATGTCATGATGCATGCAATGCTAACGCACAAACAACATTACAACCACCTCCATCAACACCATTTAACACAGGCTATCAACTTTAACCAATAAGCATTAAAGGTGATTCATCAACATCAATTTTGACCATTAAGCATCAAGAATGATTTAACCAACAACATTGGTAATAGTACATCATTACCTATAACATCATCTTGTCATTAATTAATCTCTTTACTAAGTTTCCATTATTACCCTTTACCATATCATTGTCCTAGTTCATTAACTATCCCCAAGGTCGTATTTTATAATCTCTTATATCATATTTTTGTTCCAAAAAGGGTATTAAATCTCTTTTTATTTAAAACAGTGAAGATTTCTTAATTCTGAAAGTGGCACGGCCTGAGCACGGGCGTGCTGGCCAACTGGCACGGGCGTACTGCACGAGAGCACGGGCGTGCTAAACAGCATCAATTTTTCTCGTTTTTCCGACACGGGCGTGCTACTGAGAGCATAGTCGTGCTGGCTTTACTAGGCGAAGAGCACGGGCGTGCCAATATTGAGCACGGATATGCTCAACGCTGTTACAACATCTCAGTTCTAGGAACTTAGGAGCTTTTCTAGATTTTTAAAACTCCAATCAATCCTAAGGTTCTTGACTAATCCATTGGCAATAATCTCAACCCTCATCAATATCTTTATGTTTTATGCACATCAATTAGACTAATCCTAGTTTTAGGCTTAGCACTAACATCCCTATGTCTATTATTAACATAGATTTAACAGCAGTTCCAACACACCAACTCGTACAATCATGGCATATCAACAGCATCATTAACAACATCATAAATGTCATGCCAATGTCATATAAATTAATTTAAACAATACATATCATGTATAAACAACCACAATGACTCCATACAACAGTTGAGGCACATAACACACCAATAGGGTCATGGGTTAACCCTCATCTTACGCTTCCCTAGAACCTATATGTTACACTAATCCCTTATCCATATACCTGGCGTGACGATTCCAGCCTACGTGCCAACAAAAACGAATTCCATGCTTGACTCCTCGAAACGGGTTCAACAGGTTCAGCGAGCTTTGACCAAGAATGCTAAGGCAAAAAGGATAAGTTAATTCCCAAGCAAGAAGAGGAAGGGAATTAACACAAGGGCTATGCATATACCTCGATTAGATCCTTGGGGAACTAATCTGCTAGTTGTCGTTCACAGAACTGGCACACGAACAACGAAGTCTGGTTTGACAGGGAGAAAATGGTTCAACACTAACTTAAAGGATTCAAAGAAAAATGATGAACAAGGTTGGTTACCTTATCTCGGAGTAACACTAAGCTAACAGCTTAACCCCAAACGCAACAGCAAACACCACAGGGATGTGTTCTTGACGAAGAACACCCAACAAAGATTGAAGAACGCTCAAGGATTCAATGGGAACCCAAGAGAAAGGTTAAAGATGGATGTTTCTAATTCTTGGAATGATGGTTATGAGTTTTAGGTGGAGCAAAAAAGGTATAAAAAGGATTGGGACGAAACGGGTCAACCTAAAGCCCAAAATGCGTTTATGGTGCGCGCGTAGAGGATGGGCATGCTGAACAACTTGCACGGGCATGCTGCACGAGAGCACAAGTGCGCTGTCCTGCCAGGAATGTTGATTTTACTTTTTCTAAGGTTAACTACCCTAAAACATGTCCCTAAACATCTAACAAACGCATAACAACACATCACATATATATAATTAGCATATACAAGCATAGAGGTGAAAGGCAAGGTGTTACAATTCCACCCCTCATAAAAATTTCGTCCTCGAAATTTCTACTCACCTTGAACAAACAACTGCGGATAAGACTCCTTCATCTTGTTCTCCAACTCCCACGTAGCACCCTCTTCTATAGCCCCACTCCAAACAACCTTGACCAAGGGAATTTCCTTCCCCCTCAGCTGCTTAGTCCTTCGGTCCTCAATTCGAAACAGTAGTACCTCAAAAGTCAAGTTCTCCTTTAATGGGGTCGTATCAGGTCTAATCACATGGCTAGGGTCATGAATGTACTTTCGAAGATGGGACACATGGAAAACATTGTGAAGGTTTGATAAGCAAGGTGGTAAGGCTATTTGTTAGGCTACTTCACCGACTCTTTCCAGTATTTGGTAAGGGCCAATGAATCTAGGAGTAAGTTTCCGGGCTTTCATCACTTTACCAAACCCAGTTGTTGGAGTAACTCGCAAGAACACATGATCACCTTCCTGGAATTCGAGAGCTTTTCTTTTTTTATTGTGATATATCTTTTGCCTACTCTATGCCACTCTCATCCTCACCTTTTCTATAGTCTTTGCACTATCTCAAGTCCTAACACAACATTCTCACCATACCTCCTCCCATACAAGGCTTCATAAGGTGTCATCCCAATGCTGGAATGGAAACTATTGTTATAGGTGAACTCTATTAGAGGTAAGAACTTATCCCAACTACCTGACTGCTCTAGCATGCATGCTCTCAAAAGATCTTCTAAGGATTGGAGGGTTCTCTCAGACTGACCATTAGTCTGTGGGTGGTAAGCTGAACTCAGTCTAAGTTTGGTCCCTAAAGCCTCAATCAAGCTATTCTAAAACCTAGAGGTAAATCTAGGGTCTCTATCTGATACTATGCTAGAGGGTACACCATGGGTCTAACTATCTCTCTGATATACAACCTGGTCAACTTCTCTAGTGGATATTCCATGTTCATAGGAATGAAATGGGCCGATTTAGTCAACCGGTCCATAACAACCCATATGGCATCACCACTAGCTGAAGTCCTAGGGAGTCCAGACACGAAATCCATAGAGATGCTATCCCACTTCCACTCCGGGATACTCAAAGGCTGCATCCTACCTGAAGGTTTTTGATGCTCTATCTTAGCCTTCTGACATACTAAACAAGCATAAACAAACTCGGCCACATCTTTCTTCATCCTGGGCCACCAAAACATACGCTTCAAATCCTAGTACATTTTTGTGGCACCCGTGTAACATCCCAAAAACCCTATATTTGTCTTTTTAGCTGTTTATGTGAATAACTTGACTGAGAACACAATTCGATTAATTATAATCATAAAAATAGTTAATAATTGGAAATTCATATTTGAATTTCAATTATGAGCTTAATAATCATAAAATGTTGTTTTGAGCCTGTAATGCAGTTTTGAGTCGGAACCGATAAAAATATTATTATTTTAATCAGGACCGCTTTACCTTGGGATGCGTGCCAGGGTCGGGGAAGTTGCTCTGGCCCGGGACTAGGAAGTTGCTCTGGCCCAGAGTTGGGAGTAGTTCATGATTACTTTCATATTTCCCTAAACTCTATAAACCATTGGTTAATAACCTATCAACATTACCTTTTATGGAAAAGCAATTTAACCATTTTTGGTTAATCTTGCCAACTTTCAATGTGAGCCCAACAAGTATCTCTCTCTTTAAATCTAAGCCATTAGATTCCTTACACTAATCACATCAACGATGCCTTAATCCATTGGATAAAGAATTTTCTATTTTCTACAAAAATGGATAAAATACTTTTTCCATTTTTGGTTAATCTTACCATATTTAATGTTATGATCAACAAGTATTAGTACTTGATTCAATCTTAGCCATCCTTTCTTACCATTAATCAAATCAAAGTGTCATGCAAATTTGATTAATTTGATGAAGCAAAATTCTTACCCTATGTACACTTACTAATGCTACAAAGTTTTGAAATGTAGTATTACACTTGAATTCTTTTAATTCACTTCTTATGTAATCAAGTTACAAATATACTACTAACTATCCTCTCTTAAATTCAAAATATCTTCATCTAACCATTTTTGGTTTAAAGCAAAGTTTTGGCTTATTGCATTTGTGGCAAAGTGTCACAAGTCTATCACCAACACCAACACCACACTCCATCACCTTTTCACTTTTTCTCCTTTCTTTTCCTTTCTTTCTCTCTTTTTCTTCTCCTGACCGTAGCACTCTCTCATCTCCATATATCCATTTCAATTTCCTTCACTTAACTCATCACTTAATACACTATCATCTTCTCTCTAAGTCTTAAAACCAAAAACAAAACTCTAACCTCTCTCATCCATGGAGTTTCGACCATGGCTACCTTTAGCATGCCAACTTATTTTCTCATCAAACAAAATACATAGTTGTGCTCATCATCATCTCCACGACAACTCTTGTGAAGAAAGTTTTCTATTTGGAGCAACTTTTATTTTTGGGTTTCAATCCTACACTTCATCTTTTGGACTTGTTCTTGAAGGATAAGTTGTTCTACCCACCTTCGTCTTTCCTTTTCTCTCTTTGAGCTTTTGAAAATAATCACTCTTGTTCAAAGTGATTTTTCGAAATATATCTCTTTTTGAAAGCCTATGTATTGTCTTGCTAGGATCTTCCATTTTGGAGCACTTTCGCAACTTCATCTTCAAGAGCTTTTAGTGGATCTACAAGAGGTAATGGGGGAGTGAACCTCATCACACCGCATTGGTGATGGTGAAAATGGTTTATGAGTTTGGTTTGGAGAAAACCCTAAACCAAGGGTTTCCTACTTTGTCTATTTGGTTCTCTATGAGAACAATGTTGTAATAATTATTTGTTGCTTGATTTGTGTTCATTAATATGTTTGAATGGTTGAAAATAACTTTTATGTGAGGGAAAAACCCTAACCTAAAGTTCTTTTAAAGAGTTTGTGAAAATGTGATTTTTGGATCTGACCTTGTGTGAGTCATTTCGGTTTTATCTCAAAATAGACTTTGGATTTAAAAAAATGTTTTTGATCCTAAAACTAGACATCTTGGGCTTCATTTTGAGCACAAATTTCGTGTGGTTTCATAAATAATTGACCCTTGACAACCTATTTCAATCTAAGCATAAATTTCTGTCTTGGATTCTGACTATAGTAGTTTATTTCGTGAAAACGTACTACCTTGGTTTCTTTTTGAGAAAATTAATTTTATAACCGAAAATTATACATCCTAAGCTTTCATATGAGTCCTCATTTGCTCAAATATGAGTTCGTTTGCTCAATCAAATGTTTGTCACAAGTTGATGCTTGAAATGTTGAAATTTTCTGTATACGGGTTTTGGTGTTGGTTTTTGGAATCGTATGTTATGGTGTTGGTGTGACTATTTGTGTTTGAGTGTTAGTGTTGAAAATCATTTTGGCATGGTGAAAAACTATTCTTAGGTTCTAGACCTAAGGATAGGATTTTTGAATGATGAACTTGTTGATGCTTTCAATACTTTATGAAATGACTATATGTTGAGATGATTTTCATGATGCTAGAATGTTGTTGGATGACATATATTTTGTTGAAAACTACCATGTGTGGTTCGGTCTTGTTGAGTTAAAAAGGAAGCCAAAGCTTCTATGTTCAAATAATGGTGTAATGGACTTAAATGTTTCCAAGAAGGCAAAAGAAATTAAAAAGACCTACCTTACTTACATGGAGGCATTAGGCCATACCATAGTAATTAGGGCTAGGAACCTAAAATTTCGATGTTAAGAGGTTTAAAGTGTTTACACTAAAGTATAAGGGAAATAGAAATTAAAAAGGTTTCCTAAGAAATCAAGTTTTGGTTCCAAAGAACCAAGTGTTGTAAAATGAGTATTTTGGGTTCATATGAAAAGTGTTTTAAGAATCTGAAAGTTTGAAGTTAATCAACCACTTATTCTAGCATGTTGTTGCAAGGAAATATTTTAAAGAACAAAGAGTTTTTTAAATGATTCATGTGGTTTCCAAAGGTTTTGGTTAGTAAACCTACTTTCAAGAGAAATGAGAATTCTTGTAAGTGTTTTCTATAAAACAATGAGTCTTTACACTACTATGATTAATTTTGAAATCTTACAAAACAAATGAGTTATAGTTGTCATTTGAAAATGAAAAGGTGATTTACAGAAAGATATGTTTTCCCTTTTTACGCTAAGTAAAGGAAATTAGTATTATTTCAAAGGTAGTTTTACGCTAGTTTGGCAAAAGACAAGGTACTATGTATCTTGGGGTTTTGGATACCTTACGAGTATACGTATAGAGTTTTCAAAACTATGTTTGATAAAGGAGATTCCATGAACTAGTTTATTACCAAGGAAAGTATTTTAAAGACTTTACTATAATAGTGCAAGTACGTAATATCTCCTAAGGAATGCAATGAGTTTAATAATGGACTCACAAAGACTAAATAAAAGGTATGTACCTATTCCTTGTAGTCATGGAAAACCATGTCCCACACCCTTGATGATTTGGGTCATCAAAGGATCCATAATACTTAACCACAAAGAGTTAATTATACAAAATAAGTAATGTTTCCCTTGATATCTAGTCAGAAGACATGATAAAGGAATCCTTGTGAATCTTGTTTTCCATAATATGCTTAGGATATGGAATGATATATCATAAGACTTGAACATCATTTTCAAAACGACGAAGTTGTACGTGGACGCAAGGAACAGAACCAAGAATGGGCGACTGATGGCAAGTCGTGTGAAAGTGGGTCCCGTAGGGGTGTCCTATGGTTTATCAAGAGATAGACGTGGTGCTATAATGATAGTGTAGTACGTATTTGTGTTGTGGCATTCCTTGACATGCATACGCATCTGTGCATGAGTTGGGCGTTGTGCCTAGAAGTTGAGCTTACACCTTTGTGCGGGTGCGATTGTTGGAGGTGACGATCGTCGAGATCTTGAGGACGTTGGGGTTGGGATGACCACATGTGGCCAGAGAGTAGCTCCTCTGTGTCGTGGGTACCTGTCGAAAAACGCTGACGTCTTGACTGGACACCGGACAAATCACGATTTGGGTAAAGAACGTCTGGCGTGAGCCGTAAAAGCGAATTCGCAATCTTTTTGAGACAACACATGTTGGGTTGAGATAATGCAGACAATGTTCTCCCAATCACTCACTCCAGTTATGTTTGTCTCCATGGAGTAGGGGTCAGAGTCTTACCCTTGTGGCATATGGGATTGAGTCATGTACATCGCATTGCATTGCATGACTGTCGATGGATACATTTACATGTTATACATTATTATCCTATGTGGATGATGTCTTATGTTGTTGATTGGATAATATGAGATATTGAGAGGTATGATATGCATGATTAGTATGCTGTTATCTTGTGTGTCGTACCGTTTTTATTTCTGCCATATGTTGTGTTGTTGAATGGGAATCTCACCTCCTTACTTTGTATTGCATCATTATGTGCTTCTCTGATGCTCCCGAGAAGGTCGTGATATCGAGACTCCACCCGATGCTTCGGATGCATCTCTCTGTTGAGCCTCCCAGTGGTTACGGCGTTTGGACATCTAGTCATGATGGGCTTCTAGTAACGTACATGTGAAGAGCCGCACTCACCATCCGGAAGGATCGTAGAGGAAGGGTTCTTAACCGCATCACCGCTTGTCTTCATGTCATCTGTTGTCAGGGTTGCATTCGTAAGTGGAACGCTAGTTGGACTTTTCTGTTGCCAGGTTGTGGCATCAATTGTCCTGTGGCGGAGGCCCAAATGGGGTCAAGTCATAATCGACACGTGGCGCTTGGGCTGTTACGGTTAAGTATAGGGTTGCGCCCTGACTAACAGCTATAGCTTTTGGCCTAATGGTAAGCGCTCAATCCAACAATTGGTATCAGAGATTCTGGTCCAGATAACTGAGTTTGTACTGAGGATGAAACCTTTGAATCTTTCCTTCTAGTACAGGTAGTGAGTACCGTTGAAGAATGGAGGTCTGGTCTTGGAAGTACCTTCCGTAACAGGTTGACTCCCGCTTGGCATACCTAGTCCAGACATATCTGCAGTAGGATCTTTTCCTCTACACGGCAAAGTGCTCAACCCAGAGGCTAAACTCTGATACCAATTGAAGGAACCTGTTTGAAAGACAAGAAGGGGGGTTGAATTGTGTTTCCGAAGATTTTAAATTCTTTTCGTAAGCAAATAATAGTTTTCGCAAGGTTGGATGCTAAAACGATTAAAAGCAAAGAGAGCTCTTCCAAACACCAAGTTGGACGCTAACTTAGTTTGACCAAGATAAGAAAGCAGCGTAGGAAAAGGCAATTCAATCCCAGTTAGTTAGTTAGATAATAAACTAAAGTAAGGGTAAGGGAGAGAAAAGAACACAAAGATATTATCTTGGTTCACTCTTCACCAAAGAGCTACGTCCAGTCCTCTCTACTTGAGAGCTTTATCCACTATAACAAAAACCTTTTGTTACAAAGTATTCAACACCTCTTCAGGCAGTATTCTCAACCTCTTCAGGTTCTCTAAGTATTCTTTTACAGACAAGCCTCTTCAGGCTCAACCAAACTAAGGTTTTGAAAAGAGTTTGTTCTACTAACTCACTAAATGTGAGAATTCGTAAGCTTAGACTCTTAAAAAACTCTACACAGAGAGTAATATGAAAATGAGGATCAGAGTAGCTTTGCTAGTTTTGTAAGCTTGAGATTTTCTCTTTGATTTCTTGAGCTAATGTTTGCTTGTATCTCTTGAAAGATTTTGAATTGCTAAGTGTTGCTTCACTTGTATTTTTGCTCAAGTTCGGTCACCTTGCATCTTCAAGGGATGGAGGTATATATAGCCTTTTGTCTTTGAGCAGACTTCAGTCTTCAACGGATGGAAAAGGATCCGTTCTGATGAGCATTGAATGCATTTGATCCGTTGAGTCTGATAGCTTCTGAAGCTTCTGATCAGCAGGATAGACTATCAGGATGGTAGCTAAAAGTGGTACTGACATATCCTCTGTGTAGAACGAAAGTTGCCTTTTGTTTTTCCAAAAGAAGAAGCTCAACTTCTTTAAGTGACAGAGACATTTTGGCTTACGCTTTACATTTGTACGAATATTACAAAGAATGTTTTGTCCCAAGGATATAAGCCTTTTACAGGGAATAATAAATTCAAATGCTTTTACAAGATATTCGCACTTGAAATATAAAAGAACTTATTGGACTAGCTATTACAAAAGTAACCGAAAGAGTCTTTGGACTCATGGTTCTATATATTACCGTCCAGTCGTAAACCAAGATTAAATGTTGGACGAGATAGAATCTTTGGACTATGGATAGTCTTTGGACTCAATTAAGTTTTATCCTGCACACTTAATATAAAACGTTAGTCTATAAGAAATCTTTGTTCATCTTAAATTAGCTTTTTGTTAACATCAAAACTTAAGGGATTATTTGGACCATAACCACTTTGGTTCCAACAATCTCCCCCTTTTTGATGATGACAAAACATACCAATTTGATTGAACAAAGAGTCCTAAAGAGCTGAAGGGCTCCCTCTAAGACAAACATTCTTATTATTTAAAGCATCTAAATATTTAAAGCATATAAGACAGATATAGGCTTTTAAGCATGGAAAGCCAGACATGTTATAAAAGCAATCAAGATGTATATATTCAATCAACCCATTTTCTCCCCCTTTTTGTCATCAGACAAAAGAGTGAGAAACACATCATAGTCAGTATATTTGAAAACACATAAAACAATTTTTTTAAGAAGGAGGAGGAGGTTTTGGAATAAAATCTTTGAACATAGCCGCAATTTGCTGAAGGAGCACCGCATTGTTGGCTTCTATGGTCCGTTGGACGAACTCTTGAAATAACCGAGGAAGAGCTCTCAGCTGTGGCCCTGGTTGCGTCCACATCTCTTTGATTAGGAACTATACTAAGAGCCTGAGAAGGAGAGGGATCATCAGGATGGACCATTGAGAGAAGGATAGGTTGAGACTTGGACTGAGCTGAGTCTGCAACTTGTTCCACTTCCTCAGCATGAGTTTCAGAGGAGGGGTCCTCATAGACGATTTCGGTGTCCCCAGTCTCTTCAGGAATACTCGGCTTAGGAGGAGGAGGAGGAGGAGCATTAGGATCAATGACAGGTTTGGGTGGAGGTGGCAGCACTTCAAGTATGATCTCAGCATCATCATACTTGTTTTCTCTCCATCTGGGAGCAGGTGAAGGCAAAACATCTCTAGGATAAAGAGGTATCCCAAAGACATCGTCTATGATCATGAAGTCAGCCTCATAGATTCGATATTGTCTTGGGTAGACGTGAATCTCTTCTTTCTCCTCAATTGATAGTCCAGATGATGATGCTTCTTGGGAGCATCTCCAGATGTGGTTTTCCCAGTAGACCTTAGCATCTGGGTCAAATCTGAATCAGGGATCTTTCTTCCAAATGCTTGCTAGAGCCCCAAAGTCATCTCGAGGTCTCTTCCAAAACAAGGGATCAAAAGCATTTTTGTAAGGCAGCGTCCATGACTCAAGCCTTTTACGAAGGCCATTATTCTTGTTGGGATCTAGAATAGGGATCCTTGGACAAGCTCGAGGAGGAACAACTCCTACTCTTGTGCCGGATGTCCTTGACCAAAATTTCTTTGGAAGGTTGTGATGAATCTTAGCTTCCCGAGTCATGTCATACTCCTTCCGCACGATATAACAAGGAAGAAAGTCCCGAACATCAGAGTACTCCTTCCATGTTGTTGGGTAGCTTGGAATGAAAGACAGATCAGGATCAAGGATGAAGTTGGTTAAGCCAAACGTCCTTGCTCTTCTTTCGTACTCAGTTTTGTAGCCTTTCTTGTCTTCATTACGAAGAACAACGTGCCTATTTACATTGTAGTGGCACCATTGGAATGCCTTGTCCTTGATGAGGTTGGGATAGACTTTCCTTGGAGGAAACGTCTTCTTCTCATGGCAGATAACCAAGGGTCCAAGAGCTGTATACATCTCAGTGGCCAGACGTTCAGTTGATATGTGTGGGATGGGGTAGTAGCCATGTTCAGGGGGTGGTCCAGAGGTGGGTGGTGTGCCTGGTTGTTCATATTCATATTCAGGTAGTGGAAGAGGGCTTTTGGGGTGAGGTTCAGTAGTAGGGGGTGTGTGTTCAAGGAATAGAACAGGAAAGTCGCGTTTGACCTCAGCCCAAATTGAGCATTTGTTACTGTGGTTCATTCCTGGGATGCGTCTATATTTTCTTTTGCGAAAGATCTATCTGGGGTAGGGAGCACCATAAGGTTGGAAGGGGTGATCTCCCTAGGGTGTGAACCAGTCTTCGGGTTGGTGAGGTTAGAGTTTGGGTTTGTGGTAGGTCAGTGGGTGAGGGTGGTAGGGAAGGTTCAAAGGTGAAGTCCTCAATCTCAAACGATTGGACAACAGAAGAAGTACTAACTGAACTGGAGATAGGTTCAGTATTACCTTATGCCTTTGCTCGAGTAGACCTTGCCCTTGTTGAAATAGGTTTAGGCCGGGGTGCAACAGACGAGGTTTCCAATCTTGGACCTTTGACTACCCTGGAGATGGGTAGATCGTCCTCTTCATTCTCATCAATGGGAGCTAGAATCAGCTTCCTTTTTTTGGATGGTTGGACGGTGAGCTTTGGACGAGAAGGAGGAGTCCTAGCTGTTGGACGAGCTAGTTCAGTGGAGCATCCAACAGTGACTCGTTGTTCAGACGCTTCTTCTGAGCCTTGCGTCTGAGCTCCTTTTTGTTTTCCTTCAGGTTTGGACTTTTTGAAGCAGTCCAAATGCATCATCACCAAGCTTTGCTTGCTAAACTCAGGCTGATGCGATCGTTCAATACCATGAACACCGTAGTATCTGACTTTTCTTTCTGGTACCAAGTTCTTTAGGTCATCGTAGACCATATGCTTCTCGAAGATTTTTGAGAGAAGAGCAGCATAGATAATTGAAGTATTCTTCCCAGAGCCTTCAATGGCATACTTGAAGAAGGAAAAGAGTAGGTGGGGAAGGTTTATCTACCTCTCCAGTATCAAATGAACCAGGCAGAATTAGTGAGCCTTTGATACATTATCCTTCGACCCAGCCTTGTGAAGGATAGACTTGTTCAAGATTTGGTGAAGAACCCTAGCCTTGTCAGTCATTTTTGAGGCTATGAGTTTGTCACCCGAGTTCTTCAGCAGACAGTCTTTGATGGTAGAAGCATCACCAATCTCTTCCTCCCAGTTATCCACAACAGTTATACCAGATTGGGCGCACCCAATCGCATTAGAAATGGTTGCTTCAGATACTATTACTTCAGTATCAAGCACTTTGTTGCGAATCTCCCTTGCAGAGATAATAGGGTTTGTCCAGAACTCCCTTACTAGAGCAGGGTAGATTACCGAATAACCTTCGAAGAAGCTTGACCATCCAGCAGCATGGATGTTAGAGAAAATGTCAATCCCGTTATCAGCCAAGAATTGTAGATTAAACTTGAACTCGACCATGACATCAACAGTCTGAGCGTTAAAGGTTTTTCCTTTACCCTTAGAGGCAGCAACAAAAGAGGTTGCCACAGTTTCAGAGAAAAGGTCTTGAGAAGAAGGGTTTTTCAGAAAGGGTTTTCCTTTTCGAAGATGCAAGAAGAGGATGAAAGCTTTTTATAAAGGTTTGATTTTTAACAAAACTTAGGTTTTAAAGAGAGGAGAGGAGAGAACGAAAACCTTTCGTATTTTCAAAAAGAGAGAGCGAAACGACGTGCATTAAATGCCTGACACACGTTCAGACTTTGAAACCGTAAAAAGCATTTTTGGCAAACAAAGAAAACAAAAAATTGACTCAGTTAAGGGAATGAGAGATAATAGTTCATTCGACAACGATTGAGTTCCATTAATGCATTAGACGAGCAATCAGAAAGTACAATGGATGAGCATATATTGAACGTAATGCAAATATTGGACGCATGTATTGGACTCTCAGTCAATCAATGAAATGCATATTCAGATATTTTCTTATAAATGTGAACCTATCTTCGGCTAATGGTTTAGTGAAGATATCTGCCCATTGATGGTCAGTATCAACAAATTGAATATCTATTGTTCCTTTTTGCACATAGTCTCTAATAAAATGGTGCTTTATTTCTATATGCTTTTCTCTAGAATGCAGTATGGGATTCGTTGACAAGTTAATAGCAGCAGTGTTATTACACATGATAGGGATGTTGCTTACAAACACTTTGTTGTCTTCCAACTGATGTTTGATCCAAAGCAGTTGTGAACAGCAACTTGCTGCAACAATGTACTCAGCTTCAGCAGTTGATAGAGCAATTGTGCTTTGCCTTTTGCTTGACCATGAGACAAGATTAGCACCAATGAAGTGACACCCTCCACTTGTGCTTTTTCTTTCTATTCTGTCTCCAGCATAGTCAGCATCACAGAATCCAACTAATCTGTATTCATCAAATTTATTATACAACAGACCTAGATTAGTAGAACCTTTTAGATATCTAAAGATTCTTTTTACTGCTGAGAGATGAGACTCTCTTGGATCGGATTGAAAACGAGCATATAAGCAAACACTAAACATGATATCAGGTCTGGACGCAGTTAGATATAAGAGGGAACCAATCATACCTCTATATACCTTCTGGTCTACCTTTTTATCTTTGTCATCTCCGTTTAGCACGGACGTTGGATGCATTAGTGTATTTAGGTTTACAATCATCCAACTTGAAGCATTTCAGAAGCTCCTTTGTGTACTTCGTCTGATGAATGTACACTCCGTCTGAAGTTTGCTTTACTTGAAGTCCGAGGAAGAATTTTAGTTCTCCCATTATGCTCATTTCAAGTTCCCTTTGCATTAAGTCAGAAAACTCTTGGCAAAGAGATTCATCAGTTGCACCAAATATAATATCATCAACGTAAATTTGAGCAACAATAAATTCCTTTTTATTTACTTTTCTAAACAGAGTTGTGTCCACTTTTCCTCTTGAGAAGCCATTCTCCATTAGGAAAATGCTGAGTCTCTCATACCAAGTTCTAGGAGCTTGTTTGAGTCCATATAAAGCTTTCTTAAGCTTATATACATGCTCAGGACGGTTTTGATCTTCAAAACCAGGTGGTTGAAAAACATATACTTCTTCATTAATTACTCCATTTAGGAATGCACTTTTTACATCCATTTGATAAAGCATGATGTTATGATATGCAACATATGAGAGTAAGATGTGTATAGCTTCTAATCTAGCTACTGGAGCAAAGGTTTCAGTATAATCAATACCTTCCTCTTGTGAGTAGCCTTGAGCAACTAGCCTTGCTTTATTCCTTACAACTTTGCCATCTTCGTCCAGCTTGTTGCGATAGACCCACTTGATTCCAATGACAGACTTATCCTTAAGCAAGGAGACCAGCGTCCAAACGTCACTTCGTTGAAACTGGTTGAGCTCCTCTTGCATAGCAAGGATCCAGCACTTGTCCAATAAGGCTTCGTCCACAGACTTTGGTTCCATCTCAGAGATGAAGGTTGAGTCAGCTTGCTCTCTGAAGGTTGACCTTGTCCGGACGCTATCATTAGGTTTGCCAATGATTTGATCCTCAGGATGATAAGTCCTGAATTTCCACGAACGAGGGGTGTTTACAGCTTGTTGAGACGATGATGCGTCCTGTGTAGCGTCTGATGCCTCGTCTTTGTTGGTTGTTGGACGAGCATCTGAATCATTCAGATTCATATCTGCAAAAGAATCATCTAGCTCTGATAATCTCTTATCAGGCTGTTTGTCATCAAATTTAATATGGATGGATTCTTCAACAATCAAAGTTCTAGAGTTATAGACTCTAAAAGCTTTGGACGCTTCAGAGTATCCTAACAATATTCCATTATCTACTTTGGCATCAAACTTTCCTAGTTGATCCTTAGTATTTAAAATAAAGCATTGACATCCCAAGGGGTGGAAATAAGAAATGTTGGGTTTGCGTCCTTTCCACAATTCATAAGGAGTCTTATTCAAGATTGGTCTTATGTATATTCTGTTTTGAATATAGCAGGCAGTATTTACAGCTTCAGCCTAGAAGTGCTTAGGGACAGAATTATCACTGAGCATCGCCCTAGCCATCTCTTGAAGAGATTGGTTCTTTCTCTCAACAACACCATTTTGTTGTGGTGTTCTAGGGGCAGAGAAATTGTTATGAATACCACTTTCATCATAGAACCTTTGAAAAAGCTCATTTTCAAATTCGCCTCCATGATCACTTCTGATCGAGCTAATGAATATGCCTTTTTCATTCTGAACTCGCTTACAGAATACAGAAAAGACCTTGATAGACTCATCCTTGTGAGCAAGGAACTCAACCCATGTCCATCTAGTATGACAATTCCATATTTCTTACCGCTGACAGAAGCAGTCCTTGTTGGACCAAACAAATCAAGATGCAACAGTTCCAGTGGTCTAGAAGTACTAACAATGTTCTTGGACTCAAACGAGTTCTTAACTTGTTTTCCTTTTTGACATGCGTCACAGAGAGTGTCTGATCTAAACACAATCTTTGGTAAACCTCTTACAAGGTTATGCTTGTTTAGTCTAGAGATTAATCTCAGACTAGCATGACCAAGTCTTTTGTGCCAGATCCATCGCTCATCTTCAACAGACACTAGACATGCTACACTTTGAGTTGAAAGTTCCCCCAAGTTAATCTTATACTGATTATTTTGCCTTTTGGCAGTGAATAAGATGGACCCATCAGGGTTCTTGACCATACATTCACCTTTATTGAAGGAAACAACAGACCCACTGTCACATAATTGACTTATGCTAAGCAAGTTGTGTTTTAATCCTTCAACCAGAAGAACATTATCAATAGTGGGAAGAGGATGCTTACCAATCTTACCTATTCCTACTATCTTTCCCTTCTGGTTGCCTCCAAAGGTGACCCATCCACTAGTCTTCTCACGGATTTCTTGGAACATACACCTTTCTCCCGTCATGTGACGTGAGCAACCACTGTCCAAGTACCAGGACTGGGGTCTTTTTTGTGTTGCTAAGCAGATCTGCAACAGGTATTATCATACTCTTAGGTACCCAGATAGACTTGGGTCCTTTTGGGTTAGTTGGTGGTCTTCGTCCATGCATTTTGTTTTTGTTCTTGTAAATGCATTTTGAAGAGGTGTGACCACTCTTTCCACAAATCTTACAGTAAGTTCTGGATGCATGCAATTTATTTTCTTTTTGCTTTCCATAGGAATGAAAAGCCTTGTGATGTTTGTTGGACCCTGATATTTTCTGAGACGCACTTTGTTTCTCAGAGTCGTAGCCTAGACCAGACTTATCGTGAGGTGATCTAGTGTACCTCAATATCAGATCTAGCTTCTCTGATCCTCCAACAAGCTTAGATACGCTTTTGGTGAGATCAGATACCTTTTGTTTTAGTCTAGTTACCTCATGGGGTTCACTGGACTTAGAGGTGAGTTTGTCAGTTAGACTGACATTCTCAGCTTTAAGCTTATTATTCTCTTCAACAAGCTGCTTATTTAGTTTGTTGGACTCTTCCACTTTTAACAGTTTTCTCTTAAGCATGATGTATTGATGATGCAATAGAGAAGAATCATTTAGCAGTTTATTATATGCTTCTTGAAGAGAGTCAGAAACAGATACCTCGTCATCTTCTGATTCAGTGTCCGAAGAGCTTTTGACCATCAGGCAGAGATTTGAGGTAGACGGGCTCCTTGGTCTGAACCGATGTTCCAGAGCGTCCAGCTTCTCCTTAGCTGTTTGGAATCGCGAGACCATGTCCAGTCTTGGACGATCAAGGGCGTTGACAAGACACCAGTTAGCATGAGCATTTTGAGAATACCATCTAATATCACCACTCGTCCAGTCTGTTTCATGTTTGGACGATGTTGATCCGTCCTCAAGGGTAATCATTGGACGATAATCTCCGTTAGTGAAGATGTCCCGCAACTCATAGTCTTGAGCTTGGACGTATAGTTGGAAAATTGATTTCCAATGAGGATAGTCTGTTCCCTTGAAGATGGGTGGAACATTCCATCCTCCTTCAGAGGTAGACTCCTGACTTCTTTCTCCGGGATCAACAAGTTTTCATCGTCCGAAGAGTCTTCATCTTGTTTATTGGACCAAAGGCATAAGTTAGCCTCTTCATTTGTTTCTTCTTCTTCTTCTTTAGACGAGTTCAAGTCCTCCCAAGTTGCCATGAAGTTCTTTTTCTTCTCTTTGAAGAACTTCTTCTTATCCTTTAGCGTAGGGCAATCAGCTTTGAAGTGTCCTGGTTTGTTACATTCAAAACAGACCAGCTGACTTTTATCTTTGGGTTCAGCATAATCCTTGAAGCTTTTCTTTTGGAATGGCCTCCTTTTCATTCCATTTTTCTTTCTCCACATATTCTGAATCTTTCTGGAGATAAAGGATAGCTCGTCATCGTCTGATATATCATCATCAGACTGATCAGCTTCATCACTGGACTCATCAGCTTTTAAAGCTTTTGAGTTGTTGGACCTATGAGCTTTCAGGGTAATCCCTTTGTTCTTATTTCCAGGATTGTCAAGATCAAGCTCCTGCTCATGAACTTGAAGCGTCCCGACAAGATCATCCAGAGTCAAAGTAGAGAGATCTTTGGCCTGGGTGATTGCAGTGACAAGAGGTCTCCACTTCTTAGGCAGGCTCCTAAGAATCTTGGTGACATTCTCCTTGGTAGTGTAGACCTTTCCAAGGGATTTCAGGTTGTTGATGATCGTCTGAAAGCTACCCATCATGTCTAGGATGGACTCTCCTTCAGCCATGGTGAACATTTTATACTGGCCAACCAGCATGATGATTTTAGAGTCCTTCACCTTGGTTGTCCCTTCATGGAGATTAGACAAGGTGTCGCATATTTGTTTGGCTGATTCACATGCTTGAATCTTCTGAAATTCGTGAGGATTGAAGGCACACATTAACGCATATCTTGCTTTATGATTCAGCTCCATTCTAGCCCGTTCAACATCAGTCCAGTCGTCCTCTACTTTGTCTGTTCCGTCAGAGTTGAGACAAACGTTAGGACCTTTTGTGATTCTGGTCCAGAGAACTGAGTTTGTACTAAGGATGAAACCTTTGAATCTTTCCTTCCAGTACAGGCAGTGAGTACCGTTGAAGAACGACAGTCTGGTCATGGAAGTACCTTCCATAACAGGTTGACTCCCGCTTGGCATACCTGGTCCAGACATATCTGCAGTAGGATCTTTTCCTCTACACGGCAAAGTGCTCAACCCAGAGGCTGAGCTCTGATACCAATTGAAGAAACCTGTTTGAAACACAAGAAGGGGGGTTGAATTGTGTTTCTGAAGATTTTAATTCTTTTCGTAAGCATATAATAGTTTTCGCAAGGATGGATGCTAAAACGATTAAAAGCAAAGAGAGTTCTTCCAAACACCAAGTTGGATGTTAACTTAGTTTGACCAAGATAAGAAAGCAGCATAGGAAAAGGCAATTCAATCCCAATTAGTTAGTTAGATAATAAACTAAAGTAAGGGTAAGGGAGAGAAAAGAACACAAAGATATTATCTTGGTTCACTCTTCACCAAAGAGCTACGTCCAGTCCTCTCTACTTGAGAGCTTTCTCCACTATAACAAAAACCTTTTGTTACAAAGTATTCAACACCTCTTCAGGCAGTATTCTCAACCACTTCAGGTTCTCTAAGTATTCTTTTACAGACAAGCCTCTTCAGGCTCAACCAAACTAAGGTTTTGAAAAGAGTTTGTTCTACTAACTCACTAAATGTGAGAATTCAAAACTAAAGCTTAGATTCTTAAAAAACTCTACACCGAGAGTAATATGAAAATGAGGATCAGAGTAGCTTTGTTAGCTTTGCAAGCTTGAGATTTTCTCTTTGATTTCTTGAGCTAATATTTTCTTATATCTCTTGAAAGATTTTGAATTGCTAAGTGTTGCTTCATTTGTATTTTTGCTCAAGTTCGATCACCCTGCATCTTCAAGGGATGGAGGTATGTATAGCCTCTTGTCTTTGAGCAAACTTCAGTCTTCAACGGATGGAAAAGGTTCCGTTCTGATGAGCATTGAATGCATTTGATCCGTTGAGTCTGATAGCTTCTGAAGTTTCTGATCAGCAGGATAGACTATCAGGATGATAGCTAAAAATGGTGCTGACATATCCTCTGTGTAGAACGAAAGTTGCCTTTTGTTTTTCCAAAAGAAGAAGGTCAACTTCTTTAAGTGACAGAGACATTCTGGCTTACGCTTTACATTTGTACGAATATTACAAAGAATGTTTTGTCCCAAGGATATAAGCCTTTTACAGGGAATAATAAATTCAAATGCTTTTACAAGATATTCGCACTTGAAATATAAAAGCACTTATTGGACTAGCTATTACAAAAGTAACTGAAAGAGTCTTTGGACTCATGGTTCTATATATTACCGTCCAGTCGTAAACCAAGATTAAATGTTGGATGAGATAGAGTCTTTGGACTATGGATCGTCTTTGGACTCAATTAAGTTTTATCCTGCACACTTAATATAAAACGTTAGTCCATAAGAAAGCTTTGTTCATCTTTAATTAGCTCTTTGTTAACATCAAAACTTAAGGGATTATTTGGACCATAACCACTTTGGTTCCAACATTTTCCACCGATGCGTTCAGAGCCTTCTCCCTCTGTTAGGGATAGGCTGCTTGTTATTAAAGTTGCTTCTAAGTCAATTCCTGCTATGTCTTCCACAAGAATGCCAGCAGTAGTCCCTACTAGGGTTCCTGTTAGGTCTCGTTTGATGGGTCCTGGTTGGACGGCGATGAGTGAAGAGCCTAGGAGTGAGGTGATCTATCTACACCATCCTATTTTCTTTCGCTTGTCTCTCCTTAAAGGAGAAGTCTGAGGAAGTATTCAGCGGTTGATCCGAGGGATGTATTCCTGTGTAGTATGTTGTCAGTCACTGTAGGGCGTCAGAGCGTCTGTTTTTATCTTTTGTGAAGCCGCGTCTCCAAGTATATTGTGTTTAGGAGCTGCGTCTCCAATCTTTTATGTTGAGGCTATATCTTTCTGTTTTATTTCTGTAGTCGGGTTGGGTCCTTATGTAAACCTTTATGAACTTAGAAATTATATTATGAAATTTTCTATTTACCTTGCATGCATAAACGGTTATAAGCTTTTATAGTTATGTCTTGTGAAAAAGAAAAATTCACCCCCATCTTTCTTAAATACTTTTAATTAACCCGTTTTTCGGCCTTAGAGCTTTATAAAATGTTTGTAAATGTGATGCCCCTGGAAGGGTGTTACAACCCAGGTGAACACTCAAACCACTCCTATGGCCTTCCTCAAGGATGAACTTCCTAAGCTCCGGAACACCGGATATACAAACTCTATCATGAAACCTCAAAACTCCATCAGCTCCTTCCTTAAAACTAAGGTTTCTAACCTGAGCATGCAGCTCCCTCTGGTCTAAAAGGTAAACATTTATCTTCTGACCCTCTCCAATCTGATCCATCAAACCATAAATGATCTTTAACATTCCAAGCCTAATACTCTTAGGGGTAACTTCCCATGCTAATTTCAAGTCTCTAAACTCCTCAATCAAATCCATCTCTCTAACCATCAAAGCTGAAACATGTAAGGTTTTTCTACTCAAAGCATCAGCCACTACATTGGCTTTTCCTGGGTGGTAACTAAGCTCAAAATCATAATCCTTAAGAAATTCCATCGACCTACGCTGCCTTATATTCATCTCTTTCTGATCAAACAAATATTTCAAACTCTTATGATCACTAAAAACCTCAAACTTAGCTCCATAAAGGTAATGCCTCCAAATATTCAAGGCAAACACTACGGCTCCTAGTTCCAAGTCATGGGTAGGGTAGTTCTTTTCATGGATATTCAACTGCCTAGAAGCGTAAGCTACTACCTGACCATTCTGCATCAACACACCACCTAAACCTTGCTTCGAAGCATCACAGTATACTACAAAAGGTTCACTAAGGTTGGGTAAAACTAGCACAGGCGCAGATGTTAACCTATTCTTCAACGTCCGGAAACTTTCCTCACACTTAGGGTCCTACACAAAGATCTGACCTTTCTTAGTGAGGCGGGTCATAGGCAAAGCTATCTTAGAGAACCCTTCTATAAAACTCCTATAGTACCCCGCTAAAACCAAGAAACTCCTAATTTCGGTCACTGACTTAGGTGCTTCCCAATGGAGCACGATCTCTACCTTAGCTGGGTCTACGGCTATCCCTCTTTTAGAGATGATGTGTCCTAAGAAGCTCACCTCTTCTAACCAAAACTCACACTTAGACAACTAGCATACAACTGTTTTTCCTTAAGGGTCTGTAACACTATCCTCAAGTGTTCCTCATGCTCTGCTCTAGTCTTAGAGTATACTAAGATGTCATCTATGAAGCCTACCACAAACTTATCCAAGCAAGGGTGAAAGATCTTGTTCATGTAGTCCATGAACACAGCAGGAGTATTAGTCACACCAAAAGGCATAACCAAATACTCGTACTAACCATAACGCGCCCGGAACGCAGTCTTCGGAATGTCCTCGAACTTAACCCGAATCTGGTGATACCCTGACCTCAGATCTATCTTAGAAAAGATGCAAGCACCTATCAACTGGTCCATAAGTTCATCGATCCTAGTGAGAGGGTACCCATTCTTAATGGTCACCTTATTGAGCTGTCGATAATCGACACACAACCTCATACTACCATCCTTCTTCTTAACCAACAACACAGGCGCTCCCCACGGGGACACACTAAGCCTCACAAACTGTTTCTGGATTAACTCTTCTAGCTGTTTCTTCAACTCTGCTAGCTCTAGAGAAGACATCCTATAAGGTGCTATGGATATAGGTCCATTTCTAGGCACTAAGTCTATGGTGAACTCAACATCTCTCTCGGGTGGTAGACTATAAATATTCTCAAGGAATACTTCAGGAAACTCTCTCACTATAAGCACATTCTCAACGCTAGATCTGCTCTCTACTTTCAAGGAAGATAACATCATGTAAACTTGGGCCTCTTCTTTCGTAGAAGCCTTTACTTGGTTGGCAGAAAGAAATCTCGGATCCTTAGACTTAACAGGAGTTCCAAAAACAATGGTATTATCAAAACAGTTCAAAAGAACATGGTTGGAAGACAACCAGTCCATACCAAGAATAACATCAAGTTGTTTAAGGGGTAAACATACAAGGTTAACTAAAAAGTCCCTATCATCAATGGTAATGGGGAAACTTTTACAAATATGAGAAGTAGGAACAGGCTTATTTGTAGGTATGGCAACAATCAAATCGAACTCAAGAAGGGTCACAGGCAATCTAATGTTTTTGACACAATCATGCGATATAAACGAATGGGTCGCACCCGAATCAAATAACACAACTAAAGTAGTTCCATCAATGAGGTATTTACCTTGGATCAGGTCTTCGGACTTGGAGGCTTCAGCTCGCTGAGAGTAAAGACTCTTCCACTTGTCCTCAATCGGTTGGCTTGAGAATTCTGACTCTTGCTAGCACTATGCAGTTCTGCCTTTGCTCCCCCACAATCGCGGCTGATGTGGCCAGACTTGCCACACTTGAAGCAGATAACATCAGTTGGTTTCCTTGCACTGACTGGTGAAGTGGTCCTTCCTACACTTGCCGCATATGATGGGCCTAAGATTAGAAGAATCCCATTCCCCGGACCTACCTCCTGAAAACTGTGGCTTCTTGCCGCTCTGCTTGAATCCACGGCTAAATAGTGCTAGACGCTGCTTCCCCTTATCTCGCTAATCGTTCTTTTTGCTACCCTGAGCATCTGAACTCCTGAAGTATGCAGCTTTGGATTTGTAGGCATCTTCAAAGATCCTACACTTGTTCACAAGGACAGGAAAGACCCGAATCTCCTGATAGCTGATGGCTTGCTTGATCAATGGGCGCAGACCATCTTCGAACTTCACACACTTGGAGTAGTCATCATTCATATACCGGTAAGGCATGTAGTAAAGTGCCAGGTCCTCGAACCTCGCAGCATACTCTCCCACGGACATGTTTCCTTGCTTAAGAGCCAGAAACTCCATCTCCTTCTTGTCACGGATATCGACCGGAAAGTACTTCCCCAAGAACATATCCTTGAAGATAACCCAAGTAATTGCAGTACCCGTGGCCTCCATACGCTGGCGACAGTTCTCCCACCAGTGTTCGGCTTCCTCAACTAGCATGAAGGTCCCAAAAGTGACCTTCTAGGCATCTGTACATGCCATAGCATGAAAGATCTTCTCGAGCCCGCGAATCCATAGAAGAGCCCTTTCAGGGTCATAAGCTCCTCTGAAAGAAGGAGGGTTGTTACTAGGGAACTTATCCAAACCCTGAAACTCAGCCGCTCCTCCATAATGGTTCTGATTCTGATTATTCTAAGTGATGGCATTGGCCAACTGTGCCAGAGCATCAGCAATCGCACGGACATTTCTACCTGCCATATCTCCCGGCATTGTTCAACAACTATTAATACAGGAAGTTAAGCAGAAATAGAAACTAAGGCTCCTATAATCCTATATCATTATCCATGCTTGGCATAGACAACCATATAAGAGTACACAGAAGATAACACAACAGACACATATCCTGGCCTGTAGGACAAACCGGCTCAAATGCCACTAAATATGACACCCACTATCCCGCATACGATAATATTAAAAATAAATCATATAAATAAAATCCATACATTAAAACCAAAGGGGTAATAAGTACCATATGATCCAAAAAATTTAAACATAAATAAGGTTGCGGAAAACATAAACATAAAATAACCCAATTCCTGATGTCCCATGTCAGAGCTGGTAACCACTACCAATAATATATCGGAAAAATAACTAAACATAAACTAAACTAGATAATGAGTAAGCGATCTCCTCGGGATCACTCCTCAACAGTCTGCTCACCATCCTCTGCATAACCAAAGGTACATGCAAAACAACAACATCAGATAGGGATTAAGGAACTGTACGTATAAACATAGGCGGTAATAGAGTAGTTAGCAAGATGATCAGTCAGCACATAAAACATCATCATATAACATACATGTTATAACGCATATCATCATATCACATTATAAACATGCTATGTGATGCAAAACTACTCCACTACTCCATATGCAATATGGATCCAAACTAACTCAGGAAGACGATTTAGGAGTACATATCTACATTGGCCAATAAGCACCAACGTTGGCAGTTCACCGAAGTCATGGGTGAACCCCTTGGATAGCTAATCCACCATACTCTCGGATGGACCACCACAGATGCGCTTGATTCATCTAACTCTCGGATGAATCCCCGCGGACGGCCAGTTCGCCGTACTCTCGGACGAACTCCCCAGTCATCGTAACTTCACCCAAACTAACAACACCATGTCATGATGCATGCAATGCTAACACACAAACAACATGACAACCACCTTCATCAACACCATTTAACACAGGCTATCAACTTTGGCCAATAAGCATCAAAGGTGATTCATCAACATCAATCTTGACCATTAAGCATCAAGAATGATTTAACCAACAACATCGATTACAGTACGTCATTACCGATAACATCATCTTCTCATTAATTAATCTCTTTATTAAGTTTCCATTATTACTCTTTACCATATCATTGTCCTAGTTCATTAACTATCCTCAAGGTCGTATTTTATAATCTCTTATATCATATTTTTATTCCAAAAAGGGTATTAAATCTCTTTTTTTTAAAATAGTGAAGTTTTCTTAATTCTGATAGTGGCACGGCCTGAGCACGGGCGTGATGGCCAACTGGCACGGGCGTTCTGCACGAGAGCATGGGTGTGCTAAACAGTGTCACTTTTTCTCGTTTTTCCGACACGGGTGTGCTACTGAGAGCACAATCGTGCTGGCTTTACTGGGCGGAGAGCACGTCGTGCCAATATTAAGCACGGGCGTGCTCAACGCTGTTACAGCGTCTTAGTTCTGGGAACTTAGCAGCTTTTCTAGATTTTTAACACTCCAATCAATCCTAAGGTTCTTGACTAATGCATTGGCAATATTCTCACCCCTCATCATTATCTTTATGTTTTATGCACATCAATTATACTAATCCTAGTTTTAGCCTTAACACTAATATCCCTATATCTTTTATTAACATAGATTTAACAGCAGTTCCAACACACCATCATTAACAACATCATAAAGTCATGCCAATGTCATATAAATTAATTTAAATAATACACATATTGTATAAACAACCACAATGACTCCATACAGCAGTTAAGGCATATAGCACACCAATAGGGTCATGGGTTAACCCTCATCTTAGGCTACCCTAGAACCTATATGTTATACTAATCCCTTCTCCCTATACTTGGCGTGATGATTCCATCCTACGAGCCAACAAAAACGAATTCCACGCTTGACTCCTAGAAACGAGTTCAACAGGTTCAGCGAGCTTTGACCAAGAACGCCAAAGCAAAAAGGATAAATTAATTCCCAAGCACGAAAAGGAAGGGAATTAACACAAGGGTTATGCACATACCTCTATTAGATCCTTGGGGAACTAATCTGCTAGTTGTCATCCATAGCACTAGCACATGAACAACTAAGTTTGGTTTGACAGGGAGAAAACGGTTCAACACTAACTCAAAGGATTCAAAGAAAAAGGATGAACAGGGTTGGTTACCTTACCTCGGAGTAACACTAAGCTAGCAGCTTAACCCCAAACGCAACAGCAAACATCGTAAGGATGTGTTCTTGACAAAGAACACCCAACAAGGATTGAAGAACGTTCAAGGATTCAATGGGAACTCAAGAGAAAGGTTAAAAATGGTTGTTTCTAATTCTAGGAATGACGGGTATGAGTTTTAGGTCGGGCAAAAGAGGTATAAAAAGGATTGGAAGAAACGGATCAACCTAAAGCCCAAAACGCGTTTCTGGTGCCCGCGTAGAGTACGGGCTTGTTGACCATGAGCACAGGTGTGCTGGCCAACTGGCACGGGAGTGCTGCACGAGAGCATGGGCGTGCTATCCTGCCAGGAATGCTGATTTCACTTGTTCTACGGTTAACTACCCTAAAACACGTCCCTAATCATCTAACTCAAGCATAACAACACATCACATATATATAATCAACATATACAAGCATAGAGGTGAAAGGCAGGGTGTTACAAGTTGAGATTTCATCCAAGGGCTACTAAAATGTATCTGGACTTGAAGAAGCTGTTCTGGTGGCCGGGGATGAAGAAAGAGGTGGCAGCATACGTCCTAACCTGCTTGGTGTGTCAGAAACCGAAGATTGAACACCAGAAACCAGCAGGGTTGTTGCAATCACTAGATGTCCCAGAGTGTAAGTGGGATAGCATTGACATGGACTTTGTTTCTAGGTTGCCGAGAACTCAGAAAAGGTGCGATACAATTTGGGTAATCATTGACAGGTTGACGAAGTGTGCTCACTTCTTGCCTATCAACCAGAGTTACTTTCTGGAGCGATTAACTCAGATCTATATCAAGGAGGTTGTGAGGCTTCATGGGGTACCTTCAAGTATCATTTCAGATCGTGATCCTAGGTTTACATCGAGGTTTTGGAGAAGCTTAAGTAGTGCTTTGGGAACCAAGTTGAGTATAAGTTCTGCTTATCATCCATAAACGGATGGTCAGTCTGAACGAACAATTCAATGATTGGAGGATCTCTTAAGAGCATATGTGTTTGAAAACACGGGAAGTTGGGATGAGTTCCTTCCATTGATCAAGTTTACTCACAACAGCAGTTTCCATTCAAGTATTGGCATGGCGTCGTACGAGACACTATATGGACGAAAGTGCAGGACTCCGTTGTGCTGGTTTGAGACTGGAGTGGGTCAGCTGCTAGGTTCGGAGCTGGTACATCAAACAACGAAACAAGTCTGTAAGATATAGGAAAAGATGAAGACTGCAATAGATAGGCAGAAAAGTTACACAGATAAAAGAAGAAGACCCTTAGAGTTTCAAGAAGGAGACCATGTTTTCATGAGAGTTACCCCCAAGAGCTAGAGTGGGCAAAGAAATCAAATCCAGAAAGCTATCCTAAATTCATAGGGTTATTTCAGATTCTTCGACGAATCGGACCTATAGCCTATCAGATAGCTTTACCGCCGAGTCTGTCAAATCTCCACAATGACTTTCACGTCTCTCAACTCAGAAAGTACCATCCTGATCCATCACACGTGCTAGAGCTCGAATCAATCCAATTGAAAGAGAACCTTGAGTAGGAGGCTTCACATGTTCGAGTCATGGATAGAAGGATCAAGGAACTGCATGGCAAGCACATTCCGTTAGTCAAAGTGGAGTGGGACCTGGTGACGGGAGATTCAATGTGGGAACGTGAAGCTGAGATGTGCTAGAATTATCCTTATTTGTTCACAGGTATGCGAAGGAAATTTCGAGGACAAAATTTTCTTTAAGGGGGTGGTAATGTAACATTCCGATTTTTTGTGACTCTAATCGAGTTGTTTAATCTCGATTAGGGCTTTGGATGCTTATGTGAATTGCTTTGTGTTAATTTGAGACCTAGTTGGAAGCTAGGAATAGGCTTGAACAAGATTGGAAGTGCCTTTGGAGGGCTCTTCCTAGCTGAGTAGCACGCTTAGGTGCGGGAAGGGAGCATGAGACGACCCATCGTCCCATTAAAGAACCTAAAATATTAACTAACCTTAAACCGTATTATAAACGTTAGCGCGCTTTATAAAAAAACAAAACAAAGCGGAAATGAAACTAAACTAAAGCAAGCATACATCAGAGTACATAGCTATAAAACATAAAAGATATATATACATGCATCAACTGTCCCATCAATAGGGCTACAGTAGTAATATATACACACAAAGTACATCGGTACTGACTATAAGCAAAATACATGAAAGGATAAAGAGAAAACTCTCAGACTGACAACGCTCACCATCCCGACTCAAAATACATTAGAATCCTCACCACACACTCCTAGCACAGATGCACTGGCGGAAATCCCGTCACCGGCGACGACGATATCCTAAACTACTGTGTCCTTCACCATAAATGCACCTATAGACCCGCAGGGGCACATACTCTAATGAGGAACTCGCATCCTCCTTTGTTACAAAAATTCAAAGCCTCTCGAGGCTAGGGTTCGTTGCTTGTCCACCAGCATCAGACTCGTAAGGAGTGCCATCCATCAACAAATAAGAAAACATACAACACTCAAACAGCCATCTCTCGAGTCATACGTCACATCCATCTCAAAAGTTATTCTCTCAAATCAAACCTCTATGAGGGATACTAATCCCTATATGCATGTCAGCTGATTTCATTACATCCCCAATGGGACATCCCCGTCGGGATCGATAACGTTCCCAATTGGACATCCCCGTCGGGATCGATAACGTTCCCAATTGGACATCCCCGTCGGGATCGATAACGTCCCCAATTGGACATCCTCGTCGGGATCAATGAATCACGTACCCACTTGGACATCCCCGTAAGGATCAATAAATCACGTCCCCACTTGGACATGCCCGAAAGGATCGATAACGTCCCCAATTGGACATCCCGCCTTGGGATCGGTGGTACACATCTCACCCCCATTCGGGCATCCCACATTGGGATCAAATATGCTATGATATGCAACAAACATCCATCACAGGTTGATACCGGAATCTCACGCCTAAGCACTCGGCCACAACCACAATGCATTGCATTCACATCACATCGTCATCAACATCAACACAAAGCCTTGCGTCCATGAGCCACAGCTCCACGGTCATTACCACGAAGGTATCAACCCATTCAACACATCCACCTCACCATACTCTCATCCACATCAACATCAACCAATCAACAAGAATAACATCATCATAGCAAAAAGCATGCTAAGACACATACCATCATATAGGCAGATAAACAAATAATCACACAGGCAAAGTAGCATGCATATCACATCAACAACAACAACAACAACGTCGTTTAGCCTAGGGTAATGTCTTAGCGGTGATAGCCCTAAAGATACCTACACCGAGGGTTTAGGTACTTTGCCACGGGCTCAACTTCTAGTAGGGTTTAAGGTTCCCCTACACATGTATACATTCTACACTACGCTTGGCTTCCCGATGATAACAGTTCCTTTCTCCCCACCTGAAGGATTAAGCGACCGCGACTACAAACACGATCATGATCACAACACCACCACCACAACCAACACGAAAATCACCTCAAGTCAGCCACCACCACGTGGTTTCCTCAGTCCAAGCTCGCAGTTGCAGCCTCTTCTGGGAGCTCGCACGACCACGATCACGAACTTTGCCCTAATCAAGGGAACAACATGTAAACAACATCGTTAACCTTAAGGCAATATCAAAACCAAAGAGATTTAAGGGGGAAAACTCGAAGAACACGAAGAACATAAAGTCGACGTGTTAGTGATTCGAGCTTACCTTCGAGAAATCAAGAAATCAATCGGTGAATCTTGAAGTACTCGAAGCCCTGATCATAGTGTTGTAGTCAGAATCATCATCCGATGCTCCAAACTCCTCCAAATCTCACTTTCTCTCTCTAAGAACCTTAGACTTTCTCTCTCTACTGTTCTGGAATGGGAAAACTCACAAGTTTCATCATAAGAGAAATGAGAGAAGAAAACTTAAGTGATGCTGTCAAGCTGTCCACGCTTGAGCGTGGGAAAACTCCACGCTTCAACATGGGCACGCTCTGACATGGGAAAACTCCACCCTTGAGCGTGGAGCGCTGATTGCCACGTCTATGTCACGCGTCGCGTGCGCGCTGACACGTGCACTCCCACGCGTCCACTCTCCACATTTTGACTTGCAACTACCCATGCTCTGATGTCAACTGTCAACGGTCAACGTTTAAGCATGGGATTCCTCTACGTCTAAGCGTTGGACGTTGATCAAAATTGTTCTTTAACGTTTTCGCACATTCTGAGCTCATTCCAAGGCCAAATTGTCCCAAATTTGAATCATGTCTTCCTCAACACATAAGGAACATAATTAAGCCCTTAAACATGCTTAATTAGTGTCCTACACCTTAAACAAAAAAAACGAGGTGTTACATTACTACCCCCTTCAAAAGAATTTCGTCCCCGAAATTCGTCGTACCTTTAGAACAAGTTCGAGTATTGTTGTCACATGTCCTCTTCTCTTTCCCATGTAGCACCTCCTGTGGTTGCATCCCAGATAACCTTGACTATGGGAATCTGCTTTCCGCGGAGTTCTTTCACCTTCCTATCCTCGATCTGTACAGGCAATGCCTCATATTCTAAGTTCTCTCTTATTTGTATTGATTCAGGCTCTATCATGTGTGACGAATGATGAACCTCAATTCTGTGCATTTTATAGAGGGTATTTGGGTCGAATTTTGATGCATTTCAGGATAAATATTATTATATTTCACCTTTTTACTTAAGTTTTGACAGAATTGACGTTCAGAGGCAGTTTAATGGACTTTTGAAGAAAAGAGAAGGTTTTAGAGCTAAATTGGGAAAAATACTGAAGTTCTAAGGTTAGCAGGGCCGTGGCATACGAGAACATGCCCGAGCCATCCTACCAAAGCCATCCATCCAAACAAAGCCTTACGAAAAAGCTTAAAGATGACCTCTGAAGACTTAGCATGGCCGTGCCACACGAGAGCACGCTCGTGCCATATTGAAGAAAGGGCTGACTAAGTAAAGAAAGGCCTGACAGAAGCTAGCACGACCCCAATCGTAAAGAGTACGGCCATGCCAATTGAAGAGAACGCCTATGCTGCAGCCCGTGCACTAGAACGTATATCTACGAAGTCAGTAAGCCATGATATATTTGAGCACGGCCTGATATGCTGAATAGCATGCCCGTGCTGAATGAAGAGCACGGCCGTGCCAATTGAAGAGCATGCCCGTGCCAATGAAACAGAAGACCAGATTCAAGGCCCGGTCCGCATTTTGTGTTATAAATAGAGTCCCTCTGTGCCACTCTAAAGACATCTTTTGCTCTTTCTTTCATCTCTTTATTTTCTTTGAGTACTATACTCTTGTTTTAGTTTTATTTTATAGTTTTGATTTCTAAAGTAGGATTTGGCACCTGGAGGTAAAGTTGGAGACACTTCTCCCTCTTCAACTATTCAAGATGTGTTTCCCTTTGTTGATTTTGGTTTTCTCTATTACTATGAGTAGCTAATTTCACCACTAGATTTGTGGTTGATCTTGTGTTAGTAGAAACAACTTTCTCTATGTCTTAGCTTTAATTCAACTCTATTTGGTTTTATTGTTATTTGAATAGTGTTATTCTATCATTCTTCATCCCATATTAGGATTGCGCACCCTTTGTATGCTTATAATCAATTGATTGACATTTTGGCTATCAAGCCCAATTAAATTGGTAGACCTATAGGATAACCAAGGTTTAATATCTAGATTTGCGAAAACATGATTTATTCCTTTCAATCATTCAACTTCTTTGTGCTTAATGCTTTCTAATCACTTAAACTCTTTGCCTGTCAACTATTGGGTTGATTTGGGTTAAAGAATATTAATTTCCTGACAAACAATTAATAGTTTTCATAGAGAGATTGGTATTCAAAAAAGCAATTGCAAAACTAAATAGAATTAGGATTTGGGGGTATCGAAAGCACAAGTGAAACCATGGCTCTAGGTCATTTACTGTTGATTTCTTGAAACTCTTTTACTTTCTTGCTATTATCTTTAACATTGGTCTATTCCTATTTAGTTTCTAAGTTCACTATTAGTCTAAATAACATAATAATTTTCCTATTCCAGTACTTGCTTTATCACTATTATATCAGATTAATCTCTTGGGTACGATATCTGGTCTTCCATCATATATTACTTCTGCGACAGGGTACACTACCCTTAAGTGTGTTTTGAACCCAACAAGTTTTTGGCGCTGTTGCCAGGGATTAATTTTTGATATTTTGTTATCTTTAAGTAATATTGGAAGAAAAGAAATTCTAGTTAATTTAGACATTTAATTTTTCTTTTAATCTCTCTCTTTGTATGCTAACGCATTCTAAAGATCCTGATCTAGTTTTCGACAGGGAAGTTGAAAGGACTTTCCAAAGGTTGAGGAGGCAAGCAAGAGAGGAGAACACCATGGGGGAAAGAATGACGTTGTTAGACTACTTTACCCTCTCTGCGGTGGATGCCAACAACTTTGAGGTCAAGCCTGCTTTGGTCTCTATGATCCAACACTCTGGATTATTTGGGGGGTTGCCAATTGAGGACCCCAACTGCCATATGAAAAAGCTCCTCAGGATCACCGATCTTAGCAAATATAATGGAGCTTCAACAGATGCGAACAAACTCAGATTGTTCCCATTCTCATTGTCCGACAAAGCAATTCAGTTGCTTTCTCCTTTGGCATCTAGTTCTATCACTATTTTCGATCAATTAACACTCCAATTTTTGGCCAGGTATTTTCCACCTTCTAAATCTGCTAAATTTAGAGCTAATATTTCAAATTTTGTGCAAATATGACCAGGAATCTTTCTATGAGGCATAGGAGCGTTATTAGGATTCAATCCGGAGATGTCCATACCATGGTTTCACAGTCCCCATTCTGGTGTAGATGTTCTATAATGGACTTTCACAAACAAACAGGTTCAGTATAGATGCTGCTTGCGGGGGCTCAATTTTGAAGAAGACACCGGAAGAAGCCCAAGCCTTGATTCAAGAGATGGCAGCCAATCACTACCAATGGCCGCTCAGGGACAAGCAGACCATCAAGAAGCCAATCGATGTGTATAAGGTAACTGCCACAAAGACAATGGAAACTAAGGTTGATGCTATAACAAAACAGATCGAAACACTGATGCAAGTTCAAGCACAGATTATGACACATGCCAGTGCACCAGTGTCTCCATTCCCATGCAATCATTGCGGTCTGACAAGCCATGAGAGTAAGGACTGCCATCTGAGCAATTCTTTTTCTCCACCAATTAAAGAAGCCAAATTCATAAATAATGTCAATCAAAGACAAAATAATTCTTACAATCCTGGTTGGAGGAGTCGCCTGAATTACTCATGGGGAGGTCAGCTGAACGGTCAAGGTTCAAATTCAAACGCCTACAAACCATCCCACTTGCAGTACTAAGTTACAAAACCAGAAAATAGGAAGCCCGATCCTCATGAATTGATAGCAGAATACATAAAGGAGAGTGATAACAAATTTCAAGCCGTTCAGTCAAATATAACTGCTCTTACCACTTTGCTCTCGAAAAAGCCACAAGGAACATTACCCACTCAGACTGAACCAAACCTAAGGGAGCATGTCAATGTGATTTCTCTTTAGAAAGCAGAAAAAGACAACTCTACTTCCATGGAAGAAAACAACACTTTTGAAGAAATTAAGTCAGAAGGACAGCATGGCTGTGCAGCACTTATGGCACGGTCGTGCCATCTGTCCAATAAGCAGAATCAGGTAACAGTCACTAGTGAGGTACAATTTTCTCTTCCAACTCTTTTTACTGAGAATAGTAGCTTGCAAAATGATGAATTCTTGAAAACTAATATGAAATTGTATGTTAAATCACCTCCTGATAAAGATGAACATCTTGCAAAAGAATATGGGGTAGTATAAATTAATGAGGAATGCTCTGCTGTTATTTTAAATATATTACCTCGTAAAATTAAAGACCCAGGAAGTTTTACTGTTCCCTGTTCCATTGAGAATGCCCATTTTGATAAAGCATTATGCGACTTAGGTGCTAGTATAAATCTAATGCCGTATTTTGTGTCCAAAAGGCTTGGTTTACAGGAACCTCAGAGCACCAAAGTTTCATTGTAGCTAGCTGACAGAACCATTACCCACCCTCGAGGAACAATAGAAGATGTGTTAGTAAGGGTGGGGAGATTCACGTACCCAATAGACTTTGTAATATTGGACATGAAGGATTATGAGGAGGTCCCTATCATTCTGGGATGACCTTTCTTGGCCACCAGTGATGCTAAAATAGAGGTCAAACAAGGCACCCTAACCTTAAGGCACAAGGGTGAAGAAGCTGTTTTCAAGGTCTCCCCAAGACCACCGTGATCAGTACTCTAAAACAGGTCGTCAGACTCGTGACGTAAAACAAGCGCTGTGCAGGAGGCAACCTATATTTTATTATATTTTATTGTATGTTAAAAAAAAAAAAAAAATTTTTTGAGAAAGAAATAATTGTGGGAAGTCTTGCAAAAATTTTGAAGTGCCCCTTATTTTTGAACTAAAATTTAAAATCTAAAAAAATAGGAGGGCACAACCGTGGTCCCTGTTGTCACGGTCGTGCCACTCACACAGCTGTTTAGAATATAAGAAGGGAGCAGAGCACGGGAAGAACACTGCCCTTGCTCACCTAGTGCTCCCCTATTATGCCAAATTCTTCAAATTTTTGCATCCTTCCCTGCTTAATTCACTTCTACAAGGTAAAAACCTCACTTCTTACTCTTTAATTTCTATGGTTTAGTATTATGATAGGTTAGGTTTAAGGTTGCTTTATTCCCTTTTTGATTTTATGCATATTAGTTACTGTTTTGTTG
Organism: Ammopiptanthus mongolicus; assembly: GCA_039655645.1. Taxonomy (NCBI): domain Eukaryota; kingdom Viridiplantae; phylum Streptophyta; class Magnoliopsida; order Fabales; family Fabaceae; genus Ammopiptanthus; species Ammopiptanthus mongolicus. The sequence continues at coordinate 36,336,215 of CM077349.1, read as the reverse complement.
CTTTTTAGTGATGATTACTATTAGGAACTATTAATTTAGTGTTAGTGCAGATATTATGCATATGTTTGGCTGTGTTTTATGGGGCATATTGAGTTCTGCGTATGGCTGTTCTAAGAATAGGTCATGCTGCTCCTATTTATGAGTTTTTGAATGTGCATGGGCCCTAGCATGGTCGTGCTGTTCCAAGAACAGGCTGTGCTGTTCGTATATTGTTAAATTCTGGAAACTGAACTCAGCTCGGCGGTGCCCCCTGTTAACACGGTCGTGCAAATTTAAAATTTCTGGAAAATATTTTCAGCACGGCCGTGCCATGCAAGAGCACGGCCGTGCCAGTCCCAGAATGCTTAAACAGAATTATTTTGTCTGGATTTGAACCCATCTATCCTATGCCTATGCTAAATACTTATGTTTTGTATCTTGTTATGATTATTTTGGACACTAAGGATTGATTTTTTGCTTATACAGGACTATGGCACCTAAACGCCGTCGGACTTCCCGTGCCTCATCCTCTACCCCACCTATTCCTCCTGTTCCAGCACAATACAGGAAAAAATATGCATAGCTGCAGACCTTCGATTGGCATCCAACCCGGTTCTTGGTACTAACATATCTTGCCAACTTTGGGATGCAGCACGAGGTAGACTCTTATTTGCAGAGATTTGGTTGGGAACAGGTTACAGAAGTCAGATGTCCTACATTTAAGGAGCCAACCCTTGAGTTCTTGGCCACCTGCATAGAGATCATAGCTGATCCCGAGATCAGTGTGCGCTTTCATCTATTAGGTCAATAGCATGAAATCTCTTTGCTCGAGTTCAATGTTGCCTTGGGATTTGAGATAGAAGCAACCATCCAGGATGACGATTATGACTGGGGCCTGACTGAAATCCCTTCCGAGTTTAAGGAGGGAATTTTCTGGTATACACTCACTGGTGAACATCATTATAACCCCAGTCGCTCAATAGCTAGCAAACCACGTCATCCAGTTATCAGAACAGTTCACAGATGGTTCTCCCAATCAATAAATGGGAGAGCCAAAAGTGAAGGGTTGGTATCCCGAAGCGACTTATTTCTCCATAGGTGTATGATGGACGGTGAAGGACATTGCTGTAATGTCAACATTATGCTCCTTCGTACCTGTATAAACTTAGGAAAGAGACTGTAGTCCAGAAGCAAGGGCCACATCCTTATTGGCTCATTCATTTCTAGGTTAGCTCAGGATTATGGCTATATGCCTAGTCCAACCATGACCTAGATTTCCATGGCAGGCCTGGGATTGTAGACTTTAGATGCCATTGGGGTATTGCGCCGCGATACTCACGGTAACTACACTCTTAATGAAAGGGAGTGTCTTGGTATTGAGGGAGTAGGCATAGCAGAAGAGGATCCGGTTCATCCAAAGTAGGGGCGAATTTCTGGGCCCTAAGAATCAGTAGAGTAGTCACAGTCAGATTTTCATAGACTAGTGGCACAGATAGACCGACTAGAGCTACACATGACTCAGTGTTTTGATGCACAACAGACCTCCCTGACCACCATCTTACAACTACTTTAGGCTCACTATCCTCCTCCACCTTAGTGATCCCCCGTTGTGATACTTTAAGCGTCTGTGCTATTGTATCAGGGGTTGTATTGCAAAAGTTCTCTTCTCCTTTCCCTCTCAACTTATATTTGATCATTAAATATGTATGCATTGAGGACATTGCATAAGTTAAGTGTGGGAAGGAAAAATAGATTCATATTTTTGACTCTGCTGCATCCAATTATTTGGCTTAAAACTTTTAAAATTAAGGAAACCCCTTACAAATTTTTTTTTTTGAAAAATTGCTTTGAAAGTCTCATAAGTATATTTGAAAAAGTGATTCCATTCCCAATATCTGGAGCCTCTGCTCAGATAAGTATAATCCTACTATTATTAAACTTTCTAGTCAATTTGTTGCTTTTTCTATAAATGTTGATAACACTGAGATTTTCTTGGCAGCAATATATGCTTCCACTGATCATGTTATTAGAAGACAATTATGGTTAGACCTGCATAACCTTCAACTTGTTCATAAGGCCCCTTGGTGCTTCATTAGAGATTTCAATGCAATTCTTGGATCTCATGAGCGTAAAGGAAGGTGCATCCCTCATAAGACTTCTTGCAATGAGTTTAAGAGCTGGTCTGATGTGGACAATCTCATACACATTGATACAAAAGGATCCCAATTCACATGGTCTAATGGCAGGAGCAATAACAAACTAACTGAAAGAAGACTGGACAGATCAGTTTGTAATGTTAATTGGATTAATTTCTGGTCTAGTATCAATTGCAGCACACTTGTTAGAAGCAAATCTGACCATTTTCCTCTCCTTCTGCATCTTAATAGAACCTCCAAGAAGCATGGTTCAGTCTTCAAGTTTATGAAGATGTGGACTCGGCATCCTGATTGTGTTAACATCATTAAAGAGGTCTGGAGTGAGCATGTCTATGGCTGTCCCATGTTCATCCTATCTCAAAAATTAAAAAAGTTGAAGGTCAAGCAGAAATGTTGGAATAGATTTGACTTTGGTGATGTCCATTTGAAAGCTACTCAAGCTATTGATGCTGTTGAATCCATCCAACAGCAGATAAATCAGAATGGTCATTCAGATGATCTTATCAATCAAGAGAAGGAAGCTCAAATTGCTCTTCAGCAGGCATTATCTGTGGAAGAAATGTTTTGGCAAGAAAAATCTAAATTGAATTGGCATAAAAATGGTGATAGGAACACTGCCTTCTTCCATAGATTGGTTAAGATCAGAAATGTGACCAAGCAAATTTCTCAACTCAGAATTAATGATCAACTTATACAGGATGCTACTGCTATGGAAAATCATATTCTTGATTACTACACTAATCTTTTTGCATCCAGTAATAACGGCACAAATTTTGATTTGATTTCTGATACTATTCCTTCCCTTGTGAATGATCAAAGCAATATCATGCTTACTTGCCTTCCTACTCTAGATGAAGTGAAGCAGGCTATTTTTAATTTGAACGGGGATAGTGCACCTGGTCCTGATGGCTTTAGTGGCTATTTCTTCCAAGGATGGTTGGATTCTGCCTAATCTCAACTCCAACATTGTCACTCTCATTCCAAAGGTTCCTGGTGCAGATAGCATAAGCCAGTTCAGGCCTATAGCTTTGGCCAATTTCCAATTCAAAATCATCACTAAAATTCTTGCAGATAGATTGGCTATGATTGCTCCTAAGATCATATCTGAAAATCAAAGGGGATTTATCAAAGGGAGACAAATTTCAGATTGTATATGCACTGCTTCTGAGTGTGTTAACATGCTTAAGAAAAAGGCTTTTGGAGGACAAATTTCCATTAAAATAGTCATTAAGAAAGCCTTTGACACCATGGATTGGAATTTCCTCATAAAGGTTCTTCTGGCCTTTAGTTTCAATCAGCAGTTTTGTAGTTGGATCAAAGCAATCCTTTTGTCTGCCAAGCTTTCCATATCTATCAATGGCCATGCAGTCGATTTTTTCAATTGCACTAGAGGGGTGAGGCAAGGAGATCCCCTTTCCCCTCTCATTTTTTTGTATTGCTGAAGAGATTCTTAGTAGAGGCATTTCCAAGCTTGTGGATCAAGGTCTTCTCCAACTCATGGCTGGCCCAAGAGAGCTCAAAATGCCTAGCCACATCCTTTATGCAGATGACATCATGCTATTCTGCAGGGCCAACAAAAAAAGCCTTAGCCATCTGATGGATCTTTTCATTCAGTATGAGCATGCTTCTGGTCAAATTGTCAGTCCAGAGAAATCAAAGTTTTATGCTATGAAATTTTCTGTTGCTAGGATTGCAGACATTTCTAATCAGTTAGGCTTTGGGGCTGGTTCCTTGCCCTTTGTTTATCTAGGTGTTCCTTTATTCATTGGAAAACCTAGAAAAGCTCATCTGCTCCCCATAGTTGACAAAATCAAAGCCAAACTTGCTACTTGGAAGGGATCTCTTCTTTCTTTGATGGGAAGAATTATGTTAGTTAAATCTGTTATTCTCAGCATGATGTTGTATATCTACAGAATATATGCTTGGCCTAGGAACTTACTCAAAACCCTTAACTCTTGGATAAGGAATTTTGTTTGGAGTGGTGATTGCAATTGCAAGAAAATCACAACGGTGTCCTGGAAAAAAGTTTGTTCTGCTTTTAATGAAGGAGGGCTTGGTGTCAGATCTCTTTTTGTAATTAATAAAGCTGGCATGATCAATCGTTGTTGGGATATGTTAACATCAAATTCTTCATGGTCTACTCTTATGAAGGCCAGGGCATACAAGAATAATTATGCTACTGTGCATCACATTGCATCTTCAATTTGGCCTAGTATTAAAAGTTGTCTGAATATTGTTCTGGCCAATTCAAGCTGGCAGATTGGCAATGGGAAAATAATAAATTTTTGGAAGGATAAATGGTTGAGCTGGCCTATTGTAACTACACTCAATTTGCCTGAGCATGTATCTAAAAGTTTGGATGCAAAAGTTGGTGATTTTTTGGTCAATGGTGCCTGGCAACTTCCAACTTTCATTCAAAGCTTCCCTTCTCTAAAATTGGACATTGACAATGTCTATATTCCTGCTGAAGATGCTCAGGACACTCTTAGATGGGACCTAAATGATTCAGGAATTTTAAGCTTTAAAGAAGCCTACAGCTTCTGCACTCCCAAAGGACAACCAGCTTCTTGGTCTAAACTTATTTGGAAACCTTGCATTCCTCCTTCTAAAGCATTCATATTCTGGAGACTTCTGCATAACAGGATGCCAACTGATGAAAACCTTATGAAAAGAGGTTGTCACTTGGCTTCCATTTGCAGCTTATGTAGTTGTGCTGAGGAAAGTTCCATGCATCTTTTCCTTTACTGTTCTTTTGCTAAAAAATTTGGGATTGGTTTAACTGCAACTATGGTTTTCAGATTAATTTAACTGGTTTCCAGTCTTTGCTTGATGTCTGTGATCATGCCTAGAGTTCTCAATGTCTTGACACCATTGTTGCTGGCATTCTCCAAGTCCTGTGTACTATCTGGTCATGCAGGAATTTGCAAAGATTTTAGGATATTAAAACTAGTCTTCATGCTGCTACATCTAATGCTTTGGCTCACATCTCTCTAGCAGGCTCTAACAGCACAGGCACTATGAAAAAAATCTGCGCAAGAATTGGTGCTGTTAAAAAACCTTAAGATTCAGCCTCACATTTCTCCTCCTCCTTCTATTTGGGAGGTTCATTGGCATACTCCTCCTTTCTATATGGTTAAATGCAACACGGATGATGCTGCTCAAGGCTGTCCAGGTCCAGCAAGTTATGGAGGCATTTTTAGAGACTACAGAGCTTATTTCCTGGGATGCTTTGCGACTAATGGTGGCATTTCCAAGGCTCTTCATGTTGAATTACTTGGTGTAATGCATGCTATTGAGATTGCTTTTGCTAAGGGTTGGCATCATATTTGGTTAGAAAGTGATTCTAAACTTGTTCACGAAGCTTTCCATAATACTGATCTGGTTCCTTGGAAAATAAGAAACAAGTGGATTACTTGCATTCAAATGACTAAGAGGATGAATTTTAGATGCTCTCACATATTTAGAGAAGGGAATGCTTGTGCTCACAAGCTTGCCAATTTGGGTATTTCTTTGGCTGACTTTAGATGGTGGGATGGCCCTCCTCATTTCATAGAAGAAGATTTACTTAGGAATAAAAATGGTATACCAAATTTCAGGATTAGATGATCTACTTGCTATGGCTTCCTTTACTCCTATGTTTATGGTCCCCCTTACCCTTTACAGGATTGTATTTCATTATTCCCATGAGTTTTGGTTATATGTCCCCTCATGGATTTTTGTAATATGTTTCAATTTTATTAATAATATTTTGGAGGAGGAGTACTCTTTTTCCTTGCTAATGGTTATATCCCTAAGTTGGGTTTTCCATTAGAAGGTTTTAACGAGGCTCTTTCCTTGACTTTATTATAAAAAAAAATATCTTTGCCCAATACACTGAGAGATTGTGAGAAGAGCAACCTTAGGCCTTTTCAAAAAGTTTGATTTCAAGGAATGTAAAAGTTCCAATTGGGTAATCTTTTGGCATTCTTTTGAAAATTATACTTGTTTGACTATCCACGCAATTTTGAAAACTCTTTTTTATTTTGGGTTCCCTTTATTTAAGTTTGAAACTTCTTATGAAAATTATTTTAAGCCAGATAATTGCTTGAGAACAAGCAATGTTTAAGTGTGGGAAGTTTGATGAACCTCAATTTTATGCATTTTATAGAGGGTATTAGTGTCGAATTTTGATGCATTTCAGGATAAATATTATTATATTTCACCCTTTTACTTAAGTTTTGACGGAATTGATGTTCGGAGACAGTTTAATGAACTTTTGAAGAAAAGAAAAGGTTGTAGAGCTAAATTGGGCAAAATACTGAAGTTCTGAGGTTAGCACGGCCGTGCCATGCGAGAGCACGCCCGTGCCAACCTTCCAAAGCCATCCATCCAAACAAAGCCTTACGAAAAAGCTTAAAACTGACCTCTGAAGATTTAGCACGGCCGTGCCACACAAGAGCACGCCCATGCCATATTGAAGAAAGAACTAACTTAGTAAAGAAAGGCCTGACAGAAGCTAGCACGGCCCCAATCGCAAAGAACATGGCCGTGCCAACTGAAGAGCACGCCCGTGCTGCAGCCCGTACACTAAAATGTTGATCTACGAAGTCAGTAAGCCCTGACATATTTGGGCATGACCTGATATGCTGAAGAGCACGCCCGTGCTGAGTGAAGAGCACGGCCGTGCCAAGTGAAGAGCACGCCCGTGCCAATGAAACAAATAACCAGAATCAAGGCCCGATCCGCATTTTGTGTTATAATTAGAGGCCCTTTGTGCCACTTTAAAGACATCTTTTGCTCTTTCTTTCATCTCTTTATTTTCTTTGAGTACTACTCTTGTTTTAGTCTTAGTTTGTAGTTTGGATTTCTAGAGTAGGATTTGGCACCTGGAGGTTAAGTTGGAGACATCGGAGAGAGAGATGGAGTTTGCTATAGATCTTGTACCGGGACCTGGACCTATATCAATAGCGCTGTATCGGATGTCTCCATTTGAGCTGGCAGAGCTGAAGAAACAGTTGGACGAGATGCTAGGCAAAGAATTCATCAGACCTAGTGCATCTCCGTGGGGAGCGCTGGTACTATTTGTGAAGAAGAAGGAAGGGAGTTCGAGGCTATGCGTAGACTATCGTCAGCTGAACAAAGTTACGATAAAGAACAAGTATTCGTTACCACGGATAGATGATTTGATGGATCAGTTGAAAGGAGCAGCTGTGTTTTATTAAGATCGATCTGCAATCTAGATACCATCAGATCCGGGTTAAGAAGGAGGATGTGCCAAAGACTGCTTTTCGGAGTCGATATGGTCACTACAAGTACTTGGTTATGCTGTTTGGTGTGACTAATGCTCCAGCTGTGTTCGTGGATTATATGAACAGGATCTTCCGACCGTTCGTTGACAATTTTGTTGTTGTATTCATCGATGACATCCTTTTATACTCTTCAAGTAGAGAGGAACACCAAGAGCATCTAAGGGCGGTGTTGCAAGTGCTAAAGGACCGGCAGTTGCATGCTGAACTGTCAAAGTGTGAGTTTTGGAAGAGGAAGTTCAGTTTCTAGGCCATGTGGTTAGTAAGGATGGAATCGCAGTGGATTCTACGAAAGTTGAGGCCGTAGTGAGTTGGGAAAGCCCTAAATCTGTAAGCGAGATGAGAAGCTTTCTTGGTATAGCGGGATACTATTGAAGGTTTATCGAGGGGTACTCTAAGATTACGTTACCTATGACACAGTTAACGAGAAAGGGGAAGACGTTTGAGTGGTCAGAGGCTTGCGAGCAAAGATTGCAAGAGCTGAAGTGAAGACTGACCACATCACCTGTGTTGGTGCTACCGGATCCGCTAGGACGATTTGATGTATACTGTGATGCATCTTATCAAGGCTTGGGATGTATGCTCATGCAAGAAAGAAAAGTGGTGGCTTATGCCTCCAAGCGGTTGAGAATACATGAGAAGAACTACCCAACACATGAACTGGAATTGGTTGCGATAGTGTTTGCATTGAAGATATGGAGACACTATCTTTATGGTGCTAAATTCAGTGCGTTTAGCGACCATAAGAGCCTGAAGTATCTGTTCGACCAGAGAGAGTTGAACATGAGGCAGCAGAGGTGGATGGAATTCATAAATGACTATGAATTCGACCTGCAATACCATCCAGGTAAGGCGAATGTAGTAGCGGATGCGCTCAGTAGGAAGTCCCTACACGTATCTGCGATGATGGTAAAAGAGAGAACTTTTAGAGGCGTTTAGAGATCTGAATCTAGAAACGGAAATCGTCGAGGATAAGCTGAATCTGGGGATAGTTAGAATAACTAGAGATTTCCTGAAACTTTTATGGAAGAAGCAAGCTGAGGATAAGTACCTCAGAGCGTGAATCAGTTGATTGAGGATGTAACACCCCGAAAATCTTATATATGTTAATAATTAATTTTATATGCTTAAATTATTTTATTTATTTTATTGGGTGCATTATCATTGTTTATACACTCTTGCAAGACAAAAATATTATGCTATTGTTATTATTATTATTTATTTTGAAAAATATTATTTAAGTAATATGATTGAAAGAAATTATTTTCTCAATTTAATCTATTTGATTTTAGATTTGAAAATAAAATGGTTTGGATTTAATCAAAAATTTATTTTGGATCATTGATTCCCTAAGTTGATAAATTCAACCATCAATCTCTACTCTATTTCAAATTTTGAAATTGGAGATTTTTCCCTCTTTGCTTTTAGATCCAAGGGTCAAGATTTATTTCTTTTTAGACTCAATCTCAACCACTTCTTTTCCCACCTACCACATCTAAAAGAAAACAAAAATGGGAAAAGCTCCTTTAATTCCCAATGACCAGCGCACCCCACCCCACCCTTCCTCTTTCTCTTTCTTTCTTCTTCACGTCCAGAAACACCTCTCTCTCTCTCTAGGTTTTACTCAAACTTCTCTCTTATTTTTCGGCCACCTCCGACCTCCCCTTGCAAAACAAAAACCATAGAAATGTTCTCCACCTTCTCCTCTACATTTCTAACCGAGCATCTTCGCGAACAGACATCTTTGACGGTGGAACTACCGCCACTTTCATCGGCTCTCACAGTGGTTTCCGACCAAGTTTCACAAACCAAAGTGTAGATTCGGACTCCCCTCAACGCCCTCTACATTCTTCACCGAACCGTTTTTGCATCTGGGCACCTTCACCGAAAGCCGCCATTGTTCATGCGTTTTTCCGGTCACTTTCCGGCCACCATTCACAGAACTCTTGCCACAGCCTTGTTCTCCTCACCTTCCTCTATGAGTCCAACCATTTGGCTGCTAAGACGCCGCGTTTGCCACCATCAGCCGCCGCACCGGCGAACCCTGCCACCACCACTGTTCACCTTCTTCTTTTGGTGAGTTTTTTTCTCTCTCTTTTGCACCTCTTTGTGTTCTTCCCCAAATTGATTGGAAACCCTAAATCCCCAATTTGAAACCCTAATGCTAACATTTTGATTTCATGCTTTAAATGTGAAATTGATTCTGTTTTTATGCAATTGAGTATGTCAATTTCAAATTCCCTATGCTAATTGTTCAAATCCCCTTTAAATTCGGATTTCCCCAATTTCACTAAAACCCTAATTTTTTATCTTACTCTAATCATGAAATTAATTCTGTTTTAGTGCAATTAGAGTTGTTAATTAACGATTCCCTAAGTTAATTTCATACTTCTATGACCAAATTGGTTTTCCCTAAATTGTGTTGATGAACCCTATTTTTTCCCCAAATTGATTTTATTGGAAATCAATTCTGTTTTTATTAAATAAAATATTTAAAATTCCTTAGATTATGTTTTTAATGATGATTAATTGATTGTTATGTTGTTTGGATGTTGAATGTGCTTGGATGCTATCTGTTGGATTTTGGTTGTGGCTATGTTTGCTTGGGGGAGTTGTATATGCATTCTTTGAGCTGTTCTGGAGTTGCTTGCATGTGTTGGGAAATGCCAAAGGAACCCGTGACGTCAACGCCCCCTTCGGCCACCTCATGGATTTGATGCTTGGAGTTTGCTCATCCAAGAGACTTCATTTAAGGTAATGGGGAGTGAACCTCATCACACCATATGGTGGATGAAGATGGTTTCTCTTGTTTGGTTGTGGAAACCCTAAGTATTTTGGGTTCTCCTATTTAATTTTTGGTTGTTGATGTTCATTTAGTTGTAATAATTTATTTGTAGTGCTTGTGTGATTATTATGTGGGTGGCATGATAGAAACTGATTTGCTTGGTGAAAACCCTACTTTGATTCTTAATCAAAGTATGGATTTTGATGGTGAATATTTAGAATGCTTATTATGTTGATAATCATGCAATGTTGTTCATACTTGATTTGAGATATTTGGGTGGAGTAAAACTTCATCCCTTTTGTATGTGTGCAATTCAGCCATAAGTGGTTAAGTAAGGAAGAGAACTTCGACTTTTGAAATTAAGATGTTTAAGTGATTATTAGGTGGCTAAATGATCATAGAATCCAAGAACAACAATGAACAATGTTAACCTAAAAACCTTCATGTGCAATTCGGCCATGAAGAAGTTTTTACACCTAAAAATATTTTAACCTTCAACTAAGGGTCTAAGGTAATCAAAATGTGTTTTGAAAATCAAAAGAACTAAGTTTTTCAAGAAAAAAACCTAACCTCATTTACCTTTAATGAATTTGGTCATATTGGCCTCTTAAAGGTGAAAATGTTTTAAAACCTTAACTTGGTGTTTTATGACTTCAAAATGAGTTATCAACTTATTTGATTTCAAGTTTTTAAGAAAAGCAAACTTCTATTTTCAACTTAGAGGGCTTTTGACCAATTCACGGACTTTGAGTGAGATTACTCATGAACTCTTAACTTAGCGTTTTCATAGTGTAAGATTAAACATTTTACAACTTAGAATAATACGGATTTTGATATAGAAAAATCATACTTTGAACTTATAGGGTATTTGACTTAAAAAAAATGAAAATGGAGGAGTTATTCCATTTAAATCCTCTAGGGATTTTAAAGTATTTTGCTAAATGATCTGGTACTAGTGTACCTAAGTAATGGTGATTTTTAGTTAAGGAATAATTTGTGCAAGGAAAACCTTTTTCAAGCTATTTTAAGCGTTTTCAAGACTTGACTTTTAGTTGAGAACAAATGAGTTCAAGTCAAATGGCTTTTCTTAAGTTGATCACTTAACCTAAAATAAAAGAGATATAAACTGTGGTTATGGTGAAGCAAGACCATATACTATAGTATTGATGATTTACTCATCAATGGATTCATAAGACTTAAATGAATCAAGAATTGTTTAGTTGCTTGAGAAATAAGTAACCTCGTAAATTAGAAAAGATCTAAGTAATTAATAAATGGATTTTTCTCAATCCTATTACATAACGCATTTAGGATTCGACAAATGATATCATAAGACATGTACACAAACCCGAAACGTTTTGTTGTAAAACCGTAGTCCGATGATGGGCCGGTGAGTCGAACCCGAGAATATCGTCTAACTGTATAGTTTTGTGGTGACTCGATCCCGGAGGGATCACGAGATTTATCCAGTGGATAAAAGTTTAAAAAACTTAAAATGTGTGAAGTTCCTAAGGAAGAGAACCTTGGTGAATCTTGAAGTTATCCGATGGATAAATGTTATAAAACATTTTAATGGTGAAAGACCTATATGAGAAGATTCCTGTGGAATCACGAGGTTTATTCGATGGATAGACATTTTATCGCATCTGCTTTGTGTAAGCATTGACATTGTATCTGATAAGTCAGTAAGGCCATGAGCTTAGGAGTTGAGCTTACACCTTGATGCGGGTGCGAATCTTAAGGTGACGTCTTAAATGGTCTTGGAGGTATCGGGGTTGGAAAGGCTGACATGTGACAAGTTGGTAGCTCTTCTATGTCGTGACGAATTCGAGCAATACACTGATATCCTCGACTAGATGCCGTACTTTTCATGTTTGGTGTAGAGTATTTCCGTAAAAGCCAGATACGTGTACAATACAAATGTTGTAGCATCTTGCCCAAGGCTGGCGTAGACGGAACCTGTCCTCCCATTCACTCTCTCCGACCTTTTGTTAGGTCCATGGAGTAGGGTCTGAGTCATACCCATTTTCATAGTGAAAGCATCATGAACATCGCATATCATGACATGGATTTGATGATTCTGTAAATTGGCTTAACTGTATTGTTGTGTATTGATGATTCATGCTGATATGCTTAATTTTGTGATTATCTGTGTGTCGCGCTATCTTCATTTGTTGTATGACTGTGTTGATGATTGGGAATCTCACCCATTACTTTATATTCTCTTGCTATGTATCCCTGTTATTTGAGAAGATTGTTGTGTTGAGATGTTGTTGACGCTACTAGCATGTATCCTCGCTATCTCGACTAATCAATCGGAGGGTTGAATGCTTGGGCTCGAGAGTGGACCGGTGGAGTCTCTTGGAGGCATTGTCCTCATGTTTCGGATGGTCCAAGGTTATGACATGCATGCTTTGTCTGTTTTTCTCTTCTTGGAGTCGAGAGTGTTTGCCGATGGTTCATGACCTATTGGGTAGTCTAATACTCCGGATCATCCCAAGCCTTTCCCCTCGTGGTTTATGGGAAGGTGACAGGATAGAGTAGTTTACCAAGTTATCCCTTCTGAGTCATTCTGCTCTCGTTTGAGGAGGCACTAGAATGGGGATCTAGGTGTTGTGTCGGTGAATGACTCTTCTATTTAGTGTCTTTTGGCTAGCTTAGTGTGTCTATGTCTTGTTTTATCTTTAACGGAGCTGCGTCTCCAAGTACTTTATTTTAGGAGCTGCATCTCCAAATCTTTATGTTGGGTCTGTATCTTATATTTGTTTTCAGTAGTCGAGTTGGGTTTTATGTAAATCTCTTACGAACTTCTGACCTTATATTACGAACCGTATCATTTACTTTATTTACATATACAGGTATATAATCACAAGCTTTTATATTTATGCCTTGCAAAAAAAAAAAAAAAATTTACCCCAACTTTCCTAAATGATTTTAATTAACCCATCTTTCGGCCTTATAGTTTTATAAAATGTCTGTAAATGTGATGCCCCCGGAAAGGGTGTTTCAAAGGAAGGTAGGACTTCGGAATTCAGAAGAGGTGCTGATGGTCTGCTTAGGTATGGTGATTGGGTTTGAGTGCCAGCAGATAGCGACGTTAAGAATATGATCTTGGAGGAAGCACACAAAAGCAAGCTAAGCTTTCATCCGGGGGCTACCAAGATGTATCAGGACTTGAAGAAGCTATTCTGGTAGCCAGGAATGAAGAAAGATGTAGCGAGGTATGTCCTAACCTACTTGGTGTGTCAGAAAGCTAAGATTGAACACCGGAAGCCAGTAGGGTTGTTGCAATCGCTGGACGTCCCAGAATGGAAGTTGGATAGCATTGCCATGGACTTTGTTTCTGGGTTGCCGAGAACTCAGAAAAGGTGTGATGCGGTCTGATTAATCATTGACAGGTTGAAGAAGTGTGCACACTTCTTACCTATTGACCAGAGTTACTATCTGGAGCGATTGACTCAGATTTACATCAAGGAGGTTGTAAGGCAGCATAGGGTGCCTTCAAGCATCGTTTCAGATCGTGATCCAAGGTTTACCTCAAGGTTTTGGAGGAGCTTACACAGTGCAATGGGAACTAAGTTAAGTATGAGTTCTGCTTATCATCCTCAAACGGATGGTCAGTCTGAACGAACAATTCAATCACTGGAGGATCTCTTGAAAGCGTACATGTTGGGGAACAGGGGAAGTTGGGACGAGTTCCTTCCATTGATCGAGTTTACTTATAACAACAGTTTCCATTCAAGTATTGGCACAGCACCTTAAGAGGCACTGTATGGACATAAGGGCAGGACTCCGTTGTGTTGGTTTGAGACTGGAGAAAGTCAGCTGTTAGGTCCAGAGCTGGTACAGCAAACAACGAAACAAGTCCGTAAGATACGGAAGATGATGAAGATTGCAAGGGATAGGCAGAAAAGCTACACCGACAAGAGGAAAAGGACCTTGGCATTCCAAGAGGGTGACCATATCTTCATGAGAGTTACCCCAAGAGCTGGAGTGAGAAAGGCAATAAAATCCAGAAAGCTAACACCTAAATTCATAGGACTATTTCAGATTCTTCGACGAATCGGTCCCGTAGCCTATCAAGTAGCTTTACCACCAAATCTGTCAAATTTCCATGACGTTTTTCATGTCTCTCAGCTTAGAAATTACTATCCGAATCAATCAAACTGAAAAGAGAATGTTGAGTACGAGCCTTCATCTGTTCGGATCGTGGATAGAAGGATCACAGAACTGTGCGGGAAACACATTCTGTTAGTCAGAGTGGAATAGAACCTAGTGACTGGCGATTCAACGTGGGAACATGAAGCTAAGATGCACCAGAGTCATCCTTATGTCATCCTTATATGTTTACAGGTATGCGACGAAAATTTCGGGGATGAAATTTTCTGTTAGGGGAGTGGTAATGTAACATTCTGATTTTCTGTATTCTAATCGAGCTGATTAATCTCGATTAGGACTTTGGTTGGTTGTGTAAATTTTTGTGTGCTAGTTTAAGGCTTAGTTGGAAGCTTAAGAATAGGCTTGAACAAGATTGAAGGTGCCTAAGGTGTTAAACGAGAAACTGTGGGAGTCAGAAGTTTGGAAGGCTCTTCCCAACCGAGGCAGCACGCTCAAGCGTGGGAAAGGAGCATGCCCTAGCGTGCCAACGCTCAAGCGTTGGTATGTTGCGTGCTCAAACGTGCTGAGTGCGTTTGCTAGCTGGTGAGCTTTAAGAATAGGCTTGAACAAGATTGAAGGTGCCTAAGGTGTTAAACGAGAAACTGTGGGAGTCAGAAGTTTGGAAGGCTCTTCCCAACCGAGCAGCACGCTCAAGCGTGGGAAAGGAGCATGCCCTAGCGTGCCAACGCTCAAGCGTTGGTATGTTGCGTGCTCAAACGTGCTGAGTGCGTTTGCTAGCTGGTGAGCTTTATGACACGTGAGCTACATATGTCAGGCCAGGTTGAAGGCCTAGCAGACAAGTTTCCACGCTCAAGCATGGAGGGAACCCCACGCTCAAGCATGCTGGTTGTGCACACTAAAGCGTCCTCAGCAAGATGCCCCAAGTGAAGTCTTTCCCTTCTCTTCCACTTGGGCCACTTTTCCTTCTTCAAAACTCGAATTCCTACGAGGTTAGAGAGAGAAGCTCCGGTTTCTAGTGAGAGAAAGCTCAAGTTCAAGGCGATCGAAATAGCAGCGACTGCACGGTTGTGATCGCGGCTAAGTTTTCTACAACCTTGACGAGTGGTTTCTCGATTCGCCTAAGATAAACTCGAATCCCTAACACGCATTCTTGGCGTTCTTCGAGTATTTACCTTTTTCTTTGATCTTTGAACTTGCCCCAGGGCTACCACTATTGTATATGTGTTGTGCTCGTGATTAGGGTAAAGTTCGTGTTCGTGATCGTGCGAGTTAGAGGCTGAATCGCAGCTATACCGGGGTTGTCTGTGGCTGTTAGAGACGTTGCAAGCTTGTTGGAGGAGCTCTAATGATCGTTTCGAAGTTCGTGCTACAACTGTTTAGGTGGGGAGAAAGAATACTGCTGCCGTCGGAAGACAAGAGTAGTGTAGTTGTGTTTTCTGCAACGTGCAGGGAAGCCCTAACCCTACAAGTGGTTGAGCCTTGACAAAGTACCTAAACCCTATGTTTACCTTACTTTGGGCTATCACCGTTAAGTTTGGAAACCCAAGGTTAGCAAACTGTTGATCGAGGATGATCTGCTTTGTATGATTACTGTGATATGAAATACTGTTGTTGCTATCTGTCTAAGAGCCTATATGCTACTTGGTATATGTGATACGTTGCTATGTGATATGGTTGATGTTATTGCTATTGCTGTTGTGCTGTTTGCGATAATTGTCATGTGGTGGTGGAATGCCATATAGTTAAGTTTGGCTATGTGCCGTGTTGTTGTCGGGTTGATCCATAGATGGTGCCGTTGCTGTTATGCTGACTATTCGAGGCAGTGGCCGTGTTGTTTGAGCTGTGGCTCATGGATGCGTGGCGTCGAGGCTGTGGCCGTGTGGATGCAGTGGAATCGTGTTGTTTCTGATTGAGAGTTTAGGCATGAGATTCGGTATCAAGCCCGTTGGATGTTTGTTGCATATCATCAACTGCCAAGTGGCGAGGCCGTATGACAGGTAGTATGGGCTGCCAGCGTCATACGAGGTTAGTTGTACCTGAGTCCGGGTATGGAAAGTAGATGGGGCGGTCAAGTGAGTGAACTTGGGGATGTTGCTGGTCTCGGGAATAGTTTACAGTGACGGATGAGGTAGCTCCTATCCTGTCGTGATGCCCGATCCAGTTCGGTTTGCCCGACTAATTCCAGAGCTTTCCATTGTTCCAGGCTAACGTTCCGAGCTGACCGAGATACCCTGATTCCGGTATGGTAGGGGGATGTGTAACGCCCCGATTTTCACGTTTTCTAATTCTTCAGTATTTTAACATCTTTCTTTTATTTGAGGTCTTAGGAATGGAAATAAAATATTCCGAGACCATAGTCATGCTCGACGATATCGTAGGAAGCTACGATTAAGTTTTGAGTCAAAAACTCAAACAGAGTCCGGTCTGAGTTTTTATATTGACAGTATGATTTTACTGCTCAAGAGACCTCAGATGGACCCGTGAACAGGACAATAAGTCTTAGAATTCGAATCTCTACGTTTTGGTTAAATTTCACAAAAATTTCAGAAAAATCACTTCCTGACCTCCGTTCGAGCGAAATCCTCAATCGGGTGACGAACGGAGCCACATATGGATTTACCGGGACTCGCCAACGGATAATCTTGTTACCACATCATCCCAGTACACTTGGGAGAGTATGCCAGGGTCGTCATGACGTTCGGAAAAAGCTGGACGCAAAATGACCAAAATGCCCCTAACCTTAGTCTTTTACACTTTTACCATTTTACCCTTTTGGCAAATGACCATTTTGCCCTTAAGTGTACTTTTTAAAGGCTGAACTCAGCCTTCACACCCTCTCATTCACGCACATCAGCCCTCCCAAATACCCCAAGAACACCATCTTCAACTTTAGAGAGAGAACACCATTGTTGTTCTTGAAAAAGCTTGATTTCTTGTTGGAATCACTTGATTCCTTGAGCAATCTTCATTCATTTTAAGGTAAGATCACTTCTATGATCTCTTATATTCTTGAATCTCTCTTTATTTCAAGATCAAACTTTATTTTCATGAAAAGAATTTCTTAGATCCAAAATTTTGAAAATCCATAGGAAATTGTAGAAAAATCCTTTTGAGGTAAAACCAATTTCTTTGAACTCACCTCATCATTCTCTACCTAAACCCAAGAGCTTATGATTCAACTCTCATCATAGCTCAAAAAGCACAATATGGCCGAACCCTTTTGATGATAATGAATAGTGTTTTTCATCAATTTTTGATTTCTAACACTTGATTTCATCCTTAGCTTTCCTATTGCCTTTGAATCCATGAATGGAAAACCAAGATCAATTCCTAACCTCTTTACCCTAGGGTGGCTGAAACCCTCTTTGTTAGGATGATTGAGTTTTGCTTTGATTGTGGTTTAATGTTGGATTGTTGTGTTGTTATAGTTGTTGACGATTGTCAGGAGGTTCACAAACCGATCAACCGACTTTAATCCGGGAATCTGCTCATCAACAGGTACGGGGGGTGAACCTCATCACACCAAGACGGTGGTAGTGAAGATGGTTGTTTAATTTTATGTGTGGGTGAAACCCTTTAGATTGGGTTCACTTTTAATTGTTAAGTTTTGTTAAGTTCTCTTGAAGAACAAGATTGTCATGATGAGTTTATGCTTTAGTATGTTGTAGTGTGTTTTAGCATATGTTGATGATGAGATGATTCATGTATGTTGAAAAACCTACTTTGATCACTAGATCAAGTATGGACTTTTATGCTTGATTATGAGACCATGATGTGTGATGGACTTGTATGTTTTGATTATGATGTAATAAGGTGTAATTGTGGTTTGTCATAATCGGTCTGAGCGTTTGAGCTACATTTGCTTAGTTGGTGAAGCAAAGTCTCCATTTT
This sequence comes from Ammopiptanthus mongolicus, assembly GCA_039655645.1. Classification (NCBI taxonomy): domain Eukaryota; kingdom Viridiplantae; phylum Streptophyta; class Magnoliopsida; order Fabales; family Fabaceae; genus Ammopiptanthus; species Ammopiptanthus mongolicus. Next base: position 36,318,000 of record CM077349.1, on the reverse strand, counting down.
TCATTGGAGTAGGCTTGTGGCCTTAGTAAGAGGAAATATAAGAACATGTGTTGTTCTTGATCTAGCAAGGTTTTGAAGTAAGAAAAACATGATTTCATAACCTATGGTTTCAAAGAGAAACAAAAGTGATTTTGATCTAAAGATCAAATGAAGTTTTAACCTTTAAAGTGTGTCACCAAAGTGGGAAAATGTCTTTTCTTTAGCCCTAGGTCTTTTAATCAAACTAAGTGTTTCAAAAGGAGAATGAATGAAAGAGTTAGGGAAAATGAAAAACAGGGCACTAGCCCAGTGAACCCTATCTCACCAGGCGAGACAGGGGGAAAACAAGGCATTAGCCAGGCTAACCTTGCCTCGCCTCGCGAGACAGTGGGCTAGCCCGAGCAGCAAAGATGCAGCTTCTCGATTTCGCGTCGCGAAGTAGTCCTCGCCATGCGAGCCAGAAAGACTGTCTAGGCAGTGAAGATGCAACTTCTCGGCCTCGCGTCATGATACAATCCTCGCCTCGCGAAGCAGAAAGACTGTCTAAACAATAAAGAAAACCTCTCAGCCTCGCGTCGCGAAACATATCTTCGCCCCGCGAGAAAGGATTTTAGTTTATAAAAAGTGTTTTTCAACTCAAACTGTAAAGTTTTACACTTTTAAACCTAAGTTAAATAACTTAGAGTTAAAGACAAGTGTTAATTAAGTATGGTATGTGGTGGAACAAGACCATATATTATACCATTGATGACTTGTACATCAATGACTTTATAAGACATAAACACAAACATGAAACGTTTTGGGTTTTTAAACAGTAGTTCGATGATGGACTGGTGATTCGGATCCCGATCAGTCGTTCAATTGTTTCAGTCTTGTGATGACTCGATCCCGGAGGGATCACGAGATTTATCTTGTGGATAAAGGTTTTATTTTTCAAAGACGCATATAGTTCCTAAGGAAGAGAACCTTAGTGGAACTCGAGGTTTACCCGGGGGTTAGACATTGCTTTTTCGCATTTGCTTTGTGTAAGCATTGGCATTTCATTTGCATAGTTGTAAGGCCTTGAGCCTAGGAGTTGAGCTTACACCTTGATGCGGGTGCAAATATTACGGTGAAGATCTTCAATGGTCTTTTTGGAGGTATCAGGGTAGGAAGGGCTAACATGTGACCAGTTGGTGATTCTTCTGTGTCACGGCGAATCCGTGCAATACATTGATATCCTCTACTAGATGCCGTACTTTTCATGTTTGGTCGAGAGTGTTTCCGTAAAGCCGGATACGTGCACGTTACGAATGTTGTAGCATCTTGCTCATGGCTGGCAGAAACCGGAACATGTCCTCCCATTCACTCTCTCCGACGTTTTGTTAGCTCAATGGAGTAGGGGTCAGAGTAGTACCCAGTGACATTGGCATTGAGTCATATACATTGCACTGCATTGCATGGCTGTTGATGTTTACATTTACTGTTATACATCGCTGTAGTATTTAAGAATGCCTTATATATGCTGTTAACTGTTTAACATGATTTATATTGAGAATTATTGTAAGCATGCTGGGTACGCCGTTACAAGGTGAGTCGTCCCGTTTTTACTACTGTTGTTTTGTTGTGTTGATGAACGGGAATCTCACCCATATCTGTATGTTTTCTGCTGGTATTTGCTATTGCTGCTTGAACAGATGGACGTGACGATGGTTCAGTTCAGTAGTTTCCTTGAGCCCGGAGGCGGACTCTTTTGCTATTTTATTTTTGTTGTCGGCCAGACTGTGTTAGTTTTTGTAGTACCTTTTGGGAGCTACGACTCCTAGTACTTATTGTATTTCTTATGTCAGCTATACATTAGACTTATGTGTGTATATAGTAATGTTGTTATTTCTGTTTCCTGTTTCTGTATTATAATACAGTACATAGGTTCTAGAAATGCATGGTGAACCTAAGTTCATTTATTAGTATTACTCGCCTTTACTAATCTCATTACATCTTGATTCAAGAAAAGAAAGCCATATTTTCAGCATTAATAAATATTTTCGGCCTTATAAACGTTCTGGAATGTGACACTCGAGAAAGGGTGTTGCAGGATGCACTCATATTGGTAACGACGAGCGATTAGTTTTCTTGGACAAACTAACTCCGTTTCGACACAGAACCTATTATTGTGTGGACTTATTCGGGTGTGGAACCGCTCTGGTGTGGAAAAAATTTTCGTGAGCTTTCAGTCAACATACTGCATGGGATTAGTATCCCGGAATAGAGGATTGATCTGAGTGTGAGACTCGTGGAGATGGATGCTTGTTGCATGTGTTGTCCTGGGAGACGTATGTTTGAGTGTAGTAACTGTCGTACTTGTAGTACCTACTACCTGTTATATGATGTTTACTGTACTGGATTGTTGTTGTTTTCCAACATTGCTATGCATTGTATTTCTTATCTCCTTACTGTTTTCTCAGTTTGTTTGTTTCTGGGTTTGCTTGAAGACGACGAGCCAGCCGAGACACAGGATGGACTCGAGACTTCACCCATTCATCACAGGGGCACAGCGGATGCCGGTGTTAGGCGACATTGAGATTGTCTATCATGACGAGAGGGGATGGCAGGTGGACCACTCGACCTTCCTGGTGGTATATACAGGACCTATTAGCTTGATCTTTCGGAGCGGTACACCACCATACGTGGACATTATTGGACCCTACCACTTGTACCAGTTTCTTCCCTTCCCTAGGATGTGGCCTACTCCGAGGCAGAGAGAGCGGGACAACTTGTGGGTGGCACCCCAGTCCTCGGCAGTATCCAGCAGCAAAGGCTACGTCTACTTAGGCTAGCGCCGGAGGACGGAGCAGTATTTGAGGACCTACCATCGGCATAGGATTGTTGTGTCCAGCTCTTCGTCGGAGTATGAGCCCTTGGTGCGATATAGGCGTAATCATGGCGAGGGTCAGGATAGTTCAGGGCATCTTCACCACTTATGGTGGGAGCCTGCCAGTGCGTCCTAGGTTGTGAGCTGAGAGCTTTTCATGTACCTTTTGAGTGTGGGACGGGCTGTACTGGTGAGCTGCGAGGGTTTTTTTTTTGATGTTTTGATGTATTTTCGTTCTTTTCAGTTTTTGCTTGTACAGGGTGTATATGTATGTACAGTGCCCTAGTGATAGGACTAATGAGATTATCCTTCCGAGAAAGGAGGGTCGTCTCAAAGATCATCTTCCTAATTTCGTTATCTTTTGGCATACAGATACTCTCTCCAAATCTTAGGATTCCATCAGTACCTCTCTTAAACTTTGAAGTCCTACCTTCTTCCACCATCTGGTTCATCTCATGTAGGTACTGACCTTCTCCTTGCTTCTTCCAAATTAAGTTCAGGAAATTACTTGTAATAGTGACCATTCCTAAACTCACCTTATCCTTGGATAACTCCACATCTAGATTCAGATCTTTGAACTGTTCCAGCAGTTCCATCTCTTTCAACATCATAGTGGATATATGCAATGATTTCTAATTCAATGCATCTGCTACTATGTTAGCCTTTCCCGGGTGGTACTTTAGATAGAATTCATAATCCTTTATGAATTCCATCGACCTCCTCTGCTGCATGTTTAACTCCTTCTGATCGAACAGATACCTTAAACTTTTATAGTCGCTAAACACACTGAATTTAGCACCATAGAGATTGTGTCTCCATATCTTCAATGCAAACACTATCGCGACCAACCCTAGGTCATGGGTTGGGTAATTCCGTTCAATCACTCTTAACTGTCTGGAAGCATAAGCCACTACTTTCCTTTCTTGCATGAGTACGCAACCCAAGCCTTGATACAATGCGTCACAATACACATCGAACGGCGTTGATGGATCTGGCAAGACTAGTACCGGAAATGTAGTTAGCCTTCCTTTCAGCTCTTGGAAACTAGCCTCACACTCTTCTGTCCATTCAAACATTTTTCCTTTTCTCGTTAATTGCGACAGAGGTAGCACAATCTTTGAGAATCCCTCAATAAACCTCTGATGCAGCATAGGTGATGGAAGAGTAAAGGCCAACAGTTCGTTGATTCAAAAGAATACTGAATGGTTGACAATAGGAAGTTGAGAAGACTTCTTAGTTTTTCATTTCATTCAATCTGACTAAAAGATAACAAGATTACAAATATATAGAGGAATTCTAAATGTAAGTAAAGTAACAGAAAGAAATGCCAAAGGTCTAAAAAAACATAAAATTGTGGAAATACCAAAAGTTTCTAATAAATAACATAAAAATATCGTTTTGACCCCTTAAATGATAGTATTTGGCTAAAATCAGGCGACACACAGGAAAAGGCCTGCGTTTTGTTCAGAAGGTCGTTTCCATATGAAAAAGAGTCTTTGTTTGTCAAAAACGGATATTGTTGCCTTTTAAAGTCACTTTACACTACATTAACCTCCTGTAGTATCCTGCTAGCTCGAGGAAGCTTCTGATCTCGCTTACCGTCTTAGGGCTTTCCCACTTAACTACAGCTTCTACCTTTGCAAGATCTACTGCTATGCCATCCTTGTTGATCACATGTCCAAGGAATTGTACCTCCTCCACCTAGAACTCACACTTAGACAACTTGCCATAAAGTTGCCTGTCCTTAAGAACTTGAAGTACAACCCTCAGATGCTCTTAATGTTCTTCCTTGTCTGAGGAGTAGATAAGGATGTTATCGACGAAAACAATGACAAACTTATCAAGGTACGGTCTGAAGATCCTGTTCATAGAGTCCATAAACACTGCCGGAGCATTAGTTACACTGAAAGGCATAACTAAATACTCATAGTGCCCTTACCGACTCCTGAAAGCCGTCTTCGGTATATCATCCTCCTTCACCCTTATCTGATGATAACCGGACCTCAGATCCATCTTTGAGAACATCATTGCTCCCCTCAGCTGGTCCATAAGGTCATCGATCCTTGGCAACGGATACTTGTTCTTGATCGTTACCTTGTTAAGCTGTCGGTAGTCCACACACAACCTTGAACTACCGTTCTTCTTCTTGACAAATAACACTGGCGCTCCCCACGGTGAAACGCTTGGTCATATAAACTGCTTCTTCAGCATGTTGTCCAGTTGCTTCTTCAGCTCTGCCAACTCTGTTAGGGACATTCGATAGGGTGCTATCAAAATCGGTCCAGCTCCAGGTACAAGATCGATGGCAAACTCTATCTCCCTTTTGGGTGGCAATCCTGGCACATCATCCATGAAAACATCTGGAAAATCACGCACCACCGGTAAAGCATATAGACTTGGAGTCTCCCTGGCTTCCAAAGAAAACAGCACCATGCACTCTCCTGATTGTACGCCTCCCGAAATACCATCACTGGCAGGCAATGATCCAGATTGTTTTGAAAAGCAGAGGGTTTTATTTGAACAATTAAATACAACATGGTTGGCCGAAAGCCAGTCCATGCCTAAGATAACATCAATTGGCTGTATAGGCAGACAGAATAGATCTACAAGAAAAGATCGGTTCTCTGTAACGATCGGGCATTGTAAACAGACCAATAAGGTTGTTAGGGAATCACTCGTAGGTGTAGAAACAATCAAATCATATGGTAATTGTGACACCCTTAACCCTAACATACATTTATTATATAAATATTAATTTGCGAAAAGATTCTTTGCGGAAAAAAGATACGAGTTCTACCATTAATAAACATTTTCGCAATAGTTAAGAGTATCACTATTCATAAACTTCAGACCTCAAATCTAATTAAATTAAACATATTGTCATAAAACGTTTACAAGTTTCGCATAAATACTAAATAGTTTAAACAAGATTATCCCCTAGCTCGATGTCACATGGATCAAAGCTAAACAAACCCATAAAGAAATGAATAACATCAAAAGATTTCAACAACTAATACTCTAAGCATCCACAACTCCACATAAGCTCCGACGTGTTACTCTTCAGTCACTTGAGAGTCATCTGTACAAGTCGTACATTATACAAGAAGAGACACAAATATAAAGGGGTGAGAAGACATACTCATATACATATGTTATGGAAGTAAAATGGAAATTAAGGCGAGTGCATACACACAGATATACATATACACATATACATACATACATATATAAGTACTACACACCCACAAACATCACATAATCATTCTCATAAACCAAACCAAATCATCTCACAACAGTTTAACATATCATCTCATTCCAATTTGTATACATGTCGCATTACAATCACAAGCAACAATGTCCCCTCGAACTCATACAACACATATAATTGAGTATTCAAAAACAGGCTCTCTAGGGGCTGGGTCCCATAAACAGGCTCTTAGAGGCTAGATCCCATAAACAGGCCATTCCATGGTTGGGTCCATAAACAGGCCCTTCCGAGCTGAGTCCCATAAACAGGCCTTGCAGAGCTGGGTCTCACATACAAACAATACATCATATTCCAATTTGGTCATAATCATAGTTCACATACATCCATTCTTAAATATAACTCAATATTCACATCTTATAATCCTAAACCAATAGTCATATAATTCATGATTACAACTCATCACAGCATTATCATAATAACATTTACAAACACTATAGCACATATAGTAACACATACATATTTATAAATTATAGCAACACATACACACTTCATGATGTTATAATCATACAATAAAGTTAACATGATTATTATAACACACAATTATTCAAGCCATTGCTCCAACAATGGTAACAACAATTCACTTAAGGCGCAAGTGGATTATGGGAATCCCCAATCACCTCAATCCCATTCTAACATTCCCATATGATATAATCATCTTTCTCCCCCATACCTGGTATGACGATCACAATGAATAAAGGAAGAGAAAAAGTCCGGAAAAGGTTGCGTCTCACGACGCTTGATTTCACAATCACAGCCCCAAAAGGTTCAAGTGCAGCAACGAGGAAGAGGGTATGTGATGGAAGTGATGCTGTTCAAGAGAAGGCGACGAAGAATGATGAACAAAGGTGCAATCTCCTTCAAGAATCCTTGGAAAGGGTTTAGGAATCCTTGTTTGGAGAGAGAGAGAGGAAGTTTCTAAGAGTATTTTGAGTTAGAATATAGGTTTAGGTCAAGTATTATGGCATATGTATGAGTTAGGTCATTATGAGCTGATTAGAAGCGCAAAAATATGTTTCTACTGCGCGCCGATTCGCGAGGTGAATGAGAGAGCTCCAAAAGTTGTCTGCCAAATTCGCGAGGCAACCAATAGAATCCAAATTTGGCCCTGAAACCTTAAATATGACTTGGAGATAATTCTCTAAGCTTTCCAACGCATCCAATATCGCCTCAATCGGACATCTAGAATGCAAGATATGGACAAAACCGTAAAACAAGTTTCTTGGACTCGAATGGATTGACCCTTTCTAAAGGCTAAACTACCCCAAACATGAACCCAAACATCAAGAACAAACGTAGCAAGCATATATAAACATATATAAGCCAAGACTAACATATATTAACATGTATTAACATAGGGGGAAAATTAGGGTGTTACAGTAAGGACGAAATAGGCAAACCCAAATAATCCATACACGCTAAAGAAATAAAGGAATGTGTAGCCCCTAAATCAAACAAAACAGATAAGAGTCTTCCAGCTACTAGGCACTTATCTTGTATCAGATCAGGACTTTGAGAGGCTTCAGATCCTCTCACAGCAAACACTCTTCCCGTCGTCTGTGGCCTACCCTGCTGGCTCACCACTGGTTGTCTTGTTCCCGTATCCTGAGTTCTTCTGCCTTGTTGTCAAACTTGACCCCTACTAGTATCCCCTTGTCGACATTCATTGGCGTAATGGCCCAACCTGACACAACGGAAACAGTTGACTCTAGGTGCTCAAGGACAATCCTTCACTAGTTGCGGTCCGCCGCATCGAAAACACGTGGAAAATCCTGGTTGTCCTTGACTGGTATTCCCTCTTCCATAACTCGCTGGTTGTTGATTCGGATGAATGTAAGGCTTCAGCCTCTGTTGAAACTTTCCTCCACGACCCTTCTGGCCAAAGTTTCTGACTGGTCCACCACTCCTCACTTTAGCTTGTGCAACTCCCTCTTGATCATGCCCTTCCAGTATTGTACACTTTTCTATCTACTCAAGGAATGATCGGATGCTTAACAGTAGCATAGCCCTCTTCAACTCAGGCTTGAGTCCGTCTTCAAACCTTCTACACACCCAATCTTCGTCTGGACGCACCTGATAGAATTGGGAGAATTTCAGCAGCGCCTCAAACCTCATGGCGTATTCCCCCACTGACATCTTTTTCTACTTTAGGGTCAGGAACTCTTTCTCTTTCTCTTGACGAACACTCCTTGAAAAATATTTATCCAAGAAGCTCTCACGGAACACTTCCCAAGTTAGTAGTCTTCCTTCAGTCTCTAGCGATCTCTGCTTGTTCCTCGACCATGCTTCTGCTGCTCCGACTAGCATGAAAGCAACCTATATGACTTTCCTATCCTCTCTACAATGGATAGCGACAAAGACCTTCTCGATCTCTTGCAGTCATAGCTCGGCAGCTTCCAGATTGTATTCTTCATGGAATTGTGGAGGATTTCCCTTCATAAAAGCATTTAGTCCGGTGTCTACCATTTCATCTCCTTCACCGGATGCAGTTATTGTTATCACGCTTCCCTATCCTCCTGACATTGCATAAACTGAGCATTCTGTTGGGTCTGTTGCAGCATTGCAGTGGCCAAATCCCTCATGGCCCTCATCGCTTCGTTCTGATCTCTACCACTTCCTGTTCCCGAAGTATCCCCATCATGGTTGAAGTCTCCAGTTCCAGCGGGTGTTCCTCTTCCTCTACCACGTCCTCTAGCCATCTACCTTCCTATAAAAAGGAGCTATCAGTTCCAATTCATAAGACATATAATAGCACTTGATAGTTAAACATATCATATGCCTTTTGAATGAAAACAGTTATCACACTTCGATAACTCGAGCATCGGATACTCTACCCAAAACCAGACATAGTTGATACAACACAGCTATTAACCATTGAAGCCAGTACACTTTCTAGACCACACAATCCGAAATTAGAATCAATCTGCGTTGATACCACCAAATGAGATGACCCGTCGTCCCATTATAGAACCTAAGATATTAACTAACGTTAAACCGTATTATAAACATTAGCGCGCTTTATACAACAGACAAAGCGAAGCGGAAATGAAACTAAACTAAAGTAAGCATACATCAGAGTACACAGCTATAAAACATAAAAGATATATATACATGCCTCAACTGTCCCATCAGTAGGGCTACAGTAGTAATATATACACACAGAGTACATCAGTACTGACTGTAAGCAAAATACATCAAAGGACAAAGAGAAAGCTCTCAGACTGACAGCGCTCACCATCCCCACTCAAAATACATTAGAATCCTCAAAGCACACTCCTAGCACAGACGCACTGGCGGATATCCCGTCATTGACGACGGCAATATCCTGAACTACCCTGTCCTTCACCATAAATGCACCTATAGACCCGAAGGGGCACATAATCTAATGAGGAACTCGCATCCTCCTTTGGTACAGAAATTCAAAGCCTCTCGAGGCTGGGGTTCGTAGCTTGTCCACCGGCATCAGGATCGTAAGGAGTGCCATCCATCATCTTAGCGTTTGGTTCCTCCATGGGGTCTTCCCACAAAATAAAAGAAACACACAGAGGAAAGACGGGGAGATAAGAAACATGCATATCATCAAACATGGGAGAGGGGCATTAGTATATCATCTATACATGTAGCACTAAACACATAGAAAACATACAACACTCAAACAGCCACCTCTCGAGTCATACGTCCCATCCATCTCAAAAGTTATTCTCTCAGATCAAACCTCTATGAAGGATACTAATCCCTATATACATGTCGGTCGATTTCATTACGTCCCCAATTGGACATCCCCGTCGAGATCAATGAATCATGTCCCCACTTGGACATTCCCGTAGGCATCAATAAATCACGTCCCCACTTAGACATCCCCATAAGGATTGACAACTTGCCCATATGGACATCCCACCTAGGGATGGGTGGTACACATCTCACCCTCATTTGAGCATCCCCCATTGGGATCAAATATGCTATGATATGCAACAAACATCCATCACAGGTTGATACCAGAACCTCACGCGTAAGCACTCGGCCACAGCTACTATGCATTGCATCCACATCACATCGTCATCAACATCAACACGACGCCTTGCGTCCACGAGCCACACCTCCACGGTCATAACCACGACGGTATCAACCCATTCAACACATCCACCTCACCATACTCTCATCAACATCAACATCAACCGATCAATAATAATAACATCATCATAGCAATAAGCATGCTAATACACATATCATAATATAGGCAGACAAACAAATAATCACACAGGCAAAGTAGCATGCATATCACATCAAACTCAACAACAACGTCTTTTAGCCTAGGGTATTATCTTAGCGGTGATAGCCCCAAAGATACCTACACCAAGGGTTTAGGTACTTTACCACGAGCTCAACCTCTAGTAGGGTTTAATGTTCCCCTACACATGTATACATTCTACGCTATGCTTGCCTTCCCGACAATAACAGTTCCTTTCTCCCTACCTGAAGGATTATGCGACCACGACTACGACCACAAGAGCACGATACCACCACCACAAACACCACGAAATTCACCTCAAGTCACCACCACAAAGTGGTTTCCTCAGCCCAAGCTCGCAGCTGCAACCTCCTACTGGAGCTCGCATGACCACGATCACGAACTTCGCCCTAATCACGGGAGCAATGCGTAAACAACATCATTAACCTTAGGGAAATCTCAAAACCAAAGAGATTCAAGGGGAAAACTCGAAGGACACGAAGGACGTAAAGTCGACGTGTTAGGGATTCGAGCTTACCTTCGAGAAATCAAGAAATCAATCAATGAATCTTGAAGTACTTGAAGCCCTGATCGCAGTGGTGTAATCAGAATCATGATTCGATGCTCCAAACTCCTCCAAATCTCACTTTTTCTCTCTAAGAACCTCAGACTCTCTCTCTCTACTGTTCTGGACTGGGAAAAATCACAAGTTTCGTCCCAAGAGAAATGAGAGAAGAAAACTTAAGTGATGCTGTTAGGCTGTCCACGCTTGAGCGTGGGAAAACACCACTCTTCAGCGTGGGCACACTCTGACGTGGGAAAACTCCACGCTTGAGCGTGGAGCGCTAATTGCCACGTCTCTACCACGTGTCGCGTGCGCGCTGACACATGTACCCCCACGCGTCCACTCTCCACGTTTTGACGTGCAACTACTCACGCTCTGAAGTCAACAGTCAATGTTTAAGCATGGGATTCCTCCACGTCTAAGCGTTGGACATTGATTAAAATGTTCTTTCATGTTTTCGCACGTTCTGAACTCGTTCGAAGGCCAAATTGTCCCAAATTTGAACCATGGCTTCCTCAACACATAAGGAACATAATTAAGCCCTTAAACATGCTTAATTAGTGTCCCCAGCCTTAAAAAAAATGGAGTGTTATGGAGCAAGCTCTAGCATGCCAGCGCTCAAGCGTGGCCTTGTGCACGCTCAAGCGTGCTGAGTGCGCATGCCAGCTGTCCTGAGTTTTGATGCATATGGGATGCTTGTAGGACACTTGTCAAGCCAAGGAGAGGATGGAGTGGACGAGGCTTCATGCTCAAATGTGTAAGAGCCCCACGCTCAAGCGTTGAGATATCCCACGCTTAAGCGTGGACAACTGATCATGTTGGAGGAGTTTCTTTCTCTTCCTCACTTTGCACGAAAATATCAAGTTTTCCCTGCAACTAGAGAGAGAAGCTCTGGACTTCTAGTGAGAGAAATCTCAAGGTTAGAGGTGATCGAGTTGCCGGAACGCAATTTCGACTATATGGTTGAGATCGCGGCAAAGTTATCTACGACTTTGACGGATTCGTTTCTAGATTCACCTAAGGTAAACTCAAATCTCTAACACGCGTTCTTCGTGTTCTTCGAGTCTTTACCTTTCTTCTTTGATCTTTGAGCTTGCCCTAGGGCTGACACTATTGCATGTGTGTGTGTGCTTGTGATTAGGGCAAAGTTCATGCTCGTGATTGTGTGTGGATTGGAGCTTGAGGCCACGGCTACCAAGGAGATTTCGGAGCTGTTCTTCATGCTCTTGAGTGTGTGGGAGAGAGTACCAGTGTTCGCGTGGATATTCGCGCCAAGTTGTTCAGGTGGGGAGAAAGAGTACTGCTGCCGTCGGGAAGACAAGAGTAACGTAGATGTATTTTCTGCTATGGGTAGGGAAGCCCTAACCCTACTAGTGGTTGAGCCCCAATAAAGTGCCTAAACCTTAGGTTTAGCATACTTTGGGCTATCACTGTTAAGTTTGGAAATCTTAGGTTAGATAACTATTGATTGAGGATGACCTTCTTTGTGTGACTATTGTGGTGTTGACGGTGTTATATATGCTATCTTTATACGTGCCTACATGCTACTTGGTGTGTGATATGCATGTTGTGTTGTGAATGTTGATATCATTGTTGTTATGTTGTATGTTGTGCTGTTGTGTCACGAAAGGATGCTTGTTAGCTTTAAGTTTTGCCGTATGCCGTGTTTGGTATCGGGTTGATACCGTGGATGGTGCCGTTGCTGTTATTCTGATTGTTTGAGGTTGTGGACGTGTTGTTTGAGCTATGGCTCGTGGACGCATGGCATCGAGGCTGTAGCCGTGTTGATGTAGTAGCATCATGCTGTTTCTGATTGAGTGTTAGGCGTGAGGTCTGGTATCAAGCCCGTTGAGGATGTTTGTTGCATATCATCAGCTGTCAAGTGGCGAGGCCGTATGACAGGTAGTATGGGCTACCAACGTCATACGAGGTTAGTTGTACCTGAGTGCGAGTACGGAAAGTAGAAGGGGTGGTCAAGTGAGTGACCTTGGGGATGTTGTCGGTATCGGGAATCGTTTACAGTGATGGATGAGGTAGCTCCTATTCTGTCGTGATACCCGATCCAGTCTGGTTTGCCCGACTAATCCCTAAGCTTTCCACGTTCCTAGCTAACGTTCCGAAGCGACCAAAACACCCTAGTTTCGGTGTGGAAGGGGGATGCACTCTTATTGGTCACAGAGAGCGGTTCGGTTTCTTGGACAAATAACTCCATTCCGATAAAGAACCGGTTCCGATGTGGAACCAGCTTTACGAGTTTTTGGCCGACATGCTGCATGGGATTAGCATCCCAGTCTAGAGGATTAATCTGAGTGTGAGATACATGGAGATGGATGCTTGCTGGATGTGTTGTCTTGAGAGATGTTTGGTTGTGTGCAGTAACTGCTATATCTGTTATACCTGCTACATGTACATGCTGTTGTTTACTACACTACTATTTTCGCTTCCGATTTTTACCATGCACATTATTTCTTATCTCCCTGCTGTTTCTTGGTTGTCTGTTTTGGATTATTGATTCGAGTGAAGACAAGGTGTAACACCCCGATTTTCATTCTTTTAATATCGGTAAATTATACAATTGAGATTATATTTTTATCTGAGGTTTAGAAAGTGAGTTTAAATAAACTAAGACCACATTCATACTCTATGTCATCGTGGAGAGCTATGGTTAATTTTTGGGTTGAAAATTCAGACTGAGCCCGGTCTTCATTTTCATTGATAGTAAGATTTTACTGATCAGAAGATCTAGTTTTGACTCATGAACGAAACAGTTAGACTTGGAATCGAATTTCCAACAATTTTGATAAATTTGGTTTTTCGCACTAAAAAGTGAATCAATATATGTTATGCGGGCAAAACCTTAAATCGTGTAAAGAACGGAGCTGAATACGGATTTACCGAAACCCGCTAAAGGATAAACTTGAAGTCACATCAAGTCAAATCACATGGAAAGGCGTGCCAATGTCAAGATGACGTTCTAAAATATCTAAACGCGTTCACACTGCGAAAAGACCAAAATGCCCTTGGTCTTTCTCCTAAATGACATTTTTGTCCCGGAAGGAAAAGACCGTTTTGCCCCTAGGAACTTATGAAAACCCATCCTTGCCCTCAACCTCATCATTACTTCTATAAAATATCTAGATATTTTTGAAGTTAGAGATAAAAAGACCATTTTGCCCTTGGTCTTTTGTTTTAATGACATTTTTGTCCCTAGGTGAAATGACTATTTCGCCCTTAAGTGAACAAATTTTTGGACACCCTTGTGCCTCCCACTTCTCACGCATAAGACCACTTCATGAAGGCCATCCTCCCACTTTTTCTACATCTTCGTCATTTCTCTTAAGCTTTCATCATTTCTCAAAGTAAGAACTTAGCAAAATTTGTGAAGAAACCACTTGATTCTTGGCCCATTTTCATTACTCAAGAGGTATGATTACTCTCTTTGATCCATGAGTTTCTTGTTCTTCACTTAGTTCTTGTTTTAAATCCATGATCACATAAGTTTCAACTTCTAACTTCCATCTTCAAAAATCTCTAGAAAATCATAGAAAAATCCTTTTAATGTGAAATCAATTTCTATGATCTAGTTTCATCATTCTCTATCACTATCCAAGAGCATGTAATCAAATAACATTCCTAGCCTGTTTTTCTTATGAGTGGCCGAAACTATGATCTTGAGGAATCATGAGTTTTGCCTCAAAGTTTTGTGTAAAAGGACTTGATCTAGTGTTATGTATGCTTAAGGATCATTGATCCAAGAGTTAGGAACTTTTAGACATCTCAAGCCCATTTTTCCATGAAGGGGGCCGAACCCTAACCTTGTTGGTTGAAGGGGTTTTGATTCAAATCTTTGGTAAGTGATTAAGGATTATGTCTTAATCATGCTTAAGGATCAATCATCCAAGATTTAGTAAAGTTTTAACACCTCTAGCCTATTTTTCTAAAAAGGGCCGAACCATAGTTCCTAGGAACTAGATGAGTTTGGTTGGTGCAACACCCTTTCCCGAGTGTCACATTCCCGAACGTTTATAAGGCCGAAAATATTTATTAATGCGGAAAAATACGATTTTTCTTTTTCTTTTCTTTTCATAAAGATGTAATGGGATTAGTAAAGGTAATAAATAATCCTAATAAGTGAACTTAGGTTCAACATGCATTACTAGGACGTACTGTATACTAAATACAGAAACAGAAAACGAAAAACAGAAACATCAACATTACTGTATACAGACATAAGTCTAATGTATGACTGACATAAGAAATACAATAAGTACTAGGAGTCATAGCTCCCAAAAGGTACTACAAAAACTGACATAGTCTGGCCGACAACAAAGCTAAAACAGAAAAAGAGTCCACCTCCGAACTCAAAAGGACTGCGGAACCGAACCATCGTCGCGTCCATCTGTTCAAGCATCAACAGCAAGTACCAGCAGAAAACATACAGATATGGGTGAGATTCCCGTTCATCAACACAACAAAACAGCAGTAGTAAAAACGGGACGACTCACCGGGTAACAGCGTACCCAACATGCTTACAAAGGTTCTCAGTATAAATCATGTTAAGCAGTTAACAACATAATAGCATGCTAAACATTTAACAGCATAATATAAGGCATCCTTAAACAATACAGCGATGTATAACAGTAAACGTAAATATCAATAGCCATAAACATCAATAGCCATGCAATGCAATGCAAAGTATATGACTCAATGTCAATGTCACTGGGTACTACTCTGACCCCTACTCCATGGAGCTAACAAAACATTCGGAGAGAGTGAATGGGAGGACATGTTCCGGTTTCTGCCAGCCATGAGCAAGATGCTACAACATTCGTAACGTGCACGTATCTGGCTTTACGGTAACACTCTCGACCAAACATGAAAAGTACGGCATCTAGTAGAGGATATCAGTGTATTGCACGGATTCGCCACGACACAGAAGAATCACCAACTGGTCACATGTCAGCCCTTCCAACCCTGATACCTCCAAAAAGACCATTGAAGATCGTCACCGTAAGATTCGCACCCGCATCAAGGTGTAAGCTCAACTCCTAGGCTCAAGGCCTTACAACTATGCACATGAAATGCCAATGCTTACACAAAGCAGATGCGATAAAGCAATGTCTATCCATTAGATAGACCTCAAGGTTCACTAAGGTTCTCTTCCCTAGGAACTACACACATCTTTGTTTTATAAAACATTTATCCATCGGATAAATATCTCGTGATTCCTTTGGAATGATCCAGACTGCTTTCAGAATCGCCGACTGTCCCCACAAACCAACACAAGTCTTTTCAGCGTGTTTTGTCCTCACTCACACGCTTGCTTTCTAGGAAACTTCCCAGAAGGTCACCCATCCCATAATTACTCTAAGTCAAGCACGCTTAACTATAAAGTACTTATGTTCTAAGCTCCCGAAAAGAAGATAAATCTTGTTGGTATGGGTAGTACCAATCAATTCTTATATGCCTTCCCTTAACTATACAGTCCCATACCTGCACAGTCTCAGGATCTCTCTCATTCCAGTTATCACAAGACAGAAACAATTGAACGATTAACCTGGATCCGAATCATCGGTCCGTCATCTAACTACTGTTTCGAAAACCAAAACGTTTCGTGTTTGTGTTTATGTCTTATGAATTATGTCTCAAGTCCTAAGCATTATGAATAAGGATTGAGAATCCTCTTAGATAAGTCTTTAAGCCTTTCTAAGATATTAATCCCTTGTCTTTCAATTAAGGAAACAAGTGTTGATTTCACTTAAGTCTTATGAACTCATTGATGTACTAAGTCATCAATGGTATAGCACATGGTCTTGTTCCACCACATACCATACTTAATTAACCCTTGTTTTCAACTCTAAGTTAATTACTTAACTTAGGTTTTTCACGCGTAAAACTTTACGATTGAGTTAGAAAACTCCTTTTGTAAACCAAACAACTTTTACAGTTGAAAACTCATTTGATTTAAAACAACATTTGAACTACTTACTTCTTTTCTAGCATTTTCTGAAACATGAAATTCGCTTAGCGGAATTCCATTCGCTTAGCGAAAATGAGGCAGTAATGCCTCCTTTGGAACTCCTCTGGTTCGCTCGGCGAGACACAAATCGCGTAGCGAAATATATTGGATTCGCTTAGCGAATATGAATTCGCTTAGCGCAAGTTCAGACGGTTGCACCTCTTTAGAAACACCTCTGGATCGCTCGGCGAGACAAAATTCGCGTAGCGAAACTTCACTTTATTCGCTTAGCGAGAATGATTTCGCTTAGCGAAAGTTCAAACGGTTACACCTCTATTAGAGACTTCTCTGGATTGCTCAGCGAGACAGAATTCGCGTAGCGAAACTTCACTTTATTCGCTTAGCGAGAATGATTTCGCTTAGCGAAAGTTCAGACGGTTACACCTCTATTAGAGACTTCTCTGGATTGCTCAGCGAGATGTAATTCGCGTAGCGAAATTTGCTGGGTTCGCTTAGCGAATATGAATTCGCTTAGCGAAAGTGAGGCAGTGATGCCCAACTAAGACTTTCCCTGTTTTTCGCGTAGCGAAAGTAATTTCGCTTAGCGAAATGTTGCCTTAAAACAAGACATCAACCTTAGGGAACCATTTTGATTCTCTTCATGAAACCACTTCTTTTCTCATTTTGAGTCACTTGATTAGCTAGATGAACTAAGGATAAGGTATAAAACATGTTTCACTTTGGTGAAAGCACTTTGAGATTAAATTTCATTTAAAGTCACTTAGGGTTTTTCTTTGAAAAACACAAGTTATTGAAAACACTTTCTTTACATCAAAACTTGACTTGTCCAAGAACTATTCATATCTTTCCTTTCCTCAAGGTCATGGCTAATAGCCAACTAGGAATCAATGTGAGGTTTTACTTCATCAACCAATCAAAGTATGGCTCACAACACTTACACAATCATGATAACCATAATACACATTACTACATCATAATCAAACATCCAAGTCCATCACACATTATGGTCTCATAATCAACAATAAAAAGTCCATACTTGATCTAATGATCAAAGTAGGTTTTCCAACATACATGAAAATGGTTTTTCATTCAATCATATCATCATCAAATTAAGCACACTACAATATACTCAAACATAAACTCATCATAACAATCTTGTTCTCCATGAGAACTTAACAAAACTTAACACATAAAAGTGAACCCAAACTAAAGGGTTTCACCCACACATAAACTTAAACAACCATCTTCACCACCACCATCTTGGTGTGATGAGGTTCTTCTCCCCATACCTGTTGAAGAGCAGATTCCCAGATCAAAGTCGGTTGATCGGTTTGTGAACCTCCTGATAGTTGTCACCAACTACAACAACCAAACAATCAATAATTAAACAACAATCAAACCAAACTCAACAATTCTCACAAATAGGGTTTCGGCCACCCTAAAGAGAATAAAGCTAGGAATTGATCTTGGTTTTCCATGTCATGGATTCAAAGGCATTAGGAAAGCTAAGGATGAAATCAAGTGTTAGAAATCAAAAATTGATGAAAAACACTATTCATCATCTTCAAAAGGGTTCGGCCCTAATGTGCTTTTTGAGCTATGATGAGAGTTGAATCATAAGCTCTTGGGTTTAGATAGAGAATGATGAGGTGAGTTCAAAGAACTTGGTCTCACATCAAAATGATTTTTCTACAATTTCCTATGGATTTTCAAAGTTTTGGATCTAAGAAATAATTTTCATGAAAATGAAGATTGATCTTGAAATAAAGAGATATTCAAGAAGCTAAGAGATCATAGAAGTGATCTTAGGAATCAAGTGATTCCAACAAGAACTCAAGCTTTTCTCAAGACAACAATGGTGTTTTCTCTCTAAAGTTGAAGATGGTGTTCTTGGCTCTTCAAGAAGGGCTGGGCTGCGTGAATGAGAGGGTGTGAGGGCTGAGTTCAGCCTTTAAAACAAGTCACTTAAGGGCAAAATGGTCATTTGCCAAAAGGGTAAAATGGTAAAAGTGCAAAAGGCTAAGGTTAGGGGTATTTTGGTCATTTGGCATCTAGATTTTCCCGATCATCATGACGACTCTGGCATACTCTCCCAAGTGTCCTGGGATGTTGCGATATCAAGATTATCTGTTGGCAAGTCTCGGTAAGTCCGTATGTGGCTCCGTTCGTCACCCGATTGAGAATTCCGACCGAACGAAGGTCAGGAAGTTATTTTTCTGAAATTTTTACGAAATTTAACCAAAACGTAGAGGATCAAATTCTATGACTTACTGTCTCGTTCACGGGTCCATCTGAGGTCTTCTGAGCAGTAAAATCATACTGTCAGTGTAAAAACGCAGACCGGACTCCGTTTGAGTTTTTGACTCAAAACTTAATCGTAGCTTCCTACGATATCGTCGAGCATGACTATGGTCTCGGAATATTTTATTTCTATTCCTAAGACCTCGAATAAAATAAAGACGTTAAAATACTAAAGAATTAGAAAACGTGAAAATCGGGGCGTTACATTCCTACCCCTCTTAAAAGAATTTCGTCCTCGAAATTCCGTGACTTAAAACTAAACCCACTCGATCGCTGAAGATTAAGGAAAGAAATTTTGAACAAAGGAAATTTTTCCTGGTCTTGGTCTCAGAAGAGAGTAAGAACGTATACAAAAGAATTTTTCCAATCTGGAATGAATACAGAAATATTCGGTATGCAAAAAGACTCTTCAGTAGGTTCGTGAGTGTAAAAATGCATAGCTAATACATGTTTACATCCATGACTCTAATAAAGTTCCTTCTTTCATAAGAACCTTCCAATAAACTTTGGAATCAAAAGATAAACAGTCTGGCAAAAATCAGACTGGATCACCTTCACCAAAAGTAAAAGTGATTAGACTAAGTTTCATCAAGAAACTTCCAGTATCAAGAAGTTGTTTATGTTATAACTCAAGAAATAGTCATAACAAAACTTTCAGTGAAGTAATACGAAAATGTCCAGACCAATGGACACCATATTACCAATTCAATCAATTGTCGAATACACTGAGGAATATGTAGAAGTGTGAACACAAATGTTCCCTTGCGATCAGGCAGCACTAACACGTGAAGTAGTCAACCTTCTCTCTAATCCTTGCAAACTTTCCTCACAGGCTTCAATCCATTCAAACGCTTTATCCTTCCTTTGAAATCACATGACCCAAAAACTTTACTTCGTCGAGCCAAAACTAACACTTGGACAACTTTGCATACAGCTGTTTCTCCTTCAGAACCTGAAGAATCACACTAAGATATTCAGCATGTTCTTCCTGGTTTCGCGAATAGATGAGTATGTCGTCTATGAAACAACCACAAACTTATCTAGATATGGACGAAAGATCCTATTCATGTAATCCATGAATATAGCTGGAGCATTCGTCACACCAAACGGCATCACAAGATACTCGTAGTGCCCATAGCGTGTTTGAAACGCTGTCTTCGGTATATCTTCTGTCTTCACATGAATCTGGTGATAACCCGATCGCAAATCAATCTCGGAGAAAACTGTCGCTCTCCTCAACTGATCCATCAAGTCATTTATGCTCGGAAGATGATACTTGTTCTTAATGGTAACTTTGTTCAACTAGCGCTAATCCACACATAAGTGAGATGTTTCGTCTTTCTTTCTCACCAATAGCACAAGCATTCCCTACGGCGACACACTGGGTCTAACGAACTATTTTCCCAATAAGTCCACCAACTGGTTCTTCAAGGTTTCCAACTCAACAGGTGCCATATGATAAGGTGCCATAGACGTTGGTCCTGTTCCTGGCACAAGATCGATCACAACTCGATGTCTCGAACTGGCGGTACACCTGGTACTTCAGGAAAGACTTCCGGAACCTCGTTAGTAACATGTATTCGTTTTGCTCCTCCTCCTCTCAAAGAAACGTTTCCTTGGTTGGCAGTCCAAATCCAGAATTATCCGAATCAGGAAAAACTAAGGTTTTGTTTGCACCGTCTAATGGGATATAGTTACAAGATAACCAATCCATCCCTATGATCAAATCCATTTGCGAAAGAGGCAAACAGATTAAATCAATCAAAAACGTTCTATCCACTACGGAAAATAGAACAGTTCAAACAGACTTTCGCAGTTATAACGGGCTTTGCAGAAAGTGCAAAAATTACCAAATATAAGGGTAAGGAAAGATACAGATAAGGTTCTACCTTCCACGACAATGTGACCGTGAATCAAATCTTCCTTTTGAGAAGTCTCAGCATCATCCCCAGTATAAACTCTACTCATTGCCTTAGGCTTCACTGTTTGCACATCATTGACAGAATGTCTAGCTTTTGAATGCACACAATCGCGTGAAGTATGTCCTGGCTTCCCACACTTGAAGCATATGATTCCCTTGATTAAGCATTCTCTGGTGACATGATTGTTCTTGCCACACTTCATGCACTTCTTTAGGGCGCTTCCAGATTGACTAATACTCCCACTGCTTCCTCCTACAGAACGTTGTTGTTGACCTTGCTGTTTTGAATATGGTTTCCATCGAGACCTATCATCACGACCATTGGTGCCTTTATGGAACCTAGTCGGTCTAGAGTGACGTTGCCTTCCTCCACGAGTCTTCATCAGATCTTCGATTACGAAGCATTCATCTACCAACACCGAGAACTCTTTGACCTCAAGAGGTAGCACCTCTCCTCGAATCTCGTCCGTTAAACCTTCTTCGAACTTTGTGCACTTCCACTCCTCATCGGGATGAAGATGGAAATACCTTGAAGACTTCAGCAGGGACTCAAAACGATCAGCATATTCTTTAACAGACATTCCTCCTTGACGTAGCTGCAGGAACTCCATGTCTTTCAACTCGTCTTGTACCCGTCGGAAAACACTCGTTCTGAAGAACTCTGCTAGCGACAACTTACAAGAAATCAAAAACATTACTACCCTGTCCAATATTATTCCCCTTCAGAAACAATAATGCAGAGAGTAACAAACAATCGTTGTCTTCTTCAAAGAAACACAACACAGAGAACAAACAACACAAAAGGATAGACCGAAGTCATCATCCTCTCCAACATTGTTCTCTCTCAGAAACAATAACACAGAAAACAATCAGAGAAAACACAACACAAACAAGACAGACCATAATCTACAAACCCCAAAAAGACTCGGCCAGCTCTGATACCAAATAATGCAACACCCTTTCCCGAGTGTCACATTCCCGAACGTTTATAAGGCCGAAAATATTTATTAATGCGGAAAAATACGATTTTTCTTTTTCTTTTCTTTTCATAAAGATGTAATGGGATTAGTAAAGGTAATAAATAATACTAATAAGTGAACTTAGGTTCAACATGCATTACTAGGACGTACTGTATACTAAATACAGAAACAGAAAACGAAAAACAGAAACATCAACATTACTGTATACAGACATAAGTCTAATGTATGACTGACATAAGAAATACAATAAGTACTAGGAGTCATAGCTCCCAAAAGGTACTACAAAAACTGACATAGTCTGGCCGACAACAAAGCTAAAACAGAAAAAGAGTCCACCTCCGAACTCAAAAGGATTGCGGAACCGAACCATCGTCGCGTCCATCTGTTCAAGCATCAACAGCAAGTACCAGCAGAAAACATACAGATATGGGTGAGATTCCCATTCATCAACACAACAAAACAGCAGTAGTAAAAACGGGACGACTCACCGGGTAACAGCGTACCCAACATGCTTACAAAGGTTCTCAGTATAAATCATGTTAAGCAGTTAACAACATAATAGCATGCTAAACATTTAACAGCATAATATAAGGCATCCTTAAACAATACAGCGATGTATAACAGTAAACGTAAATATCAATAGCCATAAACATCAATAGCCATGCAATGCAATGCAAAGTATATGACTCAATGTCAATGTCACTGGGTACTACTCTGACCCCTACTCCATGGAGCTAACAAAACATTCGGAGAGAGTGAATGGGAGGACATGTTCCGGTTTCTGCCAGCCATGAGCAAGATGCTACAACATTCGTAACGTGCACGTATCTGGCTTTACGGTAACACTCTCGACCAAACATGAAAAGTACGGCATCTAGTAGAGGATATCAGTGTATTGCACGGATTCGCCACGACACAGAAGAATCACCAACTGGTCACATGTCAGCCCTTCCAACCCTGATACCTCCAAAAAGACCATTGAAGATCGTCACCGTAAGATTCGCACCCGCATCAAGGTGTAAGCTCAACTCCTAGGCTCAAGGCCTTACAACTATGCACATGAAATGCCAATGCTTACACAAAGCAGATGCGATAAAGCAATGTCTATCCATTAGATAGACCTCAAGGTTCACTAAGGTTCTCTTCCCTAGGAACTACACACATCTTTGTTTTATAAAACATTTATCCATCGGATAAATATCTCGTGATTCCTTTGGAATGATCCAGACTGCTTTCAGAATCGCCGACTGTCCCCACAAACCAACACAAGTCTTTTCAGCGTGTTTTGTCCTCACTCACACGCTTGCTTTCTAGGAAACTTCCCAGAAGGTCACCCATCCCATAATTACTCTAAGTCAAGCACGCTTAACTATAAAGTACTTATGTTCTAAGCTCCCGAAAAGAAGATAAATCTTGTTGGTATGGGTAGTACCAATCAATTCTTATATGCCTTCCCTTAACTATACAGTCCCATACCTGCACAGTCTCAGGATCTCTCTCATTCCAGTTATCACAAGACAGAAACAATTGAACGATTAACCTGGATCCGAATCATCGGTCCGTCATCTAACTACTGTTTCGAAAATCAAAACGTTTCGTGTTTGTGTTTATGTCTTATGAATTATGTCTCAAGTCCTAAGCATTATGAATAAGGATTGAGAATCCTCTTAGATAAGTCTTTAAGCCTTTCTAAGATATTAATCCCTTGTCTTTCAATTAAGGAAACAAGTGTTGATTTCACTTAAGTCTTATGAACTCATTGATGTACTAAGTCATCAATGGTATAGCACATGGTCTTGTTCCACCACATACCATACTTAATTAACCCTTGTTTTCAACTCTAAGTTAATTACTTAACTTAGGTTTTTCACGCGTAAAACTTTACGATTGAGTTAGAAAACTCCTTTTGTAAACCAAACAACTTTTACAGTTGAAAACTCATTTGATTTAAAACAACATTTGAACTACTTACTTCTTTTCTAGCATTTTCTGAAACATGAAATTCGCTTAGCGGAATTCCATTCGCTTAGCGAAAATGAGGCAGTAATGCCTCCTTTGGAACTCCTCTGGTTCGCTCGGCGAGACACAAATCGCGTAGCGAAATATATTGGATTCGCTTAGCGAATATGAATTCGCTTAGCGCAAGTTCAGACGGTTGCACCTCTTTAGAAACACCTCTGGATCGCTCGGCGAGACAGAATTCGCGTAGCGAAACTTCACTTTATTCGCTTAGCGAGAATGATTTCGCTTAGCGAAAGTTCAGACGGTTACACCTCTATTAGAGACTTCTCTGGATTGCTCAGCGAGACAGAATTCGCGTAGCGAAACTTCACTTTATTCGCTTAGCGAGAATGATTTCGCTTAGCGAAAGTTCAGACGGTTACACCTCTATTAGAGACTTCTCTGGATTGCTCAGCGAGATGTAATTCGCGTAGCGAAATTTGCTGGGTTCGCTTAGCGAATATGAATTCGCTTAGCGAAAGTGAGGCAGTGATGCCCAACTAAGACTTTCCCTGTTTTTCGAGTAGCGAAAGTAATTTCGCTTAGCGAAATGTTGCCTTAAAACAAGACATCAACCTTAGGGAACCATTTTGATTCTCTTCATGAAACCACTTCTTTTCTCATTTTGAGTCACTTGATTAGCTAGATGAACTAAGGATAAGGTATAAAACATGTTTCACTTTGGTGAAAGCACTTTGAGATTAAATTCCATTTAAAGTCACTTAGACTTTTCTTTGAAAAACACAAGTTATTGAAAAAACTTTCTTTACATCAAAACTTGACTTGTCCAAGAACTATTCATATCTTTCCTTTCCTCAAGGTCATGGCTAATAGCCAACTAGGAATCAATGTGAGGTTTTACTTCATCAACCAATCAAAGTATGGCTCACAACACTTACACAATCATGATAACCATAATACACATTACTACATCATAATCAAACATCCAAGTCCATCACACATTATGTTCTCATAATCAACAATAAAAAGTCCATACTTGATCTAATGATCAAAGTAGGTTTTCCAACATACATGAAAATGGTTTTTCATTCAATCATATCATCATCAAATTAAGCACACTACAATATACTCAAACATAAACTCATCATAACAATCTTGTTCTCCATGAGAACTTAACAAAACTTAACACATAAAAGTGAACCCAAACTAAAGGGTTTCACCCACACATAAACTTAAACAACCATCTTCACCACCACCATCTTGGTGTGATGAGGTTCTTCTCCCCATACCTGTTGAAGAGCAGATTCCCAGATCAAAGTCGGTTGATCGGTTTGTGAACATCCTGATAGTTGTCACCAACTACAACAACCAAACAATCAATAATTAAACAACAATCAAACCAAACTCAACAATTCTCACAAATAGGGTTTCGGCCACCCTAAAGAGAATAAAGCTAGGAATTGATCTTGGTTTTCCATGTCATGGATTCAAAGGCATTAGGAAAGCTAAGGATGAAATCAAGTGTTAGAAATCAAAAATTGATGAAAAACACTATTCATCATCTTCAAAAGGGTTCGGCCCTAATGTGCTTTTTGAGCTATGATGAGAGTTGAATCATAAGCTCTTGGGTTTAGATAGAGAATGATGAGGTGAGTTCAAAGAACTTGGTCTCACATCAAAATGATTTTTCTACAATTTCCTATGGATTTTCAAAGTTTTGGATCTAAGAAATAATTTTCATGAAAATGAAGATTGATCTTGAAATAAAGAGATATTCAAGAAGCTAAGAGATCATAGAAGTGATCTTACCTTAAAATGATGGAAGATTGCTCAAGGAATCAAGTGATTCCAACAAGAACTCAAGCTTTTCTCAAGACAACAATGGTGTTTTCTCTCTAAAGTTGAAGATGGTGTTCTTGGCTCTTCAAGAAGGGCTGGGCTGCGTGAATGAGAGGGTGTGAGGGCTGAGTTCAGCCTTTAAAACAAGTCACTTAAGGGCAAAATGGTCATTTGCCAAAAGGGTAAAATGGTAAAAGTGCAAAAGGCTAAGGTTAGGGGTATTTTGGTCATTTGGCATCTAGATTTTCCCGATCATCATGACGACTCTGGCATACTCTCCCAAGTGTCCTGGGATGTTGCGATATCAAGATTATCTGTTGGCAAGTCTCGGTAAGTCCGTATGTGGCTCCGTTCGTCACCCGATTGAGAATTCCGACCGAACGAAGGTCAGGAAGTTATTTTTCTGAAATTTTTACAAAATTTAACCAAAACGTAGAGGATCGAATTCTAAGACTTACTGTCTCGTTCACGGGTCCATCTGAGGTCTTCTGAGCAGTAAAATCATACTGTCAGTGTAAAAACGCAGACCGGACTCCGTTTGAGTTTTTGACTCAAAACTTAATCGTAGCTTCTTCCTACGATATCGTCGAGCATGACTATGGTCTCGGAATATTTTATTTCTATTCCTAAGACCTCGAATAAAATAAAGACGTTAAAATACTGAAGAATTAGAAAACGTGAAAATCGGGGCGTTACAGTTGGATTTTATTAATTTATGATTGTGACTTGTTGTGAAGGATCAGACGGTGTTTGATTATTTGGAAGCATGCTGTAAAGCACGCAGGAGAACTGTTCAAGTGGGGGAAAGAACCACAATATCGTCGGGGAGGCAAGAATAAAATAGTTTATATTGATATGCGTAGGGTGACCTAAAACCTACTAGTGGTTGAGTGACGAATAAGTTGATTTTATGATATGTCGAGGTTGTATGCTTGCGTGTTAATGTGCTTAATATGATATATGTGATATGTATGTTATGCCTAGTAACATGTTTAGGGTTACTTGAATATGTATCTGAGTTGATGAGTTAATTTGCCTACATGAGTAGATATGGTGAATATGATTATTGAACATGATTATAGTTGCTTATGATATGATGTTGTGATTACTGTTGTATGAGTAGAGATAGGCAGTAATTTCTGATAAGTCGGGAGATGAACATGTGATGAGGAATTTGAGGATATATATGTTGTAGTGCTCAACCTAGAGATTCTGTTGATATAATTATGTCGAGACATAAAGTTGATACTCGGTTAAGCCGGAGAAAGTTGGTCATAGTTGTGCACAAGTTGTGGTTGAGACACTAAGTTATGATCCCGAGATGAGTCGGTGAGGTTCATGTTGCATCGTTGTTGTTCATCATTGTGTTGGTGTATGGTCGATTGATCTTGCCTACGGGGAGATGATCGTACCCACAAGTTGAGTTGTTAACGGGCGAATGTCCCGATCTAGTCTGCGGGCGGGGGGATATGTCGTTACCAACGCGTAAATGTTTCGACCTGGCCTGCGGGCGGGGGAATACGTCATACCCATGAGTTGAGCCTACGTGCTGTTGGCCGAACCCTACATTACGGGGGGTGGCATAGTGATGAACTAGACATCTTGATCTATTGGGGATGTCACGTAGTGATCGCGTCCATATAGTCGTTAGTTGTATGAGTGTGAGAGACAGTAGCTAAGAGAGAAGAACTTGGGAGATGATTGTTTGACACTTTGTGATGTTGACTGTTGCTATCTATATAGCTTATTTTATAGTTGTTTCCCTATTTATGATGTTTTGCTGTTTCTTATCCCCATATTATTCTATGTTGTATTTTATTTATTCTCGATCGCACGAGAAGATCCTATTGAGGAGTTGCCAAGGGAGATTGATAGCATACCTGTTGAACCTGATGCTGGCGGGAGAGCCCCGGACGCTAGTGTTGGGAGACTTTGAGTTGCTCTATTCAGAGGATGATCGTCTCTGGGAGATTGACTACTCTCAGCGAAGAGTAGTGTATACGGGCCCAACTACCGTATACGTTAGAGCTTTGGTTGGGAGCTCTCGTTACCCTTGTTAGAGTTGTGGTTAGGTAGACAGTCTTAGTTGTTATGGCCAGTATGGGTTTGAGCGAAATGTATTTTTGGGGCCAGAAGAGGAAGTCTTATGTACTTTATTTTGTTGCCATGCTTTCAGTTTATGTGTTGCCTACTCTGAGATAGTTGATGTTGTTGTAGGCTCTACTGATGGAGCTAGTACTTTTATATGTATGTTATATACAGTTGTGGTATCAGTGTTGATTGTTTTTAATATTTTTCGCTTTTTTATTAATCACGCTATGCTATAACGTTAAGAAGTTGAGTTCGGGTTACAAATGGGAACTCCGAGGAGGGGCTGTCTCACGAGGAGCCAGCTGATGGACCCGAGGGTACACCCTTTTATCATGTCAGTGCCGAGGATGCCGGTACTGGGACTGATTGAGATCATCTACCATGATGAGAGAGGATGGCGTGTGGACCCCTCTACCTACTTGACGGTCTACACGGGGCCGATCAGCATTCTTTTCAGAGGAGGGGCATCGCATGTGGAGGATCTCATAGGGCCGTTCAGAGTTGTCGAGTTTCTTCCCTTTCCACGGATTTGGCGCCCACCGAGGCAGAGGGAGAGGGCAGCACCACAATCATCAGTGGTATCCAGTAGGGGAGGCTTCGTCTACAGAGGTCAGAGGACGCGTACCGAGCAGTACCTGAGGACGTATAGGAGACGTCGCATTGTTGTGTCGAGTTCCTCGTCCGAGTATGAGCCTACGTGGGTTTATAGGCATACACATGGAGAGGGACATGGTAGCTCAGGGCATCCTCATCACTGACGGTGAGGGCTTGCCAGTGCGTCTCTAGGGCTGAGCGGCAAGGTTTTTGTTGTATTTTGAGGGATGGCTGGGGAGTGTTGGTGGTCTTTGAGGGTCTTCCTTTTGGTTGGATGTATTTTCGTTTATCTTTTCAGTTTTGATGTACAGCCAGTATGTATATATATGTACAGTGCCATAGGTTGATTGGTCTTATACGTTTATTTAAATTTTCACATCGGTCCCATAAGTTTTATTTTTTTCAAATTGTTCCTACACGTTATGTTTCTTTTTCATGTTAATCCTTTCTGTCAATTTCGTCCTTACGACATCAGACCAAAGCCACGTGTAGCACTAATATCATAGCCACGACATGTCAAAATTGATGGCGTTAGGTCGAAATTGACAGAAAGGACTAATGTGGAATCGGAATATAAAGTGTAGGACCAATTTGAAAAAAATAAAACTTATGGGACCAATGTGAAAATTTAAATAAACGTATAGGACCAATTAGGGATGGCAATGTGGCGGGATGGGTGCGGATAGTGCTTCCCCCACATCTATATCCGTCAATATCCATGGATATTTATGTGGGTAGTGGGTATCCATGGATATCCGTGGGTATTTAAGAGTCTAAAATAAAAAGGAAAGAAAATAAAATTATACAACATAATATAACAATATATTATATTAACATTATATAATATACTATATGTATTTTTAAAAAAATTATTATTATAGGTTTAACCACTAAAAGGTATGAAATAATAAAGAAAATAATGTTTATTTCATCTCAAAGTGATAGAAGTTGTCATAATATATAATATATATTTAATAAAAATAAATTATTATAAATATGCGGGTATCCGTGGGGCGGGTACTATGATCCTCATCCCCATTTAATAGGTATCCATTTATTATCCACTACGGATAATCCATGCGGATATCCACGGGTGCGGATAATTTTACCATCCCTAGGACCAATCAATCTATTTTGTCTTTTATTTATTTATTTGATTTCTTTGTTTCATTCTTTTGTGGTTACCTAATTTTCTTCGGATCCTTTTAATTTAAATAAATATACAAAAGGTAATAAATAAATAAATAAATAAGAGTGAAAAAAAGTTTTATTAGGAGAGACAAAACTCACTTTGATGATTTTTACGATTTGAAATATATTAGTATCTGACTATCGATTGAGGATACCCTTGTGAAGAGAAAGTGAAAAAATTATTAATTAAAAATGACACCATAAAATTGGTCACTAAGCCCAAACTTATAGCCCACTCTAATCTAACCCAATCACACGAAATATAATATGATTGATTTTGTTTTTTTGTTAAAAAATAAAGAAAGCAAAAAAAAAAAAAAAAAACTAATAGAATGATCCGTACAACATGTGACGTTGGGACCAAATCCTCCCTTCTTATTTCTGTCAATCCCTTGGTTATTTGGTGTCAGTTTTAGGACTATTATGGAAGACGAAACATAACGTATAGGATCAAAATATAATTTTTTTTTTTATTTTCATCCTATATGTTGTGTTTTATCTTTCATATCAGTTATTTCCATTAATTCCTTTATGACAACGTTAGTTTTAGAACTAATATATAAGATAGAAAATAACATATAAAATCAAAATGAAAAAAATAAAACGCATAGGATCAAAGTGAAAAAAAATATACAAGATCAATCAACATATTAGCTTATCCTTTATTAGCTATGTATTCCTTTTTCGTTCTCTCTAAATTGACAAATACATCCTAAAAGCAAGATTGATTACCAAAGTGGGATGGATCATTGTACCTCAATCCTGTCCAACACATCTATCCATCTCTTTGTACTCCTAATTCTTAGTTTTTATACGATTTTCCAATGTTACGACTTTGTTATACATGGGTTGTACTAATTTTTTAGTTGATTTATTTTCTGCGAAATTTAGAAACTTCCCACTGAAAGAATATTACTATATAACTCAAATTTGAAAACCGTAAAATTTAATTAGCAAAGTTGAACTTACATATGCCATTAAGTCTTATTCCATAATGATAACTCTGTAGTCCCCACCAAAGAGAGTAGAGACAAATTGTATTTAACGTATGTGAAATAACACTAATGATAACATACTTCTTCTAGGTCCCGTTGGGTAAACACCTTATTAAAGCGGTTATAGAAGAGCTTATGTTAGAAGCTTTTATACATAAGCTTCTTTTAAATTAAATTATTTAGGGTTTGGATACATACTCGGAAAAGCGTTTTTAAAATCTATATATTTGAGAGAGAAAAATGGAAGAGTTGATTTTGATGTAATTTCAAATTATTATGGAATATAATTATTCTATAAAATATGAAAACAACTGCTCGTATAAGATTTCACACAAATTTTTTAATAAACGAAAAAAATTGGCTTATGTTAGAAATAGAGCAAATATAGCGGATCAACTTATAGCTTACATCCATATGCAAAAGTGACTATTATAACTTGATATCAAATATGGTGGTGAATACAAAAGAATATTTGTCAAATTTCACTCAAACCCAAATATCAAATACCTCATAGTATTTAGTACTCACTGGTATATACACTCAACTCTCTCTCAGTAAACAAAGAGAATGCAAAAAGACCAAACTTCTCTACGAGATTTTGTAATGGGGTGTTTTCTGATGATATCCAAATGTTTTCAAGCAAATGGAATTTATAGGATGGAGTATTCTCACCTAGCCATCCAATAAGCTACAGAGTAACGTATTTTCCTCTAAAACACTAATTTCTTTCAACAACAATGAAGGAGAGAATTTGTCTCTTCCTTTGACTTTTCAAATATAGTAATTTTTTTAAAACCCCATATATTAACAAATCTCCACCTTGGCTTTAACTTTCTTGTGTCGCCTTCTCTTCTAATTCATAGTGCGGACACCAATTAAGTCCAAGCAATGCTTGGACTTAGATATTGGAATTGGCTTCGTCATCATATCAACTAGATTATCAGTAGTACTGACCTTTTTCACTGCAATGGTACCTTGAGAAATGATCTCTCAAATAAAATGAAATCTGACATCAATGTGTTTGGTTATCTCATGATACATTTGATTTTTGGCCAAATGTATGGCACTTTGACTATCACAATAAACTATTGTTATATCTTGTTCCAAACCCAAATTGCCTACCAAACTTCTAAGCCAGATGGCTTCCTTCACTACTTCTGTTGCTGCAATATATTCAGCCTCTGTAGTAGATAGTGCAATAGTAGATGGTTAAGTTGCTTTCTAACAAATTGCACTACCCGAAAGCATGAAGACGTAACCTGTCAAAGATCTTCTTTTATCAATATCTCTAGCATAATCAGAATCGACATAACCAATAATACTTCCACGAGTATTATTACTCCTATCATATACCAAGCCAACATCCGTAGTGTAACGCCCCGAAATCCTTATCTGTTATATTTAATTGTCTGCTGTGAATAAATTGATTCAAATCATAACTCGGCTAATCATAATTAATAATCAGAGGTTGATACTTAGATTTCCTTATGGAATTCGAAATTCAACCCTAATCTCATAAAAGGTTGATTGAGTTTTATCTGCTATTCTGGAGCAGAGCAGATAATACAACACCCTTTCCCGAGTGTCACATTCCCGAACGTTTATAAGGCCGAAAATATTTCTTAATGCGAAAAATACGATTTTCTTTTTTTCTTTTCACAAGTACTACAAAACTGACATAGTCTGGCCGACAACAAAACTAGACCACAAAAAGAAGTTCCACCTCAGGGCTCAAAGAAACTACTGGGCTGAACCATCGTCACGTCCATCTGTTCAAATAGCAACAGCAAGTACCAACAGAAAACATATAGATATGGGTGAGATTCCCGTTCATCAACACAACAAAACAGCAGTAGTAAAAACGGGACGACTCACCGGGTAACAGCGTACCCAACATGCTTACAAGAATTCTCAATGTCAAACATATTAAGCAGTTGACAGCATAATATCATGTTAAGCAGTTAACAGTATAATATAAGGTACTCTTAAACAGTACAACGATGTATAACAGTAAATGTAAACATCAATAGCCATGCAATGCAATGCAATGTAGATGACTCAATGTCAATGTCACTGGGTACTACTCTGACCCCTACTCCATGGAGCTAACAAAACATTCGGAGAGAGTGAATGGGAGGACATGTTCCGTGCGCGCCAATGCTTACACAAAGCAGATGCGATCAAGCAATGTCTATCCCCCGGATAAACCTCGAAGTCTACTAAGGTTCTCTTCCTTAGGAACTATACGTGTCTTTTGAAAACAAAACCTTTATCCATCGGATAAATCTCGTGATTCCTCCGGGATCGAGTCATCACAAGACTGAAACAATTGAACGACTGATCGGGATCCGAATCACCGGTCCGTCATCGAACTACTGTTTCAAAACCCAAAACGTGTGTAAACCAGAACAACTTCTCAATTGAAAACTCATTTGATTTGAAACAATCTTTGAAACTCTTACTTACTCTATTCTTAGCATTTCTGAACATGGAATTCGCTTAGCGAAATTGCATTCGCTTAGCGAAATTGAAACAATAATGCCTCTTTTGGAACTCCTCTGGATCGCTCGGCGAGTCATAAATCGCGTAGCGAAATGTATTGTATTCGCTTAGCGAATATGTATTCGCTTAGCGCAAGTACAGACGGTTACACCTCTTTAGAAACACCTCTGGATCGCTCGGCGAAACAGAATTCGTGTAGCGAAAGTTCACTTTATTCGCTTAGCGAGTATAATTTCACTTAGCGAAATGGAGGCGGTTATAGCTCCTTTGGAGACTTCTCTGGATCGCTCAGCGAGACGTAATTCGCGTAGCGAAACTCGTTTGGTTAGCTTAGCGAATATGAATTCGCTTAGCGAAAGTGAGGCAGTGATGCCCAACTTAGACTTTCCCTGTTTTCGCTTAGCGAATAGTTGCCTTAAAACAAGACATCAACCTTAGGGAACCATTTTGATTCTCTTCATGAAACCACTTCTTTTCTCATTTTGAGTCACTTGATTAACTATATGGACTAAGGATAAGGTATAAAACATGTTTCACTTTGGTGAAAGCACTTTGAGATTTAATTCCATTTAAAGTCACTTAGGGTTTTTCTTTGAAAAGCACAAGTTATTGAAAACACTTTCTTTACATCAAAACTTGACTTGTCCAAGAACTATTCATATCCTTCCTTTCCTCAAGGTCATGGCTAATAGCCAACTAGGAATCAATGTGAAGTTTTACTTCATCAACCAATCAAAGTATGGCTCACAACACTTACATAATCATGATAACCATAATACACATTACTACATCATAATCAAACATCCAAGTCCATCACACATTATGGTCTCATAATCGACAATAAAAGTCCATACTTGATCTAGTGATCAAAGTAGGTTTTCCAACATACATGAAAATGGTTTTTCATTCAATCCTCTCATCATGACATTCTTGTTCTCCATGAGAACTTAACAAAACTTAACACATAAAAGCGAACCCAAATTAAAGGGTTTCACCCACACATAATTTAAACAACCATCTTCACCATCACCATCTTGGTGTGATGAGGTTCTTCTCCCCATACCTGTTGATGAGCAGATTCCCGGATCAAAGTCGGTTGATCGGTTTGTGAACCTCCTGATAATCGTCAACAACTACAACAACACAACAATCCAACATTAAACAACAATCAAAGCCAATCTCAACTATTATAACAAAGAGGATTTCGGCCACCCTAGGTTAAAAGGTTAGGAATTGGTTTTGGTTTTCCATCTCATGGATTCAAAGGCATTTGGAAGGCTAAGGATGAAATCAAGTGTTAAAAATCAAAAATTGATGAAAACACTATTCATCATCTCCAAGTAGGGTTCGGCCAAAAGTGCTTTTTGAGCTATGATGAGAGTTGAATCATAAGCTCTTAGGTTTAGGTAGAGATTGATGATGTGAGTTCAAAGAACTTGGTCTTACCTCAAAAGGATTTTTCTACAATTTCCTATGGATTTTCAAAGTTTTGGATCTAAGAAATTCTTTTCATAAACATGAAGATTGATCTTGAAATAAAGAAAGATTAATGAAGCTAAGAGATCATAGAAGTGATCTTACCTTGAAATGAAGGAAGATTGCTCAAGGAATCAAGTGATTCCAACAAAAACTAAAGGAGCTTCAAGACCAACAATGGGGTTTTCTCTCAAGAACAACTATGGAACTCTAAAGGAAGAGGGGCTGTACGAAAATGATGAAGTGAGGGGCTGAGTTCAGCCTCTTAAAAGCTCACTTAAGGGTAAAAAGGTCATTTGCCAAAAGGGTATAATGGTAAAAGTGTAAAAGACTAAGGTTAGGGGCATTTTGGTCATTTTGCGTCCAAATATTTCCGAACGTCATGACGACTCTGGCATACTCTCCCCAGTGTCCTGGGATGATGTGATATCAAGATTATCTGTTGCCGAGTCCCGGTAAATCCATATGTGGCTCCGTTCGTCACCCGATTGAGGATTCCGCCTGAACGAAAGTCAGGAAGTGCTTGTTCTGAAATTTTTACGAAATTTAACCAAAACGTAGAGAATGGAATTCTAAGACTTATTGTCTCGTTCACGGGTCCATCTGAGGTCTTCTGAGCAGTAAAATCATACTGTCAGTGTAAAAACGCAGACCGGACTCCGTTTGAGTTTTCGACTCAAAACTTAATCGTAGCTTCCTACGATATCGTCGAGCATGACTATGGTCTCGGAATATTTTATTTCCATTCCTAAGACCTCGAATAAAATAAAGACATTAAAATACTAAAGAAATAGAAAACGTGAAAATCGGGGCGTTACATATAAAAATATTATCGGGCCCGCGAAGTTTTAGGCTTGGGCCCGGGGCCAGAAATATTTGGGCCTGGAGCTGGGTCAAGGCCCATAACCTAATATCCTCACCTAAATGTCACTATCACTCACCCTCTCCTTGTCTCCACTGTTTCCCAACAAGATCTTCATCCTTACCATTTATGGTAAGAGACCAACATGCTTTTCTCTACCAACCAAAGTGTCTGTAACAACCCAGTTTTCGCTTGCTTGTTATAAAATATTGTTATATATGTTATCCTTGTTGTTATATATATGTTATGTGTTTTTATGCTAGTGTTAGATGTTTAGGGACGTGTTTTAGGGTAGTTAACCTTAGAACGAGCCATATTAGTGATCCTGTCAGGACAGCATGCCCGTGCTCCCATGCAGCACGCCCGTGCTCCCATGCAGCACGCCTGTGCTCAAAGTCAGCATGCTCATGCTCTACACGCGCATCAAAAACGCGTTTTGGGCCTTTGGTCAACCCGTTTCGCTCTAATCCTTTTTATACCTCTTTTGCTCGCCCTAAAACTCATAGCCGCCATTCCTAGAGTTAGAAACAGCCATCATCAACTTTTCTCTTGGGTTTCCATTGAATCCTTGAGCGTTCACCAATCCTTGTTTGGGTGTTCTTTGTCAAGAACACATCCCTGTGGTGTTTTTTGTTGCGTTTGGGCAGCTTAGTGTTACTTTGAGGTAAGGTAACCAAACCTGTTCATCCTTTTCTTTGAATCCTTTAAGTTAGTGTTGAACCATTTCCTCCCTATCAAACCAGACTGCATTGTTCGTATGCCAGTGCTGTAAATGGCAACTAGCAGAGTAGTTCCCCAACGATCTAATCGAGGTATGTTTATAACCTTTGTGTTAGTTCCCTTTTCTTTTCCTTGTTTGGGGAATTAACTTATCTTTTTGCCTTGGCGCTCTTAGTCAAAGCTCGTTGAACCTGTTGAACTCGTCGGAGTAGTCAAATGTGGACTTCGCTTTTGTTGGCTCATAGGCTGGAATCGTCACGCCAGGTAGGGGGAGAAGGGATTAGTTTGGACATATAGGTTCTAGGGTAGCGCAAGATGAGGGTTAACCCATGACCCTATTTGTGTGCTATATGCCTTAGTTTATGTATGAGGTTGTTGTGATTGTTTATGCATAATGCTAATTGTTTAATTGATTTATATGACCTTGGCATGATGTCTATGATGTTGTTAATGATGTTGTTGATATGCCATGATTGTATGAATTGGTATGATGGATACTGCTGTTAAAACTATGTTAATAAAAGACATAAGGATGTTAGCGCTAAGCCTAAAACTAGGATTAGTCTAATTGATGTGCATAAAACATAAAGATATCGATGAGGGTTGACATTAATGCCAATGGGTTAGTCAAGAACCATAGGAATGATTTGGAGTGTTGAAATCTAGAGAATTACTAAGTTTCCCAGAACTGAGAAGGCTATTATAGTGTTGAGCACGCCTGTGATCTATGCCCAGTAAAGCCAGCACAACCGTGCTCTCAGTAACACGCTCGTGTCGGAAAAACGAGAAAATTGACGCTGTTTAGCACGCCCGTGCCAGATGGTCAGCACGCCCGTTCTCAGGCCATACCACTGTCAGAATTAAGAAAATTTCACAATTTTAAATAAAAATAGACTTAATAACCTTTTGGGATAAAAATATGACATAAGAGATTATAAAACGTGACCTTGAGGATAGTTAATGAACTAGGATAATGATATGATAAGATATAATAATGAAGACTTAAAAAGGAGATTATTTAATAAGACAATGATGTTATTGGTAACAATGTACTGTTACCAATGTTGTCGGTTAAATCATTCTTGATGCTTATTGGTCAAGTTTGATGTTGATAAATCACTTTGATTCTTATTGATCAAAGTTGATAGCTTGTGTTAATGGTGTTGATGGAGGTGGTTGCCATGTTGTTTGTGTGTTAACATTGCATGCATCATGACATGGTGTTGTTAGTTTGGGGGAAGTTACAATGATTGGGAGTTCGTCCGAGAGTATAGCGAACTAGCCATCCGCGGTGATTCATCCGAGAGTTAGGTGAATCGAACACATCTGTGGTGGTCCATCTGAGAGTAAGGTGGATCGGCTATCCAATGGGTTCACCCGCGAGTTTGGTGAACTACCGGTGTTGGTGCTTATTGGCCAATGTGGATATTGTAATACCCTTTCCGGGAGCATCACATTTACGAACATTTTAAAATACTCTAAAGCCGAAAAACGGGTTAATTAAAACATTTAAGAAAGATGGGGATGAATTTTTCCTTTTTGCAAGGCATAATTGTAAAAGCTCGTAACCATTTATGCGTGTAAGGTAAATAAAACATTTCATAATATAACTTCATAAGTTCATAAAGGCTTTACATAAGAACCCAACCCGACTACAGAAACAAAGTAGAATGATACAGACTCAACACAAAGGATTGGAGACGCAGCTCCTAAACACAAGATACTTAGAGACGCAGCTCCACAAAAAAAAAAAAAAAAAAAAGGAAAGGTACAGACACTCTGACACTCTGCACTAGCCGACAACAGACTACACAGGGAAACACCCCTCGGATCAACCGCTGAAGGCTTCCTCTGACTCCTCCCTTATGGAGAGACAAGCGAAAGGAATAGGAGGCATGGATAGATCCCCTCCCTCCTAATCTCCTCACTTATCGCCTTCCAACCAGAACCCATCAAACGAGACCTAACAGGAATCCTAGCAGGGACTACCATTGGAATTCCTATGGAAGACATCGCAAAAATTGCCCTAGGAGCAACTTTGCTAACAAGCGGCCTATCCCTGATGGGGGGAGAAGGCACTGAATGCATCGGTGGAAAAGTCCATCTAGCATTCCACTTACGAGTACAACCTTGACAGCAGACGACATGAAGACGAGCTGTTGAGCAATCAAGAACTCCTCCTCTGCGACCCTTGTGAATAGTGAGTGTGGCTCTTCCCATGTACTTTGCTAGAAGCTTATCATGACTAGATGTCCAAACGCCAGAACCACTAGGAGGCTCAACAGGGAGGTGCATCCAAAACGTCGGTTGAAGTCTCGATAACACAACCTTCTCGGGAGACAACCAGAGAAGCACACAACGATGCAATACAAAGTAATGAGGTGAGATTCCCATTCATTAGCACAACACATGGCAGAATTAAAAACGGTACGACACACAAGACAATAAAATACTATTCATGCACATCATACATCTCAATATCTTATATTATTAAATCAACAACATAAGACATCATCAACATAGGGTAATAATGTATAACATGTAAATGTATCCATCAACAGTCATGCAATGCAATGCGATGTACATGACTCAATGCCATATGCCACAAGGGTAAGAGTCTGACCCCTACTCCATGGAGCTAAATATAACTGGAGTGAGTGATTGGGAGAACATTGTCTGCGTTATCTTAGCCCAACATGTGCTATCTCAACAAGATTGCGAATTCGCTTTTACGGCTCATGCCAGACGTTCTTTACACAAATCGTGACTTGCCCGGTGTTTCAGTCAGGATGTCAGTGTTTTTCTGATGCATATCCATTTCACAGAGGAGCTACTCTCTGGCCACATGTGTCTTCCCCAACCCCCGATGTCCCCAAGATCCTCATGATCGACACCTCAGACAATCACACCCACACAAAGGTGTAAGCTCAACTCCCAGGCACAACGCCCAACTCATGCACAGATGTATACGCATGTCAAAATGCCACAACACAAATACGTACTACACTATCACTGTAGCACCACGTCTATCTCTTGATAAACCTCAGGGCACCCCTACGGGACCCACTTTCACACGACTTGCCATCAGTCGCCCATCCTTGGTTCCATTTCTTGCAATCGCGTACCACCTCGTCGTTCGTAACAAGATGCTCATGTCTTATGATACGTTAGTTCATAACCTAGATGTATTATGGAGGACAGGGTACACAAGGATCCCCTTCGTCAATCTTCTCACTTGTCTACCAAAGGAAATATTACTTAATTGCTATAAGTAACTCTTAGAGATTTAAACGTTATGGATTTCTTAGATGACCTAAATCATCAAGGGTGTGGAACATGATTTTGTCATGACCACTAGATGTTAGTGCATGTCTTTTACTAAATCTTTGTGAGCACATTATGGAACTCATTGAATTTCCTTTTTGAAGATAATACATAATTACTCTACTATAGTAAGATCTTAAAAATACTTTCCTTAATGATAAACTGGTTCATGAAATCCCCTTTTATCAAATATAGTTTTGAAACTCTATACACATACTCGTAAGGTGTTCAAAGATCCAAGATACATAGTACCTCATCTTTTGCCAAACTAACGTAAAACTTCCTTTAGAATAATACTTAGTATAAAAAGGGAAAAGATATTTTTCTTTAAATCACCTTTTCATTTTCAAATTGAAACTATAACTCTTTTATTTGGTAATATTTCAAAATTAATCATAGTAGTGTGAGGACTCATTGTTTTAAAGAAAATACTTACAAGGATTCTCATTTCTCTTGAAAGTAGGTTTACTAACCAAAACCTTTGGAAACCACATGAATCGTTTATAAAACTCTTTGTTCTTGAAAATATTTTCCTTGAAACAACATGATAAAATAGGTGGTTGATCAACATCAAACCCTTATATCCTTAAATACTTTTTACACGGGATCAAAACACTTAATTTACAACACTTGGTTCTTTGGAACCAAAACTTGAATTCTTTGGAAAACCTTTTTAATTTTTATACCCCTTATACTTTAGTATAAACGCATTAAGCCTCTTAGCATCAACATTTTAGGTTCCAAGCCCTAATTACTATGGTATGGCCGAATGCCTCCATGTAAGTAAGGTAGGTCTTTTTAATTTCTTTTGCCTTCTTGGAATCATTTAAGTCCATTACACTATTACTTGGACATAGAAGCTTTGACTACCCCTTTCTCTCTTAACAAGGCCGAACCTCACATGGTGTTTTCCAACAAAATGCAAGCCATCCAACAACATGCTAGTATCATGAAAAACATCTCAACATATAGTCATTCCATCAAGTAGTAAATGCATGAACAAGTTCATCATTCAAAAATCCTATCCTTAGGTCTTGAACCTAAGAATAGTTTTTCACCATGCCAAAATGATTTTCAACACTAACACTCAAACACAAATAGTCATACCAACATCATAACATACAATTCCAAATATCAACACCAAAACCCGTATGCAGAAAATTTCAGCATATCAAGCATCAACTTGTGACAAACATTTGATTGACCAAACGAACTTGGATTTGAGCAAATAAGGACTCATGAAATCTTAGGATGTCTAATTTTTGGTTATAAAATTCATTTTCACAAACAATAATCAAGTCAGTATAGTTTAACGAAAGAAGCCACTGTAGTCAGAATCCCAGACAGATATTTGTGCTGCGATTGAAATAGGTTTTCAAGGGTCAATGTTTTATGAAAACACATGCAATTTGTACTCAAAATGAAGCCCAAGATGTCTAGTTTCAGGATAAAAAACAAGTTTTGAAATCCAAGATCGAGGTTGAGAGAAAAACCGAAATGACTCACACAAGATCAGATCCGAAAATCACATTTTCCCAAACTCTTTTCAACAAAAGATGAAGGAACTCTAGGTTAGGGT
Source organism: Ammopiptanthus mongolicus (assembly GCA_039655645.1). Taxonomy (NCBI): domain Eukaryota; kingdom Viridiplantae; phylum Streptophyta; class Magnoliopsida; order Fabales; family Fabaceae; genus Ammopiptanthus; species Ammopiptanthus mongolicus. The sequence goes on along the minus strand of CM077349.1, from coordinate 36,276,795 downwards.
TTTCCCTCGCATAAAAATTATTTTCAACCATTCAAACACATCAATGAACACAAATTGTGAATACTTAATTTTGTCCGGTTAAAAAATAAAAATAAAAAAATCAATAGGAGTTTGGATCAGAGAGAGTCATAAGCAGGCCCGCTGGGCCTTGGGCTAAAGATGAACAATAATTACTATAACAAAAATAAAAAAATAAATAAGAAATAATAATGTTATGATTCTCATCAAATTGATTTAGTAAGATAAGTTTTTCCTTTTTTAAAAATGAAATTAATTTCACAAATCCACTAATGGTAGGTTTTCAAAATAAATTTGGATGATTGATTTTGATTTCAATTAAATTGATTCTGATCTAAATGATTGATTAACTCCATAATTATAAAGATTTGTATGATAATTGAATAATTGATCTTAATTTGAGTAGTTTAATTGTGATTGGTAATGAAATAAATTTTCTTAACCTAATGGCTAGCGATAAAGAGGATCAAAAATTCTCAAAAGGGGATCTTTTTTTCACCCGCTTCTGCCTCTCTCTCTGACTTTTTCATCCTCTCCCCCTGTTACCAAGTCTTCTCCACTACACAACAGTCTCCATCAGCCACTCTCCTCTCCTCTCCATCGCACCGCCACCGGCCAGCATCCACACTGCACTGCCGCGCCACTCCACCATCCCAGAAGCAGCGCCATCCCGGTTCAGATCGCCGCGCACCATCACCGCCATAGCAGCTCCCATAGCCACCATGTCGCAGTCTTCCCCCACCCTCGCAGCGGAAGCTCCTTTGCACCGCCGTGTCCCTCGCACCAGAATCTCAACACCCCTGCGCGTGTCCCCGTCACTTGCTGACCGCCGCACGAGCCGCCGCCGTCTTCATCTTCTTCGTGACAGTGTGGTCGTGGGTGTCTAGCAGAAGCATTTTGCTTCTGTTTCTATTTTGAGCCCCTTTCCTTTTATTTTTCTCTTGTTTATTTTATTTAATTTAACTTTGTTTTATTATTATTATTTTTTAATTTTTCTAGTTTTGGGGTCTGATGTTATTTGGGCCTTGGGTTTAATGTTCTTTGGGTGTTTGCTAGATTCATTTTTGGGGGCCATGCTTTACTTGTTGGTTATTGTGCTTTTAAATCTTGGTAGGCCAAGTCATTTAGTTTAAAATTTCTAAATAAAAATAAAATAGGTATTTCAGTAAAAATGAAAATAAAATTTAGGGATTAACTATTTGTGACAGCTAGATTAATTCTATTGTCTAGGACGCATGAGTTGAGACAACTCAGAAATCCGAGAGCACCTTTTTTCTAAAAAATATAATAAATTAAATTAAACAATCTCATTTTCGAAAATAATAAAATCATTATTGCAATGGATTAAGTTAGCAGTGGCAGCTAATTTATCCCATCTTTAAGAACGCATGAGTTGTGACAGCTCAGAAGTCCTAAAAAAAACCCTTTATTAAAAAGGAAATAAATAAATAAAATTAACCAAATCTCTTTTGAAATAAATAAATAAAATCAATCAAATCTCTCTCGAAATGAATAAATAAAATCCCGTTTCAAAATAAATAAATAAAATCAAACAAACCACAATCATTTTCATAAGAACTACGTAACTTTGAATTCCCTATCACACCAAGGGATACGTAGGAGCAGGGACCATCCTTGTCAAGCTAAACAATTTTTTTTTTTTTTAATTATTCTTCCTTATTTTAGGGCTTAAATTAATTAAATAATAAATCTTTCGCTTTTAGGGGTAAAACATAAGTTATTATAATTTTACACAATTAATTAGAGGCAACCGTTTTTTTAACGGACGTGTAGGGTGCTAATACCTTCCCTATTCGTAATCGACTCCCGAACTTAATTTCTGGTTAAAGACCAACTTTTTAGGGTTTTCCATTTTTTCCCTAATTAAAATAAAATTGGTGGCGACTCCTCCGAATCCCTTAATAATCTATTTTTCGCGGCGTCCGGACAGGACGGTCGCGACAGCTGGCGACTCCACTGGGGACAATTAGAGAGTCTGGCCTAATATAATTAAATGTGTAAAATTATTAGCTTTTTGTGTTACTCCTTTTTGTTTATTTATTTATTACACTAACTCTAGTTAATTTTCTTTTTTACAAGTATATTTTGGTTCTATTATGTGTTTTCTTGCAATTTGGGTACTTTAAGTTTTGCTTCCTTCACACAATACACTTATACATTCTTGAACATTTGTGAGTTTATAAGGGAGACCTTATACCCGGGCCTGAGTGCAATTTAAGATTAGAAAGAGGTTGAGTAGGGGTAGCCTTCTGGATGTACATCCTGTTTGGTTATCAGGAAGGCCTCACCTAGAGTTTAATTCCTTTCGAGGGTATTGCCACTTCTAATAGTTTACCTATGGTTGTGAGCAATATTTCGAAACGGGATCCTTGACTCTAGGGACCAAATCTAGAACTATAGAACCACCTATTGGGAAAGTCCACATATTAGAAAATCCGTTGACCCTTAGGGTAGAACTCAATAAGGTAACCTCGTTTAGGACAAAAAGGGAGCATGTTTTTTCTTTACCTATCTCTTTCATGTTTTGGTATTCATTTTGCAAGAAAAAAAAAGACCCACTTTTTAAAAGGAAGGGTTTATCCCTTTTTGTGAAATTCATTCATAACATGCATTGCATTCATAAAATTCATACATCTCATGCATTAGCACCATTTTGGTCAATAAAAAAAAAAAAATCATTCCATTCGTCTCATGCATTGATATTTTTTTTTTTAGGAGGAAAAAAACACATATTTTCATACATGTCATGCATTAATATTCCTGGTAAAAAATTTTCATGCATCTCATGCAATTTTTTTTTTACAATAAAATAAAATAATAATTTCATACATATCATGCATTACACTTCAATCCATAAATCATGAGGTGACACCAAACAAGACTCGTTCAAGCGGCCGAAAGAAATGAGGATGACAACTCAGTGCCATGGAGACATGATGGGCAAGTTCATTATTCCCTTTGGGCAAATCGAAGCAGTCATATTTGTACTCTATGTAAGCTTTGAAAAGGTCAACACTTTGCCATCCTCATGTTTTGGAAATTTTAGAGTAACCAATCCAGATTGGTTAATCGGTGGTTTACCATAAATGATGGTTAGGTTATATTGATCCCACAACCTATTCGATCTATGATTCTTGATCCATACTCACTTTCTTGAAGCATCAATGTAATGGATTTGCGTGCATATCTAATCTCGTATATTCTTGACATCCCCATCCATATCACTATGTTTCTCTCATCATTCGTATCTCTTATTCTTCTCCAAGTAACTTCCTTGGTTTGGGTTCATGGAGGCTCACGTTCTCGGATATTATTTTTGGGACATTGATGAAGCTCACATGTGTAGATGCCCTTTGCAAGAAAAAGGCGAAAAAATGAAAGAAAAATAGAAGAAGCAAAAAAAATGAAAAAAAATGAAAAAATAAAATAAAAGAGGAGCAAATAAATAATTACTTGGAGTACAACATTTTCTTATCTCTAAATTAATTTAATTTAAAGATAAGCAATCATGATTTGAGATGAAGATTGGCCATCTTTCTCTATCCTTCGCAAAATATAATCATTATCCCTTGTTACCCCATTTGAGCTTGAAAATTCTCTTCAATGAATCTTGGACACGGATCAACCCTAAACTAGGGGCAAGCATGAAAGAAATGGTGATTAAGAAAAATAAAGTAAGAATGTGGAAAGAAAGAAAAAGAAGAAAAAGAAAAAATGAAAATGAAGAATCGCATGACGAGGTGAGAAAGGAAGAAAAGAAGGAAAGTTAAGCGAAAAGCCCATGTTCTTGCAAATACAGGGATAGCTTGATCGAGCTCAATTCATCAAGAGAAGAGCATTGATCCTTGTTCCTATTCAACCCTCAAACACTTATTTGAGCCTTATACCCTTCCTTTTAAGCCATCAACCTTGGCCACGTTACAAGCCTTAAAAAAGTCCACTCTGATCGTTGAATGATTGCTTCTTTATCAACCTTAGTTTCGAGACAAAAAAAGGTTTGTGTTCTTCTGAGTTTTGACTTAATTGCTCCTTTAAAAAAAGAAGGAAAAAAAAATCGTTAGGCGGAAAACCTGCAAGGGCAGTCTAAGCAAAAATAAGGGCAAGAGCAGCAATGGTCCTACACTGGGGAAAAACTTTGCCCGACATTTTGATTCTCAGATCTCATTCTCGGGCGCCCTACACTGGGGTAGCTTTATTCTTCAGTTTCATTATCAGCGGCCCTATGTTGGGGCAACTCCGTGCTCCAAGGTCCTTTACTGGGGCAATTCCATTCACAAAGGGCTTGCTCTGCGGCAATTTTGTTCTCAAGCCGCATATATGAGGCCAATTTCATTTCTAAATTTTTGGTGAACAATTCCCATAATATCCAAGATTAAATCAGTCCAAATCGGGGCAACACGTCTTTCACTCCATGTCGCTTCTTATGAGTCTTTGTTTCTTTCTATGTAAATACCATTTGAACTGTCAAACTTCCAACATCAATTAGGAAGTTGTTCTGTTAGTAGCTTCTATTATTGGCATACTTTTGCATACATGCATGTTTATTACATGATGCTTCAGGCAAGGTGAACATGAGTTCAACAGTATAATTTAACCATCTAATGGTATTCCCTTGATGAACAACTCTGGTCAGAAGAACTCTGAATTTTGAATACCAGGAGGAAATAACATCCCCAAATGGTAATTCAAACAAGGATTCAAAGGAGAAAGAAATGTCTCAGAAAGCCATATTCATCAAAAAGTGTTTGGTCAAGCATTTTCTGAAGAAGTCAAATGAGTACAAGTTTGGTTTGACCTACCGAAACTCAATGAAGGGAAGAGAATAGCTACACTTTGTCATGACCCACTTTACCTGAAATGATCAATAAAAGCATATAAGAAAAGAGTGTGCCCTTGACAATTTCAAGAAGGAAATTTGGTGCTAAAAACGGGGTCTATCAATTCAAAAGCATCATCGTGGAAAGCCAGCCCCGCATTAGTGGCCTTATGTTCTAAAAACAGTCTTCCCTGGGGGAGCTTTGATTCTCGCAAATATGAATGGCTAAGATTGGCAAGTCTCTGAATCCAAATGCGATAAAAAGATACTATGCTTGAGAACACTAAAAAAAAAAAAGCAAAAAAATGAGAAAATGAGAAAAAGCAAAAGAAAAAAGGCAAAAAAAAATTAGCTCTCTAGGCTGAAAACCTGAAAAGGCAGCCTAGGCAAAAGTTAGAGCGGGCCGATAGGTTGAAAACTCGAAAAGTGCGACCTATGCAAAAGTTAGGGTCAAACAACGTTCAAGGAAGTCTCCTGAAGCTGACAAACTGGGGTACTTTAGGTTATGTCATGAAATGCCCTCAATACATGAAGACTGGGGCAAACCATTTCCTTAAAGCTGATAACGACGGTGACCAAAATCATAGGCATTAGAGACTAGCAATGATCATCCTCAGGAATATCGCTTGAAGAAATGTGAACGCCACCCCATCATCCCTTTTGAAAACATCTAAGATCACCGGAGCATAGTGGTCTCTTGATCAAGGGAACTTTCATCCATAATCATCATGAAAGAAACGTATCTCTAGCAAGAAGCAAAGAATCAGTCAAGCAAGCGAATTACAGATCAAACCAATGGACCCATTCTAGTTCATCCTCAAATTTGGCTACCACAGACCAAAGAATGGTTCAAAAAAAAAATAATATCAAGATTTTCATCAATTACTGAAAGCATCCTTTGCATCATGCATTATCACATCAACATCATTGCATCACATTCTTCACCTTTAGCGGGCATAGGGCCCCGTGAGCCATCGCTCTGTTTTGTTTAGCTTTAACGGGCACAAGGCCCATAAGCTACATCTTTATTAAGCTTTAGCAGGCACAAGGCCTCTTAAGCTTCATTTTGGTAAGCTTTAACGGGCACAAGGCGCATAAGCTACATCTTTTTAAGCTTTAGCAGGCACAAGGCCTCTTAAGCTTCATTTTTTTTCCAGCTTTGACGGGCACAGGGCCCATAAGCTACATCTTTATTAAGCTTTAGCAGGCACAAGGCCTCTTAAGCTTCATTTTGGTAGGCTTTAACGGGCACAGGGCCCATAAGCTACATCTTTATTAAGCTTTAGCAGGCACAAGGCCTCTTAAGCTTCATTTTGGTAAGCTTTAACGGGCACAGGGCCCATAGGCTACATCTTTATTAAGCTTTAGCATGCACAAGGCCTCTTAAGCTTCATTTTTTCCAGCTTTGATGGGCACAAGGCCCATAAGCTGCATCTTTGTTAGCTTTAGTAGGCACAAGGCCTCTAAAGCTTTGCTTTGTTTTTGTTTAGTTTTAATGAGCACGTGGCCCATAATCTGTATTTATAATAGCTTTAGTTGGCATAAAGCCTAAACACCTTGCTAAATTTTCAGGGTCCCCGTACCCATCATCTTTAAGTTTCGAGTTCTCGTACTCATTGCATTGCCGGGTCCCCGCGACCATTGCATTTTCAGGGTCCCCGTACCCATCATCTTTAAGTTTCGGGTACCCGTACCCATCGCCTTTCCAGGGTCCCTGTACCCATCGCATTTAAGGGTCCCCATACCCATTTAAGTTTTCGGGTCCCCGTACCCATCACATTGTAGGGTCCCCGTACCCATCGCATTTAAGGGTCCCCGTACCCATTTAAGTTTTCGGGTCCCCGTACCCATCGCATTTAAGTACCCATCGCATTTAAGGGTCCCCGTACCCATCATCTTTAAGTTTCGGGTCCCCGTACCCATTGCATTTTAGGGTCCCCGCACCCATCACATTTAAGGTTCCCCGTACCCATTTAAGTTTTCTGGTCCCCGTACCCATCGCATTGCCGGGTCCCCACACCCATTGCATTTTCAGGGTCCCCGTATCCATCATCTTTAAGTTTCGGGTCCCCGTACCCATTGCATTGCCGGGTCCCCGCACCCATTGCATTTTCAGGGCCCCCGTACCCATCATCTTTAAGTTTCGGGTCCCCGTACCCATCGCCTTTCCAGGGTCCCCGTACCCATTGCATTTTAGGGTCCCCGTACCCATCGCATTTAAGGGTCCCCGTACCCATTTAAGTTTTCGGGTCCCCGTACCCATCGCGCATTTAAGGGTCCCCGTACCCATTTACGTTTTCGGGTCCCCGTACCCATCGCATTTAAGGGTCCCCGTACCCATCATCTTTAAGTTTCGGGTCCCCGTACCCATCGCCTTTCCAGGGTCCCCGTACCCATTGCATTTTAGGGTCCCCGTACCCATCGCATTTAAGGGTCCCCATACCCATTTAAGTTTTCGGGTCTCCGTATCCATCGCATTGCTGGGTCCCCACACCAATTGCATTTTCAGGGTCCCCGTACCGATCATCTTTAAGTTTCGGGTCCCTGTACCCATTGCATTGCCGGGTCCCCGCACCCATTGCATTTTTAGGGTCCCCGTACGCATCATCTTTAAGTTTCGGGTCCCCGTACCCATCGCCTTTCCAGGGTCCTCGTACCCATTGCATTTTAGGGTCCCCGTACCCATCGCATATAAGGGTGCCCGTACCCGTTTAAGTTTAAGGGTTCTCGTACCCATTACATTTAAGGGTCCCCGTACCCATCGCATGTAAGGGTCCCCGTACCCATCATCTTTAAGTTTCGGGTCCCCGTACCCATCGCCTTTCCAGGGTCCCCGTACCCATTGCATTTTAGGGTCCCCGTACCCATCGCATTTAAGGGTCCCCGTACCCATTTAAGTTTTCGGGTCCCCGTACCCATTGCATTGCCGGGTCCCCACACCCATTGCATTTTCAGGGTCCCCGTACCCATCATCTTTAAGTTTCGGGTCCCCGTACCCATCGCCTTTCCAGGGTCCCCGTACCCATTGCATTTTAGGGTCACCGTACCCATCTCATTTAAGGGTCCTCGTACCCATTTAAGTTTTCTGGTCCCCGTACCCATCGCATTTAAGGGTCCTCGTACCCGTTTAAGTTTAAGGGTCCCCGTACCCATTGCATTTAAGGGTTCCCATACCCATTTAAGTTTTCGGATCCCCGTACCCATTGCATTTAAGGGTCCCCGTACCCATTTAAGTTTTCGGGTCGCCGTACCCACATTTTTCTGGGTCCCCGTGCCCATCATTTAAGTTTTAGGGTCCCCGTACCCATTGTCTTTAAGTTTCTGGTCCTTATCCCATCGCATCTCCTGGTGCTTGTACCCAATGTCCTCTAACAAAATTGGAGTTCTTGTCTTTACTCGTCACTTACAAAGATAAAATGCAAATTACGGTTATGTCTTTTATCTAGTAAGAAACAAGTAAAGAGGGGCAGCTGTGAACACTTAATTTTGTCCGGTTAAAAAATAAAAATAAAAAAATCAATAGGAGTTTGGATCAGAGAGAGTCATAAGCAGGCCCGCTGGGCCTTGGGCTAAAGATGAACAATAATTACTATAACAAAAATAAAAAAATAAATAAGAAATAATAATGTTATGATTCTCATCAAATTGATTTAGTAAGATAAGTTTTTCCTTTTTTAAAAATGAAATTAATTTCATAAATCCACTAATGGTAGGTTTTCAAAATAAATTTGGATGATTGATTTTGATTTCAATTAAATTGATTCTGATCTAAATGATTGATTAACTCCATAATTATAAAGATTTGAATGATAATTGAATAATTGATCTTAATTTGAGTAGTTTAATTGTGATTGGTAATGAAATAAATTTTCTTAACCTAATGGCTAGCTATAAAGAGGATCAAAAATTCTCAAAAGGCGATCTTTTTTTCCCCCGCTTCTGCCTCTCTCTCTGACTTTTTCATCCTCTCCCCCTGTTACCAAGTCTCCTCCACTACACAACAGTCTCCATCAGCCACTCTCCTCTCCTCTCCACCGCACCGCCGCCGGCCAGCATCCACACTGCACTGCCGCGCCACTCCACCATCCCAGAAGCAGCGCCATCCCGGTTCAGATCGCCGCGTACCATCACCGCCATAGCAGCTCCTATAGCCACCATGTCGCAGTCTTCCCCCACCCTCGTAGCGGAAGCTCCTTAGCACCACCGTGTCCCTCGCACCAGAATCTCAACACCCCTGCGCGTGTCCCCGTCACTTGCTGACCGCCGCACGAGCCGCCGCTGTCTTCATCTTCTTCGTGACAGTGTGGTCGTGGGTGTCTAGCAGAAGCATTTTGCTTCTATTTCTATTTTGAGCCCCTTTCCTTTTATTTTTCTCTTGTTTATTTTATTTAATTTAACTTTGTTTTATTATTATTTTTTTTAATTTTTCTAGTTTTGGGGTCTGATGTTATTTGGGCCTTGGGTTTAATGTTCTTTGGGTGTTTGCTAGATTCATTTTTGGGGGCCATGCTTTACTTGTTGGTTATTGTGCTTTTAAATCTTGGTAGGCCAAGTCATTTAGTTTAAAATTTCTAAATAAAAATAAAATAGATATTTCAGTAAAAATGAAAATAAAATTTAGGGATTAACTAGTTGTGACAGCTTGATTAATTCTATTGTCTAGGATGCCTGAGTTGAGACAACTCAGAAATCCTAGAGCACCTTTTTTCTAAAAAATATAATAAATTAAATTAAACAATCTCATTTTCGAAAATAATAAAATCATTATTGCAATGGATTAAGTTAGCAGTGACAGCTAATTTATCCCATCTTTAAGAACGCATGAGTTGTGACAACTCAGGAGTCCTAAAAAAAACCCTTTATTAAAAAGGAAATAAATAAATAAAATTAACCAAATCTCTTTTGAAATAAATAAATAAAATCAATCAAATCTCTCTCGAAATGAATAAATAAAATCCCCTTTCAAAATAAATAAATAAAATCAAACAAACCACAATCATTTTCATAAGAGCTACGTAGCTTTGAATTCCCTATCACACCAAGGGATACGTAGGAGCAGGGACCCATTGCATTGCCGGGTCCCCGCACCCATTGCATTTTCAGGGCCCCCGTACCCATCATCTTTAAGTTTCGGGTCCCCGTACCCATCGCCTTTCCAGGGTCCCCGTACCCATTGCATTTTAGGGTCCCCGTACCCATCGCATTTAAGGGTCCCCGTACCCATTTAAGTTTTCGGGTCCCCGTACCCATCGCGCATTTAAGGGTCCCCGTACCCATTTACGTTTTCGGGTCCCCGTACCCATCGCATTTAAGGGTCCCCGTACCCATCATCTTTAAGTTTCGGGTCCCCGTACCCATCGCCTTTCCAGGGTCCCCGTACCCATTGCATTTTAGGGTCCCCGTACCCATCGCATTTAAGGGTCCCCATACCCATTTAAGTTTTCGGGTCCCCGTATCCATCGCATTGCTGGGTCCCCACACCCATTGCATTTTCAGGGTCCCCGTACCGATCATCTTTAAGTTTCGGGTCCCTGTACCCATTGCATTGCCGGGTCCCCGCACCCATTGCATTTTTAGGGTCCCCGTACCCATCATCTTTAAGTTTCGGGTCCCCGTACCCATCGCCTTTCCAGGGTCCTCGTACCCATTGCATTTTAGGGTCCCCGTACCCATCGCATTTAAGGGTCCCCGTACCCATCGCATATAAGGGTGCCCGTACCCGTTTAAGTTTAAGGGTTCTCGTACCCATTACATTTAAGGGTCCCCGTACCCATCGCATGTAAGGGTCCCCGTACCCATTGCATTTTAGGGTCCCCGTACCCATCGCATTTAAGGGTCCCCGTACCCATTTAAGTTTTCGGGTCCCCGTACCCATTGCATTGCCGGGTCCCCACACCCATTGCATTTTCAGGGTCCCCGTACCCATCATCTTTAAGTTTCGGGTCCCCGTACCCATCGCCTTTCCAGGGTCCCCGTACCCATTGCATTTTAGGGTCACCGTACCCATCTCATTTAAGGGTCCTCGTACCCATTTAAGTTTTCTGGTCCCCGTACCCATCGCATTTAAGGGTCCTCGTACCCGTTTAAGTTTAAGGGTCCCCGTACCCATTGCATTTAAGGGTTCCCATACCCATTTAAGTTTTCGGATCCCCGTACCCATTGCATTTAAGGGTCCCCGTACCCATTTAAGTTTTCGGGTCGCCGTACCCACATTTTTCCGGGTCCCCGTGCCCATCATTTAAGTTTTAGGGTCCCCGTACCCATTGTCTTTAAGTTTCTGGTCCTTATCCCATCGCATCTCCTGGTGCTTGTACCCAATGTCCTCTAACAAAATTGGAGTTCTTGTCTTTACTCGTCACTTACAAAGATAAAATGCAAATTACGGTTATGTCTTTTATCTAGTAAGAAACAAGTAAAGAGGGGCAGCTGTGAACACTTAATTTTGTCCGGTTAAAAAATAAAAATAAAAAAATCAATAGGAGTTTGGATCAGAGAGAGTCATAAGCAGGCCCGCTGGGCCTTGGGCTAAAGATGAACAATAATTACTATAACAAAAATAAAAAAATAAATAAGAAATAATAATGTTATGATTCTCATCAAATTGATTTAGTAAGATAAGTTTTTCCTTTTTTAAAAATGAAATTAATTTCATAAATCCACTAATGGTAGGTTTTCAAAATAAATTTGGATGATTGATTTTGATTTCAATTAAATTGATTCTGATCTAAATGATTGATTAACTCCATAATTATAAAGATTTGAATGATAATTGAATAATTGATCTTAATTTGAGTAGTTTAATTGTGATTGGTAATGAAATAAATTTTCTTAACCTAATGGCTAGCTATAAAGAGGATCAAAAATTCTCAAAAGGCGATCTTTTTTTCCCCCGCTTCTGCCTCTCTCTCTGACTTTTTCATCCTCTCCCCCTGTTACCAAGTCTCCTCCACTACACAACAGTCTCCATCAGCCACTCTCCTCTCCTCTCCACCGCACCGCCGCCGGCCAGCATCCACACTGCACTGCCGCGCCACTCCACCATCCCAGAAGCAGCGCCATCCCGGTTCAGATCGCCGCGCACCATCACCGCCATAGCAGCTCCTATAGCCACCATGTCGCAGTCTTCCCCCACCCTCGCAGCGGAAGCTCCTTAGCACCACCGTGTCCCTCGCACCAGAATCTCAACACCCCTGCGCGTGTCCCCGTCACTTGCTGACCGCCGCACGAGCCGCCGCTGTCTTCATCTTCTTCGTGACAGTGTGGTCGTGGGTGTCTAGCAGAAGCATTTTGCTTCTATTTCTATTTTGAGCCCCTTTCCTTTTATTTTTCTCTTGTTTATTTTATTTAATTTAACTTTGTTTTATTATTATTTTTTTTAATTTTTCTAGTTTTGGGGTCTGATGTTATTTGGGCCTTGGGTTTAATGTTCTTTGGGTGTTTGCTAGATTCATTTTTGGGGGCCATGCTTTACTTGTTGGTTATTGTGCTTTTAAATCTTGGTAGGCCAAGTCATTTAGTTTAAAATTTCTAAATAAAAATAAAATAGATATTTCAGTAAAAATGAAAATAAAATTTAGGGATTAACTAGTTGTGACAGCTTGATTAATTCTATTGTCTAGGATGCCTGAGTTGAGACAACTCAGAAATCCTAGAGCACCTTTTTTCTAAAAAATATAATAAATTAAATTAAACAATCTCATTTTCGAAAATAATAAAATCATTATTGCAATGGATTAAGTTAGCAGTGACTGCTAATTTATCCCATCTTTAAGAACGCATGAGTTGTGACAACTCAGGAGTCCTAAAAAAACCCTTTATTAAAAAGGAAATAAATAAATAAAATTAACCAAATCTCTTTTGAAATAAATAAATAAAATCAATCAAATCTCTCTCGAAATGAATAAATAAAATCCCCTTTCAAAATAAATAAATAAAATCAAACAAACCACAATCATTTTCATAAGAACTACGTAGCTTTGAATTCCCAATCACACCAAGGGATACGTAGGAGCAGGGACCCATTGCATTGCCGGGTCCCCGCACCCATTGCATTTTCAGGGCCCCCGTACCCATCATCTTTAAGTTTCGGGTCCCCGTACCCATCGCCTTTCCAGGGTCCCCGTACCCATTGCATTTTAGGGTCCCCGTACCCATCGCATTTAAGGGTCCCCGTACCCATTTAAGTTTTCGGGTCCCCGTACCCATCGCGCATTTAAGGGTCCCCGTACCCATTTACGTTTTCGGGTCCCCGTACCCATCGCATTTAAGGGTCCCCGTACCCATCATCTTTAAGTTTCGGGTCCCCGTACCCATCGCCTTTCCAGGGTCCCCGTACCCATTGCATTTTAGGGTCCCCGTACCCATCGCATTTAAGGGTCCCCATACCCATTTAAGTTTTCGGGTCCCCGTATCCATCGCATTGCTGGGTCCCCACACCCATTGCATTTTCAGGGTCCCCGTACCGATCATCTTTAAGTTTCGGGTCCCTGTACCCATTGCATTGCCGGGTCCCCGCACCCATTGCATTTTTAGGGTCCCCGTACCCATCATCTTTAAGTTTCGGGTCCCCGTACCCATCGCCTTTCCAGGGTCCTCGTACCCATTGCATTTTAGGGTCCCCGTACCCATCGCATATAAGGGTGCCCGTACCCGTTTAAGTTTAAGGGTTCTCGTACCCATTACATTTAAGGGTCCCCGTACCCATCGCATGTAAGGGTCCCCGTACCCATCATCTTTAAGTTTCGGGTCCCCGTACCCATCGCCTTTCCAGGGTCCCCGTACCCATTGCATTTTAGGGTCCCCGTACCCATCGCATTTAAGGGTCCCCGTACCCATTTAAGTTTTCGGGTCCCCGTACCCATTGCATTGCCGGGTCCCCACACCCATTGCATTTTCAGGGTCCCCGTACCCATCATCTTTAAGTTTCGGGTCCCCGTACCCATCGCCTTTCCAGGGTCCCCGTACCCATTGCATTTTATGGTCACCGTACCCATCTCATTTAAGGGTCCTCGTACCCATTTAAGTTTTCTGGTCCCCGTACCCATCGCATTTAAGGGTCCTCGTACCCGTTTAAGTTTAAGGGTCCCCGTACCCATTGCATTTAAGGGTTCCCATACCCATTTAAGTTTTCGGATCCCCGTACCCATTGCATTTAAGGGTCCCCGTACCCATTTAAGTTTTCGGGTCGCCGTACCCACATTTTTCCGGGTCCCCGTGCCCATCATTTAAGTTTTAGGGTCCCCGTACCCATTATCTTTAAGTTTCTGGTCCTTATCCCATCGCATCTCCTGGTGCTTGTACCCAATGTCCTCTAACAAAATTGGAGTTCTTGTCTTTACTCGTCACTTACAAAGATAAAATGCAAATTACGGTTATGACTTTTATCTAGTAAGAAACAAGTAAAGAGGGGCAGCTGTGAACACTTAATTTTGTCCGGTTAAAAAATAAAAATAAAAAAATCAATAGGAGTTTGGATCAGAGAGAGTCATAAGCAGGCCCGCTGGGCCTTGGGCTAAAGATGAACAATAATTACTATAACAAAAATAAAAAAAATAAATAAGAAATAATAATGTTATGATTCTCATCAAATTGATTTAGTAAGATAAGTTTTTCCTTTTTTAAAAATGAAATTAATTTCATAAATCCACTAATGGTAGGTTTTCAAAATAAATTTGGATGATTGATTTTGATTTCAATTAAATTGATTCTGATCTAAATGATTGATTAACTCCATAATTATAAAGATTTGAATGATAATTGAATAATTGATCTTAATTTGAGCAGTTTAATTGTGATTGGTAATGAAATAAATTTTCTTAACCTAATGGCTAGCTATAAAGAGGATCAAAAATTCTCAAAAGGCGATCTTTTTTTCCCCCGCTTCTGCCTCTCTCTCTGACTTTTTCATCCTCTCCCCCTGTTACCAAGTCTTCTCCACTACACAACAGTCTCCATCAGCCACTCTCCTCTCCTCTCCACCGCACCGCCGCCGGCCAGCATCCACACTGCACTGCCGCGCCACTCCACCATCCCAGAAGCAGCGCCATCCCGGTTCAGATCGCCGCGCACCATCACCGCCATAGCAGCTCCTATAGCCACCATGTCGCAGTCTTCCCCCACCCTCGCAGCGGAAGCTCCTTAGCACCACCGTGTCCCTCGCACCAGAATCTCAACACCCCTGCGCGTGTCCCCGTCACTTGCTGACCGCCGCACGAGCCGCCGCTGTCTTCATCTTCTTCGTGACAGTGTGGTCGTGGGTGTCTAGCAGAAGCATTTTGCTTCTATTTCTATTTTGAGCCCCTTTCCTTTTATTTTTCTCTTGTTTATTTTATTTAATTTAACTTTGTTTTATTATTATTTTTTTTAATTTTTCTAGTTTTGGGGTCTGATGTTATTTGGGCCTTGGGTTTAATGTTCTTTGGGTGTTTGCTAGATTCATTTTTGGGGGCCATGCTTTACTTGTTGGTTATTGTGCTTTTAAATCTTGGTAGGCCAAGTCATTTAGTTTAAAATTTCTAAATAAAAATAAAATAGATATTTCAGTAAAAATGAAAATAAAATTTAGGGATTAACTAGTTGTGACAGCTTGATTAATTCTATTGTCTAGGATGCCTGAGTTGAGACAACTCAGAAATCCTAGAGCACCTTTTTTCTAAAAAATATAATAAATTAAATTAAACAATCTCATTTTCGAAAATAATAAAATCATTATTGCAATGGATTAAGTTAGCAGTGACAGCTAATTTATCCCATCTTTAAGAACGCATGAGTTGTGACAACTCAGGAGTCCTAAAAAAAACCCTTTATTAAAAAGGAAATAAATAAATAAAATTAACCAAATCTCTTTTGAAATAAATAAATAAAATCAATCAAATCTCTCTCGAAATGAATAAATAAAATCCCCTTTCAAAATAAATAAATAAAATCAAACAAACCACAATCATTTTCATAAGAACTACGTAGCTTTGAATTCCCTATCACACCAAGGGATATGTAGGAGCAGGGACCCATTGCATTGCCGGGTCCCCGCACCCATTGCATTTTCAGGGCCCCCGTACCCATCATCTTTAAGTTTCGGGTCCCCGTACCCATCGCCTTTCCAGGGTCCCCGTACCCATTGCATTTTAGGGTCCCCGTACCCATCGCATTTAAGGGTCCCCGTACCCATTTACGTTTTCGGGTCCCCGTACCCATCGCATTTAAGGGTCCCCGTACCCATCATCTTTAAGTTTCGGGTCCCCGTACCCATCGCCTTTCCAGGGTCCCCGTACCCATTGCATTTTAGGGTCCCCGTACCCATCGCATTTAAGGGTCCCCATACCCATTTAAGTTTTCGGGTCCCCGTATCCATCGCATTGCTGGGTCCCCACACCCATTGCATTTTCAGGGTCCCCGTACCGATCATCTTTAAGTTTCGGGTCCCTGTACCCATTGCATTGCCGGGTCCCCGCACCCATTGCATTTTTAGGGTCCCCGTACCCATCATCTTTAAGTTTCGGGTCCCCGTACCCATCGCCTTTCCAGGGTCCTCGTACCCATTGCATTTTAGGGTCCCCGTACCCATCGCATATAAGGGTGCCCGTACCCGTTTAAGTTTAAGGGTTCTCGTACCCATTACATTTAAGGGTCCCCGTACCCATCGCATGTAAGGGTCCCCGTACCCATCATCTTTAAGTTTCGGGTCCCCGTACCCATCGCCTTTCCAGGGTCCCCGTACCCATCGCATTTTAGGGTCCCCGTACCCATCGCATTTAAGGGTCCCCGTACCCATTTAAGTTTTCGGGTCCCCGTACCCATTGCATTGCCGGGTCCCCACACCCATTGCATTTTCAGGGTCCCCGTACCCATCATCTTTAAGTTTCGGGTCCCCGTACCCATCGCCTTTCCAGGGTCCCCGTACCCATTGCATTTTAGGGTCACCGTACCCATCTCATTTAAGGGTCCTCGTACCCATTTAAGTTTTCTGGTCCCCGTACCCATCGCATTTAAGGGTCCTCGTACCCGTTTAAGTTTAAGGGTCCCCGTACCCATTGCATTTAAGGGTTCCCATACCCATTTAAGTTTTCGGATCCCCGTACCCATTGCATTTAAGGGTCCCCGTACCCATTTAAGTTTTCGGGTCGCCGTACCCACATTTTTCCGGGTCCCCGTGCCCATCATTTAAGTTTTAGGGTCCCCGTACCCATTGTCTTTAAGTTTTTGGTCCTTATCCCATCGCATCTCCTGGTGCTTGTACCCAATGTCCTCTAACAAAATTGGAGTTCTTGTCTTTACTCGTCACTTACAAAGATAAAATGCAAATTACGGTTATGTCTTTTATCTAGTAAGAAACAAGTAAAGAGGGGCAGCTGTGAACACTTAATTTTGTCCGGTTAAAAAATAAAAATAAAAAAATCAATAGGAGTTTGGATCAGAGAGAGTCATAAGCAGGCCCGCTGGGCCTTGGGCTAAAGATGAACAATAATTACTATAACAAAAATAAAAAAATAAATAAGAAATAATAATGTTATGATTCTCATCAAATTGATTTAGTAAGATAAGTTTTTCCTTTTTTAAAAATGAAATTAATTTCATAAATCCACTAATGGTAGGTTTTCAAAATAAATTTGGATGATTGATTTTGATTTCAATTAAATTGATTCTGATCTAAATGATTGATTAACTCCATAATTATAAAGATTTGAATGATAATTGAATAATTGATCTTAATTTGAGCAGTTTAATTGTGATTGGTAATGAAATAAATTTTCTTAACCTAATGGCTAGCTATAAGGAGGATCAAAAATTCTCAAAAGGCGATCTTTTTTTCCCCCGCTTCTGCCTCTCTCTATGACTTTTTCATCCTCTACCCCTGTTACCAAGTCTTCTCCACTACACAACAGTCTCCATCAGCCACTCTCCTCTCCTCTCCACCGCACCGCCGCCGGCCAGCATCCACACTGCACTGCCGCGCCACTCCACCATCCCAGAAGCAGCGCCATCCCGGTTCAGATCGCCGCGCACCATCACCGCCATAGCAGCTCCTATAGCCACCATGTCGCAGTCTTCCCCCACCCTCGCAGCGGAAGCTCCTTAGCACCACCGTGTCCCTCGCACCAGAATCTCAACACCCCTGCGCGTGTCCCCGTCACTTGCTGACCGCCGCACGAGCCGCCGCTGTCTTCATCTTCTTCGTGACAGTGTGGTCGTGGGTGTCTAGCAGAAGCATTTTGCTTCTATTTCTATTTTGAGCCCCTTTCCTTTTATTTTTCTCTTGTTTATTTTATTTAATTTAACTTTGTTTTATTATTATTTTTTTTAATTTTTCTAGTTTTGGGGTCTGATGTTATTTGGGCCTTGGGTTTAATGTTCTTTGGGTGTTTGCTAGATTCATTTTTGGGGGCCATGCTTTACTTGTTGGTTATTGTGCTTTTAAATCTTGGTAGGCCAAGTCATTTAGTTTAAAATTTCTAAATAAAAATAAAATAGATATTTCAGTAAAAATGAAAATAAAATTTAGGGATTAACTAGTTGTGACAGCTTGATTAATTCTATTGTCTAGGATGCTTGAGTTGAGACAACTCAGAAATCCTAGAGCACCTTTTTTCTAAAAAATATAATAAATTAAATTAAACAATCTCATTTTCGAAAATAATAAAATCATTATTGCAATGGATTAAGTTAGCAGTGACAGCTAATTTATCCCATCTTTAAGAACGCATGAGTTGTGACAACTCAGGAGTCCTAAAAAAAACCCTTTATTAAAAAGGAAATAAATAAGTAAAATTAACCAAATCTCTTTTGAAATAAATAAATAAAATCAATCAAATCTCTCTCGAAATGAATAAATAAAATCCCCTTTCAAAATAAATAAATAAAATCAAACAAACCACAATCATTTTCATAAGAACTACGTAGCTTTGAATTCCCTATCACACCAAGGGATACGTAGGAGCAGGGACCATCCTTGTCAAGCTAAACAATTTTTTTTTTTAATTATTCTTCCTTATTTTAGGGCTTAAATTAATTAAATAATAAATCTTTCCCTTTTAGGGGTAAAACATAAGTTATTATAATTTTACACAATTAGTTAGAGGCAACCGTTTTTTTAACGGACGTGTAGGGTGCTAATACCTTCCCTATTCGTAATCGACTCCCGAACTTAATTTCTGGTTAAAGACCAACTTTTTAGGGTTTTCCATTTTTTCCCTAATTAAAATAAAATTGGTGGCGACTCCTCCGAATCCCTTAATAATCTATTTTTCGCGGCGTCCGGACGGGACGGTCGCAACACAAATCAAGCAACAAATAACTATTACAACATTATTCTCATAGAAAACCAAATAGACAAAGAAGGAAACCATTGGTTTAGGGTTTTCCCCAAACCAAACCCATAAACCATCTTCACCACTACCAATGTGGTGTGATGAGGTTCACTCCCCCATTACCTCTTGTAGATCCTTAGGATGAGCAAAACTCCAAGCTCCAAGAAAGAGTGACAAGGCCAAATCTTCATAAAAAAAGAAAAGGTCAGATCTTGAACTTGTTTCACAAAAATCATGAACAAGAAGTTGTTTCATGATTCTAAGAAAAGATATGAAGACAAAAGTAAGATTAGAGACTTACTTAATCAAGAACACATGATGAATAAGGTTGGTGTTCTTGAGGGTCAAGAACCAAGTTCCTCCAATCAAGAAACTTTCTTCAGCAAAGATGATCTAGAGATCAAGACAAGAACAACTATGGTTTTAGATTTTTGAAACAAGTTTTGATTCATAAGATATGAAGCCAAAACCGTATGAACACTTAAGAGAGAGAGGAGATGATTTTTTTTCCAAGTTCATGAAGGACTAGTTTTGATTCAAGTAAGTAGAAAAAGATGGTGTTTTGGTGTCTTAAAAACCATAAGGCCGTGGGCCTTTTCTCAACTTTGGGGCAACCAACTTAAATCAAATGCTTAGGTAAAATAATAGGTAATTAAGTGTTTAGGACCAAGAATTTAATTCAAAAAGCTAATGATATTTGATGGACATTGTGTAAATAATCCAAGGGCCAAGAATTAAAGAGGTAATACTGGTTGATCTCATATTAAAAGAAGTAGAGATTAACCATAAATAGGTTAATTGGCTTTCTCCATAAAAGGAAAAGATGTTAGATTATTAACTAAGAGTCATAAGAATTTAATCCATTGGTTAAAGGAATGAAAAGGTGATGACGTCTCGTGAAACGTGCAAAGCAGTCATGAACTACTCCTGGCTCCGGGCCAGAATAACTTCCCGACTTCGTACCAGATTACTTCCCGACCCTGACACGCATCCCAAGGTAAAGCGGTCCCGATTAAAATAATAATATTTTTACCGGTTCCAGCTCAAAACAACACACTAGGTTCAAAACAACACCTTATGATTATTAAGCTCATAATTGAAATTCAAATATGAATTTCCAATCATCAACTATTATTATAATTATGATTAATCGAATTGTGTTATCAGTCAAGTTATTCACACAAACAGTTAAAAGACAGACATAGGGTTTTTGGGATGTTACAGATATGTAACTCTAAAATCATATTCCTGAGCTAGTTATTGGATCCACATTTCATATGGAGTAGCGGAGTAGTTTTGCATCGCATAACATGCTTATAATGTGATATGATGGAATGTGTTATAACATGTTATATTATGATGTTTTATATGCTGCATGATCATCTTGCTAAATGCTCTATTACCATTTATGTTTATACGTATTGTTCCTTGCTCCCTACTATTGTTGTTGTTGTTGTTTTGCATGTACCTTTAGTTATGCAGAGGATGGTGAGCAACCAACTGAGGAGTGATCTCGAGGAGATCGCTTGCTCATAGTATAGTTTAGTTATGTTCGTTGTTTTTCCGATGTATTATCGGTAGTGGTTAACAGCTTTGATCTGTGACATCGAGATTTGGGATATTTTATGTTTATGTTTTTCGTAGTTTTTATTTATGTTTAAATGTTTTGGATCATGTGGAACTTGTTACCCTTTGGTTTAAATTTATGGATTTTATTTTATACGATATATTTTTAATATTATCGTATGCGGAGTAGCAGGTGTCACATTTAGTGGTATCAGAACCGATCTGTCCTTCAGGCCGGGGTATGTGTCTGTTGTGTTTTCTTCTGTGTACTCTTATATGATTATCTATACCTAGCATAAATGATGATAAAGGATTATGTGAACCTTAGTTTATTTTCTTTCTTAACTTTATGTGTTCAGCGGTTCCCTTTGGACAATGTAGGAGGTTATGGCTGGTAGGAATGATCGTGCGATTGCTGATGCTCTGGCACTGCTGGCTAATACCATTGCTCAGAACAGCAACCAGAACTAGAATCATCATGGAGGAGCTGCTGAGTTTTAGGGTTTGGACAAGTTCCAGAGGAACAACCCGCCTTCGTTTAAGGGAGCTTATGATCCCGAAGGAGGTCTTCTATGGATTCGCGAGCTCGAGAAGATCTTTCGGGCTATGGCATGCACTGATGCTCAGAAGGTCACTTTTGGGACTTTAATGCTAGTTGAGGAAGCCGAGCATTGATGGGAGAGTTATGGAAGCTGAAGGTGTTGCAGTCACTTGGATTGCCTTCAAGGAGATGTTCTTGGGGAAGTACTTTCTAGTTGACATCTGTGACAAGAAGGAGATCGAGTTTCTGGCTCTAAAGCTGGAAAATATGTCCTTTGGGGTGTATGCTGCAAGGTTAAAGGAGCTCGCTCGTTACTACACGCTCTATCAATATATGAATGATGTCCCCTGCAAGTGTGTGAAGTTTGAAGATGGTCTGCGCCTAGGGATTAAGCAAGCCATCAGCTACCAGCAGATTCGAGTCTTTCCAGTTCTTGTGAACAAGTGTAGGATCTTTGAAGACGCCTACAAATATAAATTTGTGCATCGCAAGAGTGCAAGTTCACAAGGTAACAAGAAGACAACTCAACAAGATAGAGAGGAATGACATCTGGCGCAGGTAAGCCATGATTTCAAACAAGTCAGCAAGAAGCCATAGTATGCTACGAGGTTGACCAGTGACAAAGGATTTTCTGCCCTTAGGACAATCAAGTGTGGCAAGTGTGGAAAGGGTCACTTCACTTGCGAGTGCAAGGAAACTGATGTCATCTGCTTCAAATGTGGGAAGCTAGGCTACATGAGCCGTGATTGTGGTGGCAGAACAAAGTCAGAGCCGCACAGTGCTACCGAGAGTCAAAGTTCTCAGGCCAATTGACTGAAGGCAAGTGGGAGAGTACATCTTCACCCTTAGTGGAGATGAAGCATCTCAATCCGCAGATCTGTTTCGAGGTAAGAGTCTCCTCAAAGGGATTTCTTCTTTTCTGTTGTTTGGTTCAGATGTCTTGTCTTCTTTTCCTTCGTTTGCTCCACATGTTTTAGAAACCTTAAGTTGTTTGTTCCTTATCTTGAGCATGATCTAGTTGTTGTTGTACCTGTAAGTAAGCCTTTTATCCCTCCCCATGTTCCGTAAAGGTTGTTCTTTTATCATTAATAAAAAAACTTCATAGTTGACCTTGTGTGAGTTTATCTCTTAAACTATTAGGTGCTGTTTTTGTTATGGACCGGTTGTCTGCCAACCATGTCCGAGCTTGTAGAAATTTCGAGGACGAAATTTTTATAATGGGGTGGAATTGTAACACCCCAGTTTTCGCTTGCTTGTTATAAAGTGTTGTTATATATGTTATCCTTGTTGTTATATATATGTTATGTGTTGTTATACTTGTGTTAGATGTTTAGGGACGTGTTTTAGGGTATTTAACCTTAGAACGAGCAATATCAGTGATCCTGTCAGGATAGCACGCCCGTGCTCCAGTGCAGCACGCCCATGCTCTACGCGCGCACCAGAAATGCGTTTTAGGCCTTAGATCGACCCGTTTCGCTCTAATCCTTTTTATACCTCTTTTGATGGCCCTAAAACTCATAGCCGTCATTCCTAGAGTTAGAAACAACCATCATCAACCTTTCTCTTGGGTTCGCATTGAATCATTGAGCATTCCCCAATCCTTGTTTGGGTGTTCTTCGTCAAAAACACATCCCTGTGGTGTTTTCTGTTGCGTTTGGGGATAAGCTGCTTGCTTAGTGTTACTCTGAGGTAAGGTAACCAAACCTGTTCATCCTTTTCTTCGAATCCTTTGAGTTAGTGTTGAACCATTTCCTCCCTATCAAACCAGACTCTGTTGTTCGTGTGACAGTGCTGTGAACGGCCACTAGCAGATTAGTTTCCTAAGGATCTAATCGAGGTATGTTTATAACCCTTGTGTTAGTTCCCTTTTATTTTCCTTGTTTGGGGAATTAACTTATCCTTTTGCCTTGACGCTCTTGGTCAAAGCTCGTTGAACCTGTTGAACCCATCGGAGGAGTCAAGTGTGGACTTCGCTCTTGTTGGCTCATAGGCTGGAATCGTCACGCCAGGTATGGGGAGAAGGGATTAGTATGGACATATAGGTTCTAGGGTAGCATAAGATGAGGGTTAACCCATGACCCTATTTGTGTGCTATATGCCTTAGTTGATGTATGAGGTTGTTGTGATTGTTTATGCATGATGCTAATTGTTTAATTGATTTGTATGACATTGGCATGATGCCTATGATGTTGTTAATGATGTTGTTGACATGCCATGATTGTATGAATTGGTATGATGGAAACTGCTGTTAAAACTATGTTAATAAAAGACATAGGGATGTTAGCGCTAAGCCTAAAACTAGGACTAGCCTAATTGATGTGCATAAAACATAAAGATATCGATGAGGGGTGAAATTAGTGCCAATGGATTAGTCAAGAACTTTATGATTGATTTGGAGTGTTGAAATCTAGAGAATTACTAAGTTTCCTAAAACTGAGAATGCTGTAACAGCGTTGAGTACGCCCGTGCTCAATATCAGGACGCATGTGCTCTATGCCCACTAAAACCAGCACGACCGTGCTCTCAGCAGCACGCCCGTGTCGGAAAAATGAGAAAATTGACATTGTTGAGCACGCCCGTGCCAGATGGCCAGCACGCCTGTACTCAGGCCGTGTCACTGTCAGAATTAATAAAATTTCACAATTTTAAATAAAAGGAGACTTAATAACCTTTCGGGATAAAAATATGACATAAGAGATTATAAAACGTGGCCTTGAGGATAGTTAATGAACTAGGATAATGATTTGATAAGATATAATAATAAAGACTTAATAAGGAGATTATTTAATAAGACAAAGATGTTATTGGTAATGATGTACTCTTACCAATGTTGCTAGTTAAAACATTCTTGATGCTTATTGGTCAAGTTTGATGTTGATAAATCACTTTGATGCTTATTGGTCAAAGTTGATAGCCTGTGTTAATGGTGTTGATGGAGATGGTTGCTATGTTGTTTGTGTGTTAGCATTGCATGCATCATGACATGGTGTTGTTAGTTTGGAGGAAGTTACGATGACTGGGGAGTTTGTCCGAGAGTATGGCGAACTGGCCGTCCGCAGTGATTGATCCGAGAGTTAGGTGAATCAAGCACATCCGTGGTGGTCCATCCGAGAGTAAGGTGGATCGGCTATTCAAGGGGTTCACCCGTGAGTTTGGTGAACTGCAGACATTGGTGCTTATTGGCCAATTTGGATATGTAACTCCAAAATCGTCTTCCTGAGCTAGTTATTGGATCCACATTGCATATGGAGTAACGGAGTAGTTTTGCATTGCCTAGTATGCTTATAATGTGATATGATGGAATGTGCTATAACATGTCATATTATGATATTTTATATGCTGCATGATCATCTTGCTAACTGTTCTATTATCGTTTATGTTTATACGTATAGTTCCTTACTCCCTACTGTTGTTGTTGTTTTGGATGTACCTTTGGTTATACAGAGGATGGTGAGCAGCTAGCTGAGGAGTGATCTCGGGGGGATCGCTTGCTCATAGTATAGTTTAGTTATGTTAGTTGTTTTTCCGATGTATTATCGGTAGCGGTTACCAGCTCTGATATGTGACATCGTGATTTGGGATATTTTATGTTTGTTTTTCGCATTTTTTATTTATGTTTAAATGTTTTCGATCATGTGGTACTTGTTACCCTTTGATTTAAATTTATGGATTTTATTTTATATGATATATTTTTAATATTATCGTATGCGGGGTAGCGGGTGTCACAGTGTCTCCTCCCGTATCAAGCGATGCTCATCCATCAAGTCAAATCCCCTCCACTCATCTCAACCTTCCATCTCATCACACTTGGCCTCCAAGACAACAATTCTTTCCCATTTCCCTTATCATATTCGAACCCTAGAGGCCAAAGGGAGACAAAAATTCCATTTGCTCTCTTCTCTCTCATCCATCTTCATCTTCTCTAAGGGTAAGAACCCTAGTATTCACCTTCAAACTCCATTGTTGGACCTTTGAGATGCACACTACTTCATACATTCTCTTGTTCTTTTAAAGAACTAACTTTATATTTCTAATCTTCTCTTCATGCTCTTCATCTTTAGTGAAGAAGATTTCTTCATTGGAGGATTCAAGCTAAGAGTCAAGAACCACCATTCCTTCAAAGTTGAAGCTCTTGAGGTGAGCATCTTGTATCTATCCTTCTCTTCATTTTCTACTGCAAAAACATGAAATCCTTGTCATGTTCATAACATTTTCGAAATTAAACATCCTAACAGTTTCCTGTTCTCTTCTAGGAAGGAAGCTTGGGAACCTTGGAACTCCTTGTCTGATAGCAATGATGGGGTTTCAAGAGAGATAATTTTTTAAAAACAATTTTCAAAAACCTTTTGTGCGGAAAAACCCCTTAACATAAATCATAAGGATGTTGTGTTTACCTCTTGAAGCGTAGCTTCACCACGAAAATTGTGAGCACGTCAGCAACATTAGTAAATCACAACCACTGCTACGGTGTGAATAGCAACTTGATCTACACAGCTACAGTGCATCAGATCCGAGAAACACTGCTATTATCGCCACAAAGGGAGAGATTCTTCTATCACCAATATTGCAAGGTAGCAATACCTCTACTCAGTCCACGCGAGCAAACCAACGTCAGAGATAGCGGAGTGTTAGCTATCAGGATTGGGAGAGGCGCGGCACATAGAGAGAGAAAAGAGGGCGCGTCTGTCAAGGGTGTACAGTGGCCGTTATGAGTGCTCTATGTTATGTGTCACTTAAGTTACGTGCACAACTTACTAATAGTTGTTACTCACTTAACCTAAACCAGTTAGGTTACTGTATGCTACAGGCCCAATGTTTAATTATTAATTAAATCATATTTAATTAATCAATTAAATTGATTCTTATTTAATTATTAATTAAATCATATTTGTTTAATCAATTAAATCAATCTCATTTAATTATTAATTAAATCATATTTAATTAATCAATTAAATTAATTCTCTAAACATTTACTCTATGCGTGTGACCCTATAGGTTCTCAATTAATTGGCAATAATATTAATTATTATTAATCATATTAATAATCAGTTAATATTATAAACAATGAGCGGCATCTAGCAATATATCATTGCTACCCAATTAATTAGAATATTGGTGATACAATAAAAACCATATTATAACCATATATAATGTGAAGTCAACGTCCTTTCCACTTAATATCTTAATTGAACACAAGGCATAAATGTGTCATCCTTGTTAAGTCTAATTATTTATTTCTTGATCAAGTAATTGACGTACGATCATGTGGGTCCAGTACCTCATATTGTCCCACCTTAGCATGTTCATGCATTTCTACGTCGCATAGCATCAAGAGGCTTATAGACATTACCCCTGTTATGTAGGAGGGACAAATCCTATCTACATCACTCATATTCCTCAACATGTTTCACTGCAGGCCCAATAACTATCTTTATAGTTGTCCTGTTACAGACAACGTTTAATAGTATCAAAGCCTGCAACTACATATGTTAAGAATCGTAGTGAATTCAAGTCGAAGGACCACTTCACTATGGTCAACATGAGAATCGCTTATGACACTTACATAACTATTATGTTGCGTTCTCATAGCGGGTCACTCAAGTATAAATATTCCACTAATATTTATACCTATATGAAGACTTGATATCTTATATCTATAACCCATGAGATGTGATCATCAATACACTCACATAATAGTCTCAATGTATTATTATTGTCCTTATTAATAATAATACTTGACTATGGATATTTAAAAATAGTGTTCTATAATTTAATGACATCTCACGGTCAAGTCATACTTGACGTTCCATTAAATGAACTACCTATTCTAAGGACTTTATTATGCTATAAATATGATCATCAAATACAACTTAATAAATAGATGCCTCATATATATAAAATTTAAAATAAAGTCATGATACAATGTATATAAATCCAATAAATATATATTGGCCACTAGGGCTTACACCAACAATTTCCCACCAGCACCAGTGCCAATTAGGTATAAATCTAATACCTATTGACCTAGTATGAAAATCATGCTTCTGCTGAGCAAGAAGCTTGGTAAGCGGTTCAGCAACATTGTCTAGTGTTTCAACTTTACATATCTTTGCATCTCGTCTATCAATAATCTCTTGAATGTGATAGAAACGCCTGAGTATGAGTTTGGATCGTTGGTGAGATCTAGGTTCCTTGGCTTGCGTGATTGCTCCATTTTTATCGCACTAGAGGTCAATCGGGTCCGCAATGCTAGGAACAGTACCAAGTTCAGATATGAACTTCTTTATCCAAACAGCCTCCTTTGCTACATTGGATGCAACAATATACTCGGCCTCTATTGTAGAATCAGCAACTGTCTCCTGCTTTGAGCTCTTCCAGCTCATAGCGCCTCCATTAAGGTAAAACACGAATCGTGACTGCGATCTGGAATCATCCTTACCAGTTTGGAAGCTAGCATTAGTGTAACCTTTTACAATAAGCTCTTCCTCACCTCCATAGACCAAGAATGTATCCTTAGTTCTTCTCAAGTACTTGAGGATATTCTTGAATGTGGTCCAGTGACTCTCACCGGGATTAGATAGGTACTTGCTCATCATGCTCCAGGCATACGAGACATTTGGTCTAGTACATATCATAGCATATATGATAGATCCAATTGCGGAAGCATATGGAACCTTATTCATGCGTTCCCTCTCATCAAATGTAGTAGGGCACTATCCCTTGGACAAGTATATGCCATGTGACATAGGCAAGAGACCCAACTTGGAATCATGCATACTGAAGCGCCTAAGCACTTTGTCAATATATGTATCTTGACTAAGGCCTAATAATTTCAACGATCTGTCCCTATAGATCCTGATTCCTAATACATAGGAAGCTTTGCCTAAGTCCTTCATCGAGAAACAATTCCCCAATCATGTCTTTACATTTTGTAGTGTAGGAATGTCGTTTCCAATGAGTAGTATGTCATCCACATACAATATGAGAAAATCAATCATGCTCCCACTAACCTTCTTGTACACACAAGGTTCATCCTCATTCTTGATGAATCCAAATTGTCTTACAGCTTCATCAAAACAAAGATTCCAGTTTTTGGAAGCTTGCTTGAGTCCATAGATGGATCTCTGCAATTTGCACACCTTTCCAGCATCCTTTGAATCGACAAAACCCTCAGGCAGTGTCATGTACACATCCACGAGGAGATTCCTGTTAAGGAATGCAGTTTTGATGTCCATATGCCAGATTTCATAATCATGGTATGCGGCAATAGCAAGTAGGATCCGAACAGATTTAATCATTGCAACTGAAGAGAAAGTTTCATCATAGTCTATACCATGAACTTGCTTGAAACCTTTCGCAACCAGTCACGCTTTGAAGGTATTAACCTTTCCATCCATGTCAATCTTCTTTTTTAAGACCCACTTGCACCCTATGGGCTTTACCCCTTCGGGTGGCTCTACCAAGGTCAAAACTTGGTTTGTGTACATAGATTCCATTTCGGATCCCATGGCTTCTAGTCACTTCTTAGATTCAGGGCCAACTATGGCCTCCTGGTAGGTAACAGGCTCATCTTGATCCATGAGAAGTATATCACCTTCTTGAGTTAGGAGGAGTCCAAATCTATCAGGTTGTGTACGTGATCTGTTTGACCTACGCGATTCTTGTGTTACTTGAACCAATGCTTGAACCACAACATCTTGTGGATTCAATTATTGTTCTGTTGCAGGCGATTCAATACTCCGTGGTGGTTGCATTTCTCCAAGTTCTACTGTTCTCCCACTGTCTATTTTAGAGATGTATTCCTTCTCAAGGAACACTCCAATCCAGGTGACAAACACTTTGTCATCAGAGGGGTTATAGAAATAGTATCCTTTCGTTTCTTTGGGATACCCTGCGATGACCTTCCTTTCTCAGAAGGATAATCCCATTAGTCCCAAGCTCCTATCAATATTAACTATGCCTAGCCGTGTATAAAGTGATAGTGTGGTATTCAAACAACGTTGCGGAAGCAAACAAGCAACAACGGCAAGCATAGAAAGCGATCAGAGTAAAAGCGCAACAGCATACAAAATGTAGATATATACATACATAACACGCATAACTGTAGCCTAAACAGTAGGGCACTGTACATACATGTACATGCTGTGAAATAAAAATCGAAAATACATCAAACATCAAAAGAAAACTCCCAGAGCTCATCAGCACTACCCTTCCCGTCTCAAAAGGTACATAAAAAGCTCTCAGATCACTACTTAGGACGCATTGGCAGGCTTTCACCATCAGTGGTGAGGATGCCCTGAGCTACCCTGACCCTCGCCATTAGTACCCCTGTACCTCACCAAAGGCTCATACTCTGATGAAGAGCTGGACACCACAATCCTACCCCTACCGTAGGTCCTTAGATACTGCTCGGTCCTTCGGCGCTGACCTCGGTAGACATAACCTCTCCTGCTGGTCACAACTGAAGACTGAGGAGCCACCCACAAGTAGTCTCGCTCCCTCTGCCTCGGAGGTCGCCACATCCTCGGGAAAAGAAGAAACTGGTACACACGGTAGGGGCCAATGATGTCCACATATGACGGCGTGCCGCTCCGAAAGATCAGACTGACGGGTCCTGTGTAAACCACCAAAAAGGTCATGGGGTCCACCCGCCATCCCCTCTCGTCATGATAGACGATCTCAATGTCGCCCAGCACCGGCATCCGCGATGCCCTCGTGATAAACGGGTGAAGCCTTCGGCCCATCCTACACCTCGGCTGGCTCGTCGTCTTCAAGCGAACCCAAAATAGAACGACAGAGACAACAATAGGGAGATAAGAAATACAGTGAAACGTAAAGTCGAAAAACAACAGTAATGCAATAAACACATATAACATGTAGTAGATATAGCAGATATAACAGTTACTGCATTCCAACAAACGTCTCTCAAGACAACACATGCAACAAGCATCCATCTTCATGAGTCTCACACTCAGATCAATCCTCTAGACCGAGATACTAATCAAATGCAGCATGTCGGCCGAAAACTCACAAAGCTGTTCCCACTGGAACGGTTCTGCACCCGAACAAGTCCACACCGGAACAGGTTCTATGTCGGAACGGAGTTAGCTTGTCCAAGAAACCGAACCGCTCACCGTGAGCAATAAGAGTGCATCCCCCTTCCACACCGGAACCGGGGTATCTCGGTCGCCTCGGAATGTTAGCCTGGAACAACTGGAAAGCTCTGAGATTAGTCGGGTAAACCGGACTGGATCGGGCGTCACGACAGGATAGGGGCTACCTCATCCGTCACTGTAAACAATTCCCGAAACAGGCAACATCCCCAAGGTCACTCACTTGACCACCCCATCTACTTTCCGTACCCGCACTCAGGTACAACTAACCTCGTATGACGCTGGCAGCCCATACTACCTATCACACGGCCTCACCACTTGGAAGCTGATGATGATATGCAGCAAAGCATCCTCAGCGGGCTTGATACCGGATCTCACACCTAAGCTCTCAATCAGAAACAACATGATGCCACTGCATCCACACGACCACAGCCTCGATGCCATGCGTCCACGAGCTTCCTCTCAAACAATCACAGCCACAACCTAGAAAAGTCAGCATAACAGCAACGACACCATCCACGATTAACCCGACAACAACACGACACACAGCCAAACTTAACTCTACGGCATTCCGCCACAACATTCAACATAATAGCATATAGCATAATAGTAGCAGCAATAATATGAACAACAACACATAGCAGCATATCACATATACCAAGTAATATATAGGCCCTTAGACTGATAGCAACAACGAAAATCAGCAGCATACAGCCATACAAAGCCAAATATCCTCAATCAACAGTTTACTAGTCTAGGGTTTCCAAACTTAACCGTGATAGCCCAAAGTAAGGTAAACCTAGGGTTTAGGTGCT
The DNA here is from genome assembly GCA_039655645.1 of Ammopiptanthus mongolicus. Classification (NCBI taxonomy): domain Eukaryota; kingdom Viridiplantae; phylum Streptophyta; class Magnoliopsida; order Fabales; family Fabaceae; genus Ammopiptanthus; species Ammopiptanthus mongolicus. Next base: position 36,245,602 of record CM077349.1, on the reverse strand, counting down.
CTATCGAGGCTCAACCACTAGTAGAGTTAGGGCTTCCCTACACAAAACAGAAAAACGTCCTACATACTATTGCCTTCCCAACGGCAGCAGTACTCTTTCTCCCCACATGAACAATCATCACGCGAATCCACGCGATCACCGGCTCGCTCCTCCAAGCTTGAGCTCGCAGCTCTTGCCTCCAAGAACAGCCACCACGTAGCTCCAGGAACAGCTCCCTCAGCCCAACCTCAGCTCCATACCTCGTACAACCATGTGCACGAACTTAGCCCTAATCACAATCACAACACATATACAATAGTTTTCGCCGTAGGGCAAGCTCAAAGATTAATGAAAAAGGTAAAGACTCAAAGAACGCCAAGAAAACGAAGAACGCGTGTTACGGATTCGAGTTTACCTTGGACGATTCGAGAAACTAATCTGTCAAAGTCGTAGATAACTTCGTCGCGATCACAGCGGTGTAGTCAGAATCACGATCTGAAGCTCCGAAGTCTCTCAATCCAAGCTTTCTCTCTCTAAAAACTCAGAGCCTCTCTCTCTAGCTCTTTGCACTTCGAGTCCAAGAAGAGAAAATGAGGCTAAATGAAAGTGAAGAGAGAACTTCACTTGGGGCATCCTGCTGAGAACGCTTTAGTGTGCAGGATTTCCACGCTTGAGCGTGAGGCCCTCTCCACGCTTAAGCGTGGAACCTTGTTCACTCCGCCTTCACCCTGGCCTGACACATGTAGCACACGCGTCAAAAAGCACACCGGCTGGCAGACGCACTCAACATGCTTGAGCGTGCTATATTACCAACGCTTGAGCGTTGGCACGCTGAGGCGTGCTAACTTCCCACACTTGAGCGTGCAGCTCAATTGGGAAGAGCCTTCCAAACTTTTGGCTTCCACAATTACGCGTTTAACCCCATAGGCACCTCTAACCTTGTTCAAGCCTATTCCTAAGATTCAAACTAGGTCTTAAACTAGCACACAACAATTCCTACAATCATCCAAGGCCCTAATCAAGATTAACTAACTCGATTAGAGTTACAGAAAATCAGGATGTTACATTATGACTAACGGAATGTGCTTACCACGCAGTTCCTTGATCCTTCCATCCACGATCTGAACAGGTGAAGCTTCGTACACAAGGTTCTCTTTTAGCTAGATTGATTCGAGCTCTAACATGTTTGATGGATCAGGGTGATATTTTCTGAGTTGAGAGACATGAAAGATGTCGTGAAGATTTGACAGATTTGGTGGCAAAGCTATTTCATAGGCTACAGGGCCGATTCGTCGAAGAATCTGAAACGGTCCTATGAATCTAGGCGTCAGCTTTCTGGATTTGATTGCCCTACCCACTCCAGCTCTTGGGGTAACTGTCATGAAGACATGGTCGCCCTCTTGGAATTCCAAAGGCCTCCCCTTTTTATCGGCGTAGCTCTTCTGCCTATCCCTTATAACCTTCAACTTTTCCCATATCTTACGGACTTGTTCCGTTGTTTGCTGTACCAACTCTGGACCAAACGGTTGACTTTCTCCAGTCTCAAACCAAGTCAACGGAGTCCTGCACTTATGTCGATACAGTGCCTCATACGGCGCCATTCCAATGCTTGAATGGAAACTATTGTTATAAGTAAACTCGATCAATGGAAGGAACTCGTCCCAACTTCCCGTGTTCTCCAACACGTATGCTCTTAAGAGATCCTCCAATGACTGAATTGTTCGTTCAGACTGACCATCCATTTGAGGATGATAAGCAGAACTCATACTTAACTTAGTTCCCATTGCAATGTGTAAGCACTTGCAAAACCTTGAGGTAAACCTTGGATCACGATCCGAAACATTACTTGAAGGTACCCCATGCTGCCTTACAACCTCCTTGATGTAAATCTGAGTCAATCGCTCCAGAGAATAACTCTGGTTGATCGGTAAGAAGTAAGCACACTTCGTCAACCTTTCAATGATTACCCAGACTGCATCACACCTTTTCTGATTTCTCGGCAACCCTGAAACAAAGTCCATGGCAAGGCTATCCCACTTCCATTCTGGAACATCTAGCGATTGCAACAACCCTGCTGGCTTCTGGTGTTCAATCTTTGCTTTCTGACTAGGACATAAGCCGCCATATCTTTCTTCATCCCCGACCACCAGAATAGCTTCTTCAAATCTAGATACATCTTGGTAGCCCCCGGATGGAAGCTCAGCTTGCTCTTGTGTGCTTCCTCCAAGATCATATTCTTAACTTCTCTATCCGCTGGAACACAAACCCGGTCACCATAATTAAGCAGACCATTGGTACCTCTTCTGAATTCCGAAGTCTTACCTTCTCCTATCAACTGATTCACGCTCTTGAGGTACTTGTCCTCAGCTTGTTTCTTCCATAAAAGATTCAGGAAATCGCTAGTTACTCTGACCATCCCTAGATTGAGCTTATCCTCGACGATTTCTACTTCCAGATTCAGATATCTAAACGCCTCTAAAAGCTCTAGCTCCTTTACCATGATCACAGATACGTGTAGGGACTTCCTACTGAGCGTATCCGCTACAACATTCCCCTTACCTGGATGGTTTTGCAGGTCAAATTCAGAATCATTTATGAATTCCATCCATCTCCGTTGCCTCATGTTCAACTATCTCTGGTCGAACAGATACTGCAAGTTCTTATGGTTGCTAAACACACTGAATTTAGCACCATAAAGATAGTGACTCCATATCTTCAATGCAAACACTATTGCAGCCAATTCCAGATCATGCGTTTGGTAGTTCTGCTCATGTACTCTCAATTGCCTGGAGGCATACGCCACCACTCTTCTGTCTTGCATGAGCACACATCCCAAGCCTTGATAAGATGCATCACAGCATACATCAAATCGTCCAAATGGATCTGGTAGCACCAATACAGGTGATGTGGTCAGTCTTCTTCTCTTCAGCTCCTAGAAACTTTGCTCGTAAGCATCTAACAACTCAAACGTCATCCCTGTTCTCTTTAACTGCGTCATAGGTAACACAATCTTAGAGAATCCCTCGATAAACCTCCGATAGTAGCCCGCTAAACCAAGAAAGCTTCTCACCTCGCTTACAGACTTAGGGTTTCCCAACTCACTACAACCTCAACTTTCACATGATCCACTACGATTCCATCCTTACTGATCACATGGCCTAGAAAATGAACCATCTCTAACCAAAACTCACACTTCGACAGTTTAGCATACAACTGCCAGTCCTTTAGCACTTGCAACACCACCCTTAGATGCTCTTGGTGTTCCTCTCTACTTGAAGAGTATATCAGGATGTCATCGATAAATATGATAACAAACTTGTCAAGGAACGGTCAGAAGATCCTGTTCATATAGTCTATGAATATAGCTTGAGCATTAGTCACACCAAACGGCATAACTAAGTACTCGTAGTGACCATACCGACTCCGAAAAGCAGTCTTTGGCACATCCTCCTTCTTAACCCGGATCTGATGGTATCCAGATCGTAGGTCAATCTTAGAAAACACAGCTACTCCTTTCAGATGATCCATCAAATCATCTATCTGTGGTAACGGATACTTGTTCTTTATCGTCAGTTTGTTTTGCTGATGATAGTCTATGCACAGCCTCGAGCTTCCGTCCTTCTGCTTCACAAACAACACCGGCGCTCCCCACGGAGATGCACTTGGTCGGTTGAACTCTTTGCCTAGCATCTCGTCTAACTGTTTCGTCAGCTCCGTTAGCTCTACTGGAGACATCCAATACGACGCTATCGATATAGGCCCAGTTCCTGGTACCAGATCTATAGCAAACTCCACCTCTCGCTCCGGTGGCAGTCCAGGAACATCATCGGGAAACACTTTCGGAAACTCTCGCACAATAGGCAAAGCTTCAACATTAGGAGTCTCCTTTGCCTCCAAATAGAACAGCACCACATACTCGTCCGATCATCCACCCGTCAAAATTACATCTAACTGAGGGTTTTGTTTGAACAGTCTAACATTACATGGTTGGCCGAAAGCCAGTCCATGCCTAGGATTACATCTATCTGTTGCATGGGCAAGCAGATAAGGTCAACAAGAAAATGACGGTTCTCTACCATAACAAGACATTTACGTCATACAGATAGGGTAGTCAAAGAATCGCCAGTAGGCGTTGAAACAGTCAAGTCATAGGGTAATACAGAAACAGGCAACCCTAAATGATCCATGCACTCTACTGATATGAAACAATGAGTAGCCTCCGAATCAAATAAAGCCAACAAAAGCTTACTAGAGACTAAGCATTTACCTTGAATCAGGTCAGGACTTTGAGAGGCTTCAGAACCCCTCACAGCAAACACCCTTCCGGTCGTCTGTGGCCTACTCTGTTGACTCGCCACTAACGATCTTGTTCCGCCATTCTGAGCTCTACCGCTCTGTTGTTGAAACTGAGCCCTTCTGCTAACTCCGGGCTTGCAATCTGATGCATAGTGACCCATCTGGTTCCAGTTGCAACACTTGATGTGTTGAGTCCTTGGACAGTTCTTGACTAGATGCGGTCCATCGCATCGGAAACAGGTCTTGCTCTCCTGTTGCCCTTGACTAGAGCTGCTCCCTCCATGGTTGACATTAAACTGAGCCGGGCGATCATACGGCCTCGCTCTCCATTGGAATGTGCCACTTCTGCCCCTGTGGTTGCTCTGAACAGGTTCATCACTTGTCATCTGTTGTGAGACAGTCCCTGCTCGGTCGTGTCCTTCCACCACCGTGCACTTCTCCACCATCTCAGGAAAAGAGTTGATACTTAGAGGTAGCATCGCTCGCTTCAACTCGGGTCTAAACCCATCTTCAAACCTTCTATAGACCCATTCTTCATCCGGATGGATCTGATAAAACTGAAAAAACTTGAGTAGCGCCTCAAACCTCATGGCGTACTCACCAACCGATAGTTGTTCCTGTTTCAGACTCAGGAACTCCTTCTCTTTCTCTTTTCTGATGCTCCTCGGGAAGTATTTCTCCAGAAAGCAATCCTGGAATAGTTGCCACGTTAACATACTTCCCCCGGCCTCTAACAGTCTGGCCTTGGTTCTCCGCCAAGCTTCTGCTGTTCCAAGTAGCATAAAAGTAGTGTATGTAACATTCCGGTCCTCTCTGCGGTGTGTGGCCATGAACACCTTCTCTATCTCTTGCAGCCACATCTCTGCAGATTCAGGGTTGTACTCTCCGTAGAATTAGGGAGGATTTCCCTTCATAAAAGCATTGAGACCGGTGTCCACCGTCTCATTTCCTTTGACTGTGTGTAGCTAATCCTGCCTTCCTGCCTTTGCATATACTGGGCAATCTGTTGAGTTTGTTGCATCATTGCGGTAGCCAAATCCCTCATGGCCCGCATTGCTTTAGAGGTGTCACTACCACTTCCTGTCCCTGAGTGGTCACCATTGTTGTTGTTATCCCCATTACCTCCGGTCGCAGCCGGTCTTCTAACTCTTCCACGTGCCATTTAGCTTCCTATACAAGGAGCTATTAGTTCCAATTCATAAGATATATAATAGCACTTAACAGTTAAACATATCATATGCCTTATGAATGAAAATAGTTATCACACTTCGATAACTAGCACATCGGACACTCTACCCAATCTAGACTCAGCTGATACAACCCGGTCATCAACCGTTAAAGCCAGTACACTTGACTACACAGTCCGATTTAGAATCAAATTGCTCCGATACCACCAAAATGATACGACCCTACTTTCTCAGAAGGATAATCTCATTAGTCCCAAGCTCCTATCAATATTAAGTATGCCTAGCCGTGTATAAAGCGATAACGTGGTATTCAAACAACATTGCGAAAGCAAATAAGCAACAACGGCAAGCATAGAAAACGATTAGAGTAAAAGCGCAACAATATACAAAAGGTAGATATATACATACATAACATGCGTAACTGTAGCCCAAACAGTAGGGCATTGTACATACATAAACATGCGGTGAATCAAAAATCGAAAATACATCAAACATCAAAAGAAAACTCTCGGAGCTCACCAGCACTACCCGTTCCCTCTCAAAATGTACATAAAAAGCTCTCAGCTCACTACCTAGGACGCACTGGCAGGCTCTCACCATCAGTGGTGAGGATACCCTGAGCTACCCTGACCCTCGTCATGAGTACGTCTGTACCACACCAAAGGCTCATACTCTGATGAAGAGCTGGACACCACAATCCTACACCTACGCTAGGTCCTCAGATACTGCTCGGTCCTCCGGCGCTGACCTCGGTAGATGTAATCTCTCCTGCTGGTGACAACTGAAGACTGGGTGCCACCCACAAGTAGTCTCGCTCCTTCTGCCTCGGAGGTCGGCACATCCTCAAGAAAGGAAGAAACTGGTACACGCGGTAGGGCCAATGATGTCCACATATGGCGGCGTGCCACTCCGAAAGATCAGACTGACGGGTCCGGTGTAAACCACCAAAAAGTTCGAGGTGTCCACCTGCCATCCCCTCTCGTCATGATAGACGATCTCAATGTCACCCAGCACCGGCATCCACGGTGCCCCCGTGATAAACGAGTGAAGCTTCGGGTCCATCCTCCGCCTCGGCTGGCTCGTCGTCTTCAAATGAACCCAAAGCAGAACGACAAAGACAACAACAGGAAGATAAGAAATACAGCACAACGTAAAGTCGGAAAACAACAGTAATGCAGTAAACACATATAACATGTAGCAGATATAGCAGATATAACAGTTACTGCATTCCAACAAACGTCTCTCAAGACAACACATGCAACAAGCATCCATCTCCATGAGTGTCACACTCAGATCAATCCTCTAGACCAGGATACTAATCCCATGCAGGCTGCCGGTCGAAAACTCACAAAGCTGTTCCCACTGGAACAGTTCCACACCTGAAGAAGTCCACACTGGAACAGGTTTTGGGTCGGAACGGAGTTAGCTTGTCCAAGAAATCGAACCACTCACTGTAACCAATAAGAGTGCATCCCCCTTCCACACCAGAACCGGGGTATCTCGGTTGCCTCGAAACGTTAGCTTGGAACAAATGGAAAGCTCTGGGATTAGTCGGGCAAACCGGACTCGATCGGGCGTCACAACAGGATAGGGGCTACCTCATCCGTCATTGTAAACTATTCCCGAGACCGGCAACATCCCCAAGGTCACTCACTTGACCGCCCCATCTACTTTCCGTACCCGCAATCAGGTACAACTAACCTCATATGATGCTAGCAGCCCAATCTACCTGTCACACGACCTCGCCACTTGGCAGCTAATGATGATATGCAGCAAAACATCCTCAATGGGCTTGATATCGGATCTCATGCTTAAGCTTTCAATCAGAAGCAACACGATGCCACTGCATCCACACGGTCACAGCCTCGACGCCACGCGTCCATGAGCCACCGCTCAAACAATCACTGCCACAACCACTAAAAGTCAGCATAACAGCAACGGCACCATCCACGGTATCAAACCGACAACAACACGTCACACAACCAAACTTAACTCGACGGCATTCCTCCACAACATTCAAAATCATAGCATACAGCATAATTACAGCAGCAATAATGTCAACAACAACACATAGCAGCATATCACATATACCAAGCAGCATATAGGCACTTAGACAGATAGCAATAACGAAAATCAAAAGCATACAGTCACACGAAGCCAAACATCCTCAATCAATAGTTTACTAGTCTAGGGTTTCCAAACATAACGACGATAGCCCAAAGTAAGCTAAACCTAGGGTTTAGGTACTTTATCATGGCTCAACCACTAGTAGGGTTAGGGCTTCCCTACACATAACAGAAAAACATCCTACACTACTCTTGCCTTCCCGACGGCAGCAGTACTTTTTCTTCCCACCTGAACAATCTTCACACGAATCCATGCAATCACCGACTCGCTCCTCCAAGCTTGAGCTCGCAGCTCTTGCCTCCAAGAACAGCCACCACACAGCTCCAGGAACAGCTCCCTCAACCGCGGCCTCAGCTCCAAACCTCATACAACCACGTGCACGAACTTAGCCCTGATCACGAGCATAACATATATACAACCTAGGACAAGCTCAAAGATCAAAGAAAAAGGTAAAGACTCGAAGAACACAAAGAACGCGTGTTAGGGATTCGAGTTTATTTTGGACGAATCGAGAAACTAATCCGTCAAAGTCGTATATAACTTCGCCACGATCATAACGGTGCAGTCAGAATCGCGATCCGAAGATCCGAAGTCTCTCAATCCAAGCTTTCTCTATCTAAAAACTCAAAGCCTCTCTCTCTAGCTCTCTACACTTAGAGTCCAAGAAGAGAAAATGAGGCTAAGTGAAAATGAAGAGAAAACTTCACTTGGAACATCCTGCTCAGAACGCTTTAGCGTGCAGGATTTCCACGCTTGAGCGTGCCCATGCTTGAGCGTGAGGTCTTCTCCACGCTTGAGCGTAGAACCTTATCCGCTCCGCCTTCACCCTGGCCTGACACGTGTAGCACACTCGTCCAAAAGCATGCCACATTACCAACGCTTGAGCGTTGGCACGCTGATGCGTGCTACCTTCCCACGCTTGAGCGTGCAGCTCAGCTGGGAAGAGCCTTCCAAACTTTTGGCTTCCATAGTTACTCGGTTAACGCCTTAGGCACCTCCAACCTTGTTGAAGCCTATTCCTAAGCTTCAAACTAGGTCTTAAACTAGCACACAACAATTCACACAATCATCCAAGGCCCTAATCGAGATTAACCAACTCGATTAGAGTTACAAAAAATCGAGGTGTTATATACCCCACAAAAGTACATTTATCTGATTTGGGTTCAAGTTTATTTGTGATTACATATTTGACATAGACATGACAACCCCAAATCTTCATAAAAGACAAATTAGGCATTCACCCCTTCCACATCTCATGTGGTGTTTGTTCTACCGCCTTAGATGGAACATTGTTAATTGTGAAAGCTGCTGCAAGCAATGCGTAACCCCAGAAATAGTCTGAAAGATCTGAATGACTCATCATTGATCGTACCATGTCCAACAAGGTGCGATTCCTCCTTTCGGATACGCCATTCCATTGTGGGGTTTCGAGAGGAGTGAGTTGGGGTACTATCCAACACTCTTTCAGATTGTCATCAAATTCCTGGCTAAGGTATTCACCACCACGATCTGATCATATGGCTTTAATACTCTTACCAAGTTGTTTTTCTACTTCATTTTTGAACTCTTCGAACTTTTCAAAGGTTTCAGATTTGTGTTTCATTAGATACACATATCCATATCTATTGAAGTCATCAGTAAATGTGACAAAGTAGGAAAAACCACCTCTAGCAAGTTTGTTCAATGGCCCACATACATCACTATGTATCAAGCCCAATAAACAAGATTTGTACATAGCAAATGATTCATAATCAAAATAATCCAATAATCCATCTTTATGGAGTTTGGAGATGCGTTTCTCATTAATATGGCCTAAACGACAATGCCAAAGATATGAAGGATTCAAACCATTGGGTTTGATCCTTTTCGCATTTTTGTTATATATAGGCACATCGAGATCAAGAATATAAAGCCCATTACTCAATGGTGCATTAGCAAACAAAACATTATCCAAATAAAGAGAACAACATCTGTCCTTAACAATTAAATGAAAACCCTTCTTGTCCAAACAAGAAACAGAAATAATGTTTTTGCTAATAACAGGAACATAATAACAGTTATCAAGTTCCAAAACAAGCCCAGTAGGTAAAGTTAAAACATAAGTCCCTACATCTAATGCAGCAACTTTTGCTCCAATTCCGACGCATAGGTCCACTTCACCTTTAGTCAATTTCCTCCTACATCTTAGTTCCTGCACATTATTACAAATGTGAGCACCATATCCAGTATCAAATACCCAAGATGCTGAAGTAGATAAATTAACACCAATAACATAAATACCTGAAGTGGAAGTCTCACTTCCTTTCTTTTTCTCTTCCAGGTATTTCTTGCAGTTCTTCTTCCAGTGGCCAGGTTGGCCACAATGGTGGCAATTGCCTTCCTTAGCTATCGCGCCCACGGGCTTCAAGCCAGAAGTTCTAGGCTTACACTTTTTCTTGCCTTTGCCTTTCTGCTTGTTCCAGGGCTTCTTCTTAGCCTGCTTTCTAGAATCAACCATCATTATGGCTTTACCTTTTCCCTTACTAATGTTCTGCTCAGCAGTTCTCAACATGCCTAGCAGTTCTGGCAGAGTTTTGTCAATGTCATTCATGTTGTAATTCATGATAAATTGACTGTAGCTTTCTGGCAACGATTGCAGAACTACATCTGTAGCCAACTTTTGGCTCAGTGGAAAACCTAATCTTTCAAGGCTCTCAATGTACCCAATCAAAAGGAGTACATGAGATCGAACTGGGTTTCCTTCTGCCAGCTTACAATTAAATAGGACTCTGGAAACTTCAAAGCGCTTATGCCTCGCCTGTTCTTGGTAGAGTATTTTGAGACGTCCGATCATATCAAACACCTCCATGTTCTCATGTTGCTTCTCAAGCTCCGTGTTCATGGTGGCAAGCATGAGGCAGCTAACATCCAGGGCATCATCTTGATACTTCTTATAAGCATCTATGTCAGCCCTAGAAGCATCCTCGGGTAGTTCAGGAACAGCATCCTCAAGAACATACAACTTTTTCTCTTGCCTAAGGACAATCCTCAGGTTTCGGTACCAATTTAGAAAATTACTTCCAGATAAATTGTCCTTCTCAAGGACAGATCGCAGTGACATATTATTAGTTGTGTTTGATGCCATGGATATCTACATAAAGAAATATGCAAAGTATAAGTATCAAGATTTTAAAACATATTTAATAGGTCTTTATTAAATACGCTTTCACTATTTTACTCAAATCAATGACCCTCATCATTGACTCGGAAAATCCCGTTGAAAGATTTTCTAATGGGACCAAGATCCAGATTTCACTTTGTTCTGAGTCAGCTATGGCTAATTTCCCAAAACTTAGCTATTTAGGTAGGAAACTCCTTTTCAATTACATCCAATGTAATTCTTGGACAAGTTGGGCGAATAACTCCTTATTCTAATCCACCATATGGATTAATGCCCAACCCCATGCGTCTAAGCCATTTCAATCCTATTGAATATGCTTAGTTAAGTTCAACCCAATGGTGATATGAGCCCACTAAGGAACATGGACCAAGAAGCACTGCAAAGACATGGTGGGCCTATGGCAAGAGCAAGAGCTAAGAAAGCCCAAGATGTTTTAAATCAAACGGTGGATCTTTTAATGGACACAAGCCCAATTGCAAGTCAAGAAGGAATGGAGCCCAAGTTGGTGACTTATTTTAGTCAAATAGAAGGCCCATAATGATGACAAGGGGGGTGTGAACTTGCTTCATTTAGTTGTTTGTTTATTTTCAATTCAATAAGTGTAATGGGTTATGTGAGTGGATCCAATTTGGCATTCTCTATTAGTGGGCTACACTAAGAGTTGCATGAAGGTCTAGCCCATATTTCCTATGTTGCTACACGTGATTAGAGGGTCTTGGGGAGGGAATCTTTAGCTTGCATGCTATAAGAAACTCCTCATTAAGTTGAGTGAATAAATTGTAAGTTATGGGTGTTACACTTTTAATTTGAAAAGCAAAGTGTAACAACCCATAATAAAGGGAGTGTAGGCATGAATAATGAGTGTCTTGGGGCTGAATTCAATTGCTTGATGGTGAGTTATGAGTGTTTGATGGCTGCCTTCAATTGTTTGGGTGTTACACTTTTAATTTGACAAACAAAGTGTAACCACCCATGAAGAGAGAGTGGTAGGCGTGCATTTGATTTGTGTTAGTGGTCATTTAAGTTAGGATTTAGGCCATTCAAAGTGGGGGTTATGCCTTGTCTTTGGATACCAAGAGTTGGATGACTATTATATGTATTACACCCCAAACAACATGAATGACAACTTGGATGTTGAATTTGGATTGATTCCATTTGTGAGAGTATAGTTCTCATAGTTCTTGGTTGAACCAAGCTTAGTTCTTATCAAGAATCCAAGATTCTTGTGGCGAACATCATTTGGCTTATCAAACCTTCTTGGTTTGTGGCGCCTCATCATTTCTTTCTTCACCATTTTCTTGTTTTCTTCACTTTTATGTTGCTACAATTTGTTCCTTAAGAAGAACACGAAATTAAGTCTCTTTGAATTCAACCATACGATCTTCAAAAGGCAACCACACCATTTGGTTGTCATCAAGTGGTATCAAAGCTTAGGCTTTGGTTGAATTTTTGTTTGTGTTCTTGATTCTATTTTCTTCTTCATCTTCTACTCTTTCTTCTTTTCTTTCCAAAAACCAAAACAAAATTTACTTTGATTCTATTTTTGAAGGGAAATTTCGTGGTTGTTATGTATTGCTCCAAAAACAAAGTTTCCAAGAGTGATTCTCTTCAACAAGTTAAAAAAAAAAAATCGTGAATAGTAGAAAAAAAAAAAAAGAGAAGAGAAAAATTCAATTGAGCGATTTGTGTGTTGAAAATATTTGTTCCCTTCTTCCTTTGTTTTATATTTCTAAACCTTTTCTTTTCTAGCCTTTGTTCTTTGTTTTGATAAGTTTTTGGGATTTTGTTACTTGAATTTTGGTATTTTTGTGTTTTGTGTTTGATTCCTCTAAGAACTAAAGGAGAACATTTGAGAGGAAAAAGGCAAGAGTGCAAATTTACTACTTGTGTGGAAAAAGCCAAAAGTGAGAAAAATCATTTGTGTGACAAGTGAGGGAGTGTAGTGAGGAAACTTAAATCATGGCACACAATGGAGATAGTCCACCACCTTCACCAAGTTCCGCGGTCATTCTTGCACGAATGACTAATCAAATGCAAGCCCTTCAAAGGCAAATGGAGAAAATGCAAGCCAACTATGATCAACAACTTGCTAATCTCCAAAATGATGAGTCCAGTGGCAATGAAAGTGAAAGAGGAAGGCCTAGAGGAGGAAGACATAGAGGAGGAGGACATAGGGGACGAAGGCGTGATGAAAGGCTTGAGGGGGTCAAAATCAAAGTTCCTCCCTTTCTTGGGAAGAATGATCCGGAGGCTTACTTGGAGTGGGAGTTTAAAATAGAACAAGTGTTTTATTGTAATTCTTACAATGAAAGCAAGAAGGTGAAAGTAGCCACCCTTGAGTTAAAAGAACATGCCCTTGTGTGGTGGGACCAATTACAAAAAGAAAGGAGGAGACATGGAGGAGCAGTCATAGACACTTGGGAGGAGATGAAGTATGTCATGAGAAAGAGATTTGTCCCAAATCATTATCAAAGGGACATTCACAACAAATTGCATAGACTTACCCAAGGGACCAAAAGTGTAGATGAATATTTCAAGGAGATGGAGTTGGCCTTACTTAGATCCAATTTTCAAGAAGATAGGGAGGCTACCATGGCAAGATTCTTCCATGGCTTGAATCAAGATATTCAAGACATAGTGGAATTGCAAAATTATGTGGAGCTTGAGGATTTGGTGCAACAAGCAATCAAGGTGGAGCAACAAATTAAGAGGAGGAAGTTCAAATATTCTTCTTCTTCTTCAAAATTTCCATCATCAAAATCTCCTTTATCTCCAAAGCAAGTTAGTGATTATCAAATAAAAATGAGAGAAAAGAGAGAGCAAGAGAGAAAAGAAAGAGAGAGTGAAACGGAGAATGTTTTAAAAGTGAAAAAAAGTGAGAAAAAAAGAGAGGAAAAAGAGAGTAAAGAGAACTATCTTGCAACAAAAAGTGAGGTGAAGAGTGCTTTGAGTTCAAGGCATTCTCTATACATGCTCTGTTGTAGGGAATTTTTTTTAAATTCTAACATTGCTAATGATCACTCTTTGTCTAGTGGTGTCAAAAATCTTTTGCAGGAATTCGGTGATGTGTTTCCAAAGGTTCCTCAAAAGGATGCTTGCAAGGTTATTTTGGGTCTTGAAGAAGTTGAATCAAGTGAAACACTTATTGGTTTAAACCTTTGCATATTTAAGCCTTCCACTTCTTTAATTGATATGTTTCTTGTTAAATTGTTTGGGAAGTGCTTTCCTCCTATGCTTGCTAGATTTGGAAATTTGCATGTTAAAATGCCTAATATGTGTTATCTCCATAAATCTGGTTTAAGTGTTGAAACCGTAAGGCATGATGTGTTTAATACAAAATATTCTTCTACCCTTGATTTGAGAATTAGGAGCCAAGACTTAAATGAATTCCTTGAGAAGTGTGTTGTTGTGCTTTCTAATGATCACTTGGTTCATGACAACAATTTTGAAGGTTGTTTTGGATTTCTAAGAGAAAGCTTGTTTGCTAACATGGCCACTTACTCTTTTGTCCAAAATAAAGTTAGCATTTTGAGGTTTGTTATGAGCACTAAAGGTTTGCATGTGGCATTAATTGATGGGTTCACTACTACACCCCTTCTTACTCTACCTATTCTTGTGAATTCTTCTAAGCTTCCATATGATGCTCCTAATGTGTTTGAGGGGCTTGTTTTGTCTCAAAAAGAGCCGTACTTTGTTTGTGATGAGGAGAATATTAATGAGGTTCAATTTGCCTTGGAGTCTTTGCAAAGACAAAGTACTTTCTCTTTTGTCACCAAGATCAAGCCTAGGAAGGTACATTTGGTCATATATGTCAACTCATGGAGGTATAACTTTGTGCTTACCTTTAAAACTCCCTACCTTGGCTATAAATGTGTTGGGATGTTGATTGTACAAGATGAACATGTTTGTCACCTACTTGCTACAATGGGTGATTTCTCTCAATTTCCATTTGACCCCGGTGGAAGGGTTGACATTGTTCTTCAAGTAATTGACTTTCATTTTTTTTTCTTCATGTAGGATATGAAGGAGGTGAATTCGAGGTCGAATTCATTTAAAGAAGGAGGGTATGATATGAGCCCACTAAGGAACATGGACCAAGAAGCACTGCAAAGACATGGTGGGCCTATGGCAAGAGCAAGAGCTAAGAAAGCCCAAGATGTTTTAAATCAAACGGTGGATCTTTTAATGGACACAAGCCCAATTGCAAGTCAAGAAGGAATGGAGCCCAAGTTGGTGACTTATTTTAGTCAAATAGAAGGCCCATAATGATGACAAGGGGGGTGTGAACTTGCTTCATTTAGTTGTTTGTTTTCAATTCAATAAGTGTAATGGGTTATGTGAGTGGATCCAATTTGGCATTCTCTATTAGTGGGCTACACTAAGAGTTGCATGAAGGTCTAGCCCATATTTCCTATGTTGCTACACGTGATTAGAGGGTCTTGGGGAGGGAATCTTTAGCTTGCATGCTATAAGAAACTCCTCATTAAGTTGAGTGAATAAATTGTAAGTTATGGGTGTTACACTTTTAATTTGAAAAGCAAAGTGTAATAACCCATAATAAAGGGAGTGTAGGCATGAATAATGAGTGTCTTGGGGCTGAATTCAATTGCTTGATGGTGAGTTATGAGTGTTTGATGGCTGCCTTCAATTGTTTGGGTGTTACACTTTTAATTTGACAAACAAAGTGTAACCACCCATGAAGAGAGAGTGGTAGGCGTGCATGATGAGGGTTGGGGCTGACTTGATTTGTGTTAGTGGTCATTTAAGTTAGGATTTAGGCCATTCAAAGTGGGGGTTATGCCTTGTCTTTGGATACCAAGAGTTGGATGACTATTATATGTATTACACCCCAAACAACATGAATGACAACTTGGATGTTGAATTTGGATTGATTCCATTTGTGAGAGTATAGTTCTCATAGTTCTTGGTTGAACCAAGCTTAGTTCTTATCAAGAATCCAAGATTCTTGTGGCGAACATCACTTGGCTTATCAAACCTTTTTGGTTTGTGGCGCCTCATCATTTCTTTCTTCACCATTTTCTTGTTTTCTTCACTTTTATGTTGCTACAATTTGTTCCTTAAGAAGAACACGAAATTAAGTCTCTTTGAATTCAACCATACGATCTTCAAAAGGCAACCACACCATTTGGTTGTCATCAAATGGTCGGCAGTAGGTTATTTCACCTTTCGCATCTCACCAAGAATATATTAAGGTGCTCAGCTGTAGCATGACCCACACTTAAATGATTATGGCCTTGACGAGTGTCACGCATCATGAAGCATTTAATAACTTAATTTATTGAGGGAATTTAATTATTAAATGATCTCACCGACTTGTTTATTAGATAAACATCTCTTATAGCATACATGGCATACTAGCTTACATACATTCAAAACATATTAAGCATACAATGACAAACATGCTATCATACAATTTAAATCATACATCTCATACATTTCATGCATCACATATATAAACATACAAGACATATAAAAGGTATTATGATTATGGCCACCTAATATGCAATAATTAAAACTAATTATTACAATCTTTGACCCCTCGAGCAAACTTCCAGGGTTCCTCCCACTAGCGTCATGATTTGGTGTTGCCGCCATGTCATCCCGATCAATTTAAAAAATTTAAAATAAAATAAAATAAAGTAAATATCACGACACACAGGCCGTATATATAAAGTAAATACAATAAATCATGACACGCAAGCCGTATTTACCAAATAAAATTTAACACCAAAACTAGGGACATAACCATATACCGGACATTTAATAAACAATTTATAAATATGCAAAAGGGGACAAAATCACATTCTGTCCATCAGCACGGTCGTACCAATTACGGCGCACGACCGTGCTGAAAATCGACCGTGCTCAAAGTGCGTTGACACTGTTTGAAAGTGGCACGATCGTGCCAAACGACGCACGGCCGTGCTATGCGTTCACTACCATAGATTCAAACGTGCACGACCGTGTTACAGGGAGCACGGTCGTGCTTTGCGCCGCAGCAGGATTCGAGAAGCGAATCCTTGTTTATGTCAGGAGCACAACTCGACCCACAAAACATGTTCAAAGAGATTTACATCACATACAAATCATACAAAGATGCTTTTAAACATACAAATCACATTTAAAAGCAATAAACATGTTATCATACAATGGCAAACAATCCAAGGATACATGGCAAACTACGACCAATGCTCTGATACCAATGTTGGGGTTTCAAGAGGGATAATTTTTTAAAAACAATTTTCAAAAACCTCTTGAGCGTAAAAACCCCTTAACTAAGGACCACGTATTGCACATGAATCACAAGGATATTGTGTTTACCTCTTGAAGCGTAGCTTTACCACGAACACTGTGAGCATGTCAGCAGCACTAGTAAATCACAAACACTACTACGGTGTGAATGGCAACTTGATCTACACAGCTATAGTGCAGCAGATCTGAGGAACACGGTTGCTATCACCAAAAAAGGAGAGGTTCTTCTATCACCAGTATTGCAAGTTAGCAATACCTCTACTCAGTTGACACGAGCAAACCAACGTCAGAGATAATGTAGTGCTAGCTATTAGGATTGGGAGAGGCGTGACAAACAGAGAGAGAAAAGAGGGTGCGCCTGTCAAGGGTGTACAACGGTCGTCATGAATGCTCTGTGTTGTGTGTCACTTAAGTGACGTGCACAGCTTACTAATAGTTATCACTCACTTAACCTAACTCAGTTTGGCTACCCTACACTACAGGCCCAATATTTAATTATTAATTAAATCATATTTAATTAATCAATTAAATTAATTCTCTGAACATTTGCTCTATGCGTGTGACCCTATAGGTTCTCAATTAATTGGTAATAATATTAATTATTATTAATCATATTAATAATCAATTAATATTATAAACAATGAGCGGCATCTAGCAATACATCAGTGCTACCTAATTAATTAGAATATTGGTGATACAATAAAAATCATATTGTAACCATATATAATGTGAAGTCAACGTCCTTTCGTCTCAATGTCTTAATTGAACACAAGGCATAAATGTGTCATCCTTGTTAAGTCCAATTTTTTATTTCTTGATCAAGTAATCGACGTACGATCATGTGGGCCCAATATCTCATATTGTCCCACCTGAGCATGGCTATGCATTTCTAGGTAGCATACCATCAAGAGACCTATAGACTTTTCCCCTATTATGTAGGAGGGACAAATCCTATCTAGATCACTCACATTCCTCAACATGTTTCATTGCAGGCTCAATAACTATCTTTATAGTTGTCCTATTACAGATAACGTTTAATAGTATCAAAGCCTACAACTATATATGTTAGGAATCGTAGTGACTTCAAGTCGAAGGACTACTTCACTATGGTCACCATGAGAAACGCTTATGACACTTACATAACTATTATGCAGCATTCTCATAGCGAGTCACTCAAGTATAAATATTATGCTAATATTTATACCTATGTGAAGAATTGATATCTTATATCTATGACCCGTGAGATGTGGTCATCAATACACACACATAATAGTCTCAATGTATTATTATTGCTTTTATTAATAATAATATTTGACTATGGATATTTAAGAATAGTGTTCTATAATTTAATGGCATCTCATGGTCAAGTCATACTTGACGTTCCATTAAATGAACTACCTTAAGGACTTTGTTATGCTATAAATAAGATCATCAAATACAACATAATAAATAAATGCCTCATATATATAAAGTATAAAATAAAGTCATGATACAATATATATATATATATATATATATATATATATATATATATATATATATATATATATATATATATATATAAATCCAATAAATATATATTGGTCACTAGGGCTTACACCAACAGAGTGAACCTTTATCTTACCTCATGGGTGGATGAGCAAGGCTTCTAGTTTGGGTGAAGACCCTAATTTGTGTTGATAGGTCTTCCTATCTTGTGTATGGTTGTTTATTTGATGAGTTGGTTTGTAATAATCTTAGTTTCTTGTTCTATATGCTTGTTTGATATCATATACGATGCTATGCTTTGGAAAATGATAAAAACCCTAGCCTTGATCATGGTCAAGGTACCCTAGCCTTGATCGTGGTCAAGGTAGGAGATTTTGCTTAGATCTATAATGTTTATGAGTTGCTCATCATATTCATGTGCTTTTATGCTTGCTATGAGAATGTGTTGATGAAGTGAAACTTCACTCTTAGCCCCATTATGGCAAGTTTTGCTTGAGTGTGAGCAAGGGAGAAAACTACCTTTTGAACTTAAGAACTTTTAAATGATCCAAAGATCATCCTTTTGAACCTATAATGTCAAAGGGTATAAAGTTTTATGAGTTTTTGGATCTCACCATGTTTGATCTTCGTGAAAAACCTAAGAATGAACTAAGGAAGTTTTTGGAAAACTTAAGAAAATGTTTTGGGTGAAACCATAGGGATCACGGCCTGCCCTTGATGGGTGTCACGACCGTGATACCCCATAAAATTAGGAATAGAGTGTAACACCCCGATTTTCACTGCTTTTAATATCGATGATTTATATAAACGAGTTTATATTTTATCTGAGTTTTAGAAAAATGATTTTGGGTAAACCAAAGTCATATTCATGCTCTACGTTATCGTAGAGAGTTACGGTTAAATTTTGGGTTTAAAATTCAGACTGAACCCGGTCTGCGTTTTCACTGACAGTAAGATTTTACTGATAAGAAGACCTACTTTTGACTCGTGAACGAAACAATTAGGTTTAGAATCGAATTTCCAACAACTTTGGTAAAATTGGTTTTTCGCACTAAAAAGTGAATTAATATAAGTTATATGGGCGAAATCTTAAATCGTGTATTTAACAGAGCTAAATACGGATTTACCGGGATCCGCTAACGGGTAGACTTCAAGTCACATCAGATCAAGTCACCCAAGAAAGCGTGCCATGACTCACCACTGTCATAATGACAAATGAAAATGTCTGAACGCATTCGCACTGCGAAAAGACCAAAATGCCCTTGATCTTTTATGTTAATTTCATTTTTGTCCCTAAAGGAAAAAACCGTTTTGCCACTTAAGTTAACAAATTTGGACACTTTTGTCCCCTCCCTATCTCACACATAAGGCCACCTCCATGGCCATTCAACCATTTGTTTTCTCAAACCTTCATTTTCTCTCCAAACCTTCATCCTTTTTCAAGTTGAAATCTTAGCAAATTTTGGTGAAGAAAGTGTTGATTCTTGCTCATTTTCATCACTCAAGCAGGCTTGTTCTTCACCTAAATCTTGTTTTTCAAACTATGATCATGTATATTCAACTTCTAAGTTCAAAGATTCAAAAATCTCTAGAAAATCATAGAAAAATCCTTTTAATGTGAAATCAATTTCTATGATCTAGTATCATCATCATTTATCACTATCCAAGAGCATGTAATCAAACAACATGTCTAGCCTTTTTTTTCTATAAGTGGCCGAACCCTAAATCTTTGGAAAGCCAAGGGTTTTGTTTCAAGTTTTTTTGTAATGAGACTTGATCTAGTGTTAGGTGTGCCTAAGGATCATTCATCCAAGAGTTAGAAATTTTTAGACATCTCTAACCTATTTTGGACCACCATGGCCGAACCTAGCTTCTAGGAGACAAGGAGATGTATTTTTGTGATTGTTGAAGTTTGAATTGATTGTGCGAAGGTGGTTGTTGGTGACTGTTTCAGGTAATTGATCGGAGGATTTGTGGATCAATTGGACGACGTGCATCCAGAGATTTACCTTTAAGAGGTAAGGGGAGATTGCCTGAGGGATTTCTCGATAACTATGTGTTATCAGTGTTTGGTCTGTATAAATTGGTTTGAACTGTGTGGTGGTTGTTTAATTTATTTTTAGCTGTTATTTTATCTGTTGATTATTATCTGCTTTTGATTGAGTATCTCCAATTATGTGCTATAGTATTTTAATGCATGTTATAAACTATATTATCTGCTATAACGTTGACATGTCAATTTTATTGATGTTGATTGTTGATTGTTGATTGAGAAGCCTGACAGTGGTCAGTACTCAATTAATTAAATGAGATAAAAGCCTTCAAAAGCTTCACAAGGAGCATCAAATAGTTGAATGGGAAACGTTTGGAAATTTTCAATGATGCTAGTTTTACGAAAGGAATCCTAAAGTAAAATGTAAAGTTAGTAGAAAAAGTTAGTTTTAAAAAATAAGCCAATTATTATGTTGAGAAAATTAATTTAAGAGGAAAAGTCAATTTTAACTTAAAACGTTTTTAAAACGCTAAGCAACGGTTAATCCAGAAAAGATTTATAGAGGGTGTTTTTGAAAAACATTGGTACTGATTTGGACAGCGATTTAGTCTCCAATGCTTTCTTCCAAGAACTGAAGTTTTGGAAAAGACTTTCAAAGGAAAATAAGTTTCATTGGTAATTCGACGGTTTATAAATGAATTTCAAATGGAAATGATTTTCTGTAAATGAGTTTTTCTCAATGGTGTCAAATCTGACAACTAGGATAAGTTGCGGAGATTTTGTTTTGGTTTTGTGTTTCACAGAATGAAAAATGACGAAAACGTTGAAACGTGAACCTAGTATACGAGACGTTGGGATATTAGTATTCTGTGATAATGGCACGTAGATCTAAGATCCTTGTTGCGGTGTTGTGGACTGTGTCCTGTGGACTTTATGTCCTCTTCACGTTGTGGGGAAAGTTATTAAAGGTGAATATTGTTTTCTATCACCACGGACCTAGGACTGGTGTATCGGTCTAGGACTTCATGATTGAGCACTCGGACGTTGTGTCCTGTGTTGACGATGAAAAATCTTAAAACGTTGTAAATCACGAATGGTCGAGAGCCTTTGAGCTTTGACAAGTAAAGAAAGAAGAAGAAGAAAAGTGACAATACATGAAACGTTTTGCATGCATTAATTGGCAGACATGCTTACGGTGTTAATCTGGATATCTTGGTGGTCAGGATATTCAAGACAGTGTATCATTGTGCCTTGGTGGACAACGAAAAACCATAAACGATGATCACCGTGCCTTGTGATGGGCAGTGCATTATGGTAATAACGGTGTGCCTTCTTGGCAATCGAGTTTAATCAGCTCATTTACACGGTGTTGGGATCTCCAGAGATTAAGTAAAGAACTAGACGCTGAATGTTGAAATGTCATGCATTTTTATAAATAACGATGATAATCAGTTATGAAACCCTATGATAACTACTTGATTATTTAGTAGAACCTTATGCATCATGATTATATATATGTTGTTGGGTGTGTCGTGCATGTAGTTATCATGCTTAAATCCATATATTGGTATCTCATCTTTGCATATTTTTGGTTGGTTATTCTTTTGTGGCAAATGTTTATATCTGAGTATAGATGGGTCTCGAGATGCCACTGGAGCATTCGAGGATCCATTCCTTGACGTTTGAGCGTGTGGAGAAGGGCGACGAATGGGGAATGAACCTAGGGGAGTGCAGCGCCACTACACGGGCCCCGTACGGGAGGTCAAAGGCATGTTAAAGGTGGGACCAACTGTAGGATGAGTCCTTTCTTTTGGGGTAGTCACCTCGGCAGTCTGTTTTGGCTACTGAGAGCCATGACTTTTGAGAATGGCCTGTCTGTATAAAGGCCCTATGTATGAACTGATAGTGACTTAGTATGTATGAATATATGATATATATTAATGTATGTTTAACTATGTTGATTGTATGGCGAAGTTAAGAGAAAATTTTTATCACTGAATTTCGAAATAAGTTAAATACTTAGAAAATTTTATTTTCCGAAAGTAACCAGCAAGTTTACTGAAGTTTTATTTTTCGCAACGGAACGGGTTACCATGTGATGTCCCAGAAGGGGGTGTCATACAGAGAGTATCACGGCCTAGCCGTGAAGTGGCTCACGGCCGTGATCTCGCAAAATATGAGAAGCAGAGAGTATCACGGCCTAGCCGTGATATAGCTCACAGCCCTCAAAATGTGGGGAACAGAAAGCATCACGGCCTAGCCGTGGTGAAGCTCACGACCATGATCTTTCTTCATGACGGGGGACAGAATCTGTCATAGCCTGGCCATGATGGTGGCCACTACTGTGGCAGGCAAGGAGTGTTCTACCCACTCCTTTCTCTTTCTTTTGTTGTGAACGTACCTTTTGTGAAAGAAAATGACTTTGAAGTTTAAACTTAAGGACCTTTTAATCCCGAATGTTTTCAAACCAAAGTGAATTGAGATGTGCAAACACGGTTTAGGCTTGGATGGACCCTCTGGGTGTAAGCTTGTACTTATTCCCCATATCCATTCATTGGTTGACTGGTGTTCTATCACTCAATTACTGAGGTTTTGAGTAAGGATAAAGGTTTATATACCTTTAGAACTCCATTGTCTTTCAAGAAGTTTCTTTACCTAAAGATAGCTAAAGGTATCAATGTGCCTATTTTTCAATATTTCTAAAGACAAAGTAATTCCCTCATTTTAATCTTACAAGAAAAATGAAGACTCATGTAACAAGCTTTTGCGAAATGAAAAGCGTAAGTCAAGAAATGATATAGAATTCTAAGATATTAAAGTAATTCCCTCATTTTAATCTTACAAGAAAAATGAAGACTCATGTAACAAGCTTTTGCGAAATGAAAAGCGTAAGTCAAGAAATGATTTAGAATTCTAAGATATTAATGTTTAAGTGTGTCATGTAGTGGATCAAGACTAATTTCGTACCCTTGATGACTTAGTCACAAGAAATTGTAATGCTTCAATAAACAAAGAACATTTCATAAACACTTGATCAATAAGTGATCATGTCATAGCAAGGATCAAAGAGTTGATAAGGTAAAGATTGTGGATCTTCCTTCATAAGACATATAGGATGATGAGACAATTGAATAATACATGAACACGAACAAAACTAGGTGTTTGATAACAACCTAACGCAAGGAGGCGTGGAAATCGACCAAGTAACTTGAGTTATCTTAGACGTCGAACTCACATTGATCGCATTCGTATGAGAAGTTCAACATGTTGCATTGTTGTCAGTTAAGGCCTGTGAGCCTAGGAGTTGAGCTTACACCTTGTCCAGGTGCGAATATAGTGGTGATGGCCGGTTTGGCCTTGGAGACGTTGTGGTGTGTAACTCCATATGTGGCCAGTTAGTAGCTCTTCTGTGTGGTGGAAAATCAAGATCCCACACCATCGTTCTCGACTAGACACTGCCTTGTTCAAGATTGGTGTAGAGCGTCTTTTCATAAAGCCAGGTTACACCCGTGAATTGAAATGTCTTAGCACATATAGCCGACTGGCTGGCGCAAGCAAAGCGTGTACTCCCGATCACTCTCTCCGACGTTGTCCAGCTCCATGGAGTAGGGGTCGTGTCATACCATCGCATTGTTGGTCATTGCATCATGACATCATCCCACATGGCATTGACTTGTTAATTGAGAGGCTGCATGGTTTGAAGTTATATGAATAATCATGACGATATAGCCTGTATATGTGACTATATGAGTATGCCGTGTCTTGTTGTGTCGTGCTATCTTCATCTATCTTATGTTGTGAATGATGAATGAGAATCTCACCTATTACTATTATTCTTTTATTATGCTTTTCCCTTTTACTGTAAAGATGACATCGTTCCGAACGAGGGCGATGCCTCCTTACATCTACATTGAGTTCCACGGAGGAGATGACTCATGGATCAGGCACACGGACACATGGCACATGCAATACATCGGAGACGCCTCTATCACCATTCGGGACAGCCAGAATGGCTATCTATGGTTCACCATTCGTCTACCTCTTCACATGGAGCGACACCAGAGGAGGAGAACAGGGCCGTGGGCAATGACCAAGATCAAGGTCATTGGGCCGCGTTCCTCCGCTTCTTCTTGTGGTTGCACTCCACGCGGAAATGGTGTTCCACAGGTTGCACCTCCAGTCGTAGCATCTACAGTTGTCCCGTCTGTTGCACCACCGGTGCCGGTACCTGCTTTTCCTGCTGCTGCTATGGGTGACAATGACAATTTTACTTTGTGAATATACTATGTGTTGTGTATATACTTGATTTAATTTGTGAATATGTGATTGGATGTTTGAAAATGAATTGTGGCATTGTTGCCTTGGATGAGATATATGTATGATGTTGGTTTAAGATTTGATGCTTATATATGTATACTTGGATTGTGATTTGACTGGATTGGTTGAGAGCATAGCATCGGCTATAACTTGATAATGAAGATTAAAACGCTTAAAAGCCTTAATCAAAGTTTTAAAATGTATTCTGAAATCAAAGAAAAATCTTGAGAATAGTTTTGTCTTATCAAGGAAAGACCTTTTTTTAAATTTTTGATCCTTTCAAAAGAAAAGGTCCTTTTAATGAAAGTCCATTCAAATGCTTTCCTTTTAGAAAAATGTTTTCAGATGACGAAAAACTTTAGAAAATAGATTTACAAAGAAAAGAGATTTCTTGAAAATAGCTTCTTTTGAGAAAATGTTTTAGTTCATGCCAATGAGATTTTGAGTATTGTTTTCCAAGTTTTATATACGAAAATAAGACCCAGAAGAAAAATGGTGATTACCCTTTCATTTTGTGAAGTCTGCAAACCTAGTGATCGAGACGTCGGACTAGTGTTTTGTGAGTTGAGCATTTGGACTACGTCTCCTATGTTTTGAATGAACGGGCTAAATGTACTTTGAAACGAGCCATGAGCTGTGTGCCTTGACAAGAAAGAATGAACAAAAAAGCAAATAGAAAACCTTCTGTGCACATACCTGGATCGGCAGACGTGCCACGAAATTGAGTAACAATCCATTGTGGTTGAGAATATGGGCCAGTTAAGACCATTAGGTCTATAGGGGCATCCTGTGTTCAAAACTCCATAAGAGGTCGAGGTATCGCGTCCCCGTGCCGTGGTAATCAGCTGCCAAACATGGATGAACTCAATCAGAGACTGGACTATTCACGATATGGTTGAGACATGATACCCTTGAACAATTGGAGTTCGGACCTAAATTGAGAGGCCGACTCATGAGAACAATTTGTGTTATGGGAGTATTCACGGCCTATCACTCGATGAAGGGAAGTTAAGAATCTCCGGAGAACATGAACTAGAAAGATAATATTGGAGTCTCATGCATTATTATAACTCATGATGATGTCTGAGATATTATGTTATATGAATATCTGTTAATACAACTGTATTTATATGTGGATGTATGTTTTGTTTGTCGCTTGTGCGGCTATCGTGATAAACTTGTGAAATGAATATCTCACCTTTGCCTGTATATGTTAGACACCCTGCTGTGTTTTTGGATACGTGTACAGATGCTGCTCAGAGGTCCCCTCGGACACTTGAGGACTTTGATGACGGAGTCCCATGAAGATGACAAGAAGGAGGATCCCTCCGAAATCCTCTAGAAATCGAAGCTGACTTTGGGGTTTTCCCCAATGGCTACTTTTAGCCCAACCAGCAATAGAGTCTTACCTTTTTGAAGCAGTTGTATCTTATCTATTGTTTTTATGTTGACCTAATATTTTAAAGTCTATACCTTATGATAGTAGACCAGGATTTCTACTACTAGTTTAAACTTTATTTCTAGAAAACTTGTATGCTTCGGCATTGATACCCTTATGTTTATTTTCGTTATGGATGTTTAGTATTGGTGTACGTTATGTGGTATATTCCATCCTTCCTGTACATAATTATTATAGCGTGAAGAAAATTTTTAAACCCACATTTTCGAACATAGTTATATACCTAACGTATTTTCCGAAAGCAAAGAGCGTTTTTATTTGTTATGTTTTCTGCATTGAGTTTGAGACATAGCACCGGGGGTGTTACAAGATTAGGGTTGAATTTTGAATTCCTTAAGGAATTCTAGGTATCAACCTTTGATTATTAATTATGATTAGTCGAGTTCTGTTTTCAATCAATATGTAACATCGTCATTTTCGTCACCTTGATTAAATACATGAATGTATGTTTGACTTGACAATGTGCTTATAAGGTAGGTTAAGAGTTGGGATTGAATTGGAAGAGATAAGGATGAAGAGTATGTGATCCAGAGCAGAACGCTCAAGCGTGGACCAGGAGAACGCTCAAGCGTTGTAATGTTGTACCGTGGAGCATGGTGGACGCTCAAGCATGGCCACTCTGACCTGTTGACTGGCAGTGATAGGATGTAAAGTGACACGTGTCAGTTACGCGTCACAGCTGGCACATGAGGGGCGGTGCCTTGGCGGTGAGGAATGTCAACGCTCAAGCGTTGAGAAGGACAACACTCAAGTGTTGGAATGCTAAAGCGTGGAAAATCCCAACGCTAAAGCGTTGGCAGCAGAGTTTTACCTCTATAAATACTTGTCCATTTTCAACATGCACGAAGTTTTGGTAAATTCCAGAGTTATAGAGAGCGTGAGAGAAAGCTAGAGACAAGTTCTAGGCTTTGATTCGAGGCAGTGATCTGTTCGTTGATCCGATTTCGATTCTGTTGGTGTTTTCGTGATCAGCTCTTCGTCTATTACGATTCTACCGGTTTACTTTCGTGATTCGTCAAGGGTAAGCCAAGGTTCACATTGTAGCTATACAATGTTCTTCTAGTATTTCTAGCTTCTGTTCACGGTTATAGCTTCGTATTAGGGTTAATGCTATAGTCTACGTGTTATTTACGTGAGGGCAAGATTGGAAGTTGCATTCGGGACTCTTTAGGAGTAGGAGACCGCAGCTGTGAAGTAAGCTTGGAGGGCTCGTGGAGCTCGTGATGTTCGTGATTGTTGCTACTTGCTATTAGGTGGGAGAAAGAACCACAATATCGCCGGGGAGGCAAGAATAAAATAATATATATTGATATGCGTAAGGCGACCTAAACCCTACTAGTGGTTGAGTAACCGACAACACCTAACTCACATTGGCGACTACTATTTGGTGGAACCGATGTAGTTTTAGGCATTGTAGGTTTATCACCGATAAGTTGATTTTATGATATGTTGAGGTTGTATGCTTGTGTGTTGGTGTGCTTAAAATGATACTTGTTGATATACATGTATGCTTAGTAACATGTTTAGGGTTACTTGAGTATATGCCTATGAGTAGATATGACGAACATGATTATTTAGCATGATATAGTTGCTTATGAAATGATATTCGTGATCACTGTTGCATGAGTAGAGATAGGCAGTAATTCCTGATAATTTGAGAGATGATCATGACGTGAGGATTTCGAGGACACAGATATGTTGTAGTGCTCAACCTAGAGATCTCGTTGATATGTTTATGTTGAGATATAAAGTTGATACCCGGTTATGCCAGTGAACGTTGGCCGTAGTTGTGTACAAGTTGCGGTTGAGACACTAAGTTGTTGATCCCGAGATGAGTCGGCGAGGTTTATGTTGCATAGTTGTTGTTCATCACTGTGTTGGTGTACGGGCGATCGATCTTTCCTGCGAGGAGATGATCGTACCCATCAGTTGTTAACAGGCGAATGTCCTGACCTGGCTTGCGGGCGGGGGGATATGTCGTTGTCGTAAGTTGAGTTGTTGACGTACGAATGTTTTGACCAGGCCTACGGGCGGGGGAATATGTCATACCCATGAGTTGAGTTGAGCCAAGAGGGCGGTTGGCCGAACCCTGAATTACGGGGGGTGGCACAGTGATGCATGTGACATCTTGATCTGCTGGGGATGTCGCGTCGTGGCCACGTCCATATAGTTGTTAGATGCATAAGTGTAAGAACCAGTAGTTAAGAGAGTATAACTTAGGAGATGATTGCTTGACACATTGTGTTGTTGAGTGTTGCTATCTATATATCTTATTTTATAGGTGTTTCCTTATTTATGATGTATTGTTGTTTCTTATCTCCCGTATCCTTCTATGTTGTATTTTATTCTCGATCGCACGAGAAGATTCTGTTGAGGAGCTGCTAGAGGAGATTGATGGCACACCTGTTCAGCCTAATGCTGGCTGGAGAGCCTCGGATCCTAGTGTTGGGAGACTTTGAGTTGCTGTACGAGGACAATGACCGATTCTAGGAGATTGATTACTCTCAGCGACGAGTCGTGTATACGAGTCCGCCTACCATATACTTCAGAGCTTAGGGATCATCTAGGAGCTACTTAGTAGGAGACTTCCGTATTGCATAGAGACTACTGTTGGAGAGGCTGTGGAACTGGCCATAGGAGTACCATCATGACTCAAATGCTAGATGGAGATCTCACGCATCGTCTAGGACTGGTTTTGTGGCTCGAGGTCGACATCGTCATGCTGAGAGGAGGACGAGAGAGTACCGTCGTTGCCGGATCATGATGTCAAAGAGCGAGACAGAGTACGAGGCGCTGCAGACTTATCGCCAGAGGCAGCGAGCATCTGTGGGGAGTTCCTGTTAGAGTTGTGTCGGCGGTAGTAGTCTTAGTAGTTATGGCCAGTGAGTCTCTTCTTCTCTTTTGCCAGCATATGTATTTTGGGGGTGAGGAGAGGAAGTCTCATGTACTTTTGTTTTGTATCTTTTGACACCAAACTTCTATTTGTGTATATCACTACAAAAAAACATGGTTTTTGCCACCGAAATTTTGCCACCGAATTAAATTCGGTCGCAAAGTATATATTTGCCACCGAAATTGCCACTGACTATCATTTATTATAAAAGAACCAAAAATAAAAAAAAAAATATTATTTGCCACCAAATTTGTCACTGATTTATCGGTGGCAAAATGTTTTTTTAAGGCTGTGGCAAAATCGGTGGCGAAAACGGAAGGATGATAAATCAATTTATTTTACTTAAATTATTACCACCGGTTTTGCCACCGATGAACACTAAATTTTTTGCCACGGACAAAATCGGTGGCAAATCCTAAAACCTCGGCTTTATTTTTTTCCCTCTTCTTTTCCTCTTCCCTCGGAAAACCCTCACTACTATCGCTGCTCTCTCTCTCTCAGAAAACCCTCACTGTTGCTGCTGCTCTCTCTCAGTCCCAGACACCGCCTGCGACCCGAAACCGCCGCCGCTGCACCGTTGACCCGAAACCACCGCGCTTCTCTCCTCTGCACCGCTGCACAGGCCTCTCTCCTCTCTTTCTTTGGACCTCCGCACCGCTGCACAGGTCTGTCTCTCTATTTCTCTGATTCTTAGTTACCGCACTTCTCTGAAACAAATGGACGCATCAACAAAAACAACACAGGCACACAACTCTGTTTGCTTCACTTTCTCACTTTTTGTTACTGCGGCACAAGCTTACAGAAACAGAGCACCTTAATCAGCGGAAATCCCAGAAAAATTTCCTGAACCTTTAACCACATTTCTTATGGTGGCTCTTCATATCCCTTAAACCTCACATCACATTTCTTCGAATCTCACGTTACTAAGCTCTAATTCTTGTTATTGTTATTCTTCTCTTTCATTTTCCCTCTATTTCCTTTGCTAAGTTCACTGTGATAAATCCTGAATCTTTCACCATTGTATTGCAAATTTTTTTTTGCTTGTTAGACTTCTTCAGTCGATTCTGTATGATTTCGCCATTGTGTATGGGTATTGATTAATTGAAACCCCATTTGAAAAAAAGCTTGTGCTTTGATGACAATTTTGTTATGCTTTGTCTCTACTGTTAGTGTCTGAGCTTATGATTGATGATAAGTTTTGTTTCTGTTCGTGCATCAATTTGTTTTACTCCTTTATTCATCTTTACTTATTATTTTTTCTATTTGAGGGAAAAATTAGTTACATTTCAATTTGTCAATTATGAATATGCAGAGTCTTGTTTCCTTATGTTACTGTTGGGCCTAATTCCTGAACTGTTCTTTGTTGTGCAAAAAACAATTTTTTTCATTTCAACTTGTTGGCCAATTTTAGATGTGATATCTACAATCTGGTTTCACAGGTTTATTCGATTTTTCTGAATGATGTGTATTTTTAAAAGGTTCATTCGTGGGAGCAATTGAAGACAATAAGAATTGGAATTGAAATTAAATTCTGAATTACAAGTCTTTCAAAAGATTTTCAGATATTATTTTAAATTGCTTGATAAATTTTATTTCCCATGTAATATATCTCCAATAAAACTCTTGCCATCTACTGAGACTTACAAATTTTCAATTTTACTACCTCTCGAGAGAGCTCTCCCCACTAATTCTATCAAAGGAGACATTCATTAAACTGCTGGATGAACTCTGATGACTGTCAGATTCAGATGGCTGAGTCATCTCCATTGCCAAACATTGTTTCAGTTCCATTACTACATGACCCATAGTTGGCCTATTAATGCCAGTGGGTGCCACACAAGCCACTGCAGTATCTAAGGCTTTCCTTGCAGAATTAATTCCAAATTCTCCCTGTAGTCTTGAATCCACAATATCATTGACCTCCCTTTCAGGCAGCATGGAGTTTACCCATTGAACTATGTGATTTTTCTCTTCATTTTTGGATATGGCAGGTTGGCCCGTAATTATCTCAAGTAAAACTACCCCAAAACTGAAAACATCACTTTTTTCTTTCAACCTTTTAAATCTATTGTACCTGCAGAATAAAGAAGTTGCAACTCAAACTCTAGAGGATATACCCATCAAAAGTGAAAAGGAAAAACAGAAGGTTGTCTTAACTATTACCATTTGGGTTTGAGTTAGAAATAACAACTTAATATTAATGCTAAACATACATTTACACACCTTACCTCATTTCTAGTTCAACCTTTTTTACATACGGCCACACTATATATATGATGTGAGGTGAGGTGACGTAATTCTAAGGAATGTGATATGACTTGAGAAATGAGCATCAAGCATTTTCCATAACTTAGTCCATGGGTATTGGGTCGTTATTATTGTGTTGATTAATCATTAATGTGTCTTTGTAATCTATATTTGTTTTCAAAAATTTCCACTTTCTTTGAATTTAAGATTTGAACATGTTTTTTCTTTCATACTTCATGCACCACTTCACTTTACTTTACTTGGAGACAGGACAATGAGGTATGGTGTAACAGAAAACATTAAAGGGGAGATTTTAATGTCCATATGGGTCATTCATTTTAATGTCCATAACAAATGTTCCCAGTGTTCGTTACTGTCATGTAGAAGAGAAGGAAAAAAATAGGAATTCAGTTACTTTGTGCCAAGTGTAAGTAGTATATATTGTTCATTTTATTTGCTAGACCATCATTGGAAGGAAATATTTGCAATGATGACTGGACAGGAGTTCGGTTATTAGAACGTTTAGCCTTTTTCTTGTTCTTTGGCTATTTGAATGAATGTATGTACTATCTGATACTTGATCCACATTGGCTTAGCACATTTTTATTCAAAGCATATATGATAATGATTTTGCAAAATCATAATCAAAATTTTAAAGTTGCACTAATGTTTCATAATGTCTTTCTTTGCTTTCATATATATTTAGGACGTGTGTACTTTGCTGGACTTAGTTGGCTCTCTTCATTTGCTGCTTCACTGATCAATTAGGTATGTCTCTCTTTACTCTATCTGTTTTGATCTGATTATTTTGTGAGTTGCCACTTTGGTTGAATAACATGATTGATTGTTGTATATGTAATGTGTTATGTGAATTGATTGGTTGTTTGTTAGTGGAGAGCAGAGCTCAATAGGAAGCTGATTGTGTGCTGATAAATTATTCAAATGCATGTGTTTGATTGATGTGTTGATTGTCAGTGGAGAGCAGAGCTCAATAGGAAGCTGGTTGTGTGCTGATAAATTATTCAAATGCATGTGTTTGATTGATGTGTTGATTGTTAGTGGAGAGCAGAGCTCAATAGGAAGCTGGTTGTGTGCTGATAAATTAGTCAAATGCATGTGTTTGAATTATGTGTTGTTTGTTAGTGGAGAGCGGAGCTCAATAAGAAGCTGGTTGTGTGTTGATAAATGAGTCAAATGCATGTGTTTGAATTATGTGTGTTTTTTAGTGAAGAGCGGAGCTCAATAGGGACTGGTTGTGTGCTGATAAATTAGTCAAATGTATGAAACTATCTGTTGCTTTCCCCCTTAGGTACCCGTAATGGAAATTCCCGAGAATCGGATATGGATGTACAATAGGTTGGATCGTAACAAACATCTAACTCTAGAATTCCAAGATGGAGTTCATGTATTCATAGACTACGCTACTAAGGATGATAGATTTCTAAATAGCCCTGATCAGAAGTTTAGGTGTCCTTGCTTAAAGTGCATTTGTAAAGTTTTCAAGACGCCCACTGAAGTACTGTTGGATCTTTGCAATAAGGGGTTCATGCCCAATTACTACTGGTGGACCCTCCACGGTGAGCAATTGCCCACGTTTCCCCCAGTGGTGGTCGAAAATTCATATTATGGAATTGGTGAGCGCAGGGAAGAAGTGAATCCGTACGAGCAAATGATCATGGATCATGCTGGACCATCAGTGGGTCAGGCCTTAGAAGATGATTGTGTTATGGACGACCAACGCATAGAGGAACCAAATCTTGAAGCTCAAAAATTCTTTGACATGCTCGAGGCTACACGAAGGCCTTTGTGGGAAGGATGCGATAAACACTCGGAATTGTCGGTCGCTTTGGGAGCTTTAAGCCTGAAATCTCAATCCCATATGTCGGAAGATTGTTTTAATCAAATGATGAAGCTTATGAGTGAGACAATGCCAAGTGAAAATCATATGCCTAAGAATTTTTATCATGCTAAGAAGTCGGTGGCCAGTTTGGGTTTGGGTTGTATTAAAATTGATTGTTGCCCTTTTGGATGCATGTTGTACTTTAAAGATCAAGCAGCCAAGAGCGTAAAAACATGCAAATTTTGTGGCGCAGAGCGATACAAGACAACCACTAGAAGGGGCATTGAAAAGAAGACCGCCTTAAAAAGAATGTGGTACTTTCCAATCGTCCCAAGGCTACAAAGAATGTACTCTTCGATGGCAACTGCATCCCACATGAGGTGGCACCGTGAGAATGAAAGGCAACCAGGGGTCATGTGTCATCCTTCTGATGGAGATGCTTGGAAGCATTTTGATAGGGTGCATCCAGTGTTTGCTCAAGACCCTTGGAACATCAGGTTAGGGTTATGTGCAGATGGTTTTAATCCTTTTGGTCAAACCGGAAAGGCTTACTCTTGTTGGCCGGTTATCCTAACTCCGTACAATCTTCCCCCTGGGATGTGCATGAAGAGGGAGTTTATGTTCCTGACAGTCCTAATTCCAGGACCGTTAAATCCAAAAGCCAAGATTGATGTGTACTTGCAGCCTCTCATTGATGACTTGAAGATATTGTGGAATGATGGTGTTTTGACTTATGACGTTGATTTAAGGCAGAATTTCATGATGAGGGCCGCACTGATGTGGACGATCAATGACTTTCCGGCTTATGGGATGCTTTCGGGTTGGAGTACTGCGGGGAAGCTTGCTTGCCCAATATGCATGGAGGGATCAAAGGCGTTCTCACTTAAAAATAGTCGAAAGATATGTTATTTTGATAATCACCGCCCATTCCTTGTTGCCGGGCATGCTTTTAGGAAGAATAAAACTGCGTTCAAGAGGAATAAAACTGAGCACTCAACCCATCCTCCACGTTTTTCGAGTCCCAATATCTTGAAGAGGGTATGCAAGTTCCCCCTCATCCATGAGAAGCAACCAAAAGAAAAGCCTGATGGTTACGGCGTTTGCCATAATTGGACTAAGCAAAGTATATTTTGGACTTTGCCCTATTGGCAAACACACCTTCTGCGTCATAACATTGATGTCATGCACACTGAGAAGAATGTGTTTATGAATGTGTTTGACACCGTGATGGACATCAAAGGGAGGACGAAGGATACAGATAAAGCTCGATTGGACTTGGCAGAAATATGCAATCGGAAGGACCTTGAGATGAAAGATTGTGGTCGTGCAAAGCTATTCAAACCTAAGGCAAACTATGCACTGAGCAAACCACAAAAAATAGTTGTTTGTAAATGGGTTAAAGAACTAAAGTTGCCTGATGGATATGCCTCAAATTTGGGCAGATGTGTTGACGTTAAGGAAGGCAAGTTACATGGAATGAAAAGCCATGACTGTCATGTATTTATGCAACGTTTGCTTCCCATTGCGTTCGGCTCATTACCGAAACCTATTTGGAAGCCACTTGTTGAGCTTAGTCATTTCTTTAGGGAGTTGACTTCAACAACACTAAATGTGGAACAACTAAAGGTCATGGAAGACAATATACCCGTGTTGCTATGTAAGTTGGAACAGATATTCCCGCCCAGCTTCTTCGATTCAATGGAGCATCTTCCAATTCATCTCCCGTACGAAGCAAGAGTTGGTGGACCGGTCCAATATCGTTGGATGTATCCTTTTGAGAGGTATATAATTAAATCATCATTTATTCTTACATATGTTTTAATTATAATCTCATGTAATTAAATCATTTAATGATTTATTCCTACTTAGGTTCTTGCAATCCCTTAAATTCAAAGTGAAGAACAAGGCTAGGGTGGAAGGTTCCATTTGTGAAGCCTACTTAGTGGAGGAGACATCTACCTTCGCTTCTTATTACTATCCATCTGAACGTAACGAAGAAGAAGATGATATTGATGCTACTCCTCCTATATCAATTTTCAATTACCCGGGCATGACTAGTGGCAAATCCAAATCATATTACATGGAGCAACGTGACATTGACGCTGCCCATTTATACATTCTACAAAACTGTGAAGAGGTGGAACCGTATTTAGAGTAAGTTAGTGTTCACATTTGTTTTTAACCGTGTTTAATAATCAATTGTGTCTTACTTTAAGTTGCTTTTTCTTATAGTTTCTATGCCAATGAGTTAAAAGAGCAACAACCCAACATTTCAGACACTCAAATTAACCAGCAGATTACCACCATGTTTCCTGCGTGGTTCAAAGAACATGTAGGTTAACAATTTGTAAGTTATTGTAATGAATGTTATTTTACATCAACATGTTGTATAACATCAATTTTTAAACCTCTTAGGTTCACAATCCAGAAAATAATATTGAAGATCCTCTGTTGATTAATCTGGCATGGGGGCCAAAGAGATTTGTTACAACATTTTCAACTTACATTGTAAATGGATATAAATTCCGTACAAAAGGATGGAGTGACGGCTTGTTATCATATAACTATGGTGTATGTGTACGAGGCACAAATGGTCAATTAGAAGATGATTTTTACGGAGAACTAACTGAAGTTGTTGAAATAGAGTATATCGGGCTCCCCGTGATGAAGTCAGTTCTCTTCAAGTGTGATTGGTTTGATAATACTCCTAATATAGGGACAAAAATAGATAATAAATATGGAATTGTCGAAGTTAAGAAATTAGGGAGATATAATAAGGCTTACGACCCATTCATATTGGCACAACAGGCAGAGCAAGTTTATTACACGCCATATCCCGAGGGTCATCATGGTTGGTTAGGTGTCATCAAGACAATGGCCCGTTGTACAGTCACGGATACTACGGTCAGTCAGGCTGAGATGGAGGCTCCATACCAAGATGATATCATTGCAGGGCTTCACATGTTACAACATAATGAGGCAGATATTATCACAGGGGGCTCTCTTGTGGATGTTGGGGGCAACGGGGAAATAATTAATGTGCCAGTACTGACTCAGTCTGACTCGGATCAACCGGATGAACCAGACAAGGACACATGTATATTAAGTGATAGTGAGAGTGAATTTATTGATTCAGATACGTCTAATTAGGTAAATAATGTTGATTATTTATATTGATTGTTTTCTTAATGTTAGTTACTTAAACTTATATACATTGTTTTCATACCATCTTTGTTAATTGTAATATGGTCAACTTAATTAAAGTTATATTGATTGTTTTCATATAGATGGCAGATGCTAATAGAGGTAGAGGTAGAGGTTGGGGTGGTCGAATGCCAGCTCGCCCTCTTCGTGGCAGAGGTCGTGCTGGGAGAGGTACTCCCACGATCGACTTGCCTAGTTCTGACCAGGCGACTGTACCTAGTGTTCCCTTGGTGGTCACTACCCCACCAGCATCATTACCAGGTCCCTCATCATCTACACCAGCACCATCACCACCATCTGTTCCCGGTCCGTCATCTTCGCAGGCAAATGTCAGAGCTCCGCCTGAACAGAGATTGCAAATCAGGCTTGGCCCCGGCCAATGGGAGTAAGTTATTTTAATAGTTAAATTTTATAATATGATAGTTTAATATTAGTTAAATTTTACTTTTATTAATTATATTTTATAACATTATTTGTACAAGGATTATTTATATAATGATTGTGTTTTTAATCACAGGTTTACTCCATCAAGGAAAACAACTAATGTCATTTCAAAAATCATCAAGCAAAAATTTGACAAAGCATGGCCCACTTATAGCGCAGTTGACGATGACGTGAAGAAGATGTGGTGGCAAGAGTTTCAGGTAAATTAAACTTTTGACATATATTTAGTTTTACATTATATTTTGTACGTATTATATATGTTTTTGTTGCCTAATTAAATATATATGTGCGTTTCATGCAGAAAAAGTGTTCATGGGACCCTCGGGACGACGTCATGGTGGAGAAGACCTTTCACCATAGGGGTATGTGCAACTTAAAAGGTTCATTAAGCGCTATTC
This sequence comes from Ammopiptanthus mongolicus, assembly GCA_039655645.1. NCBI lineage: Eukaryota > Viridiplantae > Streptophyta > Magnoliopsida > Fabales > Fabaceae > Ammopiptanthus > Ammopiptanthus mongolicus. The sequence goes on along the minus strand of CM077349.1, from coordinate 36,208,297 downwards.
GAAATGGCAGGACTCCCGGAAAGTGGATAGCAGATCATATCAAAGCGGAACTAGATGCATTTTTTGCCAGTGATTCTAAATTCCAGGAGAGGAGCGCAATCGGACAGAGGAATCGGACTGTAGACAAGGGCGCATCGGCCTACACGGGAGGCAGCATCTCTAGTGGAGAACACTTTCAAAGGATGGTAAGTTTATTTTAATTTATGCAGTTTAATTCATTACTTAATTTTTATTACTCGCATTTAATGAACTTATTTTAATATATGCAGAGTGATCAGGATGGCCGACCCCCGGATGCCATCGATATCCTAAAAAAGACAAAAAAGTTGAAGTCTGGAGTGTGGGCAAACGACAAGTCTCGTGAGATACATGTAAATATACGTACACTGTTAATTGTACTATATATTCAAGTTTAATTTTCGCAACATATTAATTGTTAATAATATGATATTCAACCTTATTTTATAGGACAAATACTATGAGACCTTAGATGAGGCTCGTGCACATGCCACACAGGACGGTAGTTCTTCTAGTCATGAGTCTCCTGCCTTCGTTGACGATAATGCCCACTATTTGAATATTGTCGGGGGTAAAAATAAGAAGGGAGTTGTGTATGGGCTTGGTGGGTTAGGTGATCATTACCTAGCCTCGTCGTCTAGCCAGCCTAGACAGCAGGATGTGCCTGGGCCTACTGCTTCTCCAGAGGAGATACAGGAGATGCGGGATACTATCACAAAGCTTAATGACGAGATTATCGCAAATCGTGCCGCACAGGAGGCCGCACAGGCTGCTACATCTGCACAGCTTCAGTGGATCTTAGAGCACTTTCGCCTTCAGCCTCCTCCACTTCGACCATTTGCTCCACCACCTCCACCACCGCCTGCTGCAGAGGACGTCGGGGATGTAGACAGCGTCGACGACATGGACGACGATTTGGGCGAGGACGGGGGCGACGACTTTGCACCTCTATGATGACCTTCATAGATCATTATATATTTTGATTTGTATTTTGGTTTTATTTTCATACATTATTATATATGTATTTTATATTGTTTTATGAATTGATATACAGTTTTATTTAATTATATCATGTTTATTTTGATTTTCTTTATTTTGCATTTCAAATTTTAAATGTCATTAACAATAACTAAAAAATAATCTTTTATTATTTTAATTAAATAAATTTGAATTTTAATATTATCTCAAATTTAAAAAAAAAATACCTATTGCGACCGATTTTGTCACCTTGTATTTGGTCGCAAATTGCTATTCAAATTGTAACGGATATATATTTTGCGACCGATTTTGTCACATTGTATTTGGTCGCAAATTGGCATCTAATTTTTGCGACCGATTTTGAGACAGCATAATCGGTCGCAAATTTGGTTGCCAACCATCAAAACGACCAACAAATTTGCGACTGATTACTAAAGTTTGCGACAGATTTTGGAGGTCGCAAAGTTGCAACCGATTATGCATTTCGGTTGCAAAACAGTTTGCGACTAGGGTTTTATTAACCGACATTTATCGGTCGTAAAATCGGTTGCAAAATCAGTTTGCCACCGAATATATTAATTTTGCGACCGATTTTGGAGGTGGCAAAAACTGACTTTTTTTGTAGTGTATTACTGGTTGCGTACTCTGATATAGTCGACGTGGTTGTAGGCTCTACTGATAGAGCCAGTACTTACATATATCTATGTTGTATGCGGGTGTGGTATCAGTGTTGGTTGTCTTTAATATTCCCACATTTTTATAATCACACTTCGCTTTAATGTTGCGAATATAAGTTTGGGTTACTAAATAGGACCTCCGAGAAGGGGCTGTCTCATTCTATGGTATCAGAGCAGTTTGATTCTTAATCAAGGACTGCTGGGTTAGGATGTGATTGCTGGCTGTGTCTAGTTGAACCCGCATTGGGTGTTAACTATGCTTAGAAGTTGGATAGAGTGTCTGGTACGAAGTTATCGTAAGGGATAACTGTTTCATGTGTTTGTAAGGCATAGAATGCATGTATGTGATAATATAGTGTTGTATGTCTTACAAATATGAGCTGATAATTTCTTCTATAGAAAATTAGATGGCTCAGGGAAGAGATAAAGGACGTGGCGGAGGAGCCACAAAAGGTGTCGCTGAACCCCGAAATAGAAACGGTGAAAATTCCCACGTTGGTGATGGGACAGAGTCAATTGAAACCCTAAGGATAGTTAAGGAGTTGGCAAAGGCAATGCTATAGCAGACGCAGCAAAATGCTCAACTATTGTAAGTAACCATGCAACAACAGCAAAGGCAGAATGAGAGAGGTGAAGCAGTGACGGAAGACGCTGGACTAAATACTTTTCTGAAAGGGAAGACGACGCAGTTTAATGGTGACTTCAATCCGAAAGGAGCAGAACTCTGGATACAGGAACTTGAGAAAATCTTCGTGGCAATGTACTGTCGTGAGGACAGGAAGGTAACTTATGCATCCTTCATGCTGATGGGTGGTGCAAAGCTATGGTGGAAAGGCAAGCAGAGAATGCTGGAAGCAAAAGGGAGAGTTATCAACTGGGGGTTATTTAGGGAATGTTTTCTGGAGAAATATTTCCCAAGATTGATGAGAAGAGAGAAAGAAAAAGAGTTCATAGGTCTGAGACAAGACAATATGTGTATTGGTGAGTACGCTACAAGGTTTGAGACGTTAGTAAAATTTTCTGAATTTTACCAGAGGTTCCCTGATGAAGAGTGGGTGTGCAGGCGTTTTAAGGACGGCCTGAAGTATGACTTGCAGAGGTTGATTTCTTTTGGGGTTTCAAGAGGGATAATTTTGAATAACAATTTTCAAAAAACCTCGTAGCGGAAAAACACCTAAACTAAAAGGACCACATATTGCACATGAATGACAAGGATATTGTATTTACCTCTTGAAGCGTAGCTTTACCACGAGCACTGTGAGCACGTCAACAATACTGGTAAATCATGATCACTGCTACGGTGTAAATGGCAACTTGATCTACACAGCTACAGTGCAACAAATCTGGAGAACACTGTTGCTAACACCACAAAGGGAGTGGTTCTTCTATCACCAGTATTGCAAGGTAGCAATACCTCTACTCAGTCCACGCGAGCAAACCAATGTTAGAGACAGCATAGTGCTAGCTAGCAGGATTGGAAGTGGTGTGGCACACAGAGAAAGAAAAGAGGCACAGCTGTCAATAGAGTACAGCGGCCGTTATGAGTGCTCTGTGTTGTCTGTCACTTAAGTGACGTGCACAGCTTATTAATAGCTGTCACTCACTTAACCTAACCCACTTGGGCTACTGCATGCTACAGAACCAATGTTTAATTATTAATTAAATCATATTTAATTAATCAATTAAACTTATCCTCATTTAATGATTAATTAAATCATATTTAATTAATTAATTAAACTAACTCTCTAAACATTTACTCTATGCGTGTAACCCTATAGGTTCGCAATTAATTGATAATAATATTAATTATTATTAATCATATTAATAATCAACTAATATTATAAACAATGAGCGACATCTAACAATACATCATTGCTACCCAATTAATTAGAATATTGGTGATACAATTAAAACCATATTGTAACCATATATAATGTGAAGTCAACGTCCTTTCACCACAGTGTCTTAATTGATCACAAGGCATAAATGTGTCATCCTTGTTAAGTCCAATTATTTATTTCTTGATCTAATAATTGACGTACGATCATGTGGGCTCAATATCTCATATTGTCCCAACTTAGCATGGCCATGCATTTCTACGTCGCATACCATCAAGAGGCCTATAGACATTACTCCTGTTATGTAGAAGGGACGAATCCTATCTACATCACTCACATTCTTCAACATTCTTCATTGCAGGTCCGATAACTACCTTCATAGTTGTCCTGTTACAGACAATGTTTAGTAGTATCAAAGTCTACAACTACATATGTTAGGAATCGTAGTGATTTCAAGTTGAAGGACTACTTCACTATGGTCACCATGAGAATTGTTCATGACACTTACATAACTATTATGCAGCGTTCTCATAGCGGGTCACTCCAGTATAAATATTTCACTTATATTTATACGTATGTGAAGACTTGAAATCTTATATCTATGACCTGTGAGATGTGGTCATCAGTACACTCACATAATAGTCTCAATGTATTGTTATTGTCCTTATTAATAATAATACTTGACTATATGGATATTTAAGAATAGTGTTCTATAATTTAATGGCATTTCACAGTCAAGTCATACTTGACGTTCCATTAAATGAACTACATATTCTAAGGACTTTATTATGCTATAAATATGATGATCAAATATAATATAATAAATAAATGCCTTATACATATATCAAATATATGATGAAAGTCATGATACAAATGATTATCTATTCAAAATAGATTGGCCACTAGGGCTTACTGCAACAATCTCTCACTAGCACTTGAGTCAATCGGGCATCAGTATAACACCCATCGATCTAGTGTGGGTGTTGTGCTACCATCGAGCAAGAGACTCCAATAGTGAATTGTTTAGTGTTGTCATTCTATAAATCTTCACATCTCCTCTATCAATCATCTATCGAATGACATGGAAGCACCTAAGTATATGATTAGATCACTAGTGAGATCATGTTTCCTTAGCTTATGCAATTACTCCATCATCATCGCAACGAGATCAATGGAGTTTGTAAAGTTAGGAACTAAGATTAGTTCATAAATGAACTTCCTGATCCAAACGGTCTCTAAATCTGTATTTAAGGCAACTATATACTCGACCTCTATAATCAAATCAGCAACTGTCTCAAGCTTGAAACCTTTTTCAACTTCACAGTGCCACCATTAAGGCAAAACACAAAATCAGACTGCGATCTAAAGTTATCTTTAACAGTTTGGAAGCTATTATCGGTGTAACCTCTTACAACGAGCTCTTCCTCACCATTTCAGATCAAGAATGAATCCTTAGTTCTTCTCAAGTACTTAAGGATATTCTTGACTTCGATCCAGTGACCGTCACTGGGATTGGATTGGTACCTTCTCATCATGCTCGAAGCATACAAGACATCTATTCGAGTACATATCATGGCATACATAATAGATTCAATTGTTGAAGCATATAGAATCTTATTCATGCGTTCCCTCTACATCTAATGTAACAGAGACTGTCCCTTGGACAGGTATATGCCACGTGACATAGGCAAGATACCCTTTTGGAATCATGCATATTTAAAGCGCCCAAGCACTTTGTCAATTTATGTACCTTTGACTAAGGCTTAACAATTTCAGCGATCTATGTTGATAGATCCTAATTCCTAATACATAGGACGTTTCGCCTAAGTCCATCATTTGAAAAATAATTCCTTAACCATGTTTTCACATTTTGTGGTGTAGGAATATTGTTTCCATAAGTAGTATGTCATACACATACAATACGAGAAAAAATAATTATGCTCCCACTAACCTTATTGTACACACAAGATCCATCCTCATTATTGATGGATTCAAACTGTCTTACAGTTTACATCAAAATGAAGATTCCAACTTCTAGAAGTTTTCTTCAATCCATAAATGGATGTTTGCAACATGCAAAACCTTTCCAACATTCCCTAAATAGATAAAACTCTCAGGTTGTGTCATGTACACATCCTCAAGAAGATTCCTGTCAAGGAATGCTATTTTGACATTCATTTGCCAGATCTCATAGTCATACTATGAACCAATAGCAAGTGGGATCTAAATCAATGCAATTGGACAAAAGGTCTCATCATAGTCATACTAGCTTGAAACCTCTCGCAATCCGTCGCACCTTGAAGGTATTCACCTTCCCATCCATGTTAGTCTTCTTGTTGAAAACTCACTTGCACCTTTTGGGTTTTACCCCGTTCAGAAGACTCAACCAAGGTCCATACCAGGTTGGTGTACATGGATTCTACTCCAGATCCCATAGATCCTAGCCACTTCTCAGAATCTAGGTCAATGACGGCCTCCTGGTAAGTCACAGGCTCATCATGATCTATGAGCGGTTCATCAACTTCTTGAGTTAGGAGTATTCCATATCTTTCAGGTTGATGACATGTCCTGTTTGACCTACGAGAGTCGTGTGTTACTTGAACTGGTGGTTGGACCACAACATCTTGTGGAACCGGTTCTTGTTCCATTGCAAGTGGATCAGTACTCTGTGGTGCTTGGATTTATCCAAGTTCTACATTCCTTCCACTGTCTCCCTTGGAGATGTGTTCCTTCTCAAGGAACACTCCAGTCCTAGCGACAAACATTTTGTCCTCGGGGGTGTTGTAGAAATAGCGTCCGTTTGTTCCCTTAGGACACCCCACAAAGATACATTTGTCAGACTTGGGTCAAAGTTTATCTAAGACTAAACGCTTCAATAAACTTGCCACCTCAAATCTTAATGAAAGACATACTTGGTTGGATACCAGTCCATATCTCATATGGTGTCTTTCAGCTATCTTAGATGGAACACGGTTAGGTGTGAAAGCTGTTGTATGTAAAGCATATCCCCTGAAAGAGTCGAAGAAGTCTGATTGACTCATCATAGATCGTACCATGTCCAACAAGGTGCGATTTCTCCTCTCGGACACACCATTCCATTATGGTGTTCCAAGAGGAGTGAGTTGAGATATAATCTCACACTCTTTCAGATAGTCATCAAACAATTGGCTTAAGTACTTACCACCACAATCTGATCGTATGATCTTAATACTTTTCCAAAATTAGTTCTCCACTTCGTTCTTGAATTCATTGTACATTTCAAAGATTTCTGACTTGTGTCATACACAAATCCATCTTTGCTGAAGCTATCAATAAATAAGACAAAGTACGGAAACTTGTCTTCTAGCAAACTTGTTTAGAGGCCCTCATACATCATAATGTATCATGCCAAAAGATTACTAGCCCTTCCACCTTACTAGTGAATGGAGCTTAGTCATCTTTCCAAACAATTTAGATTCACAGACCTCAAACAATAAATAATTGGATGAGTCCAAGAGTCCATATTATTGGAGCTTGGAAATGTGTTTCTTACTTATATGGTTTAAAGATATTTCTAAGGACATAGAGGGTCCAAATCACTTGGTTTGACCCTATTCGCACTTATGTTATAGATGGGTATATCGAGATCAAGGACACAAAGTCCATATCTCATATGAATACAAGCATAGAAGACATCAGTTGAATAAATGGAACAATAATTGTCCATTTATTGCAACTTGAAATTCTTTCTTGTCTATACAAGATATAGAAATGATGTTTCTATTATCAACTGGAATAAAATAATAGTTATTTACTTCCATTAATGCCCATTAGGCAATTTCAAACTCTTATAGTTAATGTGGCAACTTTTGCTCCATTTCCACTCATAGAGTAGAACTTTACCTAATGGTAAATTCAAACTCCTATAGTCAATGTAGCAACTTTTACTTCATCTCCACTCATAGGGTAGACCTTTACCTAATAGTAAATTCAAACTCCTATAGTCAATGTAGCAACTTTTGCTTCATTTCCACTCTTAGGGTAGACCTTTACCTTTTAGTCAATGTCCTACTCCCTTTGATCCTTCACATTAATGTGAGATCCATATGCGATATCCCATACCCATAATGTTGAAGTAGATATGTTGACTTTTATAACAAATATGCTTGAACAGGAAGTCATACTTCCTTGCTTATCTTTATACTCTTTCTAGTACCTCTTATGCCTTGCTAGCTCTTGTTAGAGCATCATAAGATGCATGATCATATCACACATCTCTATGATTGCAAGCATGAGATGTCGTACACCAATGGTATCGACTTGATGCTTCTATTAAGCATCTCTTTCGACCCTTATGGCAGTAGCAACAAATTGCTTGAGAATTAATTGCTTGAGAACATACAGTTCTTTTCTCATACTTGAGGACAATCCTCAAAATATGTACCTATCCAGAAAATTAATTCTATATAACTCATCCTTCTCAAGGATGTATCGCCACAATAAAATAAAAGTTGTGTTTGTAGCCATGGTTATTTAATACAGAAACATACAGAATATAGGTATCATGTTTAAAACATATTTAATAGGCCTTTTATTACATACGCTCCCACTATTTTACTCAAATCAATGACCTTCATCATTGACTCGGAAAATCCCGTTGAAAGATTTTCTAGTGGGACCAAGATCCAGATTTCACTTTGTTCTGAGTCAGCTATGGCTAATTTCCCAAAACTCAGCTATTTAGGTAGGAAACTCTTTTCCAATTACATCCAATGTAATTCTTGGACAAGTTGGGCGAATAACTCCTTATTCTAATCCATCATATGGATTAATGCCCAACCCCATGCCTCTAAGCCATTTCAATCCTATTGAATGTGCTTAGTTAAGTTCAACCCAATGGTCGGCAGTAGGTTATTTCACCTTTCGCGTCTCACCAAGAATATATTAAGGTGCTCAGCTGTAGCATGACCCACACTTAAATGATTCCGGCCTTGACGAGTGCCACGCATCAAGAGGCATTTAATAACTTAATTTATTGAGGGAATTTAATTATTAAATGATCTCACCGACTTGTTTATTATATAAACGTCTCTCATAGCATATATGGCATACTAGCTTACATACATTCATAACATATTAAGCATACAATGACATACATGCTATCATACAATTTAAATTCCAAATTTAAATCATAAATCTCATACATTTCATGCAAAACATACATAAACATACAAGACATGTAAAAGGTATTATGATTATGGGCTCCTAATGTGCAAAATTAAAAATAATTATTACATTCTTTGACCCTTGAGCAAACTTCCAAAGTTCCTCCCACTGGCGTCATGATTTGATGTTGCCTCCATGTCATCCCGAGCAATTTACAAAATTTTAAAAAAAATAAAGTAAATGTCACGACATGCAGGCCATATTTATAAAATAAATACAATAAAGCACGACACGCAGACCGTATTTACCAAATAAAATTAAACACCAAAACTAGGGCCATAACCATATACCGCATATTTAATAAACAATTTATAAATATACAAAAAGGTACAAAATCACATTCTGTCCATCAACACGGCCGTGCTGAAAACTCGCTAACGCTGTTCAGTATGCGCAAGATCATGCTATGCATTCACTAACGCATATTCAAATGTGCAGGGCCATGCCATAAGGAGCACGGTTGTGCTCTGTGCCGCAATAGGATTCCAGAAGCGATTCCTTGTTTATGTTATGAGCACAACCAACCAAATAAACATGTTCAAACAGATTTATATCACATACAAATCATACAAACATGCTTTTAAACATACAAATCATATTTAAAAGCAATAAAAATGTTATCATACAAAGGCAAACATTCCAAGGATACATGAGCAAACTACGACCAACGCTCTAATACCACTGTTGGGGTTTCAAGAGTGATAATTTTGAACAACAATTTTCAAAAAAAACCTCTTGAGCGAAAAAAACCCTAAACTAAAAGGACCACGCATTGCACATGAATCACAAGGATATTGTATTAAACTCTTGAAGCGTAGCTTTACCACTAACACCGTGAGCACGTCAGCAGCACTGGTAAATCACGAACACTGCTACAGTGTCAATGGCAACTTGATCTACACAGCTACAGTGCAGCAGATCTAGGGAACACTACTGGTAACATCACAAAGGGAGAGGTTCTTCTATCACCAGTATTGCCAGGTAGCAATGCCTCTACTCAGTCCACGCGAGCAAACCAATGTCAGAGATAGCGTAGTACTAGCTATCAAGATTGGAAGAGGCGCGGCACATAGAGAGAGAAAAGAGGCACAACTGTCAATAGAGTACAGAGGCCGTTATGAGTGCTCTGTGTTGTCTGTCACTTAAGTGACGTGCACAGCTTATTAATAGCTGTCACTCACTTAACCTAATTCACTTGGGCTACTGTACGCTACAGGTCCAATGTTTAATTATTAATTAAATCATATTTAATTAATCAATCAAACTTATCCTCATTTAATTATCAATTAAATCATATTTAATTAATCAATTAAATCAATCTCATTTAATTATTAATTAAATCATATTTAATTAATTAATTAAACTAATTCTTTGAACATTTGCTCTATGCCTGTGACCTTATAGGTTCTCAATTAATTGGCAATAATATTAATTATTATTAATCATATTAATAATCAATTAATATTATAAACAATGAGCGGTATCTTACAATACATCATTGCTACCCAATTAATGAGAATATCGGTGATACAATTGAAACCATATTGTAACCATATATAATGAGAAATCAACGTCCTTTCGCCACAATGTCTTAATTGAACACAAGGCATAAATGTGTCATCCTTGTTAAGTCCAATTATTTATTTCTTGATCTAGTAATTGACGTACGATCATGTGGGCCCAATATCTCATATTTTCTCACCTTAGCATGGCCATGCATTTCTACGTCGCATACCATCATGAGGCCTATAGACATTACTCCTGTTATGTAGGAGGGACGAATCCTATCTACATCACTCATAGTTCTCAACATGTTTCATTGCAGGCCCCATAACTACCTTTATAGTTGTCCTATTACAAACAACGTTTAATAGTTTCAAAGCCTACAACTACATATGTTAGGAATCGTAGTGACTTCAAGTATAAGTACTACTATAATGATTATCTATTCAAAATAGATTAACCACTAGAGCTTACCCTAATAATTGCACCATTAAATATCCCCTGGTTACCTGAGATGTTGGAAAGATGTTCAGTTATTGAGAATATCGACAAGAAGAGAGAGTTGCAACAAGGCAGAGCTGGAGGACCTACTCGGAGATTCGATCAATATGGTACAGGAGGAAAAGGAAGGTTTCAGGTAGGACGGAAGCCTTATGACCGTCCGACAACAACAAGACCAGCTAACCAACAACAACAACAACAACCAAGTGGATGTTTTAGATGTGGAGGATCACATCTGATTAGAGATTGTCCGGTGAGAGAGACTCGCCATTGCTTTCGATGTGGCCAGGTGGGTCACATAGCTCCAGAATGTTCACAAGGAGCAAGGTACAACATAGGTGGGCATGGCCCAGTGACCAGGGCACCAGGAACAGGATAGCAAGCGGGAAGACTGCAAGCCACGGGAAGAGTGTTTACTATAAGAGGAGCTAAATCCTCTCAATCCCCTGATCTTATACAAGGTATGTGCCTAGTGTCGGGTAAGCTCTTATCAGTACTGTTTGACTCGGGTGCTACGCATTCCTTCATATCCCAAGAGTATGTGGATCATTTTAAACTACCTGTTTCTTTACTTCCTCGTGACTTAATTGTTTCTACTCCTACCAGTAATTCTTTGACTACCATGATTGTGTGTTTGAAATGTCCTATCGTTGTTGAAAATAGAACCGTTATTGTTGACCTTGTTTGTTTACGTATGCAACAACTTGATGTTACTTTAGGCATGGATTGGCTTTCGGCTAACCATGTAGTGCTAGACTATTCTAAAAAGACCTTGTTATTTCCTGAGCAATCTAGATTGATGCCTGCCAATAGTAGAGATCTTGTGATAAGTAGTGAATCTCAAAAACATTTGTTGTTATTCTCTATGGAAGCCAAGGAATCTCCTAAGTTGGATTCGTTGCCTGCGAGAATTTCCGAAAGTTTTCCCTGATGATGTTCCAGGTTTACCACCTGAGAGAGAGATAGTTCGCTATAGATCTCGTACCAGGAACTGAACCGATTTTGATAGCACCTTATCGAATGTCTCCAGAAGAGTTAGCGGAGCTGAAGAAGCAGTTGAATGACATGTTGGGTAAATAGTTTATAAGACCAAGTGCTTCGCCTAGGGGAGCGTCAGTGTTGTTCATCAAGAAGAAGGAAGGTAGGTCAAGGCTGTGCGTGGTCTATTGGCAGTTGAACAAGGTGACAATCATGAATAAGTACCTGTTAGGCTAAATTATTCTTTTCGTCCCTCGTTTCTTTTAAATTATTCAATTTGGTCCCTCTATTTTAAAAATGTTCAAGTTGGTCCTTTACTTATCAAAAGTTAAACAATTTGGTCCTTTTTCATTGTTAAGTTTTCCTTTCGTCAGAAAACTTCATCGGAATGTTCCTCTCTCTTCACCCACCCGAAAAGCAAGAAAACCACAACAACAAAAACAAGCACAGCCTCCATCGGACAACCGCGCCGCCAGTCCTCTGCATACCAAACTCCCAGATCGCACCACCCACTTCACGGAACCCCCGCCCACGACACTAGCGCACCTCGCCATCATCCGACCACCACGCTGCTGCACGAGGTTGTGATCACGGAATTTTTGTGATTGGGATGGTGGGGTGCAGCTGAGTAGAGGCGAGAAGGTAGGGGCGGCTAGGATTTGATGGAGAAGAAAAAATATGAAGCGAGTCTGGGTCAGACTCTGGTTTGCTCCACAATGGGAGGGGAAGAGAGAGAAAGAGAGAAAGAGGAAGATTTTGATGAAGTTTTCCGAAGAGAGGATAACTTAACGGTAATAAAGGATCAAATTGCTTAACTTTTGGCAAGTAAGGGACCAAGTTGATTAAATTAAAACAAATAAGGAACTGAAAGAGTAATTTAGCCAAAACTTAATGGTAAAAACAGCAAGGACCAAATTGCTTAACGTTTGGCAAGTAAGGGACCAACTTGAACTTTCTTAAAATAGAGGGACCAAGTTGAATAAAATAAAACAAATAAGGGACCAAAAGAATAATTTAACCTATCTGTTACCCAGGATTGAAGACTTGATGGATTAGTTGAAAGGAGCAGTAGTGTTTTCGAAGATTGACTTACGATCTGGTTATCATTAGATTCGAGTCGAGAAGGAGGATGTACCAAAGACAGCATTTATAAGTCGGTATGGACACTACGATTATTTGGTTATGCCCTTTGGTGTGACTAATGCTCCAGCGGTGTTTATGGATTACATGAACCGGATTTTCCGACCGTTCTTGGATAAGTTTGTAGTTGTGTTTATTGACGACATTCTTATGTATTCCCCTAATCGGGAAAAACATCAGGAACGTCTTAGGATTGTGCTTCAAATGTTAAAGGACCGACAGCTTTATGCGAAGTTGTCCAAGTGCGAATTTTGGTTAGAAGAAGTGCAATTCTTAGGTCATGTGATTAACCGAGACAGGATAAAGGTAGATCCAGCGAAGGTTGAAACTGTAGTGCAATGGGTGAGTCCTATTTTCTAGGATTCATTAGTTATTACCGAACGTTTATAGAAGGATTCTAGAAGATTGTGTTGCCTATGACGCAATTAACAAGGAAGGGAACGTCTTTCATATGGACGGATGAATGCGAGAAGAGTTTCCAAGAGTTGAAAAGGAGGTTAACAACAACGCCAGTTTTGACGTTGCTAGATCCCTTAGGATAGTTTGACGTATACTGTGAGGCGACATACCAAGGTTTGTGTTGTGTCCTAATGCAAGGAGGGAGAGTAGTGGCGTATGCTTAGCGACAGCTAAGAGTCCATGAGAGGAACTATCCGACTCATGACTTGGAGTTAGAAGCTATAGTGTTTGCTTTAAAGATATGGCGACACTATCTTTACGGAGTAAAGTTTACTGTATATAGTGACCATAAGTGTTTAAGGTACATGTTCGATCAGAAAGAGTTAAACGTGAGGCATAGAAGGTGGATGGAATTCATAAAGGATTATGAATTTGATCTACAGTATCATCCAGGAAAAGTGAATGTAGTAGCGGATGCGTTAAGTAGGAAATCCTTACACATGTCTGCTATGATGGTGAAAGAGTTGGAACTGATTGAACACTTTAGATATTTGGATCCATGTATAGGATTGTCTAAAGATAAGATACACCTAGGGATGGTTACGGTGACGAGTGACTTTTTGAAAACGGTTAAAGAGAAACCAGAGGTTGATCCGTATCTCCAGAAAGTGAAGGAGCAGATAGTTGGTAATAGAACTTCAGAGTTTAGGATGGATCAAGATCGAGTCTTGAGGTATGGTGATAGGATTTGTGTGCCAATGGATGTAGAACTAAGAAAGATAATCTTAGAAGAAGCGCACAATAGTAGGCTGAGTTTTCATCCAGGAGCAACCAAGATGTATCAAGACTTGTAGAAGATCTTTTGGTGGCCCGAAATGAAAAAGGAGGTGGCTGAGTATATGTTGGCATGTTTAGTTTTTCAGAAAGCGAAGATAGAAGATCAGAAGCTAACAGGATTGTTACAATCCTTGGATATCCCATAGTGGGATGGTATATCTATGGATTTCGTGGTTGGTTTACCAAGGACTACAAGGAGGCATGATGCAATTTGGGTAATCATCGATAGGTTGACGAAGTGTGTTCACTTCTTACCTATTGGTGAAAGTTATACATTGGAGAGGTTAAACCAAATCTACATCAAGGAGGTAGTAAGGTTGCATGGAGTGCCTTCTAGCATTGTTTCCGATAGAGATCCTAGATTTACATTTAGATTCTGGAAGCAGTTACATAAAGCTTTGGGAACTAAGTTAAGATTGAGTTCTGCTTATCATCCTCAGACGGATGGTCAGTCGGAACAAACGATTCAATCATTGGAAGATCTCTTAAGAGCTTGTGTTTTGAAACACACGGGAAGTTGGGATGAGTTCTTACCATTGATTGAGTTCACCTATAATAATAGTTTTCATTCGAGTATAGGTATGGCACCTTACGAAGTGTTGTATGGAAGAAAGTGTAGAACACTGTTATGTTGGTATGAGACAAGACAAAGTCAAGTGCTAAGACCGGAGGTGATACAACAAATGAGGGAACAGATTAAGAGGATAAGGGAAAAGATGAAAGCTGCACAAGACAGGCAAATAAGTTACAGTGACAAGAGGAGAAGACCTTTAGAATTCCAAGAAGAAGACCATGTATTTCTGAGAGTAACTCCAAGGACTGGAATTAGCAGAGCAATCAAATCTAGAAAGCTTACTCCTAGATTCATTGGACCATTTCAAATTCTTCGTCGAATTGGTCCCGTAGCCTATCATGTTGCTTTACCTCCAAACCTATCCAATCTTCATGATGTCTTTCATGTGTCTCGGTTGAGGAAATATTACCCCGATCCATCACACATTCTAGAACCAGAGTCAATACAATTAAGAAAGAACCTTGAGTATGAGGCCTTACCTGTAAAGATCGCGGATAGAAGGGTTAAGGAACTCTGAGGTAAACATATTCCGTTGGTCAAAGTCGTGTGGAATGAAGTTACAAGAGATGCTACCTAGGAACGTGAAGAAGATATGCAACAATAATGTCCACTTCTATTCTAAGGTATGTCAAATTTCGAGGACGAAATTTATTTTAAGGGGGGTGGAGATGTAAGATCCTCATTTTCATCACCTTGATTAAATACATGAATGTATGTTTGAATTGACAATGTGCTTAGAAGGTAGGTTAAGAGTTGGGATTGAATTAGAAGAGAGAATGATGAAGAGTAAGTTATCCAGAGCAGAATGCTCAAGCATCGTAACACTCTAGCGTGGAGCATGGTGGACGCTCAAGCATGGCCACTCTGACCTGTTGACTGGCAGTGATGGGACGTAAAGTGACACCTGTTAGTTCCGCGTCACAGCTGGCACATGAGGGGCGATGCCTTGGAACCCTAAAGCGTGGAAAATCCCAAAGCTAAAGCGTTGGTAGCAGAGTTTTACCTCTATCAATACTTGTCCATTTTCAACATGCACGAATTTTTGGTAAATTCCAGAGTTACAGAGAGCGTGAGAAAAGGCCAGAGACAAAATCCAGGCTTTGATTCGAGGCGGTGATCCGTTCGTTGTTCCGATTTTGATTACATTGGTGTTTTCGTGATCAGCTCTTCGTCTATTACGATTCTACCGGTTTACTTTCGTGATTCGTCAAGGGTAAGCAAAGGTTCCGTATCTACCTACATTGTAGCTATACAATGTTCTTCTATTATTTCTAGCTTCTATTCACGGTAATAGCTTCGTATTAGGGTTAATTGTAACATCCCGATTTTATGAAACCTTAAATGAGATAGATGGTCTAGATAAGGTAATTATATGCTTATTGATAATTACTATCATGGCTTAGAAGTGTGCTTTGATGGATGACATGCATAGCATATGCATATGATGCCAAGTGGCGAGCCGTATGTCGATAGGCGTACGAGGTTGGTGCACTGAGTGTGGGTGCGGAAAACGGAAGGGAAGGTTTGTGTGACCTTGGGGATATATTGGACATAGGTGTACCCACTTGAGACCGGTATGGTAGCACCTATAGTGTCTTGGCGGTCCTGGGCATGTCCTACTATCCCGACTGCACCCTGAGTCTTTCCAGTT
The DNA here is from genome assembly GCA_039655645.1 of Ammopiptanthus mongolicus. NCBI lineage: Eukaryota > Viridiplantae > Streptophyta > Magnoliopsida > Fabales > Fabaceae > Ammopiptanthus > Ammopiptanthus mongolicus. Next base: position 36,191,998 of record CM077349.1, on the reverse strand, counting down.
GCCGACGGATCTTCCGAGGAGGCCCTGTTAACCCTCTTTGTTTGGGACAGTTGAGTGGTGATGCACTTTTATGGGTCAGGACGAGCGGAATAGATTACTGGAATGAACCAACTTGTTGTCCGATGTGTGGACGTGATGTTGCCCTTAGTAGGGTGTTTAGTACCGACCGGCATGCATAGAAATAATATGTGTACATATAACTAGGGAACGACCGTAGTGTCGTGGTATGGAGAGATGGTTGTGTTTGCTATATATTCTGCATTGCATTATCCCTGTCATAGATGTGCTATATATCTTATCTCCATGTATTTCTTTGTATGTGTATGTTCGATTTTGCGAACAGATGACGAGTTAGCGGAGGACCAGGATGGACTCGACACTTCACCCATTTATCACGGGGCACCGCGGATGCCGTTGCTAGGGTATATTGAGTTCGTCTACCACAACGAGAGGGGATGGCGATGGACCCTCGACCTTTTTGGCCGTTTACACCGGACCTGTTAGCTTGATCTTCCGAAGCCGCACACCACCATATGTAGACATCATAGGACCTTACCGTGTGCACCGGTTTCTTCCCTTCCCTAGGATATGGCACCCACCGAGGCAGACAGAGCGAGACTACTTGTGGGTGGCACCCCAGTCCTCGGTAGTATCCAGCAGGAGAGGCTTCGTCTACAAAGGTCAGCGTAGGCGTACAGAGCGGTACCTGAGGGCAGCTCAGAGACGTAGGTTTGTTGTGTCAAGTTCCTCATTCGAGTATGAGCCTATGCGGGTTTATAGGTGCACCCACAGAGAGGGACAAGGTAGCTCAGGGCATCCTCACCACTGAGGGTGAGAGCCAGCCAGTGCGTCTCTAGAATTATGTGGAAAGGTTTTTGATGTATTTTGAGATGGGGAGAGTGCTAGTGAGCTTTGAGAGTTTCCTTTTTGGATGTCCTTGGATGTATCTTGGTTATGTTTTCAGTTTCTTCATGTACCTTTGTCTGTATCTATATAGCCCTACTGATGGGGCCACCATGTATACTTTAGTACTGCTTGTATATACTTATGCTTTGGTTTATCCTGCTACATTTACTTGGATGTTATACGCGTTTATGTTCAGATGCATGCTATCGTTTGTTTTAATAAGCGCGTAATCACTAAGTTATAATTAATACTATAAGTGAATTCTAAAATAATGGGATTTCCTCAAGTGTAACTTGGGGACATCACATTAAGGTGGTATCAAAGCCGTTTGGTTCTACAACGGACCTTGGGGGTTGTTGATATAGCATAGTCCTGTTAGGAGCGGAAACTGTGGAAGTCGGGGATCAAGACTGTCAGGTATTAGAAGGTTGAACTGGCAAAGTTTGTCGTCTCTGCGAGAGAGTACGACTATGTCTGGAGGGGTAGAAGGAGGGCAATCGATTGTTGTGATGCTTGTATGAATGATAAGTAGATGTATGTATTTATCTTGCTTATCATGTTGGAACTCTGAGCTAACGGTTACTTGAATCATGAACCAATGGCTCGAGGTAGAGGTAGATGCAGGGGTAGGACCGGACCCATTGGAGGTTAGGAGGCTGAAGCTTCATATACTGGGAATGGAGCTGAGTAGCTGGAAACCTTCAAAACTATGAGGGATATGATTGCTGCAATGCTACAGCAAACTCAACAGAATGCCTAACTCATTCAGTTAACCCACGAGAATCAACAACAACAACAATAATAGCGGAATGTTAGGAATAAGGATACTGGTTTGGATGCTTTCATGACACGACAACCTCCTCAGTTCAACGGGGACTACAATCCCGAGGGGGCCGAACTATGGGTTCAGAAGTTGGAGAAGATCTTTGCAGTGACACACTGTGATGAAGCTCAGAAGGTTTCTTATGCTTCTTTCATGTTGGTGGGAGGAGCAGAGATGTGGTGGAAGGGAAAGCAAAAGTTATTCGAGGCCGAAGGAAGAGCCGTGACTTGGGGGCTGTCCCGAGAATGTTTCTTAGAGAAGTATTTTTCTAGCATGACCAGGAAGGAAAAAGACAAGGAGGTCCAGAGTTTGAAAGAAAGGTAACATGACAATCGGGGAAAATGCTGCAAGGTTCGAAGCGCTGCCCAAACTCTCAGAGTTTTATCAGCGGTATCCGAACGAGGAGTGGATGTGTCGCAGGTTCGAGGATGGTCTGAAGTATGAGATTCAGAAGGCTACAGTGCCGTTGGGGATTACTGTATTCCCTGACATGCTGGATCGGTGTTCGACAATTGAGAACATTGAAAGAAGAAGAGAGATGGTAACAATGAGCAGAGGACGCATCCACAGTAACCAAAGGGGCAGAGGTGGAAGGTTTCAGAGTGATCGAGGGCCTTACCAAAGGCCAACCCAGAAGACAGGAGATGCTGGAAGTCAAAGACCAAGTGCAACTCATGGGTTGTAGGGATGCTTCTGTTGGGGTTTCAAGAGGGATAATTTTTAAAAAACAATTTATAAAAATCTCTTGAGCGGAAAAACCCCTTTATTAAAGGACCACGTATCGCACATGAATCACAAGGATATTGTGTTTACCTCTTGTAGCGTAGCTTTACCACGATCACTGTGAGCACGTCAGCAATAGTGGTAAGCCACGAACACTACTACGGTGTGAATAGCAACTTGATCTACACAGCTACAGAGCAGCAGACCCGAGGAACACTGTCGCTATCACCACAAAGGGAGAGGCTCTTCTCTATCACCAGTACTGCAAAGTAGCAATACCTCTACTCAGTCCACGCAAGCAAACCAATGTCAGAGATATAGCCTAGTGCTAGCTATCAGGATTGGGAAAGGCACGGCACACAGAGAGAGAAAAGAAAGCGCGCCTGTCAAGGGTGTACAGCGGCCGTTATGAGTGCTCTGTGTTGTGTGTACCTTATGTGACATGCACAGCTTACTAATAGCTGTCACTCACTTAACCTAACCCAGTTAGGCTACTGCACATTACAGGCTCAATGTTTAATTATTAATTAAATCATATTTAATTAATCAATTAAACCAATCCCATTGTAATTATTAATTAGATCATATTTAATTAATTAATTAAATTAATTCTCTAAACATTTGCTCTATGCATGTGACCCTATAGGTTCTCAATTAATTGGCAATAATATTAATTATTATTAATCATATTAATAATCAATTAATATTATAAACAATGAGCGGCATCTAGCAATACATCATTGCTACCCAATTAATTAGAATATTGGTGATACAATAAAACCATATTGCAACCATATAAAATGTGCAGTCAACGCCCTTTCATCTCAATGTCTTAATTGAACACAAGGCATAAATGTGTCATCCTTGTTAAGTTCGATTATTTATTTCTTGATCTAGTAATTGACGTACGATCATGTGGGCCCAATATCTCATATTGTCCACCTTACCATGGCCATGCATTTCTACGTCGCATACCATCAAGAGGCCTATAGACATTACCCCTGTTATGTAGGAGGGACGAATCTTATCTACATCACTCACATTCCTCAACATGTTTGATTGCAAGTCCAATAACTATCTTTATAGGTGTCCTGTTACAGACAACGTTTGATAGTATTAAAGCCTACAACTACATATGTTAGGAATCGTAGTGGCTTCAAGTCGAAGGACTACTTCACTATGGTCACCATGAGAATTGCTTATGACACTTACATAACTATTATGCAGCGTTCTCATAGTGGGTCACTCCAGTATAAATATTCCACTAATATTTATACTTATGTGAAGACTTGATATCTTATATCTATGACCCGTGAAATGTGGTCATCAGTATACTCACATAATAGTCTCAATGTATTATTATTTGTCCTTATTAATAAAAATACTTGACTATGGATATTTAAGAATAGTATTCTATAATTTAATGGCATCTCATGGCCAAGTCATACTTGACGTTCCATTAAATGAACTACCTATTTTAAGGACTTTATTATGCTATAAATACAACCATCAAATACAACATAATAAATACATGCCTCATATATAAAATATAGAATAAAGTCATGATACAATATATATATATATATATATATATATAAATCCAAAATATATATTGGCCACTAGGGCTTACACCAACAACTTCAAGTGTGGAGGGCCACACATGGCTCGAGACTGCAAAAGCCAAGTGCCCGGGAGAACCATGACTTGTTATGCATGTGGGAAGCAAGGACACATGGCTAAGGACTGCAGCCAGGGGAATGCACAACCAACTGGTGGGGCTGGGCAGGCTGCAAGACCACAAGCCACGGGAAAAGTGTTTGCCATGAGGGGAGCTGAATCCTCTCGATGCCCAGATCTGATTCAGGGTAAGTATTTAGTTTCAGGCAGGCTCTTATCTGTTTGAATAAAACCCTTGGATTTTCTGAGCTATCTAGATTGACGCTTGCTGAAGAACGTATTCTGAAGGGTGTACGATCTGGAGAGTGCGTGGTGTTGTTCTCCTTGGAAGCGAAGGAAACTTCGAGGGTGGAAGCGCTGCCAATTATGCGGGAATTTCCGGAGATATTTTCATATGATGTTCCAGGGTTACCACCGGAAAGAGAGATCGAGTTTGCCATAGATCTAGTACCAGGAACTAGACCTATTTCGATAACACCTTATCGAATGTGTCCAGCAGAATTGGCGGAGTTGAAGAAATAGTTGGATGAGATGCTAGGCAAAGAATTTATCAGACCTAGTGCGTCGCCATGGTGAGCTCCGATACTGGTCGTCAAGAAAAAGGATGGGAGTTCAAGGTTATGTGTGGACTATCGTCAATTGAACAAAGTGATGATAAAGAACAAGTATTCGTTGTCGAGGATAGACGATTTGATGGATCAGTTGAGGGGAGCAACTGTGTTTTCCAAGATCGATCTGCGATCTGGTTATCATCAAATCAGAGTGAGGAAGGGGGATATGCCGGAGACTGCTTTTCGAAGTCGATATGGGCACTACGAGTATTTGGTTATGCCTTTAGCCGTGACTAATGCTCCGACTGTGTTCATGGACTATATGAACATGATATTCCGACCATTCCTAGATAAGTTGGTTGTGGTGTTCATCGATGACATCCTTATTTACTCTTTGAGTAAAGAGGAACACCAAGAGCATCTTCGAGTGGTGCTGCAAGTGTTGAAGGATAGGCAATTGTATGCGAAATTATCCAAGTGTGAGTTTTGGCTGGAAGAAATACAGTTTCTAAGACATATGATCAACAAGGATGGAATCACGGTGGATCCTACTAAGGTTGAGGCAGTGGTTAAGTGTGGAAGCTCGAAATCTGTGAGCGAGATTCGCAGTTTTCTTGGTTTGGCGGGCTACTACAGACGGTTCATTGAAGGATTCTCTAAGATTGATTGCATTGCCTATGACGCAATTGACGAAAAAGGGAAAGGCGTTCGAGTGGTTGGAAGCTTGTGAGCAAAGTTTCTTAGAGCTGAAGCGGAGGTTGACCACATCGCCGATGTTGGTTTTTCCAGATCCGTCAGGATGTTTTGAGGAATATTGTGATGCGTCATATCAAGGATTGGGTTGTGTCCTCATGCAAGAAGGAAGAGTGGTGGCGTATGCCTCCAGACAATTGAGAGTGCATGAACGGAACTACCCGACTCACGATCTGGAGCTGGCTGTGATAGTGTTTGCATTGAAGATATGGAGACATTATTTGTATGGTGCTAAGTTCAGTATATTTAGCGACCATAAGAACTTGAAGTAGCTGTTCGACCAGAAAGAGAGGAACATGAGGCAAAGGAGGTGGATGGAATTCATAAAGGATTATGAGTTTGACCTGCAATACCATCCAGGCAAGGCGAATGTTGTAGCGGATGCGCTCAGTAGGAAATTCCTACACGTGTCTGCAATGATGGTACGAGAGTTCGAGTTGTTAGAGCAGTTTAGGGATCTGAATCTGGATGTGGAAATCATAGAGGATAAGATGAATCTTGGGATGATTAAGGTTACTAGCGATTTCCTGAATTTGATTTGGAGAAGGCAAGCTGAGGATGAGTACCTTAAGAAGGTTAACCGGCTAATCGAGGAAGGTGAGATGGTTGAATTCAAGAGAGGTTCGGATGGCCTCATCAGGTTTGGCGACAGAGCTTGTGTGCCTGAGGATAGCGAAGTTAAGAATATGATTTTGGAGGAAGCACACAAGAGCAAGTTGAGTTTTCACCCCAGGAGCTACTAAGATGTATCAGGATCTGAAGAAGTTATTCTGGTGGCCAGGAATGAAGAAGAAAGTAGCAGCTTATGTCATATCCTATTTGGTGTGTCAAAAGGTGAAGGTTGAACACCAAAAGCCAGCAGGATTGTTGTAATTGTTGGATGTTCCGGAGTGGAAGTGGGACAGTATTGCAATGGACTTTGTTTCTGGGTTACCAAGGACTCGGAAGAGGTGTGATGAAATTTGGGTCATCGTAGATAGGTTGACGAAATGTGCTCATTTCTTACCTATCAACCAGAATTATTCTCTGGAGAGATTGACTCAGGCTTACATCAGAGAGGTGGTGCGTCTGCATGGTGTGCCTTCGAGTATCATCTCGGATCGAGACCCGAGGTTTACTTTTAGGTTCTGGAGAAGTCTAAACGGAGCATTGGGAACCAAATTAAGGTTGAGTTCTGCTTATCGTCCACAGACTGATGGTCAATCAGAACGGACGATTCAATCGTTGGAAGATCTGCTAAGAGCATGTGTGTTGGAACACACGGGAAGTTGGGACGAGTTTCTTCCTTTGCTTGAGTTTACCTACAACAACAGTTATCCCTCTAGTATTGGAATGGCGTCGTATGAAGCTTTGTATGGGAGAAAGTGTAGGACTCCGTTGTGTTGGTTTGAGACTGGAGAGAATTAGTTGTTAAGTCCTGAGTTGGTGCAACAAACAACTGAACAAGTTAAGTTAATCAGGGAAAAAATGAAGGCTGCAAGGGATAGGAAGAAGAGCTATGCTGATAAAAGAAGGAGACCTTTAGAATTCCAGAATGGAGACCATGTGTTTATAAGAGTTACTCCAAGGACTGGCATTGGCAGGGCAATTCAATCCAGGAAGCTTACACCCAGATTCATAGGACCATTTCAAATTCTTCACCGAATTGGTCCTGTAGCTTATCAAATAGCCTTACCACCTAATTTGTCAAGACTTCATGACGTTTTTCAGGTCTCTCAACTTAGAAAGTATTACCCGGACTCATCGCATGTGTTAGAGCTCGAATCAATCCAGCTAAAAGAGAACCTTGAATACGAGGCTTTACCTGCTCGGATAGTGGATAGAAGGATCAAGGAGCTTCACGATAATCAGATTCCCTTGGTAAGAGTGGAATGGGACCCAGTAACCGAAGATTCAACATGGGAACTGCAACACCCTTTACCCAGTGTCACATTCCTGAATGATTATAAGGCCGAAAATAATATTAATGCGGAAAATACGGTTTTCTTCTTTTTCTTTTCGCAATGATATAATGGGATTAGTAAAGTAAGTAATAATAAATGAATTTAGGTTCACCATGCATTTCTAGAAGTCATACAGAATTAAAGTACTGAAATAGAAACAATACTTTATACAGACATAGGTCCAAGCTTAACGGATAATAAGTATATAATTAAGTACTAGAAGTCACAGCTCCCCAAAAGGTACAACTGACACTTGGACAAAGCCTGGTCAAAACAAAATAGCAGAGGGAGTCCCCCTCCAGACTCAAAGTATATGCTGAACTGAATCGTCGTCGCGCCCATCTTCTTAAGCAGAAATAGCAATACCAGCAGAGAAGATATACAAATATGGGTGAGATTCTCAGTCATCAACACAACAAAATGGTAGAAGTAAAAACAGGACGACGCACCAAGTAATAACATACTTAACATGCATACCATAAATCTCAATATATCATGTTAATCAATTAGCAGCATAATATAAGGCATCCTCGAAAACAAAATAGTGATGTACAACAAGTAAATGTAATCATCAACAGCCATGTGATGCAATGCAATGTACATGACTCAATGCCATATGCCACAAAGTTAAAACTCTGACCCCTACTCCATGGAGCTAACAAAGTGTTGGAGAGAGTGAATGGGAGAACACGTTCCGACTACGCCAGCCTTGGGCAAGATGCTACAACATTTGTAACATGCACGTATCTGGATTTACGGAAACACTCTACACCAAACATGAAAAGTACGGCGTCTAGTCGAGGATATCAGTGTATTGCTCAGAGTCGCCACGACAGAGAAGAGCTACCAACTGGTCACATGTCAGCCTTTCCAACCCTAATACCTCCAAGATTATTTAAAACGTCACCGTAAGATTCGCACCCACATCAAGGTGTAAGCTCAAATCCTAGGCTCAAGGCCTTACAACTCATGCAATGAAATGCCAATGCTTACACAAAGCAAATGCGATAGGGCAATGTCTATCCACTGGATAAACCTCAAGGTTCACTAAGGTTCTCTTCCTTAGGAACTATACGCGTCTTTGTATTACAAAACTTTTATCCACCGGATAAATCTCGTGATCCCTACGGGAGCGAGTCATCACAAGACTGAAACAGTTGAACGATTGACCTAGATCCAAATCACCGGTCCGTCATCGAACTACTGTTCCAAAACACAAAATGTTTCACGTTTGTGTTTATGTCTTATGAATTACATCTCAAGTCCTAAGTATTATGAATAAGGACTGAGAATCCTCTTAGATAAGTCTTTGATCCTTTCTAAGATATTAATTCCTTTAGTTCCAATTAATGAAATAAGGATTGATTCACTTAAGTCTTATGAAGTCATTAATAAACTAAATCATTAATGGTATAGTGCATGGTCTTGTTCCATCATATACTATACTTAATTATCTCTTTTCTTTTGCTCTAAGTTAATTACTTAACTTAGGTTTTCATGCGTAAAACCTTACGATTTAGAGTTGAAAACTCTCGATTTGAGACTTTGTAAACCAAAACTTTTCTATTTGAAAACTCATTTGATTTTAAAAGGACTTTGTTACTTGCTTAAAGTAAAGTATCTTAACTAAATTGAAAAGGGTTTTTCCTTACTAACTCTTAGTGTAAAACCATGATCTAAGCTAGTGTAAAATAAAATGGTATCTCATTCAGTTTTCAAACTATGATTCATTTAAAACGAAACTTTAGGACAAAGTCCTCTTTATACTTTGAAGATTGAATGTTAACTTAGTTTTAAAATGAAGGTTATATCCTATCAAAACCTAAGGTAACTTCATATTACTTTTACTTCTATGAAATCATTTTCATCATTTTACTTTTAAAACACTTAGTTAATTGGATAAACTATGACTAAAGTAAAAATACATTTTCACCTTAGTAAAAACACTTGAAGGTCGAAACTCTATTTGATCTTTGGATCAAAATCACTTCTTGTTTTGTTTTGAAATATAAGTTACTAAAACACTTTCTAACTTTCAAAAACATTGAATGTTCAAGAACAACTCATGTTCTTCCTTTTTCCTATGGTCATGGCCGAATACTCCCACACATGGGATGTGAAGATTTTGCTTCACTAACTTGTCAAGTAATAGCTCAAAATGCTCACAATATTATGATGAACAACAATCATGCATCATTCAATTATAATCAAGCATAAAAATCCTTACTTGATCTAGAGATCAAAGTATGGTTTTCAACATACATGAAAATATCTTTTCCATCCAAACATATATCATCATAAGCATATACTAAACATGGAACCATTATTACAACCATGTTCTCAAAGAGAACTTCATCAATAAAGTAGTGAATCCAAACAAAAGGGTTTCACCCAAACAAAGCATAAACAATCATTTTCATCTTCCACCAATTTTGGTGTGATGAGGTTCACTCCCCATACCTTTTGTGAAGTAATCCTCCGCTTGAAAAGTCATCTAATCGGTTCGCGAATCTCCCTACTATTCGCTCGAATGCTCAGCACCAACTACAATCACACAATCCAATCAAACATCAACATTCAACATCACAGATTTTCCCTATTCCCTTAGACTTAGGGTTCGGCCATAGGGCTATAAAATTAGCCAGAGATGTCTAAAATTTCCTATCTCTTGGATGAATGATCCTTAGTATATCTAACACTAAAACAAGTCTCATTACTCAAAACTAGGATCAAAAACTCCAGCTTTTTCACCCTATAGGTTTCGGCCTCATCATACCCATATGGGTTAGGGAACTCTTTTGGTTACAAGATCTTGGATTACGAGAGAGGACAATGAGACTAACTCATAGAAATTGGTTTCACATTAAAAGGATTTTTCTACACTTTTCTATGAATTTTTGAAGATTGGATCAAGAAGTTGAAACTCATGGAAATCAAGGTTTTCAAACAAGAATAAGAGAAGATTCATGAGGTTTAAGGATCAAAGGAGTAATCTTACCTCTTGAATGATGAAGAATGAGCAAGATTCAACACTTGTTTCACCAAAAATGATTAAGAACCAAGCTTGAAAATGAGAGAAAGAAAGGAAGAAGATGAAGCAAAGAAGGAGAAATGGTGATTTGGTCGTCATAAAGCTAGCTTATGCGTGTGGGACATGAAGGGCAAGGGTGTCCAAAAGTTTTTCACTTAAGGGCAAAATGGTCTTTTCACACAAGGTTAAATGGTAATTATGAAAAAGGTTAGGGGTATTTTGGTCTTTTCTCGTCCAGATACTTTCTAACGTCATCATGACGTTGGCACGCTTTCCTGGGTTATGTGACCTGATGTGACTTCAAGATTATCCGTTAGCGGGTCCCGGTAAATCCTTATCCAACTCCGTTCGTCACCCGATTTAAGATTTTTCCCCAATAACTTATATTATTTCGCTTTTTAGTGCGAATAACCAATTTTAGCAAAATTGTAGGAAATTCGATTCTAAGACTAACTGTTTCATTCACAAGTCAAAATTAGGTCTTCTGAGCAATAAAATCATACTGTTAGTGAAAAACGCAGACGGGGCTCCATCTGAGTTTTCGACCCAAAATTTAACCGTAACTCTCTACGATAGCGTAGAGCGTGAATATGGTCTTGGTTTATTTTATTTCTTTTTCTAAACCTTAGATAAAAATAAGAACTCATTTACACAGTTTATTGACCTTAGAAAGCTTCAAAAAAATCGAGGTGTTACAGGAAGGAGAAGCACAGATGTGTCAGGAATATCCATCGTTGTTTATAGGTATGAAAGAGGAATTTCGAGGACGAAATTCTCTTTAACGGGGGTGGTAATGTAACATCCCGATTTTCTGAAACCTTAATTGAGATAGATGGCCTAGACCAGGTAATTATATGCTTGTTGATAATTACTATCATGGCTTGGAAGTGTGCTTTGATCGATGACATGCATAGCATATGCATATGATGCCAAGTGGCGAGCTGTATGTCAAGAGGTGTACGAGGTTGGTGCACCGAGTGCGGGTGCGGAAAACGGAAGGAAAGGTTTGTGTGACCTTGGGGATATATTGGACACAGGTGTACCCACTTGAGACCGGTATAGTAGTGCCTATTGTGTCGTGGCGGTCCTGGGCATGTCCTGCTATCCCGACTGGACCCTGAGTCTTTCCAGTTGCTGGTGGATCTTCCGAGGAGGCCCAGTTAACCCTCTTTGTTTGGGACAGTTGAGCGGTGATGCACTCTTATGGGTCACGGCGAGCGGAATGGATTAGCGAAACGAACCAACTTGTTGTCCGATGTGCGGACGTGATGTTGCCCTGAGTAGGGTGTACCGGCCGACATGCATAGAAAGATTATGTGTACATTGCAACACCCTTTCCCGAGTGTCACATTCCCGAACGTTTATAAGACCGAAAATATTTATTAATGCGGAAAATACGATTTTTCTTTTTCTTTTCTTTTCATAAAGATGGAATGGGATTAGTAAAGGTAATAAATAATACTAATAAGTGAACTTAGGTTCACCATGCATTACTAGGACATACATACAGTATTATAAATACAGAAACAGAAAATGGAAAACAGAAACATCAACATTACTGTATACAGACATAAGTCTAATGTATGACTGACATAAGAAAATACAATAAGTACTAGGAGTCGTAGCTCCCAAAAGTTACTACAAAAACTGACATAGTCTGGCCGACAACAAAACTAAAACAACAAAAGAGTCCACCTCCGAACTCAAAGGGACTGCTGAACCGAACCATCGTCGCGTCCATCTGTTCAAGCAGCAATAGCAAGTACCAGCAGAAAACATACAGATATGGGTGAGATTCCCGTTCATCAACACAACAAAACAGCAGCAGTAAAGAAGGGACGACTCACCAGGTAACAACGTACCCAACATGCTTACAAAGGTTCTCAACATAAATCATGTTAACCAGTTGATGGCATAATATCATGTTAAGCAGTTAACAGTATAATATAAGGTACTCTTAAACAATACAACGATGTATAACAGTAAATGTAAACATTAATAGCTATGCAATGCAATGCAGTGTAGATGACTCAATGTCAATGTCACTGGGTACTACTCTGACCCCTACTCCATGGAGCTAACAAAACGTCGGAGAGAGTGAATGGGAGGACATGTTCCGTGCGCGCCAGCCTTGGGCAAGATGCTACAACATTCGTAACGTGCACGTATCTGGCTTTTACGGAAACACTCTCGACCAAACATGAAAAGTACGGCATCTAGTAGAGGATATCAGTGTATTGCACGGATTCGCCATGACACAGAAGAGCTACCAACTGGTCACATGTCAGCCCTTCCAACCCTGATACCTCCAAAAAGACCATTGAAGATCGTCACCGTAAGATTCGCACCCGCATCAAGGTGTAAGCCCAACTCCTAGGCTCAAGGCCTTACAACTATGCAAATGAAATGCCAATGCTTACACAAAGCAGATGCGATCAAGCAATGTCTATCCCCCGGATAAACCTCGAAGTCTACTAAGGTTCTCTTCCTTAGGAACTATACACATCTTTTGAAAAACAAAACCCTTATCCACCGGATAAATCTCGTGATTCCTCCGGGATCGAGTCATCACAAGATTGAAACAATTGAACAACTGATCGGGATCCGAATCACCGGTCCGTCATCGGACTACTGTTTCAAAACCCAAAACGTTTGTAAAACAGAACAACTTCTCAATTGAAAACTCATTTGATTTGAAACAATTTTTGAAACACTTACTCACTCTATTTTTAGCATTTTCTGAACATGGAATTCACTTAGCGAAATTACATTCACTTAGCGAAATTGAAACAATAATGCCTCTTTTGGAACTCCTCTGGATCGTTCGGCGAGACATAAATCGCGTAGCGAAATGTATTGTATTCGCTTAGCGCAAGTTCAGACGGTTACACCTCTTTGGAAACACCTCTGGATCGCTCGGCGAGACAGAATTCGTGTAGCGAAACTCGTTTGGTTAGCTTAGCGAGTATGAATTCGCTTAGCGAAAGTGAGGCAGTGATGCCCAACTTAGACTTTCCCTGTTTTCGCTTAGCGAAAGTAAATTCGCTTAGCGAATAGTTGCCTTAAAACAAGACATCAACCTTAGGGAACCATTTTGATTCTCTTCATGAAACCACTTCTTTTCTCATTTTGAGTCCCTTGATTAACTATATGGACTAAGGATAAGGTATAAAACATGTTTCACTTTGGTGAAAGCACTTTGAGATTTAATTCCATTTAAAGTCACTTAGGGTTTTTCTTTGAAAGTTATTGAAAACACTTTCTTTACATCAAAACTTGACTTGTCCAAGAACTATTCATATCCTTCCTTTCCTCAAGGTCATGGCTAATAGCCAACTAGGAATCAACGTGAAGTTTTACTTCATCCACCAATCAAAGTATGGCTCACAACACTTACACAATCATGATAACCATAATACACATTACTACATCATAATCAAACATCCAAGTCCATCACACATTATGGTCTCATAATCAACAATAAAAGTCCATACTTGATCTAGTGATCAAAGTAGGTTTTCCAACATACATGAAAATGGTTTTTTATTCAATCATCTCATCATCAACATATGCTAAAGCACACTACAACATACTAAAGCACAAACTCATCATGGCAATCTTGTTCTCCAAGAGAACTTAACAAAACTTAACACATAAAAGTGAACCCAAACTAAAGGGTTTCACCCACACATAATTTAAACAACCATCTTCACCACCACCATCTTGGTGTGATGAGGTTCTTCTCCCCATACCTGTTGATGAGCAGATTCCCGGATCAAAGTCGGTTGATCGGTTTGTGAACCTCCTGATAATCGTCAACAACTACAACAACACAACAATCCAACATCAAACAAAAATCAAAACTAATCCCAACTATCCTAACAAAGAGGATTTTGGCCACCCTAGGTTAAAAAGGTTAGGAATTGGTTTTGGTTTTCCATTTCATGGATTCAAAGGCATTAGGAAAGCTAAGGATGAAATCAAGTGTTAAAAATCAAAAATTGATGAAAATACTATTCATCATCTTCAAGTAGGGTTCGGCCATATTGTGCTTTTTGAGCTATGATGAGAGTTGAATCATAAACTCTTGGGTTGAGGTAGAGAATGATGAGGTGAGTTCAAAGAAATTGGTCTCACATCAAAATGATTTTTCTATAATTTCCTATGGATTTTCAAAGTTTTGGATCTAAGAAATTATTTTCATGAAAATGAAGATTGATCTTGAAATAAAGAAAGATTCAAGAAGCTAAGAGATCATAGAAGTGATCTTACCTTGAAATGAAGAAAGATTGCTCAAGGAATCAAGAGATTCCAACAAAAACTCAAGCTTTTCTAGGTGAAAATGGAGTTTTCTCTCAAGAACAACTATGGAGCTTCTAAGGATGAGGGGCTGTGCGAAAATGATGAAGTGAGGGGCTGAGTTCAGCCTCTTAAAAGTTCACTTAAGGGTAAAAAGGTCATTTGCCAAAAGGGTATAATGGTTAAAAGTGTAAAAGACTAAGGTTAGGGGCATTTTGATCATTTTGCGTCCAGATATTTCCGAACGTCATGACGACTCTAGCCTACTCTCCCAAGTGTCCTGGGATGATATGATATCAAGATTATCTGTTGGCGAGTCCCGGTAAATCTATATGTGGCTCCGTTCGTCACCCGATTGAGGATTCCGCCCGAACGAAGGTCAGGAAGTTATTTTTTTGAAATTTTTATGAAATTTAACCAAAACGTAGAGAATCAAATTCTAAGACTTATTGTCTCGTTCACGGGTCCATCTGAGGTCTTCTGAGTAGTAAAATCATACTATCAGTGTAAAAACGCAGACCGGACTCCGTTTGAGTTTTTGACTCAAAACTTAATCGTAGCTTCCTACGGTATCATCGAGCATGACTATGGTCTCAGAATATTTTATTTCTATTCCTAAGACCTCGAATAAAATAAAGACGTTAAAATACTGAAAAATTAGAAAATGTGAAAATCGGGGCGTTACATACATCTAGCTAGGGAACGACCGTAGTGTCGTGGTATTGAGAGATGGTTGTGTTTGCTATATAATCTACATTGCATCATTCCTGTCATAGATGGGTTGTATATCTTATCTCACTGTATTTCTTTGTATGTGTATGTTCGGTTTTGCGAAGAGACGACGAGTTAGCGGAGGACTAAGATGGTCTCGAGACTTCACCCGTTTATCATGGGGACACCGCGGATGCCGGTGCTGGGGGACATTGAGATCGTCTACCATGACGAGAGGGGATGGCAGGTGGACCCCTCAACCTTTTTGGCCGTTTACACCGGACCTATCAGCTTGATCTTCTGGAGCGGCACACCACCGTATGTAGACATCATAGGACCTTATCATGTGTACAGGTTTCTTCCCTTCCCTCGGATGTGGCACCCAGCGAGGCAGACAGAGCGACACTACTTGTGGGTGGCACCCTAGTCCTCGGTAGTATCCAGCAGGAGAGGCTTCGTCTATAGAGGTCAGCGTAGGCGTACAGAGTGGTATCTGAGGGCAGCTCAGAGACGTAGAATTGTTGTGTCAAGTTCCTCATCTGAGTATGAGCCTATGCGGGTTTATAGCCGCCCTCACGGAGAGGGACAGGGTAGCTCAAGGCATCCTCACCACTGAGGGTGAGAGCTAGCCAGTGCGTCTCTAGGATTATGTGGAAAGGTTTTTGATGTATTTTGAGAGTGGGCTGGGGAGAGTGCTGGTGAGCTTTGAGAGTTTCCTTTTTGAAGGTCCTTGGATGTATATTGGTTATGTTTTCAGTTTCTTCAGGTACCTTTGTCTGTATCTATGTAGTCCAACTGATGGGACTACCATGTATACTTTACTACTACTTGTATATACGTGTGCTTTGGTTTATCCTGCTACGTTCACTTTGATATTGTACGCGTTTATGTTTAGATGCATGTTATCATTTGTTTTAATAAGCGTGTAATCACTAAGTTATAGTTAATAGTATAAGTGAATTCTAAAATAATGGGATTTCCTCGAGGGAAACTTGGGGGCGTCACATTAATGCTATAGTCTACTTGTTGTTTCCGTGATTAGGGCAAGATTGGAAGTTGCATTCGGGACTCTTTTCGAGTAGGATTCCGCAGCTATGAAGGAAGCTTGGAGGGCTCGTGGAGCTCGTGATGTTCATGATTGTTGCTACTTGCTATCAGGTGGGAGAAAGAACCACAATATCGTCGGGGAGGCAAGAATAAAATAATATATATTGATATGCGTAGGGCGACCTAAACCCTACTAGTGGTTGAGTAACCGACAACACCTAACTCACATTAGCGACTACTAGTTGGTGGTACCAATGTAGTTTTAGGCATTGCAGGTTTATCACTGATATGTTGAGGTTGTGTGCTTGTGTGTTGGTGTGCTTAAAATGATACCTGTTGATATGCGTGTATGCTTAGTAACATGTTTAGGGTTACTTGAGTATATGCCTATGAGTAGATATGATGAACATGATTATTTAGCAAGATATAGTTGCTTATGATATGATATTCGTGATCACTGTTGTATGAGTAAAGATAGGCAGTAATTCCTGATAATTTGGGAGATGATCATGTGGTGAGGATTTCGAGAATACAGATATGTTGTAGTGCTCATCCTAGAGATCCCGTTGATATGTTTATGTTGAGATATAAAGTTAATACCCAGTTATGCCGGCAAACGTTGGTCCTAGTTGTGTACAAGTTGCGGTTTAGACACTAAGTTGTTGATCCCGAGATGAGTCGGCGAGGTTCATGTTGCATCGTTGTTGTTCATCACTATGTTGGCGTACGGACGACCAATCTTGCCTACGAGGAGATGATCGTACCCATCAGTTGTTAAAGGGAGAATGTCCTGACCTGGCCTGCGGGCGGGGGGATATGTCGTTGCCATAAGTCGAGTTGTTGATGGGCGAATGTTATGACCTGGCCTGCGGGCAGGGGAATACGTCATACCGATGATTTGAGTTGAGCCAACAGGGCGGTTGGCCGAACCCTGCATTACGGGGGTGGCACAGTGATGGATAGGACATCTTGATCTGCTGGGGATGTCGCATCGTGGCCGCGTCCATATAGTTGTTAGATGCATGAGTGTGAGAGACAGTAGTTAAGAGAGTATAACTTGGGAGATGATTGCTTAACACGTTGTGTTGTTGAGTGTTGCTATCTATATATCTTATTTTATAGTTGTTTCCCTATTTATGATGTATTTCTGTTTCTTATCTCCCGTATCCTTCTATGTTGTAATTTATTCTTGATTGCACGAGAAGATTCTGTTGAGGAGCTGCCAGGGGAGATTGATGGCACACCTGTTGACCCTGATGCTGGCGGAAGAGCCCTGGATCCCAGTGTTGGGAGACTTTGAGTTGCTGTACGAGGACGATGAACGTTTCTGGGAGATTAATTACTCTCAGAGACGAGTCGTGTATACGGGTCCGACTACCATATACTTCAGATCTTGGGGATCGTCTAGGCGATACTTAGTAGGAGGCTTCCGTCACAGAGATTACCGTTGGAGAGGCTGTGGAACAGGCCATGGGAGTACCATCATGACTCAGATGCTAGATGGAGATCTCACGCATCCTCTAGGACTGGTTTTGTGGCTCGAGGCCGACATCGTCGTGCTAAGAGGAGAATGAGAGAGTACCGTCATCGTCGGATCATGATGTTAGAGAGCAAGACGAAGTACGAGACGCTGCAAACTTATCGCCGGAGGCAGTGAGCATCTGTGGGGAGGTCCCGTTATCCCCGTTAGAGTTGTGTCAGGGGTAGTAGTCTTAGTAGTTATGGCCGGTGTGTTGGGTTTTCAAGAGGAATAATTTTTAAAACAAAGAATTTATAAAACCTCTTGAGCGGAAAAACCCCTTTACTAAAGGACCACGTATTGCACATGAATCACAAGGATATTGTGTTTACCTCTTGAAGCGTAGCTTTACCACGATCACTGTGAGCGCGTCAACAACATTGGTAAGTCGCGAACACTGCTACGGTGTGAATGACAACTTGATCTACACAGCTACAGAGCAGCAGATCCAAGGAACACTGCTGCTATCACCACAAAGTGAGAGGTTCTTCTCAATCACCAGTATTACAAAGTAGCAATACCTCTACTCAGTCCACGTGAGCAAACCAATGTCAGAGATAGCGTAGTGTCAGCTATCAGGATTGGAATAGGCGCAGCACACAGAGAGAGAAAGGAGGCGCTGCTGTCAATAGAGTACAGCGACCATTTTGAGAGCTCTGTGTTGTGTGTTACTTAAGTGACGTGCACAACTTACTAATAGTTGTCACTCACTTGACCTAACCCACTTAGGCCATTGTACGCTACAGGTCCAATGTTTAATTATTAATTAAATCATATTTAATTAATTAATTAAACTTATCCTCATTTAATTATCAATCAAATCATATTTAATCAATCAATTAAATCAATCCCATTGAATTATTAATCAAATCATATTTAATCAATCAATTAAATCAATCTCATTTAATTATTAATTAAATCATATTTAATTAATCAATTAAATTAATTCTCTGAACATTTGCACTATGCATGTGACCCTATAGGTTCTCAATTAATTGGCAATAATATTAATTATTATTAATCATATTAATAACTAATTAATATTATAAATAATGAGCGACATCTAGCAATACATCATTGCTACCCAATTGATTAGAATATTGGTGATACAATTAAAACCTTGTTGTAACCCTATATAATGTTAAGCCAACGTCCTTTCGTCACAATGTCTTAATTGAAGACAAGGCATAAATGTGTTATCCTTGTTAAGTTCAATTATTTATTTCTTGATCTAGTAATTGACGTACGATCATGTGGGCCCAATATCTCATATTGTCCCACCTTAGCATGGCCATGCATTTCTGTGTCGCATACCATCAAGAGGCCTATAGACATTACTCCTGTTATGTAGGAGGCACGAATTCTATTTACATCACTCACATTCCTCAACATGTTTCATTGCAAGCCCAATAACTATCTTTATAGTTGTCTTGTTACAGACAATGTTTAATAGTATTAAAGCCTTCAACTACATATGTCAGGAATCGTAGTGACTTCAAGTCGAAGGACTACTTCACTATGGTCACCATGAGAATCGCTTATGACACATACATAACTATTATGTAGCGTTCTCATAGCGGGTCACTCCAGTATAAATATTCCACTAATATTTATATCTATGTGAAGACTTGATATCTTATATCTATGACCCGTGAGATGTGGTCATCAGTACACTCACATAATAGTCTCAATGTATTATTATTGTCCTTATTAATAATAATACTTGACTATGGATATTTAAGAATAGTGTTCTATAATTTAATGGCATCTCACGGTCAAGTCATACTTGACATTCCATTAAATGAACTATCCATTCTAAGGACTTTATTATGCTATGAATATAATCATCAAATACAACATAATAAATAAATGCCTCATATATATAAAATATAGAATAAAGTCATGATACAATATATATAAATCATAAATATATATTGGCCACTAGGGCTTACACCAACAATCTCCCACTAGCACTAGTGCCAATTAGGCATAAATCTAATACCCATCAACCTAGTATGAACGTCATGCTTTTGCTGAGCAAGAGGCTTGGTAAGTGGGTCAGCAACATTGTCTAGTGTATCAACTCTGCATATCTTCACATCTCCTCTATCGATAATCTCTCAAATGAGATGGAAACGCCTGAGTATGTGTTTGGATCTCTGGTGAGATCTGGGTTCCTTGGCTTGCGCAATTGCTCCATTGTTATCGCAATAGAGGTCAATCGGGGCCGCAATACTAGGAACAATACCAAGTTCAGAGATGAACTTCTTGATCCAAACAGCCTCTTTTGCTGCATTAGATGCAGCAATATACTCGGCCTCCGTTGTAGAATCGGCAACTGTTTCCTGCTTTGAACTCTTCCAGCTCACAGCGCCTCCATTAAGGCAAAACACGAATCTTGACTGTGATCTGGAATCATCCTTATCAGTTTGGAAGCTAGCATCAGTGTAACTTCTTACAATGAGCTCTTCCTCCCCTCCATAGACCAAGAATGTGTCCTTAGTTCTTCTCAAGTACTTGAGGATACTCTTGACTGCTTTCCAGTGACTCTCACCGGGATCAGATTGGTACCTGCTCGTCATGCTCAAGGCATACGAGACATCTGGTCTAGTACATATCATAGCATATATGATAGATCCAATTGCCGAAGCATATGGAACCTTATTCATGTGTTCCCTCTCATCAGATGTAGTAGGGCACTGTCCTTTGGATAAGTGTATGCCATGTGACATAGGCAAGAGACCCTTCTTGGAATCATGCATATTGAAACGCCTAAGCACTTTGTCAATATATATATCTTGACTAAGGCCTAATAATTTCAGTGATCTATCCCTATAGATCCTGATTCCTAGTACATAGGAAGCTTCGCCTAAGTCCTTCATCGAGAAACAATTCCCCAACCATGTCTTTACAGTTTGTAGTGTAGGAATGTCGTTTCCGATGAGTAGTATGTCATCCATATACAACACGAGAAAAGCAATCATGCTCCCACTAACCTTCTTGTACACACAAGGTTCATCTTCATTCTTGATGAATCCAAACTGCCTTACAGCTTCATCAAAACGAAGATTCCAGCTTCTGGAAGCTTGCTTGAGTCCATAGGTGGATCTCTGCAATTTGCACACCTTTCTAGCATCCTTTGAATCGACAAAACCCTCAGGTTGTGTCATGTACACATCCTCGAGAAGATTCCCGTTAAGGAATGCCGTTTTGACATCCATCTGTCAAATTTCATAATCATGGTATGCAGCAATAGCAAGTAGGATCCGAATAGATTTGATCATTGCAACTGGAGAGAAGGTTTCATCATAGTCTATACCATGAACTTGCTTGAAACCTTTTGCAACCAGTTGAGCTTTGAAGGTATTAACCTTTCCATCCATGTCAATCTTCTTTTTGAAGACCCACTTGCACCCTATGGGTTTTGTCCCTTCGGGTGGCTCCACCAAGCTCCAAACTTGGTTTGTGTACATGGATTCCATTTCGGATTCCATGGCTTCTAGCCACTTCTCAGATTCAGGGCCAGCTATGGCCTCCTGGTAGGTAACAGGCTCATCTTGATCCATAAGCAGTACATCACCTTCTTGAGTTAGGAGAATTCCAAATCTCTCAGGTTGTGTACGTGATCTGTTTGACCTACACGGTTCTTGTGTTACTTGAACCGATTCTTGAACCACAACATCCCGTGGATTCGGTTCTTGTTCCGTTGCAGACGAGTCAGTACTCTGTGGTGCCTGGATTTCTCCAAGTTCTATTGTCCTCCCACTGTCTACTTTAGAGATGTATTCTTTTTCAAGGAACACTCCAGTCCTGGCGACAAACACTTTGTCATCAGAGGCGTTATAGAAATAGTATCCTTTCATTTCTTTGGGATACCCCACAAAAGTACATTTATCTGATTTGGGTTCCAGTTTATTTGTGATTAAACGTTTGACATAGACATGACATCCCCAAATCTTCATAAAAGACAAACTAGGCTTTCGCCCCTTCCACATCTCATGTGGTGTTTGTTCTATCGCCTTTGTTGGAACACGATTAAATGTGAAAGCTGCTACAAGCAATGCGTAACCTCAAAAATAGTCTGAAAGATATGAGTGACTCATCATCGATCGTACCATGTCCAATAAGGTACGATTCCTCCTTTCGGACACGCCATTCCATTGTGGGGTTCCGGGAGGAGTGAGTTGGGATACTATCCCACACTCTTTCAGATAGTCATCAAATTCCTGGCTAAGGTATTCACCACCACGATTTGATCGTATCGCTTTAATACTCTTGCCCAGTTGGTTTTCTACTTCATTTTTGAACTCTTTGAACTTTTCAAAGGTTTCAGATTTGTATTTCATTAGGTACACATATCCATATCTACTGAAGTCATCAGTAAATGTGACAAAGTAGGAAAAACCACCTCTAGCAGGTTTGTTCAGTGGCCCACATACATCACTATGTATCAAGCCCAAAAGATCACTGGCCCTTTCACTATTACCAGTAAATGGGGCCTTAGTCATCTTTCCCAATAAACAAGATTCGCACATATCAAACGATTCATAATCAAAAGAATCCAATAATCCATCTTTATGGAGTTTGGAGATGCATTTCTCATTAATATGGCCTAAACGACAATGCCAAAGGTATGAAAGATTCAAACCATTGGGTTTGATCCTTTTCGTATTTATGTTATATATGGGCACATCGAGATTAAGAATATAAAGTCCATTACTCAATGGTGCATTAACAAACAAAACATTATCCAAATAAAGAGAACAACATTTGTCCTTAACAATTAAATGAAAACCCTTCTTGTCCAAACAAGAAACAGAAATAATGTTTTTGCTAATAACGGGAACATAATAACAATTATCAAGTTCCAAAACAAGCCCAGTAGGTAAAGTTAAAACATAAGTCCCTACATCTAATGCAGCAACTTTTGCTCCATTTCCGACGCGTAGCTCCACTTCACCTTTAGTCAATTTCCTCCTACTTCTTAGTCCCTGCACATAACAAATGTGAGTACCACATCCAGTATCAAGTACCCAAGATGCTAAAGTAGATAAATTAACATCAATAACATAAATACCTGAAGCGGAAGTCTCACTTCCCTTCTTTTTCTCTTCCAGGTATTTCTTGCAGTTCCTCTTCCAGTGGCCAGGTTGGCCACAATGGTGACAATTGCCTTCCTTAGCTACCCCGCCCACGGGCTTCAAGCCAGAAGTGCTAGGCTTAAACTTTTTCTTGCCTTTGCCCTTCTGCTTGCTCCAGGGCTTCTTCTTAGTCTTTTTTCCAGAATCAACCATCATTATGGCTTTACCTTTTCCCTTATTAATGTTCTGTTCAGCAGTTCTCAACATGCCTAGCAGTTCTGGCAGAGTTTTGTCAATATCATTCATGTTGTAATTCATGATAAATTGACTGTAGCTTTCTAGCAACGATTGCAGAACTACATCTGTAGCCAACTCTTGGCTTAGTGGAAAACCCAATCTTTCAAGGCTCTCAATGTAGCCGATCAAAAGGAGTACATGAGGTCCAACCGGGCTTCCTTCTGTTAGCTTACAATTAAATAGGGCTCTGGAAACTTCAAAGCGCTCATGCCTCGCCTGCTCTTGGTAGAGCATTTTGAGACGTCCGATCATATCAAACACCTCCATGTTTTCATGTTGCTTCTGAAGCTCAAAGTTCATGGTGGCAAGCATGAGACAGCTAACATCCGGGGTATCATCCTGATACTTCTTGTAAGTATCTCTGTCAGCCCTAGATGCATCCTCGGGTAGTTCAGGAGCAGCCTCCTCAAGAACATACAGCTTTTTCTCTTGCCTGAGGACATTCCTCAGTTTTCGATACCAATCCAGAAAATTACTTCCAGATAACTTGTCCTTCTCAAGGACAGATTGCAATGATATATTATTAGTTGTGTTTGGTGCCATGGATATCTACATAAAATAAATATGCAAAGTATAAGTATCATGATTTTAAAAACATATCTAATAGGTCTTTATTAAATATGCTCCCACTATTTTACTCAAATCAATGACCCTTATCATTGACTCAGAAAATCTCGTTGAAAGATTTTCTAGTGGGACCAAGATCCATATTTTACCTCGTTCTGAGTCAAATGTGGCTGATCGCCCAGAACTTAGCTATTTAGGTAGGAAACTCCTTTCCAATTACATCCAATGTAATTCTTGGACCAGTTGGGTGAATAACTCCTTATTCTAATCCAACATATAGATTAATGCCCAACCTCATGCCTCTAAGCCATTTCAATCTTATTGAATACACTTAGTTAAGTTCAACCTAATGGTTGGCAATAGGTTATTTCACCTTTCGCGTCTCATCGGAATATATTAAGGTGCTCAGTTGTAGCATGACCCACACTTAAATGATTCTGGCCTTGACGAGTGCTACGCATCAGGAGACATTTAATAACTTAATTTATTGAGGGAATTTAATAATTAAATGATCTCACCGGCTTGTTTATCATATAAACGTCTCTCATAGCATACATGGCATACTAGCTTACATACATTCAAAACATATTAAGCATACAATGACATACATACTATCATACAATTTAAATCATACATCTCATATATTTCATGCATCACATACATAAACATACAAGACATATAAAAGGTATTATGATTATGGCCTCCTAATATGCAATAATTAAAACTAATTATTACAATCTTTGACCCTCGAGCAAACTTCTAAAATTCCTCCCACTAGTGTCATGATCTGGTGTTGCCTTCATGTGAAACCGAACAATTTACAAAATTTAAAATAAAATAAATAAAGTAAATATCCGACATGCAAGCCGTATTTATAAAATAAATACAATAAATTAAAACACCAAAACTAGGGCCATAACCATATACCACATATTTAAAATTATTTAATTATAAATAATAATAACCTTTTATTATTATTAATATGTTTAAATAATATAAACAGATTGAATCAAAAGCAATCAATTTCAAAAAAAGAAAAAGGCAATCCAAATCTTTTGAAACCAATTCACGTAAGGCAATCCAAACAATCAGTAGATTTGGATTAGATAATTTTTGAAAGTGATATTATATGAACAGTAAGGCAATTGAAAAGGTAATTCATGTTTTGCCTTATATCTTTTAAACCACTTGAAAACAATTTTCAATTCAAACTTTTGATCAATTCATGGATCTTACTTCAAAAGCAATTCACGGATCACTGTGCACTTGTTAAAAGAACCACACTTCATGTACAGACGTGAATGCAGTGACGTCGTGCAGTTTGCAGCGATGTACTTTTAAAACAATTTCAAAAGCTATACACATACAGATAACATGTATTTTATTGAATCATATTCAAAAGTAAAAATATGATACCAAACAAGGCAAACAACCTAGGATACATGACAAACTACAATCAAGGCTTTGATACCACTGTTGGATTTTCAAGAGGGATAATTTTTAAAACAAACAATTTATAAAACCTCTTGAGCGGAAAAACCCCTTTACTAAAGGACCAAGTATTGCATATGAATCACAAGTATATTGTGTTTACCTCTTGAAGTGTAGTTTTACCACGATCACTGTGAGCGCATCAGCAGCACTGGTAAGTCACTAACACTGCTACGGTGTGAATGACAACTTGATCTACACAGCTATAGAGCAGCAGATCCAAGGAACACTGCTGCTATCACCACAAAGTGAGAGGTTCTTCTCAATCACCAGTATTGCAAAGTAACAATACCTCTACTCAGTTCACGCGAGCAAACCAACGTCAGAGATAGCGTAGTGCTAGCTATCAGGATTGGAATAGGCACAGCACACAGAGAAAGAAAGGAGGCGCTGCTGTCAATAGAGTACAGCGACCATTATGAGAGCTTTCTGTTGTGTCTTACTTAATTGACGTGCACAAGTTACTAATAGTTGTCACTCACTTGACCTAACCCATTAGGGCCATTGTACGATACAGGCCCAATGTTTAATTACTAATTAAATCATATTTAATTAATCAATTAAACTTATACTCATTTAATTATCAATCAAATCATATTTAATCAATCAATTAAATCAATCCCATTTAATTATTAATCAAATCATATTTAATCAATCAATTAAATCAATCCCATTTAATTATTAATTAAATCATATTTAATTAATCAATTAAATTAATTCTCTGAACATTTGCTCTATGTGTGTGATCCTATAGGTTCTCAATTAATTGGCAATAATATTAATTATTATTAATCATATTAATAACTAATTAATATTATAAACAATGAGCGGCATCTAACAATACATCATTGCTACCCAATTAATTAGAATATTGGTGATACAATTAAAACCTTGTTGTAATCATATATATAATGTGAAGTCAACGTCCTTTCGTCACAATGTCTTAATTGAACACAAGGCATAAATGTGTCATCCTTGTTAAGTTCAATTATTTATTTCTTGATCTAGTAATTGACGTACGATCATGTGGGCCCAATATCTCATATTATCCCACCTTAGCATGGCCATGCATTTTTGCATCGCATACCATCAAGAGGCCTATAGACATTACTCCTGCTATGTAGGAGGGACGAATTCTATCTACATCACTCACATTCCTCAACATGTTTCATTGCAGGCCCAATAACTATCTTTATAGTTGTCCTGTTACAGACAATGTTTAATATTATTAAAGCCTACAACTACATATGTCAGGAATCGTAGTGACTTCAAGTCGAAGGACTACTTCACTATGGTCACCATGAGAATCGCTTATGACACATACATAACTATTATGCAGGGTTCTCATAGCGGGTCACTCCAGTATAAATATTCCACTAATATTTATACCTATGTGAAGACTTGATATCTTATATCCATGACCCGTGAGATGTGGTCATCAGTACACTCACATAATAGTCTCAATGTATTATTATTGTCCTTATTAATAATAATACTTGACTATGGATATTTAAGAATAGTGTTCGATAATTTAATGGCATCTCACGGTCAAGTCATACTTGACGTTCCATTAAATGAACTACCTATTCTAAGGACTTTATTATGCTATGAATATAATCATCAAATACAACATAATAAATAAATGCCTCATATATATAAAATATAGAATAAAGTCATGATACAATATATATAAATCATAAATATATATTGGCCACTCGGGCTTACACCAACACAGTGAGTCTCTTCTTCTCTTTTGTGAGCATATGTATTTTGGGGGTGAGGAGAGGAAGTCTCATGTACTTTTGTTTTGTATCTTTTGACACCAGGCTTCTGTTTGTGTAAATTATTGGTTGCGTACTCTGATATAGTCGATGTGGTTGTAGGCTCTACTGATGGAGCCAGTATTTATATATATATCTATGTTGTATATGGGTGTGGTATCAGTGTTGGTTGTCTTTAATATTCCCACATTTTTATAATCACGCTTTGCTATAATGTTGCGAATATAAGTTCGGGTTACTAAATGGGACCTCCGAGAAGCGGTTGTCTCAAGGTAAATATAACAGATAAGGATTTTGGGGCGTTATCACTCTACCCTTCTAAAAAGAATTTCGTCCTCGAAATTACCTTTGAAGAGGTGAGGATATTGTCTTCTCATCTCGTTCTCGCGTTCCCAAGTAGCATCTCCAGATACTTCATTCCAGATGACTTTCACTAACAAGATCTCCTTCCCCCAAAGTTGTTTTACTCTTCTGTCCTTGATCTTAGCAAGCGGTGTCTCGTAGGTTAGATTATCTTTTAATTGCACTGTATCTGGCTTTATGACATGACTGGGATCTGGGATATACTTTTGCAATTGAGAAACATGAAAAACATTGTGAAGGTTTGAAAGAAAAGGCAGTAAGGCCATTTGGTAGGTTACTGGACCTATCCGACGAAGAACTTGGTAGGTCCAATGAATTTTGAGGTGAGTTTTCTGTACTTTAGTACCCTGCCAACCCCGGTCGAAGGTGTGACACTCAAAAATACATGATCACTTTCTTGGAGTCATCCTTATCTTTTCCTGTGTCAGCTTGACTTTATCTATCATTTGTTGTACCAACTCAGGTCCTAAGGTGAGACTTTCTCCATCCTGATACCAACACAATGGCATCCTACATCGTCGTCCATACAGGGCTTCATAGGGTGCCATCCCTATGCTAGAGTGAAAACTGTTGTTATAGGTAAATTCTATCAAAGGTAAGAATGCTTCCCAACTTCCATAGTGTTCCAAAACGCAAGCTCTTAGAAGATCCTCCAAAGATTGGATGTTCGCTCCGACTGACCATCTGTCTGTGGATGATAGGCGGAACTCAATCTAGGAGTCCTCCACCGAAGCCTCCTCTATGTCGCTAGGAATCGCAATCGGTACTGGCACCCTCTGAATAGGTCTAGGCCTATGGAGAACGTTCTTCTAGGTCGCGTTCCTCTGCTTCTTCTTGTGGTTGCCCTCTATGGGGAGATGGTGTTCCGTCGGTTGCACTTCCAGTCATAGCATCTACAGGTGCCCCTTTTGTGGCACCACCAGTGCCGGTACCTGCTTTTCATGTTGTTGCTGCTCCTAGTCTCTTTCTATATTTATTTTGGCTACGTTTGGGTTGTAACAAATATTTGGTTACCTTATTTTATATTATGGAACCCTCTTTAGTTTGATCTTATATTCTGGCAGAAAATTATTCTAAGTTAGAATTTACTATGAAAATGTTTAAGTTATGTTATGATGTGATTTATTACCTTACGTTTTTTGAAAGGAGAAACTGCATTTATGAACAAACCTAAGTTTTAATTTCCGCATATTTTACTTTCGGCCTTATAAAATGTTAACACTGTCACAAACAATGTACCACTCGAGAAGGGTGTTACACGTAGTACCTCAGAGATATCGAAGTATCCATTTCACAGTTTGCCAATGCATCTTGCCAGATACCCCATATACCTGCTAATAACACTAACTGCATGTGAAATATCTGGACGAGTGCAAACCATAGCATTCATAATGCTTCCAACTGCACTAGCATAAGGAACATGTGACATCTGTTCCTTCTCTTCAACAGATTGTGGTGACATTTCAGCTAACAATTTGAAATGAGTTGCAAATGGAGTACTCACAAGCTTTGCATTCTGCATTGCAAAGCGCTCCAATGTACTTATTATGAGACAAATATAATTGCCTAGCATCCAATCTCTATGAATTTCCATGCCCAAGATTTTCTTAGCTGCACCTAAATCATTCATTTCAAATTCACCACTAAGCTGAGTCTTTAGCTTGTTGATTTCAGACATACTCCTAGCAGCGATGAGCATGTAATCAACATAGAGTAATAAGTAGACAAACAAACCATCTGGGATCTTCTTGTGGTATACACGACTATCATAATCACTTCTTGAGTAACCATGACTCAACATAAAAGTGTCAAATCTTTTATACCACTGACGATTTCTTTAAAAGACAAACATGGTCCTCTTTGCCTTCAACTATGAAACCTTGTGGTTGATGCATGTAAATCTGTAGTTCAAGCTCACCATGAAGAAAAGTTATTTTAACATCGAGCTTCTTAAGCTCTAGATCAAATAATGCAACCATGGCAAGCAACACCCGGATAGAGCTGTGTTTCACAACAGGATAGAATACTTCATTGAAGTCTATTCCTTCCCTTTGACTGAAACCCTTAGCAACTAAATGTGCTTTGTATCGGACCGTTTCAACTCCAGGGGTTCCTTCCTTTTTCTTGAAGACCCATTTGCAACCAACGATCTTCTGACCTTTAGGTCGCCACTAACTCCCAAGTTTGGTTCTTATGAAGAGACTCCATCTCTTCACTCATAGCATTAATCCACTCTGCAGACTTATCACTCGAGATAGCCTCATAGTATGTTACAGGGTCTTGAGTTTCAATATCCTCTGCAACCGATAATGCAAAAGAGACTATGCCTCCATGAGCAAATCTCTTAGGCGGTTTTATCTGCCTTCTTTCTCTGTCTCTTACAAGACTATATTGTTGTTGTTCTTGCGGAATCTCCTCCTGCTCTTCGATACTTCTTGCTCTTCTTCTTTAATAGGTTGATCAGAAGTACCTTCTTGTACTTCCATTGGTTGTTCAACCTCAAGCTTCACCTGCTTGCTGATGTCGTGCTCTTTTCCTGCTTTGCTAGACTCCTTTGTGGGATGAAGCATGGATGATTCATTGAACTTAACATCTCTGCTGATTATGAATTTGGGTGGCTTAGTTTCAATACACCATAATCTGTAACCTTTCACACCAGATGCATAACCAAGAAATATGCATTTTTGTGCCCTTCGCTCAAGCTTTCCATCACTTATATGAGCATATGCAAGACACCCAAAAATTCTAAGATCGGAATAATCAGCAGGAGTACCAGACCATACCTCAACAGGAGTTTGTAACTCAATTGCAATTGATGGAGACCGATTTAATAAATAACAAGCCATATTAACAGCTTCAGCCCAAAATTCCTTTGACAAGCCACACCATTTTGTTGTGGTGTCTTCTGCACAGTACGGTGTCTTACTATGCCTGCATTCTCAAAGAACTCATTGAACTGTTCCTCACAGAACTCCAAACCTTGTTTGTTTGAAGACGCTTGATTTTCTTACCAGTCTGGTTTTCAATAAGCATTTTCTACTTCTTGAAAGTGGAGAAAATATCATTCTTGTGCTTCAGAAAATATACCCAAACTTTCCTTGAAAAATAATCAATGAAATTTAACAGGTATCTGGCACCACCTTTTGACGCGACAGGCGCAGAGCCTCGTAAATCAGAGTGAATATAATCAACTATGCCCTTAGTCCCGTGGATGCCAGTGCCAAACTTGACTATGGTTTGCTTCCCGTAGACGCAATGTTCACAAAAGTCAAGCTTCCCAATTATACGATCACTTAGCAAGCCACGTTTGCTCAAAATAGACATTCCAGCTTCGCTCATATGCCCGAGACGCAAATGCCACAAACAAGTAGTATCTGAATATGAGTCAAGGGAAGATGATACAGATGCAACTCCAACAATGGTAATTCCTTGAAGTAGGTAGAGACCATTGACCAATTTTCCTTTTATAACAATAAGAGCGCCTTTAGAGACTTTTAGAACTCCTCCTTCAGCATAATACTTACACCCATGAGAATCAAGAGTACCCAAAGAAATAAGATTTTTTTTTTTTTAGTCTGGTATATGCCGAACATTAGTTAAAGTTCTCAAAATTCCATCATGCATCTTGATTTGGACTATTCCAATGCCAAAGACCTTACAGGACATATTATTTCTCATAAGGACAATACCACCATCAATTGACCAATAGGTTGTAAACCAATCCTGATTTGGACACATGTGGTAAGAACAGCCAGAATTAATAATCCAAGCATCACCAACTGAACTAGTTGATACCGAGAGAACATTTTGAGCACCTTCAGCTACACTTGTTGAATTACTTGAACTGGCCTCATTCTTTTCTTTGAGCTTTGGACATTCTGCTTTTCAATGCCCTTATTTCTTGCAATATCAACATCTTCCCTTACGATGTCTAGATTTAGATTTAGACTTGCCTCTGCTAAAACTACTCGAGCCAACCTCCTTGGATCTCCCTCTAGCAAACAATCCAACTACAAGGTCATCACGTCCATTACTATCGTGCTTCATCTTTTCACGACTCAAAAGAGAGGATTTAATCTCATCAATATCCAGACGTTCATGACCATATATAATAGTTTCTCGAAAGTGCTTGTAGGAGGGAAGTAAGGAGCAAAGCAACATCATTGCTTGTTGCTCATTAGAGAATGTCTCATCCATGTTTTTCAATTCCATAACAAGTGAAGTGAACTCGGAGATATATGTTCTAATGGATGTTCCTTCATCCATACGAAGCGTGTATTAAGATGATTGGCCACCATCTTCTTCATGTATAAGGACTCCAATTTGGTCCACAACGCTGCTACTGCTTTTTCTGATAGAACTTCCTGCAATACATTATTTGTGATGCATAACTGAATAGTGGAGAGAGCTTTGTCATCCATATCATCCCACTCAGAATCCTTCATTGTGAGAGGTTTCTTTTCTTTCCCAGAAAGTGCTATTTTTAAATTTTGTTGTGTCAAAACAGCCATCATACGAACCTTCCACATCCCGAAGTTGATGTGCCCATCGAACTGTTGAATATCGAATTTTGTAGTCGCCATTTTTTTTAAAATAGAAGATCTGCCCAGAGCACTATAAGTGCTCTGATACCAGTTTGTTAGAAATAGAGCAAATGCAGCAGAAGTATAAGCACAAATGTGGTTCAGCTTATAGCTTACGTCCACATGCAAAAGTGACTATTATATCTTGATATCAAATATGGTGGTGAATACAAAAGAATATTTGTTATACTTCACTCAGACCCAAATCCCAAATAGACCCAAATACCTCATAGTATTTACTCACTGGTGTATACACTCAACTCTCTCAATAAACAAAGAGAAGGTAAAAAGACTAACTTCTCCAAGAGATTTTGTAATGGGACGTTTTCTGATGATATCCAAATGTCTTCAAGCCAATGGAATTTATAGGATGGAGTATTATCTGCTAGCCATCCAACAAGCTCAGGAGGAAAGTATTTTCCTCTAAAACACTAATTTCTTTCAACAACAATGAAGGAGAGAATTTCTCTCTTCCTTTAACTTTTCAAATATAGTAAATTTGCTAAAGCGACATATATTAACAGTTTATCAAAATAATCTAAAAACAATTTATGAAGGTTAATAAGTTACTTATTTAAGCTTATCCAAAACTTTTTTTTTATTTTTTTTACATAAAAGCATTTATATCAGCAGAAAAACTCTAATAATCTGTAAGTTGTGCTATTCAAATGGGATCTTAATATTTTCTTAAATATATCTTTTATTATTGGATCGAATACATATTGAACTCACTAATAGGTCTCAAATCATTGAAAATAAATTTCTATAGTATGTAACTAACATTTCTTATTATTCAATTCTTGTTAGGAAACCCATGTTCACGAAATCTAATGAGTGCCTTTTCCAGCTGACTCCATTTCTGCTCCAATGTCCCAAGGTATCCAACTGACATCCTTATTAGACCTGGTGAGATTCCAGCAAGTTTCTGCTCCTCTTCATTCAACTCACTGCTGGTGCTACTACCAGAGCAGGACAGGAGAGTCTCGTAGTAGCCCAAGCTAACAGCCATGAAACCAAATTGAGCATAGTTTTGCAAGTGGTGCATCAACCGGTTAGCCCTCTCCTCTGTTTCCATGTCAATGCAAAGAAGCCCACCATACCCATAATCCTTGTTGGCTATGGATTTCAACAATTCATGCTGTGGGTGATTTTGAAGGCCTGGGTAGATCACCTTGAGTCCTAATTTCGTAAGCCTGGTGGCGAATACCAATGCACGATGGCAATGTTCCTTCATCCGAAGGCCCAAGTGAGGGATTCTTTCTGACAATTCAAACGCCACCTTGGCATTCATAGTTGGACCCAGCAGCATTAGGGACCCTTGGTGGAGGTCCATCATTGAATTTACTAGGCCTGCAGGCCCGCACACAGCCCCTGCAATACTTTGTTGAATTTTGAAAATTATAACATCATCAATCACTTTACATATTCAAAACAGTTGTTATTTGTAAAATTATATATTAGTTTAATTATTATACATCGTCAGTTTAAATTTATTTATACTGTCAATCATCAGAAATTATGATATAAGTGAATTTTGAGGCAGTTAAGATAAAAGTCAAGTATTTTAGCTTATTTGACAATTTTTGATTGGTTGACAATGTAAAAAAATCTTTACATTGACAGTATATATCAATTAAATACAATATATATTTAAATAATATTTGAGATGCTGTCAAAAAAAATTAATAATATTTGAGATAAGTGATAATGCTTATATATTCATTCACACTCATGTAAATTAAATACTTTTTCCATATTGTCTAAAAATACTATATAAAAAATTTCTATATTCAAAATATAAACGTAAATAAATAACAACAATAAATGTACCTCAATTAATAAAATAAAAATTAAAAAAATGTCAAACATTTCAAAAACGAATAAACTGAGGAGAATGAATCTATTGCCCTTTCAAATAAAGATGGCAAACATTTTAATTTACATACTTTAATTGTCGACTTCTCTGAAGAAGAAAAAATGTTAATTAATTAAAGAAAATTCCTACCACAAATTAATTAGTTAACGAATTCGGATCACATGTTTAAGCAACGGAGCACCTTTTCGGCAGACCAATATACGTGAGGAAAAATAGTTGAATTTTGATAACAAATATTTAAGGAGGACAAAATAAAACTTTATTTTTACATATATAAAAATTTAAAAATTATTTTCTATTTAAAACTTATTATCGCAGTTTTCTTAACAAGTAATTTTAAGACATGTTAGCAAAATCAAAAAATAGGATCAGAATTGGAAATTTTATGTGGTTTATAAACCAATGCTCCTAAGCAAATTCTTAAAAAAATAAAAATAGAGTTTTAAACTAAAAAACTGTTTTTTTTTTTTACAAAACTAAAAAACTGTTATTACCAATTATGTCTTAAGTACTTTATTTTTCAATAAAACCTTTTTACTATTAATTTCAAATTAAAAATAAAAGAAAAAACGGAAGAATAATGGTAAATCAAGTTTTATATTTTTATACTATTTTAGATAATTTTTTATGAGTTTAATTGCTATGAACTGACAGTGTAAAGTTTTTTACACTGTCAACCAATTATAAATCATTATGGATGATTATTACGATAGTTAAGATAAAAGTCAATTTTTTTTTTAATAATATGACAATCTATGTTTGAAAATGACTTTACACTGTGAATATATAGAAATTATTTTATACCTAAATAATGAATATAAATTGGTGATTAATTATCTAGTTTTTATAATTAACAGATTATTTAATTAATATATTCATGACTTATAATTAATCCGTAACCATCTCAAGAATATAATTAGCCACCAAGTTATTAATACTAATAATAAATGGTGTGTAATGGTAGCGGCCTAGCGGGGTTGATAATTTTTTTTTTTTTTTTTTTGAGAAATTAAATTACGCATAAAACAGGAGAAAGAGTGGGTTGAACAAGCTAACCAGCAATGATATCGGCCCCACCACTGATGAACTTGGACACACTATGAACCACAACGTCGGCTCCAAGACGAGCCGGTGAAACCACCATGGGAGCGAAGGTATTATCCACCACAACCGTAACTCCTTTCTTGTGTCCCACCCTGCTCAGCTCCGGTATGTTAGCCACCAACAGGGCCGGATTCGATATGGTCTCGAAGTACAACACTTTTGTGTTTCCTTCAACTATTGCATTCTCCACCCCCTCCACATCCCTGATGTCCACGAAAGTGGTTGTTATGTTGCACACCCTGGGCAAGAAATGGGTGAGTAAGGCGTGGGTCCCACCGTAAAGGGCACTGGAAGCTACCACGTGTCCGCCGCTGCTAAGCAGCTGCAGTAGAACTGAGGAGATGGCGGATATGCCGCTGGCGGTGCAGTAGGCGGCCTCTGTGCCTTCAAGGGCAGCCATCTGACGGCTGAGGTTTAATACGGTCGGGTTGAAGTGACGGCTGTAGATGAAAAAGTCACGGTCAGGGCCCAGTTCGCCGGAGAACATGCGTCGCATGGTCTCCGGCTCCATGACGGTGAACGTGGCAGAGGCCTCGATGGACATGTTGACTCCACCGTGCTCGCCAAACTCGTGGCGCGCGCTTGCCAATGAGGCAGCGGGGTCCCCATCGCCACTCCATGGAATGGGGCTGGTTAGCGTCGGTTTCTTTGCGTCGGTGCCCTCGAAGACGACGTCGTCCGCACCATTGCGCTTCTTGCTGGGGTAAACTTTGGTATCGGCCATGTGTGTGGAAAACTGGTAGAGCTGCGTTCAAGAATTGAAATGGGAGAAAAATTCAAAGGGGAGAGAATCGATGGGATGACAGGCCCTCGGCTCGGTATTTATCTTGTTGTTACGTGGAAATTTATGTTTGAAATTTCTATTTGATTTGATTATAAACTTCTTCTACGTTGTGAATCTGGACGTAATATATACTGCGGTGAATCTGGTCGTTTTTATGAACTATTTCGTTTGCCATTGTAGGAAAGTTATTCATAACGTTTTAATAAAATTCATATTAAATGCACAAGAATAAAATAATATTTACTTGCCTAATTTAGTTTGCATATTGACTGAAGTCCCAAATTCGTCCATAAAAAATTTTTGGGATCTATAGTTAGTTGGTGAAAAAAATAAATTAATTATTTAATGCCGTAAATTTATAAATGCGGGAACTTTAGTCTCTTAGTCCAGTTCCAACTATCCGTTTATTTGTCTAAGTGGCTCATTAACCATCTTATCTGACTCGTTAGTGGTCTTGTGTGGCCTATGACAAATTTTCTACGTGAAAAACGAATAAAAAATGAAAAACATTCATAATTTTAAAACCCAAAATACTTAAAAATTATGCAATTTTTTCACTTTTCATTCATTTTTCAAGGTGAAAATTCGTCATAGACCACACAGGATCACTAACGGGCCAAGTAGGATGTTTAACGGGATACGTAGGGAAGTAAATGGACGTTAGAACTAAACTTAGGGACTAATGTGTCCCGCGTTTGTAAATTTGAGGGACTAAATGGTTAATTTATTTTTTTCAGGGAGTCCCCAAAATTTTTCACAGACTAATTTGGGTCTTAACTCTTAGATATTTTATGAGACGAATCCAGAAAGCATTAGAGGGAGGGAGGGGTCAAATATATATGTAACAGTCTATGTATATATGTGCAAATATTTATAGTAAGATATTTTTTTAATGAAAAATGCACACACACACACACATATATACATATAACTAACTTTACAAAATATATGCAAGAGTGAGGGGCTAGCACCCATGCTTGCCCTCCTCGAGATCATATTTTAACAATAAAGAAAGAAGATGTCTCGGGAGAGCCCTCTCGTACTATGAGGGATTCCTCTCCAACGTTGTTCGTCCTCTTGGTGTGTCACCTACGTGTCCGCGCCATCCAGGTACTCAATCTCGATATCGAAAGGGGTGGATCTTGATCCGTCAGCTCCGTCTTCGCGAACGAACCAAGAATGACATACCGATAACCAAAGCAATGAGGTGAGATTGCCAATCATCAACACAACATGAGGAGGACAAAAATGGCATAAAATACATATATATAATAAATATAATAGCACCAAATCACCTCATGTATAAACAATAATAACAGCATGCATGCAATAATTAATTGTAACACCCCACTTTAGGAGTCACGATTATTCAACACAAGACCAGAAATTTAAAAGCAGAAAATATATACATAGAGCTTACCGAAAATATGGGTTTTCTTTTTCTTTTCTTTTATACTCAAGTTCCAAAAACAGATAAGTGTGCTTGTACTCATAAGAATAAATACACATAAACATAACCGACATTGGAACAAATAAAAACTTCCATAATACATATATATAAAACACACAGTTTCCAACATCTGACTATAGAGGAAAGTAACCAACATAAAGACAACTCAACCTACACTACTTGGAGATGTAGCTCCACAGCATAAAGGGGAAGGGGGTACATAATAAAAGTACAGACGCTGGGAAAAACACTAGAGACTGGCCAAAAACTGACACTGTACTACTTGTCAGAGTAGTACTCCTCTGGGTCCTCCTCCTCCTCCTCGTCCTCCTCCATGGCCTCATCCTTCTCCTCCTCTAAGGCCTGCATATCATATCCACTCATGATCTATTCCGCATACCGGAGCATCTCCTCATCAGTCCTCGTCCACCACGCGTCCTGACTCGCGCTGGCAGGAGCTACCTCAGGTACGACCTCCGGTATATACACTGGTACCTTCTGCTCCCCCTCCATCTCCTCATCGTCAGACGAGAGGATAATGAGTGGAGTGGATAAGAATACCCTGGAGTGATCCGGTGTGCTCTTACGAGCAGTCATCCTCCAATTCGCCCGCTGGCGAGGAATCAGAGGGTGTAGCTCGGAAGGCACATAGGTAGGTCCTGGGGGTGGGACTATGGGAACGGACGGTCCGGCAGCAGACACAGGCAAGGCAGAAGTAGACGGTGCAGTGGGTGGGGGTGGCATGGAAGAAAGGTCAACATATACATCCTTGGGCTCCTCCCGATGAACTGTGAGCTGGGCACTGGGCAGGCGTGGACAGTCAGCAGGTTGTGGTGGAGGTGGTGGTGGCTGAGAAATCCCCGTGCTACCTCCACCACTGACAAGTAAAGTGCAGGCTCTCTCTGACAGGCTTGTCATGTGAAAGGGTGATTCCCTCCTACTCGTGAGACTGACAGCTCCGGTGTAGGTACGACGTCCATCCGGGTGGATCGTCTAGGCGTCCTGTCCATCGTGGAGTATCAAGTCTAACGTCAAGTGAGATGATGGGTCGCTCGCCATATCTACTCACCATAGCAAGATGAAAACCACGCGAGCAGCGTGACAGCAAAAGTAATGAGGTGAAATCCCGCACATCGCACAACCAGAATAACAGTGATAAAAGTCACACACACACGCACCCAATCGGCATATAGTGCATGGGCTTTCACAGCATAACAATAAAATTGCATGGCATCACAGTTTATATATCAATCAACAATAATATGGGTCAGATGTCAACTCAAGTATGCAATGACACCAATGCGACATGACTCAGAACCCTGCTCCATGGAGCTAAACATAACAAGAGTGAGTGATTGGAAGAACATTGTCTGCGTTATCTCAGCCCACAGTGTCACATCCAATGATTGCAATCATCGTAATGTCTCACGCCAGACGTTCTTGACCCAAATCGTGACTTGCCCGGTGTTTCAGTCAGGACGTCAATGTTTTTTGATGGATATCCACGACACAGAGGAGCTACTCTCTGGCCACATGTGTCTTCCCCAACCCCCGATGTCCCCAAGATCCTCATGATCGACACCTCAGACAATCGCACCTGCACCAAGGTGTAACCTCAACTCCTAGGCATAACGTCCAACTCATGAACA
The DNA here is from genome assembly GCA_039655645.1 of Ammopiptanthus mongolicus. NCBI lineage: Eukaryota > Viridiplantae > Streptophyta > Magnoliopsida > Fabales > Fabaceae > Ammopiptanthus > Ammopiptanthus mongolicus. Next base: position 36,152,989 of record CM077349.1, on the reverse strand, counting down.
GATGCAGATGCATGTCAAGAAATGCCACAATACAGCCACGTAGTACCTTATCACTATAGTACCACGTTTATCTCTTGATAAACCACCGGATACCTTTACGAGACCCACTCTCGCACGACTTGCCATCAGTCACCCATCCTTGGTTCATTTCCTTGCAATCACGTACCACCTCGTCATTCCTAACACGATGTTCACATCTTATGATACATTAGTTCATAACCTAGATGTATTACGGAGGATAGGATTCACAAGAATCCCCCTCATCAATCTTCTCACTTGTTTATCAAAGTAACATTATTGATGCTTTATAATTAACTCTTAGTGATTAAACATTATGGATTCCTTAGATGATCTAAATCATCAAGGGTGTGGAACATGATTTTGTCATGACCACTAGGTATTAGTATACGTTTGTTACTAAAATCTTTATGAGTCCATTATGGAGCTCATATAAATTCTCTTAGGAGATAACACGCGTTTATACTATTATAGTAAAAAGCTTCAAAGTACTATCCTTATAGCAAAGTAGTTGATGAAATCTCCTTTATTAAGAATAGCTTGAAAAACTCTATACAATTGCCCATAAGGCATCTTACTTAGTGAAAAACTCTTTTGAATTAGTTTCCTAGTTCTATTACATAGTGTAAAAGAAATATACTTTTTATTTGAACTCACCATTTTGTTTTCAAATGAGCTATAACTTCTATAGTATTGGAAAGTTCAAAAAGGTAATAGTGTAAAACTCTGTGTTTTTAAAGAAAGGTTTTGTAAGAATCCTATCTTCTCAAAGAAGACTTACTAACCAAAAATCCTTTAAAACCATCTTGACTAACTATGAAACTCTTGGTTCTTGAAAATCTTTTCTTCAAAAACAACTTATTAAAATAAGTGGTTGATCAACATCAAACCAACCTATTCTCAAAGTAGGTCCTACATGAAATCAAAAACACTTATTTCACAACACATGGTTCTTTTGAACCAAAACTTGGTTTCTTTGGAAACGTTTTTAATTTATATGCCTCTTGTACTTTAGTATGAACATATAAAACCCCTTAACATCAAAATTTTAAGATCCTAACCCTACTATGCCCTATAGAAGTAGGATAGGTTTTCTTTGTTTTATATGGATTATTAGAACCATTGAAGTTCATTGAACCATTACTTAAACATGGAAGCTTTGGCTTCCCTCATCAACACCATAAGGCCGAACCTTGCACATTCATTTCAACCAAAATGAAGTCATCCAACAACATCCAAAGTAGCTAGAAAACCATATTAACATACAAGCATGTTATCAAGGCAACTTAGAACATTAACAAGTTCATCATCCAAAAATCCTATCCTTATGTCTTTGGACTTAAGAATAGTTTTTCACCATGCCAAAATGATTTTCTTCTAGCATACATCAACACAAATCATCATATCAACACAACAACATAACATTATATGAAAATAAAGTAAAGAACTTTATAAGGAAACCCTAGATCTAGGGTTTCCCTTCAACAACACTAGGAGGCCTTTATCACCACCATTTAAGGTGTGATATGGTTCACTCCCCCATTACCTCTTTGAAGCTCCTTAGAAGAAAATGAAGAGAAACTTGGTCACCAAAAACAAGCCGAAAACCATGGCCTATAGAGAAAAGAATAAGACCATGAAGTTTGATTTTTCAACATCATGAACAAGGTAACACAAAGATACTTTTAAAGAGTAAGAATGCAGGAGAAATAAGGTGAAGAACGTATTCTTAAGAAAAGTTTAAAACAACTTCAAGAAGCTTGAAACCTCCTTGAATAATTCTTGAATAACTTTGAGTAAACAACTTCAAATGAAGAAATTCCAAAGATGAAAGTTGTTTAGATGAATGAGCTGAACAAGAATATGAAGTTAAAATGATGAAATAGATGGGTAAGGTCACTTACCAAGGCTGATCGAAACTAGGAAGAGAAGAGAGAGAAGAGAGAAAACTTAAGAGTTTTAGGTTTTCAAGTCAGAAGTTAGAATGAATGGAATAGTATTCTTGGTGTCTTGACCACCATATGGCCGAATACTTGGGCCTTGTGGACTCCAAATCCTCATTCAATCTTGGTCATAAAGAATGGAGGGCCAATATGTAAGTAGGTAGGTGTGTTGTTGCTTATGTAGGGCTTAAGGACAAGATTAACCAAAAATGGCTAAGATACTTTTTCCATTAATGGTTAGTGTCATAAACTTTCCTGGATATGATAAAAGGAAGATCTTGGCTCTTCCTGAAGCATCATGGCCGAATGGCCCTAACCAATGTAACTAGAATAGTTACATTTTCCATTTAGTTAGGAATAGGGTGATTAGGGTTTTTACCAAAAATGGATAATTGGTTTTTACTATTTTTGGTAAATTTTTGGATTTTAAGAAAGCTAATTCTCTTCATTAGGAATAATCAACAAGGTAATGGAAAATATAATTCGACATTACATTCCACTCAATTCCCCGTTTCCCAGCCTCCGGCACGTAAAACGAGAAATTACCCGATACCGATCAAAATAGAACTTTTATCGGTTTTTGTCTCATAACAACAAAAGAAACTTCACCACAACATAACCATGGATATAAACCATCATATAAACATCCACACACACACACACACACACACATATATATATATATATATATATATATATATATATATATATATATAACTTGGTTCAACATTTGTTGCAGCTAATGTGCCTCGCTAACCTTGAATTTGATTATATAAATCCTTATGATTCCTCTTCTAGACTAAACATGGTGGTTTTTCCTGAGTTTATGATAAACCTCAATTCTGTGCATGTTGTACGGGGTATTTGGGTTGAATTTTAATACATTTCATGATGATTATTATTATATTTCACCCTTTTATTTAAGTTTTTACAGAATTGATGTTTAGAGGCAGTTTGATGAACATATGATGAAAGATGGAGGTTTTTGAGCTAAAATGAAGAAGATAATGAAGTTCTGAGCTCGAGCACGGCCGTGCCAGATATGAGCATGTTGGGAATTTGCGTATTTCAAAACCAAAAACGTAGCGGAAAAATTCCCACCAAAAGATCCAAGCGAATGGTCATGACTCATGATTGTACTGCAGACCGTTGATAAAACTTTGTCTATCACGAGCACCGCACGAACGATGCCTCTACGGTATCCACACGAGCAGACTTCGTGAGCGTCCAATGTCACGAACAAGAAGCAGCCTCCGTCTCATAGTGCTAGCTATGAAAAACGAGACCTGCAACTCACTATTCCTCTTATGTGTGGCTAGGGTAATGTCACGCATGACAGCACAAATCCTTAAGTGGGGATCTACTTATAGTAGCACCTCCTTAAGTGAGTTAGTGAGCTGCATTTGACCTAAGTGCCATGCACCATGCGCTAGGCCCAATATAAAATGAGAGTCCAACTCTCTTTTCAATGCTCCTTTTAATCTACGCTTATGTTTGTGACCCTGTAGGTTCCCATAACGTTGGCAGTAATATTAAATCCCATTTAATATTACAAGCAGTGAGCGGTATCTAGCAACACATCACTGCTACCTAAGTAATGAGAATGCCAGTGATTTGACATAACCTTATTGCGACCAAATAACCGTGTAGTAAATGTCCCTTCGTCCATATGTCATAATTGAACACAAGGCATAAATATGTCACCTTTGTTAAGTCCAATTACATATTCCTCAATCTCTGAGTAGACGTGTACGGGCCCAATATCACATATTGGCCCATTTCCGCGTGGCCATGCATATTTCACGTATTACTCTATCGTGAGGCCCATGACATTACTCTTGTTATGTAGGAGGGACAAATCCTATCTACATAACTCATATCCCTCAACATGCTTCATTGCAGGCCCAATAACTACCATTATGATCATCCTGTTATGGATGACATTTGATAGCATTAAAGCCTACAAATCCACATGTAGGGATCGTAGTGACTTCAAGTCAAAGGACTACTTCACTATGGTCGCCATGAGAAGCGCTTATGACATTTATGTAACTATTATGCAGCGTTCTAATAGTGGGTTAATCCAGTACAAATATTACTCCTAATATTTGCACCTGTGTGTTGACTTGATATCGCATATCCATGACCCGTGAGATGTGGTCATCAATCTACTCACACAATAGTCTCTATGTATTATTATTATCCTAATTAACAATAATACTCGACTAAGGATATTTTAAGAATAGCGTTCTATAGTTTAAGGGGATCTCACGATCAAATCACATTTGATGTTCCATTAAACGAACTGCCTATTCTAAGGACTTTATTATGCTAAATACCAATAACATAATAAATTAATGCCTTATTCATATATCAAATATATGATCAAAGTCATGATGCAAATGATGATCTATTCCAAATAGATTGGCCACTAGGGCTTACACCAATAGAGCACGCCCGTGCAAGCCCTTCAGCTCAACCATCCAAACAAAGCCTTACAAGAATGACTTAAAGCTGACCTCTGAAAATGAAGCACGGTCGTGCCAGACACCAGCACGCCTATGCCAAAGTGAAGCAAGGCCTGACTCAAAGAAGTAAGGCCTGACTGAAGGAAGCACAACCATGCAGAAGGTTGAGCACCCCCGTTCGGATGCTCGTGCACTATAACGCTGATTCTACGAAGTTGGTACGCCCATGCAAAACTAAGCACGGCCTGACATATAAAGAGTACGAGCGTGCCTGTAACATCCCGATTTTCTGTAACTCTAATCGAGTTGCTTAATCTCGATTAGGGCTTTGGTTGACTGTATGAATCTTTATGTGTTAGTTTAAGGCTTAGTTTGAAGCTTAGGAATAGGCTTGAACAAGGTCGGAGGTGCCTAAGGTGTTAAACGAGTAACTGTGGAAGCCAGAAGTTTGGAAGACTCTTCCCAGTTGAGTGGCATGCTCAAGTGTGGGAAGGGAGCATGCCTTAGCGTGCCAACACATAAACGTTGGTATGTTGCAAGCTCAAGCGTGCTGAGTGCGTTTGCTAGCTGGTGTGCTTTTTGACACGTGTGCTACACGTGTCAGGCCAGGGTGAAGGTGGAGCGAACAAGGTTCCACGCTCCAGCGGGGAGAGAACCTCACGCTTAAGCGTGAGCACGCTCAAGCATGGCAATCCTGCACGCTAAAGCGTTCTCAGTAGGATGCCCCAATTGAAGTTTTCTCTTCCCTTTCACTTGGCATCATTTTCACTCTTCTCAAGCTCGAGACCTAAGTGTAGAGTGAGAGAAAGCTCATTTCGAGGCAATCGAAGTACCAAAACGCGATTCCAACTGCACCGTTGTGATCGTGACCAAGTCTTCTACGACTTGGACGGATTGGTTTCTTGATTCGCCAAAGGTAAACTCGAATCCCTAACACGCGTTCTTCATGTTCTTGGTGTTCTTTAAGTCTTTACCTCTTTCTTTGATCTTTTGAGCTTGCCCAGGGCTAACACTGTTGTATACGTGTTGTGCTCGTGATTAGGGCAAAGTCGGCATTCGTGATTGTCCGGGTTTTGGAGGTGGAACTGCGGTTGTTCATGGAGCTGCCATTGAAGCGACTATGAGCTCAAGCTTGGAGGAGCGAGCCGGTGTTCGTGTTGATCTTCGTGCTACGACTGTTCAGGTGGGGAGAAAGAGTACTGCTGCCGTCCGGAAGGCAAGAGTAGTGTAGTGTGTTTTATACTATGTGTAAGGAAGACCTAACCCTACTAGTGGCTGAGCCCCGATAAAGTACCTAAACCCTAGGTTGAGCTTACTTTGGGCTATCGTCGTTAAGTTTGGAAACCCTAGGTTAGTGAATTGTTGATTGAGGAAGATCTGTTCCCTATGATTGCTATTATAATGATGACGACTGTCATCGCTATCTGTCTAAGTGCTTATATGCTGCTTGGTATAAGACATGATGCTATGTGTTGTTGATGATATTACTGTTGTTGGTATTGATGTTGTCATGTTGTTTGTGATAATTGTCGTGTGGAGGCGGAATGCCGTAGAACTAAGTTTGGTTGTGTGCCGTGTTGTTGTCGGGTTGATACCGTGGATGGTGTCGTTGCTGTTGTGCTGACTTTTCGAGGCTGTGGGTGTTGTTTGAACTGTGGCTCGTGGACGCATGGAGTCAAGGCTATGGCCGTGTGGATGCAGTGGCATCGTGTTGTTTCTGATTGAGAGCTTAGGCGTGAGATCCGGTATCAAGTCCGCTAAGGATGTTTGTTGCATATCATCATCAGCTGCCAAGTGGCGAGGACGTATGACAGGTAGTATGGGCTGCCAGCGTCATACGAGGTTAGTTGTACATGAGTACGGGTACGGAAAGTAGATGGGGCGGTCAAGTGAATGACCTCGGGGATGTTGTCGATCTCGGGAATAGTTTACAGTGACGGATAAGGTAGCTCCTATCCTGTCGTAACGCCCGATCCAGTCCGGTTTGCCTGACTAATTCCAGAGCTTTCCATTGTTCCAGGCTAACGTTCCGAGGCGACCGAGATACCCCGGTTCCGGTATGGATGGGTGATGCACTCTTATTGGTCACGGCGAGCGGTTCGGTTTCTTGGACAAACTAACTCCGTTCCGACATAGAACCTGTTCTGGTGTGGACTTGTTCGGGTGTGGAACCGTTCCAGTGGGAACCAACTTTGTGAGTTTTTGGCCGACATTTTGCATGGGATTAGTATCCCGGTCTAGAGAATTGATATGAGTGTGAGACTCATGGAGATGGATGCTTGTTGCATGTGTTGTCTCGAGAAACATTTGTTGGAATGCAGTAACTATTATGCCTGTTATGTCTGCTACATGCTATATGTTGGTTTTTACTGCATTGCTATTGTTTTCCGACATTGCTACTCATTGTATTTCTTATCTCCCTATTGCTTTCCCTGTTGTTTTGTTTTTGGGTTCGCTTGAAGATGACGAGCCAACCGAGGCACAGGATGGACTCGAGGCTTCACCCGTTCATGACGGGGGCACCGCGGATGCCGGTGCTTGGCGATATTGAGATCGTGTACCACGATAAGAGGGGATGGCAAGTTGACCTCTCGACTTTTTTGGTGGTTTACATAGAACCTGTCAGTCTGATCTTTTGGAGCGGCACATATGTGGACATCATTGGATCCTACCGCTTGTACCAGTTTCTTCCCTTCCCTAGGATGTGGCGACCTCCGAGGCAGAGCGAGCGAGACTACATGTGGGTGGCACCTCAGTCTTCCGTTGTAACTAGCCGGAAAGGCTACATCTACCAAGGCCAGCGCCGGCGGATGGAGCAGTATCTGAGGGCCTATCATAGGCATAGGATTGTTGTGTCCAGCTCATCATCGGAGTATGAGCCTTTGGTGTAGTATAGGCGTACTCATGGCGAGGGCTAGGGTGCTCAGGGCATTCTCACAGCTGATGGTGGGAGCCTGCTAATGCGTCCTAGGTAATGAGCTTAGAGCTTTTTCTTGTACTTTTGAGCGGGGGCGGGTTGTGTTAGTGAGCTCCGAGAGTCTTTTTCTTTTGCTGTTGATGTACTTTCAGTTTTTGCTTACACCGTATGTATATGTATGTATAGTGCCCAGCTGATGGAGCTAAGATATGTATGGTAGTTGTATAGTTATCTTTATGTTGCGCTTTACTCTGATGGTTTTCTATGCTTGTCGTTGTTGTTTATTTGTTTATCGTTCGTTTCCGCAATGCTGTTTGAATACCATGTTATCGATTTACATACGGCGAGGCATAGTTACTAATAATAGGAGTTTGGGACTAATGGGATTGTCCATCTGGTAAAGGAGGGTCGTCTCATTTTGGTGGTATCAGAGCAATTTGGTTCTATAACGGGCCTTGAGGGTCGTTGGCGCTACACAGTCCGTGTTGGAATCGGAAACTGTGGAAGTCTGGAACCATTACTGCAAGTCTGGAAAGTGTATTGGCTTTGATGGTTGATACCCGGGGTGTATCAACTGAGTCTAGTTTTGGGTAGAGTGTCTGATGCGCTAGTTATCGAAGTGTGATTACTGTTTTCATTCATAAGGCATATGATGTGTTTAACTGTTAAGTGCTGTTATATGTCTTACGAATTGGAACTGATAGCTCCTTTTACAGGAAGCTAAATGGCACGTGGAAGAGGAAGCGGTAGAAGGTCGGCTACGACCGGAGGCAATGATAATAACAACAACGGTGACCACTCAGGGACAGGAAGTGGCGGTGACACCTCTGAAGCAATGTGGCCAATGCGGGACTTGGCTACTACAATGATGCAACAAACCTAGCAGGCTGCCCAGTATATGCAGAGGCAAGAAGAGAGGGAAGTGAGGCAGAATCAGCTACACACCGTAAGAGGAAATGAGGCAATGGACACTGGTCTCAACACATTTATGAAGGGAAATCCTGACCAATTTCATGGAGAGTACAACCCTGAAGCTGTAGAGAAGTGGTTGCAAGAGATAGAGAAGGTCTTCATGGCCACACACTGCAGAGAAGACCGAAAAGTTACATACCCTGCTTTCATGTTGGTTGGAGAAGCAGAAGATTGGTGGAGGACCAAAGCTAGAATGTTAGAGGGCGGAGGAAGGATGTTAACCTGGCAACTATTCTGAGAGTGCTTTTTGGAGAAGTACTTCCCGAGGAGCGTCAGACAAGAGAAAGAAAAAGTGTTCCTGAGTCTGAAACAGGAACAACTGTCAGTTGGTGAGTACGCGATGAGGTTCGAGGCACTACTCAAGTTCTCTTAGTTCTATCAGATCCTTCCAGACGAAGAATGGGTCTACAAAAGGTTTGAAGACGGGTTGAGACCTGAGTTGAAGCGAGCGATGCTGCCTCTAAGTATCAACTCTTTTCCTGAGTTGGTAGAGAAGTGTACAGTGGTGGAAGGGCACGACCGAGCAAGGATTGTCCCACGAGAAATGACAAGTGGCGGGCCTGTTCGGAGCAACCAGAGGGGCAGAAGTGGCAAGTTCCTGTGGAGGGCGAGACCGTATGATCGCCCGGCTAAGTTTAATGTCAACCATGGAGGGAGCAGCTCCAGTTAAAGGCAGCAGGAGATCAAGACCTGTTTCCGATGTGGGGGACTGCATCTAGTCAAGAATTTTCCAAGGACCCAGCACGTCAGGTGCTTCAAGTGCAACCAGATGGTTCACTATGCATCAGATTGCAAGCTCGGAGTTAGCAGAAGGGTTCAGTTTCAACAACCAAGCGGTAGAGCTCAGAGTGGTGGAACATGATCAGTAGTGGCAAGTCAGCAAAGTAGGCCATAGACGACCGGAAGGGTGTTTGCCGTGAGGGGTTCTGAAGCCTCTCAAAGTCCTGACCTGATACAAGGTAAATGCTTAGTCTCTGGTAAACTTTTGTTAGTTCTATTTGATTCGGGGGCTACTCATTCTTTCATATTAGTAGAGTGCATGGATCATTTAGGGTTGCCTGTTTCTGTATTACCCTATGATTTGATTGTCTCAATGCCTACTGGCGATTCTTTGACTACCCTATCTGTATGCTGGGAGTGTCCTGTCACAGTAGATAACCGTCATTTTCTTGTCGACCTTATCTGTTTGCCTATGCAACAGACAGATGTAATCCTAGGCATGGACTGGCTTTTGGCCAACCATGTAATGTTAGACTGTTCAAATAAAACCCTCAGTTTTTCCTAGCAATCTGGATTGATGCCTGCCGACGAGAGTGATCCGACGGGTGTACGATCGGATGGATGCATGGTGATATTCTCTTTGGAAGCAAAGGAGACTCCTAGTGTCGAAGCTTTAACTATCGTGCGAGATTTTCCGGAAGTGTTTCCCAATGATGTTCCCGGACTGCCACCGGAGAGAGAGGTGGAGTTTGCTATAGATCTTGTACCAGGGACTGGGCCTATATCGATAGCGCCGTATTGGATGTCTCCAGCTGAGCTGACAGAGCTAAAGAAATAGTTGGACGAGATGCTAGGCAAAGAGTTCATCAGACCTAGTGCATCTCCATGGGGAGTGCCGGTGCTATTTGTGAAGAAGAAGAACGAAAGCTCGAGGCTATGCGTAAACTATCGTCAGCTAAACAAAGTGATAATAAAGAACAAGTATCAGTTACCACGGATAGATAATTTGATGGATCAACTGAAAGGAGCAGCTGTGTTTTCTAAGATCGATCTGCGATCTGGATACCATCAGATTAGGGTTAGGAAGGAGGATGTGCGAAAGACTGCTTTTCGGAGTCGGTATGGTCACTATAAGTACTTATTTATGCCGTTTTGTTTCACTAATGCTCCAATTATGTTCATGGACTATATGAACTAGATCTTCCGCCCATTCCTTGACAATTTTGTTGTTGTGTTTATCGACGACATCCTTGAATACTCTTCGAGTAGAAAGGAACACCAAGAGCACCAAAGGGCGGTGTTGCAAGTGCTAAAGGATCGGCAGTTGTATGCTAAACTGTCGAAGTGCGAGTTCTGGTTAGAGGAAATTCAGTTTCTAGGCCATGTGATTAGTAAGGATGGAATCGCAGTGGATCCTGCGAAGGTTGAGGCCGTAGTGAGTTGGGAAAGCCCTAAGTCTGTAAGCGAGGTGAGAAGCTTTCTTGGTTTAGCGGGCTACTATCGAAGGTTTATCGAGGGATTCTCTAAGATTACCTATGACGCAGTTAACGAGAAAGGGGAAAACATTTGAGTGGTTAGAGGCTTGCGAGCAGAATTTCCAGGAGCTGAAGAGAAGACTAATCACATCACCTGTGTTGGTGCTACCAGATCCTTTAGGACGGTCTGATGTATATTGTGATGCATCTTATCAAGTATTGGGATGTGTGCTCATGCAAGAAGGAACAGTGGTGGCGTATGCCTCCAGGCAGTTGAGAGTACATGAGCGGAACTAACCAACGCATGATCTGGAATTGGCTGCGACAGTGTTTGCATTGAAGATATGGAGACACTATTTTTATGGTGCTAAATTCAGTGTGTTTAGCAACCATAAGAGCTTGAAGTATCTGTTCGACTAGAGGGAGTTGAACATGAGGCAGCGGAGATGGATGGAATTCATAAAGGACTATGAATTCGACCTACAATACCATCAAGGTAAGGCGAATATAGTAGCAGATGTGCTCAGCAGGAAGTCCCTACACGTATCTGCGATGATGGTAAAAGAGCTAGAGCATCTAGAGGCGTTTAGAGATTTGAATCTGGAAGCGGAAATCGTCGAGGATAACCTGAATCTGGGGATGGTTAGAGTAACTAGCGATTTCCTGAATCTTTTATGGAAGAAACAAGTTGAGGATAAGTACCTCGAGAGCGTGAATCAATTGATAGAGGAAGGTATGTCTTCAGAATTCAAAAGCGGTATTGATGGTGTTCTTAGGTATGGTGATCGGGTTTGTGTGCCAGCAGATAGAGAAGTTAAGGATATGATCTTGGAGGAAGTACACAATAGCAAGATGATTTTTCATCTAGGGGCTACCAAAATGTATCAGGATCTGAAGAAGTTGTTCTGGTGGCCGAGGATGAAGAAAGATGTGGCGGCGTAAGTCCTAAACTGCTTGGTGTGTCAGAAAGCGAAGATTGAACACCAAAAGCCAACAGGGTTGTTGCAATCGTTGGATGTCCCAAAATGGAAGTGGGATAGCATTGCCATGGACTTTGTTTCTGGGATGCCAAGAACTCAGAAAAGGTGTGATGCAGTCTGGGTAATCCTTGACAGGTTGGCAAAGTGTGCTCACTTCTTACGACCAACCAGAGTTACTCTCTGGAGCGTTTGACTCACATTTACATCAAGGAGGTTGTAAGATTGCATGGGGTACCTTCAAGTATTGTTTCGGACCGTGATCCAAGGTTTACCTCAAGGTTTTGGAGGAGCTTGCATAGTGAAATGGGTACTAAGTTTAGTATAAGTTCTGCTTATCATCCTCAAACGGATGGTTAGTTTGAACGAACAATTCAGTCATTGGAGGATATCTTAAGAGCATACGTGTTGGAAAACACGGGAAATTGGGACGAGTTCCTTCCATTGATCGAGTTTACTTATAACAATAGTTTCCATTCAAGTATTGGCATAGCGCTGTACGAGGCACTGTATGGATGTAAGTGCAGGACTCCGTTGTGTTGGTTTGAGACTGGAGAAAGTCAGCTGTTAGGTCCGGAGTTGGTACAGCAAATAACGGAACAAGTCCGTAAAATACAGGAAAAGATGAAGATCGCAAGGGATAGGCAGAAAAGCTACGCCGATAAGAGGAGGAGACCAATGGAATTCCAAGAGGGCGACTAATATTTCATGAGAGTTACCCCAAGAGCTAAAGTAGGCAGGGCAATCAAATCCAGAAAGGTAACTCCTAAATTTATAGGACCGTTTCAGATTCTTCGACGAATCGGCCCTGTAGCCTATCAGATAAATTTGCCACCAAATCTGTCAAATCTTCACGACATCTTTCACGTCTCTCAACTCAGAAAGTATCACCCTGATCCATCACATGTGCTAGAGCCCGAATCAATCTAACTGAAAGAGAACCTCGAGTACGATGCTTCACCTTTTCGGATCATGGATAGAAGTACCAAGGAGCTACACGGCAAGCACATTCCGTTAGTCAGAGTGGAATGGAACCCAGTGACTGGCGATTCAACATGAGAGCGTGAAGCTGAGATGTGCCAGAGTCATCCTGTAACACCCCCCTCGCGGGTGCTACATACAAGGACTCTAATGCGGAATAAATCAAGGAAATAAAATGCTGGTTGCTTTCGGAAAATACTTTAATTAAGTAGCTACGTTCGAAAACGCGGTTCTAAAAATTTTCTGCATGCATAGGCAAACAACTAAAGACGGAGGAATAAATTTCATATCACACATTGATGTTCACTATTCATAAAAACATAAACATAACGTAAAACCTGGTCCAATCTATATCAGATTACAGACTTAAGAAATAAGTTCGACATACGTGCAGTAATAATATAAGACTGTTCAAAAACAAAAGACTCCTAAGCTGGTCGGCTAAAAGTAGCCATTGGGGTACAACCCAACGTCGGCTCCTTCAGAAGTTTCCATCGTCCGAGTCCTCACGTCTCCACGGGGATCTTTGATCAACATCTGTACATGTGTTCCAAAAACACAACAAGGTGTCCAACATGTACAAGCAAATGTGAGATACTCATATAAAGTTTATCACAATAGCCGCACAGGCGACAAACAGCATGAAAACAGTTATATGAACAGGTATTTCTATAATATAGCCCAACGTCTCAAAAACATTCATCAGTTATAATAATGCATGAGACTTCAATATTATCTTTCTAATTCATGTACTCCGGAGATTCTAACTTCCCAACATCGAGCGATAGGCCGTAGTAACACCCGTAACACAATTGTCTTCATGAGTCGGCCTCTCTATTTAGGTCCGAACTCCAATTGTTCCAGGGTACCACGTCATAACCATATCCTGAATACTCCAGTCTCTGATCGAGTTCATTCGTGTTTGGAAGCCGATTTACCACGGCACGGGGTTACTATGCCACCGGCCACTTGTGGGATCTCGAACACAGAATGCCCCTATAGACCTAGTGGTCTTGACTGATTAAATTCTCAACTACTAGAGTTGTAGCTCGGTTTCAAATGGCATGTCTGCCGGTTCATGCATGTACACAGAAAGTTTTCTGTTTTCTTTGCGTTCATTCTTTCAAATATCGAGACATAAAGTCCACGACTCGTTTCAAAAAGGCATTAAGCCCACTCAAATAAAAAACACAGGACACGAAGTCTGAGTGCTCAATCCACAAAACACAAGCCCCGACGTCTCGGCCACTAGGTTTGGGTTCGTCTCAAAGGTTCATCATTTTTCTTTTGGTTCATTTTCTCAAAACACTTTGGAAAACAAAACCTACTTTGGTTTTATTGAAACAAAACACCCTTTTTGATCAAGAGAACATTTTTCCGTGAAAAACACCTTTCTTGAAAATAAAAACCGTTTTCCAAGGTTTCACGTCTTTTTAAACCGCTTTACTGAAATAAAATACGTTTTGCACGACTTTCCCCAAAACCGCTTTTTAATTTCAAAACGCGTTTTTCAAAACTTTGTTTTCGATTCCGAGTCTTTTAACAATTATCGAGACATAGCCAGTCCTATGCTCATCCAGGATATAAATATATGTATAGATATATACATCAACAATTCAATATCACAATAAGATATCATCCAAGGCATCCATGCCACAGTTATATCAAATAACCAACTATGCACAACACTTAACATCCAATCAATCCAGGATATAAGTATACATATACATCAAGTCTTAATTCAATCATAACACACTAATCAATCATATACCATGAGGCTACCAAACTCAAAATGAACTACCTCCCTTTACCTCACAAAGGAAGTTCAATGCAAAATCGATCAGTTCTCGGCTCCGGCCCCGATTTCGTTCTCGTCGCCTAAAACAATCAAACACAATTCAATTCAAACAACAATTCAACATCAATATACAAAATCAAAACATAAAATTTCTTCCCCTACAAGGCATATGGTTTGGCCATGAAAGGTAAAAAGGGTTAAGGATCTCATTTGGTTCCAAACTTTTGGATGGATGGTTCATGAACTTATTTAACACCATTTCAAGTCCTATGACTCAAAAATGTGAAACAAAACTCATGGATTTTCCCCATGAAGCTCTCGGCCATATTGGGCAAATTAGGCTAGGAATTGATTTGGTTTTCCATCACTTGGATTCAAGGACACTAGGAAAGCTAAGGGTGGAATCAAGAGTTAGAAATCAAAAATTTGAGCAAAAACACTATTCATCACCACTGCTAGGGTTCAGCCACTTTGGGGTTTTAGAGCTAGGATTAGACTTGGATCATGAGCTCTTGGGTTTAGATAGAGGGTGATGATGTGAGTTCAAAGAACTTGGTTTCACATCCAAAGGATTTTCCATAATTTTCTATGGATTTTCAAACTTTTGGATCTAAGAATGAGTTTCATGAAAATGGAGTTTTTGATCTTGATATTGAAAGAGATTCAAGAGGATATGAGACCATAGAAGTGATCTTACCTTAAAATGGAGGAAGATTGGTCAAGAAATCAAGTGATATCAACAAGATTTCAAGGTTTTCTCAAGGATTCAATGGAGGTTTTCAAGAAGGAAGAAGATGAAGCTCTTGGTTGCTCTTGGGGGGCTGGGCTGCGTGGAATGAGGGGCTGAGAGGGCTGTTCCAGCCTTCTTAAAAGCTCATTAAGGGTAAAATGGTAAAAGGTGAAAAGGCTTAAGTTAGGGGTATTTTGGTAATTTCGCGTCCTGAAATTCCCGATCGCGATGACGACTCTGGCATTATCTCCCAAGTGAGTTGACATGATGTGATATCAAGATTATCCGTTGTCGGGTCTTGGTAAGTCCATACACGCCTTCGTTCTCCACCCGATTGAAGATTTCGCTCGAACGGAGGTCAGGAAATGATTTTTTTGAAATTTTGGTGAAATTTAACCAAAACGTAGAGAATCGAATCCTAAGACTTACTGTCTCATTCACGGGTCCATCTGAGGTCTCCTGAGCAGTAAATTCATACTATCAGTGCAAAAACGTAGATCGGACTCCGTTTGAGTTTTTGACTCAAAACTTAATCGTAGCTTCCTACGATATTGTTGAGCATGATTACAGTCTCGGAATATTTTATATCCCTTTCTAAGACCTCGAATAAAATATAAGTTCATAAATACTGATTAATTAGGAAAACTTGAAAATCGGGGTGTTACACATCCCTATCTATTTACAGGTATACGACGGAAATTTCGAGGACGAAATGTTCTGTAAGGGTGGTGGTACTTTCTATAACTCTAATCAAGTTGGTTAATCTCGATTAGGGCTTTGGTTGATTGTGTGAATTGTTATGTGTTAGTTTAAGGTTTAATTTGAAGCTTAGGAATAGGCTTGAACAAGGTCGGAGGTGCCTAAGGAGTTAAACGAGTAACTGTGGATGCCAGAAGTTTGGAAGACTCTTCCTAGCTGAGCGGCACACTCAAGCATGGGAAGGGAGCACACCTCAGCGTGCCAACGCTCAAACGTTGTTATGTTGCACGCTCAAGCTTGCTGAGTGCGTTTGCCAGCTGGTGTGCTTCATGACGCGCGTGCTACACGTGTCAGGCCAGGGTGAAGGCGGAGCAGACAAGGTTCCACGCTCAAGCGTGGAGAGAACCTCACACTCAAGCATGGCAATCCTGCACGCTAAAGCATTCTCAGTAGGATGCCCCAGGTGAAGTTTTCTCTTCCCTTTCACTTGGCATCATTTTCACTCTTTTTCAAGCTCGACACCTGAGTGTAGTGAGAGATGCTCTGAGTTGGCTAGTGAGAGAAAACTCGTTTTGAGGCGATCGAAGTACTAGAACGCGATTCCAACTGCACCGTTGTGATCGCGATCAAGTTTTCTATGACTTTGACGTATTGATTTCTCGATTCGCCAAAGGTAAACTCGAATCCCTAACACGCATTCTTCGTGTTCTTGGTGTTCTTCGAGTCTTTACCTCTTTCTTTGATCTTTTGAGCGCCCAGGGCTAACACTGTTGTATACGTGTTGTGGTCATGATTAGGGCAAAGTCCGCGTTCGTGATTGTCCGGGTTTTGGAGGTGGAACCGCAGCTGTTCTTGGAGCTGCCATTGATGGGGTTGCGAGCTCAAGCTTGGAGGAACGAGCCGGTGTTCGTGTTGATCTTCGTGCTACGACTGTTTAGGTGGGGAGAAAGAGTACTGCTGCCGTCGGGAAGGCAAGAGTAGTGTAGTGTGTTTTATACTGTGTGTAGGGAAGCCCTAACCCTACTAATGGCTAAGCCCCGATAAAGTACCTAAACCCTAGGTTTAACTTACTTTGGGCTATCGCCGTTAAGTTTGGAAACCCTAGATTAGCGAATTGTTGATTGAGGATGATCTGTTCCGTATGATTGCTGTTATGATGATGACGACAGTTGTTGCTATCTGTCTATGTGCCTATATGTTGCATGGTATGAGATATGCTGCTATGTGTTGTTGCTGATATTACTATTGGTAGTATCGATGCTGTCATGCTGTTTGTGACAATTGTCGTGTGGTGGCGGAATGCCGTAGAACTAAGTTTGGCTGTGTGTCGTGTTGTTGTCGGGTTGATACCGTGGATGGTGTCGTTGCTGTTGTGCTGACTTTTTGAGACTGAGGCCGTGTTGTTTGAGCTGTGGCTCGTGGACGCGTGCTGTCGAGGCTATGGTCGTGTGATGCAGTGGCATCGTGTTGTTTCTGATTGAGAGCTTAGGCGTGAGATCCGATATCAAGCCCGTTGAGGATGTTTGTTGCATATCATCTTCAGCTGCCAAGTGGCGAGGCCATATGATAGGTAGTATGGGCTGCCAGTGTTATACGAGGTTAGTTGTACCTAAGTATGGGTACGGAAAGTAGATGGGGCAGTCAAGTGAGTGACCTTGGGGATGTTGCTGGTCTTGGGAATAGTTTACAGTGACGGATGAGGTAGCTTCTATCCTATCGTGATGCCCGATCCAGTCTGGTTTGCCCGACTAATCGCAGAGCTTTCCATTGTTCCAGGCTAACGTTCCAAGGCGACCGAGATACCCCAGTTCTGGTGTGGAAGGGGGATGCACTCTTATTGGTCACGGCGAGCGGTATGGTTTCTTGGACAAACAAACTCCATTTCGACACAGAACCTGTTTCGGTGTGGACTTATTCGGGTGTGGAACCGTTCCAGTGGTAACCAGCTTTGTGAGTTTTTGACCAACATGCTACATGGGATTAGTATCCCGGTCTAGAGGATTGATCTGAGTGTGAGACTCATGGAGATGGATGCTTGCTGCATGTGTCGTCTCGCGAGACGTTTATTGGAGTGCAGTAACGGGTATGCCTGTTATGTCTGCTACATGCTATATGTTGTTGTTGACTGCATTGCTATTGTTTTCCGACATTGCTACACACTGTATTTTTTATCTCCCTATTGTTTTCCCTGTTGTTTCGTTTTTGGGTTCGCTTAAAGACGACGAGCTAGCCGAGGCATAGGATGGACCTGAGGCTTTAACCGTTCATCACGGGGGCACCACGAATGTCGGTGCTAGGCGATATGGAGATCATGTACCACGATGAGAGGGGATGGCGGATGGACCCTCGACCTTTTTGGTGGTTTACACAGGACCCGTCAGTCTGATCTTTTGAAGCGGCACGCCGCCGTATGTGGACATCATTGGACCCTACCGCTTATCCCAGTTTCTTCCCTTCCCTAAGATGTGGCGACCTCCAAGGCAGAGAGAGCGAGACTACATGTGGGTGGCACCTCAGTCTTCTCTTGTAACCAGCAAGAGAGGCTACGCTACCAAGGCCAGCGCCGGAGGACAAAGTAGTATCTGAGGACCTACCGTAGGCGTAGGATTGTTGTGTCCAGCTCGTCATCGGAGTATGAACCTTTGGTGCGGTATAGGCGTACTCATAGCGAGGGCGAAAGTAGCTCAGGGCATCATCACCGCTGATGGTGGGAGCCTGCCAGTGCGTCCTAGGTAGTGAGCTGAGAGCTTTTTCTTTTACTTTTGAGCGGGGACGGGTTGTGCTGGTGAGCTCAGAGAGTCTTTTTCTTTTGCTGTTGATGTACTTTCAGTTTTTGGTTGCACCATATGTATATGTATGTATAGTGCCCTGTTGATTGGGCTATGATATGTATGGTAGTTGTATAGTTATCTTTATGTTGCGCTTTACTCTGATGGTTTTCTGTGCTTACCGTTGTTTATTTGTTTATCGTTCTTTTCCGCAAGGCTATTTGAATACCACACTATCGCTTTATATACGGCTAGGCATA
Organism: Ammopiptanthus mongolicus; assembly: GCA_039655645.1. Taxonomy (NCBI): domain Eukaryota; kingdom Viridiplantae; phylum Streptophyta; class Magnoliopsida; order Fabales; family Fabaceae; genus Ammopiptanthus; species Ammopiptanthus mongolicus. The sequence goes on along the minus strand of CM077349.1, from coordinate 36,134,263 downwards.
TTTATTAATAATATGAGCTTGGGACTAATGGGATTATCCTTCTGGTAAAGGAGGGACGTCTCAATGCATGTGCTGGCAGCGCTGAAGACGTAATTTTTGGCCCTTTTTCTCATATTTTCCTATATATAGAGGCCCTCTGTACCATTCTTGAGACATCTCTTAATCCTTTGAACATATTTTGATACTATCATCTTTTATAATAGCTTTATATAGTTTATAGATTTTAGTAGTAGGTTAGAATTCTAGAGTAGGATTGCACTTGGAGATTAAGTTGGAGACACTTCTTTTCTTAACTCTCTAGGATGCGTTTCCCTTTGTTGCCTTTGGTTTTATTTATTATGGGTAGCTAAATTCACCACTAGAGTTGTGGTGGATCTTGTATTATTAGAAACCCTTTTTGCTATGTCTTAGCTTTAATTCGAATTCTATTTGGTTTCAAAGTTGTGATTTGAATACTGTTATTATAGTGTTCTTCATCCCATACTAGGACTGCACACCCTTTGTATGCTTTTAATCAATTGGTTGACCAGCGATCATAATGCAATTAATTGGTAGATCTATAGGATAACCGAGGTTTAAATTATAGCATGATCAAACATGATTTACTCCTTTCAGTCATTCAACCTCTTTGCTCTTTATACTTTCTAATCATTTAAACTCTTTGCCTGACAAACATTAGGTTCATCTGGGGAAAATAATATTAATTGCATGACAAACAATTAATAGTTTTCCTAGAAGGATTGATATTCGAAAAGCAACTACGAAATTGAATAGAACTAAGATTTAGGGGGTATCGAAAGTACAAGTGAAAGCACGACTTTAAGCTCTTTTACTGTTGATTTCTTACACTATTTATTTCTCTTTTGTCATATCTTATTATTGCTTATATCTTATTATTATTATTATTATTATTATTATTATTATTATTATTATTATATTATTATTATTATTATTTCATTAGTCTGAATAGCATAAGGATTTCTCTATTCCAGTACTTACTTAGTCACTTGCATGTCACACAATTAATCTCTTGGGTACGATATTTGGACTTCCGTCCTATATTACTTCTGCGACAGGATACACTGCCCTTAGGTATGTTCACAACGTAACAAGTTTTTAGCGCCGTTGCCGAGGATTAATGGTGATATTTTGTGATATTGGAAGAAAGAAGTTCTAGTTACTTTAGACATTTTTATTAGTATTATTATTTTTATAAGCTGATGCCTCCCCAAAAGTTTTCCTGTAGTTGATCTTCTTTTGCAGAACCATGGGAGAGAGGAGAACTCTTGGAGATTATTTCATGTCCATATTGGAGCCAACAAGCAATTCTTGGACTAATTATGGGAGCAAGTCCAACTGGGGCCTGTATAATTATGTCTACGAGCCACCTTACTTGCAAAATCAGTGGCCAAGACAAGAAGAGCAAGAACTAGAATGGGACGAGATTATGGAGCAGAGCAATAGTCGAATCGATGCTATAGAGGCTCAACTCTCCAACATATCTATATTGCTATCTCAGTTAGCCCAAAAATCATTGGCGCCCCAAGTTGAGGTCAATCTGGAGGAAGAAGCCCAGGATGTCACTTTTAAGGATACTATCAAAATGAATGAAAATCTTGAAGATGAGAAGCTCTATCAATTTTGGAAAAATATCATTCTAATTATTGGCGGACAGGTATCCACAGAAAGGGAAGAAGCTCATGCTAAAAAGAGCAACTCTGGTGGTGAGCACGATAGTGTACCAGCTGAAGCACGATCGTGCACCAATCCCAGTGAGTCAGAAAGCGTGTCAACAGAGATACACGGCCATGTTGCTGCACATACACGGCCGTGCTTAGCTTCCAGTGAGCCAAAAAGGGTAAAAATCAACATCGAGCTAGAAAGATTTTCTTAGCTATTGGTGATGCTAAAATTGAGGTTAAAAAGGGGAAGATAACATCAAATAGTGGTACTAAAGAGGATGTTTTAAAAATGTTAAATTTTAAAAATCCTTCTCAATATTTCTCTCCTTTTATTTCTTCTTATTCTGCTAATAATGTGGGTGTTTCTAACAACTTCGATTATGGAAAGACACAGGAACCTATGAAAGGAAATCGTATCTTGCAGGATCTGAACATATTGGTGGATGATGAGAAAGCAAAAATATCATAATCTTTTGAAGCTCATCCACCAAGGGGAAAAACAAAAAATAACATGAACCACATGATCAGAAAACTAAGAAGGGGCAATGCCATACATGCTAAATTTGCACGTGGAGAGCCCCTTGATTGATCACTTTTGAAGTCGTCAAGCTCGTGACGTAAAACAAGCGCTGCGCATGAGGCAACCTGTGTTTTCTTTTTATTTTATTTTTGTTCTTTATGTGTGTTCTTAGTAGTTTTTTTTTAAAAAAAAAAACAAATTTAAAATCTACAGATTGAAATAAGTGTGAGAAGGTTTGCATAAAAATAAATAAGTGTTCCTTATTTTAAACCTGAATTAAAAACTGAAAAAATATGATAGCACGGCTATGCTCCCTGTTAGCACGGTCGTGCTTCGTGCACGTCAGTTCAGAATAAAAGAGGGGGAGCAGAGCTCGGGCTGTCCACAGCCCTTGCTCACCTCGTGCTCCCCAATCTGTGCCAAAACACCAGTTTCCCAACTCCTTCCTCTGCTAATTTCACTTTTCTAAGAAAAAACTCACTTCCCTCTTCTCTGTTATCATGAATAGGTTTTAGGTTAGGGTTGCTTTGTTAGTTTAGAGTGTTAGTTTATGTTAGGAATTGTTAGTTTAGTATTGCTATTAGAGTCTATGCATGTTTGACTGTGATTTTTGAGTTTTTCACTGATTCTGCTTGTGGCATGAGCAAGAGCACGGTCATGCTGTTCTAAGAACAGGTCGTGCTGCTCATATTTCTAAAATTCTGATAGAGCACGAGCACAAGCATGGCCGTGCTATTCCAAGAACAGGCCATGCTGCTCATAAATTCTGGAATTTTTAAATTTGCACACAGCATGACCATGCTCCCTGTTAAGCAAGGCCGTGGCACTTGAATTTCTGAAAAATAATTTTTAGCATGGCAATGCTCCCTATTAGAAAGGTCGTGCTTAACTCAGAATGACTAAATGCATGATTTTTATTTGGGGATTCAGTCCATATGCCCTGTGCCTATGTTGATCATGGCCGAACAGAGCATGGTGGATCTTCCCGGCCTATAGGGAACGAGCTACTTTCATTCCATGATGTTGGCCAGCAGTCTAGATTCACCCAGCTGGGCTCTTTTAAGATTATGGCCTAGAAATATCTGGACATAGATATTCTGGCCACCTATGGACTCGCTCCCCGGGTCAACCACCTGCTGCAGAATATTGGGTGGGAGCGAGTAGCTGCTATTAAATGCCCAACCTACCGAGATTCCACACTAGAGTTGCTCTCGACCTATCGTTACTTCGACTCTGAGGTTGAGGGTGAGGAGCCCAGAGTATCAATTCAGCTAAATGACCGCGTCTAACGGATGACACTGGCATACTTCAATGTCTGCCTCGGCTTAGAGATGGCAGACACAGGTCGGTCAGATAGATACCAGACCACACTACTAGAGATGCTGATTGATTTCTCAGATGGGACCTTTTGGGCTTTGATCACAGGGGGGCGAGATGAGCCTTATAACCCCCGCTTGGCGAAGTCCTTTGCATTCACTAATATTCCCCTACGCGTTTTGCACCGGTGGCTGGCTCTTTCTATCTTCAGCCACCACTCTACTGCTGGCGGGGGTCTCCTGGGTTGACTTGTTTATATTATGGTGCATGATTCAAGCTCAGCCGCTAAATGTCGGCTACATTCTGCTGCAGACTTGCCTAAATGTGGGTCACAGACTGAGGCCAGGTCAGAGAGGCTTCATTTTGATGGGCTCATTCCTATCTCAGCTGGCTCGTAACATGGAGCAGCTACACCCATGGGCCTACCAGAGTAGCCCAATGTCTGGGATTGATGAGAGGATGCTGCTGTCCATGAGCATATTGACTTGTGGACCCCGTGGAGAGCTCAGACTGGCTGGAGATGAGGCGACTTAGGACTCGGACTCAGAGCATGAGCAGAAGGAGCAGGGCCCACACACAGAGATTCGTATGGATGGCCCTCCTGCCTCACTGGTTCATGAGGACGACTACCAGAGGCTGACTGTCCGGTTTGACCAGTTTGAGGTGGGAGTTTAGGCTAGCATGGACTCTCAGGAGCAGAGCTTCCAGCAGTTTTCAGCAGACGTCTTCCGGCGGTTTGACAACCAGGACCAGTAGATGGCTATGATGCTATAGATGATGTAGCGACACTTCGACCATCCTCCTCCTCCACCACAGTGATCACCCCACTTTGATGCTTTAAGCTTCTACGCTATTGTATCAAGCAGATATTTTGTAAAAATTTCTCTTCTCCTTCTCTCTCCACTTGTATTTCATGATTAAATGTGTTGCATTGACAACACTGCATATGTTAAGTGCGGGAAGGACAAATATGCATATTTTTTATGATAATATTGTTGCATTCAATTAACTGGCTACCAAAGAATATGGCTGACATAGTTATGGCATAGGAGAATGGCACACATTCATATGGATCATCTAAATAAGTTGGTTCACAAGGACCTAGTAATTGGTCTACCAAAGATTCGTTTTGAAAAAACAAGCTTTGTGATGCTTGTCAAAAAGGAAAACAAGTAAAGGCTTCTTTTAAACATAAAAATATTGTTTCTACAAATCGGTCTTTACAGCTTTTACATATGGGCTTGTTTGGTCCATCTAGAACTATGAGCTTTGGTGGCAATTATTATGCGCTTGTTATTGTGGATGATTATTCTCTCTTTACATGGACCTTGTTTATTTCTCATAAAAATGACACTTTTGCTGCATTTCAAAAACTTGCTAAGGTTATTCAAAACGAGTTTTATGTTTGACTTTGATGAATGCTTTTATGCCTTTACTATGGGCTTGTATGTTTTCCGTTGTTTTCGTTTCGCTAGGCTTCTTGAATATCGCACTAACGTTATAAAACGGTTATGGTATAGTTAATAATATAAGGTTGGGGCTAATGGGATGACTTCATGTATGTGGAGTTGTCTCACATAACATCATAAACTAAGATAAATTAAAACTTCAACTTTATTACATAAAAAATCTTTAAGTTAATTAATAAAAAAACAATTCTTTAATAACAACTTTAGCCTCAAAACATGAGCAACTAAAAAAACATTCAAAAATAAAATAAAACATCACTAATACTAAGGTCTTCAAGACTCCAAGAGTTTCTCAAATCGCTGCGTCATCTCTAACATCACCTGTTAACTTTGAAAGACAACAACACTAATGAAATTTATAATCGTAGTAAGCAAACACAATTCTAAACGGTTTTCGAAAAGATGTTGCTTTCAGCCGGCGCGATAACCAGAAAAACAACCATGGTAATCTGCAAATTTAAAAAAAAAACATAATCTATAATATAAAAATAATAATACTTATAAATCAGCACAAAACCAACCAATCATCATTGGAATCATCACATCTCACATGCCAAAATAATTCTAAATAAATCACATAAGTCATATGACTGTCAAACACTCGACAATGGCGTCTCATTGCCTACCTCCACTCAAGAGAGGTATTTCGATATCACCTTCTCATTGGTGTCATTACTAATATTTTCGATACCAACCATGTGTACTGGCACTATTGCTCATTTTTTGACATCCCAATATATGGCAATGATGCTTTCGATATGCCATTAACTAGCTGTATTACATAATTTCGACATCCCAATTCAACGACGATGTTACTTTTGATACCCCACTCATAGGCAGTATTTCTCACACATCATCCCTCATGCATAATAATCAATTCAACATGCCATATCAAACATATATCATATCATCAATCACAAGAATGAATGCTCAATTTAATAAAATTTTGTTTTAACAGGAAACCCCTAATTCAATTTACTGTTCTTGAACCCAAACATAGAAAAACCAAAATTTTCCAAAATCAATCTCCCAAAATAACATCATTAGTTTTAAGAACCCAAAAAACGCTTTTCAAAATATCATGGAGGTGTAAGAAAGATGGTGTTTTACTTACCTCTTGAAAACCTCCAAAACGCGCTCTAAAAACTTTTAGGATTATTCCTTTGTTCTCCTTACTTCATGCCTAAGGTCCCTTGTTCTCCCCAAATCCTTGTACTTCTTCTCTTCTTAGCCGCTTCTGAGTTTCTATATGTAATTAGAGTTCAAAACCGTGCCATAAGGGTGTTAAAGTTCTATTTATAGAGACCCCTTCATTGTCGAGTGTTTGACAGTCATATGACTTATGTGATTTATTTAGAATTATTTTGGCATGTCAGATGTGATGATTCCGATGATGATTGGTTGGTTTTACGCGGATTTATAAGTATTATTATTTTTATATTATATATTATGTTTTTTTTTACATTGGCAGACTACCATGGTTGTTTTTTCTGGTTATCGCGTCGGCTGAAAGCAACTTCTTTTCGAAAACCTTTTAGAATTGTGTTTGCTTAGTGTTGTTGTCTTTCAGAGTTAACAGGTGATGTTAAAGATGACGCAGCGACTTGAGAAAGTCTTGGAGTCTTGAAGACCTTAGTATTAGTGATGTTTTATTTTATTTTTGGATGTTTTTTAGTTGCTCGTGTTTTGAAGCTCAAATTATTAATAAAGAATTATTTTTTTATTAATTAACTTAAAGACTTTTTATGTAATAAAGTTGAAGTTTTAATTTTCTTAGTTCATGATGTTATGTGAGACAACCCCACATACATGAAGTCATCCCATAAGGCCCAAACTTATATTATTAACTATACCTTAACCGTATTATAATATTAGCACGTTATTCAAGAAGCGTAGCGAAACGAAAACAACGGAAAACATACAAGCCCACGGTAAAGGCATAAAAGCAGTCATCAAAGTCAAACATAAAACTCGTTTTGAATAACCTTAGCTAGTTTTTGAAAGGCATCAAAGGTGTCATTTTTATGAGAAATAAACAAGGTCCACGTATAGCGAGAATAATCGTCCACAATAACAAGCGCATAATAATTACCACCAAAACTCATAGTTCTAGATGGACCAAACAAGTCCATATGTAAAAGCTGTAAGGGCCGATTTATAGAAACAATATTTTTAGGTTTAAAAGAATCCTTTACTTGTTTTCCTTATTGACAAGCATCACAAAGCTTGTCTTTTTAAAAACGAATCTTTGGTAGACTAATTATTAGGTCCTTGTGAACCAACTTATTTAGATGATCCATATGAATGTGTGTCATTCTCCCATTCCATAACCATGTTTTTGTTGGGGGTTTCAAGATAGATAATTTTTAAAAACAATTTTTAAAAACCTCTTAAGCGGAAAAAAACCCCTTAACTAAGGACCACATATTGCACATGAATCACAAAGATATTGTGTTTACCTCTTAAAGCGTAGCTTTACCACGAACAGTGAGGGCGCCAACGACACCGGTTAGCCAAAAACGTTGATATTTACGATGCTCACAACTTTCGCTTTAGATCTCGTATCGGAAAACTTAACGGTGAAGATGTAGAACCACATGGCACGAACCTGCTATCTAAAATTCAGCCCAATCCAACGGTTAACGAATCTCGGATCGTGAGATTATGATAACTGTCCAGCCATAACCACCATAAGAAAAAGTTTCTCTATCACTAGTATTGCAAAGTAGCAATACCTCTACTCAGTCCACGCGAGCAAACCAACGTCAGAGATAGTGTAGTGCTAGCTATCAGGATTGGGAGAGGCACGCCACACAGAGAGAGAAAAGAGGGCGCGCCTGTTAAGTGTGTACAGTGGCCGTTATGAGTGCTCTGTGTTGTGTGTACCTTATGTGACACGCATAACTTTCTAATAGCTGTCACTCACTTAACCTAACCCAGTTGGGCTACTGTACGCTACAGGCCCAATGTTTAATTATTAATTAAATCATATTTAATTAATCAATTAAATTGATCCCATTTTAATTATGAATTAAATCAAATTTAATTAATCAATTAAATTAATTCTCTGAACATTTGCTTTATGTGTGTGACCCTATAAGTTCTCAATTAATTGGCAATAATATTAATCATTATTAATCATCAATTAATATTATAAACAATGAGCGATATCTTGCAATACATCATTGCTACCCTATTAATTAGAATATTGGTGATACAATTAAAACCTTATTGTAACCATATATAATATGAAGTCAATGTCCTTTCGTCACAATGTCTTAATTGAATACAAGGCATGAATGTGTCATCCTTGTTAAGTCCAATTATTTATTTCTTGATCTAGTAATTGATGTACGATCATGGGGGCCCAATATCTCATATTGTCCCACCTTAACATGGCTATGCATTTCTATGTCTCATACCATCAAGAGGCCTATAGACATTACCCCTGTTATGTAGGAGAGACGAATCCTATCTACATATCTCACATTCCTCAACATGTTTCGTTTCAGGCCCAATAACTATCTTTATAGTTGTCCTGTTACAGATAACATTTAATAGTATTAAAGCCTACAACTACATATGTTAGGAATCGTAGTGACTACAAGTCGAAGGACTACTACACTATGGTCACCATGAGAATCGCTTATGACACTTATATAACTATTATGCAGCGTTCTCATAGCAGGTCACTCCAGTATAAATATTCCACTAATATTTATACCTATGTGAAGACTTGATATCTTATATCTATGACCCGTCATCAGTACACTCACATAATAGTCTCAATGTATTATTATTCTTCTTATTAATAATAATACTTTGACTATGGATATTTAAGAATAGTATTCTATAGCTTAATGGCATCTCACGTTCAAGTCATACTTGACGTTCCGTTAAATGAACTACCTATTCTAAGGACTTTATTATGCTATAAATATGATCATCAAATATAACATAATAAATAAATGCCTTATACATATATCAAATATATGATCAAAGTCATGATACAAATGATTATCTATTCAAAATAGATTGGCCAGTAGGGCTTACCGTAATAATCTCCCACTAGCACTAGAGCCAATCGGGCATCAATATAACACCCATCAGTCTAGTGTGAGTGTCATGCCACCACCAAGCAAGAGACTTCGATAGTGGCTTGTTTAGTGTTGTCATTCTGCACATCTTCACATCTCCTCTATCGATCTATCGAATGAGATGGAAGCACCTAAGTATAAGTTTGGATCACTGGTGAGATCAAGTTTCCTTAGCTTACGCAATTACTCCAGCATCATCGCAACGGGATCAATGGAGTTCGCAAAGTTAGGAACTTTAATTAGTTCATAAATGAACTTTCTGATCTAAACAGCCTCTAAATCTGTATTTAAGGCAACTATATACTCGGCCCCTATAATAAAATCAGCAATTGTCTCAAGCTTGGAACCTTTTCAAACTTACAGTGCCATCATTAAAGCAAAACACAAAACCAGACAGCGATCTAAAGTTATCCTTATCGGTTTGGAAGCTAGCACCAGTGTAACCCATTACAATGAGCTCTTCCTCACCATTTTAGATCAAGAATGAATCCTTAGTTCTTCTCAAGTACTTAAGGATATTCTTGACTTCGGTCCAGTGACCTTCATTGGGATTGGATTGGTACCTTTTCATCATGCTCGAAGCATATGAGACATCTGTTCGAGTACATATCATGACATGCATAACAGATTCAATTGCTGAAGCATATAGAATCTTATTCAAGCGTTTCCTCTACATCTGATGTAACAGGGACTGTCCCTTGGACAGATATATGCCGCATGACATAGGCAAGATACCCTTTTGGAATCATGCACATTTAAAGAGCCTAAGCACCTTGTCAATTTATGTACCTTTGACTAAGGCCTAACAATTTCAGCGATCTATCTCCATAGATCCTGACTCCTAATACATAGGACGTTTCGCCTAAGTTCTTCATTGAAAAATTATTCCTTAACCATGTTTTCACATTTTATGGTGTAGGAATATTGTTTCCATAAGTAGTATGTCATACACATACAATACGAAAAATAATTATGCTCCTACTAACCTTCTTGTACACACAAGGTCCATCCTCGTTCTTGATGAATCCAAGCTGTCTTACAGTTTACATCAAGACGAAGATTCCAACTTCTGGAAGTTTGCTTTAATCCATAAATGGATGTTTGCAACTTGGAAAACCTTTTCAACATTCTCTGAATAGACAAAACTCTCAAGTTGTATCATGTACACATCCTAGAGAAGATTCTTGTTAGGGAATGCTGTTTTGACATTCATTTGCCGGATCTCATAGTCATACTATGAAGCAATAACAAGTGGGATCTGAATCAATGCAACTGGACAAAAGGTCTCATTATAGTCATACTATGAATTTGCTTGAAACCTTTCGCAATCAGTAGCTCCTTAAAGGTATTCACCTTCCCATCCATGTTAGTTTTCTTGTTGAAGACCCACTTGCACCTTATGGGTTTTACCCCTTTTAGGTGACTCAACCAAGGTCCATACTCGGTTGATGTACATGGATTCTACTTTGGATCCCATGGCTTTTAGCCACTTCTCAAAATCTAGGCAAACGACGGCTTCCTGGTAAGACAAAAGCTCATCATGATCTATGAGCGGTTCATCACCTTCTTGAGTTAGGATTATTCCATATCTCTCAGGTCGATGACATGTCCCGTTTGACCTACGTGAGTCTTGTGTTACTTGAACTGGTAGTTGGACCACAAAATCTTGTGGAACCGATTCTTGTTCCATTGCAGGCAGGTCAGTACTCTGTGGTGCTTGGATTTATCCAATTTCTACATTCCTCCCACTGTCTCCCTTAGAGATGTGTTCCTTCTCAAGGAACACTCCAGTCCTAGCAACAAACATTTTGTCCTCGGAAGTGTTGTAGAAATAATGTCTGTTTGCTTCCTTAGGATACCCCACAAAGATACATTTGTCACACTTGGGTCTAAGCTTATTTAAAACCAAACGTTTCTATAAACTTGACACCCCAAATCTTAATGAAAGACATACTTGGTCGCATACCAGTCCATATCTCATGTGGTGTCTTTCAGCTGTCTTAGATGGAACACGGTTAGGTGTGAAAGCTGTTGTATGTAAAACATATCCCCTAAAAGAGTCAAAGAAGTCTGATTGACTCATCATAGATTGTACCATGTCCAACAAGGTGCGATTTCTCCTCTCGGACACACCATTCCATTATGGGGTTCCAGGAAGAGTGAGTTAGATATAATCTCATACTCCTTCAGACAGTCATCAAACAGTTGCCTTAAGTACTTACCACCACGATCTGATTGCATGATCTTAATACTTTCCAAAATTAGTTCTCCCCTTCGTTCTTGAATTCTTTGAACATTTCAAAGATTTTTGACTTGTGTCATACACAAATCCATCTTTACTGAAGCTACCAATAAACGAGACGAAGTACAGAAACTTGTCTTCTAGCAAACTTGTTTAGAGGCTCTCATACATCACAATGTATCATGCCAAAAGATTACCAGCCTTTCGACCTTACTAGAATGGAGCTTAGTCATCTTTCCAAACAAGTAAGATTCGCAGACCTCAAACAATTCATAATTGGATGAGTCCAAAAGTCCATATTAGTGGAGCTTGGAAATGTGTTTCTTACTTGTATGGTCTAAAGATATTGCTAAAGACATAGAGGGTCCAAATCACTTGGTTTGACCCTATTCGCATTTATGTTATAGATGGGCATATCGAGATCAAGGACACAAAGTCCATATCTCATATGAATACAAGTATAGAAAACATCAATTGAATAAATGGAACAATAATTGTCCATTTATTGCAACTTAAAATTCTTTCTTGTCTATACAAGATATATAAATGATGTTTCTCTTATCAACTGGAATAAAATAACAATTATTTACTTCCATTGATGCCCATAAGGCAAATTCAAACTCTTATAGTTAATGTAGCAACTTTTGCTCCATACCCACTCATAGAGTAGAACTTTACCAAATGGTAAATTCAAACTCCTATAGTCAATGTAGCAACTTTTACTGCATCTCCACTCATAGGGTAGACCTTTACCTAATAGTCAATGTCTACTCCCTTTGATCCTTCACATTAATGTGAGATCCATATGCGGTATCCAATACCCATAATGTTGGAGTAGATTTGTTGACTTTTATAACAAATATCCCTGAACAGGAAGTCATATTTCCTTTCTTGTCTTTATACTCTTTCTAGTACCTTTTATGCCTTGCTAGCTCTTGTTAGAGCATCATAAGGTGCATGATCATATCACAAGTCTCTATGATTGCAAGCATGAGATGTCGTACACCAATGATATCGACTTGATGCTTATATTAAGCATCCCTTTCGACCCTTATGGCAGTAGAAACAAATTGCTTGAGAACATACAGTTCTTTTCTCGAACTTGAGGACAATCCTCAAAATATATACCAATCCAGAAAATTAATTCTGTATAGCAACAATAAAATAAAAGTTGTGTTTGTAGCCAAGGATATTTAATACAGAAACATACAAAACATAAGTATCATGATTAAAATATATTTAATAGATCTCTTATTAAATACGCTCCCACTATTTTACTCAAATCAATGACCCTCATCATTGACTCGGAAAATCCCGTTGAAAGATTTTCTAGTGGGACCAAGATCCATATTTCACCTCGTTCTGAGTCAGCTGTGGCTGATCGCCCAGAACTCAGCTATTTAGGTAGGAAACTCCTTTCCAATTACATCCAATGTAATTTTTGGACCAGTTGGGTGAATAACTCCTTATTCTAATTCATCATATGGATTAATGCCCAACCCCATGCCTCTAAGCCGTTTCAATCCTATTAAATACACTTAGTTAAGTTCAACCTAATGGTTGGCAGTAGGTTATTTCACCTTTCACGTCTCACTGGAATATATTAAGGTGCTCAGTTGTAGCATGACCCACACTTAAATGATTCTGGCCTTGACGAGTGTCATGCATCAAGAGGCATTTAATAACTTAATTTATTGAGGGAATTTAATAATTAAGTGATCTCACCGGCTTGTTTATCATGTAAACGTCTCTCATAGCATACATAGCATAATAGCTTACATACATTCAAAACATATTAAGCATACAATGACATACATGCTATCATACAATTTAAATTCCAAATTTAAATAATGCATCTCATACATTTCATGCATCACATACATAAACATACAAGACATATAAAAGGTATTATGATTATGGCCTCCTTATGTCAACCCTAACAATTTACAAAATTTAAAATAAAATAAATAAAGTAAATGTCACGACACACAGGCCGTATTTATAAAATAAATATAATAAATCACGACACGCAGGCCGTATTTACCAAATAAAACTAACACCAAAACTAGGCCTATAACCATCTACCGCACATTTAATAAACAATTTATAAATATACAAAAGGGGACAAAATCACATTCTGTCCATCAGCACGGCCATGCCAAATGGCGCACGACCGTGCTGAAAACACGCTGACGCTGTTCAACATGTGCACGGCCGCGCCAAACGGCGCACAGCTATGCTGAAAACTCTCTGACGATATTCAAAAGTGGCACGATCGTGCCCAACGGCGCACGGCCGTGCTACACGTTCACTAACGCTAACTCAAACATGCACGGCGCAGCAGGATTCCAGAAGCAAATTCTTGTTTATGTTAGGAGCACAACTAAGCACACAAAACATGTTCAAAGAGATTTATATCACATACAAATCATACAAACATGCTTTTAAACATACAAATCATATTTAAAAGCAATAAACATGTTATCATACAATGGCAAACAATCCTATGATACATGGCAGACTACGACCAGACGCTCTGATACCACTGTTGGGGTTTCAAGAGGGATAATTTTTAAAAACAATTTTCAAAAGCCTCTTGAGCGGAAAAAACCCCTTAACTAAGGACCACGTATTGCACATGAATCACAAGGATATTGTGTTTACCTCTTGAAGTGTAGTTTTACCGCGAATACTGTGAGCGCGCCAACGATACCGGTTAGCCAAACACGCTGATACTTGTGATGCTCATAACTTTCGTTCCGGACCTCGTATTGAAAATTTGAACGGTCAAGATGTAGAACCACATGTCACGAACCTGCTATCTAGAAATCAGCCCGATCCAACGGTTAACGAATCTCGGATCGCGAGATTATGATAACTGTCCAGCCATAACCACCAAAAGAAAAGTTTCTTTATCACCAGTATTGCAAAGTAGCAATACCTCTACTCAGTCCACGCGAGTAAACCAACGTCAGAGATAGCGTAGTGCTAGCTATTAGGATTGGGAGAGGCACGACACACAGAGAGAGAAAAGAAGGCGCGCCTGTCAAGGGTATACAACGGCCGTTATGAGTGCTCTGTGTTGTGTGTACTTTATGAGACGTGCACAACTTACTAATAGTTGTCACTCACTTAACCTAACCCAGTTGGGCTACTGTACGCTACAGGCCCAATGTTTAATTTTTAATGAAATCATATTTAATTAATCAATTAAACTGATCCCATTTTAATTATTAATTAAATCGTATTTAATTAATCAATTAAATTAATTCTTTGAACATTTGCTCTATACGTATGACCCTATAGGTTAATTGGCAATAATATAATTAATAATCAATTAATATTATAAATAATGAGCGACATCTAGCAATACATCATTGATATCCAATTAATTAGAATGATGGTGATACAATTAAAACCTTATTGTAACCATATATAATGTGAAGTCAATGTCCTTTCGTCACAATGTCTTAATTGAACACAATGCATAAATATGTCATCCTTGTTAAGTCCAATTATTTATTTCTTGATCTAGTAATTGACGTACAATCATGTGGTCCCAATATCTCATATTGTCCCACCTTAGCATGGCCATTCATTTCTACGTCGCATACCATCAAGAGGCCTATAGACATTACCCCTGTTATGTAGGAGGGACGAATCCTATCTACATCACTCACATTCCTCAACATGTTTCATTGCATGCCTAATAACTATCATTATAGTTGTCTTGTTACAGACAACGTTTAATAGTATTAAAGGCTACAACTACATATGTTAGGAATCGTAGTGACTTCAAGTCAAAAGACTACTACACTATGGTCACCATGAGAATCGCTTATGACACTTACATAACTATTATGCAGCATTCTCATAGAGGGTCGCTCCAGTATAAATATTCCACTATATTTATACCTATGTGAAGATTTGATATCTTATATCTATGACTCGTGAGATGTGGTCATCGGTACACTCACATAATAGTCTCAATGTATTATTATTATCCTTATTAATAATAATACTTTGACTATGGATATTTAAGAATAATGTTCTATAACATAATGTCATCTCATGTTCAAGTCATACTTGACGTTCCGTTAAATGAACTACCTATTCTAAGGACTTTATTATGGTATAAATATGATCATCAAATATAACATAATAAATAAATGCCTTATACATATATTAAATATATGATCAAAGTCATGATACAACTGATTATCTATTTAAAATAGATTGGCCACTAGGGCTTACCCCTATAGTTTCATCCATATGAATTTGTAGAGAGCTTTTCGCAAAAGAAGGTTTTTCAGAGAGAGATAGAGGTTGAAGATGAAGGGGTTGTAAAAAGGTTCTACCTTTAACAAAAGGACTTTAATAGGCGAAAACAGTTCATATTTTCAAATAAAATTTTTAAAAGAAAAGAAAAGAGGTGAGGCAACGTGCGCATAAAATGTTTGACACATGTTCCAGTTTTGAAACCGTAAAAATCAGTTTTGCAATTATGAAAACGAAACTGACTCAGTTAGGGAATGTGAATTAAATTTGCCTTTCGACAAAGATTTAGTTCATTTAATGTGTTGGATGAACCAAATACCACATATATTGGACTCACATATTGAACCTTAACAATTATTGGACGCATGAATTGGATGTATGATCAATCAATGAATTGCATGTTCAAATGTTTTCTTATGAATGTGAATCTATCTTCAACTAGAGGTTTGGTGAAGATATCTGCCCACTAGTGGTCAGCATCAACAAATTGAATATCAATTATACCTTTCTGCACATAATTTCTGATAAAATTATGCTTAATTTCTATATGCTTTGCTCTTGAATGCAATATAGGATTCTTTGAAAGATTAATAGCAACTGTGTTATCACATATAATTGGAATGTTATTCACCAATATATTGTAGTCTTCCAACTGATGTTTGATCCATAGAAGTTGTGAGCAGCAGTTTGCAGCAACAATGTACTCAACTTCAGCAATTGATAGAGCAATAATGCTTTGCTTCTTGCTTGACCATGAGACTAAGTTGGCTCCAATGAAGAAATAGCCTCCACTGGTGCTTTTTGTTTCTATTCTGTCTCCAGCATAGTCAGCATCACAGAATTCAACTAACCTGTACTCATCATATTTCTTATATAATAAACCCAGATTAGTAGAACATTTAAGGTATCTAAAGATTCATTTAACTGCTAAGAGGTGAGACTCTCTTGGATCAGATTGAAATCAAACACATAAGCAAACACTGAACATGATATCAGGTCTGGACGCAGTTAGATATAAGAGGGAACCAATCATACCTCTATATACCTTTTGGTCTACATTTTTGTCTTTGTCATCTTTGTTTAGTATGGACGTTGGATGCATTGGTGTAGTCATTGGTTTGCAATCATCCATTTTGAAGCATTTCAGAAGCTCCTTTGTTTATTCGTTTGATGAATGTACACTCAGTCTGATGTTTGTTTGACTTGCAGTCCGAGGACGAATTTTAGTTCTCTCATCATGATCATTTCAAATTCTCTCTGCATAAGCTTAGAAAACTCTTGGCAAATAAATTCATCAGTTGCACCAAATATTATATCATCAACATAGATCTGAGCAACTATAAAATCATTTTTGTTAGATTTTATAAAAAGAGTTGTATCCACTTTTTTCTTAAGAAACCATTCTCCATTAGGAAAGTGTTGAGTCTCTCATACCAAGCTCCAGGAGCTTGTTTCATTCCATATAAAGCTTTCTTAAGCTTGTATACATGCTCAGGATGATTTTGATCTTCAAAACCCGGTGGTTGTACAACATAAACTTCTTCATTTATAAAACCATTTAAGAAAGCACTTTTTACATCCATTTGATGAAGCATGATGTTATGATGTGCATCATATGAAAGTAAAATGCGTATGGCTTCTAATCTAGCTATAGGAGCAAAATTTTCAGTATAGCCAATACCTCCCTCTTATGAGTAGCCTTGAGCAACTAACCTTGATTTATTTCTTACTACTTTGCCATCTTCATCCAGCTTGTTTCTATATATCCACTTAATTCCTATGACAGACTTATCTAATGGCAGAGGAGCCAGCATCCAAACATCACTTCGTTGAAACTGGTTAAGCTCTTCTTGCATAGCAAAGATCCAACTTTCGTCCAGTAAGGATTCATCCACAGACTTTGGTTCCAATTCAAAGATAAAGGATGAATCAGATTGTTCTCTAAAGGTTGACCTTGTCCGGACTCTATCATTTGGTTTACCAATGATTTGATCGTCAGGATGATAAGTCCTGAATTGCCATGAATGTGGAGTATTAGCAACTTGCTGAGACGTTGAAGCATCCGATGCGTTTTGAGTTGCGTCTGATGCGCTATCTTCTTTAATCGTTGGACGATCTTCTACATCGTTTAGATTCATATCTGCAAAAGATTCATATAGCTCTGATAATCTCTTATCAGGTTGTTTGTCATCGAACTTAACATGGATGGATTCTTTAACAACTAAAGTCCTAGAATTGTAAACTCTAAAAGCTTTAGACGTTTCTGAGTATCCTAATAGTATTCCATTATCTACTTTGGCATCAAACTTACCAAGTTGATCCTTAGTATTTAAAATGAAACATTGACATCCAAAAGGGTGGAAATAAGATATGTTGGGTTTATGTCCTTTCCACAATTTATAAGGAGCCTTATTCAAAATAGATCTTATGTATATTCTATTCTGAATGTAACAGGAAGTATTTACAACGTCAGCTCAGAAGTGCTTGGAGACTGAATTATCACTGAGCATTGCACTAGCCATCTTTTGAAGAGATCGGTTATTTCTCTCAACAACACCATTATGTTATGGTGTTCTAGATGCAGAGAAATTGTGATGAATACCACTTTGATCACAGAACCTTTGAAAAAGCTCATTTTCAAATTCACCTCCTTGATCACTTCTGATTGAGCTTATATATATGCCTTTTTCATTTTGAACACGTTTACAGAATATGCAAAGACTTTGAACTACTCATCCTTGTGGGCAAGGAACTTAACCCATGTCCATCTTATGTAGTCATCTACTATGACAAGCCCATATTTCTTACCACCAATAGAAGCAGTTCTTGTTGGACCAAACAAATCAAGATGTAACAGCTCTAATGGCCTTGATGTACTAACAATGTTCTTGGACTCAAAAGAGTTCGTAACTTGTTTTCCTTTCTGGAACGCATTACAGAGAATGTTCGATCTATACCCAATCTTTGGTAGACCTCTTATGAGGTTATGCTTGTTTAGTCTTGAGATTAATCTCAAACTTGCATGACCAAGTCTTTTGTGCCAGATCCATCGCTCATCTTGAACAGACACTAGGCATGATACACTCTGATTTGAGAGTTCCCCCAAGTTAATATTGTAAAGATTATTTTTCCTCTTGGCAGTGAATAAGATGGACCCACCAGGTTCTTGACTATATACTCACCTTTATTGAGGGAAACATTAGACTCACTATCACATAATTGGCTTATGCTAAGTAAGTTATGTTTTAACCCTTCAACTAGTAAAACGTTATCAATAGAAGGAAAGGGGTTCTTACCAACCTTACCTATTCCGACTATCTTTCCTCTCTAGTTACCTCCAAAGGTAACCTATCCACCAGCCTTATTGCGGAGGTCTTCGAACATAAACTTTTCTTTCGTCATGTGACGTGAGCATCCACTATCCAAGTAACAGGACTGGGGTCTCCTTTGTGTTGCTAAGCAAATTTGTGACAGGTATTATCATATTTTTAGGTACCCAGATAGACTTGGGTCCTTTCTTGTTAGTTTGAGAACTTCGTCCATGCACAAAATTTTTCTTTCTGTGAATGCACTTAGAAGTAATATAGCCACAAATGTTGCAATAGGTATTGAATGCATGAGATTTGGTTTCTTTTGGGTATTTATTAAACTTAGAAACATTGTGATACTTTGGTTTTGATACCTTATGAGATACTTCTTGTTTTTCATTGACATAGCCTAAGCCTGACTTGTCATGAGGTGATCTAGTGTACGTCAGTATCAAATTCAGCTTCTCTGATCCTCCAACCAACTTAGATATGCTCTTAGTTAGGTCAGTTAATTCTTGTTGAAGTCTTGTAACTTCACACGGTGCAGTAGACTCAGAGGAGAGTTTATCAGTTAGACTGACATTCTTAGCTTTCAGCTTATTATTTTCTTCAATAAGCTCTTTATTTTGATTGCAGGTATTGTAACATACCGATTTTTCTGTAACTCTAATCAAGTTGGTTAATCTCGATTAGGGCTTTGATTGCTTGTGTAAAATGTTTTGTGTTAGTTTAAGACCTAGTTGGAAGCTTAGGAATAGGCTTGAATACTGTTGGAAGTGCCTAAGGTGTAACACAAGAAACTGGGGAAGTCAAAAGTTTGTAAGACTCTTCCCAGCTGACATATGTTAGGAATCGTAGTGACTTCAAGTCGAAGGACTACTACACTATGGTCACCATGAGAATCGCTTATGACACTTACATAACTATTATGCAGCGTTCTCATAGCGGGTCACTATAGCATAAATATTCCACTAATATTTATACCTATGTGAAGATTTGATATCTTATATCTATGATTAGTGAGATGTGCTCATTAGTACACTCAAATAATAGTCTCAATATATTATTATTGTCCTTATTAATAATAATACTTTGACTATGGATATTTAAGAATAGTGTTCTATAACTTAATGACATCTCACATTCAAGTCAAATTTGACGTTCCATTAAATGAACTACCTATTCAAGTCAAAATGGGTTTTTTTATCGGTTTTCCATAAAAACAACTCTTGATTGAAAACCACTTTTTCTTTTAATGTGCCTTGTTAAACTACCACACTTGAAATACAGTTTGTGAAAAATCCTTTTTCTTGGATAAAAAAATTTATTTCAAAACTAGATTTTCTTGAGAACACTTTTACTTGAAATGATCCGCTTTATTACTTTAAAAAAACGGTCGATGTCTCCAAAACATACTTTTTACTTCAAAACCTTATTTTTTCTTGAACTAAAGATATTTTTCTCCTTTCCCTTTATGTCAACTCATTTATTAATAAAGTATATTTTATTTTCTTTATTCCCAAAAGATATCCACTTCATTTATTTTTCCAAATTCTTTGTAAACTCTTTTTGCCTTTTATTCCTTTTCTTTACGTCCCAAGCTTTTTTGAAGCTTTTAACTTTACTCGATGTTAAACCCTAACCGATGTTAGGTCCCTTAACACCATATCACTCATGGCAAACATGAAGGAACCTGTTTGAAACACAAGAAGGGGGGTTGAATTGTGTTTTAGACGATTTTAAATTCTTTTCGTAAGCAGATAATAGTTTTCGCAAGGTTGGACGCTAAAACAATTAAAACCAAATAGTGCTCTTCCAAACACCAAGTTGGACGCTAACTTAGTTTGACTAAGATAAGAAGGTAGCGTAATAAAAGGCAATTCAATCCCAATTAGTTAGTTAGATAATAAACTGAAGTAAGGGTAAGGGAGAGAAAAGAACACAAAGATGCTATCCTGGTTCACTCTTCACCAAAGAGCTACGTCCAGTCCTCTCTACTTGAGAGCTTTATCCACTATAACAAACAACCTTTTGTTACAAAGTATTCAACACCTCTTCAGGCAGTATTCTCAACCTCTTCAGGTTCTCTAAGTATTCTTTTACAGACAAGCCTCTTCAGGCTCAACCAAACTATGGTTTTGAAAAGAGTTTGTTCTACTAACTCACTAAATGTGAGAATTCGAAACTAAAGCTTGGATTCTTGAAAACAACTCTACACAGAGAGTAATATGAAAGTGAGGATCAGAGTAGCTTTTCTAGCTTTGGAAGCTTGAGATTTTCTCTTTGATCTCTTGAGCTAATATTTGCTTGTATCTCTTGAAGGATTTTGAATTGCTAAGTGTTGCTTCACTTGTATTTTTGCTCAAGTTCAGGCTTCTTGTTCTATCTTGCACTTTCAAAGGATGGGGTATATATAGCCTCTTGTCTTTGAGCAGACTTCACTCTTCAACGGATGGAAAAGGATCCGTTCTGATGAGCAGTGAATGCATTTGATCCGTTGAGTCTGATGGTTTCTGAAGTTTCTGATCAGCAGGATTGACTGTCACGATGATAGCTAAAAGTGGTGCTGACATATCCTCTGAGTAGAATGAAAGTTACCTTTTTTTTTTCCAAAAGAAGAAGGTCAACTTCTTAAAGTGATAAAGACATTCTGGCTTAGTCTTTACATTTGTACGAATATTACAAAGAATGTTTTGTCCCAAGGGTATAAGCCTTTTACAGGGAATAATAAATTCAAATGCTTTTACAAGATATTCGCGCTTGAAATATCAAAGCATTTATTTGACTAGCTATTACAAAAGGTAACCGAAAGAGTCTTTGGACTCAAGGTTCTATAAATTACCGTCCAGTCGTAAACCAAGACTAAATGTTGGACGAGATAAAGTCTTTGGACATGTTGGACGAGATAAGTCTGACATATTGGACGAGATAAAGTCTTTGGACTATGGATAGTCTTTGGACTCAATCAATTCTTATCCTGCACACTTAATATAAAACGTTAGTCCATAACAAATCTTCGTTCATCTTAAATTAGCTCTTTGTTAACATCAAAACTTAAGGGATTATTTGGACCATAACCACTTTGGTTCCAACAATCTGCCCCTTTTTGATGATGACAAAACATACTAATTTGATTGAACAAAGAGTCCTAGAGAGCTGAAGGGCTCCCCCTAAGACAAACATTCTAATCATTTAAAGCATCTAAGCATTTAAGGCATATTAGACAGATATAAGCTTTTAAGCATGGAAAGCAACATGTATTAAAAAGCAATCAATCAAGATGTACATATTCAATCAACCCATTTTCTCCCCCTTTTTGTCATCAGACAAAAGAGTGAGAAACACATCATAGTCAGTATATTTGAAAACAAATAAAACAAATTTTAAGAAGAGGGAGGAGGTTTTGGAATAACATCTTTGAACATAGCCGCAATTTGCTGAAGGAGCACCACATTGTTGGCTTCTATGGTCCGTTGGACGAACTCTTGAAACTCAGGAGGAATAACCGAGCCGAAACTCTCAGCTGTGGCCCTGGTTGCGTCCACACCTCTTTGATCAGGAACTATACTAAGAGCCTGAGAAGGAGATGGATCAACAGGATGGACCATTGAGAGAGGGATCGATTGAGACTTGGACTGAGCTGAGTCTGCAACTTGTTCCACTTCCTCAGTATGAGCTTTAGACGAAGGGTCCGCATAGACGATTTCGGTGTCCCCAGTCTCTTCAGGAATAACTGGCTTAGGAGGAAGAGGAGGAGGAACATTTGGATCAATGACAGGTTTAGGTGGAGGTGGCAGCACTTCAAGTATGATATCAGCATCATCATACTTGTTTTCTCTCCATCTGATAGCAGGTAAAGGCAAAACCTCTCTAGGATATAGAGGTATCCCAAAGATATCGTCTATGATCATGTAGTCAGCTTCACGAATTCGATATTGTCTTGGGTAGATGCGAATCTCTGCTTTCTCCTCAATTGATAGTCCAGAAGATGATGCTTCTTGGGAGCATCTCCAGATGTGGTTTTCCCAGTAGACCTTAGCATCCGGGTCAAATCTGAATCGGGGATCTTTCTTCCAAATGCTTGCTAGAGCCCCAGAGTCATCTCGATGTTTTTTCCAAAACAGGGGATCAAAAGCATTTTTGTAAGGCATCGTCCATGACTCAAGCCTTTTGCGAAGGTCCTTATCCTTGTTGGGATCTAGAATAGGGAGCCTTGGACAAGCTCAAGGAGGAACAACTCCTACTCTTGTGCGGGAAGTCCTTGACCAAAATTTCTTTGGAAGGTTGTGATGAATCTTAGCTTCCCGAGTCATGTCACATTCCTTCCGCACAGCATAATAAGGAAGAAAGTCCCAAACATCAGAATACTCCTTCCATGTTGATGGGTAGCTTGGAATGAAAGATAGGTCCGGATCAAGGATGAAGTTGGTTAAGCCAAACGTCCTTGCTCTTCTTTCGTACTCCGTTTTGTAGCCTTTCTTGTCTTCATGACGAAGAACAACGTGCCTCTTTATATTGTAGTGGCACCATTGGAATGCCTTGTCCTTGATGAGGTTTGGATAGACTTTCCTTGGAGGAAACGTCTTCTTCTCAAGGCAAGTAACCAAGGGTCCATGAGCTGTGTATATTTCAGAGGGCAGACGTTTAGTTGAAGTGTGTGGGATGGGGTAGTAGCCATGTTTAGGGGGTAAGGTGGGTGGTGTGGGTGGTTGTTCGTATTCATATTCAGGTAATGGAAGAGGGCTTTTGGGGTGAGGTTCAGTAATGGGGGGTGAGTGTTCAAGGAATAGAACAGGAAAGTCGCGTTTGACCTCAGCCCAAATTGAGCATTTGTTACTGTGGTCTATTCCGGGGATGCGTCTATATTTTCTTTTGGGAAAGATCTGTCTGGGGTAGGGAGCACCATAAGGTTGGAAGGGGTGATCTCCCCAGGGTGTGAACCAGTCTTCGGGTTCATTTGGTGAGGGTAGAGTTTGAGTTTGTGGTAGATCAGTGGGTGAAAGTGGTAGGGAAGGTTCAAAGGTTAAGTCTTCGATCTCAGACGATTGGACAAGAGAAGAAGTAATAACTGAACTGGAGATAGGTTCAGTATTACCTTTTGTCTTTGCTCGAGTTGACCTTGCCCTTGTTGACAAAGGTTTAGGCAGAGGTGCAGCAGACGAGGTTTCTAATCTTGGCCCTTTAACTATCCTGGAGATGGGTAGATTGTTCTCTTCATCCTCATCAGTGGGAGCTAGAACCAGCTTCCTTTTTCTGGATAGTTGGACGGTGAACTTTGGACGAGAAGAAGGAGTCTTAGCTATTGGACGAGCTAGTTCAGCGGAGCGTCCAGCAGTGACGCATTGTTCAGACGCTTCTTCTGAGCCTTGCGTCTGAGCTCCTTTTTGTTTTCCTTCAAGTTTGGACTTTTTGAAGCAGTCCAACTACATCATCACCAAACTTTGCCTGCTAAACTCAGGCTGATGCACACGTTCAATGCCATGAACTCCGTAGTATCTGAACTTTCTTTCTGGAGCCAAGTTCTTTAGGTCATCGTAGACTATATGCTTCTCGAATATTTTTGAGAGAAGAGCACCATAGATGATTGCAGTATTCTTCCCAGAGCCTTCAATGGCATATTTGAAGAAGGAAAAGAGAAGGTGTGGAAGGTTTATCTGCCTTTCTAGAATCAAATGAACCAGGCAAAATTGATGAGCCTTTGATACATTATCCTTCGACCCAGCCTTATGAAGGATAGCCTTGTTCAAGATTTGGTGAAGAACCCTAGCCTTGTCAGTCATTTTTGAGGCTATGAGTTTGTCACCCGAGTTCTTTAACAGACAACCTCTGATGGTGGAAGCATCACCAATCTCTTCTTCCCAGTCATCTTCAACAGTTATACCTGATTGAGCGCACCCAGTCGCATTAGAGATGGTTGCTTCAGATACTATTACTTCAGTATCAAGCACTTTGTTGCGAATCTCCCTTGCAGAGACAATAGGGTTTGTCCAGAACTCCCTAACTAGAGCAGGGTAGATTACCAGAGAACCTTCAAAGAAGCTTGACCATCCAGCAGCATGGATATTGGAGAAAATGTCAATCCCGTTATCATCCAGGAATTGTAGATTAAACTTGAACTCGACCTTGACATCAGCAGTCTGAGCGTTAAAGGTTTTTCCTTTACCCTTAGAGCCAGCAGCAGAAGAGGTTGCCATAGTTTCAGAGAGGACGTTTAGAAAAAAAAAGGGGTTTTTCAGAAGGGGTTTCCTTTTTGAAGATGCAAGAAGAAAGATCAAAGCTTTTTGTAAAGGTTTGATTTTTATCAAAACTTAGGTTTTAAAGAAAGGAGAAGAGAGAGAGAAAACCTTTCTTATTTTCGAAGAGAGAGAGAGCGAAACGACGTGCATTAAATGCCTGACACACGTTCAGATTTTGAAACCGTAAAAAGCATTTTTGGCAAACAAAGAAAACAAAAACTGACTCAGTTAAGGGAATGAGAGATAATAGTTCATTCGACAAAGATTGAGTTCCATTAATGCATTAGACGAGCAAACAGAAAGTACAATGGACGAGCATATATTGGACGTAATGCAAATATTGGACGCATGCATTGGACTCTCAGTTCAATTAATGAAATGCATGTTCAGATATTTTCTTATAAATATGAACCTATCTTCGGCTAATGGTTTAGTGAAGATATCTGCCCATTGATGGTCAGTATCAACAAATTGAATATCTACTGTTCCTTTTTACACATAGTCTCTAATAAAATGATGCTTTATTTCTATATGCTTTGCTCTAGAATGCAGTATGGGGTTCTTTGACAAGTTAATAGCAGCAGTGTTATCACACATGATAGGGATGTTGCTTACAAACATGTTGTAGTCTTCCAACTGATGTTTGATCCATAGCAGTTGTGAGCAGCAGTTGACTGCAGCAATGTACTCAGCTTCAGCAGTTGATAGAGCAATTGTGCTTTGCCTTTTACTTGACCATGAGACAAGATTACCACCAATGAAGTGACACCCTCCACTTGTGCTTTTCCTTTCTATTATGTCTCCAGCATAGTCAGCATCGCAGAATCCAACTAATCTGTATTCATCAAATTTTTTATACAAAAGACCCAGATTAGTAGAACCTTTTAGGTATCTAAAGATTCTTTTTACCGCAGAGAGATGAGACTCTCTTGGATCAGATTGAAAACGAGCACATAAGCAAACACTAAACATGATATCAGGTTTGGAGGCAGTTAGATATAAGAGGGAACCAATCATACCTATATATACCTTTTGGTCTATCTTTTTATCTTTATCATCTTTGTTTAGCACGGACGTTGGATGCATTGGTGTATCCATAGGTTTACAATCGTCCAACTTGAAGCGTTTTAGAAGCTCCTTTGTGCACTTTGTCTGATGAATGTACACTCCGTCTGAAGTTTGCTTTACTTGAAGTCCGAGGAAGAATTTTAGTTCTCCCATCATGCTCATCTCAAATTCCCTTTGCATTAATTCAGAAAACTCTTGGCAAAGAGATTCATCAGTTGCACCAAATATTATATCATCAACGTAAATTTGAGCAACAATAAATTCCTTTTTATTTACTTTTCTAAACAGTGTTGTGTCCACTTTTCCTCTTGAGAAGCCATTCTCCATTAGGAAAGAGCTGAGTCTCTCATAACAAGCTCTAGGAGCTTGTTTGAGTCCATATAAAGCTTTCTTAAGCTTATATACATGCTCAGGACAGTTCTGATCTTCAAAGCCGGGTGGTTGAAGAACATATACTTCTTCATTAATTACACCATTTAGGAATACACTTTTTACATCCATTTGATAAAGCATGATGTTATGATGTGCAACATATGAGAGTAAGATGCGTATAGCTTCTAATCTAGCTACTGGAGCAAAGGTTTCAGTATAATCAATACCTTCCTCTTGTGAGTAGCCTTGAGCAACTAGCCTTGCTTTATTTCTTACAACTTTGCCATCTTCGTCCAGCTTGTTGCGATAGACCCACTTGGTTCCAATGACAGACTTATCCTTAGGCAAGGAGACCAGCGTCCAAACGTCACTACGTTGAAACTGGTTGAGCTCCTCTTGCATAGCGAGGATCCAGCATTCGTCCAATAAGGCTTTGTCCACAGACTTTGGTTCCATCTCAGAGATGAAGGCTGAGTCAGCTTGCTCTCTGAAGGTTGACCTTGTCCGGACGCTATCATTAGGTTTGCCAATGATTTGATCCTCAGGATGATAAGTTCTGAATTGCCACGAACGAGGGGTGTTTACAGCTTGCTGAGACGATGATGCATCCTGCGTAGCGTCTGATGCCTCGTCTTTGTTGGTTGTTGGACGAGCATCTGAATCATTCAGATTCATATCTGCAAAAGAATCATCTAGCTCTGATAATCTCTTTTCAGGCTGTTTGTCATCAAATTTAACATGGATGGATTCTTCAACAATCAAAGTTCTAGAGTTATAGACTCTAAAAGCTTTGGACGTTTCAGAGTATCCTAACAATATTCCATTATCTACTTTGGCATCAAACTTTCCTAGTTGATCCTTAGTAATTAAAATAAAACATTGACATCCAAAGGGGTGGAAATAAGAAATGTTGGGTTTATGTCGTTTCCACAATTCATAAGGAGTCTTATTCAAGATTGGTCTTATGTATATTCTGTTTTGAATGTAGCAGGCAGTATTTACAGCTTCAGCCCAGAAGTGCTTAGGGACAGAATTATCACTGAGCATTGTCCTAGCCATCTCTTGAAGAGATTGGTTCTTTCTTTCAACAACACCGTTTTGTTGTGGTGTTCTAGGGGCAGAGAAATTGTGATGAATACCACTTTCATCACAGAACCTTTGAAAAAGCTCATTTTCAAATTCGCCTCCATGATCACTTCTGATCGAACTTATGAATATGCCTTTTTCATTCTGAACTCGCTTACCGAATACAGAAAAGACCTTGATAGACTCATCCTTGTGGGCAAGGAACTTAACCCATGTCCATCTAGTATAGTCATCTACTATGACAAGTCCATATTTCTTACCATTGACAGATGCAGTCCTTGTTGGACCAAACAAATCAAGATGCAACAATTCCAGTGGTCTAGAAGTACTAACAATGTTCTTGGACTCAAACGAGTTCCTAACTTGTTTTCCTTTTTGACATGCGTCACAGAGAGCGTCTGATCTAAACACAATCTTTGGTAAACCTCTTACAAGGTTATTCTTGTTTAGTTTAGAGATTAATCTCATACTAGCATGACCAAGTCTTTTGTGCCAGATCCATCGCTCATCTTCAATAGACACTAGACATGATACACTTTGAGTTGAAAGTTCCCCCAAGTTAATCTTGTACAGATTATTTTGCCTTTTGGTAGTGAATAAGATGGACCCATCAGGGTTCTTGACCATACATTCACCTTTATTGAAGGAAACAACAGACCCACTGTCACATAATTGACTTATGCTAGGCAAGTTGTGTTTTAATCCTTCAACCAGAAGAACATTATCAATAGAGGGAAGAGGATGCTTACCAATCTTACCTATTCCTACTATCTTTCCCTTCTGGTTGCCTCCAAAGGTGACCTATCCACTAGTCTTCTCACGGATTTCTTGGAACATACACCTTTCTCCCGTCATGTGACGTGAGCAACCACTGTCCAAGTACCAGGACTGAGGTCTTTTTTGTGTTGCTAAGCAAATCTGCAACAGGTATTATCATACTCTTAGGTACCCAGATAGACTTGGGTCCTTTTGGGTTAGTTGGTGGTCTTCGTCCATGCATTTTGTTTTTGTTTTTGTAAATGCATTTTGGAGAGGTATGACCACTCTTTCCACAAATCTTACAGTAAGTTCTGGATGCATGCAATTTATTTTCTTTTTGCTTTCCATAGGAATGAAAAGCCTTGTGATGTTTGTTGGACCCTGATATTTTCTGAGACGCACTTTGTTTCTCAGAGGCATAGCCTAGGCCAGACTTATCATGAGGTGATCTAGTGTACCTCAATATCAGGTCTAGCTTCTTTGATCCTCCAACAAGCTTAGTTATGCTTTTGGTGAGATCAGATACCTCTTGTTTCAGTCTAGTTACCTCATGGGGTTCACTGGACTCAGAGGTGAGTTTGTCAGTTAGACTGACATTCTCAGCTTTAAGCTTATTATTCTCTTCAACAAGTTGCTTATATAGTTTGTTGGACTCTTCCAACTCTTTATTCACTTTTGACAATTTTCTCTTAAGCATGATGTATTGATGATGCAATAGAGAAGAATCATTTAGCAGTTCATCATATGCTTCTTGAAGAGAGTCAGAAACAGATACCTCGTCATCTTCTGATTCAGCGTCCGAAGAGCTTTTGACCATCAGGCAGAGATTTGAGGTAGACTGGCTCCTTGGTCTGAACCGATGTTCCAGAGCGTCCAGCTTCTCCTTAGCTGTTTGGAATTGCGAGACCATGTTCAGTATTGGACGATCAAGGGCGTTGACAAGACACCAGTTAGCAACAGCATTTTGAGAACACCGTCTGATATCATCACTCGTCCAGTCTGTTTCATGTTTGGACGACGTTGATCCGTCCTCAAGGGTAATCGTTGGTCGATAATCTCCGTTAGTGAAGATGTCCCACAACTCATAGTTTTATGCTTGGACTTATAGTTGGAAAATTGATTTCCAATAAGTATAGTCTGTTCCCTTGAAGATGGGTGGAACATTCACATTCCATCCTCTTTCAGAGGTAGACTCCTGACTTCTTACTCCGGGAACAATAAGTTGTTCATCGTCCGAAGAGTCTTCATCTTGCTTGTTGTACCAGAGGCATAGGTTAGCCTCTTCATTTGTTTCTTCTTCTTCTTCTTCGGAAGAGTTCAAGTCCTCCCAAGTTGCCATGAAGTTCTTTTTCTTCTTTTTGAAGAACTTCTTCTTGTCCTTTAGCGTAGGGCAATCAGCTTTGAAGTGTCCTGGTTTGCTACATTCAAAACAAACCAGCTGACTTTTATCCTTGGGTTCAGCATGATCCTTGAAGCTTTTCTTTTGGAATGGCCTTCTCTTCATTCCATTTTTCTTTTTGCACATATTCTGAATCTTTCTGGAGATAAAGGATAGCTCGTCATCGTCTGATACATCATCATCAGACTGATCAGCTTCATCACTGGACTCATCAGCTTTTAAAGCTTTTGAGTTGTTGGACCTATGAGCTTTCAGGGCAATTCCTTTGTTCTTCTTTCCCGGATTGTCAAGATCAAGCTCCTGCTCATGAACTTGAAGCGTCCCGACAAGATCATCCAGAGTCAAAGTAGAGAGATCTTTGGCCAGGGTGATTGTAGTGACAAGAGGTCTCCATTTCTTAGGCAGACTCCTAAGAATTGTGGTGACATTCTCCTTGGTAGTGTAGACCTTTCCAAGGGATTTCAGATTGTTGATGATCGTCTGAAAGCGACCCATCATGTCTAGGATGGACTCTTCTTCAGCCATGGTGAACATTTCATACTGGCCAAACAGCATGATGATTTTAGAGTCCTTCACCTTGGTTGTCCCTTCATGGAGATTAGACAAGGTGTCCCATATTTGTTTGGCTGATTCACGTACGTGAATCTTCTGAAATTCGTCAGGACTGAGGGCACACATTAACGCATATCTTGCTTTGTGATTCAGTTCCATTCTAGCCCGTTCAGCATTAGTCCAGTCGTCCACTGCTTTTTCTGTCCCGTCAGAGTTGAGACAAACGTTAGGACCTTTTGTGATTCTGGTCCAGAGAATTGAGTTTGTACTGAGGATGAAACCTTTGAATCTTTCCTTCCAGTACAGGTAGTGAGTACCGTTGAAGAACGGCGGTCTGGTCATGGAAGTACCTTCCATAACAGGTTGACTTCCGCTTGGCATACCTGGTCCAGACATATCTGCAGTAGGATCTTTTTCCTCTACACGGCAAAGTGCTCAACCCAGAGGCTGATCTCTGATACCAATTGAAGGAACCTGTTTGAAACACAAGAAGGGGGGCTGAATTGTGTTTTAGACGATTTTAAATTCTTTTCGTAAGCAGATAATAGTTTTCGCAAGGTTGGACGCTAAAACAATTAAAAGTAAAGAGAGCTCTTCCAAACACCAAGTTGGACGCTAACTTAGTTTGACTAAGATAAGAAGGCAGCGTAATAAAAGGCAATTCAATCCCAGTTAGTTAGTTAGATAATAAATTGAAGTAAGGGTAAGGGAGAGAAAAGAACACAAAGATGTTATCCTGGTTCACTCTTCACCAAAGAGCTACGTCCAGTCCTCTCTACTTGAGAGCTTTATCCACTATAACAAACAACCTTTTGTTACAAAGTATTCAACACCTCTTCAGGCAGTATTCTCAACCTCTTCAGGTTCTCTAAGTATTCTTTTACAGACAAGCCTCTTCAGGCTCAACCAAACTATGGTTTTGAAAAGAGTTTGTTCTACTAACTCACTAAATGTGAGAATTCGAAACTAAAACTTGGACTCTTGAAAACAACTCTACACAGAGAGTAATATGAAAGTGAGGATCAGAGTAGCTTTTCTAGCTTTGGAAGCTTGAGATTTTCTCTTTGATCTCTTGAGCTAATATTTGCTTGTATCTCTTGAAGGATTTTGAATTGCTAAGTGTTGCTTCACTTGTATTTTTGCTCAAGTTCAGTCTTCTTGTTCTATCTTGCACTTTCAAAGGATGGAGGTATATATAGCCTCTTGTCTTTGAGCAGACTTCACTCCTCAACGGATGGAAAAGGATCCGTTCTGATGAGCATTGAATGCATTTGATCCATTGAGTCTGATGGTTTCTGAAGTTTCTGATCAGCAGGATAGACTGTCACGATGATAGCTAAAAGTGGTGCTGACATATCCTCTGAGTA
Source organism: Ammopiptanthus mongolicus (assembly GCA_039655645.1). NCBI lineage: Eukaryota > Viridiplantae > Streptophyta > Magnoliopsida > Fabales > Fabaceae > Ammopiptanthus > Ammopiptanthus mongolicus. The sequence goes on along the minus strand of CM077349.1, from coordinate 36,102,511 downwards.
GAACGAAAGTTGCCTTTTGTTTTTCCAAAAGAAGAAGGTCAACTTCTTAAAGTGATAAAAACATTCTGGCTTACTCTTTACATTTGTACGAATATTACAAAGAATGTTTTGTCCCAAGGGTATAAGCCATTTACAGGGAATAATAAATTCAAATGCTTTTACAAGATATTCGCGCTTGAAATATAAAAGCATTTATTTGACTAGCTATTACAAAAGGTAACCGAAAGAGTCTTTGGACTCAAGGTTCTATAAATTACCGTCCAGTCGTAAACCAAGACTAAATGTTGGACGAGATAAAGTCTTTGGACATGTTGGACGAGATAAAGTCTTTGGACATATTGGACGAGATAAAGTCTTTGGACTATGGATAGTCTTTGGACTCAATTAATTCTTATCCTGCATACTTAATATAAAACGTTAGTCCATAACAAATCTTTGTTCATCTTAAATTAGCTCTTTGTTAACATCAAAACTTAAGGGATTATTTGGACCATAACCACTTTAGTTCCAACAAAACATACATAATGTCATCCACCATAATTAAGCATAACAAAGCAAAATCATACATAATCAGGCATAACCAAATATGAGCCAGCATAAAGAAATCACTCCAGATTAACACAACGCATTAAGAATATTACAAGCCATATACACAAACACAGCACGCATCTGCCGGAAATGAAATTCCTCAGGTTTTTCCCCTTACCTCTTGAAGTTCTCCTCCGAGTTAAAGTTGTTTGATCGATTCACGGATTCTCCCGATTACTCGTCCGGTTACCCAACAACAACTACACACATACAATCAATCAAAACATCAACATCAAACAATATAATTTTCCTCACTCTCCACTAACTAGGGTTCGGTCACTCTCCAATCAAATAGGCTAGGGAAGTTTTTTGATCACATGATTTTAGATTCAATGACCTCTAAGTGTGATAGAACTAAATCAACACTTCTTAAGCAAAAATTTGAACAAAACTTCATTGATCCAAAAGGAAGGGTTCAGACATCTATTACCCATATGGGTTAGAGGACTCCTTTGGTTACAAGCTCTTGGATTATGAAAGAGGGCAATGAAACTAGCTCATAGAAATTGGTTTGACATTAAAAGGATTTTTCTACAATATTTCATGATTTTATGAAATTTAAGCTTCAACTTGAATAAAGCTTGAAACTCATGATTTCAACGGAGAAAGATGAAGATTGAGAGCTCAAGAATGAATTCCATACCTCCTAGATGATGAAGATGGATGAAATGATCAACTTTGCTTCTCAAAAGTTCTTGAAATTTCTTAAGGAAATGAGAGAAAATGGAGGAAGAAAAAGTGTGAAGGAGAAAGAAAATGAAGAGTGAAATGGGTGAAGGTGGGGCATGAGGAAGAGAGAAGGAGAGATAAGGAGGTCTTACATTTTTCACTTAAGGGTAATAAGGTCTTTTCACACAAGGACCAAAGGGTCATTTCCATGAAAGTTCAAGGGTATTTTGGTCATTTCGCGTCCAGATATTTTAAAAACCATCATGACACTGGCACACATCCTTAGGTGGCTTGACCTGACGTGACTTCAAGATTATCCGTTAACGGGTCCTGGTAAATCCCTATCCAGCTCCGTTCGTCACCCGGTTTGAGAATACGCTCGAATAACTTATATTATTCCGCTTTTTAGGATGCGAAACCAATTTTAGCAAAAAGGTAGGAAATTCGATTCTATGACTAACTATCTCGTTCACGATTGAAAATTAGGTCTTCTGAGTAGTAAAATCATACTGTCAGTGAAAAACGTAGACCGGGCTCTGTCTGAGTTTTCGACCCAAAATTTAACTGTAACTCCCTACGATAGCGTAGAGCGTGACTATGGTCTCAGTTTATTTGAATTCACTCTCTAGACCCTCCAAAAAAATACAAACTCATATACACAGTTTATTGACCTTAGAAAGCTTGAAAAATCGGGTGTTAACGTACCTTCAAAAATTAAGATATGGATATTGCACTCTCATTTTGTCTTCAACTTCTCATGTTGCCTCTCCAGTTGTATTATCCCTAATTAGCTTGACTAAGGAGATTTGTTTTCCCCTGAGCTGTCTGATCATCTTCTCCTTGATTCGTATAGGTGAAGTCTCATAAGATAGGTTCTTTTTCAAAGGTATTTGATAGGGTTCAATAACATGAGATGGATCAGGAATATATTTCCTCAATTGTGAAACGTGAAAGACATTGTGAAGATTTGAAGGAAAAGGAAGTAAAGCTATTTGATAAGCCACTGGACCAATATGGCGAAGAATTTGGTAAGGTCCAATGAATTTAGGAGTGAGTTTTCTGGACTTAATAACTCTACCTACCCCAATCGTGGGAGTGACTCTCAGAAATACATGTTCACCTTCTTGAAACTCGAGAGGTCGTCTCCTTCGATCAGAGTAACTCTTCTGCCTACTTTGGGATGTCTTCATCTTTTCGCGAATTTGCCTGACTTTCTCCGTTGTTTGCTGCACGACTTCTAGACCTAGAATCGTGCTCTCTCCATCTTGATACCAACAAAGAGGCGTCTAACATCTTCTCCCGTATAGTGCCTCATAAGGTGCCATCCCTATACTCGAGTGATAATTGTTGTGGTATGTGAATTCAATCAATGGTAACAGTTCATCCCAACTTCCGCGATTGTCTAAGACACACGCCCTTAGCAAATCTTCTAACGATTGAATCGTTCTTTCGGTTTGTCCATCAGTTTGAGGATAATATGCCGAACTTAAGCGTAACTTGGTTCCTAACGCTTGATGTAAGCTCTCCCAAAAACGTGAAGTGAACTTTGGATCTCGATCTGAAACAATACTCAAGGGTACTCCATGGAGTCTAATCACTTCTCTGATATACACCTCAGTTAGTTTCGCTACTGTGTAGTTAATCTTGACAGGTAAGAAATGTGCCGATTTCGTTAACCTATCAACAATTACCCAAATCGAATCAAAACTCCTAGGGGTTCGCGGTAAACCCACTACGAAATCCATCGATATACTTTCCCACTTCCATTCCGGTATGTCCAGCGATTGTAGCATTCCTCCAGGTCTCTGATGTTCCACTTTGGCTTTCTGACAAGTTACACATGATGCAACGTATTCTGCAACTTGCTTCTTCATGCCTGGCCACCAAAATATTTGTTTCAAGTCTTGATACATCTTGGTTGAACTTGGGTGAATACTTAAATTACTCTTATGGGATTCCTCTAGAATCATCTTTCTCATATCAGGATTATGGGGTACACAGACTCGTCCTTTGCACTTCAAAATTCCATCTGGTCCTAAGCTAAACTCATTAGCTTTTCCTTGTTGCATCAATTCCTTCTTCTTTTGAAGATGCTCATCTATAGCTTGTTGTTCACGTATCTCTTCCATCAATCCATTGGAGATTTTAATCATTCCAAAACTTATTTTCTTCGAACTTATCTCCATTCCCAAGTTAAGATCACGAAATTCTTCAATTAACTTTAATTCCTTCACCATCATAGTTGAAATATGAATGACTTTCCGGCTCAAGGCATATGCTACTACGTTTGCCTTTCCAGGACGATATTGTAACGTGAAGTCGTAATCTTTTAAAAATTCCATCCATCACCTTTGCCTCATGTTGAGCTCCTTCTGGTCAAACAGATACTTCAAACTTTTGTGATCACTAAAGATGTCAAACTTAGCACCATACAAATGATGTCTCCATATCCTTAGTGCAAAAACTACTACAGCTAACTCCATATCGTGTGTGGGATAGTTCCTCTTGTGAGTCTTTAGTTGCCTTGACGCATATGCCACTACTTTCTAGTGCTGCATTAAAACGCAACCTAAACCTTGATGCGAAACATCACAATACACTTCGTAAGGTTCACTTGGTTCAGGAAGTATTAACACTGGCGAAGCTGTCAAAAGTTTCTTTATCTTTTGGACACTGTCTTCGCACTTGGCAGTCCATGTAAAAGGCTGATCTTTCCTCATGAGTTGAGTCAACGGTCCTACGACTTTGGACAATCCTTCGATAATATCCGGCCAATCCAACGAAACTCCTTATTTCCCTTACTGTCTTTGGCCTTTCCCAAGAAAGTACAGTGTCCACTTTAGCAAGGTCAACAACATTCCCTTCCTTCGTTATGATGTGTCCTAGAAATCCGACTTCCTCAAGCCAAAACTCACACTTGGAGAGTTTCGCATACAGCGTTTTCTCGTGTAAAACTTGCAAAACTTGTCACAAATGTTCTTCGTGTTCCTCACGATTCTTAGAGTAAATGAGAATGTCATCGATGAACACTATAACGAACTTATCAAGAAACGGACAAAAAATCCGATTCATGTAGTCCATAAAAATAGCAGGTGCATTCATTAATCCAAAAGGCATTACGACGTATTCGTAATGTCTATAATGAGTTCTAAACGCAGTCTTAGGTATATCCTCAGTCCTTACTCTAATATGGTGATATCCTGTCCTTAAATCGATCTTTGAGAAAATGGCAGCTCCTCGCAGTTGATCCATCAGATCATCGATACGCGACAAAAGATATTTGTTCTTGATCGTTGTAACACCCTGTTTTTTTTACACTATGCTTATATGTGTTAATATTTGCTTGTATATGTTGTATATATGTCGTTTATGATTGTTCTTGATGTCGAAGTTCATAGTTGGGGTAGTTTAGCCTTAAGGAATGGTCAATGCATTCAAGTCCAAGAAACCTGTTTTACGGTTTTGTTCATATCTTAAGTTCGAGACGTCCGATTGAGGTGATCTTGGTTGCGTTGGAAAGCTTAGAGAATTATCTACAAGTCTTATTTCAGGTGTTAAGGCTAAATTCGGCTTCTACAGTTTCGCGTCGCGAAAGTACATTCGCCTCGCGAACCTGACAGCTAGATTGTTACAACTCTCTGGTTCGCCTTGCGAAAGGCTACTCGCCTCGCGAATCTGCGCGCAGCAGAATCATGGTTTTGGGCTTCTAATCAGCCCATAATGACCCTAACTCATATTTATACCATAAGTCTCAACCTAAACCTATTTTCTAAGTCGAAATACTCTTAGAAACTGCCTCATTCTCTCTAGACAAGGATTCCTAAACCCTCCCCAAGGATTCTTGAAGGAGACTTCACTTTTGTTAATCTTTCTTTGTCACATTCGCTTGAGGAGCATCACTGCCATCACAATCCCTCTTCCTTGTTGCTGTTCTTGAACCTTTTGGGGTTGTGATCGTGAAATCAAGTGTCGTGAGATCGAGTGTTCGTGAGACGCAATCTTTCCGGACCATTTTCTCTTCCTTTGTTCATTATGAGCGTCATAACAGGTATGGGGGGAAGAAATAGATCATGAGTATGTGGATTTTGGGATATGTTAAGATGAAGGGGTTAACCCATGACCCCTATATGTTTGTCTATATGCATTGTAAATGCCTATGTATATGCTATGAGTGTAATTATGTGGATGTTATGTATATGCCATGTATATGCCTATGTGAATATTGTATAAATATATATGTTTATGGTTCTATGATTATGATTATGGGTGTTTGTCTTGATGATATGATTGAAATATTATGATGTGCGATGAATAGTATGAATATAGATACTATATGCATTGATGAGATTTTATAATGTGCATTGATAATGATGACTTGATGATGATATGCGTCACAATAAAGAAAATAGGATTAGTGGAAGAACATAGCTTTAGGACGTTTGGCACCCCATAATGAATGAGTTGATATGAGAGGTGAGATTGATAATATTGGATTAGTTTTGGAAACCCATAGGAATGATTCTTGAGAGATGGGATGATAGGCATAGGGATAACTTAGAGAAATTCTTAAGATTCCCACATCTGTCATGATTCGCCTGGCGAATAGCCATTCGCGAGGCGAGACAGAGAGACCATTCGTGGTCTGACGTGATTCGCCTAGCGGATTGTAATCCGAGAGGCAAATGAGAGAACCAGATATTGGGGCTCTCGGGCTCGCCTCGCGAGCCAGGATTCGCCTAGCGAATCTGAGAACCTGTTTAGGAGCTCTCGGGCTCGCTTTGCGAGCCACGATTCGCTTAGCGAATTTGGGTTTCTCACCCAGATTCTGTTGTGAAGGAATTATGAATAGAGTAATGAGAAAAAGACTGTGAGATCACAATTCAAGGTTGATAATATAGAAAAGAACGTTAATACTAATAATGACGATATGATAATATTGGCAATGTTGATAAAGGCAATAACGATGGTCAGCGCCTAGTGGTTTGATGATCATCGATGATGGTCATTGTTGATAATCAATGTGATTGATCATGATGGTGGATGGTTGGAGATGTGTTGGCATGTTGCTGAGCATAGCATGCATCATACGTTGACGTTGATATGTTGGGTGGAAAGCAAACGATGAATCGCGATAGTGGAGGCCACGATGGGTGTTATCCCGGCCTTGCTGGTACATTGGGTATGGAAGTTCCAGGTGACATGGGCTAGCTACCTATTGTCGGAATGACCTAATGAATAAGCTTGAGTACCCTGACTAGCCGCTATACGTTATCAGGATTAGTGAGAGTGTTCGGGGATGGCCCATGGTCTGGCATATCATCCATGTTGATAACCGGACATGTACTCCTAATCGTCTTTCCAGAGTTAGAGTTGTTGGCCACATGCATACGGAGTAGTGATATTGCATTCGCATTAACATGCATCCTTGATATATATTGATTATATCTGTGTTGATTGATGTATGTTGTATGCCATCTTAATTACTATTCCATTCCGTTTACATATATTCATGATTGTGTTTCTTACCCCTCTCTTTGTTATTCTTATGCATATGTTGTGGTATATGCAGAGGAGGGTGAGCATGCTGACGAGGAGTGATCCCGAGGAGATCTCTCTCAGTAGTTAGGATTTATGATTTATGTTATTCGGTTTTATTCCGATGTATTATCGGTATATGTATACTAGCTCTGATATGTGACATCGGGATTTGGGTTACGTTTATTATTTATGTTTTCCGCAGTTTGTTTTTAAAGGATTTTGATTATTTCAGATTCCTACGTTTTACGTTATAGATGATGTGATGCACATTACCCTTGAGGATATGTTTTTATTTTAATTGTTATATTTTTAAAGACATGTATGATTTTATTTATGTTTTATTATATGCGGGGTAGTGGGTGTCACAATCGTCACTTTATTAAGTTGTTGAAACTCCATGCAAAGTCTCGAACCTCCGTCTTTCTTTCTCACTAAGAGAACTGGCGCTTCCCACGGGGAAACGCTTGGTCTGATGAACTGCTTCGACAAAAGATCCTCGATTTGAGTTTTCAACTTATCAAGCTCTGCAGGTGACATCCGATATGGAGCGATCGATATCGGACCAGTTCCCGGAATCAAATCGATGGAGAATTCTATATCCCTTACAGGCGGCAAACCCGGAACATCGTCTGGAAACACAGCAGGAAAATCCCTCGCAACAAGCATCTTACTCAGCTCGATCTTCCCCTCGACTTCTAAGTTGGATAGAAGCACGTATCCTGATCTCCTTCTTTCGAAGAAGTTCTAATGTGGTTGGCAGCTAAAAATCCAGAAATCTTGGTGTTGGGAAAAACTAGGGTTTTTTGTGCGCAATCTAATAGGATATGGTTGGAAGATAACCAATCCATTCCTAAAATTGTATCTAATTGTATCAAAGGCAGGAATATGAGATTAACGAGAAAATGTCTATCCTGAACAACAATAGGACAATTCAAGTATATAGAATTCACAGTAACTGGTTCAGCAGTAGGGGTGGAAACAATTAAGTCATATGACAAGGAAGAAACAGATAATTCTAAACGTTTCGCACAAAACATGGAAATGAACGAATTAATTGCACTCGAATCAAAAAGCACGGTTAAGAGATTACCGTCTATGTCGCAATCACCTTGTGTGAGATCATCGGAATTAGAAGCCTCAACACCACTCATGATGTAAACTCTTCCCTTCGTCGTCGGCCTTTTGGCTCCGTCATTGTTTTAGCAGCTGGAATAGCTTTCTGTGCCTTGCAGTATTTTGGATGTTCCCTATCTGTCCGCAACGATAGCACCCATTACTCCGAACCGAGCAATTGTTGGCTAGGTGTGATGGGTCTCCACACTTGAAACATTTTCTTTATTGGCCTTGATTTTGATTCCCTTGGCCTCCACTACCTGATGCATGAGCAGCAGGACGATATTGTTGTTGTTTTTGCTGATTCCCTGGGGGTCGGGAATAAGGTTTCTTCTGACTCTGTCTTCCCCTCTGATCTTGATACTGGTTCTTGAATCGGGAAGGTCCTCCAACGTTCCCTCTGTTGTCCCTTCCACCCTTCATCAGTTCGACTTGCATGCTCTTCTCAACCAACGCCTGGAAATTACGAATTCCCTGCGGCAGCATTGACTCTTTAATTTCATACCTCAGTTCTTTCTCAAAACTCTCGCACTTCCAATCTTCATTAGGATTGTTTTGGAAGAATCGGAAATACTTGGCCAGCGATTCAAATTTGGCCGCATATTCACCGACTGTCATCTCCCTCTGTTGCAGCTGTAAGAACTCTTGCTCCTTCTTAGCTCTAGCACTTTATGGAAAGTACTTCCCCAAAAATCAGTGGTTGAACAGATCCCAAGTGATTTCTTATTGATTTGCCTCCAGCAGCTGTCTGGCTCCTCTCCACCAATATTCCGCATCTCCCAGCAGTAGGAAAGTTACGTATGGTACTTTTACTTCTTCAAGGCTGTGGATCAGTTCGAAAATCTTCTCAATTTCTTGGATCCACAAGTCAGCCTTCTCAGGATCCACATCGCCATGAAATTGTGGCAGATTCTGGCGTCTAAATGTACTCAGACTTCGGCCTTCAGCGGCCTGTTCAGCACGAACTTGCTCTTGAGCGTTGTGAGCATTCATGGTAGCTGTTTGAATAGCAATTGCCGCTGCCATGTTCGCCATTGCCTGGGCCGCGAAGTCCATTCCATTGGCACCATCAATGTCCTTAGCATGGACACCAGTTCCTCTCTTGCGACCACGTCCATGGCCTCATCCTCATCCAGCTCCAGTTTCGATTCCTGGTTCGATATCTGACCTACAAGATCGGAATCAGTCAAACTGCAACCAGAAACCAAAACATATAAGCACTTATCAACATACATTACTTCTAAGAAGTAATACAATCAAATCTTAATCAGAGATCACACAACATCAACACAACAGACTTATTCCTAAAGATTCCCAAAAGACTCGACCAGCTCTGATACCACTAATGTGACACCCTAAACCCGGTATCACATGGCGACCCAAAATCAACTAAAACACAAAATTAAAAGTTTGCTGGTTACTTTCGGAAAACAAAATTTCTTTACTTCTATCCTTTTTACTACGAAAATCGTGATAAAATTTTTTCTTTTTACAATAGTAAATAACCCTTACTCAGATCGACATCAATATATATATATATATATGCATCATCAGGAAGTTATGTACATAAGAAACCCAAAATCAACTAAAACACGAAATTAAAAGTTTGCTGGTTACTTTCGGAAAATCGAATTTCTTTACTTATATCCTTCTTATTACGAAAATCGTGATAAATTTTTTTCTTTTTACAGCAGTAAATAACCCATACTCAGATCGACATGCATCATCAGGAAGTTATGTACATAAGAAACTGGGGACAACATGTCCATTTCAAAAGATACTAACAGAAAATAAAAATACTAACAACTCTAAAAACTAGGCAGCGACAGTCTAGAAACCACATCTAAAACTCATGGCCATCAGTAGCCACTAACAGACTTCCCAAAAACCGCTGTCTCAAAAATCTAACACTTTAAGCTGGTCTACACCTAGTGAAACCCGTTGGACAGTCCCCCGAAGGAGGGTCCAACATCTACATCAGAGGACGGATCAAGGGAATTTGTATTCCCATTCTCCTGAGGTTGAGGCTCAGGGGCCTCCTCAGGGTCCTCCTCCTGTCCCTCTGCTACCAAAACGAATGGTGGGGGAGGAGTCGGGGGTGACTGCTACTGCAAAGGCTGTACAGCTGGGATGTAGTGCTGCAGCTACCTTTGATCCACCAAAAACTGTAAAATCATCTAGATGGGCGGTAGAGGTATCTGGATAGTCTCCACTATGTAGGTCCTTTCCTAGGGCCCCACTTCAACGGTTCCTCTCAGAGTGCAGATAGGTCCAGTATAAGCTGCACTACTGGCACCTGGGTGAATAACCCATGTAGCTGGGTCCTCCTGTTGATCAAACACGAGTGAGTGCACCCCCGAATTAGCTAGGCTCTCGGGTACTGGGTCCATCTGTAAACAAATAATAATATATATGCCAAAAGAAAGCAGCATGGCCAAAAATACAGCAAGGGTGAGAAACCAATATATGAATTCAAAATAGAACAACTACATGCCCAAAACACAAACAACAGATTCATATATCAGAACACAATTATTGAACATGATAAACACATCGCAGAATATCATGATAATAAATAAAAACACAAGGGTCTTGTGCCCAACAATCATTGTCATTTTCAAAACGTATGCATGGCACTTCCACATATATCATCTAACACTTAGTTCTTAATTTCCGGAAATCCCATTACCTTTCAAAGAGCTGATCAGGCTCGCAATTCATTGGCCCTTAGGCAACAATGACTAGCACCAACATGCTAAACAAGTACATGAATCCCATGACACTATGCGATTCTCACATGGGGGCGCAATCAGAGGTACTTAACAATTGTAATCAGGTCATACTATATTGTCCAACTCAAGGCACAATACGTTCCCAGAACACATATGACACTATTGTCCATCAAGGCACAATGATACACAATGACATAAGTCATCCTCAGGTTTCCTTAGCATCAAGGTCCCCTCATTTCAAATGGCATGTTTGCTAGAAAAACATACGCATGAGAAAACCTTTGTTTTCATTTGTTTATCTTTTTCGTATCATTTTTTCCTTTTTGAAGCTCAAAGCTATCAACCACCACCACTTTTTGATTCTCAAGTCTTTTAAATTTTATCAAAAGGGACAAATAGTCCAAAACACAAAAAGGACACACAGTCCGATTAATTAAACATGACACACAGTCTGAAATAGCTCGAACCCAAAAACCATCAATCGATGCACCAGTCTCAGAGTTTGGGCTCTAGAGCACACAACTTGTCCACAAGCCTACAGGACCACAAAGATTGTCCACAAGCCTACAGAACCACTTAGCTAACACGGATTCTTGATCCACGTGTTCTATAGAACATTAGAAGCCCGAAGTCTCAGTTTCAAGGTTCACCTCCAAAATAATCCATTCTCTTTTGAAAACTAAAAACCAAAACCCACATCTCCAAAGCTTACGCACAAAGTCTTCGGGATCGCTTTTCCATAAAAACAAACCTTGATTGAAAACCACTTTTTCTTTTAACGTGCTTTGGTAAACTACCACACTTGAAATACAGTTCATGAAAAACCCATTTTCTTGGATAAAAAAATTTATTTCAAAACTAGATTTTCTTGAGAACACTTTTACTTGAAATGATTCGCTTTATTACTTTAAAAAAACGGTCGATGTCTCCAAAATGCATTTTTTACTTCAAAACCTTATTTTTCTTGAACGAAAGATATTTTTCTTCATTCCCTTTATGTCAACTCATTTCTTAATAAAGTATATTTTATTTTCTTTATTCCCAAAAGATATCCATTTCATTTATTTTTCCAAATTCTTTTAAAACTCTTTTTGCCTTTTATTCCTTTTCTTTACGTCCCAAGCTTTTTTGAAGCTTTTAACTTTACTCAATGTTGAACCCTAACCGATGTTAGGCCCCTTAACACAATATCACTCATGGCAAACATACTCATGGCAAACATACATAATGTCATCCACTATAATTAAACAAAAGATAGCAAAATCATACATAATCAGGCATAACCAAATATGAGCAAGTATAAAGAAATCACTCCACATTAACATAGCGCATTAAAAATATTACAAGCCATATACACAAACACAGCACGCAGATATCAGAAATTGAATTCCTTAGGTTTTTCCCCTTACCTCTTGAAGTTCTCCCCCAAGTCAAAGTTGTCCGATCGATTCGCGGATTCTCCCGATTACTCGTCCGGTTACCCAACAACAACTACACACATACAATCAATCAAAACATCAACATCAAACAACATAATTTTCCTCACTCTTCTCTTCCTAGGGTTCGGTCACTCTCTAATCAAATAGGCTAGGGAAGTTTTTTGCTCACATGATTTTGGATTCAATGACCTCTAAGTGTGATAGAACTAAATCAACACTTCTTAAGCAAAAATTTGAACAAAACTTCATTGATCCAAAAGGCGAGGTTCGCCCATCTATACCCATATAGGTTAGGGGACTCCTTTGGTTACAACCTCTTGGATTATGAAGGAGGGCAATGAAACTAGCTCATAGAAATTGGTTTGACATTAAAAGAATTTTTCTACAATATTTCATGATTTTATGAAATTTAAGCTTCAACTTGAATAAAGCTTGAAACTCATGATTTCAATGGAGAAAGTTGAAGATTGAGAGCTCAAGAATGAAATCCATACCACCTAGATGATGAAGATGGATGAAGTGATCAACTTTGCTTCTCAAAAGTTCTTGAAATTTCTTAAGGAAATGAGAGAAAATGGAGGAAGAAAAAGTGTGAAGGAGAAAGAAAATGAAGAGTGAAATGGGTGAAGCTGGGGCATGAGTCGCGTCCAGATATTTTAAAAACCATCATGACACTGGCACGCATCCCTATCCAGCTCCGTTCGTCACCCGGTTTGAGAATACGCCCGAATAACTTATATTATTCCGCTTTTTAGGACGTGAAACCAATTTTAGCAAAGAGGTGGGAAATTTGACTCTAAGACTAATTATCTGGTTCACGAGTCAAAATTAGGTCTTCTGAGTATTAAAATCATACTGTCAGTGAAAAACGCAGACCGGGCTCCGTATGAGTTCTCGACCCAAAATTTAATCATAACTTCCTACCATAGCGTAGAGCGTGACTATGGTCTCAGTTTATTTTAATTCACTCTCTAGACCCTCCAAAAAAAATACAAACTCGTATACATAGTTTATTGACCTTAGAAAGCTTGAAAAATCGGGGCGTTACATTATGGTTGTTGTTGCTGTTGCATTGATTGTTATGGTGTTATGGCGGTGTGCCTAAGTTAGTCGTTTAGTGGCTTTGAGCCGTGTATGTGCGAGTTGATACCGTGGACGGTTTCGCTGTTGTGATATGATGTGTTGGTTAGGTTGGAGTTGTGGCTCGTGATGATGCATGGCATCTGTTGTTGATCTGTTGTTGAGCGCTTAGGCGTGAGGGTCCGGTATCATCTCGTTGGGGATGTTTGCTTCATATCATCATTACCAAGTGGCGAGGCCGTATGATAGGTAGTATGGGCTGCCAATGTCATGCGAGGTTAGTTGTACCTGAGCACAGGTACGGAGAGCGGAAGGGGCGGCCAAGTGAGTGGCCTTGGGGATGTTGCCTATCTCGGGAATAATCTACAGTGACAGATGACATAGCTGCTATCGTGTCGTGATGCCCGATCCAGTCTGATTTGCCCGACTAATCCCTGAGCTTTTCACGTTCCAGGCTAACGTTCTGAGGTGACCAAGACACCCCGGTTCCAGGTTTCGGAAGGGGTATGCACTCTTATTAGTCACGGCGAGCGGTTCGATTTCTTGGACAAGCTAACTCCTGTTCCGGTGTGGAACTCTGTGTTTTGAGATTCGGTCGACATGCTCCATGGGATTAGTATCGCAGTCTGAGGATTGATCCGAGTGTGAGAATTATGGAGATGGATGTTGGTTGCATATGTTGACTCGAGGGATGCTTGGTTATGTGAAATATTTGTTATATGTGCTATACATGCTACTTGATGTATCTGTTTACTATGTTACTATTGCTGTTCCAGCTTATATGCATTGTATTCTTATCTCCCTGTCTTTTCTCTATTCGTTTGTTTCCGTTTTTCGCTTATGTGAAGACGAGGAGCCTGCTGCTTTTGACGATGGATGAAGGGGGAGCACCCCTTCATCATGTCAGTACCGAGGATGCTAGTGCTGGGCTGATCGAGATCATCTATCACGATGATAGAGGGTGGCATGTGGACCCCTCGACTTTTCTGAAGGTCTACACAGGACCAGTGAGCATACTGTTTAGAGGATGGGCGTCACACAGAGAGGACATTTTGGGACCTTATAGAGTCGTCCAATTTTTACCCTTCACACAGATGTGGCAACGGCTGAGACGCCATTAGCAAGACTACATTTGGGCAGCACCAGCGACATCACAAGCTTCCAGCTGGAGAGGCTTCGTTCTGTGAGGACAGCGGAGGAGGACGGAGTAGTACTTAAGGACCTACCGGAGGCGTAGGGTGGTGGTGTCGAGTTCGTTGTCTGAGTATGAGCCATTGTTGACTTATAGGCATACTCATGGCGAGGGTCAGGTAGTTCAGGGCATCCGCACCACTGATGGTGGATGTCTGCCAGTGCGTCTAGGTAATGAGCTGAGTGCTTTTATATGTATTTTTGAGAGATTGGCGGGTAGTGCTAGCGAGCTGGGAGAGCTCTTTTTGGTTTCTTTTGATGTACTTGTTTTATCCTTACAGGTTTTATGTACAGCTTGGATGTATATATACAGTATCTCAGTGCCCTACTGATGAGGCCACTTTTATGCATGGTTTATGTATGGTTATATTTTATTTGCGCTTTACTCTAATGTTCATTAGTACCTTTTCCGTGCGCGTTGTATGTTTTGTTTTCTTTGCTTCCACTATGTTCCTTGAATAACGCGCTAACATTATAATACGGTTAAGGTATAGATATTAATATAAGGTTGGGACTAATGGGATTATCCTCCTTCGTAAGGAGGGTCGTGTCGGGTATTTTCATATTCTCTGCTCATTTTGGAAAACTTTTTTTTAAGCAATATTTTTTTTATAAGTCAAAATATATTGAAGAGAATACAAGGGCTACTCTAACCCAATACAAAAGTGATCCACCAAACGAAAGAAAATAGAGTAGCATGCAAATGCATCACAATGAGGGTAGTCATCCCAACTATGTTGGCACCACCAACCCCAACAATCATTTGCTGCACACTACTGAAAATAAAAAACAATGATCTAAACCACCAAAACAGTCCCCCCTAAAAAGGTACTAAGCACCAAACAAACCACATCCATATCACATTAAAAACAAGAAGCCCCATTTAACTAGTCCAACACTTCATATGCTAAAAGCTAATCAAACTCGAAAAGTTAAAAATTCGGTTGACAGCAGCACACCAAGCCCACATAGCCGCCTGAAGCAAAAACTCCTGCACCAGGAACAGTGACCAAAACACAAAGGAGGTGCACCAACAATGGATGATGCAATAAAGAAGAATCATTAAGAAGCTCATCATAAGCATCTTGTAAAGAGTCAAAGTTAGATACCTCATCTTCGTCCGACTCATCGTCCGAAGTATCATTGGCCATCAGGAAGAGATTGGATGTAGGAGGGCTCCTCTGTCTGTAGAAGGCATCTAAGGTTGCCAGCTTCTTCTTTGCAAGCTGGAACTGCAACACCATCTCTAATCTTTGTTGATCCAAGGCATTCATGAGACACCAATTAGCATGAGCATTCAAGGAGTACCTTCTAACATCTTCGTCCGTCCAATCAGCTTCGGGCTTAGACGTTGTTGAGCTATCTTCAAGCATTATTGTTGGACGATGATCACCGTCAATGAATAAATTCCATAACTCAAAGTTTTGAGCTTAGACGTATATTTGAAACACAGATCTCCAGTAAGGATAGTCAGTTCCATTGAAAATGGGTGGAACATTCCAGCCTCTTTCAAGAGTTACTTCCTGAGTTCTTTCTTCGGGAACAAGTTGTTCATTGTCTGAGGAGTCTTCTTTTTGCGCATTTGACCAAATACAGAGGTTTGTTTCCTCATTTGCTTCTTCTTCTTCTTCTTCAGAAGAAGAAGAATCAAGGTCTTCCCAAGTGGCCATAAAGTTCTTCTTCTTCTTTTTCAAGAACTTCTTCTTGTCCTTTAACATAGGACAATCAGCTTTGAAGTGGTCTAGTTTGTTGCACTCGAAGCAGACCATCTGACCTTTGTCTTTGGACTCAACATGGTCGTTGAAATTTTTCTTCTGGAATGGCCTTCTTTTTAAGCCATTTTGATTTCTCCACATGTTTTGAATCTTCCTGGAGATGAAGGATAGCTTGTCATCATCTTATGTTTCATTATTAGATTGATCAACATCATCGCTTGACTCATCAGCTTTTAAAGCCTTTGAGTTGTTGGATTTTTGAGCTCTTAAGGCAATCCCTTTGTTTTTATTTCCTGGATTGTCAAGACTGAGCTCTTGCTCATGTACTTGTAACGTACCCACCAGATCATCCAAGGTCAAAGTAGAGAGATCTTTGACTTGGGTGATTCCAGTAACAAGTGGCCTCTACTCCTGAGGCAAGCTCTTAAGGATTTTAGAGATATTCTCCTTGGTAGTATAGCCTTTCCCAAGGGACTTCAAGTTATTGATGATCGTCTGAAAACGACCTATCATTTCCAGGATGGACTCTCCTTCAGCCATAGTGAACATCTCATATTGGCCAACCAGCATGATAATTTTTGAATCTTTCACCTTGGTAGTCCCCTCATAGAGATTTGACAAGGCATCCCAGATTTTTTTAGCTTATTCACATGCGTTAATCTTCTAGAATTCGTCTGGACTTAAGGCGCACATCAAAGCATATATTGATTTGTGATTTTGTTCCATTTTAGCTCTTTCAGCGTCAGTCCACTCTTCTACATCTTTTTCTGAACCATCAGCATTGAGACACACGTTTCGACCATTTGTTATTCTGGCCCAGAGAGTAGAGTTTGTACTTAGGATGAATCCTTTGATTCTCTCCTTCCAGTAGAGATATTGAGTTCCGTTAAAGAATGGAGGTCTGGTCATGGAAGTGTCTTCCATAACTGGCTGACTCCCGCTTGGCATGCCTTGTTTTGCCATGTATGCTTTAGGATCTTTCCTCTAACATGGCTGAGTGCACAACCCAAAGGTTGATCTCTGATACTAATTGAAGGAACCTGTTTGAAACACAAGAATCGGGGTTGAATTGTGTTTCCTAAGTTTTTAAAAACTTTTTCGCGATCAGATATATTTTCACAATGGGTTGGACGCAAATATGTTAATGGACGCATAGAACGTGTACAAGCAAAGGTTAGACGCTCGCTGTGAATGTTTTCTTTTAAAGAAAAACGCGTTAAGAAAACAATTCAATCCCAAAGAGTTAGTTATAAGCAAAATAAAACAGATATAAAGGAAAGAAGAAAGGCACAAAAATATTATCCTGGTTCACTCTTCACCAAAAAGGTACGTCCAGGCAAGTATTCAACACTTCTTCAGGCGAGTATTCAACACCTCTTCGGGCAACTCCAACTATTCTTTTACAGACATGCCTCTTCAGGCTCAACCACTAATGGTTTGAAAAGAGTTTTGTCCCACTGATTCACTATGTGTCAAGGTTTGAAACTAAAGCACAGAACTCAGAAAACAATATTCAACTCTACACAGATAGTGATATAATGTAAACTCAGAAAGAGCTAGTAAGCTTTTGTTTTCTTTTGATTGCTTGTGATTGCGTTTGCTTGTATGCTTGTGTGTGTCTCTACCCTTTGCTTCTTCAGAGATGAAGGTATTTATAGCCTTGATTCTTTGAGTACACTTGAAACTTCAACGGATGGCAAAAGAGCCGTTCTAATTGAGCATTAAATGCATTATCCCGTTGAGTCTGATAACTTGTGTGAGGTCTTCTGAAAAGCAAAGTAGACTATCAGGTTGATAGCTTAGAATGGCACTGACATCTTTTCCTTGTACCAAAAGTTGCCTTTTGTCTTTCCTTTTGGAGATAGTCAAATCTTCGTGTCAGGAACAGACTGTCTCCAGCGCATTTAATGGTACGAAGATTACAAGGAATATTTGTCTAAAGGATATAAGACTTTTACACGAAGAATAATAAATTCAAACTGTTATAAGTACAAGTTCACGCTAATTTAAAGTCCAGATTATAAAAACTGATGGACTAATACATTAGACTATGTAAAAGAAACTTTTACTGAAGGGAGTCTTTGGACTCAAATAAAATATTAAAGCTTTTAGTCCAGCGTGAGCCAGAAACTAGGCTTTGGACGAACTATAAGTCTTTGGACTTAGAATTTCCTGCACACTTAAGATAAACGCATTAGTCCATAACAAATCTTTGTTCACTTAAATTAGTCTTTTGTTAGCATCAAAATCTTTAGGAGTTTATGGACCATAACCACTTTGGTTCCAACAATGAATGTCTAAATGCACATGTCTCATGCCATTATGCGTAACATGCTTCCAAAGCACAATCATTCACCTTTAATCAAGTACCAAACACTTACTTTCAAAAAGAGTAACAATGTCCATTATCGTCCAGATTTTTTATCATGGGCCTAACCACACAATAAAGCCCAACTACCATAATCGTCCTTTCAATCACTTATTCGTTAATCTTGTCATGATCATAGAAAATTAATCATTATGAATTTTCTTGTTTTATGCTAATAATGCTTAGTTCATTACTCTGAAGTAATCTAGTCTAATTAGTAAAAACCCTCCTAGAATTAATTAGTAATATCCACCCGAATTTGGTTGGTATTGTAACATCCTCATTTTCATCACCTTAATTAAAGTATGGATGCGTGTATGTTTGTTTGGTAGATACTATCATGTCTTGGAAGTGTGCTTAGAGGATATATTAAGAATATGGATGAATGAGATAAAAGAAAGATGAGTAACACATGACTCTGAGCAGAACGCTCAAGAGGGTAGACGCTCAAGCGTGGCCCTTCTGACCAGTTGACTGGCTGTGATGGGACATAAGTGACACGTGTCAGTTACGCATCGCAGCAGTTACGTGAGGGGCGGTGTCTAGGCAGTGAGGAAACGTCAACGCTCAACAAGCGTTGAGGGAGCCAACACTCAAGCGTTGGGTTAAGTAACGCTAAAGCGTGGACAGCTGAACCTTTTCCTATATATAATTCTTCATTTTCACGGAGGAAGAGTTTTCACTCTTCAAGTTTTACAGAGAGAGCTCGAGGTACAAGGATAGGGGTGAGGTTCCAACTTTGATCCAAGTTCGTGATCCGTTCGTTGATCTGATTCCAGTTCCGATCGTGTTTTTGTGATCAGCGCGACTTTTACTACAACTCTACTGGTTTATTTCTATGATTCAACGAGGGTAAGCTGAGGTTCCGTATCTACCTACATTGTAGCCATACAATGTTCTTTTATGGTTTAAGCTTCTATTCGTAGTTTTACCTTCGTATTAAGGCTAATGCTATAGTCTGCATGTTGTTTCCGCAATTAGGGCAGGTTTGGAAGCTACGTTCGTGATCCTGTAGGTGAAGGGATCCGTGGCTGTGAGGCAAGAAGAAAAGCAAGAAGTGCTCGTTGTGTTGTGACCGTTGCTACATTTACTATCAGGTGGGGAGAAAGAGTTACACAGATCGGGGAGGCAAGAGTAGTCTATATAGCCTTATTGTATGTTTTGTGTGTGTAGGGGAACCCTAAACCCTACGTGAGGTTGAGCCTTGATAGAGTACCTAAACCCTAGGTTTAGTCTACTTTGGGCTATCACCGCTATGTTTGATACCCTAGGTTAGCAAATTTACGATGCATGGTAATATGTGTTGTTATATGCGTACTTGCTAACTGTGATATTTACAATATATGCATGATGAGTTAATGATAAAAGCATGTTTGTAAATCACAATGTTTACTACTTATTGAGCATGCTAATAATGATGAACTGTTGCATTCTATCTGGAAATGTGTTTATGTATGGGATTTGGAGATTTAGTATGTTTAGGGCTTTGACCCCGTTGTCGACGTTTGAGCTGATGATCGAGGTCTGAGGTTATTGTTGGAGCTTGGAGCTCATAAGGTTATGATGGTAGCTTGGAGCTCATATGGTTACAAGTGGAGCTTGGAGCTCGTAATGGTTACAGTTGGAGCTTGGAGCTTGTGTTGCTAAGAGCAAGTTTGCATTTGTTGCGATATCATCTCAAGAGAGATGGGTGACATGCATAGCATATGCATATAATGCCAAGTGGCGAGCCGTATGTCGGAAGGCATAAGAGGTTGGTGCATCGAGTGCGGGTGCGGAAAATGGAAGGGAAGGTCTGTGTGACCTCGGGGATATACTGGACACAGGTGTACCCACATGAGACTGGTATGGTAGCTCCTATCATGTCGTGGCAGTCCTGAGCACGTCCTACTATCCCGACTGAACCCTGAGTCTTTCCAGTTGCTGGTGGATCTTCCGAGGAGGCCCAGTTAACCCTCGCTGTCTGGGACAATTGAGAAGCGATGCACTCTTATGGGTCATGATGAGTGGAATGAATTACCCGAACAAACCAGCTTGTTGTCCGATGGGCGGACGTGAGGTTGCCCTTAGGAGGGTGTTTAGTACCTGCCAACATGCATAGAAAGAGTATGTGTACATCTATCTAGGGAATGACTGTAGTGTGAAGACATTGAGAGATGGTTGTGTTTGCTATATATTTTGCATTCCATCATCCCTGTTATAGATGTGCTGTATATCTTATTTCCCTGTTCTTCTTTGTATGTGTATGGTCGATTTACGAACAGACGATGACCTAGCGGAGGACTAGGATGGACCTGAGGCTACACCCGTTTATCACGGGGGCACATTGGATGCCGGTGCTAGGGTACATTGAGATAGTTTACCATGATGAGGGGGATGGCAGGTGGACCCCCGACCTTTTTGGTTGTTTACATTGAACCTGTTAGCTTGATCTTTCGAAGCGGCACACCACCGTACATGGACATTATAGGACC
This sequence comes from Ammopiptanthus mongolicus, assembly GCA_039655645.1. Lineage (NCBI taxonomy): Eukaryota > Viridiplantae > Streptophyta > Magnoliopsida > Fabales > Fabaceae > Ammopiptanthus > Ammopiptanthus mongolicus. The sequence goes on along the minus strand of CM077349.1, from coordinate 36,081,604 downwards.
TTATCGCGTGTACCAGTTTCTTCATTTCCCTCAGATGTGGCACCCACCGAGGCTGAGAGAACGAGACTACCTACGGGTGGCACCCCAGTCCTCAGCGGTGTCCACTAGGAAAGGCTTCATCTACCGAGGTCAACGTAGACGTACAGAGCAGTACCTAAGGACGGTTCGGAGACGTAGAATAGCCGTGTCTAGTTCCTCTTCCGAGTATGAGCCTATGCAGGTTTATAGGCGTACCCACGGAGAGGGACAGGGTAGTTTAGGGCACCCTCACCACTGATGGTGAAAGCCATCCAGTGCGTCTCTAGGATGGTGTGGAGAGGTTTTGATGTATTTTGAGGGGGGCTGGGGGAGTGCTAGTGAGCTTTATCTTTTGTGAGTTTTTGGAGGTCCTGGATGTATATGTTTTACTTTCAGTTTCTTTATTTATCCTTCACCTGTATATGTACTTAGCCCTACTGATGGGGCCACCGTGTATATTTCAGTACTGTATGTATACGCTTTTGTTTATCCTGTTGCGTTTACTCTGATGTCAAACACGTTTGTGTTCGGATGTATGTTATCGTTTGTTTTAATAAGCACGTAATCGTTAAGACATATACTACGATGGAGCTCTAAGGTTAATGGGATTTCCTCGAGTGGAACTTGTGGACGTCACATTATAGTGGTATCAGAGCAGTTTGGTTCTATCAGGATTGTGGAAGTCGGGGACCAAGATTGTAACATCCCAAAAATCCTATGTCTGTCTTTTAATTATTTGTGTGAATAACTTGATTGAGAACACAATTTGATTAATCTTAATCATAATAATAGTTGATGATTGGAAATTCATATTTGAATTTCAATTATGAGTTTAATAATCACAAAATGTTGTTTTGAGCATGTTGTGTTGTTTTGAGTCGGAACCAGTAAAAATATTATTATTTTAATCGGGATCGCTTCACCTTGGGATGCATGCCAGGGTCGGAAAGTAATCTGGCTCGAGGCCGGAGAATGCTCTAGCCCAGAGCCGAGAGTGGTTCATGACTGCTTTTCACGTTTCCCTAAACTCTATAAACCTTTGGTTAATAACCTATCATCCTTACCTTTTATGGAAAATCAATTTAATCATTTTTGGTTAATCTTGCTACTTTTGATGAGGAGTCAACAAGTATCTCCCTTTTTAATCCTTAGCCCTTGGATTACTTACACAAATTCCCATCAAATTGTCAATAACTCATCAACCAAGAATATAGTCATAAACACATCAACTTAACTTTGGTATCCATTTTGCTAAGGCCATTCGGCCATGACACTCCAAAACCCCCCCTTCCATTTGCTTTTTACTCATCCAAAGGATTAAACACATCATTTCTCAAGTTCTTGAAGAATTCTCTCTTCTCTCTCTAAGCTCTCATATTCGGTCATCACCCAAACATCAACCTCCAAACTTCATCTTTTAATTCTAAGACCATAGTTGTTCTTATCTTAGCCTCCAAATCATCTTTGATGAAGAAAGTTTTCTCTTTGAAGCAACTTGGTTCTTGAACCTCAAGAACACCAACCTTGTTCTTCATATGTTCTTCACTAAGTAAGTCTCTAGTCTTACTTTTCTCTTCATATCTTTGCTTAGAATCATGAAACAACTTCTTCTAGTTCATGATTTTTGTGAAACAAGTTCAAGATCTTACCTTTTCTCTCTATCTAGGTTTCGGCCAGTTTCTTTTCTTGGAGCTTGGAGTTTTGCTCATCCTAAAGATCTTCATTAAAGTAATGGGGGGAGTGAACCATATCACACCACATTGGTGGTGGTGAAAATGGTTTATGGGTTTGGTTTGGGGAAAACCCTAAACCAAGGGTTTTGCCACTTTATCTATTTGGTTCTCTATGAGAACAAGGTTGTAATATTTATTTGTGGCATGATTTGTGTTCATTGATGTGTTTGAATGGTTGAAAATAACTTTTATGTGTGGAAAAACCCTAACCTAGGGTTCCTCCATCTTTTTGTTGAAAAGAATTTACGAAAATATGATTTTCGGATTTGACCTTATGTGAGTCATTTCGTTTTTTCTCTCAACCTAGACCTTGGATTTTAAAAATTGTTTTTTATCCTGAAACTAGACATCCTGGGATTCATTTAGAGCACAAGTTTCGTGTGGTTTCATGGAGATTTGACCTTTAAAAATCTGTTTCAATCTAAGCCTAAATTTCTGTCTTGGATTCTGACTACAGTGGCTTATTTCGTGAAAATGTACTAACTCGTTTACTCTTTGTGAAAATGAATTTTATAGCCAAAAATTAGACATCCTAATCTTTCATATGAGTCCTCATTTGCTCAAATTCGAGTTCGTTTGGTCAATCAAATGTTTGTCACAAGTTGATGCTTGAAATGCAGAAATGTTTTGTATACGGGTTTTGGTGTTGATTTTTGGAATTGTATGTTATGTTGTTGGTGTGACTATTTGTGTTTGAGTGTTAGTGTTGAAAATCATTTTGGCATGGTGAAAAACTATTCTTAGGCTCAAGACCTAAGGATGATATTTTTGAATGATGAAAATGTTCATGCTTTCAATACTTGATGAAATGACTATATGTTGAAATGATTTTCATGATGCTAGAATGTTGTTGGATGACATATATTTTGTTGAAAACTACCATGTGTGGTTCGGCCTTGTTGATTTAAAAAGGGAAGCCAAAGCTTCTATGTTCAAGTAATGGTGTAATGGACTTAAATGGTTCAAAGAAGACAAAGAAAATTAAAAAGACCTACCTTACTTACATGGAGGCATTCGGCCATACCATAGTAACTAGGGCTAGGAACCTAAAATGTTGATGTTTAGGGGTTTAATGTGTTCATACTAAGGTATAATGGAAATAGAAATTAAAAAGGTTTTCTAAGAAATCAAGTTTTGGTTCTAAAGAACCAAGTATTGGAAAATGAGTATCTTTGGAGTTATAAGAAAAGTATTTTAAGGATAGGGAACTTGATGGTGATCAACCACCTATTCTAACATGTTGTTTTAAGGAAAAGATTTTCACGAAACAAAGAGTTTTCCAAATGATTCATGTGGTTTCCAAAGGTTTTGGTTAGTAAACCTACTTTCAAGAGAAATGAGAATTCTTGTAACTGTTTTATTTAAAACAATGAGTCTTTGCACTACTATGATTAATTTTGGAATCTTACAAAACAAATGAGTTATAGTTTTCATTTGAAAATGAAAAGGTGATTTAAAGAAAGATATGTTTTCCCTTTTTAAGCTAAGTAAAGGAAATAAGTATTATTTCAAAGGAAGGTTTACGTTAGTTTGGCAAAAGACAAGGTACTATGTATCTTGGGATTTTGGATACCTTACGAGTATATGTATGGAGTTTTTGAAAACTATGTTTGATAAAGGAGATTTCATGAACCAGTTTACCACCAAAGAAAGTATTTTGAAGATCTTACTATAGTAGCGTAATTATGTATTATCTTCAAAAGGGAAATTCAATGAGTTCCATAATGAATTCACAAAGACTAAATAAAAGATATGCACCTATACCTTGTGGTCATCGAAAACCATGTCCCACACCCTTGATGATTTAGGTCATCTAAGGATCCATAATACTTAACCACAAAGAGTTACTTATACAAAATAAGTAATGTTTCCTTTGATAGGTAAGTGAGAAGATATGATGAAGGAATCCTTATGGATTCTGTTTTCCATAATACGCTTAGGATATGGAATAACATGTCATAAGACTTGAACATCGTTTTCCGAACGACAGACTTGTACGCGGACGCAAGGAATGGAACCAAGAATGGGCGACTGATGGCGAGTCGTGTGGATGTGGGTCCCGTAGGGGTGCCCTGTGATTTATCAAGAGATAAACGTCATGCTGCAGTAATGATGAATTACTTGTTTTGGTGTTGTGACATTGTCTTGACATGCATGCGCATCTGTGCATGAGTTAGGCGTTATGCCTAGGAGTTGAGCTTACACCTTGGTGCGGGTATGATTGTCTGAGGTTGCGATCTTGAGGATCTTGGGAACGTTGGGGGCTGGGGAGGACACATGTGGCCAGAGAGCAGCTCCTCTGTGTCATGGTTACCCATCGAAAACACTGACGTCTTGACTTAATACCAGGCAAATCATGATTTCGGTAAAGAATATCTGACGTGAGCCGTTATAGCAATTGCGATCTTTGATGTGGCACTGTGGGGCTGAGATAACGTAGACAATATTCTCTCAATCACTCACTCCAGTTATGTTTAGCTCTATGGAGTAGGGGTCAGAGTCTTACCCTTGTTGCATATGGCATTGAGTCATGTATATCGCATTGCATTGCATGACTGTTGATGGATACATTTTTATGTTATACATTATTATCTTGTGTTGATGATGTCTTATGTTGTTGATTGATTTATATGAGATATTGACATGTATGATATGCATGATTAATATGTCATTATCTTATGTGTCATACTATTTTTACTTCTACCATGTGTTGTGTTGATGAATGGGAATCTCACCTCATGACTTTGTATTGCATCGTTGTATGCTTCTCTGGTGGTCTCCCAAGAAGGTCGTGATACCGAGATTCTACCCGGCACTTCAAATGCATCTCTCTGTGGAACTTCCCAAGGGTTTCTACAGTTAGACACCTACTCATGATGGGCTTCTAGCAACGTACATATGGAGAGCGACACTCATCATCCACATCGGTCGCAGAGGAAGGGTTCTTAACCGCTTCACCGCTTGTCTTATGTCGTTTGCCGTTAAGACTGTGGTCATAAGTGAAACGCTAGTTGAGTTTTTTCACCGGAGTGTTCAGTGCCTTCTCCCTCTGTTAGGGATATGCCGCTTGTTAGCAAAGTTGCTTATAGGTCAACTTTTGCGATGTCTTCCATAGGAACGCTAGTAGTAGTCCCTGCTAGGATTCTTGCTAGGCCTCGTTTGACGGGTCCTAATAGAAAGGCAAGAAGTGAGGAGATTAGGAGAGAGGTGATCTATCTATGCCTTCCTATTCCTTTCACTTGTCTATCCGTAAAGGAGAAGTCAAAGGACGTATTCAGCGATTGATCCGAGGAATGTCTTCCCGTGTAGTCTGTTGTCGGTCAGTGTAGAGTGTCAGAGTGTTTGTACCTTCTTTTTTTTTTTTTTTTTTTCTTTTGTGGAGCTGCATCTCCAAGTATCTTGTGTTTAGGAGCTGCGTCTCCAATTCTTTATGTTGAGTCTGTATCTTTCTACTTTACAGTTAGAGGTGGAAGGTTTCAGAGTGGTCGAGGACCTTACCAAAGGCCAACCCAGAAGACAGGAGATGCTGGAAGTCAGAGACCAAGTGCAACTCAGGGGTTGCAAGGATATTATAAGTGTGGGGGACCACACATGGCTCGAGACTGCATAAGCCAAGTACCCGGGAGAACTATGACTTGTTATGCATGCGAAAAGCCGGGACACATGGCTAAGGACTGCAAGCAAGGGAATGTTAGACCATCTGGAGTAGCTGGACAAACTGCAAGGCCACAAGCCACAGGGAGAGTGTTTGCCGTGAGGGGAGCTGAATCCTCTCGCTGCCAGGATTTGATTCCAGGTAAGTGTTTAGTTTCAGGCAAGCTCTTATCTATGTTGTTTGATTTGAGGGCTACCCATTCGTTTATTTCTTTGGAGTGCATGGATCACTTAGGGTTACCAATTTCTTCTTTACCATATGACCTTACTATTACCACACCCACAGGTGATTCGTTGACTACCCTATTTGTATGCTTGAAATGCTCTATCACAATAGAAAACAGACATTTCTTTATTGACCTGGTCTGTCTGCCTATGCCTGCCTATGCAGCAGATCGATGTTATCTTAGGCATGGATTGGCTTTCGGCTAACCATGTGATATTGGACTGTTCAAACAAACCTTTTGTTTTTCTGAGCAATTTGGATTGACGCTTGCTAATGAAAGTATCCCGAAAGGTACACAATCTGGAGAGTGCATGGTGTTGTTCTCCTTGGAAACGAAGGAAACTCCGAGCGCGGGAGCGTTACCGGTTGTGAAGGAATTCCCGGAGGTGTTTCCGAATGATGTTCCAGGGTTGCCACCGGAGAGAGAAAGAGATCGAGTTCGCTACAGATCTTGTACCAGGAACTGGACCTATTTCTATAGCACCTTATCGAATGTCTCCAATAGAGTTAGCGGAGTTGAAGAAACAGTTAGAGGAGATGCTAGGCAAGGAGTTCATCAGACATAGCACGTCGCCATGGGGAGCTCCGGTACTGTTCGTCAAGAAAAAGGATAGAAGTTCAAGGTTATGTGTGGACTATCGTCAGCTAAACAAAGTGACGATAAAGAACAAGTACCCGTTACCAAGGATTGATGGTTTGATGGATCAGTTGAGGGGAGCAATTGTGTTTTCCAAGATCGACCTGCGATCTGGTTACAATCAAATCAGGGTCAAGAAGAAGGATATACCGAAGACTGCTTTTCGAAGTCGGTAGGGGCACTATGAGTATTTGGTTATGCCATTTGGTGTGACTAATGCTCTGGCCGTGTTCATGGACAACATGAATGGGATATTCCGCTCGTTCCTAGATAAGTTTATTGTCGTGTTTATCGATGACATCCTTGTTTACTCTCCGAGTAAAGAGGAACATCATGAGCATCTTCGAGTGGTGCTGCAAGTGTTAAAGGATAGACAGTTGTATGCAAAGATATCTAAGTGCAAGTTCTGGCTAGAAGAAGTACAATTCCTAGGACACGTGATCAATAAGAATGGAATCACGGTGAATCCTGCTAAGGTTGAAGCAGTGGTTAAGTGGGAAAGCCCGAAGTCTGTAAGCGAGGTTCGCAGTTTCCTTGGTTTGGTGGGCTACTACAGAAGGTTCATTGAGGGATTTTCTAAAGTTACGTTGGCTATGACGTAGTTGACAAGAAAGAGGAAGACGTTTGAGTGGTCGAAAACTTGTGAGCAAAGTTTCTTGGAGCTGAAGCGGAGGTTGACCACGTCGTCGGTGTTGGTTTTGCCAGATTCGTCAGGACATTTTGATGTATATTGTGATGCATCGCATCAGGGATTAGGTTGTGTTCTCATGCAAGAAGGCAGAGTAGTGGCGTATGCCTCCAGGCAGTTAAGAGTTCATGAACGGAACTACCCGACTCACGATCCAGAGCTAGCTGCGATAGTGTTTGCTCTGAAGATATGGAGACACTATCTGTATAGTGCTAAATTCAGCGTATTTAGCGACCATAAGAGCCTGAAGTATTTGTTCGACCAGAAGGAGTTGAACATAAGGCAAAGAAGGTGGATGGAATTCATAAAAGATTATGAGTTCAACCTGCAATACCATCCAGGCAAGGCGAATGTTGTAGCAGATGCGCTTAGTAGGAAGTCCCTACACGTATGGAGATCGGATTTGTGTGTCTCCAAATAGCGAAGTTAAGGATATGATCTTAGAGGAAGCACATAAGAGCATCTTGAGTTTCCATCCAGGGGCTACTAAGATGTATCAGGATCTGAAGAAGTTGCTCTGATGGCAGGGATGAAGAAGGAAGTAGCAGCTTATGTCCTATCCTGCTTGGTGTGTCAGAAGGCAAAGATTGAGCACCAGAAGCCTGCGGGATTGTTTCAATCATTGGATGTTCCGGAGTGGAAGTGGGACAATATTGCAATTGACTTCGTTTCTGGTTTACCAAGAACTATGAAGAGGTGTGATGCAATTTGGGTCGTCGTAGATAGAATGACAAAATGTGCTCATTTCTTATCTATCAACCAGAACTATTCTCTAGATAGGTTGACTCAGATTTACATCAGGGAGGTGGTGCGTCTGCATGGTGTGCCTTCAAGTATTATCTCGGACCGAGACTTGAGGTTTACTTTGAGGTTCTGGAGAAGTTTGAACGGAGCATTGGGAACTTAGTTAAGGTTGAGTTCTACTTATCATCCCCAAACAGATGGTCAGTCAAAACGGACGATTCAGTCGTTGGAAGATCTGTTAAGAGCAGGTGTGTTGGAACACACAGGAAGTTGGGAAAAATTTCTTCCTTTGATTGAGTTTACCTATAATAACAATTACCACTCAAGTATTGGGATGGCACCTTATGAAGCGTTGTATGGTAGAAAGTTTAGGACTCCGTTATGTTGGTTTGAGACTGGAGAGAATCAGTTGTTAGGTCCTGAGTTGGTGCAACGGACAACAGAACAAGTTAAGTTAATTCGGGAAAAGATGAAGGTCGCAAGGGATAAGCAGAAGAGCTACGCTGATAAATGAAGGAGACCTTTAGAGTTCCAACAGGGAGACCAAGTATTTTTTAGAGTTACTCCAAGGGCTGGTATTGGCAGGGCAATTCAATCCAGAAAGCTAACACCCAGATTTATAGGACCATTTCAGATTCTTCGCTGAATTTGTCCAGTAGCTTACCAGATAGCCTTACCACCTAACTTGTCAAAACTCCATGACGTCTTTCACGTATCCCAGCTTAGAAAGTATTACCTTGATCCGTCACATGTGCTAGAGCCTGAATCAATCCAACTAAGAGAGAACCTTGAATATGAGGCTTTACCTATTCGAATAGTGGATAGAAGGATCAAGGAGCTTCGTGGCAAGCAAATTCCCTTGGTGAGAGTGGAATGGGACCCAACGACCGGAGATTTAACATGGGAAAGAGAAGCTCAGATGCGCCAATAGTACCCGTCATTGTTCACAGGTATGAATGAGGAATTTCGAGGACGAAATTCATTTTTAAGGGGGGTGGAGATATAACATCCTCATTTTCATCACCTTAATTAATGTATGGATGCGTGTATGTTTGTTTGATAGATACTATCATGGCTTGGAAGTGTGCTTAGAGGATATATTAAGAATAAGGATGAATGAGATAAAAGAAGGATGAGGAACACGTGACTCTGAGCAGAACGCTCAAGCGTGGACCAGGAGCACGCTCAAGCATGTGAACGCTCTAGCGTGGAGAAGGTGGAAGCTCAAGCGTGGCCCCTCTGACCAGTTGACTGGCTGCGATGGGACATAAAGTGACACATGTCAGTTACGCGTCGCAACTGGCACGTGAGGGGCGATGCCTTGGCGGTGAGGAAACGTCAACGTTCAAGCATTGAGGGAGCCAATGCTCAAGACAATGGAACCTTTTCCTATATATGGTTCTTCATTTTCACAGAGGAAGAGTTTTCACGCTTCAAGTTTTACAGAGAGAGCCCGAGGTACAGGGACAGGGGTGAGGTTCCAACTTTGATCCAAGTTTGTGATCCGTTCGTTGATCCGATTCCAGTTCCAATTGTGTTTTCGTGATCAGCGCGACTTCTATTACAACTCTACTGGTATATTTCTGTGATCCGACAAGGGTAAGCCGAGGTTTGGTATCTACCTACATTGTAGCTATAGCTTCTATTCGCAGTTTTAGCTTCGTATTAGGGCTAATGCTATAGTCTGCATGTTGTTTCCGTGATTAGGGCAAGTTTGGAAGCTACGTTCGTGATCCCGTTGGTGAAGGGATCCGCGGCTGTGAGGCAAGAAGAAGAGCAAGGAAGTGCTCGTTGTGTTGTGACCGCTGCTACATTTGCTATCAGGTGGAGAGAAAGAGTTACACACGTCGGGGAGGCAAAAGTAGTCTATATAACCTTATTGTATGTTTTGTGTGTGTAGGGGAACCCTAAACCCTACGTGAGGTTGAGCCCTGATAGAGTACCTAAACCCTAGGTTTAGTCTACTTTGAGCTATCACCGCTATGTTCGATACCTTAGGTTAGCAGATTTACGATGCATGGTAATATGTGCTATTATATGCGTACCTGCTAACTATGATATTTGCAATATATGCATGTTGAGTTAATGATAAAAGCATGTTGGTATATTGCTATGTTTACTGCTTTATTGAGCATGCTGATAATGATGAAATGTTGCATTCTATCTGGAAATGTGTGTATCTATGGGATTTGGAGATTTAGTATGTTTAGGGCTTTGACCTCGTTGTGGACGTTTGAGCTGATGATCGAGGTCTGAGGTTATAGTTGGAGCTTGGAGCTCATAAGGTTATGATGGGAGCTTGGAGCTCATATGGTTACAAGTGGAGCTTGATGCTCGTAATGGTTACAGTTGGAGCTTGGAGCTTGTGTTGCTAAGAGCAAGTTTGCATGTATTGCGATATCAGCTCAAGAGAGATGGATGACATGCATAGCATATGCAGATAATGGCAAGTGGCGAGCCATATGTCGAAAGGCATACGAGGTTGGTGCATAGGAGTGCGGGTACGGAAAACAGAAGGGAAGGTCTGTGTGACCTCGGGGATATACTGGACACAGGTGTACCCACATGAGACCGATATGTTAGCTCCTATCGTGTCATGGCGGTCTTGAGCACGTTGTACTATCCCAACTAGACCCTGCGTCTTTCCAGTTGCCGATGGATCTTCTGAGGAGGCCCAGTTAACCGTCGCTGTCTAGGACAGTTGAGCGACGATGCACTCTTATGGATTACAATGAGCGGAGCAGATTATCGGAACAAACTAGCTTGTTGTCCGATTTGCGGATGTGAGGTTGCCCTTAGAAGGGTGTTTAGTACCGGCCGGCATGCATAGAAAGAGTATGTGTACATCTAGCTAGGGTACGACCGTAGTGTCAAGACATTGAGAGATGGTTGTGTTTGCTATATATTCTGCATTGCATCATCCCTGTTATAGATGTGTTGTATATCTTATCTCCCTGTTCTTCTTTGTATGTGTATGTTCGATTTGCGAACAGACGACGAGCTAGCAAAGGACCAGGATGGACCTGAGGCTACACCCGTTTATCACGGGGGCACCGCGGATGCTGGTGCTGGGGGACATTGAGATAGTTTACCATGATGAGAGGGGATTGCAGGTGGACCCCCAACCTTTTTGGCTGTTTACACCGGACCTGTCAGCTTGATCTTCCGAAGCGGCACACCACCGTATGTGGACATCATAGGACCTTATCGTGTGTACCAGTTTCTTCCTTTCCCTCAGATGTGGCACCCACCGAGGCTGAGAGAGCGAGACTACCTATGGTGGCACCCCAGTCCTCAGCGGTGTCCAGCAGGAGAGGCTGTGTCTACCGAGGTCAACGTAGACGTACAGAGCAGTACCTGAAGACAATTCAGAGACGTAGGATAGTCGTGTCTAGTTCCTCTTCCGAGTATGAGCCTATGCGGGTTTATAGGCGTACCCATGGAGAGGGATAGGGTAGTTCAGGTCACCCTCACCACTGATGGTAAGAGCCAGCCAGTGCGTCTCTAGGATGGTGTGGAGAGGTTTTGACGTATTTTGAGAGGGGCTGGGAGAGTGCTGGTGAGCTTTATATTTTGGGAGTTTTTGGAGGTCCTGGATGTATATGTTTTACTTTCCGTTTCTTTATGTATCCTTCGCCTGTATATGTACTTAGCTACTGATGCGGCCACCGTATATATTTCAGTATTGTATGTATATGCTTTTGTTTATCCTGTTGCGTTTACTTTGATGTCATACGCGTTTGTGCTTAGATGCATGTTATCGTTTGTTTTAATAAGCACGTAATCGTTAAGTCATAGTTAATACTACGATGGAGTTCTAAGGTTAATGGGATTTCCTCGAATGAAACTTGGGGACGTAACAGGTATCTAATTGTATAATTCCATGTTATGCTCTATATGAGTATTCCTAGTTAAATCCTTAACCATAGTCATTTTTTTGTGGCATAATTTAAGTTTCACTTTTGTCCTTAATTATTTCTAAATCACTTACTAATAATTCTTTTCCTTACCTTGAATCACAAATGGGCCTATTCTTACATTTAGGCCCAATTCCAACTTACTGTCATTTATCCTTCATCTCCCAATTGTCATAGTAAACCTAAGTACTTAGAATCATACTCAGTTCAGTTACTATTTATTAGTCTCTTCTTGTTACTTAATCTAGCTACCTATTTAAATCTTTCTAAGATTCATTATGGATAATAGGGAGTCTTAATTATGGGTTGATTTTCCTAGGTTCAATCATGACTTATTCTTTTTCCATGGTCAAATTCTTAACTACCTTTACTTATGAACCTATCTAGAATTTAATCTGTCCAAAGTCCTCATCAAAATCTTTCTCTTTACCAATTCAATTTAATATCACCTAAATCCCATAATCATACAAGTGGATGAATTAAATTAATTTCAATCATCCTTCCTATTCACGGCCTAGATTACTACTAATAAAATTTAAGATTGCATCTCTTTGATTGGCGTGTGATTAATTATTGCTTCTACACATTATGGTCAACATACTTTATTATTAATTAATCAATTAATATATTTTTGAAGATCTCCACTTTGTAAGTACTAAAGCATCCCCAAAGTCCTTTTTTTCAAATTAATTCTGAAGTCATTGTCATCATTTATTTGTACCATCTACTCATCAAATCCCTTATCATAAAATTAACACATGCATTGGGACATTGGTCCTTTTAGTTTGATCGGAAATTGATCAGTGGCTTAGAGCCTTACATTTGTTTAATTTTAACCTAAATCAAGGCAATCCAATCATCAACAACATAATTCAATTATTAATCATCAACCAAATATCGTGATCAAAACCCACGTCAATTAATTACAAAGATAGGGCTTTTAACCCTTAAACAATCAATCGTATAGTCCTTAAAAAATAGTGGACTATAAGAATCAAATTCGGGCACCAAAAAGTCCCTAAAAACCACATTTTGATGGATTTTCATCCATCATAAAAATTCTAGTTCAATAAAATCCGAAAATCAACCAAAGTTCAATAAAAATTCTTGTGCAGCGTGCCCTGTGATAATATGGCCCAAATAGTCTATAGAAGTCACACCAAAGTTACATTTAGATAGTTTAGCAAAATACTGATGAGTAAACAAGAGATGTAAAATCTGCTGTAAATGAGTTAAATGATCAGACCATGTATGACTGTATACGAGTATGTCATCAAAAAATACCAAGACGAATTTCCGTATGAAAGGGCGTAAAAGGTCATTCATGGCCGCTTGAAAGGTGGATGGTGCATTGGTGAGGCCAAAAGGCATCACTAAGAACTCATAGTGACCATCAAATGTCCGAAATCCTGTTTTAGGAATATCCTCTTTAGCCAGCCGTATTTGGTGATACCCGGAGCGTAGGTCGATCTTAGAGAAGTAGTGAGCCCCATTGAGCTCATCCAGGAGCTCATCAATTGTAGGAATCGGGAAGTGATCCCTAATAGTGATTGCATTGAGAGCTCGATAATCCACACAGAAGCGCCAGGACCCGTCCTTCTTTTTGACTAAGAGGACCGGTGATGAGTAGGGGCTTGTGCTAGGGCGTATGATGCCCTCTTTCAACATATCTGCAATGAGGTGGGTCATAGCCTTTTTTTGAAAGTGTGGGTAGCGGTAAGGCTTGATGTTAACAGGGGTGGAATCAGGTCGCAGGTATATGTGGTGGTCGTGGGGGCGATTTGGGGGTAGGCCGTGAGGAAGGGTGAATATGTAGGCATATTGGTGTAGGAGGTTGACTAAGTCGGGTGCGTAGGAGTCTAGGATATGGTGATCTTCGATAGTCAGGGAAGTATGGTCAAGGGTTTGGAGGGTAGGTTGTGTGGAGGGCAGCATGGTGATAGTGTGGAGGGTGGCCACTGCATCAGTGGTCAGCATTCTGTTAACTTGAGGAAATGTTGCAAGGGCAAGGGTGGGGGCTAGCATACCCGTGAGAGTAATGAGGGACCTATTATGATAGAATTGCATAGATGGAATCTTGTAGTCAGAAACAAAAGGGCCCAAGGTTTGTAGCCATTGCACACCAAGGACAACATCGGCACCTTGGATAGGAAGCAAGTATAAAGAAACCGTGAAAGTATTTTGGTGAACCACCAAAGGGACATCTGAAGAGTATCCTGAACAATGAAGATGGTCACCATTCCCCACCATAACAGAAAATGGGGAAAGGGGCTGTATAGGTAAGCCCGTAAACATAGCAACACGGGGCTGGATAATGTTGTGAGAACTTCCAGTGTCCACCAAAACCGAAACACTGTGGCCGAGAATATGAGCCTGAAACCGCAAGGTACGAGGGGATGGGTGACCAGCCAAAGCTTGCATTGATAAGTGAAACTGGTCAGGGTGAGGGTCCGGGTGAGGCATGGGTATATCGTGGTCTTGGGTAGAGGTATTAGGGGTGGTTGTGAGGAGTGTAGAAGGCATAGGTGGTAGGTCATTGGTGAGCAGAAACAGGTCATCGGAAGAAATGGGTTCGGGAACAGGGTCAACTTTCGGTGTGAGCAGTAGTAAAAACTGCCTGGACTTGCAACGATGTCCAGGGTGGAAACGCTCATCGCAATTAAAACAGAGGCCCTTGACCCGACGAGCATCCAGTTCAGCGTGGGAAAGCTGCCGTATAGGAAAGGAAGGTTTGGGACTAGGTGGTGCAGGGAGGGCCAAGCGGTTAGGGGGAGTGGGTAGCAGGGGGGAGGTGGCCGAGGGGGGAGGGTCGCGGTGCGGAGGCTAGTAAGGGTCGCGTAGCCTGCAGTTTGGACTCAATCAATTTGGCCAGTCCAATGGCTTGGCTGATGGATGTTGGAGCCAAAATTGCCAGTTCATTCTGGATCTCCAAGCGCAACCTAGAGATGAAACAGTCGAGGATCGCATGGTGTGGAAGGCCGATGACCCTGTTGCATAAACGCTCAAAATCGCGTTGGTAGTCCGACACCGTCGCGATCTGTCGCAGCTTGAACAATGCTTGTTGATGGTTTTCGAACGCAGAAGGGCCAAATCTGAGTTCAAGTGCGCGGGTGAATTCTGCCCAAGAAGAGAGAAGATGGTTGTTATGCATCCATTGAAACCACCCAAGTGCATCACCGGACATATAGCAAGAAACATGAGAAAGGCTTAGGTGTGGAAGGATGGAATAGTGAGTGAAATACTGATCTGCTTGGAAAAGCCATTCCAGTGGATTAGTTCCATGAAAGGGTTGGAGAAATAGTTTTGGGGGCTTAAGGGGGTGTTCGTCAATGGGAGGTGGTGGTGGAGGGGTGGAGCCAGAGGTTTCTAGTTGGTTTTGGAGAAGTTGGAAGGTATGGAGATAGGATTCATGGCGGGTTTCTTGGCTGGTGCGAAATTCACCAAAGGCAGTGGTGAGGGCGTTGATGGATTCCTGGAGCTGCTGGAGTTCCGTTTGGCTGCGGGTGTTCGTAGTTTCAGGATGAAAGCACCAAAATGTTAAGGTATGAATTATACGGTTTATTCCCAATTAGAGAAGGGAATGGGTTTCCTAAGAAAGGGGGAGAGAGACTAGAATTTCCTGCTAATTTTTTGCCCTTTTCTTCATTCCATTAACGTAGCTAAATAATAAAACTGATTACAACCTCTTTCTTAAACTTAAGGATCTGTGGACACATGTCCTCATCCTCTTTTGCTGAAATCATAAAAATCCTAACTGACTAGTATTCTGGAATATTCTTTACAAGTCAGCAATATTAAATGAAATCATTTAAATGTGCAGGTCTGAATTTGTTCCTTTTGGGCTTGGAAGTGGCGATTGAGGGCCCAATAGTGGCTTTTGCTGGGTCATTTACTGGACTAACCGTATCAGAACCGTATGTAACATGGAGAAAAGAGAAAAATGATTTTAAGTGTGAAAAGATAATGAAAAAAATGAGAAAGAGAAAGAGGGAGATGAAACATATGAGAGAAGAAACAAATTAGCAAATGAGAGTGTGGGGTTGGGGAGGTTCAGGAGAGTGAGGGTGTGAAAGGGAGAGTGGGAAAATATCTTCATCCTATGATGTAGAATTAAGGAGAGTTGATGAAGTGTTATTGATTAAAGGGTGGGAAATAAAGTGAGGGTGTTAAATAAAATTAAAACTATAATGAAAGGTAATTGATGAAGTCCA
This sequence comes from Ammopiptanthus mongolicus, assembly GCA_039655645.1. Taxonomy (NCBI): domain Eukaryota; kingdom Viridiplantae; phylum Streptophyta; class Magnoliopsida; order Fabales; family Fabaceae; genus Ammopiptanthus; species Ammopiptanthus mongolicus. Next base: position 36,065,776 of record CM077349.1, on the reverse strand, counting down.
GTCGTGTAGTATAAGAAAGATGAAAGAGAAATTGTGTTCAAAATTCAAATTTAGAACAAAAGAGTACATTTTGACTTTTCAAAGTGTGTGGGGATTTTTGAATTGGAATAAGAAAAATATTAAGATGTTGGAATTGGGTTTTCGGCTCCGAGCCTAACATTGAACTTGGAATCGGTGTCAGTTTGAACAGACAGAGTTGACACTGATTAAAATATTAAAATTTTATCAGTATTTTCTTCGTATTTTTGGACTCTGGACACATTATCTAACACCTAAAAATATTTATAAACCTGTATGTCTAGTTAAGATCAAATTTTTATTCTCCGGTGACTTTACTAACAATGCTAACTTATATTGTCAGCGGAACCCGAACTGAGCGAAAAATCAAACTTTTTGGCATCAAATTTTTTCTTAAATTATTTCCAATATATCTAATTAATTATTTTAATTTTCTATCAACTTTATAATTTTTAGAGTGTTACAGATACAAACCCTTTATGCACGTCGATCGATTAATCACGTTCCCATTTGGACATCTCATAAGGACAAATATAAGTTCATCACGTCCCAATTGGACATCCCCTTTGGGACAAATATAAGCTCATCACATCCCCAATTGGACATCCCCCTTTGGGACATGAGTTCATCACGTCCCCAATTGGACATCCCCCTTTGGGAGAAATATAAGTTCATCACGTCCTCAATTGGACATCCCCCTTTGGGACAGGTATAAGTTCATCATTATATGCTATGCTACATCCATCCATTATGAGTTGATACCGGAACCTCACACCTAAACACTCGGCCACAGCCACGAAGCCATGCATCCACAGAAACATCAACATGACGTCTTGCATCCACGAACCATAGCTCAACGATCAAAACCTCCATGGTATCAACAAGATTAACTCATCAACCTCACCTCACAGTTATCAACATCCACCAATACAACGATTATAGTACATCATTCAAACAACCAGCATGCCAATATATTAGTTAACCACATTAGCAGATAATGCACATAACCACATAATTCATCAACAAGCAACAACACAACAGGCATGCATAGAAAATCATCCTCAACCACAACATTGGGTAATCTAGGGTAATGTCTTATCGGTGATAGCCCCAAAGATACCTAAGGGTTTAAGTACTTTGCCCATGGCTCAACCTCTAGCAGGGTTTAAGATTCCCCTACACATGTGAAGATTCTACACTAAGCTTGCCTTTCTAACGATATCGTTTCTTTCTTCCCAGGTAAAAGATTGCACAAGTATGATCACAAACTCAACCGCCACAAGGTCACCAACACGATCACATAGCCTCTCTCTCCACCACAGTTTTGCAGTTGTGACCTCCTCGTCGACACGAGAACCGCCATGTCCTCGAACTTTACCCTAATCATGGGAACAACATGCAAGCAACACTGTTAACCCTAGGGAAATTCCAAACCCAAGAAAGATTCGAGGAAAAGCTCGAAGAACACGAAGAACACAAAGAACGTAAAGGTCCATGTATTAAAGATTTGAGTTTACCTTAAAGGAATTGAGAAATTGATCGGTGGAACTTGTAGTACTTGAAGCCCTGATCACAGCGGTATACTCGGAAACATGTTCCAATGCCTCAATCTTCCTCTACCTTCACTTTCTCTCTCTAAAACCTCTTCCTTCTCTCTACAGCTTCTTTGGACTGAGAAAAACTTCTAAGTTTCTTTCCCCAATTGAAATAGAGATGAAATTTAATTGCTTACTGCCATACAGTGCACGCTTGAGCGTGCAAGTCCCCTACGCTTGAGCATGGGCGCTCTGGCGTGGGACTTCTCCACTCTTGTGCGTGGCGCGCTGATCGCCACGTCTCTTGTCATGCATTCATGCACGCTGACACGGGTACCTCCATGCGTACCCCCTTGCACGCTTTGACGTGCACCTACCTCATCCTTGAGCATCAACGGTCAATGTTTGAGCGTGGGATTTTCCAATGTCCAAACGTTGGGCGCTGATTTGACCCGTTCTTCCACGATTTTGCACTTTCTGAGCTCGTTCCAAGGCCGAATTGTCTCAAATTTAGACCATGGATTCCTCAACACATAAGAAACATAATTAAGTCCTTAAACATTTTTAACTTATGTCCCACAAATTAAACAAGAAAATGGAGTGTTACACCTCACAGAGAGTGAAAGCTTCTACTCCTTCACTCTATCAAAGTCTGAAATGACCATGGTCTATAACCTCCTCACCTATTCCAAAATCAACCTTTCATTCCTCATCATGGAATATCTAAATACCGTTTTCTCAGGAATGATGGAAGCATCCCATATGGAATGCTCTTTGTTAAAATCTTTGGATATCATGAAGTCTATTGGCATGAATTATCGTCAATGTGGCCTGAATCCCTTGACATTGCCTTCCTCAAAGGCATGGGTATTAAACCAGCTCCTCTCATGATAAATTTTTCTTCAGAATCTATGTATCCAAAGTCTGTATTGCCACTGTCTCCATCTAAATTTGATCTGGAGGAGATTCAGTAAAAAAGAAAGGATGAGTACAAAGAGGCCTACCCCACGCTCGAGCTAACTACCCAGAACAAGGAAAGGTTAAAATATCTAGCAAAGAGGAGAAGAGGGGAGTGAGGGCTATTTGTATAAACAACCTTTAATTACTATCAATGAAGTATTAAATTATCTATGCATTTTCTTTTGTTCTATATATGCTCTCCTACTATCTAATTAACTTTAACTCCCAATATCTACGAGTAACATTGAATACATTGACAAACTTAGAAGTTATGAAATGTGTAGGACTAAAATAGAAATTTTAAGTTAGAGTTAAAACGATCAACTATTTATCATTCATCTATAAGAAAATGACAAGAACGAAATATAAGCAACAACAATTACACAACTAAAAAGTTTTAAGGAAATGCATAGGCACACTTGTGAGGGTATACGTGAGAGTATAATGGTATTTGAAGCATAATAGCGTTAAGATAGCTTTGTCCAAAGTATAACCTTTAATGGTGTTCCCTTTAGTATACTCTATTAAAGATTACCGTTTTCACCTTTAATAGCGTTTTCTAGAGGAAACGGTATTAAAGGTAGAACCATCACCTTTTTGTTATGAAGATTATTTTTCAACTGTTAATTATATATATATATATATATATATATATATATATATAAAATAGTCTTTTTCGTTGGTTGGTTGCTTCGCTGATTTCATTGGTGTGACATCTTCTTTTGATTCTGAACTCCAGGATGCCATGAAAGTAATTGAGCTTGCCTATCAAAAGGGTTAGTTTAAGTTTTAGTTGGAATGCGACTCCATGCTTGTAGTAACTGCTTTCAAGTCTTTGGATTTGGTCCCTTGGATGCTCAAAACTTGGTGGAGAAACTGTTTGTCTTTGACAAAGCAAATGCAGTTCCACATATCTCACATTTATAAGGAAGGAAATGCGTGTGCTGATAAGTTAGCTAGTTTTGGCATTAATAGTCATTGTTTTACTTCATGGGATTTTCCCCCTATATTTATTTTGGAAGACTTTAATCGTGATAGATTAGGTCTGCCTTTTTTCAGATTTAGATGATTCTTTCTCCATTCATTCATGGGTATTGGTTTGGTCCCCCATGATTTTTGTATTCTATATTTTCATATTTTTAATAAAATTTTGGTGTGCTGCAAATGATGGGTAAGGTTTGAGGTGCCAACATAGCTGGGATCTCCTTCCTTATAATGATGCCTTTGCACACCAAGTTTGTAGAAAAAATATAGTCTTTTCCAAAAGTGTATATTTTTATGAATTTGAGGCCTACTTGCCGGTTTGTTCTTTCTTAAGCTAATATTTTGTAACCCCAATTTTCGTTTCATTGCAACTTAAACAAATAAATATGAAGCAATCAAAGTAACAGCTTGAAAAACAAATAAGTATGAACCAAAGGTTCTTTCATCATTTACAACAATATACATGGAATGAAGCTTGAAGAGATAAAGAAGGCACTTCAAGATATTACATTGATAACTGAAGGAGCAGTCTTCAGTTACTGCCATGTTTTCTTTATGGCTTTTCTTTAGTTTGTGCCTTGTATTAAATTTTTGATCTTTTGTACATTGATCAACATTTGGAGCATTATCAAATTTATTAAAGGCTAGATAAAGAATTTCGCTACAATAGAGACTTTGGGAGCCTTCCCCTTTCATTTCTTTGGAGCCTTCGTCTCATTCTTTTAGCCTTATACCCTCTCAATCAAAACAAGAGGCAGAGAATGACGTAGACGTTGCATCTCCTCGATCCAAACTATTCATAAAATGTGTCAACTAACATGCGGAGAGTTGGTCACCATGATCGTTTTTGTTTTTAATAAGGGTGAAAGATAGCGTTTCCTCAAGCAGGCGCTATCATAGTGACACTTTTTATAGCGCTTCTCCGAATAATCGTTGTAAAAGGTGATCCTATGTCAACTAACATGCAGAGAATTAGTCACCTAGATCTTTTTTGCTTTTAATACAGGGTGAAAGATAGCGTTTCCCCAACAGACGCTATCAAAGTGACACTTTTTATAGATGCTATCAGATTTCTTCCATTTTTCCCACACAAGAAAGGGAACAACCTCAATGAAGAACATGACAGATTGAGAATGAGAGTTGATAAAATTTGGAGTGTGAAGGATAAGAACATGCGACGACCCCACATCTGTGGGATAATCCCATTAGTCCTAAGCCTTATATGATTAACTATGCCTAACCGTATTATAGCGATAGCGTGGTATTCAAGCAACGTAGTGGAAACAAAACACGATAAACATGAACGTACACGGAAAGCATAGACAACATCAGAGTAAAGCGCAACTATGAAGTAACTATACATAAACATGCATAAGTGTAGCCCCATCAGTAGGGCAATGTACAAAATATATACAAACGACCCGTACATAAAAACTGAAAAGATAAACGAAAGATACATCAAAAGCCAAAAAGAAAGAACCCTCGTAGCTCGCCAGCACTACCCATCCCACACTCAAAAATACATATAAGCGCTCAGCTCACATCCTGGACGCACTGGCAAGCTCCCACCATCCGTGGTGCGGATGGCCTAAACTACCATGGTCCTCGCCGTGAGTACGCCTATAAGTCACAAGAGGTTCATACTTCGACGACGAGCACGAAACCACTACCCTACGCCTACGGTAGGTCCTCAAGTACTACTTTGTCATCCGTCTCTGCCCTCGGTAGACGAAGCCTCTCCTATTAGATGCGTGAGATGTCGCTGGCTCAACCCAGGTGTAATCCTGCTCCTGGCGCCTTGGTGGCTGCCACATAGTGTGAAAGGTAGAAACTGCACAACTTTGAAGGGTCCCACGATGTCCTCCCTGTACGACGCCCCTCTTCAGAAAAGTATGCTCACCGGCCCAGTGTAGACCGTAAGAAAGGTAGAGGGGTCCACACGCCACCGCCGATCATCGTGATAGATAATCTCTATCAGCCCCAATACCGGTATCCTCGATACTGACATGATGAAAGGGTGTACCCTCGAGTCCATCGTCTCCCATAGCTTGCTCCACGTCTTCACGTGAACTAAGAACAACACCAAACTACAAGAAAACGTAGGGAGATAATAATACAGTGCGTCCATAACCGGAAATGGCAACAATAGCATAGCACCAACAACATATAGCAAGTAGCAGATAGCATGAACAACAATACAACAGATATTTCACACATCCACACGTCTCTCGAGACAACATATGCACAAGCATCCATCTCTATAAGTGTCACCCTTTGATCAATCCTCTGGACTGGTATACTAATCCCATGCAGCATGTCGACCGAATCTCAAAAAGCTGGTTCCACACTGGAACATGTCCACACCGGAACAGGTTCTGTGTCGGAACGGAGTTAGTCCTTCTAAGAAATCGAACTGCTTGCCGTGACCAATAAGAGTGCATCCCCCTTCCAAATTGGAAACGGGATGTCTTGGTCGCCTCGGAACGTTAGCCTGGAACATGGAAAGCTCCAGGATTAGTCGGGCAAACCGAACTGGATCGGGCGTCACGATAGGGTAGGAGCTACCTCATCTGTCACTGTAAACTATTCCCGAGACCGGCATCATCCCCAAGGTCACTCACTTGACTGCCCTCTCCGCCTTTCGTACCCGCACTCAGGTACAACAAACCTCGTATAACATTGGCAACCCATACTACCTGTCATACGGCCTCGCCACTTGGCAGCTGATGATATGCAACAAACATCCTTAACGGGTTTGATACCGGACCTCATGCCTAACGTTCAATCAGCAACAAACGATGCCACAGCATCAACACGACCACAGCCTCGATGCCATGCGCCCACGAGCCACAGCTCAGAACAACACGGCCACAGCTAGGCATGGCAATGAGATCCGAACCCACGGGTACCCATCGGAACCCACCCTGACTTTAACGGGAAAAATCCGCTTTGACTGGGTTCGGGTTCGGGTTTTCCCCGCTTTATAAAATCGGGGGGCAGGGGCGGGGATGGGGATGCTGATACCCACCCCACCCCGCTACTTATCAAGTTACCAAAATACCCCTACATAAATATATACTATCTAAGAAGTTAGGGTTGCCACTGCCATTGTTTCATCGCTCGAACACTTTCTCACTGAGAAATTGTCAGCCTTCCAGATTTCTTCGTTCTCGTTCTCCCTGGAGATTCATCCGCCAGACGTCCAGAGAGTTTTGGCCTCATCTACGCCGCATTCTCGTCTGCGTTCTTTGCGTCGCATCCTCGGCTAGCCACCGCGCTCCGACCATCGATCGCATCCTCATCACCAACCGCGCTCCGGCCATGGATGGGTTTGTGCAATGGCGACAATCCTATTAAGAAGACGGGCCATGTTTCTGTTTCACTTTCTTTGGGGGCTTCTTTTTCCACCTTTACCTGATCCCCTTTCCCTCTCAATTCTAACATTTCTTCTTCTTCTATCTCTATGCCTATGGTATGGTATCTGTCCCCTTATCAATCAATATTTTTTATCAATAAATTCTAATCAAATTAAGCTTATTATGGAAGATTTAGTGAATTATTGTTTATTGGTTCTTGTTACTGTTTGGTCCGTATGTTGTGTTCTTTACCATTTTCTGTATATTAATTGATGATTGAAGATCATGTATTCGATCTACCAACAGAAAAAGGACATCTATTGCTTTTGGTATAGTGATCTATTCTATGTTTTTAATTGTATAATTTATTACTTTGATATAGTAACAGAAAAATCAATGATTTCTTAATGGGGGCGGGGCGGGGGCGGGGAAACCAGACCCCTAGCGGGGACGGGGACGGGAGCGTTTTTTTCCACCCCTAACGGGGATTTGGGGCGAGGTCGGGTTTCGGGTATAGAGTCGAGGGCAGGTATGGGAAAGGCAAAACCCGCCCCCGCCCCGTTGCCTTGCCTAGCCACAGCCTCAAAAAGTTTGCACAACAGCAATGGCACCATCCACGGTATCAACCCGATAACAAACACGGCACACAACCAAACGTAACGCTAACCGGCATTCCGCCACCACACAACAATACAACATACACCATAACTACAATAGCAATACTATCAATCACCAGCAGGCATATGATACACTAAGTAGCATGTAGGCACGTATACAGATAGCATATAGCACAACACATTATCACAACAGTCATACGAAACATTTCATCCTTGATCAACAGTTCTCTAACTTAGGGTTTCCAAACTTAACAGTGATAACCCAAAGTATGCTAAACCTAGGGTTTAGGTACTTTATTGGGGCTCAACCACTAGTAGGGTTTCCCTACATAGAGGAAAAAATACATCTACGCTACTCTTGCCTTCCCGACGATAATAATACTCTGTCTCCCCACCTGAACACTTGGCACGAATATCCACACGAACACTGGCACGCTCTCCCATGCACCCAAGAACACGAAGAACAACCACGACTTCCTCTCAACAGCCACGACCTAAGATCCAATCCTCGACCAATCACGAATGCGAACTTTGCCCTAATTACGAGCACAACACATACACAATAGTGTTAGTGCTAGGGCAAGCTCAAAGATCAAAGAAGAAAGGCAAGGACTCGAACAAATACGAAGAACACATGTTAGGAATTCGAGTTTATCTTTGGCGAATCGAGAAAGTAATCTGTCAAAGTTGTAAAGAACTTCGTCGCGATCATAATCGTGTAGCCGGAATCGCGTTGCGGTACTTCAATCTCCTTGAAACCAAGCTGCCTCAATCTAAAATCTCCGTCTCTCTCTCCAGAACGCAGGAAAAGCTCCGTGGACTCACTACACCAAAATAGGGAAAAATTGACGCAACATTCACCAGCGTTTTCCCGTAAAACGCTAGAAAATATGAGGCGGAGAAGTATTACTAGCTCTTTCTTTGGTAAGTGCTAGCAAATTATTGGGATTTACCAGCGCTTTTTTAACTAAGCGCAAGCAAATCTCTGACATTGAGTATTGCCAGCGCTTTTCCAAATAAACGCTGGTAAAGGACAACACATTTGCCAGCGCTTCCTTAGGAAAGTATTACCAGTGCTTTCCTAAGGAAGCGCTGGCAAATGTGTTGTCCTTTACCAGCGTTTATTTGGAAAAGCGCTGGCAATACTCAATTTCTATATAAGTATAATTTTTTGATTTATATTACTGATCAGTGTGCTATCTTCACTTCACGAGCGCGCTTTCAGTAATAGTAATCTTCACATGCACAGTACTCTCACCGCGAACTCAAACCTCCTCATCTTCTTCACAGTCGCGAACTGAACCCTCCTCATCTCCTCCACAACCGCGAACTCAACCCCTCTCCTCCACCACAGCGACCCTCAATCCGCTCCCCACAACCGCGCGTCCACAACCCTCTCCTCCACGGTGAGAACGAAGGTTGCCACGTGAGCTGAACTACACCTCGTGCTTTCCCAACAAATTATCCAAGCTTTTCAGATTTTTTATTTATTTTGTTTTTTAATTTTCAGTCTTCCAGCTAGCGTGGTTTACAGAGAACAACAAAGTAACAAAACAACCACAAAATTGATGCAGCTTTAGATCAATCTCTCTATTCGCTCAGCACTCACGACCTAAGCACTCACGCTCAGCACCTCCGCGAAACCTCACGGTTCTCTCCTCAAACCCTCTTCTCAACAGATGTATTCCCATCATTGAAGCATACATTTTGGGTGCATATTCATTATTATTCTGTGGGGTCAGTCATGCATTTTGGAACATATCCATCTCTTCAATATTAATGTGATGTTTGTTTTTGTCTGACTGTATTTTTTTCTGAAATATAAGTTGGCTCTCTTATATTCAATTTTGCACCATTATGGTCATTATCTTGAGTAATTAATATTAATTATTAAAGTAACATGTCAAGGGGACATTCAAAAACTATTAACTTGATGATCTAACCAAAATGGCTAATTATACATTAAAGTGCATATTAGATAATGTTGATCTTACAATTTTCAATAAATTAACTTGTATGACAAAGTAGTAGATGAAAAGTTTGGTGCTCAATTTGGAATATTACTGTGCTCTTTTGGTATAGATCAGCTGCTTGATTTTTGAGATTTAGACTCCACATGATAAGATTGCATCACTTGTACCAAGGCTATCTAGTCAAGGGTAAGGTTGTTACCAAGTTAATAGTTTGGGACAAAATTGCAACTAATGTTTACATTTATTATCTGGTCAAGGACAAGATTAGTAATAACTCCTAAGCATTTGAAAAATGGTTCATTTATCATATGATATATACCATAAGGGTACAGCTGGATTCTGTTTATAAGCTATCTCCTTTAGTCTCATTCGATCTTTATGCAAGATGCATATCACATATGAACTTAACGAGTGTAAGGCCCAACCATGGTTCTTTTTTGGATTGAGCATCTCGATATATGGCCATTTTTATTTGCCAGAATTTTTTGATTGTCTATTTGTGTTAGGTTATGAGCTACTTGTTGAAGCTATTCATACTTGTATAAGTTTCAAGCTTGTCGTCTCTTCTTCCCATATTCAAGGTGATGCAAGATTTGAAGTTGGCATAGAGCAGTTTAGCTACTATTAATGCATAGAGTCAAGGTCTTACACTTCAGAAACTTTGGCTGTGTACCAGTGTTAGGGCCCAGCCCAATTAGGAATTCTTGTAAAAGTTAGTTAGTTAGTAGTTGAAGGGGTGAGTAGTTAGCTGTATAAATAAGAAGACAATGGCAGAGGGGAGGAGTTAGTGAATTTGTATTGAGTGACCCTAAGCTTATATGTTCATTTTTATCCAACTTGTGTTTACTCTACATGTTGCACTGCATCTTCTACTACTCTTTTAATTTGCCAAAAGATGGAGTAGGTCCCTTTGGATTTTGCTACTGACCAAAAGGGTTTTACATAAACTTTAGAGTCTAAGTTAGATTAGTTCCCTAATCAAGGTAGAATTTTAGGTTAATTAGAACTTAATTTTTGAATTCTACTTACTTGGACTTTCCAAATTAATATGTTTTCCCCAAATCTCTAATTGGGATGGAATGTTGTATATGAGTTAGGTCTCTGTTTGAATCCTTAATGAAACTTGACTTCTCATTGTCTTAGCCTTGTAGGTAGGTTAGGCTACTAATTAACTACGGCTCTAAGAGCACAAGAATTCTAAATGGATTTTAACTTTCACTCAAGAGTTTTCAAGCAAATTCTAAATCTTTTTCTAAGCTTGGAACCTAGGTGGACTTATAAGTGGATCAACTTCTCATCAAAGAAAAAAATGTGTCACAATTGTGTAGATAAGCTCTGTTGCATATTTATTGTACATTTGTGGTTCTGCTTTACTGAGAAAATGTCTGTGTGATGATAAGATAGAAAATTTATAGTTATCTTCAATTTTATTGCAACAAGTGGCCTTCTACTTAATTCGGCAAGTAATCCACAAGTGTAAGGACTTGTTTATGTACATTAAGTAGCTCTTAGTATTCCAGATTAAAGCCCTTCAGATTTGGCAATGGAACCTCTATCATTGTTTATAGACTAGCTCCATCAAGATTAGCATGTGGTTTTGACCTTAGCAACTAATAAAATGCATATAACCCAGGAGAATTCCATTTCTATAATGATTAAATGAATATCTAAATTGACATTAGCTACTTGTGGCTACTCTTTTAGGATCTTTTTATTTGTTAAAATGTTCACCACTCACCAGAAATTATTACATGAACATGAACCATGCCTGAAATGATGGAATCTGGTTTTATCCCTAACTATTAGTTCCCTACTGTAAGACTCTGAAACCAGCTTTGCCATATGGTGACAATCCACACACATTCTAAGGTTCTTCACTATTGCTATGCTACATATTTAGTAATCAGGTGGAATGTTAGAATTTCATAGAAGAATAATGAATTTTTGTATCTTACTTGCTCCAGCTCCATGTTGCTAAATTAATTTTATCTTAGTTGCTGCATGGAATTCGTACACTGCATAACCATTTAGAGAGCATGCTAAATTAATTTTTTTGGTTTGGCTTGATGATGTTATAGCATAACGCGTTGGATTTAGTGAATTGGTAATTGATGATGAATGATTGCATTTTGATGACACTTTTTGATATGCTGGATCATACTTTCTTCATTTGGAACTTCGAATTTTTTGTTAGGCTTGATGATTCACAAACCATTATTTTTTTTTAATTTTCATTTTCTTTACTGTTTTTCAGGGTTTTGGAATGGCTTCTTGTTAGTCCTTTATATACATTGTTCGATTAAATTGCATTAGTAGAAGTTGAAGAATGACAGACTTAAAATTTAATTGCCATTTTGTTGATTGAAATGGCAATCCTATCATACATTCTAGTCATGGAATTGATTAATTGTTCTTCATACCTCATTTTCATGTTTTACTAGATTGTATACTTATTCTTTGTGCTCTAATAAATGAAATATACATTCTAGTCTAGGAATTGATTAATTGTTTGGGGCCTTGACCCTGTGAGTATCCTAAGACCTGGTAGTCATGAACTTACTGAAAGTAGGATACTTTTTCATTGTAATGGCGGAGCTGCTGCTAGCCTTTTGATTGTAATGGCAGAGCTGCTGCTATTGCCATGCTAATTGGTCATGATACTCCCATTATAAATGAAATATACATTTTAGTCTAGGAATTGAGTAGGTGTTTGAATTGGAGAGTTAGTTTCGGTAAAACTCTTAATTGTTGCATTTTTTTGTCAATTGTTTTTAAAAAAACTTTCATGATCTAATTTTTTGGTTTACTGTGATTTATTTGATTTGGATGAATTTTAACTGTGAAAAAGTTTCTGTTTGGTTGCAGAGAAAATTTAATGGAAACCCAAATATTCTTGAGTTTAATGATTATTATTATTATTATAGTCAAACTGATTTAATAATAATGTGACATGTGATATAATGAAAATTAAACTCATTTATTTTCTGTTTCTCATTTATATATTCTAACATGTGATAATTGAAGCAGCACATTACCAAGCGGGAATCACTTAGAAGAAATTCGTTCATGGAGTGATAGGGACATCCCATTTCTCACATATCGAAATAGGTTAGTTTTCTTCTCTTTCATGCTGTCCGTGGTTCTGCTTTTGGTCTCACCTTCTTTGTCTAATTTTACCTTTACTTTATCTTTGTCACTTGATAATCTGCAGTTTTGGTCATGTCTTGATTTTCTTATTGTCTACCACAGATTTCTTACTCCTACCAGGTATTTATCTTTTTTTAATCTCTTATAAGCAGTATAATCATTAGACATATTTATTTTTATCGGTGTACACATGCATTAACCTTAGTTTCCTGTTCAATAATGATTTGTATATTGTTTTTTACACAATATACAAGTTGTTCTTGAATTGTCCAAAGTGGACAGTCTAAGAATGTAAAATCGCATTCAATCCATATTATTGTATGTCTTAATCATTAGCTTCTTGATCTAAGAATGTCATTGGTTTGTATTTTCTCATTGTTCTCTGTGTACATACCTAATTTGGGTCGTAATACCACCTGAATTAAGTTGTGTGCTTGGAGAACTAAGGGGAAATGCTGCCGAAATTTTCTTAGAACAAGAAGTAATTAAGACATATATACAATAATATAATGCGAAGTTTACAATCTTGGATAGGATAGGACCCCACCCTTTAGTATGAAGTAGACATGCATCATGCCTGCATGTAGTACTATTGAATGTAGATGTCAACCTCTTTAAACTCAAAATAATTGCTGTAGATCGGGAAAATATGGATCGAAAGTGGATGTCTGCCAATCGTTTGTCGAAGGAATATAAGGACGGAGTGCAAGATTTTATTAGGTTTGCAGTTGGACACGCAGAAAACCCTAGTAGAATCATATGTCCATGTTTAGGTTGTTGTTATACAAGATGAGTTAGTGTACCTGACTTGGAAGGACATTTAATATGCAATGGAATTGATCAAAGTTATACTTGTTGGACAAAGCATGGTGAGACCAGAGGTGAATCTAGTGATATGGGGAATAGTGGGAAATATGCGTCAAATGATGCCAATACAAATACATATGAGGGCGATCGTTTTGAAGAGATGGCAAACGTGGTTGAAGAAGATCTTCGTGATTGTCCTCAAATGTTTGAGAAGTTGATAAGTGATGCAGAGAAACCGTTGTATGAGGGTTGTACTAAATTCACAAGATTGTCGGCGATGTTAAAGTTGTTGAACTTGAAATCGGGCAATGGATGGACTGATAAGAGCTTTAATGACTTACTCACACTATTGAAATCTATGTTGCCGGAGGATAATGTGCTTCCTAGTCGGACATATGAGGCTAAACAAATGTTGCGCTCTATTGGCATGAGCTATGAGAGGATACATGCTTGTCCTAACGATTGCATTTTATTTCGGAATGAACATGCATCGTTAAATACATGTCCTAAATGTAATGCCTCACGATATAAGAAGAAAAAATCAGCTCCAGAGAAGGTTTTGTGGTATTTCCCAATAATACCTAGATTTAGGCGCATGTACAGTAGTTCAGAAGATTCAAAGCACTTTACATGGCATGAGGATGAAAGGATTAAAGATGGCAAGCTACGGCACCCAGCAGATTCTCCTCAATGGAAAAGAATTGACCATGATTATCCCGATTTCGAGCAAGATCCAAGAAACCTCCGACTTGCATTGTCTACTGATGGATTTAACCCGCATGGTATTCAGAGTAGCTCTCACAGTACATGGCCTGTGATTTTGGTGATTTATAACCTACCTCCATGGCTATGCATGAAGCGCAAATATATGATGTTGTCTCTGTTAATTTCTGGGCCCAAACAACCAGGAAATGATATCGACATATACTTGGCTCCTTTAATTGAAGACTTGAAGCAAATGTGGGAGACAGGTGTAGAGGTGTACGATGGGTATAAAGAAGAAAGTTTCACCTTGAGGTCTATGATCTTCGGCACAATTAATGATTTTCCAGCATACGGTAATCTGTCAGGATACAGTACCAAAGGTCAATGTGCATGCCCTATATGTGAAGATAATACAGATTGGATGCGGTTGGAACATGGTAAGAAGAATGTCTTCCTTGGACATCGTAGATTTTTGCATTCAAGTCATCATTATCGGTTATGGAGAAAGGCATTCAATGGGAATATAGAAGAACGTAGAGCTCCTTTGCCGTTGACGGGTGTGCAACTGTTTGAAAAGGTAAAAAATTTGAGTATCGAATTTGGGAAGCCTTTTGCCGGAGAGCTTGTGACACGAGGGTGGAAGAAAAAGTCGATTTTCTTTGAGCTGCCGTATTGGAAGTCATTATATGTAAGACATTTCATTGATGTGATGCATGTTGAAAAAAATATCTTTGATAGTGTCATTGGTACCTTACTCAATGTGCCAGGGAAGACTAAAGATGGCATCAATGCAAGGTTGGACTTGGTTAGTATGGGATTGAGACGAGAATTGGGACCGGTGAAGAAAGGGAAACGTACATATCTACCACCAGCAGCTCATACTCTATCTAGAAAAGAGAAAATTTCTTTTTGTAAGTTTCTTCATGGAGTGAAGGTTCCAGAAGGGTACTCTTCAAACATTGCTAGCCTCGTGTCGATGAAAGATCTCAAGTTGAAGGGTCTAAAGTCCCACGATTGCCATGTTCTTATGGAGAGTTTGCTACCCATCGGTATACGGTCCATTTTGCCCAACAAAGTGCGGGAGACCTTAACTAAACTTTGCTTCTTCTTCAAGGCAATTTGCAGCAGAGTGATTGACCCTGAAAAGTTGCCAGCATTGCAAAGAGAAATAGTTGTGACTTTGCGTGAGCTTGAGATGTATTTCCCACCTTCATTCTTTGACATAATGGTTCATCTAACCGTTCATCTGGTTAGAGAGACACAATTGTGTGGGCCAGCTTATATGAGATGGATGTACCCGTTTGAGCGTTACATGAAAATATTAAAAGGGTATGTGAAAAACCGATCACGACCAGAGGGTTGTATTGTTGAACGGTATATAGTTGAAGAAGCTGTTGAATTCTGTACCGAATACTTATCCAATGTCAAACATTCCACAGGGATGCCAAAGTCTCATCACACAGGAAGAACCATAGGGCAAGGGATTTCTGGAATTGAAATATTGACTATACCAAGAACAGAATGGGAGCAAGCACACTTGTATGTTCTACATAACGTCGATGAAGTTGAGTCATATGTTGTAAAACACAAGGACATACTTAAGAATTTGTACCCAAATAAGAATCAAAATTGGTTACAAAGAGAACATATTCGGTGTTCTATAACGTGGCTAAAAGATCACATTTCTGTTGAGTATGCTCTAAATCCTACCTCAGTTTCAGAAAGATTGAGATGGTTAGCGAAAGGTCCAAGTCTACATGTTTTATCTTACACCAGTTATTTGATGAACGGGTACACATTCTATACAAAAGAACAAGATGATCGAAGTACAGTGCAAAATAGTGGGGTGACTCTTATAGCTCAATCTATGCATATCTCAAGTGCCAAAGACAGAAACCCCATATATGCGAATATGTCATACTTCGGGGTCATCGAAGGTATATGGGAGTTGGATTACACAATGTTTCGGGTGCCTGTGTTCCGGTGTAAGTGGGTTGACAATAATAACGGTGTACAGATGGATGAGTTGGGGTTCATGCGCGTTGATTTCAATAAGGTGGGGTATAAAGATGAGCCTTTTATTTTAGCATCACAAGCTCAACAAGTGTTCTATGTCACCGATCCAGCTGATACAAATTGGTCCATTGTTCTATTGTCTAACAAAATGGTTGTTAATGATATTGATCATCAAACACATGAAGATGCCAATATGGAGGACGATCCTTTCTTTGGGACATCACATTCACTTGAGGGTAATCCAACTAGAGAGGAAGATATGTATATTAGAAATGATCATGATGAGGGAATTTGGGTCAATCCATTATTTCGTACCAATAAGGGACACACAAGTCTCAATCCAACGAGAAAAAGGAAAAGATTGTCTTAAATATGTAAGTATAGCTAGTGATTGTGTTTTTTTAAGTTCCAGGCTAATTAAATTTATATTCATCGATTTTTGCATATATGATTATGAAATAATGTTTTTACTTGTGTCTAATTTTTTTTTGCAGGTAAATGGCATCTCCATCTCATGATAGTCCTGAGGCGAAGAAAAATGTGAGGCGTCGCGGACCGACAGTTAAGAAAAATGTCATTCGACAAAGGAGTAAAGGAGTGAGACCTTTGGTAAGATATCTATATATATATATATATATATATATATATATATATATATATATATATATATATATATATATATATATAAAATATAATTAACTGTTTCATTTTATTGTTTGTTATATAAATTTATACACTTACTCAATTTTTTCAGGTTCAATGGAATGTTAAAGGCCAGCCCGTTGGTAAAGTCAGCAGAGACATGAAGAGTTACATTGGGACCTTAGTGCGGCAGTCGGTCCCAATTACCTGCAATGATTGGAGGGATTCTTCTTTGCACCGTGTCAAAGAAGACATCTGGCATAATATAGAGGTAAATTAATTAACATTGATTAGTTATAGTGTTTCTTAATTATGTAAACATACTTATACTATGACATTAATTTTGCAGACGACCTTTGATGTTGATAAATGTCGGCAAAAAATGATAATTCAGATGGCCGGAAATATGCACCGATCATTCCGGTCTGAATTGACGACGAAGTACCTGAGAGATGAGGAAGGGAATGTCAGACCTGAGCCTCCAGCTCAATATGCAGAGTACATTTCACTGGATGCTTGGAGAGCTTTTGTAGCAAGACGCACAACAGATGAAGAATTTTTGGTATGTACAATAAATATCCTTATGACTTGTATATATGACATTAATTAACCATGCATGCATTGATATATATATATATATATATATATATATATATATATATATATATATATATATATATATATATTTCTGTGTCTATGTAGAGGCTTAGCAATGAAAATCGGCAGAGAGCGTCAAATCCTGAATACCCTTATAGAGGTGGAAGTCAGGGGTATTCCGGCATTGAGGAAAAGTTGGTATGTACAATATCCTTATAATTGGGTTATAATTTGCTAATGTTTACTAATATTTGATTGTTCAAATGTATAGTTGTTGGCGGCAGGGGACGATGTTACAAACAAAATGGTTCAACGCCATATTTTGTGGATGGAAAGTCGTCGAGATGAGAACGGAGAAATTGTTGATCCCACCACTAGGCAAGTGGTTGAACAAATTGTAAGTATGAAAGCATTAGTTAACAAGCGTTTTCATTTTTAACTTTCTTATGATAATATTTAACATTTTCATTTGTGTCTCAGGATAGCATATCACAGTCTGTATCACAAGGGGATATAACAGATTGTGATGGTCGTCAAGACATCCTTGCCCGAGCCTTATCAAGGAAAGAGTACCCTGGTCGCCTAAGGGGTACGGGATTTGGTGTCACTTCGAGCCTTCTTTTCGGACCACAAACGCGTGCTACTAATGATAGAATGGAAGAGATGATGCGTGAGATACGCTGTCTACGGAAAGAAGTAGATGAATTGAGAAGCACCATGCAAGACAGGCATCCAGTGGAGGCGCATG
Source organism: Ammopiptanthus mongolicus (assembly GCA_039655645.1). Taxonomy (NCBI): domain Eukaryota; kingdom Viridiplantae; phylum Streptophyta; class Magnoliopsida; order Fabales; family Fabaceae; genus Ammopiptanthus; species Ammopiptanthus mongolicus. The sequence goes on along the minus strand of CM077349.1, from coordinate 36,047,671 downwards.
AGCCTGCTTTCCCTACCCCTACCCCATATAGCGCCAGAGATGGTTGCACTATGCTGTCACCCGAGGTAATTAATAATTCATACGTTGTTTTTACTTAAACGTATTTAATCCATTTACAATTTAAATATTAATATTTTCTTTATCATTTATTCAGGACACCTCTGCATGCAACCTATATTTGTCAAGCCCAACTCGTCGAATGGTTGGTAAGGGGATAATGTTTAACGAAACAATTCAAACACTATTGCACAACCGACCATTACCTCCCGGTCATGTGAATGTTAGAGTTGACCATGCGGTTGAAGGGAATGCATCATTGCCTGTACCACTTGAGGAGGCAGATGTGTTGACTGTGGAAGATGCAATAGGCACCTATGTGGCATGGCCAATCAGCCTCGTAGTTGTAAGTAACATGATATAAGTTAATAAACATGCATGATTTATTATCATAAAATCATTCACTAACTAATTAATGTATTTGCAATGCAAAATATCCAGGTACCCTCAAAATCCAAAGCCAAGGACAATGGTAAGGGCAAAGTGTCGGAGCACACAACTGACAAATCCCGACCTTCCCTTCCTATAGTTAGCAAGGGGCAAACAAAAGGGTCAATAACATCCCTAGTGAAGAACGGGAGCAAATCTCAGCCCCAGAGCAATTCTCAGGTCTCCCGTTCTCCTACGGCTCATGGTGCAGATTATATGGCTTATCTTGAAGCCTATATGTTAGGGAATATGAATGCACCAGATGTTACAGTGCCATTGGAGCCAGAACTGCTGGGTTATGAGACCACTTTGTTTCTCGGCCTTCATTTCGAAATCAAGGAAGTTCTTCGTCATGAGATACTGTCTCAGACTGTTATTACAGTATATCTCAGGTATTACATCGAACTTATATTTTCTATCTCAAGTACGGTTATAGTTTATCCATTAATTTGTTTACATGTTTTAATTTAAGGTACTTGTATCATGAGATATTGATCCCAGAAGAACGGACTCGGAGATTCATGTTTTTGTGCCCACATAAAACAGCTTTGCACAAGTCAATAACTGGGCAAAAACAATATATAGCTGATTGCTTAGCATTAGCTGAACCTGGTATTGAGTCATTGTTTTTGTCACCTTGCAACGTAGGGTGAGTCATTTTAATTAACTTCTATAAATTTTGTGAAATGTGATTATCTAGGCTTAGGATTTGCCAACTCTGTTCATTTTTGTAGGGGACATTGGGTATTATTAGCAATCAATCCCCATGAAGACATTGTGTACTATTTTGACCCGTTGCATGTCCCTTATACCTATCGCAAACCAATGATGGATCAATACAATAAGTAAGTATACACATTTATTTTTATCTTAATATATATGATGATTCAAATTATATACTTTGATGAATTGTTTGATTTTGCACTTAGGGGTTTGCAAATTCATCATGCCCAGAGCAGAGGAGGCAAGTCCCGATTTTCTTCATCATCCAAGACTAACTGGATATTTATGGATGTACGTATTTACAAATTAAAAGTTCTATCTTATATATGCAGTTATTTAAATTAAAAACTGAAAACAATTAATTTATTATTTGAGCTTTTATAGTGCCCCCGTCAACCCAACGACATCGACTGTGGCTACTATGTAATGAAGTTTTTGAAGGATATCGTCGTTGAGAACCAAACTCAAATCCCATCATTGGTATGTACTTTTCGTTCTAGTTTATCTTGAAAGAGTATTTCAAAGTCAGTTAGTGGTTAGTCGTTATGAACTGTTGATGACAGTTATAATAGTAAATATTAGCTCTTTGAGCTAGTTAGATGATTTATTTAGACCTTTTGTTAAAGGTCTGGCTACATCTATAAATCTGTGAAGTGTAAGTGCTCAGTAATGGCTAGTTGCTTGAAAAGGGATTCACGATGCACATGCAGCATGAACACATGGAGATTCTTGATGCTCACAATAGAAGAATTCTGAAGCCTCCTCTTGCTCAGAACAGAACCTTTCAAGTTCAAATCCATGCTGCTGATGCTACAATGGTACCATTCTAAAATACAATTTTGCAACTGAACTTAATTCATAATGCATAAAAGGATGACAAGGAGTTTGAACACCCTGGTCCTTCGTATATCATTCTTCTACATGCATTTGAATACCAACACAACTAAGAATGTATTCACTAGCCCTAACATGATGAATTTCATCAACTCATCTGCTTTTGAAGAAAAAAAAAACACAAATATCAACTCTATGAACTCCCTACTGTCCTAGCAGAACAGCAGGCGAAGATTTGTGCATATCTCGGGGTAGGGACCTCCTGTAGGTATAAGGTTAGTGTCATTTGAAAGATAAGATCCAAGGCCACATTTGGTGAAAATTTCAAGAATTATGGATCATTTTATGATTCTCAATAGTTCTTTGAAAACGGTTCTATTTCTGTAGAATCTTGCAGAAATAAGATTCTGAACAGTGTAGAGTTATAAATGCATAACTCTATGTATAATAATTGAAATTGCATGCCGTCAGAGAAATTAGAAACCTAAGACAAATACCTTCACTCCATGGAAATTTCTGAATTTTTAGTCTTATGGATAGATACAGTTTAAACTTCAAAGTTGACTCATGTGCTGCAGAATCCATTCCCGACAGCCTGAATTTCAAGATGCATATCTCGGGCTACCGAAATCCTTTTAACCTAATTCCGGTGGCTATTTAAAGCTAAGACGCAAACATTAATGATGGAGAAAATTCATATTTTTTGGTCAACAAATGAATTCCCAGTAGGCCATTATGCAGAAAAGTTTTTTCTGCTGTGCTAGTTCTGGACAGCCTAGGTTGCAATGCACATAACTCGGGTTGTAGGAACCCAAATGGCGTGATTCCGGTGACATTCAAAATCTAACAAGCAATAATATTTATATCTAAAATTTTATAATTTTATAGCATATATATTGGTACCGTTGTTTAGCCAAAGTTTCACTACGGTTTAAGAAAAAAATCAAGTTTCTTTGCTCAACAAAGTAAATCTCAGATTTTGAAGTGTGCCCTTGGATGTGCTTTTCTTGACTAAAGAGTATAGACCAGTGGCCATCGCAAAGATTCATATATAAAATAACCCTACAAAACCAAACAAAAGCTGCTCAACACAAATGTGCTAAAGTGTACATATTGTTGTCAATGTAAAATGATTTGTTACCTCTTCTGCAAACAAATTGCTCATGATCTTTCTTTCCTTGTGACCTAGTAACAAATCTGCAGGAAATCCAGTGATAACAAATCTGCAATCAGTTTGGCAAGAAATCCAATGGCTCATTGGAGGAGTAAACATATTGAGACCAAATTTCACTTCTTGCGTGAGTGAATAAAGGGAAACTGCAATTGTGCTTTTGCAGGTGATTTGAATTTCATAAAGTAGATATCATGACCAAGCCTATGAAAATTGAGAGATTCAAAGAGCTAAGGAGTTTTTTGAAAGTTGTATCAATAAGAGAATTGATTCAAACTTGATGTGCAGCAAATGATAGATGGAGTCTAGGTGCCAACCTAGTTGGAATGTTAGACTCCATAGTGATGCTAAATTAGCATATCTTGTGTGTTGAGTGAACTTCGAATTAGGTGGTTGTGTTGACAGAGTATTTCAAAGTCAGTTAGTGGTTAGTAGTTATGAACTGTTGATGATTATAACAGTAAAAGTGGTTAGCCCTGAGTTAGATGAGTTAGTTAGACTTATTAGTTAATTAGAGGTCTAGCAGATCTATAAATGTGTGCATGAAAGTACTGTAAGTGCAGTGGTATATGAATTCAATAAAGAGTTAATTTTGAGTATTATTCAGCATATATATTTTCTCTCTAAATACACTCTGTTTTCAGTAGTGTGTGTGTGGATTTCTTCTTCCCTTTTCCCCACAGTTTATATATTTAATTACTCTCACATTTGACCATATTGAAAATGTACAAACTTGATTTAATTTTTGTTTCGCAGTACTATCCAGAACGTAAATGTCCGGTATACTCTGATGATCAACTTACCGCACTCAAGCAAGAGTGGTGCCGTTATATTGTTGATTTTATCGAATGAAGGTATATGTAAGTGTGATCTATTGTAGTCATTTCGAGTTTATATACCGTTTTGAACTTAACAATGTTTATTTGGATATTATTGAAGGGGAGCAAGGATTTTGTTGAAGGGAAAGCAAAGGATTCATTGATCAAGGGCTTCTTCAATCAAGCTAGTACTAGCTAGGATTATTTTTTGGTTTTTGCTCTTGTATATATAACATATTGTTGGTTTTCCTAACTGTATGAATATGTACATGAATATACTGTGCTAAGATTGATCGAGGGCTTCTTCTTTCTTCAATCAATTAAGCTACTGTGATAGTCCAAGATTTTTTTGCTCTTGTTATATATATATATATAAACATATTAATTGTTGAGGTTTTGCTATTATACATATATATATATAACCTGTTTGGTTTTGAATATTGCTGGTTTTGCTTGTGTTGAGCAAATTGTAATGGAAAACAGGGGGAATAGTTAGTAATTATATATATATATATATATATATATATATATATATATATATATATATATATATAAAGGGTATTGCCAGCGTTTCCTTGAAGAAGCGCTGGTAAAGGTTACACAATTGCCAGCGCTTCCTTTAAGAAGCGCTGGCAATTGTGAACCTTTACCAGCGCTTCAATAAGCGCTGGCGAAATTTTTCCCTTTCGCTAGCGGATAAATAGTCAGCGCCCGAAAGCGCTGCTGAAGGCCTAAAATAAACGCTGGTAAATCCCTTTTCTGTAGTAGTGACTCTCCAAGTTTCGTGCAAGAAATGAAGAAGAGAAAGAAACTCGTCCATCTTGATATGCTGAGCACGCTTTAGCATAGACATCTAGAATGCTTGAGCGTGGGGTTCTCTCCATGCTTAAGCGTGGAACCTTGTCCACTTTGTCTTCACCCTGGCCTGACACGTGTTGCACATGAGTCAGAAAGCACACCAGCTGGCAAATGCACTCAGCATGCTTGAGCATGCAACATGCCAACGCTGGACCGTTGGCACGCTAGGGAGTGCACCCTTCCCAGGCTTGAGCGTCCTGCTTAGCTGGAAAAAGTCTTCCAATCTTCTGACTTCCTCAGTTTTCTCGTTTAACACCGTAGGCACTTCCAACCTTGTTCAAGCCTATGCCTAAGATTCCAACTAGATCTTAAACTAACACAAAACAATTCACACAACCAATCAAAGCCCTAATCAAGATTATCCAACTCGATTAGAGTTACATAAAAATCGGGATGTTACATTACCACCCCCTTAAAGAAAATTCCGTCCCCGAAATTTCCGCCGCATACCTGAGAAAAGACAAGGATGATTCTGGTGCATCTCAGCTTCACGCTCCCACATTGAATCACCAGTCACCGAGTCCCACTCCACTTGCACCAGAAGGATAAGCTTGCCACGCAGTTCTGTGTTCCTTCTATCCACAACCATACCGATAAAGCCTCAAACTCTAGGTTTTCTTTCATTTGAATTGATTCGGACTCTAACACGTGTGATGTATCAGGGTGGTACTTTCTGAGTTAGAGGCGTGAAAGACATCGTGGAGATTTGACAGATTTGGTGGTTAAGCTATCTGATAGGCTACAGGGCCGATTCGTCGATGAATCTGAAACGGTCCTATGAATTTGGGTGTTAGCTTTTAGGATAAGATTTCTCTTCCCACTCTAGCTCTTGGGGTAACTCTCATGAAGACATGATCGCCCTCATGGAATTCCAAAGGTCTCATTCTCTTGTCTATATAGCTTTTCTGCCTATCCCTTGCGGTCTTCATCTTTTCCCGGATCACAAGAACTTGTACCGTCGTTTGTTGTACCAGCTTCGGACCTATCAGCTGACTTTCTCCAGTCTCAAACCAGCACAACGGAGTCCTGCACTTCCGTCCATACAATGCCTCGTATGGCGCCATGCCAATACTTGAATAGAAACTGTTGTTATAATTAAACTCGATCAATGGAAGGAACTAATCCCAACTTCCCGTGTTCTCCAACACATACGCTCCTATGAGATCCTCCAAAGATTGAATCATTCATTCAAACTGACCATTTGTTTGAGGATGATAAGCAGAACTCATACTTAGACTAGTTCCCATCGTACTGTGTAAACTCCTCCAAAACCTCGATGTAAATCTTGAATCAAGATCAGAAACTATACTCGAAGTTACCCCATGCAGCCTCACAACCTCCTTGATGTAGATCTGAGTCAATTGCTCCAGAGAGTAACTCTGGTTGATAGGCAAGAAGTGAGCACACTTCGTCAACCTGTCAATGATTACCCAGATTGTATCGCACCTTTTCTGAGTTCTCGGCAACCCAGAAACAAAGTCCATGGCAATGCTATCCCACTTCTATTCCCGGACATCTATCGATTGCAGCAACCCTGCCAGCTTCTGGTGTTCAATCTTTCCTTTCTGACACACCAGGCAGGTTAGGACATACGCGGCCACATCTTTCTTCATCCCCGGCCACCAGAACAGCTTCTTCGAGTCCTGATACATCTTTGTAGCCCCGGGATGAAAACTCATCTTACTCTTGTGTGCTTCCTCCATGATCATATTCTTAACCTTGCTATCCACTGGCACACAAACATGATCACCATGCCTAAGAAAACCATCAGTACCTCTTCTGAATTCTGAAGTCTTACATTCTTCTATTAACTAGTTCACACCCTCGAGGTACTTATCCTCTGCTTGTTTCTTCCATAAAAGATTCAAGAAATTGCTAGTTACTCTAACCATCCCAAGATTCAACCTACCCTCGACGATTTCCGCTTCCATATTCATATCCCTAAACACCTCTAACAGCTCAAGCTCCTTTACCATCATGGCAGATACGTGTAGGGATTTCCTACTGAGCGCATCCACTACTACATTCGCCTTACCTGGATGGTATTATAGGTCGAATTCCTAGTCCTTTATGAATTCCATCCATCTTCGCTGCCTCATGTTCAACTCTCTCTGGTCAAACAGATACTTTAAGCTCTTATGGTCTCTAAATACACTGAATTTAGCACCTTACAGATAGTGTCTCCATATCTTTAATGCAAACACTATCGCAGCCAATTCCAGATCATATGTTGGGTAGTTTCGCTCATGTACTCTCAACTGCCTGGAGGTATACACCATAACTTTTCCTTCTTGCATGAGCACGCATCCCAAGCCTTGATAAGATGCATCACAGTATACATCAAATCGTCCTAAAGGATCTGGTAACACCAACACCAGTGAAGTGGTCACTCTTCTCTTCATCTCCTGGAAACTTTGCTCGCAAGCCTCTGACCACTCGAACGCCTTCCCCTTCCTCACCAACTAGGTCATAGGTAACGCAATCTTTGAGAATCCTTCTATGAACCGTCGATAGTAGCGCGCTAAACCAACAAAGCTTCTCACCTCGCTTACAGACTTAGGGCTTTCCCAACTCACTACTTCCTCGACTTTCGCAGGATCCACTGCGATTCCATCCTTACAGATCACATGGCCTGGAAACTGAACCTCCTCTAACCAAAACTCACACTTTGACAGTTTATCATACAATTGCAGGTCCTTTAGCACTTGTAATACCGCCCTTAGATGCTCTTGGTGTTCCTCTCTACTCGAACAGTATACAAGGATTTCGTCGATAAACACAACTACAAACTTGTCAAGGAATGGTCGGAAGATCCTGTTCATATAGTCCATGAACACAGCTGGAGCATTAGTCACACTAAACGGCATAACTAGGTACTCGTAGTGACCATACCGACTCCGAAAAGCAATCTTTGGCACATCCTCCTTCTTAACCCGGATCTGATGGTATCCAGATCGCAGATCGATCTTAGAAAACACAACTGCTCCTTTCAGCTGATCCATCAAATCATCTATCTGTGGTAATGGATACTTGTTCTTTATCGTCACTTTGTTCAGCTGACGATAATCTACGCATAATCTCGAGCTTCTGTCCTTCTTCTTAACAAACAACACCAGCGCTCCCCACAAAGATGCACTAGGTCTGATGAACTCTTTGCCTAGCATCTCGTCCAACTGCTTCTTCAGCTCCGCCAGCTCTACTGGAGACATCCGATACAACGCTATCGATATAGGCCCAATCTCTGGAATCAGGTCTATAGCAAACTTCACCTCCCTCTCCAGTGGCAGTCCGGGGCCATCATCGGAAACACTTCCGGAAACTCTCGCACGATTGGTAAAGCTCCGAGACTAGGAGTCTCCTTAGCCTCCAAAGATAACAGCACCACGCACCCCTTCGATTGTCCACCCGTCAGATCACTCTCGTCGGCAGGCATCAATCCATATTGCTTTGAAAAATGGAGAGTTTTGTTTGAACAGTCTAACACAACATGGTTGGCCGAAAGCCAATCCATGCCTAGGATAATATCTATCTGTTGCATAGGCAAACAAATACGATCAATAAGGAAAGTTCGGTTCTCTATGGTGATGGGACATTTAAGGCATATGGATAAGGTGGTCAAAGATTTACCAGTAGGGGTAGAAACAGTACGATCATATGGCAATAAAGAAACAAGAAACCCTAGATGATCCATACACTCTATCGAAACAAAAGAATCCATAGCCCCCAAATCAAATAAAACATATAGAAGCTTACCAGAGACTAGACATTTACCTTGTATCAGATCAGGGCATCGAGAGATTTTAGATCCCCTGACGGCAATCACTCGTCTAGTGGTTTGTGGGCGACTCTGTCGACTTGCACCTTGTGACCTCGCACCACTGCTCGAGTCCCTTCTGCCCGGTTGCTGAAACTGTGACCTTATGCTGACTCTGAGCTTGCAGTCTGTAGCATAGGGACCCATATGACCACAACAGAAATAATTATCACACATGATAACTCGCGCATCCGACACTCTACCCAAATCTAGACATAGTTGATACAACGCGGGTATCAACCATCAAAGCCAGTATACTTCCTAGACTCGTAGTTATGGTTCCCAATGCCACAGTCCATGGTAGAACCAAACTGCTCTGATACCACCAAAATGAGACGACTCTGCAAGTCCCAAGCCGTATATGATTAACTATGCCTAACCGTATTATAGCGAAAAGGTAGTATTCAAGCAACGTAGCGGAAACAAAACCTGATAAACATGAACGCATACGGAAAGCATAGACAACATCAAAGTAAAGAGCAACTATGAAGTCACTATACATAAACATGCATAAGCGTAGTCCCGTCAGTAGGGCACTATACATATATATACAAACAGCCTGTACATAAAAACTGAAAAGACAAACAAGAGATACATCAAAAGCCAAAAAGAAAGATCCCTTACTACTCGCCAGCACTAACCATCCCACACTCAAAAATACATATAAGCGCTCAGCTCACATTCTGGACGCACTGGCAAGCTCCCACCATCAGTTGTGCGGATGCCCTGAACTATCTTGGCCCTCGCCGTGAGTACGCCTATAAGACACAAGAGGCTCATGATCCGACGATGAGCTCGAAATCACCACCCGACTCCTACGGTAGGTCCTCAAGTACTGCTCCGTCCTCCGTCTCTGTCCTCGGTAGACGAAGCCTCTCCTGCTAGACGCGTGAGATGTCGCTGGCACAGCCTAGGTGTAATCTCGCTCCTGGCGCCTCGGCGTCTGCCATATAGTGCGAAAGGTAGAAACTGCACAACTCTGAAGGGTCCCACGATGTCCTCCCTGTACGACGCCCCTCCTTGGAAAAGTATGCTCACCGGCCTAGTGTAGACCATAAGAAAGGTAGACGGGTCCACACGCCTTCCCGGTCATCGTGATAGATAATCTCGTAGCTGGCTCCTCGTCTTCACACGAACTAAGAACAACACCAAACGACAAGAAAAGGGTAGGGAGATAAGAATACAGTGCATGCATAACCGGAAATGGCAACAATAGTATAACACCAACAACATATAGCAAGTAGTAGATAGCATGAACAACAATACAACAGATATTTCACACATCCACACATCTCTCGAGACAACATATGTTCAAACATCCATCTCCATAAGTCTCACAATCAGATCAATCCTCTAGACCGAGATACTAATCCCATGCAGCATGTCGACCGAATCTCACAACGCTGGTTCCACACCGGAACAGGTTCTGTGTCGGAACGGAGTTAGTTCGTCCAAGACACTGAACCGCTCGCCGTGACCAATAAGAGTGCATCCCCTTTCCAAACCGAAACTGGGGTGTCTTGGTCACCTCAGAACGTTAGCCTGGATCATGGAAAGCTCAGGGATTAGTCGAACAAACCGGACTGATTCGAGCGTCACGACAGGATAGGAGCTACCTCATCCGTCACTATAAACTATTCCCGAGATGGGCAACATCCCCAAGATCACTCACTTGACCGCCCCCTCCGCCTTCCGTACCTGCACTCAGGTACAACTAACCTCGTATGACGTAGGCAGCCCATACTACCTGTCATACGGCCTCGCCATTTGGTAGCTGATGATATGCAACAAACATCCTCAACGGATTTGATACCGGACCTCACGCCTAGCGCTCAATCAGCAACAAATGATGCCACCACATCAACACGGCCACAGCCTCGACGCCACGTGCCTATGAGCCACTTCTCAAAAAACATGGCCACAGCCTCAAACAGTCATCACAACAACAACGACACCATCCATCGTATCAACCAGATAACAAACACGGCACACAGCCAAACTTAATGCTAACCGACATTCCGCCACCACACAACAGTACAACATAACGGCAATAGCAATACTATCAATCATCAATAGGCATATCATACACTAAGTAGCATGTAGGCACGTATACAAATAGCATATAGCACAACACATTATCACAATAGTCATACGAAGCATTTCATCCTCGATCAACAGTTCTCTAACCTAGGGTTTCCAAATTTAACGGTGATAGCCCAAAGTATGCTAAATTTAGGGTTTAGGTACTTTATCGGGGCACAACCACTATTAGGGTTCGGGCTTCCCTACACAGATCAGAAAATACATCTACGCTACTCTTGCCTTACCGAAGACAACAGTACTCTTTCTCCCCTCCTGAACACTTGGCGCGAATATCCACACGAACACTGGCACGCTCTCCCATGTACTCAAGAACATGAAGAACAACCACGAATTCCTCTCAACAGCCGCTACCTAAGCTCCAATCCTTGAGCAATAATGAACGCAAACTTTGCCCTAATTTCGAGCACAACACAAGAGAATAGTGTTAGCCCTAGGGCAAGCTTAAAGATCAAAGAAGAAAGGTAAAGACTCAAAGAACGACGAAGAACACGTGTTAGGGATTCGAGTTTAGCTTTAGCGAATCGAGAAAGTAATTCGTCAAAGTTGTAAAGAACTTCACCGCGATCATAACCGTGTAGTCGGAATCGCGTTCCAATACTTCGATCGGCTTGAAACCAGGCTTTCTCACTATAAAATCTCATTCTCTCTCTCTAGAATGCAGGAAAAGGTCTCTGGACTCTCCAAGTTTCGTCCAAGAAATGAAGAAGAGAAAAAAATCTCATCGATCTTGATCTTCTGAGCACGCTTTAGCTTGGACGTCCTGCACGCTTGAGCGTGTCCATGCTTGAGCATAGGGTTCTCTCCACGCTTGAGCGTGGAACCTTGTCCACCCCGCCTTCACCCTGGCCTGACACGTCTTGAACACGCGTCCGAAAGCACACCAGTTGGCAAACGCAGACAGCACGCTTGAGCGTGCAATATGCCAACGCTGGAGCGTTGGCACGCTAAGGCGTGCACCCTTCCCATGCTTGAGTGTGCCGCTCAGTTGGGAAAAGTCTTCCAATCTTCTGACTTCCCTAGTTTCTCGTTTAACACCGTAGGCACTTCCAACCTTGTTCAAGCCTATTCCTAAGCTTTCAACTAGGTCTTAAACTAACACAAAACAATTCACAGAACCTACCAAAGCCTAATCGAGATTATCCAACTCGATTAGAGTTACAGAAAAATTGAGATATTACAGAACACAGAGGACAATTATTTATAAGAGAAATACTATTAAGTTACAAAGCAACATAATTGATGAATTGAGAAATTTGTGCGTTGAATATCCCGTTTTGTATGGAGAGATATTATTGCTCATTAACTTCATGGACTGTTTCAACTAACATGCAGAGAGTTGGTCACCTAGAGGGTTTTGTTTTGAATCGGATGAAAGATATAGTTTCTCAAGCCAGTGCTATTATAATTATCCCTTTAACAATATTTTCTTGATAAAATGTTATTAAAGGTATAACATATAATAGCGTGTCTTCGACGAAGCGTTGTAAGAGGTGGAACGCATTTTTAAAAAAAAAAAAAGGAATTGGGTAAAGATAACGTTTATTTGAGGAAACGCTATTATAGGTTTATATGTTAATAGTGTTTCCTTAAAAAATTTCGCGCATTTTTTTAGAGCGCTTTCTCCTAAAACTGTTGTTAAGTATGCATTATTAAATCTCGAATCTGGCGTAGTAATTGCTATGTCTTCTAGTGGTTACTATAGTCTATTTTTTAAATATAGTATTAGAAAAATTTTGTGGGGTAAGAAAGTTCTACCTTGCCCCATGGTGAGCACCGGATGTTTTGTCCAAAAGTTGTGGTCTAGGGTGAAGTAGAACAAGGAAGCTCATCATAGACCTTTGAGAGAGGTGGCGATGAAGTCATCCTATGCCCTAAGTTGAAAGAAAGTATGGTATGAAAGTGAAACAAGGAAACACAAGAAGGGGGGTTGAATTGTGTTTCTTAAACCTTTTTGAAAAACCTTTTTCAAAAATGTTTTAAGCAAGCAAGATGTTAACTAAAACAAACAGAAAACAAGTTTTCGGATAACGTTAAGAAACTTTGTTTTCAATCACTAAGTTAGTAAATAAATAAACATGAAAAGAATAGGGATAGAGAGATTCACGCAAAGATGTATCCTGGTTCACTCTTACAAACCGAAGAGCTACTTCCAGTCCCTTCTACTTGAAGGTTTTTCACTAAAACACTTAGCACCAACCACATGTTGTTTCCTAGTCACTCCTGACCTTACAACTCCAAGTATTCTACATCTCTCCAGGCTCCAAGTATTCTTTTACAAACAAGCCCCTTCAGGCTCAACCAATCCTAAGATTTAAAAAGAGTTGTAAGCTTTTTACAAACTCACTATGTGTGAGGATATTACAAGGTTCAGCTCTTTGATTCTGTTTGAAACTTTATAAAGAAAGAATATGAAAGTTTACAGATTTTTTACTAGAGAGTTTTGATAGCTTTCTGAATGATTGTTGATTCGCGTATATGTTCTTCTACACATTTCTTCAAATGATGGTCTTTAAATAGTCTTGACTATCTTGCAGATTTCAAGCAGTATTAAACATGTCCATTTAGACTCAGTGAAATATCGGTTAGACACATGTCCATATGCAAGTTGTCTTTTGTTCATAGTTGTCCTTTCTTTGTGTAAGCAGGGAGGCATGTTTGCTTTTGGCAGAATACCAGTGACAACAGATTGTAGCAGGATGAGCAGAGCAGACTGTCCTTTTCTTTTTACTGTCATGCTTTTTGATTTTCATGGCTCAACATGTACAACGTTGTACCTTGTTTTGTCTTTATAGAAGATATTCTTCTTTTATGATCTTCAAAGACTTTTGAAAAACATGTGCCACATCATCTGCAAAACAAAGTTAGTGGACGCACAAGTAATATAAATAGATCGGACGCAATATGATATTTGCTTGTGACTATCGGACGCAAGGCACTTATCCTTCAAGGATAAAGTCCAAGGACCAGTTGGATGATCCACATGACTTTCTTTGGACGTATCTTGTTCGAGAACCAATTTGTACCATTGGACGCAGAAAACACTTCTAACTTTCAATGCAGTATGAACCTTATATAGCTTTGGACGCTGAAGCTTAGTGTACATTTGAGAGTCCATCTGAAGTCAGAAACATAGAGAAGGTCTTTTGACCTTATGGATTAGCAAACATTGATCTTAAACTATTTTCATAAACATATAATAATTTTGTTAATCATTACAACTTTGAGGGGTTATCAACCATAATTGTTTTGGTTCTAACAATCTTCCCCTGTTTTATGATGACAAACTTATTATAAAGTGTTTGAAAAAGGTTTTCTAATGAGCAAAAGCTCCCCCTAAGTTATGCATCACTTAGAAATATATGATTATTATGCATAGATGACATAACTTAGAATAAAATGTGATCAAAGCATAGAGTTCAACACATAAAAGATATTAATATGAATTGGAATATTAGTATTTGTCATAGATAACATTTTTTAAATCCATTACACTTGCATATTCTCCCCCTGTTTGTCATCAAACAAAAAAAAACGGGAGGGAAAACATCATAGTCAGCAAAAAAAGATAAGACACGAAAAGACTCAAGAGGATGGAGGGGCTGGAGGAGAGATGTGAGGAAAGGCTTGGTGAAGATAGTCCAACAACTGATCCATCCTGCGATTCATCTCTTGAGTAACCCGTGCAGAGACTCTCACTACCAAATAATCAACGATATCCTGAGAAAGCCATTGTGGTAAAGGAGGCACTAAAGCTTGAGCAGGGTGAGCTTCTTCAGCGGCAGAAGTGTTGACCTCTTCATCTTCATCATCAATATTGAGTTCCAAGTATGATCAGATAAAGTGGGGTCATGATCAAGTCGATCAGTGCGCTGGACGGAGCTTGCATCTGCTTGATCTTCAGAGATAACATAGTCTTCGCATCTTGCATCTGCTTGAGGTGCAGTAGACTCAGCACAGAAGCCTTCAGCAGACTGAGAAAAATGAAGAGATGCTTAACCAAAGACTTTGGTAACTGCTTCAATAACTTCTTCATGCTCTCTAGTTACTAGAATCTCCAAAGTAGTAGCTTCTTCATTCGAGTACCAGAGTAACAGAAGCATAGAAGGAGGATAAGGTGGTAATTTCGGGACCTATGGAGAAGGGGTAGGGATAGGTCTTCACTAAATCCTCTATGTTCATTTGAGGATAAAGCGATGGGTGAGAAAGGTGGTGGAGGTGTAGGGTCGGAATACTGAGTCTGGGTTAGGGTAGGAGGTATGGATAGTGATCAGATGGGTTGAGTGTTTGGTTGTTGAGAGGGAGTGGTGGAGGAGGATGTGGACTAAGAAAGATTTATGATTCTTGGTCTAGGTGGCTTTTTAGCTACAATCTTAATCTTCATCCTTCTGGGTGGTGTAGGTATAGACGGAGAGGGGCTTGGGTTGGTGTTTTGAGGAGCAGATGGAGCTTCAGGTAAGATGGAAGGGATGAATGCGGTAGGAGGGTCGGGTAAGGTTGAGGGAAATGGTGCTACCTTATTTTTCTTGGACAGAAGTAAGGTGATTGAAACATCATCCTCATCGTCTTCCTCAACTTCTTCTTCCACAAGAAGCTTCATTTTTCGATACCTTGGTTTGGACGATTCAGCTACCTGAGTCTTAGACGGTTGCTGAGCTTTTGTGGACGCACTTGCTTGGGCAGGTTATCTAGCAATTGAACAGAAGCTTGCTTTTGAGCAAAGGTCCGTCAACCTCTTCAACAAACGGTCTGACAATGCCATTGACCTTGATGACAGTTTCGCCATTAATGGTGTATGCAATTCCTTCGATCATCGTAGCAAACTCCAGCTTTGGCTTCACCTCATATTCTTCAAACACATCATGAGTCTCAACCTGAGATTGTTCAAATAATCCTTCTAAAGATGACGATCCAAAAGAGGATTGAAGTTGATTTTCAACGTTGGATCTCTGACCCTTTCATCCTTGTCTTCTTTGAAAAGCTTGCTGGCGTTGAGTTTGAGCTAGTTCGGACTGAGCTCATTCAAAAGCAAGAACAGATGGAAGTTGCATCTTTGAGAGATTTTCCCTCCCAAATTGTGGGCAACATATCCTCTGATAGTTTTGTTTTATATTCGGGTGGACCTTACTCAGCATTCGGTAAATCCCTTGATTCTCAAAGACTCGAGAAAGAAGAATTGCACAGGTGTGTTTTGACAGAAACAATATCTATGCAATTCTCTCTGAAACAATCAAAGAGAAGATATGGTAGGTTTACCTTCATGCAGTAGAGGAGATGAGTGAGGAGGAAGGCATGCAAGTCAAAAATTGAGTCCTTCGACTCAGATTTGTGCAAAATGGCCTTGTTTAGGATCTGATTCAGAATCCTAGCATCATCCTTCATGATAGCAGCTCGAAAGAAGGTGTTTGGATGAGCATTAACATGCTTGAGAAAGTTGAAGACATTATCTTTTCCCCCAAACTTGTTGTACCATGACTTGGAGAAGGTGGCTCCAAAGGACATACAACCAATTGCAGATGCAATGCTTATCCTGGAGACAACGACCTTTTGTGTCCCCAAAACATATCCCGAGATTTCTCCTTCTTTTTCCTTGTGAGCAGTTCTCCAGAACTCAATGAGTAGCCTGGGATAGACTTCTGGTTAATTTGTGAAGAAGTGATCCCACACAGCACCAAAAAATAAAGTTTCTGGCATCTGCTCCCAAACTAGCCAACAGATCCAGGCCGATCTGATGCTCAATGTTGATCTGCCAGTGGTCTAGAACTTCTCGAGTTGGGTGACCCAAAGGTGACATACCTTCGCGAAGGACACTGCTGCTACCTTCACTAGCTGAACGGAGGTTTCTTCCAATTTTCAGATGAGAGAGCTTCGTAGAAGATGATCAGTTGAAGGAGAGAGAGAGAATGATTTCAGAGAAGGAGACGTTTGATGAGACTTTAACTCACGGGTTATGTTTATAAAGAGAGTGAGTAGGGGGTTAACCAACCATCAGAAGTTACCGTGGTTAAGAAGTCATGATGACATGCAGTTACCGAGGGTGGCTATTTAAAAGGGCGGTAACAGACGCATGACGTTTGAATGACTAAAGGTTGCTGACTCAGCATTAGAACATGTGGGTGCCAGAGTAATGGTTTCAAAACATTTATTAAAATAATAATTATTTGAAAGCAATAAATGTTCAAAAAAAATTATTATAAAGAGAAATAGATGATGCAAGCATGTATTGGATGAAAAAGCAAAGCAAACAATTGGACGTAGGCATATTGGATGCAAGCGTTTTTGGACGCAAGGTTACTCAACATAGTGCATGTTGAGTTGTTTTCTTATAAAAGAAAACTTGTCCTTGGCAAGAGGTTTCGTAAAGATATCTGCCCATTGATGGTCAGTATCAACAAATTTGAAATCAAACACACCTTTTTGAATATAATCTCTAATGAAATGATGTTTGATTTCTATATGTTTAGCTCTAGAATGCAATATAGGATTTTTTGATAAATTAATTGCAGTAGTATTATCACAAAAGATTGCGATCTTATTTTCATAGATGTTGTAACTTCTAGTTGATGTTTGATCCACAAAAGTTGTGAACAGCAACTCGCGGCAGAGATATATTCAGCTTCCGCAGTTGATAGGGATATGGTGCTTTGTCTCTTGCTTGACCATGATATTAGATTTGTTCCAAGATAGTGACAACCACCACTTGTGTTTTTTCGTTCAATTCTATATCCAGCATAGTCAGCATCACACTAACCCATTAATCTGTACTCATTTGATTTCTCATAGAATAAACCCAGATTAGTAGTACCTTTTAAATATCTAAAGATCCTTTTGACAACTGTTAAATGATTTTCACAAGGATCAGCTTGAAAACGTGCACAAAGACATACACTATACATTATATCAGGTCTGGATCAGTAAGATATAGGAGAGATCCAATCATAACTTTGTATACCCTTTGATCTAACTTTTTATCTTTGTTGTCTTTGGTTAGAATGGACGTTGGATGCATAGGTGTGCTTATTGGCTTGCTATCATCCATTTGAAATTTATTTAAAAGGTTTTTAGTATATTTGGTCGGATGAATGTACTCACCTTTTGAGGTTTGTATAACTTGTAGTCTTAAGAAAAACTTGAGTTCTCCCATCATGCTCATTTCAAATTCTTTTGTCATGAGCTCAGAAAATTCCTTGCATAAAGACCCATTAGTAGATCCAAAAATGATATCATCAACATAAATTTGGACTATTATGGAATTATTTTTATTTGATTTCTTAAACAGGGTAGTATCTACCTTTCTTATGCATAAACCATTTTCCATAAGGAATGATCTGAGTTTCTCATACCAAGCTTTGGGCGCTTGCTTGAGTCCATATAAAGCTTTTTGAAGCTTATATACATACTCAGGATGGGAATGATCTTCAAACCATGGGGGTTGCATTACATAGACTTCCTCATTGATTATTCCATTTAGAAAAGCACTCTTAACATCCATTTGATATAAAGTTATGTTATGGTGAGCAGCAAAAGAAAGTAAAATATGTATCGCCTCTAATCTAGTAACAGGAGCAAAGGTTTCAGTATAATCAATACCTTCTTCTTGAGAATAACCTTGTGCTATTAACCTTGCTTTTTTTCTCACAACTTTTCCATTTTCATCCATTTTGTTTCTGAAAATCCATTTCGTTCCAATTATGGATTTTTCTTTGGGTCCCTAGATTAAGGTCCATACTTTGTTTCTCTCAAACTAGTTAAGCTCCTCTTGCATAGCCAAAATCCATCCATCGTCCAAAAGAGTTTCGTCCACTATTTTTGGTTCTAACTCAAAGATGAATGCTGAGTCAGCTTGATTTCTGAAAGTTGACCTTGTTCTTACTTTGTCACTTGGTTGACCAAGGATTTGATTTCCAGGATGATAGGTTTTGAATTGCCAAGCTTTCTGACTGTCATTTGATGATTAAGGTGTGGACTCATCAGCTTTGATTTCCTTGATGAGTTCCTTGCCTTCGTTGGTTGGACGGAGATCATTCAGGTCAAGATCTGCAAAAGATTCTTCAAGCTCTGATAATACTTTATCAGGCTTCTTGTCATCAAATTTAACATGGATTGATTCATCAACAATTAAAGATGTAGAGTTATAAATCCTGAAAGCTTTTGAAGTTTCTGAGTAATTTAAGAAAATACCATTATCAACTTTGGCAGCAAATTTTCCTAAATTATCCTTGGTATTTAATATGAAGCAAGCACATCCAAAAGGATGAAAATAATATATGTTGGGTTTTTGTCCTTTCCGCAATTCATATGAAATCTTTTTAAGTATTGGTATTATGTATACTCTATTTTGAATATAGCATGCCATGTTAACATCCTCAGCCCAAAAGTTCTTGGAGACAGAGTTATCATTAAGTAATGTTCTTGCCATCTATTGAAGAGACCTATTCTTTCTCTTAACGACCCCATTTTGTTGAGGTGTTCTAGGGGCAGAGAATCTATGAAGAATACCATTTTCTTCACAGAATAGTTGGAAGTTTTCATTCTCAAACTCTCCTCCATGATCACTTCAGATTGAGTTTATACATATACTTTTCTCAGTCTAAATTCCTTTATAGAATATTGAAAATAATTCAAATACTCATCTTTGTGAGCTAGGAACATCACCTATGTCCTTCCAGAATAGTCATCAATAATGACAAGCCCATATTTCATTTCATTTATAGAGGCAGTCCTTGTTGATTAAAACAAATCTAAATATAGCAATTCTAAATGTCTGGATGTAGAAACAATATTCTTTGAATTGAAAGAATTTTTAACTTGTTTCCCCTTTTGACAGGCATCACAGAAAATATCTGATTTACAGGCAAGCTTTGGTAGACCTCTTACGAGGTTATGCTTTTGTACCTTTGAGATTAACCTCAAGCTTGCATGACCAAGTCTCTTGTGCCAAATCCATTGTTCATCATTTACAAACATTAGACATGATACATTTTGATTATAGAGGTCCTCCAAGTCAATTTTATATACATTGTTTTGCCTCTGACCAGTGAATAGAGTGGACCCATCTGCAGACTAGACCATACACTTATCTTTATTGAAAGAAACTACAAATCCGCTATCACACAATTGGCTTATGCTAAGCACATTATATTTTAACCCTTCAACTAACAACACATTATCTATAGAAGGAGAGTTGTTTTTGCCAATCTTACCAATACTGTAACACCCCCTTCGGATGCTTCATAAACGAACTCGATTACGGAAAACATAAACAAAATAAAGCGCTGGTTGCTTTCGAAAATATTTTAATTAATTAACTACGTTCGAAAACGTGGGTATAAAAATTTTCTTCATGCATAGGCAATCCAAACTCAAGACAAAGGAATAAACATTATAACACACATCAATATTTAAGATTCATGCTAACATAATTATGGCATAAGTATGTCGAAGCATATAAGTTCCTTATAAACATAGTTTAACTAATAGGATAGGTTCAGATCTAGTACATCATATTACAGACTTAAGAATATGTTCAACATACACACAGCAGATAACATATGACTACTTCCAAAATAAAACTCCTAAGCTGGTCAGGCTAAAAGTAGTCATTGGGATACGAACCCCAAAGTCAGCTCCGATTGACATAGGAATACGGAGGGTTCCTCTTTTTCTGCTCCTTCAAAAGACTCCATCATCTGAGTCCTCACGTGTCTGCAGGGACCTATGATCATCATCTACACATGTATCCAAAAACACAACAGGGTGTCCAACATGTACAGGCAAAGGTGAGATACTCATTTTTTAAGTTTATCACGATAGTCGCATAAGCGACAAACAGCATAAATGTCCACATATAAATACAGTTATAATAATAGATATTCATACAACATAATCACTCAAACACTATCATGAGTTATAATAATGCATGACACTTCAATATCATCTTTCTAATTCATGTTCTCCGGAGATTCCTACTTCCCTTCATCAAGCGATAGGCTGTGAATACTCCCATAAACACAATTGTTCTCATGAGTTGGCCTCTCAATTTAGGTCCGAGCTCCAATTGTTCAGGGGTATCACGTCATAACCATATCATGAATAGTCCAGTCTCTGATCGAGTTCATCCGTGTTTGGCAACCGATTACCACGGCATGGATTACAACGCCTCCGGCCACTTGTGGAGTCTCAAACACAGTATGCCCCTATAGACCTAGTGGTCTTAACTAGCTCATATTCTCAACTACTTGAGTTGTAGCTCGTTTTCAAATGGCACGTCTGCCGTTTCATGTATGTACATAGAAAGTTCTGTTTTATTTTTCATTATTTCTTTCTTATTGAGGCATATAGCTCATGACTCATTTTAAAGGACATAAAGATCGTTCATTCAAAACACAGGACACGTAGTCCGAATGCTCAATTTAAAAAACACTAGCTCGACGTCTCGATCACTAGGTTTGCATTCATCTCAAAAGATTCATCATTTTTATTTTCGGTCTTATTTTCACAAAGCAGTTTTGGAAAACAAAACTCAGTTTCATTGTCTTGACTTAAGACATTCTTTTCCGAGAAATCATTTTCCGGGAAAAACTCTTTTTCTTCACAAATCCGTTTTTCTGAAGATTCCGTCACCTTGAAAATGTTTTTCTAAAACAAATCTCACTTTGCAGGAACTTTCCTTAAACAACTTTTCCTTTTCAAAAGGATCTAATACTTTGAAACAGAAGTTACTTTTCTTGATAAAGTAAAACTTTTTTCTCAAGATTTCTCTTTGATTTCAAAATCCGTTTTCAAAACTTCAATTTTGGTTTTAGAGTATTTCAATATTCTTTATCGAGTCATAGCCAGTCCTATGCTCTTAACCAGTCCAGGATATAAATATATATAGATATATAAGTATCAAGTTAGCCCAATATCACAATAAATTTCACCCAAGGCATCAATGCCACATATCACATTCAAATGTCCAAGTATACTTCATTCAATAAATCAAGTACATAGATCATTCATACATGCCTTCCAATCATCAACCAAAACAACCACATCACATATAACAATCAAACACCATGAGACTACCAAACTTATTATGAAATACCTCCCTTTACCTCTTTAGGTTTCTAAACCAACTCCCGAACGATTTTCGGTTCCGGCTCCGGTTTCGTCCGCGTCGCCTAAAACAATCAAGCACAATTCAATTCACAAAAAAAATCAATACAAAATTACAACATCAAAACATAATTTACCACCCCCAGAAATGGTCTAAGGTTCGGCCAAAATTTGCAAAATAGGCTAGGTATCTCATTTGGTTCGAAACTTTTGGATGGTTGGTTCTTAAGCATTCTTAACTCTAGATTAAGTCTTATTACTCAAAAATTTGAAGCAAAACTCATGGTTCTACACACTCTAGGTTTCCGCCATCAAAGGGAAAAAGGGTTAGAAATTGATTTGGTTTTCCAATCACTTGGATTCAAAGATCATGGGAAAGGAAATGATGGATTCAAGTGTTATAGAACAAAAATTGCAGAAATCCACTTTTCCCCAAATCTTCTAGGGCTCGTCCACTCTAAGAAAAATAGGCTACTATTAGTGTTTGATCACATAATCTTGGATAGAGGTAGAAGATGATGAAACTAGCTCAAGGAAATTGGTTTCACATTAAAAGGACTTTTCTACAATTTTCTACGAATTTTTGAAATTTGGATCATAAACTTGAAACCCATGGAATCAAGGATTTCAAACTTGAAATAGGAAGAGATTCATGAGGTTTAAGGATCTAGAGAGTGTTCTTACCTCTTGAATAATGAAGAATCACACTTTTCTCTCAAAGACTCAAGCTTTTTCTCTTAAGAAAATGGTGGAATGACTTAAGGAAGAAGATGAAGTGTGAAAGTGAAGTGAAGAAGCCTCTTGGGGGCTGTCTTGTGCATGGGATAAGGGTCTGAAATGTCCCAAAAGTTGGTCACTTAAGGGCATTTCAGACTTTTCCTTCAAGGACTAAAATGTCATTTAGGAAATGGTCGGGGGTATTTTTGTCTTTTCACGTCCAGATATTTTCAAATGTCATGATGACACTGGCACGCTTTCTCGTATGATGTGACTTGATGTGACATCAAGTTTATCCATTAGCGGGTCCCGGTAAATCCATATGCAGCTTCGTTCGTCACCCGATTGGAGATTTCGCCCGAACGAAACGTAGGAAGTGATTTTTTTCAAATTTATCAAAAACGTAGTAAATTAAATTCTAAAACTTACTGCCTCATTCACGGGTCAAATTAGGATCTCCTGAGCATTAAAATCATATTGTCAGTGAAAAAACGCAGACCGGGCTCCGTTTGAGTTTTCAGCTCAAAATTTAATCGTAGCTTCGTACGATAGCGTTGAGCATGAATATGGTCTCAGTTTATTTTATTTCATTTTCTAAAACCTTTAATAAAATATAAATTTAATTATTCTCTTATTGATATATAAAATCAGTGAAAAATCGGGGTGTTACATTACTACCCCTCTAAAAAAAATTTCGTCATCGAAATTACGTACCTGGAAAAAGATCGGGATATTGTAATCTCATCTTGTCCTCAAGCTCCCACGTTGAGTCTCGAGTTGCTTCATTCCAAACAACCTTGACCAAGGGAACTTATTTTCCCCTGAGTTGCTTAACCCTCTTATCAACGATTCGTACAGGCGATGTCTCATAAGATAAGTTTTTTCGTAAATGTACTTACATCGGGCTCAATTACATGGGAATTACATGGGACGAATCAGGAATATACTTTCTAAGTTGTGAGACATGGAAAACATTATGAATGTTGGCAAGAAAAGGTGGTAAGGCAATCTAGTAAGCTACTGGACCAATACGTCGAAGAATCTGGTATGGTCCAATGAATTTGGGAGTGAGTTTTCTGTACTTTATAGCTCTACCTACCCCAGTCGTGGGTGTGACTCTCAGGAACACGTGTTCACCTTCTTGAAACTCGAGGGGTCGTCTTTGTCTATTAGAGTAGCTCTTTTTTCTGCTCTGTGCTGTCTGCATATTTTCGCGGATTTGCTTAATCTTTTCCGTTGTTTGTTGCACAAGTTCGGGGCCTACAATCATACTTTCTCCATCCTGGCACCAACACAACGGTATCTGGCACTTTCATCCATACAAGGCCTCATAGGGTGCCATCCCTATGCTAGAATGATAGCTGTTAATGTATGTGAACTCGATAAGAAGCAACAGATCATCCAACCTTCCACCATGGTCTAGAACACAAGCTCTCAGCAAATCTTCCAAAGATTGTATTGTTCTCTCTGTCTGTCCATCGGTTTGAGGGTGATAGGTTGAACTCAGCCTCAGCAAGCCTTGTCCCTAACACTTGGTGTAGACTTTGCCAAAACCATGAAGTAAACTTTGGGTCTCTATCAGAGACTATGCTTGACGGCACTCCATGTAGTCTGATTACTTCTCTAATATACAGCTCAGTTAACTTCTCCACTAAGTAGTTGATCTTAACAGGTAAGAAGTGTGCTGACTTCGTTAACCTATCAACGATCATCCAGATTGAATCAAAACTCTTAGAAGTCCTCGGTAAACCTACCACGAAATCCATTGAGATGCTCTCTCATTTCTATTCGGATACATCCAATGATTGAAGCATTCCTGCAGGTCGTTGATGTTCTACCTTTGCTTTCTGACAGGTCAAACATGATTCTACGTACTCAGCCACTTGCTTCTTCATTCCTGGCCACCAAAACTTCTGTTTCAGATCTTGATACATTTTGGTTGATTCAGGGTGAATGCTCAACTTGCTCTTATGTCCTTCTTCCAGAATCATTTTCCGCATCTCTGGGTTGCTAGGCACACAAACCCGTCCATTGCATCTCAAGATGCCATCGATTCCCAAGCTTAACTCTGTAGCCTTCTCTTGTCCAAGCAACTCCTTCTTCTCTTGGAGGTACTCATCAGTTCCTTGCTGTTCGCGGATCGTCTCCATCAGTCCACTAGATACCTTGATCATCCCCAAGCTAATCTTCTCGTTGTTTACTTCCATAGCCAGATTAAGATCACGAAACTGTTCTATCAACTCTAACTCCTTGATCATCATCGCAGAGATATGCAGGGTCTTCCGACTCGGAGCGTCTGCAATGACATTTGCTTACCCAGGGTGGTAGAGCAAAGTGAAGTCGTAGCCTTTAAGAAATTCCATCCAACGTCTCTGCCTCATGTTAAGTTCCTTCTGGTCGAACAAGTATTTCAAACTCTTGTGGTAACCAAAGACATCAAACTTGGATCCATACAAGTAATGTCTCCGAATCTTCAGTACAAAAACCACGGCAGCTAACTCTAGGTCGTGCATTGGGTAATTCCTCTCATGAGTTTTCAACTGGCGCGAAGCATATGCTACAACCTTCCGGTGCTGCATAAGTACACACCCTAAGCCCTGATGCGAAGCATCACAGTACATTTCATATGGTTCGTCCGGTTTGGGTAATACTAACACTGGTGAGGTTGTAAAACGTTCCTTCATTGTCTGGAAACTTTCCCCACATTTCTCAGTCCACGTAAACAGTTGGTCCTTCCTCGTAAGTTGAGTCAATGGCGCAACAATCTTTGAGAATCCTTTGATGAATCTTCTATAGTAACCAGCCAAACCAACGAAACTACGAATTTCCGTTACAGTCTTGGGTCTCTCCCATAAAAGTATTGCTTCTACTTTTGTAGGGTCAACGGCAATCCCTTCCTTCGTAATCACGTACCCCAAGAATTTGACTTCATCCAGCCAAAACTCGCACTTGGGCATCTTTGCGTACAACTTCTCCTTGTGCAAGATCTGTAAAATTTGTCGCAGGTGTTCCTCATGCTCCTTGTAACACCCCCTCGCGGGTGCTACATACTCGGACTCTAATGCGGAAATAAATCAAGAAAATAAAACGCTGGTTGCTTTCGGAAAAAAAATACTTTAATTAAGTAGCTAGGTTCAAAAACGCGGTTTTAAAACTTTTCTACATGCATAGGCAATACAAACTCAAGGTGAAGAAATAAACTTTTTACAGCACATCAGTATTCACCTAATATATAACATATTACAAACTTGAAAACATAAGTTCAAAAGCGTGCAGTAATATAATATAAGACTGCTCAAAATAAAAGACTCCTAAGCTGGTCGGCTAAAAGTAGCCATTGGGGTACAACCCAACGTCAACTTCATCAGAACGCTCCGTCATCGGAGTCCTCACGTCTCCGCGGGGACCTATGAACAACATCTGTACATGTGTTCCAAAAACACAACAAGGTGTCCAACATGTACAGGCAAAGGTGAGATACTCATATAATAAGTTTATCATGATAGCCGCACAGGCGACAAACAGCATAAATACAGTTATATGAACAGTTATTTATACAACACAATATAATATCTCAAACAAAATCATGAGTTATAATAATGCATGAGACTTCAATATCATCTTTCTAATTCATGTACTCCGGAGATTCCTACTACCCAACATCGAGCGATAGGCCGTAGTAACACCCGTAACACAATTGGTCTCATGAGTCGGCCTCTCTATTTAGGTCCGAACTCCAATTGTTCCAGGGTACCACGTCATAACCATATCCTAAATACGCCAGTCTCAGATCGAGTTCATTCGTGTTTGGCAGCCGATTTACCACGGCACGGGGTTGCTACGCCACCAGCCACTTGTGGGATCTCGAACACAGAATGCCCCTATAGACCTAGTGGTCTTGACTGATTAAATTCTCAACTACTAGAGTTGTAGCTCGGTTTCAAATGGCACGTTTGCCGGTTCATGCATGTACAAAGAAAGTTTTCTGTTTTCTTTGTGTTCATTCTTTCAAATGTCGAGACATAAAGTCCACGACTCGTTTCAAAAAGGCATTAAGCCCACTCAAATCAAAAACATAGGACACGAAGTCCGAGTACTCAATCCACAAAACACTAGCCCGACGTCTCGGCCACTAGGTTTGGGTTCGTCTCAAAGGTTCGTCATTTTTCTTTTCGGTCAAACTTTCTCAAAACAACTTTGGAAAACAAAATGCACTTTTGTTTTCTTGAAATAAAACATTTCCACATTTTCTGGGAAAAACACCTTTCTTGAAAACAAAACCGTTTTCTAAGGTTTCATGCCCTTTTTAAACACTTTACAGAATAAAACACATTTTGCACGATTTTTCACAAAATCACTTTTTAAAAGAACAAACTTTTTAAAAGAACATACACTACGCCAAAATAGGGAAAAATTGACGCAACATTCACCAGCGTTTTCCCGTAAAACGCTAGAAAATATGGGGCGGAGAAGTATTACTAGCGCTTTCTTTGGTAAGTGCTAGCAAATTATTGGGATTTGCCAGCGCTTTGTTAACTAAGCGCAAGCAAAACTCTGACATTGAGTATTGCCAGCGCTTTTCCAAATAAACACTAGTAAAAGAACAAAACATTTGCCAGCGCTTTCTTAGGAAAGCGCTGGCAATACTATTACCAGCGCTTTCCTAAGAAAGCGCTGGCAAATGTTTTGTTCCTTTACCAGCACTTATTTGGAATAGCGCTGGCAATTGTCCTTTTCTATATAAATATAATTTTTTGATTTATATTACTGAGTACTCGATTTTCACTAACACTTTCGCGCGCACGCTTTCAGTACGTAATAGTCTTCACACAGTACTCTCACCGCGAACTCAAACCTCCTCATCTCCTTCACAATCGCGAACTCAACCCTCCTCATCTCCTCCACAACAGCAACCCTCAATCCGCTCCCCACAACCGTCGTCCACAGGACCTAAGCACTCACGCTCAGCACCTTCGCGAAACCTCACGGTTCTCTCCTCAAACCCTCTTCTCAACAGCGCAAGGACCTTGAGGTAAGAATATAGGAATCTAGTATTTTTTTTTCTTTTTTCTTCTTTTTCCTCTCTACCCTCTCTCCCCATTATCGCCGCTGCCACTTCGGTCACTGTCACTGCCACCATCGCTGGCGGCATCCACCACCACCAGATTGGGAAAGAAAAAAATGCATGTGTCACAATTTCTTGGATAAGCTCTGTTGAATATGCATGTATTGTACATTTGTGGTTCTGCTTTACTGAGAAAATGTCTGTGTGATGATAAGATAGAAAATTTATAGTTATCTTCAATTTTATTGCAACAAGTGGCCTTCTACTTAATTCAGCAAGTAATCCACAAGTGTAATGACTTGTTTATGTACATTAAGTAGCTCTTAGTATTGCAGATTAAAGCCCTTCAGATTTGGCAATGGAACCTCTATCATTGTTTATAGACTAGCTCCATCAAGATTAGCATGTGGTTTTGACCTTAGCAACTAATAAAATGCATATAACCCAAGAGTCACACCTTTAAATAGGTCAGATAGCTGTCCATGTGTTTCTGACAGCATTGGCACCTCACCTTTTTCAAATTTGGCCATGTTGCCTTGACAATCCTATATTTTGATAACAAAACATTCAATACTTATATTTCTTAACCATATCAACAATTTTAAAATGAAACAATTCAATTTAAGTTGACACTTGAAAAAGGAGAATATAATTATAAAACATTAAATAACCAGTGCAGTATGAAAAGCCAAAGACATAATAAGTCAGTGACAAAGCCAGATGGAACATAATGCATCATAAGGAAGATCGTGCTCTTATGTGGCTGAGAGTCAATTGTAGAATGATATATTTGTCCTTATGTTGAAAAAATTTCTGATGACACAAAAAGGTTAGGAGATGGAACTTGTCTTAAAATAGAAGTAAAAAATCCCCTTATTTCAAATGCTCTGAAGCTTTAGAAGAAACCAATTAGACATCCATTGACCTAAATTAAAAACACAATCATTAAAATGCATGTACTATTCAACCTCTCTAGTTTCTATGTAAGAGTTAACAAACACATCTATGTCCTTCATGCCATTTATCCTGCCTCAACTTGCATCGGTGCTTGTGTTCATACTTGAAACTTTAAACATATATGCTATATTATAGCAACAAGATGAAGCATTATAAGGAATTGCAATTGGGTTAGAATCAGGTGAAGAGTTCAAATTATAAAGTAAACGAGTCTAAGTTACTGAAAAAGGCCATGAACAAGCAGTAATAATCAAATAAAGAAAAACAAACAGAGATAATAAAGGCAGGAAGAGTTAGACCTGTTTGAAGAAGAATTCCCAGTGAAAACCCCACAAACTAGTTTGCACTCATTCAGGTTAAAGCATGCATTTCTGGGAACTTGTTGATCATGGGGGGAAAGTGGAGAGAAGAGGGTCTGACAGAGAGTGTATGAGTTAGAAATGAAGTGGGAGAATTGTGTAAGTATGAACAGAGATAGAGATATAAAGAGAAGGTTGTGAAGGGGAAGACTTGAACAAAGTCAAGTGTGTGACTTGTGCTGTGAGGACAGGCAGGAAAGACAAAGACAATAGGAAACAGGAATTGGCCTTGTCATCATGTGTGATACATGACATAGTACAACAATAGGGCTAGCCAACAGCCCAATTAATTCCTCATTCATTTCACATTAATTCCGGGTAAAAGAAAAAATTTATTTTAGTTTCTCATGGCTTACAAACTCAAATTAGTTTTCTTCTCTTTCATGCTGTCCTTGGTTCTGCTTTTGGTCTCACCTTCTTTGTCTAATTTTACCTTTACTTTATCTTTGTCACTTGATAATCTGCAGTTTTGGTCATGTCTTGATTTTCTTATTGTTTACCACAGATTTCTTACTCCTACCAGGTATTTATCTTTTTTTAATCTCTTATAAGCAGTATAATCATTAGACATGTTTATTTTTATCGGTGTACACATGCATTAACCTTAGTTTCCTGTTCAATAACGATTTGTATATTATTTTTGACACAATATACAAGTTGTTCTTGAATTGTCCAAAGTGGACAGTCTAAGAATGTAAAATCGCATTCAATCCATATTATTGTATGTCTTAATCACTTCTTGATCTAAGAATGTCATTGGTTTGTATTTTCTCATTGTTCTTTGTGTACATACCTAATTTAGGTCGTAATACCACCTGAATTAAGTTGTGTGCTTGGAGAACTAAGGGGAAATGCTGCCGAAATTTTCTTAGAACAAGAAGTAATTAAGAGATATATACAATAATATAATGCGAAGTTTACAATCTTGGATAGGATAGGACCCCACCCTTTAGTATGAAGTAGACATGCATCATGCATGCATGTAGTACTATTGAATGTAGTGTCAACCTCTTTAAACTCAAAATAATTGTTGTAGATCGGGAAAATATGGATCGAAAGTGGATGTCTGCCAATCGTTTGTCGAAGGAATATAAGGACGGAGTGCAAGATTTTATTAGGTTTGCAGTTAGACACGCAGAAAACCCTAGTAGAATCATATGTCCATGTTTAGGTTGTTGTTATACAAGACGAGTTAGTGTACCTGAGTTGGAAGGACATTTAATATGCAATGGAATTGATCAAAGTTATACTTGTTGGACAAAGCATGGTGAGACCAGAGGTGAATCTAGTGATATGGGGAATAGTGGGAGATATGCGTCAAATGATGCCAATACAAATACATATGAGGGTCGTTTTGAAAAAATGTCAAACGTGGTTGAAGAAGATCTTCGTGATTGTCCTCAAATGTTTGAGAAGTTGATAAGTGATGCAGAGAAACCGTTGTATGAGGGTTGTACTAAATTCACAAGATTGTCAGCGATGTTAAAGTTGTTTAACTTGAAATCGGGCAATGGATGGACTGATAAGAGCTTTAATGACTTACTCACACTATTGAAATCTATGTTGCCGGAGGATAATGTGCTTCCTAGTCGGACATATGAGGCTAAACAAATGTTGCGCTCTATTGGCATGAGCTATGAGAGGATAGATGCTTGTCCTAACGATTGCATTTTATTTCGGAATGAACATGCATCGTTAAATACATGTCCTAAATGTAATGCCTCACGATATAAGAAGAAAGAATCAGCTCCAGAGAAGGTTTTGTGGTATTTCCCAATAATACCTAGATTTAGGCGCATGTACAGTAGTTCAGAAGATTCAAAGCACTTTACATGGCATGAGGATGAAAGGATTAAAGATGGCAAGCTACGGCACCCGGCAGATTCTCCTCAATGGAAAAGAATTGACCATGATTATCCTGATTTCGGGCAAGAACCAAGAAACCTCCGACTTGCATTGTCTACTGATGGATTTAACCCGCATGGTATTCAGAGTAGCTCTCACAGTACATGGCCTGTGATTTTGGTGATTTATAACCTACCTCCATGGCTATGCATGAAGCGCAAATATATGATGCTGTCTCTGTTAATTTCTGGGCCCAAATAACCAGGAAATGATATCGACATATACTTGGCTCCTTTAATTGAAGACTTGAAGCATATGTGGGAGACAGGTGTAGAGGTGTACGATGGGTATAAAGAGGAAAGTTTCACCTTGAGGTCTATGATCTTCGGCACAATTAATGATTTTCCAGTATACGGTAATCTGTCAGGATACAGTACCAAAGGTCAATGTGCATGCCCTATATGTGAAGATAATACAGATTGGATGCAGTTGGAACATGGTAAGAAGAATGTCTTCCTTGGACATCGTAGATTTTTGCATTCAAGTCATCAT
Source organism: Ammopiptanthus mongolicus (assembly GCA_039655645.1). Lineage (NCBI taxonomy): Eukaryota > Viridiplantae > Streptophyta > Magnoliopsida > Fabales > Fabaceae > Ammopiptanthus > Ammopiptanthus mongolicus. Next base: position 36,016,275 of record CM077349.1, on the reverse strand, counting down.
TATCGGTTATGGAGAAAGGCATTCAATGGGAATATAGAAGAACGTAGAGCTCCTTTGCCGTTGACGGGTGTGCAACTGTTTGAAAAGGTAAAAAATTTGAGTATTGAATTTGGGAAACCTTTTGCCGGAGAGCTTGTGACACGAGGGTGGAAGAAAAAGTCGATTTTCTTTGAGCTGCCGTATTGGAAGTCATTATATGTAAGACATTTCATTGATGTGATGCATGTTGAAAAAAAATATCTTTGATAGTGTCATTGGTACCTTACTCAATGTGCCAGGGAAGACTAAAGATGGCATCAATGCAAGGTTGGACTTGGTTAGTATGGGATTGAGACGAGAATTGGGACCGGTGAAGAAAGGGAAACGTACATATCTACCACCAGTAGCTCATACTCTATCTAGAAAAGAGAAAATTTCTTTTTGTAAGTTTCTTCATGGAGTGAAGGTTCCAGAAGGGTACTCTTCAAACATTGCGAGCCTCGTGTCGATGAAAGATCTCAAGTTGAAGGGTCTAAAGTCCCACGATTGCCATGTTCTTATGGAGAGTTTGCTACCCATCGGTATACAGTTCATTTTGCCCAACAAAGTGCGGGAGACCTTAACTAAACTTTGCTTCTTCTTCAAGGCAATTTGCAGCAGAGTGATTGACCCTGAAAAGTTGCCAGCATTGCAAAGAGAAATAGTTGTGACTTTGTGTGAGCTTGAGATGTATTTCCCACCTTAATTCTTTGACATAATGGTTCATCTAACCGTTCATTTGGTTAGAGAGACACAATTGTGTGGGCCAGCTTATATGAGATGGATGTACCCGTTTGAGCGTTACATGAAAATATTAAAAGGGTATGTGAAAAACCGATCACGACCAGAGGGTTGTATTGTTGAACGGTATATAGTTGAAGAAGCTGTTGAATTCTGTACCGAATACTTATCCAATGTCAAACATTCCACAGGGATGCCAAAGTCTCGTCACACAGGAAGGACCATAGGGCAAGGGATTTCTGGAACTGAAATATTGACTATACCAAGAACAGAATGGGAGCAAGCACACTTGTATGTTCTACACAACGCCGATGAAGTTGAGTCATATGTTGTAAAACACAAGGACATACTTAAGAATTTGTACCCAAATAAGAATCAAAATTGGTTACAAAGAGAACATATTCGGTGTTTTATAACGTGGCTAAAAGATCACATTTCTGTTGAGTATGCTCTAAATCCTACCTCAGTTTCAGAAAGATTGAGATGGTTAGCGAAAGGTCCAAGTCTACATGTTTTATCTTACACCAGTTATTTGATGAACGGGTACACATTCTATACAAAAGAACAAGATGATCGAAGTACAGTGCAAAATAGTGGGGTGACTCTTATAGCTCAATCTATGCATATCTCAAGTGCCAAAGACAGAAACCCCATATATGCGAATATGTCATACTTCGGGGTCATCGAAGGTATATGGGAGTTGGATTACACAATGTTTCGGGTGCCTGTGTTCCGGTGTAAGTGGGTTGACAATAATAACGGTGTACAGATGGATGAGTTAGGGTTCATGCGCGTTGATTTCAATAAGGTGGGGTATAAAGATGAGCCTTTTATTTTAGCATCACAAGCTCAACAAGTGTTCTATTTCACCGATCCAGCTGATACAAATTGGTCCATTGTTCTATTGTCTAACAAAATGGTTGTTAATGATATTGATGATCATCAAACACATGAAGATGCTAATATGGAGGACGATCCTTTCTTTGGGACATCACATTCACTTGAGGGTAATCCAACTAGAGAGGAAGATATGTATATTAGAAATGATCATGATGAGGGAATTTGGGTCAATCCATTATTTCGTACCAATAAGGGACACACAAGTCTCACTCCAACGAGAAAAAGGAAAAGATTGTCTTAAATATGTAAGTATAGCTAGTGATTGTGTTTTTTTAAGTTCCAGGCTAATTAAATTTATATTCATCGATTTTTGTATATATGATTATGAAATAATGTTTTTACTTGTGTCTAATTTTTTTTTGCAGGTAAATGGCGTCTCCATCCCATGATAGTCCTGCGGAGGGGAAGAAAAATGTGAGGCGTCGCGGACCGACAGTTAAGAAAAATGTCATTCAACAAAGGAGTAAAGGACTGAGACCTTTGGTAAGATATATATATATATATATATATATATATATATATATATATATATATATATATATATATATATATATATATATATGTATATATAAAATATAATTAATATATATATATATAGATATATAAAATATAATTAACTGTTTCATTTTATTGTTTGTTATATAAATTTATACACTTAATCAATTTTTTCAGGTTAAATGGAATGTTAAAGGCCAGCCCGTTGGTAAAGTCAGCAGAGACATGAAGAGTTACATTGGGACCTTAGTGCGGCAGTCGGTCCCAATTACCTGCAATGATTGGAGGGATTCTTCTTTGCACCGTGTCAAAGAAGACATCTGGCATAATATAGAGGTAAATTAATTAACATTGATTAGTTATAGTGTTTCTTAATTATGTAAACATACTTATACTCTGACATTAATTTTGCAGACGACCTTTGATGTTGATAAATGTCGGCAAAAAATGTTAATTCAAATGGCCGGAAATATGCACCGATCATTCCGGTCTGAATTGACGACGAAGTACCTGAGAGATGAGGAAGGGAATGTCAGACCTGAGCCTCCAGCTCAATATGCAGAGTACATTTCACTGGATGCTTGGAGAGCTTTTGTAGCAAGACGCACAACAGATGAAGAATTTTTGGTATGTACAATAAATATCCTTATGACTTGTATATATGACATTAATTAACCATGCATGCATTGATATATATATATATATATATATATATATATATATATATATATATATATATATATATATATATATATCTGTGTCTATGTAGAGGCTTAGCAATGAAAATCGGCAGAGAGCGTGAAATCCTGAATACCCTTATAGAGGTGGAAGTCAGGGGTATTCCGGCATTGAGGAAAAGTTGGTATGTACAATATCCTTATAATTGGGTTATAATTTGCTAATGTTTACTAATATTTGATTGTTCAAATGTACAGTTGTTGGCGGCAGGGGACGATGTTACAAACAAAATGGTTCAACGCCATATTTTGTGGATGGAAAGTCGTCGAGATGAGAACGGAGAAATTGTTGATCCCACCACTAGGCAAGTGGTTGAACAAATTGTAAGTATGAAAGCATTAGTTAACAAGCGTTTTCATTTTTAACTTTCTTATGATAATATTTAACATTTTCATTTGTGTCTCAGGATAGCATATCACAGTCTGTATCACAAGGGGATATAACAGATTGTGATGGTCGTCAAGACATCCTTGCCCGAGCCTTATCAAGGAAAGAGTACCCTGGTCGCCTAAGGGGTACGGGATTTGGTGTCACTTCGAGCCTTCTCTTCGGACCACAAACGCATGCTACTAATGATAGAATGGAAGAGATGATGCGTGAGATACGCTGTCTACGGAAAGAAGTAGATGAATTGCGAAGCACCATGCAAGACAGGCATCCAGTGGAGGCGCATGAGCCTGCTTTCCCTACCCCTACCCCATATAGCGCCAGAGATGGTTGCACTATGCTGTCACCCAAGGTAATTAATAATTCATACGTTGTTTTTACTTAAACGTATTTAATCCATTTACAGTTTAAATATTAATATTTTGTTTATCATTTATTCAGGACACCTCTGCATGCAACCTATATTTGTCAAGCCCAACTCATCGAATGGTTGGTAAGGGGATAATGTTTAACGAAACGGTTCAAACACTATTGCACAACCGACCATTACCTCCCGGTCATGTGAAAGTTAGAGTTGACCATGCGGTTGAGGGGAATGCATCATTGCCTGTACCACTTGAGGAGGCAGATGTGTTGACTGTGGAAGATGCAATAGGCACCTATGTGGCATGGCCAATCAGCCTCGTAGTTGTAAGTAACATGATATAAGTTAATAAACATGCATGATTTATTATCATAAAATCATTCACTAACTAATTAATGTATTTGCAATGCAAAATATCCAGGTACCCTCAAAATCCAAAGCCAAGGACAATGGCAAGGGCAAAGTGTCGGAGCACACAACTGACAAATCCCGACCTTCCCTTCCTATAGTTAGCAAGGGGCAAACAAAAGGGTCAATAACATCCCTAGTGAAGAACGGGAGCAAATCTCAGCCCCAGAGCAATTCTCAGGCCTCCCATTCTCCTACGGCTCATGGTGCAGATTATATGGCTTATCTTGAAGCCTATATGTTAGGGAATATGAATGCACCAGATGTTACAGTGCCATTGGAGCCAAAACTGCTGGGTTATGAGACCACTTTGTTTCTCGGCCTGCATTTCGAAATCAAGGAAGTTCTTCGTCATGAGATACTATCTCAGACTGTTATTATGGTATACCTCAGGTATTACGTCAAACTTATTTTTTCTATCTCAAGTACGGTTATTGTTTATCCATTAATTTGTTTACATGTTTTAATTTAAGGTACTTGTATCATGAGATATTGATCCCAGAAGAACGGACTCAGAGGTTCGTGTTTTTGTGCCCACATAAAACAGCTTTGCACAAGTCAATAACTGGGCAAAAACAATATATAGCCGATCGCTTAGCATTAGCTGAACCTGGCATTGAGTCATTGTTTTTGTCACCTTGCAACGTAGGGTGAGTCATTTTAATTAACTTCTATAAATTTTGTGAAATGTGATTATCTAGGCTTAGGATTTGCCAACTCTGTTCATTTTTGTAGGGGACATTGGGTATTATTAGCAATCAATCCCCATGAAGACATTGTGTACTATTTTGACCCGTTGCATGTCCCTTATACCTATCGCAAACCAATGATGGATCAATACAATAAGTAAGTATACACATTTATTTTTATCTTAATATATATGATGATTCAAATTATATACTTTAATGAATTGTTTGATTTTGCACTTAGGGGTTTGCAAATTCATCATGCCCAGAGCAGAGGAGGCAAGTCCCGATTTTCTTCATCATCCAAGACTAACTGGATATTTATGGATGTACGTATTTACAAATTAAAAGTTCTATCTTATATATGCAGTTATTTAAATTAAAAACTGAAAACAATTAATTTATTATTTGAGCTTTTATAGTGCCCCCGTCAACCCAATGACATCGACTGTGGCTACTATGTAATGAAGTTTTTGAAGGATATCGTCGTTGAGAACCAAACTCAAATCCCATCATTGGTATGTACTTTTCGTTTTAGTTTATCTTGAAAGAGTATTTCAAAGTCAGTTAGTGGTTAGTAGTTATGAACTGTTGATGACAGTTATAACAGTAAATGTTAGCTCATTGAGCTCGTTAGATGATTTAGTTAGACCTTTTGTTAAAGGTCTGGCTACATCTATAAATCTGTGAAGTGTAAGTGCTCAGTAATTCAGTAATAGCTAGTTGCTTGAAAAGTGATTCACGATGCACATGCAGCATGAACACATGGAGATTCTTGATGCTCACAATAGAAGAATTCTGAAGGCTCCTCTTGCTCAGAACAAAACCTTTCAAGTTCAAATCCATGCTGCTGATGCTACAATGGTACCATTCTAAAATACAATTTTGCAACTGAACTTAATTCATAATGCATAAAAGGATGACAAGGAGTTTGAACACCCTAGTCCTTCATATATCATTCTTCTACATGCATTTGAACACCAACACAACTAAGAATCTATACACTAGCCCGGACATGATGAATTTTATCAACTCATCTGCTTTTGAAGAAGAAAAAAAACACAAATATCAACTCTATGAACTCCCTACTGTCCTAGCAGAACAGCAGGCGAAGATTTGTGCATATCTCGGGGTAGGGACCTCCTGCAGGTATGAGGTTAGTGTCATTTGAAAGATAAGATCTAAGGCCACATTTGGTGAAAATTTCAAGAATTATGGATCATTGTATGATTCTCAATAGTTCTTTGAAAACGGTTCTATTTCTGCAGAATCTTGCAGAAATAAGATTCTGAACAGTGTACAATTATAAATGCATAACTCTATGTATAATAATTGAAATTGCGTGCCGTCAGAGAAATTAGAAACCTAAGACAAATACCTTCACTCCAAGGAAATTTCTGAATTTTTAGTTTAATGGATAGATACAGTTTAAACTTCAAAGTTGACTCATGTGCTGCAGAATCCATTCCCGACAGCCTGAATTTCAAGATGCATATCTCGGGCTACCGAAATCCTTTTAACCTAATTCCAGTGGCTATTTAAAGCTAAGATGCAAACATTAATGATGGAGAAAATTCATATTTTTTGGTCAACAAATGAATTCCCAGTAGGCCATTATGCAGAAAAGTTTTTTCTGCTGTGCTAGTTCTGGACAGCCTAGGTTGCAATGCGCATAACTCGGGTTGTAGGAACCCAAATGGCGTGATTCCGGTGACATTCAAAATATAACAAGCAATAATATTTATATATAAAATTTTATAATTTTATAGCATGTATATTGGTACCGTTGTTTAGCCAAAGTTTCACTACGGTTTAAGAAAAAAATCAAGTTTCTTTGCTCAACAAAGTAAATCTCAGATTTTGAAGTGTGCCCTTGGATGTGCTTTTCTTGATTAAAACCAATGCAATGAAAACCAATTAATGCATTACTAAAGAGTATAGACCAGTGGCCATCGCAAAGATTCATATATAAAATAACCCTACAAAACCAAACAAAAGCTGCTCAACACAAATGTGCTAAAGTGTACATATTGTTGTCAATGTAAAATGATTTGTTACCTCTTCTGCAAACAAATTGCTCATGATCTTTCTTTCCTTGTGACCTAGTAATAAATCTGCAGGAAATCCAGTGATAACAAATCTGCAATCAGTTTGGCAAGAAATCCAATGGCTCATTACAGTAGTAAACATATTGAGACCAAATTTCACTTCTTGCGTGAGTGAATAAAGGGAAACTGCAATTGTGCTTTTGCAGGTGATATGAATTTCATAAAGTAGATATCATGACCAAGCCTATGAAAATTGAGAGATTCAAAGAGCTAAGGGGTTTTTTGAAAGTTGTATCAATAAGAGAATTGATTCAAACTTGATGTGCAGCAAATGATAGATGGAGTCTAGGTGCCAACCTAGTTGGGATGTTAGACTTCATAGTGATGCTAAATTAGCATATCTTGTGTGTTGAGTGAACTTTGAATTAGGTGGTTGTGTTGACAGAGTATTTCAAAGTCAGTTAGTGGTTAGTAGTTATGAACTGTTGATGACAGTTATAACAGTAAAAGTGGTTAGCTCTGAGTTAGATGAGTTAGTTAGACTTATTAGTTAGTGGTCTAGCAGATCTATAAATGTGTGCATGAAAGTACTGTAAGTGCAGTGGTATATGAATTCAATAAAGAGTTAATTTTGAGTATTATTCAGCATATATATTTTCTCTCTAAATCTTCTCTGTTTTCAGTAGTGTGTGTGGATTTCTTCTTCCCTTCTCCCCAACAGTTTATTTAATTACTCTCACATTTGATCATATTTGAAATGTACGTACTTTAATTATTAACTTGATTTAATTTTCGTTTCGCAACACTATCCAGAACGTAAATGTTCGGTATACTCTGATGATCAACTTACCGCACTCAAGCAAGAGTGGTGCCGTTATATTGTTGATTTTATCGAATGAAGGTATATATATGTAAGTGTGATCTATTGTAGTCATTTCGAGTTTATATACCATTTTGAACTTAACAATGTTTATTTGGATATTATTGAAGGGGAGCAAGGATTTTGTTGAAGGGCTTTGCAAAGGATTAATTAATCAAGGGCTTCTTCAATCAAGCTAGTACTAGCTAGGATTTTTTTGGTTTTTGCCCTTGTATATATAACATATTGTTGGTTTTCCTAACTGTATGTATGCACATGAATATACTGTGCTAAGATTGAACGAGGGCTTCTTCTTTCTTCAATCAAACTACTGTGATATAGTACAAGATTTTTGCTCTTGTATATATATATATATAAACATATTGTTGGGGTTTTGCTATTGTACATCATGAATATATATATATATATATATATATATATATATATACCTGTTTGGTTTTGAATCATCTGTATATTGCTGGTTTTGCCTGTGTTGATTTGCAAACTGTAATGGAAAACAGGGGGAATAGTAATAGTAATTATATATATATATAAAAAAAAAAAAAAAACAGGGCATTGCCAACGTTTCCTTGAAGAAGCGCTGGTAAAAGTAACAAAATTGACAGCGTTTTCTTGAAGAAGCACTGGTAAAGGTAACAAAATTGCCAGCGTTTCCTTGAAGAAGCGCTGGTAAAGGTTTAAACCTTTACCAGCGCTTCTTAAAGAAAGCGCTGGCAATTGTATAACCTTTACCAGCGCTTCAATAAGCGCTGGCGAACTTTTCCCCCTTTTGCTAGCGGATAAATAGTCAGCGCCCGAAAGCGCTGGCGAAGGCCTAAAATAAACGTTGGTAAATCCCTTTTCTGTAGTAGTGATACATTTCAAAAGAACATACATTTCAAAAGAACATACTTTTCCAAAGAACATACTTTTAATTTCAAAACGCGTTTTTCAAAACTTTGTTTTCGATTTCGAGTCTTTTAATAATTATCGAGACATAGCCAGTCCTATGCTCATCCATGATATAAATATATGTATAGATATATATATCAACAGTTCAATATCACAATAAGATATCATCCAAGGCATCCATGCCACAGTTATAACAAATAACCAACTATGCACAACACTTAACATCTAATCAATCCAGGACATAAGTATACATATACATCAAGTCTTAATTCAATCATAACACACTAATCAATCATATACCATGAGGCTACCAAACTCAAAATGAACTACCTCCCTTTACCTCACAAAGGTATTCACTCCAAACTAGATCGGTTCTCGGTTCCGGCTCCGGTTCCGTTCACGTCGCCTAAAACAATCAAACACAATTCAATTCAGACAACAAAGCAACATCAATCTATAACATCAAAACATAAGTTTTCTTCCCCAAGAAGGTATAGGGTTCGGCCATGAAAGGATAAAAAGGCTAGGGATCTCATTTGGTTCCAAACTTTTGGATGGTTGGTCCTTAAGCATGATTAACACTAAATCACGTCCTATGACCCAAAAATTTGAGACAAAACTCATGGTTCTACACCCTATATGTTTCGACCATAAAGAGGAGAAATAGGTTAGGAGGTTTGGTTGGTGTTTTGCTCTTGGCTTTAGGGTTCAAAGACATCAAGTAAGCTAGAACAAGTGTTATATAGCCAAAAATTGCAACAAAACCCATCCTTGCACCCTTAATAGGATTCGGCCCTCCCATGGAAGAATAGGGAGAAAATTTCTTTTGGGTTCATGCTTCTAGACACTCAAAGCACACATCATGATGGGTTCATAGAAATTGATTTCATGATCATAGGATTTTTCTACCATTTTCTATGGATTTTCAAAGTTCTAGATCTAAACTTGGATCTTCATGAATCAAATGATTCAAGAGATGAAATAGAGAGTTTGAGAGAGTTAAGATGAGGATCATACCTCCTAGGATCAAGATTAGTGAAGAAGAAACAAGTTTTCACTCAAAAACTTCAACTTTTGAAGATCAAACTAGGGTTTTTGTGAAGAACTTTTGATGAACACTCAAGAACACTCAAGAACTCATGAAGAACATGAAGAACAAGAGAGAGAAGAGAGAGAAAGAGTGTGTGGCCGAAATGGTCAAGAGAGAGAAAGAGAGAAATATATATATTGATGTCATGGCAAACTTGTAAATAACCAAAAGGGTAATTTGGTAATTCCTTCAAAGACTAGGGGCATTTTGGTCATTTTCCTTATAAATATCTAGATATTTCTAGAAAGGTAATGATGACATGGTGAGTCACAGGGTCAGAATGGTTATTCCATAAATTCTCAAGGGCAAAACGGTCTTTTCATTCAAGGACAAATGGTAATTATGAAAAGGGTCAAGGGGATTTTAGTCATTTCACGTCCAGATATTTTCTAAATGTAATCATTACACTGATGAGTCACTGATGAGTCATAGCACACCATGTGACTTCAACCTTATCCGTAGCGGGTCACTGAAATCTCGTATTCAGCTCCGTTCTTCACCCAATTTAGGTTTTCGCCCAAGAAAGTCGTATGACGACTTATTTATTTTGAATATTTCCAAAATAACCAATATTGTTGGAAATAAAATATAAAACCTAACTGTTTCGTTCACGAGTCAAAATTAGGTCTTGATAGTAGGAAAAAACTACTATCCGTGAAAAACGCAGACCAAGCTCCGTTTGAGCTTTCGCCCGAAACTTAACCATGGCTTCCTATGGTTGTGTAGGACATTCCTATCTGGTCAGAATATTTTATTGCCATTTCTAAGGCTTCGAATAAAATATAAGTTCATAAATACTGAATAATTAGGAAAACTCGAAAATCGGGGTGTTACACTCCTCATGACTTCTCGAGTAGATGAGAATATCATCGATGAATACGACGACGAACTTATCCAGAAACGGACCGAAACATGTAGTCCGTGAAAATAGCAGGTGCGTTCGTCACTCCAAAAGGCATCACGAGATACTTATAGTGTCCATAAAGAGTCCTGAACGCAGTCTTAGGTACATCCTCGCTCTTTACCCTAATCTAGTGATAACCAGATCTCAGGTCAATCTTTGAAAAGACAGCTTCTGAAGTTGATCCATCAAATCATCTATGCGAGCTAAAGGATACTTGCTCTTGATCGTTACCTTGTTGAGTTGACGGTAATCCACACAGAGTCTCAAACTCCCGTCCTTCTTCTTCACCAATAACACTAGTGCTCCCCACAGGGACACACTCGGTCTCACGAACCGTTTAGAGATCAGATCCTCTAGTTGGGTCTTCAACTCGGCTAACTCCGTAGGTGACATCCTATAAGGAGCTATAGAGATCGGATCGGATCCTGGAACTAAGTCGATTGAAAACTCGATGTCTCTCACAGGTGGCAAACCTAGAACGTCCTCGGGAAAAACTTCCGGAAAATCTTTCAAAATCGGCACATCGCTCAAGACAACATCCCTTTCGATTTCTAAACAGGATAGAGGCATGTATCCTTGAGCTCCTTCTTTCAAAGAAGCTCTTACTTGGCTGGCAGTTAAAATTCTAGAAATCGAAGAGTTAGGAAAAACTAAGGTTTTATGTGCACAGTCTAAAAGGATATGGTTGGAAGATAACCAATCCATGCCTAGGATCACATCCAATTGTGTTAAAGGCAAACATATTAAGTCAACAAGAAGGTTTCTATCATGAACAATAATAGGACAGTTCAAACATATTGTATTTACAGTAATAGGTTTAGCAGTTGGAGTAATGACAATCAAATCAAAAGACAGCGAAGAAATAGGCAAGTCCAAACGTCTCACACAATCCAAGGAGATAAACAAATGCGTAACACCCGAATCAAATAGTATAGTTTGGAGATTACCAGCTATGATGCAACTACCTTGTATGAGATCATCAGATTTGGAAGCATTAGCGCCACTCATGGTATAAACCTTTCCCCTTACTGTTGGTCTAGCGGTCTTTACATTGTTGACAGTCGGCACGGATTTTGGTGTGGGGCAATCCCTCGTGAAGTGTCCTATCTTCCCACATTGGAAGCATAGGACTCCCTTCAGTGTGCATTCCTCAGTTGGATTTCCTTGTTTCCCACACTTGAAACATTTCTGTACTTGGCCTTGATTCTGATCATTTCCATTCCCTCCACCGTAGGCAGAAGCGACTGGACGATAAGATTGCTATTTCTGACTATTCCCTTAGGGTCGGGAATACGGTTTCTTCTGGGACTACTTTCCTTTCTGGTTCTGGTATTAGTTCTGGTTCCTGGACCTAGATGGTCCTCCCACAGTACTCTTATTCTCTCTTCCTCTTCTCATCTTCTCAACTTTTCTGCACTTCTCCACTAGGGCTTGAAAGTTACGTATTTCTAGTGGTAACACAGACCCCTTGATTTCAAAGCGTAAACCTCCTTCGAATCTCTCGCATTTTCAGTCTTCATCAGGTTAGGCTTGGAAAAAGCGAAAATATTTGGTGAGTGATTCAAACTTCGCAGCGTATTCCCCAACAGTCATGTCCCTCTGCTGCAGACTCAGAAATTCCTTCTATTTCTTGGTCCTGGCACTTTGGGGAAAGTACTTGTCCAGAAACTTGGTGCGAAATACTCCCCAAGTGATCTTTTGGTTGTTGGCTTCCAGCAGTTGTCTGGTTTCTCCCCACCAATACTCTGCATCACCCAGAAACAGGAATGTGGCATAGTCCACCTTCACTCCCTCGGGGCAGTGAAGAACAGCAAAAATCTTCTCCACCTCTTGCAGCCATAAGTCAGCCTTTTCCGGGTCATAGTCTCCATGAAACTATGGAGGATCATGACGTCGAAAGTCGACTAAACCTCTGGCATCAGCAGCAAGATCGGCTCTCTGTTGATTCTGTTGGTTCTGTTGAGCCATCGTAGCCGTTTGTTGAGCAATAGTCGCCGCCATATTAGCCATGGCCTGGATAGCCCGATTAATGTTGTCATCAGCAGTGCCATGACCACCACTATCATTGGCATTGCCACGACCTCCACCATGATCGCCTCTTAGATTCATGTTACCCTACAAGGAAAACCAATCATACCTTAATAAGAAAACATAAGCTCGTGTGTCAAGTACTAGTGTGTCAACACACATTGCTTCAACAGAGAAATAATTAAACCAAAGTTCAAACAGAGATCACACAACACAAACATAACAGACCTACTCCCAAGGATTCCCGAAAGACTCGACCAGCTCTGATACCACTAATGTAACACCCCCTCAGATGCTACATACACGAACTCGATTGCGGAAAACATAAACAAAATAAAGCGCTAGTTGCTTTCGAAAATATTTTAATTAATTAACTATGTTCGAAAACGTGAGTCTAAAAATTTTCTTCATGCATAGGCAATCCAAACTCAAGACAAAGGAATTAACTTTATAACACACATCAATATTTAAGACTCATGCTAACATAATTATGACATAAGTATGTCGAAGCATATAAGTTCCTTATAAACATAATTTAACTAATAGGATAGGTTCAGATCTAGTAAATCATATGACTACTTCCAAAATAAAACTCCTAAGCTGGTCAGGCTAAAAGTAGCCATTGGGATACGAACCCCAAAGTCAGCTCCAATTCCCAGAGGAATACGGAGGGTTCCTCTTTTTTTGCTTCTTCAAAAGACTCCGTCATCTGAGTCCTCACGTGTCCGCAGGGACCTATGATCATAATCTGTACATGTATCCAAAAACACAATAGTGTGTCCAACATGTACAAGCAAAGGTCGCACAAGCGACAAACAGCATAAATGTCCACATATAAATACAGTTATAATAACAGATATTCATACAACATAATCTCTCAAACACTATCATGAGTTGTTATAATACATGAGACTTCAATATCATCTTTCTAATTCATGTTCTCCGGAGATTCCTACTTCCCTTCATCGAGCGATAGGCCGCAAATACTCCCATAAACATAATTGTTCTCATGAGTCAGCCTCTCAACTCAGGTCCGAGCTCCAATTGTTCAGGGGTACCACTTCATAACCATATCATGAATAGTCCAGTCTCTGATCGAGTTTATCCGTGTTTGGCAACCGATTACCATGGCACGAGGTTACAACACCTCCGGCCACTTGTGGAGTCTCGAACACAGTATGCCCCTATAGATCTATTGGTCTTAACTGGCTCATATTCTCAACTACATGAGTTGTAGCTCGTTTTCAAATGGCACGTCTGCCGTCTCATGTATGTACACAGAAAGGTCTATTTTCTTTTTCGTTCATTCTTTGTTGTCGAGACATATAGCTCAGTTTTAAAGGACATAAAACCCGTTCATTCAAAACATAGGACACGAAGTCCGAATGCTAAATTTACAAAACACTAGCCCGACGTCTTGGTCATTAGGTTTGCATTCATCTCAAAAGATTCATCATTTTTATTTTCGGTCTTATTTTCACAAAGCAGTTTTGGAAAACAAAACTCAGTTTCATTGTCTTGACTTAAGACATTCTTTTCCGAGAAATCATTTTCCGGGAAAAACTCTTTTTCTTCACAAATCCGTTTTTCTAAAGGTTCCGTCTCCTTGTAAATGTTTTTCTAAAACAAATCTCACTTTGCAGGAAATTTTCTTAAACAACTTTTCCTTTTCAAAAGGATCTAATACTTTGAAATGGAAGTTACTTTTCTTGATAAAGTAAAACATTTTTCTCAATATTTCTCTTTGATTTTAAAATCCGTTTTCAAAACTTCAATTTTGGTTTTCGAATATTTCAATCTTCTTTATCGAGTCATAGCCAGTCCTATGCTCTTAACCAGTCCAGGATATAAATATATATAGATATATAAATATCAAGTCAGCCCAATATCACAATAAATTTCACCCAAGGCATCAATGCCACATATCACATTCAAATGTCCCAGTATACTTCATTAAATAAATCAAGTACATAGATCATTCATATATGCCTTCCCATCATCAACCAAAACAACCACATCACTTATAACAATCAAACAGCATGAGACTACCAAACTTATTATGAAATACCTCCATTTACCTCTTTAGGTTTCTAAACCAACTCCCGAACGATTTTCGGTTTCGGCTCCGGTTTCGTCCACGTCACCTAAAACAATCAAGCACAATTCAATTCACAACAAAAATCAATAAAAAATTACAACATCAAAAAATAATTTTCCTCCCCCAAAAATGGTCTAAGGTTCCGCCAAAATTTGCAAAATAGGCTAGGGATCTCATTTGGTTCGAAACTTTTGGATGGTTGGTTCTTAAGCATTCTTAACTCTAGATTAAGTCCTATTACTCAAAAATTTGAAGCAAAACTCATGGTTCTACACACTCTAGGTTTCGGCCATCAAAGGGAAAAAAGGTTAGAAATTGATTTGGTTTTCGAATCACTTGGATTCAAAGGAAAGGAAAGGATGGATTCACGTGTTATAGAACAAAAATTGAAGAAATCCTCGTTCCCCAAATCTTCTAGGGTTCATCCACTCTAAGAAAAATTGGCTAGGGTTAGTGTTTAATCACATACTCTTGGATAGCGGTAGAAGATGATAAAACTAGCTCAAGGAAATTGGTTTCACATTAAAATGATTTTTCTACAATTTTCTAAGAATTTTTGAAATTTGGATCATAAACTTGAAACCCATGGAATCAAGGATTTCAAACTTGAAATAGGAAGAGATTCATGAGGTTTAAGGATCTAGAGAGTGTTCTTACCTTTTGAATGATGAAGAATGGTGAAGAATCACACTTTTCTCTCAAAGACTCAAGCTTTTTCTCTTAAGAAAATGGTGGAATGGCTTAAGGAAGAAGATGAAGTGTGAAAGTGAAGTGAAGAAGCCTCTTTGGGGCTGTCTTGTGCGTGGGATAAGGGGCTGAAATGCCCCAAAAGTTGGTCACTTAAGGGCATTTTATTCTTTTCCTTCAAGGACTAAAATGTCATTTAGGAAAAGGTCGAGGGTATTTTGGTCTTTTCACGTCTATATATTTTCAAATGTCATGATGACGTTGGCACGCTTTCCCATGTGATGTGAATTGATGTGACATCAATTTATCCGTTAGCGGGTCCCGGTAAATCCATATGCAGCTCCGTTCGTCACCAGATTGGAGATTTTGCCCGAACGAAGCGTAGGAAGTGATTTTTTTCAAATTTATCAAAAACGTCGAAAATTAAATTCTAAGACTTACTGTCTCATTCACGGGTTAAACTGGGGGTCTCCTGAGCAGTAAAATCATACTGTCAATGAAAAAACGCAGACCTAGTGAGTTTTCAGCTCAAAATTTAATCGTAGCTTCATACGATAGCGTTGAGCATGAATAATGTCTCGGTTTATTTTATTTCATTTTCTAAATCCTTGAATAAAATATAAACTTAATTATTCTCTTATTGATATATAAAAGCAGTGAAAAGTCGGGGTGTTACAAATACCCACAATCCTTCCTTTTTGGTTGCCACCAAAGACAACTGAGCCTTCAGTTTTTGGCTTTAGGTTTAGGAACATAGACTTTTCTCCCGTCATGTGACATGAGCATCCACTGTCCAGGTACCATGATTGGTGTCTTCTTCTTGCTGTCAAGCAAGTTTGCAACATGGATTATATGCTTTTAGGTACCCAGATAGACTTGGGTCATTTTTGGTTAGTTGCAATCAGTTTAATAGTTCTAGCATTTTTCTTGTGTATACATTTGGATGCAGAGTGTCCATTCTTGCCACAAATAGAACAATATATAACTCTATTTTGACTCAATTTTCTTGTAAGAGATTTTCAGATTCTCTTTCTCATAGCCTTTACCAGATTTATCATGAGGAGATCTATATCTAATAATTAAATTGAGTTTCTTTGATCCATCAGTAATTTTCGACAGACTATCAGTTAGATAAACAACTTGATGCTCAAGTTTCTCAACGTCACAGGATGCACTGGACTCAGAACTTGAGATTTCAATGAGACTGATTATCTCTTCTCTTAGTTTGTCATTCTCAGTTTTGACTTTGTCAAAGTCTTTGTTGAGTTTAGTGAACTTTCTTTTAAGAGCCTTATATTATGAATAAACAAGGCATGATTCATTTAATAATTCATCATATGCTTCTTTGGAATAGTCAGATATAGTTACCTCATCTTCTTATGTTTCTCCTTTAGAAGAGATACTTGGCATGAGATAAAGGTCTGTTTCTAGTGGGGATGCAGGTGGAGATCTCTCAAGAATATCCATTAAGTTCATCATTCCCCAAGCTGTTGTTTCTTCAGCCAAGACTTCTCTTCTTGCTCCATGTACGCTATGAAACAGAAAAGCTCTTGCCTCACAGTCTAGAACAACTCTTCTTCTTTCTTTTGTGGTGCAATCCTCTAAAGGTTTCATAGTGTACTCTCCATTGGTGATTGTGATAGGGCAGAAGGTTTCATCAGTGGGAGTCTTCCAATGCTCCTCTGATCCTTATGCTATGACAAAGGACTTGAAGTTTTCTCTCCATGCTTCATCAGAAGGACAATTTTCGGGCCAAAGACACAAGTTTGCTTCTTCTTCATTTTCTTCTTCTTCAGAAGAGTCAAGATCTTACCATGTTGCCATGAGATTCTTGTTCTTTTTCTTGAAGAACTTTTTCTTATCTTTCAGCTGAGGGCACTCAGCCTTGAAATGACCAGGTTTCTTACATTCAAAGCAAACCATTGTATTTTTGTCCTTGGTTTCACCATGATCTTTGAAAATTTTCTTTACAAAAGGCCTTTTTTCTCATGTTCTTATTTTTCAGAATACACTCAAGTTTCTTTGATATGAGAGATAGTTCATCATCAGATTCTTCTTCCTCTTCTTGATCATTTTCATCACTCGACTCATTGGCTTTGAGAGCCTTTGAGCTACTGGCTTTCTGAGCTTTTAAGGCAATGGTCTTGCCTTTCTTGGTGGGGTTGTCCTGATTGAGCTTCTGCTCATGAACTTGAAGAGTTCCCACAAGATCATCCAAATTCAAGGTTGTCAGATCTTGGCTTGGGTGATTGTAGTGATGAGAGGTCTCCACTCCTTAAGTAAACTCCTGAGGATCTTTGTAACATTCTCTTTGGCTGTGTAAACCTTCCCAAGAGACTTGAGATTGTTTATAATGGTTTGGAATCGACCCATCATATCAAGGATGCGTTCTCCATTTTCCATTGTGAACATCTCGTATTGACTCATAAGTATGATGATTTTTGAGTCTTTTACTTTAGATGTTCCTTCATGAACATTGGATAGAATATCCCAAATTTGTTTTGCTGGGTCATATGCATGAATCTTTTGGAACTCATCTGGATTGAGAGCGCACATCAGAGTGTACCTTGCTTTATAGTTTTGCTCCATCTTACTTCGTTCATCATTTGTCCATTGAGCTTGGTCTTTCTCAGTGCCATCAGGATTGTTGACAATGTGTGGACCATTTATGATTAATGGCCAGAGAGCACAATTGGTGCTCAAGATGAATCCTTTAAATCTTTCCTTCCAATAGAGGTAATGAGTACCATTAAAAAATGGTGGTCTAGTCAAGGAGGTACCTTCAAGCACTGGTTGACTTCGCTGGGCATTCCTTGTCCTGCCATCGAGTTTTGAGTGGATCTTTCCTCAAGCACGGCTAAATGCTCAACCTAGAAGTTGAGCTCTGATACCAACTGAAAGTGAAATAGGGAAACATAAGAAGGGGGTGAATTGTGTTTCTTAAACCTTTTTGAAAAACCTTTTTCAAAAACATTTTAAGCAAGCAGAATGCTAACTAAAACACACAGAAAACAAGTTTTCGGATAACGTTAAGAAACATTGTTTTCAATCCCCAAGTTAGTAAATAAATAAACTTGAAAAGAGTAGGGATAGAGAGATTTACGCAAAGATGTATCCTGGTTCACTTTTACAAATTGAAGAGCTACATCCAGTCCCTTCTATTTGAAGGTTTTTAACTAAAACACTTAGCACCAACCACAAGTTGTTTCCTAGTCACTCCTGACCTTACAACTCCAAGTATTCTACACCTCTCCAGACTCTAAGTATTCTTTTACAGACAAGCCTCTTTAGGCTCAACCAATCCTAACGCTTGAAGAGAGTTTTGAGCTTTTTATAAACTCACTATGTGTGAGATATTACAAGGTTCAACTATTTGAATCTCTTTGAAACTTTACAAAGAAAGAATATGAAAGGTTTACAGATTTTTGTTTAGAGAGTTTTGATAGCTTTCTGAATGATTGTTGATTCGCGTGTATATGTTTTTCTCCACATTTCATCAAACGGTGGACTTTAAATAGTCTTGACTATCTTCGAATTGCAAACGGTATTAAACATGTCCGTTTAAACTCAGTGAAATATCCGTTAGACACATGTCCATATGCAAGTTGTCTTCTGTTCATAGTTGTCCTTTCTTTGTGTAAGCAGGGAGGCATGTTTGCTTTTAGCAGAATAGCAGTGATAGCAGATTGTAGCAGGAAGAGCAAAGCGGACTGTACTTTTCTTTTTGTTATCATGCTTTTTGCTTTTCGTGGCTCGACGTGTACAACGTTGTACCTTGTTTTGTCTTTATAGAAGGATATTCTTCTTATATGATCTTCAAAGACTTTTGAAAAACATGTGCCATGTCATCTACAAAACAAGTTAGTGGACGCACAAGTAATATAAACAGATCGAACGCAATATGATATTTGCTTGTGACTACTGGATGCAAGGCACTTATCCTTCAAGGATAAAGTCCAAGGACCAGTTGGACGATCCACATGACTTTCTTTGGACATATCTTGTTTGAGAACCAATTTGTACCATTGGATGCAGAAAACACTTTGAGCTTTCACTGCAGTATGAACTTTATATAGCTTTCGACGCTAAAGCTTAGTGTACATTTGAGAGTCCATCTGAAGTCAGAAACATAGTCTTTTGACCTTATGGATTAGCAAACACTGATCTTTAACTATTTTCATAAACATATAATAATTTTGTTAATCATTAAAACTTTGAGGGGTTATAAACCATAACTGTTTTGGTTCTAACATGGTGTGGATATGGTTTAGGATTAAGGGAATATTTCTTGCTCCTAGTACCTGAGATGCCCTAAACAGACCTCTTAGGTTGACCTGGGCACCTCTTTCGATAAGGGAGTCAAGGCACTAATGGAACGAATATGTTCAGCCTCCGCATTACGCGACATGATCCTGACACCTTCTTATGATTTTTCAAGTCATATCGGATTAAAGCCAAAAATGTCGATCAAACGAGTCACGGGGGAAAAATTCACTTAAGTCATTAATGATGCAAGCAAGACAGCTCTAAGCGACCCATTGGGCCTTCCATCCGGTCCAATTACAAGAACAAAAGCAAGAAAATTCAAAGAAGCATTAAATGGGCTGATTCAAGACTTAGTGGAAAATCAAGGAGCTAATGAATATTCAAGAGCATTAAATGGGTTGATTCGAGACTTAGAAGAACACCAAGGAGTCATGGAACATTCAAGAGAATTAATCAATTTGATCCAGATTCAATGAAGGACTCATAAAAGGAGAAGCTCACATTTCATCAATTGCAGCTAATAGCAAAAAATTTGTACCCTTTCATCATTTAGAAACCTTTTGTATTTCTTTATTTTAGTTTTATTTTTGTCACTTACAAGCCTATAAAATGTCTTCTTTAGAGTTGTAAAAAGAATTCAGTTTGAAGTAATTGAAAAACCTGTGAGGTTATTTTCTCTCTAAGTTATTTTAAGAACTTAATATCAAACTTATCAAGGATCCCTTCCTTGTGGCGTTTATCACTTTATAGCTTGGGTTCTTGATTCTTATAATCAACGGGTCTAAGTTTTGCCTCAACAAACCTGTTATAGCTTTCTTGGGGACGTCCAAATTTTGTTCTTGGGGTTTTGGGACTTGATTTCCAAGGGTTCACATCAATTAAGGGTTTGGATCAGGTAGGCCTAATTCAGGTGAGTATCTATCTTGGCCCATAAGTCTCGAGCAATTTTGGCTGACCTTGTATTGGGCTGACACGATCTGGGTCCCAAATAAGAAAAATATTAGTAGCATGTCACCTTTTCTCACATCACCTAACATTAGTATGAAGTAGCATAATCAATATAGAAATGTGTACTTTTTGGTAAAATTTACTATAGGATATAATTATAATGCACTATTAGTGTAAACAAAATTTATTTTGTCAACCAATTATATATTATCACATTATTAAAAATGTTTGACTTTTATCATAATTACCTTAAAATTCACATTGGGTGATGTATGATTGGTTGACAAATGTAAAAATACTTTACACTCATTATGCATCAAAATTTACTTTAATTATATGGTAAAATTCGTATAAACATAAAGTGATGTATATGAAAATATGTGTAAGTAACACGAAAAATGCTATATTCTACAATTGCTATATTCTACAATTCTCTTACTCACTTAAACTTGACACATGTCATATGTTGTATCTCTAAAACATCAATTAATCTAATGGATGATTTTATAAGAAATTTATCCAATAAAATATTCTTTAATTAAGGACTTAGGATGCATTTGATTTTTACCGATGTCAACCAATCCCTCTCATACATGTTAGAAACTAAAGTGAGAAAAATGATACGTCAAATAGGAGAACGAAAATGAATGTGAGTGATCGAAATAGAGTTTTAATCTATGTTTTAATGGCTCCAAAGCTAAATCATAAAGAGAAGACTATTGAAAATATTAATGTTAATAACCATGATTAACCACGGTCCATGCATGAATTTTTACAATACAATATCAATGATAATATACATATACAATTAACCACCGTTGAATTGGGAAATATTTACATCTTACAGAGTGAAGAATGAAGAGTTGGAGTTGAGAGCATGAATTTTAAGGCTTGAAATAATTAATTAAGCTAACCATATTTTAGTCAAGTGAAAACAGGACAACCTTCAACCACAACTCCTTTGGCCGTTGGGCAGTGAGCTATGGGGCAGCCATCAAGGTGGTTTCCCCACCAATTGATACTAACGTCCTCCAACCCTAGGCAAAGATATAAAAGAACCCCCATAAAGGCAAGACCTGCATCAAGGGCCCCAGAGAGCACATAATTGTGACGCCGCCACCATTCTGGCTTGTACCTATACACAACAAATCCAGAGAGAAAACCCACAATGATCCAGCTAGTGTAATTCACTGCAGTTGCTGGAGGCATCATTCCCGTGGCACCTATCAACACAGGCATGTTGATGAGTCTAATCCACTCTTGTTGTGGGAAGGCCTTAGCAGCCAACCAAACAAGTAAAGGCGCAATGGCTCCTCCTAAGAAGAACCAGTTGACTTGCTCATAGGTGCCGAGGTCTCCAAAGATTCTCCGCGGAGCAATCAAACCCCAAATCACCGAAGCATCATAGAAAACAGTGTCGCTTGGACAAGTCCAAACCGAGGATGTATCCTGGCATATGTCCGGGATGGTTTCCATTAACCACCATGCAGTGCCCAAATACACAAAACTCGCGATGAGAGTTCCCACAACCTAATTAATTAACCACCTTCAAGCAGTTAGTAAATTCAAACTTTTGTACACTTTTTTGCATGCAGAGAAATGTTTTTTTTTTTGTAGAATCTTTTAAACAATATTTGATTTATGTGAGCGTTACGCGCCTTAATATTGAAATTTGAGATAATATTGAATAGTGAAGTATCCTGTGTTTTGAAATAGAATAGAGAAATATATGGTAAATGTGAGTTATTATCTCAAATGTTGTTTAATTATGTTCTACAAATAATAAAATTGTTTTTTTATTATCATTACACGCCCTAATTATATACCTCTTAAAGTATATAGTAACTTCCGCTAATTTATTTGCTCTGTTTTGATGAAAATTCAAGGAAGAAAATTTAAACGCTTTAAGTTAAAAGGTCTATAAATGAAAGGTAAATACTGACCTGTGCCATGAACATGGTTCTGGGAGGGATTTTCATGTAGTGACCGAGCTTGAAGTCTTGCAAGAAAGTGATGGCTTGCGTCATACTGATGTAACCATAAACCTTGAAGCACATGCTAGCTACAGGATATCCCGGGTAGATATACCCTATGACATACTCGGTGATTATGTTCAAGCCCGGAGACTGTAATTAGGGAAAATTAGATTAGAAAGCCAGCCAAAGAAACAATGACAAAGGAGATAGAAGGCCTCTGCACTGCATGCACACTTACGTGATATACACTAACAATGCATTATCATAGCTACAAATTAAAGATACGACTTCTCCAAAGAGTATTTTAACACACTCTTTATTATTGTTAATTTTCATAAGCCATCCACTAAATCGATCATATGTTTCAATTTCTATTTAGTGGGTTTAGCATTAACACTAATAAATAAAGAGCGCCAAAGAGAGGGTTAAAAAGGATGAGTTGCTAGCATTTTTCGTTAAACAATTGACTAATAATAACTACTTACCTGATTTGTGATTGCAGTTATTATCCCAATGGGGAGAGTGAAGAAGATGGCAATGCCACATGCCAGCAAAACACCCCACCAAGGTAACTGCAGCTGATCGTTGTAATACTCGCAAGCAAAGACTGTTGCTGCAATGGTTGCTATGAGTATGCACACGAACCACCACTCAGGAACCTGCTTGTACCTCCGCATAAGCTTAGTGTGGATGTCCATGGTCGTTTCCTTAAAACTTGATTTGCTTTGTTCCCATATTTCTCTGTATTTTTCAATTTCATTTCATACTTAAAATGTGTACATGCTCGATCACTAGCTAGCTACCTACGCGAATCTATCTATGACATATACATGCAAATTAAAACAGCAACAAACATCTTTTATTTTAATGCAGTTTATTGAAAGGTAGATGGAGTTGAGAGCACACACCTTCCATGAAAGAGAGCAACGTGCCCAACGGTGGCTGTAAGTGCCGCAAAGCCAACACCATAAGTCATGGCAAAGAAGGTGCTGAGGTGGAGTCGCCCTTGTTGCTCATATGCCGCTATGTCCACGTGGAAATTTGAGTCTATTATGCTTGTAATATTGTAAACAGACCCCTTTGAGGTGAAAAGTTTGTTCGAGAAAATAGGGAAGGTTTTGGCATCATATATATTGAGCCAATAGCACAATGGAGTCAAAATGTACATCACAAACAAGAATCCCACGGCAACGTTGGCAGTAGCAAACCATGGGCTGGCAAGTGGGCTTCCGAGGTAGGCTGAAATGGCAGACCAGTCAAGCCCAATGGCACCAATTCCAAGCCCATAAAGGCCCGAGCCAAGCTGTTGGGCCAGCACATTCTTCGGAAATATCCAACATATCCAAGAGAGAGAGGTTAACATTTGGAAGATATAGCCCGGAAACACGTAGTATGCGAAGCTGCATAAAAAGGCGATTACAAAGAACTGTGATCGCGATAACCCTCCCTTGGTCCGTTCCTCCTTCTCATGCAGGGCCCTGTGGTTTTAAAAAAAATAGTGTGTCACAACTCGAACCTTTTATTATTCAAGTATAAAATTCGATATATATATATATATATATATATATATATATATATATATATATATATATATATATATCTTTCATAAATCTTACCCAATAACCAAAAGGATAAATGAATAAACAAGATTTTCGAGAGCTCTACATTTAGTTTTCCTACTTCCTTATCCTTGTCAAGGAAGAATGGATCTATGATGATTTTATACTCAATCGTATCATGTAAATATAAGTCCTTTTCTACCATAGCTTGATAAAAACAAGAAAAAAGTACCCGTCTATTTTCCCCCCTCAAATAGGGAGATATTTGGCTTTCATTTCCGTGTAGCGTTTTTTTTTTTTTATTTCTAAAAAAACAAACTTTCAAAACAACAGTGATATTATCACAACATTGATCAAATCATTTTTATCTTGGAAACAATAATGGGAGATTTTTAAATAAAATAATTTAGAGGTTATTTTTTCAGAGGATATTAAGTAAAGTATAAACTAATTTGTACTTGTTTACAATCATAAAATCATTTTTACGAGAAGCTAAAAAATAGCTTCAATTTTTTTTCCAAATTAATCATTTTTTTCTAGATTCGCATTAATTTCAAAAACTGAAACAAACAATTAGTTTCATAAAGAAAATGATTCTTTTTAATAAAAATGATTTTTTAAAAAAAAACTGAAACAAAACGGGCTCATGATACCTTAATATCCTGATTAATGATTGATTCTGTCATTATATAAGGGTTTACTGTCATTATCCATGAAAGTCAAACAACCTTACAGCCGTAATGCCTATTAAAAAAAATAAACCCTCTGCCGATATTTACTGTTGGGTCTGGATCTAGAATATCGACTGAACACCTATCGTTATTAAGGCAAAATGCACCTATGATGATTCTATACTCAATGGTATCCCATAAATACAAGTCCTTTTCAATCATAGCATGAAATAAACAAGGAGAAAGTATGTAATCCTTTTAGACCCTTGTTTATTTTGCCCTTAAATATGGAGATAGTTTGTTTTCATTTTCGGGTAGCGTTTTTCTTTCTAAATAAAAAACTTACAAAATTTAAAAGTTATGTGATTATATGATAATAGAAATTTTAAGAGCCATTTTTTAAAAATAATTATAATTTTTTTATAAATAGTTATATTTTCTAATTTTTTTTACTCTCTAAAAGTATAAATAAAATTAACAAGTGTGGAATGTGTACATGGATAACTATATTGAAGTCCCAATAACTTTAAATAAAATGAGCATAACTTATGCTCAAAATTTATGATTTTTGTATGATGCAGAAAAAATGCTGGCATAGGAAAGAAAAAGATAAAATGTTAAGGGAATCTGGGGATGTCGGGACCACTTCAAAAGGATACTTTATTGCAAACTACTTGACAAGGAATTCTACACCTACTTGACAAGGAATGATACCTATAACAACTTGTTCTAGGGCAAAAATAAGATCTTGCTAACTAGGAATCAAAAATAAGTAGTAAAGTTTTAATTTTATTGGAAAACAACATGCACTTCTCAATATATTGATTATATATTTTCCAATGAAATTTTATCTTTTTAATTCTCTAACTAGTGGTTAGCATTTCCCTAATTATAAAAGTAAAAAAATTGACCAAAATGCGACCGTCCTTTCTAAAATATTTCCTGAAATCCACTTATATATTGTGCCAACCAAGATGGCAAGTCAACTTTTTAAATGCTGACTTCTCACAGGACTTGATTTTTTTTATATAAAAAGGAAGTTGGTTTCTTACAGACCAATTTCTCAATTAATTTAAAAACAAAATTCCGTTAAAATGTTCGTTTTCGAGAAATCGACTTCTATTATACAAAAAAAAAAAAAGTATAGATGGAAAATCAATTGGAGAATAACCGACTTCTCAAAGAGATCAAATACAATTGATTCTCCGTATGCTATCCAAATAATGAGAATTAAATACAATTGATTCTAGTATAATTATATTTATATAGCCAATTTAATTTCTATAATTATATTTATATAGCTATTAAATTATATATGCAGATGTGTAAACATGATTATTCATATAAAAATCAATCAGTCAATCAAAGTATATTTCTATAGACATAGACATGGTGTTGATTGTAGGTATGGATCTTTTTCATCTTTTTAATTCTACTGTAAGAAATATTGAGCGAGTTTTTACTTATTATTAATAAAGACTGAGTTACTATTTTTAATATGTGATTTTTATATTGGCGAACGTATTTGAAAAATTAATTCTGTTCTTTCAAGTACTGGCTTAAAGTTTAAAGTACTCCTCCTCAACTCTTTTTGCTTATATATAGTTGAGCTTATAGTTGATACAGATATAATAAGTGCACATAGTTTAACACAAAATCTACATAAATTACAAACAAGATTATATATTAGTGTGTTGATTATGTGTTATTAATTATCACAGTTTTAGTTAGTCTGCATACTACATACTATTACCTGAAAAGTGAAACTTGAACTAAATTTGCTGGCCACCACATTGCCGCTGGCTCCACCAGGTACCTTCTAAATATGCCAGCCCATCCGAATCCTAATACCTGACATGCATTCAAATACCATATGTATATATACTAATACATTATAAGCAATTACTAATTTTAATATATCAAATTCTTCCATTGGTAACTGCACAAACACGTCAACACAGGAAGAAAAAAAGATTTTTTAAAATTATATTCACCTCTTTTAAACTTTGACTAAATTCTACTTAAAGCCAGCCGACTTTTCCTGTTTTAAAAGTTGTACGTATCTTTTCTTAAGGAATATCACTAATTTTAATCACTATCCATTCGGGAAGTAAATGTAAAATAATATAAATTTGGCCAAATATCTAAAATAAGTGAAAACTATATCGATCAAGTATAATTAAACTAAAGAGAACTATTCTATAATATATATTTTTTTCAGAGGAACAGAAAAGGTTAGGGAGCTGCACCTGCAGGTCAAAATAACAGAATAACTATCAAAGTAACGGACCTGAGTTGTGATGACTACAAGCAAGGAAACAAAGAAGGAGATATTCTTTTGATAAAAGACTTTGACAGCTGTAACAACATGAATGGCATAGACAGTGCCAGCACCGGAATTGGCAAAGATAGTGATTAGAACATGCTCTTTGACGTTGAAAGGACCAGGATTCAAGGTGAACTCCCAGCGTGTTCCTTTGAAGAAAACACGCTTGGTGATTCTAGCAGCCATGAGTTGACCAAGTGGCACCACCGCGATCTGTGCTGAGATTGCTGTGATGGTGAGAGGCTCTGTGCGATACCAGAAAAACTGGTTTAGAAATGATAGGAGCACGCAGGAGAGGGTTCCTAGCACCCACATTCGGAACGTGAGAACTGGAAGTGAAGGGTCATCTGTTGTTGGCACCGTTAGTGCCACTTGTTTGATTGGCGAGTTCTCATGATTCTCTTCTGCAGACGAGGATGGCTGGTGGTGACCGTGGCTAACGTTGACATGATCTTCATCTTTCTCTTCCTTATTGGATACTAGATAAGGTTTAAGACAAACAATTCATGAACGACAGAAAGAAAAAAATAAATTGAATAAAGTTAGCAAAAGATTATTTAATTAGCTATATAAATATAATTATAGAAATTAAATTAAAAAATGAGATGCATACGGAGAGGGGATGTGATTTCGTATGAGGATTGTTCCATGAGATCTGCGACTTGATTTTGAATATCAGTGTTCTACAAAATTGTTTCCAAGAGAAAGGGAGGTGTTCTTATTTTTTCTTTGGAGGAGGAGCAGAAGGGGAGAGGACGAAATCACGGCGACAATAATCTGCAGATGAATGGACAAATTAGTACATATACCCAGCCAGGGCCAGATCACAGCCCTGAGCACAGCCCCGGAATAGTATAGTATATATAAAAATATAAAAATATAAACTGAGCTAAGTTGTTGCAATTTGCACATGCTCAAGTCTCAACCATTGATATTTGACTCCGCTCTTCAGAACAAGGATCTTGACGGGTTAGAGCTGGTAATTTTTCCCCACCAATTATTTTAAACCATTCATAATGATCATTTATTGCCCTATCGTTTGGATGGCATGTAAATTTGACACAAACTATATAATTTAAGGTGTCCTCTCTCTCTCATACCTCAATAATTTTTGGGGTGAAAGCTACTCTGTCAACTAGAATGTGTTGAGGTAAACCCTAATGATCAATCTATTTTGAATAGATAATCATCTGTATCATGACTTTGATCATATATTTGATGTATGTATAAAACATTTATTTATTATGTTATATTTGATGATTATATTTATAGCATAATAAAGTTCTTAGAATAGGTAGTTCATTTAATAGAATGTCAAGTATGACTTGACCGTGAGATGCCATTAAATTATAGAACACTATTATTAAATATCCATAGTCAAGTATTATTATTAATAAGGGCAATCATAATACATTGAGACTATTATGTGAGTGTACTGATGACTACATCTCACGGGTCATAAATGTAAGATATCAAGTTTTCACATAGATATAAATATTAGTGGAATATTTATACTGGAGTGACCCGCTATGAGAACGCTGCATAATATATAGTTATGTAGGTATCATGAGCGATTCTCATGATGACCATAGTGAAGTAGTCCTTCGACTTGAAGTCACTACAATTCCTAACATATGTAGTTGTAGGCTTTGATACTATTAAATGTTGTCTGTACAACAGGACAACTATAAAGGTAGTTATTGGGCCTGCAATGAAACATGTTGAGAAATGTGAGTGATGTAAATAGGATTCGTCCCTCCTACATAACAGCAGTAAAGTCTATAGGCCTCTTGATGGTATGCGACGGAGAAATGCATGGTCATGCTAAGGTGGGACAATATGAGATATTGGGCCCACATGATCGTACGTCAATTATAAGATCAAGAAATAAATAATTGGACTTAACAATGATGACACATTTATGCCTTGTATTCAATTAAGACATTGAGACGAAAGGACGTTTGACTTCACAATGTATATGGTTATAAAATGGTTTTAATTGTATCACCAATATTCTAATTAATTAGGTTGCAATGATGTATTTCTAGACGCCGCTCATTGTTTGTAATATTAATTAATTATTAATATGATTAATAATAATTAATATTATTGCCAATTAATTGAGAGCCTATAGGGTCACATGCATAGAGCAAATGTTCAGAGAATTAATTTAATTGATTAGTTAAATATGATTTAATTAATAATTAACTAGGATCAGTTTAATTGATTAATTATTAAACATTGAGTCTGTAGAGTACAGTAACGCAACTGTGTTAGGTTAAGTGAGTGACAGCTATTAGTAAGCTGTGCACGTCACTTAAGTGACACACAACATAGAGCACTCATAACCGCCGCTGTATACTCTAGACAGTTGTGGCCTCTTTTCTCTCTCTGTGTGTCGCGCCTCTCCTAATCCTAATTAATGGCTAGCACTACACTGTCTCTAACGTTGATTTGCTCTCGTGGACCGAGGTATTGCTATGCAATACTGGTGATAGAGAAGCCTTTCCTTATGGTGGTTATGGCTGGACAGTTATCGTAATCTCGCGATCCGAGATTCGTTAACTGTTGGATCGGGCTAAAATTTGGACAGAAGGTTCATGACATGTGGTTCTACATCTTCAGCGTTCAGTATTGCATCCTTGTTCACCCTTTTTCGTCCATCCTTGTCTTTGTTCATATCCAGCATCGAGATACGGGGGGAGGCACGTGGAGGAACTACTCCCAACTTAGTAGCAGCAGATTTATTCCAAAAGCTCTTTGGAAGGTTGTGAGCAATCTTCTCTCACTACTAGAAATTTTTTGATTACCTGCGGATTTTCCTGTGGATTTTATACAAAATTCGCAAGAAAATGGTTTCCTACAGATTTTCCTACGGATTTTTCTCCACAGGTAATACCTTCGTGGATAATTTTTTCCTGCGAATTTTAAAATCCGCAGGAAATTTCCTGCAAATTTTCCTGGGAAAAATTTCGTAGGTAATTTTCCTGCAAATTAATCTCCAGGTGATTCCGCATGAAATTCTGCAAGTAAATTTGCAGCAACAAAATTCATAGGTAAATTCGCAAAAAATTTCCAAGAAAATTTGTAGAAAAATTTTCTACTGGTTTTTCCCTAGGAAAACTCGCAGGAATTTTTTTTATAAAATACTCTCAAAACTTTTTAATAGTAATATTTTATTATTATTATAGAAATATTGATTGATATTTATTTAGTATATGATATAATAATAGAATTGTAGATTATATTATTATTATTATATACTATATATAAAATAATTACTTCTAATATTTAACATATATACACACTTTTAGTAATATACATACCATTTTGGACATATAAAAATTCCAACAATAAAGCATTAAAAATGCATAAAACATCCATTACAATATGCTGTATTTTTAGTACACACAAAGATAGTATATCAATATCAAATGTCTTACATTTTTTTCGATAAGTAGAAATTTCATTCATAACATCTAACTTTAACATCATAGTGCAAACTCTCTCCACCTTCTAGGAAGGGTTGAAGAGCAAAACACTCAATCATATGCTCGAAGTTAGAATAAATAGCTCAAAGTACAATTTACATCAAAGTTCCTCTTACAAGCATACCCCCTATTTTTAGAGCCACATCTTAGCTCTTCTTTTACAGTTTCAATCCCCCTATTTATAGAAGTTAACTTCAATTAAAATTATGCCCACATTATCCATGTTTCTTCCATTTGAGATCCTGCACAAATCACTGTATCTTTGTTCCTGCAAGCAAACAATAGAGGGAGTAATGTGAGTAAAGTGCTATGATTGCCTAAATCTGTAAATTTAATCAATTTAAGTAACAGCTAAAGATATGTGAATCAACCATCCAGATTTGCTTAAAGCATTCCTTGATTATAACTGCTAGGAGAGTAGGAAGGTATAGATATAAGGTTATAAATTCTATTTGAGATCACAAAATATGTAGGGCATATTATTGGAATTAATTAAGTTAGTTATTCTGTCAGTTACAACTGACTAGAGTTAGTTAGACTCTATTTGTATCTAAACTCTATATATACTCTTTTGTACCTTTTGATTCAATCAATGAAATTCATTGAAATCATTCCAAATCTCAATATGGTATCAGTTGAAAATTAGTTACTTCCGCAAAGCCTCTTCCACAAGCTGCTTCCTCTTCTTGCTTCTTCCTCTATTTGCTTCTTGTCTCCCATGACAGCCATGGATGATTCCAACCCTTTCTTCCTTCATGCTTTGGATAATCCGAGAGCTGTGATCGTCTCTCATCCACTGAGTGAAGACAACTATGTTTCTTGGTGAAAAGCCATGACCATGGCACTCATTGGTAAAAACAAGTTTGCATTTGTCGATGGTTCCATCGCTGAACTAGCTTCTGATCATCCAACATTCCAAACATGGCGACGTAACAATAGTGTGGTGGCTTATTGGCTCTTGAATTCCCTGTCCAAGGAAATGCAAACGAGTGTTCTTCACTGCACAGTACCTTGGCTATCTGGAATGACCTCAAAGAGCGGTTCGAGCAGCAAAATGGACCTCTAGT
Source organism: Ammopiptanthus mongolicus (assembly GCA_039655645.1). Taxonomy (NCBI): domain Eukaryota; kingdom Viridiplantae; phylum Streptophyta; class Magnoliopsida; order Fabales; family Fabaceae; genus Ammopiptanthus; species Ammopiptanthus mongolicus. Next base: position 35,984,608 of record CM077349.1, on the reverse strand, counting down.
TTATCAACTCAAACGAGAATTGATGTCTCTTCAACAAGGTGCTTTATCGGTGAGTGCTAATTACACCAAGTTCAAGTCCCTATAGGAGTCCTTAGCATAACATAAACCTGCTCATTCTTGTACATATGGAGGTATCACTCCATGGTCCAATTATCATCAAATTGAATATGTCATGCATTTCTTGATGGGTTTGAATGATTCTTTTTATTCCATTTGAGGTCAAATCTTGACCATGGATCCGATTCCAACTATTAAAAAGTTTTTCTCTCTTTGTGTCCAAGATGAGAAACAGAGAGAAGTTGGTGCTTCTATTTGCAGCATTGACAATGCATTTGCATTTGCTGTTAAAGGAGCTTCTGAAAATGCACCTAAAGGCACCAGGAAGGATCACCCTCTTTGTGCTCACTGTGGAATCTTGGGACATACCAAGGACAAATGTTATAAGTTGCATGGTTATCCCCCAAGCTACAAAAATGGAAAATCTTGGTCCACGGCTATTAATCAAGTTACACTTGAGCCTAATGCATCTTCTTTTCAACTTAGTGCTACACAGTATAGTCAGCTCATGAATCTCTTGCAAAATCACACCTTCAATGCCACATTTGTGCCAGATTCTTCTGAGGGTATGATTCTTTCAGTCAATCCCTCACATTCAATTTTTTCCCATAATTCTTGGATAATTGATTTGGGGGCAAATGCACATATTGCTTGCTCTTTACATCTCTTTACTGATTATCAACATGTCACTGATAAACATATCACCTTGCCTAACAAAAATGTTGTTCCTGACACTTCAATTGGCATTGCACGACTTACACCTGACATCACTTTACATCATGCCTTATACATTCCTCAATTTACATTCAATTTACTGTCAGTTAGTGCATTACTAACTGATACTTCTCTTTCGATTACTTTCTTCAATAATCACTTTGTGACTCAGGAAATGCAACATTACAAGAAGATTGGCAAGGGCGTTCTTCTTGAAGGCCTGTAGGTCCTACCTTTCAGGAATCCTTCTCCCAATTTGAATGTTTCAGATTGTATTTTCAGTAGTAATCCCGAATATAAATCCTTACATGATGTAGCTTTTTCCATTAATTGGTAACAACTGTAATAACATTTTTGTTAATACCTGTAATAATGCCTTTTTGTGGCATACTCGTTTTGGACATATATTTGATAATGTGCTTAGACTTTTGAGCAATAAAATTCCTTTTCACATGTCTACCGATTTTTTATCCTCTTCATGCCATGTTTGTCGCCTTGCTAAATTTAGACATTTGTCTTTTGCTTCCCAGAACAATATATCTGATTCAGTTTTCTCCTTGCTACATTGTGATATCTGGGGGCCATATGGCCATCCCACTTATGATGGCAAGAGGTATTTTTCAACTTTGGTAGATGATTGCTCGAGATTCACTTGGCTATATCTGATCAAGCATAAGTCTGAAGCCACATCTACTATCATCAAATTCTTTACCATGGTTAAGACTTAGTTTGGTCAGACTATCAAGTGTTTAAGATCTGACATAGCCAAAGAACTATCCCTCACCGAGTTTCTCTCTACACAAGGCACTGTACATCAGTTCTCTTGTGTAGAAAGACCTGAATAGAATTTAGTGGTTGAAAGGAAACACCAGCATTTGCTCAATGTTGCAAGGGCACTGTATTTTTAGTCCAAGTTGCCCATTTCCTTTTGGGGAGAATGTGTTGCCACAACAGCCTATCTCATTAACAAGCTTCCTTCATCATTCTTGAAAAATAGATCACCATATCAGATTCTTTATGGTTCTGAACCAGACTATCAATCCATTTGATCCTTTGGTTGCTTGTCTTTTGTTGCTACTCTGCCATCTAGCAGGAATAAATTCACTACTCGGGCTAAGCCTGCTGTCTTTGTTGGCTACCTCCAAGGCTACAAGGGCTATAGACTCTATGATCTCCAAACCAGAAAGTTCTTGGTTTCAAGAAATGTGACCTTTCATGAGTCCATATTCCCCTTTCAGTCTCAGCCTAATGAGCAACCAGAACCTTATCATGACGCTGTCATACCTCTTCCACTACTTGACGAATCAAACACCATACCACAAACACAATCCTAGGCCATTCCTGAAACACTACCAAACATTCCTCCCACACCATCCACCCAACTTGACTCTGAGTAGCCCCAATATCTGCTTCTCCTATCCCTGACCAGCCTCCAATATCTGCCCACCTAGCAGATCACAGAGAACCACCAAATCTCCTACTTATCTCCATGATTATACCCTCCGTACCTCTCCTTATCCCATCTATCAGTTTTGTTCCTATGCCAAACTAGGACCTCACTGTAAAGCCTTCATTAACCAAATATCCACCACCTATGAGCCATAATTCTTTCATCAATCAGTAAAATTTCCTCAATGGTGACAAGCCATGAGTGAGGAAATCACAGCCTTAGAAGCCAACAACACTTGGTCCCTTGTCCCTCTACCACCTGACAAACACTACATTGGTTGTAGATGGATCTACAAGGTGAAGTACAAGCCCGATGGTTCAGTTGATCGATATAAAGCCCAATTGGTAGCCAAGGGCTACACTCAACAAGCTGGAATAGACTTCTCCGATACTTTTTCACCTGTTGCAAAACTCACTTTTGTGAGAGTCCTCCTCACTGTTGCTGTAGCAAAATAGTGGCATTTGTTGCAATTAGATGTCAACAAAGCCTTCCTTAATGGTGATCTTTTTGAAGAAGTATACATGGACTTGCCTTTGGTATATAAAACTGAGACTGCTTCACTTGTATGCAAGCTCAATAAATCCCTTTATGGACTCCGACAGGCATCCAGACAACGGTTTTGCAAGTTTTCTTCTTCTCTGCTCAATCATGGGTTTGTACAATCCAAGAGTGATTACTCATTATTCACTATAGGTTTTGGCCCTTCCTTAGTTGTGCTACTTGTGTATGTGGACGACATTGTCCTTGTTGGCCCCAACCTGCAAAAGGTCACCGTAGTCCAGCTCCTGCTCCAAAAACTATTCAAGTTGAAAGTTCTTGGTGACTTAAAGTACTTCCTAGGCCTCGAAATTGCCAAATCCTCTCAAGGCATTTCAATGTCTCAGCTAAAGTACACACTGTCTCTCTTGGAAGACACTGGTTTGTTGGGCTGCAAACCAGTAACTTTACCCATGGATCCTAACCTAAAACTCACCACTACCAATGGAGACTTGCTCCCAGATCCATCCCTCTATCGAAGACTCATTGGTTGGTTAATGTACTTGACTGTATCACGGCCTGATATCAGTTATCCTATCCATAAGTTAAGTCAGTATATGTAGGCTTCTCGCACACCCCATTGACATGCCGTGCATCACCTACTTCAATACCTTAAATCAGCCCCTGGTCAAGGTTTGCTCCTTCTAGCATCTAACTCGTTGAATCTCACTGCCTATGCCAATGTTGATTGGGGTAGTTGCTTAGATACATGCAAATCAACTACTGGCTTCTCAGTTTTCCTTGGAAATGCCCTGCTTTCTTAGAAATCAAAGAAGCAGCCTACTATGTCCAAGTCCTCTATAGAGGCAGAATATCGAGCATTATCATCAGTAGCCAGTGAAGTTGAGATGACCCTCCTTTCTCAGAAGAATAATCCTATCAATACAAAGTTTACATTAATAACTATGCCTTATCGTATTATAGCGATAGCGTGGTATTCAAATAGCATTGCGGAAATAAGCGCATAGAAACATACAACCTATGGAAAAGCATAGACAAACATATTAGAGTAACACGCAAATATAAAGAAACTATACAGATACCAAGCATAAGAAGTAGCCCCATCAGTAGGGCACTGTACATACATATACAAACGGTCTGTATAAAAGATAAACTCAAAATACATTAAAAGCAAAAGAAGACCTTCGCAACTCACCAACACTACCCGCCCCCCACTCAGCTCACAGCTCACAAACTAGGACGCACTGGTAGGATCCCACCATCAGTGGTGAGGATGCCCTGAGCTACCCTGACCCTCGCCATGAGTACGCCTATAGGTCACCAAAGGCTCATACTCAGACGATGAGCTCGATACGACCACCCTATGCCTGCGGTAGGTCCTCAGGTATTGCTTCGTCCTCCGATGCTGACCTCGGTAGATGAAGCCTCTCCGGCTGGTCACTTGCGAAGAAGCTGACTCAACCCAGGCATAGTCCCGCTCATGACGCCTCGACGGCTGCCACATGTGTGGGAAAGGTAGGAACTGCATAAATCTGAAGGGTCCCACGATGTCCTCTCTGTGCGATACCCCTTCTCGGAATAGTATGCTCATCGGCCCTGTATAGGCAGTCAGAAAGGTAGAGGGGTCCACCCGCCACCCCCGATCATCGTGACAGATGATCCTCGATCCGACCCGACATCGACATTGTTGGCACCGATGTGATATAAAGGTGCGCCCTCGGGTCCATCAGCTGGCTCCTCGTCTACATGATTACCGAGAACCGAGAACCGAACAGACAAACAAGAAGCAGTAGGGAGATAAGAAATAGAACATACGCAAAGTCAGAATAACAATAGTAGTGCAGTGACAACATGTAGCAGATAGCAGGTGTAGCATGTATAACAGTTACTGTACACAACCAAATGTCTCCCAGGATAACACATGCAACAGACACCCATCTCCATGAGTCTCAATCTCAGATCAATCCTTTAGACCGGGATACTAATCCCATGCAGTATGTCGTCCGAGAGCTCACGAAACTGGTTCCACACTGGAACAGGTTCTGTGACGGAACAGAGTTAGTTTGTCAAAGAAACCGAATCGCTCTCCGTGATCAATAATAGTACATCCCCCTTCCACACCGGAACCAGGGTCTCTTGGTAGCCTCGGAACGTTAGCCTGGAACGTGGAAAGCTCAGGGATTAGTCGGGTAAACCGGACTGGATCGGGTGGCACGACAGGATAGGAGCTATCTCATCTGTCACTGTAAACTATTCCCGAGACTGGCATCATCCCCAAGGTCACTCACTTGATCGCCCCTCCTACTTTCTGTACCCGCACTCAAGTACAACTAACCTCGTGTGACGTTGGCAGCCCATACTATCTGTCATACGGCCTCGCCACTTGGCAGTTGATGATATGCAATAAAAATCCTCAACGAGCTTGATATCGGACCTCACGCCTAAACACTCAAACCAGAAACAGCACAATGCCACCGCATCAACATGGCCACAGCCTCGACGCCACGTGTCCACGAGCTACAGCTCAAACATCACAGACACAGCCTCAAGAAACCAGCATAACAGCAACAGCACCATCCACGGTATCAACCCGATAACCAACACGGTACACAACCAAACTTAACTCTAACCGGCATTCCGCCACAACACAAGATCACCACAAATGGCATAACAGCAAAAGTAATAACATCAACAGCAACATATAACAGACATATCATGTACCAAGTAGCATGTAGGCACATATACAGATAGTATATTACACAGTCAACACCACAACAATCATACGAAGTAGATCATCCTCAATCAACAGTTCTCTATCCTAGGGTTTCCAAACTTAATGGTGACAGCCCAAAGTAGGCTAAACCTAGGGTTTAGGTACTTTATCAGGGCTCAACCACTAGTAGGGTTAGGGTTTCCCTATGCATAGCAGAAAACACAACTATGCTACTCTTGCCTTCCCAACGATAGCAGTACTCTTTCTCCCCACCTTAACAACTGGCTCGAATATCCATGCGAACACTTGTACGCTCTCCCACGCACCCACGAACACGAAGAACAGCCACGAACAGCTCCCTAGTTGTGGCCCCAAGCTCCAAAGCACAAGCGATCACGAGCACAAACTTCGTCCTAACCACGAATACAACACATACATGATAGTGTTAGCCCTAGGGCAAGCTCAAAGATCAAAGAGGAAAGGTAAAGGCTCGAAGAACCACGAAGAACGCGAAGAATGCATGTTAGGGATTCAAGTTTACCATTGACGAATCGAGAAATTGTTCGGACGAATTCGTAGTAATCTTCATCACGAACTCAACCGTGTAGTCGGGATCTCGATCCGAAGCTCCGAAGTCCAAGAATTCAAGCTTTCTCTCACTAGGATGCTCTGACTTATCTCTAAGCTCTTTGTATCTCGTGCTTCAAAGTGAAGAAGAATGACCAAGTGAAAGTGAAAGTGAAAACTTCACTTGGAGCATCCTGCTGAGAACGCTAAAGCGTGTAGGAATGCCATGCTTGAGCTTGCCCACCCTTGAGTGTGGGGTTCTCTCCACGCTTGAGCTTGAAACCTTGTCCACTCCGCCTTCACCCTGGCCTGACACATGTCACATAGGCATCAAAACTCTGGATAGGAGGTGTGCGCACTCAGCATGCTGGACCGTGCAACATGCCAACGCTTGAGCGTTGGCACGCTAGGGCGTGCACCCTTCCCACGCTTGAGCGTGTTGCTTAGCTGGGAAGAGCCTTCCAAACTTCAGACTTCCCCAGTTTCCCGTTTAACACCTTAGGCACTTCCAACCTTGTTCAAGCCAATTCCTAAGCTTCCAACTAGATCTTAAACTAACGCAAAACAATTCCCACAAGCATCCAAAACCTTAATCGAGATTAACCAACTCGATTAGAGTCGCAGAAAATTGGGATGTTACATTACCACCCCCTTTACATAAAATTTCATCCCTAAAATTTCCGTCTCATACCTGTGAACAGATAAGGATGACTCTGGTGCACCTCAGCTTCACGCTTCCATGTTGAATCTCCCATCACCGGGTCCCACTCTACTCTGACCAACGGAATGTGCTTGCCACACAGTTCTTTGATCCTTCTATCCACGATCCGAATAGGTGAAGGCTTGTACTCAAGGTTCTCTTTCAGTTGGATTGATTTGGGCTCTAACGCGTGTGATGGATCAGGGTGGTATTTTCTGAGTGGAGAGACGTGAAAGATGTCGTGGAGATTTAACAGATTCGGTTGTAAGGCTATCTGATAGGCTACAGGACCGATTCGTCGAAGAATCTGAAACGATCCTATGAACTTAGGAGTTAGCTTTCTGGATTTGATCGCCTTGCCCACTCCAGCTCTTGGGGTAACTCTCATGAAGACATGGTCTCCCTCTTGGAATTCCAAGGGTTTTCTCCTCTTCTCGGGATAGCTTTTCTGCCTATCCCTTACTATCTTCATCTTTTCTCGTATCTTACGGACTTGTTCCGTCGTTTGCTGCACCAGCTCCGGACCAAATAAATGAATTTCTCCTATCTCAAACCAGCATAATGGAGTCCTGCACTTTCGTCCATACAATGTCTCGTACGGTGCCATGCCAATACTCGAATGGAAACTGTGATCAATGGAAGGAACTCGTCCCAACTTCCTATGTTCTCCAACACATACTCTCTTAAGAGGTCCTCCAATGACTGAATTGTTCGTTCAGATTGATAATCCGTTTGAGGATAATAAGCATAACTGATATATAGCCTAGTTCCCATCGCACTATGTAAGCTTCTCTAGAATCTTGAGGTAAACCTTGGATCACGATCCGAAATGATGCTTAAAAGTACCCCATGCAGCCTTACAAACTCCTTGATGTAAATCTGAGTTAGTCGCTCCAGAGAGTAACTCTGGATGGTAGGTAAGAAGTGAGCACACTTCGTCAACCTGTCAATGATTACCCAGACTGCATCACACCTTTTCTAAGTCCTTGGCAACCCAGAAACAAAGTCTATGACAATGCTATCCCACTTCCATTCTGGGACATCCAGCGATTGCAACAACCCTGCTGGCTTCTGGTGTTCAATCTTCGCTTTCTGACACACCAGGCTGGTTTGGACATACGCCGCTACATCTTTCTTCATCCCCGGCCACCAGAATAGCCTCTTCAGGTCCTGATACATCTTGGCAGCCCCCGGATGAAAACTCAGCTTACTCTTGTGTACCTCCTCCAAGATTATATTCTTAACTTCGCAATTCGCTGGCACACAAACCTACTAACCATACCTAAGCAGACCATCAATACCTCTCTTAAATTTCGAAGTCTTACCTTCCTCTATTAACCGGTTCACGCCCTCGAGGTACTTATCCTTAGCTTGCTTCTTCCATAAAATATTCATGAAATCGGTAGTTACTCTAACCATCCCAAGATTCAACTTATCCTCGACGATTTCCGCTTCCAGATTCAGATCTCGAAACGCCTCTAATGGCTCTAGCTCCTTTACCATCATGGTAGATAAGTGTAGGGATTTCCTACTGAGCGCATCCGTTACTACATTCACCTTACCTGGATGGTATTGCAGGTCGAATTCATAGTCCTTTATGAATTCCATCCACCTTCGCTGCCTCATGTTCAACTCTCTCTGGTCGAACAAATACTTCAAGCTCTTACGGTCGCTAAACACACTGAATTTAATACCATAAAGATAGTGTCTCCATATCTTTAATGCAAACACTATCGCAGCCAATTCCAGATCATGCGTTGGGTAGTTTCGCTCATGTACTCTTAACTGCCTAGAGGCATACGCCACCACTTTTCCTTCTTGCATGAGCACACATCCTAAGCCTTGATAAGATGGATCACAGTATACATCGAATCGTCCTAATGGATCTGGTAACACCAACACGGGTGACATGGTCAGTCTCCTCTTCAGCTCCTGGAAACTTTGCACGCAAGCCTCTGACCACTCAAACGCCTTCCCTTTTCTCGTCAACTGCGTCATAGGTAACGTAATCTTAGAGAATCCTTCTATGCACCGCCAATAGTAGCCCGCTCAACCAAGAAAGCTTCTCACTTGGCTTACAGACTTAGGGCTTTCCCAACTCACTACCGCTTCGACTTTTGCAGGATCTAATGCGATTCCATCCTTACAGATCACATGACCTAGAAACTGAACCTCCTCTAGCCAAAACTCACACTTTAACAGTTTAGCATACAACTGCCGGTCCTTTAACACTTGCAACACCACCCTTTGGTGCTCTCGGTGTTCTTCTCTACTCGAAGAGTATACAAGAATGTCGTCGATAACCACAACAACAAACTTGTCCAGGAGCGGTCGCAAGATCCTGTTCATATAGTCCATGAACACAGCTGGAGCATTATTTACACTAAAAGGCAAAACTAAGTACTCATAGTGACCATGCTGACTTCGAAAATAGTCTTTGGCACATCCTCCTTCTTAACTCGAATCTGGTGGTATCCAGATCGCAGATCGATCTTAGAAAGCATAGCTGCTCCCTTCATCTGATCCATTAAATCATCTATATGTGGTAACAGATACTTGTTCTTTATTGTCACTTTGTTCAGCCTACGATAATCTACGCACAGCCTCGAGCTTCCGTCCTTCTTCTTTACAAACAGCACTAGCGCTCTCCACGGAGATGCACTAGGTCTGATGAACTCTTTGCCTAGCATCTCTTCCAAGTGCTTCTTCAGCTCTGCCAGCTCCACTGGAGACATCCGATATGGCGCTATTGATATAGGCCAAGTCCCCAGAATCAGGTCTATAGAAAACTCCACCATTCTCTCTGGTGGCAGTCCGGGAACATCATCGGGAAACACTTCCAGAAACTCTCGCACGATAAGTAAAGCTCTGACACTAGGAGTTTGCTTTCCTTCCAAAGAGAACAACACCACGCATCCGTCCGATCATCCACCCGTCAGAACACTCTCGTTGGCAGGCGTCAATCCAGGTCGCTCGGAGAAAAGAAGGGTCTTGTTTGATTAGTCTAACATCACATGGTTGGCCGAAAGCCAGTCCATGCCTAGGATTACATCTATCTGTTGCATAGGCAAACAGATAAGATCAACAAGAAAGTAACGGTTCTTTATTGTGATAGGACATTTAAGACATACCAATAAGGTAGTCAGAGAATCGCCAGTAGGCGTTGAGATAGTCAAATCATAGGGTAATGATGAAACAGGCAACCCTAAATGATCCATGCACTCTAACGATATAAAAGATTGAGTAGCCCTCGAATCAAACAAAATCAATAAAAGTTTACCAGAGACTAAGCATTTACCTTGTATTAGGTTAGGGCTTCGAGAGGCTTCAGAACCCCTCACGGCAAACACATTTCTGGTCGTCTGTGGCCTACTCTGCTGGCTTGCTATAGCTGATCTCGCTCCACCATTCCGAGCTCTCCTTTTCTTCCTGCCTTTGCATGTACTGGGCCGTCTGCTGAGTTTGCTGCATCATTGTTGTAGCCAGATCCCACATTCCTTATCACCTCAGAGGTATCGCCACCACTTCCAGTACCCGAGTGGTCACCGTTGTTGTTGTTGTTGTTATCATTGCCTCCGGTTGCAGCCGGCCTACCTCCTCTTCCTCATCCATGAGCCATTTAGCTTCCTGTAAAAAGAAGCTATTAGTTCCAATCCATAAGACATATAATAGTACTTAACAGTTAAACATATCATATGCCTTATGAATGAAAACAGTTATCACACTTCGATAACTAGCGCATCAGACACTCTACCCAAAACCAGAGTCAGTTGATACAACTCGGGTATCAATCGCTTAAGCCAATGCACTTGTTAGACTTGTAGTTAGGGTTCCGAACATCCACAGCCCGTTACAGAACCAAACTGCTCTGATACCACCAAAATTAGACGACCCTCCTTTCTCAGAAGGATAATCCCATTAGTCCTAAGCTTACATTAATAACTATTCCTTACCGTATTATAGCGATAGCGTGGTATTTAAACAGCATTGCGGAAACAAGCGCATAGAAACATACAACCTACGTAAAAGCATATACAAACATATTAGAGTAATGCGCAAATATAAAGCAACTATACAGATACCAAGCATAAGAAGTAGCCCTATCAGTAGGGCTCTATACATGCATATACAAACGGTCCATACAAAAAATAAACTCAAAATACATCAAAAGCAAAAGAAGACCCTCGCAACTCACCAACACTACCCGTCCCCCACTCAAAAGTACATATAAACCTCTCAGCTCACAAAATAGGACGCACTGGTAGGCTCCCACCACCAGTGGTGAGGATGCCCAGAGCTACCCTAGCCCTCGCCATGAGTACGCCTATAGGTCACAAAAGGCTCATACTAAGATGAGGAGCTCGATACGACCACCCTACGCCTGCGGTAGGTCCTCAGGCACTGTTCCGCCCTCCGACGCTGACCTCGATAGACGAAGCCTCTTTGGCTGGTCGCCTGCGAAGAAGCTGGCTCAACCCAGGTGTAGTCCTGCTCATGATGCCTCGGCGGTTGCCACATGTGTAGGAAAGATAGAAACTGCATAACTCTGAAGGGTCCCACAATGTCCTTTCTGTGCGATGCCCCTCCTCGAAATAGTATGCTCACCGGCCCTGTATAGGCCATCAGAAAGGAAGAGGGGTCCACCCGCCACCCCCAATCATCGTGATAGATGATCTCGATCAGATCCAACACCGGCATCCTTGGTACAGATGTGATGTAAGAGTGCGCCCTCGGGTCGATCAGCTGGCTCCTCGTCTACACGCGAACCGAGAACGGAACAGACAAACAAGAAGTAGTAGGGAGATAAGAAATACAGCATACGCAAAGTCGGAATAACAATAGTAATGTGGTGAACTACAACATGTAGCAGATAGCAGGTATAGCATGTATAACAGTTACTGCACACAACCAAACGTCTCCCAAGGCAACACATACAACACACATCCATCTCCATGAGTCTCACTCTCAGATCAATCTTCTACACCGGCATACTAATCCCATGTAACATGTCGGCCGAAAGCTCACGAAACTGGTTCCACACCGGAACGGTTCCACAACCGAATAAGTCCACACCGGAACAGGTTCTGTGTAGGAACGGAGTTAGTTTGTCCAAGAAACTAAACAGCTCTCCGTGACCAATAAGAGTGCATCCCCCTTCCACATCGGAATTGGGGTGTCTTGGTCCCCTTGGAACGTTAGCCTGGAATGTGGAAAGCTCAGGGATTAGTCGGTCAAATCGGACTGGACCGGGCGTCACACCAGGATAGGAGCTACCTCATCTGTCACTGTAAACTATTCCCAAAACCGGCAATATCCCCATGCTCACTCACTTGATCGCCCCTCCAACTTTTCGTACCCGCACTCAGGTACAACTAAACCCGTATGACGTTGGCAGCCCATACTACCTGTCATATGGCCTCGCCACTTGGCAGCTGATGATATGCAACAAACATCCTCAATGGGCTTGATACCGGACCTCACGCCTAAACACTCAAACAAAAAATAGCACGATGCCATCGCATCAACACGGCCACAGCCTCGATGCCACACGTCCACGAGCTACAGCTCAAACACCACGGACATAGCCTCAAGAAACCAGCATAACAGCAACGACACCATCCACGGTATCAACCCGATAACCAACACGGCACATAGCCAAACTTAACTCTAACCGACATTCTGCCACAACACAACATCACCACAAACGGCATAACAACAACATATAACAAGCATATAATGTACCAAGTAGCATGTAGGCACGTATACAGATAGCATATAACACAGTCAACACCACAACAATCATACGAAGCAGATCATCCTCAATCAACAGTTCTCTATCCTAGGGTTTCCGAACTTAATGGCGATAGCCCAAAGTAGGCTAAACAGGGTTTAGGTACTTTATTGGGGCTCAACCACTAGTAGGGTTAGGGCTTCCCTACGCATAGCAGAAAACACAACTACACTATTCTTACCTTCCCGACGGCAGCAGTACTCTTTCTCCCTACTTGAACAATTGGCGTGAATACCCACGCGAACATTGGTTCACTCTCCCACTGACCCACGAACACGAATAACAGGTACAAACAGCTCCCTAGCCATGGCTTAAGCTCCAAAGCACGAGCGATCACGAGCATGACTTCGCCCTAACTACGGGAACAAAACATACATGATAGTGTCAGCCCTAGGGCAAGCTCAAAGATCAAAGAGGAAAGGTAAAGAATCGAAGAACCACGAAGAACACGTTTTAGGGATTCGAATTTACCTTTGACGAATCGAGAAATCATTCCGATGAATTCGTAGTAATCTTCGTCACGAACTCAACCGTGTAGTCGGAATCTCGATCCGAAGTCCAAGAATTCAAGCTTTCTCTCACTAGGATGATCTGACTTCTCTCTAAGCTCTCAGTATCTCGTGCTTCAAAGTGAAGAAGAATGGCCAAGTGAAAGTGAAAGTGAAAACTTCACTTGGTGTATCCTGCTGAGAATGCTAAAGTGAGCAGGAATGCCATGCTTAAGCGTGCCCATGCTTGAGCGTGGGGTTCTTTCAACGCATGAGCGTGGAACCTTGTCCACTCCGCCTTCACCCTGGCCTGACATGTGTCCCACACGCGTCAAAACTCCGAAAAACTGGCGTGCGCACTCAGCACGCTAGACCATGCAACATGCCAACACTTTAGCGTTGGCACGCTAGTGCATGTACCCTCCCCACGCTTGAGCATGCTGCTCAGTTGGGAAGAGCCTTTCAAACTTCAGACTTCCCCAGTTTCCCGTTTAACACCTTAGGTACTTCCAACCTTGTTCAAGCCTATTCCTAAGCTTCCAACTAGGTCTTAAACAAACATAAAACAATTCACACAAGTATCCAAAGCCCTAATCGAGATTAACCAACTCGATTAGAGTCACATAAAATCGGGATGTTACAGAAGTGGTTTGGTTGACTCGGTTATTGCAGCACTATTAAGTTCACATTTCTTCTACTATGATCTTTTGTGATAACCAATCAGCCATACACCTAGCTTCAAATCCTAGCCAACATGAACGCTCCAAACACATTCATATTGATCATCACTTCATTAGACAATTGGTTCAGTCGAATATCATCAAACTTGTCCATGTTAGAAGCCAACATCAACTGGCAAACCTGTTTACTAAAGCCTTGCCATACCCACAATTCTCTGCACTCATGCACAAGCTACGAATAGTCAACATATATTCTCCACCTTGAAGGGGGTATCAGAACTAATTTAGTTATTCTGTCAGTTACAACTGACTAGGGTTAGTTAGACTCTATTTGTATCTAAACTCTATATATAATCTTTTGTACCTTTTGATTTAATCAATGCAATTCATTGCAATCATTCTAGATCTCAATACATATATATTGACAAAATATTCAAGGCATAACATATCTGCTTGATTGCTTCCTTCCTTAATTGAAGTAGTTGTTACAACTCACAAATATTACGAAAGGGAATGGCAAACTACCATTGTTAACTGGCTAACTTGATTTTCATAACTGGCAAACCCTTGAACTTTCTTTGTCTTGCATCTTGTCCAAGTTTGATGTTACTTAATGGGTTTCATTCTTGTAGATCATCGATAAACCTAATGATCATTTGGTTGGATGAAACCATGACAAACATTTGACATATTGTGAGTAAAAAATTTCCTAGTTAATGAGAAAAACTAGAACAATTTTTGGAGAAAATAGTAATTATAGTACCTATCCTATTGTTAAAAAAATTCTACCTGAAGGAAAACTTTATCTTATTATTTTTTCAAAGTAAATTCTAATATTTATATTGCAAAACATAACATTGCTACAATTGACTAATTTTTCACTCCACAACCACGGAGAGGGCTGTTACTTTTTCTTTGCTTTTGCGGAGTCTGGTATTCCTGGCATCAATTAAAAATTTTAAATGCTTCCAAAACTTTTCTACTTCAATCTAGACACATTTTAATCTTTAAAGAAAGACATTGAGTTCACATTTGACACAATACAAGAACCCAGACAACTAGAACATCATCAACCTTAATAAGTAAGTGGCAAGGCCATTCAGCATGTAATTTTTTCAGTATTGTGTTGCTCATCAGGCCATCTAGTTAGAGAATGGGTCATAAACTGGAGACTATTACCGCAATGCATAGCCTAAATCTGAAGCAAGTTATTAACACCAAATACCATTTTGCCACAACATATTTCGGTTTGTCAACGATTGAGAGTATTCATTATATGAGGATAACCAATTTCGAACCCTGAGAGTTCATAACAGAAGTTGATCCAGAGGGGTGGTACTTACAAGATTGTACATGTGAATTGGATAGTCTAAGATCTTACAATCTGAGTTAAGCCATGTCATACCAAATTTTCTCAAATGCTTTGACAATGAGATCATGGTATTCTTTTGAATTGAGTGAAAGATAGCAGGAAAGTAGGTTCTCCAAATCTTTTGATGCCCGGATATAGTTCTCTATAATCATCTCCACCATTGACTCCCTGAAATCTCTTTGAGGATCAAGTGAGTACTTGACAACTGCAAAGCCCTATGGAATATATTAGAACATTAAAGGAATTAAGATATTGTGTTGCCTGATTCTATTCAAATAGCAAAATTAATGCAGAAATGTTTTAACGTGTGATAGATATTCTGAAATTTGAGTACATCCATAACTCAAAGATTCTATAAACCCTAAGATTAACGAGATTGAGATAAGCGAGAAGAGATATTAATATTAACACGTAAAAGACAAAATCACAAACCCTAGAAAATCCGGTTTTACATCATAAAAAAGAATCTAGAGGAAAGAAAGCATAATTAAAACCTAGAAATAATTGTAAATGATTAGTATGAAAACTGCTTGAGATGATTCTGACCGACAAGAGAAATCTGACAGAAGTTCTTCAGAGTATCGTAGTTCCATCGGTTTCTTGAATCGAAATAGGATGTGAAGGCATCCATTGTTGCTTTCAATCACAGATTTTGATGGTAAATAGTAGCTAGCTAGCAAAAATCAAAATGCAAAGGGTAGCTAGCTAGCAAATTTGAGAGAAGAAGGAGCTTAGGAATTGAAAACGGATCCAAAGCTTAGAGAAGAAGCTTCACCGTTTTAGAGAAGAAGCTTCAAATCGCAGATCCGCGATGCTTAGGGATTTGAAAACGGATTGCACGGTGAAGCTTCAAATCGTAGATCCATGCTTAAGGAGAGAGCGTGATGCGTGAAGAGAGAGTCTGAAGAGAGAGAGAGATCAAAGAACTAGACTGAGCCATCGAAGAAGAAGCTTGAACCATAGAAATGCTTATTTCACATTATTATGAATAAAATATAAATATAATGCTAATTTAATTGGTAGCTAAAATTAGTAGAAAAAGTTAAAAATTCTTGTAGTACGTAGTTAACTAAGTTTAAAATAACTACTAATTTTATTAATAGGTAAAGTTGATAGCAAAAATAAAAAATTCTTGTAGTGAGTATTTAAATAAATTCATAGGTAAATCTTAGCAAATAAATTCGAAGGAAAATTCGCAACAAAATTACCTGCAAAATTTCATGCGAATTTTCTACTAACCTATTTTGCTGCGAAATTTCCTGCGATTTTTTTTGCAGATTAGATTTTGTAGGAAAATCAGCAGGAAATATTCAAATATTTTCTGCAAATTTAAATTTGTAGGAAAACCCATAGGAAATGTCAAAATTTCCTACAAATTTGAATCTACAAGAGAAAACCTTTTTTTTTTATAAAAATTGCAGGAAGATTCGCAGGAAATTCCTGAAGAAAAAATCCGCGGGAAAATTCGTAAGTAATTCATAAATTTCTAGTGGTGATCTGCTTTGGATATTTCATGCTCTTTCTTGCACGCATTGTATGGCAAGAAGTCCCTGATGTCAGAGTATTCCTTCCAGGCAGAGGGATGACTGAGGATGAGCTTGACATCCCTGTCAAAGACGAACTAAGGTATACCAAAGTTTCTTGAACGTTTCTCCTCAATCTTCTTCCAACCTCTCTTTTGCTCATGAGGTGGAATGACATGACGACCCTCAATGTAATGGCTGTAACGGCTCGGACTGCTTTCAAGATTGCTATCTGTCCCCACAAACCAACACGAGTCTTTTCAGCGTGCTTTATCTTCACTCAAACGCTTTTTGGGAAACTTCCCAGAAGGTCACCCATCCCACAATTACTCCAAGTCAAGCATGCTTAACTATGGAGTTCTTATGTTCTGAGCTCCCAAAAAAAAGATGCATCTTGTTGGCATAGGTAGTACAAATCAATTCCTTTTAGCCTTTCTTAACTGTGCATTCCCATACCTACACAGTCTTAGGATCCCTCTCACTCCGATGTGAATCCGGTTCATTCATGTATCCCTTTGCCTAGAAGCCTTTCAGGAGCCGCTCCTTGTCTGTGCCTCATGCACCGACGATCACTCCCTGCTCTCATCAGCCTCAGGCATTACATGCCAACCAGCTTCCAGCTGGTTCGTCCCAGAACCACATGGTACTGGGAGAGGTCCACTTTGATACCATTTGTAACAGCTCGGACTGTTTTCAGGATTGCCGACTGTCCCCACAAACCAACACGAGTCTTTTCAGCGTGCTTTGTCCTCACTCACACGCTTTCTGGGAATTTTCCCAAAAGGTCACCCATCCCACAATTACTCCAAGTCAAACACGCTTAACTATGGAGTTCTTATGTTCTGGGCTCCCGAAAAGAAGATGCATCTTGTTGGTATAGGTAGTACAAATCAGTTCCTTTAAGCCTTCCTTAACTATGCAGTCCCATACCTGCACAGTCTTAGGATTCCTCTCATTCCAATGTGAATTCGGTTCATTCATGTGTCCCTTTGCCTAGAAGCCTTCCGGGAGTCGCTCCTTGTCCGTACCTCATGCACCGGCGATCACTCCCTGCCTTCATCAGCCTTAGGTGTTACATTCCCACTAGCTTCCACCTGGTTCATCCCCGAACCACATCGTACTGGGAGAGGTCCGCTCTGGTACCATTTGTAAAGCCCCGGATTCCTTTCAGGATTGCCGACTATCCCCACAAACCAACACGAGTCTTTTCAGCGTGCTTTGTCTTCACTCACACGCTTTCTGGGAATTTTCCCAGAAGGTCACCCACCCCACAATTACTCCATGTCAAGCACGCTTAACTATGGAGTTCTTATGTTCTGGGCTCTCAAAAAGAAGATGCATCTTGTTGGTATAGGTAGTACAAATCAATTCCTTTAAGCCTTCCTTAACTATGCAGTCCCATACCTGCACAGTCTCAGGATCCCTCTCATTCTGATGTGAATTCGGTTCATTCATGTATCCTTTTGCCTAGAAGCCTTCCAGGAGCCGCTCCTTATCCGTGCCTCATGCATCAGCGATCACTCCCTGCCCTCGTCAGCCTCAAGTGTTACAATGGCACCATTGGAAGGCTTTATCCATAATCAGATTTGGATAAATCTTCTTCGGTGAAAATCTCTTTTGTTCCAAATAGACGAGTAATTGTCCATTGGAAGTGAATCGTTCACTGTGAAGAGCTTCTCCGGATGGTTGATAAGGTTAGGGTGTGTACCAGCTAGTAGGGGTAGGCAGAGTTTGTGCTTCGTATTCATACTTAGGGTAGGGCAAGTGGGGTCTTGATTTTGAAGGTAGGGTAGGATGCCTCATGAATTTGACTTTCCATTTTCTTATGATATCCACAAGAGATTCTTCTTGGTTTTCTATAAAGGGGGTTGGGTCGATATATAGGAAGGTTTGTTTGGGATATCTAGGTGAAAGATAGAGTGCACCATAAGAGTGGAAAGGCTTGTCTTCCCAAGGTGTGAACCATTCTTCAATTTCAGAGGATGAGGGTGAACCATATTGTTATGAGGTTAAGTTGAGGTATTGTCCGAGTGAGGAATTATTTGGTGAGGATGAGTTTTGTAATGAGGGGTGAGGTGTGTTTTTAGGTGATTTGTGAGGTGGAGTTTGTGGTAAGGTTTAAGTTTGGAGAAGGGGTGAAGATTCTAAAGATTCTCTAACAAATTCAACCACAACGGGTTGATCAACAAGAATAACTAAACCAGAAGTAGTTAAAGGTTCAAGATTACCTTTGGATGTGGGAGCAGCACCCTTTGTTCTTTTGGACCTTGGCCTCTTCAAAGGTAACTTTGGCTTTGGACCATCAGTAGAAGCTTGTTGCATCTGAATTTTGATCAATATAGCAATAGGTAGATCATCATCGTCCTCCTCATCTTGGACTGTCTGTAGAACCAGCTTCCTCTTTCTCATTGGTTGGATGGTGGGAGCAGAAGGCTGATCAGCAGAAGAGGCTTCAGCAGAAACACGAGCTTGCTTAGCCTTGGGTCCAGTGAGCAATGGACGGTCATCAGATTGTTCTTCAGAGTCTTTCTCTTTCAACTTTAGAAAATCTGACACAGTATCCAACTTCATCTTCACCAAACTTAACTTTCCAAACACTGGTTGAATCAGACGTTCAATCCCATTAACCCAGAAGTGGTTCAACTTCCTTTCTGAAAGCGTCTTTAAGTTATTGTGGACCACGTGCTTCTCAAAGATCTTGGATCGAAGTGCAGCATAAGGAATGGCTGTGTTCTTGCCAAACCCTTGAATGTTGGCCTTAAAGCACCCAAACAGAAGATGAGGAAGCTTAACTTGCCTATCCAGCAGCAAGTGAACAAGACAAAACTGATGGGCTTTTAAGATGGAGTCCTTCGATCCTGCCTTGTGAATGATAGATTTGTTGATGATTTGGTGAAGAACCCTAGCTTTGTCAGTCATATTTGAACTGATAAGCTTGTCGGTGATGTCCTTCAGCATGGCTTCCATACCTCCTAAATCCTCTTTCCATTTATCATCATGAGTGATACCAGACTGAGCGCAACCAATATTATTTGAGATGGTTGCCTTTGACACAATTACTTCGGTGTCCAGAACCATGTTTCTGACTTCCCTTGCGGTGATTATGGGGTTTGTCCAGAACTCCCTTATCAGTGCTGGGTAGATCACCGGATTTCTCTCGAAGAAACTCATCCATCCAGCAGCTTGAAAGTCGGAAGAAACATGTATCCCATGGTCAGCAAAGAACTTCAAGTCAAACTTGTACTCGACCAGTATCTCAGCATTCTCAGCGACCAAGATCTTTCCTTTACCTTTTGCTTAAACAGAAGTAGCCATTGATGCAGAGAGTAAAAGAGATGAGAGATTTCACAAAGAGTTTTAAGAGAGAGATAGAGTTTCATAGAGAAGGTTTGGAGAAGAGAAAACTTTTGTAAAGGTTTAAAGTTTAAAGATGCAAACTTTAAACTTTTCGCATTTTCTTCAAAGGAAAAAAAAAAGACAGAGAGATGAATCAACGTGCGCAATAAATGACTGACACACGTTTCGTTCTTGAAAACTGTACAACAACAGTTGTAACAATAAAAAGCGAAACTTACTCAGTTAGGGAATGTGAAAAAAATTTGCCTTCAACAAAGTTTTAGTTCATTTAATGTCATGGACGGTTAAGCATAAACTCAAACAACACAGATATTGGACTTATAGTATCATGCATTGGACGCAAGCACTAAACTCATGATCAGTCTGTAAAATGCATGTTCAAGTGCTTTCTTATAAATACAAATCTATCTTCAGCTAACAGTTTTGTGAAGATATTTGCCCACTGGTGGTCAGTATCAACAAGTTGAATATCAATTACACCTTTCTGAACATAGTCTCTGATGAAGTGATGTTTGATTTCTATATGCTTAGCTCTAGAATGCAATATGGGATTCTTAGAAAGATTTACAGCAGCAGTATTATCACACATAGTTGGTACGTTGCTTACAAACACGTTGTACTCTTCTAACTAATGTTTGATCCAGAGAAGTTGAGTGCAGCATCTTGCAGCAGCAATATACTCAGCTTCAGTAGTTGATAAGGCAATTGTGCTTTGTCTTTTGCTTGACCAAGAGACCAAGTTTGCTCCAATGAAGTGGCAGTCTCCACTGGTGCTTTTACGTTCTATACGATCTCCAACATAGTCAACATCACAGAATCCAACAAATCTATAGTCATCAAATTTCTTATATAGCAAACCCAGATTAGTAGAACCTTTAAAATAACGAAATATGTGTTTAACTGCTAAGAGATGAGATTTTCTAGGATCAGACTGAAAACGAGCGTATATACAAATACTGAACATAATATCAGGTTTGGACGCAGTTAGATATAAGAGGGAACCAATCATACCTCTGTATACCTTTTGGTCTACTTTTTTTATCTTTATCATCTTTCTTCCATATGGACGTTGGATGCATAGGAGTGTTCATTGGTTTACAGTCATCCATTTTGAAGCATTTCAGAAGGTCCTTTGTGTATTTCGTCTGATGAATGTACACAGCGTCGATTTTTTGTTTTACTTGTAATCCAAGGAAGAATTTGAGTTCTCCCATCATGCTCACTTCAAATTCTCTCTGCATAAGCTTAGAAAATTATTGACATAGAGATTCATCAGTTGCACGAAATATAATATCATCAATGTAAATTTGATCAACAATAAAGTTCTTTTTAACAACTTTTCTGAAAAGGGTTGTATCAATCTTTCCTCTAGAGAAACCATTCTCCATTAAGAAAGTACTGAGTCTACCATACCAAGCTCTAGGAGCTTGCTTGAGTCCATATAAAGCTTTCTTAAGCTTGTATATATGCTCAGGATGGGTTTGATCTTCAAAACCCGGTGGTTGCATAACATAAACTTCTTCATTTATAAATCCATTTAGAAAAACATTTTTTACGTCCATTTGATAAAGCATGATGTTGTGATGAACAACATATGATAACAGAATGCGTATGGCTTCTAATCTAGCAATAAGAGCAAAAGTTTCAGTATAATCAATACCTTCTCCTGAGAGTAGCCTTGAGCAACCAACCTTGCTTTGTTTTTGATAACTTTGCCATCTTCGTCCAGCTTGTTTCTATATACCCATTTTGTTCCAATGACTGATTTGTGATTTGGCAGTGGCACCAGCGTCGAAACGTCACTACGTTGGAACTGGTTGAGCTCTTCTTGCATGGCAAAGATCCATCCTTTGTCCATCAAGGCTTTGACTACTGACTTTGGTTCCAACTCAGAGATAAAGGCTGAATCAGCTTGTTCTCTGGAGGTTGACCTTGTCCGGACTCTATCACTAGGATTTCCAATGATTTGCTCCCCAGGGTGATAAGTCTTGAACTATCAGGCACGTTGGGTATTGTCCACTTGCTGAGACGTTGATCCGTCTGAGGCATTTTGCTTTGCATCTGATGAAGTGTCTTCTTTGATCGTTGGACGATCACTCACATCGTTCAGATTCATATCTGCAAAAGATTCATCTAGCTCTATTAATTTATTATCAGGCTTCTTGTCATCAAACCTTACATGAATGAATTCTTCCACAACCAAAGTTCTAGAGTTACGCACTCTAAATGCTTTTGAAGTTTCAGAGTATCCTAACAATATTCCATTATCTACTTTAGCATCAAACTAACCTAGTTGATCTTTGGTATTTAGAATGAAACATTGACACCCAAATGGGTGAAAGTAAGATATGTTGGGTTTGTGTCCTTTTCACAATTCTTAAGGAGTCTTATTAAAAAATGGTCTTATATATATATATATATATATATATATATATATATATATATATATATATATATATATTATGAATGTAGCAACCAATATTTATAGCTTCAGTTCCAGAAGTGTTTGGATACAGAATTTGAGACGACCCAACTTTCTCAGAAGGATAATCCCATTAGTCCCAAGCTTATATTATTAACTATACCTTACTGTATTAAAGCGATAGCGTGGTATTCAAACAGCATTGCGGAAACGAGCGCATAAAAGCATGCAGTTATACGTAAAAGTATAGATCACATCATATCAGAGTAAACGCGGATAAAGATAACTATACAGATACCATGCATAGACGTAGCCCCATCAGTAGGGCACTGTACATAAAGATACAAACTGTTATACAAAAAAAAAAAAAAAAACCAAAAGAAGCAAAAAGTACAACCAAAGCAAAAGAAGAAAAGAACTCTCAAAGCTTGCCAGCACTCCCCCAACCCATGCTCAAAATACATCAAGACCTTGCCACTTGGCCCTAGAGACACACTGGTAGGCCCTCACCATCAGTGATGAGGATGCCCTGAACTACCCTGTCACCTCGGACGAGGAACTAGAAATGACAATACGACACCTCCTGTAGGTCCTCAGGTACTGCTCGGTACTCCTCCTCTAACCCCTGTAGACGGAGCCTCGCCTTCTGGATATCGCTGACGACTGTGGCGCTGTCCACCAATAATCCTGCTCTCTTTGCCTCGGTGGGTGCTAGATCCTTGGGAAAGGGAGAAACTACACGACTCTGAACGGTCATATCATGTCCTCCACATGCGATGCCCCTCCTTTGAAGAGAATGCTCACAGATCCAGTATAGATCGTCAAGTAAGTGGAGGGGTCCACGCGCCACCCGTTCTCGTCAAGGTAGACGATCTCGATCAGCCCCAATACTGGCATCCTCGGTATCGACATGATAAATGGGTGTACTCTCGGGTCCATCAGTTGGCTCGTCGCCTTCACGCACCAAGAGCCAAATAGACATGCAAGAAGCAGTAGGCAGATAAGAAATACAGTGCGGGAAAAGTCAGAATAACAACAGTGATGCCGTAAACAGCAACATGTAGCATGTAGCAAATATAATAGATATAGCAGTTACTGCACTCAAACAAACGTCTCTCGAGATGACACATGTAACAAGCATCCATCTCCATGAGTCTCACACTCAGATCAATCCTCTAGACCGGGATACTAATCCCATGCAGCATGTCGACCGAAAACTCACAAAGCTGGTTCTACACCGGAACAGTTGCACACCCGAACAAGTTCTGTGTCGGAACGGAGTTAGTTTGTCCAAGAAACCGAACCGCTCGCCGTGACCAATAAGAGTGCATCCCCTTTCCATACTTGAACCGGGGTGTCTTGGTCGCCTCAGAACGTTAGCCTGGAACGTGGAAAGCTCAGGGATTAGTCGGGCAAACCGGACTGGATCGGACGTCACGACAGGATAGGAGCTACCTCATCCGTCATTGTAAACTATTCTCGAGACCGGCAACATCCCCAAGGTCACTCACTTGACCGCCCCTTCTCTTTTTTGTACCCGCACTCAGGTACAACTAACCTCGTATGATGCTGGCAGCCCATACAACATGCCATACGGTCTTGCCACTTGGCAGATGATTATATGCAACAAACATCCTCAATGGCTTGATACCGGATCTCACGCCTAAACATTCAACTAGGAACAACACGATGCCACTGCATCCACACGGCCACAGCCTCAACGCCACACGTACATGAGCCACAGCTCAAACATCACGGCCACAACCTCAAGAAACCAGCATAACAGCAACGACACCATCCATGGTATGAACCCGATAGCAACATGGCACACAACCAAACTTAACTCTAACCGGCATTTCGCCACAACACGACATTTACCACACACAGCAAAACCGCAATAGTAATAATGACAATAGCAGTAGTATCAACAGCAGCACATAGCAGCATATCACACACCAAGTAGCATGTAGGCACTTAGACAGATAGAAACAACAACAACCAATCATCACAACAGTCATACGAAGCAGATTATCCTCAATCAACAGTTTGCTAACCTAGGGTTTCCAAAGTTAACGGTGATAGCCCAAAGTAAGCTAAACCAAGGGTTTAGGTACTTTATCGGGGCTCAACCACTAGTAGGGTTAGGGCTCCCCTGCACATAGCAACAAACATAACTACACTACTCTTGCCTTCCTGATGGCAGCGATACTCTTTCTCCCCACTTGAACAGTCGTAGCACGAACTCCAAGACAAGCTCCTCCACGCACAGCTCCAAATCCCCCTGGTAGCCGCGGCCTCAGGCTCCCAACACGAGCAATCACGAGCACAAACTTTGCCCTAATTTCGAGCACAACACATATACAACAGTGTTAGCCCTAGGGCAAGCTCAAAGATAAAAGGAAAAGTTAAAGACTCGAAGAACTACAAAGAATACGAAGACCACGTGGTAGGGATTCGAGTTTACCTTTGGCGAATCGAGAAACTAATCTGTCAAAGTTGTAGATAACTTCGCCGCGATCATAATCGTGCGGTCAGAATCGTGTTCTGGCAGCTCAATCGCCTCGAAACTGAGTCACTCTCTCTCTAAAATACTCAGAGCTTCTCTCACTAGTTGCAGGAACCCTTTGAGTTTTCGTGCAAAGTGAGGAAGAGAAAGAAACTCGTCCATCTTGATCTGCTGAGCACGCTTTAGCATGCACATCCAGCAAGCTTGAGCATGCCCACGCCTGAGCGTGAGGTTCCCTCCACGCTTGAGCGTGGAGCCTTGTCCACTCCGCCTTCACCTTGGCCTGACACATGTTCCACACGTGTCAGAAAGCACACCAGCTGGCAAATGCACTCAGTATGCTTGAGCGTGCAACATGCCAACGCTTGAGCGTTGGCACGCTAGGGCGTGCTCCCTTCCCACTCTTTAGTGTGCTACTTAGCTGGGAAGAGCCTTCCAAACTTCTGACTTCCACAGTTTCTCGTTTAACTCCTTAGGCACTTCTAATCTTGTTCAACCCTATTCCTAAGATTCCAACTAAGCCTTAAACTAGCACAAAATGATTCACACAAGCATCCAAAGCCCTAATCGAGATTAACCAACTCGATTAGAGTTATAGAAAATTGAGATGTTACAGAATTATCATTGAGCATTGCCCTAGCCATATCTTACAGATATCGGTTCTTTCTTTGAACAACACCGTTTCATCACAGAACCTTCGGAATAGCTCATTTTCAAATTCTCGTCCATGATCATTTCGGATTGAGTTTATACATATGCCTTTTTCACATAGATTATGAGTGGACACGACATGCAGTCTTTGGAGTCTGTCGAGGAGTCAGAGGAGGATGCCATGGAGGAGTCTGAGGAGGAGGACCCGAAGAAGTACTACTCCGACGAGTAGTGCGGTGTTTTGTTATGGCTAGTCTCTAGTGTCTCTCAGTGTCTATATATATGTGTTGTACCCCTTTCCCCTTTCTTTTGTGGAGTTACGTCTCCTGTAGATAGGATTATTTCTCTTTTCTTTCTATTGCATTATCTCTCAGTTGTAGTTGGTTGGATCGGAAACTATGTTTTTATAATGAAAAGCTTGTGCTCTTTCTATCATGGCATGTGAGTATAAATATATGCATTCGTATACAAATGTTTTTCAGACCTTGAAAGAAAAAAGACCAATATTTTCGGTATGCTCTTTATATTTCCCGCGTTTTACTTTGTCTTGTGGTAAATAAATGTGAGCCGTAAAGTGGGGTGTTACAGTGTGGACTTGATCAGTGATACGTACTTGATATGGGAGGCACAAAAGTTGTTAGTAGGAAGAAGCATATTGGTCTCTTAGCATAAAAGGAAAAAGTGAAGATGTTGGGAAAAACTGGGGTCATGTATGGAAAGGGGTGATAGTGACATGTGGATGAGAATACAAGGTTTATGGGTTATTCCCAGCTCCGGGCCCGAACATTTTTTGGCCTCGTGCCCAAAACCTGAAACTTCGCGGACCCGATAATATTTTTACGGCTCCGCTCTAAAGCAGCAGATAAAACTCAAACAACCTTTTTATGGAATTAAGGTTGATTTTCGAATTCCACAATGGATTCAAAGTATCAACCTCTGATTATTAATTTTAATTAGCCGAATTATGGATTCAATCAATTTATTCACAGCAGATAGATATATAAAACAAATAAGGATTTTCGGGGCGTTACAATACTACCCCTCTAAAAAGAATTTAGTTCTCGAAATTACCGTTGAAGAGGTGTGGATGTTGTTCTTTCATCTCGTCCTTACGCTCCCAAGTAGCATCTCCAGATACTTCGTTCCAAATGATTTTCGCCAATGAGATTTCTTTTCCCCGAAGCTGCTTTACTCTACTGTCCTCGATCTTGGCAGGCGGTGTCTCGTAGACCAGATTATCTTTTAATTGTACTATATCTGGCTCTATGACATGGGTGGGATCAGGAATGTACTTTCACAGTTGCGAAACATGAAAGACATTGTGAAGATTTGAAAGAAAAGGTGGTAAGGCTATTTGGTAAGCTACTGGACCTATTCGACGATGGACTTGATAGGGTGCAATAAATTTGAGTTAGTTTTCTGGACTTCAATACCCTGCCAATCCCAATCGTAGGTGTGACTCTTAGTGATGGCAATGGGTAGGGTATGGGTAGGGTACTATAGTACCCGGGCACATACCCGCTGATATGATCTAGCATAGATGATGAAGATTTTAGGATCTTTCTTTGAATTTGAATCTAGAAAACTATCTAGCAAATGGAAAACAATGAAGAACAACATACAAATTGAATCTCAAGTGAGAATTCAATGACCAAAAAAGAGTAGAAGAGAAACAATTAGATGAAAATAAGCAAGAAGAAATCGTGAAAATGGATGGGGAAAGGGATGAAGGCACCACAAGGTCAATCCATGGTGGAGGATTGGATGATAAGCTTTGAGGAGGATTCGCCACTAGAGTGTTGAAAATCTAGATAAAAATCTAAGTTTCAACTCTTGAACCAAACTAGAGAGGATTCTCTCAACTCTCATATATCTCAACTTTGACAAACTTCACAAATGATTCATTAACTCTAAAATGAAGTACAAATGAGCCTTATATACAAGCAAGCTTCACAAGCTCCATAAGGAAGAGCAAAGTGGCGCTAATCTCCTCTTATGTTAGAAAGGTCCATCACCCCCTAGGAAGGAGTTTGGACTTCCTTTTTAAAGGAAATCTTTCTTTTCTTAAGTGTACCTAAACCCAATCACCTGGTTTGAATAGCACTTGTTTTCTTCCTTTATTGACTTGCCTTGCATTATGCTCCCCTTGTTTTCCAATATTCACTTTTACTTGTTCATAGAGCTTTTTAACATATTCAGCTTTGGAAAGTCCATCTTGATGGAAAATCATCTAAGAGTAAGGGAAGCAAATCAAGAGGGGTTTGCGAATTGAACTCGTAGAATATCTCAACGGGAGTATAATGAGTTGTAGAATGTTGCACATGATTGTATGCAAATTATATGAATGGTAAGCATTCCTCCCATGATTTGAGGTTTTTCTTGAGGATGGTGAGTAGGAGAGTAGAAAGAGTCCTATTCACCACCCCTGTTTGCCCATTAGTTTGGGGGTGGCAAGTAGTCGAGAAGAGTAATTTGGTTCCAAGCTTGGCCCACAAAGTGCGCCAAAAATGACTAAGAAACTTAGAGTCTCGATCCGAGACAATGCTTCTCGGGATCCCATGTAGTCGAACTATTTCTCTAAAGAATAGATTGGCTACATGGCATGCGTCGTCACTTTTACGGCATGGTATAAAATGGGCCATCTTGGAAAACCTATCAACCACAACAAAGATGGAATCATTCCGACGCCTAGTCCTTGGCAATCCCATAACGAAGTCCATCGAAATGGTTATCCAAGGGGAAGAAGTACTAGGTAGGGGAGTGTAAAGCCCATGTGGTTTACTCATAGACTTTGCCCTAAAAAATACAATGCATTTTTCACCTAGCTTTTGGACTTCTTTTTTCATGCCAGGCCAAAAGAAATGTTCATGCAAAACCTCCAAAGTCTTTTGAACACAAAAGTGTCCCATGAGTCCCCCTTGATGAGCTTCTCTCACCAACAATTCTCTAATAGAATGCTTTGGCACACAAAGTTTCTTATCTTTAAAAAGAAACCCATCATGTATGAAAAATCCCTTATGTGCCACGACATCTATATGAGTAAAAGAGTCAGAGAAGTCTGGATCATTAGGATACAATTCCTTTATGTGATTAAATCCAAGGAGCTTTATTTTCAAAGGTTGTAAGCAATGCATATCTTCTAGAGAGTGCATCGGCCACAACATTATTTTTGCCTTGTTTATGTTTAATCACATAGGGAAATTGTTCTATAAACTCCATCCATTTGGCATGTCTTTTATTCAATTTGCCTTGTCCTTTTAAGTGTTTTAACGATTCGTGATTTCTATGTATGACAAATTCCTTAAGCAAAAGATAGTGTTGCCAAACTTTGAGACTTCTTACTAGGGCATAAAGCTCTTTATCATATGTAGAATAGTTCAATGATGCCCCAGAAAGCTTCCAACTAAAGTATGCTATGGGGTGGCCTTCTTGAAGCAAGACTAGTAACATCCCGACTTTTCTGTAACTCTAATCGAGTTGGTTAATCTCGATTAGGGCTTTGATTGTTTGTGTGAATTGTTTTGTGTTAATTTGGAACCTAGTTGGAAGCTTAGGAATAGGCTTGAACAAGGTTGGAAGTGCCTAAGGTGTTAAACGAGAAACTGAGAGTAGTCAGAAGTTTGGAAGGCTCTTCCCAGCTGAGCAGCATGCTCAAGCATGGGAAGGCAGCATGTCCTAGTGTGCCAGTGCTCAAGCATTGGTCTTGTGCACGCTCAAGCGTGTTGAGTGCGCACGCCAGCTGTCCTGAGTTTTGACGCATGTAGGACACGTGGCAAGCCAGGGAGAGGACGGAGTGGACGAGGCTCCACGCTCAAGCGTGGGCACGCTCAAGCGTGGAGATGTCCCACGCTTAAGCATGGACAACTGATCATGTTGGGTGAGTTCCCTCTTCTCTTCATGTGTTGCACAAAAATTGTGAAGTGTTGGAGCTCCTTCTGCAACTAGAGATAGAGTGTCTAGAATTCTAGTGTAAGAAATCTTGTTTCAAGGCGATCGAAGTACCAGAACGCGATTCCGACTACACGGTTATGTTCGCGACAAAGTTTTCTACAACTTCGACGGATTACTTTCTTGATTCACAAAAGGTAAACTCGAATCCCTAACACGTGTTCTTCGTGGTTATTCGAGTCTTTACCTTTTGTTTTGATCTTTGAGCTTGCCTTAGGGCCAACACTACTGTATACGTGTTTTGCTCGTAATTAGGGAAAAAGCTTGTGCTCGTGATTGCTTGTGGATTGGAGTTAGGGGCCGTGGCTAGGGAAGTTGTTCTGGAGCTGTTATTCACATTCTTGCTGCGTGGGAGAGTGTGTTAGTGCTTGTATCGAGATTCGCGCCAAGTTTTCAGGTGGGGAGAAAGAGTACTGCTGCCGTCGGGAAGGCAAGAGTAGCGTAGATGTATTTTCTGCTGCATGTAGTGTGACGCCTGAGGCTGACGAGGGCGTGGAGTGATCGCCGGTGCATGAGGCACGGACAAGGAGTGGCTCTTGGCAGGCTTCTAGGCAAAGGGGCTCATGAATGAACCGAATTCACAGCGGAATGAGAGGGGTCCTGAGACTGTGCAGGTATGAGACTGTATTAGTTAAGGAAGGTTTAAAGGAATTGATTGGTACTACCTATACTAACAAGATGCATCTTCTTTTCGAGAGCCCAGAACATAAGAACTCCATAATTAAGCGTGCTTGACTTGGAGTAATTGTGGGATGGGTGTCCTTCTTGGAAGTTTCCCAGAAAGCATGTGAGTAAGGACAAAGCACGCTGAAAAGACCCGTGTTGGTTTGTGGGGATAGCTCGTAATCCTGAAAGCAGTCCGGGCCGTTACAAATGGTATCAGGGTGGACCTCTCCCAGTACGATGTGATTCGAGGATGAACCGGGCGGAAGCTGGTGGGCATGTGACGCTTGAGGCTGACGAGGGCGGGGAGTGATCGCCGGTGCATGAGGCACGGACAAAGAGCGGCCCTGGAAGGCTGCTAGGCAAAGGGGCACACGAATGAACCGAATTCACATCGAAATGAGAGGGATCCTGAGAATGTGCATGTATGGGTCTGCATTAGTTAAGGAAGGCTTAAAGGAATTGATTGGTACTACCTATACTAACAAGATGCATCTTCTTTTCGGGAGCCTAGAACATAAGAACTCCATAGTTAAGCATGCTTGACTTGGAGTAATTGTGGGATGGGTGACCTTCTGGTAAGTTTCCCAGAAAGCGTGTGAGTGAGGACAAAGCACGCTGAAAAGACCCGTGTTGGTTTGTGGCGACAGTCGGCCATCTTGAAAGCAGTCCGGACAGTTACATGTAGGGAAGCCCTAACCCTACTAGTGGTTGAGCCCCGATAAAGTACCTAAACCCTAGGTTTAGCATACTTTGGCCTATCACAGTTAAGTTTCGAAATCCTAGGTTAGAGAACTATTGATTGAGGATGATCTGCTTGGTATGACTGTCTGGTGTTGATTTCGGTTGTTGCTATCTGCATATGTGCCTACATGCTACTTGGTATACGATATGCCTGCTGTGTTGTTACTGTGGATATTATTACAGTTGCTGTTATGTTGTTTGTCGTGATATTGTGTTGTGGCGGAATGCCGGTTAGAGTTAAGTATGGTTATGTGCCGTGTTCGTTATCGGGTTAATACCGTGGTTGGTGTTGTTGCTGTTATGCTGACTGTTTGAGGTTGTAGCCATGTTGTTTGAGCTATGGCTCGTGGACGCACGGCGTCGAGGCTATGGCCGTGTTGATGCGATGGCGTCAATGCGTGGGTGTGTGGGAGGACGTGCTAGTGTTCATGTTGGATTTACGTGCCAATCAAGTTTGGTTTGCCCGACTAATCCCTGAGTTTTTCACGTTCCAGGCTAACGTTCCGAGGCAACCAAGACACCCCGGTTTCGGCTTGGAAGGGGATGCACTCTTATTGGTCACGGAGAGCGGTTCGGTTTCTTGGATAAACTAACTCCGTTCCGACACAGAACCTGTTCTAGTGTGGACTTGTTCAGGTGTGGAATTGTTCAGGTGTGGATCCAGCTTTGTGAGTTTTTGGATGACATGCTACATAGGATTAGTATCCCGGTCTAGAGGATTGATCTGAGAGTGATGCTCATAGAGATGGATGTTTGTTGCAGGGGTTGTCTCGGGAGACGTTTGGTTGCATGCCGTAACTGTTATATATATGTTATGCCTTCTATCTGTTACATGTTGATGTTTACTGCACTGCTATTGTCATTCCGACTTTGCTTATGCTGTATTTCTTATCTCCCTACTGCTTCTTGTTTGCCTGTTTTGGTTCTTAGTTGCGTGAAGACGAGGAGCCAGTTGATGGACCCGAGGGTACACCCTTTTATCATGTCAGTACCGAGGATACCGGTACTGGTGATGATTGAGATCGTTTACCATGAAGAGAGGTTAGCGTGTGGACCCTCTACCTATTTGAAGGTCTATACAGGGCATGTCAGCATTCTCTTCAGTGGAGGGGCATAGCACGTGGAGGATCTGATAGGACTGTTTAGAGTTGTTCAGTTTCTTGCCTTTTTGAGGATCTGGCACCTACTGAGGCAGAGAGAGAAGGAATATCTGTGGGTAGCGCCACAGTCTTCAGCGATATCCATTAGGTGAGGCTTCGTCTACAGAGACCAGAGGAGGCGTACCGAGCAGTACCTGAGGACGTATCGGAGACGTCGCATCGTCGTGTCAAGTTCCTTGTCTGAGTACGAGCCTACGCGGGTTTATAGGCATACTCATGGAGAGGGACAGAGTAGCTCAGGGCATCCTCATCATTGACGGTCAGGGCCTGCCAGTGCGTCTCTAGGGCTGAGTGGCGAGGTTTTTGATGTATTTTGAGAGTGGGTTAGGGGAGTTCTGGAGAGCTCTGAGGGTCTTTCTTTTTGGTTGGATGTATTCATTTATCATTTCAGTTTTGATGTACAGCCAGTATGTATATGTACGTACAGTGCCCTACTGATGGGGCTATGTTACGCTGTCTGTTTTTCGCTTTATTTCCGCTACGCTATTTCAATACCACGCCATCGTTTTAATAAGGTTAGGCATAGTTAATAATATATGTTTGGGACTAATGGGATTATCCTTCTTAGAAAGGAAGATTGCCTTATTATTATGGTATCAAAGCGTTGAGAACGTTCTGCAGCTAATGGGATGACTTCACTTATATGGGGTTGTCTCATTTTGGTGGTATCAGAGCAGTTTGGTTCTATAACGGGATGTGGAGGTCCGGAACCACAACTGTGAGTCTAACAAGAGTAATGGCTTTAATGGTTGATACCCAAGTTGTGTCAACTGAGTCTGGTTTTGGGTAGAGTGTCCAATACGCGAGTTATCGAAGTATGATAACAGTTTTCATTCATAAGGCATATGATATGTTTAACTGTTAAATGCTACTATATGTCTTATGTATTGGGACTCATAGCTCCTTGTTATAGGAAGCTAAATGGCACGGGGTCGAGGTACCAGAGGTAGAGCGGCTGCAACCGGAAATAACGACAACCACAACAACGGTGACCACTCGGGTACCGGAAGTGGTGGTGACAACTCTGAAGCAATGAGGGCCATGAGGGATCTGGCTACATCAATAATGTAGCAAACTCAACATACTGCCCAGTACATGCAAAGGCAGGAAGAATGAGAGGTGAGACAGACTCAACTGCAAGCTGTCAGAGGAGATGAGACCGCGGACACAGGTCTCAACGCTTTCATGAAAGGAAATCCTCCGCAATTCCACGGGGAGTACAATCCAGAGGCCGCACAGTTGTGGTTACAGGAGATAGCGATGCATTGTCGGGAAGATTGGAAAGTTACCTATGCTACTTTCATGCTGGTTGGAGCAGCGGAAGCTTGGTGGAGGACCAAGGCCAGACTGTTAGAGGCCAGAGGAAAGATTGTTACATGGAAACTGTTCAGGGAGAGTTTCTTGGAGAAGTATTTTCCAAGGAGCATCAGGTAAGATAAGGAGAAAGAGTTTCTATGTCTGAAGCAGGAACAGATGTCCGTCGACGAGTATGCAATGAGATTCGAGGCACTCCTCAAGTTTTCCCAGTTCTATCAAGTTCATCCCGATGAAGAGTGGGTGTGTCAGAGGTTCGAAGACGGATTGAGACCAGAGTTGAAGCGGATGATGTTGCCTTTGAGCATCAATTCCTTTCCTGAGCTGGTAGAGAAATTCACAATAGTGGAAGGACATGACCGAGCAGGGACAGTCTAATAACAAGTTAGAAGTTGTGGACCTGTTCAAAGCATCCCGAGTGGCAAGGGAAGAAGGTTCCAGCAAAGGGCGAGGCCTTATGATCGCCCAACTCAGTTTAATGTTAATCATGGAGGGAGTGGCTTCAGCCAAGGACAACAAGAGATCAAGGCTTGTTTTCGATGCGGGGACCACATCTAGTCGAGAGCTGTCCAAGGACCCAGCACATCAGGTGCTTCAACTGCAACCAGATGGGTCATTATGCCTTAGACTGCAAATCGGGGGTTAGCAAAAGGGCTCAATTTCAACAGCCAAGCGGGAGAGCTCAGAGTAGTGGAGCAAGATCAGCTGTAGCAAGCTAGCAGAGTAGGCCACAGTTGAATGGAAGGGTGTTTGCCTTTAAGGGTTCTGAAGCCTCTCGAAGCCCTGACTTGATACATGTAAATGCTTAGTCTCTGGTAAACTTGTATCAGTTTTATTTGATTCGGGGGCTACTCTTTCTTTCATATCGTTATAGTGCAAGGATCATTTAGGGTTACCTGTTTCTTCTTTACCCTACGATTTAATCGTTTCAACGCCTACTGGCGATTCTTTGACTACCTTATCTGTATGCCTTCGATGCCCCATAATTATAGAGAACAGTGACTTCCTTGTGGACCTGGTCTGTTTCCCTATGCAACAGATCGATGTGTTCTTAGGCATGGAGTGGCGTTTGGCCAACCATGTGATTCTAGATTGCTCAACCAAAACCCTTCTTTTCTCTGAGCGACCTGGATTGATGCCTGCCAACTGGAGTGTTCCGACGGGTGGACGATCAGACGGATGCATGGTGTTGTTCTCTTTGGAAGCCAAGGAGACTCCTAGTGTCGGAGCTTTACCTATCGTGTGAGAGTTTTCGGAAGTGTTTCCTGATGATGTTCTCGGACTGACACCGAGAGAGAGGTGGAGTTTGCTATAGATCGTATATCGGGGACTGGGCCTATATCGATAGTGCTATATCCGTATCATTGGGTACACAGATTCTCCCTTTGAATCTTAAATTCCATCCGGCGACTTTTCCTGGCGACGCTTCTACTGACAACTTCAAATATCTGAACTGTTCGATGAGCTCTCTCTCTCTGACCATCATGGCAGACGCATAAAGTACCTTCCTGCTTAAGCCGTCCGCCACTACGTTTGCTTTCCCGGGATGGTATTGTAATTCAAAGTCATAGTCTTTCAAGAATTCCAACCATCTTTGTTGCCTTATGTTGAGCTCCTTCTGGTCAAACAAGTACTTCAAACTTTTGTGATCACTAAAAACGCTGAACTTTGCCTCATGCTAGAAATGCCTCCAAATCTTGAGAGTGAGAACCACTGCAGCTAACTCCAAATCGTGAGTCGGGTGACTCTTCTCATGGTTCTTCAACTGCCTTGAAGCATAAGCTACCAACTTCCGGTTCTGCATCATGACACATCCCAATCCTTGGTAGGAAGCATCACAAAATACCTCAAAAGGCTCATTGGAGTTCGGAAGTACTAACATTGGTGAACTGGTCAAACATCTTTTCAACTCTTGGAAAATGGCCTCACAAGCATCGGTCCATGATAAAGTTTGATCCTTCCGTGTTAACTCGGTCAACGGTGCCAATCTTAGCAAATCCTTCAACAAACCTTCGCTAGTAGCCTGCTAAACCGACGAAACTATGGGATTTCCATTTCTGTCTTTGGTTCCCATTGTAAAACTGCTTCCACTTTCGCCGGATCCATGACGATTCTTGTAACACCCCCTCGAGGTGTCACAGTTCGTAACCCAAATTCTCTTTTTCGGTTAATTAAAACCTTTTCGAAAATATTTATTAAACTTGTTGCGGAAATTTTGATACCAATCCAATACTTTAACAATAAGAAGGAATAAATTCAAACTCATCATTTACACGACTCATTCAACTTCGCGTTAAGGCATACATCATTTCAATTTCTTGTTACACATCATACCGAGTCACGGTCAAAGGACCCGACTTTAAATCAAACTCCTAAGAGCTGGTCTAACAAAACTCTAAGAACAGTAAACATACTATCTAGCATGCATCGCCCAAATAATATTGGGCCTCGTCTTTGACAGTCCACTCGTCTTGGTCGTCAACGCCAAGGAACTCAGCTACAGGGTCCCGCAGTGACCCAGAGGACCGCTGGAAAATATCTGTACATGTGTTCAAAAAACACAACAGGGTGTCCAACGTGCACAGGCAAGGGTGAGATACTCTTACACAAGTTTTTCGTAATAGCCACACAAGTAAAGCAGCATACAAATAATGCATCAACACAGTCATGCGCTAAAATATCAATATTCAATATAATATCACTTTCAAAATATCATACTCATTCATCAAGATAAGTCAAATAAATGCATGAGACTTCAATTAGACTCTCTAGTTCATGTACTCCGGAGATTCCTAATTTCCCTTCCTCGAGCGATAGGCCGCAAATACTCCCATAACACAATTGTTCTTGTGAGTTGGCCTCTCAATTTAAGTCCGAACTCCAATTGTTCCGGGGTACCATGTCATAACCATATCCTGAACAGTCCAATCTCTGATTGAGTTCATTCGTGTTAGGTAGTGCAACACCCTTTCCCGAGTGTCACATTCCCGAACGTTTATAAGGCCGAAAATATTTATTAATGCCGAAAATACGATTTTTCTTTTTTTTCTTTCTTTTCATAAAAATGTAATGGGATTAGTAAAGGTAAATAAATAATACTAATAAGTGAACTTAGGTTCAACATGCATTACTAGGACATACATACAGTATTATCATACAGAAAACAGAAATAACAACATTACTATATATAGACATAAGTCTAATGTATGACTGACATAAGAAATACAATAAGTACTAGGAGTCATAGCTCCCAAAAGGTACTACAAAAACTGACATAGTCTGGCCGACAACAAAACTGAAACAGGAAAAGAGTCCACCTCCGAACTCAAAAGGACTGCGGAACCGAACCATCGTCGCGTCCATCTGTTCAAGCATCAACAGCAAGTACCAGCAGAAAACATACAGATATGGGTGAGATTCCCGTTCATCAACACAACAAAACAGCAGTAGTAAAAACGGGACGACTCACCGGGTAACACGTACCCAACATGCTTACAAAGATTCTCAGTATAAATCATATTAAGCAGTTAACAACATAATAGCATGCTAAACATTTAATAGCATAATATAAGGCATCCTTAAACAGTACAGCGATGTATAACAGTAAATATAACATCAATAGCCATAAACATCAATAGCCATGCAATGCAATGCAATGTATATGACTCAATGTCAATGTCACTGGGTACTACTCTGACCCCTACTCCATGGAGCTAACAAAACATTCGGAGAGAGTGAATGGGAGGTGATGTTCCGGTTTCTGCCAGCCATGAGCAAGATGCTACAACATTCGTAACGTGCACGTATCTGGCTTTACGATAACACTCTCGACCAAACATGAAAAGTACGGCATCTAGTAGAGGATATCAGTGTATTGCACGGATTCGCCACGACACAGAAGAATCACCAACTGGTCACATGTCAGCCCTTCCAACCCTGATAACTCCAAAAAGACCATTGAAGATCGTCACCGTAAGATTCGCACCCGCATCAAGGTGTAAG
Source organism: Ammopiptanthus mongolicus (assembly GCA_039655645.1). Taxonomy (NCBI): domain Eukaryota; kingdom Viridiplantae; phylum Streptophyta; class Magnoliopsida; order Fabales; family Fabaceae; genus Ammopiptanthus; species Ammopiptanthus mongolicus. The sequence continues at coordinate 35,947,288 of CM077349.1, read as the reverse complement.
CTCAACTCCTAGGCTCAAGGCCTTACAACTATGCACATGAAATGCCAATGCTTACACAAAGCAGATGCGATAAAGCAATGTTTATCCATTGGATAAACCTCAAGGCTCACTAAGGTTCTCTTCCTTAGAAACTACACACATCTTTGTTTTATAAAACATTTATCCATCGGATAAATATCTCGTGATTCCTTTAGAATGATCCAGACTGCTTTCAGAATCGCCGACTGTCCCCACAAACCAACACAAGTCTTTTCAGCGTGTTTTGTCCTCACTCACACGCTTTCTAGGAAACTTCCCAGAAGGTCACCCATCCCATAATTACTCTAAGTCAAGCACGCTTAACTATAAAGTACTTATGTTCTAAGCTCCCGAAAAGAAGATAAATCTTGTTGGTATGGGTAGTACCAATCAATTCTTATATGCCTTCCCTTAACTATACAGTCCCATACCTGCATAGCCTCAGGATTCCTTCCACTGTACAGTCCCATACCTGCACAGCCTCAGGATCTCTCTCATTCCAGTTATCACAAGACAGAAACAATTGAACGATTAACCTGGATCCGAATCATCGGTCGGTCATCGAACTACTGTTTCAAAAACCAAAACGTTTCGTGTTTGTGTTTACGTCTTATGAATTATGTCTCAAGTCCTAAGCATTATGAGTAAGGATTGAGAATCCTCTTAGATAAGTCTTTAAGCCGTTCTAAGGTATTAATCCCTTGTTTTTCAATTAAGGAAACAAGTGTTGATTTCACTTAAGTCTTATGAACTCATTGATGTACTAAGTCATCAATGGTATAGTACATGGTCTTGTTCCACCATATACCATACTTAATTAACCCTTGTCTTCAACTCTAAGTTAATTACTTAACTTAGGTTTTTCACCCGTAAAACTTTAAGTTTGAGTTAGAAAACTCCTTTTGTAAACCAAACAACTTTTACAATTGAAAACTCATTTGATTTGAAACAACATTTGAACTACTTACTTCATTTCTAGCATTTTCTGAAACATGAAATTCGCTTAGCGGAATTTCATTCGCTTAGCGAAAATGAGGCAGTAATGCCTCCTTTGGAACTCCTCTGGTTCGCTCGGCGAGACACAAATCGCGTAGCGAAATATATTGGATTCGCTTAGCGAATATGAATTCGCTTAGCGCAAGTTCAGACGGTTACACCTCTTTAGAAACACCTCTGGATCGCTCGGCGAGACAGAATTCGCGTAGCGAAACTTCACTTTATTCGCTTAGCGAGAATGATTTCGCTTAGCGAAAGTTCAGACGGTTACACCTCTTTTGGAGACTTCTCTGGATTGCTCAGCGAGATGTAATTCGCGTAGCGAAATTTGCTGGGTTCGCTTAGCGAATATGAATTCGCTTAGCGCAAGTGAGGCAGTGATGCCCAACTAAGACTTTCCCTGTTTTTCGCGTAGCGAAAGTAAATTCGCTTAGCGAAAAGTTGCCTTAAAACAAGACATCAACCTTATGGAACCATTTTGATTCTCTTCATGAAAACACTTCTTTTCTCATTTTGAGTCACTTGATTAGCTAGATGAACTAAGGATAAGGTATAAAACATGTTTCACTTTGGTGAAAGCACTTTGAGATTAAATTCCATTTAAAGTCACTTAGGGTTTTTCTTTGAAAAACACAAGTTATTGAAAACACTTACTTTACATCAAAACTTGACTTGTCCAAGAACTATTCATATCCTTCCTTTCCTCAAGATCATGGCTAATAGCCAACTAGGAATCAATGTGAAGTTTTACTTGATCAACTAATCAAAGTATGGCTCACAACACTTACACAATCATGATAACCATAATACTCATTACTACATCATAATCAAACATCCAAGTCCATCACACATTATGGTCTCATAATCAACAATAAAAGTCCATACTTGATCTAGTGATCAAAGTAGGTTTTCCAACATACATGAAAATGATTTTTATTCAATCATATCATCATCAACATATGCTAAAGCACACTACAACATACCAAAGCATAAACTCATCATGACATTCTTGTTCTCCATGAGAACTTAACAAAACATAACAACTAAAAGTGAACCCAAACTAAAGGGTTTCACCCACACATAAAGTAAACAACCATCTTCACCACCACCATCTTGGTGTGATGAGGTTCTTCTCCCCATACCTGTTGAAGAGCAGATTCCCGGATCAAAGTCGGTTGATCGGTTTGTGAACCTTCTGATAATTGTCACCAACTACAAACAACCAAACAATCAAACATTAAACAACAATCAAACCAAACTCAACAATTCTCACAAAGAGGGTTTCGGCCACCCTAAAGAGAATAAAGCTAGGAATTGATCTTGGTTTTCCATTTCATGGATTCAAAGGCATTAGGAAAGCTAAGCATGAAATCAAGTGTTAAAAATCAAAAATTGATGAAAACACTATTCATCATCATCAAGAAGGGTTCGGCCCTAATGTGCTTTTTGAGCTATGATGAGAGTTGAATCATAAGCTCTTGGGTTTAGGTAGAGAATGATGATGTGAGTTCAAAGAAATTGGTCTCACATCAAAATGATTTTTCTACAATTTCCTATGGATTTTCAAAGTTTTGGATCTAAGAAATGATTTTCATGAAAATGAAGATTGATCTTGAAATAAAGAGATATTCAAGAAGCTAAGAGATCATAGAAGTGATCTTACCATAAAATGAAGAAAGATTGCTCAAGGAATCAAGTGATTCCAACAAGAACTCAATCTTTTTCAAGAACAACAATGGTGTTCTTCTCTCAAGAACAACTATGGAACTCTATCTTTGGAGGGGCTGTGCGAAAATGAGAGTGTGAGGGGCTGATTTCAGCCTTAAAACAAGTCACTTAAGGGCAAAAAGGTCATTTGCCAAAAGGGTAAAATGGTAAAAGTGCAAAAGGCTAAGGTTAGGGGCATTTTGGTCATTTTGCATCTAGATTTTTCCGATCGTCATGACGACTCTGGCATACTCTCCCAAGTGTCCTGGGATGTTGTGATATCAAGATTATCCTTTGGCGAGTCTCGGTAACTCCATATGTGGCTCCGTTCGTCACCCGATTGAGGATTCCGCCCGAACGAAGGTCAGGAAATGATTTTTCTGAAATTTTTACGAAATTTAACCAAAACGTAGATAATCAAATTCTAAGACTTACTGTCTCGTTCACGGGTCTATCTGAGGTCTTCTGAGCAGTAAAATCATACTGTCAGTGTAAAAACGCAGACCGGACTCCGTTTGAGTTTTTGACTCAAAACTTAATCGTAGCTTCCTACGATATCGTCGAGCATGACTATGGTCTCGGAATATTTTATTTCCATTCCTAAGACCTCGAATAAAATAAAGACGTTAAAATACTGAAGAATTAGAAAACGTGAAAATCGGGGTGTTACATTCCTACCCATCTTAAAAGAATTTCGTCCTCGAAATTCCGTGACTTAAAACTAAACCTACTCGGTCGCTGAAGATTAAGGAATGAAATTTTCAACAAAGAACTTTTTCCTGGTCTTGGTCTCAGAAGAAAGTAAGAACGTATACAAAAGAATTTTACCAATCTGGAATGAATATAGGAATATCCCGTATGCAAAAAGACTCTTCAGTAGGTTCGTGAGTGTAAAAATGCATAGCTAATACATGTTTACATCCATGACTCTAATAAAGTTCCTTCTTTCATAACAACCTTCCAATAAACTTTGGAAACAAAAGATAAACAGTCTGGCAAAAATCAGACTGGATCACCTTCACCAAAAGTAAAAGTGATTAGACTAAGTTTCATCAAGAAACTTCCAGTATCAAGAAGTTGTTTATGTTATAACTCAAGAAATAGTCATAACAAAACTTTCAGTGAAATAATACGAAAATGTCCAGACCAATGGACACCATATTACCAATTCACTCAATTGTCTAATACATTGAGGAATATGTAGAAGTGTGAACACAAATGTTCCCTTGAGATCAGGCAACACTAACATGTGAAGTAGTCAACCTTCTCTCTAATCCTTGCAAACTTTCCTCACAGGCTTCAGTCCATTCAAACGCTTCATCCTTCCTTTGAAATCACATGACCTAAAAACTTTACTTCGTCGAGCCAAAACTCACACTTGGACAACTTTGCATACAGCTGTTTCTCCTTCAGAACCTGAAGAATCACACTAAGATATTCAGCGTGTACTTCCTGGTTTCGCGAATAGATGAGTATGTCGTCTATGAAACAACCACAAACTTATCTAGGTATGGACAAAAGATCCTATTCATGTAATTCATGAATATAGCTGGCGCATTCGTCATACCAAACGGCATCACAAGATACTCGTAGTGCCCGTAGCGTGTTCGAAACGCTGTCTTCGGTATATCTTCTGTCTTCACACGAATCTAGTTATAACCCGATTGCAAATCAATCTCGGAGAAAACTGCCGCTCTCCTCAACTGATCCATCAAGTCATTTATTCCCGGAAGATAATACTTGTTCTGAGTGGTAACTTTGTTCAACTGGCGCTAATCCATCTCACCAACAGCACAGGCGTTCCCTACGGCGACACACTGGGTCTAACGAACTGTTTTTCCCAATAAGTCCACCAACTGTTCCTTCAAGGTTTCCAACTCAGCAAGTGCCATATGCTAAGGTGTCATAGACGCTGGTCCTATTCCTGGCACAAGATCAATCACAACTCGATGTCTCGAACTGGCGGTACACCTGGTACTTCAGGAAAGACTTCCGGAACCTCGTTAGTAACATGTATTCGTTTTGCTCCTCCTCCTCTCAAAGAAACATTTCCTTGGTTGGCAGTCCAAATCCAGAATTATCCGAATCAGGAAAAACTAAGGTTTTGTTTGCACCGTCTACCAGGATATAGTTACAAGATAACCAATCCATCCTATGATCAAATCCATTTGCGAAAGAGGCAAACAGATTAAATCAATCAAAAACGTTCTATCCACTACGGAAAATAGAACAGTTCAAACAGACTTTCGCAGTTATAACAGGCTTTGCAGAAAGTGCAAAAATTACCAAATCTAAGGGTAAGGAAAGATACAGATAAGGTTCTACCTTCCACGACGATCTGACCGTGAATCAAATCTTCCCTTTGAGAAGTCTCAGCATCATCCCCAGTATAAACTCTACTCATTGCCTTAGGCTTCACTGTTTGCACATCATTGACAGAATGTGTAGCTTTCGATTGCACACAATCGCGTGAAGTATGCCCTGGCTTCCCACACTTGAAGCATATGATTCCCTTGATTAAGCATTCTCTGGTGACATGATTGTTCTTGCCACACTTCATGCACATCTTTGGAGTGCTTCCAGATTGACTAATACTCCCACTGCTTCCTCCTACAGAACGTTGTTGTTGACCTTGCTGTTTTGAATATGGTTTCCATCGAGACCTATCATCACGACCATTGGTGCCTTTATGGAACCTAGTCGGTCCAGAGTGACTTTGCCTTCCTCCACGAGTCTTCATCAGATCTTCGATTACAAAGCATTCATCTACCAACACCGAGAACTCTTTGACCTCAAGAGGTAGCACCTCTCCTCGAATCTCGTCCCTTAAACCTTCTTCGAACTTTGTGCACTTCCACTCCTCATCGGGATGAAGATGGAAATACCTCGAAGATTTCAGCAGGAACTCAAAACGATCAGCATATTCTTTAACAGACATTCCTCCTTGACGTAGCTGCAGGAACTCCATGTCTTTCAACTTGTCTTGCACCCGTCGGAAAACACTCGTTCTGAAGAACTCTGCTAGCGACAACTTACAATAAATTAAAAACATTACTCTCCTACCCAATACCATTCCCTTTCAGAAACAATAATGCAGAGAGTAACAAACAATCGTTGTCTTCTTCACAGAAACACAACACAGAGAACAAACAATACAAAAGGATAGACCGAAGTCATCATCCTCTCCAACATTGTTTTCTCTCGGAAACAATAACATAGAAAACAATCAGAGAAAACACAACACAAACAAGACAGACCATAACCTACAAACCCCAAAAAGACTCGGCCAGCTCTGATACCAAATAATGCAACACCCTTTCCCGAGTGTCACATTCCCGAACGTTTATAAGGCCGAAAATATTTATTAATGCGGAAAATACGATTTTTCTTTTTTTCTTTCTTTTCATAAAAATGTAATGGGATTAGTAAAGGTAAATAAATAATACTAATAAGTGAACTTAGGTTCAACATGCATTACTAGGACATACATACAGTATTATCATACAGAAAACAGAAATAACAACATTACTATATATAGACATAAGTCTAATGTATGACTGACATAAGAAATACAATAAGTACTAGGAGTCATAGCTCCCAAAAGGTACTACAAAAACTGACATAGTCTGGCCGACAACAAAACTGAAACAGAAAAAGAGTCCACCTCCGAACTCAAAAGGACTGCGGAACCGAACCATCGTCGCGTCCATCTGTTCAAGCATCAACAGCAAGTACCAGCAGAAAACATACAGATATGGGTGAGATTCCCGTTCATCAACACAACAAAACAGCAGTAGTAAAAACGGGACGACTCACCGGGTAACACGTACCCAACATGCTTACAAAGGTTCTCAGTATAAATCATATTAAGCAGTTAACAACATAATAGCATGCTAAACATTTAATAGCATAATATAAGGCATCCTTAAACAGTACAGCGATGTATAACAGTAAATATAACATCAATAGCCATAAACATCAATAGCCATGCAATGCAATGCAATGTATATGACTCAATGTCAATGTCACTGGGTACTACTCTGACCCCTACTCCATGGAGCTAACAAAACATTCGGAGAGAGTGAATGGGAGGTGATGTTCCGGTTTCTGCCAGCCATGAGCAAGATGCTACAACATTCGTAACGTGCACGTATCTGGCTTTACGGTAACACTCTCGACCAAACATGAAAAGTACGGCATCTAGTAGAGGATATCAGTGTATTGCACGGATTCGCCACGACACAGAAGAATCACCAACTGGTCACATGTCAGCCCTTCCAACCCTGATAACTCCAAAAAGACCATTGAAGATCGTCACCGTAAGATTCGCACCCGCATCAAGGTGTAAGCTCAACTCCTAGGCTCAAGGCCTTACAACTATGCACATGAAATGCCAATGCTTACACAAAGCAGATGCGATAAAGCAATGTTTATCCATTGGATAAACCTCAAGGCTCACTAAGGTTCTCTTCCTTAGAAACTACACACATCTTTGTTTTATAAAACAATTATCCATCGGATAAATATCTCGTGATTCCTTTAGAATGATCCAGACTGCTTTCAGAATCGCCGACTGTCCCCACAAACCAACACAAGTCTTTTCAGCGTGTTTTGTCCTCACTCACACGCTTTCTAGGAAACTTCCCAGAAGGTCACCCATCCCATAATTACTCTAAGTCAAGCACGCTTAACTATAAAGTACTTATGTTCTAAGCTCCCGAAAAGAAGATAAATCTTGTTGGTATGGGTAGTACCAATCAATTCTTATATGCCTTCCCTTAACTATACAGTCCCATACCTGCATAGCCTTAGGATTCCTTCCACTGTACAGTCCCATACCTGCACAGCCTCAGGATCTCTCTCATTCCAGTTATCACAAGACAGAAACAATTGAACGATTAACCTGGATCCGAATCATCGGTCGGTCATCGAACTACTGTTTCAAAAACCAAAACGTTTCGTGTTTGTGTTTACGTCTTATGAATTATGTCTCAAGTCCTAAGCATTATGAGTAAGGATTGAGAATCCTCTTAGATAAGTCTTTAAGCCGTTCTAAGGTATTAATCCCTTGTTTTTCAATTAAGGAAACAAGTGTTGATTTCACTTAAGTCTTATGAACTCATTGATGTACTAAGTCATCAATGGTATAGTACATGGTCTTGTTCCACCATATACCATACTTAATTAACCCTTGTCTTCAACTCTAAGTTAATTACTTAACTTAGGTTTTTCACCCGTAAAACTTTAAGTTTGAGTTAGAAAACTCCTTTTGTAAACCAAACAACTTTTACAATTGAAAACTCATTTGATTTGAAACAACATTTGAACTACTTACTTCATTTCTAGCATTTTCTGAAACATGAAATTCGCTTAGCGGAATTTCATTCGCTTAGCGAAAATGAGGCAGTAATGCCTCCTTTGGAACTCCTCTGGTTCGCTCGGCGAGACACAAATCGCGTAGCGAAATATATTGGATTCGCTTAGCGAATATGAATTCGCTTAGCGCAAGTTCAGACGGTTACACCTCTTTAGAAACACCTCTGGATCGCTCGGCGAGACAGAATTCGCGTAGCGAAACTTCACTTTATTCGCTTAGCGAGAATGATTTCGCTTAGCGAAAGTTCAGACGGTTACACCTCTTTTGGAGACTTCTCTGGATTGCTCAGCGAGATGTAATTCGCGTAGCGAAATTTGCTGGGTTCGCTTAGCGAATATGAATTCGCTTAGCGCAAGTGAGGCGGTGATGCCCAACTAAGACTTTCCCTGTTTTTCGCGTAGCGAAAGTAAATTCGCTTAGCGAAAAGTTGCCTTAAAACAAGACATCAACCTTATGGAACCATTTTGATTCTCTTCATGAAAACACTTCTTTTCTCATTGAGTCACTTGATTAGCTAGATGAACTAAGGATAAGGTATAAAACATGTTTCACTTTGGTGAAAGCACTTTGAGATTAAATTCCATTTAAAGTCACTTAGGGTTTTTCTTTGAAAAACACAAGTTATTGAAAACACTTACTTTACATCAAAACTTGACTTGTCCAAGAACTATTCATATCCTTCCTTTCCTCAAGATCATGGCTAATAGCCAACTAGGAATCAATGTGAAGTTTTACTTGATCAACTAATCAAAGTATGGCTCACAACACTTACACAATCATGATAACCATAATACTCATTACTACATCATAATCAAACATCCAAGTCCATCACACATTATGGTCTCATAATCAACAATAAAAGTCCATACTTGATCTAGTGATCAAAGTAGGTTTTCCAACATACATGAAAATGATTTTTATTCAATCATATCATCATCAACATATGCTAAAGCACACTACAACATACCAAAGCATAAACTCATCATGACATTCTTGTTCTCCATGAGAACTTAACAAAACATAACAACTAAAAGTGAACCCAAACTAAAGGGTTTCACCCACACATAAAGTAAACAACCATCTTCACCACCACCATCTTGGTGTGATGAGGTTCTTCTCCCCATACCTGTTGAAGAGCAGATTCCCGGATCAAAGTCGGTTGATCGGTTTGTGAACCTTCTGATAATTGTCACCAACTACAAACAACCAAACAATCAAACATTAAACAACAATCAAACCAAACTCAACAATTCTCACAAAGAGGGTTTCGGCCACCCTAAAGAGAATAAAGCTAGGAATTGATCTTGGTTTTCCATTTCATGGATTCAAAGGCATTAGGAAAGCTAAGCATGAAATCAAGTGTTAAAAATCAAAAATTGATGAAAACACTATTCATCATCATCAAGAAGGGTTCGGCCCTAATGTGCTTTTTGAGCTATGATGAGAGTTGAATCATAAGCTCTTGGGTTTAGGTAGAGAATGATGATGTGAGTTCAAAGAAATTGGTCTCACATCAAAATGATTTTTCTACAATTTCCTATGGATTTTCAAAGTTTTGGATCTAAGAAATGATTTTCATGAAAATGAAGATTGATCTTGAAATAAAGAGATATTCAAGAAGCTAAGAGATCATAGAAGTGATCTTACCATAAAATGAAGAAAGATTGCTCAAGGAATCAAGTGATTCCAACAAGAACTCAAGCTTTTTCAAGAACAACAATGGTGTTCTTCTCTCAAGAACAACTATGGAACTCTATCTTTGGAGGGGCTGTGCGAAAATGAGAGTGTGAGGGGCTGATTTCAGCCTTAAAACAAGTCACTTAAGGGCAAAAAGGTCATTTGCCAAAAGGGTAAAATGGTAAAAGTGCAAAAGGCTAAGGTTAGGGGCATTTTGGTCATTTTGCATCTAGATTTTTCCGATCGTCATGACGACTCTGGCATACTCTCCCAAGTGTCCTGGGATGTTGTGATATCAAGATTATCCTTTGGCGAGTCTCGGTAACTCCATATGTGGCTCCGTTCGTCACCCGATTGAGGATTCCGCCCGAACGAAGGTCAGGAAATGATTTTTCTGAAATTTTTACGAAATTTAACCAAAACGTAGATAATCAAATTCTAAGACTTACTGTCTCGTTCACGGGTCTATCTGAGGTCTTCTGAGCAGTAAAATCATACTGTCAGTGTAAAAACGCAGACCGGACTCCGTTTGAGTTTTTGACTCAAAACTTAATCGTAGCTTCCTACGATATCGTCGAGCATGACTATGGTCTCGGAATATTTTATTTCCATTCCTAAGACCTCGAATAAAATAAAGACGTTAAAATACTGAAGAATTAGAAAACGTGAAAATCGGGGTGTTACATTCCTACCCATCTTAAAAGAATTTCGTCCTCGAAATTCCGTGACTTAAAACTAAACCTACTCGGTCGCTGAAGATTAAGGAATGAAATTTTCAACAAAGAACTTTTTCCTGGTCTTGGTCTCAGAAGAAAGTAAGAACGTATACAAAAGAATTTTACCAATCTGGAATGAATATAGGAATATCCCGTATGCAAAAAGACTCTTCAGTAGGTTCGTGAGTGTAAAAATGCATAGCTAATACATGTTTACATCCATGACTCTAATAAAGTTCCTTCTTTCATAACAACCTTCCAATAAACTTTGGAAACAAAAGATAAACAGTCTGGCAAAAATCAGACTGGATCACCTTCACCAAAAGTAAAAGTGATTAGACTAAGTTTCATCAAGAAACTTCCAGTATCAAGAAGTTGTTTATGTTATAACTCAAGAAATAGTCATAACAAAACTTTCAGTGAAATAATACGAAAATGTCCAGACCAATGGACACCATATTACCAATTCACTCAATTGTCTAATACATTGAGGAATATGTAGAAGTGTGAACACAAATGTTCCCTTGAGATCAGGCAGCACTAACATGTGAAGTAGTCAACCTTCTCTCTAATCCTTGCAAACTTTCCTCACAGGCTTCAGTCCATTCAAACGCTTCATCCTTCCTTTGAAATCACATGACCTAAAAACTTTACTTCGTCGAGCCAAAACTCACACTTGGACAACTTTGCATACAGCTGTTTCTCCTTCAGAACCTGAAGAATCACACTAAGATATTCAGCGTGTACTTCCTGGTTTCGCGAATAGATGAGTATGTCGTCTATGAAACAACCACAAACTTATCTAGGTATGGACAAAAGATCCTATTCATGTAATTCATGAATATAGCTGGCGCATTCGTCATACCAAACGGCATCACAAGATACTCGTAGTGCCCGTAGCGTGTTCGAAACGCTGTCTTCGGTATATCTTCTGTCTTCACACGAATCTAGTTATAACCCGATTGCAAATCAATCTGGAGAAACTGCCCCTACCTCAACTGATCCATCAAGTCATTTATTCCGGAAGATAATACTTGTTCTGAGTGGTAACTTTGTCAACTGGCTTTAATCCATCTCACCAACAGAACATGCGGCCCTAGGCGACACATCAGTCTAACGAACTGTTTTTCCACGACAAGAAGTCCACAACTGTTCCTTCAAGGTTTCCAACTCAGATAAGTCCATTAAAGCTAAGGGTCATAGACGCTCCTCATTCCTGGCACAAGGCCTTACAACTATGCACATGAAATGCCAATGCTTACACAAAGCAGATGCGATAAAGCAATGTTTATCCATTGGATAAACCTCAAGGCTCACTAAGGTTCTCTTCCTTAGAAACTACACACATCTTTGTTTTATAAAACAATTATCCATCGGATAAATATCTCGTGATTCCTTTAGAATGATCCAGACTGCTTTCAGAATCGCCGACTGTCCCCACAAAAACCAACACAAGTCTTTTCAGCGTGTTTTGTCCTCACTCACACGCTTTCTAGGAAACTTCCCAGAAGGTCACCCATCCCATAATTACTCTAAGTCAAGCACGCTTAACTATAAAGTACTTATGTTCTAAGCTCCCGAAAAGAAGATAAATCTTGTTGGTATGGGTAGTACCAATCAATTCTTATATGCCTTCCCTTAACTATACAGTCCCATACCTGCATAGCCTTAGGATTCCTTCCACTGTACAGTCCCATACCTGCACAGCCTCAGGATCTCTCTCATTCCAGTTATCACAAGACAGAAACAATTGAACGATTAACCTGGATCCGAATCATCGGTCGGTCATCGAACTACTGTTTCAAAAACCAAAACGTTTCGTGTTTGTGTTTACGTCTTATGAATTATGTCTCAAGTCCTAAGCATTATGAGTAAGGATTGAGAATCCTCTTAGATAAGTCTTTAAGCCGTTCTAAGGTATTAATCCCTTGTTTTTCAATTAAGGAAACAAGTGTTGATTTCACTTAAGTCTTATGAACTCATTGATGTACTAAGTCATCAATGGTATAGTACATGGTCTTGTTCCACCATATACCATACTTAATTAACCCTTGTCTTCAACTCTAAGTTAATTACTTAACTTAGGTTTTTCACCCGTAAAACTTTAAGTTTGAGTTAGAAAACTCCTTTTGTAAACCAAACAACTTTTACAATTGAAAACTCATTTGATTTGAAACAACATTTGAACTACTTACTTCATTTCTAGCATTTTCTGAAACATGAAATTCGCTTAGCGGAATTTCATTCGCTTAGCGAAAATGAGGCAGTAATGCCTCCTTTGGAACTCCTCTGGTTCGCTCGGCGAGACACAAATCGCGTAGCGAAATATATTGGATTCGCTTAGCGAATATGAATTCGCTTAGCGCAAGTTCAGACGGTTACACCTCTTTAGAAACACCTCTGGATCGCTCGGCGAGACAGAATTCGCGTAGCGAAACTTCACTTTATTCGCTTAGCGAGAATGATTTCGCTTAGCGAAAGTTCAGACGGTTACACCTCTTTTGGAGACTTCTCTGGATTGCTCAGCGAGATGTAATTCGCGTAGCGAAATTTGCTGGGTTCGCTTAGCGAATATGAATTCGCTTAGCGCAAGTGAGGCAGTGATGCCCAACTAAGACTTTCCCTGTTTTTCGCGTAGCGAAAGTAAATTCGCTTAGCGAAAAGTTGCCTTAAAACAAGACATCAACCTTATGGAACCATTTTGATTCTCTTCATGAAAACACTTCTTTTCTCATTTTGAGTCACTTGATTAGCTAGATGAACTAAGGATAAGGTATAAAACATGTTTCACTTTGGTGAAAGCACTTTGAGATTAAATTCCATTTAAAGTCACTTAGGGTTTTTCTTTGAAAAACACAAGTTATTGAAAACACTTACTTTACATCAAAACTTGACTTGTCCAAGAACTATTCATATCCTTCCTTTCCTCAAGATCATGGCTAATAGCCAACTAGGAATCAATGTGAAGTTTTACTTGATCAACTAATCAAAGTATGGCTCACAACACTTACACAATCATGATAACCATAATACTCATTACTACATCATAATCAAACATCCAAGTCCATCACACATTATGGTCTCATAATCAACAATAAAAGTCCATACTTGATCTAGTGATCAAAGTAGGTTTTCCAACATACATGAAAATGATTTTTATTCAATCATATCATCATCAACATATGCTAAAGCACACTACAACATACCAAAGCATAAACTCATCATGACATTCTTGTTCTCCATGAGAACTTAACAAAACATAACAACTAAAAGTGAACCCAAACTAAAGGGTTTCACCCACACATAAAGTAAACAACCATCTTCACCACCACCATCTTGGTGTGATGAGGTTCTTCTCCCCATACCTGTTGAAGAGCAGATTCCCGGATCAAAGTCGGTTGATCGGTTTGTGAACCTTCTGATAATTGTCACCAACTACAAACAACCAAACAATCAAACATTAAACAACAATCAAACCAAACTCAACAATTCTCACAAAGAGGGTTTCGGCCACCCTAAAGAGAATAAAGCTAGGAATTGATCTTGGTTTTCCATTTCATGGATTCAAAGGCATTAGGAAAGCTAAGCATGAAATCAAGTGTTAAAAATCAAAAATTGATGAAAACACTATTCATCATCATCAAGAAGGGTTCGGCCCTAATGTGCTTTTTGAGCTATGATGAGAGTTGAATCATAAGCTCTTGGGTTTAGGTAGAGAATGATGATGTGAGTTCAAAGAAATTGGTCTCACATCAAAATGATTTTTCTACAATTTCCTATGGATTTTCAAAGTTTTGGATCTAAGAAATGATTTTCATGAAAATGAAGATTGATCTTGAAATAAAGAGATATTCAAGAAGCTAAGAGATCATAGAAGTGATCTTACCATAAAATGAAGAAAGATTGCTCAAGGAATCAAGTGATTCCAACAAGAACTCAAGCTTTTTCAAGAACAACAATGGTGTTCTTCTCTCAAGAACAACTATGGAACTCTATCTTTGGAGGGGCTGTGCGAAAATGAGAGTGTGAGGGCTGATTTCAGCCTTAAAACAAGTCACTTAAGGGCAAAAAGGTCATTTGCCAAAAGGGTAAAATGGTAAAAGTGCAAAAGGCTAAGGTTAGGGGCATTTTGGTCATTTTGCATCTAGATTTTTCCGATCGTCATGACGACTCTGGCATACTCTCCCAAGTGTCCTGGGATGTTGTGATATCAAGATTATCCTTTGGCGAGTCTCGGTAACTCCATATGTGGCTCCGTTCGTCACCCGATTGAGGATTCCGCCCGAACGAAGGTCAGGAAATGATTTTTCTGAAATTTTTACGAAATTTAACCAAAACGTAGATAATCAAATTCTAAGACTTACTGTCTCGTTCACGGGTCTATCTGAGGTCTTCTGAGCAGTAAAATCATACTGTCAGTGTAAAAACGCAGACCGGACTCCGTTTGAGTTTTTGACTCAAAACTTAATCGTAGCTTCCTACGATATCGTCGAGCATGACTATGGTCTCGGAATATTTTATTTCCATTCCTAAGACCTCGAATAAAATAAAGACGTTAAAATACTGAAGAATTAGAAAACGTGAAAATCGGGGTGTTACATTCCTACCCATCTTAAAAGAATTTCGTCCTCGAAATTCCGTGACTTAAAACTAAACCTACTCGGTCGCTGAAGATTAAGGAATGAAATTTTCAACAAAGAACTTTTTCCTGGTCTTGGTCTCAGAAGAAAGTAAGAACGTATACAAAAGAATTTTACCAATCTGGAATGAATATAGGAATATCCCGTATGCAAAAAGACTCTTCAGTAGGTTCGTGAGTGTAAAAATGCATAGCTAATACATGTTTACATCCATGACTCTAATAAAGTTCCTTCTTTCATAACAACCTTCCAATAAACTTTGGAAACAAAAGATAAACAGTCTGGCAAAAATCAGACTGGATCACCTTCACCAAAAGTAAAAGTGATTAGACTAAGTTTCATCAAGAAACTTCCAGTATCAAGAAGTTGTTTATGTTATAACTCAAGAAATAGTCATAACAAAACTTTCAGTGAAATAATACGAAAATGTCCAGACCAATGGACATCATATTACCAATTCACTCAATTGTCTAATACATTGAGGAATATGTAGAAGTGTGAACACAAATGTTCCCTTGAGATCAGGCAGCACTAACATGTGAAGTAGTCAACCTTCTCTCTAATCCTTGCAAACTTTCCTCACAGGCTTCAGTCCATTCAAACGCTTCATCCTTCCTTTGAAATCACATGACCTAAAAACTTTACTTCGTCGAGCCAAAACTCACACTTGGACAACTTTGCATACAGCTGTTTCTCCTTCAGAACCTGAAGAATCACACTAAGATATTCAGCGTGTACTTCCTGGTTTCGCGAATAGATGAGTATGTCGTCTATGAAACAACCACAAACTTATCTAGGTATGGACAAAAGATCCTATTCATGTAATTCATGAATATAGCTGGCGCATTCGTCATACCAAACGGCATTACAAGATACTCGTAGTGCCCGTAGCGTGTTCGAAACGCTGTCTTCGGTATATCTTCTGTCTTCACACGAATCTAGTTATAACCCGATTGCAAATCAATCTCGGAGAAAACTGCCGCTCTCCTCAACTGATCCATCAAGTCATTTATTCCCGGAAGATAATACTTGTTCTGAGTGGTAACTTTGTTCAACTGGCGCTAATCCATCTCACCAACAGCACAGGCGTTCCCTACGGCGACACACTGGGTCTAACGAACTGTTTTTCCCAATAAGTCCACCAACTGTTCCTTCAAGGTTTCCAACTCAGCAAGTGCCATATGCTAAGGTGTCATAGACGCTGGTCCTATTCCTGGCACAAGATCAATCACAACTCGATGTCTCGAACTGGCGGTACACCTGGTACTTCAGGAAAGACTTCCGGAACCTCGTTAGTAACATGTATTCGTTTTGCTCCTCCTCCTCTCAAAGAAACATTTCCTTGGTTGGCAGTCCAAATCCAGAATTATCCGAATCAGGAAAAACTAAGGTTTTGTTTGCACCGTCTACCAGGATATAGTTACAAGATAACCAATCCATCCCTATGATCAAATCCATTTGCGAAAGAGGCAAACAGATTAAATCAATCAAAAACGTTCTATCCACTACGGAAAATAGAACAGTTCAAACAGACTTTCGCAGTTATAACAGGCTTTGCAGAAAGTGCAAAAATTACCAAATCTAAGGGTAAGGAAAGATACAGATAAGGTTCTACCTTCCACGACGATCTGACCGTGAATCAAATCTTCCCTTTGAGAAGTCTCAGCATCATCCCCAGTATAAACTCTACTCATTGCCTTAGGCTTCACTGTTTGCACATCATTGACAGAATGTGTAGCTTTCGATTGCACACAATCGCGTGAAGTATGCCCTGGCTTCCCACACTTGAAGCATATGATTCCCTTGATTAAGCATTCTCTGGTGACATGATTGTTCTTGCCACACTTCATGCACATCTTTGGAGTGCTTCCAGATTGACTAATACTCCCACTGCTTCCTCCTACAGAACGTTGTTGTTGACCTTGCTGTTTTGAATATGGTTTCCATCGAGACCTATCATCACGACCATTGGTGCCTTTATGGAACCTAGTCGGTCCAGAGTGACTTTGCCTTCCTCCACGAGTCTTCATCAGATCTTCGATTACAAAGCATTCATCTACCAACACCGAGAACTCTTTGACCTCAAGAGGTAGCACCTCTCCTCGAATCTCGTCCCTTAAACCTTCTTCGAACTTTGTGCACTTCCACTCCTCATCGGGATGAAGATGGAAATACCTCGAAGATTTCAGCAGGAACTCAAAACGATCAGCATATTCTTTAACAGACATTCCTCCTTGACGTAGCTGCAGGAACTCCATGTCTTTCAACTTGTCTTGCACCCGTCGGAAAACACTCGTTCTGAAGAACTCTGCTAGCGACAACTTACAATAAATTAAAAACATTACTCTCCTACCCAATACCATTCCCTTTCAGAAACAATAATGCAGAGAGTAACAAACAATCGTTGTCTTCTTCACAGAAACACAACACAGAGAACAAACAATACAAAAGGATAGACCGAAGTCATCATCCTCTCCAACATTGTTTTCTCTCGGAAACAATAACATAGAAAACAATCAGAGAAAACACAACACAAACAAGACAGACCATAACCTACAAACCCCAAAAAGACTCGGCCAGCTCTGATACCAAATAATGCAACACCCTTTCCCGAGTGTCACATTCCCGAACGTTTATAAGGCCGAAAATATTTATTAATGCGGAAAATACGATTTTTCTTTTTTTCTTTCTTTTCATAAAAATGTAATGGGATTAGTAAAGGTAAATAAATAATACTAATAAGTGAACTTAGGTTCAACATGCATTACTAGGACATACATACAGTATTATCATACAGAAAACAGAAATAACAACATTACTATATATAGACATAAGTCTAATGTATGACTGACATAAGAAATACAATAAGTACTAGGAGTCATAGCTCCCAAAAGGTACTACAAAAACTGACATAGTCTGGCCGACAACAAAACTGAAACAGAAAAAGAGTCCACCTCCGAACTCAAAAGGACTGCGGAACCGAACCATCGTCGCGTCCATCTGTTCAAGCATCAACAGCAAGTACCAGCAGAAAACATACAGATATGGGTGAGATTCCCGTTCATCAACACAACAAAACAGCAGTAGTAAAAACGGGACGACTCACCGGGTAACACGTACCCAACATGCTTACAAAGGTTCTCAGTATAAATCATATTAAGCAGTTAACAACATAATAGCATGCTAAACATTTAATAGCATAATATAAGGCATCCTTAAACAGTACAGCGATGTATAACAGTAAATATAACATCAATAGCCATAAACATCAATAGCCATGCAATGCAATGCAATGTATATGACTCAATGTCAATGTCACTGGGTACTACTCTGACCCCTACTCCATGGAGCTAACAAAACATTCGGAGAGAGTGAATGGGAGGTGATGTTCCGGTTTCTGCCAGCCATGAGCAAGATGCTACAACATTCGTAACGTGCACGTATCTGGCTTTACGGTAACACTCTCGACCAAACATGAAAAGTACGGCATCTAGTAGAGGATATCAGTGTATTGCACGGATTCGCCACGACACAGAAGAATCACCAACTGGTCACATGTCAGCCCTTCCAACCCTGATAACTCCAAAAAGACCATTGAAGATCGTCACCGTAAGATTCGCACCCGCATCAAAGTGTAAGCTCAACTCCTAGGCTCAAGGCCTTACAACTATGCACATGAAATGCCAATGCTTACACAAAGCAGATGCGATAAAGCAATGTTTATCCATTGGATAAACCTCAAGGCTCACTAAGGTTCTCTTCCTTAGAAACTACACACATCTTTGTTTTATAAAACAATTATCCATCGGATAAATATCTCGTGATTCCTTTAGAATGATCCAGACTGCTTTCAGAATCGCCGACTGTCCCCACAAACCAACACAAGTCTTTTCAGCGTGTTTTGTCCTCACTCACACGCTTTCTAGGAAACTTCCCAGAAGGTCACCCATCCCATAATTACTCTAAGTCAAGCACGCTTAACTATAAAGTACTTATGTTCTAAGCTCTCGAAAAGAAGATAAATCTTGTTGGTATGGGTAATACCAATCAATTCTTATATGCCTTCCCTTAACTATACAGTCCCATACCTGCATAGCCTCAGGATTCCTTCCACTGTACAGTCCCATACCTGCACAGCCTCAGGATCTCTCTCATTCCAGTTATCACAAGACAGAAACAATTGAACGATTAACCTGGATCCGAATCATCGGTCGGTCATCGAACTACTGTTTCAAAAACCAAAACGTTTCGTGTTTGTGTTTACGTCTTATGAATTATGTCTCAAGTCCTAAGCATTATGAGTAAGGATTGAGAATCCTCTTAGATAAGTCTTTAAGCCGTTCTAAGGTATTAATCCCTTGTTTTTCAATTAAGGAAACAAGTGTTGATTTCACTTAAGTCTTATGAACTCATTGATGTACTAAGTCATCAATGGTATAGTACATGGTCTTGTTCCACCATATACCATACTTAATTAACCCTTGTCTTCAACTCTAAGTTAATTACTTAACTTAGGTTTTTCACCCGTAAAACTTTAAGTTTGAGTTAGAAAACTCCTTTTGTAAACCAAACAACTTTTACAATTGAAAACTCATTTGATTTGAAACAACATTTGAACTACTTACTTCATTTCTAGCATTTTCTGAAACATGAAATTCGCTTAGCGGAATTTCATTCGCTTAGCGAAAATGAGGCAGTAATGCCTCCTTTGGAACTCCTCTGGTTCGCTCGGCGAGACACAAATCGCGTAGCGAAATATATTGGATTCGCTTAGCGAATATGAATTCGCTTAGCGCAAGTTCAGACGGTTACACCTCTTTAGAAACACCTCTGGATCGCTCGGCGAGACAGAATTCGCGTAGCGAAACTTCACTTTATTCGCTTAGCGAGAATGATTTCGCTTAGCGAAAGTTCAGACGGTTACACCTCTTTTGGAGACTTCTCTGGATTGCTCAGCGAGATGTAATTCGCGTAGCGAAATTTGCTGGGTTCGCTTAGCGAATATGAATTCGCTTAGCGCAAGTGAGGCAGTGATGCCCAACTAAGACTTTCCCTGTTTTTCGCGTAGCGAAAGTAAATTCGCTTAGCGAAAAGTTGCCTTAAAACAAGACATCAACCTTATGGAACCATTTTGATTCTCTTCATGAAAACACTTCTTTTCTCATTTTGAGTCACTTGATTAGCTAGATGAACTAAGGATAAGGTATAAAACATGTTTCACTTTGGTGAAAGCACTTTGAGATTAAATTCCATTTAAAGTCACTTAGGGTTTTTCTTTGAAAAACACAAGTTATTGAAAACACTTACTTTACATCAAAACTTGACTTGTCCAAGAACTATTCATATCCTTCCTTTCCTCAAGATCATGGCTAATAGCCAACTAGGAATCAATGTGAAGTTTTACTTGATCAACTAATCAAAGTATGGCTCACAACACTTACACAATCATGATAACCATAATACTCATTACTACATCATAATCAAACATCCAAGTCCATCACACATTATGGTCTCATAATCAACAATAAAAGTCCATACTTGATCTAGTGATCAAAGTAGGTTTTCCAACATACATGAAAATGATTTTTATTCAATCATATCATCATCAACATATGCTAAAGCACACTACAACATACCAAAGCATAAACTCATCATGACATTCTTGTTCTCCATGAGAACTTAACAAAACATAACAACTAAAAGTGAACCCAAACTAAAGGGTTTCACCCACACATAAAGTAAACAACCATCTTCACCACCACCATCTTGGTGTGATGAGGTTCTTCTCCCCATACCTGTTGAAGAGCAGATTCCCGGATCAAAGTCGGTTGATCGGTTTGTGAACCTTCTGATAATTGTCACCAACTACAAACAACCAAACAATCAAACATTAAACAACAATCAAACCAAACTCAACAATTCTCACAAAGAGGGTTTCGGCCACCCTAAAGAGAATAAAGCTAGGAATTGATCTTGGTTTTCCATTTCATGGATTCAAAGGCATTAGGAAAGCTAAGCATGAAATCAAGTGTTAAAAATCAAAAATTGATGAAAACACTATTCATCATCATCAAGAAGGGTTCGGCCCTAATGTGCTTTTTGAGCTATGATGAGAGTTGAATCATAAGCTCTTGGGTTTAGGTAGAGAATGATGATGTGAGTTCAAAGAAATTGGTCTCACATCAAAATGATTTTTCTACAATTTCCTATGGATTTTCAAAGTTTTGGATCTAAGAAATGATTTTCATGAAAATGAAGATTGATCTTGAAATAAAGAGATATTCAAGAAGCTAAGAGATCATAGAAGTGATCTTACCATAAAATGAAGAAAGATTGCTCAAGGAATCAAGTGATTCCAACAAGAACTCAAGCTTTTTCAAGAACAACAATGGTGTTCTTCTCTCAAGAACAACTATGGAACTCTATCTTTGGAGGGGCTGTGCGAAAATGAGAGTGTGAGGGGCTGATTTCAGCCTTAAAACAAGTCACTTAAGGGCAAAAAGGTCATTTGCCAAAAGGGTAAAATGGTAAAAGTGCAAAAGGCTAAGGTTAGGGGCATTTTGGTCATTTTGCATCTAGATTTTTCCGATCGTCATGACGACTCTGGCATACTCTCCCAAGTGTCCTGGGATGTTGTGATATCAAGATTATCCTTTGGCGAGTCTCGGTAACTCCATATGTGGCTCCGTTCGTCACCCGATTGAGGATTCCGCCCGAACGAAGGTCAGGAAATGATTTTTCTGAAATTTTTACGAAATTTAACCAAAACGTAGATAATCAAATTCTAAGACTTACTGTCTCGTTCACGGGTCTATCTGAGGTCTTCTGAGCAGTAAAATCATACTGTCAGTGTAAAAACGCAGACCGGACTCCGTTTGAGTTTTTGACTCAAAACTTAATCGTAGCTTCCTACGATATCGTCGAGCATGACTATGGTCTCGGAATATTTTATTTCCATTCCTAAGACCTCGAATAAAATAAAGACGTTAAAATACTGAAGAATTAGAAAACGTGAAAATCGGGGTGTTACAGGTAGTCGATTTACCACGGCACGGGGTCGCGAGGCCTCCGGCCACTTGTGGAGTTTCGAACACAGAATGCCCCTATAGACCTAGTGGTCTTAACTGGCTCAATTCTCAACCACTTGGGTTGTAGCTCGGTTCGTATGGCACATCGGCCGACTCATGCATGTATGCAGGAGGTTTTCTATTCTTTCTTTTCGTTCAATCTTTCTTTTTCTGTCAAGGCACAAGGCTCGAGACTTATTTTAAAGGACATATAGCCAGTTGAATTCAAATTTCAGGACACGAGGTCCAAGTTCTTGATTTGCGAAGTACTGGGCCGACGTCGTGGACACTAGACTTGCATGGGACACTAAGTCCAATCTTTTTCTTTTTCAAAACACAGGACACGTAGTCCGAGTGCTCAATCCACGATGTACTATGCCGACGTCGCGGACACTAGTATTGCATATAGGACACAAAGTCCGTTTATGTCGCAGAACTCTAGCCCGACGTCTTGGTCACTAGGTTCATGTGCTTCACATGCGTGAAGGGATAATCACTAGTTTCATCAAATTCATTTTCGTAGTTCAAATCTCAAAAAAAAAAAAAAAACTCAGGTTCTTCTTCGTATAAACTGAACTCGTTTTTGCTCTATAAAACTTATTTTCCACAAAACTTTTCTTTACAAAAACATTCTCAAAGACTCAAGTTCTAGAGATACATTTTCAAAGGATTTTGGCTTAAAAAGCCTTTTCTAAAGGTTCCATCGTTTTAAAACATTTTTCTAAAGATTATTATCGGAACTGCTTTCATGAAGAAACTTTTTCATTTTCGGAACATCAAATACTTTCATAAGATACTTTCTTTAACAAACTAAATACTTTTCAAGGTTTCCTTCCTTTGCACAACATGTTTAAAAAATAATGATAAAGTAACTTTTCACTATTTTCCTCACCAACTCTGGACTTCCCAAGTCTTATTCAAAATCATCTTGGGTTCTTAACTTAGTGGCTTTTTAGTAAAATTGGCCATTATAACCTTTAGCTTAGAAGCTTTTCATTCCTCAAATCAAAACATTTCAAAATTTGCCGATTAAGACTTTTAGTTATCTTAAACTTCATTATTGAGCCATAGCCAGTGCTATGCTCTAAACCAGTCCAGGATATAATATATACATATACATATCAATTCTCATTCAAGGCATCAATGCCGCAATTCATATTTCAATCATCTAGGCATATACTTCATCAAGTTCATACACAACATATATCTCCATATCAAATAATTCATTCAAAACAATAACACCACAAATCACACCTTAATATTCAATCACAAACGTACCACAACCAACCTCATGTGGCTATCAAACTCATTGGAGCTAATCACCCCTTACCTTTAGAAGTCATCCTTCGAAGGTAAACTCACCCGATCGGTCCACGAATTCTCCCGATTCCTCGTCCGAGTATCCGACAACAACTACAAACACAACCACACCAATCATCAATAAATAACAACATAATTAACAACATCAAAACATAGATTCTCTTTCCCCAAAGATGGTCTAAGGCTCGGCCAAAAATGGTGAAAAGGGCTAGGGATTTCATTTGGTTCCAATCTTTTAGAAGGTTGATTCTTAAGCTTGATGAACACTAGTGTAAGTCCTAATACCCAAAAATTTGAAACAAAACTCAAGGTTCCTCATGCTCATAGGTTTCGGCCATGAAGAGAAAATTGGGCCAGGAATTGATTTGGTTTTCCATCACTTGGATTCAAAGACAATGGGAAAGGTAAGGATGGAATCAAGAGTTAGAAATCAAAAATTGAGCAAAAGCACTATTCATTCATCTTCCCTAGGGTTCAGCCATCTTTAGAAGAATAGGCTAGGATGAGAGTTTGATCATATGCTCTTGGGTTTAGGTAAAGGATGATGAAGCTAGCCCAAAGAAATTGGTTTCCCATTAAAAGGATTTTTCTACAATTTCCTATGAATTTTTGAAATCTAGATCTTGAAGTTGGAACTCAAGAAATCAAGTTCTTAAATCTTGAAATAAGAAGAGATTCATGAAGCTTAGAGATGATAGAAGTGATCTTACCTAAAGAATGATGAAGATTGATCAAGATGCAAGCTTTTCTTTCAAGGATTTCAAGCTTTTTATCTAAGAAAATGGAGGTTTTGTTCAAGGAGGAAGATGATGTCTTTTGAGATCTCAAGTTGCTGGTTTTGGGGCGTGAATGAGGGGCTGACCAGCCTTTAAAACAACTCACTTAAGGGCATTTTGGTCATTTCCTTCAAGGACCAAAATGTCATTAAAGAAAAGGTTAGGGGTATTTTGGTCATTTCGCGTCCAGATATTTCCGAACGTCATGATGACTCTGGCACACTTTCCCAAGTGATGTGACATCAAGATTATCCGTTAGCGGGTCCCGGTAAGTTAGTATGCATCTCCGTTCATCACCCGATTGAGGATTCCACTCGAAAAAAGGTCAGGAAGTGATTTTTTTTGAAATTTAACCAAAACGTAGAGAATTGAATTCTAAGACTTATTGTCTCGTTCTCAGGTCCATTTGAGGTCTCTGGAGCAGTAAAATCTTATTGACAGTGTAAAAATGCAGACCGGGCTCCGTCTAAGTTTTTGGTTCAAAATTTAATCGTAGCTTCGTACGATAGCGTTGAGCATGAATATGGTCTCGGAATATTTATTTCCCTCTCTAGACCCTTCAATAAAATACAAACATATAAATACTGATTAATCAGTATTAGAGAGTTTAAAAAATCGGGGTGTTACAATTCCTTCTTTAGAGATAATTGGCATACAACTGTTTCTCCTTGAGTATTTGCAGTACCACTCGCAAATGTTCTGCATGCTCCTCTTTATCCCTAGAGTAAATAAGAATGTCGTCGATAAATACCATAACAAACTTATCTAAGTAAGGGCGAAAGATTCTATTCATGTAATCCATGAATATAGCAGGTGTATTCGTCACTCCGAATGGCATTACCAAATACTCGTAATGTCCATAACGTGTTCTGAATGCTGTCTTCAGGATATCCTCTATCTTGACTCGGATTTGGTGATAAACTACCTGACCTTAGATCTATCCTAGAAAACACAGTTGCTCCCCTCAGCTGATCCATCAAGTCATTAATCCTCGAAAGTGGGTACTTATTCTTGATAGTAATCTTTTTCAACTGACAGTCGTCTACACACAGACGAGACATCCTATCCTTCTTCTTCACAAGTAAAACTGGTGCTCCCCACGGTGATACATTCGGTCTAATAAATTGCTTTGATAACAACTCTTCCAACTGTTTCTTCAACTCTCCCAACTCTGCTGGCGCCATCTGATATGGTGCCATAGATATTGGTCCAGATCTCGGTACAAGGTGTATCGCGAATTCGATGTCTCTAACTGGTGGAAGTCCAGGTATGTCTTCTGGAAAGACTTCTAAGAACTCGTCTACAATCGGAATCAGATGTGCATCCTTCTCGCTACTGACTTCCAAAAGGACAACAACATGTATCTCGAGGCTCCTTCTCCCAAAGAAGCTCTCGCTTGATTGGTAGAGATAAAACCAGAAATCTCACTCTTTGGAAAAATTTGGGTTCTATTGGCACAGTCCAAAAGGATATGGTTAGAGGATAACCAATCCATCCCTAGGAGAACATCTATTTGTGATAATTGCAAACCGATCAAGTTGACTACAAACTTTCTACCCTCAACAAGAATATGGCAATTGAAGTAGGCCTCAGCCGTAACAACAGGTTTGGCAGTAGATGTGGAAATAACAAGGTCAAGAGGTAAAGAAAAGACAGGTAATTCCAACAATTTAACACAACTATACGCATTAAAAGAATGTGTTGTACTTAAATCAAATAGTACAGTTAATGTTTTATCTCCAATGGCACCTTCCCCTTGGACCAAGTCCTCGTTTTGCGAGGCTTCAACACCACTAACAAAGAAGACACGCTCTTTTGCCTTGGGCCTTGCTACTGGGACTAGGTTGACAGAAGGTTCTGCTTTAGGTTGTTTGCACTCTCTATCCATATGCCCCGACTTCCCACAATTGTATCAAATAGGTCCTTTCATTGGGCAATCCCTAGCATAGTGGTCCCCTTCGCACTTGAAACATTTGACAGCAGCTACTCCCGGAATCGCACGGCCTCCGCCATTGTTCCCTTGAGATCGCTGGTATTGTTGGCCTTCATACGACTTCGAGTAGGACTTCTTGTGGTAAACACTGCTGCTAACACCCTTCTAGAACCTCGATGGTCAAAAGCTCCCTTGCGTCTTGCTCCGACTTCCTTTTAGTTCTTCAATCAGCTGGCACTTATCCATGAGTTGGGAAAAGGTGGTGATCTCGAAAGGCATGATCGATTCCTTGAGCTCGCGCCTTGGGCTTTCTTCAAAATTTCTACACTTCCACGACTCATTGGGATAGTTGTGACACCCTTAAGGGGTGTTCGTGGATTGGATTGGATCGGTTTTAAGCCAAAAAACCATCCGATCCAAAGATGGAAACAACTTATGGTTTGGATTGGATCGGTTTGCTTCCTTAAAAAAATCCGATCCAATCCAATCCAATCAAATGCGGTTTGGATTGGATTGGATAATTCAATTTTTTTCAATACATCGTTACATAGTTATATTAAGTCGAAAACCAACATTAAACCTATATATACTAGAATTAATGTAGTTCTAGTTCCTAAGTATATGCATGAAATCTTCTAGTACATGAATAACTATACACATTCCAATACATCTAGTATTTGACAATTCCAACAAAAATATTAAAGAGAATGAGAGTGTTCGTTCATAAAAGTATGAAAAATAATGTTTAAGTATAAGTAGTACCATAATTTAAAAAATAATAGTATATGTATATAGTAGGTCGGTTTGGATTGGATTGGATCGGTTTTCACTAGGGGATCCGAAATCCGATCCAATCCAATGAAAAAAAAAAAAGCTGTTTTTGCGGTTTTTGGTTTTTTCGGTTTTCGGTTTATTCGGTTTTTGATTTTTCGGTTCGGTTTTTGCGATTTGAATTGGTTTGGATCGGTTGATGAACACCCCCAACCAAAACATACGTTTATTATATAAATATTAATTTGCGAAAAGATTCTTTACGGAAAAAAGATACGAGTTCTACCATTAACAAACATTTTTGCAATTGTGAAGACTATCATCATTCATAAACTCAAACCTCAAATCCAATTAAAATAAACATATTGTCATAAAACGATAAGTTTTGCATAAATAATAAATATTTTAAAAAATATAATCCCCTAGCCTGATGTCACATGGATTAAAGCTGAACAAACCCATAAAGAAATGAATAACATCAAAAGAATTCAACTACTAATACTCTAAGCATCAACAACTCCACGTAAGCTCCGACGTGTTACTTTTCAGTCACTTGAGAGTCATCTGAACAAATCATACATTGCACAAGAAAAGACTCAAATACAAGGGGTTAGAAGACATACTCATACACATATGTTGTGGAAGCAAAATGGAAATTAAGGCTAGTGCATACACACAGATATACCTATATACATATACATACATACACATATAAGTACTACACACCCACAAACATGACATAATCATTCTCGTAAATCATGTCAAATCATCTCACAACAGTTTAACATAAGATCTCATTACATTTTGCATACATGCCGCGTTACAATCATAAGCAACAATGTCCCATCGGACTTATACCACACAAATAATTGAGTACCCACAAACAGGCTCTCTAGGGCTGGGTCCCATAAACAGGCTCTTAGAGGTTGGATCTCATAGACAGGCCATTCCATGGTTGGGTCCATAAACAGGCCCTTCCGAGCTGAGTCCCACAAACAGGCCTTGCAGAGCTGGGTCTCACACAAACATTCACAAATGAGTACCCATAAACAGGCTCTATGGAGCTGGGTCTCACACTCAAACAATACATCACATTCCAATATAGTCACAATCATAGTCTACATGCATTCATCCTTAAATATAAATCAATATTCACATCTTATAATCTTCAATCAACAGTCATATAATTCATGATTACAACTCATCAACACATTATTATAATAACAATTACAAACACTAGCACTTATAGTAGCACATACATATTTATAACATTATAGCAACAAATACACGCTTTATGATAGTATAATCATACAATAAAGTCAATATGATAATTATAACTGACAATCATTCCAGCCATTGCTCCAACAATCGTAACAACAAATCACTCATGGCACAAGGGGATCATGGGAATC
Source organism: Ammopiptanthus mongolicus (assembly GCA_039655645.1). Lineage (NCBI taxonomy): Eukaryota > Viridiplantae > Streptophyta > Magnoliopsida > Fabales > Fabaceae > Ammopiptanthus > Ammopiptanthus mongolicus. The sequence goes on along the minus strand of CM077349.1, from coordinate 35,918,878 downwards.
CCCAATCACCTCAATCTCATTCCAACATTTCCATATGATATAATCATCTTTCTCCCCCCATACCTGATATGACTATCACAATGAACAAAGGAAGAGAAAAGGGTCCGGAAAGGCTGTGTCTCACGAATGCTCGATCTCACAACGCTTGATTTCACGATCACAGCCCCAAAAGGTCAAGGGGTCCACCTGCCATCCACTCTCGTCGTGTACACGATCTCAATATCCCCTAGCACTGGCATCCTCGGTGCTTCGGTGATAAATGGGTGTCTCCTTGGGTCCATCCTCTGGTACTGCTGGCTCCTCGTCTGCTCGCAGAACGAACATACACATATAAAGAAAAGACAGGGAAATAAGATATACACCACATCAAATATAAGGAAGATGCAATGCAGCCTATATAGCAAACACATCCATCTCTCAATGTCTCAACACCACGGTCGTTCCTTAGCAAGATGTGACACGTACTCTTTCTATGCATGCCAGCCGGTACTAGTACCCTACTGAGGGCAACATCTCGTTCGCTCAACGGACCATAAGTTGGTTTGTTCCGGTAATCCGTTCCGCTCGCCGTGACCCATAAGAGTGTATCACTGCTCAACTGTCCCAGACAAAAAGGGCTATCCGGGCCTCCTCGGAAGATCCTCCGGCAACTGGAAAGACTAAGGGTCCAGTCAGGATAGTAGGATGTGTCCAGGACCGCCACGACATGATAGGAGCTACCTCATCGGTCTCTTGTCGGTACACCTGTGTCCATTATATCCCCGAGGTCACACAGACCTTCACTTCCGTTTTCCGCACCCGCACTCGGTGCACCAACCTCGTATACCTCACGGCATATGGCTCACCACTTGGCATCATATGCATATGCTATGCATGTCATCCATCTTCCTTGAGCTGATATAACGACACATGCAACATTGCTCTTAGTAACACGAGCTCCAAGCTCCAACTGTACCATATGAGCTCCAAGCTCCAACTGTAACCATATGAGCTCCAAGCTCCCATTGTACCGTATGAGCTCCAAGCTCCCGTCATAACTTACGAGCTTTCAGCTCCAACTATAACCTTAATCTCAACTATCAGCTCAAACGTACACCACGGGGTCAAAGCCCTAATCCGACTAAACCTCCGATTCTCATGCATACAAGCATTTCGAGATACATACAACAATTCATGAATATCAGCATGTTCAATGCAACAGTAAATATCTCATACAACAACATGCCATCATATCATGCAGATATACTACATACCACAGTCAGCAGATAAGCAGATACTCACAAAGCAACCATACATACATCACGCCAATCAACATAAATCTGCTAACCTAGGGTATCAACATAGCGGTGCTAGCCCGAAGAAGACTAAACCTAGAGTCTAGGTACTTCGTCAGGGCTCAACCTCACGTAGGGTTTAGGGTTCTCATACACACACAAAACATATAACAAAACTATATAGTCTACGCTTGCCTCCTCGACGTGTGTAACTCTTTCTCCCCACCTGAACAATCGGCACGTAAATCTAGGCAATCACCGGTTGCTCCTCCTTCCTCAAGCTCACAGCCACTCTCCTATGGCAGCTCCAAACAACCCTTTAACCGTGGCCTCAACTCCAAGCCTCCCTCCACCACGAGCACGAACTTTGCCCTAATCACGAGCACAACACATATACAACAGTGTTAGCCCTAGGGCAAGCCCAAAAGATAAAAGAAAAGGTAAAGACTCGAAGAATGCCAAGAACACGAAGAACACGTGTTAGGGATCCGAGTTTACCAATGGCGAATCGAGAAACTAATCCGCTGGAGTCGGAGATAACTTCGCCGCGATCACAACCGTGTGGTCGAAATCTCGTTCCGACGAATCGATCACCTCTAACCTCAAGCTTTCTCACTCTAAAACCCAGAGCTTCTCTCTCAAACTTGCAGAATCTCTCTCCAATTTCGTGAAGGTGTGAAGATGAAAGTAGAAGCTCCACTTATGGTTCCAGCTGTCCACGCTTAAGCGTTCATCACACTGCACGCTTGAGCTTTGCCATGCTCTAGCGTGGGATCTCTCCACGCTCGAGCATGGGACCTCGTCCACTCCGCCTGCTCCCTGGCCTGACACGTGTCTCACACGCGTCCAAACTCAGAGCAGCTGCACAGTGCACTCAGCACGCTGAAGCGTCCAACTCCTCCCAGGCTTAAGCGTCTCAACGCTTGAGCGTGGAGTTCTCTCACACTTGAGCGTCAAGCTCAGCGAGAGAAGAACTTCCAGCCTTCTAACTTCCCCAGTTTCTTGTGTTACACCTTAGGCACTTCCAACCTTGTTCAAGCCTACTCCTAAACTTCCAACTAGGTACCAAACTAACACACAAGCAATCACACAACTATACAGATACCCGATCAAGGTCATCTACCTTAATTAGGGTTACAGGAAATAGGGATGTTACATTACCACCTCCCTTAAAGAGAATTTCATCCTCGAAATTCCTTGCTCATACCTGTAAACAAAGACGGATATTGCTGGCTCCTCGTCTGCTCGCAGAATGAACATACACATACAAAGAAAAGATAGGGAGACAAGATATACAAAGGGAAGATGCAATATAGCCTATATAGCAAACACATGCATCTCTCAGTGTCTCGGCACCACGTTCGTTCCCTAGCTAGATGTGACACGTACTCTTTCTATGCCTGCCGGCAGGTACTAGCACCCTACTAAGGGCAACATCTCGTTTGCTCAACGGACCATAAGTTGTTTTGTTCCGGTAATCCATTCCGCTCGCCATGACCCATAAGAGTGCATCACCGCTCAACTGTCCCAGACAAAAAGGGCTATCCGGGCCTCCTCGGAAGACCCTCCAGCAACTGGAAAGACTAAGGGTCCAATCGGGAAAGTAGGATGCATCCAAGACCGTCACGATATGATAAGAGCTACCTCATCGGTCTCTTGTCGGTACACCTGTGTCCATTATATCCCCGAGGTCACACAGACCTTCCCTTCCGTTTTTCGCACCCGCACTCGGTGCACCAACCTCGTATACCTCACGGCATACGGCTCACCACTTGGCATCATATGCGTATGCTATGCATGTCATCCATCTTCCTTGAGCTGATATAATGACACATGCAACTTTGCTCTCAGCAACACGAGCTCCAAGCTCCAACTGTACCATATGAGCTCCAAGCTCCCACTGTACCGTATCAGCTCCAAGCTCCCGTCATAACTTACGAGCTTTCAGCTTCAACTATAACCTCAATCTCAACTATCAGCTCAAACATACACCACGGGGTCAAAGCCCTAATCCTACTAAACCTCCGATTCTCATGCATACACGTATTTTGAGATACATACAACAATTCATCAATATCAGCATGTTCAATGCAGCAGTAAATATCTTATACAACAACATGCCATCATATCATGCAGATATACTACATACCACAGTCAGCAGATAAGCAGATACTCACAAAGCAACCATACATACATCACGCCAGTTAACATAAATCTACTAACCTAGGGTCTAGGTACTTCGTCAGGGCTCAACCTCACGTAGGGTTTAGGGTTCCCATACACACACAAAACATATAACAAAACTATATAGTCTACACTTGCCTCCCCGACGTGTGTAACTCTTTCTCCCCACCTGAACAATTGGCACACAAATCTAGGCAATCACTAGCTGCTCCTCCTTCCTTAAGCTCGCAGTCACTCTCCTATGGCAGCTCCAAACAGCCCCTTAACCGCGGCCTCAACTCCAAGCCTCGCTTCACCGCGAGCACGAACTTTGCCCTAATCACGAGCACAACACATATACAACAGTGTTAGCCCTAGGGCAAGCCCAAAAGATAAAAGAAAAGGTAAAGACTCGAAGAATGCCAAGAACACGAAGAACACGTGTTAGGGATCCGAGTTTACCAATGGCGAATCGAGAAACTAATCCGCTGGAGTCGGAGATAACTTCGCCGCGATCACAACCGTGTGGTCGAAATCTCGTTCCGACGAATCGATCACCTCTAACCTCAAGCTTTCTCACTCTAAAACCCAGAGCTTCTCTCTCAAACTTGCAGAATCTCTCTCCAATTTCGTGAAGGTGTGAAGATGAAAGTAGAAGCTCCACTTATGGTTCCAGCTGTCCACGCTTAAGCGTTCATCACACTGCACGCTTGAGCTTTGCCATGCTCTAGCGTGGGATCTCTCCACGCTCGAGCATGGGACCTCGTCCACTCCGCCTGCTCCCTGGCCTGACACGTGTCTCACACGCGTCCAAACTCAGAGCAGCTGCACAGTGCACTCAGCACGCTGAAGCGTCCAACTCCTCCCAGGCTTAAGCGTCTCAACGCTTGAGCGTGGAGTTCTCTCACACTTGAGCGTCAAGCTCAGCGAGAGAAGAACTTCCAGCCTTCTAACTTCCCCAGTTTCTTGTGTTACACCTTAGGCACTTCCAACCTTGTTCAAGCCTACTCCTAAACTTCCAACTAGGTACCAAACTAACACACAAGCAATCACACAACTATACAGATACCCGATCAAGGTCATCTACCTTAATTAGGGTTACAGGAAATAGGGATGTTACATTACCACCTCCCTTAAAGAGAATTTCATCCTCGAAATTCCTTGCTCATACCTGTAAACAAAGACGGATATTGCTGGCTCCTCGTCTGCTCGCAGAATGAACATACACATACAAAGAAAAGATAGGGAGACAAGATATACAAAGGGAAGATGCAATATAGCCTATATAGCAAACACATGCATCTCTCAGTGTCTCGGCACCACGTTCGTTCCCTAGCTAGATGTGACACGTACTCTTTCTATGCCTGCCGGCAGGTACTAGCACCCTACTAAGGGCAACATCTCGTTTGCTCAACGGACCATAAGTTGTTTTGTTCCGGTAATCCATTCCGCTCGCCATGACCCATAAGAGTGCATCACCGCTCAACTGTCCCAGACAAAAAGGGCTATCCGGGCCTCCTCGGAAGACCCTCCAGCAACTGGAAAGACTAAGGGTCCAATCGGGAAAGTAGGATGCATCCAAGACCGTCACGATATGATAAGAGCTACCTCATCGGTCTCTTGTCGGTACACCTGTGTCCATTATATCCCCGAGGTCACACAGACCTTCCCTTCCGTTTTTCGCACCCGCACTCGGTGCACCAACCTCGTATACCTCACGGCATACGGCTCACCACTTGGCATCATATGCGTATGCTATGCATGTCATCCATCTTCCTTGAGCTGATATAATGACACATGCAACTTTGCTCTCAGCAACACGAGCTCCAAGCTCCAACTGTACCATATGAGCTCCAAGCTCCCACTGTACCGTATCAGCTCCAAGCTCCCGTCATAACTTACGAGCTTTCAGCTTCAACTATAACCTCAATCTCAACTATCAGCTCAAACATACACCACGGGGTCAAAGCCCTAATCCTACTAAACCTCCGATTCTCATGCATACACGTATTTTGAGATACATACAACAATTCATCAATATCAGCATGTTCAATGCAGCAGTAAATATCTTATACAACAACATGCCATCATATCATGCAGATATACTACATACCACAGTCAGCAGATAAGCAGATACTCACAAAGCAACCATACATACATTACGCCAGTTAACATAAATCTACTAACCTAGGGTCTAGGTACTTCGTCAGGGCTCAACCTCACGTAGGGTTTAGGGTTCCCATACACACACAAAACATATAACAAAACTATATAGTCTACACTTGCCTCCCCGACGTGTGTAACTCTTTCTCCCCACCTGAACAATTGGCACACAAATCTAGGCAATCACTAGCTGCTCCTCCTTCCTTAAGCTCGCAGTCACTCTCCTATGGCAGCTCCAAACAGCCCCTTAACCGCGGCCTCAACTCCAAGCCTCGCTTCACCGCGAGCACGAACTTTGCCCTAATCACGAGCACAACACATATACAACAGTGTTAGCCCTAGGGCAAGCCCAAAAGATCAAAGACAATGTAAAGACTCGAAGAACGCCAAGAACATTAAGAACACGTGTTAAGGATCCGAGTTTACCTATGGTGAATCGAGAAACTAATCCGCTGGAGTCGGAGTTAACTTCGCCGTGATCACAACGGTGTAGTCCGAATCGCGTTCCGACAACTCGATCACCTCAAACCTCAAGCTTTCTCACTCCAAAACCCAGAGCTTCTCTCTCAAACTTGCAGAATCTTTCTCCAATTTCGTGCAAGTGTGAAGATGAAAGTGCTCCACTTATGGTTCCCGCTGTCCATGCTTAAGCATTCATCACACTGCACGTTTAAGCGTTCCCACTCTCTAGCGTGGGATCTCTCAACGCTCAAGCGTGGGACCTCGTCCATTCCGCATGCTCCCTGGCCTGACACATGTCTCACATGCGTCCAAACTCAGAGCAGCTGCACAACGCACTCAGCACGCTAAAGCGTCCAACTCCTCCCACGCTTAAGCGTCTCAACACTTGAGCGTGGAGTTCTCTCACGCTTGAGCGTCAAGCTCAGCGACAGAAGAACTTCCAGCCTTCTAACTTCCCCAGTTTCTCATGTTACACCTTAGGCACTTCAAACCTTGTTAAAGCCTACTCCTAAACTTCCAACTAGGTAACAAACTAACACACAAGCAATCAAACAACTATACGGATACCCGATCAAGGTCATCTACCTTAATTAGGGTTACAGAAAACAGGGATGTTACACAAGGCACAAGAGGATCATGGGAATCCCCAATCACCTCAATCTCATTCCAACATTCTGATATGATATAATCATCTTTCTCCCCCCAGACCTGGTATGACCATCACAATGAACAAAGGAAGAGAAAAGGGTCCGGAAAGGTTGCATCTCACGAATGCTCGATCTTACAACGCTTGATTTCACTATCACAGCCCCAAAAGGTTCAAGAGCAGTAGCGAGGAAGAGGGTTTGTGATGGCAACGATGCTCTTCAAGCAAAGGTGACGAAGAACGATGAACAAAAGTGAAATCTCCTTCTAGATTCCTTGGAAAGGGTTGAGGAATCCTTGTTTGGAGAGAGAGAGGCAGTTTCTAAGAGTATTTCGAGTTATAAAATAGGTTTAGGTCGAGTCCTATGGTATAAATATGAGTTAGGGTCATTATGGACTGATTAGAAGCCCAAAAACACGTTTCTGCTGCAAGCTGATTCGCAAAGCGAGACAGAGAGCTGCAAGAATCTCTCTGCCAGATTCGCGAGGCGACTTTGCCTTCGCCAGACGAACCGATATAAGGAGAATTTGGCCTTGACACCTGAAATAAGACTTGTAGATAATTCTCTAAGATTTCCAACTCATCAAAGATCGCCTCAATCGGACGTCTAGAACTCAAGATATGAACAAAACCGTAAAATAGGTTTGTTGGACTCGAATGTATTGACCATTCCTTAAGGTTGAACTACCCCAACTATGAACTTAGGCACCAAGAGCAAGCATAACAAGCATATATAAACATAAATAATCAAGGGTTAACACATTATAATCTAAGGGTGAAAATTGGGGTGTTACAATTCCACCCTCCATAAAAAAATTTCGTCCTCGAAATTTCTACTGGAAGCAGCAAGTAAGATAACAGGTTCCAAATCAAACAGTGCAGCACAACAATGTCAAAAAAATTCACACCAGTTAACATAGTTCATACAGAGAAACACAACAGACACACAATGCATGACCTGAAGGTCAGACCGTGCTCTAACAACTCAACCTCACAGTCCGGTTAGGACCGAACTGCTCTGATACCACTTAATGTGACACCCTTAACCCCAACATACGTTTATTATATAAATATTAATTTGCGAAAAGATTCTTTGGGGAAAAAAGATACGAGTTCTACCATTAATAAACATTTTCGCAATAGTTAAGAGTATCACCAGTCATAAACTCAAACCTCAAATCCAATTAAATTAAACATATTGTCAAAAAACGATTACAAGTTTCGCATAAATAATAAATAGTTTAAATAATATAATCCACTAGCCCGATATCACATGGATTAAAGCTAAACAAACCCACAAAGAAATAAATAACATCAAAAGAATTCAACTGCTAATACTCTAAGCATCAATAACTCCACGTAAGCTCTGACGTGTTACTCTTCACTCACTTGAGAGTCATCCGAACAAATCATACATTGCACAAGAAAAGACACAAATACAAGGGGTCAGAAGACATACTCATACACATATGTTGTGGAAGTAAAATGGAAATTAAGGCTAGGGCATACACACAGATATACATATATACATATACATACATACACATATAAGCACTACACACCCACAAATATAACATAATCATTCTCGTAAATCAAGTCAAATCATCTCACAACAGTTTAACATATCATCTCATTATATTTTGTATACATGCCGCGTTACAATCACAAGCAACAATGTCCCATCGGACTCATACAACACATATAATTGAGTACTCATAAACAGGCTCTCTAGGGCTGGGTCCCATGAACAGGCTCTTAGAGGCAGGATCCCATAAACAGGCCATTGCATGGTTGGGTCCATAAACAGGCTCTTCCGAGCTGTGTCCCATAAACAGGCCTTGCAGAGTTGGGTCTCACACAAACATTCACAAATGAGTACCCATAAACAGGCTCTATGGAGCTGCGTCTCAAGCTCAAGCAATACATCACATTCCAATATAGTCACAATCATAGTCTACATGCATTCATCCTCAAATATAAATAAATATTCACATCTTATAAACTTCAATCAACAGTCATATAAATCATGATTACAACTCATCAAAACATTATTATAATAACAATTACAAACACTAGCACTTATAGTAACACATACATATTTATAACATTATAGCAACAAATACACGCTTTATGATAGTATAATCATACAATAAAGTCAATATGATAATTATAACACACAATCATTCAAGCCATTGCTCCAACAATGGTAACAACAAATCACTCAAGGCACAAGGGGATCATGGGAATCCCCAATCACCTCAATCTCATTCCAACATTCCCATATGATATAATCATCTTTCTCCCCCCATACCTGGTATGACGATCACAATGAACAAAGGAAGAGAAAAGGGTCCGAAAAGGTTGCGTCTCACGAGTACTCGATCTCACAAAGCTTGATTTCACGATCACAGCCCCAAAAGGTTCAAGAGCAGCAGCGAGGAAGAGGGTTTGTGATGGCAACGATGCTCTTCAAGCGAAGGTGACGAAGAATGATGAATAAGGGTGAAATATCTTTCAAGAATCCTTGGAAAAGGTTGAGGAATCCTTGTTTGGAGAGAGAGAGAGGTAGTTTCCAAGAGTAATTCGAATTAGAAAATAGGTTTAGGCTGAGTATTATGGTATAAATATGAGTTAGGGTCATTTCAACATTCCCATATGATATAATCATTTTTCTCCCCCCATACCTGGTATGACGATCACAATGAACAAAGGAAGAGAAAAGGGTCCGAAAAGGTTGCGTCTCATGAATGCTCGATCTCACAACGCTTGATTTCATGATCACAGCCCCAAAAGGTTCAAGAGCAGCTGCGAGGAAGAGAGTTTGTGATGGAACGGTGCACTTCAAGCGAAGTTGACGAAGAACGATGAACAAAGGTGAAATCTCCTACAAGAATCCTTGGAAAGGATTGAGGAATCCTTGTTTGGAGAGAGAGAGGCAGTTTCTAAGAGTATTTCGAGTTAGAAAATAGGTTTAGGTCAAGTCTTATGGTATAAATATGAGTTAGGTGTTGGGAATTTGCGTATTAAAAAAGAAAAATGCAGCGAGAAAATTCCCAATAAAAAGGATCCATGCGAATAGTCATAACTCATGATGTAGTGTTTACTTCTTGTAGCGTAGCTTTACCGCGATCACTGCAAGGGAAGAACAGTCCTTCTCAAACGATCACGAACACTACGAACAACGGTATCTCCAATACCGTAATGGAGCAGCACCTCTACGTAGTCCACGCGAACAAAACACCGCCGGAGAAAACGTCGTGCTAGCTGATGGCAAAGGTGAGGGGGCGCGCTTACCAAGGTGGTGTGATGGCCACTAGGTTATGCGCAGTAAGTTCTCTTTTTTGCGCTTAAGTGAGGTGCACAGCATTATCAGCTGTCACCCACTTAACCTAACCTCATTGGGCTTGTACGCTACAGGCCCTATCTTATAATTAATATTTTTAAATCATATTTAATAAATTAATTCATTCTCCGACTATTTGTTCTATGCGTGTGACCCTATAGGTTCTCAATAAATTGGCAATAATATTAAATCACATTTAATATTATAAACAATGAGTAGCATCTAGCAATACATCATTGTTACCCAATTAGTGAGAATATCAGTGATACGATATATACCTTACGGTAACCAAAATAATCGTGTAGTAAATGTCCCTTCGTCCATTTGTCTTAATTGAACACTAGGCATAAGTGTGTCATCCTTGTTATGTTCAATTATTTGTTTCTCAATTCCCGAGTAGACGTGCAATCACAAATGGGCCCAATATCTCATATTGGTCCGTTACAGCATGGCCATGCACTTTCACGTCTCACTCTATTGAGAGGCCCATGACATTACTCCTCTTATGTAGGAGGGACGAATCCTGTCTACATCACTCACATCCCTCAACATGATTCATTGTTGGCCCAATAACTATCTTTATGATCATCCTATTACGGATAACGTTTGCTAGCATTAAAGCCTACAACTCCTCATATAGGAATCGTAGTGACTTCAAGTCGAAGGACTACTTCACTTTGGTTGCCATGAGAAGCGCTTATGACACTTACATAACTATTATGCAACGTTCTCATAGTGAGTCAATCCAGTATAAATATTACTCTAATATTTATAACTATGTGAAGACTTGATATCTCATATCCATGACTCGTGAGATGTGGTCATCAGTCTACCTACATAATAGTCTCGATATATTATTGTCGTCCTAATTAATAATAATATTTGACTACAGATGCTTTAAGAATAGTATTTAAAATGTTCAATAGGGTCTCACGATCAAGTCATGTACTTGATGTTCTATTGAACTGAAATAACTATTCTAAGGACTCCACTTCATTTAAACAATTAATAGTATAAACTGAAATGCCTCATATATAAATATATGTGAATCAAAGTCATGATACAAATGTAAATCTCAAAGAAGACTAATGGCCTCTAGGGCTTACACCAACAATCTCCCACTAGCTCTAGGGCCAATTAGGCATAAATCTAATAACCATCGACCTAGTATGACCATCCTGCTTCTGCTGAGCAAGAGGTTTCGTAAGCGGGTCAAGTGTTGGTACTCTGCATATCTTCACATCTCCTCTATCGATAATCTCTCGAATAAGATGGAAGTGCCTAAGTATATGTTTGGATCGCTGGTGAGATCTAGGTTCCTTGGCTTGTGCAATGGCTCCATTGTTATCACAATAGAGGTCAATGGGATCCACAATGCTAGGAACAATACCAAGTTCAGTAATGAACTTCCTGATCCAAACGGCCTCTTTTGCTGCATTGGAGGCAGCAATATACTCAGCCTCTGTGGTAGAATCAACAACTATCTCCTGCTTTGAACTCTTCCAGCTCACAGCGCCACCATTCAAACAAAACACAAAACCAGACTGCGATCTGGAATCATCCTTATCGGTTTGGAAGCTAGCATCGGTGTAACCCTTTACAACGAGATCTTCTTCACCTCCATAGATCAAGAATGTATCCTTAGTTCTTCTCAATTACTTGAGGATATTCTTGACAGCAGTCTAGTGACTTTCACTGGGATCAGAATGGTACCTGCTCGTTATGCTTAAAGCATACGAGACGTCTGGTCGAGTACATAACATGGCATACATAATAGATCCGATTGCAGATGCATACGGAATCTTATTCATGTGATCCTTTTCTTCATGATTGGAAGGGGACTGTGCCTTTGAAAGGCATAAACCATGCGACATAGGCAAGATTCTTTTCTTGGATTCATGCATGTTAAACCGTTTTAACACCTTGTCTATGTATGTACTCTGACTTAGGCCGAGCATTCTCAATGATCTATCTCTATAGATTTTGATACCTAACACATAGGTAGCCTCGCATAGGTCTTTCATAGAGAAGCAATTCCCTAACCATGTTTTTACATTTTGTAGGGTAGGGATGTCATTTCCAATAAGCAGTATGTCATCCACATACAGTAATAGAAAGACAACAATGCTCCCACTAACCTTTTTGTAGACACAAGGTTCATCTTCATTTTTGATGAATCCAAACTGTCTTACAGCATCATCAAAACGAAGATTCCAGCTTCTGGAAGCTTGCTTCAATCCATAAATGGATCGTTGTAATTTGCACACCTTTCCAGCATTATCTAGAGTGTCAAAACCCTCAAGTTGTGTCATGTACACATCCTCTAGTAAATTTCCTTCAAGGAAAGCAGTCTTGACATCCATTTGCCAGATTTCATAATCCTGGTGTGCTACAATAGCAAGCAAGATCCGAACGGATTTAAGCATTGCAACAGGTGAAAAGGTTTCATCATAGTCTATGCCATGAATTTTTTTGAAACCCTTAGCAGCCAATCTTGCTTTGTAGGTATGTACATTATCATCCATATCAGTTTTCTTTTTGAAAACCCACTTGCACCCTATGGGTTTTAACCCTTCTGGTGGTTCAACCAAGTTCCAAACTTGATTAGTGTACATGGAATCCATTTCTGATCTCATGGCCTCTAGCCATTTCTCAGATTCTGAGCCAGTGATGGCTTCCTGGTAAGTCACAGGCTCATCTTGATCCATGAGTAAAACATCACCTTGTTGAGTCATGAGAAATCCATATCTCTCAGGTTGGTGACGTATCCTGTTAGACCTACGCGAGTCTTGTGCTACTGGAGCAGATTGTTGTTCCACAACATCTTGCGGAGGTTGCTCCTGTTCCATCATAGGTTCATTGCTAATTTGTGATTCTTGAACTTCTTCAAGTTCTATTTTCCTCCCATTGGTTCCTTTAGAGATAAACTCCTTTTCTAGGAATACACCAGTCCTGGCAACAAACACTTTGCCATACGAAGGATTGTAGAAATAGTATCCCTTGGTTTCCTTGGGATACCCCACAAATAAGCACTTATCAGATTTGGGTTCAAGTTTATTAGAAATTTGTCGTTTCACATAAACCTCACCACCCCAGATCTTCATAAAAGACATACTGGGTCGTCTGCCAGTCCATATCTCATATGGTGTCTTTTCAACCGTCTTAGATGGAACACGGTTAAGTGTAAAAGATGTTGTTAATAAAGCATGTCCCCAGAAGGAGTTTGGAAGGTCTGCAAGATTCATCATGGATCGAACCATATCTAATAAGGTTCGATTCCTCCTTTCAGATACACCATTCCATTGTGGTGTTCCAGAAGGAGTGAGTTGATGCAACACCCTTTCCCGAGTGTCACATTCCCGAACGTTTATAAGGCCAAAAATATTTATTAATGCTGAAAATACGATTTTTTTCTTTTTCTTTTCTTTTCATAAAGATGTAATGGGATTAGTAAAGGTAATAAATAATACTAATAAGTGAACTTAGGTTCACCATGCATTACTAGGACATACTGTATTATAAATACAGAAACAGAAAACGGAAAACAGAAACATCAACATTACTATATACAGACATAAGTCTAATGTATGACTGACATAAGAAATACAATAAGTACTAGGAGTCATACCTCCCAAAAGGTACTACAAAAACTGACATAGTCTGACCGACAACAAAACTAAAACAGCAAAAGAGTCCACCTCCGAACTCAAAGGGACTACTGAACCGAACCATCGTCGCGTCCATCTGTTCAAGCAGCAATAGCAAGTACCAGCAGAAAACATACAGATATGGGTGAGATTCCCGTTCATCAACACAACAAAACAGCAGTAGTAAAAACGGGACGACTCACCAGGTAACAGCATACCCAACATGTTAAACAACATACTAAAACTTTCAATATAAATCATGTTAAACAGTTAACAGTATAATATAATGCATTCTTAAACAGAACAGCGATGTATAACAGTACATGTAAACATCAACAGGCATGCAATGCAGTGCAATGTACATGACTCAATGCCAATGTCACTGGGTACTACTCTGACCCCTACTCCATGGAGCTAACAAAACATTCGGAGAGTCCGGTTTCTGCCAGCCATGAGCAAGATGCTACAACATTCGTAACGTGCACGTATCTGGCTTTACGGTAACACTCTCGACCAAACATGAAAAGTACGGCATCTAGTAGAGGATATTAGTGTATTGCACGGATTTGCCATGACATAGAAGAATCACCAACTGGTCACATGTCAGCCCTTCCAACCCTGATACCTCCAAAAAGACCATTGAAGATCGTCACCGTAAGATTCGCACCCGCATCAAGGTGTAAGCTCAACTCCTAGGCTCAAGGCCTTACAACTATGCACATGAAATATCAATGCTTACACAAAGCAGATGCGATAAAGCAATGTCTATCCATTGGATAGACCTCAAGGTTCACTAAGGTTTTCTTCCTTAGAAACTACACGCATATTTGTTTTATAAAACAGTTATCCATCGGATATATATCTCGTGATTCCGTTGAAAAGATCTAGACTGCTTTCAGAATCGTCGACTGTCCCCCACAAACCAACACAAGTCCTTTCAGCGTATTTTGTCCTCACTCACACGCTTTCTAGGAAACTTCCCAGAAGGTCACCCATCCCATAATTACTCTAAGTCAAGCACGCTTAACTATAAATTTCTTATGCTCTAAGCTCCAGAAAAGAAGATAAATCTTGTTGGTATGGGTAGTACCAATCAATTCTTATATGCCTTCCCTCAACTATACAGTCCTATACCTGCATAGCCTCAGGATTCCTTCCACTGTACAGTCTCATACCTGCACAGTCTCATACCTGCATAGTCTCAGCATCTCTCTCATTCCAGTAATCACAAGACGGAAACAACTGAATGATTAACCTAGATCCGAATCATCGGTCCGTCATCGAACTACTGTTTCAAAACCAAAACGTTTCATGTTTGTGTTTGCGTCTTATGAATTATGTCTCAAGTCCTAAGCATTATGAATAAGGATTGAGAATCCTCTTAGATGAGTCTTTAAGCCTTTCTAAAATATTAATACCTTGTCTTTCAATTAAGGAAACAAGTGTTAATTTCACTTAAGTCTTATGAACTCATTGATGTACTAAGTCATCAATGGTATAGTACATGGTCTTTTTCCACCACATACCATACTTAATTAACCCTTGTCTTCAACTCTAAGTTAATTACTTAACTTAGGTTTTTCACGCGTAAAACTTTACGATTGAGTTAGAAAACTCCTTTTGTAAACCAAACAACTTTTACAATTGAAAACTCATTTGATTTGAAACAACAGTTGAACTAATTACTCTATTTTTAGCATTTTCTAAAACATGAAATTCGCTTAGCGGAGTTAAATTCGCTTAGCGAAAATGAGGCAGTAATACCTCTTTGAAAACTCCCCTGTATCGCTAGGCGATAAATGGCTCGCTCAGCGAAATTCGCTTCATTCGCTTAGCGAAGATTATTTCGCTTAGCGAAAAGGAGGCAGTGATGCCTAACTTGTATTTTCTCTGTTTTCGCCCAGCGAAATTGGATTGGCTTAGCGAAAATTGCCTTGAAACAAGACATTAACCTTGTTAAAGAAAAGCCTTATGGAACTATATTGATTCTCATGAAACTTTTCATTAATCCACTTTTAAGTTACTTGATTAACTAGATGTAAGGATAAGGCATAAAACATGTTTCACTTTGGTGAAAACACTTTGAGATTTAAACTTTGTTTGATCTTTGGATCAAAATCACTTATGGTTTTTCTTTGAAAAACATAAGTTATTTAAACATTTTCCTTACTTGAAAACTTTGATTTGTCCAAGAACTAGTCATGCTCTTCCTTTTCTCAAGGTTATGGCTAAAAGCCAACAATGCACCAATGTGAAGATTTACTTCACCAAACTAACCAAGTTATGGCTTACAAAACTTACACAATTATGATAACAATAAACATACATCATTGCATCATAATCAAGCATAAAAATACATACTTGATCTAGTGATCAAAGTAGGTTTTTCAACATACATGAAAATGATTTTCAATCAATCATCTCATCATCAACACATGCTAAAGCACACTACAACATACTAAAGCATACACTCATCAAGACAACCTTGTTCTTGAAGAGAACTTACCAGAACTTAACAATTAAAAGTGAACCCAAACTAAAGGGTTCCACCCGCACATAAAGTAAACAACCATCTTCACCACCACCATTTTGGTGTGAAGATGTTCACCCCCATAACTGTTGAAGCGCAGATACCCGGATCAAAGTCGGTTGATCGATTTGTGAACCTCCTGATAGTTGTCACCAACTACAAACAACCAAACAATCAAACATTAAACAACAATCAAACCAAACTCAACAATTCTCACAAAGAGGGTTTCGGCCACCCTAGGGTAAAAAAGTTAGGAATTGATCTTGGTTTTCCATTTCATGGATTCAAAGGCATAGGAAAGCTAAGGATGAAATCAAGTGTTAGAAATCAAAAATTGATGAAAAACACTATTCATCATCACCTTGTAGGGTTCGGCCATATTGTTCTTTTTGAGCTATGATGAGAGTTGAATCATAAGCTCTTGGGTTTATAGGTAGAGAATGATGAGGTGAGTTCAAAGAAATTGGTCTTACCTCAAAAGGATTTTTCTACAATTTCCTATGGATTTTCAAAGTTTTGGATCTAAGAAATGATTTTCATGAAAATGGATCTTGATCATGAAATAAAGAGATATTCAAGAAGCTAAGAGATCATAGAAGTGATCTTACCTTAAAATGAAGGAAGATTGCTCAAGGAATCAAGTGATTCCAACAAGAAACCAAGCTTTTCTCAAGAACAACAATAGAGCTTCTCAAGGTTGAAGATGGAGTGTGAAAGGAGGGCTGTTTGTGCGTGAATGAGGGGCTGGATGGGGCTGAGTTCAACCTTAAAACAAGTCACTTAAGGGAAAAATGATCATTTGCCAAAAGGGTAAAATGGTAAAAGTGAAAAAGACTAAGGTTAGGGGCATTTTGGTCATTTCGCGTCTAGATTTTCCCGATCGTCATGACGACTCTGGCATACTCTCCCAAGTGTCCTGGGATGATGTGGTATCGAGCTTATCCGTTGTCGGGTCTCGTTGAATCCCTTTACGACTCCAAACGCCTCCTGGTTCGATTATACGACCGAATATAATATATTATTATTATTTTTCGGACGTCAGGACGGATTTTAACGAAGATGTAGAAAATAAAATCCCGAGACTTACTGTCTCGTTCACTAGTCCAAATTAGGTCTCGATAGTAGAAAAAGGATGCTATCCGTGAAAAACGCAGACCGGGCTCCGTTTGAGCTTTCGCTCGAAACTTAACCATGGCTTCCTATGGTTGTGTAGAACATTCCTATCTTCTCGGAATATTTTATTTCACTCTCTAAACCCTCCAATAAAATACAAACGTTAAAATACTGGAGAATTAGAAAACGTGAAAATCGGGTCGTTACATTCCTACCCCTCTTAAAAGAATTTCGTCCTCGAAATTCCGTGACTTAAAACTAAACCCTACTCGGTCGCTGAAGATTAAGTAAAGAAATTTTTCAACAAAGGAAAATTTTTCCTGGTCTTGGTCTCAGAAGAAGGTATACAAAAGAATTTTACCAATTTGGAATGAATACAGGAATATCCGGTATGCAAAAAGATTCTTCAGTAGGTTCGTGAGTGTAAAAATGCGTATCTAATACATGTTTACATCCATGACTCTAAAAAAGTTCCTTCTTTCATAAGAACCTTCCAATAAATTTAGGAATCAAAAGATAAACAGTCTGGCAAAAATCAGACTGGATCACCTTCCCCAAAAGTAAAAGTGATTGGACTAAGTTTCATCAAGAAACTTCCGGTATTAAGAAGTTGTTTATGTTACAACTTAAGAGATAGTAATAACAAAACTTTCAGTGAAATAATACGAAAATGTCCAGACCAATGGACACCATATTACCAATTCACTCAATTATCTAATACACTGAGGAATATGTAGGAGTGTGAACACAAATGTTCCCTTGAGATCAGGCAGCACTAACACAGGTGAAGTAGTCAACCTTCTCTCTAATCCTTGCAAACTTTCCTCACAGGCTTCAGTCTATTCAAACGCTTTATCCTTCCTTTGAAATCACGTGACCCTAAAAACTTTACTTCGTCGAGCCAAAACTCACACTTGGACTGCTTTACATACAACTATTTCTCCTTCAGAACCTGAAGAATCACACTAAGATATTCAGCGTGTACTTCCTGGTTTCGTGAATAGATGAGTATGTCGTCTATGAAGACAATGACAACTTATCTAGGTATGGACGAAAGATCCTATTCATGTAATCCATGAATATAGTGGAGTATTTGTTATACCAAACAGCATTACAAGGTACTCGTAGTGCCCATGGCGTGTTCGAAACGCTGTTCATGGTACATCTTTTGCCTTCACATGAATCTGATGATAACCCGATCACAAATCAATCTCGGAGAAAACTGTCGCTCTCCTCAACTAATCCATCAAGTCATTTATCCTCGGAAGATGATACTTGTTCTTAATGGTGAATTCGTTCAACTGACGATAATCCACACATAAGCAAGATGTTTCATCTTTCTTTCTCACCAACAGCACAGGCGCTCCCTACGGCAACACACTGGGTCTAACGAACTGTTTTCCCCAATAAGTCCACGCACTGTTCCTTCAAGGTTTTCAACTCAGCAAGTGCCATATGATACGGTGCCATAGACACTGGTCCTGTTCCTGGCACAAGATTGATCACAAACTCGATGTCCCGAACTGGCGGTAAACCTGGTACGTCTTCAGGAAAGACTTCCGGAAACTTGTTAGTAACATGTATTCTTTGAGCTCCTCCTCTCAAAGAAACGTTTCCTTGGTTGGCAGTCCAAATCCAGAATTATCCGAATCAGGGAAAACTAAGGTTTTGTTTGCACCGTCTAATAGGATATAGTTACAAGATAACTAATCCATCCTTATGATCACATCCATTTGTGGAAGAGGCAAACAAATCAAATCAATCAAAAACGTTCTATCCATTACAGAAAATAGAACAGTTCAAACAGACTTTTACAGTTATAACAGGCTTTGCAGGAAGTGCAAAAATTACCAAATCTAAGGGTAAGGAAAGATACAGATAAAGTTTTACCTTCCACGACGATATGACCGTGAATCAAATCTTCCTTTTGAGAAGTCTCAGCATCATCCGCAGTATAAACTCTACTCATTGCCTTAGGCTTCACTGCTTGCACATTGTTGACAGAATGTCTAACTTTGATTGCACACAGTCGAGTGAAGTATGCCCTGGTTTTCCACACTTGAAGCACATGATTCCCTTGATTAAGCATCCTCTGGTGACATGATTGTTCTTGCCACACTTCATGCACTTCTTTAGGGCGCTTCCAGATTGACTAATACTCCCACAGCTTCATCCTACAGAACGTTGTTGTTGACCTTACTGTTTTGAATACGGTTTCCATCGAGATCTATCATCACGACCATTGGTGCCTTTATGGAACCTAGTCGGTCCAGAGTTACGTTGCCTTCCTCCATTAGTCTTCATCAAATCTTCGATTACGAAGCATTCATCTACCAGCACCGAGAACTCTTTGACCTCAAGAGGTAGCACCTCTCCTCGAATCTCGTCCCTTAAACCTTCTTCGAACTTTGTGCACTTCCACTTCTCATCGGGATGAAGATGGAAATACCTCGAAGACTTCAGCAGGGACTCAAAACGATCAGCATATTCTTTGACAGACATTCCTCCTTGACGTAGCTGCAGGAACTCCATGTCTTTCAACTCGTCTTGCACCCGTCGGGAAACACTCGTTCTGAAGAACTCTGCGAGCGACAACTTACAAGAAAGCAAAAACATTACTCTCCTGCCCAATATCATTCCTCTTCAGAAACAATCATGCAGAGAATAACAAACAATTGTTGTCTTCCTCACAGAAACACAACACAAAGAACAAACAACACAAAAGGATAGACCGAAGTCATCATCCTTTCAAACATTGTTTTCTCTCAGAAACAATAACACAGAAAACAATCAGAGAAAACACAACACAAACAAGACAGACCATAACCTACAAACCCTAAAAAGACTCGGCCAGCTCTGATACCAAATAATGCAACACCCTTTCCCGAGTGTCACATCCCCGAACGTTTATAAGGCCAAAAATATTTATTAATGCGGAAAATACGATTTTTCTTTTTCTTTTCTTTTCATAAAGATGTAATGGGATTAGTAAAGGTAATAAATAATACTAATAAGTGAACTTAGGTTCACCATGCATTACTAGGACATACTGTATTATAAATACAGAAACAGAAAATGGAAAACAGAAACATCAACATTACTGTATACAGACGTAAGTCTAATGTATGACTGACATAAGAAATACAATAAGTACTAGGAGTCATAGCTCCCAAAAGGTACTACAAAAACTGACATAGTTTGGCCGACAACAAAACTAAAACAGCAAAAGAGTCCACCTCCGAACTCAAAGGGACTGCTGAACCGAACCATCGTCGCGTCCATCTGTTCAAGCAGCAACAGCAAGTACCAACAGAAAACATACAGATATGGGTGAGATTCCCGTTCATCAACACAACAAAACAACAGTAGTAAAAACGGGACGACTCACCAGGTAACAGCATACCCAACATGTTAAACAGCATACTAAAACTCTCAATATAAATCATGTTAAACAGTTAACAGTATAATATAATGCATTCTTAAACAGAACAACGATATATAACAGTAAATGTAAACATCAACAGGCATGCAATGCAGTGCAATGTACATGACTCAATGCCAATGTCACTGGGTACTACTCCGACCCCTACTCCATGGAGCTAACAAAACATTCAGAGAGAGTGAATGGGAGGACATGTTCCGGTTTCTGCCAGCCATGAGCAAGATGCTACAACATTCGTAACGTGCACGTATCTGGCTTTACGGTAACACTCTCGACCAAATATGAAAAGTACGACATCTAGTAGAGGATATCAGTGTATTGCACGGATTCGCCATGACACAGAAGAATCACCAACTGGTCACATGTCAGCCCTTCCAACCCTGATACCTCCAAAAAGACCATTGAAGATCGTCACCGTAAGATTCGCACCTGCATCAAGGTGTAAGCTCAACTCCTAGGCTAAAGGCCTTACAACTATGCACATGAAATATCAATGCTTACACAAAGCAGATGCGATAAAGCAATGTCTATCCATTGGATAGACCTCAAGGTTCACTAAGGTTCTCTTCCTTAGAAACTACACACATCTTTGTTTTATAAAAAAGTTATCCATCGGATAAATCATTTATCCATTGGATAAATATCTCATGATTCTTTTGGAATGATCTAGACTGCTTTCAGAATCGTCGACTGTCCCCACAAACCAACACAAGTCCTTTCAGCATGTTTTGTCCTCACTCACACGCTTTCTAGGAAACTTCCCAGAAGGTCACCCATCCTATAATTACTCTAAGTCAAGCACGCTTAACTATAAAGTTCTTATGCTCTAAGCTCCCGAAAAAAGGATAAATCTTGTTGGTATGGGTAGTACCAATCAATTCTTATATGCCTTCCCTCAACTATACAGTCCCATACCTGCATAGCCTCAGGATTCCTTCCACTGTACAGTCCCATACCTGCACAGTCTCAGCATCTCTCTCATTCCAGTTATCATAAGACGGAAACAACTGAACGATTAACCTAGATCCGAATCATCATTCTGTCATCGAACTACTATTTCAAAATCAAAACGTTTCATGTTTGTGTTTACGTCTTATGAATTATGTCTCAAGTCCTAAGCATTATGAATAAGGATTGAGAATCCTCTTAGATGAGTCTTTAAGCATTTCTAAGATATTAATCCCTTGTCTTTTAATTAAGGAAACAAGTGTTGATTTCACTTAAGTCTTATGAACTCATTGATGTACTAAGTCATCAATGGTATAGTACATGGTCTTGTTCCACCACATACCATACTTAATTAACCCTTGTCTTCAACTCTAAGTTAATTACTTAACTTAGATTGTTCACGCGTAAAACTTTACGATTGAGTTAGAAAACTTCTTTTGTAAACCAAACAACTTTTACAATTGAAAACTCATTTGATTTGAAACAACATTTGAACTAATTACTCTATTTTTAGCATTTTCTAAAACATGAAATTCGCTTAGCGGAGTTAAATTCGCTTAGCGAAAATGAGGCAGTAATACCTCTTTGAAAACGCCCCTGTATCGCTGGGCGATAAATGGCTCGCTCAGCGAAATTCGCTTCATTCGCTTAGCGAAGATTATTTCGCTTAGCGAAAAGGAGGCAGTGATGCCTAACTTGTATTTTCTCTGTTTTCGCCCAGCGAAATTGGATTCGCTTAGCGAAAATTGCCTTGAAACAAGACATTAACCTTGTTAAAGAAAAGCCTTATGGAACTATATTGATTCTCATGAAACTTTTCATTAATGCACTTTTAAGTTACTTGATTAACTAGATGAACTAAGGATAAGGCATAAAACATGCTTCACTTTGGTGAAAACACTTTGAGATTTAAACTTTGTTTGATCTTTGGATCAAAATCACTTATGATTTTTCTTTGAAAAACATAAGTTATTAAAACATTTTCCTTACTTGAAAACTTTGATTTGTCCAAGAACTAGTCATGCTCTTCCTTTTCTCAAGGTTATGGCTAAAAGCCAACAATGCACCAATGTGTAGATTTACTTCACCAAACTAACCAAGTTATGGCTTACAAAACTTACACAATTATGATAACAATAAACATACATCATTGCATCATAATCAAGCACAAAAGTCCATACATGATCTAGTGATCAAAGTAGGTTTTTCAACATACATGAAAATGATTTTCATTCAATCATTTCATCATCAACACATGCTAAAGCACACTACAACATACTAAAGCATACACTCATCAAGACAACCTTGTTCTTGAAGAGAACTTACCAGAACTCAACAATTAAAAGTGAACCCAAACTAAAGGGTTTCACCTACACATAAAGTAAACAACCATCTTCACCACCACCATTTTGGTGTGATGAGGTTCACCCCCCATACATGTTGAAGAGCAGATTCCCGGATCAAAGTCGGTTGATCTTGTGAACCTCCTGATAGTTGTCACCAACTACAAACAACCAAACAATCAAACATTAAACAACAATCAAACCAAACTCAACAATTCTCACAAAGAGGGTTTCGGCCACCCTAGGGTAAAAAAGTTAGGAATTGATCTTCGTTTTCCATTTCATGGATTCAAAGGCATAGGAAAGCTAAGGATGAAATCAAGTGTTAGAAATCAAAAATTGATGAAAAACACTATTCATCATCACCTTGTAGGGTTCGACCATATTGTTCTTTTTGAGATATGATGAGAGTTGAATCATAAGCTCTTGGGTTTAGGTAGAGAATGATGAGGTGAGTTCAAAGAAATTGGTCTTACCTCTAAAGGATTTTTCTACAATTTCCTATGGATTTTCAAAGTTTTGGATATAAGAAATGATTTTCATGAAAATGGATCTTGATCTTGAAATAAAGAGATATTCAAGAAGCTAAGAGATCATAGAAGTGATCTTAACTTAAAATGAAGGAAGATTGCTCAAGGAATCAAGTGATTCCAACAAGAAACCAAGCTTTTCTCAAGAACAACAATGGAGCTCCTCAAGGTTGAAGATGGAGTGTGAAAGGAGGGCTGTTTGTGCGTGAATGAGGGGCTGGATGGGGCTGAGTTCAGCCTTAAAACAAGTCACTTAAGGGAAAAATGGTCATTTGCCAAAAGGGTAAAATGGTAAAAGTGCAAAAGACTAAGGTTAGGGGCATTTTGGTCATTTCGCGTCTAGATTTTCCCGATCGTCATGACGACTCTGGCATACTCTCCCAAGTGTCCTGGGATGATGTGGTATCGAGCTTATCCGTTGTCGGGTCTCGTTGAATCCCTTTACGACTCCAAACGCCTCCTGGTTCGATTATACGACCGAATATAATATATTATTATTATTATTTTTCGGACGTCAGGACGGATTTTAACGAAGATGTAGAGAATAAAATCCCGAGACTTACTGTCTCGTTCACCAGTCCAAATTAGGTCTCGATAGTAGAAAAAGGCTACTATCCGTGAAAAACGTAGACCGGGCTCCGTTTGAGCTTTCGCCCGAAACTTAACCATGGCTTCCTATGGTTGTGTAGAACATTCCTATCTTCTCGGAATATTTTATTTCACTCTCTAAACCCTCCAATAAAATACAAATGTTAAAATACTGGAGAATTAGAAAACGTGAAAATCGGGTCGTTACATTAGAGATAATATCCCACACTCTTTCAGATGATCATCAAACTCCAGGCTTAAGTATTCACCACCTCTATCTGATCGAAGTTCTTTAATATTCTTGCCCAGTTGGTTTTGTACTTCATTCTTGAACTCCTTGAACTTTTCAAAGGATTCAGATTTATGTTTCATTAGATACACAAATCCATATCTACTGAAGTCATCAGTAAAAGTGATAAAGTATTGAAAACCACCTCTAGCTGATGTGTTTAGGTGTCCGCATACATCACTATGTATGTAACACCCTGCTTTTTCGCTTCTATGTAGATATGTGTTAATACTTGCTTTTAGATGCTTGCATATGTCGTTTTTGCTTGTTGTTGGTGCATAAGTTCATAGTTGTAATAGTTCAGCCTGTAGAATAATCAATTCATCTGAGTCTGAATAACATGTTTCACGGTTTTGGCCATATCTTGAGTTCTAGACATCCGATCGAGATGATCTAGGATGAGTTGGAAAGCTTAGAGGATTACCTACAAGTTTTATTTAGGTGTCGATGCCAAAAATCGATTGGGAAATCGATTTGGGAAACCGATTTGAGAAATCGATTTCCAGGTGAAGAAATCGATTTCCAGAAGGAGGAAATCAATTGTTTGAAGGGCAAAATCGATTTCTTTGATAAGAAAATCGATTTGGCCAGTCGATTTCCATGGATGTTGAAATTGATTTTCATGCGTGTCAGAGCTTACGCGTTTAGGTTACCGGGCTATGCTGTGTACGGCCCATCCGTCCTAAAACGTTCCTAACAGTTGTATATACATAGCGTATGACCTAAACCTAGTATCCACACCCTATTGTACTCACTAGTTGCCTCTTCTCATCCCTAAGAGCTCTAACTGATCTCTTGCTCTAGAAAACCCAAAAGAACGAATCATGCTTTGGTGTTCTTCGTCAAGAACACGCCGTTGTTTGGCTAGTCTATCCCTGCTGCTAGAGTTAATCTCCTAAGTTAGAAACCAAGGTGAGTTTCTAATCCTAGATTTGTTTTCCATTTCAATCCTTAACTTAAAGATCGACTCTGCTTTCCAGTGTTGCGATCGTGATCAAGTGCTGAACCCGTAAGAAGGAACCGTAGCAGATCTTGGCTCTGTTCTCTTTCCCTTAGGCTGTGAATCGTCATACCAGGTATGGGGGAGAAAATTGGTCATGAATATGTGGGTTTTGGGATAGGTTAAGATGAAGGGGTTAACCATGACCCCTATGTATGCCTGCGTATGCCTATGAATGTTGTTATGTTGTTTTCTGGCTATATGAGTATTGATTGATGAATAATTTGATGTTATAACATGTTTATAACTATGATTTCATGATTTACATGATTGTTGATGAATTGATGATGATGAACATGTTGTTTATGCCATGATATGGTGTTTTGTTAACCTTATGCTATGAGAACATAGTTATAGGGAGAAAATAAATAGGCAATGTGAGATTGATGACCAAGGATTAGTTTGAGAACCCTGAGGTTATGATTTATGAGTGTTGGACTAATCAAATTGGTGATAAATAGCTTAGGCTCGAATGATATGTTAATTAGAGAACGTAGACTAGTCCGATAGCGGAGAAAACCCGCTGCTGTGTGATCTGACACCCAGAAATCGATTTCCAGCACATGAAAATCGATTTGAATCGACCAAGAATCGATTTCCAAGGTGTGGAAATCGATTTGGCCTTGTAGAAATCGATTCCTAGAATCGATTTTCCTTGTTCAAAATCGATTGGGGAAATCGATTTCCAGAGATTGGAAATCGATTTGAAGACTTAAGAAATCGATTCCAGAGAATGGAAATCGATTCTCACGTTCCCAGAAGCAGTTTTGACCCCTTATGCTTGATGGATAGTGTTATGTAGGCTTGTCATAATCTCAATAAGATATGAATTGTGGTTTAGATATTAAGATTAAGTTATGATTTTAATAGGATATGAATTGTGGTTTAGATATTAAGATTAAGTTATAATCTTAATAAATATATGACTTGAGGTATAAATATTAAGGTTAAGTTATAATCTTAATAAAATATGGATTGAGGGTTTAGATAATAAGATTAAGTATAATACTTAATAAAGATAATGTTAAGTTAAGACTTGACAAAGAGAATAATTAATAAGACGATGTTATTGGTAACGACGTACTGTTACCGATGTTGTTGGTTAAATCATTCTTGATGCTTATTGGTCGAGTTTGATGTTGATAAATCATCTTTGATGCTTGTTGGTCAAAGTTGATAGCCATGTAATGGTGTTGATGATGGATGGTTGGACATGTGTTTTGCATATTGATGAACATTGCACGCATCATACGTTGAAGTTGATATGTTGGGTGGAAAGCAAATGATGAATCGCGATAGTGGAGGCCACGATGGGTGTTAACCCGGCCTTGAGGGTACATTGGGTAGGGAAGTTCCAGGTGACATGGGCTAGCTACCTATTGTCGGAGTGACCTAAAGGATAAGCTTGAGTACCCTGACTAGCCACTATACGTTATCAGGATTAGTGAGAGTGTTCGGGGATGGCCTATGGTCTGGCATATCATCCACGTTGATAACCGGACATGTACTCCTAATCGTCTTTCCAGAGTTAGAGTTGTTGGCCACATGCATACGAAGTAGTGATGTTGCATTCGCATTGACATATTGACATATATGATATATATATATATATATATATATATATATATATATATATATATATATATGTATTGATTATACATGTGTATCTTAATTACTATTCCATTCCGTTTATATATATTTATGATTGTATTTCTCACCCCTACCTTTTGTTGTTCTTGTGCATATGATGTTGCATGTGCATAGGAGGGTAAGCATGCTGACGAGGAATGATCCCGTGGAGATCTCTCTTAGTAATAGTAGTTAGGATTTATGTTCAGTCGTTTAGTTCATTCCGATGTATTATCGGTATATGTATACCAACTCTGATATGTGACATCGGGATTTGGGATATGTTTATTATTTATGTTTTCCGCAGTTTGTTTTTAAAGGATCTTAATTATTTCAGATTCCTAAGTTTGAGTTATAGATGATGTGATGCACATTACCCTTGAGAAAATGTTTTTTTATTTTCATTATTATATTTTTTTTAAGACATGTATGATTTTATTTATATTTTATTTTATGCGGGGTAGTGGGTGTCACAATGTATAAGGCCCAAAAGATCACTTGCCCTTTCACTATTGCCAGTGAATGGAATTTTAGTCATCTTTCCCAATAAACAAGATTCGCATATCTCATATGATTCATAATCAAAAGAGTCCAATAATCCATCCTTATGGAGTTTGGAAATGCGTTTCTCATTTATGTGGCCCAAGCGACAATGCCAAAGGTAATACGGGTTCAACTCGTTCGGTTTGACCCTTTTGGTATTAATGTTATAGATAGGCATATCAAGTTCAAGGACATACAGTCCATTATACATTTGTGCACTAGAATAGAAATTTTCATTTAAATAAATAGAACAACATTTGTCCTTTATTATAAAATGAAAACCACTCTTGTCCAAACAAGAAACAGTTATAATATTCCTGCTAATAGCAGGCACAAAATAACAGTTCTCCAACTGAATAATAAGCCCAGTAGGTAAAGTCAATAGATAGGTTCTTATGGCTATAGCAGCAACTTTTGCTCCATTGCCAACTCGTAGGTCAACTTCGTCTTTTGCCAATGGTCTACTCCCTTTTAGATCCTGCATATTTGTACAAATATGAGATCCACATCCAGTATCTAATACCCATGATGCAGAAGTAGATAAATTGACTTCTATAACATATATACCTGAGGTGGAAGTCTCACTTCCATTTTTCTTGCTCTCTTCCAAGTATTTGGGGCAGTTCCTCTTCCAATGTCCGGTCTGACCGCAGTGGAACCAAGTGCCCTCTTTAGCAACTCCACTCGTAGGCTTTAAGCCAGAAGTGCTAGGTTTGGACTTATGGAAGCCCTTGCCTTTGCCCTTATGCTTATCCATGAGTTTCTTATGCTGCTTCTTGCTCTTTCCGGCTTGGACCATCATGATGGCCTTCCCCTTTCCTTTATTAATATTTTGTTCAACAGTTCTCAACATGCTCAACAATTCTGGCAATGGTTTGTCAAGATCATGCATATAGTTCATGACAAACTGACTATAGCTCACAGGCAATGATTACAGAACTACGTCAGTGGCCAACTCTTGGCCCAAAGGAAAACCTAATCTTTTAAGATTCTCAATGTACCCATTAATTGAAGTACATGAGAACTTATAGGGCTTCCCTCTGCCAGTTTAGAATTGAAAAGTGTTCTGGAAACCTCGAACCGCTCTTGCCTTGCCTGCCCTTGATAGAGCATTTTGAGGTGCACGATCATATTGTACGCCTCCATGGTCTCATGTTGCTTCTGAAGCTCAGAGGTCATGGTAGCAAGCATGAGGCAGCCGACGTCTAAGGCATCATCTTGATGCTTCTTATAAGCATCTTTATCAGCCTTAGAAGCATTAGCAGCCGGTGGCGCCTCAAGGTTTTGTTCTTCAAGAACATACAGCTTCTTTTCATGCATGAGGATAATCCTCAGGTTTCTGTACCAGTCCAGGAAATTCGTTCCGGATAGCTTGTCCTTCTCAAGGACAGATCGCAGTGATAGGTTATTTGATTTGTGATTTGCAGACATGGTTATCTACAACAGAAATATATAGAATATAAGTATCATGCATAAACATATTTAATAAGGTCTTTTATTAAATATGCCTCCCATTATTTTACTCAAATTAATGACCCTCACCATTGACTCAGAAAATCCCGTTGAAAGATTTTCTAGTGGGACCAAGATCCATATTTCACTTCATCCTGAGTCAACTTTGGCTGATCACCCAGAACTAGGCTATTTAGGTAGGAAACTCTTTCCAATTACATCTCATGTAATTCTTGGATCAGTTGGGTGAATAAATCTTATTCTAATCCATCTTATGGATTAATGCCCAACTTTGTGCCTCTAAGCCCTTTTCAATCCTATTGAAGTTGGCTTAGTTAAGTCAGACCCAATGGTTCGCAATTGGATATTACATTTATCCCATTGCGTCTTACTAGTATAGACAAAGGTACTCTGCTTTGGCAGACCTAAGCTCAATTGATATTAGTCTTGACGAGTGTCATGCATCGGAAGGCACATTTAAACGCGACTTAATATTTTCTTTTGAGGGATTTATTTATAAATTTGATCTCACCATAAGTTAAATTGTTTAACCTACTATATACTAACATGCATCTCATACATATATAGCATATAACAAATGTGACATGGTTGTGGCCCCTAACGCATTGATTCTCCCAAGCCAATGAGAGAATCTAATCTAAAACCCTAGTAGCGTACAAGCTTCACCAAGCATGATCACTTACCAAGTCATCCTCTTCTGAAGTCGTCTTCTTGTCTCCACCATAACATTACAATTAAAAGAAACCTCTTTTACATTCAAGGGGAATAAGGTGAGAAAAGAATATACATATGGAATTTAAGAGAGAGGCACGACGCGCAGGCCATATTTCAAAATAACCAAAGAAAGAAGAAAAAGGACTAAGGCCATAACCATTCACCATACACAACCAAATACATAATAAAAATTGATAATAAAATATATATTATTATTTATTATTATTAATTATTATTTTTAAGTGATTTCAAAAATCACTCAAAGTAGCGCTTCTGATATCCTCATAATCGATTACGATAATCGATTACTACTTTTCTGACTCTGCAGAATAACATAATCGATTACCATAATCAATTACTGCTATTCTGACTTCTCAGAAAAAAGACGATTGTACTATCATAATCGATTACTGTACCACCATAATCTATTATTGTACTACCACAATTTGTCACATAATCGATTACATAATCGATTACATAATCCATTATGTAATCTGTTATACGAACATTCATGCAAACTCTTTGCACAATCGATTATATAATCGATTACCTAGTCAATTACATAATCGATTATTGTGGTTCTGACCAAAATTGTCTTGCTTCCACGACGATTATGGATCAACACTTGAGCCTAGGGATGGCAATGGGTAGGGTATGGGTAGGGTACTATAGTACCCGTCTCCATACCCGCGTTTTAAAAAAGTACCCGTCCCCGTCCCCATACCCGCGTGGGTAGCAACCGTGATACCCGTACCCTCACCCGCTGGGTACCTAAGTATCCGTACCGGCACCCATTACCCGCACTTTTTATATAAGAAATTTGTGGATTTTGAAAATAAGATAAGTAAATATGGTATACCCAAAGGTTTTCGATTGATATAATTTTCATATTATTCATTTTAAACAATAAAATAACTTATTTTGTACTTACATAAAGTTACGTTCCACATAGTAAATGTCTTGCATGCCAAACTAAAAATGCAACCCGTAGATTTAATAATCAATTTTTGAACATGAAATGTATGAAATGCAAAGGTTCAAATGCAAAACGTCAAATAATCAATCTCCAAAACATTAATTAAATATTGCAATAAAAAATGATACATTGCACTAAAAGGAGTGTTAGTAAAAAAAAAAAAAAAATGCTATTGAATGGCAGAAAAAACAATATTAATGCCTCCTTTTTATTTTATTTGCCAACGCTTGAGGATTATCATTATTGTCAGGTTTGTTCACAAGACAGAGAAAAACACGTCGAGATTATTGTAAATATTAAGATACTAAATAGAGAAAGAAAACATAGCAACCTAGGCATTTCCATAGGAGATGATTTGATCATATTAATCAAGAAGTAACATACAAAGTATAGACGACAATGAAGCTAGCCAAGTGAAACTGACGATGAAGCTCTAGTTTTTATTTTTTATTTTTTTAATGTAATATATTATAATTAAGGCATGATGAAGTAACATATAAAGTATAGATGATGATGAAGCTAGCTAAGTGGAACTGACGATGAAGCTTTGGAATTAACAATGAAGCTCTAGTTTTTTTTAAAAAAATTTAATGTAATATATTATAATTATGTATATAGAAAATAAATATATAAAAAAATAAATAGATATAAATAGTGCGGGTATGGGGCGGGGTGGGTACTAGAGTACCCGTACCCGCACCCATCCCCATTAATTTTTGCGGGTAATTACCCGCACCCGCACCCATACCCATTAAGCGGGTAATTACCCTACCCATCATGGGTAATTTTTGCGGGTACCCATTGGGTCCGATACCCATTGCCATCCCTACTTGAGCCCTCATAATCGATTACATAATCGATTATGACGCGTCTGGATGTAAGGTGCACATGACAGCAACACTTGCTGTCGCCGCAAATCAAAGCAAGGATTTCAGAAAAAACATTTTTCGCAAAACACTTTTACGATTTTCAAACATAATATGTTAAAGATCATATCTTTCAAAAACAAAACAAGTTATAATAGATAAACACACAAGAGAATCGTGGTTTCGCAAGCGTCTCTGATACCACTGTTGGGAATTTGCGTATTAAAAACGAAAAACGCAGCGAAAAAATTCCCAATAAAAAGGATCCATGCGAATGGTCATGACTCATGATGTAGTGTTTATCCCTTGTAGTGTAGCTTTACCGCGATCACTGCAAGGGAAGAACAGTCCTTCTCAAACGATCACGAGCACTACGAACAACGCTATCACCAGTACCGTAATGGAGCAGCACCACTACGTAGTCCACGCAAACAAAACAGCACCGGAGAAAACGTCGTGCTAGCTGACGGCAAGGGTGAGGGGGCGCGCCCACCAAGGTGGTGTGACGGCCACTAGGTTATGCGCAGTAAGTTCTCTTTTTTGCGCTTAAGTTACATGCACAGCATTATAAGTTGTCACCCACTTAACCTAACCTCATTGGGCTTGTACGCTACAGGCCCAATCATATAATTAATATTATTAAATCATATTTAATAAATTAATTCATTCTTCGACTATTTGCTCTATGCATGTGACCCTATAGGTTCTCAATAAATTGGCAATAATATTAAATCACATTTAATATTATAAATAATGAGTGACATCTAGCAATACATCATTGTTACCCAATTAGTGAGAATATCGGTGATACGATAAATACCTTATGGTAACCAAAATAACTGTGTAGTAAATGTCCCTTCGTCCATTTGTCTTAATTGAACACAAGGCATAAGTGTGTCATCCTTGTTATGTTCAATTATTTGTTTCTCAATTCCCGAGTAGACGTGC
Source organism: Ammopiptanthus mongolicus (assembly GCA_039655645.1). Lineage (NCBI taxonomy): Eukaryota > Viridiplantae > Streptophyta > Magnoliopsida > Fabales > Fabaceae > Ammopiptanthus > Ammopiptanthus mongolicus. Next base: position 35,886,248 of record CM077349.1, on the reverse strand, counting down.
AATCACAAAAGCATGGCCATGCACTTTCATGTCTCACTCTATTAAGAGGCCCATGACATTACTCCTGTTATGTAGGAGGGACGAATCCTGTCTACATCACTCACATCCCTCAATATGATTCATTGTAGGTCCAATAACTATCTTTATGATCATCTTGTTACGGATAACGTTTGGTAGCATTAAAGCCTACAACTCCTCAAGTAGAAATAGTAGTGACTTCAAGTCGAAGGACTACTTCACTTTGGTTGCCATGAGAAGCGCTCATGACACTTACATAACTATTATGCAGCGTTCTCATAGTGGGTCAATCCAGCATAAATATTAATCTAATATTTTTACCTATGTGAAGACTTGATATCTCATATCCATGACCCGTGAGATGTGGTCATCAGTCTACCCACATAATAGTCTCGATATATTATTGTCGTCCTAATTAACAATAATACTTGACTATGGATACTTTAAGAATAGTATTTAAAATGTTCAATAGGGTCTCACGATCAAGTCATGTACTTGATGTTCTATTGAACTGAAATAACTATTCTCAGGACTTAACTTCGTTTAAACAATTAATAGTATAAACTGAAATGCCTCATATATAAATATATGTGAATCAAAGTCATGATACAAATGTAAATCTCAAAGAAGACTAATGGCCTCTAGGCCTTACACCAACATTAGGGTCATTATGGGCTGATTAGAAGCTCAAAAACACGTTTCTGATGCACGCCGATTCGCGAGGCGAGACAGAGAGCTGCAAAAATCTGTTTGCCAGATTCGCGAGGCGACTTTGTCTTCGCGAGGCGAACCGATAGAAGCAGAATTTGACCTTGACACCTGAAATAATACTTGTAGATAATTCTCTAAGAGTTTCAACGCATCCAAGATCGCCTCAATCGGACGTCTAGAACTCAAGATATGGACAAAACCGTAAAATAGGTTTCTTGGACTCAAATGTATTGACCATTCCTTAAGGCTGAGCTACCCCAACTATAAACTTAGGCACCTAGAGCAAGCATAACAAGCATATATAAACATATATAATCAAGGATTAACAAATTATAATCTAAGGGTGAAAATTGGGGTGTTACAGTTCCACCCTCCTTATAAAAATTTCGTCCTCGAAATTTCTACTGGATGCAGCAAGTAAGATAACTGGTTTCAAATCAAACAATGCACCAGAACAATGTCAAAAAAATTCACACCAATTAACAGATTTCATACAGAGAAACACAACAGAAACACAATGCACGGCCTGAAGGTCAGACCGAGCTCTAACAACTCAACCTCATAGTCCGGTTAGGACTGAACTGCTTTGATACCACTTAATGTGACACCCTTCACCCCAACATATATTTATTATATAAATATTAATTTGAGAAAAGATTCTTTGCGGAAAAAAGATACGAGTTCTACCATTAAAAATCATTTTCGCAATAGTTAAGAGTATCACCATTCATAAACTCAAACCTCAAATCCAATTAAATTAAACATATTGTCATAAAACATTTACAAGTTTTGCATAAATAGTAAATAGTTTAAACAATATAATCCCCTAGCCCGATGTCGCATAGATTAAAGCTAAAAAAACCATTAAAGAAATGAGTAACATCAAAACAATTCAACTCTAATACTCTAAGCATCAACAACTCCACGTAAGCTCCGACGTTATACTCTTTAGTCACTTGAGAGTCATCTGAACAAATCATACATTGCACAAGAAAAGACACAAATACAAGGGGTGAGAAGACATACTCATACACATATGTTATGGAAGTAAAATGGAAATTAAGGCTAGTGCATACACACAGATATACATATATACATATACATACTTACACATATAAGTACTACACGCCCACAAACATAACATAATTATTCTCGTAAATCAAGTCAAATCATCTCGCAACAGTTTAACATATCATCTCATTATATTTTGTATACATGCCGCGTTACAATCACAAGCAATAATGTCCCATCGGACTCATACAACACATATAATTGAGTACCCACAAACAGGCTCTCTAGGGTTGGGTCCCACAAACAGGCTCTTAGAGGCTGGATCCCATAAACAGGCCATTCCATGGCTAGGTCCATAAACAGGCCCTTCCGAGCTGAGTCCCATCAACAGGCCTTGCAGAGTTGAATCTCACACAAGCATTCACAAATGAGTACCCATAAACAGGCTTTATGGAGCTGGGTCTCACACTCAAACAATACATCACATTCCAATATAGTCACAATCATGGTCTACATGCATTCATCCTTAAATATAAATCAATATTCACATCTTATAATCTTCAGTCAACAGTCATATAATTCATGATTACAACTAATCAAAACATTATTATAATATCAATTACAAACACTAGCACTTATAGTGACACATACATATTTATAACATTATAGCAACAAATACACGCTTTATGATAGTATAATCATACAATAAAGTCAATATGATGATTATAACACATAATCATTCAAGCCATTGCTGCAACAATGGTAACAACAAATCACTCAAGGCACAAGGGGATAATGGGAATCCTTAATCACCTCAATCTCATTTCAACATTCCTATATGATATAATCATCTTTCTCCCCCCATACCTAGTATGACGATCACAATGAACAAAGGAAGAGAAAGGGCCGGGAAAGGTTGCGTCTCACGAATGCTCGATCTCACAACGCTTGATTTCACGATCACAGCCCTAAAAGGTTCCAGAGCAGCAGCGAGGAAGAGGGTTTGGGATGGCAACGATGCTCTTCAAGCGAAGCTGACGAAGAACGATGAACAAAGGTGAAATCTCCTTCAAGAATCCTTGGAAAGGGTTGAGGAATCCTTGTTTGGAGAGAGAGAGGCAGTTTCTATGAGTATTTCGAGTTAGAAAGTAGGTTTAAATATGAGTTAGAGTCATTCCAAAATTCCCGTGTGATATAATCATCTTTCTCCCCCATACCTGGTATGACGATCACAATGAACAAAGGAAGAGAAAAGGGCCCGGAAAGGTTGCGTCTCACGAATGCTCGATCTCACAACACTTGATTTCACGATCACAGCCCCAAAAGGTTCAAGAGCAGCAGCGAGGAAGAGGGTTTGTGATGGCAACGATGCTCTTCAAGCAAAGGTGTTTTAGAACGATGAACAAAGGTGAAATCTCCCTCAAGAATCCTTGGAAAGGGTTGAGGAATCCATGTTTGGAGAGAGAGAGAGGCGGTTTCTAAGAGTATTTCGAGTTAGCAAATAGGTTTAGGTCGATTCTTATGGTAAAAACATGAGTTAGGGTAATTATGGGCTGATTAGAAGCCCAGAAACACGTTTTTGTTGCATGCCGATTCGCGAGGCGAGTCACTTTTCGCAAGGCGAGACAAAGAGCTGCAAGAATCTGTCTACCAGATTCGCGTGGCGAACCTATAGAAGCCGCATTTGGTCTTGACACCTGAAATAAGACTTGTAGATAATTCTCTAAGCTTTCTAACGCATCCAAGAGAGCCTCAATCGGACGTCTAGAACTCAAGATTTGGACAAAACTGTAAAATAGGTTTCTTGGACTCGAATGTATTGACCATTCCTTAAGGCCGAACTACCCCAACTATGAACTTAGGCACCAAGAGCAAAGATAGCAAGCATATATAGACATATATAATCAAGTATTAACACATAATAATCTAAGGGTGAAAATTGGGGTGCTACAATTGTCCTAGAAGTAGTTCGAAAGCTTTGCTAGGCTCTCGAACTTGGCAGCATATTCACAGACCGTCACGCTCCCTTGACGCAGCTGGTTGAATTCCATCTCTTTAGCATGTCTGGCGCTTGCAGGAAAGTACTTCTTGAAGAACTTCTGGCGAAAGAGCTCCCAAGTGACTGCTTGACCAGCGTGTTCAGCTACTTGGCGGGCTCCTCTCCACCAATACTCAGCATCACCCACCATCATGTAAGGAGCATAGGTTCCTTTTACCTCCGTCGGAACAACGCATTGCCTCGAAGATCTTATCCATCTCTTGTACCCAACGCTCAGACTTCTCTAGGTCGTACTCTCCTTTATACTAAGGTGGATTATTCTTGCAAAACTTGCTCAAACCCCGACCATCAGCGGTCGCTTGTTCGCGTAGCACAAAAGCAGGTGTCATCTCTCGCATGGCTCGTACAATGTCAGCAATACCAATGTTCCTACCAGCCATCTTGTCCTACAAGACCAACAAAATTCAGTATATACTAAAGATACGTTCACAACAAGTCCAAACAATGTTGTTATTCATTTCGGAATTCAACGGCACACAAGTCACAGAGACACACAGCACAAACAAGACAGACCAAACACAAACCCAAAAGACTTGGCCAGCTCTGATATCAAATAATGTAACACCCCACTTTAGGGGTCATATTTATTTAATACAAAACAAAGTAAAACGCGGGAAATATAAAGAGCATACCCAAAATATGAGTTTTCTTTTTTTTTTTTTTTTTCTTTCAAGGTTTGAAAAACATTTGTATTCGTATACATAAATTTATACTCATATGCCATGACAGAAAGAGCAAAAGCTTTTCATTATATAAACATAGTTTCCGATCCAACCAACTACAACTAAAAGATAATACAACGAAAAGATAAGTGAAACAATCCTAACTACAGGAGACGCAACTCCACAAAAGAAAGAGAAAGGGGTACAACATATCTATAGAGACACTGGGAGATACTAGAGACTGGCCACAACAAAACACCGCACTACTCGTCAGAGTAGTACTCCTCCTGGTCCTCCTTCTCAGACTCCTCGATAGACTCCAAAGACTGCATGTCATGTCCACTCATAATCTGCTTCAAATACCACAGTAACTCCTCATCGATCCTCAACCGCCATGCGTCCTGACTCATACCAATGGGAGCTGCTTCAGGTGCAACCTCCGGCACATACTTAGGGACCTCCTCCTCCTCTTCTTCATCCATCTCATCATCATCCGATGAGAGGCAGACAAATGGAGTGGAAAAGAACACCCTAGCACGGGCTGGTGTGTGTTGTGCAAAATATTGATGTGTGCAAGTGTACACAATCGTAACAAGTAATAAAGAGTGAGTAAAGATCATTTCCACGAGGATTTAAATGTTTTGAATGCAAATTTTAAATTTACTTTTTCTCTTTAGCTTAATAAAATAAAGATTGATTGACAACATGTAAACAAATGGAGTGATGAGGTATCAGAACAATGAGCAAGAAACTCAAGGAAGTAATAAAAGCAATAGTTGGATGTTTTAAAACAGAGATAAAAACAACTAGAATTCTAATCCTTTGTAATCTTAACTTCAGGGTAATTTATGCTTCAGGATGCTACAGCATTTAGTCCAGGAATTACGGTTTGCTTTCCAGCAGTAGAACTGAGCTCATTAAAAGCTTCTTATTCCTAAGTTCAAATTAATTTCCCTCAGCTATCAATTAAGTACGTCCAGCTACTTAAAGATATGAAGGCTATTCCTAGCTCATTCAACACAATTAATTTTCCAATTAATAGTTCTATCTTTATCTTCTAATCAAGTCCACTAACTTGGTTTTTCCAAACTTAGTTAGCTAGTAAATCAGGTCAGTTGATCAGGCTAATCTGACATTAAACATAAAATCAGAATAGAAGAAATTGAATAACATCCATAACATTGAATTACCCTTCAGTATAATTACAAATTCATAGAATCCTAGCAAAAGGAAATTAGCTCATAATGAGCTTGAAGACAAAACAAGATAAAGGAAGGGAAAAGAAAGGCATGAAGCGTAAAAAATGAAATTACAGAGGGGACAATAAAGATGACAGCTGGCTACAGTCGTACCAACCTCCGCAAAGGATGCTGACCCCTCACTATTTATAGTAGTGCTCCCCAAATAGGTTTTCCTCCTTTCTCTCTCATGCACTTTTGGGCTTTTACAAAATTCAATAATAATAAAATAATCCGTGGCCCAATTCCCAAGTACATCCAGCTGAACTCTGCATTTCTCTTTCTTCGTTTGGGTCAGCGCTGCAGGTTCTTTGCTCTGTAGTGAAGGTGTGCTGAGCTGGCAACTCTTTAGTCTTGTAGTGATTCTGGTCTCAGAAGCTGCAGCATTCGATAGCAATTCCAGATCAGCTCTTTTCAACTCACATACCTGATTTCCTGCTCAACACTTCAACATCTTTGTAGTTATCAAATTACAAAATTAATAACCTTTTCAGCATTTGAACAATTCTTTCAACTATAATTTCATCCAATCAAAACTTGACTTTAATTCTCAAAATTACTTAAAACAAGAACACTGATTTAGTTAAAAAAAAAATAGTAATAACTCTTATTTCTAAGAGTTATCACACCCCCAAACTCGAACCATTGCTTGCCCTCAAGTATTGACATTCAGCAAGCCAGAACAAAATGTGAACAACGTAAGCAAATTCCATGGCAGTCCTCAGATGCATTCAAAAACATGCTCAACACAAGATACCCTTAAATGTGCGTGTATGCTCCCTAAACCGCAACTCAGTTTCAGCAAGGGACTTCAACCAAATCACCCTTCAACCAAGTTTTAGGCGCATCTTCCAATTATCCTTTAGATTAAGGGTGATTACTTACCAGATTATCTTCCGAAGAATAGGGATTCAGCATAATCTTGGATTTGCCATAACACTCAATTCACTCTTCTTTATGTTCTGTTTTGGTGTTTCACTCGATCTTCATTCACTTGCAACTCTATAATAGGCTTGACAAATTTCTGACAATCAAAACCACAAACACCATGTGCACACAACCAGAGGACTTACTGGGTTGTAATGGGGCTTAGGTTCAAGTTTGGTACATTTCGATCCGGATCTTAATTAGGTGGAGTTCAAGGTCTTTTGTCCACATCACCCCCCTTCCCCCAAACTTGGGCATTTGCTATTACTGCCCCCATTTCTGATGACAAAGAGGGATATTCTCTGGAGTTGCTTTCTTGCCCCCATTTTTTTTTTTTTGATGAACTAACAACTCAAATTTCCACTGTTTCTTTGATTTGTTTAATCCTTCCTCCATTTGTTGCATATGTACCCCCCCAAACTTGTACCACTGGGTGTCCTCAACCATATATCATAGATTAGCTGGACAACAGTCCCCAAACTCCACCTAAAAAGGGATGACTTGGTTTTGCAGGGAAATAGGGCTTGTTATGTGGGGGAAGCCAACAAAAAGGGCTCAGGCTCAAAGGGGTGCACAAAGGGGAATAGGTCAGGGTTGGCCGTTTAAGCTGAGTAGCTAGAGCAACAAAAGTGCCTCAAGCCAATGTGTGTGCAGCAGTGATATAGGCAATCAATTACAGAATTAAGGCAAGCCCTGCAGAGGAAACACAGGAATGGAATATACAATGAATGAATCTGCTGAAGCCCAAAACCTCACAGGATTGATGTTGTAGAATTTAATCGCACACACCTCCCCAAACTTAGGTTGAAATCTAATGTAGCTCTCACCCTCTATTTCATGGATAAGGATGCATGCCACTCAGTGCCCCAATTGACTGAGGACATTGGTTGAAGTCCCGCTCGTGGATGGGGACATTGTGGTAGCAAAATATTGATGCAGGGTATCACAGTATTGGACATGCATGGTAAACACACAAAAATAACTGATCGTCATCAGATGCACATGGACAGGCAAACACAATTCAATCATGCAACAACCATTTCTTGCAAAAAGGGCCCCCACTTTCAATCATAAAACCTGTGGAAAAATAGGGGCAGACAAGTGTGTTACCCACTACACAGGCAAACAAACAAACAAAAACGAAAAACACTAAACTAAAGACTGAAAATTAAAAAGAAAGGTCATGTTCAAAAGATGTTGCAGCATGGCGCAGCAATTAGTGTGGGACTGCAGCTCAAGGCTGAGTCAGTCTGGCACTGCTTCTGGTCTTGCCTCCTTTTGTCAACTGCTACATTGTTGGCCTGCCAGTTGCTGGAATAGCTTTGGTGATCTCCACCTCATCAGTGAGGTCTTGAGTGGCAGGCCCAGTATCCCCTCTTCTCTGTCCGTGAGCTGTGGCCTTTAAACCTTCCATTTTTCTGCTAAGAGGGACATCATCCTCTGAGCTCTCTCTGTGGCTCTCCGCAGCCCTCTCTGCTTCCCTCTCTTCTCTAGTTTTTCTCATTCGAGGGGGCAGTGTGCTTGATCCTCCCTCTCTTTCGTAGGGGAGGGGAAGGGGGCGTAGTCTCAGCCAACGTCCTTTTGCCCTTGACAATGGGCGATGGTTGTGCTGGTGCTAGGTCTCTGGGAGGTGCGGGAGGCGTCCATTCAGAACTGATGTCATTGTTATTCACTGAATGCTCACTAACAGTCGGCTGCATCGGGGGATGGTCAGGCTCAGTGGCAGGTACATCAGGGTTGGTAGTGGGGATGGCAGAGTCGTTCTCCGGTATAGAAGAGGTAGCAGGCGGATGCTCCCTTGCAGGCTCAGTGGGTATTTGGTTAGAGGGAGAGTACTTAAATGGTTCAAATAGGGCTTCAGGGAATTGGGAAGGAAAGATGCCTTGTCTGAGCTTGTTAATGCCATGGGATCGTTGGATCCACAAATGCTGCTCTTTTGAAAACTCCCAGAAGAGTTGTTGTTGCCTCAAATTATGCTGCAGCATTTGGTAGCAAAGATCCAATTTTGGGTTCACCTCAGCTGGGTGATCCTACTGTCCAGAAGGAGGAACCGACCCCTGTACCTTGGATGTGGATGCGCCGAATCGCTTGATAGCTAGCCAGTCTATGGCCCCTTTGTTGTCTCTGACTTCATCCACTAGTAAGGCCTTCACTCCACATTTTTCGCACAAGGAAGTAATGAAGGAAGAGAAAAACAGCAAACCCTTCATTTTAAAGGCACAGAAAATGATTTCCCTGTCGACTAACTGGCCCACATCCACACTCTTCTTTTTCAAAATACAGTATAAGAGGACTAACCTTTCCTTATTTACTGTTTCCATGTGAGCAGTGGGTAGAATTTTGGTTCTGATAACATGGTACCAGACCTTGGCCAAGGGCGTAAGATCAGGTCTTGCTATTTTCCAGTTCTCATCATTTTGAATCCATTCCGCTCCCTCCACGGTTACCTCCCTCATCATATCATTCAGCTCGGCTTCTTCCGCATTCTTCAACAAGTCGAGGTATTCATCTTGAACATCCCGTAAACCCCACTTTCTGTTCAGGTTAGGTGCAGAGAAAGAGACTTTACAACTTCTCACTATCACATACTTCTGTTGGGGTGAAGTGAGATTCGTATAAAACTCTAACAAAAGGGAGGATGGGGTCTCTTGGATGAGCAGCGAACTTTTTCCAGTTGTGGTAGTCGATGAGCTCAGCGACCTCTTCGGTTAACCCATAGTGTGGGGAGTCTAAGAGGAAGAAACCCTTTTCCAGATGAACATTCCGTCGCTTCACCTCTTTTTCATACTTCAGCCGGCCTTCCTCATCCACGAACCGTGTATCAGCCTCCTCACCAGAAGAGGAGGAGAGGGGGGTAACCGGTCGCTTGGACGATTCCGCTCGGGTTTTGCCCATGGTAGTGGATGTGACAGAAAGAGGGTTGAGTAGATGGTGACAGATAGAGATGGTTGAGACAGACAGGGAGAGTTAGTTTTTGTTTTCTTTTGCGTGGGATTAGGGTGGAGGACAGTACTTTAATAGGCTGAGGAGGAAATGAAGGATGAATAAGAGAGGTGGAGAGAGTGGTGGCATTAGGTGCGTGGCTGCGGACCGGTCACATTCCCCATTTTTTTTTTTTTTTTTGAAGAAATTTTAGAACTAAACAAGCAAATGGACAAAAGTCTGGGCTGCCTCCCAGTAGCGCTTGGTTTACTGTCCTTCAGTCTGACTCCACACTGGTGGTTAAGGATCTGTGGGATGAATGGTGACCTTGTTCCTTTCATAAGGCTCACCCCAGTATTGTTTCACCCTCTGGCCATTCAACTTGAACTCCCTTCCAGACTCTTCATCCAGCAAATCCACAGCTCCGTGAGGATAAACCTTGATCAACTTGAAAGGTCCAAACCACCTCGATTTTAACTTCCCAGGGAATAGTTTTAATCTAGAATTGAACAGGAGCACTTTCATTCCTTCAATCAGTTCCCTGGGCTAGATTTTCTTATCGTGCCAGGCCTTTACTTTGCTCTTGTATGCTACTGCAGTTTCATAAGCAGACAACCTGAACTCTTCAAGCTCATTTAGCTGCAACAGTCTTGCTTCCCCAGCCGCTTGTGCATCAAAATTTAACTTCTTCATGGCCCAGAATGCCTTATGTTTCAACTCGATGGGCAGATGACAAGCCTTGCCGTAAACCATTCTGTAGGGTGACATGACAATAGGGGTCTTGAAAGCCGTTCTGTAGGCTCAGAGGGCATCATCTAAGTGCAAAGACCAGTCCTTTCTTGTGGGATTCACCATTTTTTCAAGTATCCTTTTTAGCTCCTTGTTGGAGACTTCAGCTTGACCGCTTGTCTGAGGGTGATACGCAGTGGCCACCTTGTGTTTCACTCCATATTTTGCTACCAAATTCGCGAACAGTTTGTTGCAAAAATGGGAGCCCTCATCACTGATTATAGCTCGCGAGGTGCCAAACCTGGTAAAGATACTCCTGTGCAGAAATTTGGTGACTGCTCTGGCATCGTTGGATGGCAAGGCTGTTGCTTCCACCCATTTGGATACATAATCAACTGCTACCAGGATGTAGGCATTTCCATATGAAACCGGGAATGGCCCCATGAAGTCTATCCCCCACACATCAAATAATTCAATCGCCAAAATAGTGTTGAGTGGCATTTCTTATTTATTGGAAATATTCCTCACCCTCTGACATCTATCACAGCTCTTGGCAAAGACTTGGGCATCTCGAAACAGAGTGGGCCAGAAGTACCCGGATTGTAGGACTTTAGCAGCGGTTCCTTTTCCACCAAAGTTACCTCCGTATGGGGCTGCATGGCAATCATTGAGAATATTATGCATTTCTTCCTCAGCAACACATCTCCTCATAATCTGGTCTTGGCATTTTTTATACAGAAAAGGTTCATCCCAGTAGAAATGTTTGATGTGATGGAAAAATCTTCTTTGCTGCTGAGCATTCATTTCCACAGGGATGACCTTACTGACCAAGAAATTTACAATGTCAGCGTACCAGGGTGCTGCAGCATTTTCAATCAGTAAAAGGTGTTCATCAGGAAAATTGTCTTTGATTTCTCCTTGAAGCTTGGTTTCTCCTTCTTCAACAATTCTGGAAAGATGATCAGCTACCTGATTTTCAATACCCTTCTTGTCTTTGATCTCCAAATCAAACTCTTGAAGTAAAAGCACCCATCTGATAAGCCTTGGCTTTGCATCCTTCTTGTCAATGAGATACTTGATAGCTGCATGATCTGTGTATACCACCACCTTGGTGCCCACCAAATAGGGTCTGAATTTGTCAAAAGCAAATACAACTGCTAGCAACTCTTTTTCTGTAGTGGTGTAGTGGATCTGGGCATCAATGAGGGTTTTACTAGCATAATAAATAGTATGGAAAACTTTGTTATGCCTTTGGCCTAGCACAGTTCCCACTGCAAAATCACTTGAATCACATATCAACTCAAACGGTTGTCCCAGTCTGGAGCCACTATTAGAGGGGCAATGATCAACGCTCGCTTCAGAATTTCAAAAGCTGCTAAGCATTCATCTGTGAAGTCAAATACGCTATCCTGTTCCAGCAACTTGCACAATGGTTTGGATATTTTAGAGAAGTCCTTGATGAATCGCCTATAGAAGCCAGCATGTCCTAAGAAACTTCTGATGCCTTTAATAGAATTGGGTGGAGGGAGTTTGTCAATCACATCAATTTTAGCTTTGTCCACCTCTAAGCCTCTCTTTGACACTTTGTGGCCTAACACAATACCCTCCTTATCCATGAAGTGACACTTCTTCCAATTTAGAACTAAATTGGTCTCTTCACATCTGTCCAACACTTGCTCTAAATTGGCCAAGCATCCCATGAATGAGTCTCCAAACACTGAGAAATCATCCATAAAAATTTCCATAGTCTGCTCAATAAAATCAGAAAAAATGGCCATCATGCGCCTTTGAAAGGTTGCTGGAGCATTGCAGAGCCCAAAAGGCATCCTTCTGAAAGCAAATGTTCCATATGGGCAAGTGAATGTGGTCTTCTGCTGATCTTCGGGTGCCACTGCTATCTGATTGTAACCTAAATAGCCATCTAGGAAACAGTAAAATTCTCTCCCAGACAACCTATCCAGCATCTGATCTAAGTATGGTAAAGGAAAATGGTCTTTTCTTGTTGCCTTGTTCAATTTTCTGTAGTCCATACATATCCTCCACCCTGTTACTGTCCGTGTAGGAATCAGCTCATTCTTCTCATTTTTTACCACAGTGACTCCTCCTTTATTTGGAACACATTGCATAGGACTTACCCACATGCTATCAGAAATAGGGTAAATAATTCCTGCATCTAGCCATTTGATTATCTCTTTCTTCACCACTTCTTTCATTATCGGGTTCAGTCTTCTCTGGCCTTCAATACTGTTTCTAGCATCCTCCTCTAATAAGATTCTGTGCATGCAAAAGCTAGGACTGATTCCTCTAATATCTGCCATTTGCCATCCTATAGCTTTCTTGTGCCTTTTTAAAACTGAAATGAGATGACCCTCTTGCTCGGAGCTTAAGAAAAAAGAGATGATGATAGGAAGAGTTTCTTGTTCTCCAAGATAGGCATACTTCAGATGCGAAGGTAGTGGCTTCAATTCAAGGATGGGAGGTCTTTCAATAGAGGGAACATTCTATTTGAAGGTGTCTGCCGATACATCTAAAGATTCATATTTTCTACTCCAAAATCTGTGTGGCAAATTCCCATCTACTCGAAGCTTCAACTCTTCATTTCCCAAATCTGCTTCCTCATTCCATTCCAATTCCTGCCCTGAGACTACCATGTGCTCTTGCACCAGAGATTCAATATTGGTGAGAACGGAACATCTTTCCATTTCCTCATCAGGGTAGTGTAATGCATTAAAAACATTGAAAGTCATTTGCTGATCATTCACCCTCATAGTGAGTTCTCCTTTTTGCACATCTATCAGTGTTCTCCCGGTTGCAAGGAAAGGTCTCCCAAGGATAATTGGGACTTCCTTGTCAGCCTCAAAGTCAAGGATAATGAAATCAACTGGAAATACAAATCTGTCCACCTTGATTAGAACATCCTCTATTTTTCCTTCTGGGTAAGCAATAGACCTGTCTGCAAGCTGCAAGGTAACCGTGGTAGGTCTGGCTTCACCAATCTTCAATTGGTTGAAAATGGACATAGGCATCAAATTAATGCTAGCCCCAAGATCACACAGCGCTTTTCCACAATAAGTATTCCCTACAGAACAAGGAATCGTGAAACTGCCCGGATCTTTCGTTTTCTGGGGAACCTTGTTCTGCAATAGCTGGCTGCATTCCTTTGTCATTGCTACTGTCTCAAATTCCCCCAATCTCTTTCTTTTTGTTAGGATATCCTTCATGAATTTGGTGTAATTGGGCATCTGCTGCAGGGCTACAACCAAAAGTATATTTATATGTAATTGCTTTAAGATTTCTAGAAACTTACTAAATTGCTTTTCTTGGGCTGCCTTCCTCAACCTTTGTGGAAATGGAGGAAGTGGTATCTCTGGAGTCAATTTATTCTCTTTCTGCTTAGGGATAATCTGCGTTTCATCTTCAGTTATTGGGATTACCTCAGGATTTTTCTTTCTTGTCTCAGCGGTCTCAGTTTTCTTTGTTGCTGGCTGCTTACATGCTATAGCATCTGGCAGCTCCTTACCACTTCTCAAATTTATGACCTTAATATGCTCTTGGCCTACTTCAGTGGACGAAGATGGGGTCTCTGTAGTTGTAGGAAGGGTACACGCTGGCCTATTAGTGAGTGCAGTGGCCAACTGACCCACTTGATTTTCCAGATTCCTCATAGCTGCTCCTTGGTTCTGAATTTGCGCCTTAGTTTCAGTCATAAAGGCCTTCAAAATGGCTTTAAGGGAAGGTTCTTTAATAGGGACTTGAGTGTGCTGCTGAGTGCCCTGCCCTTGGTATTGATTCTGCTGTGGAACTTGGCCAGAAGGTGGATTCAGAATGTTATTATGATTGTTGTAACTGAAATTTGGGTGAGGATGCCTATATCCAGGGGTAAAATTGTTGGAATATCGACTTCCCCTATTTCCCACATAATTTACTGAAACTGGGTTGTGGGGACATTCTTCAAATAAATGCTTTTCACCGCAGAATACACATGCCACTGTCTCTACTGCGGCCACTGGTTCAGTCATGCCAGGTTCTTGGCTTGCATTTGCAGTAGTCAGGTTCTTCAACATATTTGTAATCGTAGCTAACTGAGCAGACATCGCAGTTAGTTCCTTAACTTCATGCATACCAGCTGCAGTTTTGGAAGAATTAGTCCTCACCGTAGGCCACTGATAGCTATTAGCAACTATGCTTTCAATTAGCTCAAATGCTTCATTGTAAGATTTAGTCAACAGGGCACCTCCTGATGAAGCGTCTAACATTAGTTTTGAAGGAGGTGCCAACCCATTGTAAAATGTCTCCAACTGAATGCAAGCTGGTATTCCATGGTGTGGGCATTTTCTTAGCAGACCTTTGAATCTCTCCCAAGTGTCATATAAAGTTTCATCGTCAGTTTGCCTGTATGTAGTGATATCCCCCCGCATATTTGCATTCTTGATGGGAGGAAAGTACTTAATCAAAAACTTCTCAGCTAGGGCATTCCACGAAGTAATGGAATTGGGTTCCAACGAATCCAACCAAGTCTTAGCTCTATCCCTAAGAGAGTAAGGGAAGAGCCTCAACTTGAATGAATCCTCTGTCACTCCAGGGGTCCTGAAATTGCTAGCCACTTCCAGAAACTGCCTCAGATGTAAATGAGGGTCTTCAGTAGGTGCTCCACTGAACTGCCCAACAGTTTGGAGCATTTGAAACATCATGGGTTTAAATTCAAACTACTGAGTGGTGATTTCTGGCCTCACTATGCTAGTGTTCATCGTCTGAGGATCAAACACAGCATAGCCCCTGATGGGCCTATCCCTGTCATTAGCCATTTCAATCATTCTAGGTTGCTCATCCTCATTTGCTAGAATATGAGCCATGAAGCCTAAGTCAGAGTGTTGATCTCGAGCTCTTTGTTCTTTAGTTCTCTTCCTTAGCCTCTTAGCTGTCTTCTCTATCTCAAGGTCAATTTGGAACTCAGGTGTACCTTTGCTACGCATACAGATTTAGTACCTGTTGCTGAGCAAAGCACACAACACTTTTCAGCACTAGCTAAATAGAAAAGTAAACTCAGAATTTAAATATTCAACACCATTGTCAATCCCCGGCAACGGCGCCAAAAACTTGTTATGCAAAATATTGATGTGTGCAAGTGTACACAATCGTAACAAGTAATAAAGCGTGAGTAAAGATCGTTTCCTCGAGGATTTAAATGTTTTGAATACAAATTTTAAATTTACTTTTTCTCTTTGGCTTAATAAAATAAAGATTGATTGACAACATGTAAATAAATGGAGTGATGAGGTATCAGAACAATAAGTAAGACACGCAAGGAAGTAATAAAAGCAACAATTGGATGTTTTAAAATAGAGATAAAAACAGCTAGAATTCTAATCCTCTGTAATCTTAACTTCAAGGTAATTTATGCTTCAGGATGCTATAGCATTTAGTCCAGGAATTACGGTTTGCTTTCCAGCAGTAGAACTGAGTTCATTAAAAGCTTCTTATTCCTAAGTTCAAATTAATTTCCCTCAACTATCAATTAAGTACGTCCAGCTACTTAAAGATATGAAGGTTATTCCTAGCTCATTCAACACAATTAATTTTCCAATTAATAGTTCTATCTTTATCTTCTAATCAAGTCCACTAACTTGGTTTTTCCAAACTTAGTTAGCTAGTAAATTAGGTCAGTTGATCAGGCTAATCTGACATTAAACATAAAATCAGAATAGAAGAAATTGAATAACATCCATAACATTGAATTACCCTTCAGTATAATTATAAATTCATAGAATCCTAGCAAAAGGAAATTAGCTCATAATGAGCTTGAAGACAAAACAAGCTAAAGGAAGGGAAAAGAAAGGCATAAAGCGTAAAAAAAATGAAATTACAGAGGGGACAATAGAGATGACGGCTGGCTGCAATCGTACCAACCTCCCTAAAGGATGCTGACTCCTCACTATTTATAGTAGTGCTCCCCAAATAGGTTTTCCTCCTTTCTCTCTCATGCACTTTTGGGCTTTTACAAAATTCAATAATAACAAAATAATCCTTGGCCCAATTCCCAAGTACATCCAGTTGAACTCTGCATTTCTCTTTCTTCGTTAGGGTCAACGCTGTAGGTTCTTTGCTCTGTAGTGAAGGTGTGCTGAGCTGGCAACTCTTTAGTCTTGTAGTAATTTTGGTCTCA
This sequence comes from Ammopiptanthus mongolicus, assembly GCA_039655645.1. Classification (NCBI taxonomy): domain Eukaryota; kingdom Viridiplantae; phylum Streptophyta; class Magnoliopsida; order Fabales; family Fabaceae; genus Ammopiptanthus; species Ammopiptanthus mongolicus. The sequence continues at coordinate 35,869,808 of CM077349.1, read as the reverse complement.
GAAGGTGTGGCATTCCATAGCAATTCCAGATCAGCTCTTTTCAACTCACATACCTGATTTCCTGCTCAACACTTCAACATCTTCGTAGTTATCAAATTACAAAATTAATAACCTTTTCAGCATTTGAACAATTCTTTCAACTATGATTTCATCCAATCAAAACTTGACTTTAATTCTCAAAATTACTTAAAACAAGAACACTGATTTAGTTAAAAAAAATAGTAATAACTTTTATTTCTAAGAGTTATCAGTGTGCTCTTACGAGCAGTCACCCTCATGTTAGCCCGTCAACGAGGAACATGGGGTATAACTCGGAAGCCACGAAGGCAGGTCCCAGGAGTGGGACCGGAGAATATATGGACATGTAGAAGATGGTTGTAAGGCGGAAGTAGGCAGTGCTCAATATGGTGGTGGAAGAGAGGAAGGGTCCATGTAGACATCTCTAGGTTCCACTAGATGTGATGCAGGCTGGATTCCCGTCACATGGCATCACACGAGGTTGGTCAGCAGGTGGTGGTGGTGGCTGGGTCACTCCAGAACTGCCCCTCCGCTGATGCGTAGTGTGCACACGCGCTCCATCAGGGACATCATCAAGTAGGGTGACTCCCTCCAGCTGGTATGGCTCACAGCTCCTGTATATGTGCGACACCCATCAGGGTGAATCGTCCACACTTCCTCCTCGTCGTGAAGTACAAGGTCCATGATCAAAAGAGAAGATGGGTCGTTCGCCATGACTACTTGCGTGAAAAAGACGGAACGCACAAGTAGCGTAATAGTAAAAGTAATGAGGTGAGATCCCGCACATCGCACAACCAGAATAGCAATGATAAAAGCCATACACATAACCAATAACATATAGTACAGAGGCATCCACAGTACAATAATTCAACTTATAACATCATAGTCAATGTATCAATTAACAACAATATGGATCATTCATCATCTCAAGTATGCAATGACATAATATGCAACACGAGTAACTCCATGGAGCTAAACATAATTGGAGTGAGAGTGATTGGGAGAATATTGTCTGCGTTATCTCAGCCCCATAAGTGCTTTCTCAACAAGATCGCGAATTCGCTACCATGTCTCACGCCAGACGTTCTTTACCCAAATCATGATTTGTCCGGCGTCCAGTCTGGACGTCAGTGTTTTTCGACAAGTACCCATGACACAGAGGCGCTACTCTCTGGGCACATGTGGTCATCCCAACCCCAACGTCCTCAAGATCTCCAAGATCGTCACCTCCAACAATCGCACCAACACAAAGGTATAAGCTCAACTCCCGGGCATAACATCCAACTCGTGCACAGATGCGTATGCATGTCAAAACAATAGCGACAATAGTAATAACATCATTACTGTAACACAATGTTTATCCTCTTGATATACCACAGGGTACCCCCACGAGACCCACTTTCACACGACTTGCCATCAGTCGCCTGTTCTTGGTTCCGCTCCTTGTGTCTTGGTACCACTTCATTGTTTTTGGGAAAACGATGCTCAAGTTTTATGATATATTATTCCATGTGCTAAGTGTATTATGAAATTTAGAATCTATAGGATTATTTCATCATATCTTCTCACTTATCTATCAAATGAGTTATTACTTATTTTGTATAAATAATTCTTGGTGATTAAGCATTATGGATTCCCTAGATGACCTAAATAATCAAAGGGTGTGGGACATGGTTTTCCATGACCCCAAGTTATTGGTACATATATTTTATTTATTCTATGAGAGTTCATTATGGAAAATCGTTTAGTTTCCTTGGAGGTAAAGTAGTTCATGAAATCCTCTTAATCAAAGATAGTTTGGAAACTATATCCATATGTAGATAAGGTATCTAAAACCCTAAGATACATAGTATCTTGTCTTTTATTAATTTATCTCAAAAATCCCTTTTAAAATAATTCCTATTTATTTTACTTCGCATAAAAAGGAAAATATATCTTACTATAAGTCCCCTTTGTTAATTCAAATGAAAACTATATCCCATTTACTTTGTAAGATTCAATATTAGTAATAGTAGTGTAAAAGACTCATTGTTTTTAAAGAATACTTACATGAATTCTCATTTCTTTTAAAATAGGTTTACTAACCATAACCTTTGAAAAACCACATGGACTATCTAGAAAACTCTTTGTTCTTGAAAACCTTTTCCTTAAAAACATGTTAGAATAGGTGAATGGTCACCGTTAAGTTTTTCTACTCTTAGAATATTTTCCATTTAACTCAAAATACTCATTTTTCCAACACTTAGTCCTTTGGAACCAAAACTCGATTTTTTTATAAAACCTTTGTAATTTCTATTCCTTATATACCTTATTATGAACACATTAAACACCTTAACATTAACATTTTAAGTTCCTAACCCTATTTATCATGGTATGGCCGAATGTCCCTACGACGACCCCACGTACATGAAGTCACCCCATTAGCCTTAGAACCCACTTACAGTACTAACTATAACTTAACGATGGGATTACGTGCTTATTAAAACAGACGAGACAAAGCGGTAAAACATACAACATAAGCACGTATTTAAAGCAGTTATCAGAGTAACGCAACAGGTAAAGTAAAACATATATGCACGCAGTACTGTAGCATACGTGGTTGACCCATTAGTAGGGCTACTGTACTACACACATAAAACAGTAGAACAGTAAACTGAAAAGTAAACATATACATTAGGACCTCCAAAAAGAAACTCTCAAAACACGCTAACCAGCACTCCCTAGCCCGCTCTCAAAAGTACATCAAGTCTCTCCACACAGTCCTGGAGACGCACCGGCTGACTCCCACCATCTGTGGTGAGGATGGTATGCCTATAAACCTGCATAGGCTCGTACTCGGATGAGGAACTCGACACTACGATCCTACGTCTCTGGGTTGCCCTCAGATACCGATTCGTACGCCTACGCTGACCTCTGTAGACGAAGCCTCTCCTGATAGATACTGTCGAGGACTGGGGTGCCACCCACAAGTAGTCTCGCTCTTTATGCCTCGGAGGACGCCACATCCGAGGGAAGGGAAGGAACTAATACACGCGGTAGGGTCCAATGATGTCCAGTACGGTGGTGTACCATTCCGGAAGATCAAGCTGGCAGGTCCTATATATATTGCCAAAAAGGTCGAGGGGTCCACCCGCCATCCCCTCTCGTCATGATAAACGATCTCAATATCCCCCAGCACCGGCATTCGCGGTGCCCCCGTGATAAATGGGTGAAGCCTCGGGTCCATCCTATGGCTTGGCTAGCTCGTCGTCTGCTCGCGAATCGAACATACACATACAGAGAAAAGATAGGGAGATAAGATATACAGCAAATCAAATATAGGGATGACGCATGCAAAGTATATAGCAAACACAACCATCTCTCAATGTCTCGACACCACAGTCGTTCCCTAGCTAGATGTGACACATACTCTTTCTATGCATACCGACCAGTACTATACACCCTACTAAGGGCAACATCTCGTCCGCTTAACAGATCACAAGTTGGTTTGTTCTGGTAATCCGTTCCACTCGCCGTGACACATAAGAGTGCATCCCGGCTCAACTATCCCCTACAGAGAGGGTTATCTGGGCCTCCTCGGAAGATCCACCTGCAATTGAAAAGACTCAGGGTCCAGTTGGGATAGTAGGACGTGCCTAGGACTGCCATGACACGATAGGAGCTACCATACCAGTCTCATGTGGGTACACCTATGTCCAGTATATCCCCAAGATTAGACAGACCTATCCTTCCGTTTTTTGAACCCGCACTCGGTGCACCAACCTCGTATGCCTCACAACATACGGCTCGCCACTTTGCATCATATGTATATGCTATGCATGTCATCCATCTCTCTTGAGCTGATATAGCAACACATGCAACTTGCTCTTAGTAACACGAGCTCCCAGCTCCAATTGTAACCATATGAGCTCCAAGCTCCACTTTAACCATATGAGCTTCAAGCTCCACTTGTAACCATCTGAGCTCCAAGCTCCCATCGTAAACTTACAAGCTCCAAGCTCCAACTACAATCTCGAATCTCAACTATCAGCTCAAACGTCCACCACGGGGTTAAAGCCCTAATCATACTAAAACTTTAAGTCTCATGCATACACGCATTTCAAGATACCTACAACAGTTCATCATTATCAGCATGCTCAATAAAGCAGCAGACATCTCATATGTCATCATGCCATCATATCATGCAGATATATCACCAACCACAGTTAGCAGATACGCAGATACTCACAGAGCAACAAACATACATCACGCTAATCAACACAAGTTTGCTAACCTAGGGTATCAACACAACGGTGCTAGCTCGAAGTAGGCTAAACCAAGGGTTTAGGTACTTCGTCAAGGCTCAACCTCACGTAGGGTTTAGGGTTCCCCTACACAACACTAAACATACAACAGAGCTATATAAATTACTCTTGCCTCCCCGACGTGTGTAACTCTTTCTCCCCACCTGAGCAGTTGTGGCACGAACACCTATGCGATCACGAACACGACGATCATGCTCTCCCCTTCCTCTTCAGGCTCGCGACCCGTCACTAAGAACAGCCCAAGAATAGCTGTGACCTCGACTACGCCAACACGCAAAATTACGAGCACGAACTTTGCCCTAATCACGAGCTCAACACGTAGACATTAGTGTTAGCCCTATGGCAAGTTCACAGATCAAAGGAGAAAAGGTTGAAACTCGAAGGACTCGAAGAACACGTAGAACACATCTTAGGGATTCGAGTTTACCATTGGAGAATCAAGAAATCGATTGGTCGAAAGTGAAGATTTTGAGGTCATGATCTCAACGGTGTTGTCAGAATCGCGTTCCGACACTCCAATCTTCCTCAACCTTGAGCTTTCTCTCACCACCTTCAAACTCTCTCTCTTTCTAATTGCAGAGAACTCTCCAACACTTCAAATTTTCGTGCAACAAATGAGGAAGAGAAAGGAAACAACAAAACTTGTTTTGCTGTCGACGCTTAAGCATGGAACATCTGAATACTTGAGCGTTCCCACACTCTAGCGTGGGCTCTCTCCACGCTTGAGCATGGAACCTCGTCCACTCCGCCTTCTCCCTGGCCTGACACGTGTCTCACACGCATCCAAACTGAGAACAGCAAGCACAACACACTCAGCACGCTAAAGCATGCACGCTCTCCCACGCCTAAGCGTTGCAACGCTTGAGCGTGGAGACCTGCCACGCTTGAGCGTCCAACTCAGCGGGGAAAGGACTTCCATCCTTCTGACTTCCCCAGTTTCTTGTGTTACACATTAAGTACTTCTAACAGGATTCAAGCCTATTCCCAAACTTCCAACTAGGTGTCAAACAAGCATGTAAACATTTACACAACCACACAAACACCCAATCAAGGTTATCCACCTCAATTAGGGTTACAAAAGATGGGATATTACAGCCCCCATGCAAGTAAGGTAGGTCTTCTTATTTTGTTTTGCCTTCTTGGAACAATTTAAGTCCGTTAACTCATTACTTGAGCATAGAAGCTTTGGCTTCCCATTGAAACAAAGTAAGGCCGAACCATACATGTACATTTTCAACAAGATATATGCCATCTAACACAGCCAATAGCTAGAAAATCATTCTAACACATAAGCACTTCATCAAGGCATTTTAGAACATAAACAAGTTCATCATTCAAAAATCCTATCCTTAGATCTTAAATCTAAGAATAGATTTTCACCATGCCAAAATGATTTTCATCACTAACACAAACACAATGATCACACCAACACCATAATATACAAACCATCACAACAAAGTAAATAACTTTTCTAAAAACCCTAGATCTAGGGTTTTCCTTCAACAAACTAGGAGGCCTTTATCACCACCATTAAGGTGTGATATGGTTCACTCCCCCATTACCTCTTGAAGTTCCTTTGAAGAGAATGGATGAAAGTTTGGTATCCCAAAAAGAAGCTAGAAACTGTGGCCTATAGAAAAAGAAACAAGGCCAAGAAGTTTGATTTCTCATCAACATGATCAATGTAGAACAAAGATACTTTAAAGAGTAAGAATGTAGAAGGAACAAAGTCATAAATTTACTCTTGAAAAAAGGTATAAGACAACTTCAATTCAAGAAGCTTGAAGATCCTTGGTTAACTTGATGAAAACAACTTCAAATGAAGAAATTCAAAAGATGAAAGTTGTTTAGATGATTGAGATGAACAAGTAAATGAAGTTAGAATGATAAAATAAAATGAGCAAGATCACTCACCAAGGATGGCCGAATGGAAGAGGAGAAGAAAGAGAAGAGAGAAACTTGGAGCTTTAGGTTTTTGGGTGAGAAGTTGGAAATGAATGGAATAGTAAATTTTGAGTGTTTTTACCCCTGAATGGCCGAATATTTTCTCCCTCTTGGACTCCAAATTTTCATTCAGACTTGCTCATAGAATGGTGTAAGACAATGGAGGGTTATGATGTAAAGAGGTGGTGTGTTGTTGCTTGGAGAAAGTTTAAGGACAAGATTAACCATTTAAGGTTAGATTAACATTTTTGCATTTAAGGTTTATGACTCAGCATCATCTTTAAACAAGTAAAAGGGAAATTTTGTCTCTTCCCAATGTATGATGGTCGAATGGACCTTAATGTAACTAGGGTAGTTACATTTTTCAATTTGGTTAGGAATTAGGTGTTTAGGATTTTTACCAAAAATTGATAATCGATTTTTACTACTTTTGGTAAATTTTGGAATTTCATGGAAACAAGTTCTCTTCAATAGAAATAATTAAGAAGGTAATGAAAAATGTAATTCAATATTACATCTTACTTCATTTCCCGATTCCCGACCTCCGACATGCGAAACGAGAAATTATCTGATATTGGTTAAAATAGAACTTTTACTGGTTCCATGTCAACACGACAAAAGGAAAAATTTTAACCACGACCAACATAGATTTCATATCAACAGAGAAATAATTCATACACTTCTTAAAGTCGTACATTATTCATAAAGATAGAAATCACATTAAGGTGATTACAAATAGATACAGAAAACAGGGGTGTTACAAACACCACCTCCACTCATCTCAACCCTCAATTCCCTCACACTCATGTTCATGAGATATTTTTCTCTCCATCCTCATCTTACTCCAAGCCTAACATAGAGAGAGTAGGAGACCAATAGTTCATTTTCTCTCTTCTCTCACTTCACCCTTCATCTTCTCCAAAGGTAAGAACCCTAAAATACTCTCTTCTTCTCCCTTCCATGAGCCATTCGACCAACACATGGCCATGCTCATTTCTTGTTCTTTTCAAAAACTAACACCATATCTCTAATCGTCTCTTCATGTTCTACCTCTTTAGTGAAGAAGATTTCTTCATTGGGAAAACTTGAAAACTCAAGAGTCAAGAACACCCTTCATCTTCAAGTTGAACTTCTTTGGGTGAGCATTCTAATCTCTCCTTCCTTTCACTTTCCTCTTTCAAAAACATGAACACCCTTCTTGTGTTGATGACATTTTCGAAAATAGCTTCTTGATGGATTGGTGTTCTTTTGCTAGGAAGCAAGCTTGTGAGCCTTGAAATCTCTACCTCTTTCAAAAGATCATTTTCATGAGTCACCGAAGGTAATGGTAAGTAAACCTTCATCTCACCTCCTTGGTGGATGAAAATGGCTTTAAGTGGTTGAAAACCATATTTTTTGTAAATGGGTTCTTCATCTTGCTGTGGCTGTGTTCTTGGTGATTTGGTTGTAATAATCTAGCTTATATGCTTTATATGGTTACCTTGTTGCTTTCATGATGAAAAATGGTTTTGGATGATGGAAACTCCTAGCTTTGACCTTGGCAAAAGTAGGATATTTTGATGAAATGCTCAGGAATATGATGCTTATGTTGTTGTTCATCTCATTTTGATGTTTATCATACTTGCTTTGAGGTGAGTTATTGAAGTGAAACTTCACCCTTCTGCTAAGTATGCTACACGCCTAAATGAGTGTGAAAGGGAGAAAAATACAACTTTGAAAACTAATGTGTTATTCATGAATCCATGAATGATCCATAGATCATATGTTTTAAGAAAGACTTGTTTTGTTTTGAACTTGCAACACAAATGAATATTAGGTTTTCATGAGTTTTGAACTAAAAACATGTTTTGATCTTCATAGATGTTTTTGAAATGAACCAAATATGTTTTAAAAATCAAAGAAGATTTAGTGGGAAGAATAGAGAGGTGATCACTGCCTGCCCCTTATGGGTGTCACGACTGTGATACCCAATAAATATAGAAACAGAAACGATCATGGCCTGCCCGTAATGAGGGTCACGGTCGTGATCTCTTATAAATGCTAGGTCAGAAATGATCACGGCCTAGCCATGATGGGGTTCACGATCGTGATCCCCTTGGAAATTAGGAACAGAGCCTATCATGGCATGGCCGAGATGGTGGCCACGGCCGTGACAGGCATGGAGTGTTATACACACTTTTTTCCTTCTCTCATTGTTCTAAACTTGCATCTTAAAAAGGAAAGTGCTTTTGAAACTTATGCTTAATGCATTATGGCTTCAAAATGTTTTCAAACTAAAATGAATTGGGATGTGAAAACACGATTTAGACTTGGATGGAACCTCTAAGAGGTTGCTCGTACTGTCTCCGTATTATCCATTCATTGGTTGACTTGTGTTCACTATCACTCAATCATTTTGAGGATTTGAGTTATGACAAAGGACTTTATACCTTTAGAACTCCTTATGTCCTTCAAATAATATCTTCCAAGTATAAGGAAATATGGTAGCAATATACCTCAATTGCAATTTTTTTTAAAGAGAAAGGAATTTCCTTCTAACCTTAAATGAGAACTAAAGAATTATTAAGTGTGTCATGTAGTGGAACAAGACTTCATTTCATACCCTTAGCGACTTAGTATGTAACACCCCCTCGGTGTCACATTTCATATCCCAAATTTTCTTTTTCAGTTAATTAAAACTTTTTCGAAAATTAGTCAATAGAATAGTTGCAAAAATCTGATACAAAAAGACAACTTTAACAACCAGATGAAAACAAATTGAAGCTCATCATCTATAAAAGTAATTCAACTTCGTCATAAGGCGTACATTTTTCAATCTTTTAATACACGACATACTTAGTCATAGTCGAAAGACCTGACTTAAACATAAAAAATCCTAAGAGCTGGTCTGATAAAAACAACTCTAAGGACAAGAGAGCATACTACCTAGCATACATCATACAAATGAGACTGGGCCTCGTCGTCAACAGTCCACGCATCTTCGTCGTCGACATCAAGAAAACTCAAGCTACAGGGTCCCAATATGACCCAGAGGACCGTTGGGAAGCATCTGTACACGTATCCAAAAACACAACAAGGTGTCCAACATGTATAGGCAAGGGTGAGATACTCATTCACAAGTTTATCGTAATAGCCACACAAGTAAAACAAAATCCAAATAATACATCGATATACAACGCAGTCATGCTATAGACTATCAACATAATATCACAACAAGATAATCTCACCCTGTGGGATCACACCCATGCATCAAGATAAGTTAAAAGAATGCATGACACTTCAATCAACTTTCTAGTTCATGTTTTCATCGAGCGATACGCCGTGAATACTCCCATAAAAAAATTGTTCTCATGAGTCGGCCTCTCAATTTAGGTCCGAACTCCAATTGTTCAAGGGTATCACGTCTCAACCATATCATGAATAGTCCAGTCTCTGATCGAGTTCATTCGTGTTTGGCAGCCGATTACCACGACACGGGGTCGCGATGCCTCGGCCTCTTGTGGAGTCTCGAACACAAGATGCCCCTATAGACCTAGTGGTCTTAACTGGATCATATTCTCAACCACTTGGATTGTTGCTCGTTTCCATGGCACGTCAGCCGACTCATGTATGTAACACATGGTTTTCTATTTTCTTTTTCGTTCGTTCATTCTTGTCAAGGCACCTAGCCCATGACTCTTTTTAAAGGACATTTAGCCCGTTCATTCAAACACAAGACACGTAGTCCAAGTTCTCAATCCATGAAGCACTAGGCCGACATCGCGGACACTAGACTCGCATACAGGACACTAGGTCAGTTCATTCCAAAAACACAGGACATGTAGTCCGGGTACTCAATTCACAGAACTCTAGCCCGACATCTCGGTCACTAGGTTCATGTGCTTCACAACGTGAAGGGGGTAATCACCATTTTCATCAAAGTTTCGTTTTCGTTGATCAAAACTTAATAGCAAAACTCAAAAATCTCTTTGGTATAGACCAAAAATCATTTTCTCTCTAAAGTTATTTCCACAAAATCTTTTCTTTACAAAGCTATTTCTAAAAGCTTAAATCCTCAAAATTCATTTTCAAAAGGATTTTGACTTAAAAAGCCTTTTCTAAAGGTTTCATCATTTGAAACATTTTTCTAAAGTTTTTCATTGGAGCAAACTTTTTTGAAAGAGACTTTTTCTTTTTGAAAGGTCAAATACTTTGAGAAGGTTCTTCCTGTGACAAAACTAAAATATTTTTCGAGGCTTTCTTTTTGTAAAACATGTTTAGAAAATAATGATAAAACAACTTTTCACTATTTCCCTCACTAAATCTCAACTTCTTAAGTCTTATCCAAAATTCCTTTTGAGTTCTTAACTTAATGGCTTTTTAGTGAAATTGGTCATTATACCATTTAACTTCAAAGCTTTTCATCTTTAAACCAAAAAATTTTTAAATCTTTGATTAAGACTTTTAAGCAGCTTAATCTTCATTATCAAGCTATAGCCGATGCTATGCTCTCAACCAATCCAATCAAAGAAATCACAATGCAAGATATACATATATATACATTAAATCTTAAAATCAACATCATACATATATTCAATCCAAGGCAACAACGCCACAATTCATATTTAAATATCCAATCACATATTCACCAAATAAATCAAGCATATACATCACATAATACATTCACAAGAGAATCATCAACATCACTCCAAATAACATAATTACAATTATCTAGCAAACAATCTTATGCGGCTATCAAACTCTTTGGAGATATTCTCCCCTTACCACTTGAAGACAAGTAAGGTTCTCCTCTTTGCTCTATCAACACTTCTTCTACTCCATAAATCACTAACTCCAATAAATCAAGCGAAACTACCAAGTGATGTTTGTAACATCCCAATTTTCACGCAGTGGCAAAATTGTAAATATCAAGATATTTTAGAAAAGTAATCATGACTACTTTAGACAAGTAATCATGACATGGATGACTCATGATGGTGATTCATGGTGGAGTAATCATGATGGTGATGACTCATCCAGTTACTAATCACATTCAGGAACCACGTTTCTCGTCTGATGTTTGATTTTATCTCTATGTCCACTTTTTGGATACCGCACAGATATTGAAGACTCAGACGAAAACTGGTCTGCGTACGAGATTACAGGAACCGGAATGGATAAGCATCACGTTGCTTACCACACAGATATTGTTTTACTGTACATTACTAGTAGAGAATTATGGTTAAGGTTTGGGTTGAAGACTCAGACGAAAACCGGTCTGCGTACGAGATTACAGGAACCGGAATGGATAAGCATCACGTTGCTTACCACACAGATATTGTTTTACTGTACATTACTAGTAGAGAATTATGGTTAAGGTTTGGGTTGAAGACTCAGACAAAAACCGGTCTGCGTACGAGATTACAGGAACCGGAATGGATAAGCATCACGTTGCTTACCACACAGATATTGTTTTACTATACATTACTAGTAGAGAATTATGGTTAAGGTTTGGGTTGAAGACTCAGACAAAAACCGGTCTGCGTACGAGATTACAGGAACCGGAATGGATAAGCATCACGTCGCTTTCATGCCACCTCCACATGACACCTCACCACCTTATCCACTAAGTAATCATTACATGGGTGACTCACCTAGGTGAGTCACCATAGTAATGATGGCAAAGGGTGAGTCACATAGGTGACTCACCATAGTAATGATGATAGTATAGAAAATGACAATTTTGCCCTTAAAGGAAATGACAATTTTACCTTTAAGTAACTTTTATACAATCCTTACCCTCCCTTCATATATTTTACACGCCATTCATATATATATGTTCCATATCATATTCCTTTCTCCTTCACTTTATTCTTTAAGTTCAAGTGTTGAAGTTTCTAGTAGAACTTTTGATACAATTCCAATTTTGTTCCTAGGTGAAGTTACCTTTCTACCCTTAAGTGATAATTATCATATCCTTATCCTTTCTTTTTATGTAGGCCACGAAATTCCCTCTCATATTTCTTTCTTCATTTCTTCATTCTTAACCTTTAAGTATTCAAGTTAATTTTTGATAGAATCCCACTTTTGTTCTTAAGGAAAATTATCCTTTCTAACCTTAACCCTATCTTATCCTTACCTTTTCTATCCTTATCCTTATCCTTTTTCTCCTATATATATATATATATATATATATCTATCTCACGCCCCTCTCTTCCATTTCTTTCTCTCATTTTCGTGCTCCTCCTTTCCCCTTTGATTCTCCACTTCAAGTCTTCACAACACCTTCAAGCTTTTGCCTTCATTTTCTCTCCATTCTTCAATGATTCTCCAAGAGTTTTGTGAAGTAAACTTGCTTAGAATCATCTTCTCTATCATCTAACAGGTAGAAATCTCTTCTTTGAGCTCTAAATCTCCATTTCTATCCATTGAAATTCTATGTGTTCATAGTTGTTCTACGACTTCTAAAATTCATGAAAAATTGTAGAAAAATCATTTTAATATCAAACCAATTTTCTTGATCTAGATTCAATGTCTTATATTTTAATCATAAAATCTCTCTAAACCATTTGGGGTGAGATGGCCGAAACCCTAGGTTAGTGAATCCATAAGTTTTGTTCAATGTTTTGGTTAAAGAAGTGTTGAATTGAGTTCTATTACACTTAGATGTCCTTGAATTCAATTAATCATGATAAAAAACCTTTCTTACCCTAATTTTCTAAGTCATGGCCGAAACCCTACTTGGCCATATCAAAGGATTTGTTTCAAATTCTTGAATTCCATGACTTACAGGAGTGTTATCTATGCTTAAGGATCATAGATCCAAGAGTTTGTACAATTTTAACACTTCTAGCATTTTTCCTACTTAGGGGCCGAACCCTAGTTCCTATGAACTAGGTGAGCTTTGTTTGATGGTACTAAATTTGATTGTGTTTGTTGTGAAAGATTATACCATGTTCAATCATTCTAAAGCGTGCAAGGGCACCAGTGGAGGAACGGGGCTGCGGCCGTGAGCAAGTGATCGTGGGTTCATGAGAGTTGCTACATTACTCTAAGGTGGGGAGAAAAAATCTCACATCCATCGGGAAGGCAAGAGTAGAATAATGTATATTGACATGTGTAGGGGAGCCCTAAACCCTACTAGTGGTTGAGTCCGGACAAAGTACCTAGACCCTAGGTGTAGGTATCTTTGGGCTATCACCACTAAGAATACACACTAGGCTAGATGACTATGATTGGATGGATGATTGACATGTTTGGTGTGATTGTGAATGTATGCTCTATATGCTTTATGTGTTTATGAGCTTAGAATGATATGCTTGATATGAGCTTAGAATGATATGCTTGATAATATGAATTGTATGATGTTATATGTTTGAGTTGGTATGCTGATATATTGAATATCATGTATGCATGTTTTATGATTGATGATGCTAATGCGGATAGTGAATCAAAGTGCCACAATGCATATGTGAGGAAAGGTCATGGATATTGATAAAGTGACGGATACAATGGTATCATGAATAAAGTGATCTGAGGATTAAGATGAATATTGAGATATTGGTGGCACAAGTGATGGTTGACATGCATTGCATAATCATGTGCCAAGTGGCGGGCCGTGTGGTATGGGACACACGAGGTTAGTGTACCTGAGTGCGGGTACAGAAGAGGAAAGGGACGATCTTGGTGATCTTGGGGATGTAATCAGGTTTGGGACTTATCACAAGAGACGGATAGGGTTGCTCCTATCATGTCGTGTTGCCTGCTGGAACCTGGTTATCCCGACTGGACCCTCAATCTTCCACGTCGCCGGTGGACTTTCCGAGGATACCAAGATACCTCCCCCGAGAATTGGAGCGGGATGCACTCTTATTGGTCACGGTGAGCGGAAAGGGCCCCTAGACAACTAACTAAGATTCTCTGGGATTGAGAATGAGATTTGAGATATCGGCCGACATGCATGTAGGAATGAGATACATATAGTATAAGTGTTGATTATGAGTGATATGATTAGGAGACAATTGTGTATATGTTTCTGTGATGTTCATGAGATGATTGGGAGACGATTGTGTATATGTTTTTGTGATGTTCATATATGTGATGTTGATATATGTTATTCTATAGTTTCTTTCCCATATATGATGTTTGTGTTAGATCCTTATCTTCGTATATTTTTCTATGTATGTTTTCTCTTATGGCTCGTGGAGAAGGCACTGCAGCTGATGATTCTATTTCTGAAGAGGATGGCATCCCTTATGAACATGATGCAGATGAAAGATCCGTTGATGTTAGCGGTGAAGGATTTGGGATAGAGGAGAGTTTATATTAGTGTCTGGCCAGTACAGTATGTATGAGAGTTTTTGAGTATTTATATCTGGGTATGTATCGTTCTTATTGTAAGTTAAAGGTCGTTATTTTACAGAAGCGCACTCTGATATATGTAATTAAGGATGATGGTACGTATACATATGTAATATGTTATTAGCAATGGATTGCCTGTATTATTTTTACGGATCTTAAGTTCTAAATTTTTACATGTTTTAGTATTAGACAATTAGGTTACAATGGGATTATCCTACATAAGTGGGGTCGTCTCAATGTTCACGATCTTTGGTCTGAATGATCCTCCGAAGCTCAACGCACTCCACGAATCACCAAACTACAACTACTCAACAAATCCTTCACCAAACAACATAGTACAAGTTAATCTTTGCAAAAAAAGCTTGTTAATCCATTATGATGGAGGTTCGGCCTTCACCAATTAATTAGGCTAAGGATGTTAAAATTTTACTAACTCTTGGATTAATGATCCTTAAGTATGATGAAGACATAATCAATAATCATTTGTCAAAGATTTGAATCAAAACTCACCCAACCAACAAGGTTAGGGTTTCGGCCATCAATGGAGGAATAGGGAGGAAATTTCTTTCGGGTTCATGCTTCTAGATAATCAATATATACATCATGATGAGTTCATAGAAGTTGGTTTCATCATCATAGGATTTTTCTATGATTTTCTAGATATTTTTGAAGAAAGTTTCACAAAAGTGGATGATGATGATTCATTGCTTAATCTTACAAAATGAATAAAGAAGAGTACATGATTGATCATGGAGAGAAGAGATTACCTCTTGAATGATGGAAAAATGGAGACAAAGTGAAGAACACTCAAGAACTTGAAGAACACTTGAGAGAAAACCAAAATCAAGTTTTTGATCTTAAAAACTTAAGATCAAAAACTTGATTTTGGTTTTCTCTCAAGTGTTCTTCAAGTTCTTGAGTGTTCTTCACTTTGTCTCCATTTTTCCATCATTCAAGAGTGTTTGTAGCAAATGTGAGGGAATGGAGTGTTGGTTAGGGTTATATAGGCGGGAGAAACAAGGGACAAGGGGGGCAAAGATTTATTCCTTTAGGGACAAAATAGTAAATTCACTTAGGGACAAAATTGACATTTAACAAAAAGGCTAAGGACATAAATGTCCCACAACCTCTAAAGCCAAAAATATCTTAGATATTTTTAGAAGGCAATGATGACTTGTGGTGAGTCATATGGCAAAAATGTATTTTCATTAATTTCTTGGGGCAAAATGGTCTTTTATGGCCATAAATATCTTAGATATTTTTAGAAGGCAATGATGACTTGTGGTGAGTCATGGTGGTGACTCATCCTCTGAATAACCATACTCAGGTGGCCTCTATCCCTCATCCGGTGTCTGGTTTTGTCTCAGCACGTCCGTTTTCGACTCCGTCGATTTTCCGATTTACGTTTTACGCCCGAATAGAGTATAATAACTTATTTAATTTGAAAATTTTCAAAATAACTAATATCGTTGAAAATTCGATTTAAAACCTAACTGTTTCGTTCACGAGTCAAAATTAGGTTTTCTAATTAGTGAAATTTTATTGTCAGTGAAAACACAGATCGGGTTCTATCTGAATTTTCAACCCAAAATTTAAACGTAACTCTCTACGATAATGTAGAGTATAAATATGATCTGGGTATATTCAAAATCATCTTCGAAATCTCGGATAAAATATAAAAGATATATATATATATATATATATATATATATATATATATATATATATATATATATTCATTCATATATATTCACCGTAATTGATGAATAGTAAAATTTGGGGTCTTACATAGTTCCCAAAGGAACTCATAATGTTTAAGTAACAAAGAAATATTTCTAAATACTTGATTGAGAAGTGATCATGTCTAAGTAAGGACAAAAGAATTGTTAAGGGAAGGATTATGAATCCTCCTTCATAAGACGCGTAAGATGGGAAGACAATGAAATAACACATGAACACCCAGATCAACGTGTACTTGATGATAACGCTTCCTTAATAGACGTGGACTTGAATCAAGAGACTTGAACATTCTTGCGAGGCCTAGTGGTGGCTAGATTCCGAGAGAATCCAGATGTTATACAGTGAATAAACCTTGATCACATTCGCATATGAAGCTCGACATCATTTTTCATATAATTGTCAAAATCAGTTAAGGCTTGTGAGCCTAGGAGTTCAGCTTACACCTTATGCAGGTGCGAATATAGTGGTGATGGTCGATTTGACCTAGGAGACATTGGGGTGTGAAACTCCACATGCGGCCAGTTGGTAGCTCTCTTGTGCCGTGGTAAATCAAGATCCCACACCAACGGTCTCGACTAGACATTGCCTTGTTCATGATTGGTGTAGAGTGTCTTTTGAAAAATCCAATATTCACGCGTGATTACAAATGTTGTAGCACACTTTATTGAATGGCTAGTGCATGCAAAGCATATACTCCCGATCACTCTCTCTGACATTTGTTTAGCTCCATGGAGTAGGGGTCTGAGTCACATCTGTTGCATTAGTGGCTTTGCATCATGACATCATAGTATATGACTTGACTCGTTATTTTGAGATGCCTTATGAGTGCAATATGTATATATGAATATTCTTGATAATATGACATGAATATGTGATTATATGAGTATGCTATGTTATGTTGTGTCATGCCATTTTTATCTTCTATGTGATGTGATTCATGAATGGGAATCTTACCTATTAATGTTATTCGTTGCTTGTCTCTACCTTCTGTTGTGAAGATGACATCGTTCAAAAGGTGAACGATGGTGCCAAATGTATACGTTGAGTTCCATGGAGCAGACGACGCGTGGGTAGGGCATACCGACACTTGGCACATAGATTATACAGGGGACACTTCCGTCACTGTCTAGGAGAGTAGGAATGGTTGTTTATGGTTCACCATCCGCTTACCCCTCCACATGGAATGGCACCAAAGGAGCAGGAATGGTCTATGGGCAGTGATCAAGATAAGGGGTCATAGGGCCACATTCTTCTGCTTCTTGTGGTTACCCTCCATGGGGAGATGGGGTACCACCTATTGCACCTCTTGCCGTAGCACCTATAATTGTTCTATCTGTAGCACCACCGGTGTTTGTCCTTATTGTTTCATTTGTTGTTGTTGTTGTTGTCCCGACGGTTCTTCCACGCCACGACCTACCTATTGTGCCACTGCATAATCGCATTTGGTACACGGCTCGTAAGAACATCCCTTTAGACATAGACCTATTTTGAGAGAGCCAGTGTGAATTGTGATTACCAGTGACTCGGAGGAGGATCATAAGGAGATGGTCGAGTTCGTGGAGGAGTCTTCCGTGTAGTTGTTGTGTTGGGATAGTCTGGTTGCTCTGTCTTTTTGTCAGAAACCTTACATTTTGAGGATCTGCAACTCCTAGTCTTTTACTTACTCATCTATTTCAGTATGTATTTTGGAGATGTATCAGATAATATATTTACTCTACCTATGTTCTTTGGAACCCTTTTCAGTTTGTTTACACAATTTTGAAAAGCGTATGAATGTTTTAAATTTCCTTACGAGGACTATATAGTTTAATATAGCTCACATCTTTTAATTATGTCATAATTAGAAAAAGAAAAATAAAAAGCATGTTTACGAACAAAACTATGTTTTATTTTCCGCAAATTTTATTTTCAGCCTTAAACGTTACAACTGCCACAAACAATGTTTAACTCGAGATGAGTGTTACAATACTGCCAGTGCGTCCATCCTAGATATGTGAGGTTAGCTTGATTTTAATGTATTTTGAGAGTGGACGGGTGAGAGCTGGTGAAATTTTTGGGAACTTTTTCTTAGAGCCCCTTGATGTATCTTGCCTTTTGTTACCTATTTATGTATAGTACATGTATATATTATTGTAGCCCTGCTAATGGGAAAAATTGACGCATGTTTCTGTATATAGTTATCTTTTCCTAGTTGCGTGTGTACTCTAATGTGTTTTACGCATTTATGTTTCTATGTTTATGATTGTATGTTTCAATCGTTTCTGTTTCATTTAACAAGCATGTAACATTATAATACAGTTTAAGGTGTAGTTAATACTTAAGTGGGACTAATGGATTGCCTCATGTAAGTGGGGTCGTCTCAAAATGGACGTTGGTGACCTTGACATTCACAATTGTTCTGGAGTATATTCTTCAGAACATGATTGTGAATCATTTGATGAGCTAGGATTAAGGTGGGCATTTTTGGTTGCATGCATTTTCATTCTTATTCTTCGGAGTTTGAAGGTTTTGAAGACTAATAGATGGAATGAAGAGAGAGAGAGAGAGAGAGAGAGTGTGTGTGTGTGTGTGTGTGTGTGTGTGTGTGTGTGTGTGTGTGTGTGTGTGTGTGTGTGTGTGTGTGTGTGTGTGTGCACAGGGCTTAGAGCAAGGTGAGATGAATATCAATTTGTAAAGTGGGAGCTTTGCAATTTATATCGCCTTTTATACACTCAAGAGAAAGCCATTGCTCAGGATAGAAGTTGTTTTACTTCCTATTTTCATGGTAACTATGTTACCATTGTCCAACGGTCATAATTTAATGACCAAAGAGAGAAAGTAGCGCATTAACTTTCTCTGTTTAACCTTGTTGAGCTCAGAAGCTTCTGAGCATCAGAAAGATGATTTTTCAACCTTATAGGAAGATTAAAAACTTCTATGACAACCTTTAGTGATTTCGGAAATGGTGGAACATCTGGAACTTGCAAGAACTTCCAAGAAGATCCTAGTTGCAATAGTGGCATCTGATTCATTGTGGTGGTTGTCATTCTAGGCTGCAATGACGTGTTGAGATTACAATAAGGCTATGTTTGGTTTCACTTTTGATATTGCAAATGTAAGTTTTTTATGACAATTTTGTAAAAAAAGTAGATCCGATGTGAAAGGAGAAATTTGTTGCGGTGGACAAACTTAAGTTTGCAACTAAAAAACAAACACATTTAGTCGTAATTGCAACAATGTTAGCATTGTGAAGTTGGGGCTAAGGTTGTCCTAAGTGGTTGTGGTGAGAGGCGGGACAACCCAGTGAGATCACAGCCTTAGCATGTGAGTGCTGATAAAAAGAGTTAAAGGGTAAAGTCAGGATAGAAGCTGTTTCACTTCCTATTTGCACGGTAACTATGTTACCATTGTCCAACGGTCATAATTTAATGACCAAAGAGAGAAAGTAGTGCATTAACTTTCTCTTTTAACCTTGTTGAGCTCAGAAGCTTCTGAGCATCAGAAAGATGATTTTTCAACCTTATAGGAAGATTAAGAACTTCTATGACAACCTTTAGTGATTTCGGAGATGGTGGAACATCTGGAACTTGCAAGAACTTCTAGGAAGATCCTAGTTGCAACAGTGGCATCTGATTCATTGTGGTGGTTGTCATTCTAGGCTGTAATGATGTGTTGAGATTACAATAAGGCTATGTTTGGTTTCACTTTTGAAATTGAAAATGTAAGTTTTTTATGACAATTATGTAAAAAATTAGATCCAACGTGAAAGGAGAATTTTGTTACGGTGGACAAACTTAAGTTTGAACCTGAAAAACAAACACACTTAGTGGTAATTGCAACAATGTCAGCATTGTGAAGTTGTGGCTAAGGTTGTCCTAAGTGGTTGTGGTGAGAGGGGAGACGACCCAGTGGGATCGCAGCCTTAGCATGTGAGTGCTGATAAAAAGAGTTAAAGGGTAGAGTACAATAAAAAAAAGCCTTTTGGGTTATAGGATCTTATGCTCGAAGTTCGAGTTCTAGGAAAGGAGACAGATGCGGAGAGATATGTAATGCCCTTCGTTACATTAGTAATCCAAAGTAAATATTTAAATAAAACAAGGTGTATAAAAATTTTCTTAAATAAATACAGAATAAATGCTTATTATATTAATTATCTGAAGTAATTGTTTACATCAAACCAAAACCGAAATAACATAATAAATTCAAAAAGCCTCAAAATCGGGCGTCTATTACATCTCGCATAAGAAAAATAACTAAACGATAACAAAGGTTCTTCGGGCATATGCCAAACAATACTAACCCAAGCTAAACTAAAGAATAAAGTCTTCAAGCATTTATATGCTCAACAGGGTTGTCCTCGAGCTCTAAAAACAATACTAATGAGACATAAAATCCCAGTGAACAGAAATACAGTTATAAAAGGTTTTCACAAAAGCATTGTTCTCAGCCGGCGCGATAACCGAAAAAATTGTCCATGGTACCCGCTATTTTAAAAAATAGTAAGTAATACATAACAATATCAATTTATACAAGTTGAACCAATAATTAGACATCATCATCACATCATGTACAAGTATATCCATTGCACATATGTCAAGTAAATATCAATAAATCTCAATATCGTATGACTATCAAAGTCCACATAATAATGGCGTTCCATTGCCTACCTCTACTCATGAAAGGTATTTCGAAGTCACCTTCTCTTCAATGACATTACTCATTTTCGATACCAACCATTGTACGCTTAATTTGAACTATCTGAAGTAACAAAGATAGCGAACTTGACTGAGATTCGAAGTACATGTAAAATGATTGGAGGGTTTGTTTCACCACGTAATCACTAGGGTTTTGCATGCTTCCATGGCCATGGATGATCGTGCTGTTTGCCCATGGAGGTTTATGGAATCGCTATCCTCCTCTTCTCAGTCTCCACATTCACCTACACTTACACTTGATAAGGGAGCTTTGATTCCTTCTTTATCTCCTCAAAGGAAAACTTTTGCTCCAGCCTTAAGCAATACATGTGATGTTCCCTATAGCCAATTGCCTTGGCCTTGCCTCAAAGGTGAGGAAATCTCTATCAAGATTCCAGAAGATGAACACAAGGTGGGTTTAAGCAGTTGCAAGAACCATCTTCATGGTCGTCTGGTGTTATCCAAGGGTGACGCCCTTCTCAAGGTCAGTGACTTGCGCGCCAAGCTATCGTTGTTGTGGAAACCTTTAGGCAAGTGGGGTATCATCTCTTTGGGAAGGGGCTTCTTTGAATTCTCTTTCTCCTCCGTGGAGGATTTGAGCAGTGTTCGATCGGTTTCATGGAACCTTAAGCCTGGTGTTTTGCACTTATTTGCATGGACTCCGAATTTGAACCCTTTTCAGCAAAAGCAAATGAATCATCAATGCTGGGTTCGTCTTGTTGGATTGGCATAGGAATATTGGCGCCTAAAGATTATCTTCTCCATTGCTGGTGGGCTAGGAACGCCTCTATGCTTAGATGATGCAACTAGCAAGAGCATAGTGGATAGAAGCTATGGCCATTTTGCTTGTGTGCTGGTAGATATTGATTTGAATGGGAGATTTCATAATCAGATTCTTGTGGAGAGGGAAGATTTTGCCTTCTTTGTTAGGGTTCAATATGAGAATCTTCCAGAATTTTGTGCTTCGTGCAAATGTATTGGTCATTCCATGAGTAATTGCAGGAAGAATGAGGATGCTACTATGGAGAATAAGGATGATCAGAATAATCGTGGTGGGATTAAAATTGTGCCAAGGAAAACTGTGACAAAGTATGTACCTAAGTGGAAGGATTTTAATAATGCTGATGTAGAAAAGAATTCTAACCCTATTCATAATGGTGTTTTATTGAATGATGGTAATAATGGTAAGGAAGGGTATCCCTTTGGTGATAATAATGATGCAGGGTTTAAAATTGCAGTTCCTTTTCAGGAAGAAACTAGCATGGCTAGAGTTAATGTTGATAATGGTACTTCTGACCATGATATAGGCATGAATGCTAATCATGAACGGAAGTCCAACACATTGATTTCAGTGGAGGATGAACAAGATACAACAGGTTTTGTTGGTGTAAATAATATGCCTTGGAACCATCTAGGGATTAAGGATTCTAATCCAATTTTAGGATTTGTGGATGAGGATGGTATCATTAGCCCGGGTGTCATGAAAACCCCTGTGCATGGTGATCATTTATCTATCTTGGAAGATCAGAATGATGATGATAGTTCAGGTATTTTGAAAACTCATTCTCAGGGAGAATAGATGTCTAATCAATTAACTCGGGAAAGGCTGACAGAAAGACCTATTGATGTTCTCAGTCCTGCTTTTGGAAACAATATGGGTGAGTAGTTGCAAACAAATGATTCTAATGTAGCACCTTATGTAGGATTGGGAATTATACCTCCAGAAACAGTCACTTTTTCTGTTGGGAGAGTGAGTGTTGTTAATTCTAAGGAGCATCAGGCTATGCCTTCTGTGGTTGGCAAAGATGTTAGGATTTTGAAGCAAAATTGGAATGATTTGGTGGATGAGGAGCATAATTCTCCAGATAGCTCATTTCAGTAGCAGGGTACTACCAATGACTTGGTAAAGAGTTTGTCAAAATCTCAGAAGAAGAAACAGAGACAAAAGATTAGGAAGGAGGCAGCTAAAGAAGGTATGCAAACCCGTTCAAGGGGTAGAGCAATTAAAATAGCTTCATGAAGTGCATTTATTGGAATGTAAGGGGTATTGCCAACTCCCCTACTAGATTGGCAGTTAAAAAGCTTTGTGTCACTCACAAGCCAGATTTTGTTTTTATTGCTGAGCCTTGGATGCTAGAACATAATTTTCCTAGTCTGTTTTGGAAGAAGCTGAATCTGAAGCTGTTTGCAATAAATCAGAGACCTTCTGCAGATCCAAATCTTTGGTGTATTTGTAATGATCAACTTGATCCTTTTGTGCTCTCAATTTCTAATCAGCATTTCTCTTTCTTAATGCTGATTGATAATTAGCAATATGTTTTTCTGCCATTTATGTTGCAACTACATACTTAAAAAGGAGAGTTCTATGGCAAGAGTTAAATGATTTGCAGCATATTCATCAGTTGCCTTGGTGTTTTATTGGTGACTATAATGTGGGCCTTGAAGCTCACGAATATAGAGGTAAAGGTTTCCCTTCACAGTTAGCTTGTGAGGATTTTAGAAATTGGTCTGATGTTAATAGTCTAACTCACCTTCTTACTAGAGGGGTGCAGTTCACTTGGTCTAATAAAAGAAGAGGGGATAATCTCACAGAAAAAGCCTTGACAGGGCTGTCTATAATGACTTATGGCTTAGTTTCTGGACTTCTGTTTCTTGTTGCTCTCTCACTAAATCTAAATCTGATCATTTCCCTATCATGTTGGATCTGAAGAAGGAGTCTGTCGCTATTGACTCTTCTTTTAGATTCATGAAAATGGGGGCAAGTCATCAAGATTGTACCAAGCTTATTGCTGAGGTTTGGAATGAGAATTCTTATGGCTGCCCTATCGCTGTTTTGTCTCAAAAATTGAAAGCAGTCAAGATGAGGTTAAAAGAGTGGAACAAGAATGTGTTTGGTAATGTTAATGATAATGTTAATAGTGCTTTAGCCTATCTTAATCAGATTCAGATGGAAGGTGACTCTAATGGCTATTCGGATTCCTTTATTGATCAAGAAAAATCTGCTCAGGTTGCTTTGGAAAGAGCTTTGCATTTTCAAGAAGTTTTTTGGCATGAGAAGGCTAGATTGAAATGGCATCTTGAGGGGGATAGAAACACGGCCTTCTTTCATAAAATGTCTAAGGTGAGGAATTTCTCTAAGCAAATCAAGCTGCTTAAGAACGGTGATGATATCCTTTCTAATGCTGCAGATTTAGAAAATCATATTTTGGATTACTATAAGAGGTTATTCAGTAGCAATAACACTTGCATGGATAATGGTTTTATCGATAATGCTCACCAATTTGCCTACTGCTAAAGAAATTAGAAGTGCAGTTTTTAGTATGAATTCTGATGGTGCTCCAGGGCCCGATGGTTTTGGTGCTTTCTTTTTCCAGAAATATTGGGATCTGATTGCTAGTGATGTGGTTAGTTTTGTCTTGGAATTTTTCTCTAAAGGTTGGTTGTTGCCTAACTTAAACTCTAATGTCATTGTGCTGATTCCTAAAATCCCTAATGCTGATAGAGTTGAGCAGTTTAAGCCAATTGCTTGGGCCAATTTCAAGGTCAAGATTATCACGAAAGTCATGGCTGATAGATTGGCAAAAATGGCCCTTAAAATTATTTTTGAGCATCAAAGGGGTTTTATTCAAGGAAGGTAAATTGGGGATTGTATTTGCTTAGTTTCTGAGGTGATTAATTTGCTGGACAGAAAGTCTTTTGGGGGTAACCTTGCTCTTAAAATTGATATTAAGAAGGCCTTTGACACCTTAGATTGTAATTTTTTCATCAAAGTTCTTCAAGCTTTTGGTTTTGATGCCAAATTTTGTAATTGGATAAATGTAATTTTGCTTTCTGCCAAGCTCTCAGTTTCAGTGAATGGGAAAGCAGCTAGCTTTTTCTCTTGTTCTAGGGTATTAGGCAAGGTGATCCATTATCTCCATTGTTGTTTTGTTTGGCTGAGGAAGTGCTTAGTAGAGGTTTAACAAGGTTGGTTCATAATGGTGATTTGTAGCTCATTTCTGGTGCTCGAGGTGTGATGGTTCCCTCTCATGTTCTTTATGCTGATGATGTGATGATTTTTTGCAAAGGTTCTAACGGGAATCTTCACAAGCTCCTGAGTTTGTCTGATAGATATAAGCAGATCTTTGGTCAGGTTATTAATCATTCAAAGTCCACTTTTTATGCTGGATCAATGACTGGTAGTAGAAAGTCTGAGGTTGCTGCTGTTCTTGGCTTTTCATATGGCAGATTTCCTTTTACTTACTTAGGTATTCCAATTTTCGAAGGGAAGCCAAGGAAGGCTCATTTGTTGCCTATTGCTGGTAGAATTAGATTGAAGCTAGCTGCTTGGAAAGCTTCACTTCTCTCTATTGCAGGAAGAGTTCAGCTTGTAAAGTCAGTGATCCAAAGCATGCTAAATTATAGTTTTATGATCTATGTGTGACCTGTTAGCTTGATTAAAATGATTGACAAATGGATTAGAAACTAAATTTGGTCTGGTGATTTAAACAAAAAGAAATTGGTTACAGTTGCTTGGCGTAAGCTATGTAAGCCAATTGATGAAGGAGGCTTAGGCATAAGGTCTCTTAGAAGTATTAATAATGCTGCCTCACTGAAACTTTGCTGGGAATTGGTATCTTCAAATAAGCAATGGGCATGCCTGCTGAGAGCAAGGATTTTTAAGGGAAATGATCTTATTTCTTATCACATTGCTTCAACTATTTGGCATGGTGTTAAGGTTTTCAGGCACACTGTTATGTAAAATTCAGCTTGGCAGCTTGGTAATGGCAAACATATCAATTTTTGGAATGATATTTGGTTGTCACGGCCATTAGTTGATGCTTTATCCATTCCTAATCATCTACACAGTTTGCTTAAGGCCAAAGTTGCTAATTTTTTGTGTAACAAGACTTGGTAGGTTCCTGAATTACTGCTTGCAAGATATCCTTTGATTGAGACATTTCTTCAGGACGCTGCTATCCCATCTGTTGCTGGTGCTAATCAAAGAAGGTGGGCTAAATCTTCATCAGGAAATCTGTCTTTAAAAGAGGCTTATCCTTTGTTGAATCCTACAGGCCAGTTGATATCTTGGTGTAAGGATATCTGCCATAATTGTGTTCCTCCATCCAAGTCCCTACTTATTTGGTAGATCTTTCACAACAAACTTCCAACAGATGACAACCTTATGATCAGGGGTGTAGTGCAGGCTTCTGTTTGTAGTTTGTGCATGTCAGCAGCTGAAACTACTCAGCACTTGTTGTTTGACTGTGTCTTTGCTAAATTTCTTTGGAGTTGGCTTAGTTCCTTTACGGTTGTGGCTTTGGACTGCACCTCCATTGGTTCTGTTTTTTCATCTATTAGCAAGCAGTGTGGCTCACAAGTAATTCAAACTTTATTTGCTGCAATTATCAATGTCATTTGGGGAATCTGGTATTGTAGAAATATGTTGAGGTTTGAGGATAAAACAATTACTTTGCACTCAATTGTTTCCATGATCATTGCAAATGTTTCCTTATCTGGATGTTTGGGCAAACAACTCTATGAAGGATTTTAGCATCTTGAAAGCTTTTAAGGTTGAAGTCAAACCTAGAAAAGCTCCTCTGATCAAAGAAATTGTTTGGGATCCTCCTTCTATTTCTTGGATCAAACAATTTCTTTGATCAAATGCAATACAGATGGGGCAGCTGGAGGTTCTCCTGGGCTAGCTGCTTGTGGTGGAATTTTTCGAGACTCCAATGCTGCTTCTCTTGGCTGTTTTGCAGCAAATTTGGGGAACACTTTTGCTTTGCATGCTGAATTACTGGGGGCTATGTTTGCTATTGAAATAGCATTTGATAAAGGCTAGCACAAGTCGTGCCTCGAATGTGATTCACAATTGGTCATTCAAGCTTTCCACTCTTTGGAGATTGTTCCTTGGCAATTAAGGAATAAATGGTCTAATTGTCTACAACTGATTGATAAAATGAATTTTATTGTTTCTCATATTTTTAGAGAGGGTAATTCTTGTACAGATAAACTTGCCTCTCATGCTACTTCTATTATTGGATTTTGTTGGTGGCATACTATTCCTAGGTTTATTAGTGAGGATTTTAATAGGAATAGATTTGATCTTTCTTTTTATAGATTCAAATAATGCTTTGCATGGGTTTTAGTTTTATGTCCCCCCATGATTTCTTTGCATTATTCTTTTCCTATTAATAAAATTAAGGGCGAATAATCCCTTTTTGCTATAAAAAAAAAAAAAAAATTTGTACAGTGGTGGTATTACTTATTTCGACTTCCCAATGTGTGGCGATATTACTTTGATACCCCATCATAGCGGTATTTCATAATTTCGACATCCCAACTCATTGACAATGTTACTTTCGATACCCCTGTCATAGGCGATATTGTAGGACAAAACTACCATCGCGTATAACAGTTAATTAACCATTCCAATACAACATATATCATCATATAATCCAAATAGAGCATATCAATCAACCATGTCATTTATAAAACATTCATATAATAGCATCAAACTCAAGAATATACACATAATTCAAGGTGTGAAGATTATAAAGGAAAAACCCCCAAATTTGGAAATTTTGATTTGACCAATCACAATATTACATCTTCAAAAGCCATGTTTTGAAATCATACCCATCCCAAAGACAAGTTGCACCATGGAAAGGGTGAGAAAGAGTATTTCTAGTCACCTCCTGAAGACCTCCAAGAAGCTCCAAGCGTTTGTCACGAACGTGTCAAGAAAGCTCCTTAAGAATCTCCCCCTTCTTCCTTCTTTAGGCTCTTTCTCCAAAATCGCCTCCTCCAAGCTCTTCAATCCGCAAAGGCAAGCAAGAGAGTTTTTTGGGTGTAGAGAGGGTTTCTAGCCACATTAGGGTGTTGTAAGATGGTATACATAAGAGTTTCACTCGTCCCCCTCTAAAACCCTCGCGTTTTTACGTTATTGACGTCGAGCACAGGCGTGCTCTTATCCAGCACGGTCATGCTCCTTGTTAAGAGCAAAGGCGTGCTCATCAGCATCATTTTTTCACGATTTCCTACACAGGCGTGCTCTCTTTGAGTACAGGCGTGCTTAACAGCGTCACTTTTGCAAGATTTCCGACATAGACATGCTCCCCACAGCACGGCCAGTGCTCATTTTATGAGCACGGGCGTGCTCATGTGTCAAGAAGGATTTTTACACCCTAAGTCACATTTAAGTTGTTCCTAACTTTTTCCAATTATTTCAATGATCTAAAACACTTGTTCCAAACCTCCCAACACTATCTAATTATTCTAATATTATTATCTCTATTTATTTTATTTTCTAGGATGTTACATTTCTCCCTTCCTTTAAGAATTTCATCCCCGAAATTATCTCCATACATAAACACTTACGAAAACTTAACATATTGCAAAAGACGAAATGTTTAAAGTACCTTGAATCGTAAGATCTGGATACTGGCGCATGATATCCTCCTCAAGTTCCCAAGCAACAGGCCCGACTCTTTTTGGAATTTGAAATGGACCCATGAAATAAGGATTAAGTTTTCTGACTTTCATTAACCTCTCTACCCCAATCTTAGAAATGACTTTCAAGAATACGTGCTCATTTTCGTCGAATTCTATAGGCTTTCTCCTTTTATCTGCATAACTTTTCTGTCTGCTCTACGATGTGCGCATCCTCTCCCAAATCACTTTGATCCTTTATATGGTCTCTTGAACCAAGTCAGGTCCTAACAAGGTTTTCTCACCTACTTCACACCAACATAAAGGGGACCAACACTTCCTTTCATAAAGGGCTTCATAGGGTGCCATGCCTATGCTAGCATGATAATAGCTGTTATACGTAAACTCAATGAGAGGTAAGAATTTATCCTAAGTCCCACCTTCATCTAAGACACACGCTCTAAGCATGTCCTCAAGGGTCTGAATGGTCCTCTCAGACTGACCATCCATTTAGGGATAATAGGTTGTACTAAAGCTCAACTTAGATCCAAAGGCTTGTTGGAAAGCTCTCCAAAATCTAGAGGTAAACCTCGGATTTCTATCTGACACTATAGAGGTGGGTATACCATGAAGCCTAACTATCTCCCTGATGTAAAGGTCTGCCAACTTATCTAAGCTATAGGTTGTCTTGATTGGCAAGAAGTGGGAAGACTTGGTCAACCTATCTATTATTACCCAGATGGAATCTAAACTCAACCGAGTCTTAGGTAACCCCATCACAAAATCCATAGAGTTCTTCTTCCACTTCCACGTAGGAATTTATAAGGGCTGCAACAAACCCAAAGGTCTTTGATGTTCTATCTTAACCTTTTGGCATACCAAGCACTTGGTTACACAATTAGCTATGTCCTTTTTCATCCCTGGCCACCAATACATTTTTTTAAGGTCCTGGTACATCTTGGTTATCCCTGGATGTATGGTGAACTTACCCTTTAGGAACGACGATCATATTCTTAAACATCATTAACCCATCAGCAGACAACACATAATTTTCTTGTCCCAACAAAGATGGCAACTCCTGGTCTAAAAGTTGTTCACACTTAATCTCTTTCCTTGGGTCACTATAGATTTCCAACCTATTCAATTCCAAACTCAAGGCATTCAAAGACACATTAAGATTCATGTATCTAAACTTTTCTAATAGATTCATCTCTTGTACCATTAAGCTATACATATGTAGGGATTTTCTACTAAGAGTATCAGCCACTACATTGGCTTTTCCTGGATGGTATTTCAACTCAAAGTCATAGTCTTTAAGGAACTCCATCCACCTCCTTTGGCTCATATTCAACTCCTTCGGATCAAACAGGTACTTAAGGCTCTTATGGCCACTAAAAACTTCAAACTTGTCCCCATAAAGGTAATTCTCCAAATCTTAAGAGCAAACACTACTGCTGCCAACTCTAGATCATAGGTAGGACAGTTTGCTTCATGTGGTCTAAGCTGCCTAGACACGTATGCCACTACCTTGCCTTCTTGCATCAAAACATATATCCTAACCCATTGAGACGCGTCGCAATAAACCACAAAACTCACTAAAAGGTCCGGTATGGTCAAGACCGGTGCTGTCACCCGTCTCTTCTTAAGCTCTTGGAAGTTATCATCACATTCCTGGTCCCTAGCAAAAGGTTTCCCTTTCCTGTTTAGAAAAACCTTCTATAAACTTCCTATAATAACCTGCCAATCCTAGGTGTAACACCCCCCTCAAGGTGTCACAGTTCGTAACCCAAATTCTCTTTTTCGGTTAATTAAAACCTTTTCGAAAATATTCATTAAACTTGTTGCGGAAATTCTGATACCAATCCAATACTTTAACAATAAGAAAGGAATAAATTCAAACTCATCATTTACACGACTCATTCAACTTCGCCTTAAGGCATACATCATTTCAATTTCTTGTTACACATCATACCGAGTCACGTTCAAAGGACCTGACTTTAAATCAAACTCCTAAGAGCTAGTCTAACAAAACTCGAAGAACAGTAAACATACTACCGAGCATGCATCGCCAAAATAATACTGGGCCTCGTCTTCGACAGTCCACTCGTCTTCGTCGTCAACGCCAAGGAACTTAGCTACATGGTTCCACAGTGACCCAGAGGACTATTGGAAAATATTTGTACATGTGTTCAAAAAACACAACAGGGTGTCCAACATGTATAGGCAAGGGTGAGATACTCTTACACAAGTTTGTCGTAATAGCCACACAAGTAAAGCACCAAACAAATAATGCAGCAACACAGTCATGCGCTAAAATATCAATATTCAATATAATATCACTTTCAAAATATCATACTCATTCATCAAGATAAGTTAAATAAAGCATGAGACTTCAATTCGACTCTCTAGTTCATGTACTCCAGAGATTCCTAACTTCCCTTCCTCGAGCGTTAGGCCGCGAATACTCCCATAACACAATTTTTCTCGTGATTCGGCCTCTCAATTTAGGTCCGAACTCCAATTGTTTCGGGGTACCACGTCATAACCATATCCTGAACAGTCCAGTCTCTGATTGAGTTCATTCGTGTTGGGTAGCCGATTTACCACGGCACGGGGTCGCGAGGCCTCCGGCCACTTGTGGATTTTCGACCACAGAGTGCCCCTATAGACCTAGTGGTCTTAACTGGCTCAATTCTCAACCACTTAGGTTGTAACTCGGTTCGTATGGCACGTCGGCCGACTCATACATGTATGCAGGAGGTTTTCTATTCTTTCTTTTCGTTCAATCTTTCTTTTTCTGTCAAGGCACAAGGCTCGAGACTCATTTTAAAGGACATATAACCAGTTCAATTCAAATTTCAGGACACGAGGTCCAAGTTCTTGATTTACGAAGTTCTAGGCCGACGTCGCGGACACTAGACTTGCATGGGCACTAAGTCTGTTCTTTTTCTTTTTCAAAACACAGGACACGTAGTCCGAGTGCTCAATCCACGATGTACTAGGCCGACATCGCGGACACTAGAATCGCATATAGGACACAAAGTCCGTTCATGTCACAGAATTCTAGCCCGACGTCTCGGTCACTAGGTTCATGTGCTTCACATGCGTGAAAGGGTAATCACCAGTTTCATCAAATTCATTTTCGTAGTTCAAATCTCAAAAACAAAACTCATGTTCTTCTTGGTATAAACTGAACTCATTTTCGCTCTAAAACTTATTTTCCATAAAACTTTTCTTTACAAAAACATTCTCAAAGACTCAAGTTCCAGAGATACATTTTCAAAGGATTTTGGCTTAAAAAGCATTTTCTAAAGGTTCCATCGTTTTAAAAAAATTTTCTAAAGATTATTATCGGAACAGCTTTCATGAAGAAACTTTTTCATTTTCGGAACATCAAATACTTTCATAAGATACATTCTTTAACAAACTAAATACTTTTCAAGGTTTCCTTCCTTTGTACAACATGTTTAGAAAATAATGATAAAGTAACTTTTCACTATTTTCCTCACCAACTCTCGACTTCCTAAGTCTTATTCAAAATCATCTTGGGTTCTTAACTTAGTGGCTTTTTAGTAAAATTGGCCATTATAACCTTTAGCTTAGAAGCTTTTCATTCCTCAAATCAAAACATTTCAAAATTTGCCGATTAAGACATTTAGTTAACTTAATATTCATTATTGAGCTATAGCCAGTGCTATGCTCTAAACCAGTCTAGGATATAATATATACAAACACATATCAATTCTCATTCAAGGCATCAATGCCGCAATTCATATTTCAATCATCCAGGCACATACTTCATCAAGTTCATACACAACATATATCTTCATATCAAATAATTCATTCAAGACAATAACACCACAAATCACACCTTAATATTCAATCACAAGCATACCACAACCAACCTCATGCAGCTATCAAACTCATTGGAGCTAATCTCCCCTTACCTTTAGAAGTCATCCTTTGAAGGTAAAGTCCCCCGATCGGTCCACGAATTTTCCCGATTCCTCGTCCGAGTATCCGACAACAACTACAAACACACAACCACACCAATCATCAATAAATAACAACATAATTAACAACATCAAAACATAGATTCTCTTTCCCCAAAGATGGTCTAAGGCTCGGCCAAAAATGGTGAAAAGGGCTAGGGATCTCATTTGGTTCCAATCTTTTGGAAGGTTGATTCTTAAGCTTGATGAACGCTAGTGTAAGTCCTAATACCCAAAAATTTGAAACAAAACTCAAGGTTCCTCATGCTCATAGGTTTCGGCCATGAAGAGAAAATTGGGCTAGGAATTGATTTGGTTTTCCATCACTTGGATTCAAAGACAATAGGAAAGGTAAGGATGGGATCAAGAGTTAGAAATAAAAAATTGAACAAAAACACTATTCATTCATCTTCCCTAGGGTTTGGCCATCTTTAGAAGAATAGGCTATGATGAGAGTTTGATCATATGCTCTTGGGTTTAGGTAGAGGATGATGAAGCTAGCCCAAAGAAATTGGTTTCCCATTAAAAGGATTTTTCTACAATTTCCTATGAATTTTTGAAATTTGGATCTTGAAGTTGGAACTCAAGAAATCAAGTTTTTAAATCATGAAATAAGAAGAGATTCATGAAGCTTAGAGATCATAGAAGTGATCTTACCTAAAGAATGATGAAGATTGATCAAGATGCAACCTTTTCTTCCAAGGATTTCAAGCTTTTTCTCTAAGAAAATGGAGGTTTTGTTCAAGGAGGAAGATGAAGTCTTTTGAGCTCTCAAGTTGCTGGCTTTGGGGCGTGAATGAGGGGCTGACCAGCCTTTAAAACAACTCACTTAAGGGCATTTTGGTCATTTCCTTCAAGGACCAAAATGTCATTAAAGAAAAGGTTAAGGGTATTTTGGTCATTTCGTGCCCAGATATTTCTGAACGTCATGATGACTCTGGCACGCTTTCCCAAGTGATGTGACATGATGTGACATCAAGATTATCCGTTAGCGGGTCCCGATAAGTTCGTATGCAGCTCTGTTCGTCAACCGATTGAGGATTCCGCTCGAAAAAAGGTCAGGAAGTGGTTTTTTTGAAATTTAACCAAAACATAGAGAATCGAATTCTAAGACTTACTGTCTCGTTCTCGGGTCCATCTGAGGTCTCTGGAGCAGTAAAATCTTACTGACAGTGTAAAAACGCAGATCGGGCTCCGCCTGAGTTTTTGGCTCAAAATTTAATCGTAACTTCGTACGATAACGTTGAGCATGAATATGGTCTCGGAATATTTTATTTCCCTCTCTAGACCCTTTGATAAAATACAAACATATAAATATTGATTAATCAGTATTGGAGAGTTTGAAAAATCGGGGTGTTACACTAGGAAACTTCTCACCTCAGTTACCGTCTTCGGCTGTTCCCACTCTAGAACTGCATCAACTTTAGAGGAATCAACCGCTACACCACTCTTAGAAATGTGTGTGTCCCCGAAAATTCACCTCATCTAGCCAAAACTCACACTTCTCCGGTTTGGGGTACAAATGCTCCTGGCTCAAGATCTGTAACACTACCCTTAGGTGTTCCTCATGCTCCTTTGGTGTCCTAGAGTATATTGGAACATCATCTATGAACACCACCACAAACTTATCTAAGAAGGGTCTAAAGATCTTATTCATGTAATCCATGAAAACGGCTAGAGCATTCGTCACTCTGAAGGGCATCACTACGTATTCATAGTGCCCATACCTTGTTCTAAAGGTGGTCTTGGGGATGTCCTCACTCTTAACTCTAATATGATGGCACCCCAATCTTAGATCTATTTTGGAAAACATTGTCTCTCCCCTCAGCTGATCTAGCAGGGCGTCTATTCTAGCCAAAGGGTACTTATTATTTATGGTCACTTTATTTAGCTGCCTATAATGAACTCACAACCTCCTACTCCCATATTTCTTTTTCACTATGAGAACTGGCGCTCCCCAAGGTGACACACTCGATCTACTAAACCCTTTATCTAGCAACTCCTCTAATTGTTTCTTAAGCTCGCTTAACTCTAGAGGTGTCATTCTATAAGGCGCTACAGACACAGGTCCACTACCAGGCATTAGATCTATGTTTAACTCTACCTCCAACCCGGTGGTAAGCTATATACTTCTCTAGGAAATACATCTAGAAAGTCGTACACAACAGGTAATGCCGGTACATTACTTTCAGCCTCTATCTTAGCAGAAAAGAGAAGTATATATCCCTGAGCTCGCTCAGCTAAGTTCTTGGGGCAAGATACAGCAGATAAAATACAATCTGATACTGAAGGGTCGATAGACATTGGTTGTAGAAGAGAAAAGATAGTCGAGTAGAACAATTGATAAAAGCATTATTATGTGACAACCAATCCTTACAAAGTATGACATCTAAACCCGACATAGGCAAACATATCAGATCAACATAATAAGATAAGTTTTGGTATACAACCGTAACTAGCTTCCAGGTAGCTCTTTCGCCCCGCCATTCCTTCTTCAGGAACGGAGTCAGGCCTTTACCTTCTTCTCTGACTTGCTTGTACCTGCCTTCAAACAGGCAACAGAAGTAACCAATTTATCTTTGGCAATGGTAGAAACACACAAGTCAAAAGGCAGTTTAGAGATAGGCAACTCCAAATTTTTAACACAACTAAGAGATATTAAAGAATGGGTTGCTCCTGAAACAAACAATATCATAACTTTTCTGTCTCTAATTAAACTCATGTTAGAACCAAAATAGTAATGGCTAATGACCCCTAAAATTTTTAATGATTAACAAAATTATTACATATTTATGAATATAGTAGAAGTCTAGATTATACTAATCCATAAGGTCAAAAGACCTTTTTATATGTTTCTGACTTCAGACGGACTCTCAAAAGGAACATTGTTTCTCAATGTCCAAAGATACATCTAGTTCTTAATGGACAAAAAGCTCAAAGCAATATCTGCGTCCAATGAACATTATGGTTCGTCCAAATGATTCTTGGACTTTAGAGGTAAAAGTCTTGCATACAGATATCATATAGTATTTTGTGCGTCCAACTTTCAATATAATTGTGCGTCCAACCTTCTATATACTTGTGCGTCCACTAACTTTATTCTGCAAATGACGTGGCTCTTATACATATGTCTTGATTGGTTTTGAAAAAGAAAATATATTTTCATATAAGACAAAAGAAGGTACAACCACGTACAATAGAGAATCACGTAGAGCAAAAATCATGTCGGCCAAAAAGGCAAAACAGTATGCTCTAATTCAAGCCGCTATTCTACCAAAAGCAACCTTGCCTCCTCATTTGGAAGGACAAATATTGAACGAAGAAACAGCTAGCAAATGGACTTGTGCCTAACGGATATTTCACTGTATCTAAACGGAAAAGATTCCCACCATTTGAAATCCGAAGGTCAGACAAGGCTATTTAAAGACCCTCTTCTGAAGAAACAAGAAGAGCAAGAAATTACACACAAGAGAGAATTCATTTTGCAACCAAAAGCTTCAAGCAATCACTCTCTAGAAAAAGATCTGTAAACCTTCTTATTCTTTTATTGTTAAGTTACAAACAAATTTTGAAGAGCTGTATCGTGTAATACTCTCACTCTTAGTGAGTTTGCAAAAAGCTCGAAAACCCCACCCAAGTCTTTGGATTTGTTGAGCCTGGAGAGGCTTGTCTGTAAAAGAATACTTGTAACCTGGAGAGGTGTAGAATACTTGGAGTTGTAGTCGTGGAGTGACTAGGAAACAACTTGTGAAAAGTGCTAAGTGATTTAGTGGAAAAGCCTTCTCAGGGAAGGGACTGGACGTAGCTCTTTGATTTGAAAGAATGAATCAAGATATATCTCTTTGTGAATCTCTGAGACGACCCCACTTACGTAGGATAATTAAAGAACATAAGATACTTTTTTAACCTTTAAACATATACACGTACTGTATATACAATATCAGAGTGCACAACTTTAAAAGAAAGCATGGCATAAACGTTTACAAATGACTTCCTCTTTTGTCCAAAATACCAGATAGACATACTGGCCGTATATATTTAACAAACTAACAAACTCATTCCATCCTGGGCAGCAGATACTCCTCGCTTGTCCTCGTGGTTCCACCAGTATTGAACTCGTACAGGTTTTCATCCAGCTCTTGGTTATCTGGTTTTGCTTCTTTATCAATTTAAGAAAACATACAACATAGAGAAAACAGGGGATAAGAATTTCATCTCATCATAAATAGGGATAAAGGTAAAGCAGATACATTAATTACACAACCATCACAATCAATCATACACAATCATCACCAACAGCCATCCTCGAGGTTTCTTGAACTTAACTATTGGTCTCACACTCTCATGCACCTAGACCTTACATGAAGACGCGGTAGCCACATTCCTACGTCACAACGTATCCTCTACCAAGCAGGATACCCCATCCCCTACCAAGCAGGATGAAAGTCAAACGTCATCCGAGCAGCAAGTCCCGTTACACTCACGGGTACATTACATCCCCTACCAAGCAGGATGCTCACCCCCTACCAAGCAGGGTGACACTATTCCCCATTCCCGATAGGAATAGCTGTCCCGGTGTCGGAAGGCGACTGTTACACTCACGGGTACATTACATCCCCTACCAAGCAGGATGCTCACCCCCTACTAAGCAAGGTGACACTATTCCCCATTCCCGATAGGAATAGCTGTCCTGGTGTCGGAAGGCGCATCGGAGATCTCAGAAGCTCACAGTAGACGTACCAAGCATTTAGCTGTAGTTCCGGTTTGACCTCGCCTAATCCCAGATCTACTCGGCTGTGACATAACAACACAATGCAAACTAGCATGAATCCTCACGACTCATTTTGAAATATCACTGCAACTCAACCCCATCAATTAACACACGTATCCCCTACCAAGCAGGATACCGCATCCCCTACCAAGCAGGATGCTCACGACTATCAATAGTTTTCTATCAACACACGTATCCCCTACCAAGCAGATAGTCTTCTATCAACACACGTATCCCCTACCAAGCATGATACCGCATCCCCTACCAAGCAGGATGCTCATGACTATCAATAGTCTTCTATCAACACACGTATCCCCTACCAAGCAGGATGCTCACGACTATCAATAGTCCTCTAGCATTTCACCAGGTTGAGTGCAGTGGCTTATTACCATCAAATGATTTATCTCACGCATCACCCAATTCACAATGATCATAGCTTAGCTCTAGGCATACCAACAATCATATAAGCATTACCACACTTTTTACAACTTGTTATCATCATGGAAAATGAGCATATTATCATACTAACACCCATTAAGACAATAACATACCTCATCACAATCATGAGAAAACATATATTCACTAACACATCATGGAAGACATATTCACATATTAAGCACACAACCTCAATCAAGATTCCATATCATTCATCATGTTATCATCTTCTAACCTAGGGTGTATTCTTAATGGTGATAGCCCAAAGATACCTATACCGAGGGTTTAGGTACTTTGTCAGGGCTCAACCTCTAGTAGGTTTAGGGTTCCCCTACACATATCAATTTATTCTACTTTACTCTTGCCTTCCCGATGAGTATGAATCTTTCCCCCACCTTATAGCAATGTAGTAACTGTCATGAACCCACGAGTACTTGCTCATGGCCACAGCCCCGTTCTTCCACCGGTACTCGTACACGCTTTAGAACGATTGAACATGATCTCCTCCTTCACAATAAATCATAATCACAATTAGTATAATCAAACACAACTCTATAATTCCTATGAACTAGGTTCGGCCCCTTAGTAGTCAAATAGGCTAGGAGAGTTAAATTTAACAAACTCTTGGATCAATGATTCTTAAGCATAGAGAAAGCTAGTGTAAGTCATATTTTTCAAGAATTTGAAACAAAACTCAAGATCTTCATCATATAGGTTTCGTCCCCCCATCATTAAAATAGGATAGAAAAGGTTTTTGATTACAATCTTTTGGGATTCAAAGACTTCTAAGTGTGGTAGAATCAAATCAACACTTCTTTAACAAAAATTTGGAACAAAACTCCATTGATTCACCGTGAAGGAGAATTCGGCCATCTCACCCCAGATGGGTTAGAGAGATTTTATGATTACAAACTCTTGGATTATAAAAGAAGACAATGAATCTAGATCAAGAAAATTGGTTTGACATAAAAATGATTTTTCTACACTTTTTCATGAATTTTTGATGTTTAAGCTCAACATAGAACACATAGAGTTTCCATGGCAAGAAATGGAGATTTAGGGCTCAAATAAGAAATCTCTACCTCTTAGATGATGAAGAAGATCAAGTTAAGCAACTTTGCTTCACAAAGCTCTTGAAGAATCCTTGAAGAAATGAAGAGAAAGTGGAGTAGAAGCTTGGAGACTTTGAAGACTTGAAGTTAGAGCATGAAGTGAAAGAAGAAAGAAATGTGAAGTATGAAATGAGGGGAAAGTGGCGTGAAAAGAGAAAAGGAGGGAGGATAAGGATTCTTATATACTAACCTTCAAGGTTAGGATGGTCATTTCTTTTAAGACCAAAATTGTAATTTCACCAAAAGTTGTACTAGAAACTTCAATACTTAAACTTAAAGAATAAAGTGAAGGAGAAAGGAATATGAGATAGTAAAGATATATATGAGTGGCGTGGGGTTTTGTGAAGGAAGGCTAAGGATTGTATAAAAATTACTCAAGGGAAAAATTGTCATTTCCTTTGGGGGCAAAATTGTAATTTCTACACCATAATCATTACTATGGTGAGTCACCCATGTGACTTACCCTTAGCTATCATTAGCATGGTGACTCACCTAGGTGAGTCACTCATGTAATCATTACATATGGATAGGATAAGGTGAGGTGGCTTTGAAAGTAACCTTATGCTTATCCGTTACCGGTTTCGATAGTCTCGTACGTAGATCGGGTTTCGTTTGAATCGTCAACCCAAACCTTAACCATAATTCTCTACCAGTAATGTAGAGTAAAACAATATCTGTGTTGTATCCAAAAAGTGGATACGTAGAGATAAAATCAAACACCGGACGAGAAACGTGGTTCCTGAATGTGATTAGTCAATGGATGAGTCATCACTATAACTCATCACCATCATGATTACTCCACCATGACTCACCATTATGAGTCATCCATCTCATGATTAATTTTCTAAAGTAGTCATGATTATATTTACAACTTTGCCACTGTAACTCAGATAAGATCCATATACTTTACTGATGTGAAATTTGGGATGTTACAATCTCTCTATCCCTATCTTGTTTAGTTTATTTATTTACTAACTTGGGGATTGAAAACAAAGTCTCTTAAACGTTTGTTATCATTTTGCTTTTGTTCTTTCATCTTGCTTGTCTAAAACGCTTTTCAGAAAAGGCTTTCGAAAATCGGTTAAGAAACATAACTCAACCCCCTTCTTGTGTTTCCCTATTTCACTTTCAGTTAGTATCAGAGCGCAGCCTCTGGGTTGAGCATTTAGTCGTGCATGAGGAAAATATCTAAAGCTCGATGGCAGGACAAGGGATTCCCAGTGGGAGTCAACCTATTCTTGAAGGTACCTCCTTGACTAAACCGCCATTTTTAGTGGCACTCACTACCCCTACTGGAAAGAAAGATTCAAAGGATTCATCTTGAGCACCAGCTCTGCTCTTTGGTCAGTAATCATGAATGGTCCCCACTTCGTCAACAATCTTGATGGCACTGAGAAAGATGAAGCTCAGTGGACCGAAGATGAGAGAAGAAGGATGGAGCAAAACTACAAAGCAAGATACACCTTGATGTGTGCTCTCAGTCCAGACGAGTTCCAAAAAATTCATGCATGTGAATCAGCGAAACAAATCTGGGATACTCTATCCAATGTTCATGAAGGAACATCCAAAATGAAGGATTCAAAGATCATTATTCTTATGAGCCAATATGAAATGTTCACAATCGAAAATGGAGAAACCATCGTTGATATGATAGGTCATTTCCAAACTATTATCAATAATCTCAAGTCTCTTGAAAAAGTTTATACTACAAAAGAAAATGTTACGAAGATCCTCAAGAGTTTACATAAGGAATGGAGACCACTCATCACTGCAATTACTCAAGCCAAGGATTTGTCAACCTTGACCTTAGGTGATCTTATGGGAACTCTTCAAGTTCATGAGCAGGAGCTTAACCAGGACAACCCTACAAAGAAAGGCAAGACTATTGCCTTAAAAAAAGTCAAAAAGCTAGCAGCTCGAAAGTTCACAAGGCAAATGAGTCCAGCGATGAAAATGATCAAGATGAAGAAGAAGAATTTGATGATGTGTTGTCTCTCATATAAAAGAAACTTGAATGTATTCTGAAAAATAAAAAAAAGAGAAGAAGACCCTTTACAAAGAAAAACGTCAAAGATCATGGTTAAACCGAGGGCAAAAATCCAATGGTTTGCTATGAGTGCAAGAAACCAGGCTACTTCAAGGCTGAGTACCCTCAGCTGAAAGATAAGAAAAAGTTCTTCAAAAAGAAAAGCAAGAATCTCATGGTAACATGGGAAGATCTTGACTCCTCTAAAGAAGAAGAAAACGAAGAAGAGGCAAACGTATGTCTCTGGTCTGAAAATCATCTATCTGAAGAAGAGGAACAATCTACCTCTTCAATCATCTCATATCCTGAGGTTGAGTCATTAAGAGAATTCAGTGATCTCTCTATAAGCAGACCACCTATTTTCTATGGAACTGGTGATTATGCCATGTGGAGAGAACTATTCATGAGATTCAACTTGTAACGCCCCGATTTTTACGTTTTCTAATTCTTCAGTATTTTAATGTCTTTATTTTATTCGAGGTCTTAGGAATGGAAATAAAATATTCCGAGACCATAGTCATGCTCTACGATATCGTAGGAAGCTACGATCAAGTTTTGAGTCAAAAACTCAAACGGAGTCCGGTCTGCGTTTTTACACTGACATTATGATTTTAATGCTCAGAAGACCTCAAATGGACCCATGAACGAGACAGTAAGTCTTAGAATTCGATGCTCTACGTTTTGGTTAAATTTCGTAAAAATTTCAGAAAAATAACTTCCTGACCTTCGTTCGGGCAGAATCCTCAATCGAGTGACGAACGGAGCCACATATGGATTTATCGGGACTCTCCAACATATAATCTTGATATCACATCATCCCAGGACACTTGGGAGAGTATGCCAGAATCATCATGACGTTCGGAAATATCTAGACGCAAAATGACCAAAATACCCCTAACCTTAGTCTTTTACACTTTTACCATTTTATCCTTTTGGGAAGATGAGCTTTTTACACTTAAGTGAGCTCTTAAGAGGCTGAACTCAGCCCCTCACTCTCTCATTTTCGCACAGCCCCTCACCCTTTAGAACACCATAGTTGCTCTTGAAGAAAACACCATTGTTGGTCTTGAAGCTCTTTGAGTTCTTGTTGGAATCACTTGATTCCTTGAGCAATCTTCCTTCATTTCAAGGTAAGATCACTTCTATA
Organism: Ammopiptanthus mongolicus; assembly: GCA_039655645.1. NCBI lineage: Eukaryota > Viridiplantae > Streptophyta > Magnoliopsida > Fabales > Fabaceae > Ammopiptanthus > Ammopiptanthus mongolicus. The sequence continues at coordinate 35,827,893 of CM077349.1, read as the reverse complement.
ATCTCTTAGCTTCTTGAATCTTTCTTTATTTCAAGATCAATCTTCATTTTCATGAAAAGAATTTCTTAGATCCAAAACTTTGAAAATCCATAGGAAATTGTAGAAAAATCCTTTTGAGGTACGACCAAGTTCTTTGAACTCACATCATCAATCTCTACCTAAACCCAAGAGACTATGATTCAACACTCATCATAGCTCAAAAAGCACTTTTTGGCCGAACCCTTCTTGATGATGATGAATAGTGTTTTCATCAATTTTTGATTTCTAACACTTGATTTCATCCTTAGCTTTCCTAATGCCTTTGAATTCATGAAATGGGAAACCAAGATCAATTCCTAACCTTTTTAACCTAGGGTGGCCGAAATCCTCTTTGTTAGAATTGTTGAGATTTGCTTTGATTGTTGTTTAATGTTCGATTGTTATGTTGTTGTAGTTGTTGACGATTGCCAGGAGGTTCACAAACCGATCAACCGACTTTGATCCGGGAATCTGCTCATCAACAGGTATGGGGGGTGAACCTCATTCACACCAAGATGGTGGTATGAAGATGGTTGTTTAAGTTATGTGTGGGTGAAACCCTTTAGTTTGGGTTCACTTTTAATGGTTAAGTTGTGTTAAGTTCTCTTGGAGAACAATGTGTGATATTTGTAGTTATGCTTGTATGCCTTATCATGTGTTTTATGATGATGTTGTCTAGGTGAGAAAATGATTTCTTGCATGATGAAAAACCTACTTTGATTACTAGATCAAGTATGGACTTTTGTGCTTATGTGCTTAAGTATGGACTTTTGTGCTTAGGTGCATAATTATGATGCAATGTTGTGTGTTATTATTGATCATAATTGTGTAAGTTTTGTGAGCCATGATTTGATTAGTTGGTGAAGTAAAACTTCACATTGGTTCCAAGGTGGCTTTTAGCCATGACCTTGAGAAAAGGAGGGTAATGTGTAGTTCTTGAATCATTCAAGTTTTGATGTAAGAAAAATGTTAAACCATAAATGATTTTGATCCAAAGATCAAACAAAGTTTCAATCTCAAAGTGTTTTCACCAAAGTGAGACATGTTTTATACCTTATCCTTAGTTCATCTAGTTAATCAAGTAACTTAAAAGTGGATTAATGAAAAGTTTCATGAGAATCAATATAGTTCCATAAGGCTTTTCTTTAACAAGGTTAATGTCTTGTTTCAAGGCAATTTTCGCTAAGCGAATCCAATTTCGCTGGGCAAAAACAGAGAAAATACAAGTTAGGCATCATTGCCTCCTTTTCGCTAAGCGAATGAAGTGAATTTCGCTGAGCGAGCCATTTCTCGCCCAGAGATACAGGGGAGTTTTCAAAGAGGTATTAATGCCTCATTTTCGCTAAGCGAATTTAACTCCGCTAAGCGAATTTCCTGTTTTCAGAAAGTGCTAGAAATAGAGTAAGTGGTTCAAAAGTTGTTTCAAATAAAATGAATTTTCAGTTGAGAAGTTGTTTTGGTTTACAAAGGAGTTTTTAACTCAACTCGTAAAGTTTTACGCATTAAAAACCTAAGATAAGTAATTGACTTAGAGTTGAAGACAAGCGATAATTAAGTATGGTATGTGGTGGAACAAGACCATATACTATACCATTGATGACTTAGTACATCAATGACTTCATAAGACATAAACACAAACATGAAACGTTTTGGGTTTTGAAACAGTAGTTCGACAACGGACCGGTGATTCGGACCCCGATCAGTCGTTCAATTGTTTCAGTCTTGTGATGACTCGATCCCGGAGGGATCACAAGATTTATTCGGTGGATAAAGGTTTTGTTTTTCAAAAGACGCGTATAGTTCCTAAGGAAGAGAACCTTAGTAGACTTCGAGGTTTATCCGGGAGATAGACATTGCTTGATCGCATCTGCTTTGTGTAAGCATTGGCATTTCATTTGCATAGTTGTAAGGCCTTGAGCCTAGGAGTTGATCTTACACCTTGATGCGGGTGCGACTTGTTGCTGTAAAAATGGTTTATGTGCTTGTGCAAGTATACACAATCGTTTAACAAGTAATAAAGTGTAAGAGAGATCGTTCCCACGAGGATTATATGGTGAATCAAGTACCAAGTTTGAATTAATGGTTCTATTAATCAAGATTAACAAAGAGTAACAAGTAATTTGTGTGTGTGTAGCTAGGACAGTTTTGGGAAAATAAATTCTAGAGCAACGAAAACGGATTTGTTAACAGAATGGGTACAACAGCTACGGGGAAGTATCCCTTGCAACTTCAGTCTAGCTCAGTTATGCGTTTGCAATGCTACGGCAATTTGGCTCCAGGAAATGAAAGTTTGTTTTCCAACAGTTCTAAGATGAACTTCGCTAAACGTCTCCTATTCCTAGGTCCATATTAGTTACATTCACGCCTCACTTAAGCTCGTTCCAGCTAGCCTAAGAGTTAGAATGTTCATTACTAAATTACTCTTCATCATAATTTTCCAATTGATGATTTTACTCTTATATATAAAACAGTTCTGCTACACTTAGCTTTTCCAAGCAGCCGTGAGCTCAAGTTCTAACTAAGATGATCAAGCTCAATTAAAACACAACCAAATCAGATTTATAGAAAATGCAATAGCAAAGCATAACATAACATTCACTAGAAATCCATTACAAGTTCAACATCCCATAGCTACAAGAGGTTTAGCTCATATTGAGCTTACAAAGACAAGGAGAAAAATAAGAAATGGAAGAAGAAGCCATTACAAGAGAGGAAAGAGAGAAAGGGGCGCAGCTCTGTCCTTGCTCCAGTGAGGAAGATGATGTCTGATCTTATCTCCCCTTGGATGTCCCTTATTTAGGGTTTTTTTAGAATTATCTCAAGGCCCTTTCCTCTCTCATCCTTTTTGGGCTAAAAGTTGGCTAGTAAAAGTGTCATTGGCTCAATTCCTTAAGTCCAATGCATTAAATACCAGCCCCATGTGTAAGTCACTGCGCTTATCAGTGAAGGACACCGCATTATGTAAGAGAATGTTTTGAACTTTTGTCATTTTCCCAAATCAGCTTCAGCTACGATTGCTACAGCAAATCCCAGAGCAACGTCTCCAGTTCAGCACCTGATTCTCCAAAAATTGCCCTGCACAGAAACTCTCAATTAATTACCAAAAACAGTTCTAAACGACACCAAAACATTAAAACTCACAAAAGACTCTTATAAAACACACTTTACACAAAATCACACTAAAATACTAAAAACATAAACTCAAAATACTCAAAGACTACAAGAATACAAGTGAAAAAAGGTATAAATAACTCTTCATAAAAAGAGTTATCACACCCCCAAACTTGAATCATTGCTTGTCCTCAAGTAATGGAAACAAAAGAAACTAGACAGAAAAGACACAAATTTTTCTAAACCTCCACACATGTGCTCAAATTAGTTCAAACACAACTTTCTTCTTTTTAAACCAATTTCTTCACAAGGCATACTTGACAATGCATCAACATTCATGAAGTACAATCAAGCAAGCATTCATGGTTGTCCTCATTTTCAACTCTCAGCAACATGCTATAGCACTAAACTCTCATAACTATGTATTCTTCCTCTCTTCTCAAGCTAAGATAGGTACTCTCAATCATCATTCAAATGCATACTCAAACACGACCTTGACAAGCTTCTAAACACACCACTCACAATCAAAATTGCACACTGCTAGAGAACTTTATTTGGTTGTAATGGGGCTTGGGTTCAGGTAGGAACAGTTCTGGGAAGGTGGCTACACTAGATGGAGCTTAGGTATGCTTCCTCTTTTTGCTTCACAACTATTTCTTTCATGGCCCAGCTCATACAAGTTAGGGAGGACTTTTTGATCTTTTTCATTTTGTTTGATTCCTTTCCCTTTTTTACACCTCTTTGAATTCGGTTTCCTCCTTTGTACCCTCAGAGCAGTTGTTGCAACATTTTAGCATTTTTCCTTGCAACTGCTCTGCTGTTTTCCTTTTCTTTCTCTTTTTTTTTTTACAGCAAACCATTGCTTTTTACCAGCAACAGTTCAATTTCTGATATTATGTCACATAACAACTACATGGCACCCCCAAACTTAAAACTGTGCTAGCCCTCGAGCACCCCTAAACTTATGTTACAGCATGTAAACACAGGAAGCACACCAGCCACTCCAACTAGTTAGGACATTGGTTTTTCAGGATATGGCTTGTAATGTGGGTTCATTAGAAACAAAGGGCTTGCAGGCTCAAAGGGGTTCACACAAAGGTAGTATCCAAGGGTAGGCTATTTAGGCAATACTAGGCTCAAGAAAACAAAATGTGCCTCTAGCAAAAGTGTGTGCAGCAGAGATGTGGACACGTATGAAAGCAGCAAGGCAAAATCAAAGAATTATGCATAAGAATGGTATTCACAGAGAAAGCAGGATAAAACTATTTTGGCCCAAAAGCTCACAAGGTAGATCAGAATTGCTAAAGCATGTGCCTCGAGTTTCAAACAATTAAATCCAATCACACAAGCCCGAAAGAAAACAATCAAGTTAAAATTGTCAGAGAGATGCACTTGTGAAATTTTAAAATGGACAAGTTGCGTTAAACAAAACCCCATGATGGGGATGGTTGTGCACATGGTGGGGTCAAACACAAAGGACACTAAGTACAAACAGAAAACAGTTGGGGTCAAAGTCAGTTGACCCACACACAACTAAAATAAACAAACTAACAAACTGATAGATTCTAAAGACCACAGTGCAATAACAGGGAAAATGATTAAACTGTGAAATAAGTAAAACTGAGCATGGGAGGAATAAGGTAAAGCAAAAGGAAAGCCCTGATTGTATTGTTGCAGCATGCTGCAGCAATCTGCAATTCTGAGCACATTTGCTGAAGCTTCTCCTGATGCTTCCCCTGAGGCTAGATCATTCATCTTGATAGGAGTAGAAGACTCCTTTTCTCCAGTTTTGGCCACCTCTTTCTCTTTCCCTTGTAATCCATGCGAATCCTCCACCCAGTAACAGTTCTGGTGAGTTTCAGCTCATTTTTATCATTGAAGATCATTGTCATTGGTACATTAGAATTTAGAAAAATAGAGTTGATCACCGGTATGGTTTCAAGCTCCCCCAAATACACACAATTCAGATGGGCTGGGGGCTGTTTCAGTTCAAGAACAGGTGGTTGATCCACTAATGACAAATTATTTTTCAAAGTTTGCTCAGTTACCTCCAATGATTCAAATTTCCCGGCCCATCTAGGTTGTATTTGCTTGCTCTCAACTAACTCAGCAATTTCTTCATCATATGAATCATCATTTTCAATTTGGATTACACCATCAGTCATACTAGTTTGCTTTTTCACAAATTGTTTCTCCACGAGGGTGTCAAATGAATGCACAGAGAAACACTCTTGCATCCCCTCATCAAAGTACTTCAAAGCATTAATAAGCTTGCCACATTGCTTGTTTTGGATAGATTTCTTCAATCTTTGGGGAAAAGGTGGTGGGGGCCTCTCGGGTACCAGCTTACGCCATGACTGTTCGACAGAACTTGTAGGGGATGCTGCAACATTTTGCTGCTGCGCTATTGCTGCTGCAGAGGGTGTGGAAGATCCAACATTGTTTGTAGCAATTTTCTCCAAATCAGTTTCAGCTTCAAGATCAGTGCCTTTATCCTTGTTATCTTCATTTTTCCTTGCTGGTGCAGAGATTTCCTTCCCATTTTTGAGATGTATGGCGTTACAATGCTCCTTCCCATTAGGAGTTGGTGGATTTGTTGTTTCTGTTGTACTAGGCAATGATCCACTTGGCCTAGAACTCAGTGCACTAGCCAATTGCCCTAGTTGATTCTCTAAGTTTCTTATGCCCGCCCCCTGACTTTGAATTTGAGCCTTTGTTTCTGTCATAAAGGCTTTAAGCACAGCCTCAAGTGACATTTCCTGATTTACTGGTTGAGCCTGCTGCTGCATCTGTTGGAGATGAGCTTGTTGCAATATTTGTTGGGGCTGATCTATTTGAAGATGGTACTCTGGTGGATAAGTGGGCCTGGTAGGACCATTAAAACTGCTTGCCACTGCATTGTTACTCCATGAGAAATTTGGTTGCTGTTCCCACCATGGATTGTAGGCATTTGAGTAAAGGTTGTCACCCATGTTGTTATTCCCAACATAATTCTCTGAAACTGGGTTGCTCGGACACTCCTCATACAAATGACCTCCTCCACAATAGATACAAAAGAGGGAACTCATTTGAGAAACATTCTGCACATCAGTTAGTGGTTCTATCATTGCTACTGGAGATGCTGTAGCACCTGGATATGCAGTGGTGACATTTTTCAGCATGTGAGTAAGATAGGCTATCTGAGATGATAGGATAGAAACTTCATTTAAATCATGAGCTCCGGCAATATTTTTGGTTGAACTGATCCTTGTAGTGGACCATTGGTAGCTATTAGCTGCAACAGTCTCAATCAAACCATAGGCTTCATTATAGGATTTTCTCAATAAAGCACCACCTAAAGATGCATCCAACATTTGTCTTGAGGGTGGTAACAACCCACTATAGAAGGTTTCCATCTGAATACAAACTGCTAGCCCATGGTGTGGACATTTTCGTAACAGTTCTTTGAATCTTTCCCAAGCCTCAAACAAGGATTCATCATCAAGTTGTTTGAAAGAAGTGATGTCATTCCTCATTCTAGCATTCTTGATAGGTGGGGAGTATTTGGTCAAGAATTTTTCACCCATTCTATTCCATGATTTTGCTGAGTTTGGCTCCAAAGAATTAAACCATGCCTTGGCTCGGTCTTTCAAAGAATAAGGGAACAACATCAGCCTAAATGCATCATCAGTGACACCAGGATTTTTAAAATTGTTAGCCACTTCTAGAAACTGTTTCAGGTGCTGATATGGATCTTCTCGAGGTGATCCACTGAATTGCCCCACAAGTTGCAGCATTTGGAACATCACAGGCTTCAACTCAAAATGATTTGCAATAATGTTAGGCCTCATAATGCATGAGTTCATGGTTCCAGGATTAAACATGGCATAGCTCTTGATGGCAGCAGTGCTGTCGTTGGCCAGAGCCTTGCTATCAATCTGATCATCATTAGCCATCTCAAAGATGTTACTAGTTACTTCAGTAACAGTTGTGCTCTGCCAGTGCATACAGTTTTAAGTACCTGATGCTACAGCAAAACACCTCAAAGATGATAAGTTATCACAACTAATAAAACTATCAATTTAAAACTTGTTAATTAAACACCATTACAATCCCCGGCAACGGCGCCAAAAACTTGTTGCTGTAAAAATGGTTTATGTGCTTGTGCAAGTATACACAATCGTTTAACAAGTAATAAAGTGTAAGAGAGATCGTTCCCACAAGGATTATATGGTGAATCAAGTACCAAGTTTGAATTAATGGCTCTATTAATCAAGATTAACAAAGAGTAACAAGTAATTTGTGTGTGTGTAGCCAGGACAGTTTTGGGAAAATAAATTCTAGAGCAACAAAAACGAATTTGTTAACAGAATGGGTACAATAGCTACGGGGAAGTATCCCTTGCAACTTTAGTCTAGCTCAGTTATGCGTTTGCAATGCTACGGCAATTTGGCTCCAGGAAATGAAAGTTTGTTTTTCAACAGTTCTAAGATGAACTTCACTAAACGTCTCCTATTCCTAGGTCCATATTAGTTACATTCACGCCTCACTTAAGCTCGTTCCAGCTAGCCTAAGAGTTAGAATGTTCATTCCTAAATTACTCTTCATCATAATTTTTCAATTGATGATTTTACTCTTATCTATAAAACAGTTCTGCTACACTTAGCTTTTCCAAGCAGCCGTGAGCTCAAGTTCTAACTAAGATGATCAAGCTCAATTAAAACACAACTAAATCAGATTTATAGAAAATGCAATAGCAAAGCATAACATAACATTCACTAGAAATCCATTACAAGTTCAACATCCCATAGCTACAAGAGGTTTAGCTCATATTGAGCTTACAATGACAAGGAGAAAAATAAGAAATGGAAGAAGAAGCCATTACAAGAGAGGAGAGAGAGAAAGGGGCGCAGCTCTGTCCTTGCTCCAGTGAGGAAGATGATGTCTGATCTTATCTCCCCTTGGCTGTCCCTTATTTAGGGTTTTTTTAGAATTATCTCAAGGCCCTTTCCTCTCTCATCCTTTTTGGGCTAAAAGTTGGCTAGTAAAAGTGTCATTGGCCCAATTCCTTAAGTCCAATGTATTAAATACCAGCCCCACGTGTAAGTCACTGCCCTTATCAGTGAAGGACACCGCATTATGTAAGAGAATGTTTTGAACTTTTGTCATTTTCCCAAATCAGCTTCAGCTACGATTGCTACAGCAAATCCCAGAGCAACGTCTCTAGTTCAGCACCTGATTCTCCAAAAACTGCCCTGCACAGAAACTCTCAATTAATTACCAAAAACAGTTCTAAACGACACCAAAACATTAAAACTCACAAAAGATCCTTATAAAACACACTTTACACAAAATCACACTAAAATACTAAAAACATAAACTCAAAATACTCAAAGACTAAAAGAATACAAGTGAAAAAAGGTATAAATAACTCTTCATAAAAAGAGTTATCACGAATCTTACGGTGACGATCTTCAATGGTCTTTTTGGAGGTATCAGGGTTGGAAGGGCTGACATGTGACCAGTTGGTGATTCTTCTGTGTCGTGGCGAATCCGTGCAATACACTGATATCCTCTGATGCCGTAATTTTCATGTTTGGTCGGGAGTGTTTCCGTAAAGCCAGATACGTGCACGTTACGAATGTTGTAGCATCTTGCTCATGGCTGGCAGAAATCGAAACATGTCCTCCCATTCACTCTCTCCGAATGTTTTGTTAGCTCCATGGAGTAGGGGTCAGAGTAGTACCCAGTGACATTGACATTGAGTCATATACATTGCATTGCATTGCATGGCTATTGATGTTTACATTTACAGTTATACATCGTTGTATTGTTTAAGAATGCCTTATATTATGCTGTTAAATGTTTAGCATGATATTATGTTGTTGACTGCTTAACGTGATTTATATTGAGAACCTTTGTAAGCATGTTGGGTACGCTGTTACCCGGTGAGTCGTCCCGTTTTTACTACTGCTGTTTTGTTGTGTTGATGAACGGGAATCTCACCCACATCTGTTTGTTTTTTGTTGGTACTTGCTGTTGCTGCTTGAACAGATGGACGTGACGATAGTTCAGTTCAGTAGTCTCCTTGAGCTCGAAGGCGGACTCTTTTTGTTGTTTTAGTTTTGTTGTCGGCCAGACTATGTCAGTTTTGTAGTACCTTTTGAGAGCTACGAATCCTATTACTTATTGTATTTTCTTATGTCAGTTATACATTAGACTTATGTCTGTACACAGTGATGTTGACGTTTCTATTTCTGTCTCTGTTCAATGTTTATTATACAGCATGTTCTTGAAATGCATGGCGAACCTAAGTTTGTTTATTAGTATTATTTACCTTTACTAAATCCCATTACATCTTGTGAAAAGAAAAAAAAAAAAAATAAAATCGTATTTTCCGCATTAAATAATATTTTCGGCCTTATAAACGTTCGGGAATGTGACACTCGGGAAAGGGTGTTGCATTATTTGGTATCAGAGCTGGCCGAGTCTTTTTGGGGTTTGTTGGTTATGGTCTGTCTTTTTTGTGTTGTGTTCTCTATGTGTTTCTCTGTTGTTTGCTTTAGTTTTGTTTTGGTTTCTTAACTTTGACAGTTCTGGTTTTGAAGGTAGCAATGGCTGCTCAAAACCTGACTGCTGCTGTGAATGCCATACGGGACATGGCTGCTGCTATGGTTCAACGTGACGAAAGAGCTGCCAGAGTTAGAGGACTGGACGAATTTCTTCGTCGGAATCCACCTCAATTCAAGGGCGAATTCAATCCTCAGTTAGCTGAACACTGGATCCAGACGCTGGAGAAAATCTTTGGAGCGATGAGATGTACTGAGAATGACAAGGTTGTCTATGCAACCTATATGCTAGTGGAGGATGCTGAATACTGGTGGGAAGGAGCCCGTCAGATTCTGGTGCATGATCAACAAGCTGTGGACTAGAATGCTTTTAAGGGAAAGTTCCTGGAGAAGTATTTTCCTATGAGTGCAAGACACGAGAAAGAGATGGAGTTCCTCCAGCTGAGACAAGGGGAATGACCGTAGCTGAATACGGGGCCAAATTTGAAAGTCTAGCAAAGTTCTAAAATTACTTTCTGGACAACCCAAGAGAGGAGTGGAAGTGCAGAAAATTCGAAGGAGGTATGAGGATCGACTTGAAGAGAGGTGTAGTTCCATTGGAAATTTCTGTTTTTCCAAGGCTAATGGAAAAGTGTCGTCTGATCGAGAGTTTGGAACCCAAGGACAAGCGGGTACAGAGTTCTAGACCGAGCAAGTTTCAGAGAGGAAGCGGTGGTCGAGACAACAAATCTCGATGGAAGCTGTATGTAAAGCAACAAGATCGACAACAACGTTCTGTTGGAGTAAGCAGTGGGAGTTTCAGTCAGTCTGGAAACGCCCCAACCAAGTGCATGAAGTGTGGGAAGAGTAACCACATCACCAGAGACTGTTCGATCAAAGGGATTATCTGCTTCAAGTGTGGGAAGCCGGGACATATCTCACGGGAATGCATGCAACCGAAATTGGAACATTCTGTCAACAATGTCCAAGCTGTGAGGCCTAAGGCGAAAGGCAGAGTCTACACTATGGGAGGCACTGAAGCTTCTCAAAATGAAGACTTGATCCAAGGTCAGTGTGTCATGGGAGGTAAAACCTTAACTGTACTGTTTGATTCAGGCGCAACGCATTCCTTTATTGCTTATGACTGTGTGAATCTGTTGGGATTACCTGTGTATCCTTTACCTTTTGATTTGGTAATTTCTACGCCTACTGCAAAGCCTGTTGTAACTGCAAATGTTTGTTTGAATTGTTCTATTTCTGTTAAAGATAGAATATTTTTGATTGGTTTGATCTGTTTGCCTCTTTCACAAATGGATGGAATCTTAGGAATGGATTGGTTATCTTCTAATCATATCCTGTTAGACTGTGCAAATAAAACCTTAGTTTTTCCTAGTTGTGAGAATTCTGAATTTTTGACTGCCAACCAAGTAAACGCTTCTTTGAGAGAAGGAGCTTAAGGATACATGTTACTATCTTCTTTAGAGGTCAAAAGTGAGCTAGTCTTAGAGCGCGTACCTGTCGTGAACGAGTTTCCGGAAGTCTTTCCTGAAGACGTACCAGGTTTGCTGCCAGTTCGGAACATCGAGTTTGCGATCGATCTTGTGCCATGAACAGGACCAGTGTCTATGGCACCGTATCGTATGGCACCTGCTGAGTTGGAAACTTTGAAGGAACAGTTGGTAGACTTATTGGGGAAACAGTTCGTTAGACCCAGTGTGTCGCCGTGAAGAGCACCTATGCTGTTGGTGAAAAAGAAAGATGGAACATCTCGCTTATGCGTGGATTATCGCCAGTTGAATAAAGTTACTATTAAGAACAAGTATCCACTTCCGATGATAGATGACTTGATGGATCAATTGAGGGGAGCGGCAGTTTTCTCCAAGATTGATTTGCGATCGGGTTATCACCAGATTCGTGTGAAGGCAGAAGATGTACCGAAGACAGCGTTTCGAACACGCTATGGGCACTACGAGTATCTTGTAATGCCGTTTGGTGTGACGAATGCTCCAACTATATTCATGGATCATATGAATAGGATCTTTCATCCATACTTGGATAAGTTTGTCGTTGTCTTCATAGATGACATACTTATCTATTCGCGAGACCAGGAAGAACACGCTGAACATCTTAGTGTAGTTCTTCAAGTTCTGAAGGAGAAACAGCTGTATGCCAAGTTGTCCAAGTGTGAGTTTTGGCTCGACGAAGTGCAGTTTTTGGGTCATGTAATTTCAAAGGAAGGAATTGCTGTAGATCCGTCGAAAGTTGAAGCAGTTCTTGAGTGGGAAAGACCAACCACAGTGACTAAGATACGCAGTTTTGTGGGTTTGGCTGGGTATTATCGGAGGTTCATTGAGGGATTGTCTAAGATTGTATGACCTCTTACCCAATTGACGAGGAAGGATAAAGCGTTTGAATGGATTGAAGCCTGTGAGCAGAGTTTTCAGGAGCTGAAAGAGAGGCTGACTACATCGCCAGTGTTGATATTGCCGAACCTTTTGAAGTGTACTGTGACGCTTCATACCAAGGTTTAGGCTGTGTTCTGATGCAGAATCGGAAGGTGGTAGTGTATGCCTCGAGATATTTGAAAGTGCACGAGAAGAATTACCCAACTCATAATCTGGAGTTAGCAGCGGTAGTCTTTGCGTTGAAGATTTGGAGGCACTACTTGTATGGTTCGACGTTCAATATTTTCAGTGACCATAAGAGCTTGAAGAATCTGTTCGATCAGAAAGAGCTCAACATGAGACAAAGACGGTGGCTGGAATTTTTGAAGGACTATGATTTCCAGTTATAGTATCATCCGAGAAAAGCTAATGTGGTAGCCGATGCGCTAAGTAGAAAAGTGTTACGTGTGTCTGCCATGATGGTTAAGGAACACGAGCTGTTGGAACAGTTCAGGGGCATCTGTCCGTGGTTAGTATGCCAGGAAGAATATGTGTGGGTATGGTTACAGTATCTTGTGATCTGATGGATCAGATTCGGGAGAAACAAGCTTACAACCAGTATCTGGAGAAAGAGCGGAGGAATCTAAAGAAAGGGATGACGTCGGAATACAAGGAAGGAGCGGATGGAATCCTAAGACGAGGAGAACGGGTTTGTGTGCCAAACAACCCATAGATAAGAAGGTTAATTCTGGATGAAGCACATAGAAGCAAGTTGAGTATGCATCCAGGGTCAACCAAGATGTACCAAGACCTGAAGCGGTTGTTTGGTGGCAAGGCATGAAAAAAGATGTAGCTGATTATGTGGCGTCTTGCTTAGTATGTCAAAAAGCAAAGGTTGAACATCAGAGGCCAGCTGGAATGTTACTTCCGTTGGATATCCCAGAGTGGAAATGGGACGGCATAGCAATGGATTTCGTAACGTGTTTGCCAAGAACACCTAAAGGACACGATTCCATTTGGGTTATAATTGATAGGCTTACGAAATCAGCTCATTTTCTACCGATTAATCTCAAGTATTCTATGGAAAAGCTTACTCAGATTTATATCAGTGAGATTGTGAGACTGCATGGAGTACCTTCAAGTATCATATCGGATAGAGACCCGCGATTTACTTCGCGATTTTGGCAAAGTTTACATGAAGCTTTAGGGAAAAAGTTACGATTAAGTTCGGCTTACCATCCTCAAACTGATGGACAATCGGAAAGGACGATTCAATCTTTAGAGGAATTGTTGAGGGCGTGTGTATTGGTACATGCCGGAAGTTGGGAGAATTTCCTACCGTTGATAGAGTTCACCTACAACAACAGTTATCATTCGGGTATAGGGATAGCACCCTACGAAGCTTTATACGGACGATGTTGCAGAACACCTTTGTGTTGGTACCAAGATGGAGAAAGTGCTTCATTAGGACCTGAACTAGGGCAACAAACAACCTAGAAGGTGAAACTGAGTCAAGAAAAGATGAGGTTAACTCAGAGCCGACAGAAGAGTTATGCGGATAAAAGACGTAGGCCACTTGAGTTCGAGGAAGGGGATCATATGTTTTTGAGAGTCACTCCGATGACTAGGGTGGGGAGGGTCCTGAAGTCCAGAAAACTCACTCCAAAATTCATTGGACCTTATCAAATTCTTCGTCGGATAGGTCCGGTAGCTTACCAAATAGCTTTACCGTCTTTTCTATCCAACCTTCATAATGTTTTTCATGTTTCGCAATTGCGAAAGTATATTCCTGATCCCAGTCATGTCATAGAGTCTGATTCAGTACAGCTAAAGGATAACCTAAACTATGAGACATTACCGGTTAAGATCGAGGACAGAAGGATAAAGAAACTGCGAGGGAAGGAGATAGCTTTGGTCAAAGTTATCTGGAACGAGCCCACAGGTGATGCTACCTGGGAATGAGAATAGGACATGCAACAACAGTATCTGAGTTTGTTTTAAGAGGTACGTATAATTTCGAGGACGAAATTCTTTTGAAAGGGGTAGGAATGTAACGCCTCGATTTTTATGTTTTCTAATTCTTCAGTATTTTAATGTCTTTATTTTATTCGAGGTCTTAGGAATGGAAATAAAATATTCCGAAACCATAGTCATGCTCGACTATATCGTAGGAAGCTACGATCAAGTTTTGAGTCAAAAACTCAAACGGAATCTGGTCTGCGTTTTTACACTAACAGTATGATTTTAATGCTCAGAAGACCTCAGATGGACCCATGAACGAGACAGTAAGTCTTAGAATTCGATGCTCTACGTTTTGGTTAAATTTCGTAAAAATTGCAGAAAAATAACTTCCTGACCTTCGTTCGGGCGGAATCCTCAATCGGGTGACGAACGGAGCCACATATGGATTTACCGGGACTCTCCAACAGATAATCTTGATATCAAATCATCCCAGGACACTTGGGAGAGTATGCCAGAGTCATCATGATGTTCGGAAATATCTGGACGCAAAATGACCAAAATACCCCTAACCTTAGTCTTTTACACTTTTACCATTTTACCCTTTTGGGCAAATGACCTTTTTACCCTTAAGTGAGCTCTTAAGAGGCTGAACTCAGCCCCTCACTCTCTCATTTTCGCACAGCCTTTCACCCTTTAGAACACCATAGTTGCTCTTGAAGAAAACACCATTGTTGGTCTTGAAGCTCCTTAAGTTCTTGTTGGAATCACTTGATTCCTTGAGCAATCTTCCTTCATTTCAAGGTAAGATCACTTCTATGATCTCTTAGCCTCTTGAATCTTTCTTTGGTTCAAGATCAATCTTCATTTTCATGAAAAGAATTTCTTAGATCCAAAACTTTGAAAATTCATAGGAAATTGTAGAAAAATCCTTTTGAGGTAAGACCAAGTTCTTTGAACTCACATCATCATTCTCTACCTAAACCCAAGAGCATATGATTCAACTCTCATCATAGCTCAAAAAGTACTTTTTGGCCGAACCCTTCTTGATGATGATGAATAGTGTTTTCATCAATTTTTGATTTCTAACACTTGATTTCATCCTTAGCTTTCCTAATGCCTTTGAATCCATGAAATAGGAAACCAAGATCAATTCCTAACCTTTTTAACCTAGGGTGGCCGAAATCCTCTTTTTTAGAATTTTTGAGATTGGCTTTGATTGTTGTTTAATGTTTGATTGTTATGTTGTTGTAGTTGTTGACGATTGCCAGGAGGTTCACAAACCGATCAACCGACTTTGATCCGGGAATCGGCTCATCAACAGGTATGGGGGGTAAACCTCATTCACACCAAGATGGTGGTAGTGAAGATGGTTGTTTAAGTTATGTGTGGGTGAAACCCTTTAGTTTGGGTTCACTTTTAATAGTTAAGTTGTGTTAAGTTCTCTTGGAGAACAATGTGTGATATTTGTAGTTATGCTTGTACGCCTTATCATGTGTTTTATGATGATGTTGTCTAGGTGAGAAAATGATTTCTTGCATGATGAAAAACCTACTTTGATTACTAGATCAAGTATGGAATTTTGTGCTTATGTGCTTAAGTATGGACTTTTGTGCTTAAGTGCTTAATTATGATGCAATGTTGTGTGTTATTGTTGATCATAATGGTGTAAGTTTTGTGAGCCATGATTTGATTAGTTGGTGAAGTAAAACTTCACATTGGTTCCTAGTTGGCTTTTAGCCATGACCTTGAGAAAAGGAGGGTAATGTGTAGTTCTTGAATCATTCAAGTTTTGATGTAAGAAAAATGTTAAACCATAAATGATTTTGATCCAAAGATCAAACAAAGTTTCAATCTCAAAGTATTTTCACCAAAGTGAGACATGTTTTATACCTTATCCTTAGTTCATCTAGTTAATCAAGTAACTTAAAAGCGGATTAATGAAAAGTTTCATGAGAATCAATATAGTTCCATAACGCTTTTCTTTAACAAGGTTAATGTCTTGTTTCAAGGCAATTTTCGCTAAGCGAATCCAATTTCGCTGGGCGAAAACAGAGAAAATACAAGTTAGGCATCACTGCCTCCTTTTCGCTACGCGAAATAATATTCGCTAAGCGAATGAAGCGAATTTCGCTGAGCGAGCCATTTCTCGCCCAGCGATACAGGGGAGTTTTCAAAGAGGTATTACCACCTCATTTTCTCTAAGCGAATTTCCTGTTTTCAGAAAGTGCTAGAAATAGAGTAAGTGGTTCAAAAGTTGTTTCAAATCAAATGAGTTTTCAGTTGAGAAGTTGTTTTGGTTTACAAAGGAGTTTTTAACTCAACTCGTAAAGTTTTACGCATTAAAAACCTAAGTTAAGTAATTGACTTAGAGTTGAAGACAAGGGATAATTAAGTATGGTATGTGGTGGAACAAGACCATATACTATACCATTGATGACTTAGTACATCAATGACTTCATAAGACATAAACACAAACATGAAACGTTTTGGGTTTTGAAACAGTAGTTCGACGACGAACCGGTGATTCGGACCCCGATCAGTCGTTCAATTATTTCAGTCTTGTGATGACTCGATCCCGGAGGGATCACGAGATTTATCCGGTGGATAAAGGTTTTGTTTTTCAAAAGATGCATATAGTTCCTAAGGAAGAGAACCTTAGTAGACTTCGAGGTTTATCCGGGGGATAGACATTGCTTGATCGCATCTGCTTTGTGTAAGCGTTGGCATTTCATTTGCATAGTTGTAAGGCCTTGAGCCTAGGAGTTGAGCTTATACCTTGATGCGAGTGCGAATCTTACGGTGACGATCTTCAATGGTCTTTTTGGAGGTATCAGGGTTGGAAGGGCTAACATGTGACCAGTTGGTGATTCTTCTATGTCGTGGCGAATCCGTGCAATACACTGATATCCTCTACTAGATGCCGTCCTTTTCATGTTTGGTCGAGAGTGTTTCCGTAAAGCCAGATACGTGCACGTTACGAATGTTGTAGCATCTTGCTCATGGCTGGCAGAAACCGGAACATGTCCTCCCATTCACTCTCTCCGAATGTTTTGTTAGCTCCATGGATTAGGGGTCAGAGTAGTACCCAGTGACATTGACATTGAGTCATATACATTGCATTGCATTGCATGGCTATTGATGTTTACATTTACTGTTATACATCGTTGTATTGTTTAAGAATGCCTTATATTATGCTGTTAAATGTTTAGCATGATATTATGTTGTTGACTGCTTAACATGATTTATATTGAGAACCTTTGGAAGCATGTTGGGTACGCTGTTCCCCGGTGAGTCGTCCCGTTTTTACTACTGCTGTTTTGTTGTGTTGATGAACGGGAATCTCACCCATATCTATATGTTTTTTGTTGGTACTTGCTGTTGCTACTTGAACAGATGGACGTGACGATAGTTCAATTCAGTAGTCTCCTTGAGCCCGGAGGCGGACTCTTTTTGTTGTTTTAGTTTTGTTGTCGGCCAGACTATGTCAGTTTTGTAGTACCTTTTGGGAGCTACGACTCCTAGTACTTATTGTATTTTCTTATGTCAGTTATAAATTAGACTTATGTCTGTACACAGTGATGTTGACGTTTCTATTTCTGTCTCTGTTCTGTGTTTATTATACAACATGTTCTAGAAATGCATGGCGAACCTAAGTTCGTTTATTAGTATTATTTACCTTTACTAAATCCCATTACATCTTGTGAAAAGAAAAAAAAAATCGTATTTTCCACATTAAATAATATTTTCGGTCTCATAAACGTTCGGGAATGTGACACTCGGGAAAGGGTGTTGCACAACTTAGAACAAAATATTAATGACCTATGGAGAGCATACACCGATGATAACTTTTGTCCTACTATTGCTATCAATGGTGAACGCATAGTTAAACCAAGGGCTGAGTGTTCTAAAGAAGAAGAAAGAAGAATGAGAATCAATGCTAGAGCTGTCTACACTCTTACGTGTGCCCTGGACGAAAGAACTGTCAACATTGTAATGTATTGTGATATTGCAAAAAGAGTGCTTGACATGCTTGAAGCCCTATTTATGAGAAGGCGACCTGCTCATTCTGGAGAACCACCTATTTATCAATCATCAGAATATGAAGCTTGGGAAGAAACTTCAGATCCTTTGTAACAACCCAAGGATCAGAAGAACACTGGAAAACTCTCACTGATGAAGCCTTATGTCCCATCATCATCATCAATGGAGAATACACTATGAAACCTCTTGAAAATTGCACCTTAGAGGAAAGAAGAAGAATTGCTCTTGATTGTGAGGCAAGAGCTTTCTTGTTTCGAAGTGTACACAGAGCAAGAAGAGAAGCCCTGGCTGAAGAAACAACTGCTTGGGGAATGATGAACCTAATGGATATTCTGGAAAGATCTCCACCTGCATCCTCAACAGCAGATATGTGTCTCGTGGCAAATATCTCTTCTGAGACAGAAATAGAAGAGGAAGAGGTAAATATATCTGACTATTCTAAAGATGCATATGATGAGCTATTAAATGAATCATACATTATTTATTTTGAATATAAAGCTCTTAAAAGAAAATTTACCAAACTCAATAAAGACTTTGACAAAGTCAAAATTGAGAATGGAGAACTAAGAAAAGATATAATCAGCCTAACTGAAGTCTCAAGTTCTAAGTCCAGTACATCCTGTGAAGTTGAGAAACTTGAGCATCAAGTTACTTACTTAACTGATAGTCTATCTAAAATTACTAATGGATCTAAGAAGCTTAATTTAATTCTTAGATATTGATCTCCTCATGATAAATCCGGTATTGGATATGAAAAGGAAAATCCAAAAATTCCTTACAAGAAAACTAAGATAAAAAGAGTAATGTATTGTTCTATCTATGATAAAAATGGACACTCTGCATCCAAATGTTTACACAAAAGAAATGCTAGAACTGATAAGTTATCTACAACTAACCAAAAAGGACCTAAGTCTATCTGGGTACCTAAGAGCAGGATAATCTCTATTACAGACTTGCTTGACAACAGAAAGAAAACACCAATTATGGTACTTGGACAATGGATGCTCATGACACATGACGGAAGAAAAATCTATGTTCCTAGACCTAAATCCAAAGTCTAAAGGATCAGTTGCATTCAGTGGCAATCAAAAGGGAAAGATTGTAGGTATTGATAAAATTGGTAAGAATAATTCTCCCTCAATAAATAATGTGTTGTTAGTTGAAGGGTTAAAACACAATCTGCTTAGCATAAGCCAATTGTGTGACAGCGGGTTTGTGGTGTCTTTCAACAAAGATAAATGTATAGTCAAATATGCTGATGGGTCCACACTATTCACTGGTAAGAGGCAAAACAATGTATATAAAATTGACTTGGAGGATCTCTCTAATCAAAATGTATCATGTCTGATGTCTGTTAATGAAGAACAATGAATTTGGCACAAGAGACTTGGTCATGCAAACCTGAGATTGATCTCAAAGCTACAAAAGCATAACCTCGTAAGAGGATTACCAAAGCTTGCTTATAAAACGAATGTTCTCTGTGATGCCAGTCAAAAGGGGAAACAAGTTAAAAATTCTTTTAATTCAAAGAATATTGTTTCTACATCCAGACCTTTAGAATTACTACATTTAGATTTGTTTGGTCCAACAAGGACTGCCTCCCTAAGTGGAAAGAAATATGGGCTTGTCATTATCGATGATTATTCTAGATGGACATGGGTGATGTTCCTAGCTCACAAAGACAAGTCGTTTGAAGTATTCTCAATATTCTGTAAAAGGATTCAGAATGAGAAAGGTATATGTATCAACTCAATCTGAAGTGATCATGGAGGAGAGTTTGAGAATGTAAACTTCCAACTATTCTGTGAAGAAAATGGCATTCTTCACAATTTCTCTACCCCTAGAACACCTCGACAAAATGGGGTCGTTGAGAGAAAGAATAGGTCTCTTCAAGAGATGGCAAGAACATTACTCAATGATAACTCTGTTTCTAAAAACTTTTGGGCTAAGGCTGTTAACACAGCATGCTATATTCAAAATAGAGTATACATAAGACCAATACTGAAGAAGACTCCATATGAATTGGGAAAGGACGAAAACCCAACATATCCTATTTTCATTCTTTTGGATGTGCCTGCTTTATATTAAATACTAAAGACAATCTAGGTAAATTTGATGCCAAAGTTGATAATGGTATTTTCTTATGATACTCTGAAACATCTAAAGCTTTCAGAATTTATAATAGTAGATCACTAACTGTCGAAGAATCTATTCATGTTAAATTTGATGACAAGAAGCCTGATAAAGTATTATCAGAGCTGGACGAATCGCTTGCAGATCTTGATCTGAATGATCATCGTCCAACCAACAATGGGAAGGAAATCCTTGAAGAAGTCAAAGCTGGTGATCATACTCCTCAATCGTCAAATGACAATCAGAAAACTTGGCAATTCAAAACCTACCATCCTGAAGATCAAATTCTAGGTCAGCCCAGTGGTAAAGTAAGAACAAGGTCAACCTTCAAAAATCAAGCTGACTCAACTTTCATCTCTGAGTTAGAACCAAAGACTATGGATGAAGATCTCATGGACAATGGATGGATTTTAGCTATGCAAGAAGAACTCAATCAGTTCAAGAGAAACAAGGTTTGGACTTTAGTTCAAGAACCAAATGATAAATCCATAATTGGAACAAAATGGGTATTTAGAAATAAAATGGATGAAGATGGAAAAGTTTTGAGAAACAAAGCAAGGTTAGTATCACAAGGTTATTCTCAAGAAGAAGGTATTGATTATACTGAAACCTTTTCTCCTGTTGCTAGAATAGAAGCAATACGTATCTTACTATCTTTTGCTGCTCATCATAACATAACACTATATCAAATGGATGTTAAAAGTGTGTTTCTAAATGGGTTAATTAACGAAGAAGTCTATGTAATGCAACCCCCTGGGTTTGAAGATCATTCCCATCCTGAGTATGTATATAAGCTTCAGAATGCTTTATATGGACTCAAACAAGCTCCTAGAGCTTGGTATCAGAAACTCAGCTCTTTCCTCATGGAAAATGGTTTCTGTATAGGAAAGGTAGACACCACTCTGTTTAAGAAAATAAATAAGGATAATTTCATAATAGTCCAAATCTATGTTGATGATATTATTTTTGGATCTACTAATGATTCTCTTTGCAAGGAATTTTCTGAACTTATGACAAAAGAATTCGAAATGAGCATGATGGGAGAGCTTAAATTCTTTCTGGGTCTACAAGTAAGACAAACCTCAAAGGGTGTGTACATTCATCAGACTACAAACACTAGAGATCTCCTAAAGAAATTTCAAATGGACGATAGCAAGCCAATGAGTATACCTATGCATCCAACGTCCATTCTGACCAAAGACAACAAAGATAAAAAGGTAGACCAAAAGGTTTACAGAGGTATGATTGGATCTCTCTTATATCTTACTGTGTCCAGACCTGACATAATGTTTGGTGTATGCCTTTGTGCAAGTTTTCAAGCTGACCAATGTGAAAATCATTTAACAGCTGTCAAAAGAATATTTAGATATCTAAAAGGTACTTCTAATCTGGTTTTATTTTATGAGAAAACAAATGAGTATAGATTAATGGGTTATTGTGATGTTGACTATGCTGGAGATAGATTTGAACGATAAAGTACAAGTGGTGGCTGTCACTATCTTGGAACTAATCTCATCTCATGGTCAAGGAAAACACAAAATACCATTGCCTTATCAACTGCTGAAGCTGAATATATCTCTGCCGCTAGTTGTTGTTCACAACTCTTATGGATTAAGCATCAACTGGAAGACGACAATATTCATGAAAGTAAGATTCCTATTTATTGTGATAATACTACTGCAATTAATTTATCAAAAAATCCTATATTGCATTCTAAGGATAAACATATTGAAATCAAACATCATTTTATCAGAGATTACATCCAAAAAGGTGTGTTTGATGTAAAGTTTGTTGATACTGACCACCAGTGGGCAGATATCTTCACAAAACTTCTTGCAGAGGATAGGTTTTCTTTCATAAGAAAACAGCTCAACATGCTCTATGTTGAATGACCTTGCGTCCAATAAACGCTTGTGTCGAACAAAAGCTTGCTTCCAATTTGTTTGCGACCATTTACTGCAGCTCGCTAATCACAAGTTTATGTCATTATTATGTGCTACTCATCATTTACAATAAATGTAGAATATTTTGAAAAACATGAGTTATTTAATTATTTTCTTTTAAAATATCTCTCTGTCATCCACACATTCCAATGCTGAGTCAGCACTCTCTTGTCACATCAAACGTCGTGCATCTGGTACTTCCCTATTAAATAGCCACTCTCGGTAACTGCTAGTCATCATGGTTCTTTAACCATATTTACAGTCTCTGACGTTTTGGTTACTTTACTCCTCTCCATATAAACCCCAACCAGTGAGCTAAAACCACACCAAACGTCTCCATCTTTGAAACTCTTCTCCTTCTTTCACCCTCGACTGTTCATCTTCTTCTACATTCTCTTTTGAAATATGAGAAGAAACCTTCGATCAGCAGCAGAAGGAAGAAGCGTCCCTCAAGAAAACATATCACCTTTAGGTCATCTAACTCGTGATGTTCCAGACAACTGCCAAATCAACATTGAACATCAGATTGACTTGAATCTACTGGCCAGACTAGGAGCAGATGTCAGAATATATGTCATTGGAGTTGGATGGAATCACTTCTTCATAAACTATCCAGAAGTTTATCCAAGACTTATCACTGAATTTTGGAGGACCGCTCACTTGGAAAAGGAAGGTCACATTTCTGGGTATGTTTTGGGGACACAAAAAGTTGACCTATCCAAAGTGAGCATAGCATCTGCTATTGGGTGTATGTCTTTTGGGGCAACCTATTCCAAAACTTGGTATAGCAAGTTTGGGGGAAAAGACAATGTCTTCAACTTCCTCAGAAATCCTAAAGCTCAGGCCAATGCTCTCTTTTGTGCTGCCATTATGAAAGACGAAGCAAGGATTCTAAATCAAATCTTGAACAAGGCTGTTCTTCATAAAGCTAGGTCTAAGGACTTTGTCTCTGAGGTGCATTCTTTTATTCTTACTCATCTTATTTATAGTATGAAGATCGATCTTCCCTCCATTCTCTTTGATCGGTTCAAAGAAAATTGCATAGATGTTGACTCTGTTAAGACCATCACTTATGCAATTCTTCTTTCTCGAATATTTGAGCACTAAGGAATTTATCGAATGCTAAACAAGGATCACCCAAGCATAAGGATCTCCTACCAAACCATCAGTTGCCCACAATTTGGAAAAGTAAACCTTTCAAAGATGCAACTCAAATCTGTCTTGGCCTTTGAACAAGCTTAGTCCAACATTGCACAATCTCAACGCATGGAAGCTCTTCAAAGTAGACAAAGAAGGAAGAATTAGACTCCAAGTGTTGCAAATCAACCTCAAGTCTCCTCTGATTCGTCCACTTTGGAAAGATTGTTTGAATAATCTCAGGCTAAGACTCGCGATGTTTTTGAAGAATTTGTGGAAAAGCCAAATCTGGAGTTTGCTTCATTGATTGAAGGTAGGGCTTACACCATTTATGGAGAAACCTTCATCAAGCTAAATGGTGTAGTCGTTCCCTTTATCAAAGAAATTCATGGACTTTTGCTTAAAGCAAATTTGGGCTCATCAGCAAAGCAGCAAGCTCATACCAGCGCATCCTTTCAAGCTAGTCAGGAAGCTGGTCCTTCTAAGCCTAGATATAGAAAGAGGAAGCTTCTAGTGGAAGAAGACGATGAAGAAGACGATGAGGATGATGTTCCTATTGCCCTTCTTCTTGCCAAGAAACCCAAGGTATCACCATCCCTCTCAAACTTGCCCAACCCTTCTATTTCTTCAATACCCTCCATCCCAACTGTCACGTCCGAAACCGCGAAGGAAAGGCGAAAAAAAGAGATTTTATTAAAAACAATGTAGAGTCGCTATCAATTTTATTTAATTTATGAAAAATTGGAAAACCCTTTAAAAATAGTCTTCGAAACCTAAGCCGAGTTCGGAAGCCGATTATGCTCAAGGAAGGATGCAGACTTAACCTCATAGCACCCTGACACATCCGCTTAAAAGAAGGTTACCCAAATTAATTATGCAAGTGTTTAACAAATTTTAAAGTATTTATTTCACCCCCAAAAAATACACTTGGCATCAAATCAACTAAAAAAACAAAAAAAAAAAAAAGAATTTATTTGACTTACTATTTTCCTTTCTTTAAAAAATGAGAAATCGTTGAAGCCTTGAAATCACACCTTCATCCTTTAAAGCCTTAAGATGCAACTCCACACACATAAGCTTAACCACCATCAGCATTCAACCTATATGGTAAATTAAATAAATCATATCCAATTAAACATTTATATACTAAAGAATCAGGCCCATTCAGATTAAACTCATCCACCGATTTAGGTGAAGATGCAATGCACATGTAGGTGCCATGACAGATCCTGTTTTGCTTCAATGCTCAAGAGTGCAAGAATTTGCAAGTATTAGTTCATTCAATATCATCAACTTGATTTACCCACAAGAATATAGATTTTTCTCAATAAAAAAAATGCAGAGGCAACTTTCAACTAGAACCAATATACATATGAGGAGTCTACGTGCCTTCAAGTTATTTGCAAATAATCACTAGTAGCATATGCCAAACATTTTATTATTAAATTGTAACCATCCAGGTCCACCTACTACCTTTTAATATGCAAAATGAACACCCCATTATTCTCATAACAGTTAACATGCTAATGAATACAAAGAACACGTTCTTTACTGCAAAGTATGCACCCAAGAATCTAATCACCCAATCCAACAAATTGTCAACACTTGTGTGTAATCCAAATAGAATCTTGGATCAACCAAATTCACGAGGCACATCTCATGGCTCCGAAACTCACCTTTGCTGTCAAAATACTTCAGCAACTCAGGCATGTATCAGTACAATGAAAGGCAAAATAAAAACATGTTCGTTCTCCTTAATCGAGTGACACATCTCTAACAATGAGCAAATTATCCTGTGACTGCGAGGCAAGCGAAGACTAAACAATTTACATTCTTAACACTGCATTACAATCAATTAGCTCACATATGCATCCAAATAATCACTATGTTAGGCTATGAAATTAAATCACTGTGCTAAATACGACAAACTTCATAGTTCTGGTCAGTTTAACAAAATATCCTCATTCAACCGCGACACACATTTAAACAAACACATGGTAGACAACCAAAGACAAAATTAGAAAGTGAATGATATAGCATAGATGCAGACCAGACTAAGAAATATCAAACAAAATATAATTGATTTTCATTCATTCAACATTCCTGTACATCAATGGTGAAGGGAGAAAATGAGATCAAACTAAGATCACCACCTAAAACATCTCTTCCAATGGCTAAGAACAATAACTAAATTGATCTCATTTGGGAATTCATGCTCTCATAAATATGAACCCCAAGTTACAAGTCCTCTCCCCAAAACTAAAACTCCCCCTTCCCTGTTTCTGCCAAAAAAAATAAAATTCTCCCCCTTTTTCGAATTGCTCTCTCAGTATTTGTCCCTCTTGTTGTATGTGTGCCCCATTCTTCCTCACTCTCACTTTGTTTTTCTTGTTGTATCCTGTAGGTATCATTTGCTCCCCTTTTGCTATCTGCTGCCTGCATTTTATTGACCTGCGAAATTCAAAAAAGGAAAACACCATTAATTACTGATTGAGAGTGAAAAGAGCAAGAAACGGTGCTCACCTTGCATACGATGCGGGATTAGGCTCCCTTCACCTGTCAACGCGTGATGAGTATCGCGTAAGAGCGGACTGAGATGAAGAGCACCGCGCAAATTTCGAGATTCAAATGTTTGTGCGCGATTCGGCTTGAAAGGGAAAGAATCATGAAGCTATTTTGGCAAAAATCCGATTTGGGTGAAGAGAGAAGAGTGTAGGCGGCTAGGTTTGAGGAAGAAGAAGATTGTGTGGCTGCTAGGGTTGGAAGAAAAGGAGAAATTTGATGAAGGTGGGTCAGAAATGTGGGCATGGGTTTTGGAGATGGATAGCTAATGTTAGACTTGTTTTTGGCCCACAACTTTTATTTCTCTCTTTTTTTTTTATTAATTAATTAATAGAACAAACAAAACATATCTAATTAAATAAAATGTCTCACCTCTCTCTCTTTTTTTCACAAATTGTAGTAATTAAAAAAAACTCTACTCTTCTTGGATTTTTCTCAAAAATAAAATATTTTTGATTTTTTCTAATTTTTTGGTGTTTTCTAAGTTTAAGAGGCAAACATAAATGAGGGGCAAAATATTTTTGTGATTCCACTCTTTATTTTATTTCCAAAAAAGACATTTTTATGATTTTGACTCTTTTTCATTTTATTTTTATTTTTTGTAAGCTTAAGTGAAAATCAAAAGGGATCCAGTCAAAATGGGGTGTTCATAGTTGTCCCTCTTTACTTGTTGCTTATTAGAAGACATGACTCTTCATGTGATCATAGTAAGGAACGAGTAAAGAAAAAGAACACACATTTTATCTAGGAATGCATGTGACAATACAAAGAGATTAAATGCAAATGATGAAGGCACAACAATAAATGACAGAAACATAAAAATGCAATGGACCTCTGATCCCGAAAATGTAAATGACAGAGAATTAAAAGCAATGGTCCTCTGATCCCAAAAATGAAATGACGGAAATTTAAAAGTGCGATGGGTCTCTGATCCCAAAAGGTAAATTGCAAGATTTTAAATTGTGATGGGCCTCTGACCGAAAATTAAAAGTATAGTGGGCCTCTGATCCCGAAAATAAATGACAGAAAATTAAAAGTGCAATGGGCCTCTGGTCCCAAAAATAAAATGATGGAAATTTAAAAGTGCGATGGGCCTCTGATCCCAAAAGGTAAATTGCAGGAATTTAAATTGCGATGGGCCTCTGATCCCGAAAATTAAAAGTGCAGTGGGCCTCTGATCCCGAAAGTAAATGACAGAAAATTAAAAGTGCAGTGGGCCTCTGATCCCAAAAATAAAATTGCAATGGGCCTTTGATCCCGAAAAGTAAAAGTGCAAAAATCAAAAGTGCAGTGGGCCTCTGATCCCGAAAATGTAAATGACAGAAAACTAAAAGTGCAGCGGGCCTCTGTTCCCGAAAATTAAATGGCAATAAGCCTCTGAGCTTAAAAACTTAAATGATAGTGGGCCTCTGATCCAAAAAAAAAAAAAAGAATGACAATGAGCCTCTGCGCTCGAAAACTAAATGATAGTGGGCCTCGGATCCCAAAAAATAAATGAAAATGAGCTTCTGAGCTCGAAAATTAAATGACAGTGAGCCTCAGGGCTCGAAAATTAAATGAAAGTGGGCCTCTGATCCCAAAAAATAAATGACAATGAGCCTCTGAACTTGAAAATTAAATGACAATCGGCCTCTGATCCCAAAAAAATAAATGACAATGAGCCTTTGAGCTTGAAAATTAAATGAAAATGGGCCTTTGATCTCAAAAAGTAATGAATGGGAGCCTTAAGGCTCGAAAATGAATTGTAGCGGGTCTTGAATCGAAAACCTTTATCAATTAGGCCATGAGTTGAAAATTTTATGTAGGGGGCCTTGAGCCAAAATGAATTGTGCAATTGGCCTTGAGCCAAAAAAACCTTATTAATGGAGTTAACTTGAATAAGACTCGCGATTTCTTATTTCTTTCTTTCATTTTTCTCATCAATTGCAATGGCAGGCCAACTCGACACCGACTTGCAAAAGAGAAACTTAGAGTATAGAGAGTAACCTTGAAGATAAATTGAACCTTGCAGATTCTTTGCGCTATGAGCGAAAAATTATTTGTAAGAGGACTTGAGCCAACAAGAATTTGATGACCTAGGCCAGGAGCCAAAAAAAATTTATGAAATGGGTCTTGAGTCAAAAGACACGAATTGGGCAATGAGCCAAAATTTCATGAAGTAGGAATTGAGCCGAAGGTTTACGAAATAGGCCTTGAGCACAAAACTTTTGGGGTTGACCTTTGAGCTATTGTCAACTTGAGTTAGACTCACAGTTTCTTATTTCTTTCATTTTTGTTTCTTATTTTCATCATTTTTTAATCATTTGCAATGGCGGGCCAACTCGGCACCGATTCGCAAAAGAGAAACTTAGATTTTGATCATTTACAACGGCGGGTCAACTCGAAACCGACTCGCAAAAACAGAAACTGTGAGTGTAAAGAGTAACCTTATAAATAAATTGAACCTTGCCTATTTTTTTTTTTTTTGCGTTATGAATCGAAAATTATTTGTAAGAGGCCTTGAGTCAACAAGAATTTTATGACCTGGTTTATAAGCCAAATTTTTTTGTGAAAGGGGCCTTGAGCCAACAAACTTTTATTAGGCTTTGAGATAGAAAAAATAATTGAAGTAGGCCTTGAGCCAAAAACGTTTTGATTTGGGCCATGAGCTGAAAGCCTTTTGAAGTAAGCCTTAAGACAAAACTTTCGCAGTGTGGTCTTAAACCAAAAAGGAGAATTGGGCCAAGAGCCTTTAAACAAAAGTAATAGATCTTGAGCCACAAAAGTCATCAGAATTACACTTTTTTTTTTTATTTTTTCTTATATATATTTTTTATTATTTCAAAGTCAACTGGCCACAAAGTCACAACTTGGAGTCAATTTGACTTGGACCCACGATTTTTCTTTCTTTTTTTCCTTTCTTTCTTGCATTTTTCTAAAGCTTATATGCTGGCGGGCTAACTAGACACCGACTTACAAGAGGGAAACTTAGATTTTGGTCATTTGCAATGGCGGGCCAACTCGATACTGACTTGCAAAAGGGAAACTAAGAGCGTGCATAGTAAACATGCAGATAAACTGAACCTTACAGATTCTTTTCGCTATGAGCCGAAAATCATTAGTAAGTGGCCTTGAGCCAAAAAAACTTTTATGACCTGAGCCATGAGCCCAAAAATATTTATGAAATGGGTCTTGAACCAAAAGACTTATGAATTAAGCCATGAGCCAAAAATTCATGAAGTAGGCATTGATCCAGAAAAATTTATGAAATAGGCCTTGAGCCCAAAACTTTTGCAGTTGGCCTTTAAGCCTAAAAAACTTCATCAACTTGGGAGTCAACTTGACTCGGACTCACAGTTTCTTATTTCTTTCTTTTTTATTTCTTACTTTCATCATTTTTTGACCCTTTGCAATGGCGGACCAACTCGGCACCGACTCGCAAAAGAGAAACTTAGATTTTGATCATTTGCAACAGCGGGCCAACTTGACACCAACTCACAAAAAGAGAAACTATGTGTGTAAAGAGTAACCTTTGCAGGTAAATTGAACCGGATGCTTTTTAACAAAGTCAACCAATCAAACCGGTATTTGGACACCTCGTGAGTCTATATGAAACCATGTTCTTGTTGCCTTGGAATGTGGCCATTGAAAATCATTGGTCTTCACCTTCCCTTCATTTTCTCTAGCCTCAAATTGAAGCGACCTCATAATCTTGATCACTTCTTGATAAAGTCATCTTCACCCCTCACTCGAGATTTTGAACTTCTTGTGGCTTGAACAGTTCTTGGGGAGATTGCCATTAGATTGTTGAAACATATTGTTGAACCGATGTTCTCTTATCTTGAAGCATTATCTAATGAACATCCATGGATCGACAAGTGACTCATGAAAGAGATTGATTAAAAGAGCATCTTTGAGGACTTTGAAGGCTTGAGTACAATGAAAAAATAGCCATACAAGGCGAGAGACCAAGGAAATCAAATGCATCAAGGCTTACAGACTGGTGTGCCTCTTTGAGAGAAAAAACAAAATTGCCCCAGTGTAGGGCCGAATTGAGCAATGGGGGAGTTTGCCCCAGTGTAAGACCAACTCGAACTTGATAATTTGCCCTGGATGAGCAACATGAAAATTTCCCCCAGTGTAGGGTGAAACTAAACAACACATGATTTTACCTCAATGTAAGGCTGAATTGGACAACACAAAAATTTGCCCCAGTGTAGGGCTTGATTGAACATCGCAGAAATTTGCCACAGTGTCGGGCAAAATTAACAACGCGGAAATTTGCCCCAGTGTAGGGCCAGATTCAACCAAATGATCTGCCCCAGTAGAGGGTTGGATTCAACTATGTAGAAGGTAGTCCCTGCGTAAACCCCTCTTTTTTTTTCTCTTCTTTTTTGTTTGCCCTAACTTTTGCTTAGACCACCCTTGCGGGTTTTCAGTCTAACGGGCTTTTCTTTTTCTTTTCTTTTTCTTTTTTCTTTTTTTCTCTTCCTTTTTTTCTCATGGAGCAAAATACTTCAAAAAGGTGTAATTACTTTGTCTTTGTCTCAAGATTAAGATTTATGAAAATAAAAGTAACCCCTCACTGATCAGAATGGACTTTTAAAGGTTGTAATGCGGCCAAGGTTAGGGGTTAAGAAAAGAAAGGTGTAAGAGGCTCAAACAAGTGTTTAAAGGTGAATGAGACCCAGGATCTTTGGCTTTCTTACAAAGGTAAGATTGCTTTCGCATCATCAAGGACATTACTTGCTTTATTTTTTCTTTTTTGATCATTTCTTCTCCATTTTTGTTTCATTAGCATTGTCGGCAATCTCTCTCTCTTTTTTTTTAGCATCACCTTCATTCTCATCATCTTTTTTCTTTCACCTTTTCTCCTTTTTATTTCTTTCCTCTTTTTCTGATTTTTTTTTTAGCCTCCCTTTCACATTTTCTTCCTTTCCCTTCACACGTTGTTGGTTCAACCAACCTTTACTTAGTGCCCACTCATCGTGTAGGTGTGATCCTGTTCTAAGGTTATTTGAAAGAATCTTTAAGGCACAACATGGGTAACGAGGGATAACAACTTTTTATGAAGGATAGAGAAATATGGTCAATCCTCATTTCAAATCCTGATTACTCATTTCACATAAAAAATTAATCTTGAGACAAAATTAATACACGGTAAAAGATGCACCTTCATTTATTTGCTCCCATTTATTTTATTTTATTTTTATTTTTATTTTTTTCCTTCCCTTTTATTATTATTTTTTTATTTTTGAAGAGCGGATCTGGAACCTCTTCCAATGACTATACATGTTCATCGCAACCATGAAAGGACACAAACTTTTATTCGAAGATAGAGGATAGAAAAATAATCCAGGCATGTCCATTACCATAAAGCTTCAGAATAAGCCAAACACAGGAACAATATGATCAAGTAATCTTTATGTGGCAAGCATAGCCCATCAAAATCTTCTGACTTTACCCACTCATATGGTTTGTATCTTTTTCCTTCCTAGTTGACATAGGAAAACTATAAGATTGTGTCACCCCATAATGCCCTGGAGCATTAATTGTGTTGGGATTGTGCGACCTTTCCTGCATTTCCAACATTTTGACTCATACTTTTCTAATGGGCCAGCAAGCGTCCTCAACATGTCTTCAATCTTAATTTGCCCTTCTGCTATCTTGCTCATTTGTTTCTTTATTTCCTCCACCGCATGACTCGAGGTTCCTTCAACATTTTGTCCATCTACCTCTATTTTTGTTGTTATGAACCAAGGTTTGATTGGCATCAACTTTCTTTGAAAGCACAATGGTCCAATTTATCCACATTAAAAGGATGAACTTACTCCTCTTCTTCTATTTTTTTTTTTTAAATTGAAAAAAAAAATTAAGGAAAAGACCGTCTTCTTCTCACTTAAGAAATCTTTTTATCAAAGAAAGTCTACCTTTATAGTAAGAAATTTTCATCCCATGCCCAACTCTAGGGGCAGGTCCCCCTTAGATTGTGCGTGGTTGATGATAGATCAAAGGGAGCATTTGCCCCTCAATGGTTTGCATCACTTGTTTTCACCAATGTTTCCACCTCATTGACCTTCACGTCAATTCTAATATTCATCTTCGAGTTGCTTGAATTATTAACTCCCTTCTCAAAGATACATTTCCATTTCTTGCTATGCGAATGGTAATGGAGTCTCTTCTTCACAAACAGAATTCACCTAATACATTCAAAAAAACAGAGCAACACGGAAAGGGGTCCTTATAGGGTTATAAACCAAAGGATATGGATGATCCTTTAATGAATGGCCCTCCTTGTGATCTATCCAGTAGATCCTTTAGGCCCAAAGCAAAATTTTTCGGTAGATCCTTTATGCGAATGGTAATGGAGTCTCTTCTTCACAAACAGAATTCACCTAATACATTCAAAAAAAACAGAGCAACACGAAAAGGGGTCCTTATAGGGTTATAAACCCAAAGGATATGGATGATCCTTTAATGAATGGCTCTCCTTGTGATCTATCCAGTAGATCCTTTAGGCCCAAAGCAAAATTTTTCGCTAAAATCCTATGGATCCATTTACCCCTTATTCTCTTTTCTTTTTTCTTTTGGTAAGATCCAAAATAGAAGATAAGCGTGCAGAAAAAGGAAAAGAGTATCAAGAGAGAAGAGAAAAGAGTATGCTCCCATTTGTCCTAAAAGGGACAACCTATATAAGGGTCTTAGGATCATGACTCTAAGCTAGATAACCACTAAGTCGATCTATTAGTGCAGACTTCAAGGTAGGTCTAGACTTCTAAAGGTCGTGGTCCTCAGATTGCCCCTGTCTCGAAAGGTAGAAAGCTGCCTCATGATCCTAGCCACAAGTAGGGATAAACCCTTAAGGATGAATAGTCCATGATCAGATGGGCACAAGGCCTTTCAATGACAATGCTGAGGAACATCCTAATCCTTGGTTTTCCATAAGCTCGGGTATAGAGCTAAAAAGTGTGTGCAGTAAGTGACGGTGACGTGTTTGGAGGGAGCGCGCATACAATCCTAAAAAGTAGAAAAATAAATCTAGAAAACAAAGCTTCCAATATATACAGGAAACAGAATCAAGGTCACTTTCTCTAGGGTTGAAATAGCAAGAAAAAGGATCAAAAGTCATCTACCTTAAGGTTGAAGTAGAAAGTAAAAAAAAAAAAAAAAAAATCACGTATAAAGCACACAATAAAAGTAAATAAATAAACAAATCAAACCCAAACGAAATAAGGCTAAATAAATTCACATTACAAAAACATGGTATTTTTCATCTTTCTTTTTTTTCATTTTTTTTCTTACTTTTTTCTCTTTAAAAAAAAGCAAAACAAGCCAAAAAAATGGGGGTAAAATAAATAAGTTAAAAAATCATTCAAAATTTGCACAATTAATTGTAATGGGCTTGACTCTCTAAAAACGTCCCCAGTGGAGTCGCCATCTGTCGCGACCGAAACCGCGAAGGAAAGGCGAAAAAAAGAGATTTTATTAAAAACAAATTAGAATCGCTATCAATTTTATTTAATTTACGAAAAATTGGAAAACCCTTTAAAAATAGTCTTCGAAACCTAAGCCGAGTTCGGAAGCCGATTATGCTCAAGGAAGGATGCAGACTTAACCTCATAGCACCCTGACACATCCGCTTAAAAGAAGGTTACCCAAATTAATTATGCAAGTGTTTAACAAATTTTAAAGTATTTATTTCACCCCCAAAAAATACACTTGGCATCAAATCAACTAAAAACAAAAAAAAAAAAAAAAGAATTTAATTGACTTACTATTTTCCTTTCTTTAAAAAATGAGAAATCATTGAAGCTTTGAAATCACACCTTCATCCTTTAAAGCCTTAAGATGCAACTCCACACACATAAGCTTAACCACCATCAGCATTCAACCTATATGGTAAATTAAATAAATCATATCCAATTAAACATGTATATACTAAAGAATCAGGCCCATTCAGATTAAACGCATCCGCCGATTTAGGTGAAGATGCAACGCACATGTAGGTGCCATGACAGATCCTGTTTTGCATCAATGCTCAAGAGTGCAAGAAAGTATTAGTTCATTCAATATCATCAACTTGATTTACCCACAAGAATATAGATTTTTCTCAATAAAAAAAATGCAGAGGCAACTTTAAACTAGAACCAATATACATATGAGGAGTCTACGTGCCTTCAAGTTATTTGCAAATAATCACTAGTAGCATATGCCAAACATTTTATTATTAAATTGTAACCATCCAGGTCCACCTACTACCTTTTAATATGCAAAATGAACACCCCATTATTCTCATAACAGTTAACATGCTAATGAATACAAAGAACACGTTCTTTACTGCAAAGTATGCACCCAAGAATCTAATCACCCAATCCAACAAATTGTCAACACTTGTGTGTAATCAAAATAGAATCTTGGATCAACCAAATTCACGAGGCACATCTCATGGCTCCGAAACTCACCTTTGCTGTCAAAATACTTCAGCAACTCAGGCATGTATCAGTACAATGAAAGGCAAAATAAAAACATGTTCGTTCTCCTTAATCGAGTGACACATCTCTAACAATGAGCAAATTATCCTGTGACTGCGAGGCAAGCGAAGACTAAACAATTTACATTCTTAACACTGCATTACAATCAATTAGCTCACATATGCATCCAAATAATCACTATGTTAGGCTATGAAATTAAATCACTGTGCTAAATACCACAAACTTCATAGTTCTGGTCAGTTTAACAAAATATCCTCATTCAACCGCGACACACATTTAAACAAACACATGGTAGACAACCAAAGATAAAATTAGAAAGTGAATGATATAGCATAGATGCAGACCAGACTAAGAAATATCAAACAAAATATAATTGATTTTCATTCATTCAACATTCCTGTACATCAATGGTGAAGGGAGAAAATGAGATGAAACTAAGATCACCACCTAAAACATCTCTTCCAATGGCTAAGAACAATAACTAAATTGATCTCATTTGGGAATTCATGCTCTCATAAATATGAACCCCAAGTTACAAGTCCTCTCCCCAAAACTAAAACTCCCCCTTCCCTGTTTCTGCCAAAAAAAATAAAATTCTCCCCCTTTTTCGAATTGCTCTCTCAATATTTGTCCCTCTTGTTGTATGTGTGCCCCATTCTTCCTCACTCTCACTTTGTTTTTCTTGTTGTATCCTGTAGGTATCATTTGCTCCCCTTTTGCTATCTGCTGCCTGCATTTTATTGACCTGCGAAATTCAAAAAAGGAAAACACCATTAATTACTGATTGAGAGTGAAAAGAGCAAGAAACGGTGCTCACCTTGCATACGATGCGGGATTAGGCTCCCTTCACCTGTCAACGCGTGATGAGTATCGCGTAAGAGCGGACTGAGATGAAGAGCACCGCGCAAATTTCGGGATTCAAATGTTTGTGCGCGATTCGGCTTGAAAGGGAAAGAATCATGAAGCTATTTTGGCAAAAATCCGATTTGGGTGAAGAGAGAAGAGTGTAGGCGGCTAGGTTTGAGGAAGAAGAAGATTGTGTGGCTGCTAGGGTTGGAAGAAAAGGAGAAATTTGATGGAGGTGGGTCAGAAATGTGGGCATGGGTTTTGGAGATGGATAGCTAATGTTAGACTTGTTTTTGGCCCACAACTTTTATTTCTCTCTCTTTTTTTATTAATTAATTAATAGAACAAACAAAACATATCTAATTAAATAAAATGTCTCACCTCTCTCTCTTTTTTTCACAAATTGTAGTAATTAAAAAAAAAACTCCACTCTTCTTGGATTTTTCTCAAAAATAAAATATTTTTTATTTTTTCTAATTTTTTGGTGTTTTCTAAGTTTGAGAGGCAAACATAAATGAGGGGCAAAATATTTTTGTGATTCCACTCTTTATTTTATTTCCAAAAAAGACATTTTTATGATTTTGACTCTTTTTCATTTTATTTTTACTTTTTGTAAGCTTAAGTGAAAATCAAAAGGGATCCAGTCAAAATGGGGTGTTCACACCAACTAAAGCCCCATCTTCTACTCCAACCACCAATCCCAACCTGTCTTCGTCCATCCCTCCTCCACCCAAAATGATAAGTATTAAAACCGTAGCTAAACGACCACCCAGACCTAAAATCATCATCCAAGACCTAAAATCATCATCCAAGACTCCTCCACCTCCTCTCAGCAACAACCAAATTCCCAACCCCCAACTTCACTCCTCTCACCTGTCACAGTAACCACAAATGAACACCGAGGATCTCAAGATGACCTACCCTCTATGTAACACCCCGATTTTCATTGTCTTTATAAATCAACAAGTTATATAATTAAGTTTATATTTTATTCAAGGACTTAGAAAATGAAATAAAATAAACCGAGATCATTTTTATGCTCAACGTTATCGTACGATGCTACGATAAAATTTTGAGC
Source organism: Ammopiptanthus mongolicus (assembly GCA_039655645.1). Classification (NCBI taxonomy): domain Eukaryota; kingdom Viridiplantae; phylum Streptophyta; class Magnoliopsida; order Fabales; family Fabaceae; genus Ammopiptanthus; species Ammopiptanthus mongolicus. The sequence continues at coordinate 35,791,680 of CM077349.1, read as the reverse complement.
TTAAAACTCAAATTGAGCTCGGTCTGCGTTTTTACACTGACAATCTGATTTTACTGCTCAGGAGACCTCAGATTGACTTGTGAACAAGACAGTAAGTCTTAGAATTTAATTTTCCCCGTTTTTGTTAAATTTCACAAAAATCACTTCCTGGCCTTTTTTCGAGCGAAATCCTTAATCACGTGACGAACGGAGCCGCATATAGACTTATCGAGACCAGCTAATGGATAATCTTGGTGTCACATCATGTCAAGTCACATGGGAAAGCATGCCAGAGTCATCATGATGTTCGGAAATATCTGGACGTGAAAAGACCAAAATACCCCTAACCTTTTTCACTTTTACCATTTTACCCTTGAAGGAAATGACCATTTTGCCCTTAAGTGGCTTAATTTAAGGCAACTCAACCCCCATTTTCACGCACCAAACCTGGACAAGAGAGAGCTCCAACTAGTTCATCTTCTTCCTTGGAAAAACACCATTTTCTTCTTAAGAAAAGCTTGAATCCTTTGAGAAAAAGCTTGAATCTTTTATCAATCTTCATCCTTTCTTTGGTTAGATCACTTCTATGATCTCTTAGCTCCATGAATCTTTTCCTATCTCAAATTCAAATCTTGTTTTCATGAAAATCAAGTTTATGATCCAAAACTTCAAAAACTCATAGGAAATTGCAGAAAAATCCTTTTAATGGGAAACCAATTTCTTTGAGCTCATTTCATCATCCTCTACCTAAACCCAAGAGCATATGATCAAACTCTGATCCTAGCCTATTTTTCCCAAAGTGGCCGATCCCTATAGTTCTATGGTGAATAGTGTTTTTGTTCAAATTTTTTATTTCTAACTCTTGATTCCATCGTTACCTTTCCTATTGTCTTTGAATCCAAGTGATGGAAAACCAAATCATTTTCTAACCCTTTTTCCCATTTATGGCCGAGACCTTCAATGAGAAAAACCATGAGTCATGTTTCATATTTTTGAGTTTTAGGACTTGTATTAGAGTTAACTAAGCTTATGAACCAACCATCCAAAAGTTTGGAACCAAATGAGATCCCTAGCCTTTTTATCTTTTCTTGGGCGAACCTTGGACCTTTTTGGGGAAGAAAATTTATGTTTTGGTGTTGTTACTTTGTGTTGATTGCTGTTGAATCGAATTGTGCTTAATTGTTTTAGGCGACATGAACGAAGACGGAACCGGAACCGAGAATCGTTTGGGATTTAATTGAGCGACTTAGAGAGGTAAAACGAGGTATTTCATTATTGAGTTTGGTAGCCTCATGGCAATTGATTGATTGATGTGTTATTCTTGAATTAAGATTTGATATCTATATATACTTATACTTATATCCTGGATTGGTTGAAAACTATGTGATTGTATATAATTGAGTTCTGAATATGAATTGTGGCATGGATGCCATGATTGAGATATATGTTATTGTTGACTTGATATATATATATATATATATATATATATATATATATATATATATATATATATATATATATATATATATATCCTGGATGAGCATAGAACTGGCTATGAATCGATAATTAATTAAAATACTCGAAAATCGAAATCAAAGTTTTGAAAACCGAGTTTTGGAATCAAAAAGGTGTTTTTGGGAAAACGTGTTGCTTTTAAAGAAAAGTAACCCTTCCTTTTTGAAAAGTTATGCTCTTTTGAAAAGGAAAAAGTGGTTTGTGGAAAGTTGTGCAAAGCGGGTTTTGTTTCAGAAAAGCGTTTTAAAAAGACGTAGAACCTTAAAAAACGGTTTTTGTTTACGAGAAAGTGTTTTTCCCGGAAAATGTTCTCTTTGAAAAAGAAATGTTTTAGTTCAAGAACAATAAAAATGTTTTGTTTTCCAAAGTTGTTTTGAGAAAATAAGACCGAAAAGGAAAAACGATGAATCTTTTGAGACGAACGCAAACCTAGTGACCGAGACGTCAGACTAATGTTTTATGGATTGAGCACTCGGACTTCGCGTCCTGTGTTTTTGAATGAACGGGCTTAATGTCCTTTAAAACGAGTCGTGAGCTTTATGTTTCGACAAATGAAATAATGAACGAAAAAGAAAACAGAAAACTTTCTGTGTACATGCATGAAACGACATACGTGCTATTTGAAAACGAGCTACAACTTACGTAGTTGAGAATTCAGCCAGTTAAGACCACTGGGTCTATAGGGGCATTCTGTGTTCGAAACTCCACAAGTGGCCGGTGGCATTGCAACCCTGTGCCGTGGTATATCGGTTACCAAACACGAATGAACTCAATCAGAGACTGGACTATTCAGGATATGTTTATGACGTGGTACCCTGGAACAATTGGAGTTCGGAGCTAAATTGAGAGGCTGACTCATGAGAACAATTGTGTTACGGATGTTATTGCGGCCTATCGCTCGATGAAGGGTAGTAGGAATCTCCGGAGTACATGAATTAGAAAGATGATATTGAAGTCTTACGCATTATTATAACTCATGATAGTGTTTGAGATATTGTTTCATATGAATAACTGTTATTATAACTGTATTTATGTGTGACTATAACTATTGTTTGTCGCTTGTGCGGCTATCGTGATAAACTTATAAATGAGTATCTCACCTTTGTCTGTACATGTTAGATACCCTATTGTGTTTTTGGAATACATGTACAGATGTTGATCATAGGTCCCCGCGGACACATGAGGACTCGGATGGTGGAGCCTTTTGAAGGAGCTGACTTTGGGGTTGTATCCCAATGGCTGCTATAGTCCAACCAGCTTAGGAGTCTATCTTTTTGGAAGCAGTCTTATATTTATTTGCTGCACGTATTTTGACTATGTCTTTATGTCTGTAATATGATATATTAGACCGATTTTATGTCATTATTATATTACTATGGTTTTTAAATATTGATGTGTGTTAAGAATTTTATTTCTTGCCTTGAATTGGATCACCTATACATGCAGAAAATTTTTGGAACCGCGTTTTCGAACGTAGCTATTTAATTATATTTTTTTTTTTCCGAAAGCAACCAGCGTTATATTTTAGTAATGTTTTTCGTATTTTGAGTTCGTGTATGTAGCACCCGAGGGGACATTACACTTTATCCCTCAGCCACTGGTCCAGGAATCATCTTCTCCTCCTCACGTTCTTCTGCTACCATGGTACTCTTATGAAGAAGTTACATCTTCAGAGATTCCATTGGGTAGAATTCCTGAAGCAATTCTTGAAACTGAGACCCAAGCAAACGTCTGTTGTGCTGAGTCTACTGGTCCTCAAGATGATGCAAGATGTGAAGACTTTGCTGTTCCTGAAACTCAAGCGGAAGCAAGCTCCGTCCAGCACACCGATCGCCTTGATTCTGATTCCACCTTGTCCGGCAACACTGTGGAACTACATCTTGATGATGAAGATAACGATATCAACACCTCTGTTGCTGAAGAAGTCCATCCTGCTCAAGCTTCGGCTCCCTCTCTAATGATACAAAAATTGATGGTTTCAACAAATCAGAGGCAAATTTTGGTCCAGTTCCCATTGTTCTAGTCCCAAGACCTCACTTGAAATATTTTTGTGATCCTAATGTTGGTAAATTATTTATTGATTCTGATCTTAAAAATTATGATGAGGTGAATGACATTCACATTGAGGAAGCAAGACTAGTCTTTGATCCAAGAAATTTGTGGTCTCATTCATACAAAAAGAGGTATCTGAAGTCCCAGTTTTTATTTGAAGAATATTATGAAGATTTGAGGACAAATCCTGTTGAAGAAGGGGAGAATGATGTGGTCATGAATTCATTAAGCATGTGGAAAGAAGCATATTCGGATCCGGTTCAAGTTTCCTTTGATCCGGTTCAATAATTTGATGAAGATGCTTTGAGTCCATCTTGAAGACAACACAATGGAAAGCCCAATTCACATGACAAGAAGCATTCATGGGTTGATTAGTGGACTATTAATTATTAGTGGGTTTATTAGATAATAATTAAGTCCAATTTTTATCATTTTATTTTTAATTTTCGTACTATTTTTTAGGCTGAATTTTATGATAACCTTTTGTATCCTCCTAGCCTCTCTAAATGCTTCCTAGTAGTGCTCTAAGTCATATAGTGACTAGTGGAGATTTATCATCATGTTTATGCTTACTTTCTAGGTAAATGCATGGTAGTGGGAATTTATTCCTAGTATCTCAAGAGTTTAAGCTTAGCCTATAAATAGGGAACTCATGTACTACTCAAATCAGTTTTAGATAATGAAATTTGAAGAGTTTGCTCTATTGTGAGAGCTTCCCTTGGGTTCTTGGGTAAAAGAAGTAAATCCGATCTTATCAAGGCAACTTGTGGCGATGAAACACATGACTTATCACTCACCTTCTCACCTACATCTTGAGTGTGGCGTCAATATCCATTCCTTTTCCTGAAACTTCAAGGCGGTCCAGATCAGGATCATATCATTTGGTATCAGAGCTTAGGCTTTGATTAAATTTTTGTTTGTGTTCTTGATTCTATTTTCTTTGTTCTTCATCTTCTACCCTTTTTGTTATTCATGGAAGTCAAGCAAAGGAAGAATATTTTCTATTCACAATGCTTTGTGAAGGACATGGTGTGTAGCTTGACCATTGATAGGAAAAGTTACATCAACATGGCCAGCACAACCTTGGTGGAGAAGTTGTCACTTCATGTTCTGGAGCATCCGCAACCATATTCACTCAATAGTCTCGAGGATCCAGAATTTAGTGATATGGGCAGCATGGTGGTGACCAAACAAGTACTAGTGTCGTTTAAATTTGAGGGAAATGAAGATGAGGTACTATGTGATGTGGTGCCTACAAAAACAAGGCACTTGCTACTTGGGCGTCCATGGAGGCATCAACGACAAGCAAGGTGTGTTGAAGAGAAAGAAAAATAAGAGAGTATGGTCCATGATAAAGAGAAAGATGAGATTGAGAATGATGAAAATAGAGAGGGAAAAGAAAGTGAAGAGAAAAAGGAGAGTAAAGAGGGAAAAGAAGAAAAAAAAAGAGAGCATAGAGAAAGAAGTTCAGAAGCAAATCAGTGAGAGAAAAGAAGATGGAAAAGAAAATAATGAGGTTTTTGTTTGTAAAAATGAGAACTTTGAGAGGAAGGTAGAGAAAAGGGAGAGTGATGAGAGAGAAGAAGACGAAAATGAAAACCATGAGAGAAAAGTAGAGGAAAAAGAGAACAATGGGGGATATATCTTGAACAATGAGAATTTTGAGAGAAAAAGGAGAGTAAAGAGGGAAAAGAAGAAAAAAAAGAGAACTAAGAAGTTGATTTTGTATTGAATCCAATTGTGAGGGTATTGTCTCTCTACGGTTCTTGATTGAGCCACCCCCTTGATCTTATCAAGAGTCCAAGACTTTTGTGGCGATCTTCACTAGGCTTATCAAATCCCCTTGGATTTGTGGCGCCTCTCCCCCTTTCTCATCTCCATCCATTTTCTTGTTTCTTCCTTTCTTGAATTGAACACTACTTGTTTTCCTAAGTTTCATTGGTAGTCCCGTTTTGATGAAAAAGAAAGTGGTGAACAAAAAGCAGAAATATTTTTACAGAACCCACAATCTTTTGTTGCAGGTATAGATTTGAGGTCAAATCCCTTTCAAGAGGAGGGGAATGATACAAAAATTGATGGTTTCAACACATCAGAGGCAGATTTTGTTCCAGTTCCCATTATTCTAGTCCTAAGACCTCACTTGAAATATTTTTGTGATCCTAATGTTGGTAAATTATTTATTGATTCTGATCTTAAAAATTATGCTGAGGTGAATGACATTCACATTGAGGAAGCAAGACTAGTCTTTGATCCAAGAAATTTGTGGTCTCATTCATACAAAAAGAGGTATTTGAAGTCCCAGTTTTTATTTGAAGAATATTATGAAGATTTGAGGACAAATCCTGTTGAAGAAGGGGAGAATGATGTGGTCATGAATTCATTAAGCATGTGGAAAGAAGCATATTCGGATCCGGTTCAAATTTCCTTTGATTCGGTTCAATAATTTGATGAAGATGCTTTGAGTCCATCTTGAAGACAATACAATGGAAAGCCCAATTCACATGACAAGAAGCATTCATGGGTTGATTAGTGGACTATTAATTATTAGTGGGTTTATTAGATAATAATTAAGTCCAATTTTTATCATTTTATTTTTAATTTTCGTACTATTTTTTCGGCTGAATTTTATGATAACCTTTTGCATCCTCCTAGCCTCTCTAAATGCTTCCTAGTAGTGCTCTAAGTCATTATAGTGGCTAGTGGGGATTTATCATCATGTTTATGCTTACTTTCTAGGTAAATGCATGGTAGTGGGAATTTATTCCTAGTATCTCATGAGTTAAAGCTTAGCCTATAAATAGGGAACTTATGTACTACTCAAATCAGTTTTGGATAATGAAATTTGAAGAGTTTTCTCTATTGTGAGAGCTTCCCTTGAGTTCTTGGGTAGAAGAACTAAATCCGATCGTATCAAGGCAACTTGTGGTGATCAAACACATGACTTATCACTCACCTTCTCACAACATCTTGAGTGTGACGTCAATATCCATTCCTTTTCCTGAAACTTCAAGGCGGTCTAGATCTGGATCATATCACTCTACCTCCTGGACTTTCTCGTGAAACTGCTGACTACTTGGTAGAACGGATTTCTGCAAGGGTGACTCAAAGTTGAATAGCAAAATGGATCAACTATTTACCTATCTTCATCGCATCTTTCCTGACATTCGCCCTTCATATCTTTGAATTCTTTTCCTTTCCTTTGCTAACTGTGATGTGCATCCTCCCTTCATTCCTTTTGTCTGATGACAAACAGGGGGAGAATAATATGGGAAATGTGTGAATTTTTTTTTTTTTTTTGGAATAGAAAGACTAAATATATGTTCGTTTATACCATGCTTTCATTATATTGTGTTCTGAATTATATGTCGTTTATATCATGCTTTCATTATATTGTATTCTGAATTATGTCTTAAATGTGTAATCTGAATGTTAAACACACATCTCTAAGAAATGCATAATCTCAAGGGGAGCTTTTATTCATAAGGACATAAGGAATCCTATTTCAAAAATACTTTATAATAATGTTTGTCATCATAAAAAAGGGGGAGATTGTTAGAACCAAAACAGTAATGGCTAATGACCCCTAAAAGTTTTAATGATTAACAAAATTATTATATGTTTATGAATATAGTAGAAGTCCAAATTATACTAATCCATAAGGTCAAAAGACCTTTTTATATGTTTCAGACTTCAGACGGACTCTCAAAAGGAACATCGTTTCTCAACGTCCAAAGATACAACTATCTCTTAATGGACAAAAAGCTCAAAGCAATATCTGCGTCCAATGAACATTATGGTTCGTCCAAATGATTCTTGGACTTTAGTGGGAAAAGTCTTGCGTACAGATATAATATAGTATTTTGTGCGTCCAACTTTCAATATAATTGTGCGTCCAACTTTCAATATAATTATGTGTCCAACCTTCTATATAATTGTTCGTCCACTAACTTTATTCTGCAGATGACGTGGCTCTTATTCATATATTTTGATTGGTTTTCAAAAAGAAAATACCTTTTCATATAAGAAAAAAGAAGGTACAACCACGTACAGCAGAGAATCACGTAGAGCGAAAAGCATGTCGGCCAAAAAGGCAAAATAGTATGCTCTAATTCAAGCCGCTATTCTACCGAAAGCAACCTTGCCTCCTCATTTGGAAGGAAAAATATTGAACGAAGAAACAGCTAGCAAATGGACTTGTGCCTAACGGATATTTCACTGTGTCTAAATGGAAAAGATTCCTACCATTTGAAATCCGAAGGTCAGACTAGGCTATTTAAAGACCCTCTTCTGAAGAAACAAGAACAGCAAGAAATTACACACAAGAGAGAATTCATTTTGCAGCGAAAAGCTTCAAGAAATCACTCTCTAGAAAAAGATCAATAAACCTTCTTATTCTTTCATTGTAAAGTTACAAACAGATTTTTAAGAGCTTTATCGTGTAATACTCTCACGCTTAGTGAGTTTGTAAAAAGCTCGAAAACCCCACCTAAGTCTTAGGATTTGTTGAGCCTGGAGAGGTTTGTCTGTAAAAGAATACTTGTAGCCTGGAGAGGTGTAGAATACTTGGAGTTGTAGTCGTGGAGTGACTAGGAAACAACTTGTGAAAAGTACTAAGTGATTTAGTGGAAAAACCTTCTCAGGGAAGGGACTGGACGTAGCTCTTTGATTTGAAAGAGTGAACCAGGATATATCTCTGTGTGAATCTCTCTATCCCTATCTTGTTAAGTTTATTTATTTAATAACTTGGGGATTGAAAACAAAGTCTCTTAAACGTTTGTTATCGTTTTGCTTTTGTTCTTTCATCTTGCTTGTCTAAAACGCTTTTCAGAAAAGGCTTTCGAAAATCGGTTAAGAAACACAATTCAACCCTCTTCTTGTGTTTTCCTGTTTCACTTTCAACTCATACCTTGGATTAAACCATCGGACTCCATCACTTCCTCTCCTTGGATGGTGAAGACTCTTCCTTGGCTATGGGGTCTGGTCGTGAGATTGTCCTCCTCCCTTACAGACTCAAGCAAAGTGTCCCACTTTTCCATATTTGTTGCAGGAGATTTGTGCCGCGAGGCATGCGCGATCCCTGTGGTGCCATCCATGTGACACACTTAACCCCGACATACATTTATTATATAAATGATAAATTATCAAAGGTTCTTTTGAGGAATAAAGATACGGTTTAATTAAAAACATTTTCGTAAACTGTTAAGAGCATCACCATACATAAACTTCAGTCTCAAATAAGATTAAATATAAAATCCATAGTACGTTTACAAGGTTTTCGCATAAGAGTCAAAACAACTTAATAAAATATAATCACCTAGCCCGATGTCACATGGATCAGAGCTAACAATATCTCATAATAAAAAAAATGATAAAACTAAAAGTCTGAAAACAAGGATGATAAAACAACGCCTAAAGATCCGTGTAAGCTCCAAAGAGTTACTGTCCTTCCTCAGCTTGAGGCTCACCTGTACAATTAATATGTTGTACACAAGAGGAGACACAAATACAAAGGGGTGAGAAGACATACTCATATACATATGTTATGGAAGTTAAGGCGAGTGCATACACACACATATAAACATACATGTATATAGTACTACACACCCACATAAATAATATAATCATCATCGCAATCAAGTCAAATTATCTAATAACGATTTAACATACATTACGTCATCTCATTATATACATCTCATATCACTATCACAGGTAACAATGTCTCCACGGACTCATTCAACACGCATATTTGAGTACCCACAACAGGCTATCTAGGGGTTGTGTCTCATACATGGGCTCTTAGTGGCTGGATCCCATACTCGGGCCACTCCATGGCTGGGTCCATAAATGGGCCACTCAGAGCTGAGTCCCATCTCGGGCCTTATAGAGCTGGGCCTCACACAAACATTCACAAATGAGCACCCATAAATGGGCTCCTTAGAGCTGGGTCTCACACACAAACATCCCATCCGAATATGGTCACAATCATAGTTCACATACATTTATCCTTCTAAACTTTTACCACACACTCCCACTTAGATTATCGCATTCTACACTAATTCATTCTACTTAAATCTATAACATTACATCCTCATATTAATTAAGGTCAAAGATCACGTATTCTTAAGTGTCTAAGGGTAGCCTAAGGTACTTAGATCATATCAAGCCTATATAACACTATCCATCAAGCAAACGAGGTCAAAGTTGCTTCTGAACACGTGAGAATCGATTACCTAAAATCTGGAATCGATTCCAAAAAGCCAAAATCGATTTCCACACTATGGAAATCGATCTCCACATGTCCAAACCGATTTCCTCACTATGGAAACCGATTCTGGAATGTCCAAATCGATTTCCATGTGCTGGAAATCGATTCTTAGGGGTCTTATAATGTAAAAACGGGTTTTCTGCACTCCCGATTCATTCTAAGTTCTCTAATTGATATACCATTCAAGCCTAAGCTATTTTCCACCAATTTGACTAGCCTAACACTCAGAAATCATAATCTAAGTGTTCTTGAACTAATCCTTGGTTATCGATCTCATCTCGCATATTTATTTTCACCCTATAACTATGTTCTTATAGCATAAGGTTAACAAAGCATCGAATACATGGCATAAATCACATGTTCATCATAATCAACTCATCGATAGTAATATAATTCATGACTAAAAACTCATCAACACATTATCATAATAACCTTTTCAAACACTACATCTCTCATAGTCACACATACATATTTATAACATGATAGTAACACATGCATGCTTTGTGATATTACTCTCACACAATAAATACAATACATAAATCGTAACATACAATCATTCAAGCCATTGCTCCAACAATGGTAACAACAATCACTTACGACAGAAGGGGATTATAGGAATCCCCAATCACCTCAATCCCATTTTAATATTCCCGTATGATATGATATCTTCCCGCCATACCTGGTATGACGATTCACAGCCTAAGGGAAAGAGAAAAGAGCCAAGATCCGCTACAGTTCCTCCTTACGGGTTCAACACATACTCACGATCGCGACACTGGAAAGCAGAGTCGGCCTTTAGTCAAGGATTGAAAAGGGAAACCAACTCTAGGATTTGATAACTCACCTTGGTTGCTAACTTAGGAAGATTAACTCTAGCAGCAGGGATAGATTTGCCAAGCAAACGCGTGTTCTTGACGAAGAACACCAAAACAAGATTTGTCTTTGGGTTTTCTAGAGAAAGATGTCAGTGAGAGATCTTAAGGAAGAGAAGAGGCAACTTGTGAGTCTATGAGACAGTAAAACTAGGTTTTAGGTCACACACTATGTATATATAACTGTTAAGGACGTTTTAGGACTAATGGGCCATAAACAGCATAGCCTGATAACATAAACATGTTTAAAACACGTACACAAGCGCTGAAACTCATGAAAATCGATTTCAAATACTTGAAAATCGATTTCTTCACCCTCAAATCAATTTTTCAGCCTGGAAATCGATTTCCATTTGCTTGAATCGATATAAAACGTGTGTTTGTCCCTCACACCTCAAATAATAGTTGTAGATAATTCTCTAAGCCTCCCAACACATCCAAGATCATCTCAATCGGACATCTAGAACTCAAGATACAACCAAAACCATGAAACAGGTTACTTGGACTCGAATGGATTGACCCTTCCTAAGGGCTGAACTGCCCCAACTATGTACTTAGGCACCAAAAACAAGCCTAAACAACATACATACAACATATATAACCAAGGATTAATACATATAAAGATAAGGGTGAAATTCAGGATCTTACAATCAACATCTGAAACATCCAGTTCCTTTATCTACTTGATCTCCTCGGACCTGCTTACCCTTTGAGATGGTAGGCACTGGTCCTAGCCTCTTCTGAAAGTTACCCCCTTTGTTATGAAATGTCTTGCCTTTGAAAGCATTTTTCTCCTTTGGCTTTTCTAGCTCCAAAGTTTGCATCTTCTGCTCAACTACCCTACACTTGTTTACCAAGGTGGGGTAATCCCGAATCTCCAAGATCCCGATAAAACTCTGCATCTCTGGCTTCAGGCCCTGCTCGAACTTGATTGCCTTCCATTCATCCAGATGATTGTCCCTCAAGTAAAGAGACAACCTTGCCAAGCTTTCAAACTTAGCAACATACTCAGCAACTGACATGTCTCCTTGACTGAGCAGAAGGAACTTTGTCTCCTTCTAAATGCGAACACTATGCGGAAAGTACTTCTCCAAGAAGACTTCTTTGAACTTGTCCCATGTGATAGGGGCGCCCAAGGCTAGCAAACCACCCCTAGCACAATTCCACCAGTGCTCTGCATTAGACTCTAGATATAGGTGGCGAAATCCACCTTTTTTGCATCAGTGCACCTCATAACTCGAAAGATCTTCTCTAACTTCGGCAACCACTCTTCTGCCTCAACCAGATTAGTAGTACCTCGGACGGCTGGTGGATTATTCTTCCTAAACTCTGATATTCCCATATACTGCGGATCTTGAGCTGCAACATCTCCAGCGTTAGGTACATTCCTATTTTCCCTCATATGATGGAAAGTCTCTGTCTGCTCTTGCATAGCTCAAGTCATTTAAGCCAAAGCTGCTGCAAGCGCACCATTAGCCCCTCGCCTATTAGTTGCCATAAATCTGCATACAACTAATCAAACACTGAGTTGGCCAAGCCCAATATCTAAAATAATAGCATACAATATTTATGACTCTAACAAGCATCCTATGCGCCCAAGTTTTGTTTTTAGAAAAACCCATTACCACAGTCCAATTTAAGATTGAACTGCTCTGATACCAAAAATGCAATGCCCTTCGTTACATTAGTACCCCAAAGTAAATATTTAAATAAAACAAGGTGAATAAAAAATTTCTTAAATAAGTACTAAATAAATACTTATTATATTAATAATCCAAAGTAATTTTTACATCAAACCAAAATCGAAATAACATAATAAGATCAAAAAGCCTCAAAACCGGGCGTCTATTACATCTCGCATAAGAGAAACAACTAAACAATAGCAAAGGTTCTCCGGGCCTATGCCAAACAATACTAACCCAAGCTAAACTAAAGAATAAAGTCTTCAAGCATCTGTGTGCTCAACAGGGTGGTCATAGGGCTTTGAAAACAATACTGCTAATGAGATATAAAATCCCATTGAACAAAAATACATTTATAAAAGGTTTTCACAAAAGCATTGTTTTCAGCCGACGCGGTAACCAGAAAAACTGTCCATGGTACCCGCTACTTTCCAAAATAGTAAGTAATACATAATAATATCCAGTTATACAAGTTAAAGCAATAATTAGGCATCATCATCACAACATATTATAAGAATATCCATTGCACATATGTCAAGTAAATATCAATAAATCTCAGTGTCATATGACTATCAAACTCCACATAACAATGGTGTCCCATTGCCTATCTCTACTCATGAAAGGTATTTCGATGTCACCTTCCCTTCAGTGACATTACTCATTTTCGATACCAACCATTGTACACTGGGGGTGTTACTTATTTTGACATCCCAACTTGTGGCGATGTTACTTTCGATACCCTTATTATAGGCGGCATTGCAGCACACAACAACCATCGTGTATAACAGTTAATTAACCATTCCAAACAACATATATCATCATATCATCCAAATAAAGCATGTTAATCAACCAAGTCATATATGAAACATTCATATCATAGCATCAAACTCAAGAATATACACATAATTCAAGGTATGAACATTATAAAGGAAAAACCCCCAAATTTGGAAATTAGGGTTTCACCAAACATAATACTACATCTTCAAAAGCCATGATTTGAAATCATACCCCAACCCAAAGACAAGTTGCACCATGGAAAGGGTGAGAAAGAGTATTTCTACTCATCTCTTGAAGACCTCCAAGAAGCTCTAAGCATTTGTCACGAACGCGTGACGAAAGCCCCTCAAGAATCTCCCCCTTCTTCCTTCTTTAGGATCCTTCTTCTCCAAAATCGCCTCCTCCAAGCTCTTTAATCCTCAAAGGCAATCAAGAGAGTGTTTTAGGGTGTAGAGAGGGTTTCTAGTGGCACTATGGTGTTATAAGATGGTATATATACGAGTTGAACTCGTCCCCCTCTAAAACCCTTGCGTTTTTACGTTACTGACGTCGACCACGGGCGTGCTCTTATCCAGCACGGCCCTGCTCCTTGTTAAGAGCAAGGGCGTGCTTAACTAAGCAAGGGCTTGATCATCAGCGTCATTTTTTTCACGATTTCCGACACGGGCGTGCTCCTTTTGAGCATGGGCATGCTCAACAGCATCACTTTTGCACGATTTCCGACACGGACGTGCTCCCCACAGCAGGGCCATTGCTCATTTTACGAGCACGGGCGTGCTCATGCTTAAGGAAGGATTTTTACACTCCAAGTCACATTTTAGTTATTTCTAACTTTTTCCAATTATTTCAATGATCTAAAACACTTGTTCCAAAACTCTCAACACTATCTAATAATTCTAATATTATTATCTCTATTTATTTTATTTTCTAGGATGTTACAAGATGTCGTGGGCGGGGAGGTCGGTTTCTAGGTAGTGTGGTACGAGGCAGAGTTAGGGACCAACTAAAGAGCAAAAGAGTACTGAAGAGGAGAAAGAAACCACCCAGAGGAGAAGACGAATAAGAAGAAGAAGAAGAAGATTGAAGGGCCAAATCAAACAAATGCAAGAAGAAGAAAGACACAAAAAAAAAAACCTTTGTTTTCTTTTCATCTTTTTTTAATTAAAAGAATAATGAATGGTTTAGATTTTAGAAAAATGAACTGTTGGATTCAATCACTGTTAATAATTTGATTTTCGGTTAACAGAAGGATCAATTTCACTAATAGTTGAAGTTTGAGGATTAATTGGGAAGAATTAATAGTTGATGGTGTTTATTTTCTAATGAGCTAAAGTTTAGGGGGCTTATATGCTCTTTTCCGAAATAAATTAATTGTAGGTCCTCCAAATACACTATCATTCTGAATTCTTTTTTCATACTAAACAAGGGAGTGTACCGTTCCTTCTTGTTTTCCTTTCTTTTCTACTCTCCTTTATATTTAATCATTTTTTTTAAAAGCGGAATGGTATGCAAAAGCATCACTATAGAGTCTGACATCTCAACTAAGTTGGCACCTCAAACTCTAACAATCATTTGCAGCACACTATAATATTATTGATTAAAATAAAAAATAAAGAATACAAGAAGCATGGAAGGAAAAGCCAAACCCATGAAAGAAATAAAGCTATCTAAATCTATAGCTAGGAAGATTAAACCTATTACGGTAAAAAACTTCTATAATAAAATCAGGGATAAGATCCCACCAAGTGAAACATTAGGAAGTAACTCCAAAAGAGGCAAACCTGTCTGCACAGTTATTACTCTCTATAAATATGAGACACCATAAAATTCATAGAAGAGATAAGTAAGAGACAATTCTTCTATCTATTTCTTATCTTCCTAGGCCCTAAATCCGAGGAAGAAAAAACTAAGACAGTCAAAGAAGAATCACACTCAAGCCAAAGATTGTTCCAACCCCTTTGGTGAGCCACCTCAATGGCAACCATAGCAGCAGATAGCTTGGCTTGAGGAGATGAAGTAATGCCAAAAGAAGAGGAAAAGCACCCTAGGACAGCACCATTTTGTTGGTGTAAGCCCTAGAGGCCATTAGTCTTCCTTGAGATTTACATTTGTATCATGACTTTGATTTACATATATTTATATATGAGGCATTTCAATTGATACTGTTAATTGTTTAAACGAAGTAAAGTCCTTAGAATAGTTATTTCAGTTCATTAGAGCATCAAGTGCATGACTTGATCGGGAGACCCTATTGAACATTAAAATACTATTCTTAAAGTATCCGTATTCAAGTATTATTGTTAATTAGAACGAAAATAATACATCGAGACTATTATATGGGTAGACTAATGACCACATCTCACGGGTCATGGATATGAGATATCAATTCTTCACATAGGTATAAATATTAGAGTAATATTTATACTGGATTGAGCCACTATGAGAATGCTGCATAATAGTTATGTACGTGTTATGAGCGCTTCTCGTAGTAACCAAAGTGAAGTAGTCCTTCGACTTGAAGTCACTACGATTCCTACATGAGGGGTTGTAGGCTTTAATGCTACCAAATGTTATCCGTAACAGGATGATCATAAAGATAGTTGTTGGGCCAACAATGATTGAGGGATGTGAGTGATGTAGACAGGATTCGTCCCTCCTACATAACAGGAGTAATGTCATGGGCCTCTCAATAGAGTGGGACGTGAAAGTGCATGGCCATGCTGCAATGGGCCAGTATGAGATATTGGGCCCATTTGTGATTACACGTCTACTCGGGAATTGAGAAATAAATAATTGAACTTAACAAGGATGACACATTTATGCCTTGTGTTCAATTAAAAGATATGGACGAAAGGACATTTACTGCATGGTTATTTTGGTTATCGTAAGGTATATATCGTATCACCGATATTCTCACTAATTGGGTAACAATGATGTATTGCTAGATGCTGCTCATTGTTTATAATATTAAATGTGATTTAATATTATTGCCAATTTATTGAGAACCTATAGCGTCACATTCATAGAGCAAATAGTTACAGAATGAATTAATTTATTAAATATGATTTAATAATATTAATTATAGATTGGGCCTGTAGCGTACAAGCCCATTGGGGTTAGGGTAAGTGGGTGATAGGTTATAAGGCTGTGCATGTCACTTAAGCGGCTAGAGATTAATGCGCATAACCTAGCGGCCGTCACACCACCTCCTTGGTAGGCGCGCCCCCATCCCTTGCTGTCAGCTAGCACGACGTTTTCGCTGACGGTGATTTGTTCGCGTGGACTACGTAGAGGTGCTGCTCCATTGCGGTATTGGTGATATAGCGTTCATCCTCCCCTTCAGAGCAGTGTTCGTAGTGCTCGTGATCAATTGAGAAGAACTATTCTTCCCTTGCAATGATCGCGGTAAAGCTTCGCTACAAGAGGTAAACATTACAATCATGAGTCATGACCATTCGCATGGATCTTTTGATGGGAATTTTTCCGCTGCGTTATAGTTTTAAATACGCAAATTCCCAACACATTTTTATCCCTAAAAATCCCACCTCCAGCCGCATGACCTAGGGAACCATGAGCACCACCATCTGTGTTAGCTTTAATCCAACCACAAAGAGGGGGAATCCAAACTACTTGAACGATGGAAGGAGCTTTTCTTGGATGGCCATTTATACAAAAGAACTTCAGTATAGAAAACTTAGAAATGGATGAAGACATGTGACTTTTAGTGAGATTACCACACAAAGAAGTAGAAGAAATGATCATATTAATATTTGTTCTAAATGAATTTTCCTGTCATCAAATCTCAACTTATTTATGTAATGCCATATGATCCACTGGGAATTAATTAAAGCTTCCAGGATTACATCCTTGATTTGGGTGCTCCAGCGCTTATCACAGACCAAGAAAATAGATTGCACAGATGAAAGATCAATAGAAGTGTTGATTACAGAGCCAAGCCAATGCCAAACTTTCCTAGCAAAATTGCAATGAAGGAAAAAATGATCTGAGGACTCATCAGACAAGCCACACATACTACAAATTGAAACTGTTATACATCTTCTGGATCTCAAATGCTCATCTATTGGTGTAACATCCTCATTTTCGTCACTTTAACTAATGTATGGGTGTATGCTTAGAACGTATGCTAAGAATAGGGTTGAATTGGACTAGAGAGGCATGAAGAACACGTGACTCTGAGCAGAACGCTTAAGCGTGGAGTAGGAGAACGCTCAAGCTTGCCAACGCTCTAGCATGGAGAGTTTGGACGCTCAAGCGTGGACCTTCTGACTAGTTCACTGGTTGTGATGGGACAAAAAGTGACACGTGTCAGTTACGCGTCGCAGCTGGCACGTGAGGGGCGGTGCCTTGGCGGTGAGGAAACGTCAACGCTCAAGCGTTGAGGAAGCCAATGCTCAAGCGTTGGAACGCTAAAGATGGGAGGACCCCAATGCTAAAGTGTTGTCAGCAGAGTTTTACCTTTATAAATACTTGCTCATTTTCACCATGTACGGGTTTTACAAACCTTCAGCAGTCCAAAGAGTTTGAGAGATACCAGATACAGGTTTGAGAGCTTCAATTCAAGTTGTGATCCGTTCGTTCATCTGATTCCTGTTTCAATCGTGTTTTCATGATTAGCGCGACTTCTACTACAACTCTATCGGTTTACTTTTGTGGTTCTGCTAGGGTAAGCCAAAGTTCCATATCTACCTACATTGTATTTATACAATGTTCTCTTATGGTTTAAGCTTCTATTCGCGGTTTCAGCTTTGTATTAGGGTTAATGTTATGGTCTACATGTTGTTTTCGCGATTAGGGCATGGTTGGATGTGCATTCGTGAACCCGTTTGTGAAAAGGAGTCGCAGCTGTGAAAGCAAGGGGAGGAGCTAGAAGTGCTCGTTGTGTTCGTGATTATCGCTACATTTGTTATCAGGTGGGGAGAAAGAGTTACACACGTCGGGGAGGCAAGAGTAGTCTATATAGCATTATTGTTTGTTTTATGTGTGTAGGGGAACCCTAAACCCTATGTGAGGTTGAGCTGCGGCAAAGTACCTAAACCCTAGGTTTAGTCTACTTTGGGCTATTACCGCTATGTTTGATATCCTAGGTTAGCAGATTTATGATGCATGGTAATATGTGCTTTGTGCAGTTATGTGCGTACCTGCTAATTGTAATATTTGCAATATATGCATGATAGGTTAATGATAATGCCACGTTCGTATGTTGTTATGTTTACTGCTTTATTGAGCATGTTGATAAATGATGAACTGTTACATTGTATAAGGAAATGCGTGTATACATAAGAATTGGAGGTTTAGTATGATTAGGGCTTTGACCCATTGTGGACATTTGAGCTGACAATTGAAATCCGAGGTTATAGTTGGAGCTTAATGCTCATGAGGTTATGATGGGAGCTTGGAGCTCATATGGCTACAAGTGGAGCTTGGAGCTTGTGATGGTTACCTTTCGAGCTTGGAGCTCGTTTTGCTTAGAGCAAGTTTGCATGTGTTGCGATATCAGCTCAAGAGAGATGGATGACATGCATAGCATATGCATATAATGCCAAGTGGAAAGCCATATGTCGAGAGGCATACGAGGTTGGTGCACCGAGTGCAGGTGCAGAAAACGGAAGGGAAGGTCTGTGTGACCTCAAGGATATACTGGACACAGGTGTACCCACATGAGACCGGTATGGTAGCTCCTATCGTGTCGTGGTGGTCCTAAGCACGTCCTACTATCCTGACTAGACCCTGAGTCTTTCTAGTTGCATATTGATCTTCCGAGGAGGCCCAGATAACCCTCTCTATCTGGGATAGTTGAGTGGCGATGCACTCTTATGGGTCACGGCTAGCGGAATGGATTGCCGGAACAAACAAACTTGTTGTCCGATGTTCGAACGTGATGTTGCCCTTAGGAGGGTGTTTAGTATAGGTCGGCATGCATAGAAAGAGTATGTGTACACCTAGCTAGGGATCGACCGTGGTGTCGAGACATTGGGAGATGGTTGTGATTGCTATATATTTTGCATTGCATTATCCCTGTTATAGATGTGTTGTATATCTTATCTCCCTGTTCTTCTTTGTATGTGTATGTTCGATTTGCGAACAGATGACGAGCTAGCAAAGGATCAAGATGGACCCGAGGCTACACTCGTTTATCACGGGGGCACCACGGATGCCAGTGCTGGGGGACATTGAGATCGTTTACCACGATGAGAGGGGATGGCAGGTGGACCCGTTAAGCCCGTTAAGCTTTTTGGCTGTTTACACCGGACTTGCCAACTTGATCTTCTTGAGTGGCACTCCACCGTGTGTGGACATTATAGGACTTTATCGCGTGAACCGGTTTCTTCCTTTCCCTCGGATGTGGCACCCTTCGAGGCAGAGAGAGAGAGAGGCTACTTATGGGTGGCACCCCATTCCTCGGCAGTATCCAGCAGGATAGGCTTCGTCTACAGAGGTCAGCGTAGGTGTACAGAGCAGTACCTGAGGGCAGCTCGAAGACGTAGGAATGTCATGTTGAGTTCCTCTTCCGAGTATGAGCCTATGCGGGTTTATAGGCGTACCCACGGAGAGTGACAAGGTAGCTCAGGGCATCCTCACCACTGAGGGTGATAACCAGCCAGTACGTCTCTAGGACTGTGTGGAGAGGTTTGATGTATTTTTGAGAGTGGGTTGGGGAGAGCGCTGATGAACTTTGAGAGTTTCCTTTTGGAGGTCCTTGGATGTATCTCGGTTGTATTTTCAGTTGCCTTATGTATCTTTCATTTGTATCTCTATAGCCCTACTGATGGGGCCATCGTGTATACTTTAGTACTGCTTATATATATATATGCTTTCGTTTAGCCTGGTTGGTTTACTCTGATGTTGTACGCATTCATGTTATGATGCATGTTATCATTGTTTTAATAAGCGGATAATCGTTAACTCATAAGCTAATACTATAATTGAGCTCTAAGATTAATGGGATTTCCTTGAGTGGAAATTGGGGATGTCACATTATAGTTGTATCATAGCAGTTTGGTTCTATCAAGACTGTGGGAGTCGGAGACCAAACCTGTGAGGTGATAGGAAGTTGAACTGGCTAAGTTTGTCGTCTCTGCAAGAGAGTACAACTATGTTTAGAAGGGTAGAAGGAGTGCGATCGATTGTTGTGATGTTTTGTATGAATGATAAGTAGACATATGTATTTATATTGTGATAAGTCTGCGACTTAGCTAGTTTTTCAGCTAGAAAAGGCTAACGTTTCAGTACCAATTGAGCGATTTAACCTCGCTAAAACCCCTATTTTGGCTTGTTTTTTTCCTAAGCGATGTTTGAGTCTTTTATTTGGTTTTTAAGAATTTTAGGAGTTTTTGAGCATATTTACTCTTCTTATTGCTTATTTTCTTTTTCAGGTCAAAAGTGAAGCTTAAAGAGGCTAGGAAAATGAAGAAAACAAAGGAAAAGACAGAAACAGGGTTCTCACTTCGTGATCAGATTCTCGCCTCGCGCGCCAGAAGGCTAGCTGAACAGGAAAAAAACAACCTTTCTGTCTCGCATCGCGAAAGAAAAGCTCGTCTCGCGAGCCAGAAGGTCTGTTTGAGAAGGCTACAACAGCGGCTATGTCTCGCCTTGCGAGATTATGCTCGCCTCACGATAACTAAAAATCCAGAAAAGATTCAGTTTTGAAATTCGCCTAGCGAGGTCACTCTCGCCCTGCGAGCTTGCAATAAACCAATAACGTATAAGTACTATGTTTTAGGTCAATTGAAGGGTAGCTTTTTCCTCTGGTTTTGATTGCGATTTTGGCCAATCCTAGTCCCTTGGAGCTGCGTCTCCCTCTTTCTTTCTAGTCTAGGATGAATTCTTTTTGTTTGTGTGTTATTACTGCAAGCATGAGGAACTAATCCCCTTTTCTAAGGGAACGAATTAAGCCTCCTTTGATGGCATAGTTATTCAAGTAATATTTTCTTATTACCTTGTCTCTATTCTTGTTTCTAAATTCTGAATTGTTTGTGTTAATCAAATGCGCAATGGCTAGCTAGTCTAGTGCGATAATACTGGCAGGTGATTCGTACTTAGGACCTGAATTAAGAACACTATTTGAATACCTCTAGGCATAGAGTAGAAAAGCGGTGCAATCGCTATAGGGAACCAAGAACTTAATGAATCTAATTGTAGGTTGAATATATTGGCAGATTGACAACTTACAATTTGAGATATTTCCTTTTGAAAAGCGGCAGTGACATTAGGATAATTGAGAGTTCCTGGTTGACAAAAAATTAACATAGGGATAAGAAGATAAACACTTGGGTGACCTTAGAGCCTTAATCATCATCAAATCTCATCTTTATTCTTTATTTTTCTTCTTTTAATTTTTATTGATTTAGTGCTTGATTTTCATTTCTCTCTCCTCATAACTATCCCCTTTTGACTTAGTCAACGTCTTGATTTTCTTGATAAATTGGGCAAATTGGTACTCCAATCCCTGTGTTCGACCTCAGTAATCTCTACCCTGTTTATTACTTGCAACGATCCAGTAACTTGCCGACTCCTCAACAAGTTTTTGGCTCCGTTGCTGGGGAGGGTGGGTATTTTGGGGGAAAGAAGACCACAGAAAAAGTCCTCCGAAGCGGGTTTTATTGGCCAACACTCTTCAAGGATGCCCACACTTTTGTTGAGAATTGTGATCGTTGCCAAAGGTTTGGAAACATCTCTAGGCGGCATGAGCTTCCTCTTAATTGCATGCTTAAAGTAGAGCTCTTTGATGTTTGGGGGATTGATTTCATGGGACTATTCCCACCCTCCTTCTCCTATAAATATGTTTTGGTGGCTGTTGATTATGTTTCAAAGTGGGTGGAAGCAATTCCAACAACGACGGATGATGTGCGGGTAGTCATGGAGTTCTTGAGGCGCAACATCTTCTCAAGGTTTGGGGTTCCTAGAGTTTTGATTAGTGATGGGGGATCCCACTTTTGCAACAACCAAATGCACACATTACTTGAAAAGTACGGGGTCAAGCATAGGGTCTCCACTCCTTATCATCCACAAACAAATGGGCAAGCAGAGATATCCAATCGTGAGTTGAAGCATATTCTCGAAAAACTGTTAACTCCTCACGAAAGGATTAGTCAAAGAAGTTAGATGATGCTTTGTGGGCCTATAGGACCGCTTTCAAGACTCCAATTGGAAGGTCTCCTTACAATTTAGTGTTTGGAAAGGCATGCCACTTACCGGTGGAATTGGAACAAAAGTCGTATTGGGCAATCAAAGAGCTCAATTATGATTTAAAGCAAGCTGGTGAAAAGTGGCTCTTAGATTTGAATGAATTGTCTGAAATCCGCATGCAAGCCTATGATAATGCAAGAATTTACAAAGAGCGGACCAAAGCGTGGCATGAAAAGCACATTTTGCCAAGGAAATTTGAACTAGGACAAAGGGTACTACTCTACAACTCAAGGTTGAGACTTTTCCTGGGAAAGCTTAAATCAAGGTGGTCCGGACCGTTCACAGTCAATGTTTTTCCACAGGGAGCGGTGGAACTAGCAAGTGAAAGAGAGAATTTCAATGTGAATGGTCAAAGGCTCAAACATTATCATGGGGAGCCAATCCACACTAGCCGGCAAGTGTTGATGTTAACTTAGCCCTAAAGGGGCAATGATCGTCAGGCTCGGGACGTAAAACAAGCGCTACTTGGGAGGCAACCCTAGCTAGATATCCTTTTATTGCATTTAAAGAGTCATAAAAATAAATAAAAAGAGTCGTCATATAGGGTCCTTAGTTAGTTTTTGCATTTAGTTTCAAGTGCATTTTAAATAACAGGGGAGCAGCATTCTTTTCTGTCTCGCCCCGCGCGAAGGCTTCGCCCGAGGAGCTAGAGGGACGTGAAAATCCCTGTTTCTGGCTCGCCCCACGAAACCAAACTTTGCCTCGCGAGTATGGCAACTAAACTCAGAGGTTTGTACCACTCTCGGCCGCGCGACACGATCTTACTTCGCGCTTCGCGAATATTGTAACGCCCCGATTTTCACGTTTTATTATTCTTCAGTATTTTAACGTTTTTATTTTATTGGAGGGTTTAGAGGGTGCAATAAAATATTCTGAGAAGATAGGAATGCTCTACACAACCATAGAGTTTCTGGCGAAACCTCAAACGGAGCCCGGTCTACGTTTTTCACGGATATAGGTGTTTTTCCACTATCGAGACCTAATTAGGACTCGTGAACGAGATAGTAAGTCTCAGAATTTTATTTTCTATATCTTTGTTAAAATCCGTCCTGATGTTCGAAAAATAAAAATAATATATTATATTCGGCCGCATAATCGAACCAGGAGGCGTTTGGAGTCGTAAAGGGATTCAACGAGACCCGACAAAGGATAAGCTTGATACCACATCATGCTAGATCACTTGGGAGAGTATTCCAGAGTCGTTATGACGGTTGGAAAAATCTAGATGCGAAATTACCAAAATGCCCCTAACCTTAGTCTTTTACACTTTTACCATTTTACCCTTGAAGCAAATGACCATTTTGCCCTTAAGTAAGATTTTAAAAGGCTGAACTCAGCCCCTCACAGCCCCTTCATTCACGCATAGCCCTCCCAAAGAACACCCATCATCAACCTTAAGAAAAACACCACTGTTGTTCTTGAGAAAACCTTGAATACTTGTTAGAAATCCTTGATCCTTTGATCAATCTTCATCTATTCTTAGGTAAGATCACTTCTATGATCTCCTAGCTTCTTGAATCTCTCTTTATTTCAAGATCAAAATCCATTTTCATGAAAATCCATTCTTAGATACAAAATTTTGAAAATCCATATGAATTTGTAGAAAAATCCTTTTAATGGGAAACCAATTTCTTTGAACTCACTTTATCATTCTCTACCTAAACCCAAGAGCTTATGATTCAATTCTCATCATAGCCCTAAATCGCCAATTTGGCCGAACCCTATATAGTGATGATGAATAGTGTTTTTCATCAATTTTTGATTTCTAACACTTGATTTCATCCTTAATTTTCCTATTGTCTTTGAATCCAAGAAATGGAAAAATAAATCAACTAATCCTTTTTCCTTAGAGTGGTCGATCCCTATGTGGTTAGAAATTGTTGAGTTTTGTTTTGCTTGTTGTTTAATGTTTGATTGTTATGTTGTTTGTAGTTGGTGACGATTATCAGAAGGTTCACAAACCGATCAACCGACTTTGATCCGGATATCTGCTCATCAACAGGTATAGGGGGTGAACCTCATCACACCAAAATGGTGGTGGTAAAGATGGTTGTTTAGTTTATGTGTGAGTGAAACCCTTTGGTTTGGGTTCACCAATTAATTTAGTTCTCCTGGAGAACAAAGTGTAATAATTGTAGTTTATGTTTTGTATGCCTTATCATGTGTTTTGATGATGTTGTTTAGATGAGAAAATATTTTCTTGCATGTTGAAAAACCTACTTTGATCTCTAGATCAAGTATGGATTTTTATGCTTGATTATGATGCAATGATGTGTGATTATTGTTTGTCATAATTATGTGAGCTTTTTGAGCTATATCTTGTCTTGAGGGTGAAAGCAAAATCTTCACATTAGTTCCTCATTGGCTTTCGGCCATTATCAAAGAAAAGGGAAGAACTTGTGTAGTTCTTGAACAAATTAAAGTTTTGATGTAAGAAAAATGTTTTAGAGACTTATGCTTTAAAGAAAGACCATAAGTGATTTTGATCCAAAGATCAAATAAAGTTTAATCTTAGTGTTTTCACCAAAGTGAAACATGTCTTAGACCTTATCATTAGTTCATCTAGTTAATCAAGTAATTTAAAAGTGGATTAATGAAATGTTTTCATGAAAGTCAACATAATTTCATAAAGACATTACCTTTGTTTTAGAACAAAGTTCATGTTCCTTTTTCAAACAAAATAGAAACCTTTTATCCTTAAGTTGATTAAAATGAATCATAGTTAAGGAAGTTAGAGGAGATTACATTCCTTCCATTAACTTTGAGCATAGTTTTTACACTAATTTAGTAAGGAAAACTCTTTCAAAAATTAGTTAAAGTACTTTGTTTTAAGCAAGTACAATGTTGTTTTGGTTTACAAAAAGAGTTTTTAACTCAAATCGTAAAGTTTTACCTATAAAAACCTAAGTTAAGTAATTAACTTAGAGTTGAAGACAAGGGATAATTAAGTATAGCATGTGGTGAAACAAGACCATATACTATACCATTGATGACTTAGTACGTCAATGACTTCATAAGACTTAAGTGAATCAACACTTATTTACTTAATTGAAAGTCAAGG
This sequence comes from Ammopiptanthus mongolicus, assembly GCA_039655645.1. Taxonomy (NCBI): domain Eukaryota; kingdom Viridiplantae; phylum Streptophyta; class Magnoliopsida; order Fabales; family Fabaceae; genus Ammopiptanthus; species Ammopiptanthus mongolicus. Next base: position 35,766,270 of record CM077349.1, on the reverse strand, counting down.
AGTAATATCTTAGAAAGGATTAAAGACTTATCTAAGAGGATTCTCAATCCTTATTCATAATGCTTAGGACTTGAGCCCTAATTCATAAGACATAAACACAAACACGAAACGTTTAGGGTTTTGGAACAGTAGTTTGATGACGGACCGGTGATTCGGACCCCGATCAATCGTTCAATTTTTTCAGTCTTGTGATGACTTGATGCCGGAGGGATCAGGGGATTTATCCAGTGGATAAAGGTTTTGTTTTTCAAAGACGCATATAGTTCCTAAGGAAGAGAACCTTAGTGGACCTCGAGGTTTACCCTGGGTGTATACATTGCTTTATCGCATCTGCTTTGTGTAAGCATTGGCATTTCATTTGCATAGTTGTAAGGCCTTGAGCCTAGGAGTTGAGCTTACACCTTGATGTGGGTGTGAATCTTATGGTGACGATCTTCAATGGTCTTTTTGGAGGTATCAGGATTGGAAGGCTGACATGTGACCAGTTGGTAGCTCTTCTGTGTCATGGCTAATCTGAGCAATACACTGATATCCTCTACTAGATGCCGTACTTTTCATGTTTGATGCAGAATGTTTCCGTAAAGCCAGATACGTGCACTTTACGAATGTTGTAGCATCTTGCTCATGGCTAGCAGTAAATGGAACATGTCCTCCCATTCACTCTCTCCGACGTTTTGTTAGCTCCATGGAGTAGAGGTCAGAGTAGTACCCATTGGCATTGGCATTGAGTCATGTACATTGCACTGCATTGCATGGCTGTTGATGTTTACATTTACTGCTATACATCACTATTCTATTTTTAAGAATGCCTTATATTGTGCTGTTAACTGTTTAATGAGACGACCCCACTTACGTAGGATAATCCCATTGTAACCTAATTGTCTAATCCTAAAAATATGTGAAAATTTAAAACATGTGAAATGTCTAACATATCTCAGGTAACCCATTATTAGCATATACATATGTATATGTATCATTATTCTTAAGTACATTAATCATAGTGCGCTTATAAGAAAGATATAATTAATACAACAACTTTCAACACTGAAGATACATAACTAGTCACACTAAAAACAACTAATGTATATTGTTCTAATCTCCTCACAAAGTACATCAAGATATAAATACTCAAAACTCTTATACATACTGTACTGGCCAGACATTAATATAAACTATCCTCTATTCTGAATTCTTCACCTCTGGCATGAACGGGTCTTCCACTTATAACAGGTTCATAAGAAGTGCCATCCTCTCCAGGAATAGGATCCTTAAATGGAGTGTCTTCTCCACGAGCCATAAAAGAAAACATACATAGAAAAATATAGGGAGATAAGGATCTAACATAAACATCATATATGGGAAAGAAATTCATAGAATAACATATATAAACATCACATCTATAAACAGTACACACATCACATAAACATGTACATAATCATCTCCCAACTATATCACTCATGATCAACACTTATACTACATGTATCTCATTCCTACATGCATGTCGGCCGATATCTCAAATCTCATTCTCAATCTCGAGAACCATAGTTAGTTGTCCAGGGAACCTTTCCACTCACTGTGACCAATAAGAGTGCATCCCGCTCCAACTCTCGGGAGACGTATCTTGGCTCCTCGGAAAGTCCACTTGCGATGTGGAATACTAAGGGTCCAGTCGAGATAACCAGGTTCCAGGAGGCAACACGACACGATAGGAGCAACCCTATCCGTCACTTGTGATAAGTCCCGAACCCGATTACATCCCCAAGATCGTCCCTTCCATATTCCGTACCCGCATTAAGGTACACTAACTTCGTGTGTCCCATACCACACGGCTCGCCACTTGGCACATGATTATGCTATGCATGTCAAACATCACTTGTGCCACCACTATCTCAATAAACATCTCAATCCTCAAATCACTTTATTCACGATACCATTGTATCCATCACTTTTCCTCACATATGCATTGTGGCACTTTCATTCACTATCCACATTATCATCAATCATAAAACATGCATACATGATATTCAATATCTCAACATACCAACTCAAACACATAACATCATACAATTCATACTATTGAGCATATCATTGTACACTTAGAACACATAAAGCATATAGAACACATATTCACAATTACACTAAACATAAGCTTATAAGCACATAAATCACATAGAGCACATATTCACATCACACCAAACATACCAATCATCCATCCAACAATAGTCGTCTAGCCTAGGGTTTATTCTTAGTGGTGATAGCCCAAAGATACCTACACATAGGGTCTAGGTACTTTTTTAGGGCTCAACCTCTAGTAGGGTTTAAGGTTCCCCTACAAATGCAATATATATTATTCTACCCTTGCCTTCCCGATGAATGTGTGATTCTTTCTCCCCACCTAATATCAATGTAGTCACTGTCACGAACCCACGAGCACTTGCTCACGGCCGCAGCCCCGCTCCTCCATAGGTGTACACGCTTTAGAATGATGAAATACGGTCCAATCCTTCACAATAAACACAATCAAAATTAGTATATTCAAACAAATTCCATCTAGTTCTTATGAACTAGAGTTTGGCCCCCTTGGTAGAGAAAAAGCTATAAGTATTAAAATTTTACAAACTCTTGGATCAATGATCCTTAAGCATAGATAAAGCTAGTGTAAGTCATTTGATTCAAGAATTTGAAACAAAACTCTTGATTTGGCCAAGTTGGGGTTTCGGCCCTCTTTTATGAAAATTAGGTTAGGAAAGGTTTTTGATTACAATCTTTTGGGATTCAAAGACTTCTAAGTGTGATAGGATCAAATCAACACTTCTTTAACAAAAATTGGAACAAAACGTCATGATTCCTCCTAGATGGAGAATTCGGCCATCTCATACCCAAATAGGTTAGAGAGATTTTATGATTACAAGCTCTTGGGATTATGAAAAAATACAATGAATCTATATCATGAAAATTGGTTTGACATTAAAATGATTTTTCTACAAATTTTCATGAAATTTGGAAGTTCAAGAACAAACATGAACGCATAGAGTTTCAATGGATAGAAATCGAGATTTAGAGGTCAAAGAAAAGATCTCTACCTCTTAGATGATGAACAAGATCAAGTTAAGCAACTTTGCTTCACAAAATTCTTGAAGATCTCTTGAAGAAATGAAGAGAAAGAGAGATAAAAGCTTGAAGATACTTGAAGTGAAGAAGATGGAGAACAAAAATGGAAGGAGGACGAAATTGAGAGAGGAAAATGAAAGAGAGGTGGCGTGAGATGTATATATATAGGTAGGAAAGGATAAGGATAGGATAAGGTTAGAATGGGTATTTCACCTCAGGAACAAAATTGAGATTTTATCAAAAGTTATACTAAAACTTGAACACTTGAACGTGAAAAATGAATAAGAGAAGAAAGAAATGTGAGTAAGAATATGGATGGATGAAGGGCGTGAACTATATAAAAGAAAGTGCTAAGGATGTTAGAAAAACACTGAAGGGCAAAATGGCCATTTCCTTTAGGGGCTTGTCATTTTACACTAGGTCATCATGACTATGGTGAGTCACCCATGTGACTCACTCCTCACCATCATTACTATGGTGATGAGTCACCATATAATGATTGCATATGGATAAGGATAAAGTTAAGGATAAGGTGAGGTGGCTTTGAAAGCGACCTTATGCTTATCCGTTACCGGTTCCCGTAATCCCGTACGCAGACCGGGTCTTGCTTGAATTGTCAACTCAAACCTTAACCATAATTCTCTACCAGTAATGTAGGGTAAGAATATATCTGGGTTGTATTCAAAAGTGGACGCGTAGAGATAAAATCAAACATCGGACGAGAGACGTGGTTTCTGAATGTGATTAGTCAATGGATGAGTCATCACCATGACTCATCACTATCATGATTACTTCACCATGACTCACCACCATGAGTCATTCATGTCATGATTACTTGTCTAAAGTAGTCATGATTACTCCTCCAAAATATCTTGATATTTACAACTTTGCCACTGTGACTCAGATAAGATTCATATACTTTACCGATTTGAAAATTGGGATGTTACATTTAACATGATATTATGCTGTTAACTGTTTAACATGATTTATATTGAGAATTCTAGTAAGCATGTTGGGTACGTTGTTACCTGGTGAGTCGTCCCGTTTTTACTACTGTTGTTTTGTTGTGTTGATGAACGGAAATCTCACCTATATTTGTATATTTTCTGCTGGTACTTGCTGTTTCTGCCTGAACAGATGGACGCTACGAAAGTTCGGTTTAGCAGTTCCTTTGAGTCCGGAGGTGGACTCCTTTTTGTTTTATTTTGTCTGGGCCAGACTGTGTCGGTATCTGTAGTACCTTTTGGGAGCTACGACTCCTAGTACTTATTCTATTCTTATGTCAGTTTTACATTAGACCTATGTCTGTATACAGTATTATTTCTATTTCTGTTTTCTATTTTCTGTTTCTGTATTTATAATACAGTATGTTCTAGAAATGCATGGTGAACCTAAGTTCATTTATTAGTATTATTTAACTTTACTAATCCTATTACACTTTGTGAAAAGAAAAAAAAAATTTAAAACCGTATTTTCCACATTAATATTTATTTTCGCCTTATAAACGTTCGAGAATGTGACACTGGGGAAAGGGTGTTGCAAATATGGGCACTCATGAAGGAACTCCAGATTAGCCTCGCCAGTCTCTACTCGCCTCGCGATTCTGGGAATTTGGATGAACCATGATTTCCAGATTTGCCTCGCGAGTATTGTCTCGCCTCGCTAATATGCAATTAGGGTTTCCAACATTGAGAAATTTTTGAAATTCGCATCGCGAGAATACTCCCACCTCGCGAACGTGGGAAGTTTATTAGCCCCGCGAGCAGAGAATAGCTCTTTTTACCAAAACTCTTCAATTTTCTCTCATCTCTCTCTCGTGTGGGCTCAGCAGGGACTCCGTGTTCTTCATCTTTTCTCACACTCACACTATCAAACAACAACTACAAGGTTATGGCCCCACCTAAGAATCCCACCGAACGGCAACCTGTCAAGCGCAAGAAACGCACATCTGCCCATGATGGTGACACTGTGTTGCCCTCGGGACCGAACTCGAACTCTAGGGCTAACTCCTATGCCCCCATTTTTTGATCCCCTAGTCATGAGGAACATTAGGATTTGGTGGTCAAAAAGGAGATGGTCCTAGAACGGCGCATGTCCCTGGTTGGCAACAACTATGCCTCCATCTCGGGTCAAATTCGGACTCTCGGTTGGGGAGTGTTGGCGGATCTCCCTCACTGGTATGATGTCAAACTGGTGCAGGAATTCTATGCCAACGCTCTCCAACTAGAGATCACTGAGCCTAGATGCGTATCACAGGTTCAGGGCACCCCATCACCTTCTCTAAAGCGGACATTAATGCATGTCTCGGGATCCCTGCATGGACTGAAAGGAGTGAGTATGAGCAGCTGGTGGCTGTAGAGAGCTTAGCACCAGAGATAATTGCTGCTTGTTGCGTGCCAGGGGCCGCATGGGAAGTTGGCACTTCGTGGAACCTGCTGAGGTTGAGGAGGCAGGATCTGACCCCGATTGCTCGGGTTTGGTCTGCATTCGTACACGCCAATCTTAGGGTGAGCAGCCATGAGTCCACCGTTACCGCCGCCCGAGCCCACCTTATATATGGCATTTTGACAGAGAAGAACATCAATGTCGGTGCCATCATTGCTTCCGACATATAGACAAAAGCTAACTCCAAGTTTCTCAAGGAGAATTTAGGGCACGGGCAACTGATCACAGAGCCGATTCATAGAGTGGGTACTCCGGTGCGTGATGCAACAACCTTTCCCGAGTGTCACATTCCCGAACGTTTACAAGGCCGAAAATATTTATTAATGTGGAAAATACGGTTTTCTTTTTTTTTCTTCTTTTTCACAAAGATGTAATGGGATTAGTAAAGGTAAATAATACTAATAAATGAACTTAGATTCACCAAGCATTTCTAGAACATACTATATCATAAAAACAGAAACAGAAAACGGAAACATCAACATAAAACACATGCCAAAGCATACAAAGAATAAACTACAAATATTACACTTTGTTCTCCAAGAGAACCAAATTAAATGGTGAACCCAAACCAAAGGGTTTCACCCACACATAAACTAAACAACCATCCTCACCACCACCATTTTGGTGTGATGAGCTTCACCCCCCATACCTGCTGAAGAGCAGATATCCGGGTCAAAGTCGGTTGATCGGTTTGTGAACCTCCTGACAATCGTCAACAACTACAACAACACAACAATCAAACATTAAACAACAATCAAAACAAAACTCAACAATTCTACTTAAGTGTTTTGGCCACCCTAAAGAAAATAAAGCTAGGAATTGATCTTGGTTTTCCATTTCATGGATTCAAAGGCAATGGGAAAGCTAAGGATGAAATCAAGTGTTAGAAATCAAAAATTGATGAAGAACACTATTCATCGCCATCACATAGGGTTCGGCCATATTGTGCTTTTTGAGCTATGATGAGAATTGAATCATAAGCTCTTGGGTTTAGGTAGAGAATGATGAGGTGAGTTCACTAGTACAGAAAGCACTTTTTACATCGGTTAAAAAATACTTTTAACATCGGTTATAGTGGCGACGTTAATTAAAGGGATGTTAAAAGTGTGACTTTTAACATCGGTTGTAAACCGATGTTAAAAGTTTAATTTTAACATCGGTTAATAAAAAATCGGATGTTAAAAGTAAACTTTAAACATCGGTTATATTAACACCCGATGTTAAAAGTGTGGTCTCAGTCAGAGATGTGCTCTGCTCAGTACACTTTTAACATCCATTGTATCTGAAACCGATGTTAAAAGTACTTATAACATCGGTTTTAGGAACACACGATGTTAAAAGTGTACTTTTAACATCGGTTATTAGAACAACCGATGTTAAAATTAAATTTTTTTTTTTAAATGGTCTGTTACATTTATAGTTCTTTCCTACCCTGCATATCAATCAGTATATCATCCACAATTCAGCACACAACATAATGCCAGAAACAGATTCAAACATGTAACTCATATAGATTGCTGTTCCGGAATTACAATATATATTACAGTACTAGTTACACAAGTCCAGAATAATTAAACTATATTATAATGACATTACATATATACAGTGTTATAAGTGCAATAACCTAAAGTCCAAAATGTGTCACATGCAATACATATAAGTGCAAAAATCATATACAATCTACATTATGCTGCCTAGTATACTCATAAAAGAAATTAGCAAAACGATCCCCCAGGTCTTTCATCTCTTCTTTATCAAGTGGAGTTTGATCGTCAAAAGCCTGCCCAAGTTTAAATAAACTCAACATTAAATCATCAACCAAAACAAAATATAATTTAACTTGTGCAAACTTTATATTTATTACCTGTTGCCATCCGTCAATAATAGTGGCGGAGACCATGTTCAACATATGTTTCATCACGTAGTATCCACACTCCCAGCCGCCAGCTTGTCTACGAGACTATAAGACAATATGAAATTGAATATCAAGTACAGTACTAATATAATAATAATTACTGTTGTAATTTTTTTTGTAAGAAATAATAAACTACTTACAAGTGGGATAATCTATTCAGGCTTTCTTTTTGACTTGGATGGCCTACTTTTGCCATCTGCACAAGCCATGCTACTTGCAACCATAGCTCTATGATTAAAAATAATAATGTCAATTATGTTCATGTAATAAAGCAAAAGCAATTTGAATTACAAATTAAATTAAAGCTTACATGTCAATCACGTCCTTCAATTCAGATGTCGGACTATAGTGCAACAAGCATAAGAAGACGACACGATGCTGGCTAGGATGAAGTATGAGCAACTGCCAATGACCACTCCTAAGTATTGGTGCTAGATAAATATCTTTCTTTGTTTGACCAAGTAGCTTCAGGATGTATGTCTTCATCGCATCCCCATTAGTGCATTAATTTCCCTGAATTACGCTTGGGTCTAAGAATCCATACGTATTCTGGTTGCCTCTTTCCATACATAAGCGATGAAGATACCTAAGATATTAGAATAAAATAATGTTAAATACCTAAGACTTTGAAATAAATTATAGAATTAAAATACCTAAGATGCATGTCAACAGTGTACTTACGTGCACCACATACTCAGAACGGTATTGGCTAGCCAATTACCCGGCAGACATATGTCACCTATATCCTTCCCAGAGAAAAAAAAAAGGCTGGCAAGTCGCAAGCGCCTTCGTGTTCCAAGGGAAAAGCATATTCTTTATTCGGCGAATCCGCAGCAAATGCGGCCAAATGAGCTACATTCGATCTTAGCTTTTTATCAATGTTCTAAGCAACAAAGATAAGGCATTAGTTAAGTAATGTCATTTGTAAATAAATAAGACATAAGTAATTAAATGATTAATATAAAATTAATATGCATACCTGGGATAAAGGCATCTCAACTGGCTTATGTGCATCCTCACAGCTCCCAACGGTGCTCACATGCTGAGAAGGTTGGCTCATTGGGCTTGGTTGGGAAATTGTAACCCTCCTAGATGGCATCTCCTTTATGAATGATTCTATAAGCTCCGGAAACATCTCTCTTTTAGGCTCCTCCTTAATGCTTTCCCGCTCGTGGCTGCTGATTCGGCTTCCAACATGGACTCGTCGTTCGTGATATTGCCGAATACCCACTAGATTCCAACACCCTTTACAAAGCCAGGGTGGTCATCTTTACCTAGGGCAGTGCTCAGGATATCCCTACATCCATGTTGAACGAATGATCCTTGCGAGCTTTGTTCCACCAGCGATGTCTACAAGGGGAAATTCACAAAATATGTGTAAGATAGTGTTTACTTAACTGTATTAATTACAAGTAGAAGTAATCTATTAATTACTTACAATCTTTTCAGCGACAATGCGTGTGGGCTCGGCTTTAAAAGCTCCCGATTTTGTCTTTCAGGCTTCCATCCATGTTTCATGGCGTTCGGGTGGAGATGGAGGATTAACAACTATTTCTCCATCGGCTTCGGCTTCTCCATCAGCTCCGCCTTCTTCTTGCTTCTTTTTGGCCTCTTCTTGCTTCTTTTTCATCTTCTCATTCATAATTATCTACCGAACCATACGATAGCCACCACGAGACATATGGTGTGGGTGTACATTGTTTTTCTGGATTTCCTTGGCCTTTTTCCTTTTCTCCTGTTACAAATAACACGTACTCAATTCAATTAAATAAATAAATTAGATAGGCCTATTATAAAAAATATAACGGGAAACTAACCAGAAAGGCAGGGTCTTGTCGGCTCACAACAAACCTATCCCACGTCTCCTTATCAATGAAAGAGTATGTGTCAAGTGGAGATTTGTCGTCTTTCTTCTCAAAAATATATCTATTGCCCAAATAGGTCTTGAACCCCGTCCACCGCTTCGCAGCAAAAGAAAACCATTTCTTCTTACATTCAGGAGTATTCGGGACATCAAAGGTCAACTATAGTACAAAACAAAATAGAGGAAATATATTAGAGTATGATAATAATATAAGTAAATACAATTTAGATACAAATAGAGAGGATAAAAGTAAAATACCAAGATTGAAGACCAAATTTGATCCTTCACCATACTCGGTACCTGAGCCCATTCCTCAATCAGAATGCTAACCCTGTTTCGAGCTTCCAGGACCACAAAACCGGTGAATTTGTCAGCATTCGGCCCTATGGCCCCCCATATGTATCAAACTCAACCGGAAGCCTCTGATCACCGCAACGACTCATGGCCAACGATCGTAACTTTGTGGCTGCTCTACCCCTTTTTTTGGGGCGTGCACCACCTGACCCGCTATGTGAAGGAGAAGGAGGAATGCCTGCTGGATCAATCATGTATGCCTATTTAGACAAAAAGTAATAAATTAGGTTAGTATATAAGAATGGATAAATAAAAAAAAAGTCTACTATAACATGGATAAAAAAGCCTACTTTAACATGGATAAATAAAAATAAGTCTAACTTAACATGGAGAAATGAAAATAAGTCTACTTTAACATGGATAAATAAAAAAAGAATAGTTTAATTTAAACATAACTTACACTATGGTCAAGTTTAGATCAATATCCCTTCATGATGATCATCACGAGTGGCAAGTACATCGTCCACTACATTTTCCTCGACGAAAATAGGCATCTGTGTTGAGAAAGAAGGAGTTTCTGGAATATCAAGAGTTGAATCTTGATTTTCATGGATACCATTATGCATGCTTTTTCCTTGGAGAACAACTGACCACCTTTTGTTAGAAGGATCATTGATATAAAACACTTGTTTTGCTTGGGAAGCCATGATGAAAGGCTCTTCCGTGTGACCTACTTTGTCAAGGTCTACCAATGTAAATCCTAATTCTTCAGTTTGCACACCACTGCTACTGTCAGCCCAGTTACACTTAAAAATAGGCACTTGAAATTTAGTGTAATCGACCTCCCAAATCTCTTCAATGACTCCAAAGTAAGATTTCGATGCCATAATGGGATTTGTATCTTTTGAAATATAGAAGTGCATTGACTCAGATACGATCATAACCCCACTGTTTTGCATGGTACTCTTGTCATCTTGGGACTTTGTATAGAAGGAAAACATATTGATATCATATCCACTCCAACATTTGACTTCAAAACGTGGCCCCTGTGCAAGCCATTGTAATGTATCGGAAGCAGTATGATCATTTGTAATTTTTTCTTTAAACCAGGCTACTAAAGTCTTGTTATGATGGTTCAACAACCATTTTTCGTTCCATCTAGGGTTTTCTTCCTTGACCTCTTGTTTGTGAGCACATAAGTAAGGTGCAACCTCATCAGTGTTATTCAAAATGTGCAAATGGGCTTGAAACACTTCCTCCCGAGCCTTGCTATTAACCTTTATACCTCGTGTACCCTTACCGGCACATCTTCCCTCATGACGAGGCTTAGGAATCCCTATAGCCTCCACTTATGAAAGGTAGTCTTGACAAAACTCAATAGCTTCTTCTGCAACGTACCTTTGAACAATAGATGCTTCAGGACGGTGTGGATTCTTCACATACCCTTTCAAGATCTTCATGTATCGCTCAACTGGGTACATCCACCTTAAATAAACAGGGCCACATAATCTAATCTCCCTCACTAGATGAACAATTAAGTGAACCATGATGTCGAAAAATGAAGGAGGAAAATACATCTCCAATTGGCATAAGATTATAGCAGCCTCATCTTCCAACTCATCCAACTTCTGGGGGTCAATGACTTTGCTACATATAGCATTGAAGAATGAGCACAACCTAGTTATGACATGTCTAACATTTTTAGGAGCAATACCACGAATAGCCACTGATAGTAGTTGTTGCACCAAGACGTGGCAATCATGAGACTTTAAGCCAACCAATTTTAGATCATTTGAGACAAGTCTCTTGACATTTGAAGAGTAACCCTGTGGCACTTTGACGCCCCGTAGACACTCACAAAAACTTGTTCTCTCTTTTTTTGACAAGGTATGACATGCTGGAGGCAAATATGTCCGCTTACCATCCTTTGGTTGTGGAGCTAACTGCTCTCGTATACCCATCGCAACCAGATCTAGACGAGCATTCGCACCGTCCTTTATCTTACCCTGAATGTTTAGAAGCGTTCCAATTAGACTATCACATACATTTTTCTCCACATGCATAACATCAATACAATGTCTGACATCAAGTTTGCACCAGTATGGAAGATCAAAGAAGATCGACCTCTTCTTACATATGTTTTTCTCAATAGCCTTCTTTTAAGCCTTTCCGAACATAACATTAATGTCCTTCACCCTTTGATAAACTTTCTCTCCATTAAAGGCCGTCGGAGCAATTCCATTCTCTTGGAATCCACTGAAAGCTTTTTTCAGTCCACGATATGGGTGATCACGTCTGAGAAATCTCTGATGCCCAAGGTAAACTGTCTTCCTTCCATGTTGCAATTGTGTAAACGTGTGCCTTCTTCACATATTGGGCATGCTTTATGCCCCTTAACACTATACCCGGACAAGTTCTCGTATGCTGGAAAGTCATTGATGGTGCAAAATAACATAGCACGCATCTTGAAAGTCTCTTTGTAATGGCCATCAAACACATCAACGCCTTCCACCCACAGCTTTCTCAAGTCTTCAATCAAGGGACTTAGATAAACATCTAAGTCATTTCCTGGCTGTTTTGGGCCCGAAATCATCATAGATAACATCATGTATTTGCGCTTCATGCACAACCAGGGAGGTAGATTGTAAATTACGAGGAGAACAGGCCATGAACTATGGATACTACTTAAGGTACCATACGGATTCATTCCATCCGTAGCAAGTCCAAGCCTAAGGTTTCTTGGCTCATTTCCGAAATTCGGAAACAAACTATCAATTCTCTCCCATTGCACAGAATCAGCCGGATGGCGAAGCATTCCATCACGTTTCCTCTCATCTGCATGCCATCTAATGTTCTTTGCGTCATTTACATTAGCGAACAATCGCTTGAACCTTGGAATTATTGGAAGATACCACAACACCTTTGCAGGAGGACCCTTTGTGATCACATCACAACTAAAATCACCATCCTTCACTTTGTACCGCGATACCCCACACTTGGGGGCAGTCGTGCATCCCTTCATACACACCCCTGTATAGTATGCAATCATTAGGACATGCATGTATCTTCTTATACTCCATACCCATCGGACAGAGTATCTTCTTTGCCTCATAGTTATGATCTGGCAGTGTGTTGCCTTCTGGAAGCATGTTGTTCAACAACTCAAGCAATTCGGTGAAGCTTTTATCACTCCACCCATTTCTCGCCTTCACACTGAACAATTTTAAGACCGCCGACAACCTTGTATAAGTAGTGCACCCTGGATACAAAGGCGTATCCGCATCACTGCACAAAGTATCATACACATGTGCTCGCTGAAATGACTCTTGTCCAATATCACGGATCATGTCCTCTAGTCGATCGTCCTCCATATCTACATCAACTTCTTCACTTTGGGACACACTTGGCATGTTTAACTAGTCTTCACCATGCCATATCCATCTTGTATAACTCTTGCAAATCCCTTCACAAATAAGATGATCACGTATTTGCTTAACTTCACATTTCCTCATATTCAAACATCTAACAAAAGGACAATTAAATCTTCCATTACTATCAGGAAGATTTCTTTGAGCAAATTCTAGAAACTCTTCCACTCCCTCCCGATACTCATCACTTGTGCGTTTACTAACCATCCAACTACGGTCCATATCCACGTTCTGTAGATTTACACATATTTATACAATATAAGCACAAGAGGGGAGACTCTCAAAGAGCAGTATTTGAAATTATAGGCCTAAACCTTACGTCCTATAATAGAAACTAAACCCCTCGACTATTGATCAAACCAATCCAGATGACCTAACTTTTTAAAAGAACCCAAACCCCTTGACTATTGAGATTATAAGCAAAGCCTAAAAGTCTATGCTCAATATGTAACATAAAGTGTTTAAGTTTAAAAAAAACTCAAAATGCATTTCATTATTTCATGAAATATTCAAATCATTAAAACAGAGACAATGCTAAACACTAACTAACAGAGAAGGATTACCAAGCAGAAGGGGAGTTGGGGCGGTTCAAATGCGGTGGTCAGTTGTAGAAGAGAGGGAGTTGGGGTGGTTCAGTTGCGATGGTTCAGTTATAAATGGTTCTGAGCAAATATTAGCAAAAATGGTATTTAGTAAACGAGGGTTTGAGCAAATAAAAATAGGGAAGAGAGAGTTACGTACCTTTGCGAAGAGGAAGTTATGGTGGTGGTTCTACGGTGGCTCACGAACGGAGGAGAAGGAGGTCAGTGAAGAGAAGAGAAAAGTAGGTCGCGGGAGTGAGAACACTGTAACGTTGAAATGTAGGGCACGAGATAGAGAAGGTTTGAGAAATTTAACGTTATACATTTTAATAACTTTTAACATCGGTTGTTAGAAAAAACCGATGTTAAAAAGTTACTTTTAACATCGGTTAACTAAGAACCGATGTTAAAAAGTTAACACCAGTAAATATGGAATGGAGGGAAGAAACTTTTAACATCGATTTTACCAGAAACGGATGTTAAAAGTACATTTTAAAATCAGGTTACTTATAACCGATGTTAAAAGTCTGCTCCATACGCTATTTATTTACAAGTTTGCCACCGCGTCTATTTTTAACATTTGTTTTTCTTTAACAGATGTTAAAAGCCTGACGTGAAAAGTCTATTTTCCACTAGTGGTTCAAAGAAATTAGTCTCACATCAAAAGGATTTTTCTACAATTTCCTATGGATTTTCAAACTTTTGGATCTAAGAATTTCTTTTCATGAAAATGAACTTTGATCTTGAAATAGAGAGAGATTCAAGAAGCTAAGAGATCATAGAAGTGATCTTACCTTAGAATGAAGGAAGATTGCTCAAGGAATCAAGTGATTCTAACAAGTGATTCAAGCTTTTCTCAAGGATCAATGGTGTTTTCTCAAGAACAACTATGGAGTTCTATTTGGGGAGGGGGCTGTGCGAAAATGAAGGGTGTGAGGGGCTGAGTTCAGCCTCTTAAAAGCTCACTTAAGGGCAAAAATGTCATTTTTCAAAAGGGTAAAATGGTAAAAGTGTAAAGGACAAAGGTTAGGGGCATTTTAGTCATTTTATGTCCAGATATTTCCAAATGTCATGACGACTCTGGCATACTCTCCCAAGTGTCCTGGGATGATGCGGTATCAAGATTATCCGTTGGCGCGTCCTGGTAAATCCATATGTGGCTCCGTTCGTCACCCGATTGAGGATTCCGCTCGAATGGAGGTCAGGAATTGAATTTTCTGAAATTTTTGTGAAATTTAACCAAAACATAGAGAATCAAATTCTAAGACTTACCATCTCATTCACGAGTCCATCTGACTTCTCCTGAGCAGTAAAATCATACTGTCAGTGTAAACGCAGACCGGACTCGGTTTGAGTTTTCGACTCAAAACTTAATCGTAGCTTCCTACTATATCATCGAGTATGACTATGGTCTCAGAATATTTTTTTTCCATTCCTAAGACCTCGAACAAAATAAAGACGTTAAAATACTGAAGAATTAGAAAACGTGAAAATCGGGGCGTTACATTCCTACCCCTCTTAAAAGAATTTCGTCCTCGAAATTATAAGTACCTCTTAAAACAGACTCGGATACTGTTGTTGCATGTCCTCTTTCTTTCCCAAGTAGCATCACCTGGAACCTCGTTCCAGATAACTTTGACCAAAGCTATCTCCTTCCCTTGCTGTTTCTTTATCCTTCTGTCTTCGATCTTAACGGGTAATGTTTCATAGGTTAGGTTATCCTTTAGCTGTACTGAATCAGACTCTATGACATGACTGGGATCAGGAATATACTTTCGCAATTGCGAAACATGAAAAACATTGTGAAGGTTGGATAGAAAAGGCGGTAAAGCTATTTGGTAAGCTACTGGACCTATCCGACGAAGAATTTGATAAGGTCCAATGAATTTTGGAGTGAGTTTTCTGGACTTAAGGACCCTGCCCACCCCAGTCATTGGAGTGACTCTCAAAATCACATGATCCCCTTCTTCGAACTCAACTGGCCTACGTCTTTTATCCGCATAACTCTTCTATCGGCTCTGAGTTGTCCTCATCTTTTCTTGAATCAGTTTCACCTTCTCGGTTGTTTGTTGCACTAGTTCAGGTCCTAATGAAGCACTTTCCCCATCTTGGTACCAACATAAAGGTGTTCTGCAACGTCTTCCATATAAAGCTTCGTAGGGTGCCATCCCTATACTCGAATGATAACTGTTGTTGTAAGTGAACTCTATCAACGGTAGGAAATTCTCCCAACTTCCGGCATGTTCCAACACACATGCCCTCAACAAGTCCTCTAAAGACTGAATCGTCCTTTCCGATTGTCCATCAGTTTGAGGATGGTAAGCCGAACTTAATCGTAACTTCGTTCGTAAAGCTTCGTGCAAACTTTGCCAAAATCGCGAAGTAAAACGCGGGTCTCTATTCGATATGATACTTGAAGGTACTCCATGCAGTCTCACAATCTCACTGATATAAATCTGAGTCAACTTTTCCATGGAATACTTGAGATTTCTAGGTAGAAAATGGGCTGATTTCGTAAGCCTATTAATTATAACCCAAATGGAATCGTGTCCTTTAGGTGTCCTCGGCAAACATGTTACAAAATCCATCGCTATGCCATCCCATTTCCACTCTAGGATATCCAACGGAAGTAACATACCAGCTGGCCTTTGATGTTCAACCTTTTCTTTTTGACACACCAAGCAAGATGCCACATAATCAGCTACATCTTTTTTCATGCCTTGCCAACAAAACAACCGCTTCAGGTCTTGGTACATCTTGGTTGACCCTGGATGCATACTCAACTTGCTTCTATGAGCTTTGTCCAGAATTAACCTTCTTATCTCTGGGTTGTTTGGCACACAAACCCGTTCTCCTCGTCTTAGGATTCCATCTGCTCCTTCTTTGTATTCAGACGTCACCCCTTTCTTTAGATTCCTTCGCTCTTTTTTTCAGGTACTGGTCGTATACTTGCTTCTACAGAATCTGATCCATCAGATCACAAGATACACTAACCATACCCACACATAGTCTTCCTGGCATACTAACCACGGACAGATGCATATCCTTGAACTGTTCCAACAGCTCGTGTTCCTTAACCATCATGGCAGACACATGTAATACTTTCCTACTCAGGGCATCCGCTACCACATTAGCTTTTCCCTGATGATATTGCAACTGGAAGTCATAGTCCTT
The DNA here is from genome assembly GCA_039655645.1 of Ammopiptanthus mongolicus. Classification (NCBI taxonomy): domain Eukaryota; kingdom Viridiplantae; phylum Streptophyta; class Magnoliopsida; order Fabales; family Fabaceae; genus Ammopiptanthus; species Ammopiptanthus mongolicus. The sequence continues at coordinate 35,749,458 of CM077349.1, read as the reverse complement.
CAAAATTTCCATCCACCGTCTTTGCCTCATGTTGAGCTCTTTCTGATCGAACAGGTACTTCAAGCTATTATGATCGTTGAAGACATTGAACGTCGAACCATACAAGTAGTGCCTCCAAATCTTCAACGCAAAGACTACCGCTGCTAACTCCAGATCATGAGTTGGGTAATTCTTCTCATGCACTTTCAACTGTCTCGAGGCATACGCTACCACCTTCCGATTCTGCATCAGAACACAGCCTAACCCCTGGTATGAAGCGTCACAGTACACTTCAAAAGGTTCGCTTGGATCTGGAAATATCAACACTGGCGATGTAGTCAGCCTCTTTTTCAGCTCCTGAAAACTCTGCTTATAGGCTTCAGTCCATGCAAACGTTTTATCCTTCCTCGTCAATTGGGCAAGAGGTCCTACAATCTTAGAAAATCCCTCGATGAACCTCCGATAATACCCAGCCAAACCCACAAAACTGCGTATCTCAATCACTGTGATTGGTCTTTACCACTCAAGAACTGCTTCAACTTTCGACGGATCTACAGCAATTCCTTCCTTCGAAATTACATGACCTAAAAACTGCACTTCGTCGAGCCAAAACTCACACTTGGACAACTTCTCGCAAATAGATGAGTATGTCGTCTATGAAGACAACGACAAACTTATGCAGGTATGGACGAAAGATCCTATTCATGTAATCCATGAATATAGCTGGAGCATTCGTCACACCAAACGGAATTACAAGATACTCGTAGTGCCCATAGCGTGTTCGAAACGCTGTCTTTGGTACATCCTCTGCCTTCACACGAATCTGGTGATAACCCGATCGTAAATCAATCTTGGAGAAAACTGCCGCTCCACTCAACTGATCCATCAAGTCATCTATCCTCGGAAGTGGATTCTTGTTCTTAATGGTAACCTTGTTTAACTGGCGATCATCGACGCATAGGCGAGATGTTCCATCTTTCTTTTTCACCAAAAGCACAAGTGCTCCCCACGGCGACACACTGGGTCTAACAAACTGTTTCCCCAATAAGTCTACCAACTGTTCCTTCAGGGTTTCTAACTCAGCAGGTGCCATATGATACGGTGCCATAGACACTGGTCCTGTTCCTGGCACAAGATCGATCGCCAACTCGATGTCCTGAACTGGCGGCAAACCTGGTACGTCTTCAGGAAAGACTTCCGGAAACTTGTTCACGACAGGTACGCGCTCTAAGACTAGCTCGCTTTTGACCTCCAAAGAAGATAGTAACATGTATCCTTGAACTCCTTCTCTCAAAGAAGCGTTTACTTGGTTGGCAATCAAAAATCCAGAATTCTCACAACTAGGGAAAACTGTTTTATTTGCACAGTCTAACAAGATATGATTAGAAGACAACCAATCCATTCCTAAGATTACATCCATTTGCGAAAGAGGCAAACAGATCAAATCAATCAAAAATGTTCTATCTTTAACAGAAATAGAGCAGTTCAAACAATCTTTAGCAGTTATAATAGGCTTTGCAGTAGGCGTAGAAATTACCAAATCAAAAGGTAAAGAAGACCCAGGTAATCCCAACAGATTCACATAGTCATAAGCAATAAAGGAATGCATTGCACCTTAATCAAACAGTACAGTTACGGTTTTACCTCCCATGACACACAGACCTTGGATTAAGTCTTCATTTTGAAAAGCTTCAACGCCTCCCATGGTATAGACTCTGCCTTTTGCCTTAGGCCTTGCAGCTTGGACATTGTTGACAGAATGTCCCAATTTTGGTTGCATACATTCCCGTGAGATATGTGCTGGCTTCCCACACTTGAAGCAGATAATCCCTTTGATCGAACAGTCCTTGGTGATTTGATTACTCTTCCCACACTTCATGCACTTGGTTGGGGCATTTCCAGAATGACTAAAACCCCCACTGCTTCCTTCCGCAGAACGTTGATCTTGTTGCTTTGCATACGGCTTCCATCGAGATTTGTTGTCTCGACCACCGCTTCCTCTCTGGAACTTGCTCGGTCCAGAACTCTGTACCCGCTTGTCCTTAGGTTCCAAGCTCTCGATCAGACGACTCTTCTCCATCAGCCTCGGAAAAACAGAAATTTCCAGTGGAAGTACAGCTCTCTTCAAGTCGATCCTCAGACCTCCTTCAAATTTTCTACACTTCCACTCCTCTTTTGGGTTGTCCGGAAAGTAATTCGAGAACTTTGCCAAACTTTCAAGTTTGGCCCCGTATTCAGCTACAGTCATTCCTCCTTGTCTCAACTGGAGGAACTCCATCTCTTTCTCGTGCCTTGCACTTGCAGGAAAATACTTTTCCAGGAACTTTCCTTTAAAAGCATTCCAGTCAACAGCTTGTTGATCATGAATCAGCATCTGACGGGCTACTTCCCACCAGTATTTAGCATCTTCCACCAACACATAGGTTGCATAGACAACCTTGTCATTCTCAGTGCATCTCATAGCTCCAAAGATTTTCTCTAGCGTCTGGATCCAGCGTTCAGCTAACTCAGGATTGAATTCACCTTTGAATTGAGGTGGATTCCGACAAAGAAATTCGTCCAGTCATCTACCTCCAGCAGCTCTTTCGTCACGTTGAAACATTGCTGCAGCCATTTCCCATATGGCGTTCACAGCAGCAGTCAAGTTTTGAGCAGCCATTGCTACCTTCAAAACCAGAACTGTCAAACTCAAGAAACCACAACAAGACTAAAGCAAACAACAGAGAAACACACAGAGAACACAGCACAAACAAGACGGACCATAACCTACAACCCCCAAAAAGACTCGGCCAGCTCTGATACCAAATAATGCAACACCCTTTTCCGAGTGTCACATTCCCAAACGTTTATAAGGCCGAAAATATTTATTAATGCAGAAAATACGGTTTTCTTTTTTTTTCTTTTTCACAAAGATGTAATGGGGTTAGTAAAGGTAAATAATACTAATAAATGAACTCAGGTCCACCAAGCATTTCTAGAACATACTGTATCATAAAAACAGAAACAGAAAACGGAAACATCAACATAAAACACATGCCAAAGCATACAAAGCATAAACTACAAATATTACACTTTGTTCTCCAAGACAACCTAATTAAATGGTGAACCCAAACCAAAGGTTTCACCCACACATAAAATAAACAACCATCTTCACCACCACCATTTTGGTGTGATGAGGTTCACCCCCCATACCTGTTGAAGAGAAGATATCCGGATCAAAGTCGGTTGATCGGTTTGTGAACCTTTTGACAATCGTCAACAACTACAACAACACAACAATCAAACATTAAACAACAATCAAAACAAAACTCAACAATTCAACCTACGGCTTTCGGCCACCCTATAGAAAATAAAGCTAGGAATTGATCTTGGTTTTCCATTTCATGGATTCAAAGGTAATGGGAAAGCTAAGGATGAAATCAAGTGTTAGAAATCAAAAATTGATGAAGAACACTATTCATCACCATCACATAAGGTTCGGCCGTATTGTGCTTTTTGAGCTATGATGAGAATTGAATCATAAGCTCTTGGGTTTAGGTAGAGAATAATGAGGTGAGTTCAAAGAAATTGGTCTCACATCAAAAGGATTTTTCTACAATTTCCTATAGATTTTCAAACTTTTGGATCTAAGAATTTCTTTTCATGAAAATGAAGTTTGATCTTGAAATAGAGAGAGATTCAAGAAGCTAAGAGATCATAGAAGTGATCTTACCTTAGAATGAAGGAAGATTGCTCAAGGAATCAAGTGATTCTAACAAGTGATTCAAGCTTTTCTCAAGGATCAATGGTGTTTTGTCAAGAACAACTATGGAGTTATTTTTGGGGACGGGGCTATGCGAAAATGAAGGGTGTGAGGGGCTGAGTTCAGCCTCTTAAAAGCTCACTTAAGGGCAAAAAGGTCATTTTCCAAAAGGGTAAAATGGTAAAAGTGTAAAGGACAAAGGTTAGGGGCATTTTGGTCATTTTGCGTCCAGATATTTCCCAACGTCATGACGACTTTGGCATACTCTCCCAAGTGTCCTGGGATGAAGTGGTATGAAGATTATCCGTTGGCGAGTCCCGGTAAATCCATATATGGCTCCGTTCGTCACCCGATTGAGGATTCCGCTCGAACGGAGGTCACGAAGTGATTTTTCTGAAATTTTTGTAAAATTTAACCAAAACGTAGAGAATCAAATTCTAAGGCTTACTGTCTCGTTCACGGGTCCATCTGAGGTCTCCTGAGCAGTCAAATCATACTGTCAGTGTAAAAACGCAGACCGGACTCCGTTTGAGTTTTCGACTCAAAACTTTATTGTGGCTTCCTACGATATCGTCGAGCATGACTATGGTCTCGGAATATTTTATTTCCATTCCTAAGACCTCGAATAAAATAAAGACGTTAAAATACTGAAGAATTAGAAAACGTGAAAATCGGGGCGTTACACGTGACCTGATGGAGAAGGTCTCCCAGCGGCCAATTGACAGAGAGTATATAAGCCGCTTCTTCTTTGTTCAGACCGCCCCTCCCAAGAGAGCACAACCCCCTCAGAGGCCGCGTTCGGCTGATATGGCTTTGCTCCTGCAAAACCAACAGGCTTTGAGGAGGGAGCAAGTGGTGATGCTGGACTTTTTCAGGGAGTTATCATTGGCCCAGCAGGAGAGCCGGGTACCCATCTTCCCCTCCAAGGAGGACTTAGCAACTCGGCTAGGGTGGCAGGACTATCCTGGGGACCAGGATGCCATGCCATAAGGGGGTTGCCCGGGGTACCAGAGGATGCAATAACAGCCCAATAGCAAGGTGACTCGGTGGTTGAGATTGACTTTGATCAGTGATCCGGGCCTCTCCATCACCAGTCCCCGCTACCCTTTTGGGATTTTTTTCTAAGTTCTAGCTAGTTATGATATATTCGATATGGTTGTACACTGATGGTTAGCTAGAAATTCATCGTATTGCCATATCTTTGATCCCAATGCACATGGGGATAACAGTACTTATTGGTGCACTTGGCATTCTCCCTCTTATCTCTTATTTATTTATTTATTTATTTTTTAGTTATTTTATTTTTTACTATTGTTTTGGCCATTACTTTTGCTTATGAACGTGTCACCATTGAGAGCCCAGAATTTGTTTGGGCTTGGATGAGGATGAGGCCGAATCTAGCCATGCTATGAAGCGGGCTAGCAGAGAGATGGAAGAAGCAAGGAAATCAATTGAGAGCTTGGGGTCCGCTCGGACCCCCTTGAGATAAAAACTTCTTAACCTTCCTCTCTTTCTGTTTCTTTTCCTTTCTTTTCATTTTTTCTCACTTGTGAATGCATAGTCGCAATATATATATATATATATATATATATATATATATATATATATATATCTTTTGAGTCTTGAGTCTTGTGGTGAGTTGTGCATTTAATTGAGCAAAACCTTAGTTGAATGCATGATTTTGGAAAAAATTTCAATGAACCCCTCTCAACATTTTTATCGTTAAAAATCCCCTTGTGAAAATTTGAAAGATTGAACTTAGTTTGGTTGTTATGATTGCATGTTTTATAATAAGTTTAGGGTTGAAAGGGTGCATGCTTAAGAATTGTATCTCGGTCAAACATTTTGCAAAAAGTTGTCTGGGTGAGGATTTGAGCCTCCATCATTGTTCTTAATTGAGTGAATCACATTATGTTGTAGTTTTCTTTGATTTGCTTGAATCTCTGCTTAGTTTGCATATTTATGTGTTTGCATCATATGATCAAGGCATATTTCTCTTTGAATTAACTACTTGGCCATAAATTGAACCGACCTTGATGAATGATCCCTAGTTAGCCACATTGAGCCTTGAAGCCTATTGTTCTTGATGACCTTACATTACAAGCCCATTAACTTAGAAAAACCATGATTTCCCTATCCTAGGATTGAGGAGAGCATGGAATCGTTGGCTTGTGAGTGTTGCTTTAGAACTAAGTTTGGGGTGGCTACAAAGTTCATAAGTCATAATCGAGAAAAAGAAAGCAAAAAGATTGGGGCCAAAGGCTTGGGAAAGAAAAGAAAGAATTAAAAATAGGCCAAAAAGGGCAAAATGAAAAAAAAAATTTTATATATATATATGATGAAAAATATGAGAGTGAAATCATTTGTATGTAATTTCTCATTTCATGCTCTCATAAATCCTAGTGACTAAGCCTCTATCCTTTGCATATCCTACCTTAAGCCTGGCCCCATTACAACCTTGGAAAGACCTTTTGATGAGGCTTGCATGTTTTTATGGGAACTTTGTTGAGATGAAAATCAAATCTGTGGAAAATGCACTTAATTGTGAAATGAGTGAATTCTTGAACCTAAACAAATTGAGCGGCAGAGTGATTTACTAAATACCCCTTGTGAGGAAGGCGAGTGTTTGAATTTGGTGATCTTTTTTGTTAGTATTACTGGATCCCTGACTTTGCAGTAGTGATTGCATTTATGATTAACCTCTATTTGTTCGAAGTTAATGATCAGGGATTACCATAATGAATAATGGGGGGGAGGGGACATCGAATTGAAAAAGTAAAAGTGTATACAAGTGCATAAAGCTCGGTTAACTCAGTTGAATCCATTGAACTTACCTTGTTTTGAGTCTTTGTTTTTAGTTGCTTGGGACAAGCAATGCTTAAGTTTGGGGTGTTTGATAAGTCTGCGAAAGGCTAACGTTTCAGTACCAATTGAGCGATTTAACCTCGCTAAAACCCCTATTTTGGCTTGTTTTGTTCCTAAGCGATGTTTGAGTCTTTTATTTGGTTTTTAAGAATTTTAGGAGTTTTTGAGCAGATTTACTCTTCTTATTGCTTATTTTCTTTTTCAGGTCAAAAGTGAAGCTTAAAGAGGCTAGGAAAATGAAGAAAACAAGGGAAAAAACGGAAACAGGGTTCTCAACTCGCCATCAGATTCTCGCCTCGTGCGCCAGAAGGCTGGCTGAACAGGGAAAAAACAACCTTTCTGTCTCGCGGCGCGAAAGAAAGGCTCACCCCGCGAGCCAGAAGGTCTGTTTGAGAAGGCTGCAGCAGCGGCTCTGTCTCGCGTCGCGAGATTATGCTCGCCTGGCGATAACTAAAAATCCGGAAAGGATTCAGTTTTGAAATTCGCCTCACGAGGTCACTCTCTCCCCGCGAGCTCGCAAAAAACCAGTAACGTATAAATACTATGTTTTAGGTCAATTGAAGGGTAGCTTTTTACTCTGGTTTTGATTGCGATTTTGGCCAATCCTAGTCTTTTGGAGCTGCGTCTCCCTCTTTCTTTCTAGTCTAGGATGAATTCTTTTTGTTTGTGTGTTATTACTGCAAGCATGAGGAACTAATCCCCTTTTCTAAGGGAACGAATGAAGCCTCCTTTGATGGCATAGTTATTCAAGTAATATTTTCTTATTCCCTTGTCTCTATTCTTGTTTCCAAAATTCTGAATTGTTTGTGTTAATCGAATGCGCAATGGTTAACTAGTCTAGTGTGATAATACTGGCAGGTGATTCGTACTTAGGACCCGAATTAAGAACACTGTTTGAATACCTCTAGGCATAGAGTAGAAAAGCGGTGCAATCGCTATAGGGAAACAAGAATTTAATGAATCTAATTGTAGGTTGAATATATTGGCAGATTGACAACTTATAATTTGAGATATTTCCTTTTGAAAAGCGGCAGTGACATTAGGATAATTGAGAGTTCCTGGTTGACAAAGAATTGACATAGGGATAAGAAGATAAACACTTGGGTAGCTTGCTTGATAGGATAAGTGGATTTGTGACCTTAGAGCCTTAATCATCATCAAATCTCATCTTTATTCTTTATTATTCTTCTTTTAATTTTTATTGATTTAGTGCTTGATTTTCGTTTCTCTCTCCTCATAACTCTCCCCTTTTGACTTAGTCAATGTCTTGATTTTCTTAATAAATTGGGAAAATTGGTACTCCAATCCCTGTGTTCGACCTCTATAATCTCTATCCTTTTTATTACTTGCAACGATCCGGTATACTTGCCTACTCCTCAACATTTTGCTTATCATGTTTGAACTCTGAGCTGACGGTTACTTGAACCAGGAACCAATGGCTCGAGGTAGAGGTAGAGGTAGAGGTAGAGGCAAAGGAAAGACCAGACCCAATGGAGGTCAAGAGGCTACAGCTTCACATACTAGGAATGGAGCTGAGTCACTAGAAACCCTCAGAACTCTGAGGGACATGGCTGTTGCGATGTTACAATAAACTCAGCAGAATGTCCAACTCATTCAGCTGACCCACGAGAATCAACAGCAACAGCAACAGCAACAACAGCAGAATGTTAGACACGAGGATGCTGGTTTGGATGCCTTCATGAGGCGACAACCTCATCAGTTCAATGGGGGCTACAATCCTGAGGGGGCAGAAGTGTGGATTCAAGAGTTGGAGAAAATCTTTGCAGCAACACACAGTGATGAAGCTCAGAAGGTTTCCTATGCTTCTTTTATGCTTCTGGGAGGAGCAGAGATGTGGTGGAGAGGAAAGCAGAGGTTGTTTGAGACGGAAGAAAGACCAGTCACATGGGAATTGTTTAGGGAATGCTTCCTCGAGAAATATTTTCCCAGGATGGTTCGTGTAACACCCCAATTTTCGTTATATGTGTATACCGAAATGGTTATATATGTTTTCATATGTTGATCTATATCCTTAGTTCCATTTTGGATGTTTAAGCATATGTTTTGGGTAGTTTAATCTTTAGAAAGTGTCAAGAAACCTATTTTACGGTTTTGGATGTATCTTGAGTTCTGGATGTCCGATTGAGGCGATCTTGAATGCGTTGGAAAGCTTAGAGAATTATCTATAAGTCAGAATAGTCCTAATCAATTATTATAATCGATTATGAGTTTTAGAACAATCATAATTGATTATTGGTTACCCATAATCGATTATAGGAATTCGAGAACACTAATTGTCGAATCAGAATAGTCATAATCGATTATCATAATCAATTATTACTACTTTTTTCTGCAAAAACGAGTTTTGGACCCTTAATTCGGCCCGTTTCGTCTTAACTCCTTTTTAAACCCTTTTAGCATGACCTAAACCCTATTTTTTGCTATCTTAGACTCAGAAAAACGGCCTCTCTTCATCTCTCATGAAATTCCTTTGATCTCTTTCTTAAATCACCAAAGAGAAATCATTGTTTTGGTTGATCTTCATCAAGAACACTTCTTGAATGTATGAATCATGTTCTTGTTGGGTAGATCGTGATCAAGCGCTGGACCGTGAGGAGGAAATCAAGAGCGAATCCTTGTTTCTCTTACCCTTAGGCTGTGCGTTTCGTCATACCAGGTATGGGGGGAAAAGATGACCATATCATATGGGAATGTGAGAATGGGATTGAGGTGATTAGGGATTCCCATGATCCCCTTGTGCCTTGAGTGATTTGTTGATACCATTGTTGGAGCAATGGCTTAGATGATTGTGTGCTATGAATATAGTATTGAATCAATTATATGATTGTGATATCATGAATACGTGTATGTATTGCTATAATGATGTTATAAATATGTATGTGTTACCATAAGTGGTATAGTGTTGTTAATGTTATTATGATAATGTTTTGATCATGAATTATATAACTATTGGCTTGAGATTATAATATGTGAATATTGAGTTATAGTTAAGGATGAATCTATGTGAACCATGATTGTGACTATATTGAAATGTGATGTATTTTTTATGTGTGAGACTCAGCTCTAAGGAGCTCGTGATGGGTACTCATTTGTGGATGTTGTGTGTGAGACCCAGCTCTAAGGAGCCTGTGATGGGTACCCATTTGTGGATATTGTGTGTGAGACCCAGCTCTAAGGAGCCTGTGATGGGTACTCATTTGTGATTGCTTGTGTGACACCCAGCTTTGCAAGGCCCGAGATGGGACTCAGCTCTGAATGGCCCGTTTATGGACCCAGCCATGGAATGGCCCGATATGGGATCCAGCCGCTAAGAGCCCGTGGATGAGACCCAACCCCTAGAGAGCCTGTTTGTGGGTACTCAAATATGTGTGTTGTATGAGTCTGAGGGGACATTGTTGCTTGTGATTGTAATGCGACATGTTTACAAAATATAATGATTAAATGTTGCGAAATGATTTGAGTTGAACTACGAAGATGATTATGTCATATTTGTGAGTGTGTAGTATTTATATGTTTATGTATGTATACGTATATATGTATATTTGTGTGTATGCACTCGCCTTAATTTCCATTTTACTTCCATAACATATGTATATGAGTATGCCTTTTCACCCCTTTGTATTTGTGTCTCTTCTTGTATAATGTATGATTTGTATAGATGATTCTCAAGTGATTGAGGAGTAACGTATTGGAGCTTACGTGGAGTTGTGGATACTCTATTAGGAGTTGTTTTCATTTTGATGTTGTTCATTAGGATTTGGATCATGTTATTTATTTCTTTATGGGTTTTTGTTTAGCTCTGATCCATGTGACATCGAGCTAGGGGATTATCTTGTTTAAACTATTTATTATTTATATGAAACTTGTAAATATTTTATGACAATATATTTAATTTAATTGGATTTGAAGTTGAGTTTATGAATGATGATACTCTTAACTATTGCGAAAATGTTTGTTAATGGTAGAACTCATATCTTTATTCCGCAAAGAATCTTTTCGTAAATCAATATTTATATAATAAATCTCTGTTGGGGTTAAGGGTGTCACAGTTCAAAGGAAAAGGACAAAGAGTTTCAGAGTTTGAAACAAGGGAATATGATGATCGGGGAGTACGCAGCAAGGTTTGAGGCACTGCTAAAGTTTTCAGAGTTCTACTAGCGGTACCCTGATGAGGAATGGATGTGCCTCAGGTTTGAATACGGTTTAATAAATGAGATTCAGAAGGCTATAGTACCTTTGGGGATTACCAGATTCCAAGATATGTTGGATCGGTGTTCAAAAATTGAGAACATCAAAAGGAGAAGAGAGATGGCAACCAAAAGCGGAGGACCCATCCGCAGTAACTAGAGAGGCAGGGATTGTAAGTTTCAAAGTGGTCGAGGACCCTATCAGAGGTCAATTCAGAAGACGACGAATGTAGGAAGTCAGAGACCAAGTGCAACTCAGGGGTTGCAGGGATGTTTCAAGTGTGGGGGACCACATATGGCTCGAGATTGCAGAAGCCAAGTACCTAGAAGAACGATGACTTGTTATGCATGTGGAAAGCAGGGATACATGGCGAAAGACTGCAGGCAAGGGAATAATAGACCATCTGGTGTGGCTGGACAGGCTGCAAGACCACATGCCATGAGGAGAGTGTTTGCCATGAGGGGAGCTGAATCCTCTCAATGCCCGGATCTGATTCAAGGTAAGTGTTTAGTTTCAGGCAAGCTCTTATTTGTGTTGTATGATTCGGGGGCTACTCATTCATTTATCTCTATGGAGTGCATGGATCACTTAGGGTTACCAGTTTCATCTTTACCTTATGACCTTACTATTTCCACACCCACAGGTGATTCGTTGACTACTCTGTTTGTATGCTTGAAATGCCCTATTACAATAGAAAACAGACATTTCTTTGTTGACCTGGTCTGTATGCCTATGCAGCAGATTGATGTTATCTTGGGCATGGATTGGCTTTTGACCAACCATGTGATATTGGACTTTCCAAATAAAACCTTTTGTTTTTCTGAGCAATCTGGATTGATGCCTGCCAATGAAAGTATTCTGAAGGGTGTACGATCTGGAAAGTACGTGGTGTTGTTCTTCTTGGAAGCAAAGGAAACTCCGAGCGTGGAAGCGCTGCCTATTGTGCGAGAATTCCCGGAGGTGTTTCTGGATGATGTTCCAGGGTTGCCACCGGAAAGGGAGATTGAGTTTGCCATAGATCTTGTACCCGGAACTGGACCTATATCAATAGCACCTTATCGAATGTCTCCAGCAGAGTTGGCAGAGTTGAGGAAGCAGTTGGATGAGATAGAAGGCAAGGAATTCATCAGACCTAGCGTGTCGCCATGGGGAGCTCTAGTACTGTTTGTCAAGAAGAAGGACAAAAGTTCAAGGTTATGCGTGGATTATCGTCAGCTGAACAAAGTGACGATAAAGAACAAGTACCCGTTACCAAGGATTGATGATTTGATGAATCAGTTTAGGGGAGCAATTTGTGTTTTCCAAGATCGATATGCGGTATAATTACCATCAAATCAGGGTGAAGAAGGAGGATATACCGAAGAATGCTTTTCGAAGTCGGTATGGGCACTACGAGTATTTGGTTATGTCATTCAGTGTGACTAATGCTTCGGCCGTGTTCATGGACTACATGAATAGGATATTCTGACCGTTCCTAAGTTTATCGTCGTGTTTATCGATGACATCCTTATTTACTCTCCGAGTAAAGAAAAACATCAAGAGCATCTTCGAGTGGTGCTGCAGGTGCTGAAGGATAGGCAATTGTATGCGAAGCTGTCTAAGTGTGAGTTCTGGCTGGAAGAAGTGCAATTCCTAGGACACGTGATCAACAAGGATGGAATCACGATGGATCCTGCTAAGGTTGAGGCGGTGGTTAAGTGGGAAAGCCCAGAGTCTGTGAGGGAGGTTCACAGTTTTCTTGGTTTGGCAGGCTACTGCAGGAGGTTCATCGAGGGATTCTCAAAAATTGTGTTGCCTATGATGCAGTTGACGAGAAAGGGGAAGGCGTTTGAGTGGTCGGAAGTTTGTGAGCAGAGTTTCTTAGAAATGAAGCGGAGGTTGACCACGCCGCCGGTATTGGTTTTGCTAGATCCGTTAGGACGTTTTGACGTATATTGTGATGCGTCATATCAAGGATTGGGTTGTGTTCTCATTCAAGAAGGAAGAGTGGTGGTGAATGCCTCCAGACAGTTAAGAGTCCATGAATGAAACTACCCGACTCACGATCTGGAGCTAGCTGCGATAGTGTTTGCATTGAAGATATGGAGACACTATCTGTATGGTGCTAATTCAGCATATTTAGCGACCATAAGAGTCTGAAGTATCTGTTCAACCAGAAGGAGTTGAACATGAGGCAAAGGAGGTGGATGGAATTCATACAGGACTATGAATTTGACCTGCAATACCATCCAGGCAAGGTGAATGTTGTAGCGGATGCGCTTAGTAGGACGTCCCTACTCGTATCTGCGATAATGGTAAGAGAGCTTGAGTTATTAGAGCAGTTTAGGGATCTGAATCTAGACATGGAATCGTCGAGGATAAGATGATTCTCGGGATGATTAAGGTTAATAGTGATTTCCTGAATCTGCTTTGGAAAAAGCAAGCTGAGGATGAGCACCTTAAGGAGGTTAACCGGCTGATCGAAGAAGGTGAGACGTCAGAGTTTAGGAGAGGTCCGGATGGCCTCATCAGGTATGGTAATCGAGTCTGTGTGCCTAAGGATAGTGAAGTTAAGTATATGATCTTAGAGGAAGCGCACAAGAGCAAGTTGAGCTTTCATCCAGGGTGATGTACCAAGACCTGAAGAAGTTGTTCTGGTGGTTAGGAACGAAGAAGGAAGTAGCAGGTTATGTCCTATCTTGTTTGGTGTGTCAAAAGGCGAAAGTGGAGCACCAGAAGCCGGCAGGATTGTTGCAATCATTGGATGTCCCGGAGTGGAAGTGGGATAGTGTAAGGCCCCGATTTTGAAGTCTTATAATTATACAGTATTTAAGCGTTTGTATTTTATTGGAGGGTTTAGAGAGTGAAATAAAATATTCTGAGAACATAGGCATGCCGTACACAACCATAGGAAGCCATGGTTAGGTTTCGGGCGAAAGCTCAAACGGAGCCCGGTATGCGTTTTTCACTGACAGTAGTATTTTACTACTATTAAGGCCTAGTTTTGACTCGTGAATGAAACAGTTAGGTTTTAAATAAAATTGCGAACGATATCGGCGATTTTGGAAAAAATTCAAAATAAATAAGTTCTCACGACTTTCTTGGGCGAAAACCTAAATCGGGTGAACAACAGAGCTAAAAACGGATTTACCGGGACCCGCTAACGGATAAACATGATATCACATCACCGAGGAAGGTGTGCCATGACTCGTCAGTGTAATGATCACGTTTATAAAATATCTGGACGCGAAAAGACCAAAATGCCCATGATCTTTTCCATAATTACCATTTGCCCTAGGATGAAAAGACCATTTTGCCCCTGAGAATTTATGGAATAACCCTTTTGACCCTGTGACTCAGCATGTCATCATTAACTTTCTAGAAATATCTAGATATTTATAGGGAAAATGATGATTATGCCTCTGGTTTTTTAATAAATTATCAAATTACACTTTTGGTTATTTACAAGTTTGCCATGACATCAAATAAATATCTCACCTTCACTCTCTCTCTCTCTAGGCCACACGGCCTCTCTCTTTCTCTCTCTTCTCTCCTTGTTCTTCATGAGAACTTAGTGATTTTTGGGTGATTCAAGCTAGTTTCTCTTAAGCTTCATCATCTAGGAGGTATTGACTCCATCTTAGCTTTCTTAATCACTCTATTTCATCTCTTTAATATCAAGATTCATCGAAGTTTAGTTTTGATCTATGAAATTCAAAAATTCATAGAAAAGTGTAGAAAAATCCTTTTAATGTGAAATCAATTTCTATGATCTAGTTTCATCATTCTCTTTCATTATCCAAGAGCATGAAACCAAATATGTTTTCTAGCCTTTTTATTTAAAAGAGGCCAAAACCTTCATCTTAAGAAAGGGTGAGTTTTTTATTCAAGTTTTGAGTAATAAGACTTAATCTAGTGTTGTATATACTTGAGGATCATTGATCCAAGAGTTGGAAACCAAATGAGCTTCCTAGCTCATATGGGTTTTCTTGGCCGAAACCTCCATGTGTTGGTGGATGGGATTTTGGTTCACGTTTTGGTGTAATAGGCTTTGATCTAGCCTTAGCACACCTAGTAAGGATGGAATCCAAGAGATAGGAATTTTTGGATATCCCTAGCTATTTTTATAGCTCCATGGCCGAATCCTATATAGGTAGGAATAGGAAGATTTGTGTTGTTGAATATTGATGTTTGGATTGACTATGTGTATGTAGTTGTGGTTGAGTAATCGGACGAGGAATCGGGAGAATTCGCGGGCCGATCGAACGACTTTTGCTCGGAGGATAACTTCAACGGGTAAGGGGGTTTGCCTGAGGGATTTTCCAATAACTAAATGTTATCCATGATTGATTTGTGTAGCTCTATTTGAGCTTCGTTTTGATTGTAATAATGGTTTATGCTTCAATATGCTTTAGTATGTTTTAGCATATGTTTATGATGATGTTGATTGGATGAAAAATGTTTTCATGTTCGTTGAAAAACCATACTTTGATCTCTAAATCAAGTAAGGATTTTTATGCTTGATTATGATACAATGATGCATGATTATTGTTTGTCATAATTATGTGAGCATTTTGAGCTATAACTTGGCTAGTTGGTGAAGCAAAATCTTCACTTTTACCTTGAGGAGGCTTGCGGCCTTAGTGAGTAAAGTGAGGAAGAACATGTGTTGTTCTTGAACAATTAAAGTTTGGGAGTAAGAAAAGTGTTTTAAAGACTTATGTTTCAAAGACAAACAATAAGTGACTTTGATCCAAATATCAAGTAAAGTTTCAACCTTTAAGTGTTTTCACCAAAGTGAAACATGTCTTTTACTTTAACCTTAGTTCATCTAAGTGAGCAAGTGATTTAAAAAGTGAAACAAAGAAGTGTTTTCATGAAAAGTTAAACATAGTTCCATAAGGCATTTCTTTTATCTTAGAACAGGGATAATGTTCCTTTTTCAAATATAATGGAGACCTTTTATCCTTAAGTTGATTAAAATGGATGATAGTTAAGGAAGTTAGATGAGATTACATTTCCTTTCCATTAACTTAGAACATAATTTTACACTAATTTAGTAAGGAAAAACACTATTCAAATTAGTCAAGGTACTTTGCTTTAAGCAAGTGTAACCTATTTCAAATCATGTAAATTTTCAATTGAAAACAATCGTTTTGGTTTACAAAGAGAGTTTCAACTCTAAATCGTAAAAGTTTTACGCGTGAAAACCTAAGTTAAAGTAATTAACTTGGAGTTGAAGACAAGAGGTAATTAAGTATAGTATATGGTGGAACAAGACTATGCACTATACCACTGATGACTTTGTACATCAATGACTTCATAACACTTAAATGAATCGGCACTTATTTCATTAATTGAAACTCAAGGAGTAATATCTTAGAAAGGATCAAAGACTTAACTAAGAGGATTCTCAGTCCTTCTTCATAATACTTAGTGCAACACCCTTTCCCGAGTGTCACATTCCCGAACGTTTATAAGGCCGAAAATATTTATTAATGCGGAAAAATACGATTTTTCTTTTTCTTTTCTTTTCATAAAGATGTAATGGGATTAGTAAAGGTAATAAATAATACTAATAAGTGAACTTAGGTTCAACATGCATTACTAGGACATACTGTATACTAAATACAGAAACAGAAAACGAAAAACAGAAACATCAACATTACTGTATACAGACATAAGTCTAATGTATGACTGACATAAGAAAATACAATAAGTACTAGGAGTCATAGCTCCCAAAAGGTACTACAAAAACTGACATAGTCTGGCCGACAACAAAACTAAAACAGCAAAAGAGTCCACCTCCGAACTCAAAAGGACTGCGGAACCGAACCATCGTCGCGTCCATCTGTTCAAGCATCAACAGCAAGTACCAGCAGAAAACATACAGATATGGGTGAGATTCCCGTTCATCAACACAACAAAATAGCAGTAGTAAAAACGGGACGACTCACCGGGTAACAGCGTACCCAACATGCTTACAAGGTTCTCGATATAAATCATGTTAAGCAGTTAACAACATAATAGCATGCTAAACATTTAACAGCATAATATAAGGCATCCTTAAACAATACAGCGATGTATAACAGTAAATGTAAACATCAATAGCCATAAACATCAATAGCCATGCAATGCAATGCAATGTATATGACTCAATGTCAATGTCACTGGGTACTACTCTGACCCCTACTCCCTGGAGCTAACAAAACATTCGGAGAGAGTGAATGGGAGGACATGTTCCGGTTTCTGCCAGCCATAAGCAAGATGCTACAACATTCGTAACGTGCACGTATCTGGCTTTACGGTAACACTCTCGACCAAACATGAAAAGTACGGCATCTAGTAGAGGATATCAGTGTATTGCACGGATTCGCCACGACACAGAAGAATCACCAACTGGTCACATGTCAGCCCTTCCAACCCTGATACCTCCAAAAAGACCATTGAAGATCGTCACCGTAAGATTCGCACCCGCATCAAGGTGTAAGCTCAACTCCTAGGCTCAAGGCCTTACAACTATGCAAATGAAATGCCAATGCTTACACAAAGCAGATGCGATCAAGCAATGTCTATCCCCCGGATAAACCTCGAAGTCTACTAAGGTTCTCTTCCTTAGAAACCACACACGTCTTTGTTTTATAAAACATTTATCCATCGGATAAAACAACTATCCATCGGATAAATATCTCGTGATTCCTTTGGAATGATCCAGACTGCTTTCAGAATCGCCGACTGTCCCCACAGACCAACACAAGTCTTTTCAGCGTGTTTTGTCCTCACTCACACGCTTTCTAGGAAACTTCCCAGAAGGTCACCCATCCCATAATTACTCTAAGTCAAGCACGCTTAACTATAAAGTACTTATGTTCTAAGTTCCCGAAAAGAAGATAAATCTTGTTGATATGGGTAGTACCAATCAATTCTTATATGCCTTCCCTTAACTATACAGTCCCATACCTGCATAGCCTCAGGATTCCTTCCACTGTACAGTCCCATACCTGCACAGCCTCAGGATCTCTCTCATTCCAGTTATCACAAGACAGAAACAATTGAACGATTAACCTGGATCCGAATCATCGGTCGGTCATCGAACTACTGTTTCAAAAACCAAAACGTTTCGTGTTTGTGTTTACGTCTTATGAATTATGTCTCAAGTCCTAAGCATTATGAATAAGGATTGAGAATCCTCTTAGATAAGTCTTTAAGCCTTTCTACGATATTAATCCCTTGTCTTTCAATTAAGGAAACAAGTGTTGATTTCACTTAAGTCTTATGAACTCATTGATGTACTAAGTCATCAATGGTATAGCACATGGTTTTGTTCCACCACATACCATACTTAATTAACCCTTGTCTTCAACTCTAAGTTAATTACTTAACTTAGGTTTTTCAAGCGTAAAACTTTACGATTGAGTTAGAAAACTCCTTTTGTAAACCAAACAACTTTTACAGTTGAAAACTCATTTGATTTAAAACAACATTTGAACTACTTACTTCTTTTCTAGCATTTTCTGAAACATGAAATTCGCTTAGCGGAATTTCATTCGCTTAGCGAAAATGAGGCAGTAATGCCTCCTTTGGAACTCCTCTGGTTCGCTCGGCGAGACACAAATCGCGTAGCGAAATATATTGTATTCGCTTAGCGAATATGAATTCGCTTAGCGCAAGTTCAGACGGTTGCACCTCTTTAGAAACACCTCTGGATCGCTCGGCGAGACAGAATTCGCGTAGCGAAACTTCACTTTATTCGCATAGCGAGAATGATTTCGCTTAGCGAAAGTTCAGACGGTTACACCTCTTTTGGAGACTTCTCTGGATCGCTCAGCGAGACTTTAATCGCGTAGCGAAATTTGCTGGGTTCGCTTAGTGAATATGAATTCGCTTAGCGAAAGTGAGGCAGTGATGCCCAACTAAGACTCTCCCTGTTTTTCGCGTAGCGAAAGTAAATTCGCTTAGCGAAAAGTTGCCTTAAAACAAGACATCAACCTTATGGAACCATTTTGATTCTCTTCATGAAACCACTTCTTTTCTTATTTTGAGTCACTTGATTAGCTAGATGAACTAAGGATAAGGTATAAAACATGTTTCACTTTGGTGAAACCACTTTGAGATTTAATCCCATTCAAAGTCACTTAGGGTTTTTCTTAAAAAACACAAGTTATTGAAAACACATTCTTCACATCAAAACTTGACTTGTCCAAGAACTATTCATATCCTTCCCTTCCTCAAGGTCATGGCTAATAGCCAACTAGGAATCAATGTGAGGTTTTACTTCATCAACCAATCAAAGTATGGCTCACAACACTTACACAATCATGATAACCATAATACACATTACTACATCATAATCAAACATCCAAGTCCATCACACATTATGGTCTCATAATCAACAATAAAAAGTCCATACTTGATCTAATGATCAAAGTAGGTTTTCCAACATACATGAAAATGGTTTTTCATTCAATCATCTCATCATCAACATACACTAAAGCACACTACAACATGCTCAAGCATAAACTCATCATGACAACCTTGTTCTCCAAGAGAACTTAACAAAACATAACAACTAAAAGTGAACCCAAACTAAAGGGTTTCACCCACACATAAAGTAAACAACCATCTTCACCACCACCATCTTGGTGTGATGAGGTTCTTCTCCCCATACCTGTTGAAGAGCAGATTCCCAGATCAAAGTCGGTTGATCGGTTTGTGAACCTCCTGATAGTTGTCACCAACTACAAACAACCAAACAATCAATCATTAAACAACAATCAAACCAACTCAACAATTCTCACAAAGAGGGTTTCGGCCACCCTAAAGAGAATAAAGCTAGGAATTGATCTTGGTTTTCCATTTCATGGATTCAAAAGCATTAGGAAAGCTAAGGATGAAATCAAGTGCTAGAAATCAAAAATTGATGAAAACACTATTCATCATCATCAAGAAGGGTTCGGCCCTAATGTGCTTTTTGAGCTATGATGAGAGTTGAATCATAAGCTCTTGGGTTTAGATAGAGAATGATGAGATGAGTTCAAAGAAATTGGTCTCACATCAAAATGATTTTTCTACAATTTCCTATGGATTTTCAAAGTTTTGGATCTAAGAAATAATTTTCATGAAAATGAAGATTGATCTTGAAATAAAGAGATATTCAAGAAGCTAAGGGATCATAGAAGTGATCTTACCTTAAAATGATGGAAGATTGCTCAAGGAATCAAGTGATTCCAACAAGAACTCAAGCTTTTTCAAGAACAACAATGGTGTTCTTCTCTCAAGAACAACTATGGAGCTCTATCTTTGGAGGGGCTGTGCGAAAATGAGAGTGTGAGGGGCTGAGTTCAGCCTTAAAACAAGTCACTTAAGGGCAAAATGGTCATTTGCCAAAAGGGTAAAATGGTAAAAGTGCAAAAGACTAAGGTTAGGGGCATTTTGGTCATTTCGCATCTAGATTTTCCCGATCGTCATGACGACTCTGGCATACTCTCCCAAGTGTCCTGGGATGTTGTGATATCAAGATTATCTGTTGGCGAGTCTCGGTAAGTCCATATGTGGCTCCGTTCGTCACCCGATTGAGAAATCCGCCCGAACGAAGGTCAGGAAGTGATTTTTCTGAAATTTTTACAAAATTTAACCAAAACGTAGATAATCGAATTCTAAGACTTACTGTCTCGTTCACGGGTCCATCTGAGGTCTTCTGAGCAGTAAAATCATACTGTCAGTGTAAAAACGCAGACCGGACTCCGTTTGAGTTTTTGACTCAAAACTTAATCGTAGCTTCCTACGATATCGTCGAGCATGACTATGGTCTCGGAATATTTTATTTCCATTCTTAAGACCTCGAATAAAATAAAGACATTAAAATACTGAAGAATTAGAAAACGTGAAAATCGGGGCGTTACACTTAGGATTTGAGATGGGATTTAAGACATAACCACAAATATGAAATGTTTTGGGTTTTGAAACAATAGTTCGATGACGGACCGGTGATTTGGATCAAGGTCATTCGTTCCATTGTCTCAGTCTTGCAATGATCGGGACGAGAGGGACCCTGAGGCTATGCAAGTATAGGACTGTATAGTTGAAGGAATCCTGAGGCTGTGCAGGTATGGGACTGTATAGTTGAAGGAAGGCTTATAAGAAATGATTGATACTACCTATACCAACAAAATTCGTCTTCTTTTCGGAAGCCCTGAACATAGAACTCCATAGTTAAGCGTGCTTGACTTGGAGGAATTGTGGGATGGGTGACCTTCTGGGAAGTTTCCTCGAAAACGTGTGAGTGGGGACAAAACACATTGAAAAGACCCATGTTGGTTTGTGGGGACAGTCGGCAATTCTGAAAGCGGCCCCGATCATCCCAAAGGAATCACGAGGTTTATTCGATGGATAAAAGACGTTAAGACACTTAAAATCATGTAAAAACTCTTAATGAGAAGATTTCTACGGAATCATGAGGTGTATTCAGTGAATGGGTATAAACACTTGATATCTGTGAAAGCCTTGTAACGGCAGCATTCTTGTGGAATGATGAGATTTATCCGGTGGATAAAATTTTTATAAATACAAAGACACCTATAGTTCCTAAGGAAGAAAATCTTAGTGAACCTTGAGGTTTATCCGATGGATAGACATTGCTTTATCGCATCTGCTTTGTGTAAGCACTGGCATTTCATTTGCATAGTTGTAAGGCCTTGAGCCTAGGAGTTGAGCTTACACCTTGATGCAGGTGCGAATCTTATGGTGACGATCTTCAATGGTCTTTGGAGGTATCAGGGTTGGAAGGTCCGACATGTGACCAGTTGGTAGCTCTTCTGTGTCATGGTGAATCCGAGCAATACACTGATATCCTCTACTAGATGCCCTAGTTTTCATGTTTGGTCGAGAGTGTTTCCGTAAAGCCAGATACGTGCACGTTACAAATGTTGTAGCATCTTGCTCATGGCTGGCAATAACCGGAACATGTCCTCCCATTCACTCTCTCCGACGATTTGTTAGCTCCATTGAGTAGGGGTCATAGTTTTACCCTTGTTGCGTATGGCATTGACTCATGTACATCGCATTGCATTGTATGGCTGTTGATGATTACATTTGCTTATTGTACATTACCATTTTGCTTTCGAAGATGTCTTATGCTGCTAATTGATTAATATGATATATTGTGATTTATGGCATACATGTTAGACATGTTGTTACCTAGTGTGTTGTTCTATGTTACTCCTGCTGTTGTGCTGTGTTGATACTACATATGTTAATATGTTGTTTTGTGCATTGTGCATGTAGTTATCGCATTTAAATCCATATATTGGTTACTCACCCTTGCCTGTACATGTGGGACACCCTTCTGTGTTTTTGGATACGTGTACAAATACTTCTCAATGGTCATTTGGGTCACTTCAAGACCCTGTAGCTTGTGTTTCTTGATGCCGACGATGAAGATGTGTAGACTGTTGACGACGAGGCCCAGTCTCATTGGTATAATGTATACTAGGTAGTAGGCTCTACTGTCCGTAGAGTTTTTTTTATCAAACCAGCTCTTAGGATTTTAATATATAATATTGAGAAAGTCGGTATATGTGGTTTTGAGAACCTTTGTACAGTTGGAGACTTCAGAATGAAAATAATTTCAGTCAGGTTTATATGTGGTGATGAAATGATTTATGAATAAACCCAGTTATGTGTGTTGTTAAGAATGATGCAATTTTATTATTGTGATGTGTGTATCACTTCCTGAAGTATTATGCCGAAAACTTTTTACACCCGAGTTTTGATGACTTAAAGTAAATTATCCTTTTCCGAAGGTAACCAGCATTTATCTTCTAAATTTTAATTCCGCACGTGTTCTTCATGTAATGCCCAAGGGGGGTGTTACAGACAGTATTGCAATGGACTTTGTTTCTGGGTTACCAAGGACTCAGAAGAGATATGATGCAATTGGGGTCATCATAGATAGGCTGACGAAATGTTCTCATTTCTTACCAATCAACCAGAACTATTTTCTGGAGAGGTTGACTCAAATTTACATCAGGGAGGTGTGCGTCTGCATGGTGTACCTTCGAGTATTATCTCGAACCGAGACCCGAGGTTTACTTCGAGCTTCTGGAAGAGTTTGAATGGAGTGTTGGGAACTAAATTAAGGTTGAGTTCTGCTTATCATCCACAGACGGATGGTCAGTCAGAACGGACGATTCAATCGTTGGAAGATCTGCTAAGGGCATGTGTGTTGGAACACACAGGAAGTTGGGACGAATTTCTTCCTTTGATTGAGTTTAGCTATAACAACAGTTACCACTCAAGTATTGGTATGGCGCCGTATGAAGCTTTGTACGGGAGAAAGTGCAAGACTCCGCTGTGTTGGTTTGACACTGGAGAGAATCAGTGTTAGGTCCTGAGTTGGTGCAACAGACAACAGAACAAGTTAAGTTAATTCAGGAAAAGATGAAGGCCGCAAGGGATAGGCATAAGAGCTATGCTAATAAATGGAGGAGACCTTTAGAGTTCCAGGAGGGAGACCATGTATTTTTTAGAGTTACTCCAAGGACTGGCATTGGCAGATCAATTCAATCCAGAAAGCTTACACCCAGATTAATAGGACCATTACAGATTCTTCGATGAATTGGTCCAGTATCTTTTCAGATAGCCTTATCACCTAATCTGTCAAGACTCCATGACGTCTTTCACGTATCTCAGCTTAGAAAATATTACCCTGATCTATCACATGTGTTAGAGCCCGAATCAATCCAGTTAAGAGAGAACCTTGAATACGAGGCTTTACCTGTTCGGATAGTGGATAGAAGGATCAAGGAGCTTTGCGGCAAGCAAATTCCCATGGTAAGAGTAGAATGGGACCCAACCACCGGAGATTTAACATGGGAAAGAGAAGCCCATATGTGCTAACAGTACCCATTGTTGTTTACAGGTATGAACGAGGAATTTCGGGGACGAAATTCATTTTTAAGGGGGGTGGTGATGTAACATCCTCATTTTCGTCACTTAAAATAATGTATGGGTGTATGCTTAGAAGGTATGCTAATAATAGGGTGAATTGAATGAGAGAAGCATGAAGAACACGTGACTCTGAGCAGAACGCTCAAGCGTAGAGTAGGAGAAATCTCAAGTGTGCCAATGCTCTAGCATGGAGAGTTTGGATGCTCAAGCGTTGACCTTTTGACCAGTTGACTGGCTGTGATGGGACATAAAGTGACACGTGTTAGTTACGCGTCGCAGCTGACACATGAGGGGCGGTGCCTTGGGGGTGAGGAAACGTCAACGCTCAAGCGTTGGAATGCTAAAGAGTTGGAACACTAAAGAATGGAGGATCCCAACGCTAAAGTGTTATCAGCAGAGTTTTACCTCTATAAATACTAGTTCATTTTCTCCCTAGACGAGTTTTAAAAACCTTCAGTAGTCCAGAGAGTTTCAGAGAGACCAGAGACAGGTTTGAGAGCTTCAATTCAAATTGTGATTCGTTCGCTCATCTGATTCCAGTTTTGATCGGGTTTTCGTGATCAGCGCGACTTCTACTACAACTCTACCGGTTTGGTTTTGTGGTTCGACGAGGTTAAGCCGAGGTTCCGTATCTACCTACATTGTATCTATACAATGTTCTCTTATGGTTTAAGCTTCTATTCGCGGTTTCAGCTTTGTATTAGGGTTAATGCTATGGTCTGCATGTTGTTTCCGCGATTAGGGCAAGGATGGATGTTGTATTCGTGAACCCGTTAGTGAAAAAGACCTGCGGCTATGAAGGCAAGGAGAGGAGCTAGAAGTGCTCGTTGTGTTCTTGATTATCGCTACATTTGTTATCAGGTGGGGAGAAAGAGTTACACACGTCAGAGAGGTAAGAGTAGTCTATATAGCATTATTGTGTGTTTTATGTGTGTAGGGGAACCCTAAACCCTATGTGAAGTTGAGCCGTGGAAAAGTACCTAAACCCTAGTTTTAGTCTACTTTGGGCTATCACCGCTATGTTTGATACCCTATGTTAGCAGATTTATGATGCATGGTAATATGTGCTATGTGCAGTTATGTGCGTACCTTCTAATTGTAATATTTTCAATATATGCATGATTGGCTAATGATAATGGCATGTTGGTATGTTGTTATGTTTTACTGCTCTATTGAGCTTATTGATAAATGATGAACTGTTACATTGTATAAGGAAATGCGTGTATAAATGACAATTGGAGGTTTAGTATGATTAGGGCGACCCGTTGTGGACATTTGAGCTGACGATTGAAATCTGAGGTTATAGTTGGAGCTTGGAGCTCATGAGGCTATGATGGGAGCTTGGAGCTCATATTGTTACAAGTGGAACTTGGAGCTTGTGATGGTTACCTTTGGAGCTTGGAGCTCGTGTTGCTAAGAGCAAGTTCGCATGTGTTGCGATATTAGCTCAAGAGATCTGGATGACAAGCATAGCATATGCATATAATGCCAAGTGGCAAGCCATATGTCGGGAGGCATACGAGGTTGGTGCACCGAGTGCGGGTACAAAAAATGGAAGGGAAGGTCTGTGTGACCTCGGGGATATACTGGACACAGGTGTACCCGCATGAGACCGGTATGGTAGCTCCTATCGTGTCGTGGTGGTCCTAGGCACGTCCTACTATCCTGACTAGACCCTGAGTCATTCCAATTGCCCGTGGATCTTCCTAGGAGGCCCAGATAATCCTCTCTGTCTGGGACAGTCGAGCGGCAATGCACTCTTATGGGCCACGGCTAGCGGAACAGATTACCGGAACAAACCAACTTGTTGTCCGATATTTGGATGTGATGTTGCCCTTAGGAGGGTGTTTAGTATAGGCCGGCATGCATAGAAAAAGTATGTGTACATCTAGCTAGGGATCGACCGTGGTGTCGAGACATTGGGAGATGGTTGTGATTACAATATATTCTGCATTGCATTATCCCTGCTATAGATGTGTTGTATATCTTATCTCCCTGTTCTTCTTTGTATGTGTATGTTCGATTTGCGAACAGACGATGAGCTAGTATAGAATCAAGATGGTCCCGAGGCTACACCGGTTTATCACGGGGGTACCGCGGATGCCGGTGCTGGGAGACATTGAGATCGTTTACCATGATGAGAGGAGATGGCAGGTGGACCCCTCAACCTTTTTGGCTGTTTACACCGGACTTGTCAGCTTGATCTTCCGGAGTGGCACACCGCCCTATGTGGACATCATAGGACCTTATCGCGTGAACCAGTTTCTTCCCTTCCCTCTGATGTGGCACCCTCCGAGGCAGAAAGAGAGAGAGACTACTTGTGGGTGGCACCCCAGTCCTTGGCAATATCTAGCAGAAGAGGCTTCGTCTATAGAGGTCAGCGTAGGCATATAGAGCAGTACCTGAGGGCAGCTCGGAGACGTAGGATTGTCGTGCTGAGTTCCTCTTCCGAGTATGAGCCTATGCTGGTTTATAGGCGTACCCATGGAGAGGGACAGGGTAGCTCAGGGCATCCTCACCACTGAGGGTGAGAACCAGCCAGTGCGTCTCTAGGAATGTGTGGAGAGATTTGATGTATTTTTTAGAGTGGGTTGGGGAGAATGCTAGTGAACTTTGAGAGTTTTCTTTTGGAGGTCCTTGGATGTATCTCGGTTGTATTTTTAGTTGCCTTATGTATCTTTCGTTTGTATCTCTATTGCCCTACTGATGGGGCTACCGTGTATTATATATATATATATATATATATATATATATATATATATATATATATATATATATATATATATATATATATATATATATCGCGTTCATGTTATGATGCATGTTATCGTTGTTTTAATAAGCGGATAATTGTTAAGTCATAAGCTAATATTATAATTGAGCTCTAAGGGTAATGGGATTTCTTCGAGTGGAACTTGGGGACGTCACAGTTGGAATCTTTTTGTGGATACCAAATAAGCTTAGCCCAAGGAAGGAAGCCTGTACCATCCCTGTTTTCTGTACCCTAATTAAGGTAGATGACCTTGATCGGGTGTTTGTATGGTTATGTGATTGCTTGTGTGTTAGTTTGGCACCTAGTTGGAAGTTGAGGAATAGGCTTGAACAAGGTTGGAAGTGCTTAAGGTGTAACATGAGAAACTGAGGAAGTTGGAAAGCTGGAAGTTCTTCTCTCACTGAGCTTGACGCTCAAGCGTGAGAGAACTCCACGCTCAAGCGTTGAGACGCTTAGGTGTGCGAAGAGACGTAGCCTCGTCGTGCTGAGTGCTTTGTGCAGCTGTTCTGAGTTTGGACGCGTGTAAGACATATGTCAGGCCAGGGAGCAGGCGGAGTGGACGAGGTTCCACGCTCGAGCGTGGAGAGATCCCACGCTAGAGCGTGGCAACGCTCAAGCGTGCAAAGTGATGAACGCTTAAGCGTGGACAGCAGAAACCATAAGTGGAGCTTCCACTTTCATCTTCCCACTTGCACGAATTTGGAGAGCCTTTCTGCGAGTTAGAGAGAGAAGCTCTGAGTTTTAGAGTGAGAAAGCTTGAGGTTAGAGGTGATCGAGCCGCTGGAACGCGATTCCGACTACACCGTTATGATCGCGGCGAAGTTATCTCCGACTCCAGCGGATTAGTTTCTTGATTCACCATAGGTAAACTCGGATACCTAACACGTGTTCTTCGTGTTCTTGGCGTTCTTCGAGTCTTTACCTTTTCTTTGATCTTTTGGGCTTGCCCCAAGGCTAGCACTGTTGTGTATGTGTTGCGCTCGTGATTAGGGCAAAGTCCGCGCTCGTGAGTGCTCGTGATTCTGAGCTTGAGGCCGTGGTTGTGAGAAGGTTTGGTGGCTGTTCTTGGGCTTTTCTTGGGAGAGAGAGATCGCGAGCTTGAGGAGGGAGAAGCGGGATCATCGCGCTTGTGTTCGCATGGAAGTTCGTGCTACAGCTGTTCAGGTAGGGAGAAAGGGTTACACACGTTGGGGAGGCAAGCGTAGACTATATAGTTTTGTTATATGTTTCGTGTGTGTAGGGGAACCCTAAACCCTACGTGGAGTTGAGCCCTGACGAAGTACCTAGACCCTAGGTTTAGTCTACTTCAGGCTAGCACCGCTATGATGATAATCTAGGTTAGCAGATTTATGTTGACTGGTGTGATGTATGTATGGCTGCTTTGTGAGTATTTGTTTATCTGCTGACTGTGGTATGTAGTATATCTGCATGATATGATGACATGTTGTATGAGATATTATTGCTGCATTGAACATGCTGATATTGATGAATTGCTGTATGTATCTCGAAATGCGTGTATGCAAGAGAATCGGAGGTTAAGTCTGATTAGGGCTTTGACCCGTGGTGGACGTTTGAGCTGATAGTTGAGATTGAGGTTATAGTTAGAGCTGGAAGCTCGTAAGTTATGACGGGAGCTTGGAGCTCATATGGTACAGTGGGAGCTTGGAGCTCATATGGTAAAGTGGGAGCTTGGAGCTCAAATGGTACAGTTGGAGCTTGGAGCTCATATGGTACTGTTGGAGCTTGGAGCTCATATGGTATAGTTGGAGCTTGGAGCTCGTGTTGCTGAGAGCAAAGTTGCATGTGTCGTTATATCAGCTCAAGGAAGATGGATGACAAGCATAGTATATGCATATGATGCCAAGTGGCAAGCCGTATGCCGTGAGGTATATGAGGTTGGTGCACCGAGTGTGGGTGCGAAAAACGGAAGGGAATGTCTGTGTGACCTCGGGGATATACTGGACACAGGTGTACTCACAATAGACCGATGAGGTAGCTCCTATCGTGTCGTGGTGGTCCTGGACACGTCCTACTATCCCGACTGGACCCTGAGTCTTTCTAGTTGCCGGTGGATCTTTCGAGGAGGCCCAGATAGCCCTCTTTGTCTGGGATAGTTGAGCGGTGATGCACTCTTATGGGTCATGGCGAGCGGAACAGATTACCGGAACAAACCAACTTATGGTCCGTTGAGCGGACGAGATGTTGCCCTTAGTAGGGTGCTAGTACCGGCCGGCATGCATAGAAAGAGTACTTGTCACATCTAGCTAGGGAACGACCGTAGTGTCGAGGCACTAAGAGATGGTTGTGTTTGCTATATAGGCTGCATTGCATCATCATCTTATCTCCCTGTCTTTTCTTTGTATATGTATACTCGTTCTACGAACAGACGAGGAGCCAGCAGTACCAGAGGATGGGCCCGAGGAGACACCCGTTTATCATCGGAGCACCGAGGCTGCCGATGTTAGGGGATATTGAGATCATGTACAACAACAAGAGGGGATGGCGGGTGGACCCCTCGACCTTTTTGGTTGTATATACAGGACCAGTTAGCTTGATCTTCCGGAGAGGTACTCCGCCGTATGCAGACATCATGGGACCCTATCGTGTTTACCAGTTCCTTCCCTTTCCACGGATGTGGCAACCACCGAGCCAGAGGGAGCAGGACTACCGATGGGTGGCACCACAGACTTCGGCTGTATCTAGCAGGAGAGGCTTCGTGCACAGAGGCCAGAGGAGACGGTCAGACCGGTATCTAAGGGCGGCCCTGAGGCGCCACATAGTATTGTCGAGTTCCTCCTCCGAGTACGAGCCTGTGCGGGTTTATAGGTGTACACACAGAGAGGGACAGGGTAGCTCAGGTCATCCCTACCACTGATGGTGAGGGTTAGCCAGTGCGTCTTCTTCTAGGACTGAGTGGAGAGGCTGATGTATTTTGAGTGCAGGGCTGGGGAGCTCTGGTGAGGATGTCTAAGAGCTTTTCATCTCTTTTTTGGAGTCCTATTGTATATGTTTTATTTTGCAGCACAGTTGTATAGCTCATATATGTATTACAGTAGCCCTACTTAGGGGGAAACCACGTAAATACTTATATAATGCATGTATATGTTTTATCTTTCCCGTTGCGCTTTACTCCGATGCATGCTTTTATATACGTGCTTATCGTGTATGTTTTACCGTTTTGCCGTTCGTTTAATAAGCGCGTAATAATATCACCAGGTTATAGTTAATAATAACATAGGAGGTGGGTTCTGACCTTAATGGGATTATCCTACGTAAGTGGGGTCGTCTCAAAGGCTGAAAGGGATTGAGAAAAGAGAAAGCCTCCTTTAAAGCAAGCAAACCCGAATTAGTGTTCTGCCAAATGAGGTGAAATGCAGCATCAAAAAGAGGGATTGAAATATGATTAATAGCAGTTTCCAAAATCATGAAACTGTTCTGTCAAACTTCTAGGAATAAACCATTTGCCTTGCAAAATGAAATCAACAACTGAGCTTTGTAAAGAATTATGAAGATTTGCTGGAATTTGCAGAAGATCAACAAATGGATTTGATAACCATTTATCCCTCCAAAAACTAATTAATTTGCCATCGCCAAGTTGCCAACATGAATTATCACTAACCACCTGTAGATTAATTTTTAAACCAGGCCAAAGAGAGGATTTAATGCAATTCCTCACTGGAACAGAATGCCTAAAAAACCTGGCTCTTAGAAAATATGCCCATTGTTTAGAAGAAGAAATCATTTCCCAACTCAGCTTTAATAATGAAGCTTCATTTAATGCTCTTAAAAGCCTTATTTCCAAGCCATCTTCCAGAGTAGGAGAGCAAACTTTCTTCCAAGCCACAGTTACTATCTTCCTCACATTAATATCACTAGCCCAAATAAAGTTCCTAATATACTTATCAAGAGTTTTCAACATAGATATTGACCAAACATATACATGGAAACTATATAAAAGCATGCTTTGGATGATTGATTTTACCAGCTGAACCCTACCCATAATGGATACAAGAGAACCTTTCCAAGAAGCAAGTTTAGCTAAAAATTTATCTGCAATAGGTTGTAAATGATTCTTCCTTGGCTTAACTTTAAAGAGAGGTACACAAAGGTAATTGAAAAGCAAATGGTCAGCTGAAAAACCAAGCAAACTGGAGATGGAAGCAATCATGTTAGGAGGAATGTTTCCAGCATAAAATTTACATTTACCTAAACTCAAATGTTGGCCAGAAGCTTGACTGTAGGGAGCAAACAAAGACATCAAAGCTTCTATGTTATTTTTTGCTCCTTTGCAAAAAAACCAATATATTATCAGCATATAAAACATGACTAGGAATGACAAAGCCTCTAGGACTGACATAGGCTTCAAAGCACCAAAATTCGATAGATGAGCGATTCCTCTACTAAGAACATTTTCGGCAATGCAAAATAATAAAGTAGACAAGGGATCACCTTGCCTAACTCCCCTTTTACATGAAAAGAAACCAGCTGACTTGCCATTGATATAGAAAGATAGCTTAGAAGAAAATAAAGTAAGCCTTACCCAATTTTTTAACTTAATGTCAAAGCCAAAAGCTTCAAGCACTTTTATAAGAAAATTCCAATCTATAGTGGCAAAGGCTTTCTTAATATCAAACTTCAAAGCTAGATTACCCCCAAAGGACCTATAATCCAATGAACTAACAGCTTTTGATGCTATACAGATACATTCAGAAATTTGTCTTCCCTTTATAAAACCTCTCTGCTATTCTGATATGATTTTATGAGCTAAATTAGTAAGACTATCAGCTAACACCTTAGTGATTATTTGGAACTGGTAGTTAGCCAATGCGATTGGCCTAAAATCCTATACTTTAACAAACACCACTAAACTTAAGAATCAAGACTATAAGATTAGAATTCATGATAGGAAGCATCCACTCTTGAGAGAAAAACCAAGTAAAAGACTTGTAAACATCTGAACCAATAATATCCCAAAATTGTTGATAAAAATTACCTCCAAAACCATCAAAACTTGGGGCTCCATCAGCATTCATAGAAAAGACAGCCTCTCTAATCTCTTCTGTAGAGGGACTAATAGTAAGCATGGAATTATCTGCATCTGAAACCAAGGAAGGAATAACATGTTGGATCAAATAAATCTCCACATAATCATTAGTGGAAGCATAAAGGGAAGAGTAATATCTCAATACATCATTCTCTATGTCCACAGGATCATCAATAATAATATCACCAGATTTGAGCAAAGACATAGACTTAGAAACATTTCGGATCTTTGTAATTCTGTGAAAGAAACTAGTATTTCTGCTCTCATGAGAATGCTAATTCAGTCTAGACTTTTCCTACCAGAATTTCTCCTGACTATTAAAAACTTGCTAAAGCTCAATTTGAGCTAGTTTTTCTTGATGTTGCAGATCATCAGAAAGGCCAATTGAATTGATTTATTGTTGTATTCTATCCACATTATCAAGAGCATTATCCACTCTAAGGTCAACATCACCAAAAACCAACTTATTTCAAGATTTCAATTCAAATTTATTAGCTTTAAGCTTTTGAGAAAGCACAAACATAGGGCATCCTGAAATTGGCCTTTTGCAAGCCTCAGAAATTAACCTTTTACAGTCTGGGTGAGAAGACCACACTTTAAGGTATTTGAAAGAAGATTGAAAGGAAATTTTTTTTTCTTTAGAATCAACAACATGGGATGGCGATCAGATTTGCTTCTCAGCAGAGAACAACAAGTGGAAGTATACCAGAAATCAAACCACTCCTTATTACACCAATTTCTGTCCAACCTCTTCTCATTATAATGCCTAGACTGCCTACCATTACTCCAAGTGAATTCAGCAACTCTGGTTAAAATGAGTCAAATGGCAAGTATCAGACCAAGCTTTAAAATCATCATAAGATATTTTTAGAGGCAGACTTGAAGTTCTCGTCTCATGAGCTCCTAGGATAGCATTAAAATCTCCAATATAGCACCAAGGGCCAGGATATTATTTTGAAGGTTAGCAAGCTCGAAACAAAGTCTTCTTCTAATCAAGTAGGAAATAGAAGCATTAACGGCTGATATAAATAAGGACTGGGTGGTTAACAAAAAATGAATATTGTTATGCAGTGCAGGATATAATAGTAGGATAAAGGCTCACATTACAAATTCCCCAAAAATTAGGGAAAGAATGATCCCTATCATTAACAATAAAAGGCTTTAAACTAAACTGTCTCCAAAAACAAGAAGGAAATTGCTCCAAAGAGATCCAAGCTTCTTCCATAAACAAAAATTCTGGCCTATGCAAAGCACATTTTTTTTTTTTAAAACTAACCTTGTGGGGCAGGTTACCAATACCTCTAATATTCCAATAGAAGTTTTCATTAGGCAAAATTCTTAGGGCCAGCCCTTGAACGGGTTTGAATCAAATCAATCTTCTGTTGATTAGTCCTTTTCCTCAATCTCTTTTTCTGATTTTTAGAAAAAGCCACACTGAAACCTGATCCATTACGTGGATCATTCTGATCCTCAGAGGGATATTTAGAAGTTGCATTCTCTTGAATAGGAGTTTGAGATTGAAATTGATCATCATCAAAATCCTCTTCTGCCTCAGCACTCTATAATCTGCCAACTATTTTCATATCATTATTTACCCTGGGATTTGAGGGAGAATCAAGGGATGCAAGTCCGGTTCCACTAGATGCAGCATTTTGCTCATTACTACTTAGATCGGCAACACCTTTCCTTTTTCTAGCCGAGTCTTGATTTTTATCGTTATTCAAAGAAGAACATTGCTCTTGAAAAGAGTTAGATACATTATCAGTAGAATCTTGATTGTTTTCCTCATTCTGAGCTGACTCAAAAGAATCATTCACTATGATAATAGGAGTAGCAAATTTATTATCCACTTGAGGCACATCATTAACAGGATTACGGTGAAAGTGAAACAGGGAAACACAGGAAGGGAGGGTTGAATTGTGTTTCTTAACCGATTTTCAAAAACCTTTTTTTTAAGCAAACGTTTAAGGCAGGTAAGATGAAAGAACACACCAAAACGATTATAAGCGTTTAAGATACTTTGTTTTCAATCCCCAAGTTAGTAATAAATAAAAACTTAACAAGATAGGGATAGAAAGATTCACACAAAGATATATCCTGGTTCACTCTTTCAAATCAAAGAGCTACATCCAGTCGCTTCCCATGTAACATCCCAATTTTCATATCAATAAAGTATACAAATCTTATCTAAGGCATAGTGGTAAAGTTGTAAATATCAAGATATTTTGGAGAAGTAATCATGACTACTTTAGAAAAGTAATCATGACATGGATGACTCATGGTGGTGAGTCATGGTGGAGTAATCATGATAGTGATGAGTCATGGTGATGACTCATCCACTAAGTCATCACATTCACAAACCACGTTTCTCGTCCGGTGTTTGATTTTATCTCTATGTATCCACTTTTTTGATATAACACAGATATGGTTTTACTCTACATTACTGGTAGAGAATTATGGTTAAGGTTTGGGTTGACGACTCAAACGAAACCCGGTTCGCATATGAGATTACTGAAACCGGTAACGGATAAGCATAAGGTCGCTTTCACCTTATCCTTATCCATTAGTCATAATGACATGAGTGACTCACCTAGGTGAGTCACCATGATAATGATGACCATGGGTGAGTCACCATAGTAATAATTATGGTGTGACAATTATAATTTTGCCTCTAAGAGGAAATAACTTTTTTGCCCTTAAGCAAATTTTATACAATCCTTACCCTTCTTTTATATGAAACCCACGCCATTCATATATATATGTTCCATCTAATATTCCTTTCTTCTTCACTTTATTCATTAAGTTCAAGTGTTGAAGTTTCTAATACAACTTTTGATACAATTCCAATTTTGTTCCTAGGTGAAGTTACTTTTCTACCCTTAAGTGATAATTATCATATCCTTATCCTTTCTTTTATATGGGCCACGAAATTTCCTCCTTCATTCTCCTTCTCACATTTCATTCTTAACCTTTAAGTGTTCAAGTTAATTTTGATAGAATTCCAATTTTGTTCTTAAGTGAGAGGAGCAGAAATGTGGTGGAAAGGGAAGCAGAGGATGTTTGAGAACGGAGGAAGAGCCATAACTTGGGGATTGTTCAGAGTGTTTCCTTGAGAAATACTTTCCTCAGATAGTCAGGAGGGAAAAAGATAAGGAGTTCCAGAATCTGAAGCAAGGCAACATGACGATTGGGAAATACGCAACGAGGTTTGAGGCGCTGCTAAAGTTTTCAGAGTTCTACCCGCAGTATCCTGTTGAGGAGTGGATGTGCCGTAGATTAGAAGACGGTACCGTTGGGGATTACCAGATTCCCTGATATGCTAGATCGGTGTTCAGCAACTGAAAACATCGAAAGGAGAAGAGAACTAGTCGAGTCTTGTCGGGGTTTGGGTGTAGGTCTATCCTTACTTGTGATGTGTGCTCTATGTCATTGTTTTCAAAAGAAGACAATGTGGATTGAATATAAAATGCCAGCTGCAATGTTACAATCTCTGGATATCCCAGAATGGAAATGGGAAGGCATGGCAAAGGACTTCGTAATGGGATTGCCAAGGGTTCCAAAAGGATTTGATGCAAGAATTGTATCAAAAGTTGTACTAGAAACTTCAACACTTGAACTTAAAGAATAAAGTGAAGGAGAAAGGAATATGAGATGGAACATATATATATATGAATGGCGTGGGTTTCATATAAAAGAAAGGTAAGGATTGTATAAAATTTACTTAAGGGCAAAAAGGTTATTTCCTCTTAAGGGCAAAATTGTAATTTTCGCACCATAATTATTACTATGGTGAGTCACATGGGTGACTCACCCATGGTCATCATTATCATGGTGACTCACCTAGGTGAGTCACTCATGGTGGGGAGAAAGAATCTCACATTCATCGGGAAGGCAAGAGTAGAATAGTATACATTGAGATGTGTAGGGGAGCCCTAAACCCTACTAGAGGTTGAGCCCTGACAAAGTACCTAAACCCTAGGTGTAGGTATCTTTGGGCAATCACCACTAAGAATACACACTAGGCTAGATCCTTATCCTTATCCTTTTTCTTCTATATATATCTTACCTCACGGCTCCTCTTTTTCTTTTCACTCTCACATTTTCTTTCTTCTCCATCTCCTTCACTTCAAGAACACCTTCAAACTTCTAACTCCATTTTCTCTCCATTCTTCAAGGATTTTCCAGAAGCTTTGAGAAGCAAAGTTGTTCATCTTGATCTTCTCTATCATCTAAGAGGTAGAAATATTTTCTTTGAGCTCTTAATCTTTACTTCTATTCATTGAAACTCTATGTGTTCATAGTTGTTCTTCAACTTCTAAAATTCATGAAAAATTGTAGAAAAATCATTTTAATGTCAAACCAATTTTCTTGATCTAGATTCAATGTCTTCTATCATTAATCTAAGAGTTTGTAATCATAAAAGCTCTCTAACCCATTTGGGGTGAGATGGCCGAAACCCTAGGTTAGTGAATCCATGAAGTATTGTTCACTGTTTTGCTTAAAGAAGTGTTGAATTGAGTTCTATTACACTTAGATGTCCTTGAATTCAATTGATCATGATCAAAAACCTTTCTTACCCTAATTTTCTATGTCATGGCCGAAACCCTATGCTTGGTGTATCTTGAGTTTTGTTTCACATTCTTGAATAAAAAGACTTACAGGAGTGTTATCTATGCTTAAGGATCATAAATCCAAGAGTTTGTGAAATTTTAACATTTCTAGCAATTTTGTCTATATGGGGCCAAAACCTAGCTCATGAGACCTAGGTGTGTTTTGTTTGATTTTACTAATTGTGATTATGATTTGTGATGAAGGATTAGACCGTGTTTCATCGTTCAAAAGCGTATACGGATACCGGTGGTGGAACGGGGCTGCGGCCGTGAACAAGTGTTCGTGGGTTCGGGAGAGTTATTACATTGCTATAAGGTGGGGAGAAAGAATCTCACATTCATCGGGAAGGCAAGAGTAGAATAATATATATTGAGATGTGTAGGGGAGCCCTAAACCCTACTAGAGGTTGAGCGTAGACACTTGAACGTCATGGACTGCAGCTTCCACCTTCTGTGGTTTGCAACCCAAGACAACGTGTCCCCGCACTTAGAATAGACCGCTTTTTTAAAGAAATAGCTTCTCACTTTGAGTACCTCTCCAAACTCCATCTAAACTTGTTGATTTTCACCAATGTCACAAATAACATTCCGTAATAGTCAGAACCCGAATGTTCTGATTTCTACTTACCCACTACATTTATTAGCATCGTTTCCTTTCCGAAACATGAGTGATATGATTGGGAGACGATTGTGTATGTGTTTCTGTGACGTTCATATATGTGGCGTTGATATATGTTATTCTACGGTTTCTTTCCCATATATGATGTTTGTGTTGGATCCTTATCTCCCTATATTTTTCTATGTATGTTTTCTCTTATGGCTCGTGGAGAAGACACTGCACCTGAGGATTCTATTTCTGAAGAGGATGGCATCCCTTATGAACATGATGCAGACGAAAGGTCGTTATTTTACAGAAGCGCACTCTGATATATGTAATTAAGGATGATGGTACGTATACATATGTAATATGTTATTAGCAATGGATTGCCTGTATTATTTTTATGGATCTTAAGTTTTAAATTTTCACATGTTTTAGTATTAGACAATTAGGTTATAATGGGATTATCCTACGTAAGTGGGGTTGTCTCATCCCTCAAAAGGTTTTTCCACTAAAACTCTTAGCACTTTTCACAAGCTATTTCCAAGTCTCTCCAAGACTACAACTCCAAGTATTCTACACCTCTCCAGGCTACAAGTATTCTTTTACAGACAAGCCTCTTCAGGCTCAACAAATCCTAAGATTTGAGAGGGGTTTTCTGAGCTTTTTACAAACTCACTATAGTGAGAGTTTCACACGATATAGCTCTTTAACAATCTGTTTGCAACTTTACAATGAAAGAATGAGAAGGTTTACAGATCAATTTCTAGAGAGTTAAAGCTTTGAGGCTTTTGTTTGCACAATGAATTCTCTTGAATATTTTCTTGCTCATGTGTTCTCTATTTTGCTTCTTCAAATGAAGGTCTTCTTATAGCTTTGTCTTGACCTTCTGATTTCAAAACAGTGGGAAAAATTTTCCGTTTAGACACATTCAAATATCCGTTAGGCACAAAATCATTTGCCAGTTGTTCTCCGTTGTGTATTTGTCCTTTCAGAATGAGGAGGTAGTAGCAGCTTGAATGGTAGCAGACTGATTTTGCTTTTATGGCCGACAAGCGTTTTGCTCTATGTGATTCTTTGCTCTACGTGGTTTGCTTTGTACGACGTTCGTACCTTCTTTTGTCTTATGTGAAAAATATATTTCCTTATAACCAATTAATACTTTTGAATAAGAGAGAGCCATGTCATCTGCAAAATGGAATTAGTGGATGCACAGGCATATATAAAAAGTTGGACGCACAATTTATATAGACAGTTGGACGCACAAGTAGTGTAGACAATTGGACGCACAATATGTATAAACAGTTGGATGCAAAAACAATGTAAACAATTGGGCGCACAATATAGACAATTGGACGCACAATACTATATGATTATGTTTTGTACGTAAACCTTTACCACTATAGTCCAACAGATTATTTGGACTAACCATGTAGTTTCTTTGGACGAAGATATTGCAGTAAGTTTTTTTTCCTTTAAGAGCTAGGTGAAACTTTGGTTTTGGAGAACTATCTGAAGTCAGAAACATACAAAGGTCTTTTGACCTTATGGATTAGCATAAACTTGACTTCGAGTAAATTCAACAATCATATAATAATTTTGTTAATCATTAAAACTTTTAGGGGTCATTAGCCATTACTGTTTTGGTTCTAACAATCTCCCCCTTTTTTATGATGACAAACATTATTATGAAGCATGTTTTTTAAACAGTATTTCTTATGTATAAAAGCTCCCCCTGAGATTATGCATTTGCATACTGAAGACATAATTCAGAACATAAGTTTTATGAAAGCATAAAAACAAGACATATAACCAAACTTTCAAATTCTACTTTCATTTCATATTTATTCAAACAAACTTTACACATTTCATTTCATATATTCTCCCTCTGTTTGTCATCAGACAAAAGGAAAGAAGGGAGGATGCACATCATTGTCAGCAAAAAAAGAAATGAGAAGATTCTAAGGAGATGGAGGAGGATAGTCAGGAAAGATGCGATGAAGGTAGGAGAACATCTGATCCATCTTTCGATCCAACTCTTGAGTGACCCTTGCTGAGATCCGATCTACCAAGAAGTCAGCAACTTCAGGAGACAGACCAGGAGGTAGAGAGGGAGTCGAAGTTTGAGCAGGGCGGGCTTCTTCAGCTGCAGAAGAGTTGACATCTTCATCATCTAGATGTAGTTCCATAGTGTTTCCCGACAGGGTGGAATTAGCATCAAGACGTTCAGTGTGCTGAACCGAGCTTGCTTCTTCTTGGGAATAAGGAACAGCAACAACTTCACAGCTTGCATCTTTGAGTGGACCAGAAGACTCGGCACAATAGGCATTTGCTTGGGTCTCAGGTGCAGGCAAAGACATAAGAGAAGTATCCATTGGAACCTCCGAAGATGTGGCTTCTTCATGAGAGTACCATGGAAGCAGAAGAATAGGAGGAGGAGAAGATGATTCTGGGACCTATGATGGCGGTACAAAGGGTGAAGCATCTTGAGATCCTTAGTGTTCATCTGAGGATAGAATGATGGGTGAGAGAGGTGGAGATGGGGGTGGGGAAACAGGTTGTTATGTGGAGGGGGTGGAGGTTGAGGAGTCTGGGATGAGGATTTTGGGTCTAAGTGGCCGTTGGGCTACAGTTTTGATTCCCATTGGTTTAGGTGGAAGAGGGATGGACGCAGACAGTTTAGGATTGGGGTGAGGGGTAGAAGATGGTTCTTCAGAAGGAATGGAGGGTACAGAAGAAACAGAAGGGTTGGGTAAGGTTGAGGTTGATGGAGATACCTTATTTTTCTTAGCAAGAAGGAGGGCAATCGGACATCGTCCTCATCATCTTCTTCGTCGTCTTCGTCCACCAAAAGCTTCCTTTTTCTGTATCTAGGTTTAGAGGAACCAGCTTCTAGACCAGCTTGAGATGATACACGAGCCTGCTGCTTTGAGCCTAAGTCAGCTTTAAGAAAAGGACCATGTATCTCTTCAACAAAAGGAACAACCACACCACTGAGCTTGATGAACTTTTCTCCATGGATGGTGTAAGCAAAACCTTCCATCATTGAAGCAAACTCCAGGCTCGGCTTTTCTTCAAACTCTTCAAAAACGTTGAGTCTTAGCCTGAGTGGACGAATCAGAGAAGACAAGAGGAGGATTGGTAACGTTTTGAGTCTAATGCTTCCTTCTCTGACGACTTTGAGGATCGTCCATGTGTTGAGCTTGAGCAGTAGTGGCTGAGCTTGATCAAAAGCCACCATTGATTTGAGTTGCATTTTGGAGAGGTTCGCCATTCCAAACACAGGGCAGCTTACGGTTTGATAGGAGGTTCTGATGCTAGGATGAACTTTGTTGAGCATGCGATAAATCCTTTGATTTTCAAAGATGTGAGAGAGAAGGATTGCATATGTAATGGTTTTAACAGAAATGACATCAATGCAATTTTCTTTGAAATGGTCAAAGAGAAGAGAGGGAAGATTGACCTTTATACCATATAGCAGATAGGTGAGCAGAAAAGAATGCATCTCAAAGATGGAGTCTTTGGACCCAGCTTTGTGGAGAACGGCCTTGTTCAAGATTTGATTAAGAACTCTGGCTTTGTCCTTCATGATAGCAGCATGAAAGAGTGTATTTGGATGAGCATTGTAATTTCTCAGGAAGTTAAAGATGTTGTCTTTTTCTCCAAACTTGTTGTGCCAAGTTTTGAAATAGGTGGCACCGAGAGATAGACACCCAATAGCAGAAGCTATAGAAACTTTGGAGACTTCAACCTTCTGTGTCCCCAGAACAAACCCAGAAATGAGACCTTATTTTTCCAGTTGAGTGGTCTTCCAAAACTCAGTGAGAAGTCTTGGATAGACTTCTGAATAGTTGATGAAGAAATGATCCCATCCAGCACCAATGATGTAGATCCTGACGTTTGCTCCCATCTGGCTAGCATATTCAAGTCGATCTGGTGCTCAATGTTGATCTAGCAGTTGTTTGGAATCCCGCGAGTTGGATGTCCAAGAGGTGAAATGGTCTCCTGAGGAATGCTGCTTCCTTCTCCAACTGAACGCAGATTTCTTCCCATTTTTCAGACGAGAGTGAAGATGAATAGTTGAGAGTAAGAGAGAGAGAGAGAGAGAGAGCAGATTTCAAAGAGAGGACATTTGGTGAGGTTTGAGCTCACAGGTTGAGGTTAATATAGAGAAGAGAAAAGTAACCGAGACGTCAGAGAAAGTAACCGTGGTTAAAGAACCATGATGACTAGAGGTTACCGAGGGAGGCTACTTAAGAGTGAAGTATTAGACGCACGCCATTTGACGTGACCCGAGAGTGCTGACTCAGCATAGAAGTTATGTGGAGGACAGATAAAGAGTTTTTAACAGAAAAACATTTATGACAAATAATAAATATCACAAAATAATGAAGTAAGTTGATAGAAAGCAGTAAATGGATGCAACCATTTTATGCGCATGCTTTTCTGACACAAGCGTTTATTGGACGCAAGGTCATTCAACATAGAGCATGTTGAGCTGTTTTCTTATTAAAGAAAATCTATCCTCTGCAAGAGGTTTTGTGAAGATATCTGCCCACTGGTGGTCAGTATCCACAAATTTTACATCAAACACACCTTTTTGAATGTAATCTCGAATGCAATATAGGATTTTTCGGTAAATTTATTGCAGCAGTATTATCACAATAAATTGGAATCTTACTTTTATGAATATTGTAATCTTCCAGTTGATGCTTAATCCATAAAAGTTGTGAGCAATAACTAGCCGCAGAGATATATTCAGCTTCAGCAGTTGATAAGGCTATGGTGCTTTGTCTTTTACTGGACCATGAGATGAGATTAGTTCCAATATAATGACATCTACCACTTGTACTTTTTCGTTCAATTCTATCTCCAGCATAGTCAGCATCACAATATCCCATTAATCTGTACTCATTGGTTTTCTCATAAAATAAACCCAGATTAGAAGTACCTTTTAGATATCTAAAAATTCTTTTGACAGCAGTTAAATGATTTTCACATAGATCATCTTGAAAACGTGCACAAATACATACACTAAACATTATATCTGGTCTCGACGCAGTGAGATATAAAAGAGATCTGATCATACCTCTATAAACCTTTTGATCTACCTTTTTATCTTTGTTGTCTTTGGTCAGAATGGACGTTGGGTGCATAGGTGTACTCATTGGCTTGCTATCATCCATTTGAAATTTCTTCAAGAGATCTTTAGTGTCTTGGTCTGGTGAATGTATACACCCTTTGAGGTTTGTCTTACTTGCAGAACCAGAAAGAATTTGAGCTCTCCCATCATGCTCATTTCGAATTCTTTCGTCATAAGATCAGAAAATTCCTTACAAAGAGAATCATTAGTAGATCCAAAAATAATGTCATCAACATAGATTTGAATTATTATAAAATTATATTTATTAGTTTTCTTAAATAAAGTCGTATCTACCTTTCCCATACAAAAGTCATTTTCCATGAGGAAGGAGCTGGTTTCTCATACCAAGCTCTAGGAGCTTGTTTGAGTCCATATAAAGCTTTCTGAAGCTTATATACATACTCTGGATGGGAATGATCTTCAAACCCAGGGGGTTGCTTTACGTAGACTTCTTCGTTAATTAGTCTATTCAGAAAAGCACTTTTAACATCCATTTGATATAAGGTTATGTTATGATAAGCAGCAAACGATAGTAAGATGCATATAGCTTCTATTCTAGCAACAGGAGCGAAGGTTTCAGTGTAATCAATACCTTCTTCTTGAGAATAACCTTGTAATACTAACCTTGCTTTGTTTCTCACAACCTCTCCATTTTCATCCATCTTATTTCTAAATACCCACTTTGTTCCAATAATGGATTTATCTTTAGGTTCTTGAACTAATTTCCAAACTTTGTTTCTCTCGAACTGATTGAGTTCTTCTTGCATAGCCAAGATTCATCCATCATCCGAG
Organism: Ammopiptanthus mongolicus; assembly: GCA_039655645.1. NCBI lineage: Eukaryota > Viridiplantae > Streptophyta > Magnoliopsida > Fabales > Fabaceae > Ammopiptanthus > Ammopiptanthus mongolicus. The sequence continues at coordinate 35,706,776 of CM077349.1, read as the reverse complement.
AGAGCTTCATCCATAGTTTTTGGTTCTAACTCAGAGATGAAAGCTGAATCAGCTTGATTTCTGAAGGTTGACCTTGTTCGTACTTTGTCACTGGGTTGACCAAGAATTTGATCTTCAGGATGGTAAACTTTGAATTGCCAAGTTTTCTGGCTATCACTAGACAAGTGAGGATTGTGATCATCAGCTTTGACAACATCGAAGATTTCCTTTCCATTGTTGGTTGGACGATGATCATTCAGATCTAGATCTGCAAGAGATTCATCCAGCTCTGATAATGTCTTATCAGGCTTGTCATCAAATTTAACATGAATAGATTCTTCGACAATTAATGATCTGCAATTATAAATTCTGAAAGCTTTAGATGTTTCAGAGTATCCTAAGAAAATACCATTATCAACTTTGGCATCAAATTTTCCTAGATTATCTTTAGTGTTTAATATAAAACAGAAACATCCAAAAGTATGAAAATATGATATGTTGAATTTTCGTCCTTTCCACAGTTCATATGGAGTCTTTTTCAGTATTGGTCTTATGTATACTCTATTTTGAATATAGCATGCTGTGTTAACAGCCTCAGCCCAAAAGTTCTTAGAGACAGAGTTATCATTAAGTAATGTTCTTGCTATCTCTTGAAGAGACCTATTCTTTCTCTCAACGACCCCATTTTGTTGAGGTGTTATAGGGGCAGAGAAATTATGAAGAATACCATTTTCTTCACAGAATAGTTGGAAGTTTACATTCTCAAACTCTCCTCCATGATCACTTCCGATTGAATTGATACATATACCTTTCTCATTCTGAATCCTTTTACAGAATATTAAGAATACCTCAAAAGACTCATCTTTGTGAGCTAGGAACATTACCCATGTCCATCTAGAATAATCGTCAATAATGACAAGTCCATATTTCTTTCCACTTAGAGAGGCAGTCCTTGTTGGACCAAACAAATCTAAATGTAGTAATTCTAAAGGTCTGGATGTTGAAACAATATTCTTTGAATTAAAAGAATTTTTAACTTGTTTCCCCTTTTGACATGCATAACAAAGAGCATCCGATTTATAGGCCAGCTTTGGTAATCCTCTTACGAGGTTATGCTTTTGTAGCTTTGAGATTAATCTCAGGCTTGCATGACCAAGTTTCTTGTGCCAAATCCATTGCTCATCATTCACAGACATGAGACATGATATATTTTGATTAGAGAGATCCTCCAAGTCAATTTTATATACATTGTTTTGCCTCTTACCAGTAAATAGAGTGGACTCATCTGCATATTTGACTATACATTTATCTTTGTTGAAAGACACTACAAACTCGCTATCACACAATTGGCTTATGCTAAGCAGATTGTGTTTTAGCCCTTCAACTAACAACACATTATTTATTGAGGGAGAGTTATTCTTACCAATCTTACCAATACCTACAATCTTGCCCTTTTGATTGCCACCGAAAACAACAGATCCCTCAGACTTTGGCTTTAGGTCTAGGAACATAGACCTTTCTCCCGTCATGTATCGTGAGCATCCACTGTCCAGGTACCATAATTGGTGTTTTCTTTCTGTTGTCAAGCAAGTCTACAACAGAGATTATTTTACTTTTAGGTACCCAGATAGACTTGGATCCTTTTTGGTTAGTTGCAGGTGACTTATAAGTTCTAGCTTTTCTTTTGTGTAAGCATCTGGACGCAGAGTGTCCATTTTTACCACAAATAAAACAATGCATTACTCTTTTTGTCTCAAAAATTTTTGGATTTCCTTTTTCATATCCAATGCTAGATTTATCATAGGGATATCTATATCTAAGAATTAGATTGAGATTCTTAGATCCATCAGTGAATTTAGATAGACTATCGGTTAAGTAAGTAACTTGATGCTCAAGTTTCTCAACTTCACAAGATGTACTGGACTTATAGCTTGAGATTTCAGTTAGGCTGCTTATCTCATCTCTCAGTTCTCCATTCTCAATTTTGACTTTGTCAAAGTCTTTATTGAATTTGGCAAATTTTCTTTTAAGAGCCTTATATTCAAAATAAATAGTGCATGATTCATTTAATAGCTCTTCATACGCATCTTTGGAATAGTCAGAATATTTACCTCATCTTCTTCTATTTCTGTCTCAGGAGAAATACTTGCCATGAGACACATATCTGCTATTGGGGATGTAGGTGGAGATCTCTCAAGAATATCCATTAGATTCATCATTCCCCAAGCAGTTGTCTCTTCAGCTAGGATATCTCTTCTTGCTCCATGTATACTCCAAAACAGGAAGGCTCTTGCCTCACAGTCAAGATCAACTCTTCTTCTTTCCTCAAAGGTGCAGAGATCTAGAGGTTTCATCATATATTCTCAATTGATGATGATGATGATGGGACAGAAGGTTTCGTCAGTGAGAGTTTTCCAGTGTTCTTCTGATCCTTGGGTTACAACAAAGGATCTGAAGTTTTCTTTCCAAGCTTCATATTCTGATTCTAATGATTGATAAATAGACGGTCCTTCAGAAAAAGCAGGTCTCCTTCTCATAAAAAGGGCATCTAGCATGTCAAGCACTCTATTCGCGATATCGCAATACATCACCATGTTGACAGTTCTTGCGTCCAAGGCACATGTAAGAGTGTAGACAGCTCTAACATTGATTCTCACTCTTTTTTCTTCTTCTTCAGAACATTCAGCTCTTGGTTTGACTATGCGTTCACCATTGATAACAATGGTAGGACAAAAGTTATCATCGGTGTAAGCTCTCCATAGGTCATCAACATTTTGTTCCAAGCTGAATCACATGAATAGTTCTCTCCACATGGCATAGTCACCAGTTATATAGAACATAGGTGGTTTGTTTATAGAGAGGTTACTGAATTCTCTTAATGACTCAGGCTCAGGATATGAGATGATTGAAGAGGTAGATTGTTCCTCTTCTGCAGAAGAATCTTTATGGAGATGATTTTGAGACCAAAGACATAGGTTGGCCTCTTCTTCGTTTTCCTCTTCTTCAGAGGAGTCAAGATCTTCCCATGTTGCCATGAGATTCTTGCTTTTCCTTTTGAAGAACTTTTTCTTATCTTTCAGCTGAGGGCACTCAGCCTTGAAGTGGCCTGGTTTCTTGCACTCATAGCAAACCATTGGATTTTTATCCTTGGTTTCACCATGGTCTTTGACATTTTTCTTTGTAAATGGTTTTCTTCTCGTATTTTTATTTTTCAGATTACGTTCAAGTTTCTTTGATATGAGAGACAGCTCATCATCATATTCTTCTTCTTCACACTAGTGCAATAAACATGTTTAAAATCGGTTAAAAATATCATTCTAAATCGGTTATGGAACCGATGTAGAAACAGATGATGCAGAATGTAAGACCTTTTAACATCGGTTTTTAACCAATGTTGAAAGTTAACAGATGATGCAGAATGTAAGACCTTTTAACATCGGTTTTTAACCGATGTTGAAAGTTAACTTTCAACATCGGTTATAAACCAAACCGATTTTGAAAGTGCTCATTCAACAGATTAATAATTATTGAAAAAGATCTTTTCACATCGGTTATAATATAGAACCGATGTTGAAAGTTATAATTCAACATCGGTTTGGTCTTGTAACCGATGTTGAAAGTATCTTTTCACATCGGTTGTAACTCAGAATCGATTGAAATTGATAGTCAACATCGGTTCTCTATTGTAACCGATGTTGATAGTCCAATTTTTTTTTTTAAATACTCTGTTTTAAACCAGTGGCAATCCTTAACCCTGTTTCATATATGTACAACCAGAACAATCCCAGCCAAAATAGAATCCCAACAATAATAGAATCCAAATCACTATATACTAAGTAACCCAAACTATACTTTATTGATTATGCAAAAGTCAGCTTTTGATTCAACAAACTCAACTAATTATATAATGTAATAAATTCAAACTAATTAATTAAATACATAACAAAGAAACAACAAAGAAAAATAACAAATTAAACTAATTAAAGAAATAAAATGTCATCCATAAATTAATCTTCAGAAGTCATCTCAAGAAAGAAGTTTGCCCAACGCTCCTTGATGTCCTTAATGTCCTCTTCAGAGAATGCTTCCGGATTGTCGAAAATCTGCACATTAATTATAACTAATCAACTATAACTATACATAATTAATCTATAACTATTTAAAAATGTTATTAGTTAATTACCTCCTTCCATCGATCTGTAATACTCGCGGAGACAATGTTGAACATCCACTTCATGACATAATATCCGCACTCCCAGCCGCCACGTTGCCTATGACACTACAAATGAATACACAATTTGAATATATAATGAGTAAAAACATAATAGTAACTATTTTACACTGCAATTGAATCTCGGGTACTAATTAATAAACTACTTACATTAGGGTAAATCCATCTAATAGGCCTAGGCCTACCACCATCCAAAACACGACTTGCGTTCATAGCTCTATCATAATTAAGAAAATATGAATTTAAAGTATGTTATATATTTCAGAGTAATTAATAAAGCAAATGTAGTACAAATTAAATTAATTAAAAGCTTACGTTTCAACAATAAGCTTGATTTCTTTCGTCGGCTTCCTTCCCAACGAACAAAAGAAGACCACAACACTCATACCACGATAGATGATCAATAATTGCCAATGTTTACTGCATTTGGAAACCGTTAGAGACAAGTCATGGATAATTATAAATCACTAGTAAAACTTGTACTTACAGATGGAGGTAAGGTGCTAGGTAGAACTGTTTTTTGCCTTCATCAAGCACACGTCGCATGTACGCAGTAATCTCATCTGACCTAAGTGTCTCACCCTGAATTAGTTGAGGGTCAAGGAATCCATAAAGATGGAGGTTACCCCTATCAATACACAGGCGATGCAGATACCTAAGATATTGAAATAAATATTAGTTATAATAGTTAAAAACTTAATTAGTTAACTTACAAATTAATTAGTTGAAATAACATAACTTACGTGCACCATAATGAGACAACTGTCATGCAAAGCATTTCACTATCAATGCATATCTCTATAATGTCCCTCTGGGGGATATAGAAAGTGTCGGGCTTGCCATCGTGTTCCAAATTTATAAAAGCGGACTCCTTCCCAAGTTTCACGGCAGCTAATGCGAGACGTTCCAGAGCATCAAGTTCAACATCCTTGTCAATACCCTAAACAGCAAATATAGAACATTAGTAAACACGGTTAGGTTATTTCAATTGTAAATAAAAAAAACTTAACTTATTGAATGATTATATGAATACCTTCGATGAACCAGACGCCACAAGTTTTCTTGGATCCGACCTAGGCCTTTTGGGTCGATGATCTTTTCCATCATCCTAAACAATAGAGGTAAAGGATTAGTAAACACAATTAAGTTATTTCAATTGTAAATATAGAAAAATATATGTAAGTGAACAATTACATGAATACCTTGGCTGAAACAAAAAATCTCACAAGTCTTCTCGGCCAAGGGATGAAATTACCGGGGGCCTGGCCAACTGTAATAACCTCCTCAGTGGGCACAGGGACTAGAGCATCAACATCTAGAACATCTTCAACCACCACCCTCACATGATCATCCTCTAATGTCTGGTGGTGTAAGGTATTTCCCAAGTTGTGTACCCTCCCAAATGCCACTACCCGGCGATCATGATGATCATCAACATACAACTCACATTGATCGTCCTCCTTATCAGGCTGATGTGAATGATCACATAAACCCATAGTGCTCACAGGTATGGACGGTTGGGCACTTGTGTTTTGCTGGGAAAAACCCATAGATGCCAACTTTGAGAGAAGATCTCGTTTTATTTCTTCTCGAAGCTGCGCCTTGATGGACTCAATATCATCCCTCTTCCGATGATGTGAAGATGGTCCATGGTATTGGGTAATGCCAACACCCCATCCAAAACCAAGGACACGGCCTGGGTGGTCCTCTTTCCCAATCGCAACAGCCAAGACATCTTTGCGTCCAGTAGACACAAAGGTTCCTTATGTGCTTTGTTCGTCCAAGGAATCCTACAACATACAATTGTCACATTAATTTGTGTAAGATGATGGATAGGCATGTTACAATTACAATTAGAATTGAATATATACTTACAATCTTTTCGGCAACAAGACGTGCCTCCTCGGATGTATATTGTCCCGAAGGTCCTTGTCGGGCTCTCTTCCATGTATGGTGGCGTGGGGGTGGAGGTGGATCAACAACTTCTGGAGGTGGATCAGCCGTAGGATCAGCTTGGGATGCTTGTTCCAAAAGTTGTTTCTTATTCTCTTCAATCATCTTCCTCCTCAGCTTTTTATATCCCCCACGAGACAAACGATGGGGGTAGAGATTCTTACTCTGGATCTCCTGCGCCTTTTTCCTTTTCTCCTAATATAAATAACATCAACTGAATTCAGTATATTAATAAAATCAATTTGGTTGGTAAAGTTAAACAATATAACTCAAGTTAACCTGAAAGGCGGGATCCAATCGGATCTGAACAAATCTATCCCATGTCTCTTGATCAAGGAACGGGTACATCTCAAGTGGAGATTTGTCTGCACGCCCATGTATGTATTTCCCGCTTAGTTGTGTTTTAAATGCTCTCCAACGCTCACCCGCATACGAAATCCATTTTTTCTTCATACGCTCGGTATCCGGCACTTCAAAGGTGAGCTATATTTACAAAACAAAATGGAGAAATTAGTGTATATGAAAATAATATGGTGAAATAAAATATATACAACCAAAGAGGGTAAAAGTAAAATACCATGATACTATCCCATATCTGATCCTTCATGTTCGTCGGTACATGGTCCCAATCCTCAATAAGTATACTAGCCTTGCTTTTGGCAAGGACGGCCACAAAACTCTTAAACTGATCTTCCATTGGCCCTATAGGTAAGCAATCTCCATCAAACTCAACCCGCATCCTTTGATTACCACTACGGTTGATGGCCAATTTTTTTAATCGTGTGGCGCGTCTACCTTTTTTACCTGTCAATAGGGTATCCGACCCGCTGCGTGTAGGAGGGATGCCCGAGGGATCTGCCATGTATGCCTGTTTATACAAAAAATAAAAAACTATGTCAGTAAAGATGGATAAATAACAAATATCACTTTAAACATAACTTACACTATAACTTAACATATAAATATCAAATTAAATAACAAAAAAAACTTAACTTATATTTATCAAGATAAACATAACTTAACTAATAAAGATAACTTTAAACATAACTTACACCATGGTCAAGTAGTAATGTTCTCCCATATCCCTTCATGATGATCATCACGAATGGCATGTACATCGTCCGCTTCATTTTCCTCATTGAAAGTAGGCATCCGTGTTGAGAAAGAAGGAGTATCGGAAATATCGAGAGTTGAATCTTGATTTTCCTCACTACCATTATGCATGTTTTTTCCTTGGAGAACCACCAACCACCTTTTGTTAGAAGGATCATAGATATAAAACACTTGTCTTGCTTGGAAAGCCATGATAAAAGGCTCTTCTGTATGACCTACCTTGCCAAGGTCTACCAATGTAAATCCTAACTCATCGGTTTGTACACCACTGTTACTGTCAACCCACTTACATTTAAAAACAGGTACTCTAAATTTAGTGTAATCGACCTCCCAAATCTCTTCAATGACTCCAAAGTAAGATATGGATGCCATAACGGGGTTTGTATCTTTTGAACTAGAGAAGTGCATAGACTCGGCTACAACCATAACCCCACTGTTTTGTACGGTACTCTTGTCATCCTGGGACTTTGTATAGAAGGAAAACTTATTGATATCGTATCCACTCCAACATATGACATCAAAGTTAGGCCCGTGTGCTAACCATTTTAATGTATCAGAAGCAGTATTATCCTCCGCAATTTGATCTTTAAACCAGTTTAAGAAAGTCTTATTATGCTTGTTCAACAACCATTTTTCGTTCATTCGAGGGTAATTTTGCTTGACAATGGTTTTGTGATCACATAAGTAAGGATTAACCTCATCGGTGTTATTCAATATATACAAATGTGCTTGAAGCACTTCCTCTCGACCCATGCTCTTAATAGTAATATCTCGTGTACCCTTATCATCATATCTTCCCTCATGACGAGACTTAGGAAGCCCTACAGGTTCCGCTTCTGACATGTAGTCTGTACAAAACTCAATAGCTTCTTCTGCAACATACCTTTCAACAATAGATGCTTCAGGACGGTGTGGATTCTTCACATACCCTTTTAGTATCTTCATGTATCGCTCAACTGGGTACATCCACCTTAAATGAACGGGGCCACACAATCTAATCTCCCTCACTAGATGAACAATTAAATGAACCATGATGTCAAAAAATGAAGAAGGAAAATACATCTCCAATTGACACAAGATAATAGCAGCCTCAGTTTCCAACTCATCCAGTTTTTGAACATCAATGACTTTGCTACATATAGCATTGAAGAATAAGCACAACCTTGTTATGGCATGTCTCACTTTTTTAGGCAAGATGTCACGAATAGCCACTAGTAGTAGTTGTTGCCTCAAGACATGGCAATCATGAGACTTTAAACCAACTAATTTGAGATCTTTCATTGAGACAAGCCTCTTAACATTTGAAGAGTAACCCTGTGGCACTTTGACGCCCCGCAGACACTCACAAAAACTTTTTTTCTCTTTTTTCGATAAAGTATGACATGCTGGGGGCAAATAAGTCTGCTTAACCCCTACTGATTGTGGAGCTAATTGCTCTCGTATGCCCATCGCAACTTGATCTAAACGAGCATTGACACCATCCTTTGTCTTGCCTTGAATGCTAAGAAGCGTCCCGACTACACTATCACACACATTTTTCTCCACATGCATCACATCAATACAATGTCTTACATCAAGTTTGCACCAGTATGGAAGATCAAAGAAGATCGACCTCTTCTTCCATATGTTTTTCTCAGTAGCCTTCTTATGGGTCTTTCCAAAGATAATATCCATGTCCTTAACCCGTTGATAAACTTGATCTCCGGTTAAGGCCATCGGAGCAATTTCATTCTCCTGGCATCCATTAAAAGCTTTTCTCAATCTACGATACGGGTGATCAGGTGTGAGAAATCTTCGATGCCCAAGGTAAACTGTCTTCCTTCCATGTTGTAGTTGATGGTAGCATGTGCCTTCTTCACATATAGGGCATGCTTTATGCCCCTTAACACTATATCCGAACAAGTTCCCGTATGCTGGAAAGTCATTGATGGTGCAAAATAACATGGCACACATCTTGAAAGTCTCATTGCAATACCCGTCAAACAGATCAACGCCTTCCACCCACAGCTTTCTCAAGTCTTCAATCAAGGGACTTAGATAAACATCTAAGTCATTTCCTGATTGTTTTGGGCCCGAAATCATCATAGATAACATAATGTATTTGCGCTTCATGCACAACCAAGGAGGTAGGTTATAAATTACCAGGAGAACATGCCATGAACTATGAATACTACTTAAGGTGCCATACGGATTCATGCCATCGGTAGCAAGTCCAAGCCTAAGGTTTCTTTTCTCATTGGCGAAATCCAGAAATAAACTATCAATTATCTTCCATTGCAAAAAATCAGCCGGATGGCGAAGCTGGCCATCACATTTTCTCTCATCTGCATGCCACCTAATGTTTTTTGCGTCATTTACATTAGCGAACAATCGCTTGAACCTTGGAATTATTGGAAGATACCATAACACCTTCGCAGGAGGACCCTTTGTGATCACATCACAATTTGAATCACCATCGTTCACTTTGTAGCGTGATACCCCACACCTTGGACACTCGTTCATCTTTTCAAAGTCATTCCTGTACAATATGCAATCATTAGGACATGCATGTATTTTCTTATACTCCATACCCATCGGACACAATATCTTCTTCGCCTCATAGTTACGGTTCGGCAATGTGTTACCTTCTGGAAGCATCTCTCTCAACAACTCAAGCAATTCGGTGAAGCTTTTATCACTCCACCCATTTCTCGCCTTCACAACTACCAATCTTAACACCGCTGACAACCGTGTGAAATTAGAGCACCCAGGATACAAAGGCTTATCTGCATCACTGCACAAAGTATCATACACATTTGCTCGTTGAAATGACTCTTGTCCAATATCGCGGATCATGTCCTCTAGTCGATCGTCCATATCTACGTCATCAACCTCCTCTCTTTGGGACACACTTGGTTTGTCTAACAATTCACCATGCCATATCTATCTTGTATAACTCTTACATATCCCTTCACAAATAAGATGCTCTCGTATTTTCTCAGCTTCCAGTCGTCTCTCATTCAAATAATTAACACAAGGACAATAAGACCTTCCATTACTATCGGGAACATTTCTTTTAGCAAATTCTAAAAACTCTTCCACTCCATTCTCATACTCATGACTTGTGCGTCTAGCATCGATCCAATTACGATCCATAACTACAACAACACCAACTTCACTTAGTCCACGATCTTCAACTCCTTTTTATCACAGGGTATGGCCCTATCCCATTCGAGAAGAAACTTCTTCAACACTCAGTTAACAATTAGTCCTTAACTTTCATGCCCATACTTAACGAAATTTCGGCAGCATTTCCCATCGGTCTCCGACGTACACGACTTGACCGCGGTGGCATCCACCGTGACAAAGTGTGCACCCGGAGAACAAAAGGAAATGCAGCAGACCGAAATTTCTTCAAGTATAAGATATGAGAATTAAGGAATAAGTATTAACCAAATGAAGAATAAGTTTTTCCCCAAACTATCCAACTTGGACAATTCAAGATTCAATACAATGAGTAGTACCTTAATAAAGTACACATATGCTTATTAATATTGAATCTCAAATAGGAAACTAAGGTTTTGCTAATTTATTAACACTAAAAGATAATCCAACAGTCCAATCCCTAAGTTAAAGCAGCAAAAAAAACATTGGAATATAATATCTTACTTGTGCTCAGAGTGAGGAGATAGAGAGTGATGAGTGAGAGGGCGCTCGAGATGGGTTGAGGCTTGCCTTCACCCTAAATCAGAAACACAAAGCAAAGAGAGGGTTTGAGAGAACTATGAGAGGTTTTTTAACCTAACATTTAAAAACCATTCATGTTAAACTAAAAACCATTCATGTTAAACTAATAACCTGTCCTGCTTCTCTGGTTTGGTTTAATATACACTTAAATAATTTGATTTGAGTTTGTAGCTTAATATGTTTTTCAATCAGCAATGAAGGGTGCCAAAGAAGACCGTTTTATGTACATGAATTTGTCCCGTACTATTTAATTTGTGTCATTAGTATTGTTGTTACATTACAATGCTTAATCTTTTCGTGATAAGCTTCAATGTTAGATGTTCTTAACTTGGTATGATTATTAAGTATTTTACAATCTGCATATCGAAATTACATTAACTACTTTGTTTTTCCTTTTGCAAAGCCAATACTAGGTGCTGAAAAATATTTTCACTCCTCAAACTAATCTTTTACATTGGAGGCAGAATGATAGTTTCACTCTTCAACCTAATCTTTTTATGTTGTGTTATCATGTACTGCAGGTCTACTATCTATAAATCTACATGTCATGGAGTATTTCGATCTAATCTACAAAATAATTCTTGACTTGACATGACTGAATTTTCAGGTAACACTATTAGCAATTTTACGTGGGCAATCAAGCAGAGTCATCTGAACACTATTAGCAATGTTGTGTGGGTAATCAAGCATAGTCATCTGCAAAATTGTTTGGGAAATTGAACATTAAGGTGAGGAACTTTCTAATCTATTTCAAATTATTCATTATTGTCATCTCTTTCAATTTTTGGGCTTTCTATTAAAGGATATTGCTACTTAACAAGGATTGTTGGTTATTGCATTCGTGGTTAGAATTGAGAATGTTTGTTGTCCTGGTGCTCAAGAGACAAAAGGAAATGGTGAAAACAAGGTGCTATGTCTAGAGGACAACTTAGAGGATGAGCAGGTTTTTTTGCTTAAATGCAAGAAGCATGAAAGGTCCCTGCTGTGAAAAATTGCGTCAGTGGATATGCACAATTGCTTTTATCATTCAGAATTGACTTAATAGCTTATAATGGGCTTGATTGGACCATGATCTCCTCTATGCTTGCCTAAGTATCACTGCCAGCTCTAAATTAGCGCATCACCTTTCTTTAAATTAGTCAAACCTTTTTGTAGTTTATAGTTTTATGTTTCCTTGCATATTTACTCAAGTTACCACATTTTCAAACTAAATAGTAAATTCTAATACATTAATACTTTTTCTCTTCCTTTCTCCCTTTAATTTCATAAGAAAATCTAATCAGAAGGAGAAGTGTTTTTCTTCATTAGAATGTCACGTATGGATTTCCTGCCAAGTTACATGCCATACTGTAAAACTAATCAAGTTACATGCCATACTGTAAAACTAATCAAGTTACATAGCAAAACCAAAGTAACAGGTAGCAGACAACAACAAAAATGTAGAGAGAAAGAAAGAGAACCTAGGCAAAGTTTCTCCACTGAGGAGAGGGTGAAGCCGTGGGCAAAGTTTGGTACAGAGGTTCAGAGGAGAGGGTGAAGCCGTGCGCGACTGGGCAGTGTATCAGCGATGAAGGAGCAGCAACGATTTGTGAGGAGAAGGAGAAGGATGAAGGATGGTGCTAGGTTACGGTGGTGAAGGATGAAGGAGAAGGAGCAAACGAGAGAGAGGGCAAACAGTGAGGAGGGAAAGATATGAAAGAACGTTGGAACGAGAAATGGGTTTAATGAAGATTTGAAATCGGCTAGTTAATAGAACCGATTTTGAAAGTTTAATAATGAGATCGGTTGTCAAATAACCGAGTTTGAAAGTTTACTAATGAGATCGGTTGTGTAATAACCGATGTAAATACTTGGCGGGAATAAATAAATAGTTTTTTATTTAAATTGTTTTCATCGGTTGAACTATGTAACCGATGTTAAATGTTTTATACATCGGTTTCTTTCTGAACCGATGTAAATAATTTTGAACTTATTTTCAAAATTGCCACCGCCTATTTTTTTAAATCGGTTCCTTTTCAACCGATCTAGAAACCTGTTGTAGAATCCATATTTTGCACTAGTGTCATCTTGATTATTTTCATCGCTGGAATCATGAGCTTTGTGATCTTTCGAGCTGCTGGATTTTTTACTCTTTAAGGCAATAGTCTTGCGTTTCTTTGTAGGGTTGTCCTAGTTGAGCTCCTACTCATGAACTTGAAGAGTTCCCACAAGATCATCTAAAGTCAAGGTTGACAAATCCTTGGCTTGCGTGATTGCAGTGATGAGTGGTCTCCATTCCTTATGTAAACTCCTGAGGATCTTCGTAACATTTTCTTTTGTAATATAGACATTTCCAAGAGACTTGAGATTGTTGATGATAGTTTGGAAATGACCTATCATATCAACGATGGTTTCTCCATTTTCCATAGTGAACATTTCATATTGGCTCATAAGAATAATGATCTTTGAGTCCTTTACTTTGGATGTTCCTTCATGAACATTTGATAGAGTATCCCAGATTTGTTTTGCTGATTCACACGCATGAATCTTTTGGAACTCGTCTGGACTAAGAGCACACATCAGTGTGTATCTAGCTTTGTAGTTCTGCTCCATCCTTCTTCTCTCATCATCAGTCCACTGAGACTCATCTTTCTCAGTGCCATCAGGATTGTTGACGATGTGAGGACCATTCATGATTAATGGCCAGAGCGCAGAGCTGGTACTTAAGATGAATCCTTTGAATCTTTCTTTCCAGTAGAGGTAGTGAGTGCCATTGAAAAAAGGCGGTCTAGTCAAGGAGGTACCTTCAAGAACAGGTTAACTCCCACTGGGCATCCCTTATCCTGCCATCAAGCTTTGGATCTTTTCCTCAAGCATGGCTAAATGCTCAACCCAAAGGCTGAGTTCTGATACCAACTAAAAGTGAAATAGGGAAACACAAGAAAGGGGGTTGAATTGTGTTTCTTAACCAATTTTCGAAAACCTTTTTTTTTTTTTTTAAGTAAACGTTTAAGGCAGTTAAGATGAAAGAACACACCAAACGATTATAAGCATTTAAGATACTTTGTTTTTAATCCCCAAGTTAGTAATAAATAAAAACTTAACAAGATAGGGATTGAGAGATTCACACAAAGATATATCCTGGTTCATTCTTTCAAATCAAAGAGCTGCATCCACTCCCTTCCCTCAGAAGGTTTTTCCACTAAAACTCTTAGCACTTTTCATAAGTTGTTTCCAAGTCTCTCCAAGACTACAACTCCAAGTATTCTACACCTCTCCAGGCTACAAGTATTCTTTTACAGACAAGCCTCTTCAGGCTCAACAAATCCTAAGATTTGAGAGGGGTTTTTCTGAGCTTTTTACAAACTCACTACAGTGAGAGTTTTACACGATATAGCTCTTTAACAATCTGTTTGCAACTTTACAATGAAAGAATGAGAAGTTTACAGATCAATTTCTAGAGAGTGAAAGCTTTGAGGCTTTTGTTTGCACAATGAATTCTCCTGAATATTTTCTTGCTCGTGTGTTCTCTATTTTGCTTCTTCAAAGGAGGGTCTTCTTATAGCTTTGTCTTGACCTTCTGATTTCAAAACAGTGGGAAAACTTTTCCTTTTAGACACATTCAAATATCCGTTAGGCACAGAATCATTTGCCAGTTGTTCTCCATTGGATATTTGTCCTTTCAGAATGAGGAGGTAATAGCAGCTTGAATGGTAGCATACTGATTTTGCTTTTATGGCCAACAAGCGTTTTGCTCTATATGGTTTGCTTTGTACGACATTCGTACCTTCTTTTGTCTTATGTGAAAAAGATATTTCCTTATAACCAATTAGAACTTTTGAATAAGAGAGAGCCACGTCATCTGCAAAATGAAGTTAGTGGACGCACATGCATATATAAAAAGTTGGACGCACAATTTATATAGACAGTTGGACGCACAAGTAGTTTAGACAATTGGATGCACAATATGTATAAACAGTTGGACGCAAAAACAGCATAGACAATTGGACGCACAATACTATATGATCATGTTTTGTACGTAAACCTTTACCACTATAGTCCAACAGATTATTTGGACGAACCATATAGTTTCTTTGGACGAAGATATTGCATTGAGCTTTTTGTCCTTTAAGAGCTAGGTGAAACTTTGGTTTTGGAGAACTATCTGAAGTCAGAAACATACAAAGGTCTTTTGACCTTATGGATTAGCATAAACTTGACTTCGAGTAAATTCAACAATCATATAATAATTTTTTTAATCATTAAAACTTTTAGGGGTCATTTGCCATTACTGTTTTGGTTCTAACATACGGTTGTCTGCCTTTTGCTCTATCTCTTTAAAAACATTCTCAATAGACCTATTAAGGTCATCATTTGAATAATTGGCACCTAAATCATGAACCAAACCCAATAAACGATTAGAATCAATAGGCTTCTGAGACTGCTCACCAATTCCTACCATATCAGCTACATCTTTAGAGGCATCTTTTATTAAAATCCCATCAGAACTAAGTTTTTTAATCTTGAGAACATATTTTGCAGTATTCCTCTTATTTCCCATCAAGACAGACTTGTTCTTGTTTCCAGGATCGAAATCTTGAACATTATTAGCTACCTTATTGCAATTGGCTAAGGAATGGCCAATTGTTGTGCAATTAGAACAAAAAAGAGGTAGCCTTCCATACTCAATACCAATAAAGAAAGCAAAACCCTCTCTTTCAACAAGAATGTGATCATGAAGCTGACTCGCAAGATCAATATCCACCAAAATCCTAGCAAAATGGCCAACAGTTTTGTTAATAGTTGCCTCATCCAAAGAAATAAGAATACCAATTCCACTAGCAATAGCGAAAAGGATCATAGGCCTCCAATATTCTTGAGCAAGTCCATAAATCCAAATGCAACACTAAGCATTAGTCTGTTTCAAAGAATTTGGACTGAAATCTGGTGTCCATGAGAACAATCGCGAAGAACCAAGATTAAGAGTCCTATTTCCCACAGACCACACGCTTCTCAAATCTTCACGTGAAGAAAAGGAGAATCCATAAAATCCTTTTCCAAGAGGCACCATTCTCCATTGACCAAGAGGTTTCCATAATTTAGATAGCTTGATGCGCAAGTCATTACACTTAATTGGTGTATCACCCTTCGATAACATTAATCTTCCATGAAGATTATTCTTGCATCCATCAAGACTGGTCTTGTATTCTTTCTCAGAGATCTTGATTGGAAGAGTATCACCTTTTAAACAAGGTTCTGGCAATTGACTCAATGGTATGTCACACGAGTTATTCAAAGCTTGAGCAAAGCTCTTTTGCTGCAAAGGATTAGAAGGAGAGACAGAATAAGGAGAAGAACGTTTAGGAGAAGAGAAAGAGTCTAGAAAAAGAAAATGCCGCGAACAAACTGAGTTGTCGACCATGGTGTAACAACATGCAAAAACTCTAGAACACCATGCAAATCCTAACAGAGAAAAAACCAAGATTCGCCTAAATAAAGTTTTAATAAGACCTCAAATTTAACATTGATGAGATTACATATCTGAATATCTTATTAGTTGCCTTATATTTTTCTCTCATCTTCCATCTTCCCATTCCACATTTTTTTCTCTTTTTTTTCTTTTTTTCTTTTAATCGTTTAAAATTATCTCAACAAATGCAATACCTTAATAGATTAGGGTATAAATTGTAGTCTTGTCAATAAATACGGCACAGAGATTGCTGCCTTTGTTGCTTTGTACGTAATGTGTCGTTTACATAAATGGTGAAAAGCGTAGTAGGACTAATAAATTAGGGTAATAAAATGCATTTGACCAAAAATTCAAAACGACAAATTCACCGCTTCAATTTGTCAAGAAATTGATCTTTTCGCGTCCCTATCCACATAAAATAATATCTAATAAAATCACCTGCCCAATTGCAAACGATGTCCCAAATTCCCCTCCAAAAAAGGCAGAACCATCAATGAATCGAGAAATGCAAACCAAGGTTACAAGCAGCCACAAATCAATTGAAGTAAAAACGAATACCAAAAAATTAAAAGACAAATCACAAACAATCATCCTAATGGATCATATAACTGATATTTTCTTCCTTGTTATCCATTTCCTTTTGGCGTTTTCTATGGCTTCCTCCCTCATCTTCACAAGCTGACGAAAGCATTGGTGATACTGCATTTCTATCGCATCAAGCTCCAACTGCAGCTCATTAGAATGATCTTTGTCAGCTAGAGTAAGAGAACATAAGCTTGACATCTCAAATATTTCGGATGCACTGCAACATGAATTTACTAAAGAGCTTGCTGAGTAATTCTCTGATTGATTAGCTTTATTCTTGTGTCCATCTTCTTGACCACAAAACATGACATCTGAATTGCAATTGAAGCCATTGGATCCGTCGCAGCATTCATCAAGAATTAAAAAATCAGGCTCCGAACCTTTAGAATCTGAGGCAATTGGAACCCCATACTCTGCTGAAATATCTGACATAAGAGATTCTTGCTTTTCCTGATCTTCCCCATCGATATGATTTGGAAGGACAAAATCCTCATTGATTGCCTTCGTAACAAAATCACTTGATGGCCAATGGCAACTTACCATTTCACCAGTCTGAACATCAGAAGAAGGCCTGCATAAATTGTCTGTTCGAAATGATAGGTCATGACATGAGGGTTGCCAGTTGGGCACAAGCTTCACAATCATGTTGTGTATTAGCTCAGCAATGACAGTTACATCCTCACTTGCAAGTTCCAGATGTTCTACCATCTCCTCAGCAATTGAAATTGCTGTATCAGAATCAATATAGAATGGAAAATGGATATTCCTTGCTCGACCTACACAAATATATTAACATTTAGCACACAGTAGGGAAAAACAAGATATCTGAGTATCACTCACCATGAGCATCAGCAATTCGCAGCGTAAGCGAAATTGTACTTTCAGCATTTTTGTCTCCTCTTAACCTAAATTCGTTATTCTCAGTCATCCTCAGGAGATCAAAAGCTGAAAATTGAGAAACTTCTTCAATTCTTTTAACAGAGGAGCCAGGTGAAGTATGCCTGCAGTTCAAGTCTATCTCCATGGGATGAGGCTCATATATTGGTGGATTCACCAATTTGATGGGGGTATTAGGAAGCTGCAGTGTATCGTGATTCATCTCCCTTGCGTTTTCAGTTGCAAGGAATGGGTCCTTCAATAGTTCAGATGCAGGCAATCTCATAGAAGCTGGAACTAGACACTTCTCTATAAATTGCTTCACTTCTGGATCATTTACTTTAGCAAGCGCAGCAGGCTTTATACCCTGAAAGCACAAAAAATTGAGTAAAAACTAAATACAAGATAAATTAATTAAATTAAAAAAATGAAAAGCAACATGAAATATTTAATGAACTCAATGACTGCAGCCTTACAGAGGTAACTTTCTTATATATCTGGGCTGGATTTTTACATTCACTGTACGGGTACTCACAGGTGATCATTTCTAACATACACATGCCAAAGGAATATATATCAACAAGTTCATTATATTCTTCCTCATAAAGCTCAGGGGCCATGAATTCTGGGGTACCTGCACAGGATGAGATTGAAAAAAGAGAACAAGGCAATCCCTATTTAATTTTAAAGGTTTAATCCAATGAAAACCTCGAGAAGATCACGCATATTACCAATAACACTGCGGGCAGTAGGCTGCTGCATGACAATTGCTAATCCAAGATCTCCAATCTTAACATGTCCATTATTACCGTTTACAAAAATATTATCACATTTTAGATCCCTATGAATTATCGGAGGACTATGACTATGCAGATAGCATAAGCCTTGAAGAATCTGCCTAGCCCAGTTCTTGATGGCTTTCATATCAACATTCTTATGTTTCTTCCGATACCTACATATTATAACCACGAGCAATACAAATGATTGCAATAACCAAGTAGTAGGAAAGGAAATAATGGAAGAGTAAATTCAATAAGCTTACTGCCTCAAACTCCCAGAGGTGAATAACTCAGTTATCATGTTGATAGTTCTGGTCTTATCATCCACCCAAGAATTATAGAACTTAATGATATCTTCATGCTTCAATGACTTAAGGAGATGAACCTCAGAATATAATTTTTCCAATTGCTGTGGTGACTGCAAAACATCCTCAATACTGACCTGGTTCCAGGCAACTTCTATTCCATCTACTTCATCAAATGCCCTATATCTACAGTAAGGGTGGTAAAGAGCCTAAATTTCAAAGAAAAAGTAGTAAAATCAAAAGAAAACAAGCCTTAATAAAAGTTAATGCTATTGACACCACAAATAGCATATTCACATTACCTGCTAAGTGCTAACCAATAATTTTTATTTTTTATTTTACAAAATTATCACTGATTAACAAGGGGTGTGAATAAACAATTTCGGGTACCAATAGCCTTGCCCTAATAAAGAGACATACACAGTCTTGAATGCGCCTTTCCCCAACATTTCATCGTACTGAAGATATAAACACAACAGAAACAAAGATTGATTATATCATTAACAAAGCCAATACGAGTTAGTAAAGAATCATACATAACACTAACATCCATACCCGTACGTATCGTGAAGTAGGATCTTTCTCCAAAACATCATTGGTGCCGGAATTCATAGCGATGACAAAGACAAGGAAATCACAATAAAGAAGACGAGAGTGGAAGATTTGTGGCAAACCCTATTATTATTATTAAAGGGTAACAAGGAAGTGAATAGGAAGAATGAGATGGAGACAAATTTGTTCAGAAAAAGCCTCACAAGCCACTGAATAAGAATCGAATGCCGATGATCGGCAGCGGAATCGGCATCCGACGAAGCACATATTGGAGAATTGGAATTGCATAGCAGAATGAGGGTTGTGAATGGAGCGCCGTTGCAATTGCAATCGCGTGTTCATACCCAACCGAGATTGAACCATGGCGGCTCTATCTGCATCTTCAAAATCGAAGAACCCTAGAACAGCACGGAAAGAACCGTAAGAGACCTTCAACCACGGCGGGTAACTGGACGAGAAGGAGCAAGCTGAGCTGCTACGTTTAAAGGTTAATCCAATTAGTCAGGAATAATAATTTTTTAATATAATTTTCACTAAATAACAATTGATTAATAAAAATACGAATTTAGTACCAGTATGTTTAAGATTAAAAAAATGTTATTTTTATATAAAATAATTTATTGATTATTTTTTTGAGATTTTCAATTAAATTATAAGTTAATTTGTATTTATTTACAACACAAAAATCATTTTTTTAACATCTCCCCCATCTATCAGATTTGTTTTTTATGAGAATTTACCTAAAATAATTTCCCATTATAATTAGATTTCAGATTTTTTTTCAAACTGTGACATCTTTAAAAGTGATTATTTTTTAAAAAAATTGTGATTTTTCACAAAATAATTTAAAACTGTTATCACCTAAAAATATCAACTGATAACCGAATATGGTTGATAACTGATTGAAATATTTAGCTGATCATGGCAACTGATTGAGATGATAGTCCGGGATGAATTGTTGGAATTCAACTAGTAGAATATTGGATTGGGCTTGGATTATGGGCTCATTTATTAAAGAAAGATACCTTGGCTAAGTTGAGGATGCATGAGAAATAAAAGTCGCGGTTTGTTTATTAAACCAATAAACCCTAAAACTGTGGAGTAATGGATAGATGCTTATAGCACGTAAAAAAGGATAAGCTGAAGCAGCCAAGCATGAAGGAGCAATTACCAACGGATGAACAAGAATTGCGCCTAGAATTTAGGAATATTGTTGAACATGGTTTGCCGTTGAAAATTTAGTGGTCTTAGTGGGCATTGCTCATAGCTGAGTTAGGATTTTTAGTCACTTGCTGATATTTAGGATTAGCGACCAATAGGAATGGCTTCAGAGTAGCTGAGTTTTATGCCTATAAATTCAAGTTGTACATATGAGTTTGAACACATCCAATTAACCAATATAACTTATTATTTCTTTCACATTTTATTTTCAAGTTCTTTTACTTTCATGCAAACTTAGTCACTTTAATCTCATCCTTCACACTAAACGCTCTCTAGAGTAGTTTAGAAACCCGCGACTAAGAAACAGAGTCTCTTTCTTCGCATAATCGACTAATAAGGGAAACATTAGAAACGAATTAGTCAAAGCCTCGGCTAGCACCAATTCGTACCACAACAATTTTGGCACTCCCAGTGGGCCCAATAAAGGTGAGCACATTGGGAAGTTTGCCTCTCCTGGTCAAGATTTTTGTTGACTTATGCACTTACGATCTGGTAAGAGTTTGAGTAATATGGATCCATCCCAACCAGAAAAGAAGAATGGGGCACGCAATGCGATTAAGGCTTCTATTACACTGGGAATGCCTTCAACTCCACCAACAATGTCTACGATGACAGTGGCAGATGTGACTGATCAAGTGCAGCTGATGGTAATGACCACCTCATTCATTAAACGACAAATTGACATGGGTATAAATGAACTCATGTATCAAATGTACAAGCAACTGGCGGACATTGTGAAGCCCATAATGCATAATGAGGTGCAACAAGCAAGGGCAGTAGAAGCAACAAAGTGCTGCTGAAAATTCGGCTACCTCAGTTATCCTAGGAGAGTCAAGGCAGCCGAATTAGCCTAAAATGATCCGTGCTATGCTGAATCAACCAGAGCAGACAAGTTGTATGCCACAGCTTCATGTAGGACCTACTCAACCGATCCAACCGAACATTGTGCAACAAGTACCACAATCCTTTTCTAATTTTTCACATACCATAAATATGCCACTAATCCTACAGGGCAGGTGTGGTACATGATGATAGTCGATTAGTCAAGTTTGCAATATGGACAAGTATCTATGGCTAGAAGGCCACCAAATGTAATTGGGCAGTATGGCATGCCATGTCTGGTGCCGAATGAGACCTCTCGCTGCCTCACTAATAAAACCTAATTATCTCATCTTAAAACATACAAAAAATTTAAAACTTGACGATAATTCACACGTATATGAAAACCACACTGATATATGTATATATATATATATATATATATATATATATATATATATATATATATATATATATATATATATATATATATTCACACACACACGCACATAAATAACGTACTTACTGCTAATACAACATACTCCGTAAAGATAAAATACAACCCACAGAGAACAAACATGAACCAACCAAAAACTCTACCTCTCGTCCCAGCCCATCTCACCAAAATACATAGAAAGGCAAAACTCTCAAAAGCTATTGAGACGCATTGGACAGTCACCTAAATCAATAGGGATGATAAGGCAGTCGTGAACTACCTGCCCCTTCTCCATAGCTACACCTATAGTGTTGGTGTAAGCTCTAGTGGGCAATCTATTTTGAATAGATCATCATTTGCATCATGACTTTTGTAACACCCTTTCCGGAGGCCTCACACTTAAGGACATTTCATAAAACTATAAGGCCGAAAAATGGGTTAATTAAAATCATTTAATAAAGATGGAGTAAATTTTTACTTTTCACAAGACATAATTGTAAAAGTTTATAATCGCTATGCATGTACGGTAAATAGAAAAATTTCAAAATATAAGGTCATAAGTTCATAAAGGTTTTACATAGAAACTCAACCCAACTACAGGAAGAAAACAGAAAGATACAGACTCAACATAAAGGACTGGAGACGCAGCTCCTAAACATAAGATATTAGGAGATGTAGCTCCACGTAAAAGACAGACTTGACAAGAGTAAAACACTCCAAGCTGGCCATAGGGAAAAACACCGCTCAAAAGGATGCTTCCCAGACATCTATACAACTCATAAGAGACATCTGCCTAAGAAGAGACACTGAACACACAGGTGGAGTATGAGTTCTGCTTATCATCCTCAAACGGATGGTCAGTTTGAACGAACAATTCAATCTTTGGAGGATCTCTTAAGAGCATATGTGTTGGAGAACATAGGAAGTTGGGACGAGTTTCTTCCATTGATCGAGTTTACTTATAACAACAGTTTCCATTCAAGTATTGGCATGGTGCCCTACGAGGCACTACTATATGGACGTAAGTGCATGACTCCGTTGTGTTGGTTTGAGACTGGAGAAAGTTAGCTATTAGGTCCGAAGTTAGTACAGCAAACAACGGAACAAGTTTGTATGATCCGGGAAAAGATGAAGATCGTAAGGGATAGGCAGAAAAGCTATGCCGACAAGAGGAGAAGACCCTTGGAATTTCAAGAGGGCGACCATGTCTTCATGAGAGTTACCCCAAGAGCTGGAGTGGGCAAGGCAATCAAATCCAGAAAGCTAACACCTAAATTTATAGGACCGTTTCAGATTCTTCGACGAAACGGTCCTGTAGCTTATCAGATAGCTTTACCACCAAATCTGTCAAACCTTTACAACGTCTTTCACGTCTCTAAACTCAGAAAATACTATCCTGATCCATCACAAGTACTGGAGCCCAACTCAATTCAACTGAAGGAGAACCTTGAGTACGAGGCTTTGCCTGTTCGAATCGTGGATAGAAGGATTAATAACTGCGCGACAAGAACATTCCGTTAGTCATAGTAGAGTGGAACCCGATAACGGGAGATTCAACATGGGAGCGTGACGCTGAGATGTGCCAGAGTCATCTATATCTGTTCACAGGTATGCGACAAAAATTTCGGGGACAAAATTTTCTGTAAGGGGGTGGTAATGTAACATCCCGATTTTATGTGACTCTAGTCGAGTTGGTTAACCTCGATTAGGGCTTTGGATGCTTGTGTGAATTGTTTGGTGTTAGTATAAGACTTAGTTTGAAGCTTAGGAACAGGCTTGAACAAGATTGGAAGTGTCTAACGTGTTAAACGAGAAACTGTGGAAGTCAGGCGTTTGGAAGGCTCTTCCCAGCTGAGCAGTACGCTCAAGCGTGGGAAGGGAGCATGCCTTAGCATGCCAACGCTTAAGCGTTGGTATGTTGCACGCTCAAGTGTGCTGAGTGCGTTTGCCAGCTGGTGTGCTTTTTGACACGTGTGCTACACATGTCAGGCCAGGGTAAAGGCGGAGTGGACGAGGCTCCCCGCTCA
The DNA here is from genome assembly GCA_039655645.1 of Ammopiptanthus mongolicus. Taxonomy (NCBI): domain Eukaryota; kingdom Viridiplantae; phylum Streptophyta; class Magnoliopsida; order Fabales; family Fabaceae; genus Ammopiptanthus; species Ammopiptanthus mongolicus. The sequence continues at coordinate 35,682,725 of CM077349.1, read as the reverse complement.
AGCGTGGAGGGAACCCCATGCTCAAGCATGTCAATCCTGCACGCTAAAGCGTTCTTAGCAGGATGCTCCAAGTGAAGTTTTCTCTTCACTTTCACTTGGCTTCATTTCCACCTTCTTCCAGCTCGAGGTTGCAGAGAGAGTAGGGAGAAGTCAGAGCTTTTAGAGAGAGAAAGCAAGGTTTCAAGGCGATCGAGGTACTGGAACGCGATTCCGATTGCACGGTTGTGATCGTGGCTAGGTTTTCTACGACTTTAACGGATCTGTTTCTCGATTCACCAAAGGTAAGCTCGAATCCCTATCATGTGTTCTTCGTGGTTCTTCGAGTCTTTACCCTTTGCTCTTGGTCTTTGAGCTTGCCCTAGGGCTAACACTATTGATTACGTGGTGTGCTCATGGTTAGGGCAAAGTTTGTGAGCACGATTGCTCGAGGTTTGGAGCTAGGAACCGCAGTTGTTGGGGGGAGCTTGGAGCTGTTCGTGCGTGCCGATGATCACGTGGATTTGCGTGTTGACTGTTCAAGTGGGGAGAAAGAGTACTGCTGCCATCGGGAAGGCAAGAGTAGTGTAGTGATGTTTATTCTGTGTGTAGGGAAGCCCTAACCTTACTAGTGGTTGAGCCCTGATAAAGTACCTAAACCTTAGGTTTAGTATACTTTGGGCTATCGCCGTTAAGTTTGGAAAATCCTAGGTTAGAGAACTATTGATTGAGGATGATTTGCTCTGTATGGCTGTTAAGATGTTGATTTCCGTTACTGCTATCTGTATACGTGCCTATATGCTACTTGGTATATATGATATGCTGTTATGTGTTGTTATCGATGTTGTTGCTCTTATTGTTACGGCTGTTGTTGTTGTGATGTTATGATGCTAAGATTTGTGGCCGTATGCCAGTTAGAGTTAAGTTTGGTTGTGTGACGTGATGTTTATCGGGTCGATACTGTGGATGGTGCCGTTGCTGTTATGGTGAATGTTGAGGCTGTGATCGTGTTGTTTGAGCTGTGGTTCGTGGACGCGTGGCATCGAGGCTGTGGCCGTGTTGATGCAATGGCATCGTGTTGTTTCTGATTGAGTGTTTAGGCGTGAGATCCGGTATCAAGTCCGTTGAGGATGTTTGTTGCATATCATCGGCTGTTACGTGACGAGGCCATAGGACAGGCAGTATGGGCTGCCATTGTCATACGAGGTTAGTTGTACCTGAGTGGGAAAGTAGAGGGGGTGGCCAAGTGAGTGACCTTGGGAATGTTGCCGGTCTCGGGAATAGTTTACAGTGACGGATGAGGTAGCTCTTATCCTGTCGTGACGCCCAATCCAGTCCGGTTTGCCCGACTAATCCCTGAGCTTTCCATGTTCCAGGCTGACATTCCGAGGCGATCGAGATACACCAGTTCTGGTATGGAAGGGGGATGCACTCTTATTGGTCACGACAAGCAGTCCGATTTCTTGGACAAACTAACTCCGTTCCGACACAAAACCTATTCCGGTGTGGACTTGTTCGGGTGTGGAACCGTTCCGGTGTGGAACCAGCTTTGTGAGTTTTCGGCCGACATGCTGCATGGGATTACTATCTCGGTTTAGAGGTTTGATCTGAGAGTGAGATTCATAGAGATGGATGCTTGTTGCATGTGCTATCTTGAGAGACGTTTGGTTGTGTGCAGTAACTGTTATACATGCTATAGTTGCTATCTGTTACGTGCTGTGTTTTACTACACTATTACTGTTATTTTCGACTATGCATATGCTGTATTTTTTATCTCCCTACTGTTTTGCCTGTTTGTTTGTTCTGAGTTCGCTTGAAGACGACGAGCCAGTTGAGACACGGGATGGACTCGAGACTTCGCTCGTTCATCACGGGGGCACCGCGGATGCCGATGCTAGGCGACATTGAGATTGTCTATCACGACGAGAGGGGATGGCGGGTAGACCCCTCGACCTTCTTGGTGGTATATACAGGACCCATCAGCTTGGTCTTTCGGAACGGTACACCACCGTACGTGGACATCATCGGACCCTACCACGTGTATCAGTTTCTTCCCTTCCCTAGGATGTGGCGTCCTCCGAGGCAGAGAGAACGAAACTACTTGTGGGTGGCACCCCAGTCCTCGGGGCTTTCCAGCAGGAGAGGCTTCATCTACAAAGGCCAGCGTAGGCGTAAAGATTGGTATTTGAGGGCAGCCTTGACGCGTAGGATTGTTGTGTCGAGTTCCTCTTCCGAGTACGAGCCTTTGCGGGTTTATAGACATACCCACGGAGAGGGACAAGATAGTTTAGGGCATCCTCATCGCTGATGGTGAGGTCCTGCCAGTGAGTCTCTGGGGCTGAGTGGTGAGGTTTTTGATGTACTTTTGAGCATGGGTCGGGGAGTGCTGGCGAGATCCGAGAGTCTTTTCTTTTGATTTTGGTTATATTTTTCGGTCTTTATGCTTATGCACATACAGTTTGTATATGTATGTACAGTGCCCTATTGATGGGGCTAAGTTACATATGTTCTATATATATATATATGTGTGTGTGTGTGTGTGTGTGTGTGTGTGTGTATGTGTGTATTTGTTATGCGTTTACGCTTTACTCTGATGGTTTTCTATGCTTGCCGTTATTGTTTATCTGTCTATCGTTTGTTTCCGCAACGCTGCTTGAATACAACGCTATCGCTTTAATACGGCTAGGCATAGTTAATAATAGTAGGAGCTTGGGACTAATGGGATTATCCTACGTAAGTGGAGTCGTCTCACATAGCATTTATCATGAGTGCTGAAAGCACTTTTGATAAGACCAATGAAGCAATAGGAAGGGCAGGGCCAAGGAAGAAGGGTAAAGCTGCTGCAAGCAAGACTGCCACAAAGTCCCAAGCAAAAGAAAAGGAACCAGCAGTGGACTCATTTGAGGGAGCTCTTGAAATTACCATCACTACAGAGCTAAAGGCCATAAGGCGCAAAATAATGAAGCAAATGGTTGAAGCTCAGAAGCGCATGAGTAGCTCAAGGCTAGCTCAATCTTAAGGCCACTCTTTCTAACTCAATATCACTCTTTCTCTCTATCACATGTTATTTCAATTACTGTTTCTGCTATCTTTTTTGTTTTAAATTTTTCAAATGAACTACTTATAGTATTTAGGACTTAGTTTTTAGATGTTGATTTCTGTAGCTGTTTTGTACTTGTTGTCCCCACCCTCCTTTTATACTACTGTGAATACATAATAGGGACATTGTCCTTCACAGTAGGGGAGGTAGTAGGTGGGGCCCTTTTGAAAAATATTATCAATGAAGTCTTGTTATTTTCCTAGCACCCCATGAGGAATATTTGTATTGTGTGAGGAATCTTTGCCTAATTAGAGGAATGGACCCCTTGATGTGTTCTACACACTGCCCTTGACTAGGGATGGTGATCTAGAGTAATCCAAAGGAAAAAGAGAAGTTGGAAACCTGATTCTAGTTGCTTATTACTCTAAGTTGGATAACAAATGGGTGAAATGCACATCATGCTTGAAAATAAGTTTGGGGGTGAGCAACAAAAAAAAAGTTGTTTGAATAAAAGGGTAGCTGAAAAGGTACCCCTTTGAGGCTGAAGGGTTACTGGGTAAATATTTACCTTAAACAAGTAAACACCCCTTTGAGACCATGTAAGCTACTGGGGAAATACATGCTGCCCTTATGTTAGCACCCTTTAATGCTGCAGCATGATGTGTACCTAACCCTTAGTTTGAAGAGGAGGAGTAAGAAAAATTAGTCTTGGGTGGAAGGCTATGTTGTATATTTTGGGTTTCTATAGAAAACTTGAATGAGATTTTAGGGCCACACACACACATTGGGACTGATTTGAGGGAAACATGACTCTGTTGGGCAAGGAAGTGTGCATACTGTAACACCCTGATTTTTACTATTCATCAATTATGGTGAATATATATCTTTTATATTTTTATCTGAGATTTTGAAAATGATTTTGAATAAACCACAGTCATATTTATATTCTACATTATTGTAGAGAGTTACGGTTAAATTTTGGGCTGAAAATTCAGACCAAACCCGGTCTGCGTTTTCACTGACAATAAAATTTTACTGATCAGAAAACCTAATTTTGACTCGTGAACGAAACTGCTAGGTTTTAAATCCAATTTCCAATGACTTTGGTTATTTTGAAACTTTTCACTAAAAAGTGAAATAATATATATTATTCGGGCGAAATATTAAATCAGGTGAACAACAGAGCTGAATACGCCGGGACCCGCTAACGGATAAATGTTAAGTCACTTCAAGGATAACTCACCTAGGTGAGTCATGCATGTGACTCACCAAGGTAATAATGGTTTTGAGGTGGTGGGACAATTATGTCCTTAGCCCTTTGATTAAATTCCATCTTTGTCCCTAAGTGAAATTACCCTTTTGTCCCTAAAATGAACAAAATTTGGACCCCCTTGTCCCTCATTTCCCACGCCTAAACTCCGCCCCCTACTAAGGCCATTCATACCTTCATCAACTTCTCAAATTTTCTCACTTTTCTCAAGTAAACCACAGGCAAAAGTTGTGAAGGAAGTGCTTGATTGATTGCAAATTTTCATAATCCAAGAGGTATACCTTACTCTCCTTGACCAATTTCTATGAACTCACCATGATGTATATATTGATTATCTAGAAGCATGAACCCAAAAGAAATTTCCTCCCTATTTTCCCCATGGATGGACGAACCCTAACCTAGTTGGTTGGATGAGTTTTGATTCAAATCTTTGACAAATGATTATTGATTATGTCTTCATCATACTTAAGGATCATTAATCCAAGAGTTAGTACAATTTTAACATCCTTAGCTTAATTAATTAGTGAAGGCCGAACCTATGCCTTATGATGCAAGGAAGTGTAGTTTGTTAATATTAGACTTTGAATTGGTTGTGTGAAGTTAGTCGTGGTGGAGTAGTTCGGGTGATTAATCGGAGGACTCACGAGATCAAATCGAACAACGTTCATTCAGGGATTAATATTTGAGAGGTAAGGGGAGATGACTTGAGGAACTTAATTCTCGATGGCTATGTGCTATCCTTGTGTGTAAATTGTAAAATGTAATGTAATGTCTTGAATTGTGGAGTGGTTTATTTTATGCTTTGGTTATTTGACTTGGTTATACTTGATATAATGATTTAGTTGAATTGGTGATATATGTTATGTTGAGAAACCTAACATTGGTTAGTGTTCAAAATCAAGTAAAGGTAAAAGCTTCAAAAAACTTAAGACATAATATTAAGTGGATAAAAGGTTAAAAGATTTTAAGAAAGGATTGAAGACAAAGTGTCTTGACCTTCTATTTTGGAAAAGAATAAAGTGACGTATATTTTACTAATGAGATGAAGACACATAAAGAGAGGAAGTTGGTAAAACAATTTTAGTTGAAGAGAAACTAGTTTTAAAAAGAAAAGTTCTTTTAGAAGTCATAAGTGGAGTTAAAATGATATACTGAGGTATTTCAAGTAAAAGGATTTTCAAGGATCATGTTTTAGGAACAAGTTGATTTTAATTGAAGAAAAAGAGCTTTCATAGACTATATTTCAAAAGTTGTAATTTTTTGAGAGAGATTTAGAAAATTTAAAGGGAGTAGAATTTTAAAGTTTTGATGGTTTACTAAAGTATTTCAAATGAAAAGTGGTTATTGATAAAGAGTTCTACTCTATGGAAAACCAATCCCGATGACTTTGTTTGTAAGCTTCGGACATTTGGGTTTTGTTTTTTTATTTCACAAAGAATGGTTAGTTTGAAAGTGAACCTACAAACCGAGACGTCGAGGTTCTAGTGTTCTGCAGAACACGTGGATCGAGGATCCGTGTTATTTATGGTGGTCCTGTAAACTTGTGGACAATTTGTATGCTCTAGATTCCAAAACCCAAGACTGGCGCATCGGTCTATGGTTTTGTGATTGAGCTATTGGACAGTGTGTCCTTTTTGGTTAAATGTTGAAAAGACCTAAGTGTCTAAAAGTTGTGGTGGTTGAGAGCCTTGAGCTTCAGCAAGGAAATAATTATGCGAAACAGAAAAACTTACGAAAACAAAGGTTTTTTTTTCATACATTTCCTTTTGGCAGACATGCAAGCAGATGGGGGAACTTGTTGGCAAGGAACCCTGTGATGTTAAGTCATTGTGTAACATTGTGCCTTGATGGACAATGGTGTCATACATATGAAGCATATTGTGCCTTGAGTTGGACAATATATTATGATCATTTACAAATTGTCATGTACCGCTGAATGTCATTCCATGTAACACGTAATGGCATGGTGTTCATGTACCTCTAAATAGCATGGAGATGTTGGTCATTGTTGCCTTGTGGCTAATGTCCCTTGAGCCCGATCCGCTTTTTTGAAAGAACTTGAGATTTTCGGAAATTAAGTATTAAGTACTAGATGATATACATATGGAAGTGTCATGCATATATTTTAAAAATGACGATGACTGTTGGTGGGCATGAGACCCTTGCTTTGCCTTTATCTTTATAATATCCTGTTTTATACTTATGATGCTTATAAGTTGTATTTGATATACATATGAATCTGTTGTTTTGTGTGTTGCATACATGGCCGTCGCGTCTTAAGTTCATATATTGGTTTCTCACCCTTGCCTACATATTTTGGACACCCTGTTGTGTTTTTGGATAAGTGTACAGATGCTTCCCAACGGTCCTCTGGGTCACTTCAGGACCCTATAGCTTGAGTTTCTTGATGCTGACGACGAAGATGTCTGGACTGCTGACGACGAGGCCCAGTCTCATTGGTGCGATGTATGCTAGGTAGTATGCTCTATTGTCCTTAGAATTCCTTTATCAGACCTACTCTTAGGATTTATGATGTTTAAGTCAAGTCTTTCGATTGTGGCTAAGTATGTTGTGTATTAAGAGATTGAAAAGATGTACGCCTTATGGGAAAGTTGAATTATTTTGGTAGATGATGAGCTTCAATTTATTTTCATCTGGTTGTTAAGGTTTTCCTTTGGTATCAGATTTTCGCAACTACTCTATTGAGTATTTTCGAAAAAGTTTTATTTAACGAAAAAAATTTGGTATACGAAATGTGACACCGAGGGGGTGTTAGACATACTGAGTCTGAGGGTTGCTAAGGAAAGTCTGATAGGGCTAAGTTGGTTTGTTGTTTTCAGAAGGTGTTAGTTTGATGTGTTTGATTTTTCTTTTCTTTTGTTCACTACATGAGGACATGCAATGGTTCAAGTTTGGGGTGTGATAACTCTTAGAAATAAGAGTTGCTTATACCTTTCTCAGGCTTGAATTCTTGGATGCAAGTGTTATGTTTGGTGTTTATTTTAGGTTTACTAGTTTTTTAGGAAAGTAATAGTTAAGCTTAGGAGTTCTTGATATTTTGGTTATTTTTAGTTTAATTCTGGAATCATGATCCAATGTTTACTTTGCAGAATTATTCAAGTTCTGGTGAAGGGAAATGCGGTTGAATGTTGCAGCATCTTATGCAATCAGATGTCAACAAGCACCAAACTGGACAACTTACCTTTTTGTTGTGTGGGACCCCTCTAAACTTGGATTTATGCCCATGGAAATTTTGTCATTTAGTGGTCATAGATATTTTGTAATTGAGGATTAGTGGGCCAAGCATTTATTATTTGTAAAAATTCCTGCTTGAGGCTGACTAGGGGACAAGTTCTCTCTTTCTTACTTTTTGGTCCCCTAGGATGTGGCAACACACGCTTTTGGAAGGGTCCATACCCTGTTAGGTCAGATTCCTGGTGATGCGCAGGACACACAGCGAATATTCAGTTGGTTGGTATTCCTCTTTGGGTAGAGCTTCTTGAAACTTGTGCAAGCCGTTGTGAGCAAAGGAGAGAAAGGTGGATTGAGCTTCTTGGAGAAAATAGGGATCCACTCTTGGAGTAGCAGCTGGCATCCTCTCCTTCTTTAGCCTTACTTACTGCTTATCTCATTCACGGCTTACATTAAGTTTGTAATGGATTCCTTATGGTAGTTTCTGAATGATATTTATATGCCTGTTCTTAAGCTCAACATGATCTAATTCTCTTTAGCTAGGATTGTGATGAACTTGTAATGAATGTGTGTGGACATGAATATTAAGTGTGCTTCAGGGTTTTTAACCAAGTTCTCTGCATGTTTATATATTCTGGACTAAGTCTGATCATCTTACTTTGGAATAAAAGTTCATTAGCATTGGAAAATGTTAATGAATGGACCAACTTGGAAGATGTGAATCAAGTTGATAGTTGGAAAATTAATCAATGTTGGTTAGAATAGGAATATTCAACCAAGTTTATAGGCTAGCTGATACGTTTAAATTGTAAGCAAGAGTAACTAATGTGGGCTTAGGAATAAAGGACACTTAGAGAATCTAGCTAAGAATGTGTTGGAAAGCACAACAATGTTTATTCTTTGGAGCCAAATGTTGTAGCATGCCGAAGCATTCTTACCTATCACTATAGTTGTAAGGGATTCACATCCTAGCTATTTTCTCCTCTGGTTAAATCAGTATTTCACCCTTGTGATTTCTTACTACTTGCTTCTTTTCAACAATTTATTATACGCTTAAATTAGTGACTCAAAACTTTGGTTACTTGAATTTGTTTACACTAATTTTCACTAGTTGTTCTTGACTGAAACCTTGGTTCTTTACATCACAATCTCTGTGGGATGATCATTTACTTACACTTTATTACTTGTTTGACGGTGTATACTTGCACTTTACATCTATATCTATAGAAACCTTGGTTCTTTACATCAGGGAGGTCTGATGCTCTTTGCTTGCTCTACCTACTTACATCTGGAGTGGCATTAGGAGGACGATGGAGGTTATGCGGTCTTTTGGCACCAATCTAGGGAGAGTTCGGCGTGTTCTTCGCCAGCTGCTCGACATGTTCGAAGACGGACGTCGGGAGTCTTTCCCCCCAACGATCCTATCGGCAGGGTGCCTATTTCGGGTGTCTGTGCTGCCTTTCGCCCTCACTACTTCTGACAGACAGCTCGGAAGAGGGTGATATCTTGTCCTCAGTCATTTTACTTCTTTGCACCATCTTCTGATGCAGAGATGTAGAGAGACCCTAAGGAGGAGACCAAGAGTGATCCCGAGGAGGACCCGGAGTAGCCACGCTTCGACTAGTTTGTCTTCGGCCAGTTTTAGTGTCATGTCCTGAGCTTTGTACTGTCCTTTATATTTCAGTTTTCTTTTGGAGCTTTGACTCTGTGTGTTTTCCCTTTATGTACTCGTTATTACTATGGTTTTATGTCGTCAGTTATTTGGGTTTATGATTTTTGCACAATTACTATTGTCATGATGTTTTGGATAATTTCAGTTGCATGTATGTTTACTTTTGTTTGGATATTATGTTGTTATCTGCGAAGAAAATGATTTTCAAATCGTAATTATTTAGAAACCCTAAATATATATTCCACTATTTTCGGCCTTATAATGTTTAATTTTTACATGTGACGTCCTGGGAAAGGGTGTTACATTTTATATCTTTTATGCACTGGATAAATCCGGTGATCCACTTAGAATTGAATCATCACAAGACTGTACAGATAGACAATGTTTTCGGGTTCGACTGACTGGCCCGTCATCAAACTATTGTTTCAAACCAAAATATTTCGTGTTTGTGTCTTATGATATACTTCTCAAGTCCTAAACGTTTTAAGAGGAAGATTGAGAAATCCTCTAGTTAAGTGTGAGATTCTTTCCAAGTTAGAGGTTACTTGTTTCTCAAGTAATTAAATACATGTTGATTCGCTTAAGTCTTATGAATCGATTGATGAATGAATCATCAACGGTATAGTATATGGTCTTTGTAACGGCTCAGACTGCTTTCAGGATTGTCGATTGTCCTTACAAACCAACATGGGTCTTTTCAGCATGCTTTGTCCTCGCTCACACCTTTCCCAGAAGGTCACCCATCCCACAAGTGCTCCAAGTCAAGCACGCTTAACTATGGAATTCTTATGTTTTGGGCTCCCGAAAAGAAGATGCATCTTGTTGGTATAAGTAGTACAAATCAATTCCTTTAAGCCTTCTTCAACTGGATAGTCCCATACCTGTACAGTCTCAGGATCCCTCTCATTCTGGTGTGAATCGGCTCATTCATGTGTCCCTCTGCCTAGAAGCCTGCCATGAGCCACTCCTTGTCTGTGCCTCATGCACCGGCAATCACTCTCCACCTTCGTTAGCCCCGGGTGTTACATGCCCACCAGCTTCCGCTTGGTTCGTCCCCGAACCACACCGTACTCGGAGAGGTCCACTCTTATACCATTTGTAACGTCCCGGACTGCTTTCAGGATTGTCGACTATCCCCAAAAACCAACACAGGTCTTTTCAACGTGCTTTGTCCTCACTCACACGCTTTCTGGGAAACGTCTTAGAAGGTCGCCCATCCCACAAGTGCTCCAAGTCAAGCACACTTAACTATGGAGTTCTTATGATCTGGGCTCCCGAAAAGAAGATGCATCTTGTTGGTATTAGTAGTACAAATCAATTCCTTTAAGCCATCTTCAACTGTATAGCCCCATACCTGTACAGTCTCATGATCTTTCTCATTCTGGTGTGAATCGGTTCATTCATGTGTCCCTCTGCCTAGAAGCCTGCCATGAGCCGCTCCTTGTCCGTGCCTCATGCACCGGCGATCACTTCCCGCCTTCGTCAGTCCCGGGTGTTACATGCCTAATGTAACACCCTTTCCGGGGCATCACATTTACGGACATTTTATAAAACTCTAAGGCTGAAAAACAGGTTAATTAAAAACATTAAAGAAAGATGGGGTGAATTTTTTCTTTTCATAAGACATAACTGTAAAAGCTCGTAACCGTTTATGTGTGTAAGATAAATAGAATTATTTCATAATATAAGTTCTTAAGTTTATAAAGGATTTACATTAAACCCAAGCCGACTACAGAAAGTAAATAGAAAGATACAGATTCAACGTAAAGAATTGGAGATGCAGCTCCTAACATAAGATACGCGGAGACGCAGCTCCACAACACATAAAAGAAAGGTACAGGCACTCTGACACCTTACCCTGGCCAACAACAGACTACACAGGAAGACATCCCTCGGATCAACTGCTGAATGATTCCTTTGACTCTCCTCCCTTATGGAGAGACAAGCGAAAGGAATAGGAAGGCATAGGTAGATCACCTCCCTCCTAATCTCCTCACTTATCGCCTTCCAACCCGGACCCATCAAAAGAGACCTAACAGGAATCCTAGCAGGGACTACTGCTGGCATTCCTATAGGAGACATCGCAGAAGTTGACCTAGAAGCAACATTGCCAACAGGCGGCCTATCCCTAACAGAGGGAGAAGGCACCGAACACTCCGGTGAAAGAGCCCACCTAGCATTCCACTTACGACCATAGCCTTGACGGCAAACGACAGAAGACAAGCGGTTAAGCGGTTAGGAACCCTTCCTCTGCAATCCCTATTGATGGTGAGTGCAGCTCTTCACATGTACTATGCTAGAAGCTCATCATGACTAGATGTCCAAACGCCAGAACCACTGGGAGGCTCAACAGAGAGATGCATCCAAAGCGTCGGGTGAAGTCTCGGTAACACGACCTTCTAGGGAGACAACCAAAGAAGCACACAACGATGCAATACAAAGTAATGAGGTGAGATTCCTATTCATCAACACAACAAAGTAAAAACGATACGACACGCAAGATAACAACATACTAATCATGCATATCACACATCTCAATATCTCACCTTATTCGATCAACAGCATAAGACATCATCAACACAGTATAATAATGTATAACAAGTGAATGTATCCATCAACAATCATGCAATGCAATGCGATGTACATGAATCAATGCCATATGCCACAAGGGTAAGATTATAACCCCTACGCCGTGGAGCTAAACATAACTGGACTGAGTGATTCAGAGAACATTGTCTACGTTATCTCAGCTCAACATGTGCTATCTCAACAAGATTGCAAATTCTCTTTTAGGTTCACGCCAGACGTTCTTTACCCAAATCGTGATTTGTCCGGTGTCCAGTCAGGACGTTAGAATTTTTCGACAGGTACCCACGACACAGAGGAGCTACTCTTTGGCCACATGTGGTCATCCCAACCCCAACGTCCTCAAGATCTCCACGAATGTAACCTCCAACAATCGCACACGCACAAAGGTGTAAGCTCAACTCCCAGGCACAACGCCCAACTCATGCACAGATGCGAATGCATGTCAAGAAATGCCACAACACAAACACATACTACACTATCGTTGTAGCACCACGTCTATCTCTTGATAAACCACAGGGCACCCCTATGGGATCCATTTTCACACGACTTGCCATCAGTCGCCCATTCTTGGTTCCGTTCCTTGCGTCCACGTACAACTTCGTCGTTCGGAAAACGATGTTCAAGTCTTATGATATATCATTCCATATCCTAATGTATTATGGAAAACAGAATCCACAAGGATTCCTTCATCATATCTTTTCACTTATCTACCAAAGGAAACATTACTTATTTGGCATAAGTAATTCTTTGTGATTAAGCATTATGGATCCTTAGATGAACTATGTAACGCCCCGATTTTCAAGTTTTACAATTATTCAGTATTTAAACATTTGTATTTTATTGGAGGTCTAGAGAGTTAAATAAAATATTCTGAGACCATAAGCATACTCTACGCTATCGTAGGAAGTTATGGTTAAGTTTTGGGCGAAAACTCAAACAGAGCCCGGTTTACGTTTTGCACTGTCAGTAGGGTTTTACTACTCCAGAGATCTCAGATTGACCCGTGAACAAAACAGTAAGCCTTAGAATTTAATTCTCTACGTTTTGGTTAAATTTCAAAAAAATCACTTCCTGACCTTTTTTCGAGCGAAATCCTCAAACGGGTAACGAACGGAGCCGCATACGGACTCACCGTGACCAGCCAACGGTTAATCTTGATGTCACATCATGTTATATCATTTAGGGGAGCATGCCAGAGTCATCATGACGTTCGAAAATATTTGGACGCGAAATGACCAAAATACCCCTAACCTTTTCTTTAATGACATTTTGGTCCTTGAGGGAAAAGACCAAAATGCCCTTAAGTGACTTGTTTTAAGAGCTGACCAGCCCCCATTCAGCCCCATTTTCTGCGCAAGGGACAGCCCCCAAATAGAGCTCCAAGCTTCATCTTCCTCCTTAGGCCAAAACTCCATATTTTCATGAAAGGAAAGCTTGAATCCATGGAAGAAAAACTTGATTCCTTGATCAATCTTCATCAATCTTTATGTAAGATCACTCCATGATCTCCTAGCTTCTTGAATCTCCTTCTATTTCATGCTTGAAATCTTGTGTTCATCAAAATCAAGTTTATGATCCAAAACTTCAAAAATTCATAGGAAATTGTAGAAAAATCCTTTTAATGGGAAACCAATTTCTTTGAGCTCACTTCATCATCCTCTACCTAAACCCAAGAGCTTATGATCCAACTCTCATCCTAGCCTAATTACCCAAAAGTGGCTGAACCCTTGTTGAAGATGATGAATAGTGTTTTGTTCAATTTTTGATTTCTAACTCTTGATTCCATCCTTACCTCTTCTATTGTCTTTGAATCCAAGTGATGGAAAACCAAATCAATCCCTAGCCATGTTTTCCCTTTTATGGCCGAGACCCTCAATGTGAAGAACATTGAGTTTTGTTTCATACCTTTGAGTATTAGGACTTGATTTAGTGTTAATCAAGCTTAAGAACCAACCATCCAAAAGATTGGAACCAAATGTGATCCCTAGCCAATTTCATCAATTTTGGCCGAACCTAGCTTCTAGGGGATTACGGAAATTTGTGTGTTAATTGTTGATGATTGGATTGGTTTTGTGTTTGTAGTTGTTGTCGGATAATCGGACGAGGAATCAGGAGAATTCGCGGACCAATCGGGCGACTTACCTTCGGAGGATGACTCCTAAAGGTAAGGGGATATTAGCTCCAATAAGTTTGGTAGCCTCATGAGTTTCTTATTGAATGTTTGTATCTATGATGTGAATTTGATGATTTGCCTAGTTGATACATATTGTGACATTTGTGTTGATTAGTGCTTTGAAGATATGCTGTATATTGTGTATGTACTTGATTTGTTTTTTTTATGAAATACATGCATAGATATGTGAATATGAATTGTGGCATGGATGCCTTGATTGTTTCTTTTGGATTACAACCAATTGGATTGGTTGGATCCGTTGATTGAGATGTGTAAAGACTTTTATGAGAAAAGTTATCCGAGTTATTAAGAGGTAGCATCTAAGGTAAGCTTTGAGGCAGCTCCTTAGTCAGTTCTAGCAAATAGGCTTGAAAATGACCTTTACTTTGTAAGTCAAGGATGTTAGACTCTTAGCTATCAAGTGAGTAAAGACTCCTTGGTAAGGAAGTTTGAATGTTAGGAAGGTTTGCCGAAGGAACAAGCATACCTTAGGCAAGTAGAAGAATACCAAAAAGTTATTAGAGTAAATACATAGGTAGATTGTAAACGACCAAAGGAATGGCAAGATAATGATATGTACTCTAATAGAGTTTAGAGACTGGAACGGAATTCCGGTAAAGCAGTAAAAGTGTGGTACTGTGTGAAGTTCCTTTTGATAGTATTTTAAGAAACGATTGGAGCCTCCGCTGTTATGAATTTGATTGATGGGATATTTGCCCGTTAGGATAGATGAAAGACTACACCTTATGGGTGTACTTATGATCTATGTTGATGATGGTGAAGGATTCGTATAATACCTAAGCATAAACTTTCAAGGGTTGCGAACGATTCGAGACTGAGCGAATTAGAATTGAAATATGAACTTTGGTTATGTAATGAGTGTCCTTAGGACTGGTATCGGTAATGGGAAATAATTACAATGGATCCTACATGGATAGGGATATTGTTTTGTTAATAGAACTTAAGACAGTGGCCAACAAAGATGAGTAAGACAGTTGAGTTTAGACTCGGTAGCAACGACCACTATGTGGTAAGGCATAGGATGAATATGCCTAGCCTTCTGGCTCGCGAGGCGGATATAGTTGACTCCTTATTTTGATACTTTCAAATTCGAGGACTTGAACTAAGTTTGATATTAAGTTTGAATTTTCACTTAAATATCAGAACTCTTCGATGAGTTTATTGGGATTTAGAGTGCATTAGAGCGGTTGGTGAATTGAGACGTGTAATAATGGAATAAGAAACTAGTTTAAGTTTTTGACGTGACCATGGAGTAAGTCTTTCGGGAAGAATTAGTAGTAGAGAATGATGAGTTAACAAGTCAGTAAAAGAGGGAATGACTTTCCCGATAGTCGATGGATGAGCAAAAGGCGGATGATAAGTTTCAGGAGTTAGTTTTATTTCTCCTGGAGAGTGAGACCGTGTTGAAATTGTTTCCTCAATGAAACAATGTGTATTGACACACAAGGGTGTGTGTTTTGTTGGGTTCTGATCAGGTTAAGGCCTTGTGAGAACTCACGTTTAGAGAATGGTACTTGCATTCATGTTGACATGTCGTCGTCCTTTTGGGATTGTGTCAGACATTTGGGCGAGGTACCTGTCTGGGAAGATTTTTAGGATAGATTTTCGGAGGATATTCCGAGTCTGCGTTACAGAGGACATTGAGTTTCGACTAGTCTAGTTTCTAGACTCAATCAAATCTTCATCGCTTGTGTAGAATATCACCTACAAAGCTGGCTGGATTGGACTACAGGAAATGGAATTTCGTTTGGTCCTTGTGGAATTCGTCATCATTGGCGATGTTCTCGCTTACTAAGAGTCACTAGGAACGTGACGAAACTATACGTCAAGTGTTACGGACCCTACACGGGAAGAGTTGTCAAGAAGTTATGTGACACCCACTACCCCGCATAAAATAAAATATAAATAAAATCATACATGTCTTTAAAAAAAGATAATAATGAAAATAAAAACATTTCCTCAAGGGTAATGTGCATCATATCATCTATAACTCAAACGTAGGAATCTGAAATAATCAAAATCCTTTAAAAACAAACTGCGAAAAACATAAATAATAAACATATCCCAAATCCCGATGTCACATATCAGAGTTGGTATACATATACCGATAATACATCAGAATAAACTAAATAACTGAACGTAAATCCTAACTACTATTACTAAGAGAGATCTCCATGGGATCACTACTTGTCAGCATGCTCACCCTCCTCTGCACATGCAACATCATATGCACAAGAACAACAAAAGGTAAGGGTGAGAAATACGATCATAAATATATGTAAACGGAATGGAATAGTAATTAAGATGACATACAACATACATCAACCAACACATGTATAATCAATACATATATATATATATATATATATATATATATATATATATATATATATATATATATATATATATATATATATATATATATATATACCAAAGATGCATGTCAATGCGAATACAACATCACTACTCCGTATGCATGTGGCCAACAACTCTAACTCTAGAAAGACAATTAAGAGTACATGTCCGGTTATCAATGTGGATGATATGCCAGACCATGGGCCATCCCCGAACACTCTCACTAATCCTGATAATGTATAGTGGCTAGTCAGGGTACTCAAGCTTATTCATTAGGTCACTCCGACAATAGGTAGCTAGCCCATGCCACCTGGAACTTCCCTACCCAATGTACCCGCAAGGCCGGGTTAACACCCATCGTCGCCTCCACTATCGCGATTCATCGTTTGCTTTCCACCCAACATATCAACTTCAACGTATGATGCATGCAATGTTCATCAATATGCAAACACATGTCTAACCATCCATCATCAACACCATTGCATGGCTATCAACTTTGACCAACAAGCATCAAAGATGATTTATCAACATCAAACTTGACCAATAAGCATCAAGAACGATTTAACCAGCAACATCGGTAACAGTACGTTGTTACCTATAACATCATCGTCTTATTAATTGTTCTCTTTGTTAAGTCTTAACTTAACATTATCTTTGTTAAGTATTATACTTAATCTTATTATCTAAACCCCAATTCATATCTTATCAAGATTATAACTTAATCTTAATATTTAAACCTCAAGTCATATATTTATTAAGATTATAACTTAATCCTAATATCTAAACCACAATTCATATCTTATTATAACAAGCCTACATAACACTATCCATCAAGCATAAGGGGTCAAAACTGCTCCTGGGTACATGAGAATCGATTTCCAATCTCTGGAATCGATTTCTCAAGTCTTCAAATCGATTTCCAATCTCTGGAAATCGATTTCAACATGTTCAAATCGATTTCCCCAATCGATTTTGAACAAGGAAAAATCGATTCTAGAAATCGATTTCTACAAGGCCAAATCGATTTCCACACCTTGGAAATCGATTCTTGGAGGATTCAAATCGATTTCCATGTGCTGGAAATCGATTTCTGGGTGTCAGATCACACAGCAGCGGGTTTTCTCCGCTATCGGACCAATCTACGTTCTCTAATTAACATATCATTCGAGCCTAAGCTATTTATCACCAATTCGATTAGTCCAACACTCATAAATCATATCCTAAGGGTTCTCAAACTAATCCTTGGTCATCAACCTCACATTGTCTAATTATTTTCTCCCTATAACTATGTTCTTATAGCATAAGGTTAACAAAACATCATATCATGGCATAAACAACATGTTCATCATCATCAATTCATCAACAATCATATAAATCAGGAAATTATAGTTATAAACATGTTATAACATCAAATTATTCATCAATCAATACTCATATAGCTAGAAAACAACATAACAACATTCATAGGCATACGCAGGCATACATAGGGGTCATGGGTTAACCCCTTCATCTTAACCTATCCCAAAACCCACATATTCATGATCAATTTTCTCCCCCCATACCTAGTATGACGATTCACAGCCTAAGGGAAAGAGAACAGAGCCAAGTTCTGCTACGGTTCCTTCTTACGGGTTCAACACTTGATCACGATCGCAACACTGGAAAGCAGAGTCGATATTTCAGTTAAGGATTGAAAGGGAAAACAAATCTAGGATTAGAACTCACCTTGGTTTCTAACTTAGGAGATTAACTCTAGCGGCAGGGATAGACTAGCCAAACAACGGTGTGTTCTTGACGAAGAACACCAAAGCAGGATTCGTCCTTTGGGTTTTCTAGAGCAAGAGATCAATTAGAGCTCTTAGGGATGAGAAGAGGCAAAAAGTGTGTACAATAGGGTGTGGATACTAGGTTTAGGTCATACGCTATGTATATATAACTATTAGGGACATTTTAGGACGAATGGGCCGTACACAGCATAGCTCGGTAACAAAAACGTGTACACAAGCTCTGACACGCATGGGAATCGATTCCACAACCATGGAAATCGATTTTCCATTGGCCAAATCGATTTTCTTATCAAAGAAATCGATTTTGCCTTTTAAACAATCGATTTCCACTTTCTGGAAATCAATTTCTTCACCTGGAAATCGATTTCCCTTTCAGAAAACGTGTTTTTGGCCTTGACACCTGAATAAGACTTGTAGATAATTCTCTAAGCTTTCCAACGCATCCAAGATCACCTTGATCGGATGTCTAGAACTCAAGATATGGCCAAAACCGTGAAACAGGTTATTTAGACTCGGATGGATCGATTATTCTAAAGGCTGAACTATTACAACTATAAATTTATGCACCAAAAACAAGCAAAAACAACATATGTAAACATCTATAAGCAAGTATTAACACATATATACATAGAAGTGAAAAAGCAAGGTGTTACAAGTTACTTAAGTACGAGTTTGACTGGATGACTGTAAAGTTCTTAGGGTATGCGATCCCGGAAGAGATTTGTACTCACACTCTCATGTATTAGACATTTGAGTGAATCAGTTTAATAGTAATCTTTGGCCTGGACATTTCCATTTCATTCCATCGACAGATTTGTTATGACTATTTCTTGAGTTGTGGCACAAGTAAATTCTGGATACTGGAAGTTTCTTGATGAGACTTAGTCTAATCACCTTTACACTTGGTAAATGTGATCCAGTCTGATTTTTGACCAGACTGTTTATCTTTTAATTCCCTGATCTGTTGGAGGGTTCTTATGAAAGAAGGGACTTTATTAGAGTCATGGTTGTAAACATGTATTAGCTATGCATTTTTACACTCACAAACCTACTGAAGAATCTTTTTGCATATTGGATATTCCTGTATTCGTTTACGAATGGTAAAATCCTTCTATATCCTTTCCTATGAAAGTAAGACCAAGAAATTTCCTTTGTTGAAAGATTTCTTTCCTTAATCTTCGAGAACTGAGTAGCTACTAAGTTCAACTGATTGCCCTCAACTCAAGTGGACGAGCAAGAAAACATTTCGATCTTTGAAGGACTGGTTGGGAGTAAGTGTGGTGATCTAACTACGAACATCCTGCCAGCAGGATAGACGAGGAGTGATTGGCATTTTGTTAAGATAAGATGTGGAATTTGGGGATTAAGAAATCCTGTTTAGTTTTAATTCACGAAATTTCGAGGACGAATTTTTTTTTAGTGGGGTAGTAATGTAACACCCCGATTTTCATGTTTTATAATTATTCGGTATTTAAACATTTGTATTTTATTGGAGGGTCTAGAGAGTGAAATAAAATATTCTGAGATCATAGACATACTCTACGCTATCATAGGAAGTTATGGTTAAGTTTTGGGCGAAAACTCAAACGGAACCCGGTCTGCGTTTTGCACTGTCAGTAGGGTTTTACTGCTCCAGAGATCTCAGATTGACCCGTGAATGAAACATTAAGTCTTAGAATTTAATTCTCTATGTTTTGGTTAAATTTCAAAAAAATCACTTCCTGATCTTTTTTCGAGCGAAATCCTCAATCGGGTAACGAATGGTAGGGGTGTTCAAATCTAAACCGGACCGCTAAAAAACCTCAAACCGATCCAAAGTAATCGAAAATTGACAAAAACTGACTCAGTTTGGATTTTTTTGGATGACATTTGATGAGAACTGATCGGTTCGGTTCGATTTGCGGTTTGCTTTCCTGAAACCGAACCGAACCACAGCCGAACCGATTCATGTAATATAACGTTGCATTTTGTATTTTACTATCCACGCACATGGCACACCACTGGTCACTCACTGTAGTCTGAAACTTTCTTTTTGGACCATTTTTACTCTTTAGGCTTAACTTAGTAACTTTTCATTTTCAAAAGAATCAAATATATAGAAGTTAGTTTTTCCGGAATATTTATTGCTTGACATAGAATGTGTTTGTATGTACAAATATTTGTCTAAGTATTAAGATTATTGGCTTCAACAAAAGACGCATTGTTTGCTTGATTTATGGATTTGTGCCGTAGTAGTATGAAATAAATTAGAAGAATGGAAAGAGGGCAAACCACATTTAATTGACCATGTTTATTTTTACCAAACCGAACTAACCGAACGATCCAAACAGAATTTAATTGGATCGGATTGGTTCGGATTTTCTTAAAGAAGCAAACCGAACCACATGATGTTTTACTCTTTGGATCGGATGGTTTTTATGCTCAAAACCGAACCAAATCGATCCACGAACACCCTTAACGAACGGAGCCGCATACAGACTCATCGGGACCCGCCAACGGATAATCTTGATGTCACATTATGTTATATCATTTGGGTGAGCATGCCAGAGTCGTCATGACGTTCGAAAATATTTGGACGCGAAATGACCAAAATACCCCTAACCTTTTCTTTAATGACATTTTGGTCCTTGAGGGAAAAGACCAAAATGCCCTTAAGTGACTTGTTTTAAGAGCTGACCAGACCCCATTCAGCCCCATTTTCTGCGCAAGGGACAGCCCCCAGATAGAGCTCCAAGCTTCATCTTCCTCCTTAGGCCAAAACTCCATATTTTCATGAAAGAAAAGCTTGAATCCATGGAAGAAAAACTTGATTCCTTGATCAATCTTCATCGATCTTTAGGTAAGATCACTCCATCATCTCCTAGCTTCTTGAATCTCCTTCTATTTCATGCTTGAAATCTTGTGTTCATGAAAATCAAGTTTATGATCCAAAACTTCAAAAATTCATAGGAAATTGTAGAAAAATCCGTTTAATGGGAAACCAATTTCTTTGAGCTCACTTCATCATCCTCTACCTAAATCCAAGAGCTTATGATCCAACTCTCATCCTAGCCTAATTACCCAAAAGTGACCGAACCCTTGTTGAAGATGATGAATAGTGTTTTGTTCAATTTTTGATTTCTACCTCTTGATTCCATCTTTACCTCTTCTATTGTCTTTGAATCCAAGTGATGGAAAACCAAATCAATCCCTAGCCATGTTTTCCCTTTTATGGCCGGGACCCTCAATGTGAAGAACATTGAGTTTTGTTTCATACTTTGAGTGTTAGGACTTGATTTAGTGTTAATCAAGCTTAAGAACCAACCATCCAAAAGATTGGAACCAAATGTGATCCCTAGCCAATTTCATCAATTTTGGCCGAACCTGGCTTCTAGGGGATTACGGAAATTTGTGTGTTAGTTGTTGATGATTGGATTGGTTTTGTATTTGTAGTTGTTGTCGGATAATCGGACGAGGAATCGAGAGAATTCGCGGACCGATCGGGCGACTTACCTTCGGAGGATGACTCGTAAAGGTAAGGGGAGATTAGCTCTAATAAGTTTGGTAGCCTCATGAGTTTCTTGTTGAATGTTTGTATCTATGATGTGAAGTTGATGATTTGCCTAGTTGATACATTATGTGACATTTGTGTTGATTAGTGCTTTGAATATATGCTGTATATTGTGTATGTACTTGGTTTGTTTTTTTTTTTTTTTTATGAAGTACATGCATGGATATGTGAATATGAATTGTGGCATGGATGCCTTGAATGGATATGTGGATATGAATTGTGGCATGGATGCCTTGAATTGAGATTTGATATGTATATATTTATTATCCTGGACTGGTTAAGAGCATAGCACTGGCTATAGCTTGATTTTGAGGAATGAAAAGCTTCTAAGCTAAACATTATAATACTAAAAGTATTTAGTTGGTCAAGAAAATACCTTCTAAAAGTATTTGTTGTTCTGAAAACGAAAATGTCCTTTAATGGAAGTTAACATAGTTTTAATGAGATTATATTTCTTTTACACTAACTTAGAACATGGTTTCACGCTAAGTTAGTAAGGAAAAACCTTTCCAAGATTGTTAAGGTACTTTACCTTAACCATGTAACAAAGTTCTTTGAAATTAATGTGTTTTCAATTAAGAAGGGTTTTGGTTTACAAAGAGAGTTTTTAACTCAAATTGTAAAGTTTTACACGTGAAAGCCTAAGTTAAAGTAATTAACTTAGAGTTGAAAACAAGAGGTAATTAAGTATGGTATGTAGTGGAGCAAGACCATGTACTATACCATTGATGACTTAGTTCATAAATGACTTCATAAGACTTAAGTGAATCAACACTTATTTCATTATTTGAAAATCAAGAAGTTAATATCTTAGAAAGGATCAAAGACTTATCTAAGAGGATTCTCAATCCTTCTTCATAACACTTAGGACTTGAGATGTGATTAATAAGACATAAATACAAACATGAAACGTTTTGGGTTTTGAAAAAGTAGTTCGATGACGGACCGGTGTCAGATCTAGGTCAATCATTCACTTATTTCAGTCTTGTGATGACTGAAACGAGAGAGATCCTGAGACTGTGCAGGTATGGGACTGTACAATGGAAGGAATCCTGAGGCTGTGCATGTATGGGACTATATAGTTGAGGGAAGGCTTATAAGAATTGATTGGTACTACCAATATCGACAAGATTTATCTTCTTTTCGGGAGCCTAGAACATAAGAACTTCATAGTTAAACGTGCTTGACTTGGAGTAATTGTGGGATGGGTGACCTTTTGGGAAGTTTCCTAGAAAGCGTGTGAGTGAGGACAAAACACGCTGAAAAGACTTGTGTTTGTTTGTGGGGACAGACAGTAATTCTGAAAGCAGTCCAGATCATTCCAAAGGAATCACGTGATATTTATCCGGTGGATAAATGCTTTATAATACAAAGACGCGTATGGTTCCTAAGGAAGAGAACCTTAGTGAACCTTGAAGTTTATCCGGTGGATAGACATTGATTTATCGCATCTGCTTTGTGTAAGCATTGGTATGTCATTGCATGAGTTTGTAAGGCCTTGAGCCTAGGAGTTGAGCTTACACCTTGATGCGGGTGCGAATCTTTTACGATTTGAATAGTCTTGGAGGTATTAGGGTTGGAAAGGTTGACATGAGACCAGTTGGTGATTCTTCTCTGTCGTGGCGAATCCGTGAAATACACTGATATCCTCGACTAGATGCCGTACTTTTCATGTTTGGTCGAGAGTGTTTCCGTAAAGCCAGATACGTGCACGTTACGAATGTTGTAGCATCTTGCCCAAGGCTGGCGTACACGGAACATGTCCTCCTATTCACTCTCTCCGATGACTTGTTAGCTCCATGGAGTAGGGGTCAGAGTTTTACCCTTGTGGCATATGGCATTGAGTCGTGTACATCGCATTGCATTGCATGACTGTTGATGATTACATTTATTTATTGTACATCATTATTCTGCTTTCAAAGATGTCTTATGCTATGAATTGATTAAAATGATATAATGTAATTTATGGTATACTTGTAGACATACTGTTACCTGGTGTGATATCCTGTGTTACTTTTGTTATTGTGACTGTGTTGATACATTATTTATATGTTGTTTTACTTGTGTGGCTATTATGATAAACTTGTGAAAGAGTATCTCACCCTTGCCAGT
This sequence comes from Ammopiptanthus mongolicus, assembly GCA_039655645.1. NCBI lineage: Eukaryota > Viridiplantae > Streptophyta > Magnoliopsida > Fabales > Fabaceae > Ammopiptanthus > Ammopiptanthus mongolicus. The sequence continues at coordinate 35,658,988 of CM077349.1, read as the reverse complement.
ACATGTTGGACACCCTGTTGTGTTTTTTGAACACATGTACAGATATTTTCCAGCGGTCCTCTGGGCCACTGTGGGATCCTGTGTTCGAGTTACTTGGTGTCGACGACGAAGACGGTGGACTGTTGATGATGAGGCCCGGTATCTTTTGGGCGGTGCATGCTAGGTAGTATACTTTATTATTCCTAGAGTTTTGATAGACCAGCTCTTAGGATTTTGATATTTAAAGTCAGGTCCATTGACCGTGACTCAATATGATGTGTATTAAGAAAGTGACTTGATGTATACGTTAAGGCGAAGTGAATGAGTTTCATAAATAATGAGTTTGAATTTATTCCTTTGTTATTGTTAAAGTTTTGGATTGGTATCACAATTTTCGCAATAAATCTAATGCGTATTTTCGAAAAGGTTTTAATAAATTGAATCACGAGAATTTTGAGTTACGATTTGTGAAACCTCGAGGGGGTGTTACAAACTAAATCATGAAAGGTGTGGGACATGGTTCTCCATGACCACAAGGTATAGGTGCATGTCTTTTATTTAGTATTTGTTAGTCCATTATGGAACTCATTGAATTTCCTTTAGAAGATAATACATATTTACGCTATTATAGTAAAATCGTCAAAGTACTTTCCTTGTAGTAAACTAATTGATGAAATCTCCTTTGTCAAACATAGTTTTGAAAACTCTATACATATACTCATAAGGTATCCAAAATCCCAAGATACATAGTACCTTGTCTTTTGCCAAACAAATGTAAAACTTCCTTTGAAATAATACTAATTTCCTATACTTAGCGTAAAAAGGGAAAACATATCTTTCTTTAAATCGTCCTTTCATTTTCATTGAAAACTATAACTCATTTGTTTTGTAAGATTCCAAAATTAATCATAGTAGTGTAAAAACTCATTGTTTTAAAGAAAACAATTACAAGAATTCTCATTTCTCTTGAAAATAGGTTCACTAACCAAAACCTTTGGAAACCACATGAGTCACTTAGAAAACTCTGTTCTTGAAAATCTTTTCCTTGAAACAACATGTTAGAATAAGTGATTGATTAATTTCAAACTTTCCTACTCTTAAAATACTTTTCGTATGAACCCAAAATACTCATTTTACAACACTTGATTCTTTGGAACCAAAACTTAATTTCTTAGGAAACCATTTTAATTTCTATTCCCTTTATACCTTAGTATAAACACATTAAACCTCTTAATATCAACATCCTAAGTTCCTAACCCTACTAACCATACCAAGGCCGAATGCCCTATGGAAGTAGGATAGGTTTCTTTATTTTGTCTTGCCTTCTTGGGACCATTTTATGTTCATTGGACCATCACTTGAACATAGAAGCCTTGGCTTCCCATTTTAAAACAACAAGGCCGAACCTTACATGGTGCTTTTCAACAAAATACAAGCCATCCAACAACATTCTAGCATCATGAAAATCATCTCACATATAGTCATCTCATCCAGTATTAAAAGTATGAACAAGTTCATCATTCAAAAATCCTATCCTTAGGTCTTGAACCTAGGAATAGTTTTTCACCATTCCAAAATGATTTTCAACACTAACACTCAAACACAAATAGTCGCACCAACACCATAACATACAATTCCAAAAATCAACACCAAAACCCGTATACATAAAATTTCAGCATTTCAAGCATCAAATTGTGACCCACATTTGATTGGCCAAATGAACTCGTATTTGAGCAAATGAGGACTCATATGAAATCTTAGGATGTCTACTTTTTGGATATAAAATTATGTTTCACAAATAGTAACCAAGTTGGTACATTTTTACGAAATCAGTCACTATAGTCAGAATTCGAGACAGAAATTTAAGCTTTTGATTGAAATAGGTTCTCAAGGTTCAAATCTTCATGAAAACACACGAAATTTATGCTCAAAATGAAGCCCAAAATGTATAGTTTTAGGAGAAAAAAGAATATGTGAAATCCAAGGTCTACTTGCTGAGAAAAACCGAAATGACTCACACAAGGTCAGATCCAAAAATCACATTTTCACAACTCTTTTCAACAAAAAGATGGAGGAACCCTAGGTTAGGGTTTTCCCTCACATAAAAGTTATTTTCACCCATTCAAACACATCAATGAACACAAATCAAGCAATAAATAATTATTACAATATTGGTCTCATAGAGAACCAAATAGATAAAGTAGAAAACCCTTGGTTTAGGGTTTTCCCAAACAAAACCCCAATAGACCATTTTCACCACCACCAATGTGGTGTGATGTGGTTCACTCCCCCATTACCTTTATGAAGATCTTTAGGATGTGCAAAACTCCAAGCACCAAGAGTAAGGGGGTGGCCGAACCTATGTTAGCAAAAAGAAAAATCATGATTTTAAACTTTGTTTAGCAAAATCATGAGCTAGGAGAGGTTACTTCATGATTCTATGAAATGAAATGAAGAAGAAATAAGGTTAGAAGCTTACTTTATGAAGAACACTTTGAAGATCAAGGTTGATGTTCTTGGGGTTCAAGAACAAAGTTCCTCCAAAGAGAAAACTTTCTTCATCAAAGATGATTAGGAGACCAAGACAAGAACAACTATGGTCTTAGAATTTGAAAGAGAGATTTGGGTGTGATGTTGGCATAGTGTTGGCTGAATGAGAGGTGAGTAGAGAGAGAAGGGAAGAAATGGTTGTGTTCTTGAGAAGCTTAAAGCTTTGATTGTATGAAATGGCAAAATGAGAGTGTTAAGTGTTTCTTTAACACTTGTGGCCGAAATCCTCATGTGAAAAGGCTTAGGAATTAAACAAAAATGTAATTCAAATGTTTATGACATGGATGTGATCATGTGTAAGTAATTTGGCTGGCTAGGATTTAAAGGGTAAGATGTGTTGTTGAGCTCTCATGCAAAGTAGTAGAGATTAACCATAAATAGGTTAATTTGCTTTCTCCATAAAAGGAAAAGATGTTAGGTTAATAACCAAGAGTCATAAGAATTTAATCCATTGGTTAAAGGAATGAAAAGGTGATGGATGGTTGACAACGTCTCGTGAAACGTGAGATGCAGTTATGAACTACTCCTGGTAATGGGCCAAAACAACTTCCCAACCCCAGGCCAGATTACTTTCCGACCTTGGCACGCATCCCAAGGTAAGAAGCGGTCCTGATTAAAATAACAATATTTTATCGATTCTGACCCAAAACAGCATATCGATCTCAAAAACAACGTTTTATGATTATTAAGTTCATAATTGAAATTCAAATATGAATTTTCAATTATTAACTATTATTATGATTATGATTAATCAAATTGTGTTCTCAATAAAGTTATTCACACAAACAGTTAAAAGGAAGACATAGGATTTTTGGGATGTTACAGTCTTGTTTCACCATGTCCTATACTTTCTTATCTCTTTCTTTCACTCTAAGTTAATTATTTAACTTAGTGTTTTAACTTAGAAAACCCTACACTTTGAGTTAAAAACTCTTTGATTATAATTTGGTGAAATATAATCCTTATAAGTTGAAACTTCTTTAACTTAAGAAAACATTGATACTTAACCAAAAAGCTAAGCATCTCAACTATTTTGAAAAGTTTTTTTCTCTTGAAATCCCTCCTTAAAACCATGATACTCTTTAGTGTAAAAGGGTGACTTTTCTTGGTTTTGAACTATGGATACTAAGTGACTCAATAGTTCATTTTGATCTTCTAACTGTTATATTGAAAATCAAACATTGTTTTAAAAAATTAGGTAGGGACCGAATGCCCATAACCATTTCCTCAAAGAGGTTTGTTTCTTGAAAACACTTGTTCCATTGATTTGTAAAACACTAATTGTTCCAATTAAACCATAAGGGAAAATCAAAATACTTTTCCTTTCCTTTCAAACCACATTGGTCAAAACCTATACTAGGTTTTTGGTTCAAAAACATTTCTTATTTTGCTTTGGCTTGTTGTTCATTAAATCGTTTATTAGTTCTAAAGTTGCTTAAGTTTGAAAATAAGAAGTTGAACTTCTACTTTAACCATGCTTTGGTACATAGAGATTATGTGATGATTTTGCTTCACCAACATGTCATGTAATATCTTAAAATGATCATACATTAATGATAAACACATTTAATAAGCTATCTAACATAACCAAGCACAAAAATCCCTACATCGATCCAATGATCAAAGTAATGGTTTTGCAACAAGTAAGAAACCATTTTCAACCAAGCAAACAAATCAATGAACATATATCAAGCCATAAATAATTATTACAACAATGTTCTTAGGGAGAAGCAAATAACAAAGTGAAGAACCTTTGAACTAGGGTTTCTCCAAAACCAACCAAGAACCATTTTCACATTACACCACTATGGTGTGATGTTGTTTGGTGTGATGTTGTTTACTCCCCCATTACCTTAGATGAAGTTCCTTTATGGATGAGACAACTCCAAGCTCAAGAAGCACCAGGTGGCCGAACCTATGTATAAGAAAAAATGGAGTTTATAACTTACTCAAGGAAGAACACTTTGAAGGTGAGGTAGATTTTTTGATGATCAACAAGCAACTTCCACCAAATGAGAAACTTTCTTCAAAAAAGATGTTCTAGAGACCAAGACTAACAAGACTATGGTCTTAGAAATCAAAAGGAAATTTGGGCGATGGTGTTCTAGAGAGGGCCGAATAGAGAGAGAGAGAGAGAGAGAGAGTAAAGAGAGAAGAGAGAATTTGAAAATTTTGAGTAAAGAGAGTGTTTGATCTTTGTGAACGGAAAATGAAAAGTGTTTTGGTGTTGTTGGTGAGTAATGGTCATATGGCCTTATGGTGTTTATGACCAATTTTGGTAGATTTAGTTTATGACTAATGACATGATTTAGTGTAAGAAATTGGAGGGTAAAGATCAAAACAAGTACATAGGTGTTGATCGCTTGTCAAAAGTAGCCAAGATTAATCAAAACTAGGTTAATTAGCTTTGTCCATAAAAAGTAAAGATGAAAGGCTATTAACCAATGATTAATAGTGTTTAGGGAAACGTGAAAAGTAGTCATGAACTATTCCTAGCTCTGAGCCAGAACATCTTCCCGGCTCCGAGCCAGAATACTTCCCCGGCCCGCAACTCGAAGCTAAGTGGCCCCGATTAAAATAATAACATTTTTACCGGCTCCGTTCCAAAACAGCACATATGGCTCAAAACAACATTTTATGATCTTTGAGCTTATAATTGAAATTCAAAATTAATTGCTAATTATTAACTACTATTGTTAATTATAATTAGCCAAATTATATTCTCAATCAATTTATTCACATAAATACATAAAAATACAGATATAGGATTTCGTGGTGTTACATTGGGCACCATTTTAGTAGAATGAATTGAATCTGAGCTTTTTTAGCCCAACCAAATATAGCCTGTGGCCCAGATCGGGCTGGCCCGAAGTGGGTTGGGTATCCCGTTTTGCCAAATCTATAAACATGTGACTAAATATATGCAAAGCACCTGTCAAGTAGGTGTCAACAAATTAGGAAGTAGGTACTTACACTCTTTTCTTATAAATACTTGTAACTACCATGTAATAAGGTTGGTTTTCTTAATCAAAATCCTACATATCCTAAGTCACTTGGAAGCTCACGAATTGAAGGATCAACATCAAGTATGCCTTCCAATTCTAAATTTCTGCAAATTTAATTCAATTCAATGTCATTTTAATTCATTTTAATTTATTGTTCTTTATTTTCAGCACTTCTTTAATTTTCATTTCTTTATTTTTCTTGCCTTATTCTTTTAATTCTTTTTACATTTTTTTTACTTTACTTTCTTCGTTCTTTCAATTAGATTCTTTACGTTTCTTGTCATTTATCTTTGATTTTTAGGTTTTCTTTTAATCCCTGCACTTTCTTTTTTGGACGCTTACTTTCTTTTAAATATATTTCTATTTACTTATTGCACCTTTACCTTCTTGTAAATTTATGTTTCTATCAATTTAGTTTCATGTTGTTGGATTCCTTGTCACGATATCCTTTTTTTGTCAAAAGCCATTATAACAAATTGTTTATGCAAGATCACCATTGAAACTTTAGATCTCACACACTTAAATCTTTAGTGAAACCGGTCAAACGTCAAAGTACGTATATCAAATTTTACCATAACAAATGGATATGCACTTGGGTAAAGGAAGGAGAAAGTTTTTTAAAGAAGTATCAAATTTCTGATTTCAACATTACTTTGGCCAGCATCAATTAATTTACAAACAAGTTAGCTATTTAAATAAAACTTTAAGGTGAAATGCAAAAAATTCTCTTAAACTTGGGTTGATTTACGATTTCTCTTGACTTTAGAAGGATAAAAAGAAAAATTTTATGCTATGTTCAGGTGTTTTTAAGTGAGGGGAAGAGTTCTCTTCCCCTCACTTAAAAACACCTAAACGTAGCATAAATTCAAGAGGTAAATCGTAAAATTCAATGTGGTGAAGTTGTATTTTCATTCGCAAAAGATATTAGCATCTGCTTCGTGGTCAATGCAGAGTTTTGGGCTATATATATATATATATATATATATATATATAGGATACGCAAAGTCGGAATAACAATAGCAGTGCAGTCAACAACCGCATGTAGCAAGTAGCATATATAACATATATATATCAATTACTGCACACAACCAAACGTCGTTCAAGACAGCTTACGCAACACACATCCATCTCCATCAGTCTCACTCTCAGATCAATCCTCTAGACCGGGATACCATGCAGCATGTCGACCGAAAGCTCACGAAACTGGTTCCGCACCCGAACAAGCCCACATCGGAATAGCTTCTGTGTCAGAACGGAATTAGTTTGTCCAAGAAACCGAACCGCTCTCCGCGACCAATAAGAGTGCATCCCCCTTCCACACCGGAACCAGGGTGTTTTGGTCACCATGGAACGTTAGCTTGGAACGTGGAAAGCTTAGGGATTAGTAGGGCAAACTGGACTGGATCGGGCATCACGACTGGAAAGGAGCTACCCCATCCGTCACTGTAAACTATTCCCGAGACCGGCAACATCCCCAAGGTCACTCACTTGACCGCCCCTTCTACTTTTCGTACCCGCACTCAGGTACAACTAACCTTGTATGACGCTGGCAGCCCATACTACCTGTCATACAGCCTCACCACTTGGCAGCTGATGACATGCAATAAACATCCTCAATGGGCTTGATACTAGATCTCACGCCTAAACACTCAATCAGAAACAGCACGATGCCACCGCATCCACACGGCCATAGCCTCGACACCACGTGTCCACGAGCCACAGCTCAAACAACACGGCCACAGCCTTAAACAGTCAGCATAACAGCAACGACAACATCCACGGTATTAACCCGATAACCAACACGGTACACGGCCAAACTTAACTCTAACTGACATTCCGCCATCACATTTAACATCATAGCATACAGCACAACAACAATAACAACAACAGTAATAACATCAACAACACCATATAACAGGCATATCATGTACCAAGTAGCATGTAGGCACGTATACAGATAGCACAACAATAGTCAACACCATACAGTCATACGAAGCAGATCATCCTCAATCAACAATTCTCTAGCCTAGAGCTTCCAAACTTAACGGTGATAGCCCAAAGTAGGCTAAACCTAGGGTTTAGGTACTTTATTGGGGCTCAACCACTAGTAGGGTTAGGGCTTCCCTACACATAGCAGAAAATGCAACTACACTACTCTTGCCTTCCTGACAGCAGCAGTACTTTTTCTCCCCACTTGAACAGTTGGCACGAATCTTGGTACGATCATCGACAGGTCCTCCCACGTAGCAAGAACTGCCATGAACAACTCCCTAGCCACGGCCTTAAGCTCCAATCCACGAGCAATCACGCGTGCAAACCTTGCCCCAATCACGAGCACTACACATATACAATAGTGTTAGCCCTAGGGCAAGCTCAAAGATCAAAGAAGAAAGGTAAAGGCTCGAAGAACCACAAAGAACACATGTTAGAGATTCGAGTTTATCTTTGGCTAATCGAGAAAGCAATCCATCAATGTTGTAGAAAACTTGTTCGCGATCATAACGGTGCAGTTGGAATCGCGTTCCGGTACTTCGATCGCCTCGAAACTGAGCTTTCTCACTCTAAAACCTCACTCTCTCTCAAGAACGCAGGAAATCTCTCTGGATACTCCAAGCTTCAAGCAACAAAAGAGGAAGAGAAAGAAAACTCATCCATCTTGATCTGCTGAGCATGCTTTAGCTTGGGACATGTCCACGCTTGAGCGTGGGGCCTCGTCCACTCTACCTTCACCCTAGCCTAACACGTGTCTCACAAGCATCAAAAAGCACACCAGCTGGCAAACGCACTCAGCAAGCTTGAGCGTGCAACATTCCAATGCTTGAACGTTGACACGCTAGGGTGTGCTCCCTTCCCACGCTTAAGCATGCTATTCAGCTGAGAAGAGTCTCCCAAACTTCTGACTTCCTCAGTTTCTCGTTTAACACTTTAGGCACTTCCAATCTTGTTCAAGCCTATACTTCTGACTTCCTCAGTTTCTCGTTTAACACTTTAGGCACTTCCAATCTTGTTCAAGCCTATTCCTACGCTTCCAACTAAGCCCTAAACTAACACAAAACAATTCACACAAGCATCCAAAGCCCTAATCAAGATTAACCAACTCGATTAGAGTCATAGAAAATCGAGATATTACATTACGACCCCCCTTAAAGAAAATTTCATCCCCGAAATTTCCATTGCATACCTGTGAACAGGAACGGATAACTCTGGCGCATCTCAGCTTCACGTTCCCACATTGAATCTCTCGTTACCGGGTTCCACTCCACTCTGACTAACAGAATGTGCTTGCCGCGCAGTTCCTTGATCGTTCTATCCACGATCCGAAAAGGTGAAGCCTCATACTCAAGGTTCTCTTTCAATTGGATTGATTCGGGCTCTAGCACCTGTGATGGATCAGGGTGATAATTTCTGAGTTGAGAGACGTGAAAGACGACGTGGAGATTTGATAGATTCGTTGGTAAAGTTATCTGATAGGCTATAGGACCGATTCGTCGAAGAATCTGAAACGGTCCTAGGAATTTAGGTGTTAGCTTTCTAGATTTGATCGCCCTGCCCACTCAGCTCATGGGGTAACTCTCATGAAGACATGCTCACCTTCTTGAAATTCCAAGGGTCTTCTCCTCTTGTCGGCATAGCTTTTCTGCCTATCCCTTGTGGTTTTCATCTTTTCTCGTATCTTACGGACATGTTCCGTTGTTTGCTGTACTAGCTCCGGACCTAACAGCTGACTTTCTCCCGTCTCAAACCAGCATAACGGAGTCCTGTACTTTCGTCCATACAATGCCTCATACGGCGCCATGCCAATACTTGAGTGAAAACTGTTGTTGTAAGTAAACTAGATCAATGGAAGGAACTCGTCCCAACTTCCTGTGTTCTCCAACACATACGCTCTTAAGAGGTCCTCCAAAGATTGAATTGTCCATTTAGACTGACCATCTGTCTGAGGATGATAACCAGAGCTCATACTTAGCCTAGTTCCTATCGCACTGTGTAAGCTTCTCCAAAACCTTGAGGTAAACCTTGGATCACGATCCGAAACGATGCTTGAAGGTACCCCATGCAGCCTCGGCAACCCAGGAACAAAGTCCATGGCAATGCTATCCCACTTCCATCCTGGGACATCCAGCGCTTGCAACAACCCTGCTGGCTTCTGGTGTTCAATCTTCGCTTTCTAACACACCAAGCAGGTTAGGACATACGCCGCTACATCTTTCTTCATCCCCGGCCACCAAGACAGCTTCTTCAGGTCCTGACACCTCTTGGTAGCCCCCGGATGAAAAATCAGCTTGCACTTGTGTGCTTCTTCCAAGATCATATTCTTAACCTCGCTATCTGTTGGCACACAAACCCGATCGCCATACCTAAGCAGACCATCAGTACCTCTTCTGAATTTCGAAGTCTTACCCTCTTCTATAAACCAGTTCACGCTCTCGAGGTACTTATCCTTAGGTTGCTTCTTCCATAAAAGATTCTAAAAATAACTAGTTATTCTAACCATCCCAAGATTCAACTTATCCTTGACGATTTCTGTTTCCAGATTCAGATCTCTAAATGCCTCTAGAAGCTCTAGCTCCTTAACCATCATGGCAAACACATGTAGGGATTTCCTACTGAGCGCATCTACTACTATATTTTCCCTACCTGGAGGGTATTGTAGGTCGAATTCATATTCCTTTATGAATTCCATCCACCTTCGCTGTCTCATGTTCAACTCTCTCTGGTCGAACAGATACTTTAAACTCTTATGGTCGCTAAATAGACTGAATTTAGCACCATACAGGTAGTGTCTCCATATCTTCAATGTAAACACTATCGCAGCTAGTTCCAGATCATGCGTTGGGTAGTTTCGCTCATGTACTCTCAACTGCCTGGAGGCATACGCCACCACTTTTTGTTCTTGCATGAGCACACATCCCTAGCCTTGATAAGATGCATCAAAGTATACATCGAATCGCCCTAAAGGATCTAGTAGCACCAACACTGGTGATGTGGCCAGTCTTCTTTTTAGCTCCTGAAAACTTTGCTCGCAAGCCTTTGACCACTCAAACGCTTTCCTTTTTCTCGTCAACTGCATCATAGGTAACGCAATCTTGGAGAATCCTTCTATGAATCGTCCATAGTAGCCCATTAAACCAAGAAAGTTTCTCACCTCGCTTACAGACTTAGGGCTTTCCCAACTCACTATTGCCTCAACTTTCACAGGATCCACTGCGATTCCATCCTTACAGATCACATGGCCTAGAAACTGAACTTCCTCTACCAAAACTCGCACTTTGACAGTTTAGCATACAACTGCCGGTCCTTTAGCACTTGCAACACTGCCCTTAAATGCTCTTGGTGTTCCTCTCTACTCCAAGAGTATATAAGGATGTCGTCGATGAAAACAACAACAAACTTGTCAAGGAACGGTCAGAACATCATGTTCGTATAATCCATGAACACAGCTGGAGCATTAGTCATACCAAAAGGCATAATTAAGTACTCGTAGTGACCATACCGACTTCGAAAAGTAGTCTTTGGAACATCCTCTTTTTAACCCGGATCTGATGGTATCCAAATTGCAGATCAATCTTAGAAAACACAGCTGCTCCTTTTAGAACAGTCCAACATCACATGGTTGGCCGAAAGCCAGTCCATGCCTAGGACTACTTCTATCTGTTGCATAGGCAAACGGATAAGGTCAACAAGAAAATGATGGTTCTCTATCGTGATTGGACATTTAAGGCATATAGATAGGGTAGTCAGAGAATCACCAGTAGGCGTTGAAACAGTCAAATCGTAGAGTAATGAAGAAACAGGCAATCCTAAGTGATCCATGCATTCTAACGATGTGAAAGAATAAGTAGCCCCCGAATCAAAATACCGATAAAAGTTTACCAGAGACTAAGCATTTACCTTGTATCAGGTCAGGGCTCTGAGAGGCTTTAGAACCCCTCACGGCAAACACCCTTCTGGTCGTCTGTGGCCTACTCCGCTGACTTGCTACAGCTGATCTTACTCCACAACTCTGAGCTCTCCCACTCGGCTGTTGAAACTGAGCTCTTCTGCTAACCCCCGGTTTGCAATCTGAGGCATAATGACCCGTCTGGTTACAGTTGAAGCACCTGATGTGCTGGGTCCTTGGGCAGTTCTTGACTAGATGCTGTCCCCCGCATCGGAAATAGGTCTTGATCTCCTGTTGCCCCTGACTGGAGTTGGGCGATCGTACGGCCTCACCCTCTGTTGGAACCTGCCACCTCTACCTCTCTGGCCACCACTTCGTAACGGTCCACCACTCCGTGATTATGGTCCACCACTCCGTGATTGTGGTTGAATTATTCCCATATTGTCGTGACCTTCCAGCACAGTGCATTTCTCGACCAATTCTGGGAAAGACCTGATGCCAAAGGGCAGCATTGTTCGTTTCAACTCGAGCTTCAACCCGTCTTCGAACCTTCTGCAGACCCACTCCTCGTCTGGATGGACCTGATAGAACTGAGAGAACTTGAGTAGCGCTTCCAATCTCATCGCATGCTCACTAACTGACAACTGTTCCTGTTTCAAACTTAGGAACTCTTTCTCTTTTCCTGCCTGACACTCCTCGGGAAGTAATTTTCCAAAAAGCACTCCCGGAACAATACCCAAGTAACCACTCTGCCCTCTGTTTCCAACAGTTTGAACTTATTCTTCCACCAAGCTTCTGCTGCGCCTACCAGCATGAACGCAACATACGTCACTTTCCTGTCCTCTCTGTAGTGCATGGCCATGAATACTTTCTCGATCTCTTGCAACCACATCTCTGCATCTTCAGGGTCGTACTTTGTGTGGAACTGAGGAGGATTCCCTTTTATGAAAGTGTTGAGACCTGTGTCCACTGTCCCATCTCATCTCACATCGTGTAACTGATCTTGTCTTGCTTCCCTATCTTCCTGCCTCTGCATATACTGAGCAGTCTGCTGGGTTTGATGCGTCATCGCGGTAGCCAAATCACGTATGGCCCGCATCGTTTCGAAGGTGTCACCACCACTTCCTGTCCTTGAGTGGTCACCAAGAAAAGATGAGGACAACTCAGAGCCGACAAAAAAGCTATGCGGATAAAAGACGTAGGCCCCTTGATTTTGAAGAAGGTGATCATGTTGTTAGAGTCACTCCAACGACTGGGGTTGGCAAGGTCCTTAAGTCAAGAAAATTCACTCCGAAATTCATCGGACCTTACCAAATTCTTCGTCGGATAGGTCTAGTAGCTTACCAAATAGCTGTACCACCTTTTATATCCAACCTTCATAATGTTTTTCATGTTTTACAACTACGAAAATATATTCCGGATCCCAGTCATGTCATAAAGCCTGATTCAGTACAGCTAAAGGATAGCTTGACCTATGAAACACTGCCTGTCATGATTGAAGACAGAAGAGTAAAGCAACTGTGACGAAAGGAGATATCCTTGGTCAAGGTTATCTGGAACGAGACTTCAGGTGATGCCACCTGGGATTTGGAAGATAGGAAGAGGGAACAGTTTCCGCATCTCTTCTAAGGTACATTTGGAGGACGAAATTTCTTTTTGGAGGGTAGTGTTGTAATATCCCAAAATTCCTATATCTATCTTTTAACTGTTTATTTGAATAGCTTGACTGAGAACACAATCTGATTAATAATAATCGTAAAAATAGTTAATAATTGGAAATTCATATTTGAATTTCAATTATGAGCTTAATGATCATAAGATGTTGTTTTGAGCCTGTTATGTTGTTTTAAGTCGGAACCGATAAAAATATTATTATTTCAATCGGGACCGCTTTACCTTGGGAAGTGTGCTAGGGCCGGGGATTAATCGAGCCTGGGATCGGGAGGTTACTCTTGCCTAGAGTCGGGAGAAGTTTATGTCTGCTTATCACGTTTCACGAGGAGATGTCACTTTTTTGTCAATTCGTGACAACTTTCACCTTTGTTAACTTTTCCTTTTATGGAAAAAGCTAAACTACCTAGTTTTGGTTAATCTTTACAACTTTCAATGTAGAAGCAGCACCTATGTAATTTCATTCGATCTTAACCCTTCATTTTCTTACACCATTTCCCATCACACACTAACCAATATTTTGGTCATAAAGCCCAAAGGCCATTCGGCCATAATACACCACCAAACACCTTAACACTTTCATTTTACTTCTTCTAAAGATCAAAGCTTCATTTCTTAAGTTTTTCTGAAAAATCCTCTCTTCTCTCTCTTCTTCATCCATTCGGTTCTTCACTCTAAATTGTCAACCAAATTTCTTTCTTCAATTCTAAGACCACAATTCACCTTGTCTTGGTCTAAGGATGATTTGAAGAAGTTCGGTCTTCAACCTCAAGAACATCATCCAAACCTAGGAGTTGTTCTTTTATTGGTGGGCTTCTAAATCCTTTTTCTTTTCATTTCCTTACTTATTACCTTGAGTAATCATCTTCTAGTTTTTCTTTTTCATGAAAACAAGTTCAAGATCTCACCTTTTCCTCTCTAGGTTAAGCCACTTTGTGGTTAAGGAGCTTGGAGTTTCCTTTCACTTAAACCTCTTCATTAAAGGTATGTGGGAGTGAACCTCATCACACCAAAATTACTGGAGGATAAAAATGGTTGTTTATGTTTTGTTTGGGTGAAACCCTAGCCTGGGTTCACTACTTTGTTGGTGAAGTTCTCTTTGAGAACATGGTTGTAATAATGTTTCTATGCTTTATATATGTTTATGATGATATATGCTTGGAAGGAAAAATGTTTTCATGTATGTTGAAAACCATACTTTGATCTCTAGATCAAGTAAGGATTTTTATGCTTGTTTATGGTTGAATGATGTATGATTATTATTCATCATAATATTGTGATCATTTTGAACTATTACTTGACAAGTTCATGAAACAAAATCTTCACATTCTACATGGTGTAGTATTCGGCCATAATGGTTACAAAAGGAAGAACATGAGTTTGTTCTTGAACGTCAATGTTTTTGAAAGCTAACAAGTGTTTTAGTAACTTGTATTTCAAAAACAAACAAGAAGTGATTTTGATCTAAAGATCAACTAGGGTTCGGCCTTCAAGTGTTTTGAACTAAGGCGAAAATATGTTTTACTTTAGACATAGTTTAATCAATTATATAAGGTTTTTAAAATAAAATGATAAAAATAATTTCATGAAAGTAAAAGTAATATAAAGTTACCTTAGGTTTAATGGGATGTCACATCCTTTTTTTAAAACTAAGTTAACATTCAATCTTCAAAGTATAAAGAGGACTTTGTCCTAAAGTTTGATTTAATTGAATCATAGTTTGAAAACTAAATGGAATTCCATTCCTTTTACGCTAACTTAGATCATGGTTTTACACTAAGTGAGGAAAAACCTTTTCAAATTAGTTAAGGTACTTTACTTCAATCAAGTGACTAAGTTCTTTTAAATCAAATGAGTTTTCAATTAGAAAGGTTTTTGGTTTACAAAGTCTTAAATCGAGAGTTTTCAACTCAAATCATAAAGTTTTACGCATAAAAACCTAAGTTAACTAATTAACTTAGAGCAAAAGAAAATAGATAATTAAGTATAGCATATGGTGGAACACGACCATACACTATACCATTGATGACTTAGTTCATCAATGACTTCATAAGACTTAAGTGAATCAATGTTCATTTCACAAATTGAAACTCAAGGAACTAATACCTTAGAAAGGATCAAAGACATATCTACGAGGATTCTCAATCCTTCTTCATAACACTTAGGACTTGAGATGTAATTCATAAGACACAAAAGCAAACATGAAACGTTTTGGGGTTTGAAATAGTAGTTCGATGACGAATCGGTGATTCGGATTCAAGAAAGTCGTTCAATTGTTTCAGTCTTGTGATAACTCGATCCCGGAGGGAACACGAGATTTATCCGGTGGATAAAAGTTTTATGATATAAAGACACATATAGTTCCTAAGGAAGAGAACCTTAATGAACCTTGAGTCTTATCCGGTGGATAAGAGTTTTATGATACAAAGACGTGTATAGTTCCTAAGTAAGAGAACCTTAGTGAACCTTGAGTCTTATCCAGTGGATAAGAGTTTTATAATACAAAGACGTGTATAGTTCCTAAGGAAGAGAACCTTAGCGAACCTTGAGGTCTATCCGGTGGATAGACATTGCTTTATCTCATCTGCTTTGTGTAGGCATTGGCATTTCATTTCATGAGTTTGTAATGCCTTGAGCCTAGGAGTTGAGCTTATACCTTGAAGCGGGTGCGAATCTTATGGTGACGTTTTAAATAGTCTTGGAGATATCAGGGTTGGAAAGGCTGACATGTGACCAGTTGGTAGCTCTTCTATGTCGTGGTGACTCCGAGCAATACACTGATATCCTCGACTAGATGCCGTACTTTTCATGTTTGGTATAGAGTGTTTCCGTAAAATCCAGATACGTGCATGTTACGAATGTTGTAGCATCTTGCCCAAGGCTGGCGTACACGGAACATGTCCTCTCATTCACTCTCTCCAATGTTTTCTTAGCTCCATGGAGTAGGGGTCAGAGTTTTACCCTTGTGGCATATGGCATTGAGTCATGTACATCGCATTGCATTGCATGGCTGTTGATGATTACATTTACTCGTTATGCATCATTATCCTGTTTTTGGAGATGTCTTATGCTGTTAATTGATTAATATGATATATTGAGATGTCTGGTATACATGATGGGTATGTTGTTACCTGGTGTGTCGTCCCGTTTTTACTTCTACTATTTTGCTATGTTGATGATCGGGAATCTCACTCATATATGTATCTCTTCTCTGCTTGTGTTGTTGTTTCTGATTGAGAAGATGGGTGTGACAATGACTCAGCTCAGCGTCTACCTTGAGTCCGGAGGGCGACTCCTTATGTTGTTTTGCTTTGGCAAGGCTGTGTCCAGTTGTTAGTTTTACCTTTTGAGGAGTTGCGTCTCCTAGTACCTACTTATGTACTTGTTTTCAATTAGGCTTGGACCTATGTCTGTATACAGTATTATTTCTATTTCTGCACTTTACTTTTGTTTGACTTTTAGAAATGCATGGTGAACCTAGGTTATTTATTAGTACTCATTTAATAAATCTTATTTCATCACCATTACGAAAAAAAAACCCGTATTTTTCTCATTAATATTATTTTCGGCGTTATAATTGTTCGGGAATGTGACACTCGGAAAGGGTGTTACAGACCATGGCGGAGCACGGCTGGTGGAGAGACAACACGCTGGAGCACGAAGTGGCTCACAACGCTACAAAACGGGTTTGTTCTGGTGCTACTCCGATGGCTAATCAGCGGTAGTGAAGAACATCGTTTCCCTACGAAGGAGATAGAGCAACAGCGGAGCACGAGGTATCTGGATATGTACGGGGTGGCATGAGCAGTGGAGACACGACAGAGACGTAACAGTGATGACACTGGAGGAGCGTGTCTTACCGTAATGGAGGCTGCTATTTGGTGGTTCTAGAGTTGAGTGTGACATGGAAGATGACAGAGGATTATAATATCAGGTTGATGGGAGAGAGTGATGAGTGAAGAATTTTCCGATCCTTTTCATTGTAGGGTGGGCTTCAATTTATAGAGAAAATGGTAACTGAATTCCACTAAGATACCAAAACCATTATAAAGATAAGTGAACCGAAAACGACTAAAATGAGGATAAGTGATAATCATCTGTAAAGATAGAATTATAGCAACCACCTTTTTTATTTTGATTTGTTTTTATCTTTATCATGTTATTATTTTTTATCCAACTAAATTTTGTTTCCCTCTTTTTTCTTTTATTGAAAAAACCTAATCGGGCCTCCTTCTAAGATTTGGGTCAAGATCCAATTCATTCTTTTCATTTTTTGGTACTTTTGGTGTTTATTATTTTTTTATTTTTTATTACTTAGCCCAGACAAAATTGGGTTTTCACAGCCTTTTATCGTTATAAGACACGAGTAAAGACATGAACTTCCATTTTGTCCGAGAATGTGAGATTCCTATGGGTTGGATTGCCCGTTGAAACTCAAAGATAAAGGCTTGTGGGGTGGATTGCCCGCGAACACCTGAAAAAAGACAAAAGAGCTTATGGCTTGGATTGCCCGTTGAAGCTCAAACAAAAGAAAGGCTTCTGGGGTGGATTTCCCACTAAGACCTAAAAAAGGAGCTTACGGGTTGGATTGCCCGTTAACGCCTGAACAAAAAAAGCTTGCGGGGTGGATTCCCCTCTAAGACATGAAAAAAGATCTTACGGGTTGGATTGCTCGTTAATGCTTGAACGAAAAAGGTTTGTGGGGTGGATTGCCCACTAAGACCTGAAAAAAAAAAGATAACAGAGCATACGGGTTGGATTGCCCGTTGAAGCTCGAACAAAAAAAAGTCTTGCAAGGTAGATTGCCTACTAAGACCTAAAAAAGAGCTTATGGGTTGGATTGCCCGTTAACGTTTGAACAAAAAAGGCTTGTGGGGTGGATTTCCCTCTAAGACATGAAAAAAGATCATACGGGTTAGATTGCCCGTTAATGCTTGAACAAAAAAGGCTTGTGGGGTGGATTGCCCACTAAGACCTGAAAAAAAGATAAAAGAGCTTACGGGTTGGATTGCTTGTTGAAGCTCGAACAAAAAAAAGGCTTGTGGGGTGGATTGTCCACTAAGACCTAAAAAAGAGCTTACGGGTTGGATTGCCCGTTGAAGTTTAAACAAAAAGGCTTATGGGATGGATTTCCCATTAAGACATGAAAAAAGATAAAAGAGCTTATGGGTTAAATTGCCCGTTAGAAGCTCGAACAAAAAGGCTTGCAAGGTGGATTTCCCACTAAGACCTGAAAAAGAGAAAGAGCTTATGGGTTGGGTTGCCCGTTAGAAGCTCGAGCAAAAAGGCTTGCAGGGTGGATTGCCCACTAAGACCTGAAAAAGAGAAAGAGCTTATGGGTTGGATTGCTCGTTAGAAGCTCGAACAAAAAGGCTTGCAGGGTGGATTGCCCATTAAGACCTGAAAAAGAGAAAGAGCTTACGGGTTCGATTGCCCGTTGAACCTCAAACAAAAAAGGCTTACGGGGTGGATTGCCTGCTAAGACCTAAAAAACGATAAAGAGCTTACGGGTTGGATTGCACGTTGAAGCTCAAAAGGAAAGAAGCTCACGGAGACAGTATCCGCAAGAGCTTGAAAAAAGAAGCTTCCAGAAACACTATATGTCAGAGCTTGAAAGGAAAAGAAGCTTCCGAAGACACTATCTACTGGAGCTTGCAAGGAAAAGAAGCTTCCGCAGATACTATTTGTTGGAGATTGAAAGGAAAAGAAGCTGCCGGAGACACTATCTGCCGGAGTTTGAAAGGAAAAAAAAAGTTGTCGGAGACACTATCTGCCGAAGCTTAAAAGGAGAAGAAGCTTCTGAAGACACTATCTACAGGATCTTGAAAGGAAAAGAAGCTTCTGGAGACACTATCTACCAGATCTTGAAAGGAAAAGAAGCTTCTGAAGACAATATCTGCCAGAGCTTAAAAGGAAAAGAAGCTTTCAGAGACACTATTTGTCGGAGCTTGAAAGGAAAAGAAGTTGTCAAAGACACTATCTGCCGGAGCTTGAAAGGAAAAGATGCTTCCGGAGACACTATCTATCGGAGCTTGAAAAGAAAAGAAGCTTCCGAAGACTCTATATGCCGGAGCTTGGACGGAAAAGAAGCTTCCAGAGACAATATCTACCGGAGCTTGAAAGGAAAAGAAGCTTCCAGAGATACTTGAAAGGAAAAGAGGCTGCTGGAGACATTATTGTTGAGTCTCCAAAATGTCTGATGCACATTTACCTAAGTTTTGATGAAAACTAAACATTTAGTCAATGATTTAATTGAACTCGTCTGTGGTTGATAACCTGTCTACTTAGTGTGCATATTAATATGAGAAGCTTAATCACTTGTCTGTACTAAGCAAAAGCTTGAAATCACCCGTCTGATCAAAGAAAGTTCACTTATCTAAAGCTTACAAAAGGATGTTGACTTTCTTATACTAAAAGTCAATTCGTCTATAGATGCTATTCACCCGTCTGCTGACTTATGGTGAAGAAACTCGTCCAAGATTGAAGACTTCTCTTCGCTGTCCTATCAGTTTGAAAATACTAAAGACTTCTCTCTCCAGGCTCAATAAAATCAGAAGTCTACTAAATAAAGTATTCTCGTATCTTAGAATGAAAGTACAACAAAAGTACTTTATCCCTGAGTATAACTGCAAGTTACACGCAAAGAGAAAGTTTATCTGCGAAGGACAAAAAGCATATGTAAAGATCTGATATGACTGATGGTGCATCAAAAAGCTCTGTCCTTCTTATGTTAGAGAACATGCAATGTTCCTCAAGCATTAATGGTTTGACCAGAATGACTCTTTTGCATTTAATGAAAATCTGCAAAAAGCCAAGCTTTCAAGGAATGTCTCTAACGTCTTCAATCCCTTGAAGACTATTTAATGAAGAAGACATTGAAGATTCCAACAGAGATTTATCACAGCATTCAAAGAGCAATTACTTTGTGCACTTATATCTTTATTCTTTCATTCCTTATTCTTCAATCATTTTAAGTTAATAAGCAGTCTTTCAGACCTTCACATTTAATACACTTGTCTAAGTGCTTTTGAAAGACTTGCAAGTTGTAATTAATTTACATATTCTATCGAACAAACCTGAGTGAGCCTGAAGAGGCTAGATGAGAAAACAATACTTGTGTTAGAGCCTAAAGATGCTAGGTGTGTAACACCCTTTCCTGGGGCATCACATTTACAAACATTTTAAAATACTCTAAGGCCGAAAAACGGGTGAATTAAAACATTTAAGAAAGATGGGGGTGAATTTTTCCTTTTCTCAAGACATAACTGTAAAAGCTCGTGACCGTTTATGCGTGTAAGGTAAACAGCAACACTTCATAATATAATTTCATAAGTTCATAGAGATTTACATAAGGACCCAACCCGACTACAAAATGAAAACAGAAAGATATAGACTCATCATAAAAGGTTGGAGACGCAGCTCCTAAACATAAGATACTTGGAGTCGCAGCTCCACAAAAGATAAAAGAAAGATACAAACGCTTTGACATCCTACACTGGCTGACAACAGACTACACCGCTGAATACTTCCTCTAACTTCTCCTTTTCAGAGAGACAAGCGAAAGGAATAGGAAGATGTGGATAAATCACCTCACTCCTAGTCTCTTCACTCATCGCCTTCCAACCAGGACCCATCAAACGAGACCTAACAGGAACCCTAGCAAGGACTACTGCTAGCATTCCTATGGCATACATAACAGAAGTTGACTTAGAAGCAACTTTGTTAACAAGCTGCCTATCCCTAACAGAGGGAGAAGGCACTAGACGCATCCGTGGAAAAGTCCATCTAGCATTCCACTTACAAGTACAACCTTGACAGCAGACGACATGAAGACAAGCTATGGAGCGGTCAAGAACTCTTCCTCTGCGACCCTTGCGGATAGTGAGTGTGGCTCTCCCCATGTACTTTGCTAGAAGCTCATCATGACTAGATGTCCAAATGCCAAAACCATTGGGAGGCTCAACAGAGAGGTGCATCCAAAACGTCGGGTGAAGTCTCAGTAACACGGCCTTCTCGGGAGACAACCAGAGAAGCACACAACGATGCAATACAAAGTAATGAGGTGAGATTCCCATTCATCAGCACAACACATGGCAGAAGTAAAAACGGTACGACACACAAGACAATAAAATACTAGTCATGCATATCATACATCTCAATATCTCATATTATCCAATCAAGACCATAAGAAATCATCAACATAGGATAATAATGTATAACATGTAAATGTATCCATCAACAATCATGTAATGCAATGCGATGTACATGACTCAATGCCATATGCCACAAGGGTAAGACTCTGACCCCTACTCCATGGAGCTAAACATAACAAGAGTGAGTGATTGGGAGAACATTGTTTGCGTTATCTCAGCCCCACAGTGCCATATCAAGATCGTAATTGCTATAACGGCTCACGCCAGATGTTCTTTACCCAAATCATGATTTGCCCGGTGTTTCAGTCAGGACGTCAGTGTTTTTCGATGGATATCCACGACACAGAATAGCTACTCTCTTGCCACATGTGTCTTCCCCAACCCCCGACGTCCCCAAGATCCTCATGATCGACACCTCAGACAATCGCACCTGCACCAAGGTGTAAGCTCAACTCCCAAGCACAACACCTAACTAATGCACATATTCGTATGCATGTCAAGAAATGCCACAACACAAACATGTACTACATTATCACTGCAACACCACGCTATGTCTTGATAAACCACAGGGCACCCCTAAGGGACCCACTTTCACACAACTTGCCATCAGTTGCCCATTCTTGGTTCCATTCCTTGCGTCCACGTACAACTCTATCGTTCGGAAAATGATGTTCAAGTCTTATGATATATCATTCCATATCCTAAGCGTATTATGGAAAACAAGATCCACAGGGATTCCTTTATCATGTCTGCTCACTTATCTATCAAGGGAAACATTACTTATTTTGTATAAGTAACTCTTTGTGGTTAAGTATTATGGATCCTTAGATGACCTAAATCATCAAGGGTATGGGACATGGTTTTCCATGACCACAACTAATAGGTACATGTCTTTTATTTAGTCTTTGTGAGTCCAATATGAAACTCATTGCATTCCTTAGGAGATATTACGTACTTGCGTTATTATAGTAAAGTCTTTAAAATACTTTCCTTGGTAGTAAACTAGTTCATGGAATCTCCTTTATAAAACATAGTTTTGAAAACTTTAAACCCCAAGATACACAGTACCTTGTCTTTTGCCAAACTAGCGTAAAACTTCCTTTGAAATAATACTAATTTCCTTTACTTAGCGTAAAAAGGGAAAACATATTTTTCTTTAAATCACCTTTTCATTTTCAAATGAAAATCGTAACTCATTTGTTTTGTAAAATTTCAAAATTAATCATAGTAGTGTAATGACTCATTGTTTTAAAGAAAACACTTACAAGAATTCTCATTTCTCTTGAAAGTAGGTTTACTAACCATAAACTTTGGAATCCACATGAATCATTTAGAAAACTCTTTGTTCTTGAAAATCTTTTCCTTGCGATAACATGCTAGAATAATTGGTTAATCTACATCAAACCCTCCTATCCTTAAAATACTTTTCATATGAGATCAAAATACTTAATTTACAACACTTGGTTCTTTGGAACCAAAACTTGATTTCTTAGGAAACCTTTTTAATTTCTATTTCCTTTATACTTCAGTATAAACACTTTAAGCCTCTTAGCATCAACATTTTAGGTTCCTAGCCCTAATTACTATGGTATGGCCGAATGTCTCCATGTAAGTAAAGTACGCCTTTTTAATTTCTTTTGCCTTCTTGGAATCATTTAAGTCCATTACACCATTACTTGAACATAGAAGCTTTGGCTTTCCCTTCCTATCTTAACAAGGCCGAACCTTACATGGTGTTTTCTAACAAAATACAAGCCATCCAACAGCATGCTAGTGTCATGCAAAACATCTCAACATATAGTCATTCCATCAAGTAGTAAAAGAATGAACAAACTCATTATTCAAAAACCCTATCCTTAGGTCTTGATCCTAAGAATAGTTTTTCACCATGCCAAAATGATTTTCCACACTAACACTCAAACATAAATAGTCCAACCAATACCATAACATACAATTCCAAAAATCAACACCAAAACCCGTATATATAAAATTTCAGCATTTCAAGCATCAACTTGTGACACACATTTGATTGACCAAACGAACTCGGATTTGAGCAAATGAGGACTCATATGAAAGCTTAGGATGTCTAATTTTTGTTTATAAAACTCATTTTCACAAAAAGTAACCGAGTTAGTACAGTTTTACGAAACAAGCCACTGTAGTCAGAATCCAAGGCAGAAGTTTATGATCAGATTGAAATAGGTTTTCAAGGGTCAAATCTTCATGAAACCACACGAAATTTATGCTCAAAATTAAGCCCAAGATGTCTAGTTGTAAGATCAAAAACAAGTTTTCAAATCCAAGTCTAGGTTGAGAGAAAAATCGAAATGACTCACACAAGGTCAGATCCGAAAGTCACATTTTCACAACTCTTTTCAACAAAAAGATGGAGGAACCCTAGGTTAGGGTTTTCCCTCACATTAAAGTTGTTTTCAACCATTCAAACACATCAATGAACACAAATCAAGCAAGAAATAATTATTACAACATTGTTCTCATAGAGAACCAAATAGATAAAATAGGAAACCCGTGGTTTAGGGTTTTCCCCAAACCAAACCCATAAACCATCTTCACTACCACCAATGTGGTGTGATGAGGTTCACTCCCCCATTACCTCTTGTAGATCTTTAGGATGATCAAAACTCCAAGCATCCAAAAGCCAAGGATGGCCGAACCTCTTCATAAAGGAAAATAAGATTTTGAAACTTGTTTAACAAAAATCATGAACTAGAAGAAGTTGTTTCATGATTCTAAGAAAAGATATGAAGAGAAAAGTAAGATTAGAGACTTACTTAGAGAAGAACACATGATGAACAAGGTTGGTATTCTTGAGGGTCAAGAAGCAAGTTCCTCCAATCAAGAAACTTTCTTCATCAAAGATGACCTAGAGATCAAGACAAGAACAACTATGGCTTTAGATTTTAGAAACAAGTTTTGGTTCATAAACTATGAAGCCAAAACCGTATGAACACTTAAGAGATAGAAGAGAGAAACTCAAGTGTTCATGAAATGGAGTTGTTTGATCTTTGAAAGAGAAATGAGAAGTGTTTTGGGGTGTTTTGATGGTGAATGGCCGAATGGCCTTATGCATATGGTCATCAAATTTGTTGATGTGTTTATGACTAGTGATGTTATGAAGTGTAAGGAAATAGATGGCTAGGATTTAAAGAGATGGACATTTGTTGAGTCCTCATGCAAAGTGTAGAGATTAACCATAAATAGGTTAATTAGCTTTCTCCATAAAAGAAAAGATGTTAGGTTATTAACCAGGAGTCATAAGAATCTAATCCATTGGTTAAAGGAATGAAAAGGTGATGGATGATTGACAACGTCTCGTGAAGCGTGAGATGCAGTCATGAACTACTCCCGACGCTGGGCCAAAACAACTTCCCGACCCCGAGCGGATTACTTCCCGACCCTGGCACACATCCCAAGGTAAAGCGGTCCCGATTAAAATAATAATATTTTTATCGGTTCCGGCTCAAAACAGCACATTGGGTTCAAAACAACACCTTATGATTATTAAGCTCATAATTGAAATTCAAATATGAATTACCAATCATCAACTATTA
This sequence comes from Ammopiptanthus mongolicus, assembly GCA_039655645.1. NCBI lineage: Eukaryota > Viridiplantae > Streptophyta > Magnoliopsida > Fabales > Fabaceae > Ammopiptanthus > Ammopiptanthus mongolicus. Next base: position 35,634,177 of record CM077349.1, on the reverse strand, counting down.
TTATGATTATGACTAATCGAATTGTGTTCTTAGTCAAGTTATTCACACAAACAGTTAAAAGACAGACATAGGGTTTTTGGGATGTTACAAGGTGAGCAAAGAATACTTGTCTGTCCTATAACCTGACCAATTATAGCTGAGAAAACTTGGTGCTGCCAAGGACTGCACATAACCTCAGTAATTAAGGGGTGAACCAGTATAAACCTATCGTGATTAATCTCTCTATCGCTTATCTCTTTAGTTTGATTATTTATCTTAACTGTCTTTTAACTAAGAAGGTTATAACTTTTTTTATCAATTCGTTTTTCATCTTGTATGATTGTGTGCTTTTCTATGAAAACCTTCATACAAGTTGCTTGTCTGACTGCTCTATCTTAAAACACTCGTCTGCTTTCTGTTGTTCTTGCAAAAAGTTTTCTATTTCTCCTTAAATATGGTAAACACAATTCAACCCCCTTCTAGTGTTTACATCTGTCTATTTCAGTTGGTATTAGAGCTCAGCCTCTGGGTTGAGCACCTAACAGTGTAGAGAAAAGATCCTGAAGAATAGACATGACTACTGGAACATGCTCAAGTGGAAACATTCAACCTGACGGAGGCTCCATGACCAGACCTCCTTTCTTCAATGGTGTAAACTACAACTATTGGAAATAAAGATTTCACTGGTTCATTCTGTCAACAAACTTTGATCTCTGGGATGTCATCACTGACGGTCCTTAAACTCCTAAGAATGATGACAATTTAGATAAGCCAAAAGCTCAGTGGACATCTGCAGAAAAGACTAGGTGAGATCTAAACCACAAAGCCAGATATGCTATAATCTACGCTCTCAGTCCAAAAGAACATGAAAAGGTATGTGCTTGTGATTCTACTAAAGAAATGTGGGACTCTCTATCTGTCACACATGAAGGAACTGCATATTGGTGCAAGCCCTAGTGTCCAATATATATTTATTGGATTTATATATTGTATCATGACTTTATTTCATATTTTATATATATGAGGCATTTATTTATCATGTTATATTTGATGATCATATTTATAACATAATAAAGTCCTTAGAATAGTTAGTTCATTTAATGGAACATCAAGTATGACTTGACCGTGAGATGCCATTAAATTATAGAATACTATTCTTAAATATCTATAGTCAAGTATTATTATTAATAAGGACAATAATAATACATTGAGACTATTATGTGAGTGTACTGATGACCACATCTCACAGGTCATAGATATAAGATATCAAACCTTCACATAGATATAAATATTAGTGGAATACTTATACTGAAGTGACCCGCTATGAGAATGCTGCATAATAGTTATGTAAGTGTCATGAGCGATTCTCATGGTGACCATAGTGAAGTAGTCCTTCAACTTGAAGTCACTACGATTCCTAACATATGTAGTTGTAGGCTTTGATACTATTAAACGTTGTCTGTAACAGGACAACTATAAAGGTAGTTATTGGGCCTACAATGAAACATGTTGAGGAATGTGAGTGATGTAGATAGGATTCATCGCTCCTACATAACAGGAGTAATGTATATAGGCCTCTTGATGGTATGCAACGTAGAAATGCATGGCTATGCTAAGGTGGGACAATATGAGATATTGGGCCCACATGACCGTACGTCAATTACTAGATCAAGAAATAAAAAATTGGACTTAACAAAGATGACACATTTATGCCTTGTGTTCAATTAAGACATTGTAAGGAAAGGATGTTAACTTCACATTATATATGGTTACAATATGGTTTTAATTATATCACCAATATTCTAATTAATTGGGTAGCAATGATGTATTACTAGATGTCGCTCATTGTTTATAATATTAATTGATTATTAATATAATTAATAATAATTAATATTATTGTCAATTAATTGAGAACCTATAGGGTCACACGCATAGAGCAAAATTTCAGAGAATTAGTTTAATTGATTAATTAAATATGATTTAATTAATAATTAAACAATAGGCCTGTAGCATAGAGTAGCCCAAGTGGGTTAGGTTAAGTGAGTGACAACTATTAATAAGCTGTGCAAGTCACTTAAGCGACACACATCACAGAGCACTCGTAACGGCCGCTGTACACCCTTGACAGGCGCACCCTCTTTTCTCTCTCTGTGTGCTGCGCCTCTTCCAATCCTGATAGCTAGCACTATGCTATCTCTGACGTTAGTTTGCTCGCGTGGACTGAGTAGAGGTATTGCTACCTTACAATACTGGTGATAGAAGAACCTCTCCCTTTGTGGTGATGGCAGTAGTGTTCCTCGGATCTGTTGCACTGTAGCTGTGTAGATCAAGTTGTTATTCACACCGTAGCAGCGTTCGTTATTTACCAATGCTGCTGACTTGCTCACAATGTTCGTGGTAAAGCTACGCTTCAAGAGGTAAACACAATATCGTTGTGATTCATGTGCAATATGTAACCCTTAGTTAAGGGGTTTTTCCGCTCAATAGGTTTTTGAAAATTGTTTTTAAAAAATTATCCCTCTTGAAACTCCAACAGTGATATCAGAACATTGATCGTTGTTTGTCATGTTTCCTTGGTTGTTTGCCTTGTATGTATAACATGTGAAACATGATTTTAAATTCATATATGATATGATTCGGAGTTAAAATATGTGTCTTAATAATTATATTCATGTGTGATGAATGAACATGTTATATGCGGACTTTTGTGATTTGAAAAATGCTTCAATCCCGTTCTGTATGCGCTATTATTTTTTATGGGTGTTATGGAAATAATTGTTCATGCTATACTGGCTTTGGGAGAGATCAAGAATTTGTATCCAAGCCAGAAAATTCCAACTTTTTTTTTTGTGCGTTTGGGTAAACAGCTAGAAAATTCCAATGTTTGAACGAGACTTAGAAAGGTTCAGGTCTCCGCGGCCACGCTCGCACGGATGTTCCAACAATGGGGAATTTTATTTTTTTTTTAAAATTTAAAATCCTATGATTTTTCTTAATTAATTTAAATAGTGATTTATTTAAATTATATGTCTTATTGATAATACTGCTAATACTAATAAGTGTTTATTATTATTTCTTTATTAATTCTATTTGCGGTGTATAGTTATGGCCTTAGATTATGGTGTTATTTTATTTGATAAACACGGCCTGCGTGTCATGATTTATTTTTTTATTTTATAAATACGACCTGCGTGTCGTGACATTTACTTTCTTTATTTTATTTTAAATTTTGTAAATTGCTCGGGATGACATAGAGGCAACACCAAATCATGACGGTAGTGGGAGGAACTTTGAAAGTTTGCTCGAGGGTCAAAGATTGTAATAATTAGTTTTAATTAATACACTGTAGGAGGCCATAATCATAATACCTTTTATATGTCTTGTATGTTTATGTATGTGATGCATGAAATGTATGATTTAAATTGTATGATAGCATGTATGTCATTGTACGCTTAATATGTTTTGAATGTATGTAAGCTAGTATGCCATGTATGCTATGAGAGACGTTTATGTGATAAACAAGCCGATGAGATCATTTAATAATTAAATTCCCTCAATAAATTAAGTTATTAAATGGCTCCTGATGCGTGGCACTTGTCAAGGCCAGAATCATTTAAGTATGGGTCATGCTCAGCTGAGCACCTTAATATATTCTGGTGAGGCGCGAAAGGTGAAATAACCTACTGCCCACCATTGGGTTGAACTTAACTAAGCGTATTGAATAGGATTGAAATGGCTTAGAGGCATGGGGTTGGACATTAATCCATATGATGGATTAGAATAAGGAGTTATTCACCCAATTGGTCCAAGAATTACATTGGATGTAATTGGAAAGGAGTTTCCTACCTAAATAGCTGAGTTCTAGGCGATCAGCTCAGCTGACTTAGAACGAGGTGAAATATGGATCTTGGTCCCACTAGAAAATCTTTCAACGGGATTTTCCGAGTCAATGATGAGGGTCATTGATTTGAGTAAAATAGTGGGAGCTTATTTAATAAAGATCTATTAAATATGATTTAAAATCATGATACTTATACTTTGCATATTTCTTTATGTAGATATCAATGGCACCAAACACAATTAATAATATATCACTGCAATTTGTCCTTGAGAAGGACAAGTTATCTGGAAGTAATTTTATGGATTGGTACCGAAACCTGAGGATTGTCCGTAGGCAAGAGAAAAAGTTGTATATTCTTGAGGAAGCTGCTCCTGAACTACTCGAGGATGCTTCTAGGGCTGAGAGAGATGCTTATAAGAAGTATCAGGATGATGCCGTGGATTTTAGTTGCCTCATGCTTGCCACCATGAACTTTGAGCTTCAAAAGCAACATGAAAACATGGAGGCGTTTGATATGATCGGACGTCTCAAAATGATCTACCAAGAGCAGGCGATGCATGAGCGCTTTGAAGTTTCCAGAGCCCTGTTTAATTGTAAGCTGGCAGAAAGAAGCCCAGTTGGACCTCATGTACTCCTTTTGATTGGGTACATCGAGAGCCTTGAAAGATTGGGTTTTACACTGAGCCAAGAGTTAGCTACATATGTAGTTCTGCAATCATTGCCAGAAAGCTACAGTCAATTTATCATGAATTACAACATGAATGACATTGACAAAACTCTTGCAGAACTGCTAAGCATGTTGAGAACTGCTAAGCAGAACATTAATAAGGGAAAAGGTAAAGCCATAATGATGGTTGATTCTGGAAAGCAGGCTAAGAAGAAGCCATGGAGCAAGCAGAAGGGTAGCCACTGGAAGAGGAACTGCATGAAATACCTGGAAGAGAAAAAGAAGGGAAGTGACACTTCCGCTTCAGGTATTTATGTTATTGATGTTAATTTATCTACTTCAGCATCTTGGGTATTTGATACTGGATGTGGTGCTCACATTTGTAATAATGTGCAGGGACTAAGAAGTAGGAGGAAATTGACTAAAGGTGAAGTGGACCTATGCGTCGGAAATGGAGCAAAAGTTGTTGCATTAGATGTAGGGACTTATGTTTTAACTTTACCTACTGGGCTTGTTTTGGAACTTGATAATTGTTATTATGTTCCCATTATTAGCAAAAACATTATTTCTGTTTCGTGTTTGGACAAGAAGGATTTTCATTTAATTGTTAAGGACAAATGTTGTTCTCTTTATTTGGATAATGTTTTGTTTGCTAATGCACCATTGAGTAATGGACTTTATATTCTTGATCTCGATGTGCCCTTATATAACATAAATGCGAAAAGGATCAAACCCAATGGTTTGGATCCTTCATATCTTTGGAATTGTCATTTAGGCCACATTAATGAGAAACACATCTCCAAACTCCATAAAGATGGATTATTGGATTCTTTTGATTATGAATCATTTGATACGTTCGAATCTTGTTTATTGGGAAAGATGACTAAGGCCCCATTTACTGGTAATAGTGAAGGGCCAGTGATCTTTTGGGCTTGATACATAGTGATGTATGTGGGCCACTGAACAAACTTGCTAGAGGTGGTTTTTCCTACTTTGTCACATTTACTGATGACTTCAGTAGATATGGATATATGTATCTAATGAAACACAAATCTGAAACCTTTGAAAAGTTCAAAGAGTTCAAAAATGAAGTAGAAAAACAACTTGGCAAGATTATTAAAGGCATATGATCAGATTGTGGTGGTGAATACCTTAGCTAGGAATTTGATGACCATCTGAAAGAGTGTGGGATAGTATCCCAACTCACTCCTCCCGGAACCCCACAATGGAATGACGTATCTGAAAGGAGGAATCGCACCTTGTTGGACATGGTACGATCGATGATGAGTCATCCAGATCTTCCAGACTATTTTTGGGGTTATGCATTGCTTGCAGCAGCTTTCACAATTAACCGTATTCCATCTAAAGTGGTAGAACAAACACCACATGAGATGTGGACGGGGCGAAAGCCTAGTTTGTCTTTTATGAAGATTTGGGGTTGTCATGTCTATGTCAAACGTTTAATCACAAATAAACTTGAACCCAAATAAGATAAATGTACTTTTGTGGGGTATCCCAAAGAAACGACAGGATACTATTTCTATAACCCCTCTGATGACTAAGTGTTTGTCGTCAGGACTGGAGTGTTCCTTGAGAAGGAATACATCTCTAAAGTAGACAGTGGGAGAACAGTAGAACTTAGAGAAATCCAAGCACCACAAAGTACTGACTCGCCTGCAACAGAACAAGAACCGAATCCACAAGATGTTGTGGTTCAAGCATCGATTCATGTAACACAAGAACCACGTAGGTCAAATAGATCACGTACACAACCTAAGAGATTTGGACTTCTCCTAACTCAAGAAAGTGACGTACTGCTCATGGATCAAGATGAGCCTGTTACCTACCAGGAGGCCATAGCTGGCCCTGAATCTGAAAAGTGGCTAGAAGCCATGGGATCCGAAATGGAATCCATGTACACAAACCAAGTTTGGACCTTGGTGGAGCCACTCGAAGGGATAAAACCCCTAGGGTTCAAGTGGGTCTTCAAAAGGAAGATTGACATGGATGGAAAGGTATTAACCTTCAAAGCGCGACTGGTTATGAAAGGTTTCAAGCAAGTTCATGGTGTAGACTATGATGAAACCTTCTCTCCAGTTGCAATCATTAAATCTGTTCGGATCCTACTTGCTATTGCTGTATACCATGATTATGAAATCTGGCAGATGGACGTCAAAACTGCATTCCTTAACGGGAATCTCCTCGAGGATGTGTACATGACACAGCTTGAGGATTTTGTCAATTCAAAGGATGGTGGAAAGGTGTGCAAATTGCAGAGATCCATTTATGGACTCAAGCAAGCTTCCAGAAGATGGAATCTTTGTTTTGATGAAGCTGTAAGACAGTTTGGATTCATCAAGAATGAGGATGAACCTTGTGTGTACAAGAAGGTTAGTGGGAGCATGATTGCTTTTCTCGTATTTTATGTGGATGACATACTACTCATCGAAAAGGACATTCCTAGACTACAAAATGTAAAGACATGGTTGGGGAATTGTTTCTCGATGAAGGACTTAGGCGAAGCTTCCTATGTATTTGGAATCAAGATCTATAAGGATAGATCGCGGAAATTATTAGGCCTTAGTCAAGATACATATATTGACAAAGTGCTTTGGTGCTTCAGTATGCATGATTCCAAGAAGGGTCTCTTGCCTATGTCACATGGCATATACTTGTCAAAGGGACAGTGCCCTACTGCATCTGATGATAGGGAACGCATGAATAAGATTCCATATGCGTCGGCAATTGATTCTATCATGTATGCTATGATATGTACTAGACCAAATGTCTCATATGCCGTGTGCATGACGAGTGCAACACCCTTTCCCGAGTGTCACATTCCCGAACGTTTATAAGGCCGAAAATATTTATTAATGCGGAAAATACGATTTTTCTTTTTCTTTTCTTTTCATAAAGATGTAATGGGATTAGTAAAGGTACTAAATAATACTAATAAGTGAACTTAGGTTCACCATGCATTACTAGGACATACATACAGTATTATAAATACAGAAACAGAAAACGAAAAACAGAAACATCAACATTACTGTATACAGACATAAGTCTAATGTATGACTGACATAAGAAAATACAATAAGTACTAGGAGTTGTAGCTCCCAAAAGGTACTACAAAAACTGACATAGTCTGGCCGACAACAAAACTAAAACAGCAAAAGAGTCCACCTCCGAACTCAAAGGGACTGCAGAACCGAACCATCGTCGCGTCCATCTGTTCAAGCATCAACAGCAAGTACCAGCAGAAAACATACAGATATGGGTGAGATTCCCGTTCATCAACACAACAAAACAGCATTAGTAAAAACGGGACGACTCACCGGGTAACAACGTACCCAACATGCTTACAAAGGTTCTCAGTATAACAAGTATGACAGTTACTGTACTCAAGCATACGTCTCCCAATACAACACATGCAACAAGCATCCATCTCCATGAGTCTCACACTCAGATCAATCCTCTAGACTGGGATACTAATCCCATGCAACATGTCAGTCGAAAGCTCACGAAAACTAGTTCCACACCGGAATGGTTCCACACCCGAACAAGTCCACACTGGAACAAGTTCTGTGTCGGAACGGAGTAGTTTGTCCAAGAAACCGAACCGCTCATCGTGACCAATAAGAATGTATCCCCCTTCCACACCGGAACCGGCATATCTCGGTCGCCTCAGAACGTTAGCCTGGAACAATGGAAAGCTCTGGGATTAGTCGAGCAAACTGGACTGGATCGGTCGTCACGATAGGATAGGAGCTACCTCATCCGTCACTATAAACTATTCCTGAGACCGGCAACATCCGCAAGGTCACTCCCTTGACCGCCCCATCTATTTTCAGTACCCGCACTCATGTACAACTAACCTCGTATAACGCTGGCAGCCCATACTACCTGTCATACGGCCTCGCCACTTGGCAGCTGATGATATGCAACAAACATCCTTAACGGGCTTGATATCGGATCTCACACCTAAACTCTCAATCAGAAACAACACGATGCCACTGCACCCACATGGCCACAGCCTCGACGTCACGCGTCCACGAGCCACAGCTCAAACAACACGGCTATAACCTCGAATAGTCAGCATAACAGCAACGGCACCATCCACGGTATCAACCCGACAACAACACAACATACAGCCAAACTTAATTCTACGGCATTCCGCCACCACATGAAAATTATCGCAAACAGCACAACAGCAACAACAATAACATCAACAATATAACATAGCAGCATATCTCATATACCAAGTAGCATCTAGGCACTTAGACAGATAGCAACAACAGAATTTCATATCACAGCAATCATATGAAGCAGACCATCCTCGATCAACAGTTTGCTAACCTAGGGTTTCCAAACTTAATGGTGATAGCCCAAAGTATGCTAAACCTAGGGTTTAGGTACTTTATCAGGGCTCACCCATTAGTAGGGTTAGGGCTTCCCTACACACAGTATAATCACGACTACACTACTCATGCCTTCCCGACGGTAGCAGTACTCTTTCTCCCCACCTAAACAGTCGACATGCAAATCCATGCGAATCACCGGCTTACCAAGCTCGCAGCTTCCAACACGAAGAACAGCCCCAAGCTTCTCCAACAGTCGCGGCCTTAAGCTCGAATCCGCGAGAAACCACGAGCACGAACTTTGCCCTAATCACGAGCACAACACATATGCAATAGTGTTAGCCCTAGGGCAAGGTCAAAAATCAAATAAAAGGTAGAAACTCGAAGAACGCCAAGAACATGAAGAATGTGTATTAGCGATTTGAGCTTACCTTTGGTGAATCGAGAAACGGATATGTCAAAGTTGTAGAAAACTTGGTCGCAATCACAACCGTGTAATCAGAACTACGTTCCGGTACTTCGATCGCCTCGAAACTAGAGTTTCTCTCACTAAAAGCTCTGTCCTTTCTCTAGAACTCTCTGCAACTCCGAGCTTGAAGATGAGAAAACGATCAAGTGTGGAAGAAAGTGAAAACCTCCACTTAAGTGATCCTGCTAAGAACGCTTTAGCATGGACTCTCATCACCCTTGAGCGTGCTCACACTTAAGCGTGGGGTTCTCTCCACGCTTGAGCATGGAACCTTATCCGCTCCGCCTTCACTCTGGCCTGACACATGTAGCACACGCGTCAAAAAGCGCACCAGCTGGAAAACGCACTCAGCACGCTAGGGCGTGCTCCCTTCCCACGCTTGAGCATGCTGCTCAGCTGGGAAGAGCCTTCCAAACTTATGACTCCCACAGTTTCTCGTTTAACACCTTAGGCACCTCCAATCTTATTCAAGCCTATTCCTAAGCTTCCAACTAAGCCTTAAACTAGCACATAACAATTCACACACGCATCCAAAACCCTAATCGAGATTAACCAGCTCGATTAAAGTTACAGAAAATCGGGATGTTACACTCCGCGTCTATTATCGACGGATGGAAGACGGTAATTAATTTAACAAGTTAATTAATTATATTTTGTTTTTGTTGATGACTTAATTTAATGTTGAGTTTATTTGAACTTGTGCAGGTTTTCAGCAATCAGTCTCCTCTCACTAAACCTGAATTGAAAGACTTGAGGGTGCGGTTTGCAAACTTCTTTTTTAGGTATGTTGCAGATAAAAAAGTAGAAAAAATAGATCTTGCATATTTGTAGTTGATGATGATTAGTTTATTTATGAATTGCATGTATATTTGGGTTTGTTAGGTTGTATAGAATTCTGAATTGTAGTTTGGAGCTTGTATAGAATTTTGAATTATATATTGTAGTTGGACTAGCTTGCATATAGAATTTTGTATTGTGATGAATTGTAAATACAAATTCTGTATTGTGATGCAAATTTTGTAATGCAAATTCTGTATTATGGACCTGTAATTCTGGATGTAGAATTCTGCAAATTATGTATTCTGAACCTGTAATTCTGAGTGGTGTGTTAAATTTGTAGAATTATGCTGCGAAAAGGGATATATAATGAATAATGAGAATAAAAAAAAACCTTTTAACGTCTGTTGTTTATTGAGCAAACGTTAAAAGCAACTTTTAACGTATGTTGTTTATAAAACAGACATTAAAACTATACTTTTAACGTCTGTTTTATAAATAACAGACGTTAAAAGTTGCTTTTAACGTCTGTTCAATAAACAACAGACGTTAAAAGTATTTCCCTTTCCTTACAGAATTCTGCAAATTTAACACACCACTCGTTCTTTTAACGTTTGTTTTAAAAACAACTGACGTTAAAAGCTTCAACTTTAATAGTGGTTAAAGAAACCGACGTTAAAAATCAAACCTTTAACGTCGGCTGGATTAACGTTTAGCTTATAACCGACGTTAAAATCAACTTTTAATAGATATTAAAAGTGCTTCCTGCACTAGTGTGACCCTGTCAATCCAATTCAGTGGCGGATCTAGGATCCTGTGTCAGTGGGGACAATTTATTTTAAAAAAATAAATTATTATTATTACCATACATATGAAGATATAAATGCTAAAATCATAAAATTTTAATATATCTAATCAAATAAATTATATAGCTTATAATAGTGTTTCTACGTAATTTCATGTTTTGAAATTGTTGAATAATCAGCTCATTGTTAATGCTATTGAACACATCTCTCTTAATATAAGTCAATAACGTAAAGAAAGAGAAGAAAAGGCAGAGCAATGGATGCAAAGATAAAAAATTTGGGGGGCAAAATAAAAAAACTCAAGATACTGCATGTAATTTTATACAACTCAGTGGATGCATCTGCACACCCTAAGGACAATGTACCTCAGCCCCTACAATCCATACCGTCTGTTTTGAGACAATTTATTAGGGCCATAAGGGAGATCAACAAACAAGATGATAATAAGAGCATTGAGATAACTAATTTTGACGTAGCTTAACCTGTCACATGCCCATATCCACTCAGAGGATAACTCACTATGACTCTGAGAGAAAAACACAGTACAAGAGAATAACCATGTTAAAAACCTAAGCTATACTCAACCCCTTGTACAAACTATCTCATAACTAGGGATGGGAATAAGCTAGGCCGAGTTAGGTCCTGATAAGTCTGAATCTGGCTTGTGTTCCAATCTCAAGGCCTGAGCCTGACCTATTAGTCTGATATAGGCCAAATTTTAAAGCCTTGCCTGGCCAACTTCAAAGCCTAGCCTGGCCTAAAAATCTATTTAAAAACCTACTTTTCAACAAGATCTTTAAATATGTCTCCATCTATAAATAGGGCATGGTCTTCACTTGTGAATAGGCTTATAAGCCTCTAGTGATAAAGAGGTTGGCAGGTCTATATTAATAAGTAAGTCGTTAGACATTCACAAATAAATATGCCAGTAAATCTCTACATTTAAATGGGGCAATAGGCATTTACTTTCAAATATTATAAATATTATAAATAATATATTATAGTATTATATATTAAACTTTATATTTTATATATTATATATGTGTGTTAAATAGATTAAGCCATAGGCTCCCGATGAACGGTCTGACCTATTCCCACCCCTACTCATAACCTAAAAAATGCCTCTATCAGCTCTCTCTCCCAACACGTACACCTAGGCATTGGTTCTATTTATATCGAAGCCAACTTGGTCTGCAAACAAATCCCATTGATCACCGAAATGTCTTAATTTTCAATTTTTAAATTGTAATAGATTTCTCAAATCTTATTGATTTTCACAAAATCCATCAAATTCTCATATTCTTAATTTAAATTCCCTAAATCACTGAAAATACACTTGCCAAATGGATAAACATAAATAAAATCAAGGTTTACTTAAGTTTTTAGTCCCTGAAAAGTGAGTCAATTTTGGTTTTGGTTCCTACATGTTCCAAAACTTTGGTTTTGATCCTTGCCATCACTATTCATCCGTTAAGTGTTGACGTGACTAACGGACCGTCACGTCAACACTGTTATGTAGGTTATTATAATGTCTTTATTTTTATTATAATGTTATTATTTATTTTTTATACTTTTATTAAATGAATGAAAGGCTGAAATGACAATATTCAGGAACCTTTATAAGGTAAAGGTTCCCGAATACCTCTGTGGCATTAAATATTATAAAAGAATGTAAAAAAATTAAAATATAATCCTACGTGACATTAAATATTATAAAATTAGCCTACATAGCAGTGCTGACGTGATGGTCCGTTAGTCACGTCAACACTTAACAGATGGATACTGACGACAGGGACCAAAACCAAAGTTTTGAAACTTGCAGAGACCAAAATCAACCAAAAGAAAGTACAAAGACCAAAACCAAAACCAAAACTGACTCACTTTTCAAAGACTAAAAACTTAATTAAACCTAAAATCAATCATTATCCTTATGAAGATAAATGAGCCAATCATCATGGTGACCACCGTAAAGAGCATACTTGAGCCAATTACAACAAGAAAGAAATGAAGAACAAATGCAAATTTTCCTTTAACTAATCCTATTCCTCTTTCTTCACTATTCACAATGGCTGATAAGGTTAAGCTTAACTTCACATAACTTACAACATTCCCTAGTATATAATATAACCCATACTCAGCCCCTTATAAACCTTCTCTCATAACCCTAAAAATGCCTCTTTTACTTGTTTTCTATTTGTCTCACCACACACCTAGGCATTGGTTCTACTTATACCCAAACCAACTTGATCTCCAAACAAATCCCTTTGATCTCGGAAAGTCCTTAATTTTCGAGTTTCTGAATCATAATAGATTTCTCAAATCTTAATCGATTTCCACAAACTCCTTTAAATTCTATCATATTCTTAATTCAAATTTCCTAAATCACTAAAAATAAACTTACTAAAAGATAAACGTAAATAAAAACAATCACTATCCGTATCAAGACACGTGAGCCTATCTCTCAACACGGTGAACACCCTAGTTAAGAGCATAAAGTACAGAAAGAACGAAATCATAGAGTACCGAAGAACAAATGCAAGTTTTTCTTTAACTAATGCTATTCCTTTTTTTCGATATTCACAATGGCGATAAGGTTTAACTCATACAATCAGTTTTCAGATAACTTACAACATTCCCAGTGTAATTACAGTACAGGAAACAAAACATGTTTATTTGTATATCCATAAGGAAACAAATTCACTATTACTAAACAAAATCTGAAATATTACAGGATCTCTGCCTAGCCTGCATGTAGTGATCTCATCAGCCTGTCACAAACTGCAAAACTATCCTATTGATGTAGCTTATCATATTTCGCACCATCCTAATCTGTCTGGTAAATAATGGTGTAGACATCAAATGATACAGTGATATCTCACTTCTTGTTACACTGCTTTAGGGCTGTGGATGATTTCAAATGCTATCAGGCAGAGACGGAGACGATGCACCACTAGTTCTGCTAGGCAATGGTGTATTCCTTCGGGATTGGCGTTTTGTGGGCACAGTCACACTTTCAGTTTCCCACTTTTGACTGAGTATCTCTTCCTCATCATCGTCATCAGTGTTGTCCTTAAAAATTGGATGAACATAAGCATTCTGAAGATAACCTTTCAAGTTCAGGTTAGGTTCTCTTGCTCGTTCTAATGTATCTTTCATCATTGCTTCCTGCGTAAAAATTACAAGAAAAATTACATCAAAATTCCATGAAAGAGTTTACCAAAACACAAAAAATCCATGAAAGGGGGAAGCAACTGAGCCAGGGACAGATCGAGAAAAACATAAGGGGAGCCAAATATATAAAAATACTGTTGACACCAAAAAATAATTGGCCGAATTTGGGGCATTCGGCCAAAATGCAAATATTCTCCGATCAGCTAAATTATGATCAGCTGAGTCCAGATCAGCTGAAATAAAACGGCAAAATCATGATTGGCTAACTCAGAATCGGCTAAATAAAAGATGAGCTGATTAAGATCAGTTGAACCAAACATAATGACTCAGTTAAGATGGATAGCTAAGGAGATTTAGCTGATGCAGAATTAGTTGGTGTAGAATAAGCTGAACGTGTCTGTTAAGTCTAGATGGGCTTGGAGGCTGTTATTGGGTCTTAATGGGCTCATGTGGATGCTGATTAAATGGGTCCAAGACTTTAATAATATTCAAAAAAGGAAGAAGTCAATAGAGGTTTCATCCATTTAACCACTTTCCTAGATTTTTGGGATGAAGTTGGAGGTGGTTTTGGAGAGAGAAAAAGAAGATAGAAGCTGATCAGTTGTAATCAAGAGCAGTTTATGAGTTGACCACATAAAAAACGTGTATGAACCCCCATTCCCTTAAAATAAGGGATATGGAAGACATGGTCAGCTGATAAGACAATCAGCCGAGGAAGTGGGTTTTGCTCCATAACTTAGCTGATTGGTCAGTTATTTATATTATTATGGGCGTTCCATGAGTTGGCCAAGTCCAAGACGTGGTTGAAGACTCATTTCCTTAAAAATAGGGATATGGAGAACATGGTCAGCTGATGGGCAGTTTAGCCTATTTAGTGGATTTTTGCCCATAACTTAGCTGATTGAGCATATATGTGAATTTTATGAGTTGACCAAGTCAAGAACGTGCATGAAGGCCTATTTCCTTGAAAATAGGGTTATGGAGGACATGGTCAGCTGATGGGGCAGTTAATAAGTTAGCTGACCAAGTGCTTTTTAGGCTGTAACTTAGCCGATTGGATAGTCACCTATATTTTTGTTGTTAGCCATGATCTTATATGATGTAAAATGAGAGTTAGTGGGTTAAGAACGTGGCAAAGAGTGTTAGTATAGGTTTCTTAGGTAGTCTAAGTCTATAAATACTAGTTGCACAAATTGTTTATAAAGACGGACACTCAATCAAACTCATTTACATTTATTTTTATCTTTCCTTTCCTTTATCGCTTTCCTTCCTTTATCGCATTTCTTTACTCTATGCAAACTTAGGATCATAGTTCACCTTCTACACTAGACGCTCTTTGAAGTAGTCTAGGAACCCATAGCTAAGAAACAGAGTCTCTTTCTCAGCGTAATCGCTTGAACACAAAAAGAAAATCATTATCAACCATGCGAATTAGCCGACTAAACGGCTGAACACCAAAAATTTTCCGCACGACGATAACAAATACATATACATATAGCAAATATTTCTGACAATGTACTTTTTATAAAAAATATTACATATATATGACTAATTTACCAGACGCATTGAAGAGGGGAGGCGAACACAAATGCTCGCTCCTCCCTGAATCCGTCCCTGAATTGAGCAGAGAACTTGTGTACCAAGCCAAATTGATATACCAGATACTTATTCTGGTAATTTCAAGTTAATTCTATAGCCACAGATTAAAGTGATGATATACTGAAGTGCAGTCACTTCACCCATACTAAGGACATCATTAATATATCTAACCTTTGTTATTACAACATATACAGTAAATTGGCAAGACTACATGTTATAAAACAAATATGAATTGTCAATGATTTTAGTTATCAAACAAATAATCAGGCAATAATAGACACAAGGATTCCACTATCAATGATGCACTTCAAAGAAAGAATTATTAACCATCCAAATGACGAATTGACATACCTGTAAGGGAAATTTAACAAATGCAGGTTCAAAACGGCCTTTGCAGTACCTATGGAACCATATGGTCAGTACTGGAAGCGCAATGAGAAATGGAGTCGATGAAACAGCTTTTTTGGTGGTGAGGAGTCCCATCAGAACTATCTGCGAGATTATCATCGCAAATACAATTCGGAAATGGACGTTAGGCCAGAATGCTGCACCACTCTCATACTCCTGATTGTAAACGTTAATAATCTGCAATTGAAAGGTAGGGGTCTTCATCATATATATGGAAAAAGATAAAAAACAAACAAACAAAATGCTGGTGGTGTGGGACACTGGCTATGAAGCATGGACACTACAAAATAGTCCGTATCCGAATCAGAACTTCATAGACACTTTCGGACGCTGCTTCCAAATACTCCTAGCTGTATTTTATAATTTTTTACTTTTACTTTCTGAATTTTATATCATTATAGGTGGAAATACCACAATAACTAGATAAATATTAACATTTTTATTATGTTTATAATGACTCATACTAACTTTTAAAAAAATATTTCTCTTCTAATTTAAAATTGTGCTTTTATGTTAATTTTATAAAAAATTTATATCTTATAATATAGTCATCTAGTGTCCTATATAATTTTTAAAATTTGCCTTATCCTTGTGCCCATGGTGTAACTGAAATACAAGTATGATGAACAAGTGCCAAGACATCTGTACCGAAAACAAACAGATCCTTTAAACGATTTACTGAAAGTAATAATAAAAAATGGCAAAGATAAATATTCCCAAGAAAGATATCAGGCACATCTGAGTATCTGACATGTTTTTCAGGCTTCACTATTGAAAACCTCCGCCTTTAAAAAAAAAAAATGGTTTTCAAACAGCCAGGCATTTGTAAAAAGAAAAACAAATTTAGATACTCAACATAAATTATCTTGATAAAATTGAAAAAAGGAATTCTTGGTAAAAAATTTCCAGTTTAGGAACTTTAACTACTCAAGTGGTTAATTAAGTCAATAAGTAGTTTACTTATTAACCACACCTTGAAAATCGTCAATCAATTGAGTAATTAATTGTTCCTAAACTGAATATTTTTACCAAGAGTTCCATTTTTGTAATTTTCCCAATTATCTTCCTACACGAGATTATATCCAGGGACTCTTCATACTCATCAATTAATGGGGACTCTAATTGTAAAAGCCATTGGGGTTCTAACTGTTCTGTGTGTCTTCCTAAGTGAACGATTAATGGCAAGAGAATAGTAAACTTGCATGCAAACAACAATCGTTATCCACCTCAGGAGTGACAAATGAATAGATTGAATAAATTTTTATTCAGATTATAATGGATATATTAAAAACAATTCATTAATTCATTATGATCTACTAAAATTTCATTAAAAAAATCTAATCCATCCATGATCCATTTAAAAAAAAATCCATCCAATCCATCCATTAACAATTTTTTTACGGTTGGATATCCAATCCATCCATGAAAAATATTTTAAAAATTTAAATAATTTTTATAATTATATCCAAATAATATCTCTCATCCATCCACACAAAAAAATTCCAAAATACATTTTTTTGCCTACTTTTTTGTGATTAACAATTCATAATAAATCCACAAGTAATACAAATCGTGATAGTAAAACACCAAAAAATTATATTGTTTTGTTTATAATAACAGCAAATTGATTTAATTTTTGAAGTTATGATTTTTTATCATTTATTTATTTTTTTCATTTTTATCCAATAGATTATTTTTTTTTTTGTTTTATAAAGTGATTTAATGGATTTTAAAATAATGGTGGATAGATCACAACCAATCTTAAAATAAAATAATCCAATCCATCCAGTCCATTGTTACTTCATTTTTTTATAATGGATGGATTTTTATTTGATGGACTGGATGGATAGTGGACAATTGGATTTTTTTTGTCACCCCTTTTAGCTGCACATTAAAAATCTCACATCTCTGTACCTGATGACGGAACACAACATAGGCCAGGCAAAAGAAAATTATTATGTAAGGAAGAACAGCAGGTGTCACTGCAGCATAGACTAGACCCAGCAAAAAATACAATTGTATTCGAGGCTCTCCAGTGTGGAAACCAATGCTCCCAGGATCCATGGCCTCTTCCCTGTCCTTTTCAGTTTTCACCAAGAAGAAATTCTTCAAGTGATAAAAAATTAATGGTTTTAACATCAAGACCTCTGCAGCTATACTGGCCCATCCATCAACCATTATATAAGTAATGAAGAAACTTGCTTTTAAAGGAATTGCAGTGCCAATTGTTACAGGATATCTGCCAAAATATAACAATGAACGCGGTTTATCAACATGGCATAAATCAAGACCTATGGGGCATATATACAGACCATCTTAAGTGAGAACCATTTGTATTTTAAGAATGTGAAAACAATGAATCTTGACCCTTTTTGATATTATTTGAATGATCAAAAGTAAAAGATGAATACATGTGACTTTTTTAAGTGGTCATGTGATCATTAAACAATTTTTAATCTTAACATTTATGTATGGTTGTATGGTCAAGATTTATTATTCTCACATTCTTAAAATGCAAACTGTTCTTACTATATATGTCCCCCTACACATATATATAATTGAAAATTTAAGAAAAAAGATTCATAATATGATAATAAAAGCTTCAAGATATACAACATCTTGATATATGTCAGATGTACCAATATTTGACACTTAGCAAGCCCCTCCCAAAAAACTAGAGCATCATTTCTGTTGACTTTTTCCAAAAACTTTACTAAAACCAACTTGTCCTAGTAGAACGAGCCATGTGCAAGTACATGTACAAGCAAAAGAATTAACTAGAGTGCGTATCTAAAGATTAACTTTATTTTGCTCTCCATCAGAGAGATGATGGCACAAATGGCTAGATGGGAGAGGGTGGCCTAACAGTGGAAACATCCTGGTCAGTCTTGGGTAAGTGGTACTGGTAATAACTGGGTAATTGGGCTTGGGTGATGGTAGTTGCTAATTGGATATATCACTGTTTTTTACTTCTTTTATTTTAAATGGTAATTGAGTTTTTTTAATCATTTTAAATTGGTCGTGTCCTATGGTGTCCCCAATGTGTCCTTCATGTCTGAGCCAAAAAAAAAAAAAATATTTTTCAACCAAACACATACAACACTTGTGTCATATGTGTGTAATTGTGTGTCGACACAGTCACTTGTCTGACACATAGACATGGCACCAAAATGGTTTGTCCATGATTCATAGATTAAGACAAATTCTTGCAGCCATGTATGCAACTAATCTGGGCTTGATTAGTGAAGTTAACAATATTATTCACTAAAAATAATATTTCACAGTTAACAACCCCA
Organism: Ammopiptanthus mongolicus; assembly: GCA_039655645.1. Taxonomy (NCBI): domain Eukaryota; kingdom Viridiplantae; phylum Streptophyta; class Magnoliopsida; order Fabales; family Fabaceae; genus Ammopiptanthus; species Ammopiptanthus mongolicus. The sequence continues at coordinate 35,614,806 of CM077349.1, read as the reverse complement.
CACCAAGATTCTTAAATAGCAAGACCGTACCAGAAGTAAGAAACTTCTTTGTTTTTCACCTAATAAAGAGTAATATAATGTGTTGACCACAGACACAATGGTACCAAATTGATATACACAGGAAATTTTTACGTTGCAGCTGTATATAAAATGCATCCACAACCCAGAAAATATAATGCCAATTAAAAGTGGAAATAATGTCCAATCAAGAAAAAGAGATGAGTTTTTATATATTGAATGACTTACTGGTTAGTTGGTTGGTGAATGAAAGAGTCAAGCTGTTCAAATGCTGTTCCAGTAAGTATGTTCCCAAGAAATATATTCACAAAATTGAAAAGATAATATCTAGAAGCAGATCTTCTCTCCAGAGATGATAGGGATTCAAAGCCTTCGAATTTAGACATGATCATCAATATTGTTGGCAAAAAGATAAGGAAAAGCTTCAATACAATACCAGGCAGGACACCTTGAATGAACGACTTAATGAGAGGGCTGCACAATCAAATGAAGTTTGAATAAGTAATATTCAGTGATGCTAGTAAAATTATATCTTCAGAGGTCCAACAATGAGATTAGACTTACACACTAACAAGTGGCTTCAGCCATGGTGCAGCTTTCTGGATTCCATCAATACTTGCAAGAGTTTGAACAAATGCAATGGGGATCATAAAAAAAAAGGTAAGAAAAAAGAATGCCACAGCTATGATTAACCTCCTGATAGTGAGGGAAACATATGGAATTGGCAAGTTCGGCCAATATACGTCTCGTGGCTCTGGAGCCCACTCAGGCAACCAAAGTGTTGGATTTCTAGTTTGTTGAGTTTGGGCACAAACCGCAGCACCCCATCGTGTTTTAAATGAAACAAATGCAGCAGGCATGATAGACTTGGGGTCATTTGTGATCATTGCCCGCTCTAAAGCTATCTGCAAGAGGTGATCAATTGAAATCACTCTGACCATCAAGACAATTCTTACAGAAAGAGAACAAAACCAATGAAACAACAATATGGCTATATAGAAATGACCGGCCTAGTGAAATTTTGAGTTAAACAAGTTCCTTCAGCATTCATTGAAGTCTTCCAAAGTTGATACGTAAAAATTCTAGGGAACAATCAGAAAGGTATCTATTTTTATTAAAATAATAAGTAAAGAAAAACTGTTACATAAGGCAATAACATCTTGAAAGAAGAATGATAATGATGCAAATGTGATAAAGTACTAGTAAAAAATTTGGGATATAATACTTGTTATATGAACTCTACAAAATTAAAACTAGATTCCCATTTAAGAATAATTTTCATAAGTTTGTCAATAATTATTAGTGTAACATACTCATTTTCATCACCTTCATTAATGTATGAAAGTATATGAGTTTGTTCGATAAATGCAATCATGATTGGAAGGTGTGCTTAGAGGATATGTTAAGAATAGGGATGAATTGGATGAGAGAATGATGAGGAACAAGTGAACCAGAGCAGAACGCCCAAGCGTGGAGTAGGAGGACGCTCAAGCGTGCTAACGCTCTAGCGTGGAGCAGGGTGGACGCTCAAGCGTGACCGCTCTGACCAGTTGACTGGCTGTGATGGGACATAAAGTGACACGTGTCAGTTACGCGTCGCAGCTGGCAAGTGAGGGACGGTGCCTTAGCGGTGAGGAAACATCAACGCTCAAGCGTTGAGAAGCCAATGCTCAAGCGTTGGAACGCTAAAGCGTGGAGATCCAAAACGCTGAAGCGTGGTCAGCAGAGTTTTAACTCTATATATAGCCTTCATTTTCACCATGGGAGAGTTTTCCCATTTTACTGAAATAGAGAGCTCGAGACTGAGAGAGAGACCAGAGGAAGTTGGAGCTTCAATTCCGAGTTGTGATCTGTTCGTTCGTCCGATTTCAATTCCGTTGGTGTTTTCGTGATCAGCGCGACTTCTACTACAACTCTGCCAGTTTGCTTTTGTGATTCGACGAGGGTAAGCCGAGGTTCTGTATCTACCTACATTGCAGCTATACAATTTTCTCTTATGATTTAAGCTTCTATTCGCGGTTTTAGCTGTCAATAATTTCTGGCTTGATGATCTTCTTCATTGTATTTCTACTATAAATAGTACAGGAGCCATTATAGGCATTTACAACTAATAATTGTACAAATATTGTGTTGCCTGATTTGCTAGCCTAAATTAGGGAAACTAAATATATACAATTAAAGGGTTGACCAACATATAATAGGAAACGATTAACCCCTCATTAACATCCCCCCTCAAATTGATGCGGCTGGTCAAGGAGCATCAATTTGCTAACAAGAAACTGATGCCGCGGGCGAGGAACAGCCTTAGTAAGAATATCCGCAACCTGCAATTGAGTGTTGACGTGAGGAAGTGAAATAACATGATTATCATAGGCCTCCCTAATAGAATGACAATCCACTTCAATATGCTTTGTGCGCTCATGAAAAACTGGATTGGCACAAATCTGAATGGCACTTGTGTTGTCAGCATAGAGAGGTGTTGTCTCTGTCTGAGGAAATCCAAGCTCAGCCAAAAGACCCCTAAGCCAAATTATTTCAGAGCAAGCAGTAGACATGGCTCGGTACTCAGATTCAGTGGAGGACTTAGAGACTCGTGCTTGCTTCTTACTCTTCCAAGAAATCAATGCAGAACCAAGAAACATGCACCAGCCTGTGACAGAACGACGAGTATCAGGGCACCCTGCCCAATCAGCATCACTGTAAGCAATCAGTTTAGGAGTCGTCCTAGAGGGAAAGAAGAGACCTCGTTGAGAAGTGCCTTTCAAGTAACGAATTATGCGACGAACAGCAGCTAAATGAAGATGACGAGGCGAGTGCATGAATTGACTTACTTGCTGAACTGCAAATGAGATGTCAGGGCGTGTAATAGTGAGGTAATTAAGACTACCCACTAGCTGACGATACAACAATGGGTCAGGCAAAAGATCTCCTTCATCACGGCGATATTTAACATTAACCTCGAGAGGAGTATCTACCGGATTAGATGAATGTAGTCCGGCCAGAGCAATTAAATCCTCGGTGTACTTGTGCTGATGTAGAAATAAGCCCTCGGAGGTAGAATGAACCTCAAGACCAAGGAAATAGTGCAGATTACCAAGATCTTTCATATGAAAGGAGGCCTGTAACTGTTGTTTCAGTTGTTGGATGGATGCTCGATCAGAACCCGTAATGACCATATCATCAACATAGAGAAGTAGAAGAACAATGCCAGTCGGCGTGCGATGAATGAACAGAGATGAGTCAGATTGACTTTGAGTAAAGGAAAACCCAAGAAGGGTAGAACGAAATTTTTCATACCATGCTCTGGGAGCCTGCTTCAAACCATATAATGAGCGTTTGAGCTTGCACACACCTTTAGATGATGAAAATAGACCTGGAGGAGGAGTCATATAAATGTCTTCTGTCAGATCACCATGAAGAAATGCATTCGTTACATCCATTTGATGGAGGGACCAGCCATTAGAAGCAGCAATAGAGAGCACTGTTCTGACAGTTGTCATCTTTGCCACAGGTGCAAACGTTTCATCATAATCAATCCCATATTCTTGCTTATTCCCTAAGGCAACCAGGCGAGCCTTGTAACGGTCTAGGGAACCATCAGAATGCAGTTTCACCGAGTACACCCATTTGCAGCCTATGGGTTTGATATTAGATGGGCAAGGGACAATATCCCATGTAAAATTGTCTTGAAGAGCCTGAAGTTCATCTTGCATTGCTTTCATCCAACACACATCCTTAACTGCCTGTGAGTAACATGTAGGAATAGATATACCAGAGAGAGTAGCAGTGAGGGAAGTATGTGAGGAATCATACCTTTCCGGTGAATATCTATCAGGTGGTCGGGACACTCTGCCAGAGCGCCGTGGTACCACTGGCATAGGTTCAGGTGGCGGATCAGCATCGGGAAGGGGTGTGGGAGCCTGCTGTCTAGGTCGTCTGACATATATGTGACCTGGTTTAAAACGTTCTATAGATGAAGACACAATAGAAAAGTTGGGAAGAGAAGCAACATCATTAGAATCAAAAGAAAGACAAGGAAACACAAACTGATTATCAAAGAATGTCACGTTCCTGGAAGTACGAAAGCGATGGTTAGTAGTATCATAACACAAAAAACCTTTTTGCACAGTACTATAACCCATAAATGCACATTGAACAGATTGTGCTCCAAGCTTATGGCGTTCAATCTGAGGTAAGTGAACAAAACATACACACCCAAAGGTATGTAAATCAAGATAATCTGGATGAGTCTTAAAAAGACGAAAGAAAGGGGAGTCAAGATCAAGAACCGTAGATGGAAGACGATTGATCAAGAAGACAGCCGTGGACAAAGCTTCAACCCAGAATCTAGGTGGAACAGATGCTTGAAGAAGCAATGAGCGCGTCACATCAAGCAAGTGACGATTCTTTCGCTCTGCAATCCCATTTTGTTGGGGTGTATGTGGACAGGAACGTTGAGCGACAATGCCTTTTTGCTGCAAGTACCCCTGAAACTCATGGGACATGTACTCACCACCAGAATCAGAGCGAAAGATTTTAACGCGGGCTTGGAATTGATATTCAACATATGCCAAAAATTTCTTAAACATTGAAAAGACTTCAGCCTTAGATCGAAGAAAATATATCCAAGTAAAACGACTGTAATCATCGATAAATGTGACAAAATATTTATAGTGAGCAGGAGAAGCTACAGGAGACATACCCCAGACATCACTATGAATCATTTCAAAACAAGTGGAAGCACGATGAGCACTAGATGGAAAAGGAAGTGTTTTACTTTTGGCCAATTTGCAAACAGAACATGAAACACAGGAAGTAGAAACAACATGTTTATTACCCAATAAACCAGTTTTAAATAAATGAGACAAAACAGCAGAGTTTGGATGGCCCAATTTTCTATGCCAATCGTCATAGGAAGTCAAAACATCATTACAAGCAAGAGATAAATGACTGGAAATAAACTGGAGTGGAAACAAGCGTCCCACTTTAGGCCCCTTCGCGATCACCTTCCCCGACACCTGCTCCTGCACAAGACAACCAGCCCGAGAAAAATTAACATTACAATTGTTGTCCACCAATTGACCAACAGATAATAGATTAGAGGCAAGTCCAGGCGATACTAGCACATTCCGAAAATCAGAGTTTATGTCACCAACATTAGTGATAGATAGAGAATTACCATCAGCAATTTGAATTTTCTGATTACCATGATAAGAATGTAAATTGTGCAAGTATGCAGAGGAACCCGTCATGTGATTCGATGCACCAGAATCAAGAAACCATGGACGAGAAATATTAGAAGACTTACCCTGAATGCCCAAGGCTGAAAGGGCAGAAAGTACCATTTGTTGAATCATTTCAGGCTGGAGAGCACCACCATCAGATGCACCAGTGGTGGAAGGACCAGCTGCGGAGCTGGTAGTGGCATGGAATGCCTGCACCGGACGCTGTGTTGGTCGTGGAGGACGCGTGGGACAGTCAGAGATGATATGACCCTGCTGCTTGCAGTAATTGCAAAATTTCTTAGTGCAACTACGAGCAACATGCCCAAATTGTTTACAAGAGAAGCATTGGACCTGTCGCATATCACGGCCTTTGCCTCTACTCTGAGCAGCATATGCAACCGTCACAGGTTCAGAAAGGATAGCATCATGAGACATGGTTCCTTGGGTGAGGAGACGTTGCTCCTCCCTGAGAAGTTCGCCAACACATATATCCAGAGAAGGAACAGGATTCCTATTCAGCAAAGCACCTCTCACAGTCTCAAATTCCGGGCGAAGTTTCATGAGAAATTGATCCCGCTTACTGATGTCGTAGACATCTCGGACAGCCGAGAGTGAAGTTTTGGGAACAGCAGCATATATAATAGCAGAGTGTTCGGTCCACAAATTCAAAAAACCAGAATAATATTCTTGAATGGACGAATTACCTTGTTTGTAATTGGCTATCTCAAGCTCCAACTGGAAGCGTTTGGCCGTATTGTCCTGGTTATAAATACGCTTCAAATAAGACCACATTTCTTTAGCAGTTGTAAAAGAGCGCAAATTATTGATCATCTGGGGATCAATAGAGCTGAGAATCCAAGAAATAATTTGAGCGTCTTTTACTTCCCACGCATCTAGAGCAGCTTTATCTGTCGGTGCCGTGGAGAGCTCATCCAGGTGATCCCATAATCCTTTCCCTTTAACGTACATCTTGAATTGAAATTCCCAGGCAGCATAGTTCTTACCGGTGAAACGGACACAAAAATTATCTCTTTCCTTTTCGGAGGCCATTAAGTAATGTTGATGAAGCAAAAAAAAATGAAGCAAAGAGCAAACAGCAAAATCACAACAAAGAGGGAACCACAAAATCACAGCACCAGAAACTGAAGCAACCAAACAGAACTTGTGAACACTGTGCGTGACAGCACCAGGAATGACGCAGATCTTGCGAAATGAGAACAAGCAGGAGGGTGAACAGAACTCGCAAGCAGGAGCTGGAGTTGCGATCGGAAAGCACAGCAGGGCGTGCGAACAGAAGCACGCGAACGAACGCCAAGCAAGAACGCGAACAGGACTCGCGTACGGAACTAGCGAGCAGGAGCAGAACTCGCGCACGGAGAAGACGAAGTGGAGCAGAAGCGCACGGAGAAGACGAACTGGAGAACCAAACGACAGAAGCACGATCTCGCAGGTCAGGGAGAACCAAACGACGGCGAGAAAACTAGGGTTGCAACTAAGATTCAATAGGTTTGATCGACCAAGCTGATACCATGTCAATAATTTCTGGCTTGATGATCTTCTTCATTGTATTTCTACTATAAATAGTACAGGAGCCATTATAGGCATTTACAACTAATAATTGTACAAATATTGTGTTGCCTGATTTGCTAGCCTAAATTAGGGAAACTAAATATATACAATTAAAGGGTTGACCAACATATAATAGGAAACGATTAACCCCTCATTAACATTAGCTTCATATTAGGGCTAATGTTATAGTCTGCAGGTTGATTCCGCGATTGGGGCAAGTTTGCAAGCTACGTGCGCGATCCCGTTGGGGAAGGAACCCGCGGCTGTGAAGGCAAGGAGAGGAGCAAGAAGTGCTCGTTGTGTTCGTGATTGTTGTTACATTCGCGACCAGGTGGGGAGAAAGAGTTACACACATTGGGGAGGCAAGAGTAGTCTATATAGCTCTGTTGTATGTTTTGTGTGTGTAGGGGAACCCTAAACCCTACGTGAGGTTGAGCTTTGATAAAGTACCTAAACCCTAGGTTTAATCTACTTCAGGCTATCACCGCTATATTCGATACCCTAGGTTAGCAGTTTATGATGCATGATAATATGTGTTATATGTTGATATATGCGTACCTTCTAAATTGTGATATTTGTAATGTATGCATGATGTGCTGATGATAATAGCATGTTGGTATGCTGTTATGCTTACTACCTTATTGAGCATGTGGATAAATGATGAATTGTGCATTATATCTGGAAATGCGTGTATTCATGAGACTTGAAGGTTTAGTATGATTAGGGCTTTGACCCTGTTGTAGATGTTGAGCTGATAGTTAAGATTTGAGGTCGTAGTTGGAGCTTGAAGCTCATAAGGTTATGATGGGAGCTTAGAGCTCATAGGTTACAAATGGAGCTTGGAGCTCATAACGGTTACTTTTGGAGCTTAGAGCTCGTGTTGCTAAGAGCAAGTTTGCAAGTGTTGCGATATCAGCTCAAGAGAGATGGATGACATACACAGCATATGCATATGATGCCAAGTGGCGAGCCGTATGTCGGGAGGCATACGAGGTTGGTGCACCGAGTGCGGGTGCGGAAAATGGAAGGGAAGGTCTGTGTGACCTCGGGAATATACTGGACACAAGTGTATCCACATGAGACCGGTATGGTAGCTCCTATCGTGCCGTGGCAGTCCTGGGCACGTCCTACTATCCCAACTGGACCCTGAGTCTTTCCAGTTGCCGGTGGATCTTCCGAGGAGGCCCAGTTAACCCCCTCTGTCTAGGACAATCGAGCGGTGATGTACTCTTATGGGTCACGGCAAGCGGAATGGATTACCGGAACAAGCTAGCTTGTTGTCCGATGTGCGGACGTGATGTTGCCCTTAGGAGGGTGTTTAGTACCGGCCGGCATGCATAGAAAGAGTATGTGTACATCTAGCTAGGAAACGACCGTGAGTCGAGACATCGAGAGATGGTTGTGTTTGCTATATATTCTGCATTGCATCATCCCTGTTACAGATGTGCTGTATATCTTATCTCCCTATTCTTCTTTGTATGTGTATGTTCAATTTGCGAACAGACGACGAGCTAGCGGAGGACCATGATGGACCCGAGACTACACCCGTTTATCACGGGGGCACCGCGGATGCCGGTGCTGGGGGACATTGAGATAGTCTACCACGATGAGAGGGGATGGCAAGTGGACCCTTCGACCTTTTTGGCTGTTTACACCAGACCTATCAGCCTGATCTTCTGGAGCGGTGCGCCACCATACGTGGACATAATAGGACCTTACCGCATGTACCATTTTCTTCCTTTCTCTCGGATGTGGCACCCACCAAGGCAGAGAAAGCAGGACTACTTGTGGGCTGCACCACAATCTTTAGCAGTGTCTAGCAGGAGAGGCTTCGTCTACAAAGGTCAGTGTAGACGTACGGAGCAGTACCTGAGGACGGTTCGAAGACGTCGGATAGTTGTGTCTAGTTCCTCTTCTGAGTATGACCCTATGCGGGTTATAGGCGTACCCACGGAGAGGAACAGGGTAGTTCAGAGCACCCTCACCACTGATGATGAGAGCCAGCCAATGCATCCCTACGACAGTGTGAAGAGGTTTTGATGTACTTTTGAGAGTGGGTCGGGAGAGTGCTGGTGAGCTCCTTTTGAGAGTTTCTTTTTGGAGGACCTTGGATGTATTTCGGTTATATTTACAGTATTTCTTGTACTCATGTTGTATCTATATCCAGCCCTACCGATGGGGCCACCGTGTATACTTTAGTACCGCTTATATATCAATGTATGCTTTTGTTTGTCCTGTTGCGTTTACTCTGATGTTATATGCATTTGTGTTTGGATGCATATTATCGTCTGCTTTAATAAGCGCGTAATCGTTAGGTCATAATTAATACTACAGGGGAGCATTAAGGTTAATGGGATTTCCTCGAGTGATACTTGGGGACGTCACAATTAGCACGGAGAATATCTATTCAAATAAAATTATTAGCATGCATAATGTGATAAAATCTCTAACAGAGGAAAAAAAAAAAATACAATACTCACTTCTTTTGACAACTTGTCAATTTCGGTGATGTGGTAATCAATAGCGTACACTTTCTTTCCCCAAAGACCAAGAAAACCAGTCTGGTAAAAGCATATAAGAGGGAAAGCTCAAGGTAAGCTCAAGGTACACTTGAAGATGGTTATGATATACTTTTGAAACATGTCAATTTATACTCAAATACCTTCATTTCAGGTCTTTTTGAAGTTCTTTCAAGTTTATTTTGATAATAGACAAGCCAATTCTGCAACTTCTTCTTCTTTTTAACCAACTTTGCAAGTTTGTTTGCATCATAAACAACCTGTATAAATGTTATGAAAATAATAGCACTTCTACCATCAAAAAATAAAATAATACAATAATGTGGGGTTGTTAGTCATTCAAATGATTTGATTATGCAATTATGAATCCAATCTATCTTAAGATCAACACTATATTGGGTGTCAAAAGAGAGGACAATAGAAAGGGAAAGTTAAATTTTCATTCAGTATCTAGTTTAATATCTAGATAATCATGTACTCCATGATTCATATACAGAATTTCTAAGTGTAAACTTGAATTGAATTCATGTTGTGAAACATCTTCTGGTCATAAGAAGTTCAAACCTTGCAGTAAAAGATGAAATTTCAAAAAACGAAACCACCAATGCTTAATATCAAAATCAACGAGATAATATATGAATTTATCATTCTAGCAGTATAAGTGTATACAGGAGGAACCAACCTGGTGAGTGAGATAATGATCTGGATGATTGACCAGAAAAAAGTGCTCCACAAGCTCACTTACAGATTCATCATGGTCAGGTGGAATATTTCTAACGAGCACCTGAGAATAATATCTTTTCCATAAGTAATATATGCATGATGGCTAGTGTATGACAATTTAGTCTATAACTGCAAACTCCCACAACTTGCCAAGTATAAAGATGCATAAGGATTGGAGAGCTCTGTTGTATTAGAATTGTTTGTTCCTAACATTTTTTATTTTTAAAAGGACTTAACAAAAAAAAATTGTTTGTCCTTCTTTCTTTCTTATATCTCTTTCATATATATATCTAAAGGCCGCAAAAGCAGTCATTTGTCTATTGCTTTAATTATTCATTAATATATATAGCTATGTTATTATAATGAATAGCAAATTGCACCTATAACCTAGGGCAGCCCAGTGCATAAGGCTCCCACTTTGTGGGGTTTGGGGAGAGTAAATGTACGCAGCCTTATCACCGCAAGCGGAAAGGCTGTTTCCAGGATTTGAACCCGTGACCTCTAGGTCACAAAACAGCAAAACCTTAAAATAAATAATAACCTAGAAAATAATAATAATAATAATAATAAATAAATAAATAAATGCAGCAAACTATTATGTCTGCAATTGAGATGTACCTAGAAAAATGACTAAGTAGAATACCACCTCTAAAGCATGAAACCTAAAATCATAATTTCACTAGTAAAAAAACACAAGAGAACCACAATTTGCAACCAAGTAGTACTACAGAGAGTAATTCCTCACAAAAATGGAGGGGGAAAAATCAAATTTACCGTAAATTGATCAGGACGACACTTTTCTTCTGTATGAAATTGAAGTCTCATTGATGCAACTTTCTCATACTCCTTTAGCAATACATAGCATGTCCAAAAGGTAAATGCGTAAGCCATTAATATGTGTCCCCAAAACCTGAGGAAGTGAACAAATTTTAGTAAAGCACTAGATTTAGTAGCAATTTAAGAAAAGAGTATTCTCTATAATAATTTAGATCATCAGATACTAGTATGAACCACAATAGTAACTCTGCAACTTCAACAAGTGGGATGATGTATAAAAAATAATCAGTAATAATGTGAATGGAGACTAGAGAATTAAGTGACCTTGTCTCAGACCTAAAGATTAAGATGGGGAAAAAAAGGTAACTTAGATATCATAGTAGCCATAAATGAGATGCAAAGCAGATTTGCGCGGTAGCTTAATGTTGCATCTAGTTAAACATTAAACATAAAGCAACATAGACATAGTTAAACCATATTAGGTCAATAATACATCTTGGCACACAGGCAGTTCGAATTTGAAAAGCATTACTAAACAACATCAAGATGAAGTAGCAGAATTGCAACAGCACTGGAAGGTGGATTTCGAACCTTTCAGATCGACTACCGACATTTGAAACTGAGAGTTTATCAATGTCACTGGAAGTTATGTTTGTTATCTTGGCTCCTTCTAGACCAGTACTTGTCCAATTGACAGGAACCAGAACAGTCCATGCGAAGAATGCTATAGGAACAAAGATTTTAAGCCTGCAAAATATAAACAGAAAATATCAGAACTATATTATGTTTTAATGAAGTGGTATTCACTCAATGCTTCATACCCTAATAAGTAAATCCGCAAGTATACAACAGAGTCCAATCCAGCATGGTCAATAAGCTCAGGCTCTGGCATTTTAAGTGCTTCAGGCATCCAATTCAAAAACCCAAGATATGATCTCCAGTCTAGATTGATGAACTTGCGCACAAATACTCCTCCGTGTACAGGATCTGTTCTTAAACCCTTTAGATACCATTTTGGAAAGTATACTCGATCATTCAAAGGTTGAAGCCTCAAAATAGCAAATGCTACAAAGAAAAGAAATGCACTGAAAATGTTTATGGCAGCTGCAAGCCCGATATCTGACAGCGTAGCCATTTTTTCCTGTAGAAATAATGCACGCCTTCCTGCGACGTGATTAAAAGAAATGAATATTGAATAAAGCGGGTTAGATTCATACACAACAAATTTGAATTCAACTCTTGGTGAAACTACCAGGTCATGCCTTTTAATAAGATTTTTATAGTATTTTACAATTCATTAAATGAGAAAACAAACATAAGCAGTTTTCTACATAATCTACAAGCCAAAAGAAATTGATTGATGATGTGAATCTTATTATCCTTTTCTCTTTCCACCAAAAGTTAACCTGGAGGTGAACAAACCGCATCAGATTATGATCCCAACAAGTGACAAACACAATAAAAAACCAAGATCCTTCTGGTGTCCATAAAATTGGAAACTATGTTTCCCCATTGAAATTTGAAGTACTCAGCTCAAACGATACAAAACAAAGGATATGCCATTGATTCAAGTAGAAATTATCAATAATCAAGTAGAAACCCAAAAGGAAAAAAATTATCAAGTGTATCTAATAATTACTTTAACTCAGCTTGACATAAAAAGAAAGTTGCAATCCTGCTTTAGATTTTCATAGAAATAATGGAGATCAATTCCATAACATAAGATTGAGTTATTAACAACTTCCACTTTCCAGAGAAACAGAGCTGAAGATGTAAAGCTGAATCAAAGGGTGTTTGTTTGAGTTTGGATATCTTCAAAAACAAACAAAGAAACAAGATTCCGCAAACCTACATGCAATACACGGCACTGTCAGCCCCTTTTCCACTTTGAGTTCACAAACAGGAATCCATCAAAATAATAACAAGCTTCAGGATTTACAGAGAGAACAACATCTAAACCAACCAACAAACAAAAGACAATACTGTTGCTAGTGATAATGCTAGTGCTGGCGGGTCCGTACGTTCTTACTGGTGAGCTGCACAAACTGAGTGAGGGACAGCTTTTGTGGTTCTAGCGTGTAGAGCTATCTCATGAATCCACGGTTATCTAGTTAGTTTATAATAACGGCGTGTCGGATTTTGTTTTAGAAATAAAAAAAAATAGGTAAAATAAATAGGTTGATTAGTGCTATATGTTTATTTATACCGATCCCACATGTTTTATTTTTTTTCAAATTGATCCTACAAGTTATATTCTGTTTCCACATTAATCTTTTCCATCAATTTCGATCTAATGCCATCAATTTTGACCTAATGTGACGTTATATTAGTGTTACACGTGGCTTTTCATCTGACGTCGTAAGGTCGAAATTAACGGAAAGGACTAACATGAAAATAAAACATAAGGCATAAGACCAATTTGAAAAAAATAAAACTTATGGGATCGATGTGAAAATTTAAATAAACGTATATGACCAATCATCTTATATTACCTAAAAGATAAAATGAGAATGGTAACAAGTATCTTAGTCCCTATTTTAGAATTAAGAAAAAAATAGGAAAAAATTGACGCAACATTCACCAGCGTTTTCCCGTAAAACGCTAGAAAATATGAGGCGAAGAAGTATTACTAGCGCTTTCTTTGGTAAGTGCTAGCAAATTATTGGGATTTACCAGCGCTTTATTAATTAAACGCAAGCCTCTAACCTGGAGTATTGCCAACGCTTTTCCAAATAATAAGCGCTGGTAAAGGAACAAAACATTTGCCAGCGCTTTTAAGCGCTGGCAATTGTCCTTTTCTATATAAATATAATTTTTTGATTTATATTACTGATTACTCGATCTTCATTTACACTTTCGCGCGCGCTTTCAGTAATAGTTTTCACACAGTACTCTCGCAACCTAAGCATCACCGCGAACTCAACCCTCCTCATCTCCTTCACATTCGCGAACTCAACCCTCCTCATCTCCTCCACAACCGCAAACTCAACCCCTCTCCTCCACCACAGCGACCCTCAATCCGCTCCCCACAACCGTCGTCCACAACCCTCTCCTCCACAACTGCGACCTAAGCACTCACGCTCAGCACCTTCGCGAAACCTCACGGTTCTCTCCTCAAACCCTCTTCTCAACAGCGCGAGGACCTTGAGGTATTCTTGCTGGCTCCTTTTCTCTTTTATTTTCCTTGAGGTATATTCTTGCTATGAGAATGTGTTGAAGAAGGTATATTTGTGTTTCTGTGTTTTGTACTTTAACATGTCTTCCAGATTTCGAGTTTGCTTTTCTAATTTTGTATACACTTAGCAGTGGATCCCTGAACTCCAACATTTTGCTCCTGTCCCAGTGGTACTAGTTGGAACCAAATTGGGTAAGTCATCAAGCACTGTTCTTAAATTCTTGTTTCAACCCAAAACCATTTTATCTTTTGATTGCGGATGTTCATATTTTGCCAAATTATTCGTAAGAACATTTACAATTTGCACAGTATATCACAATGTATCACTCAGTGTTTTCCCCTTTATCCCACTTACACCCAAAGACACTCAAGAATCTGGTTGATTCTTTTCCTCTCTGTGATAAGCGTTTTACAAGAGTATTTTCTATTCTTGAATTCTCAACTAATGTGAATACTGATTGCAATGATAACAGTGAATTACTCCTACTTATAGTAGCACTAAAGCATAACTGAAATTAGTTACTGTTATACCCATTCATTTCATTAATTATGGATACGTATGAAAATAATAAATTATGTTATAAATTACTGTTTTATTTTCATAAATGAATTAAATAAATATTGTATGACACTAATAGTTTTATAACTTGGCATACACTTAATAATCATAATAAGCTTTCATGGTAAATTAATCTTAGTTGTGGGCATTCCCATATTACCCTTAGGCACAAGGGCATTATTGTCCTAGTTTCAAATTATAAGAGGGAACTTATTTTTCCCCTGCTCCCTGATTTTTCTTAACTTTGGAAACCCTAGGAAAGATAGAAAGTGAGAGAAAGTTGAGGCAAAGAAGAGACAAGAGGAGGAAGTGGTGGTGTTCTTCCTTTCTTCATATATCTTCCATTTTTTCCTTTTAAGTCTTTAGAGCACCAAGGTGTAATTCTAGTTTGATCTTTGAGAAATCTTTTGATTCCACATAGCATCAAGAGGGCAGTATGATATGGGTTAGTTTAGTTAGTTTTCAGACACTGTGTTCCCTTAGGTTTCATAGGAAAATAAAAATACTATTGTTGAACTATTAAGCATTCTTAATTCTTAATGTCCTTAAAGTTAGGAACTGAGCTTCCAAATGAGTAAAGTACAACCCTTATCTCTTTGGTAATACCCTGCATCTTCCATGTTTTGTGAGCAACTTTAGTGTAATCTATAATTCTAAATCTGCCTTTTTTTTGGCTTCCAAGTTTGCTCAAGTAGCTACTTCAGTTCATGAATTCTACTCATTTTACGTATCAATTGTTCTTCCTGTAATCTTAATTGCTTTCTTCTTTTGTTGTCCAATCTATTGGGTTTTTTTTCTGTAAAAGATACAAGTACACATGCATTGGCACTCATAGAAAATTACTTACCATGATGAAACTGTCTAGGCATTGTTTAGGTGCATGACATGATGATATATACTGAAGGAAAATAGAATTAAATAATTTTCTATTGTAATGCATTCATCATCTTATTTTGAGGTATATCAATTGCTTGTGACCAAAAGATGTTTAGGTGGAGGTGATTATGTGATGTATGAGCATTTTATATAAATAAACATGATAGTTGTATCTATGATCTGCTTAGGAATCTTTTTGCTTGACAATCATTCAGTCATGAATCATGAACTTCAATTTCTTTCTATTCGTAAAGATCATGATGTAGGTTTATCTCTTCAATATGTATCTGTAATGTGTTCCAATAAATTACAATATGTAGCATAGAGGGAAAGTTTTGTTGTTGCTGAAAATTTTGCATTCAAAGCACATTGATTTAATCTATTGCATGGTTATAACCATATCTTGTTCATGTCATCCGATTTTAGCTTTGGCAAGCCACTTTTTATTATTATATAGATTGAAAGTTTCAGGTTTTATTAAAAATTAGCTATTCTACGAGAGATATAAGTATAAAATTGCTATAGATCAATGTAATGAGTGGCTCTATATATGATTAACTTACTACTAATATTTGTCTGAAGGATGATTTAAAAGATTGTCCTTTCACATGTAGATGAGTTGTATGGCAAAATCATCCTACTTCTACTGTTGAATATTTCCACTTGAGTTCCAGTGGAGCTTTTTCTCAACTTCTCTGTGTGATGGAAACTACTTATTGATAGTGGAATGGAATTTCCCTTTTGCATGACTTTGTGGTTGTTATGCAATTTGAATTTATAAGATTCCTGTCTCATTGTCATGTGATTTTTCACATCTAAATCTAACTTTATTGGATTTCTCAGAGAAACTTTTCATGGAGTAAATTTTACGGGATTTGAAAAAGAATACCTGCTTTTTTCTTGTTTTGTTTTGCCTGTATGGTTGGTTTGAATCCCAACTTTTTTTATCATAAAATTTTCACCTCAGTCTTGTATCTTTGACTTGAAAAAAGTTGCTGAATTATATCAAGTGAACACTTGCAGCAGTGTTCTTTTTAGCGGTTGCAGACCTATTTTCTTTTCATCTATTTTTGCCTAAGATCTAGTTGTTTCAATTCCTTCTTTACCATGATGAGTAAGTAAGACGTCAATTAGGATGTTCCTCTTGTATACTAAGGTGAAATGTGTGGTGTGAGAACCATTCATTATACATAGGCTCTTTTTTTTTCTTTTCATATTGATGTTTTATTCGGTATCGGAATATTAAGTGTACTGAAACAGTAAAATATGACATTTAAACCAAATAAAACTATGTTGCCTTAAATACTAAATACAAGTAGGAGAAGCTCATAATGTTTAGTAAAATTAAACTAATATTTATTGATCTAATACAATATTGTTATTTTTATACATCAGCATTTATGAACGCAGTAACAATGTAACCTCCAAAGCAGTGTCTTCACATGAGTTTGGACTGGTAATATATATTTGTTTCTAGGTTTTTTGAAGCCCTAAATGGCTATGTCAAAAGATTAACTTTAACAAGTAATGGCATGTTAATACATAACAAGTTTCAGTATTCTATTAAGATCTGATTTGTCCAAAACTTTAAAGGACCTATAACTTTCAATAATCTAAAGAACTAGTCATCTAAAAAAATAAAGGGTGGTTCAGAGGTGGGAACTAAAGGAAAAATAAAATCTTTCATGTTAGTTAGTTTTGTGGGAGTAGCTTCAATGGTTTCAGAAAATTCATTTATTTTCTATTTCTCATTTATATATTCTAACATGTGATAATTGAAGCAGCACATTACCAAGCGGGAATTACTTAGAAGAAATTCGTTCATGGAGTGATAGGGACATCCTACTTCTCACATATCGAAATTTAGTTTTCTTCTCTTTCATGCTGTCCTTGGTTCTGCTTTTGGTCTCACCTTCTTTGTCTAATTTTACCTTTACTTTATCTTTGTCACTTGATAATCTGCAGTTTTGGTCATGTCTTGATTTTCTTATTGTCTACCACATATTTCTTACTCCTACCAGTTATTTATCTTTTTTTAATCTCTTATAAGCAGTATAATCATTAGACATGTTTATTTTTATCGGTGTACACATGCATTAACCTTAGTTTCCTGTTCAATAACGATTTGTATATTGTTTTTGACACAATATACAAGTTGTTCTTGAATTGTCCAAAGTGGACAGTCTAAGAATGTAAAATCGCATTCAATCCATATTATTGTATGTCTTAATCACTTCTTGATCTAAGAATGTCATTGGTTTGTATTTTCTCATTGTTCTCTGTGGACATACCTAATTTGGGTCGTAATACCACCTGAATTAAGTTGTGTGCTTGGAGAACTAAGGGGAAATGCTGTCGAAATTTTCTTAGAACAAGAAGTAATTAAGACATATATACAATAATATAATGCGAAGTTTACAATCTTGGATAGGATAGGACCCCACCCTTTAGTATGAAGTAGACATACATCATGCATGCATGTAGTACTATTGAATGTAGATGTCAACCTCTTTAAACTCAAAATAATTGCTGTAGATCGGGAAAATATGGATCGAAAGTGGACGTCTGCCAATCGTTTGTCGAAGGAATATAAGGACGGAGTGCAAGATTTTATTAGGTTTGCAGTTGGACACGCAGAAAACCCTAGTAGAATCATATGTCCATGTTTAGGTTGTTGTTATACAAGACGAGTTAGTGTACCTGAGTTGGAAGGACATTTAGTATGCAATGGAATTGATCAAAGTTATACTTGTTGGACAAAGCATAGTGAGACCAGAGGTGAATCTAGTGATATGGGGAATAGTGGGAGATATGCGTCAAATGATGCCAATACAAATACATATGAGGGCGATCGTTTTGAAGAGATGGCAAACGTGGTTGAAGAAGATCTTCGTGATTGTCCTCAAATGTTTGAGAAGTTGATAAGTGATGCAGAGAAACCATTGTATGAGGGTTGTACTAAATTCACAAGATTGTCGGCGATGTTAAAGTTGTTTAACTTGAAATCGGGCAATGGATGGACTGATAAGAGCTTTAATGACTTACTCACACTATTGAAATCTATGTTGCCGGAGGATAATGTGCTTCCTAGTCGGACATATGAGGCTAAACAAATGTTGCGCTCTATTGGCATGAGCTATGAGAGGATACATGCTTGTCCTAACGATTGCATTTTATTTCGGAATGAACATGCATCGTTAAATACATGTCCTAAATGTAATGCCTCACGATATAAGAAGAAAGAATCAGCTCCAGAGAAGGTTTTGTGGTATTTCCCAATAATACCTAGATTTAGGCGCATGTACAGTAGTTCAGAAGATTCAAAGCACTTTACATGGCATGAGGATGAAAGGATTAAAGATGGCATGCTACGGCACCCGGCAGATTCTCCTCAATGGAAAAGAATTGACCATGATTATCCTGATTTCGGGCAAGAACCAAGAAACCTCCTACTTGCATTGTCTACTGATGGATTTAACCTGCATGGTGTTCAGAGTAGCTCTCACAGTACATGGCCTGTGATTTTGGTGATTTATAACCTACCTCCATGGCTATGCATGAAACGTAAATATATGATGTTGTCTCTGTTAATTTCTGGGCCCAAACAACCAGGAAATGATATCGACATATACTTGGCTCCTTTAATTGAAGACTTGAAGCAAATGTGGGAGACAGGTGTAGAGGTGTACGATGGGTATAAAGAAGAAAGTTTCACCTTGAGGTCTATGATCTTCGGCACAATTAATGATTTTCCGGCATACGGTAATCTGTCAGGATACAGTACCAAAGGTCAATGTGCATGCCCTATATGTGAAGATAGTACCGATTGGATGCGGTTGGAACATGGTAATAAGAATGTCTTCCTTGAACATCGTAGATTTTTGCATTCAACTCATCATTATCGGTTATGGAGAAAGGCATTCAATGGGAATATAGAAGAACATAGAGCTCCTTTGCTGTTGACGGGTGTGCAACTGTTTGAAAAGGTAAAAAATTTGAGTATTGAATTTGGGAAACCTTTTGCCGGAGAGCTTGTGACACGGGGTGGAAGAAAAAGTCGATTTTCTTTGAGCTGCCGTATTGGAAGTCATTATATGTAAGACATTTCATTGATGTGATGCATGTTGAAAAAAATATCTTTGATAGTGTCATTGGTACCTTACTCAATGTGCCAGGGAAGACGAAAGATGGCATCAATGCAAGGTTGGACTTGGTTAGTATGGGATTGAGACGAGAATTGGGACCGGTGAAGAAAGGGAAACGTACATATCTACCACCAGCAGCTCATACTCTATCTAGAAAAGAGAAAATTTCTTTTTGTAAGTTTCTTCATGGAGTTAAGGTTCCAGAAGGGTACTCTTCAAACATTGCGAGCCTCGTGTCAATAAAAGATCTCAAGTTGAAGGGTCTAAAGTCCCACGATTGCCATGTTCTTATGGAGAGTTTGCTACCCATCGGTATACGGTCCATTTTGCCCAACAAAGTGCGAGAGACCTTAATTAAACTTTGCTTCTTATTCAAGGCAATTTGCAGCAGAGTGATTGACCCTGAAAAGTTGCCAGCATTGCAAAGAGAAATAGTTGTGACTTTGTGTGAGCTTGAGATGTATTTCCCACCTTCATTCTTTGACATAATGGTTCATCTAACCGTTCATCTGGTTAGAGAGACACAATTGTGTGGGCCAGCTTATATGAGATGGATGTACCCGTTTGAGCGTTACATGAAAATATTAAAAGGGTATGTGAAAAACCGATCACGACCAGAGGGTTGTATTGTTGAACGGTATATAGTTGAAGAAGCTGTTGAATTCTGTACGGAATACTTATCCAATGTCAAACATTCCACAGGGATGCCAAAGTCTCGTCACACAGGAAGAACCATAGGGTAAGGGATTTCTGGAACTGAAATATTGACTATACCAAGAACAGAATGGGAGCAAGCACACTTTTATGTTCTACACAACGCCGATGAAGTTGAGTCATATGTTGTAAAACACAAGGACATACTTGAGAATTTGTACCCAAATAAGAATCAAAATTGGTTACAAATAGAACATATTCGGCGTTTTATAATGTGGCTAAAAGATCACATTTCTATCGAGTATGCTCTAAATCCTACCGCAGTTTCAGAAAGATTGAGATGGTTAGCGAAAGGTCCAAGTCTACATGTTTTATCTTACACCAGTTATTTGATGAACGGGTACACATTCTATACAAAAGAACAAGATGATCGAAATACAGTGCAAAATAGTGGGGTGACTCTTATAGCTCAATCTATGCATATCTCAAGTGCCAAAGACAGAAACCCCATATATACGAATATGTCATACTTCGGGGTCATCGAAGGTATATGGGAGTTGGATTACACAATGTTTCGGGTGCCTGTGTTCCGGTGTAAGTGGGTTGACAATAATAACGGTGAACAGATGGATGAGTTGGGGTTCATGCGCGTTGATTTCAATAAGGTAAGGTATAAAGATGAGCCTTTTATTTTAGCATCCCAAGCTCAACAAGTGTTCTATGTCACTAATCCAGCTGATACAATTTGGTCCATTGTTCTATTGTCTAACAAAATGGTTGTTAATGATATTGACGATCATCAAACACATGAAGATGCCAATATGGAGGACGATCCTTTCTTTGGGACATCACATTCACTTGAGGGTAATCCAACTAGAGAGGAGGATATGTATATTAGAAATGATCATGATGAGGGAATTTGGGTCAATCCATTATTTCGTACCAATAAGGGACACACAAGTCTCAATCCAACGAGAAAAAGGAAAAGATTGACTTAAATATGTAAGTATAGCTAGTGATTGTGTTTTTTAAGTTCCAGGCTAATTAAATTTATATTCATCGATTTTTGTATATATGATTATGAAATAATGTTTTTACTTGTGTCTAATTTTTTTTTGCAGGTAAATGGCGTCTCCATCTCATGATAGTCCTGCGGAGGCGAAGGAAAATGTGAGGCGTCGTGGACCGACAGTTAAGAAAAATGTCATTCGACAAAGGAGTAAAGGGGTGAGACCTTTGGTAAGATATCTATATCTATATATATATATATATATAAATATAATTAACTGTTTCATTTTATTGTTTGTTATCTAAATTTATACACTTAATCAATTTTTTCTGGTTAAATGGAATGTTAAAGGCCAGCCCGTTGGTAAAGTCAGCAGAGACATGAAGAGTTACATTGGGACCTTAGTGCGGCAGTCAGTCCCAATTACCTGCAATGATTGGAGGGATTCTTCTTTGCACCGTGTCAAAGAAGACATCTGGCATAATATAGAGGTAAATTAATTAACATTGATTAGTTATAGTGTTTCTTAATTATGTAAACATACTTATACTCTGACATTAATTTTGCAGACGACCTTTGATGTTGATAAATGTCGGCAGAAAATGTTAATTCAGATGGCCAGAAATATGCACTGATCATTCCGGTCTGAATTGACGACGAAGTACCTGAGAGATGAGGAAGGGAATGTCAGACCTGAGCCTCCAGCGCCATATGCAGAGTACATTCACTGGATGCTTGGAGAGCTTTTGCAGCAAGAAGCACAACAGATGAAGCATTTTTGGTATGTACAATATCCTTATGACTTGTATATATGACATTAATTAACCATGCATGCATTGATATATATATATATATATATATATATATATATATATATATATATATATATATTCTGTGTCTGTGTAGAGGATTAGCAATGAAAATCGGCAGAGAGTGTCAAATCCTGAATACCCTTATAGAGGTAGAAGTCAGGGGTATTCCGGCATTGAGGAAAAGTTGGTATGTACAATATCCTTATAATTGGGTTATAATTTGCTAATGTTTACTAATATTTGTTTGTTCAAATGTACAGTTGTTGGCGGCAGGGGACGATGTTACAAAAAAAATGGTTCAACGCCATATTTTGTGGATGGAAAGTCGTCAAGATGAGAACGGAGAAATTGTTGATACCACCACTAGGCAAGTGGTTGCACAAATTGTAAGTATGAAAGCATTAGTTAACAAGCGTTTTCATTTTTAACTTTCTTATGATAATATTTAACATTTTCATTTGTGTCTTAGAATAGCATATCACAGTCTGTACCACAAGGGGATATAACAGATTGTGATGGTCGTCAAGACATCCTTGCCCGAGCCTTATCAAGGAAAGAGTACCCTGGTCGCCTAAGGGGTACAGGATTTGGTGTCACTTCGAACCTTTTCTTCGGACCACAAACGCGTGCTAATAATGATAGAATGGAAGAGATGATGCTTGAGATACGCTGTCTACGGAAAGAAGTAGATGAATTGCGAAGCACCAAACAAGACATGCATCCAGTGGAGGCACATGAGCCTGCTTTCCCTACCCTTACCCCATATAGCGCCAGAGATGGTTGCACTATGCTGTCACCCGAGGTAATGAATAATTCATATGTTGTTTTTACTTAAACGTATTTAATCCATTTACAATTTAAATATTAATATTTTGTTTATTATTTATTCAGGACACCTCTGCGTGCAACCTATATTTGTCAAGCCCAACTCGTCGAATGGTCGGTAAGGGGATAATGTTTAACGAAACAGTCCAAACACTATTGCACAACCGACCATTACCTCTCGGTCATGTGAAAGTTAGAGTTGACCATGCGGTTGAGGGGAATGCATCATTGCCTGTACCACTTGAGGAGGCAGATGTGTTGACTGTGGAAGATGCAATAGGCACCTATGTGGCATGGCCAATCAGCCTCGTAATTGTAAGTAACATGATATAAGTTAATAAACATGCATGATTTATTATCATAAAATCATTCACTAACTAATTAATGTATTGCAATGCAAAATATCTAGGTACCCTCAAAATCCAAAGCCAAGGACAATGGCAAGGGCAAAGTGTCGGAGCACACAACTGACAAATCCCGACCTTCCCTTCCTATAGTTGGCAAGGGGCAAACAAAAGGGTCAATAACATCCCTAGTGAAGAACGGGAGCAAATCTCAGACTCAGAGCAAATCTCAGCCCCAGAGCAAATCTCAGGCCTCCCATTCTCCTACGGCTCATGGTGCAGATTATATGGCTTATCTTGAAGCCTATATGTTAGGGAATATGAATGCACCAGATGTTACAGTGCCATTGGAGCCAGAAATGCTGGGTTATGAGACCACTTTGTTTCTCGGCCTTCGTTTCGAAATCAAGGAAGTTCTTCGTCATGATATACTATCTCAGACTGTTATTACGGTATATCTCAGGTATTACATCAAACTTATTTTTTCTATCTCAAGTACGGTTATTGTTTATCCATTAATTTGTTTACATGTTTTAATTTAAGGTACTTGTATCATGAGATATTGATCCCAGAAGAACGGACTTGGAGGTTCGTGTTTTTGTGCCCACATAAAACAGCTTTGCACAAGTCAATAACTGGGCAAAAACAATATATAGCCGATCGCTTAGCATTAGCTGAACCTGGCGTTGAGTCATTGTTTTTGTCACCTTGCAACGTAGGGTGAGTCATTTTAATTAACGATAATAAATTTTGTGAAATGTGATTATCTAGGCTTAGGATTTGCCAACTCTGTTCATTTTTGTAGGGGACATTGGGTATTATTAGCAATCAATCCCCATGAACACATTGTGTACTATTTTGACCCGTTGCATGTCCCTTATACCTATCGCAAACCAATGATGGATCAATACAATAAGTAAGTATACACATTTATTTTTATCTTAATATATATGATGATTCAAATTATATACTTTAATGAATTGTTTGATTTTGCACTTAGGGGTTTGCAAATTCATCATGCTCAGAGCAGAGGAGGCAAGTCCCAATTTTCTTCATCATCCAAGACTAACTAGATATTTATGGATGTACGTATTTACAAATTAAAAGTTCTATCTTATATATGCAGTTATTTAAATTAAAAACTGAAAACAATTAATTTATTATTTTTGGTTTTATAGTGCCCCCGTCAACCGAACGACATCGACTGTGACTACTATGTAATGAAGTTTTTGAAGGATATCGTCGTTGAGAACCAAACTCAAATCCCATCATTGGTATGTACTTTTCGTTCTAGTTTATCTTGAAAGAGTATTTCAAAGTCAGTTAGTGGTTAGTAGTTATGAACTGTTGATGACAGTTATAACAGTAAATGTGGTTAGCTCTTTGAGCTAGTTAGATGATTTAGTTAGACCTTTAGTTAGAGGTCTGGCTACATCTATAAATGTGTGAAGTGTAAGTACTCAGTAATGGCTAGTTGCTTGAAAAGGGATTCACGATGCACATGCAGCATGAGCACATGGAGATTCTTGATGCTCACAATAGAAGAATTCCGAAGGCTCCTCTTGCTCAGAACAGAACCTTTCAAGTTCAAATCCATGCTGCTGATGCTCAGAACCTTTTATCATGATTCACCTCACAAACCCATTTCAGGTGTAATCCGATTACATTACTCATCATCATGTAAGTTTTCCATAACTTGTCATCATAATCATTTTCCAAACAACAAATTTATCATCAAGCCATAACTTCCGAATCATTGAATTTGATAGTGTCCTCAACCGTAAGAACAACAAAAAGATAACCAAATCAATGGTACCATTCTAAAATACAATTTTGCAACTGAACTTCATAATGCATAAAAGGATGACAAGGAGTTTGAACACCCTAGTCCTTCGTATATCATTCTTCTACATGCATTTGAACACCAAAACAACTAAAAATCTATACACTAGCCCTGACATGATGAATTTCATCAACTTATCTGCTTTTGAAGAAAAAAAGCACAAATATCAACTCTATGAACTCCCTACTGTCCTAGCAGAACAGCAGGCGAAAATTTGTGCATATCTCGGGATAGGGACCTCCTGTAGGTATGAGGTTAGTGTCATTTGAAAGATAAGATCTAAGTCCACATTTGGTAAAAATTTAAAGAATTATGGATCATTGTATCATTCTCAATAGTTCTTTGAAAACGGTTCTATTTCTGCAAAATCTTGCAGAAATAAGATTCTAAACAGTGTACAGTTATAAATGCATAAATCTATGTATAATAATTGAAATTGCGTGCTGTCAGAGAAATTAGAAACCTAAGAAAAATACCTTCACTCCATGGAAATTTCAGAATTTTTAGTCTTTTGGATAGATACAGTTTAAACTTCAAAGTTGACTCATGTGCTGCAGAATCCATTCCCGACAGCCTGAATTTCGAGATGCATATCTCGGGCTACCGAAATCCTTTTAACCTAATTCCGGTGGCTATTTAAAGCTAAGATGCAAACATTTATGATGGAGAAAATTCATATTTTTTTGTCAACAAACGAATTCCCAGTAGGCCATTATGCAGAAAAGTTTTTTCTGCTGTGCTAGTTCTGGACAGCCTAGGTTGCAATGCGCATAACTCAGGTTGTAGGAACCCAAATGGGGTGATTCCGGTGACATTCAAAATCTAACAAGAAATAATATTTATATCTAAAATTTTATAATTTTCTAGCATGTATATTGGTACCGTTGTTTAGCCAAAGTTTCACTACGGTTTAAGTAAAAAATCAAGTTTCTTTGCTCAATAAAGTAAATCCCAGATTTTGAAGTGTGCCCTTGGATGTGCTTTTCTTGATTAAAACCAATGCAATGAAAACCAATGCATTACTAAAGAGTATAGACCAGTGGCCAACGCAAAGATTCATATATAAAATAACCCTACAAAACCAAACAAAAGCTGCTCACCACAAATGTGCTAAAGTGTACATATTGTTGTCAATGTAAAAAGATTTGTTACCTCTTCTGCAAACAAATTGCTCATGATCTTTCTTTCCTTGTGACCTAGTAACAAATCTGAGGAAATCCAGTGATAACAAATCTGCAATCAGTTTGGCAAGAGATCCAATGGCTCATTGCAGGAGTAAACATATTGAGACCAAATTTCACTTCTTGCGTGAGTGAATAAAGGGAAACTGTAATTGTGCTTTTGCAGGTGATCTGAATTTCATAAAGTAGATATCATGACCAAGCCTATGAAAATTGAGAGATTAAAAGAGCTAAGGAGTTTTTTGAAAGTTGTATCAATAAGAGAATTGATTCAAACTTGATGTGTAGCAAATGATTGATGGAGTCTAGGTGCCAACCTAGTTGGGATGTTAGACTCCATAGTGATGCATTAGCATATCTTGTGTGTTGAGTGAACTTTGAATTAGGTGGTTGTGTTGACAGAGTATTTCAAAGTCAGTTAGTGGTTATTAGTTATGAACTGTTGATGACAGTTATAACAGTAAAAGTGGTTAGTGCTTTGAGTTAGATGAGTTAGTTAGACTTATTAGTTAGAGGTCTAGCAGATCTATAAATGTGTGAAGTACTGTAAGTGCAGTGATATATGAATTCAATAAAGAGTTAATTTTGAGTATTATTCAGCATATATATTTTCTCTCTAAATCTTCTCTGTTTTCAGTAGTGTGTGGATTTCTTCTTCCCTTCTCCCCAACGGTTTATATATTTAATTACTCTCACATTTGACCATATTTGAAATGTACGTACTTTAATTATTAACTTGATTTAATTTTCGTTTCGCAGTACTATCCAGAACCTAAATGTCCGGTATACTCTGATGATCAACTTACCGCACTCAAGCAAGAGTGGTGCCGTTATATTGTTGATTTTATCGAATGAAGGTATATATGTAAGTGTGATCTATTGTAGTCCTTGACATGTCGAGTTTATATACCATTTTGAACTTAACAATGTTTATTTGGATATTATTGAAGGGGAGCAATGATTTTGTTGAAGGGAAAGCAAAGGATTAATTGATCAAGGGCTTCTTCAATCAAGCTAGTAGTGCTAGCTAGGATTTTGGTTTTTGCTCTTGTATATAAACATATTGTTGGTTTTGCTAACTGTATGCATGTACATGAATATAGTAGTGCTAATAATGATCGAGGGCTTCTTCTTTCTTCAATCAAGCTACTGTGATAGTACAAGATTTTTGCTCTTGTATATATATAAATATATTGTTGGGGTTTTGCTATATTGTACATGAATATATATATATATATATATATATATATATATATATATATATATATATATATATATATATATATATATATATATATATATATATAACCTGTTTGGTTTTGAATCATTTGTATATATTGTTGGTTTTGCTTGTGTTGATCTTGCAAATTGTATTGGTAAACAGGGGGAAATAGATAAAAAAAGCAAAATATATATAAAAAAAAAAAAACAGGGCATTGCCAGCGTTTCCTTGAAGAAGCGCTGGTAAAAGTTCAAAATTGCCAACGTTTCCTTGAAGAAGCACTGGTAAGGTTATAAAATTGCTAGCGTTTCCTTTAAAAAGCGCTGGTAAAGGTTTAAAATTGCCAGCGTTTCATTAGGAAGAGCTGACAATTTTATAACCTTTACCAGCGCTTCTTCAAGGAAACGCTGGCAATTTTGAACCTTTACCATCGCTTCTTTATAGCTGGCGAACTTTTCCTCCCTTTTGCTAGCGGATAAATAGTCAGCGCTCGAAAGCGCTGGCGAAGGCCTAAAATAAATGCTGGTAAATCCCTTTTCTGTAGTAGTGTGTGAAAATTTAAATAAACGTATAAGACCAATCATCTTATATTACCTAAAAAATAAAATGAGAATGGTAACAAGTATCTTAGTCCCTATTTTAGAATTAAGAAAAAAATATTTTGTATGTGAAAATGATGTATTTAATATCTTGAAAAGTGTTATATTTTTCAATCAAAAAAGAAAAAGAAAAGTGTTGCACTTTAATTACAACAGAGGACAGAAAAATATTTTTTGAACATGTTCAAAATGATTAATATAATTTTAAATTATTATATAAATAATATTTACTTCAAAATAATTTATTTATAAATTTATTGAATAAAATTTTTTGAGAGATTTATGTTATTTTGTAAAATTTGAGGAATAATTTTGTAAAAAAATTATAAAGTAATTTCTTTTTTTGGAAAAACATTTTGTTCATAGGATAAAAAATTCAGCTTTTCCAAAAATAATTTTTTTTAAAATTGAATATTTAAAAACTGTAACTAACCAATATTTTTTTGAAAAAAACCTTTATTTTTTTAAACAAATGGCTAAATAAACGGCTCTTAGTTGTGCATATAAACTTAATTTTTTATTGCTTAACTAGTATCTACTAAATAACAAGACACTAACTAAACTTAATAAATTAAAACATCAAATATGAGATTGTGGTATTGTTATTAAAAAAACGATATTCACCATTATTAAAAAAATGATATTCAAATTAACAATAATAATAATAATAATAATAATGAAATAAAACCTCATGTAAGAAGGATGAGATGGTCAGACGAAAAGCAAGCGACCCAACGTCGTATGCGTGTGGATAATGTATTGTTTGCGTGGGAATAGGCCACGTGGAGAACACTCTGCATTGCGGAATCAGCTAACCCAATGAATGAAGTGTAGGACTAAGTTTTCTTATCTCCGTAGGAAGGAAATTTTTTTTACATAATCCAAAAAAAAAAAAATTAAATACCATATTTTCTTCATTATATATATATATAAATACTCCCAATTTTTTCTCTCTCACTTTCCCCTCTTTCTATTCTTGACTTCCCTACTAATTAAATTTTTTTATGTTTAGAAGTCGGGTTTGGGACACTCGACTTCTCAAAACCCTCTTTTAATTTTTTCTACTTTCATAATTAAGAAGTCTGATTTAGAGAACCCGACTTCTCATAGGATTTGTTTATTTTTTTTGCAAATTTTAATAAAAAATAATTATTTTTGGTTTTTTTTATTTTTATTTAAATTTAGTGGGTTTTAGGGTTTAAAAATGTGTGATTAATTTTTTTAATTAACTAATTGTGTTGGATGTTAATTATATGATAACAATAATGGTTTAGGGTTTTATTATTTATTTTGTTGGAATTTTAATTAAATTTAATCGTTTTAGGGTTTAGGGTTTAGGGTTCAGCGGATAATATGAAGCAACCCTAAGTTGGGACAATATGAGATATTGGGCCCAAATGATTGCACGTCTACTCCTTGATCAAGAAACATATAATTGGACTTAACCAGGATGACACGTTTATGCCATGTTTTCAATTAAGATATTGTGACGAAGAGACATTGACTACACTGTATATATGGTCACAATTAAGGTTGTATCGTATCACCGATATTCTCATTAATTGGGTAGCAATGATGTCTTGCTAGATGCCGCTTATTATTTATAATATTAAATGGAATTTAATATTATTGTCAACTTAATGAGAACCTATGGGGTCACACGCATAAGAGCAAATGATCGGAGAAGTGGTTTAATTGATTAATTAAATGTGATTTCATTAATAATTAAATAATTGGCTTGTAGTGTACAGGAGGCCATTAGGGATAGGGTAAGTGAGTGATAGCTTATATAAAGCTATGCACCTCACTTAAGCACACAATGCAATCAACACAAGTTATATAGGAGTTGCTAATCCTGGTGGCTGCTCTCCTTGTGTGTGTTGCGCCGTCTCCCCTTTCCCTATAGCTAGCACTGTGCTATCTCCGATGGTGGTTTGCTCGCGTGGAATGAGTAGAGGGATTGCTGCTTTGCAATACTGGTGATGGAGGAGCCTATCCTTTTGGTGGTTGCAGCCGCATTGTTTTGGATTTGCTGCCCTATAGCTATGTTGATCAAGTTGTTACCCTCTCCGTAGTAGTGTTAGTGATTAACTAGTGTTGCTGACGTGCTCACAGTGCTCGTGGTAAATCTTTGCTTCAAAGGTAAACCCCTTGTAACAATGGTCATGCTCATTCATTAAGATCTTTGATTAGGGAATTTTTGTTTTCCGCCAACGGGTTATAAATTGTTCATATCTCGTGAATTCCCCAACAGTGGTATCATAGCTAGTCTACGAAACCATGACCTTGTTTCATGTGTATCTGTCATATGCATGAATATGCTTAGAACAATATCATGTTTTAGGATTTGCATATGAATTTGTTGTGAAATTAATTTCATATATATGTTTAAAAGCATGTTTGTATGATTTATATGCGATATGGATCTGTTTAACATGTTTGTATGCTTGGTTATGCTCCTGACATGCTGGGTTTCACGTCTGAAAACCCTGCTGCGGCGCGAAGCACGGCAGTGCATGTTTGAATATACGTAAGCGAACGTGAAGTACGGCCGTGCACCACTGTAGCACAACCGTGCTACTTCAAACAACGTCAACGAACACTGAGCACGACCATGCTACTTTCCAGCACGGCCGTGCTCCTTTCCAGCACGGCGGTGCTTATTTATAGCACGGCCAAATAAGTACGATCGTGCACATGTTGAACAATGTCATCGAGTTTTCAACACGGCCGTGCTCAGCGAAGCGAGGCCGTGCTGCTGGACAGAATGTTGATTTTGTCTCTTTTGCACCTTTATAAATTGTTTAATAAATGTGCGGTGTATGGTTATGGCCCTAGTTTTGGTGTTCATTTTATTTGGTAAATAGGGCCTGTGTGTCGTGGTTTATTTTACAAATACGGTTTGCGTGTCGTGACTTTTACATTATTTATTTTATTTAAATCTTGTAATTGCTCGGGTTGACTTCGAGGCAACACCAAATGATGACACCAGTAGGAGAGACTTGAGAAGTTTGCTCGAGGGTCAAAAATTGTAATAATTAGTTATTTAATTATTGCGTATTAGGAGGCCATAACCATATTACCACGCATGTCTTGTGTGACACCTACTACCCTGCATATGGTAAATTATAAATAAATTATACAAGTCTTTAAATTAAAAACATGTTATAATCTGTTTGGATCAGCGGTCACTTGGACAGAACCACGTCCAACAGCCCTAAACGTGGAAGCAGTTTTTTCGAGCTTTCACGATTAATGTGAATTTTTTACAAGAATGCCACTATTACCGTGATTTTGCTGAGACGTGGTTCTTCTAACGCACATCCTAACATATACTTAAAAAAAGAAAACTTGTTTAAAGAGTAGTGAATACCACATTATCCTAAACAAATAACCATATAAACCAGATAAGTTAAAAACCTTTAAAACACAACAACAATGGAAATAAACTAAACCCGAAATCCGATGTCACATATCAAAGCTGGTATACAATACACTGATAATACATCGAATAATAACTGAAAACAACCTAGCAAATTAGCAACCTAACTACGAGCAAGCGATCTCCTCGGGATCACTCCTCAGCAGCTGGCTCACCCTCCTCTGCATAAACAAGATACATGGACAAAACAACAAAAGTAGGGAGTAAGAAGTCATGCACATACAAATATAAATGGTAACATAGTATAGTTAATAAGATGAGCATACAATACACAATCATACAAACATCATCAAATACACAATCATACAAACATAATCTATCATGTTAAAGAATGCGTGCAATGCTATGTAACATCACTACTCCATACACATGTGGATCCATCAACTCTAACTCCGGAAAGGCGACTAGGAGTACATATCTGTTTAACCAACAGGGACGCATCACCATACCAAATGATCTCCACATATACTCTCAATAATCTTGACAACGTATAATGGCTCGTCAGGGTAGTCAGGTTGTCGATAGGACGCTCCGGCCACGGGTTGCAAGTCCATGCCATAAGAAATCTTCTTACCCAACTCTACCCTCAAGGCCGGGGTAACACCTATCGTGGTCTCTGTTGGAACCAAACTGGATATGGTCCATTAATCCCTTGAGTTTTGATGTTAATTTAAGAGAAAAAGATTAGTTGTGGACTAATGTTTTATCTTAAGTGTGCAGGAAAATCTAAGTCCACAGATAATATAAGTCCAAAGACTTACAGCCCGTCCAATAAGTAATTCTCATTGTGAATGGACTATAAACTCTAAACATTGTATCTGAGTCCAAAGACTCTTTCTATCTTTTGATTAGACGCCCTCTTTAGTAAAAGTCCAAAGACGTACGCTTTAAAATGTTTTAGAGCGAACGTATATGTAAAATATTTGAATTAATTATTCAATGGGTAAATGCTTGTATCCTAGGGACAAATACTCCTTGTAATCTTCGTACCATCAAAAACTGAAGCCAGTCTGGCCCTGACACAAAAGGATTTGACTATCTCCAAAAGGAAAGACAAAAGGCAACTTTCGAGTACAAGGAAAAGATGTCAGTCCTATTTCAAGCTATTAAACCTGATAGTCTACTTTGCTGATCAGAAGCCTCAACAAGCTATCAGACTCAACGAATTAACGAATTTAATGCTTAATCAAAATGGATTTTTTTCCAACCGTTAAAGACTGAAGTTGATCAAGACCAGAAGGCTATAAATATCTCTTCTCTTGAAGATGCAAACTAGCGATGCACAACTGAACTTGAGAAATACACAAGCATACAAGAAAACAAGCTATCAAGAGAAAATCTAAGCTTACAAGCTTACTCTGATCTTTAACTTTCATATCACTCTCTGCGAAGAGTTTTGCTTTAGAGTTCCACGCTTAAGTTTCAAACTCTCACTCTTTGTGAGTTAGTTGAACAACAAATCTTTTCAAAACCTTAGTTGGTTGAGCCCGAAGAGGCTTGTTTAGAAAGAATACTTGAGCCTGAAGAGGCTTGTTTATAAAAGAATACCTAGTGTGCCTGAAGAGGTGTTGAATACTTATAACAAAGGGTTTTTGTTATAGTGGAGAAAGCTCTCAAGAAGAGAGGACTGGATGTAGCTCTTTGGTGAAGAGTGAACCAGGATAAATTCCTTGTGTTCTTTTTCTTTCCCTTATCTTTATTTTAGTTTGTCTTCAAACTAACCCTTTGGGATTGAATTGCTTTCTTATCACGCTTTTTATATTCGTTTTACTTCTTTCAAGATAACTTTCAAATTGTATTCTGAAAACGTTCTTTGCGTCCAATATTCTTTTATCGTCCAACCTTTGTGAATATATATATATATATATATATATATATATATATATATATATATATATTCTTGCGAAAAGTTTTAAAAACATAAGAAACACAATTCAACCCCCTCTTGTATTTCAAACAGGATCCTTCAATTGGTATCAAAGCTCAACCTCTGGATTGTGCACTTAGCTGTGTAGAGGAAAAGATCCTACAACAGATATGGTAGGACAAGGTATGCCAAGCGGGAGTCAACCTGTTATGGAAGGCACTTCCATGACCAGACCTCCGTTCTTTAACGGAACCCACTACCTGTACTGGAAGGAGAGATTCAAAGGCTTTATCTTAAGTACAAACTCAGTTCTCTAGACCAGAATCACAAATGGTCCAAATGTGTGTCTCAACTCTGATGGGACAGAAAAAGCTAAAGATGACTGGACTGATGCCGAAAGAGCCAGGATGGAACAAAATCATAAAGCCAGATATGCTTTAATGTGTGCTCTTAGTCCTGATGAATTTCAGAAGATTCACGCATGTGAATCAGCAAAGCAAATCTGGGACACCTTGTCAAATCTCCATGAGGGGACCACCAAGGTAAAAGATTTAAAAATTATTATGCTGGTTGGCCAGTATGAATTGTTCACCATGGCCGAAGGAAAGTCCATCTTGGACATGATGGGTCGTTTTCAGACTATCATCAACAATCTAAAATCCCTTGGGAAAGTTTACACTACCAAGGAGAATGTCACTAAAATTCTTAGAAGCTTGCCTAAGAAATGGAGACCACTTGTTACTGCAATCACCCAGGCCAAAGATCTCTCTACTTTGACACTGGATGATCTGGTAGGAACTCTGCAAGTTCATGAACAGGAGCTTGATCTTGATAATCCTGGAAAGAAAAATAAAGGGATTGCTTTGAAAGCTCAAAAGTCCAACAACTCAAAAGCTCTAAAAGATGATGAGTCTAGTGATGATGTTGATCAATCTGATAATGAAGTATCAGACGATGACGAGTTATCCTTCATCTCCAGAAAAATTCAAAACATGTGGAGAAATAAAAATGGGATGAAAAGAAGGTCATTTCAAAATAAAAACTTCAAAGACCATGCTGAGTCCAAAGACAAAAGTCAGCTTGTCTGTTTCGAGTTCAACAAGCCAGGTCACTTCAAGGCTGATTGTCCCATGTTAAAAGATAAGAAGAAGTTCTTCAAAAAGAAGAAAAAGAACTTCATGGCCACCTGGGAAAGAAGAAGAAGAAGGGAAGCTAACCTCTGTTTTTGGTCCAATGCTCAAAAGGAAGACTCTTCGGATGATGAGCAACTTGTTTCCGAAGAAAGAACTCAAGAAGCTAACTCTGAAAGAGGATGGAATGTTCCACCCATTTTCAATGGAACGGACTATCCTTATTGGAGATCCATTTTTCAAATATACATCCAAGCTCAAAAATGAGTTATGGAATGTGTTTACTGATGGAGATCATCATCCAACAATCACTCTTGAGGACGGCTCAACAACGTCCAAACCTGAAGCTGATTGGATGAATGAAGATATCAAACGGTACTTGCTAAATGCCTGCGCTAATCGGTGTCTCATTAAAACTCTAGATTAACCAAGATTGGAGTTAGTGCTAAAGTCTCTAACTGCAAAGGAGAAGTTGGCAACTCTAGATCGTGTATTCAGATCAAGGAACCCTCTCTCATCAAATCTTTGTCTAATGGCAAATGCTTCATCAGACGCTGGATCGGATGAAGATGAGATCTGCTTAGCAACATAAATAAGACCCCAGTCCTGGTACTTGAACAGTGGATGCTCACGTCACATGACGGGAGAAAAGTCTATGTTCCAAGAATTACGTGAAAAGACTGGTGGATAGGTCACCTTTGGAGGCAACCAGAAAAGAAAAATAGTTGGAATAGGTAAGATTGGTAAGTATCCTTTTCCCTTTACTGATAATGTTCTGCTAGTTGAAGGATTAAAACACAACTTTCTTAGCATAAGTCAATTATGTGATAGTGGGTCTGATGTTTCCTTTAACAAAGGTGAATGTATAGTCAAGAATCCTGATGAGTCCATCTTATTCACTGCCAAGGGGCAAAATAATCTTTATAAGATTAATTTGTGGGAACTCTCAAATCAAAGTGTATCATGCTTAGTTTCTGTTGAAGATGAGCGATGGATATGGCACAAAAGACTTGGTCATGCAAGTCTGAGATTAATCTCAAGACTAAACAAGCATAACCTTGTAAGAGGTCTACCAAAGATCTTGTATAGATCGGATGCTCTCTATGATGCGTGCCAAAAAGGAAAACAAGTTAAGAACTCCTTTGAGTCCAAAAACATTGTTAGTACTTCAAGGCCACTAGAGTTGTTGCATCTTGATTTGTTTGGTCCAACAAGGACTGCTTCTGTTAGTGGTAAGAAATATGGGCTTGTCATAGTAGATGACTATACTAGATGGACATGGGTTAAGTTCCTTGCTCATAAGGATGAGCCTATCAAAGTCTTTACTATATTATGTAAGCGAGTCCAACATGAAAAAGGCATATGTATAAGCTCAATCAGAAGTGATCATGGAGGCGAATTTGAAAATGAGCTTTTCCAAAGGTTCTGTGATGAAAGTGGTATCCATCACAATTTCTCTGCCCCTAGAACACCACAACAAAATGGTGTTGTTGAGAGAAAAAACCGATCTCTTCAAGAGATGGCTAGGGCAATGCTTAGTGATAATTTTGTTTACAAACACTTCTGGGCTGAAGCTGTAAATACTGCCTGCTACATTCAAATCAGAATATACATAAAACCTATCTTGAATAAGACTCCTTATGAACTGTGGAAAAGACGCAAACCCAACATTTCTTATTTCCACCCCTTCGGATGTCAATGCTTTATTTTAAATACTAAGGATCAACTTGGTAAGTTTGATGCCAAAGTAGATAATGGAATGTTGTTAGGGTACTCTGAAACGTCCAAAGCTTTTAGAGTCTATAACTTTAGAACAGTGGTTGTTGAAGAATCCATCCATGTTAAGTTCGATGACAAACAGCCTGATAAGAGATTATCAGAGCTAGATGAATCTTTTGCAGATATGAATCTGAACAATATAAAAGATCGTCCAAAGATTAAAGATGGAGAATCAGATGCAACTCCAGACGCATCAACGTCTCAACAAGTAGGTAACACCCCTCATTCGTGGCAATTTAGGACTTACCATCCTAAGGATCAAATCATTGGTAAACCAAATGATAAAGTCAGAACAAGGTCAAACTTCAGAGAACAAGTTGACTCAGCTTTCATCTCCGAATTAGAACCAAAGTCAGTGGACGAAGCTCTGATGGATGAATGTTGGATCCTCGCCATGCAAGAAGAGCTTAACCAGTTTCAATGAAGTGACTTTTGGACGTTGGTTTCCTTGCCAAAGGATAAGTCTATCATTGGACCAAGTGTGTATATCGAAACAAACTGGACGAAGATGGCAAAGTTGTAAGGAATAAAGCAAGGTTAGTTGCACAAGGCTACTCACAAGAGGAAGGTATTGATTATACTGAAACTTTCGCTCCTGTAGCTAGACTAGAAGCCATACGTATATTACTTTCATATGCCGCATATCATAACATTATGCTCTATCAAATGGACGTAAAAAGTGCTTTCTTAAATGGTTTCATTAATGAAGAAGTTTACATTGTACAACCACCTGGTTTTGAAGATCAAAATCACCCTGAGCATGTATATAAGCTTAAGAAGGCTTTATACGGACTCAAACAAGCTCCTAGATAATTTGATGAATACAGATTAGTTGGTTCTGATTATGCTGGAGACAGAATATAAAGAAAAAGCACCAGTGGAGGTTGCCATTTCATTGGAGCTAATCTAGTCTCATGGTCAAGTAAAAGGCAAAGCACTATTGCATTATCAATTGCTGAAGCCGAGTACATTGCTACTGCTCTCAGCTTCTTTGGATTAAACATCAGTTGGAAGACTACAACGTGTTTGTAAGTAATATTCCAATAATGTGTGATAATACTGCTGCTATTAATTTGTCTAAAAATCCCATACTGAACTCTAGAGCAAAGCATATAGAAATTAAACATCATTTCATTAGAGATTATGTGGAAAAAGGAAGAATTGATATTCAATTTGTTAATACTGACTATCAATGGGCAGATATCTTCACCAAACCTTCAGCTGAAGATAGGTTCATATTCATAAGAAAATATTTAAACATGCATTTCATTGATTGATTAAGAGTCCAATGCATGCATCCAATATTATATCTCAGTCCAATGCATGTGAGTTCTATATATGCCGAATTGCTCGTCCAATGCATTAATTGAACAAAATCTTTGTCGAAGACGTATTTATCTCTTATTCCCTAACTGAGTCAGTTTCGTTTTCAATAATTATAAAACTGCTTTTTATGGTTTCAAAGTCTGGAACGTGTGCCAGTCATTTAATGCACGTCACCTCACCACCTTCTTTCCTCTTTTCTTTTAAAATTTGTTTTTGAAAATACGAACGGTTTTTTGTTTATAAAATCGTACTCGTTAACGATTGAATCTTTTCAATCTCCTCATCTTCAACCTCTTTACTCTCTGAAAAAACCTCTCTTGAAAAAGCTTCTCTCTCTGAAACAATGGCCTCATCCTCCTCTATGACTAAGGGTAAAGGAAAGAATCTTGATGTTCAGACTGCTGATGTACTGGTTGAGTTCAAGTTCAATATGAAATTCTTCGCTGATAACGGGATAGACATTTCCCCAAATATTCAAGTTGCTGGTTGGTCAAGTTTCTTTGAAGATTCTCCAATGATCTACCCAGTTCTTGTAAGGGATTTTTGGACAAACCCTACAATCTCTGCAAGAGAAATCAGAAACAAGGTTCTCAATGCCGAAGTCATTGTCTTTGAAGCAACTATTTCCAACGCCATTGGTTGTGCCCAATCTGGAATCACTTGTGAAGATAAATGGGAAGAAGAACCTGGTGGTTCTGACACCATCAAAGAATGCCTTTTGAATAACTTATCTGACAAGCTTATAGCCTCGAGAATGACTGACAAGGCTAGGGTTCTTCATCAGATTCTGAACAAATCCATCCTTCATAAAGCTGGTTCGAAGGACAACGTCTCAAAGGCACATCAATTTTGCCTAGTTTACCTAATTCTGGAGAGGCAAATCAATCTTCCACACGTTCTCTTCACTTGTTTTAAGTACGCCATTGAAGGCTCTGGGAAGAACATTGCCATTCTTTATGCTGCTCTACTTTCAAGAATCTTTGAGAAGCATTTGGTCTACAACGATCTCTTGTCCCTGACTCCAGAACAGAAACTTAAATATTTTGGTATTCATGGCATTGATCGTGTACATCAACCAGAGTTCAGTAAGCAAAGTTGGTGATTATGCAACTGGACTATCTTAAAAAGTCCAAGAAAGAAGGGAATTTAAAAGGTGTTCAGATGCAAGCTGTTGATGAAGTGTCTGATCAACCAATCCCTGCTGAACGGTTGATAAAGCCTGCTCATCCAAAGGCTAGATCACCTTCAAGTCGTCTATTAACTGTACCCGTCCAACCTTCAAGAAAAAGGAAGCTTGTTCTAGCGTCTGTTGATGAAGAAGATGAGGATGATCAACCTATCTCAAAGGTGATCAAAGGTCCAAGAAAAGCATCCTCTTCCACTACCTCTCGATCTAAGCCTGCTGCAACAAGGCCTAGATCTATAAAGTCTAAGACTCAAGGTGATACTGAACCTCAATCTAGTTCAGTTATTATTCCTATTATCGAGCAACCGTCTATAGTTGAAGACTTGACAATAGACTCTCAACCATCCATAGTTCCTTCACCTTCCACCTCACCTCAAACACAAACCATACCTTCACCACAAAGAGAATCCTCAAACCCTCCTTCCCCTGGACCCTTCAAACCATATGGAGCACCTTATCCCAGGATGCTCTACCCAAAAAGAAAATATAGACGCATACCCAGGATCACTTTTGAAAATGAAAGTTCTAACTGGGCTGACGTTAAAAGAATATTCCCAACTCTTTTTCATAAACACTCACCTCCCTCCACCTCTCAACATCCTAAAGGTCCTACTCCTCCACCAGAATACCAATATGAAACACCTTCCCCTCCACCACAAAACGCCTCTGGTCCACCTCCTGAACATGGTTATTATCCCATCCCCTACACAACCCACCGGTCCTCTGCCAAGTCAACTCTTCAATGCTCATGGACCCTTGCTAGTCCGTCTTGAGCAGAAAAAGTTCCCTTCAAAGAAGATCTATCCTAATCTCATTAAGGACAAGGCATTCCAATGGTGTCACTATAATGTCGGCAGACATGTGGTACTCCTTAATGAAGAAAAGGAAGGTTGCAAAACCACTGATGAAAAAAGATCAAGGACTTATGGTTTGACCAACATCTTTCTTGATCGAGACATCAAGTTCATTCCAAGCTATCCCTCATCCTGGAAAGAATACTCTGATGTCAAGGACTCCTATCATATTACGCTGTCAGAAAGGAGTGTGATATGTCACGAGAAGCCAAAATCCATCACAATCTACCAAAGAAATTTTGGAGCAGAAGTTCTAAAACAAGAGTAGGAGTTGTTCCTCCTCAAGCTTGTCCATGAATTCCTATTCTGGACCCAAACAAAAACAAAGATGGATGAAAAAGGCTTGAAACATGGACGCTGCCCTATAAAACTGCTTTTGATCCTCTCTTCTGGACTAAGCTAAGAGATGACTGTCAAGAGCTAGCTCTTATATGGCAAAAGGATCCCTTTGAAAGATTTGATCCAGATGCTAGGACTTACTGCGAAAAATACATCTGGAGATGTACCAAGGAAGCTTCTACGCCTGTTCTATCAGACGAAGAAAAGAGTCAAATTTGCATTTTCAGAAGACAGTTCAAACTCTTTGAGGCGGATTTTATGATTCTGGATGACATATTTGGCATCCCTCTGTATCCAACAGATGTTCTTCCTGGACCAAAGGCTAGATGGAGTCAGGAAAGTAGATATGATGATGCTGAGATCATCCTTGAGGTACTTCCTCCTCCACCTAAGCCTGTTGTGCAAAAGGACTCTCTTTCTAAGGCACCTGTTCCTATGATCCCTGAAGAAACTGGGGACACAGAGATTGTCTATGAGGACTTTTATCCTGAAGGGCTAGCTGAACATATTGCAGAATCAGAACCGTCTAAGTCTCAGCCACTGCCTCTTCAGTAATGCATCCTGCTAATCCATCACCGTCCAATGCTCTAGGTGTGATCCCTGACCAACAGAATCATGAGGTAACTAAGGCCACTGCTGAAATCTCTGTCTCTTCTATTCCTCCAGAGTTTCAAGAGTTCGTCCAACGGTCCATTGAGGCAAACAATGCAGTTTTGCTACAACAAATTGCGACCATGTTTCAGAATTTTCTCCCAAAACCTCCTCCTCCTCCTCCTTCTTAAAAATCTCTTTCTTTTTACAATTTTTTTTTTGACAATGATGGTTGTCTCTCTCTTTTGTCCGATGACAAAAAGGGGGAGAAGGGAATATAATTTCATTAGAAATATTTGTCTTGATGTCTTGATAAACTTGTCTTTGATATATTTGTCTCGTTCATAATAATCCAATTCGTTGCTTGCATCTTACAACTATGTTTATTGGACTGTAGCTTTTCATCGTGCTTTATCTATTAAATAGTCTTTGTCTTAGGGGGAGCTTTTGTTCTAT
Organism: Ammopiptanthus mongolicus; assembly: GCA_039655645.1. Taxonomy (NCBI): domain Eukaryota; kingdom Viridiplantae; phylum Streptophyta; class Magnoliopsida; order Fabales; family Fabaceae; genus Ammopiptanthus; species Ammopiptanthus mongolicus. Next base: position 35,573,761 of record CM077349.1, on the reverse strand, counting down.
CAAATTAGCATGTTTTGTCATCGTCAAAAAGGGAGAGGTTGTTGGAACCAAAGTGGTTATTGTCCATTAATCTCTTCAGTTTTGATGTTGACAAAAGATTAATTTAAGAGAAAAAAGATTAATTGTGCACTAATGCTTTATCTTAAGTGTGCAGGAAATTCGAAGTCCATAGACAATATAAGTCCGTAGACTTACAACCCTTCGAATAAGTAATTCTCACTGTGAATGGACTATAAAGTCTAAACATTGTATCTAAGTCCAAAGACTTTTTCTATCTTTTGATTAGACGCCCTCTTTAGTAAAAGTCCAAAGACGTACGCTTTAAAATGTTTTAGAACGAACGTATATGTAAAATATTTGAATTAATTATTCAATGCGTAAATGCTTGTATCCTATGAAAAAATATTCCTTGTAATCTTCGTACTATCAAAAACTGAAGCCAGTCTGTCCCTGAAACAAAAAGATTTGACTATCTCCAAAAGGAAAGACAAAAGGTAACTTTCGAGTACAAGGAACAGATGTTAGTCCTATTTCAAGCTATCAAACCTGATAGTCTACTTTGCTGATCAGAAGCCTCAACAAGCTATCAAACTCAACGGATTAACGCATTTAATGCTTAATCAGAATGGATTCTTTTCCAACCGTTGAAGACTGAAGTTGATCAGGACCAGAAGGCTATAAATATCTCTTCTCTTTAAGATGCAAACTAATGATGCACAACGAAAATTGAGAAATATACAAGCATACAAGAAAACAAGCGATCAAGAGAAAATCTAAGCTTACAAGCTTACTCTGATCTTTAACTTTCATATCAGTCTCTGCGAAGACTTTTGCTTTAGAGTTATAAGCTTAAGTTTCAAACTCTCACTCTTAGTGAGTTAGTTGAACAACAATTCTTTTCAAAACCTTAGTTGGTTGAGCCTGAAGAGGCTTGTTTAGAAAGAATACTTGAGCCCGAAGAGGCTTGTCTGTAAAAGAATACCTAGTGTGCTTGAAGAGGTGTTGAATACTTGTAACAAAGGGTTTTTGTTATAGTGGAGAAAGCTCTCAAGAAGAGAGGACTGGACGTAGCTCTTTGGTGAAGAGTGAACCAGAATAAATTCCTTGTGTTCTTTTTCTTTCCCTTATCTTTATTTTAGTTTGTCTTCAGACTAACCCCTTGGGATTGAATTGCTTTCTTATCACGGTTTTTATATTCGTTTTACTTCTTTCAAGATAGCTTTCAAATTGTATTCTGAAAACGTTCTTTGCGTCCAATATCCTTTTATCGTCCAACCTTTGTGAAAATATATATATCTCCTTGCGAAAAGTTTTAAAAACGTAAGAAACACAATTCAACCCCCTTTCTTGTGTTTCAAACAGGTTCCTTCAGTCTCCACCGTCGGGATTTATCGTTTGCTTTCCCCCTACTAACATCTTTTATGCAATGATGCCTGCTGTAACGGCCCGGACTGCTTTCAGGATTGCCGACTGTCCCCACAAACCAACACGGGGTCTTTTCAGCGTGCTTTGTCCTTACTCACACGCTTTCTAGAAAACTTATTAGAAGGTCACCCATCCCACAATTACTCCAAATCAAGCACGCTTAACTATGGAGTTCTTATGTTCCGGGCTTTCGAAAAGAAGATGCATCTTGTTGTTATAGGTAGTACCAATCAATTCTTATAAGCCTTCCTTCAACTGTACAGTCTCATACCTGTATAGCCTCAGGATCCCTCTAGTTCCGATATGAATTCAGTTCATTCATGTGTCCCTTTGCCTAGAAGCCTGCTAGGAGCCGCTCTTTGTCCATGCCTCAAGCACCGACGATCACTCCTCGCCCTCGTCAGCTGGCGTCACACGTGCAATGTCGAACAAACATGAAGACACATGTCCTACCATCCTTCCTCGTAATCATTCACAATGATTAATAACCTTGACCATCAATGATGATCATAAACAACATCTGACAATAACCCATCATCACCATCATTATCAACATCAGTAATAGCAAAACATCATTACTATTAGTATCATTATCTTTATTAAGTATTATCTGAATTAACTAAACCTCTATCCCTATTTTACTTACCAATATCCTCATTAATGTCCTTATCTTAATTTCATTACTATCCTTAAAACATATTCTTTAGATTATCACATTCTTCACTTACTCTCTTTATTTAAATCTGTAAGATCATGTAATTTCATTCACGCCCGATAATCGATTATTACCTATTATAATCGATTACTACTAACTTAGTGATCCATTATTACTAACGTTAAACGTTTCTAACACTCATAGATCAACACCTATGTGTTTGAACTATAATCCTTGGGTTATCATCCTTACCTCTCATACTAACTCCATTTATTATGAACTTCCATGGACCTATAACTGGGTCTATAGCTTAAGATTAATTTAACATCAACTTTCTAGGCTTAATCAACGTAGCCATCCATCATAATTATCATCATCAACATGAAGCATGAAATCAGCACATATAACCATGCCATAACAGTAATAACTCACATTCAATAATCACAAGAATCAAGAATATCACATATAGTCATTTATCAACACCCCTAGGCATACATGAATACATAGATAAGTTTCAAAAATCATGTCATATATCAACATTCAATTAGGGTCATGGGTTAACCCTTCATCTTATGTTACCCCAACACCTATGTTCATATTGACCTTCTCCCCCCATACCTGGTATGACGAAACAAAATTTGAGGAAGAAGAGAGTACAAGATCGGTTCTTGATTCCGCCTCGGGGTTCAAGTGCTTGATCAAGTATACACCATAACGAAAGGAATAGATTCAATTCCTAACCCAATAAAAATTGAAGGAAAAAGGATGAACTTTAGGATTGGTTACCTTACCTTGATCACAAACTAAAAGACCCACTAGAACAAAGAAGAGGAAGAGTTGCTTGTCTTTGGTTCAATACACTGCTCTATATTGGTGCCAAACGGAACCCAAAAACGTTCATAATCAGTCCCCAATCAAGAAAACTCAAAGAGAATTGGGGAAGAGATAAGGGTACACGAATTTACCTCAATCCTAACCTATTATGGTTAACAAGAACAAGGAAGAATGACTACACAAGATTCCGTATCAGATGCTGTGATTTTTAACAAAAACAGGTAAAACAGTTTACGTTCTTGATGAATCTCAAAGGGTTTAAGAGAGAACCATAAGAGATTAAGGAATGTGATTTCAGAGGCTTAGAAACTGATAATCTAGGGTTTAATTCGTGCTCAAAGGGTTTAAAAAAAGAGTTAAGACGTAACGGGCCGAATTAAGGATTCAAAACCTGTTTTTGCAGAAAAATCCAGTCATAATCAATTATGATTACCGATTATGAATGTTCTGATTGTCAATGTGCATACTCGAATACCCATAATCGATTGGCTATTCTTACTTGTTTATATAAACTTTATGGATATTCTGACTCGTTTCTCTATCATTCATAATCGATTATGGTCCGGTTTTGACAGCATTCACCCCTTTTTAAGGCTAAACCACCCAAAACATATACTTAAACATTCATATGAAACTAAGGACATAAATCAACTTATGAAAACGTATATAAACATATCAATACACATATAACAAAAATTGGGGTGTTACCATTCCACCCCCTTATAAAAATTCCGTCCTCCAAAGTTCTACTAACCTCAAGCAAATAGATGCGGATATGACTCCTTCATCTTGCTTTCCAACTCCCAAGTAGCATTTTCTTCTGTACCTCCACTCCAAACAACTTTGACCACAGAAATCTCCTTTCCTCTCAGCTGGTTAATCCTTCGATCCTCAACCCGAAGTGCCTCAAAAGTCAAGTTCTCCTTTAATGGAATCGTATCAGATGTTATCACATGGCTTGGGGTCATGAATGTAGTTTCTGAGTTTAGACACGTGGAACACAGTATGGAGGTTTGACAAAAACGGAGGTAAGACTATTTGGTAGACAACTTCACCGACTCTTTTCAGAATTTGGTAAGGACCGATGAATCTTGGGGTAAGTTTCCTCGCTTTCATTACTATGCCAACCACAGTTGTTGGAGTAACTCACAAGAACACATGGTCCCCTTCCTGGAATTTGAGAGCTTTTCTTCTCTTATCATGGTAACTCTTTTGTCTACTCTGTGCCACTCTCATCTTTTCTTGTATTATTCTCACTTTTTCTGTGGTCTCCTGCACTACCTCAGGTCCTAACACAACATTCTCACCAGGCTCATTCCAACACAAGGGTGTCCTGCATCTCCTCCCATACAAAGCTTCATAAGGTGCCATCCTAATATTGGAATAGAAACTATTGTTGTAGGTGAACTCTATAAGGGGTAAGAACTTATCCCAACAACCAGACTGCTCTAACACACAAGCTCTCAACATATCCTCTAAGGATTGGATGGTTCTCTCAGACTGACCATCGATTTGCGGGTGGTAAGCTGAACTAAGTCTAAGCTTGGTCCCTAAAGCCTCATGCAAACTATTCTAAAATCTAAAGGTAAATCTAGGATCTCTATCTGACACTATGCTAGAGGGTATACCATGCAATCTTACTATCTCCTTGATATATAAACTAGTCAGCTTCTCTAATGGATATTCCATGTTCATAGGAATGAAATGGGCAGATTTAGTCAACCTGTCCACAATAACCCATATGGCATCACAACCAACTGGAGTCCTAGGGAGTCCAGACACAAGATCCGTAGAGATATTATCTCACTTCCACTCAGGGATACTTAAAGGCTGCATCTTACTCGAAGGTTTCTAGAGTTCTATCTTAGCCTTCTGACACACCAAGCAAGCATAAGCGAACTCAACCACATCCTTCTTCATTCTAGGTCACCAAAACATACGTTTAGATCTTGATACATCTTTATGGCTCTCGAGTGAACACTTAAACCACTTTTATACCCTCCCTCAAGGTTAAATTTCCTAAGCTCTGAACATCTGGTATGCAAACTCTATCTTGGAACCTCAAAATTCCATCAGTACCTTCCTTAAAACTAAAGTTTCTACCCTGAGCAATCAGCTCTCTCTGGTCTAAAAGATACACATCTATTTTCTGCCCTTCTCTAATCTGGTCCATCAAAATGCTAGTGATCTTCAGCGTTTCAAGCCTAATACTCTTAGGGGTAACTTCCCAAGCTAAGCTCAAGTCCCTAAACTCCTCATTCAAATCCATCTCTCTAACCATCAAGGCTGACACATGCAAAGTTTTCTTACTCAAGGCATCAGCCACTACATTGGCTTTTCCTGGGTGGTAACTCAACTCAAAGTCATAATCCTGAAGAAACTCCATCCACCTACGCTGCCTCATATTCAACTCCTTGTAATCAAACAGATATTTCAAACTCTTATGATCACTAAAAACCTCAAATCTAGCTCCATAAAGATAATGCCTCCAGATCTTTAAGGCAAACACTATGGCTCCTAACTCCAAATCATGGGTAGGGTAGTTCTTCTCATGGATCTTTAATTGCCTAGAAGCATAAGCTACTACCTGGCCATTCTGCATCAAATTGCTTTGAAGCATCACAGTACACTGCCAAAGGTTTACTAGGATTGGGTAAAACTAACATTGGGGCGGATGCCAACCTATCCTTTAACTCCTGAAAGCTTGCCTCACACTTAGAGTCCCAAACAAAGATCTGCCCCTCTTTAGTAAGGCGGGTCAAAGTAAAGCTATCTTAGAGAACCCTTCTATAAACCTCCTATAGTACTCGGCCAAACCTAAGAAACTCCTAATCTCGGTCACTGACTTAGGTGCTTCCTAATGGAGCACGGTTTCTACCTTAGCTAGGTTTACGGCTATCCCTCCTTTAGAGATGATGTGTCCTAAGAAACTCACCTCCTCTAACCAAAACTCACACTCGGACAACTTAGCATACAACTGTTTTTTCTTTAAGGGTCTGTAAGACTATCTTTAGGTGCTCAACATATTCTTCCTTAGTCTTAGAGTATACTAAGATATCATCTATGAAGACAACTATGAAACTATCCAAGTACGGGTGAAAGATATTGTTCATGTAGTCCATGAACACAGTAGGGGCATTAGTCACACCAAAAGGCATAACTAGGTACTCATAGTGGCCATAGAGCATCCTGAACGCAGTCATTGGAATGTCCCCAGACTTGACCCGAATCTGGTGGTAACCTGATCTCAAATCTATCTTAGAAAACACGCAAGCTCCTATCAGCTGATCCATAAGGTCATCTATCCTAGGAAGAGGGCACCTATTCTTAACTGTCACCTTGTTGAGCTGTCGATAATCGACACACAACCTCATGCTACCATCCTTCTTTTGCACCAACAACACTAACGCTCCCCATGGAGACTCACTAGGCCTAACAAACTGCATCTGAAGAAATTCCTCTAACTGTTTCTTCAACTCTGCTAGCTCTAGAGGGGACATCTTGTAAGGCGCTATAGATATAGGTCCTGTACCTGGCACTAACTCTATGGTAAACTCAATATCTCTCTCAGGTGGCAGACTATCAAAATCCTCGGGAAAAACCTAAGGAAACTCTTTCACAACTGGCACATCTTCAACCTTACAAATGTTCTCTACTTCCAGGGGAGTCAGCATCATGTATACTTGGGCTTCTTCTCTCATAGAAGCCTTCACTTGGTTAGAGAAAGAACTTTAGGATCCTTAGGATTCATAGCAATCCCAAAAACAACGGTTTTATCAAAGCAGTTTAGGAGGACATGATTGGTAGATAACCACTCCATTCCAAGAATAACATCAAGCTGTTTAAGAGGCAGACACACGAGGTCACACTAGTATAGAAAGCACTTTTTACATCGGTTAAGGAGGCGACGTTAATTAAAGGGATGTTAAAAGTTTACTTTTAACATCGGTTAGTAAAAAACCGGATGTTAAAAGTACACTTTAAACATTGGTTATAGTAACACCCGATGTTAAAAGTGTGGTCTCAGTCAGAGATGTGCTCTGGTCAGTACACTTTTAACATCCATTGTATCTGAAACCGATGTTAAAAGTACACTTTTAACATCGGTTTTAGGAACACACGATGTTAAAAGTGTACTTTTAACATTGGTTATTAGAACAACCGATGTTAAAATTAAATTTTTTTTTTTAAATGGTGTGTTACATTTATAGTTCTTTCCCACCCTGCATATCAATCATTATATCATCCACAATTCAGTACACTACATAATGCCAGAAACAGATTCAAACATGTAACTCATATATTGCTATTCCGGAATTACAATATTATAGTACTAGTTACACAAGTCCAGAATAATTAAACTATATTATATGACATTACCTATATACAGTGTTATAAGTGCAATAACTTAAAGTCCAAAATGTGTCACATGCAATACATACAAGTGCAAAAATCATATGCAATCTACATTATGCTGCCTAGTATACTCATAAAAGAAATTAGCAAAACGATCCCTCAGGTCTTTCATCTCTTCTTTATCAGGTGGAGTTTGATCGTCAAAAGCCTGCACAAGTTTAAATAAACTCTACATTAAATCATCAACCAAAACAAAATATAATTTAACTTGTGCAAAACTTTATATTTATTACCTGTTGCCATCCGTCAATAATAGTGGTGGAGAACACGTTCAACATATGTTTCATCACATAGTATCCACACTCCCAGCAGCCAGCTTGTCTACGAGACTACAAGACAATATGAAATTGAATATCAAGTACAGTACTAATATAATAATAATTACTGTTGTAATTTTTTTGTAAGAAATAATAAACTACTTACGAGTGGGATAATCCATTCAGGCTTTCTTTTTGACTTGGATGGCCTACTTTTGCCATCTGCACAAGCCATACTACTTGCAACCTTAGCTCTATGATTAAAAATAATAATGTCAATTACGTTCATGTAATAAAGCAAAAGCAATTTGAATTACAAATTAAATTAAAGGTTACATGTCAATCGCGTCCTTCAATTCAGATGTCGGACTATAGTGCAACGAGCATAAGAAGACGACACGATGCTGGCTAGGATGAAGTATGAGCAACTGCCAATGGCCACTCCTAAGTATTGGTGCTAGATAAATATATTTCTTTGTTCGACCAAGTAGCTTCAGGATGTATGTCTTCATCGTATCCCCATTAGTGCAGTAATTTCCCTGAATTACGCTTGGATCTAAGAATCCATACGTATTCTGGTTGCCTCTTTCCATACATAAGCGATGAAGATACCTAAGATATTAGAATAAAATAATGTTAAATACCTAAGACATTGAAATAAATTATAGAATTAAAATACCTAAGATGCATGTCAACAGTGTACTTACGTGCACTACATACTCATAACGGTATTGGCTAGCCAATTACCAGGCAGACATATGTCACATATATCCTTCCCAGAGAAAAAAAAGGCTGGCAAGTCGCAACCGCCTTCGTGTTCCAAGGGAATAGCATACTCTTTATTCGGCGCATCCGCAGCAAATGCGGCCAAATGAGTTACATTCGATCTTGGCTTTTTATCAATGTTCTAAGCAACAAAGATAAGGCATTAGTTAAGTAATGTCATTTGTAAATAATTAAGACATAAGTAATTAAATGATTAATATGAAATTAATATGCATACCTGGGATAAAGGCATCTCAACTGGTTTATGTGCATCCTCACAGCTCCCCACGGTGCTCACATGCTGAGAAGGTTGGCTCATTGGGCTTTGTTGGGAAATTGTAACCCCCTTAGATGACATCTCCTTTATGAATGATTCCATAAGCTCCGGAAACATCTCTCTTTTAAGCTCCTCCTTAATGCTTTCCCGCTCGTGGCTGCTGATTCGGCTTCCAACATGGACTCGTCGTCCGTGATATTGCTGAATGCCCACTAGCCCTCCAACACCCTTTACAAAGCCAGGGTGGTCATCTTTACCTAGGGCAGTGCTCAGGATATCCCTACGTCCATGTTGAACGAATGATCCTTGCGAGCTTTGTTCCACCAGCAATGTCTACAAGGAGAAATTCACAAAATATGTGCAAGATAGTGTTTACTTAACTGTATTAATTACAAGTAGAAGTAATCTATTAATTACTTACAATCTTTTCAGCGACAATGCGTGTGGGCTCGGCTTTAAAATCTCCCGCTTTTGTCTTTCGGGCTTCCATCTATGTTTCATGGCGTTCGGGTGGAGATGGAGGATTAACAACTATTTCTCCATCGGCTTCGGCTTGTCCATTAGCTCCACCTTCTTCTTGCTTCTTTTTGGCCTCTTCTTGCTTCTTTTTCATCTTCTCATCCATAATTTTATGCCGAACCATACGATAGCCACCACGAGACATATGGTGTGGGTGTACATTGTTTTTCTGGATTTCCTTGGCCTTTTTCCTTTTCTCCTGTTACAAATAACACCTACTCAATTCAATTAAATAAATAAATTAGATAGGCCTATTATAAAAAATATAACGGGAAACCAACCAGAAAGGCAGCGTCTTGTCGGCTCACAACAAACCTATCCCACGTCTCCTTATCAATGAAAGAGTACTTGTCAAGTGGAGATTTGTCGTCTTTCTTCTCAAAAATATATCTATTGCCCAAATAGGTCTTGAACCCCGTCCACCGCTTCGCGGCAAAAGAAAGCCATTTCTTCTTACATTCAGGAGTATTCGGGACATCAAAGGTCAACTATAGTACAAAACAAAATGGAGGAAATATATTAGAGTATGATAATAATATAAGTAAATACAATTTAGATACAAATAGAGAGGATAAAAGTAAAATACCAAGATTGAAGACCAAATTTGATCCTTCACCATCCTCAGTACCTGAGCCCATTCCTCAATCAGAATGCTAACCCTGTTTCGAGCTTCCCGGGCCACAAAACCGGTGAATTTGTCAGCATTCGGCCCTATGGCCCCCCATATGTATCAAACTCAACCGGAAGCCTCTGATCACCGCAACGACTCAGGGCCAACGATCGTAACTTTGTGGCTGCTCTACCCCTTTTTTTGGGGCGTGCACCACCTAACCCGCTATGTGAAGGAGAAGGAGGAATGCCTGCTGGATCAGTCATGTATGCCTATTTAGACAAAAAGTAATAAATTAGGTTAGTATATAAGAATGGATAAATAAAAATAAGTCTACTATAACATGGATAAAAAAGCCTACTTTAACATGGATAAATAAAAATAAGTCTAACTTCACATGGAGAAATAAAAATAAGTCTACTTTAACATGGATAAATAAAAAAAGAATACTTTAATTTAAACATAACTTACACTATGGTCAAGTTTAGATCAATATCCCTTCATGATGATCATCACGAGTGGCAAGTACATCTGTGTTGAGAAAGAAGGAGTTTATGGAATATCAAGAGTTGAATCTTGATTTTCATGGATACCATTATGCATGCTTTTTCCTTGGAGAACAACTGACCACTTTTTGTTAGAAGGATCATTGATATAAAACACTTGTTTTGCTTGGGAAGCCATGATGAAAGGCTCTTCCGTGTGACCTACTTTGTCAAGGTCTACCAACGTAAATCCTAATTCTTCAGTTTGCACACCATTGTTACTGTCAGCCCACTTACACTTAAAAACAGGCACTTGAAATTTAGTGTAATCTGCAACACCCTTTCCCGAGTGTCACATTCCCGAACGTTTATAAGGCCGAAAATATTTATTAATGCAGAAAAATACGATTTTTCTTTTTCTTTTCTTTTCATAAAGATGTAATGGGATTAGTAAAGGTAATAAATAATACTAATAAGTGAACTTAGGTTCACCATGCATTACTAGGACATACATACAGTATTATAGATACAGAAACAGAAAACGGAAAACAGAAACATCAACATTACTGTATACAGACATAAGTCTAATGTATGACTAACATAAGAAAATACAATAAGTACTAGGAGTCATAGCTCCCAAAAGGTACTACAAAAACTGACATAGTCTGGCCGACAACAAAACTAAAACAGCAAAAGAGTCCACCTCCGAACTCAAAGGGACTGCAGAACTGAACCATCGTCACGTCCATCTGTTCAAATAGCAACAGCAAGTACCAGCAGAAAACATACAGATATGGGTGAGATTCCCGTTCATCAACACAACAAAACAGCAGTAGCAAAAACGGGACGACTCACCGGATAACAGCGTACCCAACATGCTTACAAGGTTCTCAATATAAATCATATTAGGCAGTTAACAACATAATAGCATGCTAAACATTTAGCAGCATAATATAAGGCATCCTTAAACAATACAGCGATGTATAACAGTAAATGTAAACATCAATAGCCATAAACATCAATAGCCATAAACATCAATAGCCATGCAATGCAATGCAATGTATATGACTCAATGTCAATGTCACTGGGTACTACTCTGACCCCTACTCCATGGAGCTAACAAAACATTCGGAGAGAGTGAATGGGAGGACATGTTCCGGTTTCTGCCAGCCATGAGCAAGATGCTACAACATTCGTAACGTGCACGTATCTGGCTTTACGGTAACACTCTCGACCAAACATGAAAAGTACGGCATCTAGTAGAGGATATCGGTGTATTGCACGGATTCGCCACGACACAGAAGAATCACCAACTGGTCACATGTCAGCCCTTCCAACCCTGATACCTCCAAAAAGACCATTGAAGATCGTCACCGTAAGATTCGCACCCGCATCAAGGTGTAAGCTCAACTCCTAGGCTCAAGGCCTTACAACTATGCACATGAAATGCCAATGCTTACACAAAGCAGATGCGATAAAACAATGTTTATCCATTGGATAAACCTCAAGGTTCACTAAGGTTCTCTTCCTTAGAAACCACACACGTCTTTGTTTTATAAAACATTTATCCATCGGATAAAACAATTATCCATCGGATAAATATCTCGTGATTCCTTTGGAATGATCCAGACTGCTTTCAGAATCGTCGACTGTCCCCACAAACCAACACAAGTCTTTTCAGCGTGTTTTGTCCTCACTCACACGCTTTCTAGGAAACTTCCTAGAAGGTCACCCATCCCATAATTACTCTAAGTCAAGCACGCTTAACTATAAAGTTCTTATGTTCTAAGTTCCCGAAAAGAAGATAAATCTTGTTGATATGGGTAGTACCAATCAATTCTTATATGCCCTCCCTTAACTATACAGTCCCATACCTGCATAGCCTCAGGATTCCTTCCACTGTACAGTCCCATACCTGCACAGCCTCAGGATCTCTCTCATTCCGGTTATCACAAGACAGAAACAATTGAACGATTAACCTGGATCCGAATCATCGGTCCGTCATCGAACTAAAACCAAAACGTTTCGTGTTTGTGTTTACGTCTTATGAATTATGTCTCAAGTCCTAAGCATTATGAATAAGGATTGAGAATCCTCTTAGATAAGTCTTTGAGCCTTTCTAAGATATTAATCCCTTGTTTTTCAATTAAGGAAACAAGTGTTGATTTCACTTAAGTCTTATGAACTCATTGATGTACTAAGTCATCAATTCATCAATGGTATAGTACATGGTCTTGTTCCACCACATACCATACTTAATTAACCCTTGTCTTCAACTCTAAGTTAATTATTTAACTTAGGTTTTTCACGCATAAAACTTTACGGTTGAGTTAGAAAACTCCTTTTGTAAACCAAACAACTTTTACAATTGAAAACTCATTTGATTTGAAACAACATTTGAACTACTTACTTCATTTCTAGCATTTTCTGAAACATAAAATTCGCTTAGCGGAATTCCATTCGCTTAGCGAAAATGAGGCAGTAATGCCTCCTTTGGAACTCCTCTGGTTCACTCGGCGAGACACAAATCGCGTAGCGAAATGTATTGTATTCGCTTAGCGAATATGAATTCGCTTAGCGCAAGTTTAGACGGTTACACCTCTTTGGAAACACCTCTGGATCGCTCGGCGAGACAGAATTCGCGTAGCGAAACTTCACTTTATTCGCTTAGCGAGAATGATTTCGCTTAGCGAAAGTTCAGACGGTTACACCTCTTTTGGAGACTTCTCTGGATTGCTCAGCGAGACGTATTTCGCGTAGCGAAACTCGTTTAGTTGGCTTAGCGAATATGAATTCGCTTAGCGAAAATGAGGCAGTGATGCCCAACTTTGACTTTCCCTTGTCTTCGCGTAGCGAAAGTAAATTCGCTTAGCGAAAGTTGCCTTATAACAAGACATCAACCTTATGGAACCATTTTGATTCTCTTCATGAAACCACTTCTTTTCTCATTTTGAGTCACTTGATTAGTTAGATGAACTAAGGATAAGGTATAAAACATGTTTCACTTTGGTGAAAGCACTTTGAGATTAAATTCCATTTAAAGTCACTTAGGGTTTTTCTTTGAAAAACACAAGTTATTGAAAACACTTTCTTTACATCAAAACTTAACTTGTCCAACAACTATTCATATCCTTCCTTTCCTCAAGGTCATGGCTAATAGCCAACTAGGAATCAATGTGAAGTTTTACTTCATCCACTAATCAAAGTATGGCTCACAATACTTACACAATCATGATAACCATAATACACATTACTACATCATAATCAAACATCCAAGTCCATCACACATTATGGTCTCATAATCAACAATAAAAGTCCATACTTGATCTAGTGATCAAAGTAGGTTTTCCAACATACATGAAAATGGTTTTTCATTCAATCATCTCATCATCAACATATGCTAAAACACAACACAACATACCAAAGCATAAACTTATCATGACATTCTTGTTCTCCATGAGAACTTAACAAAACATAACAACTAAAAGTGAACCCAAACTAAAGGGTTTCACCCACACATAAAGTAAACAACCATCTTCACCACCACCATCTTGGTGTGATGAGGTTCTTCTCCCCATACCTGTTGAAGAGCAGACTCCCGGATCAAAGTCGGTTGATCGGTTTGTGAGCCTTCTGATAATTGTCACCAACTACAAACAACCAAACAATCAAACATTAAACAACAATCAAACCAAACTCAACAATTCTCACAAAGAGGGTTTCGGCCCTAATGTGCTTTTTGAGCTATGATGAGAGTTGAATCATAAGCTCTTGGGTTTAGATAGAGAATGATGAGGCGAGTTCAAAGAAATTGGTCTCACATCAAAATGATTTTTCTACAATTTCCTATGGATTTTCAAAGTTTTGGATCTAAGAAATAATTTTCATGAAAATGAAGATTGATCTTGAAATAAAGAGATATTCAAGAAGCTAAGAGATCATAGAAGTGATCTTACCTTGAAATGAAGGAAGATTGCTCAAGGAATCAAGTGATTCCAACAAGAAACCAAGCTTTTTCAAGAACAACAATGGAGCTTCTCAAGGTTGAAGATGGAGTGTGAAAGGAGGGCTGTTTGTGCGTGAATGAGGGGCTGGATGGGCTGAGTTCAGCCTTTAAAACAAGTCACTTAAGGGCAAAAAGGTCATTTGCCAAAAGGGTAAAATGGTAAAAGTGCAAAAGACTAAGGTTAGGGGCATTTTGGTCATTTCGCATCTAGATTTTCCCGATCGTCATGACGACTCTGGCATACTCTCCCAAGTGTCCTGGGATGTTGTGATATCAAGATTATCTGTTGGCGAGTCTCAGTAAGTCCATATGTGGCTCCGTTCGTTACCCGATTGAGAATTCCGCCCGAACGAAGGTCAGGAAATGATTTTTCTGAAATTTTTACGAAATTTAACCAAAACGTAGAGAATCAAATTCTAAGACTTACTGTCTCGTTCACGGGTCCATCTGAGGTCTTCTGAGCAGTAAAATCATACTGTCAGTGTAAAAACGCAGACCGGACTCCGTTTGAGTTTTTGACTCAAAACTTAATCGTAGCTTCCTACGATATCGTCGAGCATGACTATGGTCTCGGAATATTTTATTTTCATTCCTAAGACCTCGAATAAAATAAAGACATTAAAATACTGAAGAATTAGAAAACGTGAAAATCGGGGCGTTACATTCCTACCCCTCTTAAAAGAATTTCGTCCTCGAAATTCCGTGACTTAAAACTAAACCTATTCGGTCGCTGAAGATTAAGGAAAGAAATTTTCAACAAAGGAAATTTTTCCTGGTCTTGGTCTCAAAAGAAAGTATACAAAAGAATTTTACCAATCTGGAATGAATACAGGAATATCCGGTATGCAAAAAGACTCTTCAGTAGGTTCATGAGTGTAAAAATGCATAGCTAATACATGTTTACATCCATGACTCTAATAAAGTTCCTTCTTTCATAAGAACCTTCCAATAAACTTGGGAATCAAAAGATAAACAGTCTGGCAAAAATTAGACTGGATCACCTTCACCAAAAGTAAAAGTGATTAGACTAAGTTTCATCAAGAAACTTCCAGTATCGAGAAGTTGTTTATGTTATAACTCAAGAAATAGTAATAACAAAACTTTCAGTGAAATAATACGAAAATGTCCAGACCAATGGACACCATATTACCAATTCACTCAATTGTCTAATACATTGAGGAATATGTAGAAGTGTGAACACAAATGTTCCCTTGAGATCAGGCAGCATTAACACAGGTGAAGTAGTCAACCTTCTCTCTAATCCTTGCAAACTTTCCTCACAGGCTTCAGTCCATTCAAACGCTTCATCCTTCCTTTGAAATCACATGACCCAAAAACTTTATTTCGTCGAGCCAAAACTCACACTTGGACAACTTTGCATACAGCTGTTTCTAATCACACTAAGATATTCAGTGTGTACTTCCTGGTTTCGCGAATAGATGAGTATGCCGTCTATGAAACAACGACAAACTTATCTAGATATGAACGAAAGATCCTATTCATGTAATCCATGAATATAGAGGAGTATTCGTCATACAAAACGGCATCACAAGATACTCGTAGTGCCCATAGCGTGTTTGAAACGCTGTTTTCGGTACATCTTCTACCTTCACATGAATCTGGTGATAACCTGATCGCAAATCATTCTTGGAGAAAACTGCCGCTCTCCTCAACTGATCCATCAAGTCATTTATTCCCGGAAGATAATACTTGTTCTTAATGGTAACTTTGTTCAACTGGCGCTAATCCACACATAAGCAAGATGTTTCGTCTTTCTTTCTCACCAACAGCACAGGCGTTCCCTACGGCGACACACTGGGTCTAACGAACTATTTTTCCCTATAAGTCTACCAACTGTTCCTTCAAGGTTTCCAACTCAGCAGGTGTCATATGCTAAGGTGCATAGACGCTGGTCCTGTTCCTGGTACAAGACCGATCACAACTCGACGTCTCGAACTGGCGGTACACCTGGTACGTCTTCAAGAAAGACTTCCGGAAACTCGTTAGTAACATGTATTCGTTTTGCTCCTCCTCCTCTCAAAGAAACGTTTTCTTGGTTGGCAATCCAAATCCAGAATTATCCGAATCAGGGAAAACTAAGGTTTTGTTAGCACCGTCTAATAGGATATAGTTACAAGATAACCAATTCATCCCTATGATCAAATCCATTTGCGAAAGAGGCAAACAGATCAAATCAATCAAAAACATTCCATCCACTACGGAAAATAGAACAGTTCAAACAGACTGTCGCAGTTATAACAGGCTTTGCAGAAAGTGCAAAAATTACCAAATCTAAGGGTAAGGAAAGATACAGGTAAGGTTTTACCTTCCACGACGATCTGACCGTGAATCAAATCTTCCCTTTGAGAAGTCTCAGCATCATCCCCAGTATAAGCTCTACTCATTGCCTTAGGCTTCGCTGTTTGCACATTGTTGACAGAATGTCTAACTTTTGATTGCACACAGTCGCGTGAAGTATGTCCTGGCTTCCCACACTTGAAGCATATGATCCCCTTGATTAAGCATCCCCTGGTGACATGATTGTTCTTGCCACACTTCATGCACTTCTTTGGGGCGCTTCCAGATTGACTAATACTCCCACTGCTTCCTCCTACAGAACGTTGTTGTTGACCTTGCTGTTTTGAATATGGTCTTGATCGAGATCTATCATCACGACCATTGGTGCCTTTATGGAACCTAGTCGGTCCAGAGTGACGTTGCCTTCCTCCACGAGTCTTCATCAGATCTTCGATTACGAAGCATTCATCTACTAAAACCGAGAACTCTTTGACCTCAAGAGGTAGCACCTCTCCTCGAATCTCGTCCCTTAAACCTTCTTCGAACTTTGTGCACTTCCACTCCTCATCGGGATGAAGATGGAAATACCTCGAAGACTTCAGCAGGGACTCAAAACGATCAGCATATTCTTTGACAGACATTCCTCCTTGACGTAACTGCAAGAACTCCATGTCTTTCAACTCGTCTTGCACCCGTCGGAAAACACTCGTTCTGAAGAACTCTACTAGCGACAACTTACAAGAAAGCAAAAACATTACTACCCTGTCCAATATCATTCCCCTTCAGAAACAATAATGCAGAGAGTAACAAACAATTGTTGTCTTCTTCACAGAAACACAACACAGAGAACAAACAATACAAAAGGATAGACCAAAGTCATCATCCTCTCCAACATTGTTTTCTCTCAGAAACAATAACACAGAAAACAATCAGAGAAAACACAACACAAACAAGACAGACCATAACCTACAAACCCCAAAAAGACTCGGCCAGCTCTGATACCAAATAATGCAACACCCTTTCCCGAGTGTCACATTCCCGAACGTTTATAAGGCCGAAAATATTTATTAATGCAGAAAAATACGATTTTTCTTTTTCTTTTCTTTTCATAAAGATGTAATGGGATTAGTAAAGGTAATAAATAATACTAATAAGTGAACTTAGGTTCACCATGCATTACTAGGACATACATACAGTATTATAGATACAGAAACAGAAAACGGAAAACAGAAACATCAACATTACTGTATACAGACATAAGTCTAATGTATGACTAACATAAGAAAATACAATAAGTACTAGGAGTCATAGCTCCCAAAAGGTACTACAAAAACTGACATAGTCTGGCCGACAACAAAACTAAAACAGCAAAAGAGTCCACCTCCGAACTCAAAGGGACTGCAGAACTGAACCATCGTCACGTCCATCTGTTCAAACAGCAACAGCAAGTACCAGCAGAAAACATACAGATATGGGTGAGATTCCCGTTCATCAACACAACAAAACAGCAGTAGCAAAAACGGGACGACTCACCGGGTAACAGCGTACCCAACATGCTTACAAGGTTCTCAATATAAATCATATTAGGCAGTTAACAACATAATAGCATGCTAAACATTTAGCAGCATAATATAAGGCATCCTTAAACAATACAGCGATGTATAACAGTAAATGTAAACATCAATAGCCATAAACATCAATAGCCATAAACATCAATAGCCATGCAATGCAATGCAATGTATATGACTCAATGTCAATGTCACTGGGTACTACTCTGACCCCTACTCCATGGAGCTAACAAAACATTCGGAGAGAGTGAATGGGAGGACATGTTCCGGTTTCTGCCAGCCATGAGCAAGATGCTACAACATTCGTAACGTGCACGTATCTGGCTTTACGGTAACACTCTCGGCTTTACGGTAACACTCTCGACCAAACATGAAAAGTACGGCATCTAGTAGAGGATATCGGTGTATTGCACGGATTCGCCACGACACAGAAGAATCACCAACTGGTCACATGTCAGCCCTTCCAACCCTGATACCTCCAAAAAGACCATTGAAGATCGTCACCGTAAGATTCGCACCCGCATCAAGGTGTAAGCTCAACTCCTAGGCTCAAGGCCTTACAACTATGCACATGAAATGCCAATGCTTACACAAAGCAGATGCGATAAAACAATGTTTATCCATTGGATAAACCTCAAGGTTCACTAAGGTTCTCTTCCTTAGAAACCACACACGTCTTTGTTTTATAAAACATTTATCCATCGGATAAAACAATTATCCATCGGATAAATATCTCGTGATTCCTTTGGAATGATCCAGACTGCTTTCAGAATCGTCGACTGTCCCCACAAACCAACACAAGTCTTTTCAGCGTGTTTTGTCCTCACTCACACGCTTTCTAGGAAACTTCCTAGAAGGTCACCCATCCCATAATTACTCTAAGTCAAGCACGCTTAACTATAAAGTTCTTATGTTCTAAGTTCCCGAAAAGAAGATAAATCTTGTTGATATGGGTAGTACCAATCAATTCTTATATGCCTTCCCTTAACTATACAGTCCCATACCTGCATAGCCTCAGGATTCCTTCCACTGTACAGTCCCATACCTGCACAGCCTCAGGATCTCTCTCATTTCGGTTATCACAAGACAGAAACAATTGAACGATTAACCTGGATCCGAATCATCGGTCCGTCATCGAACTAAAACCAAAACGTTTCGTGTTTGTGTTTACGTCTTATGAATTATGTCTCAAGTCCTAAGCATTATGAATAAGGATTGAGAATCCTCTTAGATAAGTCTTTGAGCCTTTCTAAGATATTAATCCCTTGTTTTTCAATTAAGGAAACAAGTGTTGATTTCACTTAAGTCTTATGAACTCATTGATGTACTAAGTCATCAATTCATCAATGGTATAGTACATGGTCTTGTTCCACCACATACCATACTTAATTAACCCTTGTCTTCAACTCTAAGTTAATTATTTAACTTAGGTTTTTCACGCATAAAACTTTACGGTTGAGTTAGAAAACTCCTTTTGTAAACCAAACAACTTTTACAATTGAAAACTCATTTGATTTGAAACAACATTTGAACTACTTACTTCATTTCTAGCATTTTCTGAAACATAAAATTCGCTTAGCGGAATTCCATTCGCTTAGCGAAAATGAGGCAGTAATGCCTCCATTGGAACTCCTCTGGTTCGCTCGGCGAGACATAAATCGCGTAGCGAAATGTATTGTATTTGCTTAGCGAATATGAATTCGCTTAGCGCAAGTTCAGACGGTTACACCTCTTTGGAAACACCTCTGGATCGCTCGGCGAGACAGAATTCGCGTAGTGAAACTTCACTTTATTCGCTTAGCGAGAATGATTTCGCTTAGCGAAAGTTCAGACGGTTACACCTCTTTTGGAGACTTCTCTGGATTGCTCAGCGAGACGTATTTCGCGTAGCGAAACTCGTTTAGTTGGCTTAGCGAATATGAATTCGCTTAGCGAAAATGAGGCAGTGATGCCCAACTTAGACTTTCCCTTGTCTTCGCGTAGCGAAAGTAAATTCGCTTAGCGAAAGTTGCCTTATAACAAGACATCAACCTTATGGAACCATTTTGATTCTCTTCATGAAACCACTTCTTTTCTCATTTTGAGTCACTTGATTAGTTAGATGAACTAAGGATAAGGTATAAAACATGTTTCAGTTTGGTGAAAGCACTTTGAGATTAAATTCCATTTAAAGTCACTTAGGGTTTTTCTTTGAAAAACACAAGTTATTGAAAACACTTTCTTTACATCAAAACTTAACTTGTCCAACAACTATTCATATCCTTCCTTTCCTCAAGGTCATGGCTAATAGCCAACTAGGAATCAATGTGAAGTTTTACTTCATCCACTAATCAAAGTATGGCTCACAATACTTACACAATCATGATAACCATAATACACATTACTACATCATAATCAAACATCCAAGTCCATCACACATTATGGTCTCATAATCAACAATAAAAGTCCATACTTGATCTAGTGATCAAAGTAGGTTTTCCAACATACATGAAAATGGTTTTTCATTCAATCATCTCATCATCAACATATGCTAAAACACAACACAACATACCAAAGCATAAACTTATCATGACATTCTTGTTCTCCATGAGAACTTAACAAAACATAACAACTAAAAGTGAACCCAAACTAAAGGGTTTCACCCACACATAAAGTAAACAACCATCTTCACCACCACCATCTTGGTGTGATGAGGTTCTTCTCCCCATACCTGTTGAAGAGCAGACTCCCGGATCAAAGTCGGTTGATCGGTTTGTGAGCCTTCTGATAATTGTCACCAACTACAAACAACCAAACAATCAAACATTAAACAACAATCAAACCAAACTCAACAATTCTCACAAAGAGGGTTTCGGCCCTAATGTGCTTTTTGAGCTATGATGAGAGTTGAATCATAAGCTCTTGGGTTTAGATAGAGAATGATGAGGCGAGTTCAAAGAAATTGGTCTCACATCAAAATGATTTTTCTACAATTTCCTATGGATTTTCAAAGTTTTGGATCTAAGAAATAATTTTCATGAAAATGAAGATTGATCTTGAAATAAAGAGATATTCAAGAAGCTAAGAGATCATAGAAGTGATCTTACCTTGAAATGAAGGAAGATTGCTCAAGGAATCAAGTGATTCCAACAAGAAACCAAGCTTTTTCAAGAACAACAATGGAGCTTCTCAAGGTTGAAGATGGAGTGTGAAAGGAGGGCTGTTTGTGCGTGAATGAGGGGCTGGATGGGCTGAGTTCAGCCTTTAAAACAAGTCACTTAAGGGCAAAAAGGTCATTTGCCAAAAGGGTAAAATGGTAAAAGTGCAAAAGACTAAGGTTAGGGGCATTTTGGTCATTTCGCATCTAGATTTTCCCGATCGTCATGACGACTCTGGCATACTCTCCCAAGTGTCCTGGGATGTTGTGATATCAAGATTATCTGTTGGCGAGTCTCAGTAAGTCCATATGTGGCTCCGTTCGTTACCCGATTGAGAATTCCGCCCGAACGAAGGTCAGGAAATGATTTTTCTGAAATTTTTACGAAATTTAACCAAAACGTAGAGAATCAAATTCTAAGACTTACTGTCTCGTTCACGGGTCCATCTGAGGTCTTCTGAGCAGTAAAATCATACTGTCAGTGTAAAAACGCAGACCGGACTCCGTTTGAGTTTTTGACTCAAAACTTAATCGTAGCTTCCTACGATATCGTCGAGCATGACTATGGTCTCGGAATATTTTATTTCCATTCCTAAGACCTCGAATAAAATAAAGACATTAAAATACTGAAGAATTAGAAAACGTGAAAATCGGGGCGTTACATAATCGACCTCCCAAATCTCTTCAATGACTCCAAAGTAAAATTTCGATGCCATAATGGGATTTGTATCTTTTGAACTAGAGAAGTGCATCGACTCAGATACGATCATAACCCCACTGCTTTGCATGGTACTCTTGTCATCTTGGGACTTTGTATAGAAGGAAAACATATTGATATCATATCCACTCCAACATATGACTTCAAGACGTGGCCCCTGTGCTAGCCATTGTAATGTATCGGAAGCAGTATGATCATTTGTAATTTTTTCTTTAAACCAGGCTACGAAAGTCTTGTTATGATGGTTCAACAACCATTTTTCGTTCCTTCTAGGGTTTTCTTCCTTGACCTCTTGTTGTGAGCACATAAGTAAGGTGCAACCTCATCAGTGTTATTCAAAATGTGCAAATGGACTTGAAACACTTCCTCCCGAGCCTTGCTATTAACCTTTATACCTCGTGTACCCTTACCGACACATCTTCCCTCATGATGAGGCTTAGGAATCCCTACAGTCTCCACTTCTGAAAGGTAGTCTTGACAAAACTCAATAGCTTCTTCTGCAACGTACCTTTGAACAATAGATGCTTCAGGACGGTGTGGATTCTTCACATACCCTTTCAAGATCTTCATGTATCGCTCAACTGGGTACATCCACCTTAAATAAACGGGGCCACATAATCTAATCTCCCTCACTAGATGAACAATTAAGTGAACCATGATGTCGAAAAATGAAGGAGGAAAATACATCTCCAATTGGCACAAGATTATAGCAGCCTCATCTTCCAACTCATCCAACTTCTGGGGGTCAATGACTTTGCTACACATAGCATTAAAGAATGAGAACAACCTAGTTATGACATGTCTAACATTTTTAGGAGCAATATCACGAATAGCCACTGGTAGTAGTTGTTGCATCAAGACGTGGCAATCATGAGACTTTAAGCCAACCAATTTTAGATCATTTGATATAAGTCTCTTGACATTTGAAGAGTAACCCTGTGGCACTTTGACGCCCCATAGACACTCACAAAAACTTGTTCTCTCTTTTTTTGACAAGGTATGACATGCTGGAGGCAAATATGTCCGCTTACCATCCTTTGGTTGTGGAGCTAACTGCTCTCGTATACCCATTGCAACCAGATCTAGACGAGCATTCACACTGTCCTTTGTCTTACCCTGAATGTTGAGAAGCGTTCCAATTAGACTATCACATACATTTTTATCCACATGCATGACATCAATACAATGTCTGACATCAAGTTTGCACCTGTATGGAAGATCAAAGAAGATCGACATTTTCTTCCATATCTTTTTCTCAATAGCCTTCTTTTGAGCCTTTCCGAACATAACATTAATGTCCTTCACCCTTTGATAAACTTTCACTCAATTAAAGGCCGTCGGAGCAATTCCATTCTTTTGGAATCCACTGAAAGCTTTTTTCAGTCTACGATATGGGTGATCACGTCTAAGAAATCTCCGATGCCCAAGGTAAACTGTCTTCCTTCCATGTTGCAATTGTGTGAAACATGTGCCTTCTTCACATATTGGGCATGCTTTATGCCCCTTAACACTATACCCGGACAAGTTCCCGTATGCTGGAAAGTCATTGATGGTGCAAAATAACATGGCACGCATCTTGAAAGTCTCTTTGTAATGGCCATCAAACACATCAACGCCTTCCACCCACAGCTTTCTCAAGTCTTCAATCAAGGGACTTAGATAAACATCTAAGTCATTTCCTGGCTGTTTTGGGCCCGAAATCATCATAGATAACATCATGTATTTGCGCTTCATGCACAACCAAGGAGGTAGATTGTAAATTACGAGGAGAACAAGCCATGAACTATGGATACTACTTAAGGTACCATACGGATTCATTCCATCCATAGCAAGTCCAAGCCTAAGGTTTCTTGGCTCATTTCCGAAATTCGGAAACAAACTATCAATTCTCTCCCATTGCACAGAATCAGCCAGATGGCGAAGCATTCCATCACATTTCCTCTCATCTGCATGCCATCTAATGTTCTTTGCATCATTTACATTAGCGAACAATCGCTTGAACCTTGGAATTATTGGAAGATACCACAACACCTTTGCAGGAGGACCCTTTGTGATCACATCACAACTAGAATCACCATCCTTCACTTTGTACTGCGATACCCCACACTTGGGGCAGTCGTGCATCCCTTCATACACACCCCTGTATAGTATACAATCATTAGGACATGCATGTATCTTCTTATACTCCATACCCATCAGACAGAGTATCTTCTTTGCCTTATAGTTACGATCTGGCAGTGTGTTGCCTTCTGGAAGCATGTTGTTCAACAACTCAAGCAATTCGGTGAAGCTTTTATCACTCCACCCATTTCTCGCCTTCACACTGAACAATTTTAAGACCGCCAACAACCTTGTATAAGTAGTGCACCCCGGATACAAAGGCGTATCCGCATCACTGCACAAAGTATCATACACACGTGCTCGCTGAAATGACTCTCGTCCAATATAACGGATCATGTCCTCTAGTCGATCGTCCTCCATATCTACATCAACTTCTTCACTTTGGGACACACTTGGCATGTTTAACAAGTCTTCACTATGCCATATCCATCTTGTATAACTCTTGCAAATCCCTTCACAAATAAGATGATCACGTATTTGCTTAACTTCACATTTCCTCATATTCAAACATCTAACACAAGGACAATTAAATCTTCCATTTCTATCAAGAAGATTTCTTTGAGCAAATTCTAGACTCTTCCACTCCCTCTCGATACTCATCACTTGTGCGTTTACTAACCATCCAACTACGGTCTATATCCACGTTCTGTAGATATACACATATTTATACAATATCAGCACAAGAGGGGAGACTCTCAAAGAGCAGTATTTGAAATTATAGGCCTAAACCTGAAGTCCTATAATAGAAACTAAACCCCTCGACTCCAATCCAGATGACCTAAATTTTTAAAAGAACCCAAACCCCTTGACTATTGAGATTATAAGCAAAGCCTAAAAGTCTATGTTCAATATGTAACATCAAAGTGTTTAAGTTTAAAAAAAACTGAAAATGCATTTCATTATTTCATAAAATATTCAGATCATTAAAACAGAGACAATGCTAAACACTAACTAACAGAGAAGGATTACCAAGTAGAAGGGGAGTTGGGGCGGTTCAAATGCGGTGTTCAGTTGTAGAAGAGCGGGAGTTGGGGTTGTTCAGTTGCGATGGTTCAGTTGTAAATGGTTCTGAGCAAATATTAGCAAAAATTGTATTTAGCAAATGAGGGTTTTAGCAAATAAAAATAGGGAAGAGAGAGTTACGTACCTTTGCGAAGAGGAAGTTATGGTGGTGGTTCTACGGTGGCTCACGAACGGAGGAGAAGGAGGTCAGTGAAGAGAAGAAAAAAGTAGGTCGCGGGAGTTAGAACACTGTAACGTTGAAATGTAGGGCGCGAGACAGAGAAGGTTTGAGAAAGTTAACGTTATACATTTTAATAACTTTTAACATCGGTTGTTAGAAAAAATCGATGTTAAAATTTATTTTAACATCGGTTATATAAAAAATCAATGTTAAAAATTGACTTTTAACATCGGTTAACTAAGAACCGATGTTAAAAAGTTAGCACCAGTAAATATAGAATGGAGGGAAGAAACTTTTAACATCGGTTTTACCAGAAACCGATGTCAAAAGTACATTTTAACATTAGGTTACTTATAACCGATGTTAAAAGTGTACTCCATACGCTATTTACTTACAATTTGCCACCGCGTCTATTTTTAACATCTATTTTTCTTTAACAGATGTTAAAAGCATGACGTGAAAAGTCTATTTTCCACAAGTGTCAACTACAAAGTTCCAATCATCAATGGTAATGGGACAACTTTTGCAAACATGGGAAGTAAGAACAGGCTTATTTGTGGGTGTAGCAACAAGTAAGTCATGGTCAAGATAGGTAACTGGAACTGACTTAGTTCTACACTCGTTGCCATAGAGCTATAATCAGTTTGTCATGAACTACAATACGAATGATCTTGCCAAGACTCTGCCAGAACTGTTAAGCATGTTGAGAACTTCTGAACAAAAAATTATGAAGGGAAAGAGCAAGACCATATTGATGGTTGATTCTGGAAAGGGCAAGCAATCCAAGAAGCCTGGCAAGAAATAGAAAGGAAAAGGCAAGTTCAAGCCTGTAACTTCTGGTTTGAAGCTTGTGGGCGGAGTAGCTAAGGAGGGCACTTGTTTCCATTGTGGCCAAGCTGTGCACTAGAAGAGGAACTGCAAGAAGTACCTGGAAGAGAAGAAGGTAAGTGAGACTTCCGCTTCTGGTATTTATGTTATTGAGATTAATTTATCTACTTCAGTATCTTGGGTGTTTGATATGGGATGTGGTGCTCACATTTGTAAAAATGTGTAGGGGCTAAGAAGTAGTAGAAATTGATCAAAAGCGAAGTTGACCTGCGAGTGGGAAATGGTGCAAAGGTTGCTGCATTAGCTGTAGGAACTTATGTATTGACTTTACCTACTGGGCTTGTTTTGGAACTTGATAATTGCTACTTTGTTCCAGTTATTAATAAAAACATTATTTGAATTTCTTGTTTGGACAAGAAAGGTTTTTATATTATGGTTAAGAACAAATGTTATTGTCTTTATACGGATAATGTTTTATTTGGTACTGCACCTTTGAGTTATGAGCTTTACGTCCTTGATCTCGAAACGGCCATATATAACATAAATGCGAAAAGGGTCAAACCAAATTATTTGAACCCTTCATATCTTTGGCATTATCTTTTAGGCCACATAAATGAGAAACGCATTTCCATACTCCATCAAGATGGATTATTGGACTCATTCGATTATGAATCTTTTGAGGTGTGCGAATCTTGCTTATTGGGGAAGATGACTAAAGTCCCATTTACTGGTAATAGTGAAAGGGTAAGTGATATTTTGGGTATAATACATAGTGATTTATGCGGACCACTAAACAAATTTGCTAGAGGTGGTTTTCCTTACTCTGTTACATTTAATGATGACTTCAGTAGATATGGTTATGTGTATCTAACGAAACACAAATCGGAAACCTTTGAAAAGTTCAAAGAATTCAAGAACGAAGTGGAGAACCATCTTGGCAAAATTATTAAGGCCATACGATCAGATCGTGGTGGTGAATACCTTAGCTAGGAGTTTGATGACTATCCGAAGGAGTGTGGGATGGTATCCCAACTCACACCTCCTGGAACACCGTTATGGAATGGTGTGTCCGAAAGGAGGAATCGCACCTTGTTAAGCATGCTACGATTTATGATCAGTCATTCAGAACTTTCAGACTACTTTTGCGGATATGCATTAGTTACAGCTACTTTCACACTAAACCGTGTTCCATCTAAGGCTATTGATAAAACTCCACATGAGATATGGGCGGGCCAAAGGCCTACTATGTCATTTATGAAGATTTAAGGTTGTGATGTCTATGTGAAACGTTTAATTACGGATAAAATTGGACCCAAATTGGATAAATATATTTTCGTGGGGTATCTTAAGGAAACTAAAAGGTACTATTTCTATACCCCTCTGAGGACAAAATGTTTGTCGCTAGGACTGGAGTGTTCCTTGAAAAGGAATACATCTCCAAAGGAGACAGTGGGAGAAATATAGAACTTGAAGAAATCCAAGAACCACAAAGTACTGATCAAACTGCAATGGAACCAGAAGTAGTTCCGCAAGGAGTTGTGGTAGAACCACCAGTTCAAGTAATACAAGAATCGCGTAGGTTAAATAGGACACGTCATCGACCTAAGAGATATGGAATACTCTTAATTCAAGAAGGTGATGTACTACTCATCGATCAAGATGAGCCTGTGACTTACCAAGAGGCCATCATTGGCCCAGAATATGAGAAGTGGCTAGAAGCCATGCGATCCAAATTAGAATCCAGGTACACTAACCAGGTGTGGACCTTGGTAGAGCCACCCGAAGGGGTAAAACACATAGGGTGCAAGTGGGTCTTCAAGAAGAAGACTAACATGGATGGAAAGGTGAATACCTTTAAGGCGCGACTGATCGCAAAAGGTTTCAAGCAAATTCATGGTGTTGACTATGATGAGACTTTCCCGCAGTTGCAATGATTAAATATGTTCGGATTCTACTTGCTATTGCAACATACTACGATTATGAAATCTAGCAAATGGATGTCAAAACAACATTCCTTAATGGGAATCTCCTTCAGGATGTGTACATGACACAACCTGAGGGTTTTGTAAATCCAGAGAATGCTGGCCAAGTATGCAAGTTGCAAAGATCCATTTATAGATTAAAGCAAGCTTCCAAAAGCTGGAATCTTTATTTTGATGAAGTTGTAAGACAGTTTGGATTCATCAAGAATGAAGATGAACCTTGTGCGTACAAGATGGTTAGTAGGAGGATTATTGTTTTTCTCGTACTGTATGTGGATGACATACTACTCATGGGAAACGACATTCCAATACTGTAAAATGTGAAAACATGGTTAGGGAATTGTTTCTCAATGAAGGACTTAGGCGAAACTTCCTATATATTGGGAATCAGGATCTATAGAGATAGATCACTGAAATTATTAGGCGTTAGTCAAAGTACATATGTTGACAAAGTGCTTAAACGCTCTAATATGCATGATTCCAAGAAAGGTCTCTTGCCTATGTCACATGGCATGTACTTGTCCAAGGGACAGTCCCCTGCTACATTTGATGTGAGGGAACGCATGAATAAGATTCCATATGCTTCTGCAATTGGATCTATTATGTATGCCATGATATGTACTAGACCAGATGTTTCATATGCTTTGAGCATGACGAGCAAATACCAATATGATCCCGATGAAGGTCACTGAATTGCAGTCAAGAGTTTCCTAAAGTACTTGAGAAGAACTAAGAATACATTCTTGGTTTATGGTGGTGAGGAAGAGCTCATTGTAAAAGGTTACACTGATGCTAGCTTCCAAACCGATAAGGATGACTCAAGATCACAGTCAGGATTCATGTATTACCTTAATGGTGGCGCTGTGAGATGGAAGAGCTCAAAGCAAGAGACAGTTGCTGATTCTACTACAGAGGCCGAGTATATTGCTGCATCCAATGCAGCAAAGGAGGCCGTTTGGATCAAGAAGTTCATCACTGAGCTTTGTATAGTTCCTAGTGTTGCGGACCCGATTGATCTTTATTATGACAACAATGGAGCAATTGCGCAAGACAAGGAACCTAGATCTCACCAGCGATCCAAACACATACTTAGGCGCTTCCATCTCATTCGAGAGATTATCGATAGAGGAGATGTAAAGATATGCAGAGTTGATACACTGGACAATGTTGTAGATCCACTTACGAAGCATCTTGCTAAACAGAAGCATGCCACTCACACTAGGTCGATGGGTTGCTTGATTGACACTAGTGCTAGTGGGAGATTGTTGGTGTAAGCCGTAGTGGCCAATCTATTTATTAGATTTGTATTTTGTATCATGACTTGGATTTAAATATATTGGATTTATATATTTATATATAAGGCATTCATTTATTATGTTATTGTTATGATCATATATATGGTATAATAAAGTCCTTAGAATAGACGATTCGTTTAACGGAACATCAAGTGTGACTTGAACTTGAGACCCCATTAAATTATAGAACGTTATTCTTAATGTATCCATAGTCAAGTATTATTATTAATTAGGACAATAATAATACATCGAGACTATTATGTGAATGACATGATGACCACATCTCACGGGTCATGGATATGTGATATCATGTCTTCGCATAGGTATAAATATTGGTGGAATATTTATACTGGATTGACCCGCTATGAGAACTCTGCATAATAGTTATGTAAGTGTCATAAGCATTTCTCATAGGTGACCATGGTGAAGTAGTCTTTCGACTTGAAGTCACTACGATTCCTACATGAGGAGTTGTAGGCTTTAATGCTATCAAACATTATCTGTAACAGGATAATTATAAAGGTAGTAATTGGGCCTGCAATGAATTATGTAGAGGGATATGAGTGATGTAGATAGGATTCGTCTCTCCCTCATAATAGGAGTAATGTCTATGGCCGCTCGATGGTGTGAGACGTGGAAATGCATGGCCATGCTAAGTTGGGACAAATGAGATATTGGCCCCAAATGATTGCACGTGTACTCCTTGATCGAGAAACATGTAATTGGACTTAACAAGGATGACACGTTTATGCCTTGTGTTCAATTAAGACAGTGTGGCGAATGGACATTGGCTACACTGTATATATGGTCAAAGTTAAGGTTGTAGCGTATCGCCGATATTCTCATTGATTGGGTAGCAATGATGTATTGCTAGATGTCGCTTATTGTTTATAATATTAAATGAGGTTTAATATTATTGCTAACTTAATGTGAACCTGTGCGGTCACATGCATAAGAGCAAATGATCGGAGAAGTATTTAATTGATTAATTAAATTTGATTTAATTAATAATTAAATAATGGGCCTGTAATGTACAAGAGCCTATTAGGGGAAGGGTAAGTGAGTGATAGCTTATATAAAGTTATGCACCTCACTTAAGCACACAATGCAATCAACACAAGTTACATAGGTGTTGGTAATCCTGGTGGCCGCTCTCCTTGTGTGTGCCGCACCCTCTCCCCTTTCCTGATAGCTAGCACTACACTATCTCTGATAGTGGTTTGCTCGCTTGGACTGAGTAGAGGTATTGCTGCTTTTCAATACTGGTGATAGAGGAGCCTATCCTTTTGGTGGTTGCAGCCGTAGTGTTCCGGATTTGCTACCTTGTAGCTGTGTTCATCAAGTTGCTACCCTCTCCGTAGTAGTGTTCGTGATTAACTAGTGCTGCTGACGTGCTCACAGTGTTCGTGGTAAAGCTTCGCTTCAAAGGTAAACCCCTGTAATAATGGTCACGCTCATTCGCTGAGATCCTTGATTAGGGAATTTTTGTTATCCGCCAACGGGTTATAAATTGTTTATATCCCATGAATTCCCCAACAAACAAAAGAAGTGCTTAAATTGTTAGATGCGGGGTTATCTATCCAATCTCCGATAGCGAATGGGTTAGTCCAGTGCATGTAGTTCCTAAGAAATGGGAATGACTATGGTTCAAAATGAAAATATTGATTTGATCCCCACTAGGACGGTAACCAGTTGGAGAATGTTCATTGACTATAGAAAGTTGAACAAAGCAACTAGGAAAGATCACTTCCCTCTCCCATTTATTGATCAAATGCTTGAGAGGTTAGCTAGGCATTCATAATTTTGTTACTTGGATGGCTATTCCGGTTTTCACCCAATTCTCATACATCTTAGTGACCAAGAAAAGACTACGTTTACTTGTCACTATGGCACTTTTGCCTATAGGAGAATGGGTTTTGGTCTATGTAATGCACTAGCTACTTTTCAGAGATGCATGACTGCAATTTTTTCTGAATTTGTTGAAAACATCATGGAGGTTTTTATGGGTGATTTTTCTGTTTACGGAACTACCTTTGATGATTGTTTAACAACTTTGCCTAAGATTTTACAGTGATGTGAAGAAACTAACTTGGTGTTGAATTGGGAAAAGTGTCACGTCATGGTATAAGAGGGTATAGTGCTTGGACACTTGATATCCGGAAAAGGTATTGAGGTGGATAGGGCCAAATTGAAATGATTGAAAATTTGCCCCCACGGACATGCCGGATTTTACCGGCGATTCATCGAATGTTTTTCAAATATTTCAAAACCTTTGTCTAATTTAAGATGTTCCATTTGACTTTAATACTGAATGTTTAAAAGCTTTTTATAGGTTGAAGGAAGCTTTGATCTCCGCTTTTATTTTGCAAACGCGGGATTGGGATGATCCATTTGAAGTAATGTGCGATGCTAGTGACTATGTCGTAGGAGCGGTCTTGGGGCAAAGAAGAGATAAGAAGTTTCATGCCATCTATTATGCAAGCAAGACCTTAGACGGGGCTCAAGCCAATTATGCCACCACCGAGAAAAAGATACTGGCGGCTGTATTTGCATTTGAAAAGTTTAGATTCTGATAAACATAATTTTGGCATATTGTTTAACCCTCATACTTATTGTTTTAAACATCATTTGTGCTTAATTGTGGGGTTTTGGGTGCATTTCATGACTTTGGATATTAATTGGGCCTAATTGCATTTATGGCATAATTGGCACATTGACACTGCTTTTGTATTTTTAGCACAATTTTGGCTGTATATACTTAAAAATTGCGATTTTAATATTTTAGGAAATCTAAGAAAATTATCTACAACTTTCATGAAGAGCTCGAGATCCAATTCTGAGAATAAAAGGGTCAAATCTGGGATGAAAGTATGACTAGAGATGCTGTTGCGGGAGTTTGGACAGAGAGCAGTGTTTTGGCCATACCTTGAGTTATATAGGTAGAATGCACTTGAAACTATGACCAATTTGAAGAAGACACATTTGTCTACAACTTTCATGTAGATCACCTGACTAATTGATGTCATTTTGATGGTGTAATGTGCTTTGGAATGTCAGCCTCTGAACCTGAAGTAACTTGAAGTAATTTGGGCCTAACTTTCTCATTAGAGGTCCAATTGGGGCATTTTTGGTGGCCAATTGAAGTTGAGCTCATGGGGCATGAAGGGAAATAGTTAATTTGTTAATTAAGCATGCTTTAAGTAGTGAAAAAGAGGAACACAACAGTAGCTACGAATTTGGAGGGCTTATGAGAGTTTTTCTCTTCTTCTTCTTCCCCATTTACTAGGTTTTCAATGCACTCCCTTTTTATGAGTTGTTTCTCCACAACAATGGAGAGCTAAACTCCTTTGACCAATCCTTGGGTTGACATTGTTACGGGTTTAATTTTGAAATCAAGTTATGTTTTGGTTAATTACATGTGTTAATTTTGTTTTTCCGTTTTTCCCCTTTTAATTCTTGATTCTATGTTTGTTTGCTTAAATGAATTGGAGTCTTGGATTTATGAGTTGATGGCTTCAATGATTTGTTTTTGAAAAAGGGGGGAAAATAGATATTAGGTTAATGCATTGAAGGTGTTTGATGAAATGCTTAGCTTGATTGAATTTCGGATTTAGTGTTTAATTTTGGTTTTATGAATGTTTAATTCGTTTACCTTAATTAATCAAACTCTAGATGCTTTTCTAGTAGGAAATTCGTGGGTTCCTTTTAGGCTTCTAATTGGAATTCGAAATTAAGGGCTTATTTAACAGATGTATGTACTTTAGTGATTAAGGATGAATTAAACCCGATAATTGTCATTCCCTTGGATTGGTTGCCTTTAAATATCTATTTTCAGTTTTTAGCAGCTTCTACTACTTTAAATTTCTTTTTATAAACCTGAAAATCCCCCCAACCTTGTAATTAGCTTTCTTAATTTGATTAAATCTCTGAGTTGGTAAATCGGGAAACGATTCAGGTCAACACCCTTGCTACTGTAAGGTTGTTATTTGGTTTTATTAATTTTGGTGGGTTCGGTACCCGTCAAAATTTTGGCGCCATTGCCGGGGACCATTCTTAGTTATTTAATCGTATTAGGTTCTGTTTATACTAATCCCTAACCTGTTTGTTCATTGCTTTGCCGTTTGAATTGTTTCCAGTGGCATTTCGATAATTACTTGCTGTCAGACAAATTTTGTGCTCGGTTAGCCTTCAAATTTGACCCGAAAATCCGAAAAAAATCAAGGATTAGAAACCCCACTTTTCTAATCTTTTAAGTACTTTACTATTTTTAAAAATTCCAAAAAAATTTGTGTTAGTTATGGCTGCTTTATAGAGATTTACTGTGCAGTTTTTATTTTTTTTTGAAATTGTTTGATGTGTTTTTCGATTTTCAGATCATTTCGGGTACTGTAGAATTATGTATGTCCTATTGTTGCTGTTATTAGGCTAAACTAAGTGATTGTGCTTACTTGATTCACATTTTGCATAAGTACTAGATCTACTAGGTCCAATATTGATAACCACTTGCTTGATTTAGACCTTGAAGTAGAGAGAACGTTTCATTCACTAGCTAGAGCTCATAGGATTGCATCTCAAATTGGACTTGAACCTGAAATTGAATCTGATCCTGATAGTGATTTTGTATCTGTTGGTGATACTGTTCCTGAATATATATCTGTAACTGATTCTGAACTACCAAACATGGCTGATAATAATAGGATTTTGAAAGAACTTGCTACTCCTGATGTTGCATATCAATATTTAAATATCCAATATCCTGATCTTGATGAACCTTGTGAACTGAAATCTGGATTAATACATCTGTTGTCCAAGTTTCATCGTCTTTGTAACACCCCGATTTCCACAACCTTTATAAATCAGTAAGTTGAATAATTAAGTTTGTATTTTATTCGAGGTTTTAGAAAATGAAATAAAATAAACCGAGACCATATTCATGCTCAACGCTATCGTACGAAACTACGATTAAATTTTGAGCTGAAAACTCAAACAGAGCCCGGTCTGCGTTTTTTCACTGGCAGTAAGATTTTCATGCTCAAGAGACCTTAGTTTGACCCGTGAATGAGACAGTAAGTCTTAGAATTTAATTTCCTACGTTTTCGTTAAATTTAAAAAAAATCACTTTCTGACCTTCGTTCGAACGAAATCTTCAATCGGGTGAAGAACGGAGCTGCATTTGGATTTAACGGGACCCGCTAACTGATAATCATGAAGTCACATCAGGTCACATCACCTTGGGATGCGTGCCAAGTGTCATGATGATTTTCAAAATATCTGGATGCGAAATGACCAAAATGCCCTTGGTCTTTTAAGGAAATGACCATTTGGTCCTATAGAAAAGACCATAATGCCCTTAATGAAAAATAATTGTGAACTTCCTTGTCCCTCCTTCATGACTCACGAAATTGGCTTCATGAAGCCATGTTTCCACCATTTCTTCTTCATTTCATCTTCTTCCTTCTTTTCTCTCATTTTCCTTTAGAGAAAACTTGATTTTTGGTGAAGGAAAAGTGTTGATTCTTATTCAATCTTCATCATTCAAGAGGTAAGATCACTTCTTTGATCTTTAAACCTCATGAATCTCTTCCTATTTCAAGTTTGAAAACCTTGATTCCATGAGTTTCCAACTTCATGAACCAAACTTCAAAAATCTCTAGAAAATTGTAGAAAAACCCTTTTAATGTCAAACCAATTTCTATGAGCTAGTTACATCCTCCTCTTCCATAATCCAATAGCTTGAGACCCAAAGAGCTTCCTAGCTCAAATGGGTCATAATGGCCGAAACCTCCATGGATGAATGGATAGGGTTTTGGTTCAAATTTTAGTGTAATAAGCTTTGATTTAGTCTTATCACACCTAGTAGGTATAGAATCCAAGAGATGAGAATTTTTGGAGCTCCTTAGCCATATTCTCTAGCACATGGCCGAACCCCAATTTGGGGAAAATATGATGTTTTGATTCAAGTTTCAAAATTGAGACTTGATTTGGTGTTAAGGTTACTTAAGGATCCTTACTCCTAGAGATAGGAATTTTTAGATATCCCTAGCTAATTTCCTAGCTACATGGCTGAACCTAGGTCAAGGGATTTGGGGAGAATTTGTGTTGTTAGTTATTGATGTTTGGATTGGTTGTGTATTTGTAGTTGTAATCGAGTAATCAGACGAAAAGCCGGGCGAATTTCGGATCGGTCGGGCGACTTTCCGCTAACCGGGAAGCCTTCAAGAGGTAAGGAGAGATTAGCTCCAATAAGTTTGATAGCTGCATAAGGTTGGTTGTGGTATGATTGTGATGATGTATATGTGAGAATTATTTGGTAAGTGCATGATTAGGTGTTTGAACATGAACTGTGGCATTTTTGCCTTGGATTGAACATATGGATGAGGTTGATTTTGAGATTGAATGGATATATGTTATTATGTATGTACTTGATTTGCTTGGTGAAGTATATGTTTGGATATTGAAATATGGATTGTGATATTGATGCCTTGGATAAGATGATGTTGAATTGAGACATGATATGTATATATATATATATATATATATATATATATATATATATATATATATATATATATATATATATCCTGGACTGGTTAAGAGTATAGCACTGGCTATAGCTCAATAATTAAGATTAAGCTAACTAAAAGTCTTAATCAACGATTTGGAAATGTTTTGATTTGAGAGATGAAAAGCTTCTAAGCTAAATGTTATAATGGCTAATTTTCCTAAGA
Source organism: Ammopiptanthus mongolicus (assembly GCA_039655645.1). Classification (NCBI taxonomy): domain Eukaryota; kingdom Viridiplantae; phylum Streptophyta; class Magnoliopsida; order Fabales; family Fabaceae; genus Ammopiptanthus; species Ammopiptanthus mongolicus. The sequence goes on along the minus strand of CM077349.1, from coordinate 35,537,655 downwards.
CTTAGGAAGTTGAGAGTTGGTGAGGAAAATAGTGAAAAGTTGTTTTATCATTATTTTCTAAACATGTTGTACAAAGAAAGGAAACCTTGAGAAATATTTAGTTTGTCAAAGAAAGAATGTTCTGAAAATATTTGACTCTCCAAAACGAAAAAGTTTCTTCATAAAAGTTTGCTCCGATAACAATCTTTAGAAAAATGTTTTAAAATGATGGAACCTTTAGAAAAGGCATCTAAAGCCAAAATCCTTTGAAAATGAATCTTTAGAACTTGAGCCTTTGAGAATGATTTGTAAAGAAAAGTTTTTGTGGAAAATAAGTTTTAGAGCGAAAACGAGTTTTGGTTTATACCAAAGAGATTTTGAGTTTTGTTTTTGAAATTTGAACTATGAAAATGAAATTTGATGAAACTGGTGATTACCCCTTCACGCATGTGAAACACATGAACCTAGTGACCGAGACGTCAGGCTAGAGTTCTGTGACATGAACGGACTTTGTGTCCTATATGCGAGTCTAGTGTCCGCGACATCGGCCTAGTACATCGTGGATTGAGCACTCGGACTACGTGTCCTGTGTTTTGAAAAAGAACGGACTTAGTGTCCTATATGCGAGTCTAGTGTCTGCGACGTCGGCCTAGTAATTCGTGAATTAAGAACTTGGACTTCGTGTTTTGAAATTTGAATTGAACAGGCTATATGTCCTTTAAAACGAGTCATGAGCTGTGTGCCTTGACAGAAAAAGAAGGAATGAATAAAAGAAAGAATGAACGAAAGAAAGAATGAACGAAAAGAAAGAATACAAAACCTCCTGCATACATGCATGAGTCGGTTGACGTGCCATTTGAATCGTGCTACAATCCAAATGGTTGAGAATATGAACCAGTTAAGACCACTAGGTCTATAGGGGCATGCTGTGTTCGAAACTCCACAAGTGGCCGGAGGCATCGCGACCCCGTGCCGTGGTAAATCGGTTGCCCAACATGGATGAACTCAATCAGAGACTGGACTATTCAGGATATGGTTATGACATAGTACCCCAGAATAATTAGAGTTCGGACCTAAATTGAGAGGCTGACTCATGAGAACAATTGTGTTAGGGTGTATTTGCGGCCTATCGCTCGATGAAGGGAAGTAGGAATCTTCGGAGTATATGAATTAGAGAGTCGAATTGAAGTCTCATGGATTCATTTGACTTATCTTGATGAATGAGTATGATATCTTGAAAGTGAAATCATCCCATTATGATATTATATTGAATATTGATATTTTATCGCATGACTGTGTTGATGCATTATTTCTGTGCTGCTTTACTTGTGTGGCTATTACGATAAACTTGTGAACGAGTATCTCACCCTTGCCTGTACATGTTGGACACCCTGTTGTGTTTTTTGAACACATGTACAGATATTTTCCAATGGTCCTCTGGGTCACCGCGAGACCCTATAGCTGAGTTCCTTGGTGTCGACGACGAAGACGGGTGGACTGTTGATGACGAGGCCAAGTCTCGTTGGGGCAAGGCATGCTAGGTAGTATGCTTTATTGTTCCTAGAGTTTTAGTAGACCAGCTCTTAGGATTTTGATATTTAAAGTTAGGTCCTTTGACCGTGACTCAGTATGATGTGTATTAAGAGATTGAAGTGATGTATGCCTTAAGGCGAAGTTGAATGAGTTTTATAGATGATGAGTTTGAATTTGTTTTTCAGCTGTTATTAAAATTTTAAATTGGTATCAGATTTTCGCAACTAGTCCATTGAGTATTTTCGAAAAGGTTTTAATTAACCGAAAAAGAAAATTTGGGGTATGAACTGTGACACCGAGAGGGGGTGTTACAGTCTTGCAGATGAGGATCCTCATAAGCATCTCAAGGAATTCCATATTGTCTGTTCAACCATGGGACCAGCTGGTGTACCTAAAGAGCATGTCAAGCTGAGAGCCTTTCCTTTCTCCCTTGCTGATAAGGCAAAGGATTGGCGGTATTACCTACAGCCTGGTGTGGTTACTTGCTGGAATGACATGAAGAAGTTGTTCTTCGAAAAATTCTTCCCTGCCTCAAGGACTACAACAATGAGGAAAGAGATCTGTGGCATAAGACATCGAATGGTGAGACCTTGCATGAATACTGGGAGAGATTTAAAAGATTGTGCGCAAGCTGTCCCCACCATCAAATTAGTGACCAGTTGCTGATTCAGTATTTTTATGAGGGCCTGTTTCCCATGGATAGAAGTATCTGGTGGATGTTCAGACCAAAGGAGTCAATGAGGTGCAAACCAGTATTGCGGACCAACAGAGAATGGAAAACAGATTGGAGCAGCTTATTTCATTGGTGAGGCAATTGGCCATTGGACAACAACAAAAATAGAATGTAGCAACAGTATGTGGCATTTGTACCTCACCCGAACATTTTACTGATACATGTCCTACACTCCAAGAAAATGCCCCCATTGTTCCACAACAAGCTTCAGTAAATGGTATCTTTCCACAACAGAAATATGATCCCAAATATGACCCATTATCTCCCACCTATAGTCCGGGTTGGAAAATTCATTCCAAGTATGGCAATGCACCACAACAAGCATACCAGCAACAACCACAATAGTTTAGGAAACCATTCCAGCAGTCATTCCAACAACCATTCTAGCAACAATGGAGGTAGCCATTTCAACCTCCAAGACCACAAGTGCATCAACAACAAACAAACCAGCCATCCTCTTCTTCTAATCAACCGGCTTTAGAGGATTTGGTGAGGCAATTGGTGCAAAACCAGATTAGATCAGAGGCCACCATGCAGAATTTAGAGACTCAGATTAGGCAGTTGGCTAATTCTGTTAGTCAGTTGCAATCCCAAGGTTCAGGCCAAATACCTTCCCAAACTATTCCAATTCCAAAAGGAAATGTGAGTGCTATAACATTGAGGAGTGGTAAAGAAGTCGTTGAGCAGAAAAATTTGGACAAAGAGTGTGATTCTGAAACTGATAAAAGTGAAGAACATGCAGAAAAATCAGAAAATGATAAAGGGTTGCAAAAAAATGCAGAACTGGTTGAGAATTCAAAGAAGCAACCTGAAACTGAGATGAAGATTCCTCTTCCTTTTCCAAACAGAAAGACTCAAGCAAAAAGAGTGGTTGAAACAGAATTGGATAGGGAGATTGTGGAGACTTTTCAGAAAGTGGAGGTGAACATTCCTCTCTTGGAGGCCATAAAGCAAATTCCCAAGTATGCCAAGTTTCAAAAGGAGTTATGCACTCATAAGAGGAGGTTGAAGGGGAAAGAAAAAGTGAGCATGGGAAGAAATGTTTCAGCCTTGATACAACCACATTTGCCCCCAAAATACAAGGATTCGGGCACTTTCACCATCCCTTGCACCATAGGCAACAAATAGTTCACACATACTATGTTGGACTTGGGAGCCTCTATAAATGTCATGCCAAAGTCAGTTTACACTTCATTGCATATTGGAGAGCTAAAGCCCACCGGAATTGTCATTCCACTAGAAAATAGGAGCATGGCTCAACCTGTAGGAGTGCTTGAGGATGTATTGGTTAGGGTAAACAATTTAATCTTTCCGGCTGATTTTTATGTGTTAAATATACAAGATGAACCTATTGATACCCCACCCCCATTGTGACACCCTAATCCGTTATCACACGGTTACCCAAAAACAACATAAAACACGAAACAAAAGTTTACTGGTTACTTTTGGAAAATAGAATTTCTTTAATTAGATCTCACTTACTTCGACAATCGTGATAAAATTTTTTCTTCTTACAACAGTAAATAATAAATACTCAGATCAACATCAATATAACTCGTATATATATATATATATATATATATATATATATATATATATATATATATATATATATATATATATATATATATATATATATATATATATATATATATATATATATATATATGCATCATCAGTATGCTATATACATAAAGAACCTTGGACAACTGTCCGTTCAAAAGATACTAATAGAAAAAACAATACTATCAACTCTAAAAGCTAGGCAGCGACAGTATGGAAAACCACATCTAAAACTCATGACCATCAGTAGCTGATAACAGACTACCCAAAAATCGTTGCCTCAAAATCTAAGACTCTAAGCTGGTCTACGCCTAGTGACACCCGTTGGACAATCCCCTGAAAGAGGGTCCAACATCTATGTCAGAAGAAGGCTCAAGGGAATCTACATTCCCACTCCCCTAAGGTTGAGGCTCAGGGGCCTCCAGAGGATGAAACTCGGGGGACTCCTGAGGGTCCTCCTCAGGCCCTCCTCCTACCTCTCTGCTACCAAAACGAATGGCAGGGGAGGATTCGAGGGTGACTGCTGCTGCAAGGGTTGTGCAGCTGGCATGTAGTGTTGTAACTGCCCCTGATCCAACAAAAACTATAGAATCATCCAGATGGGTGGTAGAGGGATCTGAATGGTCTCCACTGTGTGGGTCCTCTCCTGGGCCCCCACTTCGACGGTTCCTCTCGGAGTGCAAATAGATCCAGTGTAAGCTGCACTACAGGTGTAACACCCTTTCCCGAGTGTCACATTCCCGAACGTTTACAAGGCCGAAAATATTATTTAGTGCGAAAAATACGGTTTTTTTTTTCTTTTTTCTTTTCACAAGATGTAATGGGATTAGTAAAGGTAAATAATACTAATAAACGAACTTAGGTTCGCCATGCATTTCTAGAACAACATACTGTATAATAAACACGGAACAAAAATAGAAATAATACTATATACAGACATAGGTCTAATGAATAACTGACATAAGAAATACAATAAGTACTAGGAGTCGTAGCTCCCAAAAGGTACTACAAAAACTGACATAGTCTGGCCGACAACAAAACTAAAACAGTAAAAAGAGTCCGCCTCCGGGCTCAAGGAGACTACTGGACAGAACCAGCATCACGTCCATCTGTTCAAGCAGCAACAGCAAGTACTAGCAGAAAACATACAGATATGGGTGAGATTCCTGTTCATCAACACAACAAAACAGCAGTAATAAAAAGGGGATGACTCACCAGGTAACAGCGTACCCAACATGCTTAAAAAGGTTTTCAATATAAATCATGTTAAGCAGTCAACAACATAATGTCATGCTAAACATTTAACAGCATAATATAAGGCATTCTTAAACAATACAGCGATTTATAACAGTAAATGTAAACATCAATAGCCACGCAATGCAATGCAATGTATATGACTCAATGTCAATGTCACTGGGTACTACTCTGACCACTACTCCATGGAGCTAACAAAACGTCGGAGAGAGTGAATGGGAGGACATGTTCCGGTTTCTGCCAGCCATGAGCAAGATGCTACAACATTCGTAACGTGCACCTATCTGGCTTTACGGAAACACTCTCGACCAAACATGTAAAGTACGGCATCTAGTAGAGGATATCAATGTATTGAACGGATTCACCACGACACAAAAGAGCTACCAACTGGCCACATGTAAGCCCTTCCAACCCTAATACCTCCAAAAAGACCATTGAAGATCGTCACCGTAAGATTCGCACCCGCATCAAGGTGTAAGCTCAACTCCTAGGCTCAAGGCCTTACAACTATGCAAATGAAATGCCAATGCTTACACAAAGCAGATGCGATCAAGCAATGTCTATCCCCCGGATAAACCTCGAAGTCTACTAAGGTTCTCTTCCTTAGGAACTATATGTGTCTTTGAAAAACAAAGCCTTTTATCCGCAGGATAAATCTCGTGATCCCTCCGGGATCGAGTCATCACAAGACCGAAACAATTGAACGACTGATCGGGATCCGAATCACCGGTCCGTCATCGAACTACTGTTTCAAAACCCAAAACGTTTCATATTTGTGTTTATGTCTTATGAAGTCATTGATGTACTAAGTCATCAATGGTATAGTATATGGTCTTGTTTCACCACATATTATACTCAATTATCCCTTGTCTTCAACTCTAAGTTAATTACTTAACTTAGGTTTTAAAGCATAAAACTTTACAGTTTGAGTTGAAAAACACTCTTTATAAACAAACCATTTCTCGCGAGGCGAAGGTCTATGTCGCGACGCGAGGCTGAGAAGTTGTCTTACTGTTTAGACAGTCTTTCTGCTTCGCGAGGCGAGGATTATATCGCGACGCGAGGCAAAGAAGCTACATCTTCACTACTTAGGCAGTTCGCGGGGCGAGAACTGCTTCGCTACGCGAGGCCGAGAAGCTGCATCTTTGCTACTTAGGCGGTTCGCAAGGCGAGACAACTTCGCGACGCGAGGCCAAGAAGCTGCATCTTTGCTGCTCGGGCTAGTCCACTGTCTCGCGAGGCGAGGCAAGGTTAGCCTGGCGAATGCCTTGTCTTCCCTCTGTCTCGCGGGGCGAGACGGGGTTCGCTGGGCGAGTGCCCTGTTTTTCATTTTCCCTAACTCCTTCATTAATTCTTCTTTTGAAACACTTAGTTTGATTAAAAGACCTATGGCTAAAGAAAAGACATTTTCCCACTTTGGTGACACACTTTCAAGGTTAAAACCTCATTTGATCTTTGGATCAAAATCACTTTTGTTTCTCTTTGAAAACATAGGTTATGAAATCATGTTTTGTTGCATCAAATCCTTGCCAAAACAAGAACAACACATGTTCTTATATTTTCCTCTTACTAAGGCCACAAGCCTACTCCAATGAAAAATGGAGACTTTGCTTCACCAACAAAGCAAATGTAGCTCAAAAGCTCACACAATTATGATAAACCACAATACACATTACTACATCATAATCAAACATCCAAGTCCATCACACATCATGGTCTCATAATCAAGCATAAAAGTCCATACTTGATCTAGTGATCAAACTAGGTTTTTCAACATACATGAAAAGAGATTTTCATTCAATTATCTCATTATCAACATATGCTAAAGCACACTACAACATAGCAAAGCATAAACTCATTATGACAATCTTGTTCTCCAAGAGAACTAAACAAAACTTAACACATAAAAGTGAAACCAAACTAAAGGGCTTCACCCCCACATAAACTTAAACAACCGTCTTCACTACCACCATCTTGGTGTGATGAGGTTCACCCCCCATACCTGTTGATGAGCGGATTCCTGAATCAAAGTCGGTTGATCGGTTTGTGAACCTCCTGGCAATCGTCAACAACTACAACAACAAAACAATCAAACATTAAACAACAATCAAAGCCAATCTCAACTATTATAACAAAGAAGATTTCGGCCACCCTAGGTTAAAAAGGTTAGGAATTGATCTTGGTTTCCCATTTCATGGATTCAAAGGCATTAGGAAAGCTAAGGATGAAATTAAGTGTTAAAAATCAAAAATTGATGAAAACACTATCCGTCATCATCAAGTAGGGTTCGGCCAAAAAGTGATTTTTGAGCTATGATGAGAGTTGAATCATAAGCTCTTGGGTTTAGGTAGAGATTGATGATGTGAGTTCAAAGAACTTTGTCTTACCTCAAAAGGATTTTTCTACAATTTCCTATGGATTTTGAAAGTTTTGGATCTAAGAAATTCTTTTCATGAAAATGAAGATTGATCTTGAAATAAAGAAAGATTCAAGAAGCTAAGAGATCATAGAAGTGATCTTACCTTGAAATGAAGGAAGATTGCTCAAGGAATCAAGTGATTCCAACAAGAAATCAAGGAGCTTCAGGACCAACAATGGTGTTTTCTCTCAAGAACAACTATGGAGCTCTAAAGGGTGAGGGCCTATGCGAAAATGAGAGAGTGAGGGGCTGTATTCAGCCTCTTAAAAGCTCACTTAAGGGTAAAAAGGTCATTTGCCAAAAGGGTAAAATGGTAAAAGTGTAAAAGACTAAGGTTAGGGACATTTTGGTCATTTTGCGTCCAGATATTTCCGAACGTCATGACTACTCTGGCATACTCTCCCAAGTGTCCTGGGATGATGTGATATCAAGATTATTCATTGGCGAGTCCTGGTAAATCCATATGTGGCTCCGTTCGTTACCCGATTGAGGATTCCGCCCGAACGAAAGTGAGGAAGTGATTTTTCTGAAATTTTTGTGAAATTTAACCAAAACGTAGATAATCGAGTTCTAAGACTTATTGTCTCATTCACGGGTCCATCTGAGGTCTTCTGAGCAGTAAAATCATACTGTCAGTGTAAAAACGCAGACCGAACTCCGTTTGAGTTTTCGACTCAAAACTTAATCGTAGCTTCCTACGATATCGTCGAGCATGATTATGGTCTCGGAATATTTTATTTCCATTCCTGAGACCTCGAATAAAATAAAGATGTTAAAATACTACAGAAATAGAAAACGTGAAAATCGGGCTCGAAATTATACGTACCTCTTAAAACAAACTCGGATACTGTTGTTGCATGTCCTCTTCTCTTTCTGAGGTAGCATCACCTGTAGTATCGTTTCAGATAACTTTGACCAAAGCTATCTCCTTCCCTCGTAGTTTCTTTATCCTTCTATCCTCGATCTTAGCCGGCAATGTCTCATAGGTTAGGTTATCCTTTAGCTGTACTGAATTAGACTCTATGACGTGACTGGGATCGGGAATATACTTTCGCAATTGCGAAACATGAAAAACATTATGAAGGTTGGATAGAAAAGGCGGTAAAGCTATTTGATAAGCTACTGGACCTATCCGACGAAGAATTTGATAAGGTCCAATGAATTTTGGAGTGAATTTTCTGGACTTCAGGACCTTGCCCACCCCAGTCATCGGAGTGACTCTCAAAAACACATGATCCCCTTCCTTGAACTCAAGTGGCCTACGTCTTTTATCCGCATAACTCTTCTGTCGGCTCTGAGTTATCCTCATCTTTTCTTGAATCAGTTTCACCTTCTCAGTTGTTTGTTGCACTAGTTCAGGTCCTAATGAAGCACTTTCTCCATCTTGGTACCAACACAAAGGTGTTCTGCAACGTTGTCCGTATAAAGCTTCGTAGGGTGCCATCCCTATACTCGAATGATAACTGTTGTTGTAGGTGAACTCTATCAACGGTAGGAAATTCTCCCAACTACCGGCATGTTCCAACACACACGCCCTCAACAAGTCCTCTAAAGACTGAATCGTCCTTTCCGATTGTCCATCAGTTTGAGGATGGTAAGCCGAACTTAATCGTAACTTTGTCCCTAAAGCTTCATGTAAACTTTGCCAAAATCGTGGGTCTCTATTCGATATGATACTTGAAGGTACTCCATGCAGTCTCACAATCTCACTGATATAAATCTGAGTAAGCTTTTCCATAGAATACTTGAGATTAATCGATAGAAAATGAGCTGATTTCGTAAGCCTATCAATTATAACCCAAATGGAATCGTGTCCTTTAGGTGTCCTTGGCAAACACGTTACGAAATCCATTGCTATGCTATCCCATTTCCACTATGGGATATCCAATGGAAGTAACATTCCAGCTGGCCTCTGATGTTCAACCTTTGCTTTTTGACATACTGAGCAAGATGCCATATAATCAGCTACATCTCTTTTCATCCCTTGCCACCAAAACAATCGCTTCAGGTCTTGGTACATCTTGGTTGACCCTGGATGCATACTCAACTTGCTTCGTCCAGAATTAGCCTTCTTATCTCTGGGTTGTTTGGCACACAAACCTGTTCTCCTCATCTTAGGATCCCATCTACTCCTTCCTTGTATTCAGACGTCATTCCTCTCTTTAGATTCCTCCGCTCTTTCTCCAGGTACTGGTCGTATACTTGTTTCTCCCGAATCTGATCCATCAGATCACAAGATACTGTAACCATACCCACACATAGTCTTCCTGGCATACTAACCACGGACAGATGCATATCCCTGAACTGTTCCAATAGCTCGTGTTCCTTAACCATCATGGCAGACACATGTAACACTTTTCTACTCAGGGCATCCGCTACAACATTAGCTTTTCCCGGATGATACTGCAACTGGAAGTCATAGTCCTTCAAAAATTCCAGCCACCGTCTTTGTCTTATATTGAGCTCTTTCTGATCGAACAGGTACTGCAAGCTCTTATGGTCAGTGAAGGCATCGAACGTCGAACCATACAAGTAGTGCCTCCAAATCTTCAACGCAAAAACTACCGCTGCTAACTCCAGATCATGAGTTGGGTAATTCTTCCCGTGCACTTTCAACTGTCTTGAGGCATACGCTACCACCTTCCGATTCTGCATCAGAACACAACCTAATCCTTGGTATGAAGCGTCACAGTACACTTCAAAAGGTTCGCTTGGATCTGGAAATATCAACACTGGCGATATAGTCAGCCTCTCTTTCAGCTCCTGAAAACTCTGTTCACAGGCTTCAGTCCATTCAAACGCTTTGTCCTTCCTCGTCAATTGGGTAAGAGGTCCTACAATCTTAGAAAATCCCTCGATGAACCTCCGATAATACCCAGCCAAACCCACAAAACTGCGTATCTCAGTCACTGTGGTTGGTCTTTCCCACTCAAGAACTGCTTCAACTTTCGACAGATCTACAGCAATTCCTTCCTTTGAAATTACATGACCCAAAAACTGCACTTCGTCGAGCCAGAACTGACACTTGGACAACTTTGCATACAACTGTTTCTCCTTCAGAACTTGAAGAACTACACTAAAATGTCCAGCGTGCTCTTCCTAGTCTTGCGAATAGATAAGTATGTCATCTATGAAGACAACGACAAACTTATCCAGGTATGGACGAAAGATCCTATTCATATAATCCATGAATACAGCTGGAGCATTCGTCACCCCAAACGGCATTACAAGATACTCGTAGTGCCCATAGCGTGTCCGAAACGCTGTCTTCGGTACATCTTTTGCCTTCACACGAATCTGGTGATAACCCAATCGCAAATCAATCTTGGAGAAAACTGCCACTCCCCTCAATTGATCTATCAAGTCATCTATCCTCGGAAGTGGATACTTGTTCTTAACAGTAACTTTATTCAACTGGCGATAATCCACGCATAAGCGAGATGTTCCATCTTTCTTTTTCACCAACAGCACAGGTGCTCCCCACGGCGACACACTGGGTCTAACGAATTGTTTCCCCAATAAGTCTACCAACTGTTCCTTCAAAGTTTCCAACTCAGCAGGTGCCATACGATACGGTGCCATAGACACTGGTCCTGTTCCTGGCACAAGATCGATCACAAACTCGATGTCCCGAACTGGCGGCAAACCTGGTACGTCTTCAGGAAAGACTTCCGGAAACTCGTTCACAACAGGTATGCGCTCTAAAACTAGCTCGCTCTTGACCTCCAAAGAAGATAGTAACATGCATCCTTAAGCTCCTTCTCTCAAAGAAGCGTTTACTTGGTTGGCAGTCAAAAATCCAGAATTCTCACAACTAGGGAAAACTAAGATTTTATTTGCACAGTCTAATAGGATATGATTAGAAGATAACCAATCCATTCCTAAGATCACATCCATTTGCGAAAGAGGCAAACAGATCAAATCAATCAAAACTATTCTATCTTTAACAGAAATAGAACAATTCAAACAAACTTTTGTAGTTACAACATGCTTTGCAGTAGGCGTAGAAATTACCAAATCAAAAGGTAAAGAAGACACAGGTAATCCCAACAGAATCACACAGTCATAGGCAACAAAGGAATGCGTTGCGCCTGAATCAAACAGTACAGTTAAGGTTTTACCTCCCATGACACACTGACCTTGGATCAAGTCTTCATTTTGAGAAGCTTCAGCACCTCCCATAGTATAGACTCTGCCTTTCGCCTTAGGCCTTGCAGCTTGGACATTGTTGACAGAATGTTCCAATTTCGGTTGCATGCATTCACGTGAGATATGTCCTGGCTTCCCACACTTGAAGCAGATAATCCCTTTGATCGAACAGTCTCTGGTGATGTGGTTACTCTTCCCACACTTCATGCACTTGGTTGGGGCATTTCCAGACTGACTGAAACTCCCACTACTTCCTCCAACAGAACGTTGTTGTCGATCTTGTTGCTTTGCATCCGGCTTCCATCGAGATTTGTTGTCTCGACCACCGTTTCCTCTCTGGAACTTGCTTGGTCCAGAACTCTGTACCCGCTTGTCCTTGGGCTCCAAACTCTCAATCAGACGACACTTCTCCATCAGTCTCGGAAAAACAGAAATTTCTAATGGAACTACAGCTCTCTTCAAGTCGATCCTCAGACCTCCTTCGAATTTTCTGCACTTCCACTCCTCTCTTGGGTTGTCCAGAAAGTAATTTGAGAACTTTGCTAGACTTTCAAACTTGGCCCCGTATTTAGCTAAGGTCATTCCCCCTTGTCTCAGCTGGAGGAACTCCATCTCTTTCTCGTGTCTTGCACTCGCAGGAAAATACTTCTCCAGGAACTTTCCCTTAAAAGCATTCCAGTCCACAGCTTGTTGATCATGCACCAGCATCTGACGGGCTCCTTCCCACCAGTATTCAGCATCCTCCACCAGCATATAGGTCGCATAAACAACCTTGTCATTCTCAGTACATCTCATCGCTCCAAAGATCTTTTCCAGCGTTTGGATCCAGTGTTCAGCTAACTCAGGATTGAATTCACCTTTGAATTGAGGTGGATTCCGACGAAGAAATTCATCCAGTCCTCTACCTCCGGCAGCTCTTTTGTCACGTTGAACCATAGCAGCAGCCATTTCCCGTATGGCGTTCACAGCAGCAGTCAGGTTTTGAGCAGCCATTGCTACCTTCAAAACCAGAACTGTCAAACTTAAGAAACGAAAACAAAACTAAAGCAAACAATAGAGAAACACACAGAGAACACAACACAAACAAGACAGACCATAACCTACAACCCCAAAAAGACTCGGCCAACTCTAATACCAAATAATGCAACAACCTTTCCCGAGTGTCACATTCCCGAACGTTTACAAGGCCGAAAATATTATTTAATGCGGAAAATACGGTTTTTTTTTTCACAAGATGTAATGGGATTAGTAAAGGTAAATAATACTAATAAACGAACTTAGGTTCGTCATGCATTTCTAGAACAACATACTGTATAATAAACATGGAACAGAAACAGAAATAATACTATATACAAACATAGGTCTAATGTATAACTGACATAAGAAATACAATAAGTACTAGGAGTCGTAGCACCCAAAAGGTACTACAAAAACTGACATAGTCTGGCCGACAACAAAACTAAAACAGCAAAAAGAGTCCGCCTCCGGGCTCAAGGAGACTACTGGACAGAACCATCATCACGTCCATCTGTTCAACCAGCAACAACAAGTACAAGCAGAAAACATACAGATATGGGTGAGATTCCCGTTCATCAACACAACAAAACAGCAGTAATAAACACGGGATGACTAACCAGGTAACAGCGTACCCAACATGCTTAAAAAGGTTTTCAATATAAATCATGTTAAGCAGTCAACGACATAATGTCATGCTAAACATTTAACAGCATAATATAAGGCATTCTTAAACAATACAGCGATGTATAACAGTAAATGTAAACATCAATAGCCACGCAATGCAATGCAATGTATATGACTCAATGTCAATGTCACTGGGTACTACTTTGACCCCTACACCACGGAGCTAACAAAACGTCGGAGAGAGTGAATGGGAGGACATGTTCCGGTTTCTGCCAGCCATGAGCAAGATGCTATAACATTCGAAACGTGCACCTATCTGGCTTTACGGAAACACTCTCGACCAAACATGAAAAGTACGGCATCTAGTAGAGGATATCAGTGTATTGCACGGATTCGCCACGACACAGAAGAGCTACCAACTGGCCACATGTAAGCCCTTCCAACCCTGATACCTCCAAAAAGACCATTGAAGATCGTCACCGTAAGATTCGCACCCGCATCAAGGTGTGAGCTCAACTCCTAGGCTCAAGGCCTTACGACTATGCAAATGAAATGCCAATGCTTACACAAAGCAGATGCGATCAAGCAATGTCTATCCCCCGGATAAACCTCGAAGTCTACTAAGGTTCTCTTCCTTAGGAACTATACGTGTCTTTGAAAAACAAAACCTTTTATCCACAGGATAAATATCGTGATCCCTCCGGGATCAAGTCATCACAAGACCGAAACAATTGAACGACTGATCGGGATCCGAATCACCGGTCCGTCATCGAACTACTGTTTCAAAACCCAAAACGTTTCATGTTTGTGTTTATGTCTTATGAAGTCATTGATGTACTAAGTCATCAATGGTATAGTATATGGTCTTGTTTCACCACATATTATACTTAATTATCTCTTGTCTTCAACTCTAAGTTAATTACTTAACTTAGGTTTTAAAGCGTAAAAATTTACAGTTTGAGTTGAAAAACACTCTTTATAAACAAACCATTTCTCGCGAGGCGAAGGTCTATATCGCGACGCGAGGCAGAGAAGTTGTCTTACTGTTTAGACAGTCTTTCTGCTTCGCGAGGCGAGGATTATATCGCGACGCGAGCCAGAGAAGCTGCATCTTCACTACTTAGGCGGTTTGCGGGGCGAGAACTGCTTCGCTACGCGAGGTCGAGAAGCTGCATCTTTGCTACTTAGGCGGTTCGCGAGGCGAGACAACTTCGCGACGCGAGGCCGAGAAGCTGCATCTTTCCTGCTCGGGCTAGTCCACTGTCTTGCGAGGCGAGGCAAGGTTAGCCTAGCGAATGCCTTGTCTTCCCTCTGTCTCGCGGGACGAGACGGGGTTCGCTGGGCGAGTGCCCTGTTTTTGATTTTCCCTAACTCCTTCATTAATTCCTTTTTTGAAACACTTAGTTTGATTAAAAGACCTATGGCTAAAGAAAAGACATTTTCCCACTTTGGTGACACACTTTCAAGGTTAAAACTTCATTTGATCTTTGGATCAAAATCACTTTTGTTTCTCTTTGAAAACATAGGTTATGAAATCATGTTTTGTTGCGTCAAATCCTTGCCAAAACAAGAACAACACATGTTCTTATATTTTCCTCTTACTAAGGCCACAAGCCTACTCCAATGAAAAATGGAGACTTTGATTCACCAACAAAGCAAATGTAGCTCAAAAGCTCACACAATTATGATAAACCACAATACACATTACTACATCATAATCAAACATCCAAGTCCATCACACATCATGGTCTCATAATCAAGCATAAAAGTCCATACTTGATCTAGTGATCAAACTAGGTTTTTCAACATACATGAAAAGAGATTTTCATTCAATCATCTCATTATCAACATATGCTAAAGCACACTACAACATACCAAAGCATAAACTCATCATGACAATCTTGTTCTTCAAGAGAACTAAACAAAACTTAACACATAAAAGTGAACCCAAACTAAAGGGCTTCACCCACACATAAACTTAAACAACCATCTTCACTACCACCATCTTGGTGTGATGAGGTTCACCCCCCATACCTGTTGATGAGCGGATTCCCGGATCAAAGTCGGTTGATCGGTTTGTGAACCTCCTGGCAATCGTCAACAACTACAACAACATAACAATCAAATATTAAACAACAATCAAAGCCAATCTCAACTATTATAGCAAAGAAGATTTCGGCCACCCTAGGTTAAAAAGGTTAGGAATTGATCTTGGTTTCCCATTTCATGGATTCAAAGGCATTAGGAAAGCTAAGGATGAAATTAAGTGTTAAAAATCAAAAATTGATGAAAACACTATTCATCACCATCAAGTAGGGTTCGGCCAAAAAGTGCTTTTTGAGCTATGATGAGAGTTGAATCATAAGCTCTTGGGTTTAGGTAGATATTGATGATGTGAGTTCAAAGAACTTGGTCTTACCTCAAAAGGATTTTTCTACAATTTCCTATGGATTTTCAAAGTTTTGGATCTAAGAAATTCTTTTCATGAAAATGAAGATTGATCTTGAAATGAAGAAAGATTCAAGAAGCTAAGAGATCATAGAAGTGATCTTACCTTGAAATGAAGGAAGATTGCCAAGGAATCGAGTGATTCCAACAAGAAATCAAGGAGCTTCAAGACCAACAATGGTGTTTTCTCTCAAGAACAACTATGGAGCTATAAAGGGTGAGGGGCTGTGCGAAAATGAAAGAGTGAGGGGCTGTATTCAGCCTCTTAAAACCTTACTTAAGGGTAAAAAGGTCATTTGCCAAAAGGGTAAAATGGTAAAAGTGTAAAAGACTAAGGTTAGGGACATTTTGGTCATTTTGCGTCCAGATATTTCCGAACGTCATGACGACTCTGGCATACTCTCCCAAGTGTCCTGGGATGATGTGATATCAAGATTATTCGTTGGCGAGTCCCGATAAATCCATATGTGGCTCCGTTCGTCACCCGATTGAGGATTCCGCCCGAACGAAAGTCAGGAAGTGATTTTTCTGAAATTTTTGTGAAATTTAACCAAAACGTAGATAATCGAATTCTAAGACTTAATGTCTCGATCACGGGTCCATCTGAGGTCTTCTGAGCATTAAAATCATACTGTCAGTGTAAAAACGCAGACCGGACTCCGTTTGAGTTTTCGACTCAAAACTTAATCGTAGCTTCCTACGATATCGTCGAGCATGACTATGGTCTCGGAATATTTTATTTCCATTCCTGAGACCTCGAATAAAATAAAGATGTTAAAATACTACAGAAATAGAAAACGTGAAAATCGGGGCGTTACAACAGGCACTTGGATGAATAACCCATGCAACTGGGTCTTCCCGTTGATCAAAGACGAGTGAGCGCACCCCTGAGTGGGCTAAGCTCTTGGGTACTGGGTCCATCTGTAAACAAATAATAATATATGCCAAAAGAAAGACAGCATGGCCAAAGATACAGCAAGGGTGAGAAACCAATATATGAATTCAAAGTACGACAACTACATGCCCAAAACACAAACAACAGATTCATATATCAAACATAGCTATTGAGCATGATGAACATATCACAGAATATCATGATAATAAATAAAACACAAGGGTCTCGTGCCCAATAGTCATCGTTGTTTTCAAAACGTATGCATGACACTTCCACATATATCATTTAACAGTTAGTTCTTAATTTCCGGAAATCCTATCACCTTTCAAAAAGCGGATCAGGCTCACAATTCATTGGCCCTCAGGCAACAATGACTAGCACCAACGTGCTAAACAGAAGTACATGAATCTCATGACACTATGAGATTCTCACATGGGGGCGCAATCAGACGTACTTAACAAATTGAAACCAGGTCATACTACATTGTACAACACAAGGCAAAATGTGTTCCAAAACGTATGACACCATTGTCCATCAAGGCACAATGATACACAATGACATAAAGTCATCACAGGGTTCCCTACAGTCAAGGTTCCCCATCTAGATGGCATGTCTGTCAGACACCACAATGCATGAGAAAACCTTTGTTTCTGTAAGTTTTTCTTTGTCGTATCATTATTCCCTCGTTGAAGCACTAAGCTATCAACCACCAACTCATTTTGACTCTTAAATCTTTATAACATTCCTCAAAAGGGGACACAGTCCAAAAATCCAGAAAAGGACACACAGTCCGAAACAACTCGAACCCAAGAACCGTCAACTAATTAATGCACCAGTCTCAGAGTTTGGGCTCTAGAGCACACAACTCGTCCACAAGCCTACAGGACCACTTAGCTAACACAGATCCTTGATCCACATGTTCTACAGAACACTAAAACCCCGACATCTCCGTTTCTAGGTTCACATCCAAAACAACCATTTCTTTTTGAAAACCAAAAACCAAATCCTATATCTCCGAAGCTTACCCATAAAGCCTTCGGGATCGATTTTCCATAAAAACAACTCTTGGTTAAAAAATCACGTTTTCTTTTGATGTACTTTGGTAAACCACAACGCTTTGAAATACGGTTCATGAAAAACCCTTTTTCTTGGATAAAACAATTTTGTTCAGAAACTAGATTACATAAAAAAACTTTTGCTCTAAATGATTTGTTTTATTACTTTAAAAACGGTTGATGCCTTCAAAACACACTTTTCACTTCAAGACCTTACTTTTCTTGAATTAAAGTTGTTTTTCCCCGTTATGTCTTCTCATTCCTTAATAAAGCATGTTTGGCTTTACTCATTCCCAAAAAGATATCAATTCATTTTGTTTTCAAAATCCTTTGAAACCTTAGCCTTTTATTTTCTTATTTTATGTTCCAAGCTTTTTGAAGCTTTTAACTTTACTTGATTTTGAACCCTAATCGATGTTAGGCCCCTTAGCACAATATCAATCATGGCAAGCATACATAATGTCATCCACCATAATTAAGCATAACAAAACAAAATCATGCATAATTAGGCATAACCAAATATGAGCAAGCATAAAATAAATCACTCCACATCGACGCAACACATTTAAAATATTACAAACCATATACACAAATACAGCGCGCAGTTGTCAGAAATTGAATTCCTCAAGTTTACCCCCTTACCTCTTGAAGTTATCCTCCGAGTAAAAGTCGTCCGATCGATCCGCGAATTGTCCCGATTGCTCGTCCGATTACTCAACCACAACTACATACAAACAATCAATCCAGACATCAATATTAAACAATATAATTTTCCTTATTCCCCTCTACCTAGGGTTCGGCCATAGGGTCCCAAAATTTGCTAGGGATGTCTAAAAATTCCAATCTCTTGGATGAATGATCCTTAGGTACCCTTAACACCAAAACAAGTCTTTATATTCAAACTTGGATCCAAATTTCTTGTTTTCCCCAAATGGGTGGTTCGGCCACTCTCTAATAAAATAAGCTAGGGAAGTTTTTTGATCACATGCTCTTGGATTTAATGACCTCTAAGTGTGATAGAATCTAATCAACACTTCTTAGAATAAAATTTGAACAAAACCCTATTCATCCAAAGGAGGGGGATTCGGCATTCTATACCCATATGGGTTAGAGAACTCTTTTGGTTACATGCTCTTGGATTATGAGAGAGGGCAATGAAACTAGCTCATAGAAATTGGTTTGACATTAAAAGGATTTTTCTACAATTTTTCATGGTTTTAGGAAGTTTGAAGTTCAACTTGAACAAAGCTTGAAAACACATGATTTCAATGGAGAAATATGAAGATTGAAAGATCAAGAATGAGTCTATACCTCTTAGAGGATGAAGATGAGTGAAGTGATCAACTTTGCTTCCCAAAGTTCTTGAAGATTCCTTAGGAAAAATGAAGAGAAAGTGAAGGAGAAAAGTGTTAAGAAGAAAGGAAATGGAGGGTGATGTTTATGATGGTGGGGCATGGCGAAGAGAAAGGAGGGATAAGGAGGTCTCACATTTTCTCAATTAAGGGTAGAAAGGTCATTTCACACAAGGACATAAGTGGAATTTCCATAAAAGGTCAAGGGTATTTTGGTCATTTCGCATCCAGATATTTTAAAAACCATCATGACACTGCCATGCTTTCCTAGGTGACTTGACCTGACGTGACTTTAAGATTATCCGTTAGCGGGTCCCGGTAAATCCCTATCCAGCTCCGTTAGTCACCCGGTTTGAGATTTCGCCCAAATAACTTATATTATTCCGCTTTTTGGTGCGAAAAACTAACTTTAGCAAAAATGTAGGAAATTGGATTCTCAGCCTAACTATTTTGTTTATGAGTTAAATATAGGTCTTCTGAGTAGTAAAATAATACTGTCAGTGAAAACGCAGACCGAGCTCCGTCTGAGTTTTTGACCCAAAATTTAACCGTAACTTCCTATGATAGCGTAGAGCTTGACTATGGTCTTATTTTATTTAAATTCACTCTCTAGAACCTCCGATAAAATACAAACTCATTTACACAGTTTATTGACCTTAGAAAGCTTGAAAAATTGGGGTGTTACACCCATTGATCTTAGGTAGGCCATTTTTGAAAATTGCAAAAACTAAGATTGATGTGCATGCTGGTACCCTTTCCATGGAATTTGGTGGTGATATAATTCAGTTTAACATATTTGATGCCATGAAATACCCTGTGGAAGATCATTCTGTGTTTCATTTGGATGTTCTTGATTTAATGGTTGATGATATATATGTTGATATGTTGGCTGAATTTCCTGAGATATTAGAGTATGATGATAGCAATACTTGTCATGATTGTGATGCATGTTCTGGACTTTCTGCTGATAAAGAAAATGTGAAGTGTGATGCATGTGCTGAAATTTTACTTATTTATCATTTGTTGATGATGCTGATACTGATGTTGACATCCATGATGTGTTTGTTTTTGATATGGCTTGTGCTGATGTAACACCCCCTCGAGGTGTCACATATCGTAACCCAAAATTCTTGTGATTAGGTTAATTAAAACCTTTTCGAAAATACTTATTAGATTTATTGCGGAAATTCTAATACCAATTTAAACATTAACAATAACAAAGAAATAAATTCAAACTCATCATTTATGAAACTCATTCACTTCACCTTAAGGCATACATCAAGTCATTTCCTTAATACACATCATACTGAGTCACGGTCAATGGACCTGACTTTAAATATCAAAATCGTAAGAGCTGGTCTAACAAAACTCTAAGACTAATAAGGCATACTACCTAGCATGCAATCACCCAAATAATACTGGGCCTCGTCATCAACAGGCCACCGTCTTCGTCTTCGTCACCAAGCAACCCAAAGGCAGGGCCCCACAGTGACCCAGAGGACCGCTGGAAATTATCTGTACATGTGTTCAAAAAACACAACTGGGTGTCCAACATGTATAGGCAAGGGTGAGATACTCTTACACAAGTTTATCATAATAGCCAAACAAGTAAAACAGCATATAAATAATGCATCAACGCAATTACAATAACAAAAGTATCACAGGACAACGCACCATGTAACAGCATGTCCATAAGTATACCATAAATTGCAGTATATCATCTTAATTAATTAGCAGCATAAGACATCTTCGAAAATAGAATAATGATGTACAATAAATAACAGTACTCATCAACAGCCATGCAATGCAATGCGATGTACATGACTCAATGCCCTATGCCACAAGGGTAAAACTCTGACCCCTACTCCATGTAGCTAACAAATCGTCGGAGAGAGTGAATGGGAGGACATGTTCCGGTTATTGCCAGCCATGAGCAAGATGCTACAACATTCGTAACGTGCACGTATCTGGCTTTACGGTAACACTCACGACCAAACATGAAAAGTATGGCATCTAGTAGAGGATATCAGTGTCTTGCTTGGATTCACCACGACATAGAAGAGCTACCAATTGGTCACATGTCGGCCTTTCCAACCCTGATACCTCCAAAGACCATTGAAGATCGTAACCGTAAGATTCACACCCGCATCAAGGTGTAAGCTCAACTCCTAGGCTCAAGGCCTTACCACTATGCAAATGAAATGCCAGTGCTTACACAAAGCAGGTGCGATATAGCAATGTCTATCCATCGAATAAACCTCAAGGTTCACTAAGGTTCTATTCCTTAGGAACTATACGTGTCTTTGTTTTATAAAACATTTATCCATCGGATAAATACCTCGTGATTCCTTTAGAACGATCCGAACTACTACAGAATTGCCGACTGTCCTTACTAACCAACACGAGTCTTTTCAGCATGTTTTGTCCTCACTCACACGCTTTCTAGGAAACTTTCCAGGAGGTCACCCATCCCATGATTACTTCAAGTCAAGCACGCTTAACTATGAAGTTCTTATGTTCTAGGCTCCCGAAAAGAAGATAAATCTTGTCGGTATAGGTAGTACCAATCAATTCTGATAAGCCTTCCTTCAGCTATACAGTCCCATACCTGCACAGCCTCGGATTCCTTCCTCTGTACAGTCCCATACCTGCACAGTCTCAGGATCTTTCTCGTTCCGGTCATCACAAAACTGAAACAATCGAACGATTGACCTAGATCCGAATTTATCGGTCCGCCATCGAACTACTGTTTCAAAACCCAAAATGTTTCATGTTTGTGTTTATGTCTTGGGAACCACCTCTCAAATCCTAAGTGTTATGAAGAAGGATTGAGAATCCTCTTAGATAAATCTTTGATCCTTTGCTAAGACATTAATTCCTTGATTTTCAAATAATGAAATAAATGTTGATTCACTTAAGTCTTATGAAATCATTGATGAACCAAGTCAGCAATGGTATAGTACATGGTCTCGTTCCACCACATACCATACTTAATTACTTCTTGTCTTCAACTCTAAGTCAATTACTTAACATAAGTTTTTCACGTGTAAAACTTTACGATTGAATTGAAAATCTCCCTTTGTAAACAAAATCTTTTCTCGCGGGGCGAATATCATTTTCGCGACGCAAGGCTGAGGGGCCATTTTCTTCTTCTTAGACAGTTCCTCTGGTTCGCACGGCGAGGATGGTCTCGGGTCGCGAAGCCGAGAAGCTGTATTGTTACTGCTTGGGCTAGTCTTCTATCTCGCGTGGCGAGACGAGGTTAGCCAGGCAAATGCCTTGTTTTCCATTTTTCCTTAACCTCTTCATTATTTCTCTTTTTGAAACACTTAGTTAATTAAATGACCAATGGCTAAAGTAAAAGATATTTTCCACTTTGGAACATCAAATATGTTTAGAAGGTATTTTCTTGACAAACTCAATATTTTTTAGTAAAATCGGCGATTATAACGTTTAGCTTAAAAGCTTTTCTTTCCTCAAAAACAAGCTATAGCCAATGCTATGCTCTTAACCCGTCTAGGATATAAATATGTATATATCTACACATCAAATCTCAATTCAAGGCATCCATGCCACAATTTATATTCACATATCCAAGCGTGTACTTCATAAAAAATAAATCAAGTACATACACAACATATAGTATATCTTCACGGCATCAAACAAGCATATAGGTTTCTTAACGCATCAACTTCACATCATGGTTACAATCATCCAACAAAACTTATGAGGCTATCAAACTCATTGAAGCTAATCTCCCCTTACCATTTAGGAGTCATCCTCTGAAGGTAAGTCACCCGATCGGTCCGTGAATTCTCTCGATTCCTCGTCCGATTATCCGACAACAACTACAAACACAACCAATCCAATCATCAACAATTAAACAACAAAAACTTTCCTATCCTCACCAACTTAGGGTTCTGTTCCTAGATGTAAAAATAAGCTAGAGGTGTTCAAAATTTCTCATCTTTTGGATGGATGATCCTTAGATACTCCTAACACTAAAACAAGTCTTATTACACAAAACTTGAATAAAAAACTCAACCTTTTCCCATCATGAAGATTTCGGCCATCTTAAGAAGAAAAGGCTAGAAAACTTATTTGATTTCATACTCTTGGATTATGAAAGAGAATGATGAAACTAGATCATAGAAATTGATTTGGTATTAAAAGGATTTTTCTACACTTTTCTATGAATTTTCAAAGTTTTGGATCTAAACTTGGATCTTCAAGAATCAAGAGATGAAATAGAGAGATTAAAAGAGTTAATATGAAGATCATACCTCTTAGAATCAAAGATTAATGAGTAAAGAAACAAGTTTTCACCAAACTTCAACTTTTATGAAGATCAAAGTAGGTTTTTGTGAAGAATAATAAAGAATAAAATGAAGAACTTGGAAGGAGAAGGAAGAACAAGTGAGAGAAAGAAGAGAGAGAGAGTTTGGCCGAAATGCCTAGTGAGAGAGTGAGAGAGATATTTATATTTTCATCCTATGGCAAACTTGTAAATAAGCAAAAAGGGTAATTTGGTAATTCCTTCAAAGACTAGGGGCATTTTGGTCATTTCCCTTATAAATATCCAGATATTTCTAGAAATGTAATGATGACATTGGTGAGTCACATCATACCTTCCTAGATGAATCTTATCCATAGCGGGTCACGGTAAATCCCTTTACAGCTCCAATCGTCTCCTGGTTCGAGTATTCGCCCGAATATAATATATTCTTTTCACTTTTAGAAGTCGGCATGGATTTTAACAAAGACGTAGACAATTAAATCCTGAGACTTACTGTCTCGTTCACGAGTCCAAATTAGGTCTTGATAGTAGTAAAATACTACTGTCAATGAAAAACGCAGACCGGGCTCCGTTTGAGCTTTCGCCCGAAACTTAACCATGGCTTCCTATGGTTGTGTAGGGCATTCTTATCTTCTCAGAATATTTTATTTCACTCTCTAGACCCTCCAATAAAATATAAACGTTTAAAACTAAATAATTACAGAACTTGAAAATCGGGGCGTTACAACTGATAAATGTACCGATTTTTTTGATTTTATGGGATATGATGATGTTTTTTTGCAAGATTGTGCACAAATTTCAAGTGATGTTGCTTTAAATTTAGCGGACTTGATTTCAGTCCCGAAATTGGTACTATCTATCCAGCAACCACCTTGCATTGAACTGAAACCCTTGCCTGAGCATCTAAAATATGTGTTCTTGGAAGAAAATGAGAAGTTGCCGGTCATAGTAGCCAAACAATTGCAGCCTGAACAAGAAGAAAAATTGTTAAGAGTCTTGAGACAACATAAAAAGGCAATTGGTTGGACACTTGCTGATATTCCTGGTATAAGCCCCTCCACTTGTATGCATCGGATTTTATTGGAGGAAGGGGCCAAACCAGTGAGGCAACCTCAAAGAAGACTTAACCCATTGATTATGGATGTTGTGAAGAAAGAGGACAGCAAGCTGCTACAAGCCGATATCATTTATCCGATCTCGGATAGTCAGTGGGTGAGTTCGGTGCAAGTTGTCCCAAAAAAGACGGGGGTGACTGTGGTGGTTAATGATAAGGCGGAGTTGGTCCCAACAAGAGTCTAGAACAGCTGGAGAGTTTGTATTGAATATCGGAGACTCAACCAGGCCACCAGAAAAGATCATTTTCCATTGGCCTTCATAGACTAGATGTTTGTTTTCCCCTGAGTTGTCTGATCATACTATCCTCGATTCGTACAGGTGAAGTCTCATAAGACAGGTTTTCTTTCAAAGGTACTTGATCAGGTTCAATTACATGAGACAGATCGGGAATGTATTTTCTCAATTGTGAAACATGAAAGACATTGTGAAGATTCGAAAGAAATGGGGGTAAAGCAATTTGATAATCTTCTGGGCCAATACGGCGAAGAATTTGGTAAGGTCCAATGAATTTAGGATGAGTTTTCTGGACTTAATAACCCTACCTACCCCAGTCGTGGGAGTGACTCTCAGAAATACATGTTCGCCTTCTTGAAATTCGAGAGGTCGTCTCCGTTGGTCAGAGTAACTCTTCTACTTACTTTGGGATGTCTTCATCTTTTCGCGTATTTGCCTGACTTTCTTCGTCGTTTGCTGCACGACTTCTGGACCTAGAATTGTGCTCTCTCCATCTTGATACCAACAAAGAGGCATCTGACATCTTCTACCGTATAGTGCCTCATAAGGTGCCATCCCTATGCTTGAGTGATAGCTGTTGTTATATGTGAATTCGATTAACAACAACAGCTCATCCCAACTTCCTCGATTGTTTAAGACGCACGCCTTTAGCAAATCTTCTAACGATTGAATTGTTCTTTCGGTTTGTCCATCAGTTTGAGGATGATATGCTGAACTTAAGCGTAACTTGGTTCCCAACGCTTGATGTAAGCTTTCCCAAAAACGTGAAGTAAACTTAGGATCTCGATCTGAAACAATACTTGAGGGTACTCCGTGGATTCTAATCACTTCTCTAATATACACCTCGTTTAGTTTCACTACTGTGTAGTTAATCCTGACTGGTCAGAAATGTGTTGATTTCGTTAACCTATCAATGATTACCCAAATTGAATCAAAACCCCTAGGAGTTTGCGGTAAACTCACTACGAAATCCATTGATATACTTTCCCACTTCCATTCCGGTATGTCTAGCGATTGTAGCATTCCTCCAGGTCTCTGATGTTCTACTTTTGCTTTTTGACAAGTTAGACATGATGCAACGTATTCCGCTACTTGCTTCTTTATGCCTGGCCACCAAAATCTTTGTTTCATGTCTTGATACATCTTGGTTGAACCAGGGTGAATACTCAATTTACTCTTGTGGGATTCTTCTAGAATCATCTTTCTCATCTCAGGATTATGGGGTACATAGACTTGTCCATTGTATTTCAAAATCCTATCCGGTCCTAAGCTAAACTCATTAGCTTTTCCTTGTTCCATCAACTCCTTCTTCTCTTGAAGATGCTCATCTGTAGCTTGCTGTTCACGTATCTCTTCCATTAGTCCACTGGAAATCT
Source organism: Ammopiptanthus mongolicus (assembly GCA_039655645.1). Classification (NCBI taxonomy): domain Eukaryota; kingdom Viridiplantae; phylum Streptophyta; class Magnoliopsida; order Fabales; family Fabaceae; genus Ammopiptanthus; species Ammopiptanthus mongolicus. The sequence continues at coordinate 35,511,611 of CM077349.1, read as the reverse complement.
TGATCATTCCCAAACTTAATTTCTTTGGACTTATATCCATAGCTAAGTTGAGATCACGGAATTATTCAATTAACTTTAATTCCTTCACCATCATAGTTGAAATATGAATGGCTTTCTGGCTCAAGGCATCTGCTACTACGTTAGCCTTTCCAGGATGGTACTGCAACTTGAAGTCGTAATCCTTTAAAAATTCCATCCATCGCCTTTGTCTCATGTTGAGCTCCTTCTGGTCGAATAGATACTTCAAAACTTTTGTGATCACTAAAGACATCAAACTTAGCACCATACAAATGATGTCTCCATATCTTTAGTGCAAAAACCACCGCAGCTAACTCCAGATCGTGGGTGGGATAATTCATCTCGTGAGTCTTTAATTGCCTTGACGCATACGCCACCACTTTCCACTGCTGCATTAATACGCAACCTAAACCTTGATGCGAAGCATTACAATATACTTCGTAAGGTTCACTTGGTTCAGGAAGTATTAACACTGGAGAAGTCGGCAAAAGTTCCTTTATCTTATGAAAACTTTCTTCGCACTTGGCAGTCCACGTAAAAGGTTGGTCTTTCCTTGTGAGTTGAGTCAACGATCCTATGACTTTGGAAAATCATCTTATAAACCGTCGATAATATCCAGCCAATCCAATGAAACTTCTTATTTCTGTCACTTTCTTTGGCCTTTCCCAAGAAAGAACAACTGTAGGGTCAGCAGCAGTCCCTTCCTTCATTATGATGTGTCCTAGAAATCCGACTTCCTCAAGCCAAAACTCACTTGGAGAATTTCGCATATAGCGTTTTCTCGCGTAAAACTTGTAGAACTTGTCTCAAATTTTCTTCGTGTTCCTCACGACTCTTAGAGTAAATGAGAATGTCATCGATGAACACAACAACAAACTTATCAAGAAACGAACGAAAAATCCGATTCATGTAGTCCATAAAGATAGAAGGTTCATTCGTTAGTCCAAAAGGCATCACGAGATATTCGTAATGTCCGTAATGAGTCCTAAACGCAGTCTTAGGTATATCCTCAGTTCTTACTCTAATATGATGATATCCTGTCCTTAAATCGATTTTCGAGAAAACAGCAGCTCCTCGCAGTTGATCCATCAGATCGTCGATACGCCGTAAAGGATATTTGTTCTTGATCGTCACTTTATTAAGTTGCCGAAAATCCATGCAAAGTCTTGAGCCTCCGTCTTTCTTTTTCACTAAGAGAACTGGCGCTCCCCACGGGGAAACGCTTGGTCTTATGAACTGCTTTGACAAAAGGTTCTCGACTTGAGCTTTCAACTCAGCCAGCTCTACAGGTGACATCTGATATGGAGCAATCGATATCGGATCAGTTCCCGGAATCAAATCGATGGAGAATTCTATATCTCTTATTGGCGGCATACCCGGATTATCATCTAGAAACACCTCAAGAAAGTCCCTCACAATAGGCATCTTACTCAGCTCGATCTTCCCCTCGACTTCTAAGTTGGATAGAAGCACATATTCCTGAACTCCTTCCTTCGAAGAAGTTCTAATGTGGTTGGCAGCTAAAAATCCAGAAATCTCGGTACTGGGAAAAACTAGGGTTTTATGTGCGCAATCTAATAGGATATGGTTGGAAGATAACCAATCCATGCCTAAAATTACATCTAACTGTATTAAAGGCAAGCATATTAGATTAACAAGAAAATGTCTATCCTGAACAACAATAGGACAGCTTAAGCATATGGAATTCACAGTAACTGGTTCATCAGTGGGGGTGGAAACAATTAAGTCATATGACAAGGAAGAAACAGATAATTTTAAACGTGTCACACAATCCATGGAAATGAACAAATGAGTTTCACCCGAATCAAACAGCACGGTTAAGAGATTACCGTCTATGTCGCAATCACCCTGTATGAGATCATTGGAATTAGAAGCCTCAACACCACTCATGGTGTAAACTCTTCCCTTCATCGTCGGCCTTTTGGCTCCGCTATTGTTGTTAGCAGCTGGGACAACTTTCTGTGCCTTGCAGTATTTTGCGATGTGCCCCGTCTGCCCACATGTGTAGCATCTACCATTTCGCACAGAGCAATTGTTAGCTAGATGTGATGGATCTTCACACTGGAAACACTTCCTCTCTTGGCCTTGACTTTGATTCCCTTGGCCTCCACTACCTGATGCGTAAGCACTAGGACGATTCTGTTATTGTTTCTGATGATTCCCTAGGGGTCGAGAATAAGGTTTTTTTTTTTTTTTGACTGTCTTCCCCTTTGATCTTGATAATGGTTCTTGAATCGGGAAGGTCCTCCAACGTTCCCTCTGTTGTCCCTTCCACGCTTCATTAGTTCCATTTGCCTGCTTTTCTCAACCAAAGCTTGGAAATTGCGAATTCCCAGCGGCAACATTGACTCTTTGATTTTATACCTCAGTCCTCTCTCAAAACTTTCGCACTCCAGTCTTCATCAGGATTGTTCTGGAAGAATCGGAAATACTTGGCCAACGACTCAAACTTGGCCACATATTCACCAACTGTCATCTCCTTCTGTTGCAGCCGTAAGAACTCTTGCTCTTTCTCAGCTCTAGCACTTTGTGGAAAGTACTTCCCCAAAAATCGGTGCTTGAATAGATCCCAAGTGATTTCTTGTTGATTTGCCTCCAACAACTGTCTGGTTCTTCTCCACCAGTATTCCGCATCTCCCAGTAGTAGGAAAGTCGCATATGGTACCTTTATTTCTTCTGGGCTATGAATTAATTCAAAAATCTTCTCGATCTCCTGGATACACAAGTCAGCCTTCTCGAGATCCACATGGCCATGAAATTGTGGTGGATTCTGTCATCTAAAGTTAGTCAGACTCCGGTCGTCAGCGGCCTGTTCAGCACGAACTTCATCCGACCCTTAGCAGCCTGTCCAGAACGAACTTGCTCTTGAGCATTGTGAGCATTCATGGTAGCCGTCTGAATAGCAATTGCCACTACCATGTTCGCCATTGCCTGTGCAGTGAAGTCCATTCCATTGGCACCGTTAATGTCCTCAGCATAGACATCAACTCCTCTCCAGCGACCATATCCACGGCCAAGTCCTCGTCTAGGTCTAATTTCGATTCCTGGTTCCATATTTTACCGACAAGATTGAAATCAGTCAAACAGCAACCAGAAACCAAAATATATAAGCACTTCTCAGCACACATTAATTCGAAGAAGTAATTCAATCAAACCTTAATAAGAGATCACACAACATCCACACAATAGACCTATTCCCAAAGATTCCTGAAAGACTCGACCAGATCTGATATCACTAATGTGACACCCTAATCCGGCATCACATGGTTACCCAAAAACAACATAAAATACGAAGCAAAAGTATGCTGGTTACTTTCGAAAAACTGAATTTCTTTAATTAGATCTCACTTACTTCGAAAATCGTGATAAAATTTTTCTTCTTACAACAGTAAATAATAAATACTCAGATCAACATATATATATATATATATATATATATATATATATATATTCAGTATGCTATGTACATAAAGAACCTTGGACAACTTGTCCGTTCAAAAGATACTAACAGAAAAGAAAATACTATCAACTCTAAAAACTGGGCAGCAACAGTTTGGAAAATCACATCTAAAACTCATGGCCATCAGTAGCCGATAACAGACTACCCAAAAACCGCTGCCTCAAAATCTAACACTTTAAGCTGGTCTACGCCTAGTTAAACCCGTTGGATAGTCCCCCGAAGGAGGGTCCAACATCTATGTCAGAGGAAGGATCAAGGGAATCTACATTCCCATTCTTCGGAGGTTGAGGCTTAGGGGCCTCCAGAGGATGATACTCAGGGGTCTCCTGAGGGTCCTCCTCAGGGTCCTTCTCCTGCCCCTCCGCTACCAAAACGAACGGCGGGGCAGGAGTCGAGGGTGACTGCTACTGCAAGGGCTCTGCAGCTAGAATGTAGTGCTATAGCTGCCCCTGATCCACCAAAAATTATAGAATCATCTAGATGGGCGGTAGAGGGATCTGAATGGTCTCCACTGTGTGGGTCCTCTTCTGGGGCCCCACTTCGACGGTTCCTCTCAAAGTGCAAACAGGTCCAGTATAAGCTGCACTACTAGCACCTGGGTGAATAACCCATGCAGCTGGGTCCTTCTGCTGATCAAAGACGAGTGGGCACACCCCTGGGTGGGCTAAGCTCTCGGGTACTGGGTCCATCTGTAAACAAATAATAATATATGCCAAAAGAAAGACAGCATGGCCAAAGATACAGCACGGGTCAGAAACCAATATATGAATTCAAAGTACGACAACTACAAGCCCAAAACACAAACAACAGATTCATATATCAAACACAGCTATTGAGCATGATGAACACATCACAGAATATCATGATAATAAATAAAACACAAGGGTCTCGTGCCCAACAGTCATCGTTGTTTTCAAAACCTATGCATGGCACTTCCACATATATCATCTAACAGTTAGTTCTTAATTTCCAAAAATCCCATCACCTTTCAAAGAGCGGATCAGGCTCACAATTCATTGGCCCTTAGGCAACAATGACTAGCACCAATGTGCTAAACCGAAGTATATGAATCCCATGACACTACGCGATTCTCACATGGAGGCGCAATCAGAGGTACTTAACAAACTGAAATCAGGTCATACTACATTGTCCAACCCAAGGCACAATGTGTTCCAAAACGTATGACACCATTGTCCATCATGGCACAATGATACGCAATGACTTAAAGTCATCACATGGTTCCCTGCCGTCAAGGTTCCCCATCAAGATGCCACATCTGCCAAACACCACAATGCATGAGAAAACCTTTGTTTCCGTAAGTTTTTCTTTGTCGTATCATTATTCCCTCGTTGAAGCACTAAGCTATCAACCACCACAACATTTTGACCCTTAAATCTTTATAACATTCCTCAAAAGGGGACACACAATCCAAAATCCAAAAAAAGGACACACAGTCCGAAACAGCTCGAACCCAAGAACCGTCAACCGATGCACCAGTCTCAGAGTTTGGGCTCTAGAGCACACAACACGTCCACAAGCCTACCGGACCACTTAGCTTACACGGATCCTTGATCCAGATGTTCTACAGAACACTAGAACCCCGACGTCTGGGTTTCGAGGTTCACATCCAAAACAACCAATTCTTTTTGAAAACCAAAAACCAAAACCCATATCTTCGAAGCTTACCCATAAAGTCTTCGGGATCGATTTTCCATAAAAACAAATCTTGGTTAAAAAACCCTGTTTTCTTTTGAAGTACTTTCGTAAACCACAACACTTTTAAATGCAGTTCGTGAAATACCCTTTTTCTTGGATAAAACAATTTTGTTCAGAAACTGGGTTACATAAAAAAATCTTTTGCTCTAAATGATTTGTTTTATTACTTTAAAAATGGTCGATGCCTTCAAAACGCACTTTTCACTTCAAAACCTTGCTTTTCTTGATTTAAAGTTGTTTTCCCCCTTTATGTCTTCTCATTCCTTAATAAAGCATGTTTGGTTTTACTCATTCCCAAAAAGATATCAATTCATTTTGTTTTTGAAATCCTTTGAAACCTTAGCCTTTTATTTTCTTATTTTACGTTCCTTGATTTTTGAAGCTTTTAACTTTACTCAATTTTGAACCCTAACCGATGTTAGGTCCCTTAGCACAATATCAATCATGGCAAGCAAACATAATGTCATCCACCATAATTAAGCATAACAAAACAAAATCATGCATAATTAGGCATAACCAAATATAAGCAAGCATAAAATAAATCACTCCACATCGACACAACACATTTAAAATATTACAAACCATATACACAAATACAACACGCAGCTGTCGAAAATTGAATTCCTAAGGTTTATGCCCTTACCTCTTGAACTTATCCTTCGAGTAAAAGTTGTCCGATCGATCCGCGAATTGTCACGATTACTGGTCCGATTACTCAACCACAACTACATACACACAATCAATCTAGACATCAATATTAAGCAACATAATTTTCCTTATTCCCCTCTACCTAGGGTTCAGCCATAGGGTCCCAAATATTGCTAGGGACGTCTAAAAATTCCTATCTCTTGGATGACTGATCCTTGGGTACTCTTAACACCAAAACAAGTCTTTATATTCAAACTTGGATCCAAATTTCTTGTTTTCCCCAAATGGGTAGTTCGACCACTCTCTAATAAAATAAGCTAGGGAAGTTTTTTGATCACATGCTCTTGGATTCAATTACCTCTATGTGTGATAGAACCTAATCAACACTTCTTAGACACAAATTTGACCAAAACCCTATTCATCCAAATGAGGGGGATTCGGCCTTCTATACCCATATGGGTTAGTGAAATCTTTTGGTTACATGCTCTTAGATTATGAGAGAGGGCAATGAAACTAGCTCATAGAAATTGGTTTGACATTAAAAGGATTTTTCTACAATTTTTCATGGTTTTATGAAGTTTGAAGTTCAACTTGAACAAAGCTTGAAAACACATGATTTCAATGGAGAAATATGAAGATTGAGAGATCAAGAATGAGTCTATACCTCTTAAAGGATGAAGATGAGTGAAGTGATCAACTTTGCTTCCTAAAGTTCTTGAAGATTCCTTAGGAAAAATGAAGAGAAAGTGAAGGAGAAAAGTTTTACGAAGAAAGGAAATGGAGGGTGATGTTTATGATGGTGGGGCGTGGGGAAGAGAAAGGAGGGATAAGGAGGTCTCACATTTTCTCACTTAAGGGTAGAAAGGTCATTTCACACAAGGACATAAGTGGAATTTCCATAAAAGGTCAAGGGTATTTTGGTCATTTCGCATCCAGATATTTTAAAAACCATTAGCGGGTCCCGGTAAATCCCTATCCAGCTCCGTTCGTCACCCGGTTTGAGATTTCGCCCGAATAACTTATATTATTCCGCTTTTTAGTGCGAAAAACTAATTTTAGCAAAAATGTAGGAAATTCGATTCTAAGTCTAACTGTTTCGTTTACGAGTCAAAATTAGGTCTTCTGAGTAGTAAAATACTACTGTCAGTTAAAGCGCATACGAGGCTCCGTCTGAGTTTTTGACCCAAAATTTAATCGTAACTTCCTACGATAGCGTAGAGCTTGACTATGGTCTTAGTTTATTTAAATTCACTCTCCTGAACCTCCGATAAAATACAAACTCATTTACACAGTTTATTGACATTAGAAAGCTTGAAAAATTGGGGTGTTACATGTAACATCCCGGTTTTCGGAAGTTGTAATTGGTTAATTATATATATTTCTTATAATTATTGTTATGGCTTGAAAGTATGTTTAAAGGATATGCTAAGAGTAGAGATGCATAGGATAGGAGAAGGATAAAGAACAAAGGAATAGGGGCATAATGCTCAAGCGTGGAACCGTAGAACGCTTAAGCGTGCGGATGCTCTAGCGTGGAGGGCTTTGGACGCTCAAGTGTGGACCCTCTGACCAGCAATTGGCAGTGATGGGACGTAAAGTGACACGTGTTGGTTACGCATCACGATTGGCACGTGATGGGCGGTGCCTTAGCGGTGAGGAAACGTCAACGCTCAAGCGCTGGAACGCTAAAGCGTGAAGAATTACAACGCTAAAGCGTGGACAACAGAATCTTTCTCTATAAATACTTCATCATTTTCACAGAGGGGAGTTTTTACCAAAACTCCAGAGACAGAGAGAATTCGAGGCTGAGAGTTCCAGGAACAAGTTGAAGCTTTGATCTTGTGTTGTGACTCGTTCGTTCGTCCGATTCCAGTTTTGATAGTGTTTTCGTGATCAGTGCAACTTCTACTTCGATTCTACCGATTTACTTTCGTGATTCGTCAAGGGGCAAGTTTGTAAGCTGCGTACGGAACCTTTGGGGAGCAAGAAGGCTGTGGCTGCAAGGCAAGGAGAGGAGCAAAGGAGTGCTCGTGGTGTTCATAGTTATCACCGTATTCGCTACCAGGTGGGGAGAAAGAGTTGCGCACATCGGGGAGGCAAGAGTAGTCCATATAGTTATATTGTATGTTTTATGTGTATAGGGGAACCCTAAACCCTATGTGAGGTTGAGTCCTGACAAAGTACCTAAACCCTAAGTTTAGTCTACTTTGGGCTATCACCGTTGTGTTTGGTACCCTAGGTTAGCAGATTTGTAATGCATGATAATATGTGATATTTGATGATATATGTGTATTTGCTATCTATGATAACTGTTAACTGCAACAGATGCATGAGTTATTATTGATGATGGTATATTAGTATGTTATGTTGTTTATTGCTTTATTGAGCATGTTGATAATTGATGAAATATTGCATTATATCTAGAAATAAATGTATGTATGAGATTCGGAGGTTTAGCATGATTACGGCTTGGACCCTGTGATGGATGTTTGAGCTGATAATGGTTAAGATTTGGGGTATAATGGAGCTTGGAGCTCATATGTGTACCCGTGGAGCTTGGAGCTCGTGTATGTATCTTGGAGCTTGGAGCTCATATGTGTACCTATGGAGCTTGGAGCTCATGTTGCTAAGAGCAAGTTTACATGTGTTGCGATATCAGCTCGAGAGAGATGGATGACATGTATAGCATATGCATTTGATGCCAAGTGGCGAGCCGTATGCTGTGAGGCATATAAGGTTGGTGCACCGAGTGCGGGTGTGAAAAACGGAAGGGAAGGTTTGTGTGATCTCGGGGATATACTGGACACAGGTGTACCCACAAGAGATCGATGAGGTAGCTCCTATCGTGTCGTGGCGGTCCTGGGCACGTCCTACTATCCCGACTAGACCCTGGGTCTTTCTAGTTGCCGGTGGATCTTCCGAGAAGGCCCAGTTAGCCCTCTTTGTCTGGGACAGTTGAGCGGTGATGCACTCTTATGGGTCACAGCGAGCGGAACGGATTACCGGAACAAACCAACTTGTGGTCCGATATGCGAACGAGATGTTGCCCTTAGTAGGGTGTTTAGTACCGGCCGGCATACATAGAAAGAGTATGTGTACATCTAGCTAGGGAGTGACCGTGGTGTCGTGATATTGAGAGATGATTGTGTTTGCTATATGTTCTGCTTGCATCATCCCTGTTATAGATGTGCTGTATATCTTATCTCCCTGTATTTCTTTATATGTGTACTTTCGGTTCTGCTGACAGACGACGAGTTAGTAGAGGATCAGAATGGACCCGAGGCTTCACCCATTCATCACAGGGGCACCTCGAATGCCGGTGCTGGGAGACCTTGAGATAGTCTACCAGGATGAGAGGGGATAGCAGGTGGACCCCTCGACCTTTTTGGCCGTGCATACCGGACCTGTCAGCTTGATCTTCCGGAGCGGCACTCCGCCATATGCAGACATCATCGGACCTTATCGAATGTATCAGTTTCTTCCCTTCTCTCGGATGTGGCATCCTCCGAGGCAGAGAGAGCGCGGGACTACTTGTGGGCGGCACCTCAGTCTTCCGTCGTATCTAACAAGAGAGGCTTTGTGCACCGAGGACAGTGCAGGCGCTCGGAGCGGTACTTGTGGGCAGCCCAGAAGCGCAGGACTGTAGTGTCGAGTTCCTCGTCCGAGTATGAGCCTATTCAGGTTTATAGGCACACTCATGAAGAGGGACAGGGTAGTTTAGGGCATCCTCACCATTGAGGGTGAGAGCCAGCCAATGCGTCCCTAGGATTGTGTGGAGAGGTTTTTGATGTACTTGAAAGTGGGCTGGGGAGTGTGCTGGTGAGCCTGAGAGCTTCTTTTTGGAGGTCCTGAGATGTACTTTGTTTATGCTTTCAGTTACTTTTTATGTACTTTCGTTTGTAGTATTACTTAGCCCTACTGATGGGGCCATCATGTATATATATCATTACTGCATGTGTTTCTTATAACCTGTTGTGCTTACTCTGATATTGTGCGCTTTTAAATTGATTACATGTTATCGTTGTTTTTAATAAGCGCGTAATCGTTAAGTTATAATTAATAGTATATTGGGTTCTAAATAATGGGACTTCCTCAAGTGGGTCTTGGGGACGTCACATTATACCCATTGATCTTAGGTAGGCCATTTTTGAAAACTGTAAAAAATACGATTGATGTGCATGCTGGTACCTTTTCCATGGAGTTTGGTGGTGATATAATTCAGTTTAACATATTTGATGCCATGAAATACCCTGTGGAAGATCATTCTGTGTTTCATTTGGATGTTCTTGATTTGATGGTTGATGATATACATGTTGATATGTTGGCTGAATTTCCAGAGATATTAGAGTATGATGATAGCATTGCTTGTCATGATGGTGATGCATGTTCTGGACTTTCTGCTGATAAAGAAAATGTGAAGTGTGATGCATGTGCTGAAATTTTACATATTTATCATGTGTTGATGATGCTGATACTGATGTTGACATCCATGATGTGTTTGTTTTTTATATGGATTGTGCTGATAAATGTACCGATTTTTTTGATTTTATGGGATATGATGATGTTGTTTTGTAAGATTGTGCAGAAATCTCAAGTGATGTTGCTGCAAATTTAGTAGACTTGATTTCAGTCCCGAAATTGGTACTATCTATCCAGCAACCACCTTGCATTGAATTGAAACCCTTGCATGAGCATCTAAAATATGTGTTCTTGGAAGAAAATGAGAAGTTGCCGGTCATAGTAGCCAAACAATTGTAGCCTGAACAAGAAGAAAAATTGTTGAGAGTCTTGAAACAACACAAAAAGGCAATTGGTTAGACACTTGTTGATATTCCTGGTATAAGCCCCTCCACTTGTATGCATCAGATTTTATTGAAGGAAGGGGCCAAACCAATGAGACAACCTCAAAGGAGACTTAACCCATTGATTATGGATATTATGAAGAAAGAGGTGAGCAAGCTGCTACAAGCCGATATCATTTATCTGATCTCAGATAATCAGTGGGTGAGTCCGGTGCAAGTTGTCCCAAAAAAGACGGGGGTGACTGTGGTGGTTAATGATAAGGCAGATTTGGTCCCAACAAGAGTCCAGAATAGCTGGAGAGTTGACTATCGGAGACTCAACCAGGCCACCAGAAAAGATTATTTTCCATTGCTTTTCATAGACTAGATGTTGAGAGACTGGCGGGCAAATCACATTACTGTTTCCTTGATGGTTTCTCAGGCTACTTTCAGATTTGCATAGCACCCGAGGACCAAGAGAAGGCCACTTTCACTTGCCCGTTTGGTACATTTGCATATAGGAGGATGCCATTTGGGCTATGTAATGCCCCAGGTACATTTCAGCGGTGTATGATAAGCATTTTCTCTGATTTTTTAGAACACTGCATGGAAGTATTTATGGATGGTTTTATAGTGTATGGCTCCTCATTTGATGCATGTTTAGATAGCCTTGCTAGGGTGCTTGATAGATGCATTGAGACTCATCTTGTTCTTAATTTTGAAAAATGTCATTTCATGGTAGAGCATGGTGTAACACCCCGATTTTCACGTTTTCTAATTCTTTAGTATTTTAATGTCTTTATTTTATTCGAGGTCTTAGGAATGGAAATAAAATATTCCGAGACCATAGTCATGCTCGACGATATCGTAGGAAGCTACGATTAAGTTTTGAGTCAAAAACTCAAACGGAGTCCGGTCTGCGTTTTTACACTGACAGTATGATTTTACTGCTCAGAAGACCTCAGATGGACCCGTGAACGAGACAGTAAGTCTTAGAATTCGATTATCTACGTTTTGGTTAAATTTCGTAAAAATTTCAGAAAAATAGCTTCCTGACCTTCGTTCGGGCGGATTTCTCAATCGGGTGACGAACGGAGCCACATACGGACTTACCGAGACTCGTCAACAGCTAATCTTGATATCACAACATCCCAGGACACTTGGGAGAGTATGCCAGAGTCGTCATGATGATCGGGAAAATCTAGACGCGAAATGACCAAAATGCCCCTAACCTTAGTCTTTTGCACTTTTACCATTTTACCCTTTTGGCAAATGACCATTTTGCCCTTAAGTGACTTGTTTTAAGGCTGAACTCAGCCCCTCACTTCATCATTTTCGCACAGCCCCTCACCCCAAAGAGCTCCATAGTTGTTCTTGAGAGAAACTCCATTTTCATCCTTGAAAAGCTTGAATCACTTGTTAGAATCACTTGATTCCTTGAGCAATCTTCCTTCATTTTATGGTAAGATCACTTCTATGATCTCTTAGCTTCTTGAATATCTCTTTATTTCAAGATCAAGATCCATTTTCATGAAAATTATTTCTTAGATCCAAAACTTTGAAAATCCATAGGAAATTGTAGAAAAATCCTTTTGAGGTAAGACCAAGTTCTTTGAACTCATATCATCAATCTCTACCTAAACCCAAGAGCTTATGATTCAACTCTCATCATAGCTCAAAAAGCACATTAGGGCCGAACCCTTCTTGATGATGATGAATAGTGTTTTCATCAAGTTTTGATTTTTAACACTTGATTTCATTCTTAGCTTTCCTAATGCCTTTGAATCCATGAAATGGAAAACCAAGATCAATTCCTAGCTTTATTCTATTTAGGGTGGCCGAAACCCTCTTTGTGAGAATTGTTGAGTTTGGTTTGATTGTTGTTTAATTATTGATTGTTTGGTTGTTTGTAGTTGGTGACAATTATCAGAAGGTTCACAAACCGATCAACCGACTTTGATCCGGGAATCTGCTCTTCAACAGGTATGGGGAGAAGAACCTCATCACACCAAGATGGTGGTGGTGAAGATGGTTGTTTAAATTATGTGTGGGTGAAACCCTTTAGTTTGGGTTCACTTTTAGTTGTTATGTTTTGTTAAGTTCTCTTGGAGAACAAGGTTGTCATGATGAGTTTATGCTTGAGTATGTTGTAGTGTGCTTTAGTATATGTTGATGATGAGATGATTGAATGAAAAACCATTTTCATGTATGTTGGAAAACCTACTTTGATCACTAGATCAAGTATGGACTTTTATTGTTGATTATGAGACCATAATGTGTGATGGACTTGGATGTTTGATTATGATGTAGTAATGAGTATTATGGTTATCATGGTTGTGTAAGTGTTGTGAGCTATACTTTGATTGGTTGATGAAGTAAAACTTCACATTGATTCCTAGTTGGCTATTAGCCATGTCCTTGAGGAAAGGAAGGATATGAATAGTTCTTGGACAAGTCAAGTTTTGATGTAAAGAAAGTGTTTTCAATAACTTGTGTTTTTCAAAGAAAAACCCTAAGTGACTTTAAAGGGAATTAAATCTCAAAGTGGTTTCACCAAAGTGAAACATGTTTTATACCTTATCCTTAGTTCATCTAACTAATCAAGTGACTCAAAATGAGAAAAGAAGTGGTTTCATGAAGAGAATCAAAATGATTCCCTAAGGTTGATGTCTTGTTTTAAGGCAACTATTCGCTAAGCGAAATTACTTTCGCTACGCGAAGAACAGGGAAAGTCTTAGTTGGGCATCACTGCCTCACTTTCGCTAAGCGAATTCATATCCGCTAAGCGAACCCAGCAAATTTCGCTACGCGAATTACATCTCGCTGAGCAATCCAGAGAAGTCTCCAATAGAGGTGTAACCGTCTGAACTTTCGCTAAGCGAAATCATTCTCGCTAAGCGAATAAAGTGAAGTTTCGCTACGCGAATTCTGTCTCGCCGAGCGATCCAGAGGTGTTTCTAAAGAGGTGCAACCGTCTGAACTTGCGCTAAGCGAATACATATTCGCTAAGCGAATACAATATATTTCGCTACGCGATTTGTGTCTCGCCGAGCGAACCAGAGGAGTTCCAAAGGAGGCATTACTGCCTCATTTTCGCTAAGCGAATGGAATTCCGCTAAGCGAATTTTATGTTTTAGAAAATGCTAGAAGTGAAGTAAGTAGTTCAAATATTGTTTCAAATCAAATGAGTTTTCAATCGTAAAAGTTGTTTGGTTTACAAAAGGAGTTTTCTAACTTAATCGTAAAGTTTTACGCGTGAAAAACCTAAGTTAAATAATTAACTTGGAGTTGAAGACAAGGGTTAATTAATTATGGTATGTGGTGGAACAAGACCATGTACTATACCATTGATGACTTAGTACATCAATGAGTTCATAAGACTTAAGTGAAATCAACACTTGTTTCCTTAATTGAAAGACAAGGGATTAATATCTTAGAAAGGCTTAAAGACTTATCTAAGAGGATTCTCAATCCTTATTCATAATGCTTAGGACTTGAGACATAATTCATAAGACGTAAACACAAACACGAAACGTTTTGGTTTTTGAAATAGTAGTTCGATGACCGATCGATGATTCGGATCCAGGTTAATCGTTCAATTGTTTCCGTCTTGTGATGACCGGTATGAGAGAGATCCTGAGGCTGTGCAGGTATGGGACTGTACAGTGGAAGGAATCCTGAGGCTATGCAGGTATGGGACTGTATAGTTAAGGGAAGGCATATAAGAATTGATTGGTACTACCCATACCAACAAGATTTATCTTCTTTTCGGGAGCTTAGAACATAAGTACTTTATAGTTAAGCGTGCTTGACTTAGAGTAATTATGGGATGGGTGACCTTCTGGGAAGTTTCCTAGAAAGCGTGTGAGTGAGGACAAAACACGCTGAAAAGACTTGTGTTGGTCTGTGGGGACAGTCGGCGATTCTGAAAGCAGTCTGGATCATTCCAAAGGAATCACGAGATATTTATCCGATGGATAATTGTTTTATCCGATGGATAACTGTTTTATAAAACAAAGATGTGTGTAGTTTCTAAGGAAGAGAACCTTAGTGAGCCTTGAGGTTTATCCAATAGATAAACATTGCTTTATCGCATCTGCTTTGTGTAAGCATTGGCATTTCATGTGCATAGTTGTAAGGCCTTGAGCCTAGGAGTTGAGCTTACACCTTGATGCGGGTGCGAATCTTACGGTAACGATCTTCAATGGTCTTTTTGGAGGTATCAGGGTTGGAAGGGCTGACATGTGACCAGTTGGTGATTCTTCTGTGTCGTGGCGAATCCGTGCAATACACTGATATCCTCTACTAGATGCCGTACTTTTCATGTTTGGTCGAGAGTGTTACCGTAAAGCCAGATACGTGCACGTTACGAATGTTGTAGTATCTTGCTCATGGCTGGCAGAAACCGGAACATGTCCTCCCATTCACTCTCTCCGAATATTTTGTTAGCTCCATGGAGTAGGGGTCAGAGTAGTACCCAGTGACATTGACATTGAGTCATATACATTGCATTGCATTGCATTGCATGGCTATTGATGTTTACATTTACTGTTATACATCGCTGTATTGTTTAAGGATGCCTTATATTATGCTATTAAATGTTTAGCATGCTATTATGTTGTTAACTGCTTAATATGATTTATATTGAGAACCTTGTAAGCATGTTGGGTACGCTGTTACCCGGTGAGTCGTCCCGTTTTTGCTACTGCTGTTTTGTTGTGTTGATGACGGGAATCTCACCCATATCTGTATGTTTTCTGCTGGTACTTGCTGTTGATGCTTGAACAGATGGACGCGACGATGGTTCCGTTCCGCAGTCCCTTTGAGTTCGGAGGTGGACTCTTTTGCTGTTTTAGTTTTGTTGTCGGCCAGACTATGTCAGTTTTTGTAGTACCTTTTGGGAGCTATGACTCCTAGTACTTATTGTGTTTTCTTATGTCAGTCATACATTAGACTTATGTCTGTATATGGTAATGTTGTTACTTCCGTTTCTGTTTTCTGTTTTCTGTATTATAATAATGTATGTATGTCCTAGTAATGCATGGTGAACCTAAGTTCACTTATTAGTATTATTTATTACCTTTACTAATCCCATTACATCTTTATGAAAAGAAAAGAAAAAGAAAAATCGTATTTTCCGCATTAATAAATATTTTCGGCCTTATAAACGTTCGGGAATGTGACACTCGGGAAAGGGTGTTGCATTATTTGGTATCAGAGCTGGCCGAGTCTTTTTGGGGTTTGTAGGTTATGGTCTGTCTTGTTTGTGTTGTGTTTTCTCTGATTGTCTTTCTATGTTATTGTTTCCGAGAGAAAACAATGTTGGAGAGGATGATGACTTCGGTCTATCCTTTTGTATTGTTTGTTCTCTGTGTTGTGTTTCTGTGAAGAAGACAACAATTGTTTGTTACTCTCCGCATTATTGTTTCCGAAGGGGAATGATATTGGGCAGGATAGTAATGTTTTTACTTTCTTTTAAGTTGTCGCTCGCAGAGTTCTTCAAAACGAGTGCTTTTCCGACGAGTTGAAAGACATGGAGTTCCTGCAGCTACGTCAAGGAGGAATGTCTGTCAAAGAATATGCTGATCGTTTTGAGTCCCTGCTGAAGTCTTCAAGGTATTTCCATCTTCATCCCGACGAGGAGTGGAAGTGTACAAAGTTCGAAGAAGGTTTAACGGACGAGATTCGAGGAGAGGAGAGGTGCTACCTCTTGAGGTCAAAGAGTTCTCGGTGTTGGTAGATGAATGCTTCGTAATCGAAGATCTGATGAAGACTTGTGGAGGAAGGCAACGTCACTCTGGACCGACTAGGTTCCATAAAGGCACCAATGGTCGTGATGATAGGTCTCGATGGAAACCATATGCAAAACAGCAAGGTCAACAACAACGTTCTGTAGGAGGAAGCAGTGGGAGTATTAGTCAATCTGGAAGCGCCCCAAAGAAGTGCATGAAGTGTGGCAAGAACAATCATGTCACCAGAGAATGCTTAATCAAGGGAATCATATGCTTCAAGTGTGGGAAGCCAGGACATACTTCACGCGACTGTGTGCAATCAAAAGCTAGACATTCTGTCAACGATGTGCAAACAGTGAAGCCTAAGGCAATGAGTGGAGTTTATACGGGGGATGATGCTGAGACTTCTCAAAAGGAAGATTTGATTCACGGTCACATCGTCGTGGAAGGTAAAACCTTATCTGTATCTTTCCTTACCCTTAGATTTGGTAATTTTTGCACTTTCTGCAAAGCCCGTTATAACTGCGAAAGTCTGTTTGAACTGTTCTATTTTATGTCATGGATAGAACGTTTTTGATTGATTTAATCTGTTTGCCTCTTTCGCAAATGGATTTGATCATAGGGATGGATTGGTTATCTTGTAACTATATCCTATTAGACGGTGCAAACAAAACCTTAGTTCTTCCTGATTCGGATAATTCTGGATTTGGACTGCCAACCAAGGAAACGTTTCTTTGAGAGGAGGAGCAAAACGAATACATGTTACTAACGAGTTTCCGAAAGTCTTTCTTGAAGACGTACCAGGTTTACCGCCAGTTCGAGACATCGAGTTGTGATCGATCTTGTGCCAGGAACAGGACCAGTGTCTATGGCACCGTATCGTATGGCACCTGCTAAGTTGGAAACCCTGAAGGAACAGTTGGTGGACTTATTGGGAAAACAGTTCGTTAGACCCAGTGTGTCGTTTTAGGGAACACCTGTGCGGTTGGTGAGAAAGAAAGACGAAACATCTTGCTTATGTGTGGATTAGCGCCAGTTGAACAAAGTTACCATTAAGAACAAGTATCATCTTCCAAGGATAAATGATTTGATGGATCAGTTGAGGAGAGCGACAGTTTTCTCCAAGATTGATTTGCGATCGGGTTATCATCAGATTCATGTAAAGGTAGAAGATGTACCAAGAACAGCGTTTCAAACACGCTATGGGCACTACGAGTATCTTGTGATGCCGTTTGGTATGGTGAATACTCCTCTATATTCATGGATTACATGAATAGGATCTTTCATCCATACCTAGATAAGTTTGTCGTTGTTTCACAGACGACATACTCATCTATTCGCGAAACCAAGAAGTACACACTGAATATCTTAGTGTGATTAGAAACAGCTGTATGCAAAGTTGTCCAAGTGTGAGTTTTGGCTCGACGAAATAAAGTTTTTGGGTCATGCGATTTCAAAGGAAGGATAAAGCATTTGAATGGACTGAAGCCTGTGAGGAAAGTTTGCAAGGATTAGAGAGAAGGTTGACTACTTCACCTGTGTTAGTGCTGCCTGATCTCAAGGGAACATTTGTGTTCACACTCCTACGTATTCCTCAATGTATTAGACAATTGAGTGAATTGGTAATATGGTGTCCATTGGTCTGGACATTTTCGTATTACTTCACTGAAAGTTTTGTTATTACTATTTCTTGAGTTATAACATAAACAACTTCTCGATACTGGAAGTTTCTTGATGAAACTTAGTCTAATCACTTTTACTTTTGGTGAAGGTGATCCAGTCTGATTTTTGCCAGACTGTTTATCTTTTGACTCCAAAGTTATTGGAAGGTTCTTATGAAAGAAGGAACTTTATTAGAGTCATGGATGTAAACATGTATTAGCTATGCATTTTTACACTCACGAACCTACTGAAGAGTCTTTTTGCATACTGGATATTCCTATATTCATTCCAGATTGGTAAAATTCTTTTGTTACTTTCTTTTGAGACCAAGACCAAGAAAAATTTCCTTTGTTGAAAATTTCTTTCCTTAATCTTCAGCGTTCGAGTGGGTTTAGTTTTAAGTCACGGAATTTCGAGGACGAAATTCTTTTAAGAGGGGTAGGAATGTAACACCCCGATTTTCACGTTTTCTAATTCTTTAGTATTTTAATGTCTTTATTTTATTCGAGGTCTTAGGAATGGAAATAAAATATTCCGAGACCATAGTCATGCTCGACGATATCGTAGGAAGCTACGATTAAGTTTTGAGTCAAAAACTCAAACGGAGTCCGATCTGCGTTTTTACACTGACAGTATGATTTTACTGCTCAGAAGACCTCAGATGGACCCGTGAACGAGACAGTAAGTCTTAGAATTCGATTATCTACGTTTTGGTTAAATTTCATAAAAATTTCAGAAAAATAGCTTCCTGACCTTCGTTCGGGCGGATTTCTCAATCGGGTGACGAACGGAGCCACATACGGACTTACCGAGACTCGTCAACAGCTAATCTTGATATCACAACATCCCAGGACACTTGGGAGAGTATGCCAGAGTCGTCATGATGATCGGGAAAATCTAGACGCGAAATGACCAAAATGCCCCTAACCTTAGTCTTTTGCACTTTTACCATTTTACCCTTTTGGCAAATGACCATTTTGCCCTTAAGTGACTTGTTTTAAGGCTGAACTCAGCCCCTCACTTCATCATTTTCGCACAGCCCCTCACCCCAAAGAGCTCCATAGTTGTTCTTGAGAGAAACTCCATTTTCATCCTTGAAAAGCTTGAATCACTTGTTAGAATCACTTGATTCCTTGAGCAATCTTCCTTCATTTTATGGTAAGATCACTTCTATGATCTCTTAGCTTCTTGAATATCTCTTTATTTCAAGATCAAGATCCATTTTCATGAAAATTATTTCTTAGATCCAAAACTTTGAAAATCCATAGGAAATTGTAGAAAAATCCTTTTGAGGTAAGACCAAGTTCTTTGAACTCATATCATCAATCTCTACCTAAACCCAAGAGCTTATGATTCAACTCTCATCATAGCTCAAAAAGCACATTAGGGCCGAACCCTTCTTGATGATGATGAATAGTGTTTTCATCAAGTTTTGATTTTTAACACTTGATTTCATTCTTAGCTTTCCTAATGCCTTTGAATCCATGAAATGGAAAACCAAGATCAATTCCTAGCTTTATTCTATTTAGGGTGGCCGAAACCCTCTTTGTGAGAATTGTTGAGTTTGGTTTGATTGTTGTTTAATTATTGATTGTTTGGTTGTTTGTAGTTGGTGACAATTATCAGAAGGTTCACAAACCGATCAACCGACTTTGATCCGGGAATCTGCTCTTCAACAGGTATGGGGAGAAGAACCTCATCACACCAAGATGGTGGTGGTGAAGATGGTTGTTTAAATTATGTGTGGGTGAAACCCTTTAGTTTGGGTTCACTTTTAGTTGTTATGTTTTGTTAAGTTCTCTTGGAGAACAAGGTTGTCATGATGAGTTTATGCTTGAGTATGTTGTAGTGTGCTTTAGTATATGTTGATGATGAGATGATTGAATGAAAAACCATTTTCATGTATGTTGGAAAACCTACTTTGATCACTAGATCAAGTATGGACTTTTATTGTTGATTATGAGACCATAATGTGTGATGGACTTGGATGTTTGATTATGATGTAGTAATGAGTATTATGGTTATCATGGTTGTGTAAGTGTTGTGAGCTATACTTTGATTGGTTGATGAAGTAAAACTTCACATTGATTCCTAGTTGGCTATTAGCCATGTCCTTGAGGAAAGGAAGGATATGAATAGTTCTTGGACAAGTCAAGTTTTGATGTAAAGAAAGTGTTTTCAATAACTTGTGTTTTTCAAAGAAAAACCCTAAGTGACTTTAAAGGGAATTAAATCTCAAAGTGGTTTCACCAAAGTGAAACATGTTTTATACCTTATCCTTAGTTCATCTAACTAATCAAGTGACTCAAAATGAGAAAAGAAGTGGTTTCATGAAGAGAATCAAAATGATTCCCTAAGGTTGATGTCTTGTTTTAAGGCAACTATTCGCTAAGCGAAATTACTTTCGCTACGCGAAGAACAGGGAAAGTCTTAGTTGGGCATCACTGCCTCACTTTCGCTAAGCGAATTCATATCCGCTAAGCGAACCCAGCAAATTTCGCTACGCGAATTACATCTCGCTGAGCAATCCAGAGAAGTCTCCAATAGAGGTGTAACCGTCTGAACTTTCGCTAAGCGAAATCATTCTCGCTAAGCGAATAAAGTGAAGTTTCGCTACGCGAATTCTGTCTCGCCGAGCGATCCAGAGGTGTTTCTAAAGAGGTGCAACCGTCTGAACTTGCGCTAAGCGAATACATATTCGCTAAGCGAATACAATATATTTCGCTACGCGATTTGTGTCTCGCCGAGCGAACCAGAGGAGTTCCAAAGGAGGCATTACTGCCTCATTTTCGCTAAGCGAATGGAATTCCGCTAAGCGAATTTTATGTTTTAGAAAATGCTAGAAGTGAAGTAAGTAGTTCAAATATTGTTTCAAATCAAATGAGTTTTCAATCGTAAAAGTTGTTTGGTTTACAAAAGGAGTTTTCTAACTTAATCGTAAAGTTTTACGCGTGAAAAACCTAAGTTAAATAATTAACTTGGAGTTGAAGACAAGGGTTAATTAATTATGGTATGTGGTGGAACAAGACCATGTACTATACCATTGATGACTTAGTACATCAATGAGTTCATAAGACTTAAGTGAAATCAACACTTGTTTCCTTAATTGAAAGACAAGGGATTAATATCTTAGAAAGGCTTAAAGACTTATCTAAGAGGATTCTCAATCCTTATTCATAATGCTTAGGACTTGAGACATAATTCATAAGACGTAAACACAAACACGAAACGTTTTGGTTTTTGAAACAGTAGTTCGATGATCGACCGATGATTCGGATCCAGGTTAATCGTTCAATTGTTTCCGTCTTGTGATGACCGGTATGAGAGAGATCCTGAGGCTGTGCAGGTATGGGACTGTACAGTGGAAGGAATCCTGAGGCTATGCAGGTATGGGACTGTATAGTTAAGGGAAGGCATATAAGAATTGATTGGTACTACCCATACCAACAAGATTTATCTTCTTTTCGGGAGCTTAGAACATAAGTACTTTATAGTTAAGCGTGCTTGACTTAGAGTAATTATGGGATGGGTGACCTTCTGGGAAGTTTCCTAGAAAGCGTGTGAGTGAGGACAAAACACGCTGAAAAGACTTGTGTTGGTCTGTGGGGACAGTCGGCGATTCTGAAAGCAGTCTGGATCATTCCAAAGGAATCACGAGATATTTATCCGATGGATAATTGTTTTATCCGATGGATAACTGTTTTATAAAACAAAGATGTGTGTAGTTTCTAAGGAAGAGAACCTTAGTGAGCCTTGAGGTTTATCCAATGGATAAACATTGCTTTATCGCATCTGCTTTGTGTAAGCATTGGCATTTCATGTGCATAGTTGTAAGGCCTTGAGCCTAGGAGTTGAGCTTACACCTTGATGCGGGTGCGAATCTTACGGTGACGATCTTCAATGGTCTTTTTGGAGGTATCAGGGTTGGAAGGGCTGACATGTGACCAGTTGGTGATTCTTCTGTGTCGTGGCGAATCCGTGCAATACACTGATATCCTCTACTAGATGCCGTACTTTTCATGTTTGGTCGAGAGTGTTACCGTAAAGCCAGATACGTGCACGTTACGAATGTTGTAGCATCTTGCTCATGGCTGGCAGAAACCGGAACATGTCCTCCCATTCACTCTCTCCGAATATTTTGTTAGCTCCATGGAGTAGGGGTCAGAGTAGTACCCAGTGACATTGACATTGAGTCATATACATTGCATTGCATTGCATTGCATGGCTATTGATGTTTATGGCTATTGATGTTTACATTTACTGTTATACATCGCTGTATTGTTTAAGGATGCCTTATATTATGCTATTAAATGTTTAGCATGCTATTATGTTGTTAACTGCTTAATATGATTTATATTGAGAACCTTGTAAGCATGTTGGGTACGCTGTTACCCGGTGAGTCGTCCCGTTTTTGCTACTGCTGTTTTGTTGTGTTGATGACGGGAATCTCACCCATATCTGTATGTTTTCTGCTGGTACTTGCTGTTGATGCTTGAACAGATGGACGCGACGATGGTTCCGTTCCGCAGTCCCTTTGAGTTCGGAGGTGGACTCTTTTGCTGTTTTAGTTTTGTTGTCGGCCAGACTATGTCAGTTTTTGTAGTACCTTTTGGGAGCTATGACTCCTAGTACTTATTGTGTTTTCTTATGTCAGTCATACATTAGACTTATGTCTGTATATGGTAATGTTGTTACTTCCGTTTCTGTTTTCTATTTTCTGTATTATAATAATGTATGTATGTCCTAGTAATGCATGGTGAACCTAAGTTCACTTATTAGTATTATTTATTACCTTTACTAATCCCATTACATCTTTATGAAAAGAAAAGAAAAAGAAAAATCGTATTTTCCGCATTAATAAATATTTTCGGCCTTATAAACGTTCGGGAATGTGACACTCGGGAAAAGGTGTTGCACATGGTATAGTCTTAGGGCATGTAATTTCTAGCAAAGGCATTGAGGTTGATAAATCCAAAATTGATGTTATTCCTCTTTACCCTACCCCACTTATGTGTGGGAAGTATATTCTTTTCTTGGTCATGCCGGGTTTTACAAGTGTTTCGTCTAGGATTTTAGCAAGATTGCGCTTCCATTGTCCCGACTCCTCCAAAAGGAGGTCGAGTTTGATTTTGATGCCTCTTGCAAAGAGGCTTTTGAACAGTTGAAGATGCATTTGACTTCTGCTCCTATCATTCAACCTCAGAATTAGGAGTATTCTTTTGGGCTGATGTGCGATGCATCGAACTATGCGGTTGGAGCTATCCTTTCACAACAAGTGGGCAAGAAACCTCATGTCATATCTTATGCCTCTCGTACTTTGGATTCGACCCAAGCCAACTACACCACCACATAAAAAGAACTCTTAGATATTGTTTTTTGCCTTGGATAAATTTAGACCATATTTGTTGGGCACTAAGGTTATTGTTTTCTTTGTTCATGTGGTTTTGAGATTCTTGTTGAAGAAGGCTGAAGTGAAGCCTAGATTGATTCGGTGGGTGTTGCTCTTGCAAGAGTTTGACATTGAGATAAAAGACAAAAGTGGAGCTGAAAACTTGGTGGTTGATCATTTGAGCCACACAAGCCATGGAGACTCTTCCTATCCGAGAGACCTTTCCCGATGAGCAGCTTTTGCTGCTCCGAGGTATGGATCCATGGTTTGATGATTTGGTAAATTTAGTTGCATTTGAGTTGCCTGATTGTCCTAAGCATCACATTGATATACTTAAGAGTGAAGCTAAATATTACATTTGGGATGATCCTCACTTGTGGAGATTATGTGCTGACCAAGTCATTAGGCGTTGTGTGCCTGATCTTGAGTTTCAGTCCATTTTGCATTTTTGTCATACTCTTGCATGTGGTGGTCACTTTGGTCCTACGCGCACTGGTAGGAAGGTTCTAGATTGTGGTTTGTATTGGCCCACTTTATTTCATGATGCACATGCTTATTGTATGAATTGTGAACAATGCCAAGGAACTGGTACTATTTCACGTAGGAATGAGATGCCCCAACAACCTTTGTTGTTTTGTGAGATATTTGATGTTTGGGGCATTGATTTCATGGGTCCATTCCCTAGTTCCTTTGGTTTTATTTACATTTTGTTGGCTGTTGATTATGTATCCAAATGGGTGGAGGCCAAGGCCACCAGGACTGATGATTCCTATGTTGTTGTCAATTTTGTTAGATCAAATATTTTCTATAGGTTTGGCATTCCAAAGGCCATAATTAGTGACCAAGGTTCGCATTTTTGCAACAAAACCATGGGTGCCCTGTTGAAGAAATATGATGTGGTGCACAAGGTCTCAACTCCTTATCATCCCCAAACAAAAGTTCAAGCTGAAGTGTCAAATAGGGAGTTGAAGCAAATTTTGGAGAAGGCCGTACAACCAAATAGAAAAGATTGGAGCAAAAGACTTGAGGATGCTTTGTGGGCTTATAGGACCGCCTTCAAGACACCTTTGGGAATGTTTCCCTTTAGGATTGTCTTTGGAAAGGCGTGCCACCTTCCGGTGGAGATTGAGTACAAGTCATTTTGGGCGGTGAAGCAATGCAACCTTGACTTGAGTCAAGCGGGTTCCCAAAGAAAGCTCCAACTTCAAGAACTTGAGGAGCTTAGATTGGAGGCATATGAGAACTCCCGAATCTACAAAGAAAAGACCAAGTTGTTTCATGATAAGTTGTTGCGAAAGAAGGAGTTTCTCATTGGTCAAAAAGTTCTTCTATACAATTCCCGGCTCAAGTTCATGCCCGATAAGTTTCGTTCTTGGTGGATTGGTCCTTTCATTGTTGTTAATATTTTTCCTCATGGTGCAGTTGAGATAAAGAGTGAGTCCACCAACAAAGGGTTTAAAGTCAATGGTCATCGCCTCAAGCACTTTTATGAGGGAGCAAAAGAGGACACAGTGGAGGAGCTTCACTTGCTTGATGCGACTTACTTAGATTGATAGGGAGGTTTCTTACCTCTCTCATTTTTATTTTTACTTGTCCTATTCATTGGTTTGGAGCTTCACATTGAGGACAATGTAGAATTTAAGTGTGGGGGGGGGGGGGGGAGAAATACATGTTTTGTTTTATGTCATTTGTCTTGTTTTTCATTGAATAAAAGTATGGTCTAGTGTTTATTTTTGCTATTTTAATTTTACTGTTTGCTGTTTCTATTCGCCGTTTTCTATTTTTTGTTTTATCTGTTTGCTGTTTTCGCTGTTTTGGCACTGTTTTTAGCGTTATTTTGCTCCTTTAGTGTTGTTTTGTTGTTTTGAAAAAAGGAAAAAAAAAGAATAAATGTTTTTAGACTTATTTTTCTATTTTTAGAGTTGTGAGGGTTGTCGGCTTGAATCAAGTGAAGTGAAAAGAGTCATGACATAAGTGATTAGATCTCTTTCTTTTGATTTTGACAAGTGTGGTGATGAATATTGAACTGATAAATTGAGTTTGATAGAAACAGATACCTTGTGAGATTTTTGAGCCTATGCACTCTCTTCATTCTTGTGTGAATTTTCATTCCTGGATTTTGTTATTCTAGAACTTGCTTTGATTCTTTTTGAAGCTACATTGTGCATGCACATATTAAGATGATGAAGGCATTTTTGTTCTCTTTTAGCCACTAAGCCAAATAGCCAACCTTGCATGTTTTCCCATTGATTTACCCCCTTGGGCCTTTTTGACCATTTTTTGTTTTGTTTTCAAGCTCATTACAAACCTTAAAGTGAAAAAACCATGTCTCTATCTTACCTTAGGGAATAGGGGAACATTGGAAACTCTTGAACAAGTGTGGGGGAAGTTGATTTTTGTTATGCAAGTGTCGATGAAAAAAAAAAAAGAATATATAAAGAAAGAAAGGAAGAAAGAGTTACAAAGAAAAAGAAAAAAAAAAATGTATCGCTATACTTGTCTTAAAGAAAAAGAAATAAAAAGAAAAGAGAAAAGATGAAAAGAGAAGGAAAAGAAAAATAAACACAAAGGAAGGAAGGAATTTGAAAAAAAGAGTTGCTTGGTGTAACACCCCAATTTTCGTTTATGTGTTTATATATGTTTTCATATGTTGATCTGTATCCTTAGTTCCATGTTAGATGTTTAAGTGTATGTTTTGGGTAGTTTAGTCTTTAGAAAGGGTCAAGAAACCTGTTTTACGGTTTTGGATGTATCTTGAGTTCTAGATGTCCGTTTGAGGCGATCTTGGATGCGTTGGAAAGCTTAGAGAATTATCTACAAGTTAGAACAGTCATCGGTTATGAGTTTCAGAATAACCATAATCGATTATTGCTTACCCATAATCGATTATGGATATTCGAGAATGCTGATTGTCGAGTCAGAACAGTCGTAATCGATTATCATAATCGATTATTATTGCGTTTTTCTGCAGAAACGAGTTTTGGACCCTTAATTCGGCCCATTTTGTCTTAACTCCTTTTTAAACCCTTTGAGAACGACCTAAACCCTATTATTTGCTATCTTAGACTTAGAAAAACGGCCTCTCTTCATCTCTCATGAAATCCCTTTGATCTCTTTCTTAAACCACCAAAGATAAATCCTTGTTTTGGTTGATCTTCATCAAGAACACTTCTTGAACGTATGAATCCTGTTCTTGCTGGGTAGATCATGATCAAGCGCTGGACCACGAGGAGGAAATCAAGATCGAATCCTTATTTCTCTTACCCTTAGGCTGTGCGTTTTGTCATACCAGGTATGGGGGGAAAAGATGATCATACCATATGAGAATGTGAGAATGGGATTGAGGTGATTGGGGATTCCCATGATCCCCTTGTGCCTTGAGTGTTTTGTTGATAATATTGTTGGAGCAATGGGTTGAATGATTATTGTATTATATTTATTGTCTTGAATTCATTGTATGGGTAATGAACGTAATACCATAAAGAGTATATATGTTGCTATATAAATGTTATAAATATATATGTTTTACTATAAATAATATAGTGTTTGTAAATGTTATTGTGATAATGTTTGATGAGTTTTAATCATGAATAATATGTTATGTGATGTATTGTATGTGTGTGAGACCCAGCTCTAAGGAGCCTATTTATGAGTACTCATTTGTGAATATTTGTGTGAGACCCAGCTCTGCAAGGCTTGCTTATGGGACTCAGCTCGGAAGGGCCTGTTTATGAACCCACATGGCCTGTATATAGGATCCAGCCGCTAAGAGCCTGTTTATGGGGCCCAGCCTTAGAGAGCTTGTTGTGGGTACTCAAGTATGTGTGTTATGTGGGTTCATGAGGACATTGTCTGCTTGTGATTGTAATGCAACATGTATACAAGATATAGTAAGATGATACAATATATGCCAAACTATTATGAGATGATTTGACTTGATTTGAGATAATAATTACATTATGTATGGGAGTGCTTAATACTTATATGTGTTGTATATATGTGTGCTATGACTATGTATATATGTGTGTGCACTCGCCTTAATTTCCCTTTTACTTCCATAACATATGTATATGAGTATGTCTTCTCACCCTTTTGCATTTGTGTCTTTTCTTGTATAATGTACGATTTGTATAGATGATGCTCAAGCTATTGAGGAGTAACGCATTGGAGCTTACGTGGAGTTGTGGATGCTCTATTAGGATTTGTTTTCACTTTGATATTGTTCTTTAGGCTTTAGATCATGTTATTTATTTCTTTATGGGTTTCTATTTAGCTCTGATCCATGTGCCATCGGGCTAGGGGATTATCTTGTTTAAGCTATTTATTATTTATGCGAAACTTGGAAATGTTTTATGATAATATGTTTAATTTAATTGGATTTGAAGTTGAGTTTATGAATGGTGATACTCTTAACTATTGCGAAAATGTTTATTAATGGTAGAATTGTATCTTTATTCCGCAAAGAATCTTTTCGCAAATCAATATTTATATAATAAATCTATGTTGGGGTTAAGGGTGTCACACTTAGTTGTAGGGTGCATTTGGATGCATTTGTTTTTATGTGAATTTTGCCAATGTTCCTCCATTCTCTTTGGTCTCAACCGTCCATATCCATTCCATTCCTTTACCTTGACCACGTTATACCCTTGAATAAAGTCCTCTTGAATTTTGTGTGCATGTGCATGAGTGGTGGAGAATGAGAAGATAAGCAAGCTTATGGTAGTACCAATTTTTCATGGTTTGAATGAAGTGAAACACTTCACATCTAAACACTTGAGGGATTGAGAGTATGTCATGTGAGGTTCTATCATTCTTGATTTATTCCTTTCAAGGGGATTTGCTTTGCTTGTTGAATGAAGATGGAAAGAATTTGCTTCATGGATGTTGTGATTTCTTGAATCTTTGATTGTTCTTCTTGCTCATATATTCTTGCACTCTTGAAAATCTTTTGGAAGTGAATCATTGTTTGTTGTCCCATGTCCTATGCTTTGATATATTTTTGGTTTTACTAGGGACGAGCAAAAGCTAAGTGTGGGGGTATTTGATGAATATAATTTTGGCATATTGTTTAACCCTCATACTTATTGTTTTAAACATCATGTGTGCTTAATTGTGGGGTTTTGAGTGCATTTCATGACTTTGGGTATTAATTGTGCCTAATTGCATTTATGGCATAATTGGCACATTGATACTGCTTCTTTATTTCGAGCATAACTTTGGCTATAGATACTGAAAATTGTGATTTTAATTTTGTAGGACAGCTAAGAAAATTATCTACAACTTTCAGGCAGAGCTTGGAATCGAATTCTGAGAATAAAAGGGTCAAATCCGGGATAAAAGTATGACCAGAGGTTGAGACGACCCTCCTCTCTGAGAAGGATAATCCCATTAGTCCTAAAACTCCTACCATTATTAACTATGCCTAGCCGTATATATAACGATAGCGTGGTAGTCAAACAATGTCGCGGAAGCAAACAAGTAATAACGGCAAGCATAGAAAAATTATCAAATTAAAATGCAACATAAAAGTAACTGTACAAATACCATACATATCTTAGCCCATCAGTAGGGCACTGTACATAAATATACATGCTATCAAAATAAAAACTGAAAATACATCCATAGCCAACAAAAAACTCTCGGAGCTTACCGGCACCACCCATCCCCTCTCAAAAGGTACATAAAAAGCTCTCAGCTCATAACCTAGGGCGCACTGGCAGGCTTTCACCATCAGTGGTGAGGACGCCCTAAGTTACCCTGGCCCTCGCCATGAGTACGCCTGTACCGCACCAGAGGCTCATACTCTGACGAAGAGCTGGACACCACAATCCTACGCCTACGGTAGGTACTCAGATACCGCTCCGTCCTCCGGCGCTGGCCTCGGTAGATGTAGCCTCTCCTGTTGGATACAACTGAAAATTGGGGTGCAACCCACATGTAGTCCTGCTCCCTCTGCCTCGGCGATCGCCACATCCTAGGAAAAGGAAGGAATTGGTACACGCGGTAGGGGCCAATTATGTCCACGTACGGCGGCGTGCCGCTCCAAAAGATCAGACAGACGGGTCCCATGTAAACCACCAAAAAGGTCGAGGGGTCCACCCGCCATCCCCTCTCATCATGATATACAATCTCAATGTCGCCCAGCACCGGCATCCGTGATGCCCCCGTGATAAAAGGGTGAAGTCTGGGGTCCATCCTGCTCCTCGGCTGGCTCATCGTCTTCATGCGAACCCAAAACAGAACAACAAACAGTAGGGAGATAAGAAATACCATGCACAACAACATCGGAAAATAATAGTAATGCAGTAAACACATACAATATTTAGCAGATATCGCAGATATAACAGTTATTGCACTCCGACCAATGTCTCTCAAGACAACACGTGCAACAAACATCCCTCTCCATGAGTCTCACACTCAGATCAATCCTCTAGACCGGGATACTAATCCCATGCAGCATGTCGGCTGAATCACTCGTCGGCTGAATCACTCATAAAACTGGTTCCCACTGGAACGGTTCCACACCCGAACAAGTCCACACCGGAACAGGTTTAGTGTCGGAATGGAGTTAGCTTATCCAAGAAACCGAACCGCTCATCGTGACCAATAAGAGTGCATCCCCCTTCCATACCGGAACCGGGGTATCTCGGTCGCCTTGGAACGTTAGCTTGGAACAAATGGAAAGCTCTGGGATTAGTCGCGCAAACCGGACTGAATCAGGCGTCACGATAGGATAGGAGCTACCTCATCCGTCACTGTAAACTATTCCCGAGACTGGCAACATCCCCAAGGTCACTCACTTGACTGCCCCATCTACTCTCCGTACCCGCACTCAGGTACAACTAACCTCGTATGACGCTGGCAGCCCATACTACATGTCACACGACCTCGCCATTTGGCAGCGGATGATGATATGCAGCAAACATCCTCAACGGACTTGATATCGGATCTCACGCCTAAGCTCTCAGTTAGAAACAACACGATGCCACTGTATCCACACGGCCACAGCCTCGACGCCATGCGTCTACGAGCCACAGCTCCAACAGTCACAGCCACAGCCTCAAAAAGTCAGCATAACAGTAACGGCACCATCCACGGTATCAATTCGACAACAACACGGCACACAGCCAAACTTAGCTCTACAGTATTCCACCACAACGTTCAACATTACAGCATAAATCATAATAACAGCAACAATAATACCAACAACAACACATAGCAGCATATCATATACCAAGTAGCATATAGGCACTTAGAAAGATAGCAACAACAACAATCAACAGCATACAGTCATACGAAGTCAAACATCCTCAATCAACAGTTTACTAGCCTAGGGTTTCCAAACTTAACGGCGATAGCCCAAAGTAAGCTAAACCTAGGGTTTAGGTACTTTATTGGGGCTCAACCACTAGTAGGGTTAGGGCTTCCCTACACATAGCAGAAAAACAACCTACGCTATTCTTGCCTTCCCAACGGCAGCAATACTCTTTCTCCCCACCTGAACAATCGTCGCGCAAATCCACGCGATCATCGGCCCGCTCCTCCAAGCTTGAGCTCGCAGCTCTAGCCTCCAAGAACAGCTCCCTCAGCCGCGGCCTCAGCTTCAAACCTCGCACCACTGCGAGCACAAACTTAGCCCTAATCACGAGCATAACACAGATACATTAGTGTTAGCCCTAGGGCAAGCCCAAAAGATCAAAGAAAAAGGTAAAGACTCGAAGAACGCCAAGAACACAAAGAACGCATGTTAGGGATTCGAGTTTACCTGGGGCGAATTGAGAAAGTAATCCGTCAAAGTCGAAGATAACTTCGCCGTGATCACAACGGTGTAGTCGGAATCACGATCCGGTACTTCGATCGTCTCCAACCTCAAGCCTTCTCACTCTAGAACATTGCTTTCTCTCTCTATAGTTGCAGAGAATTCTGGAAACTCAAGGAAATTTCGTGCAAATGAGGGAGGGAGATGAAACTCCACTAACTTGAGCTGTTGTGCATGCTTTAACGTGGACAACCTGCACGCTTGAGCGTGCCCACGCTTGAGCGTGAGGTCTCCTCCATGCTTGAGCGTGGAACCTTGTCCGCTCCGCCTTGACCCTGGCCTGACATGTGTAGCACACGCGTCAAAAAGCACACCAGCTGGAAAACACACTAGGAACGCATGAGCGTGCAACATTACCAATGCTTGAGCGTTGGCACGCTAGGGCGTGCTTCCTTTCCCACGCTTGAGCGTGTAGCTCAGCTGAGAAAAGTCTTCCAAACTTCTGGCTTCCATAGTTACTCGTTTAACGCCTTAGGCACCTCCAACCTTGTTCAAGCCTATTCCTAAGCTTCAAACTAGGTCTAAAACTAGCACATAAAAATTCACGCAATCATTCAAAACCTTAATCGAGGTTAACACACTCGACTAAAGTTATAGAAAATCGGGATATTACATTACCACCCCCTTACAGAAAATTTTGTCCCCGAAATTTCTGTCGCATACCTGTGAACAAAAAGGGATGACTCTGAAGCATCTCAGCTTCCCGTTCCCTCGTTGAATCACCAGTCACTGGATTCCATTCCACTCTGAATAACGAAATGTGCTTATCGCGCAGTTCATTGATCCTTCTATCCATGATTCAAACAGGTGAAGCTTCGTACTCAAGGTTCTCTTTCAGTTGAATTGATTCGGGCTCTATCACGTGTGATGGATTGGGATGATACTTTTTGAGTTGAGAGACGTGAAACATGTAACACCCCGATTTTCACGTTTTCTATTTCTTCAGTATTTTAACGTCTTTATTTTATTCGAGGTCTTAGGAATGGAAATAAAATATTCCGAGACCATAGTCATGCTCGACGATATCGTAGGAAGCTACGATTAAGTTTTGAGTCGAAAACTCAAACGGAGTCCGGTCTGCGTTTTTACACTGACAGTATGATTTTACTGCTCAGGAGACCTCAGATGGACCCATGAACGAGACAATAAGTCTTAGAATTCAATTCTCTATGTTTTGGTTAAATTTCACAAAAACTTCAGAAAAATCACTTCCTGACCTTCGTTCGAGCGGAATCCTCAATCGGGTGACGAACGGAGCCACATATGGATTTACCGGGACTTGGCAATAGATAATATTGATATCACCTCATCCCAAGACACTTGGAAGAGTATGCCAGAGTCGTCATGACGTTCAAAAATATCTGGACGCAAAATGACCAAAATGCCCCTAACCTTAATCTTTTACACTTTTACCATTTTACCTTTTTGGCAAATAACCTTTTTACCCCTTAAGTGAGCTCTTAAGAGGCTGAACTCAGCCCCTCACTCTCTCATTTTCGGACAGCCCTCTCCCCTTCAGAGCTCCATAGTTGTTCTTGAGAGAAACTCCATTTTCATCCTTGAAAAGCTTGAATCACTAGTTGGAATCACTTGATTCCTTGAGCAATCTTCCTTCATTTCAAGGTAAGATCACTTCTATGATCTCTTAGCTTCTTGAATCTTTCTTTATTTCAAGATCAATCTTCATTTTCATGAAAAGAAATTCTTAGATCCAAAACTTTGAAAATCCATAGGAAATTGTAGAAAAATCCTTTTGAGGTAAGACCAAGTTCTTTGAACTCACATCATCATTCTCTACCTAAACCCAAGAGCATATGATTCAAATCCCATCATAGCCCAAAATCCCTTTTTGACCGAACCCTATTTGATGATGATGAATAGTGTTTTCATCAATTTTTGATTTCTAACACTTGATTTCATCCTTAGCTTTCCTAATGCCTTTGAATCCATGAAATGGGAAACCAAGATCAATTCCTAACCTTTTTAACCTAGGGTGGCCGAAATCCTCTTTGTTAGAATAGTTGAGATTGGCTTTGATTGTGTTTAATGTTGGATTGTTGTGTTGTTGTAGTTGTTGACGATTATCAGGAGGTTCACAAACCGATCAACTGACTTTGATCCGGGAATCTGCTAATCAACAGGTATGGGGGTGAAACTCATCACACCAAGATGGTGGTAGTGAAGATGGTTGTTTAAGTTATGTGTGGGTGAAACCCTTTAGTTTGGGTTCACTTTTGATGGTTAAGTTGTGTTAAGTTCTCTTGGAGAACAATGTGTAATATTTGAAGTTATGCTTGTATGCCTTATCATGTGTCTTATGATGATGTTGTCCAGGTGAGAAAATGATTTCTTGCATGATGAAAAACCTACTTTGATCACTAGATCAAGTATGGGCTTCCGTGCTTATGTGCTTAATTATTATGTAATGTTGTGTGTTATTGTTCATCATAATTGTGTAAGTTTTGTGAGCCATAACTTGATTAGTTGGTGAAGTAAATCTTCACATTGGTTCCTAGTTGGCTTTTAGCCATGACCTGGAGAAAAGGAAGAACATGTGTAGTTCTTGAATAAATCAAGTTTTGATGTAAAGAAAGTGTTTTTAATAACTTATGTTTTTCAAAGAAAAACCCTAAGTGACTTTGATCCAAAGATCGAATGGAATTCAATCTCAAAGCGTTTTCACCAAAGTGAAACATGTTTTATACCTTATCCTTAGTTCATCTAGTTAATCAAGTGACTCAAAATGAGAAAAGAAGTGATTTCATGAAGAGAATCAAAATGGTTCCATAAGGTTGATGTCTTGTTTTAAGGCAACTTTTTGCTAAGCGAATTTACCTTCGCTAAGCAAAAACAGAGGAATTCTAAGTTGGGCATCATTGCCTCACTTTCGCTAAGCGAATTAATATTCGCTAAGCGATTATGGAGAATTTCGCTATGCGAATTATGTTTCGCCGAGCGATGCAGAGGAGTTCCAAAGGAGGCATTACTGCCTCAATTTCGCTAAGCGAATTTCATGTTTCAGAAAATGCTAAAAAATAGAGTAAGTAAGTGGTTCAAAAATTGTTTCAAATCAAATGATTTTTCAATTGCGAAGTTGTTTTGGTTTACAGAGGAGTTTTTAACTTAACTCGTAAAGTTTTACATATTAAAAACTTAAGTTAAGTAATTGACTTAGAGTTGAAGACAATGGATAATTAAGTATAATATGTGGTGAAACAAGGCCATATACTATACCATTGATGACTTAGTACATCAATGACTTCATAAGACATAAACACAAACATGAAACGTTTTGGGTTCTGAAACAGTAGTTTGAAGACGGACCGGTGATTCAGACCCCGATCGGTCGTTCAATTGTTTTAGTCTTGTGATGACTCGATCCCGGAGGGATCACGAGATTTATCCGGTGGATAAAGGTTTTGTTTTTCAAAGACGCATATAGTTTCTAAGGAAGAGAACCTTAGTGGACCTCGAGGTTTACCCGGGGGGTAAACATTGCTTTTTCGTATTTGCTTTGTGTAAGCATTGACATTTCATTTGCATAGTTGTAAGGCCTTGAGCCAAGGAGTTAAGCTTACATCTTGATGCGGGTGCGAATCTTACGGTGACGATCTTCAATGGTCTTTTTGGAGGTATCAGGGTTGGAAGGGCTTACATGTGACCAGTTGGTAGCTCTTCTGTGTCGTGGCAAATCCGTGCAATACACTGATATCCTCTACTAGATGCCGTACTTTTCATGTTTGGTCGAGAGTGTTTCCGTAAAGTCAGATATGTGCACGTTACGAATGTTGTAGCATCTTGCTCAGGGTTGGCAGAAACCGGAACATGTCCTCCCATTCACTCTCACTATGTTTGATATTGAGAATTCTTGTAAGCATGTTGGGTACACTGTTACTCGGTGAATCGTCCCGTTTTTACTACTGCTATTTTGTTGTGTTGATGAACGAGAATCTCACCCATATCTGTATGTTTTCTGCTGGTACTTGCTGGATCTGCTTGAACAGATGGACGTGACGATGGTTCAGTTCAGTAGTCTCCTTGAGCCAGGAGGGGGACTCTTTTTGCTGTTTTAGTTCTCTTGTCGGCCAGACTATGTCAGTTTTTGTAGTACCTTTTGGGAGCTATGACTCCTAGTACTTATTGTATTTCTTATGTCAGTTATACATTAGACTTATGTCTGTATACAGTAATGTTGACGTTTCTATTTCTGTTTCTGTTCTGTGTTTATTATACAGTATGTTCTAGAAATGCATGGCAAACCTAGGTTCGTTTATTAGTATTATTTACCTTTACTAATCCCATTACATCTTTGTGAAAAGAAAAAAAAAAAAAAAAAAGAAAACCGTATTTTCCGCATTAATAAATATTTTCGGCCTTATAAACGTTCGGGAATGTGACACTCGGGAAAGGGTGTTGCATTATTTGGTATCAGAGCTGGCCGAGTCTTTTTGGGGTTTGTAGGTTATGGTCCATCTTGTTTGTGTTGTGTTCTCTGTGTGTTTCTCTGTTGTTTGCTTTAGTTTTGTTGTGGTTTCTTGAGTTTGACAGTTCTGGTTTTGAAGGTAGCAATGGCTGCTTAAAACCTGACTGCTGCTGTGAACGCCATACGGGAAATGGCTGCTGCTAGGGTTCAACGTGACAAATGAGCTACCGGAGGTAGAGGACTGGACGAATTTCTTCGTAGGAATCCACCTCAATTCAAGGGCGAATTCAATCCTGAGTTAGCTGAACGCTGGATCCAGACGCTGGAAAAGATCTTTGGAGCGATGAGGTGCACTGAGAATGACAAGGTTGTCTATGCAACCTATATGCTGGTGGAGGATGCTGAATACTGGTGGGAAGGAGCCCGTCAGATGCTGATAATTGTCACCAACTAGAAACAACCAACAATCAATCATTAAACAACAATCAAACCAAACTCAAAAATTCTCACAAAGAAGGTTTCGGCCACCCTGGGGTAAAAGGTTAGGAATTGATCTTGGTTTTCCATTCATGGATTCAAAGGCAATAGGAAAGCTAAGGATGAAATCAAGTGTTAGAAATCAAAAAAGGATGAAAAACACTATTCATCATCATCAAAAGGGTTCGGCCATATTGTGCTTTTTGAGCTATGATGAGATTTGAATCATAAGCTCTTGGATTTAGGTAGAGAATGATAAGGTGAGTTCAAAGAAATTGGTCTTACCTCAAAAGGATTTTTCTATAATTTCCTATGGATTTTCAACTTTTGGATCTAAGAAATGATTTTCATGAAAATGGATCTTGATCTTGAAATATAAAGAGATTCAAGATGCTAAGAGATCATAGAAGTGATCGTACCTTAAAATGAAGGAAGATTGCTCAAGGAATCAAGTGATTCCAACAAGTAACCAAGCTTTTCCCAAGAATAATAATGGAGCTTCTCAAGGTTGAAGATGGAGTGTGCTTTGGGAGGGCTGATCTGCGTGAAGATGGGGCTGGATGGGGCTGAGTTCAGCCTTAAAACAAGTCACTTAAGGGCAAAATGGTCATTTGCCAAAAGGGTAAAATGGTAAAAGTGCAAAAGACTAAGGTTAGGGGCATTTTGGTCATTTTGCGTCTAGATTTTCCCGATCGTCATGACGGCTTTGGCATACTCTCCCAAGTGTCCTGGGATGATGTGGTATCGAGCTTATCCGTTGTCGGGTCTCGTTGAATCCCTTTACGACTCCAAACGCTTCCTGGTTCGATTATACGACCGAATATAATATATTATTATTATTTTTCGGACGTTAGGACGGATTTTAACGAAGATGTAGAGAATAAAATCCCGAGACTTACTGTCTCGTTCACGAGTCCAAATTAGGTCTCGATAGTAGAAAAAGGCTACTATCCGTGAAAAATGCAGACCGGGCTCCGTTTGAGCTTTCGCCCGAAACTTAACCATGGCTTCCTATGGTTGTGTAGAACATTCCTATCTTCTCGAAATATTTTATTTCACTCTCTAAACCCTCCAATAAAATACAAACGTTAAAATAATGGAGAATTAGAAAACGTGAAAATCAGGGCGTTACACCTAACATCTCGTCCAAATGTTTCTTCAGCTCCGTCAGCTCAACTGGAGACATCCGATACGGTGCTATAGATATAGGCCCAGTTCTCGGTATCAGATCTATAGCAAACTCCACCTCTCTCTTCGGTGGTAGTCAAGGAACATCATCGGGAAACACTTCCGAAAAATCTCGCATGACAGGCAAAGCTTCAACACTAGGAGTTTCCTTGACTTCCAAAGAGAACAACACCACACTTGTCCGATCGTCCACTTGTTGGAACACTCTCGTTGGCAGGCATAAATCCAGATTGCTCGATGGTTGGCCGAAAGCCAGTCCATGACTAGGATTACATCTATCTGTTGCATAGGCAAGCAGATCAGGTCGATAAGAAAATGATGGTTCTCTACCATAACAGGACATTTACAGCATACAGATAGGGTGGTTAAAGAATCACCAGTAGGTGTTGAAATAGTCAAATCATAGGGTAATATAGAAACAGGCAGCCCTAAATGATCCATGCACTCTACTGATATGAAAGAATGAGTAGCCCCCGAATCAAATAAAACCGACAAAGCTTACCAGAGACTAAGTATTTACCTTGAATCAGGTCAGGACTTTGAGAGGCTTTAGAAACCCTCACGTCAAACACCCTTCCGGTCGTCTGTGACTTGCTCTGCTGACTTGCCACTACCGATCTCGCTCAGCCACTGTGAGCTCTACCGCTTTGCTGCTGAAACTGAGCCCTTCTACTAACTGTGGGCTTGCAGTCTGATGCATAATGACCCATCTTGTTATAGTTGAAAACTTGATGTGCTGGGTCCTTGGGCAATTTCTGACTAGATGCGGTCCCCCGCACCGGAAACAGGTCTTCGTCTCCTGCTGCCCTTGATTGGAGTTGCTCCTTCCATGGTTGATGTTAAACTGAGCCGGGCGATCATACGGTCTCGTCCTCCGCTGGAACTCGCCACTTCTTCCCTTTTGGTTGCCTCAAATAGGTCCACCACTTCTCATTTGTTGTGAGGCAGTCCCTGCTCGGTCGTGTCCTTCCACTATTGTGCACTTTTCCACCATCTCGGGAAAAGAACTGATACTTAGAGGTAGCATCGCTCCCTTCAACTCGGGCCTCAACCCGTCTTCACACCATTTGCAGACCCATTCTTCATCGGGATGGATCTGGTAAAACTGAGAGAACTTGAGTAATGCCTCAAACCTCATCGCGTACTCACCGACGGACAGTTGGTCCTGTTTCAGACTCATAAACTCCTTCTCTTTCTCTTGGCTGATGCTCCTCGGGAAATACTTCTCTAGAAAGCACTCCCGGAACAGTTGCCACATTAACATCCTTCCTCCGGCCTCTAACAGCCTAGCCTTGGTTCTCCACCAAGTTTCTGCTGCTCCAACTAGCATGAAAGCAACGTATGTAACTTTTCGGTCTTCTCTGGAGTGTGTGGCCATGAACACCTTTTCTATCTCTTGCAACTACATCTCTGCAGCTTCAGGGTTGTAGTCTCCATGGAATTGAGGAGGATTTCCCTTCATGAAAGCATTAAGATCGGTGTCCACCATATCATTTCCTCTGACTGGGCGTAGCTGATCCTGTCTGGCTTCCCTCTCTTCCTACCGCTGCATATACTGGGCAATCTGTTGAGTTTATTGCATCATTGCAGTAGCCAAGTCCCGCATGGCCCACATCGCTTCAGAAGTGTCACCACCACTACATCGCTTCAGAAGTGTCACCACCACTTCTCGTTCCAGAGTGAACACCATTGTTATTATCGCCTCCGGTTGTAGCCGGCCTTCCACCTCTTCCTCTCGCCATCTAGCTTCCTGTAAAAAGGAGCTATCAGTTCTAATTCATAAGACATATAATAGCACTTAACAATTAAACATATCATATGCCTCATGAATGAAAACAGTTATCACATTTTGATAACTAGCGCATCGGACACTCTACCCAATCCAAACTCAGTTGATACAAATTGGTCATCAAATTTTAAAGCCAGTACACTTATCTTCACAGTCCGCGGTCCTAACCGGACTCGACTGTTCTGACAACATGAGCTCACAGTCCGATTTAGAAGCGAACTGCTCTGATACCACCAAAATGAGACGACCCTCCTCTCTTAGAAGGATAATCTCATTAGTGTAACGCCCCAATTTTCACGTTTTCTAATTCTTCAGTATTTTAATGTCTTTATTTTATTCGAGGTCTTAGGAATGGAAATAAAATGTTCCGAGACCATAGTCATGCTCGACGATATCGTAGGAAGCTACGATTAAGTTTTGAGTCAAAAACTCAAACGGAGTCCGGTCTGCATTTTTACACTGACAGTATGATCTTACTGCTCAGAAGACCTCAGATGGACCCGTGAACGAGACAGTAAGTCTTAGAATTTGATTCTCTACGTTTTGGTTAAATTTCGTAAAAATTTCAGAAAAATAACTTCCTGACCTTCGTTCGGGCGAAATTCTCAATCGCGTGACGAACGGAGCCACATACGGACTTACCGAGACTCGTCAACAGATAATCTTGATATCACAACATCCCAGGACACTTGG
Organism: Ammopiptanthus mongolicus; assembly: GCA_039655645.1. NCBI lineage: Eukaryota > Viridiplantae > Streptophyta > Magnoliopsida > Fabales > Fabaceae > Ammopiptanthus > Ammopiptanthus mongolicus. The sequence goes on along the minus strand of CM077349.1, from coordinate 35,471,795 downwards.
GAGAGTATGCCAGAGTCGTCATGATGATCGGGAAAATCTAGACGCGAAATGACCAAAATGCCCCTAACCTTAGTCTTTTGCACTTTTACCATTTTACCCTTTTGGCAAATGACCATTTTGCCCTTAAGTGACTTGTTTTAAAGGCTGAACTCAGCCCATCCAGCCCCTCATTCACGAAATTTCTGCCCAAAGAAGAACACCATTGTTGTTCTTGAAGAGAAACTCCATTTTTCTTCTTGAAAAGCTTGAATCACTTGTTGGATTCACTTGATTCCTTGAGCAATCTTCCTTCATTTTATGGTAAGATCACTTCTATGATCTCTTAGCTTCTTGAATATCTCTTTATTTCAAGATCAATCTTAATTTTCATGAAAATTATTTCTTAGATCCAAAACTTTGAAAATCCATAGGAAATTGTAGAAAAATCATTTTGAGGTAAGACCAAGTTCTTTGAACTCACCTCATCATTCTCTACCTAAACCCAAGAGCTTATGATTCAACTCCCATCATAGCTCAAAAAGCACATTAGGGCCGAACCCTTCTTGATGATGATGAATAGTGTTTCATCAATTTTTGATTTCTAACACTTGATTTCATTCTTAGCTTTCCTAATGCCTTTGAATCCATGAAATGGAAAACCAAGATCAATTCCTAGCTTTATTCTCTTTAGGGTGGCCGAAACCCTCTTTGTGAGAATTGTTGAGTTTGGTTTGATTGTTGTTTAATGTTTGATTGTTTGGTTGTTTGTAGTTGGTGACAACTATCAGGAGGTTCACAAACCGATCAACCGACTTTGATCCGGGAATCTGCTCTTCAACAGGTATGGGGAGAAGAACCTCATCACACCAAGATGGTGGTGGTGAAGATGGTTGTTTACTTTATGTGTGGGTGAAACCCTTTAGTTTGGGTTCACTTTTAGTTGTTATGTTTTGTTAAGTTCTCATGGAGAACAAGAATGTCATGATGAGTTTATGCTTTGGTATGTTGTGTTGTGTTTTAGCATATGTTGATGATGAGATGATTGAATGAAAAACCATTTTCATGTATGTTGAAAAACCTACTTTGATCACTAGATCAAGTATGGACTTTTATTGTTGATTATGAGACCATAATGTGTGATGGACTTGGATGTTTGATTATGATGTAGTAATGTGTATTATGGTTATCATGATTGTGTAAGTGTTGTGAGCCATACTTTGATTGGTTGATGAAGTAAAACCTCACATTGATTCCTAGTTGGCTATTAGCCATGACCTTGAGGAAAGGAAGGATATGAATAGTTCTTGGACAAGTCAAGTTTTGATGTAAAGAAAGTGTTTTCAATAACTTGTGTTTTTCAAAGAAAAAACCCTAAGTGACTTTAAAGGGAATTAAATCTCAAAGTGGTTTCACCAAAGTGAAACATGTTTTATACCTTATCCTTAGTTCATCTAACTAATCAAGTGACTCAAAATGAGAAAAGAAGTGGTTTCATGAAGAGAATCAAAATGGTTCCATAAGGTTGATGTCTTGTTTTAAGGCAACATTTCGCTAAGCGAAATTACTTTCGCTACGCGAAAAACAGGGAAAGTCTTAGTTGGGCATCACTGCCTCACTTTCGCTAAGCGAATTCATTTTCGCTAAGCGAACCCAGCAAATTTCGCTACGCGAATTACATCTCGCTGAGCAATCCAGAGAAGTCTCCAATAGAGGTGTAACCGTCTGAACTTTCGCTAAGCGAAATCATTCTCGCTAAGCGAATAAAGTGAAGTTTCGCTATGCGAATTCTGTCTCGCCGAGCGATCCAGAGGTGTTTCTAAAGAGGTGTAACCGTCTGAACTTGCGCTAAGCGAATTCATATTCGCTAAGCGAATACAATATATTTCGCTACGCGATTTATGTCTCGCCGAGCGAACCAGAGGAGTTCCAAAGGAGGCATTACTGCCTCATTTTCGCTAAGCGAATAAAATTCCGCTAAGCGAATTTCATGTTTCAGAAAATGCTAGAAATGAAGTAAGTAGTTCAAATGTTGTTTTAAATCAAATGAGTTTTCAACTGTAAAAGTTGTTTGGTTTACAAAAAGAGTTTTCTAACTCAATCGTAAAGTTTTACGCGTGAAAAACCTAAGTTAAGTAATTAACTTAGAGTTGAAGACAAGGGTTAATTAAGTATGGTATATGGTGGAACAAGACCATGTACTATACCATTGATGACTTAGTACATCAATGACTTCATAAGACTTAAGTGAAATCAACACTTGTTTCCTTAATTGAAAAACAAGGGATTAATATATTAGAAAGGCTTAAAGACTTATCTAAGAGGATTCTCAATCCTTATTCATAATGCTTAGGACTTGAGACTTAATTCATAAGATGTAAACACAAACATGAAACGTTTTGGTTTTTGAAACAGTAGTTCGATGACCGACCGATGATTCGGATCTAGGTTAATCGTTCAATTGTTTCTGTCTTGTGATAACTGGAATGAGAGAGATCCTGAGGCTGTGCAGGTATGGGACTGTACAGTGGAAGGAATCCTGAGGCTATGCAGGTATGGGACTGTATAGTTAAGGGAAAGCATATAAGAATTGATTGGTACTACCCATACCAACAAGATTTATCTTCTTTTCGGGAGCTTAGAACATAAGAACTTTATAGTTAAGCGTGCTTGACTTAGAGTAATTATGGGATGGGTGACCTTATGGGAAGTTTCCTAGAAAGCGTGTGAGTGAGGACAAAACACGCTGAAAAAACTTGTGTTGGTTTGTGGGGACAGTCGACGATTCTGAAAGTAGTCTGGATCATTCCAAAGGAATCACGAGATATTTATCCGATGGATAATTGTTTTATCCGATGGATAAATGTTTTATAAAACAAAGACGTGTGTGGTTTCTAAGGAAGAGAACCTTAGTGAACCTTGAGGTTTATCCAATGGATAAACATTGATTTATCGCATCTGCTTTGTGTAAGCATTGGCATTTCATGTGCATAGTTGTAGGGCCTTGAGCCTAGGAGTTGAGCTTACACCTTGATGCGGGTGCGAATCTTACGGTGACGATCTTCAATGGTCTTTTTGGAGGTATCAGGGTTGGAAGGGCTGACATGTGACCAGTTGGTGATTCTTCTGTGTCGTGGCGAATCCGTGCAATACACTGATATCCTCTACTAGATGCCGTACTTTTCATGTTTGGTCGAGAGTGTTACCGTAAAGCCAGATACGTGCACGTTACGAATTTTGTAGCATATTGCTCATGGCAGCATCTTGCTCATGGCTGGCAGAAACCGGAACATGTCCTCCCATTCACTCTCTCCGAATGTTTTGTTAGCTCCATGGAGTAGGGGTCAGAGTAGTACCCAGTGACATTGACATTGAGTCATATACATTGCATTGCATTGCATGCCTATTGATGTTTATGGCTATTGATGTTTATGGCTATTGATGTTTACGTTTACTGTTATACATCGCTGTATTGTTTAAGGATGCCTTATATTATGCTGTTAAATGTTTAGCAAGCTATTATGTTGTTAACTGCTTAACATGATTTATACTGAGAACCTTTGTAAGTATGTTGGGTATGCTGTTACCCGGTGAGTCGTCCCGTTTTTACTACTGCTGTTTTGTTGTGTTGATGAACGGGAATCTCACCCATATCTGTATGTTTTCTGCTGGTACTTGCTGTTGATGCTTGAACAGATGGACGCGACGATGGTTCCGTTCCGCAGTCCCTTTGAGTTCGGAGGTGGACTCTTTTGCTGTTTTAGTTTTGTTGTCGGCCAGACTATGTCAGTTTTTGTAGTACCTTTTGGGAGCTATGACTCCTAGTACTTATTGTATTTCTTATGTCAGTCATACATTAGACTTATGTCAGTATATAGTAATGTTGTTATTTCTGTTTCTGTTTTCTGTTTTCTGTATTATAATACTGTATGTATGTCCTAGTAATGCATGGTGAATCTAAGTTCACTTATTAGTATTATTTATTACCTTTACTAATCCCATTACATCTTTATGAAAAGAAAAGAAAAAGAAAAATCATATTTTCCGCATTAATAAATATTTTCGGCCTTATAAACGTTCGGGAATGTGACACTCGGGAAAGGGTGTTGCAATTAGTCCCAAAACTCCTACCATTATTAACTATGCCTAACCGTATATAAACGATAGTGTGGTAGTCAAACAACGTTGCGGAAGCAAACAAGCATTAACGGCAAGCATAGAAAGACTGTCAAAGTAAAAAGCAACATAAAAGTAACTGTACAAATACCATACATATCTTAGCCCATCGGTAGGGCATTGTACATACATATACATGCTATCAATATAAAAAATGAAAATACATCCATGACCAACAGAAAACTCTCGGAGCTCACCAGCACTACCCGTCCCTTCTCAAAAGGTACACAAAAAGCTCTCAGCTCACAACCTAGGACGCACTGGCAGGCTCTCACCATCAGCGGTGAGGATGCCCTGAGCTACCCTGACCCTCGCCATTAGTACGCCTGTACCACACCAGAGGCTCATACTCTGACGAAGAGCTGGATACCACAATCCTATGCCTACGGTAGGTACTCAGATACCGCTCCGTCCTCCGGCGCTGGCCTCAGTAGATGTAGCCTCTCCTGCTAGATACAACTGAAGATTGGGGTGCAACCCACATGTAGTCCCGCTCCCTCTGCCTCGACGGTCGCCACATCCTAGGAAAAGGAAGGAACTGGTACACGCGGCAGGGGCCAATGATGTCCACGTACGGCGGCGTGCCGCTCCGAAAGATCCGACAGACAAGTCCCGTGTAAACATTAAAAAAGGTTGAGGGGTCCTCCCACCATCCCCTCTCATCATGATATACAATCTCAATGTCGCCTAGCACCGGCATCCGTGGTGCCCCCGTGATAAACGGGTGAAGTCTGGGGTCCATCCTGCTCCTCGGCTGGCTCGTCGTCTTCATGCGAACCCAAAACAGAACAACAAACAGTAGGGAGATAAGAAATACCGTGCATAACAACATCGGAAAACAACAGTAATGTAGTAAACACATATAATATTTAGCAGATATTGCAGATATAACAGTTACTGCACTCTGACAAACATCTCTCAAGACAACACATGCGACAAGCATCCATCTCCGTGAGTCTCACACTCAGATCAATCCTCTAGACCGGGATACTAATCCCATGCAGCATGTCGGCTGAATCACTCACAAAACTGGTTCCCACTGGAACGGTTCCACACCCGAACAAGTTGACACCAGAACAGGTTCTGTGTCAGAACAGAGTTAGCTCGTCCAAGAAACCGAACTGCTCACCGTAACCAATAAGAGTGCATCCCCCTTCTATACCGGAACCGGGGTATCTCGGTCGCCTCCGAACGTTAACCTAGAACAAATGGAAAGCTCTGGGATTAGTCGGGCAAACCGGACTGACTCAGGCGTCACGACAAGATAGGAGCTACCTTATCTGTCACTGTAAACTATTCCTGAGACCGGCAACATCCCCAAGGTCACTTACTTGACCGCCCCATCCACTCTCCTTATGCACACTCAAGTACAACTAACCTTGTATGACACTGGCAGCCCATACTACCTATCACATGGCCTCGCCACTTGGTAGCCGATGATGATATGCAGCAAACATCCTCAATGGAATTGATACCGGATCTCACGCCCAAGCTCTCAGTTAGAAACAACACGATGCCACTGCATCCACACGGCCACAGCCTCGACGCCACGCGTCTACGAGCCACAGCTCTACCAATCACGGCCACAGCCTCAAAAAGTCAGCATAACAGCAATGGCACCATCCATGGTATCAATCCGACAACAACACGGCACACAGCCAAACTTAGCTCTATGGCATTCCGCCACAGCGTTCAACATTACAGCATACAGTATAATAACAGCAACAATAATACCAACAAAAGCACATAGCAGCATATCATATGCCAAGTAGCATATAGGAACTTAGAAAGATAGCAACAACAGCAATCAGCAACATACAGTCATACGAAGTCAAACATCCTCAATCAACAATTTACTAGCCTAGAGTTTCCAAACTTAACGACGATAGCCCAAAGTAAGCTAAACCTAGGGTTTAGGTACTTTATCGGGGCTTAACCACTAGTAGGGTTAGGGCTTCCCTACACATAGCAGAAAAACAACCTACACTACTCTTGCCTTCCCGACGGCAGCAGTACTCTTTCTCCCCACCTGAACAATCGTTGCGCAAATCCACACGATCACCAGCTCACTCCTCCAAGCTTGAGCTCGCAGCTCTAGCCTCCAAGAACAGCTCCCTCAGCCGTAGCCTCAGCTCCAAACCTCGCACCACTGGGAGCATGAACTTAGCCTTAATCAAGAGCATAACACAGATACAATAGTGTTAGCCCTAGGGCAAGCCAAAAAGATCAAAGAAAAAGGTAAAGACTCGAAGAACGCCAAGAACACGAAGAACGCGTGTTAGGGATTCGTGTTTGCCTGGGACGAATTGAGAAAGTAATCCGTCAAAGTCGAAGATAACTTCGCCGCGATCACAATGGTGTAGTCGGAATCGCGATCCGGTACTTCGATTGCCTCTAACCTCAAGCCTTCTCACTCTAGAACACTTCTTTCTCTCTCTAGTTGCATAGAATTATGGAAACTCAAGAAATTTCGTGCAAATGAGGGAGAGAGATGAAATTCCACTAACTTGAGCTGTTGTGCACGCTTGAGCGTGAGGTCTCCTCCACGCTTGAGCGTGGAACCTTGTCCGCTCCACCTTGACCCTGGCCTGACACGTGTAGCACACGCGTCAAAAATCACACCAGCTGGCAAACGCACTAGGAACGCTTGAGCGTGCAACGTTACCAACGCTTGAGCGTTGGCACGCTAGGGTGTGCTTCCTTTCCCACGCTTGAGCGTGTAGCTCAACTGAGAAAAGTCTTCCAAACTTCTGGCTCCCACAGTTACTCGTTTAACACCTTAGGTACCTCCAACCTTGTTCAAGTCTATTCCTAAGCTTCAAACTTGGTCTAAAACTAGCACATAACAATTCACGCAATCATTCAAAACCTTAATCAAGGTTAACCCACTCGACTAAAGTTACAGAAAATTAGGATGTTACAGAGGTGCTGTTGCGGGAGGTTGGACAGAGAGCAGTGTTTTGGCCATAACTTGAGTTATAGTGGTCGGGTGCACCTAAACCAAGACCAATTTGAAGAAGACACATTAGGATACAACGTTCATGAAGATCACTTGACAAATTGATGTCATTTTGATGGTGTAATGTGCTTTGGAATGTCAGCCTCAAATCCTGAAGTATCTTGAAGTAATTTGGGCCTAACTTTCTCATTAGAGGTTCAATTGGGGCATTTTTGGTGGCCAATTGAAGCTGGGCTCATGGGGCATGAAGGGAAATAGTTGATTTGTTAATTAAGTTAGCTTTAAGTAGTGAAAAAGAGGAACACAACAGTAGCTACGAATTTGGAGGGTTTATGAGAGTTTTTCTCCTCCTCTTCTTCTTCCCCATTTTCTAGGTTTTCAATGTATTCCATTTTTATGAGTTGTTTCTCCACAACAATGGAGAGCTAAACTCCTTTGACCAATCCATGGGTTGACATTGTTATGGGTTTAATTTTGAAATCAAGTTATGTTTTGGTTAATTACATGTGTTAATTTTGTTTTTTTGTTTTTCCCCTTTTAATTCTTGATTCTATGTTTGTTTCGTTAAATGAATTGGAGTCTTGGATTAATGAGTTGATGGCTTCATTGATTCGTTTTTGAAAACAGTTACTAGGTTTATGCATTGAAGGTGTTTGATGAAATGCCTAGCTTGATTAAATTTCGGGTTTAGTGTTTAATTTTGGTTTTACGAATGCTTAATTTGTTTACCTTAATTAATCAAACTCTACATGCTTTTCTAGTAGGAAATTTGTGGGTTCCTTTTAGGTTTCTAATTGGAATTTCAAATCAAGGGCTTAATTAACATATGTATGTTCTTTAGTGATTAAGGATGAATTAAACCCGGTAATTGTCATTCCCTTGGAATGGTTGTCTTTAAATATCTGTTTACAGTTTTTAACAGCTTCTACTACTTTAAATTTCTTTTTATAAACGTGAAAACCCCTCCCCCCAACCTTGTAATTAGCTTTCTTAATTTGATTAAATCTCTGAGTTGTTCAATCGGGAAACGATTCGGGTCAACACCCTTGCTACTGTAAGGTTGTTATTCGGTTTTATTAATTTTGGTGGGTTCGGCACCCGTCACCTACCTTGTGGGGTCTAAAGTCATTGTGCACACCGGACACTCCGTGCTCGATTATCTCATGAGCAAGAAAGAAGCAAAGCCTAGACTTATCCGATGGATCCTTCTGCAAGAATTCGACTTGGAAATCCAGGATCGTAAGAGGACAGAGAACTTGGTAGCGAATCACTTATCTAGATTTGACCCACCGGTGCACGAGAAGGATGAATTTCCTATAGATGAATCCTTCCCTGACGAGCACTTATTTGCCATTTTTGAGGAAAGTGCTCCATGGTATGCCGATTATGTGAATTACATGGTATGTGGGATTATACCTCCAGAGTTCACCTATCAACAGAAAAAGAAGTTCTTCTCCTATCTTAAAAATTACCTTTATGACGAGCCTTACTTATTCTGGAGGTATGCCGATAGCATTTACATGAGGTGTGTTTCAGAAGAAGAAGTTCCAAGTATCTTGAGTGGTTGCCATTCCTCATCTTATGGAGGTCATGCAAGTGCTTCAAAGACGGCAACAAAAGTACTTCAATCCGGATTCTATTGGCCTCATATATTTAGATATGCTCAGGTGTTCGTACTAGCTTGTGATCCATGTCAAAGAACGGGCAACATCTCCAAAAAGCATGAAATGCCACTCAACACAATGCTAGAGGTTGAGATATTCGATGTTTGGGGAGTTGATCACATGGGACCCTTTCTTCCTTCTTGCAACAATAAATTCATTCTTGTAGTCATTGCTTACGTCTCTAAGTGGGTGGAAGCTATACCATCCCCAACTAGTGATGCAAAAACCGTGATCAAGCTATTAAAGAAAGTAATCTTTCCAATGTTTGGGGTCCCATGAATTGTCATCAGTGATGGAGGATCGCATTTCATAGAAAAGTAGTTTGAAAACCTCCTACACAAATATGGAGTCACACATAAGGTTGCAACACCTTATCATCGTCAAACCAGTGGCCAAGCCAAAGTTTCCAATAGACAGATAAAGAGCGTCCTCGAGAAGACACTATCAAGATCTAGAAAAGATTGGTCTTTAAAGCTTGATGATGCTCTATGTGCCTATCGTGCAGCTTATAAGACACCTTTTGGGATGACACCATTTCGGCTAATCTATAGGAAGCCCTGTCACTTGCCAGTTGAACTAGAGCATAAGGCCTTTTGGCCCATTAAAATGCTAAATTTTGACTTAAAGACGACCAGAGAAAAGAGGAACCTTCAATTGCAAGAACTTGATGAGTCTCAATTAGATGCATGTGAGACCGCCATAGCTTACAAAGAAAGAACAAAGAGATGGCTTGACAAGCATATCCTTCGTAGGGAATTCCATAAGGGAGACTTAGTGCTACTCTACAATTCAAGATCGCGGCTATTTCCATGAGAGCTTAAGTCTCGAGATCACGCCCTCGCCGTGATACATATCATGGCCATGATGGGTAATAAATGGAGCTTCAGAAGCAATCACGGACTGGCCCCGACAAAGGTCACACCTGTGACTCTACCCAGAAGAATCAACCAAGACTTCAGAGAGGATCACGGTCAAGCCGTGAAGGGCATCACACCCGTGAATCAGAGAAAAGGAGACTTCCAGAAAGGATCACGACCTGGCCATGACATCCATCATGGGTCGTGATCATGCCCAGAAAATCAATTGATATAGGGCAAAGGTTATCACACCCTAGCTGTGATATGTGTCATGGGCGTGATAGAAAGAAAAATCTGGAACAAAAGCGATCACGGCTAGGCCGTGATATGTGTCACGGGCGTGACAGGAAGAATAACCAGAAATAGAAGCGATCACGGCTAGGTCGTGATGGCCATCATGGCCGTGATGCATGCCAACGCAAAAATAAAAGGATTTTCGTCCTATTCTCTTGCCTATTTCGAACCACAGCTTCTTCCACCTCCTTCAAACTCTTTCCCAAGTCTCCATAGCCTCCAAGCTCTAAGGTAACTACTATCCATCATTCCTTCTCCATTCATCACCAAAATTCTACCAAACAACCACTCATCTCCTTCCTACCCACCATTCCACCTATCTCTTGCTCTCTCTAAACCTCCCTACCATACCCATTTCACCTAAAGCTTGGCAGCTTCTTCCTCCACCAAATTAAAGCCAAACCAACCTTATTTCCCTACTCACTACCAGCCATAAATTTTTGAACCCTAAATCCCCAATTTTACAAATTTCACCAACTTTCAAAGAAGAGATTGTGGATTCAGGTTTCTTGGGATGATATGTCAAGCAAGCGGCAACGTACAAGCAAAGCTTCATCTTCTTCTCGTCAAGGGACCAAGGGTTCTTCAAGAGGTAACAATCCTGACTCAAACCCCCATGGAATTATTTTTGAAAACGAGGAGCAGAGACTTAAATACAATATGGTCATCACTAGGCAAGTTGTTCAAACTAAATATTTTGATGAGGTAGTAATGAACACTGTAGGACTGACAAATGACAACAACTGGATGTTGTCAAATGTGGGATAGGAGGAATTTATCTACACTAGATTTCCCGTAAATATTGCCCCTACATATTAGTTTCTGAGCTCTATGGAAGCAAATATTCTATAGGGTGACGGGTGCGTTGAGGGCCAGATAACTTTCTAGCTCCGTAATGAAGATTATGAGTTGACTCTAGCAGAGTTCAACGAGATCTTCGGTTTGCCCGTGGGGGTGAATGGAGATACCCTGTGCAGTTCAATGTTAACACTGCTTGGTTGGAAATAAATCTCCCGGGTGGCCATTTTGATGCCAAACTGGCTAAATCCACCGCCCTTTTCCACCCAAGCCTTAGATACATTCATAGAGTAATGTAACACACTAGGGGATAGTGACAGATCCATCCGTGCGGACGAGGTCCTGTTTCGATGGGCCATGCTCCACCTTAGGAGCATTATGGACATAAGGTCTACATGATTAGACACCTACAAACAATGTCCAACAGGTCAGGTGGAAAAATAGTCATAGGTGAGCTGGTAACTGTCGTATGGCAGCACTACCAACTGGACTTAGATGGGTATGAGGAGGCCCCAGGGAGGGCCCGCATTACACCGACTGTTTGTGAGTCAATGGGTATGATAAAAAAAAATGAAGGGGGCATTTATTGCCTACTCCACCCAAAATGCTCACAAAATATTCCACACCCAAACCCCACCCTCCTCGATATAACAAACCCGACAAATTGGAAAGTGTCGGTAGAGGATGGCCCAACACATGTAAATATGCAGAGGCCAATTCGCCAGACACCGCCGCCATGGCCATCTAAGCAGGCACATTCCTCTTCTTCTCCGGGACATTCTGCAGATCCGTATGCGAGGTTTGCCATATCTTTTGACACAATTCTAGCAAACCAAGAGCGCATCATGGAAGAACAAGCCCAACAGCGGGCGATGCTCCAACAGTTATACGACTGGCATCGGAGCCAGCACCCACCACCACAGTGAGTAGTCCATTTTTCATCCCCCTCTGACTTACTTATTTACATCGGGGATAATGTAAGTTTTTAAGCTTGGGGTAGGGTATTTTCCATTTTTGCATTTTTGCATTTCATTTTGCATTTTGCATACATAAGAAAAAATTAAGAAAAAAAATTTGCATGATCATACCATTAGATTACCCCATATGTTGAATTTGCGTACTCGTGGTGCCATTTTGTTGATGAGAGTGAATTTTGAACGGAATTGATATATTCTTGTGATAGGCATAAAAGTGTTAAAGATATTTCATGATAGTTGATGATTATCTTACGGTTCCTTGATATTGTCTGTTTCATCAACTTTTGAACTTATAAATGTGAGCTTTTTGAGCCTTAAGGGGTGTTTGCTATGATGTGCCCCATTCGTTGTGATAAAGTGATTTTTCCCTTGGATTGTGCCTTCTAGAACTTGACTTTAAACCATTTTGAAACTCGAAATTTGTGAACACATTTGCAACTGATTGAGGCAGCAAGTATTTTTCAGGTCTTCTGAGTTTTGAATGATTACAAGCTACCCCTTAGTTGCCCAATTTTGAGCCTGTTAAAATTAAATTCTTTTCTTGGTGCCTTGTTTGATTTTGATAAATGATACATGATATGGCACCTTTTAGAGTATAGGAAAGGGCAATGTGGTAGTTTGAAAAAGAAAAAAAATATATGGGAAGACATGAAATTAAGAATTTAAGCTTCTAATTGGACTTGAAATGGATTATCTCTTGTTTGATTTTAATGAAGATGCCTATTGCTTGGATTTGTGGTTTCTCGGGTTCTTTATTCACTATCATTGATTTGTTGACTGTTGTCTGACCTTAGTTATTGCTCAAGGACAAGAAAATCTTAAGCTTGGGGTAGTTTGATGAGTGTGATTTCACCTCATATTTCCGGGTTGTTTAGCATGCATTTTCATGGTATTTTAGGCATTTTAGTTTAATATTTTGTTAGTTTTTGCTTTGGAACGGGTAATGCTGTGTTGTGGTGAGTTTGTGTAGGATTTAATGATAAAATTGCTTGGATCAAACCTTTGGGATTAGCATGAAGAAAGGAGGCTAAAGAAATTGAGACAAAGTCTGAACCAGAGGACATCACGACCAAGCTATGATAGACATCATGGCCGTAATGTGTAAACCAAGAGCAGAAAAAGGGCTTGAACAACCAGAACCCATCACGGCCAAGCCGTGAAGGGCATCACGGTCGTGATGGGTAAGTCAATAGAAGAGCATAAGAGTCAGAGAGCATCACGGCCTGGCCATGACCTCTATCATGACTCGTGATCTAAAGATCCAGAATTAAGCTCACAAGACAGAGGAGATCACAGCCTGGCCATGAAGGTTGTCACGACCGTGATCCATAACTGAAGACCAAGATTTTGAAGACAGAAGTTGTCAGGGCTAGCCATGATACACATCACGGCCGTGACGCGATAATTTCTGGATTTCTGTTTTGATTCCTGATCAATTTTTATTTGACTAGAACTCAATGATGCCCTAATCTATAAATTAGGTGGTTAGGCTCGAAATTTGTATTTGACTAGAACTCAATGATGCCCTAATCGAAATTTGTATTTGACTATGACTCAGATTAGTCCTCTAGACCGGGATACTAATCCCATGCAGCATGTCGGCCGAAAACTCACAAAGCTGGTTCCACACCCGATCAAGTCCTCACCGGAACAGGTTCTGTGTCGGAACGGAGTTAGTTTGTCCAAGAAACTGAACCGCTCTCCGTTACCAATAAGAGTGCATCCCCCTTCTACACCAGAACCGAGGTGTCTTGGTCGCCTCGGAACGTGGAAAGCTCAGGGATTAGTCAGCAAATCGGACTGGATCAGGCGTTATGCCACGATAGGAGCTACCTCATCCGTCACTGTAAACCATTCCCGAGACCGACAACATCCCCAAGTTCACTCACTTGACCGCCCCTTCTAAGTTTCGCACTCACACTCAGGTACAATTAACCTCGTATGACATTAACAACCCATATTACCTATCATACGGCCTCGCCACTTGGCAGCTGATGATATGCAACAAACATCCTCAACGGGTTTGATACCGGATCTCACCCCTAAACACTCCATCAGGAACAGCACGATTCGACCACATCCACACGGCTACAGCCTCGACGCCACGCGTCCACGAGCCACGGCTCAAATAACACGGCCACAGCCACAAGCAATTAGCATAACAACAACAGCACCATCCACGGTATCAACCCAATAACAACAAGGCACTTAACTCTAACCGACATCTCGCCACAACACGACATCACAGTATACAACAATAATAACAACAACAGTAATATCAACAACAACACATAGCAGCATATCACATACCAAGTAGCATATAGGCACGTATACAGATAACAACAGAAATCAACATCACAGCAGTCATACAAAGCAGATCGTCCTCCATCAACAGTTCGCTAACCTAGGGTTTCCAAACTTAACGGCGATAACCCAAAGTATGCTAAACCTAGGGCTTAGGTACTTTATCAAGGCTCAACCACTAGTCGGGTTAGGGCTTCCCTACACACACCAGAAAACACATCTACGCTACTCTTGCCTTCCCAATGGCAGCAGTACTCTTTCTCCCCATCTAAAAACTTGGCGCGAATATCCACGCAAACGCTGGTATGCTCTCCCACGCACTCAAGAACACAAGAACAGCCCCCAGAGCCTCCTTGGTAGCCACAGCTCAAGCTCCAATCCACGAGTAACCACGTGCGTGAACTTTTCCCTAATCACGAGCACAACACACATGCAATGGTGTTTTATCTAGGGTAAGCTCACAGTCAAAGAAGATAGGTAAAGACTCGAAGAACACGAAGAATGCGTGTTAGAATTCGAGTTTACCTTTGGTAAATAGAGAAACTAATCCATCGAAGTCATAGATAACCTCGCCGCGATCACAACCCTGTAGTCAGAATCGCGTTTTGGTACTTCATCGCCTCGAAAACTCACTTTCTCTCACTAGAAACGCAGAGCTTCTCTCACTAGGTTGCAGGAATACCTTGAAGATTTCGTGCAATTGAGGAAGATGGAGAAACTCATCCAACTTGACCCACTGTGCACGCTTTAGCGTGGATATTATGCACCCTTGAGCATGCCCACGCTTGAGCGTGGAGCCTCTTCCACTCCGCTTTCACCCCTGCCTGACACGCATAGCACATGCGTCAAAAAGCACACCAGCTGGCAAATGCACTCAGCCCGCTTGAGCATGCAACATGCCAACGCTTGAGGTTTGGAACGCTAGGACGTGCTTCCTTCCCACGCTTGAGCGTGCTGTTCTGCTGGGAAGAGCCTTCCAAACTTCTAACTTCCCCGATTTCTCGTTTAACACCTTAGGCACTTCCAATCTTGTTCAAGCCTATTCCTAAGCTTCCAACTAGGCCTTAAACTATCACAAAATAATTCACACAAGCATCCAAAGCCCTAATCAAGATTAACCAACTCGATTAGAGTCACAAAAATCGGGATGTTACATTACCACCCCCTTAAAGAAAATTTCGTCCCCAAAATTTCCGTCACGTACCTGTGAACAGATAAGGATAACTCTGGCGCATCTCAACTTCATGCTCCTACGTTGAATCTCCCGCTACTGGGTCCCATTCCCCTCTGACTAACGGAATGTTCTTGCCGCGCAGTTCCTTGATCCTTCTATCCACGATCCGAACAGGTGAAGCCTCGTATTCAAGGTTTTCTTTCAGTTGGATTGATTCGGGCTCTAACATGTGTGATGGTTCAGGGTGGTAATTTCTAAGCTGAGAGACGTGAATGACGTCGTGGAGATTTTGACAGATTCGGTGGTAAAGCTATCTGATAGGCTACAGGACCGATTCGTCGAAGAATCTGAAATGATCCTTTGAATCTAGATATTAGCTTTCTGGATTTGATTTCCCTACCCACTCCAGCTCTTGGGTAACTCTCATTAAGACATGGTCGCCCTCTTGAAATTCCAAGGGTCTCCTCCTATTGTTGGCATAGCTTTTCTGCCTATCCCTTATGATCTTCATCTTCACCCTATCTTACGGACTTGTTCCTTTGTTTACTATACCAGCTCCGGACCTAATATCTGACTTTCCCCAGCCTCAAACCATCACAACGGAGTCCTCCACTTTTGTCCATACAGTGCTTTATATGGTGCCATGCCAATACTTGAATGGAAACTGTTGTTATAAGTAAACTCGATCAATAGAAGGAACTGGTCCCAACTTCCTGTGTTCTCCAGCACTTACACTCTTAATAGATCCTCCAATGATTGAATTGTTCGTTCAGACTAACCATCCGTTTGAGGATGATAAGCAAAACTCAAACTTGGCTTAGTTCCCATCACACTATGTAAGCTTCTCCAAAACCTTGAGGTAAACCTTGGGTCACGATCCGAAACGATGCTTGAAGGTACCCCGTACAGCCTCACAACCTCCTTGATGTAAATCTGAGTTAATCGCTCCAGAGAGTAACTCTGGTTGATAGGTAAGAAATGAACACACTTAGTCAACATGTAAATGATTACCCAGACTGCATCGCACCTTTTCTAAGTTCTCGGCAACAACCATGCTGGCTTCTGGTGTTCAATCTTCGCTTTTTGACACACCAAATAGGTTAGGACATACGCCGCCATATTTTTCTTCATCCCCGGCCACTAGAACAGCTTCTTCAAGTCCTGGTACATCTTGGTAGCCCCGAGATGAAAACTCAGCTTACTCTTGTGTTCTTCCTACAAGATCCTTTTCTTAACCTCGCTATTCGCTGGCACACAACCCCGATCACCATACCTAAGCTGACCATTAGTACCTCTTCTGAATTCCGAAGTCTTACCTTCCTCTATTAACTGGTTTACATTCATGAGGTACTTATCCTCAGCTTGTTTCTTCCATAAGAAATCCAGGAAATCGCTAGTTACTCTAACTATCCCAAGATTCAACTTATCCTTGATGATTTCCGCTTCCAGATTCAAGTCTCTAAACGCCACTAACAGCTCTAGCTCCTTTACCATCATCGCAAACACGTGTAGGGACTTCCTATTAAGCGCATCTGCTACTACATTCGCCTTACTTAGATGGTATTGCAGGTCGAATTCATAGTCATTTATGAATTCCATCCACCTTCGCTGCCTTATGTTCAACTCTCTCTGGTCGAACAGATAATTCAAGCTCTTATGGTCGCTAAATACACTGAATTTAGCACCATACAGATAGTGTCTCCATATCTTCAATGCAAACACTATCGTAACCAACTCCAGATCATGCATTGGGTAGTTCCGCTCATGTACTCTTAACTGCCTGGAGGCATATGCCCCGACTTTTCTTTCTTGCATGAGCACACATCCCAAGTTTTGATTGGATGCATCATAGTATACATCGAATCGTCCTAATGGATCTGGTAGCACCAACACTGGTGAAGTGGTCAGTCTTCTCTTCAGCTCCTGAAAACTTTGCTCGCAAGCTTTTGACCACTCGAACGCCTTCCCCTTCCTCGTCAATTGCGTCATAGGCAACGCAATCTTAGAGAATCCTTCTATGAACCATCAATAGTAGCCCACTAAACCAAGAAAGCTTTCCACCTCGCTTATAGATTAGGGCTTTCCCAACTCACTACTGCCTCGACTTTCCCAGGATCCACTGCGATTCCATCCTTGCAGATCACATAGCCTAGAAATTAAACTTCCTCTAACCAGAACTCGCACTTCGACAGTTTAGCATACAACTGCTAGTCCTTTAGCACTTGCAACACCGCCCTTAGGTGCTCTTGGTGTTCCTCTCTACTCGAAGATTATACAAGAATGTCGTCGATAAACACAACAACAAACTTGTCAAGGAATAGTCGAAAGATCCTGTTCCTATAGTCCATGAACACAGCTGGAGCATTAGTCACACCGTAAGGCATATCTGAGTACTCATAGTGACCATACCGACTCCGAAAAGCAGTCTTTGACACATCCTCCTTCTTAACCCGAATCTGATGGTATCTAGGTCACAGATCGATCTTAGAAAACACAGTTGCTCCTTTTAGATGATCCATCAAATCATCTATCTGTGGTAACAAATACTTGTTCTTTATCGTCACTTTGTTCAGCTGTCAATAATCTACACATAAGCTCGAGCTTCCGTCTTTCTTCTTCACAAATAGCACCGGCAATCCCCATGGAGATGCACTAGGTCTGATGAACTCTTTGCCTAGCATCTCGTCCAACTTTTTCTTCTGCTCCATCAGTTCCAGTGGAGACATCCGATATGGCGCTATCGATATAGCCCCAGTCCCCGGAATCAGGTCTATAGTAAACTCCACCTTTCTCTCCGGTGGCAATCTGGGAACATCATCGGAAAACACCTCTGGAAACTCTCGCACGATAGGTAAAGCCCTGACACTAGGAGTCTTCTTAGCCTCCAAAGAGAACAGCACCACGCATCCGTCTGATCGTCCACCTGTCGGAATTCTCTTGTCGGTAGGCATCAATCCAGATCGATCCAAGAAAAGAAGGGTCTTGTTTGAACAGTCTAACATCACATGGTTGGCCGAAAGTCAATCCATGCCTAGGATTACATCTATTTGTTGCATAGGCAAACAGATAAGATGAACAAGGAAGGTTTGGTTCTCTATGGTGATAGGACATTTAAGGCATGCAGATAGGGTAGTCAAAGATTCACCCGTAAGGGTAGAAACAATAAGGTCATATGGCAATAAAGAAACAGGAAACCCTAGATGATCCATACACTCTATCGATTTGAAAGAATGAGTAGCCCCCGAATCAAATAAAA
Source organism: Ammopiptanthus mongolicus (assembly GCA_039655645.1). Classification (NCBI taxonomy): domain Eukaryota; kingdom Viridiplantae; phylum Streptophyta; class Magnoliopsida; order Fabales; family Fabaceae; genus Ammopiptanthus; species Ammopiptanthus mongolicus. Next base: position 35,453,360 of record CM077349.1, on the reverse strand, counting down.
CTGATAAAAGTTTACCAGAGACTAAGCATTTACCTTGTATCAGGTCAAGGCTTTGAGAGGCTTCAGAACCCCTCACGACAAACACTTTTCCGGTTGTCTGTGGCCTACTCTACTAACTTGCTACAGCTGATCTTGCTCCTCCACTCTGAGCTCTCCCACTTGGTTGTTAAAACTGAGCTCTTCTGTTAACCCCTGATTTGCAATCTGAGGCATAATGACCCATCTAGTTACAGTTGAAGCACCTGACATGCTGGGTCCTTGGACAGTTCTTGAGTAGATGCGGTCCCCTGCATCGAAAACAAGCCTTGATCTCATGTTGCCCCTAACTGGAGTTACTCCCTACATGGTTGACATTGAACTAAGTTGGGCAATCGTACGACCTCGCCCTCTGTTGGAACTTGCCACCTCTACCTCTCTAGCCACAGCTTCGCACTAGTCCTCCACTCCTAACTTGTGGCTAGACTGTCCCTGTCCTGTCATGACCTTCCAACATAGTGCACTTCGCCACCAGCTCTGGAAAAGATCTGATGCCAAAGGGTAGCATCGCTTGCTTCAATTCGAGCCTTAACCCGTCTTCGAACCTTCTGCAGACCCACTCCTCGTCTGGATGGACCTGATAGAATTGAGAGAACTTGAGTAGCGCTTCGAACCTCATCGCCTACTCACCAACTAACAGATGTTCCTATTTCAGACTCAGGAACTCTTTCTCTTTTTCTTGCCTGACGCTTCTCGGGAAGTACTTCTCCAGGAAGAACTCTCGGAACAATCCCCAAGTAACCACTCTGCCTTCTGTCTCTAACAGTCTAAGCTTATTCCTTTACCGAGCTTCTGCTATTCCTACCAGCATGAACGCAGCATACGTCACCTTCCTGTCTTCCCTACAGTGGATAGCCATGAATACTTTCTCGATCTCCTACAGCCACATCTCTGTCGCTTTAGGATTTTATTCTCCGTGGAATTATAGAGGATTCCCTTTCATGAAAGCATTAAGGCCAGTATCCACCGTCTCACCTTCTCTTACAGCAAGCAGCTGATTCTGTCTTACTTCTCTTTCCTCCTACCTCTGCATGTATTAGGCAGTCTGTTGAGTTTGCTGCATCATTGCCATAACCAGACCCCGCATGGCCCGCATCGCTTCAGAGGTGTCACCACAACTTCCTGTACCTGAGTGGTCACCATTGTAATTGTTGTTGTTATCGTTGCCTCCGGTTGGAGCCGACCTTCCTCCTCTACCTCTTCCACGAGCCATCTAGCTTCTTGTGAAAAAGAGCTATTAGTTCCAATTCATAAGACATATAATAGTACTTAACAGTTAGACATATCATATGCCTTATGAATGAAACAGTTATCACACTTCGATAACCAGCGCATCGGACACTCTACCCAAAACCAGACTCAGTTGATACAACCCAGGTATCAACCGTTAAAGCCAGTACACGTGTTAGACTTGCAGTTATGGTTCCAAACTCCACAGTCCTTGTTAGAACCAAACTGCTCTGATACCACCAAAATAAGACGACCCCACTTACGTAAGATAATCCCATTAGTCCCAAGCTCCTATTATTAACTATGCCTAACCGTATTAAAACGATAGCGTGGTATTCAAACAGCATAGCGGAAAACAAACAATAAATAGACAACGAATACGGCAAAGCATAGAAAACCATCAGAGTAAAGCAACGAACAAAAACCATTATACATATATAAACACGCATAACATAGCCCCATCAGTAGGACGCTGTACATACATATACAAACGATCTATACAAAAATTGAAGGACTGAAAATACAGCCAAAGCCAAAAAGAAGAAAGAACCTTCAGAACTCGCCTGCACTCCGCAACCCACACTCAGAAGTACATCAAAAGCTCGCCACTCAGCCCTAGAGACGTACTGGCAGGTACTCACCATCAGTGATGAGGATGCTCTGAGCTACCCGGTCCCTACCCATGAGTACACCTATAAACCTGCGTAGGCTCATACTCGGAGGAGGAACTCGACACGACAATACGATGCCTCCTATACGTTCTCAGGTACTGCTCGGTACGCCTCATCTGCCCTTTGTAGACGAAGCCTCGCTTACTGGACACCACTGATGACTGCGGCGCTGCCCACAGATAGTCCTGCTTTCTGCCTCGGTCGGTGCCAAAACCTCGGAAAGGGAAGAAACTGTACAACTCTGAACGGTCTTATCAGATCCTCCACGTGCGATGCCCCTCCAATGAAAAGAATGTTGTCTGGTCCTGTGTAGACCGTCAAGTAGGTAGAGCGGTCCACGCGCCACCCCCTCTCATCATGGTAGACGATCTCGATCAGCCCCAGTACCCGCATCCTCGGTACTGATATGATAAAAGGGTGTACCCTCGGGTCCATCAGCTAGCTCCTCGTCTTCACGCATGAGACAACCCCACTTACGTAGGATAATCCCATTGTAACCTAATTCTAAAACATGCGAAAATTTTTAAACATAAATAACACAGTTAACCCATTACGAACAACTTATACATATAAGTACTATCATCCTTAAGTACATTTATCAGAGTGCGCTACTAAGGTTGTATTAATATAACGACCTTTAACTTACAATAAGAAAGATACATAACCAGTCATACTAAAAACCACTAATATATTGTTCCAGTCCCCTCACAAAGTACATCAAAATTCAAACTCTTAAAACTCTCATATGTACTGTACTGGCCAGGAACTAATATAGACTATCCTCTATTCCGAATCTCTCACCACTGGCATCTACAGATCTTCCACCTGCATCCGGTTCATAAGAGATGCCATCCTCTCCAGGATTAGGATCCTCAACTGAAGTGTCTCCTCCACAAGCCATAAGAGAAAACATACATAGAAAAATATAGGGAGATAAGGATCTAACACGAACATCATATATGGGAAACAAGCTTATAGAATAATATATATGAATATCACACACATCACATAAGCATATACACATCCACACATCACATAAGCATGTACACAAACATCTCCCAATTACATCACTCAGGATTAATACTTATACTATATGTATCTCATTCCTACATGCATGTCGGCCGATATCTCAGATCTCATTCTCAATCTCAGAAAACCATAGTTAGTTGTCCATGGACCCTTTCCGCTCACCGTGACCAATAAGAGTGCATCCCGCTCCAACTCTCGGGAGAGGTATCTTGGCCGCCTCGGAAAGTCCACCTGCGACGTGGAATACTTAGGGTCCAGTCGGGATAACCAGGCTCCAGCAGGCATCACGACACGATAAGAGCAACCCTATCCGCCACTTGTGATAAGTCCCGAGCACGATTACATCCACAAGATCAAGAAGATCGTCCCTTCCGTAATCCGTACCCGCACTCAGGTACACTAACCTCGTGTGTCCTATACGACACGGCTCGCCACTTGGCACATGATTATGCTATGCATGTCAACCATCACTTATGCCACCAATCTCTCAATATTCATCTAATTTCAATCCTCATGTCACTGTATTCATGATACCATTGTATCCATCACTTTATCAATATCCATCACTTTTCCTCACATATGCATTGTGGCACTTTGATTCACTATCCATATCATCATCAATCATAAAACATGCATACATGATATTCAATATCTCAACACACCAACTCAAACCTATAACATCGTACAATTCATACTATTGAGCATATCATTATACACTTCAACACATAAAGCATATAGAACACATATTCGCAACAATCACAAATCATCCATCAAGTAGTAGTCATCTAGCCTAGGGTGTATTCTTAGTGGTGATAGCCCAAAGATACCTACACCTAGGGTCTAGGCACTTTGTTAGGGCTCAACCTCTAGTAGGGTTTAGGGTTCCCCTACACATGTCAATATATATTATTCTAATCTTGCCTTCCCGATGGATGTGAGATTCTTTCTCCCCACCTTAGAGCAATGCAGTAACTCTCACAAACCCACGAGCACTTGCTCACGGCCGCAGCCCTGTTCCTCCACCGGTACCTGTACACGCTTTAGAACGATTGCACACGATCTCTTCCTTCACAGTAAATCATAATCACAATTAGTAAGATCAAACAAAACACACCTAGGCCTTAAGAACTAGGGTTCAGCCCCTTGGTAGAGAAAAATGCTAGAAGTGTTAAAATTGTACAAACTCTTGGATCTATGATCCTTAAGCATAGATAACACTCCTGTAAGTCATGGAATTCAAGAATTTGAAACAAAACTCAAGATCCACCCACATCTAGGTTTCGGCCATGCTATATAAAATTAGGATAGGATAGGTTTTTGATTCAATTCTTTGAGGATTCAAAGACATATAAGTGTAATAGGATCAAATCAACACTATTTTAGCAAACATTGAAACAAAACTTCATGATTCCTTCATCTAGGGTATTCGGCCCTCTCCACCCCAAATGGGTTAGAGAGCTCTTATGATCACAAGATTTTAGATTATGAAAGAAGAAAGAAGACATTGAATCTAGATCATGAAAATTGGTTTGACATCAAAATGATTTTTCTACAATTTTTAATGAATTTTAGAAGTTCAAGCATCAACATAGAACCAACATGAACACATAGAGTTTCAATAGATAGAAATGAAGATTTAGAGCTCAAAGAAGATATTTATGCCTCTTAGATGATATAGAAGATGATTCTAAGCAAGTTTGCTTCACAAAGCTCTTGGAGAATCCTTGAAGAATGGAGAGAAAATGAAGGTAGAAGCTTGAAGATGTTGTGAATGCTTGAAGTGAAGAACAAGGGTGGAAGGAGCATGAAATTGAGAGAAAGAAATAGAAAAGAAGGGCATGAGATGGATAAGGATAGGATAAGGTTAGAATGGGTATTTCACCTTAGGAACAAAATTGGGATTTTATCAAAAGTTCTACTAGAACTTGAACACTTGAACTTAAAGAATAAAGTAAAGGAGAAAGGAATATGAGATAGAATATATATCTATGAATTGCGTGGGGTTATGTGAAGGAAGGGTAAGGATTGTATAAAAATTACTTAAGGGCAAATAGGTCATTTCTTTTAGGGGCCAAATTGTCATTTTCTACACCATCATCATTACTATGGTGAGTCACCCATGTGACTCACCCTTGGCCATCATTATCATGGTGGCTCACCTAGGTGAGTCACTCATGTAATCATTACATATGGATAGGATAAGGTGAGGTGTCCCTTGAAAGCGACTTAAGACTTATCCGTTACCGGTTCCTGTAATCCCGTACGCAGACCGGGTTTCGTCTGAGTCGTCAACCCAAACCTTAACCATAATTCTCTACCAGTAATGTAGAGTAAAACAATATCTGTGTTGTATCCAAAAAGTGGACACGTATAGATAAAATCAAACACCAGACGAGAGACGTGGTTCTTGAATGTGATTAATCAATGGATGAATCATCACCATGACTCATCACTATCATGATTACTCCACCATGACTCACCACCATGAGTCATTCATGTCATGATTACTTGTCTAAAGTAGTCATGATTACTCCGCCAAAATATCTTGATATTTACAACTTTGCCACTGTAACTCAGATAAGATCCATATACTTTACTGATGTGAAAATTGGGATGTTACAACGCGAACCAAGAACAAAACAGACGAGCAAAAGCAGTAGGGAGATAAGAAATACGGCATACTCAAAATCGGAAAGACAATAGCAGTGTAGTAAAACAACAGCAAGTAACACATATATGTAACAGTTACTGTACACAACCAAACATCTCTCGAAACAACGCATGCAACAAACATCCATCTCCATGAGTGTCACTCTCAAATCAGTCCTCTAGACTGGGATACTAATCCCATGCAGCATGTCGGCCGAAAACTCACAAAGCTGGTTCCCCATCGGAACGGTTCCACACCCGAACAAGTCTTCACCGGAATAGGTTCTGTGTCAAAATGAAATTAGTTTGTCCAAGAAACCGAACCGCTCTCCGTGACCAATAAGAGTGCATCCCCTTGTACACTGGAATCGGGGTGTCTTGGTCGCCTCGGAACGTTAGACTGGAACGTGGAAAGCTCAGGGATTAGTCGAGCAAACCAGACTGGATCGGGCGTCACGCCACGATAGGATCGTATGACGTTGGTAGCCCATACTACCTGTCATACGGCCTCACCATTTGGCAGTTAATGATATGCAACAAACATCCTCAACGGGTTTGATACCGGATCTCACACCTAAACACTCCATCAGGAACAGCACGATGCCACAGCATCCACACGGCCACAGCCTCGACGCCACGCGTCCACGTGCCACAGCTCAAACAACATGGCCATAACCTCAAGCAATCAGCATAACAGCAACGACACCATCCACGGTATCAACCCGATAACAACACGGCACACAGTCAAACTTAACTCTAACTGGCATCCCGCCATAACACGACATCACAGTATACAGCAATAATAACAACAGCAGTAATATGAACAACAACACATAGCAGCATATCACATACCAAGTAGCATATAGGCACGTATATAGATAGCAACAATAGAAATCAACATCACAACAGTCATACGAAGCAGATCATCCTCAATCCACAGTTCGATAACCTAGGGTTTCCAAACTTAACGACGGTAGCCCAAAGTATGGTAAACCTAGGGTTTAGGTACTTTATTAGGGCTCAACCACTAGTAGGGTTAGGGCTTCCCTACACACAGCAGAAAACACATCTACGCTACTCTTGCCTTCCCGACGACAGCAGTACTCTTTCTCCCCATCTGAAAACTTGGCGCAAATATCCATGCAAACACTGATATGCTCTCCCATGCACTTAAGAACACAATAACAGCCCTCGAAACCTTCTTGGTAGTCGCGGCCTCAAGCTCCAATGCAAGAGCAACCACGAGCACGAACTTTGCCCTAATCACGAGCACAACACACATGCAATGGTGTTAGCTCTAGGGTAAGCTCACAGTTAAAGAAGAAAGGTAAAGACTCGAAGAACACGAAAAACGCGTGTTAGGGATTCGAGTTTACCTTTGGCGAATCGAGAAACTAATCCGTCAAAGTCGTAGATAAACTTGCCGCGATCATAATCGTGTAGTCAGAATCGCTTTCCGGTACTTCGATCACCTCAAAAACTCACTCTCTCACTAGAAACGCAGAGCTTCTCTTACTAGGTTGCAGGAATAACTTGAAGATTTCGTGCAAGTGAGGAAGATGGAGAAACTCATCCAACTAGACTCACTGTGCACGCTTTAGCGTGGACATTATGCATGCTTAAGCGTAGGGTTCCTCCACGCTTTAGCGTGGAGCCTCATCCACTTCGCCTTCACCCTGGCCTGACACTTGTAGCACATGCGTCAAAAGGCACACCAGCTAGCAAACGCATTTAGCACGCTTGAGCGTGCAACATGCCAATGCTTGAGCATTGGCACGCTAGGGCGTGCTCCCTTCCCACGCTTGAGCGTGCTGCTCAGCTGGGAAGATCCTTCCATACTTCTGACTTCCCCGGTTTCTCGTTTAACACCTTAGGCACTTCCAATCTTGTTCAAGCCTATTCCTAAGCTTCCAATTAGGCCTTAAACTAGCACAAAACAATTCACATAAGCATCCAAAGCCCTAATCGAGATTAACCAACTCGATTAGAGTCACAAAAATCGGGATGTTACACACTTCCCCGAGCCATAAGTTTCTGTACCAGATTAACCGTTAGCTCAAAGTTCAAAACATTATAAGCAATGTACTACGTATATCTACTTATATAACCAAGCACACAATCCTGCTACCCTTCTCGATACAGTCGAACTCTCTCGCAGAGCTGACTACTTTGGCCAGTTCCACTTCCCAACAACTTCACAGTCCGGTTAGGGACGAACTGCTCTGATGCCACCAAAATGAGATGACCTGACATCCCGTTTGAAGAACCTAGTTAACTACAACTTAACGTCGCTTCATAAAAGATCTAAAACAATAAAACATATAAACACGCGTTAGAGTAACATGCACATCAATATAAACATATACGCAAGGGTCCCATCAGTAGGACTATAGTACTATGATACAAACTTTAGACATAAAAATTGAACATAAAAGAAAGTACATCAAATGGTCTTATGACTACCCTTTCAGAGCCACTCAACCTCGCATCCCACCCACACTAAAAAATACATCAAAATAAGCTCATCACCACACAAAACCTAAGTGAGACGCACTGGCCGGCCTCATACCCTAAGTGGTATGGAGGTTTAGAGCTACCCTCACCCTCGCCATAGGTGAGCATGTACACTCTCGGAGGTACATACTCTAACGAAGAACTCCTGAACAGAACAATCCTCGATCTCCAACACATCTGTCTATACTGCTCGTTGTGTCGCCGACGTCCTCGGTGGACGAAACAGCGTCTACTAGTGGCGTGAGAAGCCTCAGGAACGTCCGACATGCTAGTGTGAGTGCTCGACCTAGGTGGATACCACATCTGGGTGCAAGAAAAGTGCTGAATGACCATGAAAGGCCCTATGATGTTAGCTGCCGGTAAGGCTCCAAAGCGAAACCATATACTCATCAGGCCGATGTATATAGTCACGAATGTGGTAGGGTTGCCTTACCACCCATCCGGGTCATAGTATATAAACTCGAGATCCCCTAGAACTAGGATTTGCAGTGCCAAAGCCAGTAGCAGATGTCTCCTCGGGTCCATCGCCCATAGCCTGCTCGTCGTCTTCTCAAAGATCAGAAAGTAACAGGCAAGAGAACAAAAAAGAGATAAGAAATACAGCACATCATAAAGTCGGAAAGGAAAAAGTAGCATATATAGAAATATAACAAAAAACACCTTACACCTCACCACACAAACATCTCCCAAGCATACAGTTACTACTAACATTTCCTATGCTAGATGCAAATATACTCTTTCTATGCATGTCGGTTGATAACTATCCGTACCCTTTGGATAATATTGATTTCGTCCGCAATCGAAGTAGTTAGTTTGTGCCGGTAATCCGTTCCGCTCACCGTGACCCATAAGAATGCATCACCACTCCATTGTCCCCGACAGGGAGGGTTGTCTGGGCTTCCTCGGAAGATCCACCGGCAACTGGAAAGACTCAGGGCTCCCGTCGGGATAACCATACTTAGCCAGGACTCCCACGACACGATAGGAGCGACCATAATGGTCTCATGTGAGCATACTTGCGTCCAGCATATCCCCAAGATCTCACAGATCATCCTTTCCGTTTTCCACACCCGCAGTCGGTGCATTAACCGCGTGTGTCCAACATACAGCTCGCCACTTGGCAGAAATGCAAATGCTATGCATGACAAACATCTCTTTAAGCTCATATCGCACACGATGCAGACTTATCACATGTGCCCTGCGCAACGTCAATACCTCAGTATTCTGAGTAGCTCATAGTCCCTGTAAGATCCCAAAAATCTTATATCTGTCTTTTTATCTATTGGTGTGAATAACTTATCTAAAACACAATCTGATTAATAATAATCATAAAAATAGTTAATAATTGGAAATTCATAGTTGAAGTTACAATTATGAGCTTAATAATCATAAGATGTTGTTTTGAGCCTGTTATTTGTTTGAGTCGGAACCGGTAAAAATATTATTATTTTAATCAGGACCGCTGGTGGTTGAAATTGTGTGCTAACAAATGTGTTAATGTGCAAGTGTACACAATCGTGACAAGTAATAAAATGATAAGAGAGATCGTTACCACGATGATTAAATGGTATTTAGTTTGCAAGATTAAACCAATGGTTCTAAGTAGTTAAGATTCAAAAGGGTAACAAATAAATGTGGTGTGTGTTACTGTAACAAGATTAAAAATCAATAATAAGCAGGTAAATGAGGTTAGTGAACAAATATGGTAAAAACAGCTATAGATATGACTCCTTTGTAACTTCAAACTAGGGTCAGTTAAGCTTCAGGATATGCTGCAGCATATGGCTCCAGGAAATTAAAGTCATGCTTTCCAACATAATTAAGATAAGGTTCATTAAATGCTCATATTCCTATGTGTTGGTGTAAGCCCTAATGGCCAATCTATTTTGAATAGATAATCATTTATATCATTACGTTGATCATATATTTGATATCTGTATAAGGCATGTTGACAAGTGACTCCAAACACAAGAGGGGGTGAATTGTGTGTAATGTGTATTTTAAAAACTTTTGCACAACAAAGCACTTAAAAGATAAATTACTTGAATTTAAAGTGCACTAAATAAATTGAAATAAAACAAAAGTTGTAGAATGTAAATGGCATAAAATAAATTTTAATAATAAAGATTAAGGGAGAAAATAAGACTTGCAGTTTTATCCTGATTCGGCTGCCAAATACCCCGGTAGCCTACGTCCAATCCCCAAGGTCAACCACCAAGGGTTTTCACTCAATAACTAGCTTTTAAATCAGGTTCATCTTGAAACCTTCACAAAGAAGAGCACTCCTCACAGACCATGGATATCACCTCCCCCAGTGAAAGAGTCTCAAGAACAAGAGAAAAACCTTCTCTTTCAAAACTATGGGACTTACACCCAAATAAGAACAACAATATACGCGAAATGTAGCACTCAAAAGTGTAGATATGAAAATACAACTTGAAACACAATTACAGTCTCTCTTATATGTAGTATAAAGCTCTCAAAATATAAATATCAAGGTGTAAAACTAGTGAGAGTGATCAGTAAGAAATTTGATAGAGTTTTAGCGCATCTAGGATTAGAGAAGGAAGTGTTGTTATGAAACAATCCCCAAGGCTTCCTATTTATAGAAAAAGAAATGAGCCCATAGGAATTAGGTTAAGCCCATTTTGAATATAAGTGTTTCTCGCACTATAATCGATTATATTGTTGCCATAATCGATTATTTTTATTTTAAACAAAAACACGCTAAGAGAAAGTCGCATCATAATGGATTATGAAATCGATTATGGGTTCTCTCTTTGTAGCTCACTCATGTGCATAAGAGTATAATCGATTATACAATCGATTATGTCTATAATCGATTATGTTAATCGATTACATCTTCACTGTTTTGAAAACCAGCTTTTTAGATATATGATAATCGATTATTAAAAAACCTCTAATTGATTCTTCTCATTTAAAAACCAACTGATTTTAAACTTAACGGCTGTTAATTGATTTTTCAATTAAAGAGCTTAAGGCCTATTAAGTTTTATTTTTATTTCTCATATCATGTGTGTGTGTGATTGATTTTAGATTTGAGAGCTTTATCTACCATGTACAACATGATCTAAAACACACAATACAAATAATAAAATTCCCCTCACCTCTTCTAAAAGACTTGACTAAGTGTGATAACCTTTTCCTCTTTTTGCAATCCAATCCTTCTGGGATTTTTCTTTTGTCATCCATCAAAACTCAGATAATCCTGTCAAGGCATATATTCAAGTTCTCCCCCTTTTTTATGATGACAAACGTCTCAAGGAGGGATTCCCTCAAGAAACGGATTAGAACATTTAACATTTAATAATCAGAGTTATGCGCAAATAATATATGCTCTACTCCCCCTCACTTTATGCAATTATTAAAATCATTATAATCCACTCCCCCTGAAATATGCAACCATATATAACTCTTCCCCTTTTGGCATTATCAAAAAGCGAGAAAGATATTAAGATGCAGGACATATATTCAAGATAAAAAAAAATGTACCAAACAGTAAAACTAGTGGTAAAAGATAGGTACAGTTATCCGAAAGGAGTCATAAATAAAATTTAAGAGGATCTAGTCCTGATCCAAATCATCATCCTCATCATCACCATCATCAGCAGCAGCGGGCTGTGGCGATGCTCGAATAGGACTATTAAAGATAATCTCCACCTCATTCATACGTTGCTCCATGCATTCCAACTTAAGAGATTGATTACCTATTGCACTGGTGTTGACACGGACCTCCATAAGAATGTTTTGCAGTATGTCCATCATTTGAGGAGAAGCAGCAGGAGGATTGACCAGTGATGAAAATGCTCCAGCAATGTGAGAAGACTCGTGAAAATAATCAACTTGTTTTTTGCTCTTAGGCTTGTATACCCATGCATTACCATAGAAGTCTATTCCCATTTGGTTAATTGTCCCTTGATTTAGCATTCCATGGAATTTTTGGATATCTAACTTGACCTTGTCAATGAGGTTAACTCTTATATGCCTTAGGATGCGAGTAATCAAATGCCCGTAGGGCAAGGATCCTTTATTCCTATTATCAGCTATGTGCTGCATAACTAAGCTGCCTATAACACCCCAGTTTTCGCTTTCTTGTTATAAAGTTTTGTTATATATATTATCCTTGTTGTTATATATATGTTATGTGTTGTTATGCTTACGTTAGATGTTTAGGGACGTGTTTTAGGGTATTTAACCATAGAACGAGCCTATCAGTAATTCTGATAGGTGAGCACGCCCGTGCTCCCATTCAACACGCCCGTGCTGTTTGGTCAGCAAGCCCGTGCTCATGGTCAGCAAGCTCGTGCTCTACATGCGCACCAGAAACACATTTTGGGCTTTTGGTCAGCTCGTTTAGCTCTAATCGTTTTTATACCTCTTTTGATTGACCTAAAACTCATAGTCGTCATTCCTGGAGTTAGAAACAGCCATCTTTGAACTTTCTCCATTGAATCCTTGAGCGTTTCCTAATCCTTGTTTGGGTGTTCTTTGTCAAGAACACATCCCTGTAGTGTTCTTCATTGCATTTGGGGATAAGTTGCTAGCTTAGTGTTACTCTAAGGTAAGGTAACCAACCCTATTCATCCCTTTCTTTGAATCCTTTGGGTTAGTATTGAACCAATTTCTCCCTGTCAAACCAGACTTGGTTATTCATGTGCCAGTGCTGTGAACGACAACTAGCAGATTAGTTTTCCAGGGATCTAATCGAGGTATGTTTATAACCCTTGTGTTAATTCCCTTTTCTTTTTCTTGTGTGGGGAATTAACTTATTCTTTTGCCATAGTGCTCTTGGCCAAAGCTCGCTGAACCTGTGGAACCTATTGGAGGAGTCAAGTGTGGGCTTCACTCTTATGGACTTATAGGTTGGAATCATCACGCTAGGTATGAGGAGAAGGGATTAGTATGAATATATAGGTTCTAGGGTAGCGTAAGATGAGGGTTAACCCATGACCCTATTTGTGTGCTATATGCCTTAGTTGTTGTATGAAGTTGTTGTGATTGTTTATACACGATGTTAACTGTTTAATTGATTTACATGATCTTGGCATGATGTTTATGATGTTGTTGATATGAAATGATTGTATGAATTGGTATGATGAAAACCGCTGTTAAAACTAAGTTAAGAAAAGACATACGGATGTTAGCGCTAAGCCTAAAACTAGGATTAGTCTAATTGATGTGCATAAAACATAAAGATGTTGATGAGGGGTGAGATTAATGCCAATGGATTAGTCAAGAACCTTAGGATTGATTTGGAGTGTTGAAATTTAGGAAAATTACTAAGTTTCCCAGAGCTGAAACGTTGTAACAGCGTTGAGCATGCCCGTGCTCAATATCAGCACGCCTGTACTCCATGCCCAGTAAATCCAGCACGACTGTGCTCTTAGTAGCACGCCCGTGTCGGAAAAACTAGAAAAATGATGCTATTTAGCACGCTTGTGCTCTCGTACAGCATGCCCGTGCGAGATGGCAAGTACGTCCGTGCTTAGACCGTGCCACTGTCTGAATTAAAAAAAAAAAATCACTGTTTTAATTGAAAAGAGATTTAATAACCTTTTGAATTAAAAATATGAGATAAGAGATTATAAAACACGACCTTGTGGATAGTTAATAAATTAGGATAATGATATGGTAAGATGAAGTAATGGAGACTTAATAAAGAGATTAATTAATGAGAAGATGATGTTATCGTTAACGACGTACCGTTGCCGATGTTGTTGGTTAAATCATCCTTGATGCTTAATGGTCAAGATTGATGTTGATAAATCACTTTGATTCTTATTTGTCAAAGTTGATGTCCTGTGTTAATGGTGTTGATGGAGGTGGTTGCCATGTTGTTTGTATGTTAGCATTGCATGCATCATGACATGGTGTTGTTAGTTTGGGGGAAGTTACGATGATTGGGGAGTTCGTCTAAGAGTATGGCGAACTGGCCGTCCGTGGTGATTCATCCGAGAGTTAGGTGAATCAAGCGCATCCGTGGTGGTCCATGTAAGAGTATGGTGGATCGGCTATCCAAGGGTTTCACCCGTGAGTTTGGTGAACTGTCGGCGTTGGTGCTTATTGGCCAATGTGGATATGTAACTCTGAAATCGTCTTCCTGAGTTAGTCATTGGATCCACATTGCATATGGAGTAGCGGAGTAGTTATTGCATTGCATAGCATGTTATAATGTGATACGATGAAGTATGATTATGTTATGTGTTATATTCTGATGTTTTATATGTTGCATGATCATCTTGCTAACTACTCTATTACCGTTTATATTTATACGTATAGTTCCTTACTCCCTACTGTTGTTGTTGTTGTTTTGTATGTACCTTTGGTTATGCAAAGTATGGTGAGCAGCCAGCTGAGGAGTGACCCCGAGGAGATCGCTTGCTCATAGTATAGTTTAGTTTATGTTAGTTGTTTTTCCGATGTATTATCAGTAGCGATTACCATCTCTAATATGTGACATCGGGATTTAGGTTTTGTTTTATGTTTATGTTTTCCGTAGTTGCTTTTTATGTTTAAACGTTATAGATTTTATATGATATATTTTTAATATTATCATATGCGGGGTAACGGGTGTCACATTTAGTGGTATCAGAGCCAGTCTATCCTACATGCTGGGGTATGTGTCTGTTGTGTTATCTTCTGTGTACTCTTATATGATTATCTATGCCTAGCATGGATGATGATATAGGATTATGTGAACCTTAGTTTCTTTTCTCGCTTAACTTCTGTGTTAAGTGGTTCGCTTTGGACGGTGTAGGAAACTATGGCTGGTAGGAACGGTCGTGCGACTGCTGATGCTCTGGTGCTATTGGCTAATGTCATTGCTCATAACAACAACCAGAACCAGAATCATCATGGAGGAGCTGCTGAGTTTCAAGGTCTAGATAAGTTCCAGAGGAACAAGCTGCCTTTGTTTAAGGGAGCTTATGATCCTGAAGGAGCTCTTCTATGGATCCGCGAGCTCGAGAAGATCTTTCGAGCCATAGCATGTACTGATGCTCAGAAGGTCACTTGTGGGACTTTCATGCTAGTTGAGGAAGTCGAGCACTGGTAGGAGAGTTGTCACCAACGTATGGAAGCTGCAGGCACTGTAGTCACTTGGATTGCCTTCAAGGAGATGTTTTTGGGGAAGTACTTTCCAGCTGACATCCATGACAAGAAGGAGATGGAGTTTCTGGCTCTGAAGCTGGAGAACATGTCCGTTGGGGAGTATGCTGCAAAGTTCGAGGAGCTTGCTCGTTACTACACGCTCTATTAGTACGTGAATGATGACCGCTCCAAGTGTGTGAAGTTTGAAGATGGTCTACGCCCAGAGATCAAGCAAGCCATAAGCTACCAGGAGATTTGAGTTTTTCCCGTTCTGGTGAACGAGTGTTGGATCTTTGACGACACCTACAAATCGAGAGTTGCGCACTGCAAGAGTTCCAGTTCGCAGGGTCACAAGAAGACAACTCCGCAAGATAAAGAGGGACGACATCTGGCTTCGGTAAGCCATGATTTCAAGCAAGTCAAACATAAGCCACAGTATGCTAAGAGGTTAACCAGTGACGGAGGATTTTCTGCCACTAGGCCAATCAAGTGTGGAAAGGGTCACTTCACTCGTGAGTGCAAGGAAGCTGATGTCATCTGCTTCAAATGTGGGAAGCCTGGCCACATCATCCATGATTATGGTGGAGGAGCAAAGTTAGAGCCGCAAAGTGCTACCAAAGTCAGAGTTCTCAGGCCAATCGACTAAAAGCAAGTGGGAGAGTCTTCACCCTCAGTGGAGATGAAACATCTCAATCCGCAAATCCGTTTCAAGGTAAGAGTCTCCTCAAAGGGACTTCTTCCTTTGCGTTGTTTGGTTCGGATGCCTTGTCTTCTTTTCCTTCGTTTTCCCCACATGTTTTAGAAACCTTAAGTTGTTTGTTCCCTATCTTGAGGATGATCTAGTTGTTGTTGCACCTATAATTAAGTCAGTTATCCGTTCCCATGTTTCGTAAAGGTTGTTCTATTATCATTAATAACAGGAACTTCATAGTTGACCTCGTGTGAGTTTATCTCTTAAGCTGTTAGATGTTGTTTTGTTATGGATTGGTTGTCTTCCAACCAAGTCCGAGCTTGTAGAAATTTCGAGGACAAAATTTTTATAAGGGGGTGGAATTGTAACACCCCAGTTTTCGCTTGCTTGTTATAAAGTGTTGTTATATATGTTATCCTTGACGTTATATATATGTTATGTGTTGTTATGCTTAAGTTAGATGTTTAGGGATGTGTTTTGAGGTAGTTAACCTTAGAACGAGCCTATCAATAATTCTGATAGGTAAGCACGCCCGTGCTTCTGTTCAGCACGCCCGTGCTAGTTGGTTAGCACGCCCGTGCTCATGGTCTGCCCGCCTGTGCTCTAGGCGCGCATCAGAAACACGTTTTGGGATTTTGGTCAACCTGTTTCGCTCTAATCCTTTTTATACCTCTTTTGATTGACCTAAAACTCATAGCCGTCATTCCTAGAGTTAGAAACAGCCGTCTTTGACCTTTCTCTTGGGTTCCCATTGAATCCTTGAGCGTTTCTGAATCTTTGTTTGGGTTTTCTTCGTCAAGAACACATCCCTGTGGTGGGGATAAGCTGATAGCTTAGTGTTACTCTGAGGTAAGATAACCAACCCTGTTCATCCCTTTCTTTAAATCCTTTGGGTTAGTATTGAACCGTCTTCTCCCTGTCAAACCAGACTTCGTTGTTCGTGTGCCAGTTCTGTGAACGGCAACTAGAAAATTAGTTCCCCAGGGATTTAATCGAGGTATGTTTATAACCCTTGTGTTAATTCCCTTTTCTTTTCCATGTTTGAGGAATTAACTTATCCTTTTGCCTTGGTGCTCTTGGCCAAAGCTCGCTGAACCTGTGGAACCCGTTAGAGGAGTCAAGTGTGGACTTCGCGCTTGTGGACTCATAGGCTGGAATCGTCATGCCAGGTATAGGGAGAAGGGATTAGTATGAACATATAGGTTCTAGGGTAGCGTAAGATGAAGGTTAACCCATGACCCCATTTATGGGCTATATGCCTTAGTTGCTGTATGAAGTTGTTATGATTATTTATACATGATGTTAATTGTTTAATTGATTTACATGATCTTGACATGACGTTTATGATGTTGTTGATATGCCATGATTGTATGAATTGGTATGACAGAAACCGCTGTTACACCTATTTTAATAAAAGAGATAGGGATGTTAGCGCTAAGCCTAAAACTAGGATTAGTCTAGTTGATGTGTATAAAACATAAAGATGTTGATGAGGGGTGAGATTAATGCCAATGGATTAGTCAAGAACTTTAGGATTGATTTGGAGTGTTGAAATCTTGGAAAATACTAAGTTTCCCAGAGCTGAAACGCTGTAACAGCGTTGAGCACACCCGTGCTCAATATCAACATGCCCGTACTATATGTATAGCATAATAATCTTGATGGTATACGATGTAGAAATGCATGGTCATGCTAAGGTGGGATAATATGAGATATTGGGCCCACAAGATCGTACGTCAATTACTACATCAAGAAATAAACAATTGGACTTAACAAGGATGACATATTTATGCCTTGTGTCCAATTAAGACATTGAAATGAAGGAACATTGACTTCACATTAAATATGGTTACAATATGGTTTTTATTTTGTCACCAATATTATCATTAATTGGGTAGCAATGATGTATTGCTAGATGCCGCTCATTGTTTATAATATTAATTGGTTATTGATATGATTAATAACAATTAATATTATTGCCAATTAATTGGGAACCTATAGGGTCACACGCATAGAGCAAATGTCAAGTATGACTTGGTCGTGAGACACCATTAAATAATATAACACTATTCTTAAATCATCCATAGTCAAGTATTATTACTAATAAGGACAATAATAATACATCGAGACTATTATGTGAGTGTAATGAAGACCACATCTCACGGGTCATAGATATAAGATATCAAGTCTTCACATAGGTATAAATATTAGTGGAATATTTATACTGGAGTGATCAGCTATGAGAACGCTGCATAACAGTTATGTAAGTGTCATAAGCGACTCTCATGGTGACTATAATGAAGTAGTTCTTCGACTTGAAGTCACTATGATTCCTAACATATGTAATTGTAAGCTTTGACACTGTTAAACGTTGTCAGTAACAGGATAACTATAAAGATAGTTATTGGGCCTTCAATGAAACATGGTGAGGAATGTGAGTAATGTAGATAGGATTCGTCCCTTCTACATGACAGAAGTAATGTCTATATAGGCCTTTTGATGGTATGCAACGTATAAATGCATGGTCATGCTAAGGTGGGATAATATGACATATTGGGCCCACAAGATCCTACGTTAATTACTAGATAAAGAAATAAACAATTGGACTTAACAAGGATGACATATTTATGCCTTGTGTCCAATTAAAACATTGAGATGAAGGAATATTGACTTCACATTAAATATGGTTACAATATGGTTTTTATTATGTCACCAATATTCTCATTAATTGAGTAGCAATGATATATTGCTAGATGCCGCTCGTTGTTTATAATATTAATTAGTTATTAATATGATTAATAACAATTAATATTATTGTCAATTAATTGGGAACCTATAGGGTCACACGCATAGAGCAACTATTCGGGGAAGTAATTTAATTAATTGATTAAATATGATTTAATCAATAATTAAATAACGGAGAAGGAATTAATTAATTAAATATGATTTAATTAAAGTTAATTCAATATTGGACTTGTCATGTATAGGAGCCCGACAAGGTTAAGGTTAAGTGGGTGATAGCTTATAAGCTGTGCACGTTACTTAAGCGAGAGATATGTGTGAGACACATAACCTACCAGCCGTCACACCTCCCTCATTAGTTGAGTGCCACGCCCCCTCTCCCTTCTTGATAGCTAGCACTACGCTATCTCCGACTCTGGTTTGCTCGCGTGGATTGACTAGAGGTGTTGCTACTTTACAATACTTGTGATAGAGAAGCCTCTCCTTATGGTGGCCTGTAGCCAGGCAGTCATCGTAAACGTGCGATCCGAGATTCGTTTACCGTTGGATCGGGCTGAAATTTGGATAGTAGGTTCAAGACGTGTGGTTCTTCATCTTCACCATTTAGTTTTTGATATGAGATCTAGAAAAGGAGATATATGATTCGAACAATAGCAGTAAATGTGGTTAATCAATGCACTTGATGCGCTTACAGTGTTCGTGGTAAAGCTACGCTTCAAGAGGTAAATGCTAAATCTATTTGATTCATGTGCAACGCGTGATCCTTATCTAAAGGGGTATTTTCGTTCAAGAGGATTTGAAAAATATTTTTTTTAAAATTATATCTCTTGATTCCCCAACAGTGGTATCAGAGTATTGGTCGTAGTTTGCCGTGTATCCTAGCTTGTTTGCCTTGTATGATAACATGTTTTTGCTTTTGAATGTGATTCAATAAAATACATGTTATCTCTAGGTGTTTATGCTCTATGTTCACTAAGTTTCACGCGCGAAACCCAGTTGCGATGCTGAGCATGGCCTTGCATATGTTGAGCACAACCGTGCACCTTGAATCAGTGTCAACGTGTTGCGAGCACGGGCTGTACTCCTCGAAGCACGGCCGTGCACTTTTCTAGCACGACCATGCCCCTGTTAGACAGTGTCAGCGAACTTTTGGCACGACCGTGCTCTTCGTAGCAAGGTCGTGCTGCTGGACAAAATGGTGATTTTGTCCATTTGGCACCTTTATAAATTGTATATTAAATATACGGTGCATGGTTGTGGCCCTAGATTTTGGTGTTAATTTTATTTGGTAAATACGGCATGCGAGTCATGATTTATTTTATTTTATTTTACTTTAATACGGCCTGCGTGTCATGACATTTACTTTATTTATTTTATTTAAATTTTGTAATTTGCTTCGGTTGACATGGAGGCAACACCAGATCATGACGCTAGTGGGAGAACTTTGGAAGTTTGCTCGAGGGTCAAAGATTGTAATAATTAGTTTTTAATTATTGCACATTAGGAGGCCATAATCATAATACATTTTATATGTCTTGTATGTTTATGTATGTGATGCATGAAAAGTATGAGATGTATGATTTAAATTTTAATTTAAATTGTATGATAGCATGTATGTCATTGTTTGCTTAATATGTTCTAAATGTATGTAAGCTTGTATGTCATGCATGCTATGAGAGACGTTTCTATGTGATACAAAGTCGGTGAGATCACTTAATTAAAATTCCCTCAATTAAATTAAGTTATTAAATGCCTCCTGATGCATGAAACTCGTCAAGGCCAGAATCATTTGAGTGTGGGTCATGCTACAACTGAGCACCTTAATATATTCTTGTGGAGACACGAAAGGTGAAATAACTTACTGCCAACCATTGGGTTGAACTTAACTAAGCGTATTCAAAATGATTGAAATGGCTTAGAGGCATAGGTTGGGCTCAATCCATATGATGGATTTGAATAAGGAGTTATTCACCCAACTGGTCCAAGAATTACATCGGATGTAATTTGAACTGAGTTTCCTATCCAAATAGCTAAGTTCTGGGCGATTAGCCATAACAGACTCAGAACAAGGTAAAATATGGATCTTGGTCCTACTAGAAAATCACCCAACGGGATTTTCCGAGTCAATGATGAGGGTCATTGATTTGAGTAAAATTGTGGGAACGTATTTAATAAAAGACCTATTAAATATGTTTTAACCATTATACTTATATTCTGTATGTTTCTATATTAAATAACCATGGCTACAAACACAAATAATATTTTATTGTTGTGATACATCCTTGAGAAGGATGAGTTATCTAGAATTAATTTTTTGGATTGGTACAAATTTTGAGGATTGCTCTCAAGTACGAGAAAAGGAATTGTTTGTTCTCGAGCAACTAATTCCCAAGCAAGTTGTTGCTAATGCCATAAGGATCGAAAGGGATGCTTAATAGAAGCATCAAGTTGATGTCATTGGTGTACGATATCTCCTTCTTGCAATCATAGAGGCGTATTATATGATCCTGCACCTTATGATACTTTAACAAGAGTTAGCAAGGCATAAGAAGTACCAGAATGAGTATAAAGACAAGAAAGGAACTATGACTTCCTGTTTGGGCATATTTGTTATAAAAGTCAACATGTCTACTCCAACATTATGGGTATTGGATATCGCTTATGGATCTCACATTAATGTGAAGGATCAAAGGGAGTAGGGCATTGACTATAGGTAAAGGTCTACTTTATGAGTGGAAATGGAGCAAAAGTTGCTACATTGACTATAGGAGTTTGAATTTACATTAATGTGAAGGATCAAAGGGAGTAGGACATTGACTAAAGGTAAAGGTCTATTCTATGAGTGGAAATGGAGCAAAAGTTGCTACATTGACTATAGGAGTCTGAATTTACCATTAGGTAAAGGTCTACCCTATGAGTAGAAATGGAGCAAAAGTTGATACTGACTATAGGAGTTTGAATTTACCACTATAGGCCTTGATGGAACTAAATAATTGTTATTTTTTAGTTCCAATTGATAATAGAAACATCATTTCTATATCTTGTATAGACAAGAAAGGATTTTTGAGTTGTAATAAAAGGACAATTGCTGTTCCATTTATTCAATCGATGTCTTCTACACCAGTATTCGTATGAGATATGGACTGTGTCCCTGATCTTGATATGCCCATCTATAACATAAATGCGAAGAGGGTCAAACCAAGTGATTTGGACCCTCTATACCTTTAGCAATATATTTTAGATCATATAAGTAAGAAGCTTATTTCCAAGCTCCACTAATATGAACTCTTGTACTCATCCAATTATGAATTGTTTGAGGTTTGCGAATCTTACTTATTTGGAAATATGACTAAAACTCCATTCACTAGTAAGGTAAAAGGGCTGGTAATCTTTTGGCATGATACATTGTGATGTATGAGGGCCTCTAAAAAGTTCGCTAAAAGACAAGTTTCCATACTTCGTCTCATTTATTGATAACTTCAGTAAATATGGATTTGTGTATGACACAAGTCAAAAATCTTTAAAAAGTTCAAAGAATTCAAGAACGAAGTGGAGAACTAATTTTTGAAAGGTATTAAGACCATTAAGACCATACGATCAGATCGTGTTGGTAAGTACTTAAACCAACTGTTTGATGACTATCTGAAGGAGTGCGGGATTATATCTCAACTCACTCTTCCTGGAATACCATAATGGAATGGTGTGTCCGAGAGGATGAATGGCACCTTGTTAGGCATGGTACGATCTATGATGAGTCAATCAGACTTCCCTGACTCTTTCCGGGGATATGCTTTACATACAATAACTTTCACACCTAACCGTGTTCCATCTAAGACGGCTGAATGCGACCAAGTATGTCTTTCATTAAGATTTGGGGTGACAAGTTTATTGTAGCGTTTAGTCTCAGAGAAACTTTGACCCAAGTCTAACAAATGTATCTTTGTGGGGTGTCCTAAGGAAACAAACGGATACTATTTCTACAACACATCTGAGGACAAAATGTTTGTCACTAGGACTGGAGTGTTCCTTAAGAAGGAGATAGTGAGAGAAATGTAAAACTTGGAGAAATCATTGAGTACTAACCCGCCTGCGCGCAATGGAATAAGAATCGGTTCCGCAATATGTTGTGGTTCAACCACCGGTTCAAGTAACACAAGAACCACGTAGGTCAAACAGATCATGTGCAAAACTTGAGAGATATAGACTTTTCCTAACTCAAGAAGGTGATGTACTGCTCATGGATCAAGATGAGCCTGTTACCTACAAGGAGGCCATAAGTGGCCCCGAATCTGAGAAGTGGCTAGAGGCCATGGGATCCGAAATAGAATACATGTACACGAACCAAGTTTGGACCTTGGTGGAGCCGCCTGAAGGGGTAAAACCCATAGGGTGAAAGTGGGTCTTTAACAAAGAGACCGACATGGATGGTATTGTGAATACCTTCAAGGCGAGACTAGTCGCGAAGGGTTTCAAACAAATTCATAGTATGACTATGACGATACCTTCTTTCCAGTTGCATTAATTCAGATCCTACTTGCTATTGTTACATAGTATGACTACAATATCTGGTAAATGGATGCCAAAACTGCATTCCTTAACGGGAATTTTCACGAAGATGTGTACATGACACAACCTAAGAATTTTGTCCATCCAAGGAATGCTAGAAAAGGTATGCAAATTGCATAGTTCCATTTATGGATTAAAGCACGCTTCCAGAAATTGGAATCTTCATTTTGGTGATACTTTAAGACAGTTCAGATTCATCAAGAATGAGGATGAACCTTGTGTGTACAAGAAGGTCAGTGGGAGCATAAATATTTTCTCCTATTGTATGTGGACAACATACTACTTATCGGAAATGACATTCCTACACCACAAAATGTGAAAACATGGTTAGGAAATTGTTTCTCGATGGAAGACTTAGGCGAGGGGACCTATGTGTTAGGTATCCAGATATATAGAGATAGATCATTGATATTGCTTGGTCTGAGTCAGAGTATATACATAAAAAAACTATTAAAGCGGTTTAACATGCATGATTCTAAGAAAAGAATTTTTCCTATGCCACATGGTATATGCCTTTCAAAGGCATAATCCCCTTCTTCTCGGAAGAAAGGAACGCATGAATGAGATTCCACATGTTTCGGCAATTGGATCTATTATGTATGCCATGATATGTACTTAACCAGATGTCTCGTATGCTTTGAGCATGATGAGCAGGTGATAATCCGATCCCAGTGAAGGTCACAGGACTTCATCCAAGAATATCCTGAGATACTTAAGAAGAACTAAGGATTCATCCTTGATCTGTGATGGTGAGGAAGAGCTCGTTGTAAGAAGTTACACCGATGCTAGCTTCCAAACTGTTAAAGATAACTTTAGATCGTAGTCTGGGTTAGTGTTTTGCCTTAATGGTGGCGCTGTGAGCTTGAAAAGGTTTCAAGCTTGAGATAGGTGCTGATTTTATTATAGGGGCCGACTATATAGTTGCCTTAAATACAGATTTAGAGGTGGTTTAGATCAAAAAGTTCATTTATGAACTTATAGTAGTTCCTAACTTTACGAACTCCATTGATCTCGTTGTGATGATGATGGAGTAATCGCGTTAGCTACGGAAACTTGATCTCACCAGTGATCAGAACATATTCTTAGATACTTCTATCTCATTCAATAGATGATCAATAGAGGAGATGTGAATATGTATAGAATGACAACACTGGACAATCCACTATTGGAGTCTCTTGCTCAATGGGAGCATGACACTAACACTAGATCAATGGGTGTTATGTTGATGCCCGATAGGCTCTAGTGCGAGTGGGAAATTGTTAGTGTAAGCCCTAGTGGCTAATCTATTTTGAATAGATAATCATTTATATCATGACTTTGATCATATATTTGATATATGTATAAGACATTTATTTATTGTGTTATATTTTATGATCATATGTATAGCATAATAATGTCCTTAGAATAGGTAGTTCATTTAATGAAACGTCAAGTATGACTTGATCGTGAGACACCATTAAATAATAGAACGCTATTCTTAAATTATCCATAGTCAAGTATTATTATTAATAAGGACAATAATAATACATCGAGACTATTATGTGAGTGTACTGATGACCACATCTCACCGATCTATCAATCCTCAGAATATGAAGTATAGAGAGAAAACTTCAAGTCCTTTGTCATAACACAAGTATCAAAGGAGCATTGGACGACTTTCACTGATGAAACCTTCTGTCCTATCACTATCACCAATGGAGAGTACACTATGAAAGCTTTGGAGGATTGCACCACAGAAGAAAGAAGAAGAGTTGTTCTATACTGTGAAGCAAGAGCTTTTCTGTTTCGTAGCATACATGGAGCAAGAAGAGAAGTTCTGGCCGAAGAAACAACTGCTTAGGGAATGATGAACTTGATGGATATTCTTGAAAGATCTCCACGTACATCCCCACTAGCAACGTATCTTTGTCTCATGGCAAGTGTTTCTTTTTGAGGTAGAAACAGAAGAAGATGAGGTAAATATATCTGACTATTCCAAAGAAGCATATGATGAACAATTAAATGAATCATGTATTGTTTACTCGGAATATAAGGCTCTTAAAAGAAAATTCATCAAACTCAATAAAGACTTTGACAAAGTCAAAACTAAGAATGGCAAACTAAAAGAAGAGATAATCAGTCTCACTGAAATCTCAAGTTCTGAGTCCAGTGCATCATGTGAAGTTGAAAAACTTGAGCATCAAGTTGCATATCTAATTGACAGTTTGTCAAAATTTACAGTTGGATCAAAGAAACTCAATTTAATTCTTAGATACAGATCTCCTCATGATAAATCTGGTATAGGCTATGAAAAAGAGAATATGAAAATCTCTTACAAGAAAATTGAGACAAATAGAGTTATATATTGTTTTGTTTGTGGCAAAAATGGACACTCTGCGTCCAAATGTATACACAAGAAAAATGCTAGAACTATTAAACTATCTACAACTAACCAAAAAGGACCCAAGTCTATCTGGGTACCTACAAACATGATAATCTCTGCTGCAGACTTGCTTAATAGTAGGAAAAAGACACCAATCATGGTACCTGGACAATGGATGCTCACGTCCCATGACGGGAGAAAAGTCTATGCTCCTAGACCTAAAGCCAAAATCTGAAGGCTCAGTTGTCTTTGGAGGCAATCAAATGGGAAAGATTGTGGGTATTGGTAAGATTGGTAAGCACAATTCTCTCTCTATAAATAATGTGTAGTTAGTTGAAGGGTTAAAACACAATCTGCTTAGCATAAGCCAATTGTGTGATAGCGGATTTATGGTTTCTTTCAACAAAGATAAATGTATAGTCAAGTATACGGATGGGTCCACTCTATTCACTGGTCAAAGGCAAAACAATATATATAAAATTGACTTAGAGGGCCTCTCTAATCAAAATGTATCATGTCTAATGTCTATAAATGATGAATAGTGGATTTGGCAAAAGAGACTTGGTCATGCAAGCTTGAGGTTAATCTCAAAGCTACAAAAGCATATTCTCGTAAGAGGATTACCAAAGCTTGCCTATAAATCAGATGTTCACTGTAATGCCTGTCAAAAGGGGAAACAAGTTAAAAATTCTTTTAATTCAAAGAATATTGTTTCTACATCCAGACCTTTAGAATTGCTACATTTAGATTTGTTTGGTCCAACAAGGACTGCCTCTCTAAGTGGTAAGAAATATGGGCTTGTCGTTATCGATGACTATTCTAGATGAACATGGGTGATATTCCTAGCTCACAAATATGAGTCTTTTGAAGTATTCTCAATATTCTGTAAAATAATGCAGAATGAGAAAAGTATATATATAAACTCAATCCAAAGTGATCATTGAGGAGAGTTTGAGAATGAAAACATCCAACTATTCTTTGAAGAAAATGGTATTCTTCACAATTTCTCTGCCCCTAGAACACCTCAACAAAATGGGGTCGTTGAGAGAAAGAATAGGTCTCTTCAAGAGATGGCAAGAACATTGCTCAATGATAACTCTATCTCTAAGAACTTTTGGGCTGAGGCTGTTAACACGACATGCTATATTCAAAATAGAGTATACATAAGACCAATACTGAAAAATACTCCATATGAATTATGGAGAGGACGAAAACCAACATATCATATATTCATCATTTTGGATGTGCTTGTCTTATATTAAATACTAAAGATAATATAGGAAAATTTGATGCCAAAGTTGATAATGGTATTTTTCTTAGGGTACTCATAAACATCTAAAGCTTTCAGAATTTATAACTGTACATCATCAATTGTTGAGGAATCTATTCATGTTAAATTTGATGACAAGAAGCCTGATAAACTATTATCAGAGATGGACGAATCTTTAGCAGATCTTGATCTGAATGATCTCCGTCCAACCAACAAAGGCAAGGAACTTTTCGAAAGTCAAAACTGATGAGTCTACTCCTCAATCATGAAATGATAGTCAGAAAGCTTGGCAATTCAAAACCTACCATCCTGAAGATCAAATCCTAGGTCAACCAAGTGACAAAGTAAGAACAAGGTCAACCTTCAGAAATCAAGCCGACTCAGCCTTCATCTCTGAGTTAGAACCAAAAACAGTGGAGGAAGCTCTCTTGGATGATGGATGGATCTTGGCCATGCAAGAAGAGGTCAATCAGTTTGAGAGAAACAAAATTTGGACCTTAGTTCAAGAACCTAAAGAAAAATCTATAATTGGAATGAAATGGGTTTTTAGAAATAAAATGGATGAAGATGGAAAGGTTGTAAGAAACAAAGCAAGGTTAGTAGCACAAGGTTATATTCTCAAGAAGAAGGTATTGATTATACTGAAACCTTTGCTCGTGTTGCTAGATTAGAAGCAGTATGTATTTTACTTTCCTTTGTTGCTCATCATGAAATAACCTTGTATCAAATGGATGTTAAAAGTGCTTTTCTAAATGGAATAATCAATGAAGAAGTCTATGTAATGCAACCCCCAGGGTTCGAAGGTCACTCCCATCCTGAGTATGTATTTAAGCTTCATAAAGCTTTATATGGACTCAAGCAAGCTCCCAGAGCTTGGTATTAGAAACTCAGCTCATTCCTTATGGAAAATGGCTTATGTATAGGAAAGGTAGATACTACCTTGTTTAAGAAATCAGATAAAAACAATTTCGTAATAGTCCAAATTTATATTGATGATATTATTTTTGGGTCTACTAATGAAACTTTATGTAAGGAATTCTCTGAGCTCATGACAAAAGAATTTGAAATGTGCATGATGGGAGAACTCAAGTTCTTTTTGGGTCTACAAGTAAGACAAACCTCAAAAGGCATGTATATTCATCAGACCAAATATACTAAAGACCTTCTGAAGATAGCAAGCCAATGAGCACACTTATGCATCCAACGTCCATTCTAACCAAAGACAACAAAGATAAAAAAAAAAGGTAGATCAAAAGGTATACAGAGGTATGATTGGATCTCTCTTATATCTTACTGCATCCAGACCTGACATAATGTTTAGTGTATGTCTTTGTGCACGTTTTCAAGCTGATCCCTGTGAAAGAAATCAAATGAGTACAGATTAATGGGCTACTCTGATATTGAATATGCTGGAGATAGAATCGAACGAAAAAGCATAAGTGGTGGCTGTCACTATCTTGGAACGAATCTAATATCATGGTCAAGCAAGAGACAAAGCACCATAGCCCTATTAACTGCTGAAGCTGAATATATCTCTACCGCAAGTTGTTGTTCACAAGTCTTGTGGATTAAACATCAGCTGGAGGATTACAACATCCATGAAAGTAAGATTCCAATATATTGTGATAATACTGCTTCAATTAATTTGTCAAAAAATCCTATATTACATTCAAGGGCTAAACATATAGAAATCAAACATCATTTCATTAGAGATTACATTCAAAAAGGTGTGTTTGATGTAAAATTTGTTGATATTGCCCATCAATCGGCAGATATTTTTACAAAATCTCTTGTGGAGGACACGTTTTCTTTCATAAGAAAACAACTCAACATGCATTATGTTGAATGACCTTGCGTCAAACAAACACTTGCATCCATTATGCTTGCATCCAATTGTTTGCCTTGCTCTTCACTCAATACATGCTTACATCATTTATTGTAATAAATAATCAAAAATGAATAACTTGAATATCATGAATTATTTATTATTTTCAATAAATGTTTTAAACTTACTCTCTGGCATCCACACGTACCAATGCTGAGTCAACACTTCTTAGTCTTTCAAACGTCGTGCATCTGTTACTTCCCTCTTAAATAGCCACCCTCGGTAACTGCAAGTCATCATAATTCTTTGACCACAGTTACTTTCTGACGGTTGGTTAACCTTCACTCCTCTCTTTATGAGCCTAACCGTGAGTCAAAAATCACATCAAACGTTTCCTCTCTCTCTTTCTCTCCTTCAACTGTTCATCTTCTTCAAAGCTCTTTCTTCTGAAAAATGTGAAGCAATCTCCATTCAGCCGGTGAAGGTAGCAGTAGCGTCCCTCAAGAAGGCATATCACCTTTGGGTTATCCAACTCGTGAAGTTCCAGACAACTTTCAGATCAACATTGAGCATCAAATCCACTTGGATCTATTAGCCAGACTGGGAGCAGATGTCAGAAACTCCATTCTTGGTGCTAGATGGGATCACTTCTTCACAAACTATCCAGAAGTCTATCCGAGGATCCTCATTGAATTTTGGAGGACTGCTCACATGGAACAAGAAGGACAAATGTCTGGTTATGTTTTGGGGACACAGAAGGTCGTCATCTTAAGAGTAAGCATTGCATGTACAATTGGATGTATGTCTTTTGGACCAACCTCCAAATCATGGCACAACAAGTTTGGGGGAAAAGACAACGTCTTCAACTTTCTCAAGCATCCCAATGCTCATCCAAACGCTCTTTTTCGTGCTTCTATCATGAAGGATGAAGCAAGAATTTTGAATCAGATCCTGAACAAGGCTGGTCTGCATAAAGCTGGGTCTAAGGACTCAATCTCTGATTTGCATGCCTTTCTTCTCACTCATCTCCTTTATTGCATGAAGGTAAATCTTCCATCTCTTCTCTTTGATCGTTTCAAAGAAAATTGCATAGATGTTGTCTCTGTCAAGACAATCACTTAAGCAATTCTTCTTTGTCGAGTCTTTGAGAATCAAGGGATTTCCCGAATGCTAAGTAAAGTCCATCCAAGCATAAGGCATGTCTACTAGACGATCTGTTGCCCACAGTTTGGAAGGGAAAATCTCTCAAAGATGCAACTTCCATCTGTTCTTGCTTTTGAACAAGCACAGTCCGAACTTGCTCAGACTCAACGTCAGGAAGCTCTTCAAAGAAGACAAGGAAGAAGAGGTCAGAACTCCAATGTTGATCATCAACCTCAAGTCCCTTCTGGATCATCATCGTTGGAAGAATTATTTGAACAATCTCAGGCTGAAACTCACAATGTGTTTGAAGAATATGAGGTAAAGCCGAATCTGGAGTTTGCATCAATGATCGAAGGCATTGCATACACCATTAATGGAGAAACCTTCATCAAGCTCAATGGTGTTGTCAGACCATACGTTGATGAAGTTGACGGGCCTATGCTCAAGGCAAACTTTGGTTCAACTGCTAATCAACAACCTCAAGCCAGTGCGTCCACCCAGGCTCAAAATCAACCTAAGACTCAGGCAATTGAATCATCAAAGCCTAGGTATGGGAAAAGGAAGCTTCTGGTTGAAGAAGAAGATAAGGAAGACGATGAGGATGATGTTCCGATTGCCTTACTTCTCTCCAAGAAAATTAAGGTAACACCATCCCCTTCAAACTTACCCGACCCTCCTACCACTTCCATACCCTCTATCTCATCTGAAGCTCCATCGACAACTCAGAACACCAACCCAAGCCCCTCTCCGACTATACCTCCACCACCCACAAAGATGAGGATTAAGACTGTAGCTAAAAAGCCACCTAGACCAAGAATCATAAATCTCTCTCAGTCCATCTCCTCCTCCACCACTCTCTCTCAGCAACCAAATACTCAAACCATCTCACCATCGTTACCACCTACACCAACACAGACTCAATCTTCCGACCCCACACCTCCACCACCCTTCTCACCCATCGCTTTATCCTCAAATGAACATAGAGGATTCAGTGAAGACTACTCCCTACCTTTCCTTCACGGGTCCCGGAATTATCATCTTCTCCTCCTCCGGTACTCCTGTTACTTGGGTACTCGCATGAGGAAGCTACCAATTCAGAGATTCCAGTGGCTAGAGAACATGAAGAAGTTCTTGAAGCTGTGACCAAAGCCTTTGGTCAAGCATCCGTTCATTTCTCTCAGTCTGCTGAAGACTTTTGTGCTTAGCCTACTGGTCCTCAAGAAGATGCAAGGTGTGAAGACTTTGATATTCCTGAAACTCAAGAAAAAGCAAGCTTCGTCCAGTGCACTGATTGCCTTGATCATGACTCCACTTTATCTGATCACACTGTGGAACTGCACCT
This sequence comes from Ammopiptanthus mongolicus, assembly GCA_039655645.1. Classification (NCBI taxonomy): domain Eukaryota; kingdom Viridiplantae; phylum Streptophyta; class Magnoliopsida; order Fabales; family Fabaceae; genus Ammopiptanthus; species Ammopiptanthus mongolicus. Next base: position 35,422,180 of record CM077349.1, on the reverse strand, counting down.
TGATGATGAAGCTAACGAGTTCAACACCTCTACCGCTGAAGAAGCTCACCCTGCTCAAGCTTCTGTACCTCCTCTACCACCTGGACTTTCTCAGGATATTGCTGATTATTTGGTGAAAGAGTCTCAACACGGTTGACTCAAGAGATGAATCGAAGGATGGATCAACTGTTGAACTATCTTCACCAAGTCTTTCCTCGCATCCCTCCTCCACCTCCACCATGTAATATCCCAATTTTCTGTGACTCTAATCGAGCTGGTTAATCTCGATTAGGGCTTTGGATGATTGTGTGAATTTTTATGTGCTAGTTTAAGATCTAGTTTGAAGCTTAGGAATAGGCTTGAACAAGGTTGGAGGTGCCTAAGGCGTTAAATGAGAAACTATGGAGGCCAAAGGTTTGGAGGACTCTTCCCAGCTAAGCGTCACGCTCAAGCGTGGGAAGGGAGCACGCCTCAGCGTGCCAATGCTCAAGCGTTGGTAACGTTGCATGCTCAAGCGTGATGAGTGTGATTGCCAGCTGGTGTGCTTTTTGACGCGTGTGCTACACGTGTCAAGCCAGGGTGAAGGCGAAGCGGACAAGGTTCCACGCTCAAGCGTGGAGGGGACCTCATGCTGAAGTGTGGAAATCCTGCACGCTAAAGCGTTCTTAGCAAGATGCCCAAAGTGAAGTCTTTCTTTTCTCTTTCACTTGGGCCATTTTCCTCTTCTTCAAGCTCGAGAGTTGCAGAGAGGGTAGAGAGAAGGCAAAGCTTTTTAGAGAGAGAAAGCTTGTTTTGAGGCGATCAAAGTACCGAAACGCAATTCTGACTGCACAGTTGCAATTGCGGCAAAGTTATCTTCAACTTTGACGGATTACTTTCTCGATTCGTCCAAGGTAAACTCGAATCCCTAACACGCATTTTTTGTGTTCTTGGCGTTCTTTGAGTCTTTTACACCTTTCTTTGATCTTTTGAGCTTGCCCTAGGGCTAACACTATTGTATACGTGTTGTGCTTGTGGTTAGGGCAAAGTTTGCGCTCGTGATTGTCCCAGTTTTGGATGTGGAACCGCGGCTGTTCTTGGAGCTACCATTGAAGGGCTGGGAGCTCAAGCTTGAAGAAGCTAGCCAGTGTTCTTGTTGATCTTCGTCTGATGACTGTTCAGGTGGGGAGAAAGAGTACTGTTCCGTCGAGAAGGCAAGAGTAGTGTAGTATGTTTTCTGCTGTGTGTAGGGAAGCCCTAACCCTACTAGTGGTTGAGCCCCGATAAAGTACCTAAACCCTAGGTTTAGCTTTCTTTGGGCTATCGCTGTTAAGTTTGGAAACCCTAGGTTAGCAAACTGTTGATTGAGGATGATGTGTTTCGTATGACTGCTATGATGATTGCTGTTGTTGCTATCTGTCTAAGTGCCTATATGCTACTTGGAATGTGATATGTTGTTATGTGCTGCTATTGATATTATTGCTGCTGTTATTATGTTGTATGTTGCGATGTTGAGCATTGTGGCGGAATGCCGTAGAATTAGGTTTGGTTGTGTGCCGTGTTGTTGCCGGGTTGATACCGTGGATGGTGCCGTTGCTGTTATGCTTACTGTTCAAGGCTGTGGCCGTGTTGTTTGAGCTGTGGCTCGTGGACGCATGGCGTCGAGGCTGTGGCCATTTGGATGTAGTGGCATCGTGTTGTTTCTGATTGAGAGTTTTGGCGTGAGATCCGTTATCAAGCCCGTTGAGGATGTTTATTGTATATCATCATCAGCTACCAAGTGGCGAGGCCGTATGATAGGTAGTATGGGCTGCCAGCGTCATAACATATTAGTTGTACCTGAGTGCGGGTACGGAAAGTAGATGGGGCGGTCAAGTGAGTGACCTTGGGGATGTTGCCGGTTTCGGGAATAGTTTACAGTGACGGATGAGGTAGCTCCTATCCTATCGTGATGCCCGATCCAGTCCGGTTTGCCCAACTAATACTAGAGCTTTCCATTGTTACAGTAACGTTTCGAGGCGATCGAGATACCCCGATTCCAGTGTGGAAAGGGGAAGCACTCTTATTAGTCACGACGAGCGGTTCGGTTTCTTGGACAAACAAACTCCGTTCCGACACAAAAATTGTTCCGGTGTGGACTTGCTCTGGTGTGGAACCGTTCCAGTGGCAACCAGCTTTGTGAGTTTTCGGCCGACTTGTTCCATGTGTTGTCTCAAGAGACGTTTGTGGGAATGCAGCAACTGTTATTTCCCATGCACTGTATTTGTTATCTCCCCACTGTTTTCCCTTGTTGTTCTGTTTTGGGTTCGCTTGAAGACGACGAGCCAGCCGAGGTATAGGATGGACCCGAGGCTTCACCCGTTTATCATGGGGGCACCACGGATGCCGGTGCTGGGCGACATTGAGATCATCTACCATGATGAGAGGGGATGGCGGGTGGACCCCTCGACCTTTTTGGTGGTTTACACAGGATCCGTCAGTCTGATCTTTCGGAGCGGCACGCCATCGTATGTGGACATCATTGGCCCCTACCGCGTGTACTAGTTTCTTCCTTTCCATAGGATGTGGCGACCTTCGAGGTAGAGGTAGCGAGACTACATGTGGGTGGCACCTCAGTCCTCAGTTGTGACCAGCAGGAGAGGATACGTCTACCGAGGCCAACGTCGGAGGACAGAGCAGTAACTGAGGACCTACCGTAAGTGTAGGATCTTGGTGTCCAGCTCTTCGTCAGAGTACGAGCCTTTGGTGCGGTACAGGCATATTCATGGTGAGGGTCAGGGTAGCTCAGGGCATCCTCACCACTGATGGTGTGAGCCTGCCAGTGCGTCTTACTAGTGAGCTGAGAGCTTTTTATGTACCTTTTGAGAGGGGACGGGTAGTGCTGGTGAGCTCCGAGAGTTTTTCTTTTGATGTTGATGTATTTTCAATTCTGTTTACACAACATGTATATGTATGTATAGTGCCCTACTGTTAGGGCTGCAGTTATGCATATATATATATATATATATATATATATATATATATATATATATATATATATATATATATATATATATATATATATATATATATATATATATATATATACTCTGATAGTTTTTCTATGCTTGCCGTTGTTGCTTGTTTGCTTCCGCAATGCTGTTTGAATACGATGCTATCGCTTTATATATGACTAGGCATAGTTAATAATAATAGGAGTTTGAGACTAATGTGATTATCCTTCTGAGAAAGGAGGGTCGTCTCATTTTTGTGGTATCGGAGCAGTTCAATTTTAAACCGGACTGTGAGGTCATCATGTTTGAGCAGTCGATTCCGGTTAGGACCGCAGACTATGAAGGTAAGTGTACTGGCTTTAACAGTTGATAACCGAGTTGTATCAGCTGAGTCTGGGTTGGGTAGAATGTCCGATGCGCTAGTTATCGAAGTGTGATAATTGTCTTCATTCATAGGGCATATGATATATTTAACTGTTAAGTGCTATTATATGTCTTATGAATTGGAACTGATAGCTCCTTTTTACAGGAAGCTAGATGGCACGTGGAAGAGGAAGAGGTCGAAGGCCGGCTACAACCGGAGGCAATAATAATAATGGTGACCACTCAAAGACAGGAAGTGGTGGTGACACTTCTGAGGCAATGGGGGCCATGCGGGATTTGGCTACTGCAATGATGCAACAAACTCAGCAGACTGCCCAGTATATGCAGCGGCAGGAAGAGAGAGAAGCCAGACGGGATCAGCTACACACAGAGAGGACCGAAAAGTTACACACGCTGCCTTCATGCTAGTTGGAGCAGCAGAAGCTTGGTGGAGAACCAAGGCCAGATTGTTAGAGGCTGGAGGAAGGATGTTAACCTAGCAACTGTTCCGGGAGTGCTTTCTGGAGAAGTACTTCCCGAGGAGCGTCAGACAAGAGAAAGAGAAAGAGTTCCTGAGTTTGAAACGGGAACAATTGTCAGTTGGTGAGTACGCGATGAGGTTTGAGGCGCTACTCAAGTTCTCTCAGTTCTATCATATCCACCCTGACGAAGAATGGGTCTGCAGAAGGTTTGAAGACGGATTGAGGCCCGAGTTGAAGCGAACGATGCTACCTTTAAGTATCAACTCTTTTCCTGAGATGGTAAAGAAGTGCACAGTGGTGGAAGGGCATGACTGAACAGGGAGTGTTCCCCAACAAGTAAGAAGTGTTGGACCTGTTCGGAGCAAGCAGAAGGGAAGGAGTGGCAAGTTCCAGCAAAGGGCGAGACCGTATGGTCGCCCGGCTTAGTTTAATGTCAACCATGGAGGGAGCAACTCCAGTCAAGGGCAGTAGAAGATCAAGACCTGTTTCCGATGCGGGGGACCGCATCTAGTCAAGAGTTGTCCAAGGACCTAGCACATCAAATGTTTCAATTGCAACCAGATGGGTCACTATGCATCAGATTGCAAGCCCGGAGTTAGCAGAAGGGCTCAGTTTCAACAGCAGAGCGGTAGAGCTCATAGTGAAAGAGCAAGATCTGTAGTGGCAAGTTAGCAGAGTAGGCCACAGACAACCGGAAGGGTGTTTACCGTGGGGGGTTCTGAAGCCTCTCGAAGCCCTGACCTGATTCAAAGTAAATGCTTAGTCTCTGGTAAACTTTTGTCGGTTTTATTGGATTCGGGGGCTACTCATTCTTTCATATCACTAGAGTGCATGGATCATTTAGGGTTTCCTGTTTCTGTATTACCTTATGACTTGACTGTTTCAACGCCTACTAGCGATTCTTTAACTACCCTATCCGTATGCGGTAAATGTCCTGTTACGGTAAAGAACCGTCATTTTCTTGTCGACCTTATCTGCTTGCCTATGCAATAGATAGACGTAATCTTAGGCATGGACTGGCTTTTGGCCAACCATGTAATGTTAGACTGTTCGAACAAAACTCTCAATTTTTCCGACCAATCTGGATTGATGCCTGCCAACGAGAGTATTCCGATGGGTGGACGATTGGACGAGTATGTGGCGTTGTTCTCTTTGGAAGCAAAGGAGACTCCTAATGTCGAAGCTTTGCCTATCGTGCAAGAGTTTCCGGAAGTGTTTCCCGATGATGTTCCTGGACTGCCACCGAAGAGAGAGGTGGAGTTTGCTATAGATCTGGTACCGAGAACTGGGCCTATATCGATAGCACCGTATCAGATGTCTCCAGTTAAGCTGACGAAGCTTAAGAAACAGTTGGACGAGTTGCTAGGCAAAGAGTTCATCAGACCTAGTGCATTTCCATGGGGAGCGCCAGCACTGTATGTGAAGAAGAAAGACGGGAGCTCAAGGCTATGCGTAGACTATCGTCAGCTGAACAAAGAGATGATAAAGAACAAGTATCCATTACCACGGATAGATGAATTGATGGATCAGCTGAAAGGAGTAGCTGTGTTTTCTAAGATCGACCTGCGATCTGGATACCATCAGATCCGGGTTAAGAAGGAGGATGTGCCAAAAATTACTTTTCGGAGTCGGTATGGTCACTACGATTACTTAGTTATGCCGTTTGGTGTGACTAATGCTCTAGCTGCATGTGTTCATGGATCATATGAACAGGATCTTCCGACCGTTCCTTGACAAGTTTGTTGTCGTATTCATCGATGACATCCTTGTATACTCTTCGAGTAAAAAGGAACACCAAGAGCATCTAAGGGCGGTGTTGCGAGTGCTAAAGGACTGGCAGTTGTATGCTTAACTGTCGAAGTGCGAGTTTTTGCTAGAGGAAGTTCAGTTTCTAGGCCATATGATCAGTAAGGATGGAATCATAGTGGACCCTGCGAAAGTTGAGGCCGTAGTGAGTTGGGAAAGCCCTAAGTCTACCGGAGGTTTATCGAGGGATTCTCTAAGATTGCGTTACCTATGACACAAGTTAACGAGAAAAGGGAAGACGTTTGAGTGGTCAGAGGCTTGCGAGCAAAGTTTCCAAGAGCTGAAGAGAAGACTGACCATGTCACCTGTGTTGGTGCTACCAGATCCATTAGGACGATTTGATGTATACTGTGATGCATCTTATCAAGGCTTCGGATGTGTGCTCATGCAAGAAAGAAAAGTGGTGGCATATGCCTCCAGGCAGTTGAGAATACATGAGCGGAACTACCTAACGCTTAATCTGGAATTGGCTGCGATAGTGTTTGCATTGAAGATATGGAGACACTATCTTTATGGTGCTAAATTCAGCGTTTTTGGTGACCATAAAAGCCTAAAGTATTTGTTCAACCAGAGAGAGTTGAACATGAGGCAGCGAAGATGGATGGAATTCATAAAGGACTATGAATTCGACCTGCAATACCATCCAGGTAAGGCGAATGTAGTAGCGGATGCGCTCAGTAGGAAGTCCCTCCACGTATCTGCAATGATGGTAAAAGAGCTAGAGCTTTTAGAGGCGTTTAGAGATCGGAATCTGGAAGCGGAAATCATCGAGGATAGGCTGAATCTGGGGATGGTTAGAGTAACTAGCGATTTCCTGAAACTTTTATGGAAGAAGCAAGTTGCGGATAAGTACCTCGAGAGCATGAATCAGTTGATAGAGGAAGGTTAGACTTCGGAATTCAGAGGAGATACTGCTGGTCTGCTTAGGTATTGTGACCGGGTTTGTGTGCCAGAGCATAGAGAAGTCTAGGATATGATCTTGGAGGTAGCACACAAGAGCAAGATGAGTTTCCATCCGAGGGCTACCAAGATGTATCAGGATCTGAAGAAGTTGTTCTGGTGGTCGGGGATGAAGAAAGATGTGGTGGCCTATGTCCTAACCTGCTTGGTGTGTCAGAAAGCGAAGATTGAACACCAGAAGCCAGCATGGTTGTTGCAATGGCTGGATGACCTAGAATGGAAATGGGATAGTATTGCCATGGACTTTGTTTCTAGGTTGCCGAGAACTCAGAACAGGTGTGATGCAGTCTGGGTAATCATTGACAGGTTGATGAAGTGTACTCACTTCTTACCGATCAACCAGAGTTACTCTCTGGAGCGATTAACTCGGATTTACATCAAGGAGGTTGTAAGGCTGCATGGGGTACCTTCGAGCATCGTTTCGGATTGTGATCCACGATTTACCTCAAGGTTTTGGAGGAGCTTACACAGTGCAATGGGAACTAAGTTAAGTATGAGTTCTACTGATCATCCTCAAATGGATGGTCAATCTGAACGAACAATTCAGTTATTGGAGGATCTCTTAAGAGCATACGTGTTGGAGAACACGAAAAGTTCGGACGAGTTTCTTCCATTGATCGAGTTTACTTATAACAACAGTTTCCATTCAAGTATTGGTCTGGCGCCGTACGAGGCACTGTATGGACGTAAGTGCAGAACTCCGTTGTGTTGGTTTGAGATTGGAGAAAGTCAGCGTTAGGTCCGGAGCTGGTACAGCAAACAACGGAACAAGTTCGTATGATCCAGGAAAAGATGAAGGTTACAAGGGATAGGCAGAAGAGTTATGCCGACAGGAGGAGGAGGCCTTTGGGATTCCTAGAAGGCGACCATGTCTTCATGAGAGTTACCCCAAGAGCTGGAGTGGGCAGGGCAATCAAATCCAGAAAGCTGACACCTAAATCTGTCAAATCTTCACGACGTCTTTCACGTCTCTCAACTCAGAAAGTATCACCTTAATCCATCACACGTGTTAGAGCCCGAATCAATTCAACTCAAAGAGAACCTTGAGTACGAGGCTTCACCTGTTTGGATCATGGATAGAAGGATCAAGGAACTGTGCGGCCAGCACATTCCGTTAGTCAGAGTGGAATGGAACCCAGTGACTAGTAATTCAACGTGGGAACGTGAAGCTGAGATGCGCCAAAGTTATCCCTTTTTGTTCACAGGTATGCAACGGAAATTTCAGGGACGAAATTTTCTGTAAGGAGGGTGGTAAAGTAACATCACGGTTGCAATCGCGGCGAAGTTATCCTCAATTTTGACGGATTACTTTCTCGATCCGTCCAAAGTAAACTCGAATCCCTAACACGCGTTCTTCGTTTTCTTGGCGTTCTTCGAGTCTTTACCCCTTTATTTGATCTTTTGAGCTTGCTTTAGGGCTGACACTATTGTATACATGTTGTGCTCGTGGTTAGGGCAAAGTTCGCGCTCGTGATTGTCCGAGTTTTGGAGGTGGAACCAGGGCTGTTCTTAGAGCTAGCCGGTGTTCGTGTTGATCTTCATGCGACGACTGTTCAGGTGGGGAGAAAGAGTACTGCTGCCGTCGGGAAGGTAAGAGTAGTGTAGTATGTTTTCTGCTATGTGTAGGGAAGCCCTAACCCTACTAGTGGTTGAGCCCAGATAAAGTACCTAAACCCTAGGTTGAGCTTACTTTGGGCTATCGCCGTTAAGTTTGTGAAGATTCGAAAGAAAAGGAGGTAAGACAATTTGATAGGCTACTGGACCAATACGGCGAAGGATTTGGTATGGTCCAATGAATTTGGGAGTGTGTTTTCTGGATTTAATCACCCTACCTACCCCAGTCGTGGGAGTGACTCTCAGAAATACATGTTCGCCTTCTTGAAATTTAAGAGGTCGTCTCTTTTGAGCAGAGTAACTCCTCTGCCTACTTTGGGATGTCTTCATCCTTTCACGAATTTGCCTGATTTTATCCGTTGTTTGTTGTACGATTTACGAACCTAGAATCGTGCTCTCTCCATCTTGATACCAACAAGTAGGCGTCTGACATCTCCTCCCGTATAGTGCCTCATAAGGTGCCATCCATACGCTTGAGTGACAGCGGTTGTTGTATGTGAATTCAATCAGAGGTAATATCTAATCCCAACTCCCTCGGTTATCTAAAACACATGCCCTTAGTAAATCCTCTAACGATGGAATCGTTCTTTCGGTTTGTCCATCCGTTTGAGGATGATTTGTCGAACTTAAGCGTAACTTAGTTCCTAACGCTTGATGTAAGCTTTCCCAGAAACATGAAGTGAACTTAGGATCTTGATCCGAAACAATACTCGAGGGTACTCCATGAAGTCGAATCACTTCTCTGATATACACTTCAGTTATTTTTGCTACAGTATAATTGATCTTGACAGGTAAAAAATGTGCCGATTTCGTTAACCTATCAACGATTACCCAAATCGAATCGAAACCTCTAGAAGTTCGCGGTAAACTTACCACGAAATCCATTGAGTACACATCCCAGACCTTGATATGATGCGTCACAATGCACCTCGAACTGCCCCAGAGGGTCTGGAAATATCAACATTGGTGATGTTGTCAACCTCTTCTTCAATTCCTGGAAATTGGCTTCACATTCCGTTGTCCACTCGAATGTCTTGCCTTTCCTCATCAATTACGTAATAGGTAGCGCAATCTTCGAGAAGCCTTCTATAAATCTTCTATAATACCCAGTCAATCCAAGGAAACTTCTTACTTCACTGACTATCTTCGGACTTTCCCAAAGGACTACTGCTTCTACCTTTGCCGGATCCACTGGTATACCTTCTCTATTGATCACATGCCCCAAAAACTGTACCTCCTCTAGCAAGAATTCACACTTGGATAGCTTTGCGTACAGCTGTCTGTCCTTCAACACTTGAAGCACAATCCGGACATGTTCCTCATGCTCCTCTCGGTTTGATGAGTAGATGAGGATATCGTCAATAATACCACCACGAACTTATCCAGAAACAGCCGGAAAATTCTGTTCATGTAGTCCATAAACACTGTTGGAGCATTGGTTACGCCGAAAGGCATAACTAGGTACTCGTAATGGCCATACCGAGTCCTAAACGCTGTCTTTGGTATATCTTCCTTCTTGACTCTGATCTGATGGTAGCCAGATCTCAAGTCAATCTTTGAAAATATGGCTACTCCCTTCAACTGATCCATCAAGTCATCTATCCTTAGCAGAGGATACTTGTTCTTGATAGTGACCTTGTTCAGCTGTCGATAGTCAACACACAATCTCGAACTACCATCGTTCTTTTTAACAAACAGAACGAGTGCTTCCCATGGCAAAATGCTTGGCCTGATGAATTCTTTTCCCATCATATCAGCTAGTTGCCTTTTCAATTATGCTAGCTCTGTCGGCGACATTCTGTATGGTGCTATTGAGATTGGTCCGGTTTCAGGTACTAGGTCTATTGCAAATTCGATTTCCTTCTCAGGTGGCAATCCTGGAACATCTTCTAGAAATACCTCTGGAAATTCTCTCACCACAAGCAAAGAACTTGTTTTGGGAACCTCTTTCACTTCAGCGGAGAATAGCATCAGGTATTTCTGAGATCCAATACTTCCTTGAAGATTCTTACTATTGGCAGGCATCAAACTAGGTTGCTCGGGGAATACTAAAGTCTTTCTAGCATAGTATAACAGTATATGGTTGGCTGAGAGCCAATCCATACCTAAGATAACCTCTAATTGTTGGATAGGCAAACAAACTAGATCAACAAGAAAAGAGCTATTCTCTACAATGATTGGACAATTTAAGCAAACAGACATGGTAGTCAAGGAATCATTTGTAGGAGTAGAAACAGTCAGATTATATGGAAGCAAAGACACATGTAATTTCAAGTGTTTCACACATTCAAGAGACACGAATGAATGAGTGGCTCCTGGGTCAAACAACACGGACAACAATTTACCCGACACTAAGCACATACCTTGAATGAGATCAGGGGATTGAGAGGACTCAGCTCCCCTCATGGTAAACACCCTCCCCGTAGCTTATGGTCTTGCCGCTTGCGATCCTACTGCTTGCGGTCTTGCCCCTGCTCCTCGATTACCAACAATGGGTTGCTGCTGTTGAGCTCGTTGTCTGCAATCTCTGTCAAAGTGGCCCCGCTTGCCATAGTGAAAACATTGCCTGTCCCAACTCATTGTGCTGTCTCTGATCAAATGCAGACCCCCACATCTAAAACATCATCGCGATCTTAACTACACCGCTCCCGTTCCTCTAGTCCCTGCCCCTGCTGTGGTGACTGAACGATCATACGCTCTTCCACCCTGTTGGGGTCTACCCCTTTTTCCCTTGCCTTTCTGACTATTGTTGCTTCTAATGGGTCCTCCACTCCTTGGCTGTTGCTGCGATCCCTCTTTCGGTCTATCCTCTCGATCACAGAGCATCTTTTTAACATCTCTAGAAACCTGGAGATATTCAGTGGTGCTATCATCCTTTGAAGTTCATACTTCAACCCGTCCTCAAACCGACGGCATACCCATTCCTCTTTCGGGTATCGCTGGTAGAATTCAAAGAACTTGAGTAACGCTTCAAACCTTGCCGCGTACTCTCCTATTGACATGCTTCCTTATTTCAAGCTCATAAATTTCTTTTCTTTCTCTCTCCTCATCTGTCGAGGAAAATACTTTTCCAGGAAGCACTCCCAGAACAATTCCCAGTTGATTATTCTGCCCTCTCCTTCCAACATCCTTCGCTTTCCCTTCCACCATAGCTCGGAACTTCCTATCAGCACGAACGATGCATATGTCACCTTACGGTCCTCGCGACAATGCATAGCAGCAAAAATATTCTCTAGCTCTTGTATCCACAGCTCTGCACCCTCCAAATCGAAGTCCTCACTAAACTGCGGTGGCTTTCCTTTCAGAAAAGTTGTCAGTTCGGCATCTTCCGCATCCACATCATGCCTCTGATTCGCTCTCTATTACTGTTGCATGGTCATCTGCATAAGCTCAGCGTTCTGGTGCATCGGCTGCAGCATAGCAGTTGCCAACTCCCTAACTACCCTTAAGTGTTCTGGTGGATTCCTCGCCACCACCCATGTGGGATGTCTCTCTATGTCCATTCCTTGGTTCAAGTGTTCCCCCTGCGGCCTTTCCGCCACGTCCTCTACCTTGGGCTCCTCTACCGCGGCCTCGAGCCATTTAATTTTCGGTAAAAGAAATTATTAGCTCCAATTCATAAAACACATATTATTACAGAAAAAGTAAGCATACTATATGCCTTATGAATGAAACAGTTATCATACACGATAACTTGCGTATCGGACACTCTACCCAATCTCTAAACATAGTCGGCACCCACTGTGAGCCCAGCTAGACACGGCCAGTAACAACATCCTAAACCTCACAGTTCGCGATTCTAACCGAACTAGGCTGCATCAACAACCCCACAGTCTGTTGTAGAACCAAACTGCTCTAATACCACCAAATGAGACGTCCCCTTGCCTCATTAAAGAACCTAGTTAACTAATCCTGATTACGTTATAACAATTAGCGTGCTTATTACACATACGAGGTATTTAAAACTTCCAACATACACACATACTGTACATATATACATCAATATCAGAATGCACAAACTTCAAAAAGAAAGCATGGTAAAAAGAAGTATAGCCGACTTCCTCTCCTCGTCCAAAATACATCCAAAGATAATGACTCACTGGCCATATACACTAAGTACACTAACACCCTTTGCTCCAGTGCGGAGAACAGATACTCCTTGCCTGTATCTATTATGGCGCCACTCAGAATCTCCCAAGATTGGGGTCTACGGCCCTACCACCAACGTCAGGCTTGTACGGAGTTCCATCCAGCTTTTCGTCGTCTGGTTCTCCAACCGGTTCTTCTTACCATTTTAAGAATATACGATATAGGAAAACAGGGGATAAGAATTGCATCTCATCACGGATAGGGATAAAGGTAAAGCAGATACATTAATAGCACAACCATACACACAATCATCACCAACAACCATCTTCGGGTTTATTGATCTTAACTACTCATCTCACGCTCTCATGCACCTAGACCTGACATGAAGACGTGGCCACATTCCTATGTCACAACGTATCCCCTACCAAGCAGGATGAAAGTCAAAAGTCATCCGAGCAGCAAGTTCCGTTACACCCACGGATACATTACATCCCCTACCAAGCAGGATGCTCACCCCCTACCAAGCAGGGTGATACTATTCCCCATTCCCGATAGAAATAGTTGTCCCGGTGTCAGAAAGTGCATCGAAGATCTCAGAAGCTCACAGTAAACCTACCAAGCATCTATCTGTAGTTCTGGTTTGACCTCGCGTAATCCCAGATCCACGCGGCTGTGACATCACAACACGATGCAAACTAGCATGAATCCTCACGACTCATTCCAATCAATTGCTTAGCAACTCAACCTCATCACCTGACACACTGAACTTCAACACTCCCTAGCAAGCAGAATGTTCACGACTATCCATAGTCCTCAATCATTTCACCAGGTTGAGTGCAATAGTTTATTTCCACCAAATGATCTTATCTTACACATCACCCAATTCACAATGATCATCGCTTAGCTCGAAACATACCAACAGTCACATATGCAGCATCATGTTATCAACCAACATACCATTAAACGAGACAATAAAGCATATTATTGTAACATCACCAAATAGGACGATAAATCATGTTGTCACAAGCATAGCAGAGCACGTATTCACAAATACATCAAAGCAGACATATAAGCATGTTAAGCATACGACATCGATCAATATAGTATCAACCTATAGTGATAAACCTACAATGCCTAAGCCTACATCGGTACCATTTTCCGGTAGTTGCCAATGTGGACTTAGCTGTTGTCGATTACTCATCCACTAGTAGGGTTTAGGATCCCCTACGCCTATCAATGTATTCTACTCTACTCTTGCCTCCCCGACGAGTGTAATCCTTTCCCCCACCTGAACAGCTTGCGCATATTCCCGTGCAATTCTCAGCTGCAGCACTATAATCGGCAACCTTGCACGCCTTTCCATGAACTCCACGCACAGCTCCTCAACACTGCCAAAGATACCCCCGGCATGCACATTGGGCCAACAATGCCCCGAGCACAAGCACGGGGTCCAGAAACAGCCAGAAATTCAGAAATGATAACGAAAACGATAACAAACGATCCTAGGGTCCAAATCAATGGACCAAAGGGAAAAAAAAAAACCACGAAATTGGGGGAGAAAACTCACCAAGATAGGGGCAGTTCCCTCGCAGCCTCAAGCTCCAAGAACTAGTCCTTAGGAGATCCCTCGAACTTTGCCCTAATCACGGAAATAACATATAAACGACATTGTTAACCCTAGGGCAATACCAAAACCAAGAAGATTCAAAGGAGAAGCTCGAGGAACATGAAGAACACAAAGGTCGACGTGTTAGAGATTCGAGCTTACCTTCGAGAAATCGAGAAACCAATCAATGTAACTCGTAGTATCGAAGCCCTGATCACAATGGTGTAGTCGGAATCACGATCCGATACCTCAATCTTTCCCGGGATTACTTTCTCTCTCTAGAATTCTCTGCCTTCTCTCTAGACTCTGAAACTCAGCAAAACGCAAATGGTTTTCATGCTAAGTTGAAAGAGAAGAGAAAAGTTAAGTAATGCTGTCAAGCTATCCACGCTTGACTGTGGGAAGACTCCATGCTTCAGCGTGGGCACGCTCTGACGTGGGAAAACTCCATGCTCGAGCATGGAGCGCTGATCGCCACGTCTCTGCCACACGTCGCGTGTGTGCTGACACATGCACCTCCACGCGTCCCCCCTTCCACGCTCTGACGTCAACAGTCAATGTTTAAGTGTGGGGTTGCTCCATGTCTAAACGTTGGACGCTGATTTACTCTGTTCTTTCACGTTTTTCCACTTTATGGACCCGTTCCAAGGCCAAATTGTCCCAAATTTGAACCATGGCTTCCTCAACACATAAGGAACCTAATTAAGCCCTTAAGCATGCTTAATTAATGTCCCCTACACTAATCAAGAAAATGGGGTGTTACATTACCACCCCCTTGAAAGAAATTTCGTCCCCGAAATTTTTGCATACCTTAGAAGACATGAGGGTACTGCTTTTGCATATCAGCTTCTCTTGCCCAAGTTGCATCGCCTGTAGCTTTATCCCACACAACCTTTACTAGGGTAATGTGTTTACCATGGAGTTCCTTAACTCTTCGATCCGTAATTCTCACCGGTAAGGCTTCATACTCTAGGTTTTCTGTCAACTGTATAGACTCAGGTTCGATGACATGAGAAGGATTGGGATAGTACTTTCGAAGTTGTGACACATGGAAGACATCGTGAAGGTTGGACAGATTTGAAAGTAATGGAACATGATAGGCCACTGGACCAATTTGACGAAGAATTTGAAATGGCCCAATAAACCTTGGAGTAAGCCTCCTAGACTTGATAGCTCTACCAATACCTGTTCTAGGTGTAACTCTCAGAAAGACGTGGTCTCCCTCTTGGAACTCTAGAGGCTTCCTCCTCTTGTCACTGTAACTCTTCTGCCTGTCCCGAGCTGCCTTCATCTTTTCTCGGACCATCTTCACTTGTTCCGTTGTCTGCTGGATCACGGCTGGACCCAGTATTTGACTTTCTCCCATTTCATACTGTTGGCAGTGGCAACCAATACCCAAGAGGGGGGTGAACTGGGTTTTGATATAAAAATGAAAAAATTTTCACAATCAAAAACCTTTTATAAATTAAAACAGAATTTGCAGCGAAAAACAATTTGTTTAAATATAATATAAAAAGATGAAGGAAGAAAAGCAGGACACAAGTATTTTATCCTGGTTTAGCCACACACCGCCAGTGGTCTATTCCAGTCCCCACTCCACCTTTGGGATTTCGTTCCACTATAAAAACAAGCTTAACTGGTGTTTGCAACCGTTTTACAAAACCAAGCTTAACAGGTGCTTGTAACCTTCACAATAACATAGCACTTCTCACAGACCAGAGATATCACCTCTGAAGGAACCTGTTTGAAACACAAGAAGGGGGTTGAATTGTGTTTTAGGCGATTTTAAATTCTTTTCGTAAGCAGATAATGATTTTCGCAAGATTGGACGCTTAAAACGATTAAAAGCAAAGATAGCTCTTCCAAACTCCAAGTTAGACGCTCACTTAGTTTTGACTAAGATAAGAAGACAGCGTAATGAAAGGCAATTCAATCCCAGTTAGTTTGTTAGACAAAAACTAAAGTAAGATAAGGGAAAGAAAGGAACACAACGATATTATCCTGGTTCACTCTTCACCAAAGAGCTACGTCCAGTCCTCTCTACTTGAGAGCTTTATCCACTATAACAAAAACCTTTTGTTACAAAGTATTCAACACCTCTTCAGGCAGTATTCTCAACCTCTTCAGGTTCTCTAAGTATTCTTTTACAGACAAGCCTCTTCAGGCTCAACCAAACTAAGGTTTTGAAAAAGATTGTTCTACTAACTCACTAAATGTGAGAATTCGAAACTAAAGCTTAGACTCTTGAAAACAACTCTACACAGAGAGTAATATGAAAGTGAGAATCAGAGTAGCTTTTCTAGATTTGCAAGCTTTGAGATTTTCTCTTTTATCTCTTGAAGGATTTTGAAATGCTATGTGCAGCTTCACTTGTATTTTTGCTCAAGTTCGATTTCGTTCTCTGTTTTCTTCATTATGCACTTTCAAAAGATGAAGGTATATATAGCCTCTTTTCTTTGAGCAGTCTTCAGTCTTCAACGGATGGAAAAGGATCCGTTCTGATGAGCATTGAATGCATTTGATCCGTTGAGTCTCATAGCTTCCGAAGTTTCTGATCAGCAAAATAGACTATCAGGGTGATAGCTAAAAGTGGTGCTGACATATCCTCTGAGTAGAACGAAAGTTGCCTTTTGTTTATCCAAAACAAGAAGGTCAACTTCTTTAAGTGACAGAGACATTCTGGCTTTATGCTTTACTTTTGTACGAATATTACAAAGAATGTTTTGTCTCACGGGTATAAGCCTTTTACAGGGAATAATAAATTCAAATGCTTTTACAAGATATTCGCGCTTGAAATTTAAAAGACATTTATTGGACTAGCTATTACAGAAGGTAACCAAAAGAGTCTTTGGACTCAATGGTTCTATAAATTACCGTCCAGTCGTAAACCAAGAATAGGTGTTGGACGAGATAAAGTCTTTGGACTATGTTGGACGAGATAACGTCTTTGGACTATGTTGAACGAGACAAAGTCTTTGGACTATGGATAGTCTTTGGACTCAATTTAGATTTGTCCTGCACACTTAATATAAAACATTAGTCCATAACAAATCTTTGTTCATCTTAAATTAGCTCTTTGTTAACATCAAAACTTAAGGGATTATCTGGACCATGACCACTTTGGTTCCAACAACCTCCCCCAGTGAAAAAGCCTCAAAAAACCACCAGCTTAACAGGTACTTGTAACCTTCCGAGCACTCCTCACATACCAGGGATATAACCGCCCCCAATGACAGAGCCTCAACCAAGCTTAACAGGTGCTGGCAACCTTCCGAGCACTCCTCACAGACCAGGGATATAACCTCCCCCGATGATAGAGCCTCAACCAAGCTTAACCGGTGCTGGCAACCTTCCGAGCATGTGACACTCACTACCCCGCATATAATAAAACATAAAAAAATCGTACATGTCTTTAAAAAATAATATAATAATTAAAATAAAAACATATCCTCAAGGGTAATGTGCATCACATCATCTATAACGTAAAACATAGGAATCTGAAATAATCAAAATCCTTTAAAAACAAACTGCGGAAAACATAAATAATAAACATAACCCAAATCCCGATGTCACATGATCAAAGCTGGTATCCATAAACATACATCGGAATAAAATCGAATAACGTAAAACATAAATTCTAAATACTGAGATAAATCTCCTCGGGATCACTCCTCGTCAGCATACTCACCCTCCTCTGCATATAACACAACATATGCACAAGAATAATAAAGAGAGGGGTAAGAAACACAATCATGAATATATGTAAACGGAATGGAATAGTAATTAAGATGGCATACAACATACATCAATCAACACAGATATAATCAATATATATCAAAGATGCATGTCAATGCGAATGCAACATCACTACTCCGTATGCATGTGGCCAACAACTCTAACTCTGGAAAGACGATTAGGAGTACATGTCCGGTTATCAACGTGGATGATATGCCAGACCATGGGCCATCCCCAAACACTCTCACCAATCCTAATAACGTATAGTGGCTAGTCAGGGTACTCAGGCTTATTCATTAGGTCATTCCGATAATAGGTAGCTAGCCCATGTCACCTGGACCTTCCATACCCAATGTACCCGCAAGGCCGGGATAACACCCATCGTGGCCTCCACTATCGCGCTTCATCGTTTGCTTTCCAGCCAACATATCAACGTCAATGTATGATGCATGCTATGCTCAGCAACATGCAAACATATGTCCAACCATCCACCATCATAATCAATCACATTGATTATCAACAATGACCATCAACGATGATGATCAATCAACTAGGCGCTAACCATCGTTATTGCCTTTATCAACATTGCCAATATTATCATATCGTTATTATTAGTATTAACGTTCTTTTCTGTATTATCAACCTTGAATTGTGATCTCACTGTCTTTTTCCCATTACCCTATTCATTATTCCTTCACAACAGAATCTAGGTGAGAAACCCAGATTCGCTAGGCGAGCGAATCGTGGCTCGCGAGAAGAGCCTGAGAGCTCCTAAACAAGTTCTCAGATTCGCTAGGCGAATCCTGACTCGCGAGGCGAGCTAGAGAGCCCCAATATCTGGTTCTCTCATTCGCCTCGTGGATTACAATCTGCCAGGCGAATCACGTCAGACCACGAAGGGTCTCTCTGTCTCGCCTCGCGAATTTATATTCGCCAGGCGAATCATGACAGATGTGGGAATCTTAGGAATTTCTCTCAGTTATCCATATGCCTATCATCCCATCTCTCAAGAATAGTTCCTATGGGTTTGCAAAACTAATCCAATATTATCAATCTCACCTCTCATAACAACTCATTCATTATGGGGTGCCAAACGTCCTAAAGCTATGTTCTTTCACTAATCCTATTCTCGTCATCGTAACACACATCATCATCAAGTCACCATTATCAATTCACATCATACAATCTCATCTACGCATAACGTATGTATGTAAATCCCATTCATCGCACTTCATAATATTTCAATCATATCATCAAGACAAACACCAACAATCATGATCATAGTACCATAGGCATATATATATATATACACATAATATTCACATAGGCATATTCTCAGCATATACATATCATATACATAACATACACATAGATACACTCATAGCATATACACAGGCATTTATAATGCATATAGACAAACATATAGTGGTCATGGGTTAACCCCTTCATCTTAACCTATCCCAAAACCCACATATTCATGATCTATTTCTTCCCCCCATACCTAGTATGACGATCACAATGAACAAAGGAAGGGAAAAGGTTTGGAAAAGGTTGCGTCTCACGAATACTCGATCTCACGACGCTTGACTTCACGATCACAGCCCCAAAAGGTTCAAGAGCAACAACTAGGAAGAGGGCTTGTGATGGCAGTGATGCTCTTCAAGTGAAGGAGACGAAGAACGATGAACAATGGTGCAATCTCCTTCATGAATCCTTGAAAAGGGTTTAGAAATCCTTGTTTGGAGAGAAAGGGCCAGTTTCTAAGAGTAATTCGACTTAGAAAATAGGTTTAGGTCGAGTCTTATGGTGTAAATATAATTTAGGGTCATTATGGGCTGATTAAAAGCCCAAAAACACATTTCTTCTGCGCGCAGATTCGCGAGGCTAGTATCTTTTCGCGAGGCGAACCAGAAAGCTGCAAGAATCTGGCTGTCAGGTTCGCGAGGCGAATTGTCATTCGCGACGCGAAACTATAGAAACCGAATTTGGCCCTAACGCCTAAAATAATACTTGTAGATAATCTTCTAATCTTTCCAAAGCGTCCAAAATCGCCGCAATCGGACATCTAGAACTCAAGATATGGCCAAAACCGTGAAATAGGTCGTAAGGCGATAAAGTGATTAAACTATTTTTAAAGGCTAAACTATCCCAAACATGAATCTAAACCTCATGGGCAAGCATAACCACATATATTGGTCAAGAATAATACATAATAATATTTATTAATATAAGGTGAAACTCGGGGTGTTACAATTCCACCTCTCTTATAAAAATTTCGTCCTCGAAATTTCTACTGACCTCAAGCAAACAAATATGGACATGGACCTTCTATCTAATTGTCCTCAGGATTATGTCAATTTTTACTAGGCTTCTTAATTTCTAGAGCACTCTAGAAATTAAAATCTAACTTAATTCCTCAAAACTTTGCCAATGCACCAATGGCCTTCTACTTTCCTAATCTAATATTCATAATTGTCACATCCCAAGTTTTAATCACATCCCTAAAATCCTCAATCAATTGGTCTCACTAACCATTATGGTGAACACAAGCAATGAACTTCTAGTTTGGTATCAGTCACTACGTCGGTTTCCTCATTTGATTCAAAAATTATGAACTTACACGACACCCACTTGCCTATTCTACGACACATCCCACTCCATTGAGTCGTACTAGTACTTCAAACTCCATCGGTGTCACAAGAAATTCCCTATTGGGTTTCTTAACGACAATGTCCCAAAAGCTCCCAAGAATTCAAACTTAAGGGTACATGTTGCTAACCTCCTAGGTTGTATAACTAAATTCCAATCATAACATATTGTCAAGATCTACTAAGAGGGGTAGAACTACGCAAGGTTGAGGTTAACTCTCCCTTGTAACTAAGAACCTTTCTCAAGAACTCATGATCCCGATTACCACCCTTTAGACTTCCTGCCTATTACGACTCTCCTTAAAACGAGGCATCCCACAACTTACTTATTCAGATCGAAACTTTCACTAGATAACTTAGCATACAAAAGTTCTTCCTAAAGAGTTTGCAAAACTATCCTCACGGGTTCCACACAAATTTTTTTTTTATCTGTAATGTCTCAAGACATCTTCTATTCTAGACAAAAGGTGTTTATTCTCTATTTCCATTATATAAGGCTAACGATAACTTACACGCGATCTAATGCTACTTACCAACTCTCTTCTAGTAAAAGCAAGTATGCCTTAAGAAACTACCGATGCACTAGACCGGATAAATTGCCTTTCAAGTAATTCCTATCACTATTTCTATCAATCATTGGCTTAGGGAGGACATTCTGCAAGACGCTATAAGGGTCAACTTGATTCCTAATAAACTAAGAATACTTTCGGGGAATACTTACGGAACTAACCCACCAATAACACATCATCTATTTTAACCCACCAATAACACATCATCTATTTTAACCTAACACATCTCCACATTACATATTCACTCTTATGACCTTACTAAAGAACCTTCCTAAAACACTTCCATCGACTCCACATGATACACAAATCATCAATCTTAATTCCTTTTTCTTACTAAATTGTTATCACAACTATCTACTCATCCATTCAAGGTTTTCCTAATAATTATGATTCTTAGATCATCCATACTCTTATCTCTAATCCAACAATGGTTCAACCTACCATGTAAACTTGATCCCAACTTAACCATCACCACGCATTCCAAATCACTATCAACTAGAAAAACTCTACACATAAACCATTAATTGACTCGTTTATTCATTCTTAACTTCGTCCTTTTTTAATAATCCAACTCATCTAAGCCTTATTCTACTCTATCTCATATTAGGAAAACAACTCATCCAAATCTATATATATAATAGCTCAACAATCTCACTTAAGCTTGTAACTCTCCTTCTTTTCTAAAAGATTCTTACAAGGCATTAACTAAGAAATCTAACATTCCTAATGTAGTAACTAAGGCTCTAGCAGACTTCACAAAATAACTAAGGGACATCTTACACCTTCTCCTAATCTGGTCCATTAAGCTATTGATAATTTTTAAAGTTCCAAATCTAATGCTCTTAGGGGTAACTTCTCAAGCCAAGCTCAAGTCTCTCAAGTCCTTCAATCAAATCTCTTTCTCTAAACATTAAAGACGATATATCCAAGGTCTTCTACTTAAGGCATCAGCCACTATGTTGGCTTTTCCAAGGTAGCAGCTCAAATCAAAATTATAATCCTTAAGAAACTCCACCCACCTACGTTGCCTCATATTTAACTCTATTTGGTCAACTAAGTATTTCAAATTCTTATGATCACTAAAGACCTCAAATCTATCTTAGAAAAGATTCAAGCTCCCACTAGCTGGTCCATGAAGTCATCAATCCTTGGGAGTGAGTATCTATTCTTTAGGGCCACCTTGTCCAGTTGTCAATAATAGACACACAACTTCATGCTACCATCTTTCTTCTTGTAACACATCACTAAGAATGACACTCTAGGAAGGATAATATTGATCGGCACCTAAAGTCATACATACTCTTAGGCAATAATAAAACAGGTTAAGGTTCACTATCAATGGTTCGGACAATCCCTGCCACGAACCCATTGTCCTATCACGCAGCGATCTTAACCAATTGAAAATTGGTTAAATCCTCCTAGATAAAATTATTAACAAAAGGCATAATAAAACAATCACACAAGTTCAAAACACTTCTGCGGAGTACACAGAAGAAACACAAAAGACACATACCCCGGCCTGTAGGACAGACCGGCTCTGATACCACTAAATGTGACCCCTTCTATCCCGCATATAATAAAACATAAATAAAATCATACATGTCTTTAAAAAAATAATATAACAATTAAAATAAAAACATATCCTCAAGGGTAATGTGCATCATATCATCTATAACGTAAAACGTAGGAATCTGAAATAATCAAAATCCTTTAAAAACAAACTGCGGAAAACATAAATAATAAACATAACCCAAATCCCGTGTCACATGATCAGAGCCGGTATCCATAAACATACATCGGAATAAAACCGAATAACGTAAAACATAAATTCTAAATACTGAGATAGATCTCCTCGGGATCACTCCTCGTCAGCATGCTCACCCTCCTCTGCATATACCACAACATATGCACAAGAATAATAAAGAGAGGGGTAAGAAACACAATCATGAATATATGTAAACGGAATGGAATAGTAATTAAGATGGCATACAACATACATCAATCAACACAGATATAATCAATATATATCAAAGATGCATGTCAATGCGAATGCAACATCACTACTCCGTATGCATGTGGCCAACAACTCTAACTCTGGAAAGACGATTAGGAGTACATGTCCGGTTATCAACGTGGATGATATGCCAGACCATGGGCCATCCCCGAACACTCTCACCAATCCTAATAACGTATAGTGGCTAGTCAGGGTACTCAGGCTTATTCATTAGGTCATTCCGATAATAGGTAGCTAGCCCATGTCACCTGGACCTTCCATACCCAATGTACCCGCAAGGCTGGGATAACACCCATCGTGGCCTCCACTATCGCGCTTCATCGTTTGCTTTCCAGCCAACATATCAACGTCAACGTATGATGCATGTTATGCTCAGCAACATGCAAACATATGTCCAACCATCCACCATCTTAATCAATCACATTGGTTATCAACAATGACCATCAACGATGATCATCAATCAACTAGGCGCTAACCATCGTTATTGCCTTTATCAACATTGCCAATATAATCATATCGTTATTATTAGTATTAACGTTCTTTTCGGTATTATCGACCTTGAATTGCGATCTCACTGTCTTTTTCCCATTACCCTATTCATTAGTCCTTCACAACAGAATCTAGGTGAGGAACCCAGATTCGCTAGGCGAGCGAATCGTGGCTCGCGAGAAGAGCCTGAGAGCTCCTAAACAAGTTCTCAGATTCGCTAGGCGAATCCTGACTCGCGAGGCGAGCTAGAGAGCCCCAATATCTGGTTCTCTCATTCGCCTCATGGATTACAATCTACCAGGCGAATCACGTCAGACCATGAAGGGTCTCTCTGTCTCGCCTCGCGAATTTATATTCGCCAGGCGAATCATGACAGATGTGGGAATCTTAGGAATTTCTCTCAGTTATCCCTATGCCTATCATCCCATCTCTCAAGAATAGTTCCTATGGGTTTGCAAAACTAATCCAATATTATCAATCTCACCTCTCATAACAACTCATTCATTATGGGGTGCCAAACGTCCTAAAGCTATGTTCTTTCACTAATCCTATTCTCGTCATCGTAACACACTTCATCATCAAGTCACCATTATCAATTCACATCATACAATCTCATCTACGCATAACGTATGTATGTAAATCCCATTCATCGCACTTCATAATATTTCAATCATATCATCAAGACAAACACCAACAATCATGATCATAGTACCATAGGCATATATATATATATATATATATATATATATATATATATATATATATATATATATATATATATATATACACATAATATTCACATAGGCATATTCTCAGCATATACATATCATATACATAACATACACATAGATACACTCATAGCATATACACAGGTATTTATAATGCATATAGACAAACATATAGGGGTCATGGGTTAACCCCTTCATCTTAACCTCTCCCAAAACCCACATATTCATGATCTATTTCTTCCCCCCATACCTAGTATGACGATCACAATGAACAAAGGAAGGGAAAAGGTCTGGAAAAGGTTGCGTCTCACGAATACTCGATCTCACGACGCTTGACTTCACGATCACAGCCCCAAAAGGTTCAAGAGCAGCAACTAGGAAGAGGGCTTGTGATGGCAGTGATGCTCTTCAAGTGAAGGAGACGAAGAACGATGAACAATGGTGCAATCTCCTTCATGAATCCTTGAAAAGGGTTTAGAAATCCTTGTTTGGAGAGAAAGGGCCAGTTTCTAAGAGTAATTCGACTTAGAAAATAGGTTTAGGTCGAGTCTTATGGTGTAAATATAATTTAGGGCCATTATGGGCTGATTAAAAGCCCAAAAACACATTTCTTCTGCGCGCAGATTCGCGAGGCTAGTATCTTTTCGCGAGGCGAACCAGAGAGCTGTAAGAATCTGGCTGTCAGGTTCGCGAGGCGAATTGTCCTTCGCGACGCGAAACTATAGAAGCCGAATTTGGCCCTAACGCCTAAAATAATACTTGTAGATAATCTTCTAATCTTTCCAAAGCGTCCAAGATCGCCGCAATCGGACATCTAGAACTCAAGATATGGCCAAAACCGTGAAATAGGTCGTAAGGCGATAAAGTGATTAAACTATTTTTAAAGGCTAAACTATCCCAAACATGAATCTAAACCTCATGGGCGAGCATAACCACATATATTGGTCAAGAATAATACATAATAATATTTATTAATATAAGGTGAAATTCGGGGTGTTACAATTCCACCTCTCTTATAAAAATTTTGTCCTCGAAATTTCTACTGACCTCAAGCAAACAAATATGGACATGGACCTTCTATCTAATTGTCCTCAGGATTACGTCAATTTTTACTAGGCTTCTTAAGTTCTAGAGCACTCTAGAAATTAAAATCTAACTTGATTCCTCAAAACTTTGCCAATGCACCAATGGCCTTCTACTTTCCTAATCTAATATTCATAATTGTCACATCCCAAGTTTTAATCACATCCCTAGAATCCTCAATCAATTGGTCTCACTAACCATTATGGTGAACACAAGCAATGAACTTCTAGTTTGGTATCAGTCACTACGTCAGTTTCCTCATTTGATTCAAAAATTATGAACTTACACGACACCCACTTGCCTATTCTACGACACATCCCACTCCATTGAGTCATACTAGTAGTTCAAACTCCATCGGTGTCACAAGAAATTCCCTATTGGGTTTCTTAACGACAATGTCCCTAAAGCTCCCAAGAATTCAAACTTAAGGGTACATGTTGCTAACCTCCTAGGTTGTATCACTAAATTCCAATCATAACATATTGTCAAGATCTACTAAGAGGGGTAGAACTACGCAAGGTTGAGGTTAACTCTCCCTTGTAACTAAGAACCTTTCTCAAGAACTCATGATCCCGATTACCACCCTTTAGACTTCCTGCCTATTACGACTCTCCTTAAAACGAGGCATCCCACAACTTACTTATTCAGATCGAAACCTTCACTAGATAACTTAGCATACAAATGTTCTTCCTAAAGAGTTTGCAAAACTATCCTCACGGGTTCCACACAAATTTTTTTTTTTTTATCTGTAATGTCTCAAGACATCATCTATTCTAGAGAAAGGTGTTTATTCTCTATTTCCATTATATAAGGCTAACTATAACTTACACGCGATCTAATGCTACTTACCAACTCTCTTATAGTAAAAGCAAGGATGCCTTAAGAAACTACCGATGCACTAGACCGGATAAATTGCCTTTCAAGTAATTCCTATCACTGTTTCTATCAATCATTGGCTTAGGGAGGACATTCTGCAAGACGCTATAAGGATCAACTTGATTCCTAATAAACTAAGAATACTTTCGGGGAATGCTTACGGAACTAACCCACCAATAACACGTCATCTATTTTAACCCACCAATAACACATCATCTATTTTAACCTAACACATCTCCACATTACATATTCACTCTTATGACCTTACTAAAGAACCTTCCTAAAACACTTCCATCGACTCCACATGATACACAAATCATCAATCTTAATTCCTTTTTCTTACGAAATGGTTATCACAACTATCTACTCATCCATTCAAGGTTTTCCTAATAATTATTATTCTTAGATCATCCATACTCTTATCTCTAATCCAACAATGGTTCAACCTACCATGTAAACTAGATCCCAACTTAACCATCACCACGCATTCCAAATCACTATCAACTAGAAAAACTCTACGCATAAACCATTAATTGACTCGTTTATTCATTCTTAACTTCGTCCTTTTTTAATAATCCAACTCATCTAAGCCTTATTCTACTCTATCTCATATTAGGAAAACAACTCATCCAAATCTATATATATAATAGCTCAACAATCTCACTTAAGCTTGTAACTCTCCTTCTTTTCTAAAAGATTCTTACAAGGCATTAACTAAGAAATCTAACATTCCTAATGTAGTAACTAAGGCTCTAGCAGACTTCACAAAATAACTAAGGGACATCTTACACCTTCTCCTAATCTGGTCCATTAAGCTATTGATAATCTTTAAAGTTCCAAATCTAATGCTCTTAGGGGTAACTTCTCAAGCCAAGCTCAAGTCTCTCAACTCCTTCAATCAAATCTCTTTCTCTAAACATTAAAGACGATATATCCAAGGTCTTCTACTTAAGGCATCAGCCACTATGTTGGCTTTTCCAAGGTAGCAGCTCAAATCAAAATTATAATCCTTAAGAAACTCCACCCACCTACGTTGCCTCATATTTAACTCTATTTGGTCAACTATGTATTTCAAATTCTTATGATCACTAAAGACCTCAAATATATCTTAGAAAAGATTCAAGCTCCCACTAGCTGGTCCATAAAGTCATCAATCCTAGGGAGTGAGTATCTATTCTTTAGGGCCACCTTGTCCAGTTGTCAATAATGGACACACAACTTCATGCTACCATCTTTCTTCTTGTAACACATCACTAAGAATGACACTCTAGGAAGGATAATATTGATCGGCACCTAAAGTCATACATACTCTTAGGCAATAATAAAACAGGTTAAGGTTCACTATCAATGGTTCGAACAGTCCCTGCCACGACCCCATTGTCCTATCACTCAGCGATCTTAACCAATTGAAAATTGATTAAATCCTCCTAGAGAAAATTATTAACAAAAGGCATAATAAAAAAATCACACAAGTTCAAAACACTTCTGCAGAGTACACAGAAGAAACACAACAGACACATACCCCGGCCTGTAGGACAGACCGGCTCTGATACCACTAAATGTGACCCCCACTATCCCGCATATAATAAAACATAAATAAAATCATACATGTCTTTAAAAAAATAATATAACAATTAAAATAAAAACATATCCTCAAGGGTAATGTGCATCATATCATCTATAACGTAAAACGTAGGAATCTGAAATAATCAAAATCCTTTAAAAACAAACTGCGAAAAACATAAATAATAAACATAACCCAAATCCCGATGTCACATGATCAGAGCCGGTATCCATAAACATACATCGGAATAAAACCGAATAACGTAAAACATAAATTCTAAATACTGAGATAGATCTCCTCGGGATCACTCCTCGTCAGCATGCTCACCCTCCTCTGCACATACCACAACATATGCACAAGAATAATAAAGAGAGGGGTAAGAAACACAATCATGAATATATGTAAATGGAATGGAATAGTAATTAAGATGGCATACAACATACATCAATCAACACAGATATAATCAATATATATCAAAGATGCATGTCAATGCGAATGCAACATCACTACTCCGTATACATGTGGCCAACAACTCTAACTCTGGAAAGACGATTAGGAGTACATGTCCGGTTATCAATGTGGAAGATATGCCAGACCATGGGCCATCCCCGAACACTCTCTCCAATCCTAATAACGTATAGTGGCTAGTCAGGGTACTCGGGCTTATTCATTAGATCATTCCGATAATAGGTAGCTAGCCCATGTCACCTGGACCTTCCATACCCAATGTACCCGCAAGGCTGGGATAACACCCATCGTGGCCTCCACTATCGCGCTTCATCGTTTGCTTTCCAGCCAACATATCAACGTCAACGTATGATGCATGCTATGCTCAGCAACATGCAAACATATGTCCAACCATCCACCATCATAATCAATCACATTGATTATCAACAATGACCATCAACGATGATCATCAATCAACTAGGCGCTAACCATCGTTATTGCCTTTATCAACATTGCCAATATTATCATATCGTTATTATTAGTATTAACGTTCTTTTCTGTATTATCGACCTTGAATTGTGATCTCACTGTCTTTTTCCCATTATCCTATTCATTATTCCTTCACAACAGAATCTAGGTGAGGAACCTAGACTCGCTAGGTGAGCGAATCGTGGCTCGCGAGAAGAGCCTGAAAGCTCCTAAACAAGTTCTCAGATTCGCTAGGCGAATCCTGACTCGCGAGGCGAGCTAGAGAGCCCCAATATCTGGTTCTCTCATTCGCCTCGTGGATTACAATCTGCCAGGCGAATCACGTCAGACCACGAAGGGTCTCTCTGTCTCGCCTCGCGAATTTATATTCGCTAGGCGAATCGTGATAGATGTGGAAATCTTAGGAATTTCTCTAAGTTATCCCTATGCCTATATCTCTCAAGAATCATTCCTATGGGTTTCCAAAACTAATCCAATATTATCAATCTCACCACTCATAACAACTCATTCATTATGGGGTGCCAAACGTCCTAAAGCTATGTTCTTTAACTAATCCTATTCTCGTCATCGTAACACACATCATCATCAAGTCACCATTATCAATTCACATCATACAATCTCATCTATGCATAACGTATGTATGTACATCCCATTCATCGCACTTCATAATATTTCAATCATATCATCAAGACAAACACCAACAATCATGGTCATAGTACCATAGGCATATATATATATATACACACATAATATTCACATAGGCATATTCTCAACATATACATATCATATACATAGACATATACATAGATACACTTATAGCATATACATAGGCATTTACAATGCATATAGACTAACATATAGGGGTCATGGGTTAACCCCTTCATCTTAACCTATCCCAAAACCCACATACTCATGATCTATTTCTTCCCCCCATACCTGGTATGAAGATCATAATGAACAAAGGAAGGGAAAAGGTCCGGAAAAGGTTGCGTCTCACGAATGCTCGATCTCACGACGCTTAACTTCACGATCACAGCCCCAAAAGGTTCAAGAGCAGCAACTAGGAAGAGGGCTTGTGATGGCAGTGATGCTCTTCAAGTGAAGGAGACGAAGAACGATGAACAATGGTGCAATCTCCTTCATGAATCCTTGAAAAGGGTTTAGAAATCCTTGTTTGGAGAGAAAGGGGCAGTTTCTAAGAGTAATTCGACTTAGAAAATAGGTTTAGGTCGAGTCTTATGGTGTAAATATCATTTAGGGTCATTATGGGCTGATTAGAAGCCAAAAACACGTTTCTGCTGCATGCAGATTCGCTAGGCGAACCAGAGAGCTGCAAGAATCTGGCTGTCAGGTTCGCGAAGCTAATTTTCCTTCGTGACACGAAACTATGGAAGCCGAATTTGGCCCTAACACCAGAAATAAGACTTGTAGATAATCTTCTAAGCTTTCCAACGCATCCAAGATCGCCTCAATCGAATATCTAGAACTCAAGATATGGCCAAAACCGTGAAATAGGTCATAAGGCGATAAAGTGATTACACTATTTTTAAAGGCTAAACTATCCCAAACATGAATCTAAAACTCATGGGCGGGCATAACCACATATATTGGTCAAGAATAATACATAATAATATGTATTAATATAAGGTGAAATTCGGGGTATTACAGAGCACCCCTCACAGACCAAGGATGTAACCTCCCCCAATGATAGAGCCTCAACCAAGCTTAACAGGTGATGGTAACCTTAGAGCCTCAAGAATGGTTTGAGTCGTTTGACTCTTACCGATATAATGCACTCACAATAGTACTGATAAACAATTTGAAGAATAATAAAATACACTTAAGAACTTATGATAATCAAAGTATAATAATGGCTTGAGTGATATTCAAAATAAAGGGGAAAGAGTAGCAAAGATTTAATCAAAATAATAGCGCGTTCTCTCTTAAACTTTCTTCCTCTCTCTTAACTTTCTCAAAAGCCCCCTCAAGATATATTTATAAGCTTTTGAAATATGGCCGTTAAGAATTATTAAAGATCTTTGATTCATTAAAAACAAATTCCTTTTCTAAAAATCAATTTGAAAAACTAGCCGTTGGAGCCATAAATATAGCAGATAAAGAAATAGAATTTTCTCATTTAAGCGCATCATAATCGATTATCATATGTTCATAATCGATTATGGCTTTTCTACCATAACTGGGACTTTCAATAAAATTTGCATAATCGATAATCGATTAAGGCTTCTCTGTAAAAACCACCCAGTTTCCTAAATGGTCATAATCGATTATACCTTTGCTGTCAGTCAAAAACATTTTTCACGTTGAGGTACAGACTGGCCATAATCGATTACAATAATCGATTATTGTTTCCCAAAAACATTTTTCAAAGATGAAACATTTTTCAACCAGAAGGGAAACCAAAGATATTTTTCAAAAACATTTTTGATAAAACAATTTTAAAAAAGATCTTTTAGAAAACTTCAGCCATTATTACCTTTTCATACATTACATTAATTCTAAGACCTTTCTATATAGATCTTTGAAGCTCATATCTCTTGATCTTGAATTCTTGATCTTCTTGAGATTTGTCTTGGATATCCTTCAGATATTTGCTTTTCAATTCTGGACATTCCATTTATGTCTTTAATAAATTTGACTCTTCAATCTCTTGACATATCTTCTATCAATCTCGGTGATGCTGATTGATCTTGAATATTTTGCTCTTGATTCTCTTGGCTTTATAGCTTTGCATTCACCTGAACTTTTCTATGATAATTCTCATAAAGCATATTAGTCCAAGATATAATATTTTTCATATTTAATTCCGTGCACAAAGCCATTATCATATAAAGACATATTTTTAAGGCAATATTCCAATTAACATTTCCTATGTCTTTATTTAAATGTGATCCAATAAAATCAATTAATATGTTTCTCATTAATGCTCAATTGATCATCACATTACTTCTCAATATTTAATGTTCCTAAGGCATTTAATATCAAATTTAATTTCTATGCCTTTTAATCAAATACATATATCAAGTATTTGTCACATGTGTATTTTCTAATAAATCATATTAATCATATAACACATGTATACAATCCATTCAAGCTTAGTACAATGATATATTATTTGACAACATCTAAATGTGTTCTCCCCTTGATATACTATTTGTCAACATCAAAATGTATTCTCTCATTAATACTCTATTTGTCAACATCAAAACCTATATGGCAATATGGTTCACACATATCAGCACAGCAGTGTTCGACATTTCCTTCCATACAGAGCCTCGAATGGTGCCATACCGATACTCGTGTGGAAACTATTGTTATACGTGAACTCTATCAGAGGTAAGCCATCATCCCAACTCCCCGTGCATTCAAGTACATAGGCTCTCAACAAATCCTCCAATGATTGGATCGTCCTCTCTGATTGTCCATCTGTCTGAGGATGGTAAGCTAAGCTTAACCTCAATTTAGTTCCCAATGCATTGTTCAGCTGCTTCCACAATCTTGATGTCAACCTTGGGTCTCTGTCGGATATGATGCTTGTAGGCACTCCGTGTAACCTCACTATTTCTCTGATGTAGATCTGTGTCAGCTTCTCCAGTGTGTAACTTTCACCAATAGGTAGGAAATGAGCACATTTCGTTAGCCTATCGATGATTACCCATATCGCGTCATGCCTCTTCTGGGTCCTTGGAAACCCAGTCACAAAATCCATTGTAATCCCATCCCACTTCCACTGAGGGATATCCAACGACTGCAGCAATCCTACAGGCTTCTGATGTTCAATCTTCGCCTTCTGACATGTGAAACATGACAGCACATATTCTGCAACTCTTTTCTTCATCCCAGGCCACCAGAACATCTTCTTCAAATCTTGGTACATCTTTGTGGCACCTGGATGAAAACTTAACTTACTTTTATGCGCTTCCTCCAAGATCATGTGCCAGATTTCCTCATCGTCTGGTATACAGATTCTATCTCTGAACCTAACGATTCCATCTGCATCCACCTTAAACTCTGAGGTTCGTTGATTGAGAATTAAGTCCTTCATTTTCTGAAGAAACTGGTCCGTCTCTTGCTTCCCTTGAACTGTCTTGAGAAAATCATTGGAGATAGTGAGTCTTCCCAGACACATTTTGCCTTCAAAACATTCTCCCCTCAGATTCAAATCTCGGAATTGCTCCACCAACTGTAGTTCCTTGACCATCATGGCAGATACATGCAGCGACTTCTTACTCAAGGCATCTACTACCACATTAGCCTTTCCTGGATGGTAATGCAGCTCGAACTCATAGTCCTTGATGAATTCCATCAATCTCCTCTACCTCATGTTTAGCTCTTTCTGATCGAACAGATATCTCAGGCTCTTATGGTCACTATAGACGCTAAACTTGGCCCCATAGAGGTATTGCCTCCATATCTTCAAAGCGAATACTATCGCTACTAACTCTAAGTCGTGAGTTGGATAGTTCCTTTCATGAATCCTCAACTGCCTTGAAGCGTAAGCTGCAACTTTCCCCTCTTGCCTGAGTACACATCCTAGACCTTCATATGATGCGTCACAATACACCTCGAACTGCCCCAGAGGGTCTGGCAATACCAACACTGATGACGTAGTCAACCTCTTCTTCAATTCCTGGAAACTGGCTTCACATTCCATTGTCCACTCGAATGTCTTGCCTTTCCTCATCAATTACGTCATAGGTAGCGCAATCTTTGAGAACCCTTCTATAAATCTTCTATAATACCCAGCCAATCCAAGGAAACATCATACTTCACTGATTGTCTTCGGACTTTCCCACTGGACTACTGCTTCTACCTTTGCCGGATCCACTGCTATACCTTCTCTATTGATCACATGCCCCAAAAATTGTACCTCCTCTAGCCAGAATTCACACTTGGATAGCTTTGCGTACAGTTGTCTGTCCTTCAACACTTGAAGCACAATCCGGAGATGGTCCTCATGTTCTTTCAGTTTGATGAGTAGATGAGGATACCGTCAATGAATACCACCACGAACTTATCCAGAAACGGCCGGAAAATTCTGTTCATATAGTCCATAAATACTGCTGGAGCATTGGTTTTGCCAAAAGGCATAACTAGGTACTCGTAATGCCCATACCGAGTCATAAACGCTGTCTTTGGTATATCTTCCTTCTTGACTCTGATCTGATGGTAGCCAGATCTCAAGTCAATCTTTGAAAATATGGCTGCTCCCTTCAACTGATCCATCAGGTCGTCTATCCTTGGCAGAGGATACTTGTTCTTGATAGTGACCTTGTTCAGCTGTCGATAGTCAACACACAATCTCGAACTCCCATCTTTCTTTTTAACAAACAGAACGGGTGCCCCCCATGGCGAAACACTTGGCCTGATGAATTCTTTTCCCATCATATCATCCAGTTGCCTTTTCAATTCCGCTAGCTCTGTCGGCGACATTCTGTATGGTGCTATTGAGATTGGTCCAGTTCCAGGTGCTAGGCCTATTGCAAATTCGATTTACCTCTCAAGTGGCAATCCTAGAACACCTGCTAGAAATACCTCCGGAAATTCTCTCACCACAGGCAAAGAACTTGTTTCGAGAACCTCTTTCACTTCCGCGGAGAACAGCATCATGTATTTCTGAGATCCATTACTTCCTTGAAGATTCTTACTATTTGCAGGCATCAAACTAGGTTACTCGGGGAATACTAAGGTCTTTCTAGCACAGTCTAACAGTATATGGTTGGCTGAGAGCCAATCCATACCTAAGATAACCTCTAATTGTTGGATAGGCAAACAAACTAGATCAACAAGAAAAGACTTATTCTCTACGATGATTGGACAATTTAAGCAAACAGACATGGTAGTCAAGGAATCATTTGTAGGAGTAGAAACAGTCAGATTATATGGAAGCAAAGACACATGTAATTTCAAGTGTTTCACACATTCAAGAGACACGAATGAATGAGTGGCTCCCAAGTCAAACAACACGGACAACAATTTACCCGACACTAAGCACATACCTTGAATAAGATCAGGGGATCGAGAGGACTGAACTCCCCTCACAGTAAACACCCTCCCCGTAGCTTGTAGTCTTGCCGCTTGCGACCCTACTGCTTGCGGTCTTGCCCCTGCTCCTCGATTACCAGCAACGGGTTGCTGCTGTTGAGCATGTTGTCTGCAATCTTTGGCAAAGTGGCCCAGCTTGCCACAGTGAAAACATTGCCCGTCCCGACTCATTGTGCAGTCTCTGATCAAATGCGGAACCCCATATCTAAAACATCCTTGCGATCTTAACTGCACCGCTCTGATTCCTCCAGTCCCTGCCCCTCTTGTGGCGACTGGACGATCATACAGTCTTCCACCTTGTTGGGGTCTACCCCCTCTTCCCTTGCCTTTCTGACTAGTGTTGTTTCTCATAGGTCCTCCACTCCTTGGGTGTAGCTGAGATTCCCTCTTTCGGTCTATGCTCTCGATCACAGAGCATCTTTCTAACTTCTCTAGAAACCTGGAGATACTTAGCGGCTCTATCATCCTTTGAAGTTCATACTTCAACCCGTCCTCAAACCGACGGCATACCCATTCCTCTTCCGGGTATCTCTGGTAGAATTCGGAGAACTTGAGCAACGCTTCAAACCTTGTCGCGTACTCTCCTACTGACATGCTTCCTTGTTTAAAGCTCTTAAATGCCTTTTCTTTCTCTCTCCTCATCAGTTGAGGAAAATACTTTTCTAGGAAGCACTCCCGGAACAATTCCCAGTTGATTATTCTGCCCTCTCCTTCCAACATCCTTCGCTTTCTCTTCCACCATAGCTCGGAACTTCCTGTCAGCATGAACGATGCATATGTCACCTTACGGTCCTCACGATAATGCATAGCAGCAAAAATCTTCTCTAGCTCAAGGTCCCCATTAAACTGCAGCAGCTTTCCCTTCAGAAAAGTTGTCAGTCTGGTATCTTCCGCATCCACATCATGCCTCTAATTCTGTCTCTGTTGCTGTAGCATGGTCATCTGCATAAGCTCAGCGTTTTGGTGCGTCTGCTGCAGCATAGCAGTTGCCAACTCCCTAACTGCCCTTAAGGTCTCAGTCGATTCCTCCCCACCACCCGT
Organism: Ammopiptanthus mongolicus; assembly: GCA_039655645.1. Taxonomy (NCBI): domain Eukaryota; kingdom Viridiplantae; phylum Streptophyta; class Magnoliopsida; order Fabales; family Fabaceae; genus Ammopiptanthus; species Ammopiptanthus mongolicus. Next base: position 35,386,563 of record CM077349.1, on the reverse strand, counting down.
GTGGGAAGTCTCTCCGTGTCCATGCCTTGGTTCAGGTGTTCCCCCTATGGCTCTTCCGTCACGTCTGCTACCATGGGCTCCTCTACCGTGGCCTCGAGCCATTTAATTTCCTATCAAAGAAATTATTAGCACCGATTCATAAGACACATAATATTACAGAAAAAGTAAGCATACTATATGCCTTATGAATGAAACAGTTATCATACACGATAACTTGCGTATCAGACACTCTATGAAATCTCTAAACATAGTCGACACCCGCTATGGGCCCAACTAGACACGACCAGTAACAACATCCTAAACCTCACAATTCGCGATTCTAACCAAACTAGGCTGCATCAACAACCCCACAGTCCGTTGTAGAACCAAACTGCTCTGATAACACCAAATGAGACGTCCCCTTGCCTCATTAAAGAACATAGTTAACTAATCCTAGGTATGTTATAACCATTAGCACGCTTATTACACATACGAGGTATTTAAAACTTCCAACATACACCCATACTGTACATATATACATCACTATCAGAGTGAAAAACTTCAAAATGAAAGCATTGTAAAAAGAAGTACAGACGACTTCCTCTCCTCGCCCAAAATACATCCAAAGATAAAGATTCACTTCCACCCTCTGACATGCAACTACCCACGCTCTGACGTCAACGGTCCACGTTTGAGCGTGGGGTTGCTCCACGTCTAAACGTTGGACGCTGATTTACTCTGTTCTTTCACGTTTTTCCACTTTCTAGACCTGTTCCAAGGCCAAATTGTCCCAAATTTGAACCATGGCTTCCTCAACACATATGGAACCTAATTAAGCCCTTAAGCATGCTTAATTAAAGTCCTATGCAATCAAGAAAATGGGGTGTTACAAAAGGTAAGAACTGGACAACTCTAAAAGGTCTTATGATATCAGCATATGGTGGAGTGCAGCTCCTGAAGAGAAAACTGACAGGTCCAGTGTAGATCCTCAGGAGCGTGGAGCGATCCACCCACCATTCTCGATCATCATGATAGATGATCTCCAGTTCCCCCAGCACCGGTATCCACGGTGCCTCCGTGATGAAGTGGTTTGATCTCGGGTCCATCACTGACCTCTGCAGCCTCGTCGTCTTCACGCAAACAAAGCAACCGAACAACTTACACAGAAGAAGTAAGGAGATTAGAATACTATGCCACAGACAATGGGATAAATCAAAAATAGCATAGCAGCACATATAACATGTAGCACATAGAAAAAGTAATACCAATATAACAAACTACTCATGCAAACAAACGTCTCCCAAGTCATATTATATAAACAGACATCCATCTCCACGGTTCTCTCACTCAGATCAATCCTATAGTCGGAATACTAATCCCATGCAACATGTCTGTCGAATCTCTCAACATAAGGTTCCACACAGAAACAAGAGTTAGTTTGTCGAGGAAACTGAACTGCTCACCGTAACCAATAAGAGTGCCTCCCCCTTCCACCTAGGAATCGTGTGTCTTGGTCGCCTCGGAACGTTAGCTTGTAACTTGGAAATAGCTCAGGGATTAGTCAAGATAACCAGGCTTGCTCAGGCATCATGACACAATAGAACCAACCACATCTGTCACTGTAGATCAATCCCGAGTCTGTTTACATCCCCAAGGCCACATAGTCCGCCCCTTCTGCTTTCCGTACCTGCACTCGGGTACAACTAACCTCGCATGACATTGGCAGCCCATACTACCGTCATACGACCGCGCCACTTGGCCACTATGATATGCAACAAACTTCCTCAACGAGATGATACCAGATCCTCACGCCTAACACTCAACAATCCAAGCACGATGCCTTCCATCAACACGGGCATCGTCATGACGCCACGCATCCACAAGCGACAGCTCCAATCACAACAACACATCAACGGAACCATCCACGGTATCAACTCGATCACACAACGGCTCACAGTCACTTGACAACACATCAGGCACACAACCATAACACAACACATCCAATAATCATAACAACTGCTAGCATAACATTTATACCATATCAAAAAGGCCAAATAGACAAATAGGCATGTAGAAAGGTAGTCAAATAACACAACAGTCAACATAGCAACAATTGACACAATTCAACCTCGATCAATAGTTGTCTAGCTTAGGGTACAATCTTAGCGATGATAGCCCAAAGTAAGCTAAACCTAGGGTTTAGATAATTTCTCAGGGCTCAACCTCTAGTAGGGTTTAGGGCTCCCCTACATACAATAACAACAATTATACTACTCATGCCTTCTCGACGACAGCAGTACTCTTTCTCCCCAGTTGAAACGTTGGTCACCTTCGTACCACCATGCAGGTCCAACCGCCTAAATGAGCCTCCACAACTGCGACCTCAAGCTCTCTAAACACCCCGAATGTGGCCTCAAACTTTTCCCTAATCACAGGAACAACACGTAGGCAATAGTGTTAACTCAAGGGCAACCTGAAAACTAAAGAGAAAAGGAAGAAAACTTGAAGAACACAAAGTCGACATGCTAGGGATTCAAGTTTACCTTGAGCGAATCGAGAAATCAATCGGTCAAAATTGAAGATTTCGACGTCACGATAACAATGGTTTGGTCAGAATCATGTTCTGATGCCTAGATCGCCTCCGAATCATGCTCTCTCTCCCTAACTCTCTGTTTCCCTCTCTAGGGTGCAGGGAAAAGCTCGGAAACTTAACCAATTTTTGTGCAAGAATGAGAGAAGAAAAGAAACTCACTTAGGTTTCTCACCTGTGAACGCTTGAGCATGCAAAATCCACATGCCAAAGCGTTCCCACACTTTAGTGTGGGGTTTCTCCACGCTTGAACGTGGAGCTTTGTCCACTTTACCTTCTCCCTGGCCTGCCACGTGTCCAACACGCGTCAAAACTCACACTGGCATAATACGTAGCACGCTTGAGCGTGGACTCTTCCCACGCGTGAGCGTTTTGCTTATTGGTTGGGGCAACCAATACCAAAGAGGGGGTGAATTAGGTTGTGAAATGAAAATGAAAACTTTGTGCACAATCAAAAACCTTTTATTAAAAAAGCAGAATTTGCAGCGGAAAACAATTTGTTTAAACACAATATAAAGAGATAAGAGAGGAATAACACGACACAAGTATGTTATCCTGGTTCAGCCACGCACCGCCAATGGCCTAGTTCAGTCCCCACTCCACCTGTGGGATTTTGTTCCACTATAAAGACAAGCTTAACTGGGGCTTGCAACCGTTTTACAAAACCAAGCTTAACAGGTGCTTGTAACCTTCACAATAACAGAGCACTCCTCACGGACCAGGGATATCACCACCCCCAGTGAAAGAGCCTCAAATAACCACAAGCTTAACAGGTGCTTGTAACCTTCCGAGCACTCCTCACTGACCAGGGATATAACCTCCCCCAGTGACAGAGCCTCAACCAAGCTTAACAGGTGCTCGCAACCTTCCGAGCACTCCTCACATACCAGGGATGTAACATCCGCCAGTGACAGAGCCTCAACCAAGCTTAACAGGTGTTGTCAACCTTAGAGCACGATGATACTCAAGGAAAATGGATTGAGTCGTTTGACTCTTACCAATATAATGCACTCACAATAGTGCGGATAAACAACTTGAAGAACAAAGCACAACTATGTGCAACAAAATACACTCAAGAACTCATGATAATAAAAGTGTAACAATGGCTTCAGTGTTTTTCAAAATAGAAGAGAAAAGAGTAGAAAAAGGATTGGTTCAAAATGTTAGCGCGTTCTCTCTCTCTCTCAACTCTTTTCTCAAAGGCTCGCAAAAAGTATTTATAAACTTTTGAAATATGGCCGTTAGGAATTGAAAAGATATTTCCTTAATTAAAAAAATTCCTTTTCTGAAAAATCAATTTGAAAAACTAGCTATTGGAGCCATAAGTGCAGCAGATAAAGAAATGGAATATTCTCATTTAAGCGCAACATAATCGATTATCATATGTCCATAATCGATTATGGCTTTTCTGCCATAACTGAGATTTTCAATAAAACATGCGTATTCGATTATCCTAATCGATTAAGGCTTCTCTGTAAAAACCACCCAGTTTCATAAATGGTCATAATTGATTGTCCTAATCGATTATACCTTTGTCATCAGCCAAAAACATTTTTCACGTTGAGGTACAGACTGACCATAATCGATTACAGTAATCGATTATTGTTTCCCAAAATTATTTTTCAAAGATGAAACCTTTTTCAACAAAAAAGGAAACCAAAGATATTTTTCAAAAACATTTTTGATAAAAACAATCTGAAAAACAATTTTGAAAAAGATCATTTTAGAAAACTTGAGCCACTATCACCTTATCATACCTTACATTAAATTCTAAGACCCTTCGATATGACTATCTATGAAGCTCATAACTCTTGGTCTTGAATTCTTGAGATTCTTTCAAGAAATGTCTTCCAAATATTTGCTCTTCAAAATCTTGACATTTCTTTTATCAATCTTTGGTGATTCTGATTGATCTTGTATCTTGGCTCTTTACTTCATAGCTTTGCTTGACCTGAACTTTTCTATAATATTTCTCATAAAACATATTAGTTCAAGATACAATATATTTCAAAATTAATTTCATGCACAAAGTCATGTTGCATTTCATCACCATTCGTTCCGGTATAAATGGTTATTATCTGTTCTTCCACAGTGAGAGGGGCTGATTGGGATTGTTTAAGTAACTCGCGCAATCGTTGACCTCTTGCCAATTGATTTTGAGTGGCTTTATCGAGATCAGAAGCGAATTGTGCAAAAGCTTCTAATTCTGCGAATTGTGAGGTAAGATAAGATAAAAAGCGAATTCAGATGAATCTAGATGAATAAGAGCATATTATGGGTATTAGTATTGGTTGACACCGGTATATAAGTCATGTTATACTGTGGAATAACAAGCCCTCAATTATCTAGTTATAGAGAATTTGTGTGCTTGGAAGTCTCTGATGATTAAATAAACCAAGATTTTATCATGACTGCAATTTTAGAGAGTTCAAATTGACATAACATGAAACCTATTAATCCGAAAGCATCGTGGAGAGCAACAAAAGTCCGTCGACCACCTAATTGACACCAACGGGTAAAATCTTCTTAGAGTGTCTAGGGTTGGGCTGGGAGGGTCTCTTAACGCCTTCTTTCTTTTTTCTTCTCATCGGAGTTATTTCACAAAGATTTGCCATGGTAAGGAGGAAGGGGGAACAAGCACACTTGGAGAGCGCAGTACAATGGATAGTTGTATGCTGCGTTCGGGAAGGATGAATCGCTCTCGAAAACGAATATATTGATTCTCTCCAAATTGGTTGGACCGTAGGTGCGATGATTTACTTCACTGACGAGGTCTCTGGTTTAAGTCCAGGATGGCCCAACTGCGCCATTGACTGATATAGATGGTCCGATACTGAATAAACGAATATCTCCCCTAGATGGAATAAGATTCTATTTGAAAAGTAGTTTTGTTCCATCTGATAGAGCTTGAAGAACTCCCAAAGGACTGGCGTATTCAGGCCCAATACATTGTTGTATTCGGACCCTCCCTCCAATACAAATAAGTCTATCGGATTTTTGTTCAAGAATGAAATCTTATTGGAACTGTCCAGTTCATCCTTTGGAACCAAATCACATCCCAGATCTAATGAAATAGGATGAATTGAGACGGTATTTTGTAAATACATAATTATCTTGAATATATTAACTATTTAATTATCAACGAATTCTTAGAATTTTAGGAGGAATTATCAACGAATTCCTAGAATTTTAGGAGGAATGGGAATTTTAATTCTTTCTACTTCTAGAGGTATAATGACAGATCAAGAGGCTCGATTAGAAAGAATCGATGGAGAAGGAAAACGCTTCCGGAGATCGAGATTTTTTTTTGTTTTTGATCGAAAACGAAGAAGGCCGAGGATGGCCTACGATGCGTGTTATATGAAGGGACCACGCTTTTTCAACCACAGTGGTATGATGCCCATGTTGTGGCAATTCCACCTAGAAGGTAATGGGTTACTCCTACAGCGCGTCCCTGTACAATGCTCAAGGCTTTAGGATGAGTAGCAGGCAAGTGCTTTTCCTTGTGTGGATCCTATTTCAATGGGAACTTGATGAGTCAATCCGCCTACACATCTTGCTTTTAATGTTATATCAGGAGTTACTCCACGTATTGCTTGACGTAAAATAGATAGTGGATTTGTTTCTGTCTTTTGTTGAATCTTTTTCATAGCTCGATAGATAATTTGATAAGCTAATGATTTTTTTTCGTGTTTCAGAATACGGTTAACCAACATGTTAAAGACATATTTTAATATAATATAACATTCAATGTTCTTTATGTCTTTATTCATATATGATCAAATATATCGATAGTACAATTAAAATAAGATTCCTTAGTTGTGCATTTTGATCATTGTAATAATCATTGAGTATGATGAACTTAGGCATATAAAGATAATATCAAATATAATTTCTATGCCATTTAGTCTCAAACATATATCAAGTATTTGTCACATGTGTATTTACTAATAAACCATATTAATCATATAACACATGTATATAATCCATTTAAGCAACACAAGTATATATTATTTGTCAACATTAAAACTTGTTCTGCCCTTATTACTCTATTTGTCAACATCAAAACCTATATGGCAATATGATTCACATTCTGCCCCTTTTTGATGGTGACAAATACTTAGCAAATATATAATGATATTTCATTTTTAACATCTCTTCCTCTATGTAACATAGACGGTAATTTGCTATTACTTCCTAATACTTTGATTAATACCTTTGTTGTTTATGATATTTGCTCTTTCTCCCCTTATTTGGAAATAGCAAAAGGAATTTTAAACTCCCCCTAAAATTGTGCATTTATGATATAGGATTCTCCCATTAAAGATTTGCCTTAAAAGACTTAAGGAACCTTTCTACGTTTTAGGTTTAGTGCACATATGAGTTAACAAAAGAAACATGTATATATAAGATCATAAAGGATATTGCATGAAAACAGTAGATTTTTCGATATTTTTCACTCCATCATCGATTATTGATATCCTTATAATCGATTATTTATGTTCTGTTTTGAGGTATTTTTATGATTTTTCTTGTTTGACCAATACCACATGTTATTGAAATTGTTGGTACCATTTGTTGATATATTATACCACTTCAACAGTGCAGATACCATTTGAATTGATATACCACTTGAATAATTGAGATAACCCCTTTTCGGAGGTCCCATTTAGTAACGCCAACTCAACTTCTAAGCGTACAACGTAGTGTGATTACATAAAAATGCGGTAATATTAGAAGACCCAACACTGATACCACGACCATACATAACATTATATATATAAAAGTACTAGCTCTCTCAGTAGAGCCTACAACAACCAACCTTGACGGTCAGAGTATGCAACTAATAATATGTACAAACGGAAAGCACAGAAACAAAGATAAAATACATCAGACTTCCTCTCCTGGCCCCAAAATACATTTCACTCAACCCATGTATTGGCCATAACAAAACTAAGACTACTACCCCACCATGACTCTAACGAGGGTAGCGAGAACTCCCAACCGAAGCTCGCTGCCTCCGACGATAGGTCTGCATCGCCTCATACTCTGTCTCCCTCTCTGACGTCACGATCGACGACGACGGTACTCTCTCATCCTCCTCTTAGCACGACGATGTTGGCCTCGAGCCACAAAACCAGTCCTAGAGGATGCGTGAGATCTCCAACCAGCATCTGAGTCATGATGATACTCCCATGGCCTAATCCACAGCCTCTCCAACGGTAGCCTCTGTGCGATCCAGAAGTCTCCTACTAAGTAGCTCCTAGACAATCCCCAAGCTCTGAAGTATATGGTAGTCGGACGCGTATACACCACTCGTCGCTGGGAGTAATCAATCTCACAGTAACGGTCATCATCCTCGTACAGCAACTTAAAGTCTCCTAACAAGGGGATCCGGGGCTCTCCCGCTAGCATCGGGCTCAACAGGTGTGCCATCAATCTCCTCTGGTAGCTCATCGACAGAATCTTCTTATGCGATCGAAAATAAAATACAACATAGAAGGATACGGGAGATAAGAAACAACAATAGATCATAAATAGGGAAACAACTATAAAATAAGCTATACTGATAGCAACATGCAACGGCACAACAGTATCAAGCAATCATCTCCCAAGCCATTCTCTCTTAGCTACTGTCGCTCACACTCATGCATCTAACAACTATATGGACGCTATCACGACGCAACATCCCCAATAGATCAAGATGTCCCATTCATCACTGTGCCACCCCCCATAATGCAGGGTTCGGCCAACAGCCCTCTTGGCTCAACTCATGGGTACGACATATTCCCCCCGCTCGCAGGCCAGGTCAGAATATTCGACCATCAACAACTCAACTTACGGTAACGACATATCCCCCTACCCACAGGCCAAGTAGGGCCATTCGCCCATTTACAACTGATGGGTACGATCATCTCCCCACAAGCAAGATTGATCGCCCGTACGCCAACACAGTGATGAACAACAACGATGCAGCCTAAATCTCATCGACTCATCTCGGGATCAACAACTTAATGCCTGCACAACTTGTGCACAACTACGACCAACTTTCTCCGGCATAACCAGGTATCAACTTTTTATCTCGACATAAATATATCAACAGGATCTCTAGGTTGAGCACTACAACATATCTATATATCCTCGAAATCCTCACCGCATGTTCATTTCCCAATTTATCAGGAATTACTGCATATCTCTACTCATACAACAGTAATCATAAACATCATATCATAAGCAATCATAATCATACCCAATAATCATATTCATTATATCTACTCATAGGCATATATTCAAGTAACCCTAAGCATGTTACTAAGCATACATGCACATCAACAGGTATCATTTTAAGCCTACTAACACACATGCATACAACCTCGACATATCATCAAATCAACCTATCGACGATAAATCTACAATGCCTAAAACTACATTGGTACCACTAACAAGTAGTCGCCAATGTGAGTTAGGTGTTGTCAGTTACTCAACCACTAGTAGGGTTTAGGTCGCCCTACGCATATCAATATATATTATTTTATTCTTGCCTCCCCGACGATATTGTGGTTCTTTCTCCCACCTGATAGCAACTTAGCAACGATCATGGACTCAACGAGCTCCACGAACTCTCCAAACTTCCCTCACAGCCGCAACCTCCTTCTCCTAAAAGGATCACGAACGCAACTTCCAACCTTGCCCTAATCACGGAAACAACACGTAGACTATAGTGTTAACCCTAATACAAAGCTAAAATCGTGAATAGAAGCTTAAACCATAGAAGAACATTATATAGCCACAATGTATGTAGATACGGAACCTTGGCTTACCCTTGATGAATCACGAAAGCAAACCGGTAGAATTGTAGTAGAAGTCAAGCTGATCACGAATACACCAACGGAACTAAAATCGGATCAACGAATGGATCACAAACGGGATCAACAACTTCAAAGTCCCTCTCTGGTCACAATCTCGAGCTCTCTGTATGAATGGAGGAAATGTGAAAACTCCTCCTCGGTGAAAATGATGAAGTATATATAGAGAAATATTCTACTGTCCACGCTTTAGCGTTGGAATTCTCCACGCGTTAGCGTTCCAACGCTTGAGCGTTGGCTTCTCCCATGCATGAGCGTTGACGTTTCCTCACCGCCAAGGCACTGCCCATCACGTGTCAGCTGCGACGCGTAACCGACACGTGTCACTTTACGTGCCATCACCTCCAGTCAACTGGTCAGAGTAGCCACACTTGAGCGTCCACCCTGCTCCATGCTAGAGCGTTATCAGGCTTGAGCGTTCCATTGCTCCACGCTTGAGCGTTCTACCCAGAGTCGTACACACTCTTCATCCTTCTCTAATCCAATTTAACCCTAACTCTCAACATCCTTCCTAAGCATATCATCAAGACATATATTCATGCATTTAATTAAGGTGATGAAAATGAGAATGTTACAATAATTACATGTTATTGGTATTTATACCGCTTGTTGTGATATACTATTTGAAAGTTTAATTTTACCACTTGTTAGAATGATCAAATATGTTAATATCACTTGATGATCCTTGTTGAATTAATGAAGTGCTAAAGGATTTAAGGTGCATGAAAAATGTAACAAAGAAAGCAAGCACACTTTTATATAAAAGAAAACTTAACACTTCATCCCCATCTACTAAAAGTCCTTAACTCCTATTCCAAAGTCTTTTTCTTTGGTATCCAGATATTGTCAACCTTAACAAACCCTAAAGATATAAGACAATCTTCATTAATGCTCTCATTTGGGTTTGGCTCTATTCCTTTTTCTCCTTCTAACGATACATCAAAATGACGGAATATCTTTGTTATTTGCATAGGGTAGAGGAGATGGCAGGTTGTCTTGGAGTATGCGCAATCAATCATATGTTTGAAGACAGCTGCTGCCCAATTAATTTTTATTCTTCCTTTTTATTGCCCACATAAGGATAATGTCTTTTTCCAAAATTCTTGTTATATTGTGTCCCCTTGGAAGAAGACAACGAGCAAGATCGAAGAGGGGCAAGTTATTTTCAGATGTGAGATTCTTGAAAGAAATTGATTTTGAGGAAGGATCATAGAGGTTGATAATTTTCTTCAATGCTCTCTCTCTTGAATGAGTTATTCCATATAAGTTTAGGATTCTCAAGAGAGATGTCAATGCCTTGGTCCGGAAGATGTGAAATGTAGACCCAAGTTTCAAAGTAGATATTGATTTTTGTTCCTTTGACTTTTGAGGTTATGGTTCTAGAGTTTTTATGATAATTTAAGTTTGCGTAAAACTCTTTTATTAATGAAAGATGTATCTCATGTTTGCAAGAGCATAAGGATAGGAGTTTGACTTTGGAGAGAGTATGATTAAGCTTGTAGGAAGACTCCAAAAAGGATGATTGGTCGATGTAATATAGCGAAGCAATGGGTCTTTCGAGATAGTGAGCATAGATTCGTTTTTCTTGAGTTTTGGATGCAAGGAGTTTTTCTACAATGGGATAGATCTTCTTCTTTGAGGAAGACTTCTTGTGTTTTGGACATGAGGAGAGAGGAAAAGAAACCATGATGTATTTTTTCTCTAATCGATGTTTGTGCTTTGATTGAATGTTCAATGAGTATTTAAGCACTTTCCTTACTTAAGCAAATTTAGAGAAAATCGATATAAGATTTGTTTCTCATAACTTTTAAATAATCTTATAAGAGGATTGACCGTTGATTTGAGTTTTCAAAACTTGGTTAGATTTGACAAGGAGATTATTTAAAGAGAGATTTGCTAAAATTATATCTTTCCACAATTGTAAGGATGTTCCAATTTTGAGCACTTGTGGTGAATTTAATGATTTCAATAAATTAGACAAATTTGAATTTTGGTCTAATTTGTTTATCATTAAAGATTTTTAGAATTGATCCTTAATTTATGAGACAGATTTTTCAAAGATTTATTTCTCAAATACTAAGTATATTTGTAAATAGTCTCTTAATAGACTTTTCAAACCAATTAAGGATTTTAATACCATTATCATAAAGATTTTCAAATTTTTGAGAGGATGTGGTTTATTTATTCATGATTAGAAAAAAAAATTCTCATGATTAGAAAAAAAATTTGATATAGTATGATCATGAATTTATTTAAGTCTTATATTAATTATTCAAATAAGATATTCAATTTTTATAGAAAGTGAAGAATTAATTATGACTTTTATAACAAGATAATTTTAATTTTTGACTCAATAAAGTTATTCTCTTTATTTATTTATTCTTTCTAAGATTAATCACATTGATTGTATAGGCTTATCAATCACAATCTTTTAGATATTCCTATAGAATTAATGTGATATAATAACCTTAAGATATATTTAAAATATTTGGGACCATTTAACATTATGTATATGGAAGGATTATTAAAAATATTTTCTCTTTTGATTTATTTAAGATTTGGATTTGATTTGTTATATATTTGAAATATTTTGAATTTTGAAAAGCTTCTTTTAGGAGAAGGAGAATAAGGCCAGATTTTGTCTCCTAATAAGATATTAATTAGGGAATTAATTAAAATTTGATTTAACAATATTTTAGGCATATTTTTTCCATGATTATTGTTTTTCGAACAATAATTGAATATGCACCTTGCAATAATCGATTATGCTGCCTCTGATTTTTTACCATGGCACAACTCATTTCCATAATCGATTTCCCTAATCAATTATGAGCTTTTTGTTTTGTGGGGAACTTTTAGAATAATTCTCTAATCGATTATCATAATCGATTACGAAACTACTGTTTTTCTCCCTAGTTTTCTCGAGGGACTGTAATTGATTATATAATCGATTATCCTATCAGATTTTCAAATTTTCGCAGCAAAGGAAATTTGATAATTTTTCTACAAGGTCCTATAGCTTCTTTTGAGTAATCCTATCTTTTCTAGAGATTTTTACCCAGTCAAATAAACATGTCATGCTTGAGATAATAATCAACCACATAAGCACATACATGATGACATATAATCAATTTTAACACAAAACTTTTATGTCATTTTGTATCAATCAAGAGTTTCACATAAGCATGTATTTCAGCATGCCTCCATTAATTAATTTTCACATTTGAACATGCATAGCAGGTAGAGGGTAGAGTTACCTCATTGTGAGAATTCACAGGGCTATCCTTTCTTACCGACTTTTGTTTGATCTTACTCTTGTTTGAGTTGTCCATCAAGAGATTCGTTGCTTCCATTTGTGATTCCACTTTCAGACTTATGAACATTCCTCTTGACGACGCTTGGCTTGTGTGACATCATTTCTTGGCATGATTTTGAAGATGGCTTTCCTCCAATGAGTTTTGCCCTTTCCTGCAATTACTTTTAATCTCAAAATCATTAATGACAAGGTAATGATTATCAAGAGTATTTAAAATGTCCTTGGAATAGTCACACTCTTTCATTCTCTCATAGGCGTCTTCGCATAGGCAATTTTGGAGAATTTCCATGGCTTTAATACTCAAGCAAAAACAGTTTTTCTCGAACTTAGTCTGATGCTCTTTGGGTTTAGTACTGGGTCCATAGACTCCAATTTCCCATAAGTCCACATCAATTGACTTCATGTAAAATTCAATTTGTACACGCCAGAAAACAAAATCCTCACCATCAAAGAATGGTGGTTTGTTAATGTTAAAACCAAATTTCATAATGAAAAAGTTTTCAAAAGTGGTTGCTATCAAGGATCTTAACTTTGAGCTATTAAGCTACTAACCAGAGTCGAAGCTCTGATACCACTTGTTGGCCGTGGCAACCAATACGCAAGAGGAGGTGAATTGGGTTTTGAAATAAAAATGTAAATTTTTTGCACAATCAAAAACCCTTTATTAATAAAGTAGAATTTACAGCGGAAAACATTTTGTTTAAATACAATATAAAGAGATAAGAGAAGAATAGCAGGACACAAGTATTTTATCTTGGTTTAGCCACGCACCGCCAGTGGCCTAGTCCAGTACCCACTCCACCTATGGAATTTTGTTCCACTATAAAGACAAGCTTAACAAGTGCTTGCAACCATTTTACAAAACCAAGCTTAATAGGTGCTTGTAACCTTCACAATAATAAAGCATACCTCACAGACCAGGGATATCACCTCCCCCAATGAAAGAGCCTCAAATAACCACAAGCTTAACAGATTCTTGTAACCTTTCAAGCACTCCTCACAGATCAGGGATATAACCTCCCCCAGTGACAGAGCCTCAACCAAGCTTAATAGGTGCTGGCAACCTTAGAGCACGATGATACTCACGGAAAATGGATTGAGTCGTTTGACTCCTACCAATATAATGCACTCACAATAGTGCGAATAAACAACTTGAAGAAAAAAGCACAACTATGTGCAACAAAATACACTCAAGAACTCATGATAAACAAAGTGTAACAATGGCTCGAGTGTTTTTCAAAATAGAAGAGAAAAGAGAAGAAAAAGGATTGGTTCAAAGTGTTAGCGCGTTCTCTCTCTCTCTTAACTCTTTTCTCAAAGGCTCTCAAAAGGTATTTATAAACTTTTGAAATATGGCAGTTAGGAATTTAAAAGATATTTCATTAATTAAAAACAAATTCCTTTTCTGAAAAATCAATTTGAAAAACTAGCCGTTGGAGCCATAAGTGCAGCAGATAAAGAAATGGAATATTCCCATTTAAGCGCATCATAATCGATTATGGTTTTTGTGCCATAACTGGCATTTTCAATAAAACATGCATAATCGATTATCTTAATCGATTAAGGCTTCTCTGTAAAAACCATCCAGTTTCGTAAATGGTCATAATCGATTATCCTAATCGATTATACCTTTGCTGTCAGCCAAAAACATTTTTCATGTTGAGGTACAGACTGACCATAATCGATTACAATAATCGATTATTGTTTCCCAAAATTATTTTTCAAAGATGAAACCTTTTTCAACCAAAAGGGAAACCAAAGATATTTTTCAAAAACATTTTTGATAAAAACAATTTGAAAAATATCTTTTTAGAAAACTTGAGCCACTATCACCTTATCATATCTTACATTAAATTCTAAGACTCTTCTATATGACTATCTTTGAAGCTCACAAATCTAGGTCTTGAATTGTTGAGATTCTTTCAGGAAATGTCTTCCAAATATTTGCTCTTCAAAATCTTGACATTTCTTCTATCAATCTTCGGCGATTTTGATTGATTTTGTATCTTGGCTCTTTACTTCATAGCTATGGTTGACCTGAACTTTTCTATAATATTTCTCATAAAACATATTAGTTCAAGATACAATATATTTCAAAATTAATTTCATGCATAAAGTTATGTTGCATTTCATAAAGGCATATTTTAATATAATATAACATTTAATATTCTTTATGTCTTTATTCATATAAGATCAAATATATCGATAGTACAATTAAAATAAGATTCCTTATTTGTGCATTTTGATCATTGTTATAATCATTGAGTATGATGAACATAGGCATATAAAGATAATATCAAATATAATTTCTATGCCATTTAGTCTCAAACATATATCAAGTATTTGTCACATGTGTATTTACTAATAAATCATATTAATCATATAACACATATATATAATCCATTTAAGCAATACAAGTATATATTATTTGTTGTGAACACCAAATTTTGTCCTCCCTTTTTCTTAATTTATTTTATTTTAATTTAATTTTTTATCTTTCAGGAATAAAATAAATGAAGAAATAAAAAAAAAAGAAGAAGAAATAAAAAAAAGAAAAGAAAATAAGAAGAAATGAAGAAAAGAGATAAAAGGAAGAAAAGATTGGGTTTCAGCCCAATTCCCACCAAGAAAAAAGAAAAAGGGCTCCCAAACATAAATAATAGCCCAAACCCACACCTCCTGAACCGGGTCGCGCTTGACCCGATTCGCGACCCGCACCCATTTCGCTCTCCACTAACTAGACCCGCGCCTTACCCACCAGAAACCGGGTCGCGTGCGACCCGGTTCACCGACCCAGCCCACATTTTTTTCTCCTCATCCTCTCCTTTATCCCAACCCTAGCCGCCCCACTCTCTTCTTCCCCATCTCACCGCCTCTTCTTCCTTATCCCTCACCCTCCATAACCGAACCAAGCCCCTCCTTCATCTTCATCATTGCTCTTCTACCTTATCCTGTCTCCACCGCCCCTCTGTCTCCTTTTTTTCTCGCACCTCCGCCCACCATAAATGTCTCACCGCCATCTATCTTCTGCTCACGCCTACCATAGCCATCCCATCACCTCAACTTCTGCCTCTAATCCCAAATCGCAAGCTTCTCTTGCATGTGCCCTCATCATCATTTTCTGACAGCAGCTTGAAGAAAGGGGTCCAATATTGCGACTTGGGACACGTGTCAACCGTAGAAGACGAAGAACATCCTTCTTCTCTGAGCAAAATCGAAGAAGATGTCTGAGGAGCTCTCCTGATTTGGCCGAAAATCACCTGAGAGCCTTTCAATCCCTGTGTTGATATGTCAAGAACATTTAATGGCATTAAATTTGCCATCATGAAGAAGGCAATTGGATGAAGGAGAGCTGCGAAATTGATGCTATAAAAGGCATGAAGATGAAGATTTAAGGGGCCGAAAATTTTGGGAAAAAATTTCTGTCTGAGGGTTTCAATGTTTGTTCTTATCTTTTTCTCTATTTGCTCTGTAACTTTGGGAGAGAATTTTTGAAATTTGGGGCTTCTTTGGGTCTGAAATTTTTTGGAAATTTGATAGAGAGGGTTTGATTTGTTCATGGGTATTCTGCTATTGCATTCTGTAACCTGGGGATTTTTCTTTTGTAACTGCTGATAGCACTGAATCTGTAAGCACAGGTAGGGACTTTGAGGAACACTGCTGTTGCTCACAGCCAATAGGTAAAGTCTCTATTTGATAATGTTCATCCCCTGACTATCCTGATTGTAAGGCAAGCAATTTTTGAATCAAATGTTAAATTTTTAGTATGCAGTGCTTGCTGCACTCAATACACTTTATAGAGAATCTGATTATCTTGTTTGTGCTTGGATTGCTGTTTTGATTTTATTGCTCTGGAATTCACTGTGATGAACCTAATGATCTAACATTAATTCTATCATGCTTTGAATCTATTTGATGAAGTGTATGTACTAAATCTTATGTTCATGGGTGTAAAGAACTTTTAAACATGCTTTGGTTGGTTCATGAGCATATAGAAATGAATATGCGCTTATTTTTTGAATATATTGTGAATGTACCACGTGTATGTGAATTTTCTGATTGATTATGTGAACAAGAAGAAAACAATGTTTTCTTTTTATTTGGTACTCATAGCAGCGCAGCGCATAGCTCCTGTAATTTATGAAAACTCCATGTTTGCATACTATGGGTTTGATAAAAACTGAATCCACAGTTGCTATTTGATCTCTTAACTACTTTAAAAATGCAGAATATAATGTCTCTTGTGTGATTTAGAATGATAGCTTTTGTGATTTTCATGGATCATATGTATATTTTATTATGTAGCCACTGTTGCTACTTGGTTCATAATCTGAGCAATAAAAATCGGATTTTAGTTCTGTTTATCTTGTTAAAGGACTGTGATACATTGTGTTTAATACAAAAATTCTTGGATTAAGTCTCTCAACATGTTGGGTCATTTTTTTGTCAAAATTCATGTATGTGCTGCCGGATTTCAGTTCTTGACAGCAGGTGTTGTTTAAATTATAACTTTGGCAATACAACTCGGAATCAAGCACCGTTTTTTCCCCTTGAAAGCTAACGTATAAATCTTCATGCCATAAAAATATCAGCCCAAAAGCTCTTCTGAGTTGACGCCAGTATTTTTTGCAAAACAGGCTCTGTTTCTTTGTGCTTCAGTTTTTGGACAGCATGGATAGATTCATGTTTAGACATTTCTTTTTGCTTCCCTCTTGGGTGTCTTTGAGTGTTTGAATTGTTCAGTATAATTTGCTTTCTTTGTGCATTAATGGACACTTGAGATGCAAATTAATTTCAGTTAAGATATGATTGTTGTTTGTCCATTGTATGCATATTGTGTTTTGCAACATGGTGAGTTTTTACTATTCATCAGTAAGTTGCTGTGGTGAAGTGTGAAGTTATATTGTTCTGTATTTTTTAGAATTGATTGTGATTGACTTCATTAGCTTGTTGGATTGATGGAACTTGGGACCGATGTTGTCATCATAAAAACACAATAAGTTCAACTTTCAAATTTTGTCTAATTGTTTGTGGTATTGTGATAAACTTGAGTGTTGCAACCCATAATATCCAAAGAACTCTGGTGGTTGTGATATCCCTATTCATAAGTTCCTATTTTGTTCCTTGTTGGTGCATTACACGATCTGGTCATTGTGCATGGTAAGTCTCCATTAATTTTTTTTTTCTCCTTTTCATTGGTTTGCTGAATCAAGTTCAAGTATGTATACATGTTCTTGTTTTTTCTTCTTCTCATTTTACTCGTGAATGGACAAGGAAAACAGCAATAAAAAAGAGTCAGTGAAATGATAAAGGTTTCAAAAGAACAAAAAGCTAACTTGGTAGGAAATGTGGTTTTGTTTCAAAGTATGCCATACGATATTCCTTTTGATTTGTTTTAATAGTTTTACTGTTATTGCACCCATCAATTTAATTACGTTTCGTTTTATGTCAGAGTATCGTATTCATTACAAAAGAGCCCATTTTAGTCATAACGATTTATTGGTTCCAAAATTCAAAAAGACACTTTTTTACGTAAATGATAATATTAATCATAATTTCCCTTTTTTTGAAAGACCACAATGATAAAAATAAATCCTTTCCTTTGGTAGTGATTTGCTAACTGTAAAAAAAAAAAAAAAAAAAAAAAAGATAAGATTTGATAAAAGGAAACAATTTAGTTGTTTCCTTTGATAACTTATTGGTTCCTTTGAGAGATGCCTAAGTTTCTACAACTTGGCCTCTTAGAAGTTTCTTCTATAAATAAATCCTTTACACAAAAAATAATAGCTATTAAATTCCCTTTTCTTTTTTTTTTCTTTGCTAAAAAAATAATATTTAACAAAAGAAAATCAATTTAGTTGTACGACTTATTGATTCCTTAATCATTTAAGAGGAATTCAAGCTTTTACAGCTTGATCTCTCCAAAGTTTCTTTTTAGAATAAAAATTTCCTTTTACACAAAATAAAAATATAAACTATGAAAACCTTTTTTTTTTATAGCGAAAAGTATCAATTTAGCTGCAACAGCTTGTTGATTCTACGGCTTGAGTCATTTTAACTGAAACAGTTCAATGACTCATTTTTAAAGATATTTCAAAAAATATTTTTTTTTAAACAAAAAGGCGTTAAAGTATTAATTTGCACAGTCCAAGGGTAACCACCGTCCTAGATGGATGCTTTAGGGTGCCGTGGGGATAAAATTCTCATACCTTCCCTAGACATAATCAACTCCCGAACCCTATCATTCTCTGTTTCAAAAAAAAAAAAAAAAAAGACCAGTTGCTTTTCAAGAAAAAAGGATTTTTCCAATGTTTTCCCTCAAATAAAAACATTGGTGGCGACTCCCAAAAAGCAAGAAGACAAAAAAAAAGGAGGCGAAACCTCCTTCTCGTCGCGCCGGTTGCAACAGCTGGCGACTCCATTGGGGATAATGGTAAAAGAGAGTCAAGCCCAATTAAATAGATTGTGCATTCGTTTCTTTATTATGCTTTGTCACTAACCCCTTGTTGAACTTTAGGGTTGACAACATTACTTGTTATGTGTGTTTTTTGTCTTCTTTAAGGGTGGTGAAAGGTAAGTTTGCCCTCACACACACAATATTCACACACCAAGAATGACCCTATACCCGGGTCCGAGAGATAAACCTAGGATTAGATTCGAGATTGTGTAGTGGCAGGCCTTTGGATGTACTTCCTTTGGTTTATCATGAAGATCTCAGCTAGGACGAGCTCCTCCTCGAAGGATGACCCACATCTGATAGATCCCTATTGTTGTGGTGACATCTTAGAATGGAGATTTAGTCCTGGTGGCCTAAATTCTTTAGGACATAGATTGACCACCTTTGAGAGGATGCACATTAAAAGAAACATAGATTACCTAGGTGATCCAAAGTTTAGGACACGGTGGGGCATTCTTATCCTTCATACCTCTATTGTGTTTTCATTTAATATAATTATCATCATCTTTGTGCATACATATAGGTCTGGAAATCTATCTTAATAAGCCAATATCTTTGGAAGATGGAGATGGGACCAATCTTCAAGACCAAAGGAACCGTTTCAATCAAAGCCAAGAATGCAGACACACTTGGCATCAAAGCACTTAGTTAGATGTTAAACCTATCTCAACGCCTCACCTTTGCAAAGCAATATGGGAAGATCTTAGACTTGTTAGATGTGAATGTTCAAGCTGAAGCTCTCACGGCTCTGACCTAGTTTTATGATCCGCCTCTCAGAGTCTTCACATTCCAAGACTTCCAGTTGGCACCTACTTTGGAAGAATTTGAGCACATTATGGGTCTGCCTATTGGACACTCAAGACCTTACTAGTATCATGGACACTCTCCTTCTATTAGCACTGTAGCTGGTTTGTTGAAAGTACACGCGATAGAAATGCAAGCAGCAGAGGTTAATGTTCATGGTCGCAGGGTATTCCCAAGGGAGTTTTTTGAGACCCGCTTACAGCAGTTGGTACAAACAGGAGATTGGGACACTTTCAAGGACATACTAGCACTCACCATTTATGGCCTAGTCCTCTTCCCTTGCATGGAGGGTTACATTTCGTATCAGGCCATCGATGTGTTCTTAGCATGTTACCTACGGATGGAGAGTCCGATTCCAGCTCTGTTAGCTGATGTTTACTGCAACATGAATTACTGTCATGAGAGGAGAGGCAAAAAACTTATGTGTTTCTTACGTTTGCTCTACATTTGGCTCACAGCTCATGTATTCAAAATACCTCACAGGACCAATTTCCCGATGACTGACTTTCGGATGTATCAATTTGGAATGAAAAACAGCAAAGAGTGGGCTGAGTATTTGGTGAATTTGCAAGAAGGAAGGCTGCAATGGTGCATTATGGGATGGCAAGACATAACGACTATGCTTTACAGTTGTGGTACTTTTCCTAATGTCATCCTCATAGGGACTCACGGCTGCATCAACTACAATCCTTCTTTAGCTTTGAGACAGCTTGGGTACCCCATGATGGGCCCCCCACTACTGAGTCGACAACACCATTCATCTGTTACTATTTGGATGGCACCTTTCCCAACATTGCTCACTCCGTCCACAGAGCTTGGAGTGGAGTTGTTCAAAAAGGAAGAGAACTGGGAGTCAGAAGCTGCAGCGCAAAAGACACCTACAGACAGTGGGTTAGGGATCGAGTAGCAACTATTGGTCTACCCTTTATTGCTCTACTGGCTAAAAAGGAAATTCCCACACTGCCACAAGAGAATGAAGATCCTCATGAGGTCAGGGCATAACTTTTGGAGATCAAAAAGGGGAAAAGAATTGCTGATGAAGAGCTAGTGGAAACTCGAAGAGCGTTAGAGACTCTTAAGAAAGTGCATGATGAACTGAAAGGTGCTTTAGATGTAAATGAGCAAAGGCTGAAAGACAAGCATGAATGTTTGGTCAAAACCAAGAAGTGTCTCGTAGCGGCTAACCAAGAGTTGGGGTTTAGAAGGAGAGAAAGAGATGAAGCGCGCACAGATGTTCAGAAACTCAAGACTCTGTTGGCCAGATCCGTACAGGCTGAGAAAGACGCTTTTGGAAAAATGAACAACTTGGAAGAACAACTTGCTTATGTGAATCAAGCTCTAGCAGAAGAGAAACAGAAGGAAAATAGAATTGCTCTCTATGCAGCAGAACAAGATGAGACCGCCGAAGAATGGGCAATGCGTTTCGCACAATTGGCCAACTTGACTAATAGTGCAATTGCGGACTTTCCACCCCGCTTGAAGGCTGCAGAAGCTATGGTCGATCCCTTCAATACTCCGGTAGAAATTAAAGAATTCGTTGAGTATTGCAAAATTATGCTAGAGATGATGAAAGACTATGTTACTAAACACCAACAGATGTAATACAAGAAATGTACTACCTTTTGACTGTAGAAGTGTTCCTTTTGTGATTCCAACAGTGTAATACAAGAAATGTACTATCTTTTGAGTGAATGAGTGAAGAAGTATTGCTTTTGTGGTTCCATCAAATGTAATACAAGCAATGTACTACCTTTTGAATGAATGAACGAAAAGTGTTTCTTTTGTGGTTCATTGGATCCTTTTAACTTCACAACTTAGTACTGTTGAATGTACTTTCTAACGTACAGTTGACAAAGATATTGGCTTATCATCAAGAAATTTCTCGACCAATTCATGCATACATAATTATCACATTTTACTAATACACACATCATCATGCTTTTGTAAATAATAATAGGTTTTCAAAATAGCCCATAAAGGGCCTCATCGTCATCCCTACAAAACTCGATTGCAAACAAGATCCATGGATGACCTATAGCTGATATAATCCAAACCCGGACCGCCTTGAAGTTTCAGGAAAAGGAATGGATATTGACGCCACACTCAAGATGTAGGTGAGAAGGTGAGTGATA
Source organism: Ammopiptanthus mongolicus (assembly GCA_039655645.1). NCBI lineage: Eukaryota > Viridiplantae > Streptophyta > Magnoliopsida > Fabales > Fabaceae > Ammopiptanthus > Ammopiptanthus mongolicus. The sequence continues at coordinate 35,364,419 of CM077349.1, read as the reverse complement.
AGTCATGTGTTTGATCGCCACAAGTTGCCTTGATAAGATCGGATTTAGTTCTTTTACCCAAGAACCCAAGGGAAGCTCTCACAATAGAGAAAACTCTTCAAATTTCATTATCCAAAACTGATTTGAGTAGTACATGAGTTCCCTATTTATAGGCTAAGCTTAAACTCTTGAGATACTAGGAATAAATTCCCACTACCATGCATTTACCTAAAAAGTAAGCATAAACATGATAATAAATCCCCACTAACCACTATAATGACTTAGAGCACTACTAGGAAGTATTTAGTGAGGCTAGGAGGATGCAAAAGGTCATCATAAAATTCAACCTAAAAATTAGTACGAAAATTAAAAATAAAATGATAAATATTGGACTTAATTATTATCTAATAAACCCACTACTAATTAAGAGTCCACTAATCAACCCATGAATGCTTCTTCTCATGTGAATTGGGCTTTCCATTGTGTTGTCTTCAAGATGGACTCAAAGCATCTTCATCAAATTATTGAACCGGATCTGAATATGCTTCTTTCCACATGTTTAATGAATTCTTGATCACATCATTCTCCCCTTCTTCAACAGGATTTGCCCTCAAATCTTCATAATATTCTTCATCTACAAACTTGGACTTCAGATACCTCTCTTTGTATGAATGAGACCACAAATTTCCTGGATCAAAGACTAGTCTTGCTTCCTCAATTTGATTGTCCTTCACCTCATCATAAATTTTAAGATCAGAATCAATAAATAATTTACCAACATTAGGATCACAAAAATATTTCAGGTGAGGTCTTGGGACTAGAGCAATGGGAACTAGAACAAAATCTGCCTCCGATGTGTTGAAACCATCCATTTTTGCATCATTCCCCTCCTCTTGAAAGGGATTTGACCTCAAATCTGTACATACAACAAAAGATTGTGGGTTATGTAAAAATATTTCTGCTTTTTGTTCACCACTTTCTTTTTCACCAGAACTGAATCTTTCCTCCTCTTGAAAATTTTCATCTTTCTCAAACTCATCTTTCTTTTTTTCATGGACCATACTTTTTTCTTTCTCTTCAACACGCCTTGCTTGTCGTTGATGCCTCCATGGACGCCCAAGTAGCAAGTGCCTTGTTTTTGTAGGCACCACATCACATAGTACCACATCTTCATTTCCCTCAAATGTAAACAACACTAGTACTTGTTTGGTCACCATCACAGCACCCATATGTTTAAATTCCGGGTCCTCGAGACTTTCAAGCCTATAAGGGTGAGGATGCTCAAAAAGAGGAAGTCCCAACTTCTCCACCATGATTGTACTGGCCATATTGATCCAATACTTTCTATCAATGTCCAACTTGTATATCTTATCTTTCACACAGCACAAAGTATAGACAATACTCTTCTTTTTCCTGACTTCCATGACATTCAACCACAAAATAAATTTTTTTTTTATTTTCGTTTTTTTATAGCACAAAAAAGAACAAAGGAAGATAGCACCTGAATTTCAAGGAACCTAAGCTTTGATAACAAATGATATGATCCAAACCCGGACCGCCTTGAAGTTTCAGGAAAAGGAATGGATATGGACGCCACACTCAAGATGTAGGTGAGAAGGTGAGTGATAAGTCATGTGTTTGATCGCCACAAGTTGCCTTGATAAGATCGGATTTAGTTCTTTTACCCAAGAACCCAAGGGAAGCTCTCACAATAGAGAAAACTCTTCAAATTTCATTATCCAAAACTGATTTGAGTAGTACATGAGTTCCATATTTATAGGCTAAGCTTAAACTCTTGAGATACTAGGAATAAATTCCCACTACCATGCATTTACCTAGAAAGTAAGCATAAACATGATAATAAATCCCCACTAGCCACTATAATGACTTAGAGCACTACTAGGAAGTATTTAGTGAGGCTAGGAGGATGAAAAAGGTCATCATAAAATTCAGCCTAAAAATTAGTACGAAAATTAAAAATAAAATGATAAATATTGGACTTAATTATTATCTAATAAACCCACTACTAATTAAGAGTCCACTAATCAACCCATGAATGCTTCTTCTCATGTGAATTGGGCTTTCCATTGTGTTGTCTTCAAGATGGACTCAAAGCATCTTCATCAAATTATTGAACTGGATCTGAATATGCTTCTTTCCACATGCTTAATGAATTCTTGATCACATCAAGAGCAAAGCGAGTTAAGGGAAGAGGTTTCTCATATCAAAGAACAAATGGCGAAAATGATGCAAATGCTAATCGCAATGGAAAAAATAGCTACTGAAGCGAATCCTTCCGGTTCCGGAAGGCGAACACCGAGCCAAACAACCCAGCCACACGACTACATACCTGCCAGCAACCGGGAAATCCAACAGCCTCCTCCGCCATATGGCCTTCCTCCTAATTATACACGACCAATTATGGAAGAGCAAGAATGTCATTCCAACCCTGTTGACACCTCGCAGGTCCACCACAACCACACCACTGAAATTCCTCCGATAGTAACACCAGTACATGAAAAGACACCTGTTGCTAATGTTCATGCATCCAACGCTTCCATTCCCGTTCATACATCTTCACCCGCTCCCAAAGCAGGTGAGGGGGTACCATCAAATATCATCATCAAAGACCACCACTCAAAGGAAAAGAAGGAAATTCTTGAAGAAAGACTTAGAGCAGTCGAGGGGGTGAACATCTTCGGTCTCCGCGACGCTGCTGAACTCTGCCTGGTGCCTGATGTAGTAATTCCCCCGAAATTCAAAGTTCCCGAATTTGACAAGTACATGGGGACTAATTGCCCTAAGAGCCGTCTAACCATGTACGTTCGGAAAATGGCCTCATGTGCTCACAATGATAAACTGCTCATCCATTTTTTTCAAGACAGTCTAACCAGGGCAGCACTAAACTGGTATATGCATCTGGAGCCATTCCAGATTCGTTGTTTCCGAGATTTAGCTGAAGCATTCAATAAACAGTACAAGTATAATGTGGATATGGCCCCTGACAGATTACAGCTTCAAAACATGTCCAAAAGAAATGATGAAACTTTCAAAGCTTATGCTCAACGATGGAGGGGAATAGCAGCACAGGTAGAACTGCCTTTAACAGAAAAGGAAATGGTGGCCATGTTCATCGAAACGCTCCAATCTCCCTTTTACGACCGTGTCATTGGGAGTGTATCCTCCAACTTCTCAGATATCGTAATTATTGGGGAGAGGATCGAGGTTGGAATGAGAAGCGGAAGAATCGAGGCCCCTCTTAACCCGAGGAAAGCTTCTGTCACCAAGAAAAAGGAGGAAGAGACAAATGTTGTCTCTGCGGACCCAAAAGATTCAATAAGAGGGAGGCCAATCCTGGGGCATCATCACGTCCTCCAGATCCATATGTGGCGTCTATCCCATCACAATCCACACAATCGTCAAACCAAAATGACGATGCCAACCAAAGAAGGCCATTTGGTGGTACAGAAAGAAAGATAGTTCAATTTGACCCAATCCCCATGAGTTACTCTAAACTTTTAACTCAGCTATTTAGCGAATCGATGTTGGCACTAGTGCCAATGAAGCCTGTGGAACCTCCGTACCCAACATGGTATGACCCAAACGCCACGTGTGAGTACCACGCCGGAGCAGTAGGACATACTCCACGGAAAATTGTCGAACCCTAAAATATAAAGTGCAAGACTTAATCAATGCAAAATGGCTTAGCTTCAATAAGAAATCTCCCAATGTGGGAAATAACCCGTTGCCGAACCATTGGAACCAAGGAGTAAACTTCATCGAGATCGAAGAAAATGGCGTGAATACATTGAATGAAAGCACATCATCAGGAGCGCAATGCGGGAAGAATGGTGGTACTCGCCCGACTGCAAGAATACCAAAACCCTTGGTGATATACTATGATGAGAAGCCATCACCCATCAGCGGTCCAAAGCCTATCACCATTCAAGTTCCGAGTCCATTCCCATACAAAAGCGGCAGGGCCGTACCTTGGAAGTACGAGGCAAAAATTTGCCGCCCGACAGCAACAATCGTCAACATCTCTGATGTCGGAGGTATGACGCGAAGTGGACGTATCTACACTTCCGTCGACCATGGAAAAGAGCCGCTTGAGGCCCGAAAGCAAAATATTTCCGAAAAAGGAAAAGCTAGTGAAGGCTCGACCAAAGACAAGGAGACTAGACGAAAGGAATACAAAAAAGAGGAGTCAGTTGAGGAAGCTTGTGAGTTTCTAAAGTATATTAAGCAGAGTGAATATCAAGTGGTTGATCAATTGAGGTGCACACCTGCTAGGATCTCCCTATTGTCGCTGTTGTTAAATTCTGAACCTCACAGAAATGTGCTCATGAAAGTGCTCAATCGCGCCCATGTCGCACAAGATATCTCGATAGATAAACTCGACGGGATTGTAAGTAACATCGTTGCTGACAATTCTATCACTTTCACTGATGACGAAATCCCAGCCGAAGGCACAGGACAAAACAAAGCACTCCATATCTCAGTCAAGTGTCATGACTTCATCATAGCTCGCGTACTAATTGACAACGGCTCTTCATTGAATGTGATGCCAAAGTCCACACTTGCAAAACTTCCGATTTATGAAAGTCATGTCAAACCCAGCTCCATGGTGGTAAGAGCTTTTGATGGTACTCGAAGAGGAGTGGTCGGAGAAGTGGAATTACCGATGCAAATTGGCCATTGCACTTTTGCTGTTATATTTCAAGTAATGGATATCGTGCCCTCCTATAGCTACTTGTTAGAAAGACCATGGATCCATTCATCTGGGGCTGTCCCTTCTACTCTCCATCAAAAGGTAAAATTTATGTCGCGACAGATGTCGCGAAGGAAGCGGCGGTAAAAAGAGATTTTAAACAAAACACATGTAGAGTCGCCACCAATTTTATTTAATTCGGAAAAAATTGGAAAAACCTTAAAAAATGATCTTTGGAACCATATCGAGTCCGGGAGTCGCTTGCGCATAGGGAAGGATGAGGACTTAACCCCACAACACCCCTAGTGCACCCGTAAGAAAACGGTTACCCAAATTAATTGTGCAAATAATTAACGAATTTTAACATACGTATTTTACCCCAAAAAAAGGAAAATTTACGAGAATATAAAATGAAAAAAGAATCAAACTTCACAAAAATAAAATAAAAGGTTGGGGAGAAAATTATTTTATTACGTTATCTATTTCAGTTTTTTGTTGATTTTGTATTTTAAAATTGACATTGACAGGTTCATAACGAGGTTAAGCATGATACATAAATCCACAGAGCAACCTCGAATTTAAGGGATTGAGCATGATACTGTTCATAGAGCAATCCCAAAAAAGCAGATTTAAATGTTTTAATTAATAAGACTCAAGAACTAAAATACGAAATTGGATTTTCTTTTATAACCCCTTTTTTATTCTGAATTTATTTATTTTGAATTTATTTTACTTCTAATTGTTAAAGATTGAAAAAATCCTAAGTGAGGTTAAACATGGCACATAACCATAGGGTAACCTCGAATCTAGGGGATTGAACAGGGCATTTTAATCCATAGAGCGTCCCTAAGTAACATCTGTTAAATTATTATTTATTTATATCAATCGAGTAGGGAAGTATGATATTCCACCAGTAACCATGCCTAGCACCAAACAAAATTTTTATCCTCATACATTTTAAAGTAAAACAACAGCTGTTTTATATACAAAAAGAACCAGCACCACCTGATCTATTATACCCATGCCTCTAATTTGTACTCAGCCAATGCACCAGTCATGTATGAAGCCAAAGGTTACATCATTTACTTGGAGAGTTCAATCACCAAAGGAACAATACACAACTCACAAATGAAGCATGTCAGTAGAATGATAAAAGCAACGCATGAATCACCAAAAATATCCAAAATAGTGAATACTCTTAAAGCAACCTATCAGGAGAATAAACTCGAATTTTTTATTGACTTGATCACATGAATCATAAGCAGATTATCCCAAAAAAAGAATACCAAACTCCATGTTATAGCCATTCAAGCTTTACATCAAACATCATACTTTCATTATTTTCCACACCAATTAGATTGACCAGACAGGGCAATCAAAATCTCAAGAAACCTCATACATCTTTGATCAACACTATACTTTTCCTCAATGAGATTTTTCTGCTATTCAACAAAGTCACAAAAGGAATAAAACAAGTAACAGACGGCCCTTAGAATTGATTCAATTGCCTTAACAGCCCTATACTCATGCTCAGCCATCAACAAGCATCATCATATGATAACAAACTAATAATCACCGTTAAATAAATCGATGGTTTGAACATTACATCAAACAGAATTAAGGCAAGAATATTCAGTGATCATTGTCAATCCAAACAGGTTTAATACAGATAAAAAAATGCCACTATGATTTACCAATGCTACGAACAACCATAAGAGTGCTAAATCTTTCCCCAATCAGAACTGCGCTCCTCCTTATCAGAGATTCAACATTCGGGCAATCTCTTCCTCAATGTGTATGGGTCTCCTTCGTTCTTCTCACTGCCCCTTCGCTCCTCCTTCGTTCACCTCTCAGTGTGGGTGTATCACTCTTGTGCTCCGTCCTCTGTTTGTGTATGCGCCTCTGCCATCAGTGTTTCTTTGGTGTGAGTTAGTTCCTCAGTCCCCCTTTAATCTCCCTCAAATTGCTCTCTGTATCTTTTTCTTTGTCCGTCAACCCCCCCTCTGTTTTTCGAATTTGTCCCTCTCCCCCCTCTGTTTTTCGACTTCTCTCACTGTCTCTCCTTCTAATCTCTCTCAATCTCAGTCCCACGCTTCTTCCTTTTTTGTGTCTCCTCGTTCCGTCTCCAATTTTTGCTTCTCTCGGTCCCCTCTGGCCGTCCCCCTCTGTTGCCTTTTTTCCCCGTTATATAGGCGAAAACCCTACGCCTCTCTCTCCTGCCAATCAACCAAAACTGAAATCAATCTTCATGATTTGAAGGGGGAAATAGATAGGATTGATACTTACCTTGCTTAGACCAAGAGATTTCGCGAGATTCCTCACGATTTGGGCGCGCAACCTTCGGAGATGGAGATCCGCATCTGATTGTGATACAAAGAGGGATCTAGAAAGGAAAGAAATCAACCATGATTTGGTCAAAACAAAGAAGAGAGGGGGGAGGGAGACAGAGAATCGTGCAAGAAAGGGATGAGGGGGCGGCTAGGGTTTTTTCTTGAGAGGGAGGAGAGATGGGTTATGGGAGGAGATAGACGGGTTATGGAGATAGACGGGTTATGGAGGAGATAGGCGGGTTATGGAGATAGACGGGTTATGGAGGAGATAGGCGGGTTATGGAGATAGACGGGTTATGGGAGGAGATAGACGGGTTATGGAGATAGACGGGTTATGGAGGAGATAGACGGGTTATGGAGCAAGGGAAATGGGTTCTGGAGCAAGGGTATGGGCTGAAACTTGGTTTATTGGCCCAAAGACATTTTTTCTTCTTATTATTTTTTTTTTATTAGTATTATAAACAAGACACAACTTAAAAATAACAAAATGTTTCATTTTTATTTCTTCATCTATAAAAGAAACTGCGTTAACAAGAAATTAAAATATTTTTGTGATTTATATCTTATTTTTAGATTTTTTCTATATTTTAAATGCAAGCAAAAATAAATAAATGAAGCTCAAAATATTTTTGTGATTTTTCCTTTTATCATTTTTTTTGGATTTCTATAAAAAAAAAGACTTTTTTATGATCTTGACTCTTTTCCATTTTTTTTTTTTTGGTACATTTAAGTAAAAAGGATCCGGTCAAAATGAGGTGTTCACAGTTGCCCCTCTTTACTTGTTGTTTTCTAGGAGACATGTGATCATAGTAAACAACGAGTAAAGAAAAAGAACACACATTTTGTCCGGGAATGCATGTGATTATACAAAGATATTTAATGCAAATGATGCAGGCATAATAACAAATGAAAGAAACAAAGTGCCATGGGCCTCTAATCCCAAAAAAATAAATGATCACGAGACTCTGAGCTCGCAAATTAAATGACCGTGGGCCTCTGACCCCAAAAATTAGTGACAATGAGCCTCTGAGCTCAAAATTTAGATAACAATGGGCCTCTGATCCCAAAAATGGAAATGAGCCTCGGAACTCGAAAACTGAATGGTAATGGGCCTCTGATCCCAAAAATTAAATGACAATGAGCCTTTGAGCTCAAAATTAAATGACAGTGGGCCTCTGTTCCCCAAAAATTAAATGACAATAAGCCTCTGAGCTCGGAAAAATAAATGATAGTGGGCCTCTGATCCCAAAGATACTAAATTGCGTTGAGCCTCTGAGCTCAAAAAAATTAAATAACAATGGGCCTTTGATCCCGAAAAAATAAAAGACAAAGAGCCTCTGAGCTCGAAAAGTAAATGACTTTGGGCCTCTGATCCCAAAACAATGAGCCTCTGAGCTTGAAAATTAAATGGTAATGGGCCTCTGATCCCGAAAATTAAATGACAATGAGCCTTTGAGCTCAAAATCAAACTTTCTCTTTATTTCTATTTTACCTTTTCTTTAGACAAACTGGAACCAAACGCTTCCCAGGAAAACTTCGACCAATCATACCCTTGTTCACAAACACCTTTGAGTTGAAGCACCATTTATTCCCTTTGATGACATGGTTTCTTTTGTAAGAGGCGCAGTCATGAAGAGATTTATTCTGGACTGTGACCTGTGGAGACTTTCCTTATTCTTTTAAGTCCCCCACTCGGCGTGCACTGTCATCTTACTTATTGACTTTGAAGTGCTGAATCTTTGTTGGTCCAAACCATTCATTAAAGTCACCATTAAAATTATCAAATCATACTATCAAACTCATATTTACTTTGATTGAGACATAATTTTAATGCATAAAACATGATTTGAGCACAAAGGGGTCATGAATAAACTTTTGCCTTCACATGTGACTTTGGATTATACATAAGGGAATCAGAAAGGATAACATGGGGAGGGGAAGTGCAAGGGGAACACAAAGGATAAGAGCGAATAAGAGGAAAGGAATAAAATATGATAACCACATAAAAAATTTGCCCCAGTATCGGTTCCTTGATCCTCATTCAGATGATTCCCATCGGCCACTGACGTCGCAAGCCCTGGCCTTACTCTCAACTTCTCTTGATGTGCATTCCTCCTTTAACCCTCCAACAGTTTTCTTCGCAACCATGTACCCAATCACAAGCAAAATTGCCTCAGTGTGGTGGCCTTTGTGCTATTTTCTTCACTTAAACTGCCCTTGCAGGTTTTCAGCCCAAGATTTATTTTCTTTGCCCTAATTTTTGCTTAGGTTGCCCTTTACGGGTTTTCAACCTAACGGACATTTTTCTGCCCTAACTTTTGCCTAAGCCGCCCTTACGGGTTTTCGACCTAGCGAGCAAAATTTTTTTTTTTTTTTTAAGCATAAAACTTTTTCACAGCATCAGAGTTTATGGGCCTTGGTAATTCTTGCCCGTCTTCATCTGTTAAGATCAATGCTCCGCCTGAGTATGCCTGCTTTACAATATATGGCCCTTCATAATTGGGCGCCCATTTTCCTCGAGCGTCTTCTTGATTAGGGAGTATCTTCTTTAGTACCAAATCGCCTGGTTGAAACTCCCTAAGACGAACTTTCTTATTAAAAGCTTTAGCCATTCTTCTTTGATATAATTGTCCGTGACAAAGGGCCACCAATCTTTTTTCTTCAATCATGTTCAATTGATCATACCGAGCCCTCATCCACTCGGATTCTTCCAAGTCTGCTTCCATCAACACTCTTAATGAAGGGATTTCGACTTCTATGGGAGAGACAGCCTCCATTCCATACACCAATGAGAAGGACGTTGCCCCGGTACTTGAACGTATATTGGTGCGATACGCATGCAAAGCATAGGGTAACATTTCATGCCAATCTTTATAGTTCACGACCATTTTAGCGACAATCTTCTTGATATTCTTGTTGGCCGCTTCTACCGCACCATTCATTTGGGGCCTGTAAGGAGCAGAATTATGGTGTTTGATTTTAAAGGTCTCGAGCAACTTCTGTACCTCTGCCCCATTAAGGTTGGAAGCATTGTCCGTAATGATCCTTTCAGGTATTCCGTACCGACAAATGACATCTCTTTTGAGGAACTTTGTGAACACCTTTTGAGAGATATTGGCATATGATGCCGCTTCTACCCACTTTGTGAAGTAATCTATTGCCACCAAGATGAAACGGTGCCTGTTTGAAGCCTTAGGATTGATCGGCCCGATTACATCTATTCCCCACATAAAGAAGGGCCAAGGGGACACCAAATTGTGCAGTTGGAATGGAGGAGCTTTGATTCGATCTGCATATATCTGGCATTTATGGCATCTCCGGACATACTCCAAGCAATCTGTTTCCATGGTTGACCAGTAGTAACCACTCCGTAAAATCTTGCGTGCCATCATATGACCGTTGGCATGCGTTCCACATATCCCTTCATGTACTTCTGTCATGACAGTTCGGGCTTCACGAGCATCAACACATCTTAAGAGGACCCCATCATGGTTTCTTTTATATAGAACTTCTCCGTCCAGAAAAAAGGCCATGGATAACCTGCGAATAGTCTTCTTGGTCCCTTCATTTGCTTCAGCTGGGTATGCCCTACTCTGCATATACTGTTTGATGTCATGATACCAAGGTTTACCATCGGGCTCTTCCTCCACATGGGCACAATATGCCGGTTCACGCTGGACCTTCACTTGGATAGGCTGGACGGTGGTACAAATGTCCAGCTTAGTCATAGCAGCTAACGTGGCTAAAGCATCTGCGAATTGATTCTTGTCTCGAGTTAAATGCGAAAGGGTAATATCATCAAATTTCGCAATCAACTGAGTCAAGTACTTCTGATATGGGATCAACTTGGAATCTTTGGTTTGCCATTCGCCATTGACTTGATAAATAATTAGAGCCGCATCCCCAAAGACCTTCAATTGTTTTATTCCAAGCTCAATTGCTGCTTGTAACCCAGTCGCACATGCTTCGTATTCTGCAATGTTGTTGGTGCATTCAAATTCAAGCTTAATGGCCACTGGGTACTGCTTGCCATTCGGCGAAACCACTACTGCTCCTATACCTCTCCCGTGCATATTAACTGCTCCATCGAAATACATCTTCCACACGTTCTCATTTTCGGCTTCATATTCCTCTAATGACAATATCTCTCCATCTGGGAACTCGTACGTAACTGGTTGTCCACCCTCGAGAGGGTTTCCAGCTAAATGGTCAGCAATCGCACTCCCTTTGATGGACTTTCGAGTCATGTATTTAATATCAAACTCTGATAATATCACTTGCCCCTTTGAAACCCTTAAGGAGATGTGAGGACTTTCAAAGATATACTTCAAAGGGTCCATTCGAGAGATTAACCAGGTCGTGTGATACAACATGTACTGCCTGAGCCTCTTGGACGTCCATACCAATGCACAACAAGTCTTCTCAATTGCCATATATCGGACTTCGCAGTCATTAAACTTTTTGCTCAGATAATAAATCGCCTATTCTTTCTTGCCAGATTCATCATATTGCCCTAGCATTGCCCCCATTGAGGTCGGTAATATAGTGAGATACAATATCAGTGGACGTCCTCGAATCGGTGCAACAACACCGGAGGACTAAGCAGATATGCTTTTATCTTGTCGAAGGCTTCTTGGCACTCCTCATTCCAACTTCCAGGATTATTCTTCTTCAGGAGCTTGAAGATCGGCTCACACGTGCTAGTCAGGTTAGCAATAAACCGTGCAATGTAATTCAACCTTCCCAAAAAACCTCTTACCTCCTTCTCATTCTTGGGAGCGAGCATGTCCCTTATTGCCTGTACCTTGTCCGGGTCCACTTTTATTCCTTCTCTGCTAACAATAAAACCAAGCAACTTCCCAGTTGATGCCCCAAACACACACTTTGTAGGGTTGAGTCTCAACTTGTACTTCCTCAGTTTCTCGAATAGCCTCCGCAAAACTGCTACATGACTTTCTCCTTCCTTGGATTTGGCCACTATGTCATCCACGTACACCTCTATTTCTTTATGCATCATATCGTGGAACAATGCTACCATAGCACGTTGGTAGGTGGCCCCGGCATTCTTCAAACCAAAAGGCATTACTTTGTAACAAAAAGTTCCCCAAGGAGTGGTAAAAGTTGTCTTCTCCTTGTCATCGACGTCTATGAGGATCTGATTGTATCCAGAATACCCATCCATGAAAGAGAACCTGTGATTCCTTGCTGTACTGTCTACGAGGATATCGATATGAGGGAGCGGGAAATCATCTTTTGGACTGGCTTTATTCAGATCTTTGTAATCCACACACATCCTGACCTTCCCATCCTTCTTTGGTACCGGCACAATATTAGCTACCCACTCCGGGTGTCTTGACACTTCTAGAAAACCAGCTTCCAGTTGTTTAGTTACCTCTTCTTTGATCTTAAGCGACATTTCTGGATGCATCCTCCTCAATTTTTGTTTCTTGGCCACCATATCTGGGTACAATGGGATTTTATGTGATGCTATCTCTGGATCTAAACCTGGCATATCTCTGTAGGACCATGCAAACACATCCAAATACTCTTTGAATAGTGCGATCATTTCTGCATGCTCTGGGTTATCCACTACCTTCAACTCCTTCTTGTCTTCCTCCATCCCCATATTAACCACTTCTATGACCTCATCATTCAAACTGAACCCTTTTTCAGAGTGTTCCATCAATTTGGAGAACTCCTCAATTGCTTCTTCTTCATCATCAGACCTAGGATCACCTTCGTTCACAGCCGCAAGGGAATCAATAAATGAGGTTTCAGGGTTCCTTTTATGAAGCAAACTTTCAGTGGGAGAGAGATTCCTGAAAAAAATTTTTGCAATAGGAACAATATAGACAAGAGTTTTATTTGTTGAAGAAGGTGCAAGCAATATAAAGCAATGAATAGAGGAAGTAAAAGAGTGGAACAACGAAAAAAACATGCTGGAAAATCATGCTAACACATTTTATTCATGTCTCAATTAAGGTAAACACCAGTTCATTTCTTGTACAAAGAGATAATTACTTTATGGAAATAACATTAACAAATGGTTCAGACCGCCAATTGCTAAGAACTTCATTGTCACCAGAGAGATAGATAACATGGTTTCCTTCTTGCTCTTCTTCAAGTGCACTAATGGTGAAATGAGGGGAGGTCAACTTTTCTGGCTTGATCACTTCAGCTGGTGTCGGCAAAGTCTCCTTTAGATGGGGAACATACTTGTTTTCTCCCTCTCCTTCTTTTCTTCCTTTGAGAGTCGTGATCTTCATTTTTTCTGCCAGAGAAGGCTCATACCCTAGTCCATACTTTCCCTCTCTGGAAATGGCCTCGATCGGTTGTGGGATCCCTTGAAGCTTAGACCCCAAACCTCTACCCTTCTGGTATCCACTCCTCTCCATAATACGAAATATCACTTCATTCACATTCTTTATTGGTGACTCTTTCCTCGGGATCTCTGACCTCAAAATTTCAAAATTGTGCAAAGAGTTATCCTCAATTTGCTCTGTATTCTCTATATAAGGTACTGAAACGGGCTTTGTCAGCATGATTTCCTCTTCACCACGAATGGTAATTACCGCCCCATTGTGGATGTACTTCAAGCACTGATGCAATGCTGAGGGAACAACTCCAGCGCTATGAATCCAAGGCCTCCCTAGAAGCATAGTATATGCTGGTTGAATTTCCATGACTTGGAATAGGACAGGGAAACAACTAGGCCCTATTTCAAGTGGCAGAGTTATTTCCCCTAAAATCCCTCTTGTTGTTCCATCAAAGGCTCGCACAATCATCTCTTGTGGTGTTAAATCTGTTATGCCCATGTTCAGTTGCTCTAGAGTAGACATTGGAATCACATTCAATGCCGAGCCGCCATCTATGAGTACCTTCGCAACCACAAAACCCCTGCACTTTAAAGTAATATGCAGGGCTTTGGGCCCACTACCCTGCCTTGGAACCACCTCACCTTCCGAAAAGGTAATCATGTTGACACGCTTCACCGGATCTACCATGTTTACCACATTTTCGGGAGTGACATCAGGCTTGACATAAGCTTCACCCAACACCCTCAACAAAGCCTTACGGTGCAATACTGATGTTAGAATAAGTGATAAGAGAGAAATCCTGGCTGGAGTCTTCTTCAACTGTTCCACCACATCAAACTCACTCTGCTTCATGATCTTCAGGAACTCTTCTTCCTCTTCCTCCACAGCTTCATTCTTCTTTTTATCCTTGGAACTCTTCTTTATTTCTTCTTCTTCAGGGCCATAACATCGCCCACTCCTCGTAATACCCCCGATCCTTATCACATTGGCAACTTGTGCCTTCGAAGCCTCTCCTGCAGCCGTCAGCTCAACTTTTGTTTCATAGTTCCATGGCACAGCATGAGTGTCGTCATACGCAAAAGGAATTGGCTTTTTTACCCTTAAGATCACTTTTTCTGGTGTCGGGGCCTTATTAAGGGATGGCACTCGGAGTATAACCTTTTCGACTATGTTGATTCCCTCAGACGTACCTCGCCTGGCTTGTATAACTCCCAGGGTTAGTAGTCCCTGAACTCGGACCTTAAAGTCCCAACAGCTCTCGATGTCATGTCCTACCTGCCCATGGTGATAAACACAATTCAAAATTCCATCATCCTTTTGTTCTTCTTCTTTTATTGGCACCCCCGGCGCGACGATGTCATACCCTGCTTTCTTTAGTCCATCAAACATCTCTTGCATAGGCGTTCGTAAGTGGAGGACCTTCTTGACTTGATACCCTTCTACTTCCAAGCTATTCACCCGGTTTTCTACATTATGGCTTGGGATTGGATTGTTAACAATGCTAGGCCCCGATTCCTCTTCAAACCCCAATCTTCCACAAGCGATTAGTTTTCTCACTGCTGTCTTAAAGGCTTCGCAATCTTCAATGGAGTGTCCTGAGACATCCATGTGATATTTGCAGGTCAAGTTTGGATTGTACCAAGCAGGGAAAGGTGGTTGAAGGGGACGTACAGGGTTCCCAGCAATCAAATGACGGTCGAACAATTGTTGGAATAATTCTGCATTGGAAACGGATAGTCTAGGGAAAGGTGGCAGGTTTGGAGTGGTGGAGTGTCCTTGATTCTGGAAATTTGGTCGATTATAGGATGGGCGATATGGTTGGAATGCAGGGGGATAACGTGCGTATGCAGGGCGAGTAGGGTTATATGGCTGAGGTGCGGGGACATTATTTATCTGGTTTTGTGGTTGAGTGGTGTTTGGCAAGGCTTGTTGAGGTGGGTAAAGTGGTGTTTGAAGGTATGGGATGTGAAGGTTCGGGTTGTATGGTGCTTGGTACGTTGGGTATGAGGGAACATGTCGAGGCCCAACATTCTGTTGGTGTTGTACATAATTCGCCTCAGCTTCCTTCTTCTTTGGTTGGAATCCCTTCTTAGGTGCACTACTTTCTGCATCAACCGGCAGTTTCCCCGCTCTAGCTAAAAATTCAATTCTTTCTCCTGCAGCAATCAAGTCGGAGAAATCCCTATAAGCCGCTCCTGCCATTGCCCCTATAAAAGGAGCCCCGAGAGTTCCCAAAAAGTACGAGCACATTTCTGATAATGTCAACGGGGGCTGAACTTGTGCTGCTAAGCTTCTCCACCTTTGCGCATATACTTTAAAGGGTTCCTCATTTCTTTTCTGCATTGAGGTCAGTTATTCACGGGTAGGAGCTGCATCCAAATTGAACTTATACTGGTCCATGAACAAGTCAGCCAATTTTGTCCATCGCGAAATCTTAGAGTGGTCTAGCTGAAGGTACCATTCTAACGCAATACCTGTCAAACTCTCATGAAAGAAGCTAATGAGGAACTTGTCTTCCTTTGACCAGATGGCCATTTTGGTGGCATAGCTGATAAGGTGAAACCGAGGATTCCCACTTCCATCATACTTTGAAAAATTAGGGATCTTAAAATCCTTAGGTATCACCACGTCCGAGGCAGGACAAAGTTCTTCTATTTTTAGAAGGCCATAGGTACTTGATCCTTTTATCGCTTTTATCTGTTCTTCCATCTTTTCCATCCACTCATCTTTCACCTTATCCTTCTCTACCTGAGCTCCTATGAACGGTCCAGGGATGGATATATGGGGTTGCTCCCATGTGGGTCCTGCATAGCCAGGAGCTTCATGATAGGCATTCTCAAAAGGGCGGTATCCTTCTCCGATGGGATGTACTATTGGTGCTGTGTGTTGCTGTTGTTCATGGGCACGCATTCCCTGAGTAAGACCTGTGTTGATGCTTGAGAACATAGGTGCCGATACTGTGGAAAGGGCTGGCTGTACACTCACATAGGGATCATCTTCATTTGCACCTCTATTTGCGCCAAGCCTATTGAGAGATTCTCTCATATCTTGCAATATCGCCTCCAGCCTTGCTTGGGTTTCAGTCATCTCAGCTACTCTTCCCCTTACTTCATCTAACTCTAAGCTCAAATTTCTTCCCACTTCGGCGTTATTATCAGCCATTCTAGTCCGAGATCTGGTGTTGTGAACTCGGGTTTGATTGGTGTCGTCTTTCCTGGGTCGCGCAATGGTTCCTGAATTTTCTAATTTTAACCTATGCGAATACATTAAGAAATTCAATTAGTAAAATCAAAGTTACGTCTATCTCATTCACACTTATTAATTCTTTTTGTCAAGGAAAAACCGTTTCTGTAGCAAGAAATTTCCATCCCATGCGCAACTCTAGGGGTACGTCCCCCTTAGATTGTGCATGGTTGATGACATATCCATGAGGGCGTGCATCTCTCAATGGATCGCATCACTCACTAGCAATGCAACCATGCAGGCAAACTTATAACACAAAGAGGAAAGTAAAGGAGAATTCATCGATGGACATAACGTGAAAGATAACTTTTATTTGATTGAAGAGCAGTACAACGTCCGACATTTAACAAAAATTACATCAAAAGTTTCGAGGTTCTCTTTTTGAATCCACTAGCAAGACTTCTACAATACTTTATGAAGCTGGCTACTTTTGGAGGTATTAGAGATTCAGCGCTCATGTGAATCTGAATGGACGCCTCCTCGAGGCGATCCATGAACCGAGAAGCATGGTATTGCAAGCTTCCCGACAAGTATTCATATCTTCTCTTCCAAGCATTTCTATCAGTCTTCAGTTTCTCTGCCACTACATGCCAGTCTTCTAACCATTCTTCTTGCTGATGGATCTCATCCTCATATTGTTTTTTCTCTCTTTCAAGCTTTCGTATCTTCATCCACAGTTGGTCTTCCATCTCTTGTGCCTTTGCCAATGATTCGCGATACGTTGCAGCTGCATTCCAACCTTGATCAGAGTAGCGCTCAGTATGGGCAAATGCCTCTTGCAAGGATCCTATTCTTTCCTCCAATATCTTTATCGTTTGGACATGTACTCCGACGTTTGCCTCCAACTTTTCTTTTTCTTTGAGAGTTTTTGTCAGTGCTCTTTCTTGATCTTCTACCCTTGCTCGCAACCCTCGGACTTCTGACCCTTTCACATTCTCTTTCCTCGCCCTCTTTGCTGGACCGGCGGCTTCATATGCATCCGCACACTCATCTTTCAACCACTCTACCTTCATGTTTAACTTGTGGACTTCATGTTGAAGTGTGGCAATGGTGATTCGAGCCGTTTGATTCACCTCCTCTAGCACCCCCATCTGAGCCATCAAAATCTCAGTCTTCTCTAGCAACTGTGCTTCAGTCTGAGGAATCTCATCATGGTGTAGGATTGGCTCAGGATCGGTGATGTTCTCTCTCCTGGCTTTCCTCCAAGCGAGGTAGTTTCTAGTGTAAGCAATGATTTGCCTCCCCAACTCATTTGATCCCACTATACGGATATTACTCCAAGCCAATCTAATCGCTATTGACGTATTCTTGACAACTTCGCAATCTTGGAATAAGAAAGAGATCCCACCCATCACTTCTTCAGGAGGTTCACGTTGAGTCCACTTCAGTTGTCGAATCACAAGTGCTGGAGAATATGAAACACAACCTCTTGGCCCCATCAAGGGGACATTCGAGAAATTCCCACAGCTAAAAATAACAGTATCTCCTTTATACCATGGACACATCCAATTAAAGGATTCTGAATCAATCTTATCAAACTCTCGCTTCCATTCATAGGATTTATTTGGCTTTACTGGTATGCGATGGAATCTCTTCAAAGGGTCATCCGTCTCGCTAATGTGCTTGCGAGCATACATATGAGTCACGATCCAAACATACATCAATTGTGTGCAACACCGCAATTTACCTTGCTGACTTTCGTGGCAAACTTGCAGTGAGAGGAACGTTTCTGCCAAAATAGCAGGGACGGGATTCGCAGCATACTCTTCAACTTTGTAGAAGACATCCATAGCTGCATAATCCACCATGTCCGGTATAAAAGGAAACAACACCAATCCATAAACGGTCAAAGCTAACACTCGATTGAAAACAACCCAATTTTGTTGTCGAGCCAACTCCCTGAGATAAACCTCGAGGAATCTCCTCTTCAAGCCTTTGACTACTCCTTTTTCCATTTTGTCTGATGGCTTCGGTTGAACTCCTAATAATTCTGCCACTTTTCCATCACTGACATGTTGGCCATAGTAGAGGTAAACACGAAGCTCCTTCGGAAGAGGTATTCTTATCATGTAAGCATATTCTTCTATAGTTGGTGTCGTATCCAAATTTGGCAACTCAAAACATCTCAGGGTAGGGTTCCAATACTGGGCCAAAGCGCTCAAGCCCGCAACATCTATAGGAATACACAACAAGTCCAAAATTCTCCCATATTTGCTTGCGAACGCTGAATGTGTCTCTCTTGGCATCAACTGACTGATTTCTCTTAAGGTCTTCACATCATTTACCTTCACATCAATCCTAATGTTCCTCCTTGAGCTGATTGCATTGCTAGAGCGAGATCTTTCCATTACTTGCTACGTGGATTGTAACGGGATCTTTCCTTCACAAAAGAACTCACCAATTAAAAAAAAGAATAAATAAATAAATAGAAAAATGAGAAACTAAGCACAAAAATGTGATGCAAAAAGGAGTCCTTATAGGGTTGTAAACCCAAAGGACGTGGGACGTCTAATGCATTGTCCCTCTTGTGACCCATTTCAATGGATCATTTGGGCCCAAGGCGATGGGAACCCATATACCTTTTTATCTTCTATTCTTTTTTTCATTTTTTTTTTAGAAGAACGAAATAAAACACATAATCACGAATAAGAAAGAAGAGAGAAAATGCACGCCTCCAATTGTCCTAAGAGGGAGGTCCTATAGTCAAGGGTACCTATGACGACTCTTAAATTAGGCAGCCACTAGGTTAACCTATGAGTGCAATGGTGGTTCTAGACTTCTAAAGGTCATGGCTCCCAGATTGTCCCAATCACGAAAGACCGGGACCCAGCTCATGATCCTAGCCACAAGTAGGGATAAACCCTCCAGGATGACTAATCCATGATACTAGTAACAATCTGAGTGGTGAATCAACAAATATCAGAGGGGCACTAGGCCTTCCAATGACAGTGTTGAGGCACCGCCTACTCTTAAGGCTTCCACAAGCTCGGGTATAGAGCTGAAAATGTGTGACACGAGTGATTGTGATGTGTGTGCTGGAGGCATACGAACCTGTAAAATCCTAAAACTAAAAAAAACCTGCAAAACAAAGTCACACATATATCTACAAAAATCAAAATGTCATCTACCCTAGAGTTCAAATAATATATTCCAAGAAAAAAAATCCTCTACCCTAAAGTCGAAAAAACAATCAACAGGATTCATCAACAAAATACACAGAGAAAAATAAAACAAATCAAAACAAAGTATATTCTCACAAAACAAAACAAAGCAGAGCATATTTACACAAAAATCATGCTATTTTTCATCTTTTCCAATTTTGTTTTATATATATAATTTTTTTATATTTTGAGAGAGAGAGAAAAAAAAAATCAAAACACACAACGAACAAAAAAAGAGCAAAGCATATATCAAAAACACAAAAGACTTTTTTTTCATTTTTTTCTCTCTTTCAAAATTTTTTTTTTGCATAAAGGATAGAGAAACAAAACATAACAAGAAAAAACAAAAAAGAAGAAAGAAAAAAGAAAGGGTAAAACAAATAAGTTAAAATTTATTAAAGATTTGCACAATTAATTTTAATGGGCTTGACTCTCTAAAATTTTCCCCAGTGGAGTCGCCATCTGTCGCGACAGATGTCGCGAAGGAAGCAGCGGTAAAAAGAGATTTTAAACAAAACACATGTAGAGTCGCCACCAATTTTATTTAATTCGGAAAAAATTGGAAAAACCTTAAAAAATGATCTTTGGAACCATATCGAGTCCGGGAGTCGCTTGCGCATAGGGAAGGATGAGGACTTAACCCCACAACACCCCTAGTGCACCCGTAAGAAAACGGTTACCCAAATTAATTGTGCAAATAATTATCGAATTTTAACATACGTATTTTACCCCAAAAAAAGGAAAATTTACGAGAATATAAAATGAAAAAAGAATCAAACTTCACAAAAATAAAATAAAAGGTTGGGGAGAAAATTATTTTATTACGTTATCTATTTCAGTTTTTGTTGATTTTGTATTTTAAAATTGACATTGACAGGTTCATAACGAGGTTAAGCATGATACATAAATCCACAGAGCAACCTCGAATTTAAGGGATTGAGCATGATACTGTTCATAGAGCAATCCCAAAAAAGCAGATTTAAATGTTTTAATTAATAAGACTCAAGAACTAAAATACGAAATTGGATTTTCTTTTATAACCCCTTTTTTATTCTGAATTTATTTATTTTGAATTTATTTTACTTCTAATTGTTGAAGATTGAAAAAATCCTAAGTGAGGTTAAACATGGCACATAACCATAGGGTAACCTCGAATCTAGGGGATTGAACAGGGCATTTTAATCCATAGAGCGTCCCTAAGTAACATCTGTTAAATTATTATTTATTTATATCAATCGAGTAGGGAAGTATTATATTCCACCAGTAACCATGCCTAGCACCAAACAAAATTTTTATCCTCATACATTTTAAAGTAAAACAACAGCTGTTTTATATACAAAAAGAACCAGCACCACCTGATCTATTATACCCATGCCTCTAATTTGTACTCAGCCAATGCACCAGTCATGTATGAAGCCAAAGGTTACATCATTTACTTGGAGAGTTCAATCACCAAAGGAACAATACACAACTCACAAATGAAGCATGTCAGTAGAATGATAAAAGCAACGCATGAATCACCAAAAATATCCAAAATAGTGAATACTCTTAAAGCAACCTATCAGGAGAATAAACTCGAATTTTTTATTGACTTGATCACATGAATCATAAGCAGATTATCCCAAAAAAAGAATACCAAACTCCATGTTATAGCCATTCAAGCTTTACATCAAACATCATACTTTCATTATTTTCCACACCAATTAGATTGACCAGACAGGGCAATCAAAATCTCAAGAAACCTCATACATCTTTGATCAACACTATACTTTTCCTCAATGAGATTTTTCTGCTATTCAACAAAGTCACAAAAGGAATAAAACAAGTAACAGACGGCCCTTAGAATTGATTCAATTGCCTTAACAGCCCTATACTCATGCTCAGCCATCAACAAGCATCATCATATGATAACAAACTAATAATCACCGTTAAATAAATCGATGGTTTGAACATTACATCAAACAGAATTAAGGCAAGAATATTCAGTGATCATTGTCAATCCAAACAGGTTTAATACAGATAAAAAAATGCCACTGTGATTTACCAATGCTACGAACAACCATAAGAGTGCTAAATCTTTCCCCAATCAGAACTGCGCTCCTTCTTATCAGAGATTCAACATTCGGGCAATCTCTTCCTCAATGTGTATGGGTCTCCTTCGTTCTTCTCACTGCCCCTTCGCTCCTCCTTCGTTCACCTCTCAGTGTGGGTGTATCACTCTTGTGCTCCGTCCTCTGTTTGGGTATGCGCCTCTGCCATCAGTGTTTCTTTGGTGTGAGTTAGTTCCTCAGTCCCCCTTTAATCTCCCTCAAATTGCTCTCTGTATCTTTTTCTTTGTCCGTCAACCCCCCCTCTGTTTTTCGAATTTTGTCCCTCTCCCCCCTCTGTTTTTCGACTTCTCTCACTGTCTCTCCTTCTAATCTCTCTCAATCTCAGTCCCACGCTTCTTCCTTTTTTTTGTCTCCTCGTTCCGTCTCCAATTTTTGCTTCTCTCGGTCCCCTCTGGCCGTCCCCCTCTGTTGCCTTTTTTCCCCGTTATATAGGCGAAAACCCTACGCCTCTTTCTCCTGCCAATCAACCAAAACTGAAATCAATCTTCATGATTTGAAGGGGGAAATAGATGGGATTGATACTTACCTTGCTTAGACCAAGAGATTTCGCGAGATTCCTCGCGATTTGGGCGCGCAACCTTCGGAGATGGAGATCCGCATCTGATTGTGATACAAAGAGGGATCTAGAAAGGAAAGAAATCAACCATGATTTGGTCAAAACAAAGAAGAGAGGGGGGAGGGAGACAGAGAACCGTGCAAGAAAGGGATGAGGGGGCGGCTAGGGTTTTTTCTTGAGAGGGAGGAGAGACGGGTTATGGGAGGAGATAGACGGGTTATGGAGATAGACGGGTTATGGAGGAGATAGGCGGGTTATGGAGATAGACGGGTTATGGAGGAGATAGACGGGTTATGGAGATAGACGGGTTATGGAGGAGATAGACGGGTTATGGAGGAGATAGACGGGTTATGGAGATAGACGGGTTATGGAGCAAGGGAAATGGGTTCTGGAGTAAGGGTATGGGCTGAAACTTGGTTTATTGGCCCAAAGACATTTTTTCTTCTTATTATTTTTTTTTATTAGTATTATAAACAAGACATAACTTAAAAATAACAAAATGTTTCATTTTTATTTCTTCATCTATAAAAGAAACTGCGTTAACAAGAAATAAAATATTTTTGTGATTTATATCTTATTTTTAGATTTTTTCTATATTTTAAATGCAAGCAAAAATAAATAAATGAAGCTCAAAATATTTTTGTGATTTTTCCTTTTATCATTTTTTTTGGATTTCTATAAAAAAAGACTTTTTTATGATCTTGACTCTTTTCCATTTTTTTTTTTGGTACATTTAAGTAAAAAGGATCCGGTCAAAATGAGGTGTTCACAGTTGTCTCAGGAGAAGAAGATATGCTAGTAAGTAAGCCATCATCAACTCCCTACATCGAAGCAACTGACGAGGCATTGGAAACCGCCTTCCAAACCTTGGAAATCACCACCACTACTTATATAAAAGAAGGGCTACCAATCCCAGAACCTCATATGTCCAAAGCATCTCTAATGGTTGCAAAAACCATGATCAGGGGTGGATACCAGCCCGGTAGTGGTTTGGGGAAGAATCAGCAAGGTCTCCCGAATATCCTACTAGTCCTGGACAACAAAGACAAGTTTGGTCTAGGATACAGACCAACCAAAGCTGATCGAAATATAATTTTGGAAGAGAAGAAAAAGAAGAGGTTAGCCTGACTAAAAGGCCTAGAATCCGAAACAGAGAGAATTCCTTTCTGCAGCCTCGGACAGAGTTTCATAAGCACGGGATTTGTGTTCATTGATTAGGCTAATGCTATTGAGACTGATCCTCTGAAGAATGTTGAGCTCGTGTATCCCAGTTCACCAGACGTTGCAGAACTGAACAATTGGGAAATTGTCGAGTTTCCTGTGATGTTTGAAAAAGTCTCAATGTAAACTTCGTAATGCTTTCCCTTTAAGCCCAGCTCGAAGCTTAAAGTTAAACAATCTCTTTTGTAAACGAGCACACATGCTTTGTTTTCGAATAATATCAATGAATGCATGCATCTTTCTTTTATTCATACACTCTCAAATCATAGATTACCTTTTATTCTTTCACCTTCATACCCATCAATAATCAACCATGCAGGTCTGAAAGTGGCCCTCTCGAAAGTGACAACACTAGCCATCTGGTGTACAATTTTGAGTGTCCCATTAACCATACTGATGAAGAATTTGAGGAAGATCCGGGAATTCCATCAGAACTGCTAAGATTAATGGAACAAGAGGCAAAAGAAATCTAACCCCATGAAGAGCCGGTGGAAGTAATTAACTTGGGGACAGATGAAAATAGGAAGGAAGTTAAGATTGGCATCTCCATGGATGGCAAAGAACGTCGTAGGATGATCGAACTTTTGGCTGACTACAAGGATGTATTCGCTTGGTCTTATGAGGATATGCCAGGATTGGATACCAGCATTGTAGAACACAAGCTACCTTTAAGACCGGAATGTCCTCCGGTGAAACAGAAACTCAGGAGGATGAAACCCGATCTATCTTTAAAAATCAAAGAAGAAGTCAAGAAACAATTCGATGCAGGCTTCTTAGTGGTATCAAAGTACCCTCAATGGGTTGCCAATGTTGTCCCGGTCATTAAGAAGAACGGGAAAGTTCGTGTTTGCGTTAACTACCGAGACTTGAACAGAGCCAGTCTCAAAGATGATTTTCCATTACCTCACATTGATGTGTTAGTTGACAATACAGCTCAACACTCAATGTTTTCTTTCATGGATGGCTTTTCCGAGTATAATCAGATTAAGATGGCTCCCCAAGATATGGAAAAGACCACGTTCATTACCCCTTAGGGCACCTTCTGTTACAAAGTAATGCTGTTTGGATTAAAGAATGCTGGGGCAACTTACCAAAGGGTGATGGTCACTTTGTTCCATGACATGATGCATAAGGAAATAGAGGTGTACGTGGATGACATGATTGAGAAATCCAAGCCAGATGAAGATCATATCACCATCTTAAAGAAACTCTTTGACCGGTTGAGGAAGTTTCAACTCCGGTTTAACCCTGCCAAATGTACTTTCGGAGTAAGATCGGGCAAACTACTAGGTTTCGTGGTTAGCCAAAAAGGGATAGAAGTTGATCCCGACAAAGTTAAGGACATAATCGAAATGCCATCCCCTCAGACAGAGAAAGAAGTCCGCGGGTTTTTGGGAAGGTTGAATTATATAGCAAGATTCATATCTCAATTGACCGCCACCTGCGAGCCAATTTTCAAATTATTGCGGAAGAATCAACCATCAGAGTGGAATGGCGATTGTCAGCTAGCTTTTGACAAAATCAAGCAGTACTTACAAAGTCCGCCAGTGCTGATACCGCCCGTGCCTGGGAAACCCCTCATCTTGTACATGACGATATTGGAGAAATCCATGGGGTGTGTGCTAGGACAGCAGGATGAATCTGGTCGAAGGGAGCATGCTATATACTACTTTAAGCAAGAAATTTACCTACTAAGAGACGAAATATTCGGCAATCGAACGTACCTGTTGTGCTTTGGCATGGGCAGCTCGTCGTTTAAGGCAGTACCAATTATCTCACGCTACTTGGTTGGCGTCTCGTTTGGACCCGATTAAGTACATCTTTAGCAAGCCAGCCCTCACAGGTCGAATCGTGCGATGGCAAGTTCTTTTATCAGAATACGACATCGTCTATGTCACCCAAAAGGCAATAAAAGGAAGTGCCCTTACTGATTACCTTGTTGACCAGCCAATCAAGGATTATCAAACAATACAATTTGATTTTCCCGATGAAGACATCTTAGTTCTATCCAAAGAAGAGGATCAAGCTAATACAAGAAAGTGGACCCTATGGTTCGACGGGGCCTCCAACGCACTAGGACATGGAATAGGGGTCGTCCTGATCTCACCTGATAATGACTTCATTCCGATCATAGCTAGACTTTGCTTTGACTGCATGAATAATGTGGCCGAATATGAAGCCTGTGTGTTAGGAATTCAAACGGCCATCGAGGCTGGGGCAAAGGTCCTTGATGTCTATGGAGATTCTGCCTTAGTCATTCACCAATTAAGAGGTGAATGGGAGATTCGAGACCCCAAATTGATCCCCTATCATCAATACATTCAAGATCTAGCAGAGCATTTTGAAGAACTTTCATTCCATCATGTCCCTAGAGAAGATAATCGGCTGGCTGATGCCTTGTCCATTTTAGCTTTAATGTTTAAGGTAGACGCCGAAGTATGCCTTCTGCTCGTCAAAATAGAAAGCCATAGTCGCCCGGCATATTGTCAAGTAGTGGAAGAAGAGCCGGACAGGAAGCCTTGGTACCATGATATCAAGCAACACATCAAACATAGGGAATATCCTCTAAACACCTCAGAGAATGACAAAAGAACCCTCAGAAGGCTGGCAATGGGTTTTTTTTTTAATGGAGAAACCTTGTATAAAAGAAACCATGACATGGTATTACTAAGGTGCGTCGATGCAGCAGAGGCAGAAACAATAATCAAAGAAGTGCATGAAGGTTCTTTCGGGACTCATGTTAATGGACATGCCATGACAAGAAAGATCTTGAGAGCCGGCTATTATTGGTTAACGATGGAGGCTGACTGTTGCAATTACGTTAGAAAATGCCACAAGTGTCAGACATATGCAGATCAAATCCCTGCGCCGCCTACTTCATTAAATGTGTTGACGACTCCTTGGCCATTTTCTATGTGGGGAATGGATGTCATTGGTCCCATCGAACCAAAAGCTTCCAACGGCCATCGTTTCATTCTTGTTGCTATCGACTACTTCACAAAGTGGGTTGAAGCTGCTTCTTACGCTAATGTCACCAGAAATGTGGTAATCAAGTTTGTTAAGAAAGAACTAATATGTCGTTACGGATTGCCGAGTCAAATCATAACTGACAATGCCACTAACCTTAACAACAAAATGATGAAAGAAATGTGTAAGAACTTCAAAATCAAACACCACAATTCCTCACCCTATTGCCCAAAGATGAATGGAGCAGTCGAAGCAGCCAATAAAAACATTAAGAAGATCGTGCAGAAAATGGTTGTGACATACAAAGACTGGCACGTAATGCTTCCTTTCGCATTACACGGTTACCGCACCTCGACTGGGGCAACTCCTTATTCTTTGGTATATGGAATGGAAGCGGTCCTTCCCATTGAAGTTGAGATCCCTTCATTACGCGTGTTGATGGAGGCCAAGCTAGTAGAGGCCGAATGGGTCCAAGCCCGCCTAGACCAGTTAAACCTTGTCGAAGGCAAGAGGTTAGCTGCATTGTGCCATAGACAACTTTATCAAAAGAGAATGATTAGAGCTTATAACAAGAAAATGCGCCCTCGACCCTTCCAAGAAGGTGACCTTGTGCTTAAGAAGATCTTGCCCATGCAAAAAGATCACCGCGGAAAATGGTCCCCAAATTATGAGGGTCCCTATGTTGTAAAAAAGGCATTCTCAAGAGGAGCATTGATCCTCACCAATATGGACGGCGAAGACTTACCTCTTCCGGTCAATTCAAACGCTGTAAAGAAATATTATGCTTAGAAAGGCTCAAAAAAAAATGTTTGCTAAGCTGAAAACCCGAAATAGCAGTTTGAAAAATTGGAGCGACCCGGTTGGTTGAAAACTCAAAAAGAGCGACCTACGCAAAGTTAGGGTCAAAGAACAAAAGCCTTCTTAAGCAGACAAATCAGAAAAAAGTAGTCCAACGGTTGGGATGCAAAACAGAGAAAATGGCAGAAGCTCATGATAAAAGCACCAAACCCTTGGAGACTAAAACAAATCTTCAGAGATTGGGCGATGGGCATTCAAGATTACGCTCAGAGGGCTGGTGTTGGTCAATGTAAAGAGTGTTACTCAAAGACATGTGTACCTCTTGTCTTATATTCACTATCCCAAATTCCCACCACTGTGTTTCATTATTGCAATAAAACCACCTTTGAATAAATACCATCCATTATTATTTTGCCGTCCCCTCATTCTTGCATTTCATTGATGTGCATTGAAAACAAAGCATATGTCAGATAATATGGAAGCATTTAAGAGTTTCTTTGATAGTTTCGAAAGCTTTGCAGGAACTCGACAATATTTTCAGTTGAGCGTTAATGGAAAAAGCTCCCTTCAACTTTTTCTTTCAAATCTCGGGAATTCATCAAGAAGTCATTCAGTCGACATACCTCAAAATCTAGCATCCCCAGTGAAGATCGCTATATCCGCAAAGGAGCCTGGTAAGGATATCCGGCTCACCATAAATGCTCCCAATAGTATCACTCAATGCAAGAGTTCGCTGTAGTTCATCTTTGGATCTATCGGGCAATCAAGGTCCTAGGGAATTAACGATTGTAGGACGTCATGCATCATGCAAGCATCACTCATCTCCATCATTTATCATCAATCCATTTCTCCGTCACCTAATGGTTTAATTCCCAATGGAAGCGCCATGTTTTCACGCCCATCTTCTTCCCTAGTGGATCGTCTTAGGTTCTTTATACTTAGTGCACACACTTTTCAAAATTCCTAGTGAGTCATCTCAGGTTCTTACACCTGTCACTCACATATTCTATCCATATCAGGCTTCGGCGGATAATCGACTTCGCAAGCTCTTCATGTCAAGCTTCAGCAGATAATCGGCTCTGCAAGCTTTCATCTTTCCTTTCAAGCTTCGGCGGATAATCGGCTCCGCAAGCTTCTTAGCTTTCCATGTTTCATGTCAAGCTTCTGCGGATACAATTCTCCGTAAGTTTCTTACTTTTCATGTCAAGCTTCAGGAGATAATCGGCTCTGCAAGCTTTCCATGTTTCATGTCAAGCTTCTATGGATACAATTCTCCGTAAGCTTCTTACCTTTCTTGTCAAGCTTCAGCGGATAAAATTCTCTGTAAGCTTTTTATCCTCTTATGTCTAGCTTCGGCGGATATAATTCTCCGTAAGCGTGTTACCTTTCATGTCAACCTTCTACGGATACAATTCTCCGTAAGCTTCTTGCTTTTCTTGTCAAGCTTCTGCGGATACAAGTCTCCGTAAGCTTCTTACCTTTCCTGTCTAGCTTTTACGGATACAATTCTCTGTAAGCTTCTTACCTTTCTTGTCAAGCTTCTGCGGATACAATTCTCCGTAAGCTTCTTACCTTTCATGTCAAGCTTCTGCAGATACAATTCTCCGTAAGCTTCTTGCTTTTCTTGTCAAGCTTCTGCGGATACAATTCTCCGTAAGCTTTCTTATGTTTCAGGTCAAGTTTTGGCGGATACTCGTCTCCGCAAACTTTTTATCCTTTCATGTTAAACTCCGGAGAATATTCAGCTCTGCAAGCTTCTTTCTCATATTCTCGGACAAAATTAGAATTCACGTCTTTACTCATTATTTACAACGGTAATATGCAAACTTTGGTTATGCCTACTACGCAGTAAGAAACAAGTAAAGAGGGGCAACTGTGAACACCAAATTTTGTCCTCCCTTTTTCTTAATTTATTTTATTTTAATTTAATTTTTTATCTTTTAGGAATAAAATAAATGAAGAAATAAAAAAAAGAAAAAAAAAGAAGAAGAAATAAAAAAAAAAAGAAAAGAAAAGAAGAAGAAATGAAGAAAAGAGATAAAAGGAAGAAAAGATTGGGTTTCAGCCCAATTCCCACCAAGAAAAAAGAAAAAGGGCTCCCAAACAAAAATAATAGCCCAAACCCACACCTCCTGAACCGGGTCGCGCTTGACCCGGTTCGCGAACCGCACCCATTTCCCTCTCCACTAACCAGACCCGCGCCTTACCCACCAGAAATCGGGTCGCGCGCGACCCGGTTCACCGACCCAGCCCACATTTTTTTTCTCCTCTTCCTCTCCTCTATCCCAACCCTAGCCGCCCCACTCTCTTCTTCCCCATCTCACCGCCTCTTCTCCCTTATCCCTCACCCTCCATAACCGAACCAAGCCCCTCCTTCATCTTCATCATTGCTTTTCATCATTGCTCTTCTACCTTATCTTGTCTCCACCGCCCCTCTGTCTCCTTTTTTCCCCGCACCTCCGCCCACCATAAATGTCTCACCGCCATCTATCTTCTGCTCACGCCTACCATAGCCATCCCATCACCTCAACTTCTGCCTCTAATCCCAAATCGCAAGCTTCTCTTGCTGTGCCCTCATCATCATTTTCTGACAGCAGCTTGAAGAAAGGGGTCCAAGATTGCGGCTTGGGACACGTGTCAACCGTAGAAGACGAAGAACATCCTTCTTCTCTGAGCAAAATCGAAGAAGATGTCTGAGGAGCTCTCCTGATTTGGCCGAAAATCACCTGAGAGCCTTTCAATCCCTGTGCACATATGTCAAGAACATTTAATGGCATTAAATTTGCCATCATGAAGAAGGCAACTGGATGAAGGAGAGCTACGAAATTGATGCTATAAAAGGCATGAAGATGAAGATTTAAGGGGCCGAAAATTTTGGGAAAAAATTTCTGTCTGAGGGTTTGAATGTTTGTTCTTATTTTTTTCTCTGTTTGCTCTGTAATTTTGGGAGAGAATTTCCGAAATTTAGGGCTTCTTTGGGTCTTAAATTTTTTGGAAATTTGTTAGAGAGGGTTTGATTTGTTCATGGGTATTCTGCTATTGCATTCTGTAACCTGGGGATTTTTCTTTTGTAACTGTTGATAGCACTGAATCTGTAAGCACAGGGAGGGACTTTGAGGAACACTGCTGTTGCTCACAGCCAATAGGTAAAGTCTCTATTTGATAATGTTCATCCCCTGACTATCCTGATTGTAAGGCAAGCAATTTTTGAATCAAATGTTAAATTTTTAGTATGCAGTGCTTGCTGCACTCAATACACTTTATAGAGAATCTGATTATCTTGTTTGCGCTTGGATTGCTGTTTTGATTTTATTGCTCTGGAAATTCACTGTGATGAACCTGATGATCTAACATTAATTCTATCATGCTTTGAATCTGTTTGATGAAATGTATGTACTAAATCTTATGTTCATGGGTGTAAAGAACTTTTAAACATGCTTTGGTTGGTTCATGAGCATATAGAAATGAATATGCGCTTATTTTTTGAATATATTGTGAATGTACCAGGTGTATGTGAATTTTCTGATTGATTATGTGAACAAGAAAAAAAACAATGTTTTTTTTTGGGTACTCATAGCAGCGCAGCGCATAGCTCCTGTAATTTATGAAAACTCCATGTTTGCATACTATGGGTTTGATAAAAACTGAATCCACAGTTGCTATTTGATCTCTTAACTACTTTAAAAATGTAGAATATAATGTCTCTTGCGTGATTTAGAATGATAGCTTTTGTGATTTTCATGGATCATATGTATATTTTATTGTGTACCCACTATTGCTACTTGGTTCATAATCTGAGCAATAAAAATCGGATTTCTGTTTATCTTGTTAAAGGACTGTGATACATTGTGTTTAATACAAAAATTCTTGGATTAAGTCTCTCAACATGTTGGGTCATAGTTTTGTCAAAATTCATGTATGTGCTGCTGGATTTCAGTTCTTGACAGCAGGTGTTGTTTAAATTATAACTTTGGCTATACAACTCGGAATCAAGCACCGTTTTTTTCCCTTGAAAGCTAACGTATAAATCTTCATGCCATAAAAATATCAGCCCAAAACCTCTTCTGAGTTGACGCCAGTATTTTTTGCAAAACAGGCTCTGTTTCTTTGTGCTTCAGTTTTTGGACAGCATGGATAGATTCATGTTTAGACATTTCTTTTTGCTTCCCTCTTGGGTGTCCTTGAGTGTTTGAATTGTTCAGTATAATTTGCTTTCTTTGTGCATTAATGGACACTTGAGATGCAAATTAATTTCAGTTAAGATATGATTGTTGTTTGTCCATTGTATGCATATTGTGTTTTGCAACATGGTGAGTTTTTACTGTTCATCAGTAAGTTGCAGTGGTGAAGTGTGAAGTTATATTGTTCTGTATTTTTTAGAATTGATTGTGATTGACTTCATTAGCTTGTTGGACTGATGGAACTTGGGACCGATGTTGTCATCATAAAAACACAATAAGTTCAACTTTCAAATTTTGTCTAATTGTTTGTGGTGTTGTGATAAACATGAGTGTTGCAACCCATAATATCCAAAGAACTCTGGTGGTTGTGATATCCCTACTCATAAGTTCCTATTTTGTTCCTTGTTGGTGCATTACACGGTCTGGTCATTGTGCATGGTAAGTCTCCATTAATTTTTTTTTTCTCCTTTTCATTGCTTTGCTGAATCAAGTTCAAGTATGTATACATGTTCTTGTTTTTTCTTCTTCTCATTTTACTCGTAAATGGACAAGGAAAACATCAATAAAAAAGAGTTAGTGAAATGATAAAGGTTTCAAAAGAACTAAAAACTAACTTGGTAGGAAATGTGGTTTTGTTTCAAAGTATGCCATACGATATTCCTTGTGATTTGTTTTAATAGTTTTACTATTATTGCACCCATCAATTTAATTACGTTTCGTTTTATATCGGAGTATCGTATTCATTACAAAAAAGCCCGTTTTAGTCGTAAAGATTTATTGGTTCCAAAATTCAAAAAGACCCTTTTTTACGTAAATGATAATATTAATCATAATTTCCCTTTTTTTGAAAGATCACAATGATAAAAATAAATTCTTTTCTTTGGTAGTGATTTGCTAATTGTAAAAAAAAAAAAGAAAAAAAAAAGATAAGATTTGATAAAAGAAAACAATTTAGTTGTACAACTTATTGGTTCCTTTGAGAGATGCCTAAGTTTCTACAACTTGGCCTCTTAAAAGTTTCTTTTATAAATAAATCCTTTACACAAAAAATAATAGCTATTAAATTCCCTTTTCTTTTTTTTTCTTTTCTAAAAAAATAATATTTAACAAAAGAAAATCAATTTAGTTGTACGACTTATTGATTCCTTAATCAGTTAAGAGGAATTCAAGCTTTTACAGCTTGATCTCTCCAAAGTTTCTTTTAAGAATAAAAATTTCCTTTTACACAAAATAAAAATATAAACTATGAAAACCTTTTTGTTTTATAGCGAAAAGTATCAATTTAGCTGCAATAGCTTGTTGATTCTACGGCATGAGTCATTTTAAAT
The DNA here is from genome assembly GCA_039655645.1 of Ammopiptanthus mongolicus. Classification (NCBI taxonomy): domain Eukaryota; kingdom Viridiplantae; phylum Streptophyta; class Magnoliopsida; order Fabales; family Fabaceae; genus Ammopiptanthus; species Ammopiptanthus mongolicus. The sequence goes on along the minus strand of CM077349.1, from coordinate 35,331,516 downwards.
GAAACAGTTCAATGACTCATTTTTAAAGATATTTCAAAAAATATTTTTTTTAAACAAAAAGGGGTTAAAGTATTAATTTGCACAGTCCAAGGGTAACCATCGTCCTAGATGGATGCTTTAGGGTGCCGTGGGGATAAAATTCTCATGCCTTCCCTAGACATAATCGACTCCCAAACCCTATCATTCTCTGTTCCAAAAAAAAAAAGACCAGTTGCTTTTCAAGAAAAAAGGATTTTTCCAATGTTTTCCCTCAAATAAAAACATTGGTGGCGACTCCCAAAAAGCAAGAAGACAAAAAAAAGGAGGCGAAACCTCCTTCCCGTCGCCCCGGTTGCGACATTTGTCAACATTAAAACATGTTCTCCCGTTATTACTCTATTTGTCAACATCAAAACTTATATGGCAATATGGTTCACACTGCTCAGCTGTGAAGAGACTTCCAGACTTCTGACTCCTCCAGTTTCTCGTATTACACCTTAAGCACTTCCAACAGGATTCAAGCCTATTTTCTAAGCTTCCAACTAGGCTTTTAAACCCCAAAAATCAGGAATGTTACATTATCACCCCCCTTAAAGAAAATTTTGTCCCGGAATTTCCTTCGCATTCATGAAAATAGAAAAAGGTATTGCTGGCCCAAGTCTGCTTCACGCTCCAACGTTGAATCTTCCTTCTATCCACTATCCGTACAGGTAGAGCCTCGTGCTCAAGGTTTTCTTTCAGTTGGATTGATTCGGGCTCGAGCACATGTGATGGATTAGGGTAGTATTTTCTGAGTTGGGATACATGAAAGACATCATGGAAATTTGAAAGATTTGGTGGTAAAGCTATTTGATAGGTTACGGGACTGATTCGGCGAAGAATGTGTGACAGTCCGATAAATTTAGGTGTAAGCTTTCTGGATTTGATTGCCCTACTCATTCCAATTCTTGTAGTAACTCTCCTGAAGACATGGTCTCTCGCTTGGAACACCAAAGGTCTTATCCTTTTGTCGGTATAGCTCTTTTGCCTATCCCTTGCCCCCTTCATCTTTTTCTGTATCTTATGGACTTGTTCCGTTGTTTTTTGTACCAACTCTGGACCCAACAGCTGACTTTCTCCAGCCTCAAACCAACACAGAGTCATGCACTTCCGTCCGCACTGTGCCTCGTATGGCGCCATGCAAATACTTGAGTGAAAATTGTTGTTGTAAGTAAACTCTATCAGTGGAAGGAACTCAGCCAAACTTCTCATGTTCTCCAAAACGTATGCTCTCAAGAGATCCTCCAAAGATTGAATCGTTCGTTTCGATTGACCATCCGTTTGAGGATGATAAGCAGAACTCATACTTAGCTTCATTCCCAAAGCATTGTTCAAGCTCCTCCAAAACCTTGACGTAAACCTCGGACCACGATCCGAAATTATAGTCGAAGGTACCCCATGCAGCCTCAAAACCTTTTTGATGTATATTAGGATCAACTTTTCCAGAGAATAACCCTGTATGATAGGTAAGAAATGAGCACACTTCATTAACTTATCTATGATAACCCAGATCGCATCACACCTTTTCTGAGTTCTCGGCAACCCAGAAACAAAGTCTATGGCGATGCTATCCCACTTCCACTCAGGGACACCTAGCGATTGTAACAACCCTTCAGGCTTCTGGTGTTTAATCTTCGCTTTTTGATACACCAAGTTGGTTAAGACATATTCTATCACCCCTTTCTTCATCCCCGGCCACTAGAACAACTTCTTCAAGTCCTGGTACATCTTGGTAGCTCCCGGATGAAAACTAAGCTTGCTCTTGTGTGCTTCCCCTACGATCATCTTCTTAACATCGCTATCTGCTGGCACACAAATTCTCTCGCCAAACCTAAGCAGACCATCAGTACCTCTATTGAATTCCAAAGTCTTACCTTTTCTGTTAACTGGTTCACTTCCTCGAGGTACTTATCCTCAGCTTGTTTCTTCCATAAGAGATTCAAGAAATCTCCGGTCACCTTAATCATCCCAAGATTCAACCTATTATCGATGATTTCCACACCAAGATTCAAATCTCTAAACTGCTCTATCAACTCTAGCTCCTTTACCATCATTGCAGATACATGTAGGGATTTCCTACTAAGCGCATTCGCTACTACATTCGCCTTACCTGGATGGTATTGCAAGCCGAATTCATAGTCCTTTATCGTAACACCCCCGTTTTCTGTAACCGGTTATAATCACCATTACATTATGATCGCTACCTTATGTTTGGTATGACTTTGTTATATACATGTGGATGTTTTATATGATGGTTTTATATCCATGGGTATGTGGTGGTGAAGTTTTCCTTTGTCGTTTTGAGACGAAAACCGATAAAAGTTCTGTTTTGATCAGTATCGGATAATTGCTCGTTTTACGTGTCTGAAGCCGGGAAACTGGGAATTGAGTGGAATGTAATGTTCAATTACATTTTACATTACCTTGTTGATTATTCCTAATGAATAGAATTATTTTTCTCAAAATCCAAAAATTTATCAAAAGTAGTAGAAACTGATTATCCATTTTTGGAAAAAACCCTAATAACCTTATTCCTAACCAAATGGAAAATGTAACTATTCTAGTTACATTGGGCAGGGCCATTCAGCCATGTTGCTTGGGGAAGAGTCAAGATCTCACTTTATCATCATCAAAGAAAGTTTATGACACTGACTCTTAATGAAAAAAGTGTTTTAGCCTTTTTTGGTTAATCTTGTCCTTAAACTCTCCATGAGCAACAACACACCCATCTCTTTATATCTTGGCCTTCCATTCTTTATGACCAAATTTGAATAGAATATTGGAGTCGACAAGGTGTGGAGGATTCGGCCATTTAGGGGTAAATACCCTAATGCGCACTATTCCATTCATTTTCCAACTTATCTCTCTTAAACACCAAAGTTCAAAACTTTCTCTCTTCTCTCACTTCTCTCTTGCATTCGGCCAACGCTGGCAGGTAATCGTACCCATTTTATTTCATCATTTTAACTTTATATTCTTGTTCATCTCATCCATCTAAACAACTTTCGTCTTTTGAATTTCTTCATTTGAAGTTATTTACTTAAAGTTATTCAAGAATCATTCAAGGAGGTTTCAAGCTTCTTGAAGTTGCTTTATACCTTTCTTAAGAGTAAGTTCATGACTTTGTTCCTCCTACATTCTTACTCTTTAAAATTATTTTTATTCTACCTTGATCATGTTGATGAGAAATCAAACTTTTTGGTCTTGTTTTCTTCTCTATAGGCAACGGTTTTCAGCTTGTTGTTGGTGACCAAGTTTCTCTTCATCTTCTTATAAGGAGCTTCAAAGAGGTAATGGGGGAGTGAACCATATCACACCTTAATGGTGGTGATAAAGGCCTCCTAGTTTTGTTGAAGGAAAACCCTAGATCTAGGGTTTCATTATAAAGTTCATTACTTTGTTGTCATGTTATATTATGTTGTTGTGATGATATGGTGATTGTGTTTGTATATGCTAGAAGAAAATCATTTTGGCACGGTGAAAAACTATTCTTAGGTCCAAAGACCTAAGAATAGGATTTTAGAATGTTGAACTTGTTTATGTTCTAAGTTGCCTTGATAACATTTTTATATGTTGGTATGATTTTCTAGCTACTTTGGATGTTGTTGGATGATTTCATTTTGATGTGATGTTTAATGAGGGAAGGCAAAGCTTCTTTTTCAAGTGACGGTGTAATGGACTTAAAATGGTTCCAACAACGCAAAACAATTAAAAGAAAGCCTACCCTTGTTGCTTGGGGCATTCGGCCTTGTCATGCAAAATAGGGTTAGGATCTTAAAAGGTTGAGGTTAAGGGGTTTAATGTGTTCATACTAAAGTATAAGAGGCATATAAATTGAAAAGGTTTCCAAAGAAATCAAGTTTTGGTTCCAAAGAACCATGTGTCGAAATAAGTGTTTTTGACTTCATGTGAAAATTATTTTAAAAATAGGTTGGTTTGATGTTAATCAACCACTTATCTCAATAAGTTGTTTTGAAGAAAAGATTTTCAAGAACTAAGAGTTTCATAGTTAGTCAAGATGGTTTTCAAGAATTTTTGGTTAGTAAGTCTTCTTTGAGAAGATAGGATTCTTACAAAGCTTTTCTTTAAAAACAAAGAGTTTTACACTACTATTACCTTTTTAGAACATTCCAAAATTATGTAAGTTATAATTCATTTGAAAACGAAATGGTGATTTCAAGTAAGAAGTATATTTCGTTTACACTAAGTAATAGAACTAGGAAACCAATTCAAAAGAGTTTTACACTAAATGAGACGCCTTATGGACAATTGAATAGATTTTTTCAAACTATACTTAACAAAGGAGATTTCATCAACCACTTTGTTATAAGGATTGTACTTCGAAGCTTTTTACTATAATAGTATAAACGCGTGTTATCTCCTAAGAAGTATCTAATAAGCTCCATAATGGACTCACAAAGACTAAGTAAAAGACATGCACCAATACCTTGTGGTCATGATAAATCATGTCTCACACCCTTGATGATTTAGGTCATCTAAGGAATCCATAATGTTTAATCACCAAGAGTTACATATATAGAATATGTAACGTTCCTTTGATAGACAAGTGAGAAGATATGATGAAGGGGATCCTTATGGATCTTATTTTACATAATGCATTTAGGGTATGGAATAATGTATCATAAGACATGAACATCACGTTACGAACGACGAGGTAGTATGTGATTGTAAGGAACGGAACCAAGAACAGGCGACTGATGGCAAGTCGTGTGAAAGTGAGTCCCGTAAGGGTGCCCTATGGTTTATCAAGAGATAAACGTGGTACTACAATGATGGAGTAGTACGTGCTGTGTTGTGGCATTTTCTTGACATGAATACGCATCTGTACATGAGTTGGGCGTTGGGCCCGAGAGTTGAGCTTACACCTTTGTGCGGGTGCGATTGTTGGAGGTAATGATCATGGTGATCTTGAGGACGTTGGGGTTGGGGTTGGGGATACCACATGTAGCCAAAGAGTAGCTCCTCTATGTCGTGGGTGACCTGTCGAAAAACGCTGACATCCTGACTGGACACCGGACAAATCATGATTTGGGTAAAGAACGTCAGGCATGAGCCATTATAATGATTGCAATCTTTGGATGTGGCACAGTGGGTTAAGATAACTCAGGCAATGTTCTCCTAATCACTCACTCTTGTTATGTTTAACTCCATGGAGTAAGGGTCTGAGTCATGTTGCATTATGTCATTGCATACTTGAGTTGACATTTAACCCATGTTATTGTTAATTGATATACTAACTGTGATGCCATGTGATTAATTGTTATGCTGTGAAAGCCCATGCGTTGTATGCCGATTGGGTGCGTGTGTGCGTGACTTTTATCACCGCTGTTCTGGTTGTGCGATATGCGGAATCTAACATAATTACTTTTGTTGTTACGCTGCTCGCGTGGTTTTCATCTTGCTGTGGTGAGTAGACATGATGAGCGATCCACCTTCCCGTTGGACCTCGTACTAGACACTACATGATGGAGTGGACGCTTGGACGATCCATCCTGATGGATGTCGCACCTATTTCGGAGCTGTGAATCTCACGAGTAGGAGGGAGTTACCTTTCTCTATGACGAGCCTGTCCGAGAGAGTCTGCACCTTACAGATCAATGGTGACGGCAGCTCAGGGATTACCCAGCCACCACCACCACCTGCTGATCATCCGCCACTACCTAGTGCCCAGCCTGCAGTTCACCGGGAGGAGCCCAGGGACGTGTACATCGACCCTGCTTCCATGCCACCTCCACCTACTGCACCGTCTAATTTCGTCGTATCTGTATCTGCCGCCGGCCCTTCTGTCCCTGTTGTCCCACCCCCCAGGTCCTACCTATGTGCCTTACGAGCTACATCCTCAGATTCATCGTCGGCAGGTGAATTGGAGGATGACTGCTCACAAGAGCACACCGGCTCATACCAGGGTATACTTCTCTACTCCCCTCGTTATCCTCTCGTCTGACGATAAGGAGATGGAGGAGGAGGAGGAAGAGGAAGTACCCGAATATGTGCCAAAGGACGTTCCTGAGGTAGCCCCTGCTAGCGTGAGTCAAGATGCATAGTGGATGAGGATTGATGAGGAGATGCTCCGGTATACGGAACAGATCATGAGCGGGTATGACATGCAGGCCTTGAAGGACGAGGAGGAGGAGGAGGAGGAGGCCATGGAGGAGGACGAGGAGAAGGAAGAGGATCCGGAGGAGTACTACTCCGATGAGTAGTGCAGTGTCGAGTTGTTCTTATCTTGGTTACTTTCTTTTGTAGTCTGATGCTGAGAACTATATATATTTACACATATGTTTTGTGGAGAGTTTTTATTATTTCAATGTTGTTTATGATTTCATATTATTATCCTTATGAGTACAAGCATACTTATATGTTTTTGAAACTTGAGTATAAAGAAAAAAAAACCATATTTTCGGTAAGCTTTTTATGTTTTACATATTTCCGCATTTCTTTTAGTTTTGTGTTGAATAATCGTGAACCCTAAAGTGGGGTGTTACATTTATGAACGCCATCCACCTACGCTGCCTCATGTTCAACTCTTTCTGGTCGAACAGATACTTCAAGCTCTTATGGTCGCTAAATACGCGGAATTTAGCACCATACAGATAGTGTTTCCATATCTTCAACTCCTGAAAACTCTGCTAGTAGGCCTCTGACCACTCGAATGCCTTCCCTTTTCTTGTCAACAGCATCATAGGTAACGCATTCTTCAAGAATCCTTCCATAAACCTCCGATAGTAGCCCGTTAAACCAAGAAATCTTCTCACTTCCTCACAGACTTGGGGCTTTCCCAACTCTCTACAACCTCGACCTTCGTAGGATCCACTGCGATTCCATCCTTGCTGATCACATGGCCTAAGAACTGCACTTCTTGTAACCAAAACTCATACTTCGACAGCATAACATATAACTTCCTGTCTTTTAACACTTGCAGCACCACACGAAGATGCTCTTGGTGTTCCTTTTTTACTCGAAGAGTAAATAAGAATGCCATCGACACGACAACAAACTTGTCTAGAAACGGTTGGAAGATCCTATTTATATAGTTCATGAACACAGCCGTAGCATTAGTCACACCGAAAGTCATAACTAAGTACTCATAGTGACCATACCGACAACTAAAAGCAGTCTTCGGTACATCTTCCTTCTTCACCCGGATTTGATGGTAACCAGATCGCAGATCGATATTGGAAAACACAGCTGCTCCTTTCAACTGGTCCATGAAATCATCTATCCTCGGTAACGAGTACTTGTAGTTTATCATCAATTTATTCAGCTAACGATAGTCCACGCATAACCTCGAGCTCCCGTCCTTCTTCTTCACAAACAGTAACGGCGCTCCCCATGGAGAAGCACTAGGTCTGATGAACTCTTTGCCTAGCATCTCGTCCAACTGTTTCTTGAGCTCCACCAACTTGACTGGAGACATCCGATATGGCGCTATCGAAATAGGTCCAGTTCCCGGTACAAGATCTATAGCAAACTCCACCTCTCTCTCTGGTGGCAGTCTGGGAACATCATCGGGAAACAATTCCGGGAATTCCCGCACAACAGGCAGAGCTTCCACACTAGGAGTTTCCTTTTCTTCCAAAGAGAATATCACCACACATTAGTTTGATCGTCCACCCGTTGGAATACTCTCGTTGGAGGCATCAGTCCAGATCGCTTCGAGAAACGAAGGGTTTTGTTTGAACAGTCTAACACCACATGGTTGGTGCAACACCCTTTCCCGAGTGTCACATTCCCGAACGATTGTAAGGTCAGAAATATTGTTAATGCATAAAATACGGTTTTTCTTTTTTTTTCTTTTCGCAATGACATAATAGGATTAGTAAAGGTAAGTAATAATAAATGAACGTAGGTTTACCATGCATTTCTAGAAGACATACTGAACTAAAGTACAGAAATAGAAACAATACTTTATACAGACATAGGTCCAAGCCTAACTGATAATAAGTATATAATTAAGATCTAGGAGTCACAGCTCCTCAAAGGGTACAACTGACACTTAGACACAGCTTGGCCAAAACAAAACAGCAAAGGAGTCCACCTACGGACTCAAAGTATATGCTGAACTGAACCGTCATCGCGTCCATCTTCTTAAGCAAAAATAGTAAAACCAGCAGAGAAGATATACAGATATGGGTGAGATTCCCAATCATCAACACAGCAAAATAGCAGAAGTAAAAACGGGACAACGCACCAAGTAATAACATACTTAACATGCATACCATAAATCTCAATATATCAAGTTAATCAATTAGCAACATAATATAAGGCATCCTCGAAAAAAGAATAGTGATGTACAACAAGTAAATGTAATCATCAACAGCCATGCAATGCAAGGCAATATACATGACTCAATGCCATATGCCACAAGGGTAAACTCTGACCCCTACTCCATGGAGCTAACAAAACATCGGAGAGAGTGAATGGGAGGACATGTTCCGTGTATACCAGCCATGGCCAAGATGCTACAACAATTGTAACGTGCACGTATTTGGCTTTACGGAAACACTCTACACCAAACATGAAAAGTATGGCATCTAGTCGAGGATATCAGTGTATTGCTCGGAGTCGCCACGACACAAAAGAGCTACCAACTGGTCACATGTAAGCCTTTCCAACCCCGATACCCCCAAGATTATTTAAAACGTCACTGTAAGATCCATACCCGCATCAAGGTGTAAGCTTAACTCCTAAGCTCAAGGCCTTACAACTCATGCAATGAAATGCCAATGCTTACACAAAGCAGATGCGATAAAGCAATTTCTATCCACCGGATAAACCTCAAGGTTCTCTTCCTTAGGAACTATACATGTCTTTGTATTACAAAACTTTTATCCACCGGATAAATCTTGTGATCCCTCCGGGATCGAGTCATCACAAGACTGAAACAATTGAACAATTGATCGGGATCCGAATCACCGGTCCGTCATCGAACTATTGTTCCAAAACCCAAAACATTTCATGTTTGTGTTCGTGTCTTATGATTTACATCTCAAGTCCTAAGTATTATGAAGAAGGATTGAGAATCCTCTTAGATAAGTCTTTGTTCCTTTCTAAGATATTAATTCCTTAGATTTCGAATAATGAAATAAGTATTGATTCACTTACATCTTATGAAGTCATTGATGAACTAAATCATCAATGGTATAGTGCATGGTCTTGTTCCACCATATACTATACTTAATTATCTCTTTTCTTTTGCTCTAAGTTAATTACTTAACTTAGATTTTCAAACGTAAAACCTTACGATTTTGAGTTGAAAACTCTCGATTTGAGACCTTGTAAACCGAAACCTTTCTTATTGAAAACTCATTTGATTTGAAATAACTTTGTACTTGCTGAAAGTAAAGTTCCTTAACTAATTTGAAAAGGGTTTTTCCTTACTAACGTAGTGTAAAACCATGATCTAAGCTAGCGTAAAATAAAATGGAAATTCATTTAGTTTTCAAACTATGATTCAATTAGTTCAAACTTGAGAACAAAGTCCTCTTTATACTTTGTGGATTGAAGGTTAATTTGGTTTGAAAAAAGAAGGTGATATCCCATTAAAACTTAAGTTAACTTCATATTACTTTTACTTCGATGAAATCACTTTCATAATTTTACTTTTAAGACACTTAGTTAATTGGATAAACTATGACTAAAGTAAAAATACATTTTCACCTTAGTAAAAACACTTGAAGGTTGAAACTCTTTTTGATCTTTGGATCAAAATCACTTCTTATATTGTTTTGAAATATAAGTTACTAAAACATTTTCTAACTTTCAAAAACATTGAATGTTCAAAAACAACTCATGTTCTTCCTTTTCCTTATGATCAAGGCCGAATGCTCCCTTACATGGGATGTGAACATTTTGCTTCACCAACTTGTCAAGTAATAGCTCAAAAGCTCACAATATAATGATGAACAATAATTATGCATCATTCGATCATAATCAAGCATAAAAATCCTTACTTGATCTAGAGATCAAAGTATGGTTTTTAAGATACATAAAATATTTTTCCATCCAAGCATATATCATCACATGCATGTACTAAACATGGAACCATTATTACAAGTATGTTCTCAATGAGAACTTCACAAATAAAGTAGTGAACCCAAGCAAAACGGTTTCACCCAAATAATCATAAACAACCATTTTCACCTTCCACCAATTTTGGTGTGATGAGGTTCACTCCCCATACCTTTTGGTGAAGTAATCCTCCAGATGAAAAGTCGTCCGACCGGTTTCCCGAATCTCCCGATTACACGCCCGAAAACTCAACACCAACTACAATCACACAATCCAATCAAACATCACCATTAACAACACAAATTTTTCCTATTCCCTTAGAGTTATGGTTCGGCCATATATAGAATAAAAAGCTAGGGATTTCATTTGGTTTCAATCTCTTGGATGGATGATCCTTAGGTATACCTAACACTAAAACAAGTCTCATTACTCAAAACTTGAATAAAAAACTCATGCTTTTTCACCCTATAGGTTTCAGCCTCATCATACCCATATGGGTTAGAGAACTCTTTTGGTTACAAGCTCTTGGATTATGAAAGAGGGCAATAAAACTAGCTCATAGAAATTGGTTTGACATTAAAAGGATTTTTCTACAATTTTTCATGGTTTTATAAAGTTTAAGCTTCAAACTTAAACATAGCTTGAAAATGAAGTTTCAATGGAAGAAATGAAGATTGAGAGACCAAAGGAAGAGTTCATACCTCTTGGAGGATGAAGGTGAGTGAAGTGATCAACTTTGCTTCTCAAAGTTCTTGAAGTTTCTTAAGGAAAATGAAGAGAAAAGGTGAGAAAGTATGAGGAAAGATGTGTTATGAATAAAAAGAAGTGAATGGTGAGTTTGATGAAGGGAGGGGCATGTGAGATGAAGTGAAGGGCAAGAGTGTCCAAAAAATTACACTTAAGGGGCAAAATGGTCATTTCTCACAAGGGTAAATGGTAATTATGGAAAAGGTTAGGGGTATTTTGGTCTTTTCACGTCCAGATATTTTCTAACGTCATCATGACACTAGCACGCTTTCCTGGGTGATGTGACCTGATGTGACTTCAAGATTATCCGTTAACGGGTCCCGGTAAATCCCTATTCAGCTCCGTTCGTCACCCGATTTGAGATTTCTCCCGAATAACTTATATTATTTCGCTTTTTAGTGCGAATAAGAAATTTTAGCAAATTTGTAGGAAATTCAATTCTAAGACTAACTGTTTCGTTCACGAGTCAAAATTAGGTCTTCTGAGTAGTAAAATCATACTGTCAGTGAAAAACACAGACCGGGCTCCGTCTGAGTCTTTGACCCAAAATTTAACCGTAACTTCCTACGATAGCGTAGAGTGTGACTATGGTCTTAGTTTTTTTAATTTTATTTTCTAAACCTCAGATAAAAATATAGACTCATTTATAGAGTTTACTGTTCGTAGAAAGCATGAAAAATCGGGGTGTTACAGTTGGCTGAAAGCCAGTCCATGCCTGGGATGACATCTATCTGTTGCATAGTTATAACTCTTAGAAATAAGAGTTATTATGTCTTTCTTTACTTAATTTTTGCAAGTCTTTAGTTTGTTTGACAGTTGAATTTCTAGTTTTTAGTAGAAAATAAGCAAGTAACCGTGTTGCCAACTTTGATTTAATAATCCCATGAATTTATTGAAAACATATGTCTAAGGGAAGTTATGTTTGTGTGATCAGGAAATCAAATGGAAATAGAAGTTAGCAGGAACAGAATTGCTCTGGAATGCTGCAACGTCTGATAGAAGGATCACTATAAGACAAAAAGACATGTCAGCTCAGCAACCTTCCTTGTGCTGATATCAATTAATGAAGACGTGTCCTACAGCTGGAGAGAGAGATTAATAGTTTGTGTACTTAGGGAAATGGGCCAAGGATGTAACTTTTGTTCTAATATTCCTTAAAAGGCCAAAAAGTGAAGAGAGATGATACTTTGTAAAAACCCTATTTGGGGGACATTCTCTGGGCTTATATAGAAAGAAGTCAGCTGCTGCTAGGTCATCTTGTACACACTACAGCCGCAACCCTTTTCTTTAATATTTTTCCTTTGTAGCTTATGTTATCCATTAATGGCATCATCTTTACCTTTTATTTCTTTTGTTGTTTTTATGCTCATTATGAGCTAAATCTCTTAAGCTAGGAGCTATGAATTTGTAATCAAAATTTCTGGGTGACTTACGTTAATATATGCGTTGTATTTTCTTCTATTCTGTGCCTCACTCTATTTTTGGTTGAGTCTGATCATCTCAACAAGAACTTAAATTTGTTAAGCTTGGAAAAGTTGAACAAGTGGACTTGTTTAGAAGATAAGGTTTAATTCAGTTGATTGGAAAATTAATTGAAGTTGATTGAGCTAGGAATAGCCTTTCACAGCCTTAAGTAACTGGACGTACTAAACCAAGAGCAAAGTGGATTTAATTTGAGCTTAGGAATAAGGAACATTTAATGAAACTCAGTGATTCACTGCTGGAAAGCAAATCTTCTTTCCTGGACTAAATGTTGTAGCATTATGAAGCATAAGTTGCCCTGTAGTAGAGATTACAAAGGATTAGCATCCCTAACTGCTTTTATAATTGTTAACACCCTTCATTTGCCTTTTCTTTTGCAATTTTACCTTTACCACAATCAGTTTTAGTTTCATGCAAAATACTTGGTTACCTCTAATATTTGGTTTCTTGGTTCTTAATATTTGTCAATTAGAAGTTCTAGCTTATAACCTGTGTTTTTAGCTCATTCAATTCCTCGTGGAAACGATCTCTACTTACTCTTTATTACTAGTTAAATGATTGTGTATACTTGCACACCACTTTTTTACACAACATATAGGCAAATAGACAAAGTCCACAAGAAAAGTACGGTTTTCAATTATGATAAGGCATTATAGGCATATAAACAAGGTAGTTATGGATTCACCCGTAGACGTAGAGACAGTGAGATCATATGGTAATGAAGAAATAGGCAACCCTAAATGATCCATGCACTCTATTGATATAAAGGAATGAGTAGTCCCCGAATTAAATAGAACAGACAAGAGTTTACCAGAAACTAAGCAATTACCTTATATCAGATCAGGGCATCGAGACGTTTCAGATCCCTTGACGGCAAACACTCTTTCAGTATTTTGTGGCCTACTCTGTTGGCTAGCTCCTTGTGATCTCGCGCCACTACTTTGAGCTCTCCCGCTTCGCTGTTGAAACTGAGCTCTTGTACTGACCCCGGGCTTGCAATTCGCAGCAAAGTGACCCATCTGGTCACAATTGAAACACTTGATGTGCTGGATCCTCGGACAGTTCTTGATCAGATGCGGTCCCCCGCATCGAAAACATGTTTGGATGCTTGATGGTGTCTGACTTGAACCACTCGCTCCATAACGGATGTTGTGCTGAGCTGGGCGATTACAAGGCCTCGCCCTCTGTTGGAACCTTCCACCTCTACCTCTCTAGCTATTACGAACCGGCCCACCACTTCTAGCTTGTGGCTGAACCATCCCTGTCCTGTCATGTCCTTCCAGCACAATGCATTTCTCAACCAGCTCGGGGAAAGACCTGATGCTAAAAGGTAGCATCGTCCTCTTCAACTTGGGCTTTAGCCCATCCTCGAACCTCCGACATATCCAATCTTCATCGGGATGAACCTGGTAGAACTGAGGGAACATCAGTAATGCCTCAAATGGCATTGTGTACTCTCCCACAGACATCTGCTCTTGCTTTAGATTAAGAAACTCTTACACTTCTTGGGAAGTATTTCTCCAAAAAACTTTCCCTAAACAGCTCTCAAGTAATCACTCTCCCTTCAGCCTCCAATAACGTCAACTTGTTCTTCCACCGAGCCTCTGCTGCTCCAACTAGCATGAAGGCAACATATGTGACTTTTCGATCTTCTCTGTAGTGTATAGCCACGAAGACCTTCTCAATTTCTTGCAACCACATCTCTGCTGCTTCAGGATTGTATTCCCCGTGGAATTGCGGAGGGTTTCCCTTCATGAAAGCATTCAACCCAGTATCCACTGTCTCATCTCCCCTTACAGGGTGCAACTAATTCTGTCTTGCCTCTCTCTCTTCTTGTCTCTGCATAAACTGGGCAATTTGCTGCGTTTGTTGTAGCATTGCAGCAACTAAGTCCCGCATAGCTCTCATTGCCTCAGATATGTCTCCACCATTTCCTACCCCGGAGGTATCACCATTGTGGTTGTTGTTGTCTCCAGTCTCAGTGGGCCTACTTCCCTTCTACCACGTCCGCGAGCCATTTAGCATCTTGAAAGAAAGGATTATTAGTTTCGATTCATAAGACATATAATATTACTTAACAGTTAAACATATCATATGTCTTATGAATAAAACATTTATCACACTTGATAACTTGCGCATTGGACACTCTATCCATCTCTAAACATAGTTGGCCCACATCGGATACCAACTACTAAAGCCAGTACACTTCCTAGACTCACAGCTACGGTTCTAGACTCCACAATCTGGTTTAGAACCAAACTGCTCTGATACCACCAAAATGAGACGACCCCACTTACATAAGTTAATCCCATTAGTCCCAAACCTATATTATTAACTATACCTTAACCGTATTATAACGTTAACGCGTTACATAGGAAGCGGGTAAAGAAATACGATAGCATACAAACATGCATAAAGCGGAAAAGGTACAAGAATCAAAGTCACGCACATATAAAGATAACTATATACAAGGTCACGCATAACTAACCCCATCAGTAGGGCGATCATACTGTATATATATACACAGTCTATACATAAAAACTAAAAAGATAAAGACATATACACCAAAAGACTCAAAAAGCTCTCGAAAGCTCACCAGCACTCCCCCACCCATCTAAAAAATACATCAAAATAAGCTCACCTCACGACCTACAACTGACGCACTGGCGGCATCACGTCCTCAGCGATGTGGATACCTAGAACTACCATGTTCCTCGCCATGAGTACGTTTGTAGACCCTCAAAGGTATGTACTCAGATGAGGAACTAGAAACCACCACTCTACACCGACGGTACATTCGTAGGTACTGCTCTGACCTCCTCCTCTGGCCTCCCAGCACAAAGCCTCTCCTACTGGATGCGTGAGATGTCGCTGGCACTGTTCACATGACATCTCGCTCGTGACGCCACGGCGGATGCCACATTTGGGTGAAAGGTAAGATCTGGATAACTCTGAAGGGTCCTATGAAATTAGCATACGGTGGAGTGCCACTCCTGAACAGCAAACTGATCGGTCCAATGTAGACCGTCAAGAACGTCGAGGGATCCAGCCGCACCCTTGATCATCATGATAGATGATCTCCAGCTCCCCTAATACCGGTATCTGCGGTGCCTCCATGATGAAGGGGTGTGATCTTGGGTCCATCACTGACCTCTGTAGGCTCGTCGTCTTCACTCGAACAAAGCAATGGAACAATATACACAAAAGAAGTAAGGAGATAAGAATACTACGCCACAGATAACGGGATAAAGCAACAATAGCATAGCAGCACGTATAACATGTAGCACATAGAACAAGTAATACAAGTATAACAGATAACTCATGAGAACAACCGTCTCCCAAGTCATATTATACAAACAGGCATCCATCTCCACAGTTCTCTCACTCAGATCAATCCTCTAGTCGGGATACTACTCCTATGCAGCATGTCGGTCGAATCTCTCAACACAAGGCTCCACACAGGAACAGGGGTTAGTTTGTCCAGGAAATCGAACCGTTCACCGTGACCAATAAGAGTGCGTCCCCCTTCCACACATGAACTGGGTGTCTTGGTCGCCTTGGAACGTTAGCCTATAACTTAGAACAGCTCAGGGATTAGTCGGGATAATCAGGCTTGCTCAGGCATCACGACACGATATGAGCAACCCCATTCGTCACTATAGATTTGTCCCGAGTTTGGTTACATCCCCAAGGCCACACAGACCGCCCCTTTCGTTTTCCGTACCCGCACTCAGGTACAACTAACCTGACATGACATTAACAGCCCATACTACCATCATACGGCCCCGCCACTTGGCCACTATGATATGCAACAAACATCCTCAATGAGATGATACCGAATCCTCACGCCTAACACTCAACAATCCAAGCACGATGCCTCGCATCAACATGGCCACCACCACGATGCCACGCGTCCACGAGCCACAACTCCAATCACGACAACACATCAGCGGAACCATCCACGGTATCAACTCGATCACACAACAGCTCACAACCACTCGACAACACATCAGGCACACAACCATAACACAGCATATGCAACAATCATAACAACCGCTAGCATAACATTTATTGCATATCAAACAGGCCAAATAAACATATAGGTACGTAGACAGGTAGTCAAATAACACAACAGTCAACATAGCAACAATTAACACAATTCAAACTCGATCAACAGTTGTTTAGCCTAGGGTACGATCTTAGCGGTGATAGTCCAAAGTAATCTAAACCTAGGGTTTAAGTACTTTGTCAGGGGTCAACCTCTAGTAGGGTCTAGGGCTCCCCTACATACAATAACAACAACTATACTGCACTTGCCTTCCCGATGATAACAATACTTTTTCTCCCCACCCGAAATGTTTGCGCGAACTTCGATGCGATCACCTTAGCACCACCAACAGCCCAAATGAGCCTCCACAGCAGCAGCCTCGAGCTCTTTAAACACCCCGAACGCGGCCTCAAACTTTGCCCTAATCACGGAAACAACATGTAGGCAATAATGTTAACCCTAGGGCAAACTCAAAACTAAAGAGAAACGAAGAAAACTCGAAGAACACAAAGTTGATGTGCTAGGTATTCAAGTTTACCTTCAGCGAATCGAGAAATCAATCGGTCGAAATTGAAGATTTCGATATCACGATCACCACGATGTGGTCAGAATCACGTTCCGACGCCTCGATCGCCTCCAAATCAAGCTCACTCTCACTAACTCTCTATTAATCTCTCTCGGGTGGAGGGAAAAGCTCTGAAACTTATATATGTTGTATATATGTTGTTTATGATTGTTCTTGATGTCGAAGTTCAAAGTTGGGGCAGTTCAGCCTTAAGGAATGGTCAATGCATTTGAGTTCAAGAAACCTATTTTACGGTTTTTTCCATATCTTGAGTTCTAGACGTCCGATTAAGACGATCTTGGATGCATTGGAAATCTTAGAGAATTATCTACAAGTCTTATTTCAGGTGTCAGGGCCAAATTCCGCTTTTATAGTTTCGCCTCGCAAAGGCAACGTCACCTCGCAATCTGGCAGATAGATTCTTGCAGCTCTCTAGTTCACCTCGCTAAAAATTACCCGCCTTGTGAATCGGCGCACAGCAGAAACGTGTTTTTGGGCTTCTAATCAGCCCATAATGACCCTAACTCATATTTATACCATAAAACTCGACCTAAACCTATTTTATAACTCGAAATACTCTTAGAAACTGCCTCTTTCTCTTCAAACAAGGATTCCTAAACCCTTTCCAAGGATTCTTGAACGAGATTGCATCGTTGTTCATCGTTCTTCGTCGCCTTCGCTTGAAGAGCATCACTGCCATCACAAGCCCTCTTCCTCGTTGCGGCTCTTAAACCTTTTGGGGCTGTGATTGTTAAATCAAGCGTCGTGAGATCGAGCATACATGAGACACAACTTTTTTCGGACCTTTTCCCTTCCTTTATTCATTGTGATCATTATACTAGGTACGGGGGGAAGAAATAGATTATGAGTATGTGGGTTTTGGGATAGGTTAAGATGAAGGGGTTAACCCATGACACTTATATGTATGGGCAATATGCGTTGTAAATGCCTATGTATATGCTATGAGTGTATTTATGTGTATGTTATGTATATGGCATGGTTCTATGATTATGATTGTTGGTGTTGTCTTGATGATATGATTGAAATATTATGATATGCGATGAATAGTATGTACATACATACGATATGCATTAATGAGATTGCATGATGTGCATTGATAATGATGACTTGATGATGATGTACGTTACGATGATGAAAATAGGATTCGTGAAAGATAATAGTTTTAGGACGTTTGACACCCCATAATGAATGAGTTGTTATGAGAGGTGAGATTGATAAAATTGGATTAGTTTTGGAAACCCATAGGAATGATTCTTAAGAGATGGGATGATACGTATAGGGATAACTTCGAGAAATTCTTAAGATTCCCACATCTGTCACGATTCGCCTAACGAATAGGAATTCGCGAGGTGAGACAGAGAGACCATTCGTAGTCCGATGCGATTTGCCTAACGGATTGTAATCCGCGAGGTGAATGAGAGAACCAGATATTGGGGCTCTCTGACTCGCCTCGCGAGCCAGATTTCGCCTAGCGAATCTAAGAACCTGTTTAGGAGCTCTCGGGCTCGCCTCGCGAGCCACGATTGGCCTAGCGAATCTGGGTTTCCTACCCAGATTCCGTTGTGAAGAAGTAACTGAATAAGGTGATGAGAAAAAGACTGTGAGATTAATATTCAAGCTTAATAATATAGAAAAGAACGTTAATACTAATAATGACAATATGATAATATTGGCAATATTGATAAAGGCAATAACGATGGTTAACACTTAGTTGTTTGATGATCATCACTGATGGTAATTGTTGATAATCAATATGATTGATTATGATGGTGGATGGTTGGACATGTGTTTGCATGTTACTGAGCATAACATGCATCATACGTTGACGTTGATATGTTGGGTGGAAAGCAAACGATAAATCGTGATAATGGCGGCCACGATGAGTGTTATCCCAGCCTTGTGGGTACATTGGGTATAGAAGTTCCAGGTGACATAGGCTAGCTACCTATTATCGGAATGACCTAAAGAATAAGTTTGAGTACCTTAATTAGCCACTATACGTTATCGGGATTGGTGAGAGTGTTCGGGGATGGCCCATGGTCTAGCATATCATCCACGTTGATAATCGGACATGTACTCCTAATTGTCTTTCCAGAGGTAGAGTTGTTGGCCACATGCATACGGAGTAGTGATGTTGCATTCACATTGACATGCATCCTTGATATATATTGATTATATCTGTGTTGATTGATGTATGTTGTATGTCATCTTAATTACTATTCCATTCCGTTTACATATATTCATGATTGTGACACCCTTTACCCTGCGTACGATAATACATAAGAAAATCATACATACTTTTTAAAATAATATCAATATAATATAAATCTCAAAGGTAAAGTGTATCACATCATCCAAAAACATACGTGAGAATCTGAATAAATCGAAATCCTCTAACATATAACAAACTGAGAAAAACATGAGACATAAAAAATAAAACATAACCCAAATCCCGATGTCATATGATCAACGTTGGTATCCCTAAACATACATCGAAATACAACCAAATAACGTAAAACATAATTCCTAACTATTGAGAGAGATCTACTTGGGATCACTCCTCGACAGCATGCTCACCCTCTCTTTTGTTATTCTTGTACATATGTAGTGGTATATGCAAAGGAGGGTGAGCATGCCGTCGAGGAGTGATCCCAAGTAGATCTCTCTCAATAGTTAGGAATTATGTTTTACGTTATTCGGTTGTATTTCGATGTATGTTTAGGGATACCAACTTTGATCATGTGACATCGGGATTTGGGTTATGTTTTATTTTTTATGTCTCATGTTTTTCTCAGTTTGTTATATGTTAGAGGATTTCGATTTACTCAGATTCTCACGTATGTTTTTGGATGATGTGATATACTTTACCTTTGAGATTTATATTATATTGATATTATTTTAAAAAGTATGTATGATTTTCTTATGTATTATCGTACGCAGGGTAAAGGGTGTCACACTTGAGTGTGGACTCTTCCTATGCTTGTGCGTTCTGCTCAGTTGGGAAGAGACTTTCAGACTTTTGACTCTCCTAGTTTCTCGTGTTACACCTTAAGCAATTTCAACAGGATTCAAGCCTATTCCTAAGCTTCCAATTAGGCTTTAAACTAACACATAACCATTCACAAAATTATGCAAAGCCGTAATCGAGGCTAACCAACTCGATTAGACTAACAGAAATCAGGGATGTTACACGTGTTGGTTTGTGGGAACAATCGTCAATTTGGTAAGCAACTTGAGATGTTACAAACCATTTGTAATATCCTAGGCTACTTTTCGAATGGACGATTGTCCCCACAAACCAACACGAGTCACTTCAGCATGTGGAATTGGTGACCTCTTGAGAAGTTTTCCGAGGAAGTATGTGAGTGAGGATAAAACACGCTGAAGAGACTTGTGTTGATTTTTGTGGAAAATCATCAATTTGGTAAGCAGCCCAGGATTTTACAAAAAGTTCAGGGACTCACATATGACAAGTGGAAGGTCCCTTAACGGACACTTAACGAAATCTTAAGGGAAAAGTGTATGAGGGACCCAATTACAAAATTTCTATGTATTCAGGAATTCAATTACATTTTTTTAAAGTATAAAGATCTATTTAAAAATTCGCAAAAGATTCGGACCTAGGATTAATTTAACCTTTCTTTTATGTATAGGATGGGTGATTTGTGTGAGATATTTTGACCAAACAACTTTTTTTTTTTGTACCTTATATTTTTCAATATTGTACCCATTTAAGTAAACTAGACCAATCTGACGCAGCTCGACGATGGCGGGCTGGGCCTTAATTTATGGTTTAGAGAGTTGGCAATCTTAATTAGTCCGAACCGACCAGGGTATTTTAATAGGGGAGCTGGATGTTGGTTCTCACTTCTTGCACTTGCTACTTGCTGCTTAGTACGCGTAAGTGGAGGAAATACCAGAAAGTAACTTGAAAAGCGAAGACTGTGGAAGAAGCAGAGTAGCGTAGACAGATATGATGGGCAACATGGAAGACGAGGAGCAGCGTCATCGTTTAAAGCATGAAGAAGCCCTAGAAATTCAGTCCCTTAGGCGTATCATTAGTGCTTACCTCAAGTATGATTCCTTCTTCCCTCTTTCAATTTTCTTAACCAACCAGTTTCGGTTTTGGCAATTACCACTATTTTGCTACTTTAAAAGTGAGCATTGAACAATTTAACAGTGTGGTTTGGTTTGGGTTTTATCCCAAAAAATGTTTTTACCCCGTCAATGATGCTACGATTCAAAAGCAACTAGAAAATGTGTGAAATATTTGTCATATATTTGTTTTTTAAGAAATGAAAGAGGGTTTTCTGCTTCACCATTTGGTTATGATTTGATATTTTCTTTTATATTTTATTTTCGCGTGTCAAGAGGAAAGATAACTGCACCCTAAAACATTTTTCATCAGTCAGAAACACATTTTTTTTTCACTTTATTATTTATTGAGTGGATTTCAGGTATGATCCTCTAAATTACATTACTCCAGACTCTATTTAATAGGTTCCACATGAATTCCACCCTATAAGATTGTGTTGTAGAGTTTGTTGTTGTAGAGTTTGCTGGAAATACCGTGTTGTTCGCATTTCTCCTTTCTCATTTGATATACTTATCCAATATTGGAACGATTTCCAAGATTTTTGTTCAATTTCACTGCAGAATAATCTACCCAAGTTTCTTTGACACTGATCACATAAAAGTATAGGAAGATATTGCTTGTTCTAATTTATGTGGCAGCGTTGTTTGTTTATTTAATTATTATTTTTTAATTGTATAACAGATAGTACGATAAGTCGTTGTATAATTTTCTGTTATCAGTGTTGAGCAAGGTTTCTTCATGGAAAGAATGCTTTTATTTTGCATTTCTATTCCCTCTTCATGTTACACTTTAAACTTTAGTTAGTGTTTTACTTGGTTTCTATGCATTTCATAAAATTTCTGCTACTGCTTATGTCAGGACATCAAAGTGAACTCCTTGTTTGAAATTTACAAATATTCTTGCTGTCATAATTATGTATAGCCTGCAAGATACTATTTAATTCTGCAGCTGTATTCATAAATTATTACAAGCCATTATATTTTGTTCATTTATGATTTATGTTCTATTCTGATAATTGTTGTCATTATTGATCTTGTTTTTGTATCATAAAATTTAAAATTCAGAATGTCCCTATCATCACTTTCGTTGCAAGTAACAATAGCCTTTGCTTTCATTGACTTCTCATGCAGCTATCCTGATGCTGCAGAAGAGGATGTTAGAAGATATGAGAGGTCTTTCAGGAAGCTCCCACCTGCCCACAAGGTATTTTTTCGTCCGCTTGATAAGGAGATTGTTTCAGAACCTCAATTTCCCTGTTTTAGCAGCCTCTGCTGAATTGTGGTTGAAAGGTTGGAGGTATATGGGAGTGCCTGACCTAGAAGGCTATCGATGTTCCTGTTGGCAGAACAGTGTTGCTCAACTGTATAGTTTCTTGTGGATGGATTGTGATAGAACTGGACCAGAATTATGGTAGAAAATGTATTATTTAGTGAAAGAATAATCTCTGAAACTGTATCAAGGTGATACTGAGACAGAGATGATGAACAATGAAACAGATGATACAGGCTTTCTAGGTATTCAAGAGACCTGGACTAGCCCTCACATTCCTCTCTCTTCCAAAAATCGATCAATGCCCTCACTCCTTCCCTCTAGGTGTTTTATGATGGGCCACTGACCCAGGGATGCCACGAAAACAAAAAGAAATGTGAGAAGGGCAAGGGGGGAATTATAATGAGTGAAGGGAGCAAATGAGTGAAGGTATCAGTGGGAGGAAAGAAGGAAAATAACCGAATGGACAGCTGGCAAGTGGGGGAAATGGGGAAGAGGATCCGGGAGTCATGGAGGCATAGGATTTAAGGGGAGAGCAAGAGTGAGAGGGGGCATCACTGAATTTGGAACATGTTGTGGATGGCCTTTGGCTTGGGAAGGATTGCATAACTGCAGATCCTTATTGTTCTTTTCTTTATCTTGTTGTTTTGCTGTTTCTGGTTTTCCAGAGGACTCTTCTCTGTTGTACGAACATAGGCTCCATTTTCTAGCTTGATATTATCAGTATTTTTCAGTTCCTATCATTTTATAACTACTCGGCTGCAAGTAACTAACTCCAGCTGTCCTAACTCCAGCTTTACTCTCTAACAGGTACTACTGTTATTTCTGTTAATTACACATTAACAGTTACGAATAACAGAGTAGGCCCTAATCCATATGCTATGCCATAAATAAGTATCTAACGATACCTCCCCCTAATCATTGACCCCGTCCTCAAGGTGAACAGCTTGTGTTAGCTGAAAATAAATTCCCTCCGGGGTCCCCCTGTTTTAAGATTGATGACCAAGCTACAGATGAAGCATAAGAACTTCTACTGGGATCCCATTGGTCATCTACAATGCCCACAGAAAGGATCAACAAGGATGACAAACAGAAAGGCAATTTGCTATCCAGCATGCAAGTCGCAGATTTGGCCACTCCTGAGTTTGCTTGTCTTACAGTCCACTTCCCCTTTTCAAAGATATGTGCATGGCCCATTAACTCAGAAGTTAAACCCACTTCTGAATTCCAACTCTGCCTTTCTTTCTTTCTCCTTCTCTTTCACAATAGTGACCTATATTGGGTTCTTGGAAATGGTGTACCTCTCCGATGTACAACCATGGAGAATCAGCTGGGAACATCCTACCGACTGGTGCATGTGGGCTCGAGTTGGTGGAGACGCGGCCAGATTCTGTGTAACCCTAATGTCATTAGCTGCCAACTACTCCTTCCACCTCTGCTCCATCATTGTCATGAGGGTTCCCCATTCTGTCTTCAGCTCGTCTTTGCCACCCGGAGTGTGGTTTTGTCACCATGATTTTCCTCACCGTTTCCCCTTGAAAACAGAGGAATCTCCAACCTACTCCACCTATCTTCATTGGAACCATTAGGTCTTCCTCCAGCAAACCCTGCAATTTGTTCTCTTTTTTCCCACGCACCAGAGGTCGCTCCGTGCCTCCACCCGATGGACCCCATGTTGTCGCGCGGTTGAGATTCTCCAAGAGATCTTCAGTTTTTTTAATCGAGCTTCTTGAAGCTTTCTGTGAGATTCTTGTATCTCCCTTTCAGCCTCCATTACTCTCTTTCTGCCCTCGAATGACGCCTCCAAAGTTTCCAATTGGGTCTCCGTTCTTGCTTGAACCATGAACAGCTCCTAGGATCTTGAGAGAGCTGATACCAATTAAAAGAACTGGACCATGAATTGAGAAAGAATACGTAGAATTATAGTGATTTTATTCAGAAATGGTTATGCATTAGTGTTATTACAGAACAGAGATACAAAGATAGAACCTGTAGGATATTCGAGAGATCCTACTCCTCTCCCACTCTCCAATTTCTCCTGAAAATCCACCTGATCCCTCAACACACCCCTCCCTCTTATTTATATTCAACTTTCTTACTTACACTTAACATTCAGTTAACTTTCAGCTAGACAGTTATGAATAACAGCTGCTAAACAGTTACGAGAATATATGCTCAGGTATCTAACAAATTGCTTGCTGTTTCCAATTTTTGCCCCCGTATTAGACATGTTATGAACTGTGGCATAAGGTTAATGCCTTATAGAATATTTTCAATGGTATTTTATTGCTATTTCTGCCTTGTTGCATCTTCCTAAACTTGAGCAAGATATGTACTCTTTGACAGATTTAGACTGTAAAGATGAAGCTTGTTGAACTGTTACCTATCACCGTTGGTATGGATGCAAAAGAGAGACAATGTGGCAAACACTTGATGATATATATCATCTTGGTTGGGTTCCCACTTGGTCTTGATTATATCCGCATTAGCATATGACTGGCTACGGACACTGTTAGAATATTTGGGCCTAATTCCACCTGTAAAGCTAGCTCATAAAAATGGTTCTTTGCTCATATACTCAGTCAAAATGTGACTTTTATCGGACATCTGGAGCGCGAACCTTGCAGGAATGAACATTTGCGGTCGGCCCAAAATTATACCATGTTAGAATAATTCAGCGTATCTCCACTCCAAAAGCTAGCTCATAGAGGGAGGGTCAAGTTATTACAAACGATTCTTTGCTCATATACTCAATTGATATGGGTCTTTCGACACTTAACAGACACCAGAGATGGGTTGAAACTCGCTCTTTATCTATGTTATCAATCCCGGATAGCGGCCGACCCCCAAAACTGTAATAGCGGTATAGCGGGAGTGGTATGGCCATTAGTTGAATTATGCGGAATATTATATTAAGTAAGTGCAGGGATTCCTCTTTTTATAGAGGTAATTACAATAAGTGATTTGCTACAATCACTGAAATCAGGGAATCATTTACTCTAATCATTTACTCTACACTAAATAAGAATAATGAATAATAAATAGGATAGCTGTACAATCAGGAATAAAATGGAGACAAATCAGGGCATTAAATAGAGCATTAAATCTCTATTTACACCCTGTCAACACCATTATTTGAAAGTATAGACATATAAGATAAAAATTAAATATATACATATATAAATGCTAAAACATAACAAATTACCAATAATGCAAACAAACTCATAATATATAATCATAATTCATACGTTATAATCTGTCTAATGCTGCAAACAAAATCAAGGAACTATAAAATATTCAAAATAGACTAATGCAGCAAACAAAAGTAGAGATAATGGCCCTTGCTTTGCTGCCAACAAAATAAAAGTGTCTTAATGCAACAAACAAAAGTAGACTAAATACTAATATTGCAAACAGAGATGAAAGCAGATCATAAACAGAGACTGAAGTTGAGGCTTGTGGTTGAGTGGAGCCATGACTGAGATGAAAAACCGAGTAGAGATGAAGAGGAGAACGAGCAAAACAGAGACTAAAACAAAAGAAAGAAGAAAAAGAAGAAAAGAAGAAAAGAAAAGAAGAAGAAAAAGCATAAGGAATGAAGCAACTAACCTGTGTTGAAGAAAGTGAAAGTGGTGGATTGAGTAGCAAAATACGAAGAGAGTGAAATAGGTGGAGTGAGATATTGAGCTAGACCTGAAAATACCAAAACACCCCCATTATTTACCGTTATACGCACAATAGGGGAGGGTAAATTTGGGTTTTACCCCTGTAAACAATTGGCGGATGCTATTCACCGCCATTCACCGCTTTTTTGGTCTATTTCGCAGACGCTATTGCCGCTAGGAGAAAGTGAGACGCGATGCAGGAGCAATAGCGCCGAGGATCCCCTCTGCTCCTCTGCTATAGCGGCAACATAGCGCGCTATTTGCTACCCAACTTTTTATGCCGTATGCAAATGAGAGAATATTGCTGAATTTGTGGGACAGTCCACACTTGCTTAAATTTATACTATGTACCAATGTTATCAATTGCGGATGGCGGACCATAGCGGAAGTCCAAAAATCCGCCATTTTAAGCCGCCTCCAAACGCCATTGCGGCCATGGCGCCGCCATCCTTCATAAATTGGCCATAGCGGTTGGCCACAAATCCGCCACCGCAATCTGCCATGGCGCCGCCATGGCGGCTTTTTGATAACACTGCTATGTACAACATTAATTACAGAAGTTTTTTAATTCCTAATTTAGGTCCCAAACTAGAGCACTAATTGACTGTGTAAATACCTGTGTCTAGCTAAAATAGTTTCTAAAATTTCTTTAGTTGCTGTCTTATAATATCTTCTTGCAATTTCTGTTCATTCTTTTGCTCCCTTGTTAACTACCTCCTTTTTCTTGTGTTTGTAGGCTTTGTTACCTCACTATCCTCTAAAGTTTCAAAGATTACGCCGGTAATTTTACTTGCTACGTTTTTTTTTTTTTTGCTTTATAATTTCTCTATTTTTTTTCTTGTCTTAAAAAGGATAAAAAAAGGTGGGATGTTCTGAAGTTGATGCTAATGGCACGTTATTTAAGGAATGAGGGATGATATGATAAGAGGCTCTGAACTTGTTGCTGCTTAACTACTTTGATGGATCATTTTTGCCCCTTCATAAAGAAAGCACTTCTAAAGAATTTAATAATTTTGCTTTTGAAACCACATAAAAAAGCTGTTTTCAGCTTTTAGCATTTTGTGGACATGCTTTTGCGACAGCATGTTTGCGATTTTTCAAAATATAAATAAAGTTCATACAATCATGCCTTGCTTAGTATTATTGTGTGTGTATATTATATATAGCATTGTAACGTTCGAATAATTTTGCCTTGGACTCTGCCTAGTTGTGAAAAGGAGGCATTTTTCCTTCTAGGAGAACAAAATATTGAGCTAAACTAAGATTTTTTAACCTTTTAATGGGGCATATGCTAGTTCAGTAGATATGTCTGGCACACTTTCTTAAAAGTGGTAATTTATTTCAAATAAGCATGTTTATTCTTAGGATTCATTGACCATGATAATCTTTGATTTCCCTGGCATAATTTTCTTTATTAGTAAAGTGGAAGGTATATTAAAATGAATTACCTATAGAACCTTCTAAAAATTAGGGAACAGTGAACATATAGTCAATCTAATTAATAAATACCTTTTAATAAAATGAGCTTGGTGGTGTCTTACAGTTCTCATTCTAATATTCATAGTGATTTTACTTGCTAGATAAATGATTAATGAAGATGCAGTGACTGCATGTTCCAACAGTTAATAATTAATGGTGACATTTTATTTATAATGGGGAGGCAGAGTTTGATCCAAAAATTTAACTCGAAGTCATTGAATGTTTGTTGTGCTTTCCAATGGTGCAGGTGTATCTCGATGAATACTCATTTCATATTCAGCATGCTTCAGGTCAGAACCAACTATATGTGTCTAATTCCTTTGCTGTGTTATGGTAATATTTGATATTGGTACAATGAACTGTTGTAGGCATTCGAACCTCCACTTGATATGAGCCAGGACATAGATTTAAGTGAGGATTCACATCTTGAATATGCCCAAAAAGATAATTTAGTCTCTGAGGGGATTAATGCTTGTTCATGCGAGTCAGCCCCAGTGAGAATAGCATGTTCTATATCTGATGAACATAATTGTGTGGAAGATAGCAATGATTCATGCAGATCTCCAGTACTGGTGCATGCCAATGAGGTTTCTGCCGCATTCGACTCCATGATCGTTTTTCATTTCAGTAGATAAGAATTGTGATGTTTCGTTTGTTCTATCATTGTTTTTTTCATTTAGAAATTTGACTCTGTAGATAACAACAGGAGGTGGACATTGAGAGTCATCGTCAGTCAAATACTGGGAGCCACCCTCGAAGCTCGATACACACTAAAGAGACTGGTGAATATGGTCGAAGTGCTATCACTGATTCCAATGGCAATGTAATTCCTTCTTGTCCGTTTTAGACTATGTTGCATAGGTACGGGTACGGTACCGGTACCCGATACGGATACGGGTACGTGATACGGAATTTTTTAAAAAAGCAAGGTACGGGTACGTCAATATAAATTATTTAAAAATGATATATATATATATATATATATATATATATATATATAAAAAAAAATTTATGTGATTAAACATGACAAAATTGTATAAAAGATAAACATAAATACAACAACAATAGTAGTAATAATAATAGTTTAATTGTTATATACTGTTAGTGTAAAGTTATTTACATTGACAACCAATCAGAAACAGTCCATACCAAATTTTTTTTTTAAAGGGGATCAATAGTGGTTCCTCACTTCCCCCCTATATGACTCGAACCCACGATCCTTTAGATGTAGGTGAAGCGTCTTACCATCCGAGCTACGCTTCGTTGTCAGACAGTCCATACCAATTAAATCCATAATAATAATAATAATAATAACGATGTTGATAATGATGATATAAAGTTCACAAATACAACATTATCAAAAAAAAAGTAACAAAAAAATCTATTTTTAATGTTTTTTGAACTAAACAACAATCTTGTTTTATTTATCAGAGCTTGTATATGGGAACCGGTACGTACCCAAAAAGTACCACGTGTATCCAAATCGAGTACCCAAATGTTTTTGTTTGAATTTTTTTTGGGTACTTGCTTGGTACGTACCCAGGAGAACCCAACGAGTACCGGGTACGTGTACGGTACCCGGTACGGGTACGACACTAATTTTGGAGTACCCATGCATCAGAGGTTTTAGATTTACAAAATTTTCATTTTTTAGAATTGTCTGAGTGGGTCCTTTGTTATGCAAGTAACTTGATGATAAATTGATGTTAATGATATGACAATTCTTGAAAAAAAAAAATCTTGACACATTTAGGAGTAATTGGGTATAGTCAAAACTTCACTTTATTGGTGGTGACATGTTCCTGCACTTTGGCACCATGGCGCATGTTGGAGATCAGCGCATATCAATCAGAATCATCTGATTTTGATTTGTACAGCCCACAATAGGATTTAATGTAAATAGGATTAGTTTTTATTTCCTGTCCTTTCCTTTTCTAGATACAGCATTTATAGGGAGAATTATTTCCCTGATTTTCAGGGCTAGATTAGTGCACAAGTTTATTCCCCTGTATTCTATTTATACCTCTCTTGTATCTTTTCCAAATTAGAGAAATATACAGCATATTTCCGCATGGTATCAGAGCTCGATCTGAACCATCCCTAGCCTAGCGCCGCCAACCATGGGAGAGAACAAGCCAGAAGGTTCGACCACCAGTTTGGTCGAAGGGCCAGCCCTTCCTATCACTGGTCACAAATTGAATGGCCAGAACTACACTTAATGGGTGCGGTCAGTCAAGATCTTCCTCCAAGGGAAAGGGAAGGAAGGTTACATCACAGGAGACTCCAAGAGTCCAGAAAAGGGGGACCCCAACCTCAACAAATGGCAACTGGAAAACAGTTTAGTCATGTCATGGCTGCTCAACACCATGACTAATGAAATTGGGGAAAATTTCATGTACTATGACACCGCCAAGGAGATGTGGGATGCGGTGAAGGAAACCTACTCCAATGTGGACAATACGTCTGCAGTATTTGAGATCAAGAGCATACTCCATGACCTGCGACAAGGTGATTTCTCAGTCACTGAGTATTTTAATACACTCAGTCGACATTGGCAGCAACTCGACATATATGAAGACGTTGAATGGAGCTGTACCGAGGATAAGAAAAAGTACAAAGAATTGGTGGAGAAGATAGGATCTACAAGTTCCTATTGGGGCTGAACACAGAACTTGATGAAGTCCGGGGGAGAATCCTTGGAACCAAACCCCTTCCAAAAATTCGAGAAGTATTCTCGGAAGTGAGAAGGGAGGAGAGCAGGAGGAAATTGATGCTTGGAAAGTCCATGGCAGCCCCATCCATGGAAGGCTCAGCAAAGGCAGCAAGGGGGAACCAGCCTCGCCCATTTCAAAAGAAAAATCGGCCTTGGTGCGATCACTGCAAGAAACCAGGTCACACTAAGGACACCTGCTGGATCATTCATGGCAGGCCTTTAGAGGCGAAACAGACCAGACACCGAGATAGCAGAGGCAACACAGCAGAGGTAAATTCTGACCCTTCTCCATTCAGCAAGGAGCAAATGGAAGCACTACAAAAAATCCTCCAGCAAACAATTGGTACAGCTGCAGTGGCACAAAAAGGTAATTTTTTGCATGCTCTAAATACTAGCAAGGGAAAACCAAAGTCATGGATCATTGACTCAGGAGCCTCAGATCACATGACTGGAGACTTAACTGTGTTTAATAGCTATTCTCCATGCCCAAATAATTACACAGTTCGGATAGCTGATGATACTCTTTCTAAGGTCATGGGTAAAGGTTCAGTTATTATCTCACAAAATATTACCTTGAATTCAGTCCTTTATGTGCCTAAACTTGACTGTAACTTGCTGTCCATTAGCAAACTTACAAGAGATTTGAAGTGTGTCACTAAATTTTTCCCTAACCTATGTGAATTTCAGATTTTGGAGTCGGGGAAGACGATTGGCAATGCTGAAGAGTGTGCTGGACTCTACCTCCTCCAAGTTGAAGAATTAGAAACGGATCCCAAGGCCAACTCTTGTGCAGCAGTTCCCCCAAGTAGTGAAAATTCTGTAATGTTGTGGCACTATTGGCTAGGCCACCCAAATTT
The DNA here is from genome assembly GCA_039655645.1 of Ammopiptanthus mongolicus. Lineage (NCBI taxonomy): Eukaryota > Viridiplantae > Streptophyta > Magnoliopsida > Fabales > Fabaceae > Ammopiptanthus > Ammopiptanthus mongolicus. The sequence goes on along the minus strand of CM077349.1, from coordinate 35,300,524 downwards.
TATGTACTTAAAGAAATTGTTTCCCACATTAATCAATAAAAATCAGAAGTTGTTTTAATGTGAAATTTGCCAATTGCCCAAACATACCCGCAGCTCCTACCCGCCTCAACCCTATAAACCCTCTCAACCTTTCTCCCTAATTCATAGCGATGTATGGGGACCGTCACGGGTCAGCAATGTCACTGGGGCAAGATGGTTTGTCACCTTCATTGACGATCACACACGAGTCACTTGGGTTTTCCTAATGAAGGAGAAATCAGAAGTTGGAAGAATATTTGAATTGTTTCATACTATGGTGCAAACACAATTTCAAAGCAAAATTAAGGTACTTCGGAGTGACAACGGCCGAGAGTACTATCACTCTGCACTAAATTCCTACCTTTAGAAACATGGAATCATACACCAGAGTTCATGTGTAGATACCCCTCAGCAGAACGGGGTCGTCGAGAGAAAGAATAGACATCTCCTAGAAGTAACCAGATCTCTCATATTAGCTACAAACGTACCTAACCAATTTTGGGGAGAAGCTGTCCTCTCCGCCACCTACCTCATAAATAGAATGCCTTCCCGAATCCTCAACTTTAACACCCATCACTCCACTCTCCAAACCTTATACCCAACCAGCCGCATCCATACATCCATTCCTTTGAAAATATTCGGATGTTCAGCCTTTGTCCACAACCTCAACCCTCATCGCAGCAAACTTGACCCGAAATCCATCAAATGTATCTTCCTCGGCTACTCTCCTCACCAAAAGGGGTACAGATGCTATTCACCCCAAGCCAGAAAATTTTACCACACCATGGATGTCACCTTTTTTGAGAATCAGCCTTATTACCCCAAAGTTGGCATTCAGGGGGAGCATACTTATCCAACTAAAGTGGTAGAATCCCAACTTTTGGGATTTGAGCTAACCGAACCTGCCTCAAATGCAAAGCCAGCCAAGACTGCAGCTGAACCCGTGGAAAACGCAGCAGAAACTGAACAGGAAAATGCAGCGGAAAACGCAGCAGAAACCGAATAGGAAATTGCAATAGAAACTGCACCGGAAATTACTGAAACTGCACCAACTGAAGCAAGAGAGAGGACCTCATCTCAGCAGAATCAAGGCCCTGCTGCACAAGGAGACAACTGGATGATGTACTTCAGAAAGAGAAGGAAGGGAGTAGAGTCAAGCACAGCTCCACCGCAAAGCCATGAATCCAACCAGGCTCTAGAAAATGAGGTTTCCCTAGGTAATATTGTTCCTAACCCTGAACCTGTTAATGACATTGACATTCCTATTGCCTTAAGGAAAGGGGTGAGATCTTGCACTCAACACCCCATTGAGAAGTATGTGTCCTATGGAAAATTGTCACAGGGGTACAGGACTTTTGTGGCAGCTCTTGACAGCACACATATCCCAAGGAATGTCCATGAGGCACTCCAACAACCTGAATGGGCAGCAGCTGTAACAGAAGAAGTTCAGGCCTTGGTTAAAAATGGAACGTGGGAGATCACCACTCTACCGGAAGGGAAGAAACCGGTTGGATGTAAGTGGATATTCTCCATCAAATACAATGCGGATGGTAGTATAAACCGATACAAAGCCCGACTGGTGGCAAAGGGGTTTACCCAATCATATGGAGTAGACTACGAAGAGACTTTTGCACCGGTGACCAAACTCATTTCAGTCCGAGTCATACTCTCTTTAGCTGCAAATTTAGATTGGCCACTCCATCAACTAGACATCAAGAATGCCTTCCTAAACGGTGAGCTAGAAGAGGAAGTCTATATGCAAATTCCCCCAGGACTAGAATCATCCAACACCTCAAGCATGGTGTGCAGGCTCCGGAAATCTTTATATGGCCTCAAACAATCTCCGAGAGCGTGGTTTGATAGATTGACTCGAGTTGTCAAAGAAGACGGGTTCAACCAATGCCAATCAGATCACACCATGTTTATCAAACACTCCGTGGAAGGGAAGGTAGCCTTGTTCATTGTTTATGTTGATGATATTGTTATCACAGGAAACGATCATGATCAAATCAAGCATCTGAAGAGACTCTTGGCCAAGGAATTTGAAGTCAAGGACTTGGGTCAACTCAAATATTTTCTAGGGATGGAAGTTGCTCGGACAAAGAATGGTATTTATGTGTCACAAAGGAAATACACGCTGGACTTACTTCAAGAAACCGGCATGCTTGGATGCAAGGCAGCCAATACTCCCATAGAACCGGTAAAAAGAAGTGAAGAGGAAAGTCCACCAGCAGATAAAGATAGATATCAAAGCCTAGTTGGGAAGCTAATCTACCTAACTCACACTAGGCCCGACATTGGGTTTGCTGTGAGCTTGGCTAGTCGCTATATGTCGAACCCAACTGAGGCCCGCATGAAAACTGTGAACAGAATCCTCCAATACCTCAAGGGTACACCAGGCCGAGGGCTCTACTTCAAGAAGAACTCAAACAGAGGCATCGAAGTTTATACAGACTCGGATTGGGCAGGATGCTACTATGACAGAAAATCAACTACAGGCTACTGCTCCTTTGTGTGGGGAAACATGGTGACTTGGAGAAGCAAGAAGCAGTCTGTGGTGGCAAGGAGTAGTGCAGAAGCTGAATTCAGAGCTATGGCTCAAGGTATTTGTGAAGGAATCTGGCTTAAGAGGATGTTGGATGAAATCAGAATTCCTATCAACTACACTATGAGGATATTATGTGACAACAAGGCTGCTATAAGCATTGCAAAGAACCCAGTCCACCATGATAGGACAAAGCATGTGGAGATTGACCGACACCTCATTAAAGAAAAAATTGACCATAAAATTATTAGTGTTGACCACGTTCCATCATGCAGGCAGACGACAGACATCCTAACAAAGGCTCTACCAAGAAACACGTATGAAAATATTTGATCCAATCTGGGTATGATAGACATCTACCACCCAGATTGAGGGGGAGTGTTGGAGATCAGCGCATATCAATCAGAATCATCTGATTCTGATTTGTACAGCCCACAATAGGATTTAATGTAAATAGGATCAGTTTTTATTTCCTGTCCTTTCCTTTTCTAGGTACAGCATTTATAGGGAGAATTATTTGCCTGATTTTCAGGGCTAGATTAATGCACAGGTTTATTCCCCTGTATTCTATTTATACCTCTCTTGTATCTTTTCCAAATTAGAGAAATATACAGCATATTTCCGCAGCACATTTATTTTCAAATATAATTTGTTACCTTCATTAAAGCATGTCGGGATACATTTAACACTCCTCGTTCATCCTCCTCCTATTTTATCATTCTCTTCTATATCTTTTTTTGCAAACAATCAAATTTTTTGCATAGCAATTAAGTCAACAACAGCTGAGACATGTCTATCCAAAGACAGTAATAACTAGCTTTAGAATCTCATTTGGTTCATCTGTCATTAACTTGATCCTTTATGGAAAGTGGAAGTACTAGGTATCATTCTGGAATCTGGATGAATATATGAGTTGGAAAGAAAGATATCTCTCACAGTATTCTTTTAATGAGTGAGTTATCTGTCAATGAGTGGTAGGTGCGACCTTGTCGCTGGCAAAGTTTTATGGCTTGTTGATTATTGGTGTTATTTGTTTTCTAGAGGAGATGGAATCCCTTATTGGGTGTTTTGGGGCAAAAAGTACTTTATCCTCTTTATTTTGTCTGTTATTATTCACCTTGTATGGGTATTTCAGGGGAAAAAGTAATTTATCCCCCTTTTTTCCTGATTTATTTCAGGTCTCCTCATCTCGGCAACAGTGGTTGGATCCATCTTTTCAGTTGAATGTTCCTTTAGTTGATGTAGATAAGGTATATTTATGTTTCCAGCTTCGATTCTTTTTAGTTATTTCTTGTTCCTATGTAGGATATTCAAAGGGTTGGTTTGGATTTTAATGGGTGGAGGTTTAGGTTTTCTTGGACGAATCTATGGTACAAAATAGGTGATAGCTGGAGAGTGCCTGTGAATTTGTGGTTTGGGGTTTGTTGGGTTTTGGGCAAAATTCAAGGGAGAATCAGCTAGAATTTTGATTGGGTTAATTCATAATATTGTCTGAAAGGGCAGTTGATTAAGTTCAAGAAAATAGGGCAAAAGATGAGAAAGAAAACAACATACACTTAACACTTAGGGTTTGATTGCATCAGAGTAGGAGAGTAGCTTGCTGCAATAATTGATAAATGGGATCTTCTATCTAGATAACTGTTGTTGTAGGAGTAGCACTAGGTTTTAAATTGACTTCTTATTACTTTGCAAGAATTAGGAATCAAATCCAAATCCTATGAGGATTGAGACTTTCTGGAACTAGTAATCTAAACCCTAGGGGTTACTTGTACTTCAAAATAAAACCCATTTATACCTAATTAACATAAAATGAAGCTCAGCTACAACCTAAAACCAGAAAGTACTAGAATGACTAACATACCCCGGGATTGAAAATTTAAAATTAAATAAAAGTGGCAAGCTAAGGACCTGATTATTATGATCAAGTAATGTTTTAATAAATATACCAGAATATTGAGAAATTTTGATCTTAAACTTAGGCATCCATATGTCTTGCATCATGCTAAAATGTTATTTAGCACTGATTCTAAGGTTTTTTTTTTTTTTTTTTTTTTTTACTTCGATAGATGGTTGCATGCTTATTTTCTTTGTTGAAGAAAAGCATACCTGGTTATATGAAACGTGCCATTCTCCATTCCAATAACTGTCATTGAACTTAGTGAAATGTAGATCATATTCCATGCTGAATCTCATACATTAACAGCATCATGGTAATTAATCCCAGATATTGGCACGGAGTGGCCGACCTCAAAACACTATGGTGGCATAGTGGATTGTGGAGCAGCCGCAACACCAGAGATGGGTACAATGAAAATAATTTCTAGTACGAAATAATATATGCTCAACTAAAAAATTACTCATAACTTAAGACATCATCATCATCATTAATACTCAAAGGTAACAACTTAAAATTCAATCACCATTAGTCCAAGGCACAACTAATAACAATAAGTCAATAACAAAGGTTGGAGAGGGAGGAATCTTGCTAAGTGAAGGCTGGAGAAGCTTCCAAAACAGAGGACCTCCAACTTAGGTGCCAACAGGAGCTGGAAACAGAGGATCTACAACCTAGGTGCCAATAGAAGCTACGTAGAGGGGTGGACTTGCAAGGAAATTGAATGGGCTGTTTGGAATTTGGCTGGAAAATGGACGGGAGCAAAACAGAGACTTGCAAGCAGCCCGCCTCCATGTGATTCTGCGACAAAACAAGTACTAACGCTAAAATGTTTCATACATACAGAACTGGATAAAGGGAGAGATGTCACACAACAGTGACTGTATCACATAGCGACCGTGATGGCTCCCGCGTGCAATCGATAACATAGCTTAAACGATGGGTGAAGCAACATAGATGGGTTGGTGCGAAACAAAGGCTGCAACAATGGTGCGATATGGTGTGAAGGTGAAGAAGTGTTGCTGCATGCCCTACTGTGTAATGGCAAATGTATCATAGGAGACAAAAAAACTTCCTTTACGCAGTGGAATGTGGAAGCAGGTGAGGGCGGAATGGAGGAATAATTTTGGAGCATACTACTACTATACTCCCATTCTTCATTCTCTAGCTTTGTCTCAACCATCGAGTTTGTCATTAGAGAGAGGAGCACTAACATTATTGGTGAAAATTGGGGGCTCGACCTTCAAGGTGCCTTTCGAGCCATCCGATGAACCAAAGCCTGTGACACCCTTAACCCCAACATACGTTTATTATATAAATATTAATTTGCGAAAATATTCTTTGCGAAAAAACACGAAATAATATACGAGTTCTACCATTAATAAACATTTTCGCAATAATTAAGAGTATCACCATTCATAAACTCAAATCTCAAATCCAATTAAATTAAACACAATGCCATAAAGTGTTTACAAGTTTCGCATAAATAATAAATAGTTTAAACAAGATAATCCCCTAGCCCGATGTCACATGGATCAGAGCTAAACAAAAACCCATAAAGAAATAAATAACATGATCCAAAGCTTAAAGAAAAACATCAAAAGAATTCAACTACTAAGATTCTAAGCATCAACAACTCCACGTAAGCTCCGACGTGTTACTCTTCAGTCACTTGAGAGTCATCTGAACAAATCATATATTGCACAAGAAAAGACACAAATACAAAGGGGTGAGAAGACATACTCATATACATATGTTGTGGAAGTAAAATGGAAATTAAGGCTAGTGCATACACATAGATATACATATATACATATATATACATACACGTATAAGTACTACACACCCACAAACATAATATAATCATTCTCGTAAATCAAGTCAAATCATCTCACAACAGTTTGACATATCATCTCATTATATTTTGTATACAAGTCGCATTACAATCACAAGAAACAATGTCCCCTCAGACTCATACAACACACATAATTGAGTACCCACAAACAGGCTCTCTAGGGGCTGGGTCCCATAAACAGGCTCTTAGAGGCTGGATCCCATAAGCAGGCCATTCCATGGCTGGGTCCATAAACAGGCCCTTCCGAGCTGAGTATCATAAACATGCCTTGCAGAGCTGGGTCTCACACAAACATTCACAAATGAGTACCCATAAACAGGCTCCTTAGAACTGGGTCTCACACTCAAACTATACCTCAAAACCGAAATCATAGGTACCTGAAAGGCTCTGTGCAAGTATACAAGGAAACACAAGGCGGTTGATGGAGGTGAGGGCAGGTCTGGATAGAGGAAGAAGGGTGAGTACTAAATAACAAATGACGTCCGGAGACGTTGCTAGACTCCTCGTTATGCGCGGCTAGAAGAATGGCATGTGGGGTGAGCAACAGAAAGAAAATGAGCGCATTTGGGTGCGTGGCTTGTTGGATTGGCCTAAGACTTTGAGGAAGGACTGATCTAGAGGAGACGTAGCCGATGGTGGGGTCGCCTCGGTCAGAGATGTTGCTAGAAAGTGGTTAGACGATGACCAACAAAGATGTAGGAGATCGTGGTTATTGGAAAGACGCCACTGCTAAGGGAGACCTGCAAACCAGAGTTTGAATATGTTTGGCCAGAATTTTTTTCATCGATGGGTACTGGGTCCACTAGACCTGCACGGTTTAGGGTTGCCTCTCTTTATGCTCATGATACCATGTTGAGATTAAGAGAGAAAAGAGATGTATGATGCCTAAAACTGTGTCTCAAAAAAATATATAATAAGTTCGTCTTACATGTATTTATTGTAAAGTGGTGAAATGCTGTTGTGATTTTATTCCTCAGCCCAAGGCTGCTTAAATAGGAAAGATACAATATGTGAATAAGGAAATGTAATAAATAGGAAAAACAATAATATCTAAGATATTCCTTTATACATAGGAATATTATTTAGAATATTCTCCTACACCCCCCTCAAGTTGGTGCATAGATATCTATCATGCCCAACTTGCTTATAAAGTGATCAAACACGGGTCTTGCTAGGCTCTTGGTCAAAATATCTGCTATTTGTTGATTGGAAGTCACAAAAGGTAAGCAGATAATTCCGACATCTAACTACTCCTTTATGAAGTGGCGATCAATCTCAATGTGCTTGGTCCTATCATGCTAGACAGGATTATGAGCTATGCTTATTGCTTGCCTTGTTGTCACAATATAGTTTCAATGGGAGATCAACCTTCATCTTGAGATCTTACAAGACTCTGTAAATCCACAACCCTTCACAAATTCCTTGGGCCATGGCTCTAAATTCAGCTTCCGCACTACTCCTAGCAACTACTCCTTGTTTCTTGCTTCTCCAAGTTACCAGATTACCCCATACATAAGTACAATATCCTGAGGTCGATTTTCTATCCGTGACTGATCCTACCCAATTTGCATCGGTAAAGGCAGTAACATTTCTCTCACTGGTTTTCCTAAAGTATAGGCCTTTCCCAGGAGTGGTCTTCAAGTACCTCAAAATTCTATAGACTGCCTCAAGATGTTCTTCGTATGGCGAGTGCATAAACTGGCTTATAACACTTACTGGAAAAGCAATATCAGGTCTGGTATAAGATAGATAGATCAACTTTCCAACTAATCTCTGATATCTTCCAGTATCAACAGGAGCATCTCCTTTCTCCCATTTCTCCCAAAGTTTCATATTTGGGTCCATGGGAGTATCATCCGGTCTACAACCACTCATTCCAGTTTCTTCCAACAAATCTAGAATGTACTTCTGTTGGGAAACTACAATCCCCTTCTTTGACCGAGCAACCTCCATGCCAAGGAAATATTTCAATGCTCCTAAGTCCTTGATCTCAAATTCAGTTGCTAAGTTTTCCTTTAATTTCCTCATCTCTGCTACATCGTCTCCAGTAAGAACAATATCATTGACATAGACAATAATCGCAGCAATCTTCCCATCGGTGGAAAACTTTGTGAACAAGGTATGATCAGCTTGTCCTTGCTTATATCCTTGTTTCTTGATAGACTGAGTAAATCTTCCAAACCAAGCCCTTGGAGACTGTTTGAGCCCATAGAGTGACTTTTTCAATTTGCACACATTTGGTCCGAATTTCTCTTCAAAACTAGGAGGGCTATCCATGTATACCTCTTCTTCTAGGTCACTATTGAGAAAGGCATTTTTCACATCCAACTGGTGTAGAGGCCAATCTAAGTTGGCAGCAAGAGACAAAAGAATCCTGACAGTGTTTAATTTCGCCATAGGAGCAAATGTTTTTGAGTAGTCTATGCCATAGGTCTGGGTGAACCCTTTGGCCACCAACCTTGCCTTGTACCTTTCCACTGATCCGTCTGAGTTATATTTCATAGTGAAAACCCATTTGCAACCTACAGTGTTCTTTCTAGCCGGTAAAGTCATAACACTACAAGGATTATTCTTCTCAAGAGCTCTCATCTCCTCAAGAACAGCTTCTTTCCACTTTGGAACTTTTAGAGCTTCCTGTACATTTTTTGGAATTTCGACACTAGACAACTGTGATGTAAATGCAGCGAAAGATGAAGACAAGTTTGAGTATGACACATATTTAGACAAAGGATGCTTATACAAGATCTAATACCTTTCCTAAGCTCTATGGGCAAATTAACTCATGTGACTCATTTTGACTACTCGATTCAGATGGAGACTTACCCTTATCAGGTTCACCAATTTGATTCTCCCTCGGTTTTGATTCATGATTGTGCTGGAGAGTAGGTTCCTCACCCCTTTTTTTATGGTTCTTTTTCACAAAAAACTTCCCATTGTATCTACGATCACCATCTTTGAACCTGTTTTCTTTGTCAGAAGAAACATCATATTGTGGCATTACGGTTATTTCTTCATTATCAATTATTTCCAAAAGTTGTATGTCAGAGTTGTGTTTTAAAGATGTACACTCAGTTTCAATGGGAGCCATACTCATAATGGGAGTAGGTCCAGATAGAGAATTCTGGTCATTTGCTGTTGGTGTTGAAGTGTAAGTTTCAGAATCATGTGACAAAATTGTAGTTTCAAATGAATCTTCATATGAATTCCCCCCCTGAAGATGAATGTTATTGAAAAAAGGTTGGTTTTCAAAAAAGGTGACATCAATGGTTACAAAAGTTCTTTTTGTTTTTTGGGTCAAAACACTTGTACCCCTTTTGAGTAGGTGAGTACCCAAGAAAAACACATTTTATTGTGCGTGGTTCAAGTTTCCCAATATGCTTATGTTCATGAACAAAAGCAGTGGAACCAAATATTTTTAAAGGTAAATCAGCTGAAATACGAGCTATAGGAAAACATTCTTTAAAAGTATGAAGGGGAGTTTGAAATTTCAAAACTTTGGAGGGCATTCTATTAATCAAATATGCAGCAGTTAGAAGTTAGAACTGCCTCACCCCACAAGTATGTTGGAACTTTCGTGGCGAAGAGTAAAGCTCTAGCCACCTCTAGGAGATGTCTATTTTTTCTCTCCGCTACTCCATTCTGTTGGGGTTTATGAGCACAAGAACTTTGATGCACAACTCTATTTTCAAGAAAAAAATTTCCCAAGGTCATATTAAAATATTTTTTTCCATTATCACTTCTGAAAACTTGAATATTTGTTTGAAACTGATTCTGCACTATTTTAAAGAAATTTCTTATGGCTTGACGAGCCTCATATTTTTCTTTTAATAACAAGTACTCCCAACAAAGTCTAGTGTGGTCATTTATAAAGGTGATAAACCATCTTTTGTTGGTGAGTGTGCTAGTCTTATTAGGACCCCAAACATCACTGTGAATAATAGAAAAAGGTTGAGATGGTTTATAAGATTGCATAGGAAAAAAATGTGCGATGATGATTGCATAGGAAAAAAATGTGCGATGATGTTTTGCCAACTCAAAAGTTTCACAATGAAATAAAGAAGGGTCTTTATTAGAAAACAACTTAGGAAATAGATGATTTAGGTACCTAAAACTTGGGTGACTTAACCGTAAATGCCATAACATAATATCATCTTTATTATTTATTAGAAATAAAACTAGCTTCAAAGCAGGAACCTATTGTTTGGGATTGTTGTTTTGATCCTAGTCCATCATCAAAGTAGTAGAGTCCTCCACTCTCCTTAGCACTACCAATCATCTTCCCCGAGTTCAAATCTTGAAACACACAATGAGAAGGAAAGATATCAATGTGCCAGTTTTTATCCCGAACTAACTTATGGACAGATAAAAGACTACATGACAAATTTGAGACATGGAGGACATCTTTGAGAGTTATCGTTGGAGATAGGACAATAGAACCTTTCCTTGCAATGGTTGATAGAGAGCCATCTGCAATTTTAATTTTCTGGTTACCTGCACAAGAACTATATGAAGAAAAGAAACTAGACTCTCCTGTCATATGATCAGTCACACCTGAATCAACAATCCAAGTATGGTTGACACTAAGAAGGGAAGTTTTAACAAAGTTACCTTTCTGGGCTATGGATCAAGAAGGGGTTTGAGACTCAAGGAGTTTGTACAGTTGGTCTAATTGTTCCTTAGTGAAAGGAAATGAGCTTGAAGAAGACGACTTCTCTTGATCAGAGGTACTAGCCTGGAGTGTGCGACCTTCACTTCCACCTTTCTTCTTCCAATTGGAGGGCTTGCCATGAAGTCTCCAACATGTCTCACGAGTATGCCATGGGCGCTTGCAATGATCACACCACTTATCAGATTTTTTGCCATCGCTCTTCCACTTTTCATTATAGTTTCTAGTGGCAAGAGCAGAACCCTCCACTTCTGAAATTAAAGTTGCCTTCCCCATCATAACTCCTTGTCTAGCCTCCTCTCTCGTTACTTCTGAAAAGGTTTCACGAATGGTTGGCAAAGGTGTCTTCCCCAGAATTCTGCCTTTTACTTCATCAAGTTCCTTATTAAGCCCAGCAAGGAACATAAACACACGGTCATTTTCTTGCCTCCTTATGAACAGGACACTACCCTCGGTAAAACGCCAGTTGTTCTATAGCAAAGATCCAATTCCTGCCACAGAGGCATTAGTTCATTGTAATAAGTAGTCACATCCCTATTACTTTGCTTGGCATGCCACAATCTGGATTTCAAATCGAAAATCTGAGAAGAGTTTTGAATATCAGAGTATGTGTCCTTTACAGCATCCCAAACATCTTTCGCAGTTGGCAGGAACATGAAGGGTTTTTCGATTGTGGGTTCCATAGAGTTAACCAGCCAAGCAATGATTAGAGAATTTTCAGATTTCCAAAACCTGAAATTTGGATCATCGCCCATCGATATCGGAGTGTCACATGTAAGGAATCCATATTTCCCTTTTCTCTCCAGAATTAATCTCACAGTTTGGGACCATTCTATGTAATTTTTTCCATGTAAACGTGGAACACTGACTTGAAGGGAATTGGAATAACCCTCTTGGCCATTAAAATGGAAACTTGGTCCACCACCAGCACCACCACCTGCACCGCCAGCAGCAGTGGTTGTGCTGCTGTCTTCGTCTTCAAGGGCATTGGTAAGTGCATGTTTCCATGCATTGGGGCGAGCCGTCATGAGGAAAGGCAAGAAAGAACCCTAATCCTAACTAGAGCTCTGATACCATATTGTCAAGTTGTGAAATGCTGTTGTGATTTTATTCATCAGCCCAAGGCTGCTTAAATAGGAAAAATACAATATGTGAATAAGGAAACTTAATAAATAGGAAAAAGAATAATATCTAAGATATTCCATTATACTTAGGAATATTATTTAGAATATTCTCCTACGGTATTCTTTTTTTTTTTTTTTTTTTTTTTGGTGGTATTGAAGTGTTAAAATGTATTCTAATTATTACACAATGTGGGACAACTACTGTACAATGACTTCATTTACAAGTTCCCAACAATTTTATTACGATGAATTGGTTCGAATTAGCTCATATAATTAAAAAAGGGAATGTGCATGCTAACTTTAATGAAAAAAGAGAAGTTGAGTATCTGACTTTTTTTATTAACTCTATTCATTATTTTTTTATTATAATGTGTTAAAAATATTTAATATATCAAATAGAAGATAATTTTATTTCCCCCTAGACTTCGATACCTACCTAGATCTGAGTAGGGATCGCCCCGATTTGGTAATAGTTTAACATTTGGATCCATAGGAGTATCAACTGGTTTACCGTTTAGCATTCCAGTTTCCTTCACAATATCAAGAGCATACTTTCCTTGGGAGATAGATATGCTTCGATTGCTACTTTAATCCTAAGAAAATATCTTAATTTGCCCAAATCTTTAGTCTCAAAGTGCTTGAACAAATGTTGTTGTAGTTCTTGAATGCCTTCATGATCATTGCCGTCATAACAATATCATCCACTTAGACCACAAAATAGATACACTGACTAGAAGATAAAAAGTCATCAAATACTGAGTGATCTGCCTCAAGCGTCAATTCATGTTACATAAATAAATGCATGATGGCTATACTTATTGTTGAGATCTCACATCGATTAGAGATATGGCCAAAGTAGTCTTTATAAGCCTTGAGCAAGCCTCACCTCTTGAGTTAATTTTTGCGGTTGAGTTAGGTCTAAAGCTCGAATTCTAAGTTGGTATCAAAGCCTATCCTAGATCTGTTATTGGGTCAATTATTTCATCCGCATTTGTCCATGCTCTAGATGTCTAGTTCTGGGCGTGAGGGTGTGTGTTGAGATCTCACATTGACTAGCGATATGGCCAAAGTAATCCTTCTAAGCCTTGGGCAAACTTCATCTTTTGACCTAGCTTTTGGGGTTGAGTTAGGCCTAAAGCCCAAATTCTAAGTCTTAGCATAGTCATCACAAGTTCACACAAGGACATTACCAATATCATTTCTGTTGGAATCAGCAGACCACTGTCCAAGGTTCATGAACAATCATTAATAGCTTAGGAAATAGCTATTGTAATTAATTAGATTCATGTAGCCTCTATTTCATGAACTTGGGGAATAGTTATCTCATTTAGTTATCTTGTAATTAGCATAGTTGTTATTAATTCCTCTAGTGTATAAATAGGTTACCACTATGCTATGTGATTCAACACAAGCAATTCAACAATTATTCATTACCTCTTCCAATTTGGTATCAGAGCTCCCAATCCTTGGGAGTCTCTGTCTCTTCATTTTTCCGCTGCCTCAGCCTTCATTTCTGAGCTTCCTAAGGTGCCTTGCCTTCATTGCAGGCCTGTTCATTTCTTGTGCCTTCATTGCATATTCCAGAGCCTTCATTGCTTTGTTCTGAAACTTAGCCCCCCCTCTCTTCTTAAAACCGAAACACCAACATAATTTTTTCTTCATTTTTCCACCCAAAACCAAATAAATCTCAGAAACCAAACCCCAAACCAGACACCCAACCTCACCAAACGAACCACCACCTAATTTTCGGCCGACCACCGAAATCGCACCGTCACCGGACTACCCACGTGCTTCCACGCGCCGCCTGATCTCTCTGCGCGTGATCCCCACTCGCCTCCCTATCTCCGGAGCGTGACGGCGAGTCAGTGTCTATTACCGGCCGCTGCTTCCACCGCCCAACTCGCTGATGTCTCCTCTGTCCAGCAGTGACCATCACTTGCCAAAACAGTCAACCTATACCTCCTCCTACAGTCCGTACACCTTCCACTCCTGAACTGTTCCAACCCAAACAGATCCTTTAGTGACCACCCATATCACCCATACCTCACCATGACAATTACAAAGACTAATCACTCATCCAACCATCATTCCTCCTTTTTTGCTACAAGCATGTCAGATGTGGAGGTCAAACAGGTGAAAGATAAGATCACCACCCTTAGTAAGGAAGAATTGGAGCATTTAAACACTTATTTATTCCCTGAGTAAGTCTTATGGCTTCTGCTCTCTTGTCATGAATGGTAAGAATCTGTGCTCTTTATTCTCTCATGCTTCTGGTATTGTTCCTGAGGATTCTTGGATTATTGATTCTGGTGCCACTGATCACATGACTTTTTGTTCTTCCCATTTTTCATCGTATCAAATCCCAATGGGTAATCATCACATAACTGTAGCTGATGGCTCTCATACTTCGGTTGTGGGTTTTGGTAATGTTAAACTTAGTCCTTTCCTAAATTTTGCAAAATGTGCTTCATGTTCCTAAACTTTCATCTAACCTTCTTTCTATACATAAACTTACCAAAGACCTTAATTTTGCTGTAACCTTTTTCCCTTCTCACTGTGTATTCGAGGACATTACTACGGGGAAGACGATTGGAGTTGCCAAGGAATGAGATGGAAACTTCAGGTGGATCTGGTGTGAAGTTGCAACATTCCTGTCATCAATCCAAGTCTTGTTCCTCCAAATTTGGCTCCAACATAAGCGCATGGGGCACCCCCTATTCACTCTGCTTACGTCCATGTTTCCTTTTTGTTTTTAAAAAAATCAGTTGAGTCCTTTCATTGTGATGTTTGTGAATTTTCCAAACACCATCGGGTAAGTTTTCCTTCAAGTGCTAATATAATTGATGAACCATTTTCCCTTATCCATACTGATGTTTGGGGTCCTGCTACTATTTCTAAAGCTCGAATTCTAAGTTGGTATCAAAGCCTATCCTAGATCTGTTATTGGGTCAATTATTTCATCCGCATTTGTCCATGCTCTAGATGTCTAGTTCTGGGCGTGAGGGTGTGTGTTGAGATCTCACATTGACTAGCGATATGGCCAAAGTAATCCTTCTAAGCCTTGGGCAAACTTCATCTTTTGACCTAGCTTTTGGGGTTGAGTTAGGCCTAAAGCCCAAATTCTAAGTCTTAGCATAGTCATCACAAGTTCACACAAGGACATTACCAATATCATTTCTGTTGGAATCAGCAGACCACTGTCCAAGGTTCATGAACAATCATTAATAGCTTAGGAAATAGCTATTGTAATTAATTAGATTCATGTAGCCTCTATTTCATGAACTTGGGGAATAGTTATCTCATTTAGTTATCTTGTAATTAGCATAGTTGTTATTAATTCCTCTAGTGTATAAATAGGTTACCACTATGCTATGTGATTCAACACAAGCAATTCAACAATTATTCATTACCTCTTCCAATTTGGTATCAGAGCTCCCAATCCTTGGGAGTCTCTGTCTCTTCATTTTTCCGCTG
Organism: Ammopiptanthus mongolicus; assembly: GCA_039655645.1. NCBI lineage: Eukaryota > Viridiplantae > Streptophyta > Magnoliopsida > Fabales > Fabaceae > Ammopiptanthus > Ammopiptanthus mongolicus. Next base: position 35,284,948 of record CM077349.1, on the reverse strand, counting down.
CCTCAGCCTTCATTTCTGAGCTTCCTAAGGTGCCTTGCCTTCATTGCAGGCCTGTTCATTTCTTGTGCCTTCATTGCATATTCCAGAGCCTTCATTGCTTTGTTCTGAAACTTAGCCCCCCCTCTCTTCTTAAAACCGAAACACCAACATAATTTTTTCTTCATTTTTCCACCCAAAACCAAATAAATCTCAGAAACCAAACCCCAAACCAGACACCCAACCTCACCAAACGAACCACCACCTAATTTTCGGCCGACCACCGAAATCGCACCGTCACCGGACTACCCACGTGCTTCCACGCGCCGCCTGATCTCTCTGCGCGTGATCCCCACTCGCCTCCCTATCTCCGGAGCGTGACGGCGAGTCAGTGTCTATTACCGGCCGCTGCTTCCACCGCCCAACTCGCTGATGTCTCCTCTGTCCAGCAGTGACCATCACTTGCCAAAACAGTCAACCTATACCTCCTCCTACAGTCCGTACACCTTCCACTCCTGAACTGTTCCAACCCAAACAGATCCTTTAGTGACCACCCATATCACCCATACCTCACCATGACAATTACAAAGACTAATCACTCATCCAACCATCATTCCTCCTTTTTTGCTACAAGCATGTCAGATGTGGAGGTCAAACAGGTGAAAGATAAGATCACCACCCTTAGTAAGGAAGAATTGGAGCATTTAAACACTTATTTATTCCCTGAGTAAGTCTTATGGCTTCTGCTCTCTTGTCATGAATGGTAAGAATCTGTGCTCTTTATTCTCTCATGCTTCTGGTATTGTTCCTGAGGATTCTTGGATTATTGATTCTGGTGCCACTGATCACATGACTTTTTGTTCTTCCCATTTTTCATCGTATCAAATCCCAATGGGTAATCATCACATAACTGTAGCTGATGGCTCTCATACTTCGGTTGTGGGTTTTGGTAATGTTAAACTTAGTCCTTTCCTAAATTTTGCAAAATGTGCTTCATGTTCCTAAACTTTCATCTAACCTTCTTTCTATACATAAACTTACCAAAGACCTTAATTTTGCTGTAACCTTTTTCCCTTCTCACTGTGTATTCGAGGACATTACTACGGGGAAGACGATTGGAGTTGCCAAGGAATGAGATGGAAACTTCAGGTGGATCTGGTGTGAAGTTGCAACATTCCTGTCATCAATCCAAGTCTTGTTCCTCCAAATTTGGCTCCAACATAAGCGCATGGGGCACCCCCTATTCACTCTGCTTACGTCCATGTTTCCTTTTTGTTTTTAAAAAAATCAGTTGAGTCCTTTCATTGTGATGTTTGTGAATTTTCCAAACACCATCGGGTAAGTTTTCCTTCAAGTGCTAATATAATTGATGAACCATTTTCCCTTATCCATACTGATGTTTGGGGTCCTGCTACTATTTCTAAAGCTCGAATTCTAAGTTGGTATCAAAGCCTATCCTAGATCTGTTATTGGGTCAATTATTTCATCCGCATTTGTCCATGCTCTAGATGTCTAGTTCTGGGCGTGAGGGTGTGTGTTGAGATCTCACATTGACTAGCGATATGGCCAAAGTAATCCTTCTAAGCCTTGGGCAAACTTCATCTTTTGACCTAGCTTTTGGGGTTGAGTTAGGCCTAAAGCCCAAATTCTAAGTCTTAGCATAGTCATCACAAGTTCACACAAGGACATTACCAATATCATTTCTGTTGGAATCAGCAGACCACTGTCCAAGGTTCATGAACAATCATTAATAGCTTAGGAAATAGCTATTGTAATTAATTAGATTCATGTAGCCTCTATTTCATGAACTTGGGGAATAGTTATCTCATTTAGTTATCTTGTAATTAGCATAGTTGTTATTAATTCCTCTAGTGTATAAATAGGTTACCACTATGCTATGTGATTCAACACAAGCAATTCAACAATTATTCATTACCTCTTCCAATTTGGTATCAGAGCTCCCAATCCTTGGGAGTCTCTGTCTCTTCATTTTTCCGCTGCCTCAGCCTTCATTTCTGAGCTTCCTAAGGTGCCTTGCCTTCATTGCAGGCCTGTTCATTTCTTGTGCCTTCATTGCATATTCCAGAGCCTTCATTGCTTTGTTCTGAAACTTAGCCCCCCCTCTCTTCTTAAAACCGAAACACCAACATAATTTTTTCTTCATTTTTCCACCCAAAACCAAATAAATCTCAGAAACCAAACCCCAAACCAGACACCCAACCTCACCAAACGAACCACCACCTAATTTTCGGCCGACCACCGAAATCGCACCGTCACCGGACTACCCACGTGCTTCCACGCGCCGCCTGATCTCTCTGCGCGTGATCCCCACTCGCCTCCCTATCTCCGGAGCGTGACGGCGAGTCAGTGTCTATTACCGGCCGCTGCTTCCACCGCCCAACTCGCTGATGTCTCCTCTGTCCAGCAGTGACCATCACTTGCCAAAACAGTCAACCTATACCTCCTCCTACAGTCCGTACACCTTCCACTCCTTAACTGTTCCAACCCAAACAGATCCTTTAGTGACCACCCATATCACCCATACCTCACCATGACAATTACAAAGACTAATCACTCATCCAACCATCATTCCTCCTTTTTTGCTACAAGCATGTCAGATGTGGAGGTCAAACAGGTGAAAGATAAGATCACCACCCTTAGTAAGGAAGAATTGGAGCATTTAAACACTTATTTATTCCCTGAGTAAGTCTTATGGCTTCTGCTCTCTTGTCATGAATGGTAAGAATCTGTGCTCTTTATTCTCTCATGCTTCTGGTATTGTTCCTGAGGATTCTTGGATTATTGATTCTGGTGCCACTGATCACATGACTTTTTGTTCTTCCCATTTTTCATCGTATCAAATCCCAATGGGTAATCATCACATAACTGTAGCTGATGGCTCTCATACTTCGGTTGTGGGTTTTGGTAATGTTAAACTTAGTCCTTTCCTAAATTTTGCAAAATGTGCTTCATGTTCCTAAACTTTCATCTAACCTTCTTTCTATACATAAACTTACCAAAGACCTTAATTTTGCTGTAACCTTTTTCCCTTCTCACTGTGTATTCGAGGACATTACTACGGGGAAGACGATTGGAGTTGCCAAGGAATGAGATGGAAACTTCAGGTGGATCTGGTGTGAAGTTGCAACATTCCTGTCATCAATCCAAGTCTTGTTCCTCCAAATTTGGCTCCAACATAAGCGCATGGGGCACCCCCTATTCACTCTGCTTACGTCCATGTTTCCTTTTTGTTTTTAAAAAAATCAGTTGAGTCCTTTCATTGTGATGTTTGTGAATTTTCCAAACACCATCGGGTAAGTTTTCCTTCAAGTGCTAATATAATTGATGAACCATTTTCCCTTATCCATACTGATGTTTGGGGTCCTGCTACTATTTCTAAAGCTCGAATTCTAAGTTGGTATCAAAGCCTATCCTAGATCTGTTATTGGGTCAATTATTTCATCCGCATTTGTCCATGCTCTAGATGTCTAGTTCTGGGCGTGAGGGTGTGTGTTGAGATCTCACATTGACTAGCGATATGGCCAAAGTAATCCTTCTAAGCCTTGGGCAAACTTCATCTTTTGACCTAGCTTTTGGGGTTGAGTTAGGCCTAAAGCCCAAATTCTAAGTCTTAGCATAGTCATCACAAGTTCACACAAGGACATTACCAATATCATTTCTGTTGGAATCAGCAGACCACTGTCCAAGGTTCATGAACAATCATTAATAGCTTAGGAAATAGCTATTGTAATTAATTAGATTCATGTAGCCTCTATTTCATGAACTTGGGGAATAGTTATCTCATTTAGTTATCTTGTAATTAGCATAGTTGTTATTAATTCCTCTAGTGTATAAATAGGTTACCACTATGCTATGTGATTCAACACAAGCAATTCAACAATTATTCATTACCTCTTCCAATTTGGTATCAGAGCTCCCAATCCTTGGGAGTCTCTGTCTCTTCATTTTTCCGCTGCCTCAGCCTTCATTTCTGAGCTTCCTAAGGTGCCTTGCCTTCATTGCAGGCCTGTTCATTTCTTGTGCCTTCATTGCATATTCCAGAGCCTTCATTGCTTTGTTCTGAAACTTAGCCCCCCCTCTCTTCTTAAAACCGAAACACCAACATAATTTTTTCTTCATTTTTCCACCCAAAACCAAATAAATCTCAGAAACCAAACCCCAAACCAGACACCCAACCTCACCAAACGAACCACCACCTAATTTTCGGCCGACCACCGAAATCGCACCGTCACCGGACTACCCACGTGCTTCCACGCGCCGCCTGATCTCTCTGCGCGTGATCCCCACTCGCCTCCCTATCTCCGGAGCGTGACGGCGAGTCAGTGTCTATTACCGGCCGCTGCTTCCACCGCCCAACTCGCTGATGTCTCCTCTGTCCAGCAGTGACCATCACTTGCCAAAACAGTCAACCTATACCTCCTCCTACAGTCCGTACACCTTCCACTCCTTAACTGTTCCAACCCAAACAGATCCTTTAGTGACCACCCATATCACCCATACCTCACCATGACAATTACAAAGACTAATCACTCATCCAACCATCATTCCTCCTTTTTTGCTACAAGCATGTCAGATGTGGAGGTCAAACAGGTGAAAGATAAGATCACCACCCTTAGTAAGGAAGAATTGGAGCATTTAAACACTTATTTATTCCCTGAGTAAGTCTTATGGCTTCTGCTCTCTTGTCATGAATGGTAAGAATCTGTGCTCTTTATTCTCTCATGCTTCTGGTATTGTTCCTGAGGATTCTTGGATTATTGATTCTGGTGCCACTGATCACATGACTTTTTGTTCTTCCCATTTTTCATCGTATCAAATCCCAATGGGTAATCATCACATAACTGTAGCTGATGGCTCTCATACTTCGGTTGTGGGTTTTGGTAATGTTAAACTTAGTCCTTTCCTAAATTTTGCAAAATGTGCTTCATGTTCCTAAACTTTCATCTAACCTTCTTTCTATACATAAACTTACCAAAGACCTTAATTTTGCTGTAACCTTTTTCCCTTCTCACTGTGTATTCGAGGACATTACTACGGGGAAGACGATTGGAGTTGCCAAGGAATGAGATGGAAACTTCAGGTGGATCTGGTGTGAAGTTGCAACATTCCTGTCATCAATCCAAGTCTTGTTCCTCCAAATTTGGCTCCAACATAAGCGCATGGGGCACCCCCTATTCACTCTGCTTACGTCCATGTTTCCTTTTTGTTTTTAAAAAAATCAGTTGAGTCCTTTCATTGTGATGTTTGTGAATTTTCCAAACACCATCGGGTAAGTTTTCCTTCAAGTGCTAATATAATTGATGAACCATTTTCCCTTATCCATACTGATGTTTGGGGTCCTGCTACTATTTCTAATATTTCTGGTGCAAAATGGTTTGTGTCGTGTATGGATGATTGCACTCGTGTCACTTGGATATTCTTGATGAAAGATAAATCTGATGTGTACAAATTATTCACTCAGTTTTATCATATGATTCATACTCAGTTTGGAAAAACTATTAAGTGTCTGCGGTCTGATAATGGTAGAGAATATGTGAATCAAAATCTTTCTACCTTTCTTGAACGAAGTATTATTAATGAACTCACATGTGTTGATACTCCCCAACAAAATGGGGTTGCTGAAAGAAAAAACAGACACTTGCTTGAAATGACCAGGGCATTGTTATTCCAAATGTCATTTCCGAAGTCATACTGGGGGGAAGCTGTTTTAACTGCTGCTTTTATAAATAGAATACCTTCTAGAATTCTTGGGGTTGTTAGTCCTGTTATGTCATGAAATCATTTTTTCCTTCTGCTCCTATTATGCGAAGTCTTGAATCTCGTGTTTTTGGTTGTGTTGCTTTTGTTCATGTCCATCGTCAGCATCGGGGCAAACTTGACCCTCGTGCGACTAAATGCATTTTCATTGGTTATGCTCCTAACAAGAAGGGATACAAATGTTATCACCCTTCCTCTTGTCGAGTGTATGTCTCCATGGATGTCACCTTTCAAGAAAGTCAATCATATTTTTCCTCTCAGCTTCAGGGGGAGAACATTACTGATTTGGAAGCTGAGATTGTTCCAGGCAGTAACATTCCCTTGGTTCAATCTTCTGATACGCCTTCTGATACACAGGAATTAGCTCCTCTTGACAGTCACTTGCCTGAACCTGAAAGAATTGCTCGAACTAGAGCAGGCTCGCCAAAAGTGGTGTATCAAAGGAAAAAACAACCCGAACTGGTCTAGCTGCAACTCCAAGAATCCGAACCCATGGTGAGTACTGAAAACACTCGTCTCATTCATTCTAAACCTATTCCTTTGGATAATTGTGATCCAAACATTGATGATGACTTACCTATTGCATTAAGAAAAGGGAAAAGGTCTTGTGCTAAGTACCCTATTTCCAAATTTGTTTCCTCCACAAACCTTTCTTTGCAGCACCGGAGTTTTATTGCAGCCATTGACTCTATAAGAATCCCTAGAACAGTACAAGAAGCATTGAAGGACAAGAATTGGGTTCAAGCCATGAATGAGGAGATGCAACATGGGAAATTGTTGAGAAACCAAAAGAAAAGAGACTAGTGGGGTGTAGATGGATTTACACTGTAAAGTACCGATCAGATGGTGCACTAGACAGGTATCAAGCAAGACTAGTGGCAAAAGGATACACGCAGACCTATGACATCGATTATGAGGAGACATTTCCTCCAGTGGCAAAGATGAACACTGTTCTTATTTTACTCTCTCTTGCTGCCCACTCTGGGTGGGAACTACATCAGTTTGATGTAAAAAATGCTTTCTTGCATGGAGACTTAGAGGAGGAGGTGTACATGGAGATTACCTCAGGATTTGGTCCCACAAGTGGAACAAACAAAGTGTGCAGATTGAGGAAACTAAAACAGTCTCCCCGAGCATGGTTTGGAAGATTTACAAAAGCAATGGTGTGCCTTGGCTACAAGCAAAGCCAAGGAGATCGTACACTTTTCTGCAAACATTCACAAGGAGGAAAATTGACTGTACTTCTTGTTTATGTGGATGATATTATTATTACTGGAGATGATCTTTTTGAGAGACAACTGCTCAAGGAAAAATTATCTGTACAATTTGAGATGAAAGATCTTGGAAAATTAAAATATTTTTTGGGGATTGAAGTGGCCTACTCAAAACAAGGCATTTTCATTTCTCAAAGGAAGTATGTGCTTGACCTTTTGAAGGAAACAGGCAAACTTGGTTGCAAACCTACAAGTGTTCCCATCGAGCAGAATCACAAGATAAGCACCGAAGAGGAGAGCACCAAGGTTGACATGGTCCAATATCAAAGATTAGTGGGGAAGTTGATTTACTTGGCACAAACTAGACCAGATTTAGCATATGCAGTTAGTGTTGTGAGCCAGTTCATGCATGACCCGAGGGAGAGACACTTACAGGCTGTAGAACATATTCTGCAGTATCTCAAAGCCACTCCAGGAAAAGGTCTCTTGTTCAAAAGAGGAGGAAGCTTGACTATGGAGACTTATACTGATGTAGATTATGTAGGTTCAGTGAGTGATAGAAGGTCCACAGCAGGCTATTGCACATTTTTGTGTGGGAACCTTGTTACTTGGAGAAGTAAGAAACAAAGTGTAGTGGCTCGATCAGGTGTAGAGGTAGAATTTAGAGCTATGGCACAAGGAGTTTGTGAGCTGTTATGGATGAAAATTATGCTGATGACTTGAAGATAAAGTATGAAGGCCCTATGAATTTGTTGTGACAATAAATCGGCTATCAGTATTGCTCATAATCTTGTTCAGCATGACAGGACAAAACACATTGAGTTAGACCGATATTTCATCAAGGAAAAGTTGGATAGTGGATTGATAACAACAGCCTACATCCCGTTCGGGCAGCAGCTGGCAGATGTGTTGACTAAGGGCTTACCAATGGAACGATTCAACCAACTTACTTGCAAGCTGGGAATGATAGATATCCATTCTCCAGATTAAGGGGGAGTGTTAGAATCAGCTTACCACCGTCCAAGGTTCATGAACAATCATTAATAGCTTAGGAAATAGCTATTGTAATTAATTAGATTCATGTAGCCTCTAGTTTATGAACTTGGGGAATAGTTACCTCATTTAGTTATCTTGTAATTGTCATAATTGTAATTAATTCCTCCAGTGTATAAATAGATTACCACTACGCTATTTGTGATTCAACAAAAGCAATTCATAACTTATTCATTCCCTCTTCCAGTTCACACAAGTACATTACCAATATCATTTCATTATTCCGCCAACACATGGCTATTACATAATTGGCCATCATACAAATATTCGCATACTAATCCGTTTTTTTTCATGCAATATAAGCAATCCCAGTTTACTTAGTTGATATGCATCTAACTCCACAAATTGGATTTATCATCTAACACATCTGTACACACTCACATGTTTATATATTGTCCAATCACACTTCCAACCTAAATACATTCCAAAACAACACAATCCATTCTCAAATGGTTCAACCATGTCAGTAATTCATTATTACCAATTTATAGCGCAAAGCAGGACATATACAAAGTTTGAAGATGGAAGAGAAGATGGAATGGATTGTGTTGCAGCTGATAAATCAACAAGAGTCGAATTGTTTGGCAAGATCCAGCATCCAAAGATGCTCATAATACCATTTTAGAATTCAGTATTACTGAGAAAATGAAAAAGAGAAAACATATAGAGAATGTACAGTAAATTTGAAAACTAAAAAACAGAATTAACTGATTCTGAACCCTCAGGTTCTGGTATATATACTAGATTCTAGAATAGGCTCTAGAACAATCTAGACTAGTAACTAACTAACTAACTATTCTAAATGAATCATATTGCTGGCGTCAGCTGTTGCCAAATCAGCATTACATAACTTAACATTTCTGTACTGTTAGAGTGTATTTGAGTACACTATAGGATTGCTTACAGAGGATTAGGCACCTGCTGAGTCAGCAGGTTAGTTACAGTTAGTTAGGGTGTAGCTTCTCTTATACACTTTACTGCTATGCTATATATAGCACTCTCTGTATCAGATGTGATTAACCAATTCTGAATACACAGATTCAGTTGCAACAAACTCTCTATCTCTCTCTCTCTTCTCCAAACTCTCTTTGTAACATGGTATCAGAGCTTGACTTGGCCATGTCTTCTGCCATGCACGACGGAGCTCAGCCGCCACCACTGACTCCGCCTGCGACGGCGACAACTGTTCCCAAACCCTCTTCGGTAATCACGACGAAGCTCACGGATAACAATTTCTTTCACTGGAAACAGATCGTAGAAGCAGTTGTTCGCGCGAATCGCCTTGAGCGATTTGTGGTAAGTCCACGTGTTCCTCCACGATTTTGCACCGATGCTGATCGACAAAACGAAACTGTGAATCTTGAGTTTCTAGCATGGGAAGCTCAGGACTAGCATTTGTTCATCTGGATACTGGACTCAATTTCAGAATCGGTTCATGCTAGAGTCATTGGATGCACACACGCCCGGGAACTTTGGGATGCATTGCACAACCACTTCAACTCTTAGACAAAAGAGCGTAGTACTCAACTTCGTGCAGAGCTTCGTCATATGGTGAAAGGTGATCGAACAATATCAGAATATCTACTCCGAATCAAAGCAATTGTAGACACTCTGATTTCGATTGGTAATCCTGTTACGTTTCAAGAACAAGTTGATGCGATTCTTGAAGGACTACCGGAAGAGTATCACATCTTGTTTCCAACCATTGAAAGCCGAGTGGAACCTTACACGATTGCAGAGATCGAGTCTCTTTTGCTCTCACAAGAATCTTGCTTAGAAAGATCCAAGGCCAAAGCGTCTTCCAATGCCTTTTTGGTGAACATTGCACAAACAGCACCTCCTACTCAGGTATCCAATCGGGTACAATCCACTCCACAACCTACTTCCACCTATTCTAGTGATAACACCTATCAAAATTCAATGCCAATTTTCACTCTGGAAATGGCTTCCGAGGTGGAAGAGGTGGTCGCTTTGGTCAGTGCGGCCATGGACGTGGTGGCAGAGGTCGATATGGTGGTGCCTCATGCCAGATCTGTAACCACAATAATCATTCTGCTGTGGACTGTTATTATTGTTATGATGACTCTTACTCTGCACCTCAGTACAACCGGCAATAGCCTTATGGCAGAGGTCAAGCATATGTTGCACATAACTATGCACCTCAGAATCTTGCATCTCAGAATTATGCGGCTCTTAACACTGGTTTTCATCAGTATACTCAGAATTGTGCTTCCAGTTCACAGCAACCACAGCTTCAGCAATCGCAGTTGCCTGCTCAGCCACAATTACCTGCTCCACCTCCTTTGCTGCAGCTCCTCTGGCATAACACTGCTTCCTCCAGCCAGAATAATTCACAACAAACCAATGCTCCTATGGCTATGGTTGCATCTAACTCGGGTTCAGATCCTAATCTCTGGTATCCTGATAGTGGAGCTACACATCATGTCATAGCAGATGCTTCGAATTTGAATCAGCAAGGTGATTCCAGTGGCCTTGCACATATCTACATGGCTAACGGTTTTGGTCTTAACATACTTGCTATAGGGTCTACCACAGTCACTTCTCCCTTTGATAACACTTGCACTCTTAAACTTAATGATCTTCATGTTCGTGCTATAACTAAAAATCTTCTAAGTGTAAACAGTATCATAAATAATGTGCCTATTCCCTATATTGTATTGCACTGTAGGCTAGGACATGCTAATGACATGGCTATAAAAACCATCTTGCAGATATGTAACATCAATCATGTTAATAAAAATGTGTTGGATTGTTGCACTGCTTGCTGTTATGGAAAGTCCAAAAGACTCCCCTCTCAGTCCTCTACAACTCACTATGCCAAACCCTTTGATTTGCTATTTCTTGACCTATGGGACCCAGCCCCTGTGCAATCATCTACTGGACAGTCCTACTACATGTCCATTGTAGATGCCCACTCCAAGTACACTTGGATCTACTTGCTTAAGCAGAAATCAGAAGCTCTCACCATCTTTAAACAATTCAAAGAATTAATTCAAGTTCAATTTCAAACCATCAAGTTTGTCCAAGCAGATTGGGGAGGGGAATTTCGTCCCTTTACCAAGTTCCTAGCATACCTAGGCATCATTCACAGAGTGATATGCCTCCCCACGCACCATCAACATGGTAGTGTTGAGCGAAAACACAGACATATTGTAGAGACTGCTCTTGCTCTACTTGCTTAAGCCTCTTTACCAATGAAATTTTGGGACCATGCCTTCACCACTGCTACCTATCTCATAAACACACGTCCCACCCTTGTCCTCGACCAGAAATCACCTTTTTCTGCCCTATACAACACTGAACCTGACTATATGTTCCTCAAGATTTTTGGGTGTGCCTGCTATCCTTGTCTCAGGCCCTATAATAAACAAATTGAACTTTAGGTCTTGTGAATGCACCTTTCTAGGATATTCCTCCACCCACAAAGGATACAAATGTCTTTCCAATGATGGCAGGATATACATCTCTAAGGATGTACAGTTTAATGAACATCTTTTTCCATTTGCCAAGAGCAGTGCAAATCCATCACACACACCTCAAGAATCTCCTTCTCAGCATGTCAATACTTGTCCTATGCCTCTCACTGTTCTCTCACAATATTCACAGTTCACATCCCCAATGCCCTCTAACTCATCCAATGCTGTCTCCCCATTCCCTTCTAGTCCTACTGTCTCACCTAGTCCTGTTAGCTCTCATCCTGGTCATGTCTCAGCTGCTGCAGATGACACCTCCCCTGTCTCTGCAATCAGCACCAGTCCCTCATCATCATCTCACAGCTGTCCTGGCTCAACCTTAACTCCATTCCCTTTCCTCCTATTCCCCTCACTATCATCCCACCTTCTTCTTCATCTTCTCAGTCAGCCTCTTCCTCTTTACCATCCCTGCATTCTGGCCTTGCTCCCTAATATCCCTCTGATCAGTCCCCTACTACACCTCCTCACAACATGCATCCTATGGTCACAAGGTCCAAGACTAAAGTATTATCACAGGGAGACCCTACTGTGCTCCTCACTCACATAGAGCCTAGTAGTCCTAAAGAGGCCCTAGCTGTTCCCTATTGGAAGGAGGCAATGCAGGCTGAGTATGATGCATTAAATGCTAATCACACCTGGACTTCGGTTGATCTACCACCCCATAGGAAGGCTATTGGATGCAAGTGGGTGTTTCGGGTCAAAGAGAATCCCGATGGAACTATTAAAAAATACTAGCAAGGTTGGTTGCCAAGGGCTTTCATCATAAACTGGGACATGATTATACAGATACATTCTCACCTGTTGTTAAACCAATGACTGTCCGAGTGGTTTTAACTCTAGCTATCACACATAACTGGACTTTATAGCAGTTGGATGCCAACAATGCCTTCCTTAATGGCCTTCTAGAGGAAGAAGTCTACATGGAGCAGCCCACAGGATTTCATAGTTCAGTCCCCACTCAAGTCTGCAAACTTAACAAGACTATCTATGGTCTTAAACAAGCCCCAAGAGCTTGGTTTGCATTTCGGGTTTACACCCAGTAGATGTGATCCTTCACTCCTTATTCACACTCATTCTGGTCACACAACCTGTGTGTTAGTGTATGTGGATGACATAATAGTCACAGCTTCTTCATCCCAAAGAATCACTGAACTGATCACCAAATTAAACATAGTATTTGCTTTCAAACAGATGGGTGATCTGGATTACTTTCTTGGTATAGAAGTAAAAAGGTTGCCAAATGGAACTCTAGTGCTCTCTCAGTCTAAATACATAAAGGATCTTCTCACAAAAGCCAACATGGCAGGAGCAAAAGGACTTCCCACTCCCATGATCAGTTACTGTAAACTGACCAAGTATGGAGGGAATTACATGGCACATCCCTCCCTATACAGGTTTATAGTTGGTGCCCTGCAGTATGCAACTATTACACGACTAGAAATCAGCTATAGTGTCAGTAAAGTCTGTCAGTTCTTATCTCAGCCACTAGAACAACACTGGAAAGCAGTAAAAAGGATCCTTAGGTATCTGCAAAGTATGGTTTCTCATGGTTTAGTGCTTAAACCAGCTAGCCTAGTTCATCCACTGACTCTCCAAGCTTTCAGTGATGCTGACTGGGCAGCAGACATAGATGACAGAAGGTCCACTTCTGGTTCTTGCATTTACGTTGGTCCTAATCTTGTCTCTTGGTAGTCAAGGAAGCAGCAACTTGTAGCAAGATCCAGCACTGAAGCAAAATACAGAAGTCTGGCAACCACTACAACTAAGGTGATCTGGTTACAGTCACTGCTTAAGGAACTGAAAATTGACACACTGAAACCAGTAATCTACTGTGACAAGTTGAGCACAGTCTCACTGTCTCATAACCCCGTGCTTCATTCCAGAACCAAACTCATGGAGCTGGATATATTCTTTCTTAGAGAAAAGGTTCTCAATACGTCCCTCCTTGTGTGTCACATTCCCGGGGAAGATCAAGTAGCTGATCTACTTACAAAGCCATTATCACAGACCAGATTTGAAGTGTTGAGAAGCCACCTTGGAGTCCTTGACAAGTTCTCTCTTGTAAACCCACCTTAGTTTCTAAGGGGGTATGTTATCCTAGTTTTTCAACTTTGTTAAAACACTGCTAGCTACACACCTTGATCTTATAAGGGGGTATGTTAGAGTGTATTAGAATACACTATAGGTTTGCCTACAGAGGATTAGGCGCCTGCTGAGTCAGCAGGTTAGTTAGAGTTAGTTAGGGTGTAGCTTCTCTTATACACTTCACTGCTATGCTGTATATAGCACTCTCTGTATCAGCTGTGATTAACCAATTCTGAATACACAGATTCAGTTACAACAAACTCTCTCTGTCTCTCTCTCTTCTCCAAACTCTCTCTTTGTAACATGTACTGTAAATACCTGTCATGATACCAATTTTTGGGAAAGTTCTTTTTATTGTCTGTGTGATAGCATGATCAAAGTGATAGTTGTCAGCTCACATCCCTCATCATATGGAATGTATATTCTTGTGAAAGAAATTAATTGGGCTTATCTTTAATTCACTGCATGATTTGGAAAGCTCAGTGCTTCTGGATAAATGTTATCTTGATCAGTCCATGTATGAACTACGAGTTGTAAATATATCTTCTGACGCTGTAAAACATAGTATAATATGGTTAATTTTTTTTTTTTTACTTTATGTATCTTAGTATTTTGCAATTTTCCTTAGTATAAGGATTCTAGTGGATTGATGATCTTATATGATTTTGCTACTTACATATTTTATTATTGCTTTTGCGTCAGGTGCAATGTTTAATAATATATATTTTATTATTGCTTTTGCCTCAGGTGCGATGTATAATAAGGAACATAGTTAGGGACTGGGCAACTGAGGTACTGCTTGTTTATTTGTTGCTTTTTTTTTAACTCTAATTGTGGTTATCATATGAACAGGTTGGGAGGGAATCTACATGGACATATTAGGAGGGAATCTAGGGAGTAGGGACTATTAGGGGTTGCATGGGGGTATAGTATAGTCTAGAGCAATTAACTGTCGAGGGTAAATCTATTCTAGATTTTTATTTGGCTTTTGATTTCACAATAGCAATTACTTGTTGTAGGAAGCAAAAAGAACTTCTTATTAGGTAAAAAAGTGGGACTTCTGGCTCAAAAATGATTTCTTTTTGGTAAGGAAAATGTACAAGAAGCTTTGCATGGATTATAAAGTCATAGCTAGGGAAAGCTTGACTATCCAACATGGAATTTTAGTTTTGGATGCAATGTTGTCAAGATCGTGTGCCACCTCGTAGGAGCGCACGCTTCTACGCGTTTTATAGAAGCCATCGAGGCGGAGCGGTGGCAAAACACGGAGAACTGCCGGCGCGGTGGGATCGCCGGGGAAGAGCGCAAGCCCAGCGAAATCGGCGCTCTTCTGCGCACCCGAAATTAGGGTTTTCTGACCCTGTTTGGCATAGCCGCGGGTTTCAACCCGGTTTCGGTCAAAAATCCGAACCCGGCCCATTTTTTACCCGATTTTTTCAGCCCAGAATTTTAATAGCCAGAGTTCACTAAGAGTAAATGCTAAAGGTTAAAAAACTTTGGTAAATGCTTTATTAATAAATGCTTTAATGGTACTATTTTGAGTCCCAAAAATCCTACACAATCACACTGTTACAATGCAACAACTCATTAAATACTCCACTTTTGGGTATTTTCTTCATCATCTCTTCCTCTTTCTTCAACAAGTCAACGAGTACAGTGCAGCAACTCATTTAGTTTCTTCAGCAACTCTCTTTCTGTTGTCTTCTCAACTCTCTCTATGACTTAAGATTAAATTAATGAGATTCTTATGTTAAGGTTATTTTTTTTATTCATGTTATTTTATATGCATATATAAATAATTAAATACTATTTTGTCTCTTTGGTGGAATCTTACGATCCGTGTTACGATCCCACGATTTACGATCTTCCTTTCCCTAAACGATCCTAGGTAGGATCTCGAGTTTGACAACCTTGTTTGGATGTAATGAGGGTAAGGACAATTTTCCAAGCCAAAAGCCCACACATCAATGTTAGATACCTATGTAAACAGAAAATAACAGAATAACTGTTCGGTAGGGAACAGCTAGAATAGGCAGCTGGAGATAGTACTAGTAGTTTTATAGTAGTATAAATCAGAGAGAGAGAGGGAGAGAGAGATTCTGCCTGGAAAGTGAGAAGGGAGAGTACAGTCCAGGTCTCTTGAATACCTAGGAAGGCATTGTAGCATTCTTTCGTCTGTTTCAATGTCATTCTGATACTGTCTCAGATTGTTCTATCATTAATTGTACACTCTTTACTCTAATTCTGGTCCGGTATCTTTGGAGCTGTACAGCCTTTGATCGAGAATGGAGATGTGTTCGGAATCGCCGGAGAGAAGATTGGGATCTTTGAAGAGAACGTAGATGGAAGGCAACAAGCTGAAAAGGACAGAGATTCGAGAAGTTTGACTAAAAAAGTTCGAGGATTTTCTTGAGAAAAATTTCTGCAATCCAAACATGGAAATTCGTTGGGAAAAAATAGGAACATGGGTTGCGGGGATGAAAAAACAAGAACTGCACCCGAAATGCAATCAGGTTCTAGAGAATCCTTGGGTAGTGTTAGAATAAACACATGTTTCACATGTTTAATGTATTTAGCCTAAATAGGAATTAGATACTAGGAAATAGTTCAACACTTTTAAGTTCAATGCTTCTAGTAAATGCAACATGTATTTACTTCATATAAATATCAGTATGTAGAGTGAAAATCACGAAAGCCATTGACAACTATTGAGTTTCTATTCTCTCTTCCTCTTTTCCTATCTAAAATCCATCAATTCAATATGGTATCAGATCGCTACCATCCTCCATGACATAACCTGTCATTATTGGGTTCCCTAAAATTTGGAACTTCTTTTCAAGTCTTTCTACCCTCACAAACATCATATCTCTCTCATTTCTATATGATATCTGTAAGTCACCCACCCACTTGCTCTCACCAACGATGCTCCAATGTAGTCAATAGCGGCAATTAGCGGAGCGGTGTGGCCCCTAGATGCGACGCTATACCTCGTAAAGGGGTGTTTCTGTGTAACGGTCATCACAGCCGGGAATCGTTGCCAAATAGCAGCCGGGATATTGAAGGTTGTGGGAAAACCCCATTTTGCCCCCGCAAAATAGTCGTTCTCTTTTTATTTTTTGATTTTTTCGTCATTTCGCCCTACCCCTACCCTAAATCAACGTTTTAGGGTTCTCTGCTCCTCACTCTTTGTACGTTCTCTTCCCTGATCTAAAACCAACCTCTTCCGTCTTCCACTGCTCTTTATATTTTTGGCGATTTTCCCTTTTGCTGCATTTGAAACTGCAACTGCAGCTGAGACTCAAGTTGCTATTCAAGTCTCAACTCTCAATTGCAGCTGCAACTGAGTCTCTTAACCCTTACTTTCAATTGTATTTATTTTAAATTAAATGCTTAGATTAGTTATTTAATCCTCAGAGGTTTAAACTTATTTGATTTATATTGGATTTGAATCTTAGTTACAATGTATATTGATTATTGATTATGAATATGTCTTAAATTTTGTGCATTTTTCTATTTTTGAGGTTTTATGTGTATGGTATAAATTACTTGTATTGTTTCCCTCAACTTTGATGTAGCAGCCATCCTGCTATAACGTTTTTGGGGTCAGCTGCTACTCTTCGCTATCTAGGATTGACTACAAAGGTGCCAAACAACTTCAGCCTCCTGCTGCCATCGCCAGCAAACTTCCGACGAACTTTTTCTGGCAACCTTTTCCGACAAACTTATTCGGCAAACCTTTTCCGCTTTGATAAGTGGGTTGCCATCATAATTGGTGCTTTTTCGCCAGATTTTGGTTCAATTCAGTGTGAGGGTTCCCAATTTATTGTGTTAGGATTTGTTGGAAATTTGAGATTTGGATATCCAAAGTGACTCGAAGTCCAGTGGATTTTTTACTTACTCAAACCGACCTAATCCAAATCACGGTTGAATCTAATTTTTTTTATCCAATGGATTATCTTTGTATGGATTGGATTCGATGCCCGATCCGTTGTCATCCCTACTAGGTCTAGTTATTCTAATATGGTATCAAATCCTATCTCAGTGGGGCCACCCGCAGATTTCTAACCCTACAAACTTCACACTCCAGATATCTATTTTGGGCGTGAGGAGGTGTGTTAAGGTGCCACATCGATTAAATATATGGACAAGGTGACTAATAATAACTTGGGCAACTATACCCTATGAGCTAGTTTTGAGGTGGAGTTTGGCCTATTCATTTTAATAGTTTTGATTGATATGGAAAATATTTGCAATAGGTTGACAAGAGAGGTCTTTTGGGAGGCTTTGGAGAAGAGGGAAGTTCGTATGACTTATATTCGAGCATTCAAAGATATGTATGATGGGGTTAAAACTTGTTTGCAAACACATTGTGTGGTCACAAAAGATTTCTTTATAATTACAGGTTTACATGAAGGGTCACTCTTGACCTTGAGCCCTTATCTCTTTACCTTGGTTTTGGATGTGCTTTGCGCAGATGATATAGTCATAAGAGTCAAGAAAGAGAAGAAATGGTGTTCTAGAGCTATAGATAAAAGCTTTGGAAGCACATGGTTTCAGATTAACAAGAAGTAAACATAGTATATAAATGTAAGTTCAATAAGATTTGTGTTTGCACTAGCTTAGAGATGAAAGTTGGAAACTATACCATGCCACAAGTTGAATGGTTTAGTTATCTTGGATCTATCATACAAAGTGAGTGAAATGGAGGGATATGTAAACTATAGGATTCATGCTAGGTGGATGAAATGGAAAATTGTTTTGGGTGTTGTGATCGAAAGGTGCCATTCGAGCTCAAGGAAAATTTTATAGGTACTGCACAACTATAAGACACGCGATGCTTTATTATAGTACTAAATGTTGGGCGGTAGAAAACTAACGAGCATTTGCTCATTAAGGAAGAGATGAGGACGTTTCTGTGTTTGAGCGAACATACAAGGCAAGACAAGATCAAGAATTAGTGCATTAAAGAGAAAGCAAGGGTAGCACCTATTGAAGAAAAGGTTGTAGAATCTCAATTTAGGTATTTTGGCCCTATCTGAAAAAAGAGCAATAGGAGCCCTAGTAAGAAGAGTCGATATGGAGGATAGCCTAATTGTTATAGGAACAGACAAAGAAAAACTCTAGGTGAAATCGTTAAATACTTTGATCCTAAATTGCCTTTCTGAACTGTGACATTGTTTAATCCATGTTGGAAAATGCTTTTGTTGTAGTAGTAGTTTTTGTATGTTTATCATATGAAAAACTTGAGTCACTACCAACTTTTTTACTTCTGCAATTTTATTTTATTAGGGTAAAAATGAACGTGATCAGTGCTACATGCCTATACTTGAAGAGCTTGATACCTTATTCCCTAATCGCAGTAAAGAGAGGTAGACCTTAATACTCTGATACCAGCAGGAAATTCTAATTTGGCTTGAAGTCTGTTTGCACAATTTGTTGTTCACTGAAAGCATAAATTTCAAAAACAGTCCACCTGCTTGTTTAGTTCCTGGTGCTGGACTTGGTCGGCTGGCTCTGGAGATTTCATGTTTAGGTGTGTGTATTACCAGGCTTATATAGGAATTATGTTTAGTTATACTTCTATTATAACTAATATGTCGTATAATGATGCAGGATTTATCAGTCAGGGAAATGAATTTTCATACTATATGATGATATGCTCAAGTTTTATTCTTAACCAGTAAGAATAAGGGTTATCTCTTTAATTTTGATCTTGTTAATGTTACAAATAATTACCTATTATATTTAGGTCACAAAGCATGTTTTGCTGTTCTGATTTTTTGTTCTTTTCTTTCTTTTTGTTTTAAATCAATTGGCCTGATGGATGGAAGTTCACAAACTGCTGGTGACTGGACGATATATCCTTGGATTCACAGTAATTGTAATTCACTGTCAGATAGTGATCAACTTCGTTCTGTTTCAATACCAGATATTCATCCAGCCAGGTACATACATTGATTCTTTTTTCTAAAAGAATGTTTATTAGAAGGAAATAAGGGATACAAAATAGGAACGACAATATGGGTTCCTCCTTAGATATATATAACTAATAGCAAAATCATCAAAGAAACAAAATAAAAGCACTGAACCATTAGCACAAAAGAGCTTTCCGTCTTTTCAAATCTCCCAAGGTGACTCCATGAAAGAAACCATGTTTTGAGCAGTACGGGGTGGCCAAGAAAACCACCTTTTTCCCAAGCATGCTTAAGGGAAGAGATCTCCCTTTCAAAATTCGAGCATTCCTTTCTATCTGAAGACACCAAATAGAGAATGTATTTCATTGATAATATGATGTGTACAAAACACTAACCTAACACTCCTATTTATACTAATATTTTGGGTTAAGCTTTAGTGTACTCCAACTAATACATGCCTCGCACAATAGCTACTAATATAATAGGATTCCTAAGAGATGAATAATTATAATATTTTGATTCCACTTGAAGTTGAAGCTTATTAAGCTCTTTGCTTGATAAAAAATAACAAACTAATTATATAAAAAATATGGGAAGGGACCAATTTACACCGGTGTAAGAGTTAATCTTACACCTATCCTTAACCATTTATTTTATTTTAATCTAGTCGTTCAAGATCACCCAAATTTAGAGATGGTATTTGGTTCAATCTTTGTGTTGAAGTAAGGTATGCCGAAAAAAATATGACACCAGCACAAGTATAGAAATCATGGTAATCGAAATCGCACGATACGCGGTTCGTATCGTACGAAACGACACGATACGGAGGTTGGGCGATACAGATCGACAGGGGTAATTGTTCTGGTGCCGGAATCGCTGCGAGAATCGTCGGAATCGTGCGATCCGGTGCGATTCACGAATCGCCGGTGGAATCGCGATACATGGCGTTGCGTTCTTCCGGATCTGAAAACGGGTTCACAGATATGGAAAACGGGTTTGAAGTCTTCAAGGAAGGGAAGACGGATCTGATACAACGCCTATTTCCTGCGTTCCTTGCACCCTTCGCGCGTTTTGTTCGATTATCTCCTTCCTGATTTTTGTTGGTGGGTCGCTTTGCTGCGTTCGGTTACTGAAAGGGGGAGTTTTAGTGGTTTTGTGACTTTTGTCTTTTAGTGCTTTAGTAATACGATGCGTTTAGTATCAATTTGGATTTTTAAAATATATTGACCAGATCATGTACTGATCTGATACAACAAATTAAGCTTTTGTGTAAGTTATATGGCAATGCCTATTGATCTTTAATAATCGACTACTGATCTTTTAGGATTTTGATAAATATAATTAAATTTTTATTAAAGTGGTATTTGAATTGATTGGTTTTACTTATGTGTTTTGAGTTTTCCTTATTTATTAGCTTATATTAGTGTTGATGGCGACGCTTAATTATGAACTTAGGATTTATGAATTTATGTTTTTGTTTTTTTATTCATAAAGTGAGCATATATACATAATGCATTATTTAAATGATATATTTTAACCTATTTTTTATTATGTTTATGAATCTTACTATTCGATACGATTCACGATTCAAATATTAGCTTAACGATTCACGATTTGAATTGCGATTTGACAACCTTGATAGAAATAATGGGTAGGCGGAGAATATGACCTGTTATCCCTTTTGAACTCTGGAATACCCAAGAAAGACACATTTGACTGCTTGGGCAGACAACTTGTTTTGACCTGGAGAAAGATCATGCACAAAACAAGTAGAACCAATGTCACAGGGAGAGCCTTGTAAAGGGGTTCCTACAGGAACAAGAGAGAATTAGGAATTTCATTATTTAACACAGGATGGAATCCCATTTATTATGTAACCTGTGGTAAGAACCACATCCCCCAAAACTTCAAAGGTGCATTAGCATGTAATAAAAGAGTGCAGGCAGTTTCACTAAGATAACGTTTCTTTCTGTTATGGCATTTTGGATTGGATAGACCATACCATGTGATGCATGCCATACAAGAATTAAAAGGGGCTGAAAAGTACTCTGTTACATTATTACTTAGTAAAACACGAATTGTGTGCCCAAATTGAGTGTGAATTTCGGAACAGTTTTTTTTTTTTGTTTTTTTTTTTTTTTTAAATATCAAATAAGTCTAAACATTCTTTCATTAAATAAATCCTAGTGCACCCTGAGAATGCACTCCAAATTGAGTGTGATATATTTATATAAACTTGGATAATGAATTATTCCTATTTACAAGAATTAATTATGCGAATTCCTAGGCGACAATAATTCTAGCTATTTCCTAAGATACGAGTTTCAATACTTATTTTTATTTCCAACAGTTACATTAATTTTAATGGTTCCAAGATTATTTTTTACAACAGACAAATTGGAAGATGAAGACTCCAAATTCTCCAATCTCAAATTGAAGACATTCATAAGTGTTAAGAATAATTGGTCCTAATTTCACCTCAAAAGCTAGTTCATAGGGGAAGGGTTGCCCAAGTCATTATAAATGGTTCATTACTCATATAGTTAACCAATGTGGAACTTTAACACTTAACAACACACACCCTCATGCTCAGGACTGGACATCTGGAGCGTGAGGTTTGCAGGAATGAACATCTGCATGTGGTTCAACATTGTGTGGTTCATAGGGGAGGCTTGGCCAAGACATTATAAATGGTTCATTACTCATACAGTCCCTATCATGCAGGTTCCTAGAGAAATGAAAATTCGTATATTGGAGTCCTGATTGTTATATAAAGGCTTCTTCATGGAGATTAGTGGTGGATGTAAAGGGTTTTCCAAGTAGTTAGGTTGTAGTGTGTAATAAATCCTACCAACAGTGAGAATTTGGGTGAGTTGGGATTGGGGTTAATCTTCACATATGAAGCATGGACACTCCAAAACAGTTTCCATTTCCGTGTCAGACAAGTATAAGTATGGAACACTTCACGGACACTTTGCTACACTTCTAACTATATTCTACTTTTTACATTTACTTTTTGAATTTTTATACCATTATAGATGGAAATGCTCTAATATTTAGATAAATGTTAACATTTTATTATATTTACTATGACTTATGCTAACTTTTAAAACATTATTTCTCTGTTTTAATTTAAAATTTGTGCTTCTATGTTATCCTTATATCTATTTTATATCTTGTATCATAATTGTTGTGTAGTATAATTCTTAAAATTTGTCGTATCCCGTGTCCATGTCGTGTGTATCCATGTCCTGTGTTGTATCCGTGCTTCCTAGATCTTCATTGACTTCAGGGAGATTTTCTCCATCTCACTCGTGGACGTTGAAAAGTTGGCTGTAGTTTGTACGTGTAATTCTGTCTATTCTCCCTATTTTCTGTTCGCGCACCTAGTTACAACATCATAGAAGTGTAGGATAGGGGGATGATGCAAAAAAGAGGTGATATACATAGAAATGCCCTCGATAAAGAAATGTCCCCCTTCCTAATATCCTCACAAAGTTTAATATTATCACCATTAAGCTTTTTTAAAGAGGTTAGTGATCCCAAAGAAGTGAATCTCTCGGTAGTAAATTTCTGAGGACTTAGTGTGCAGCAGCGGTTGCTGGATTGGCATCTGCTCTATTCTAATGCAAACTGGACTTACTTTATAATCTTATGCGATAAGAAGTCTATGGAGGGAAGCCCATAGCCATTTACTGACCAAAGCAATGTTTACAGACACTACATTTTCAAGATCACCCCATCCCTAGATTGATTTTTAGCTAGTCTTGTTTTCTATCTATTTGAAAAGCAGGACAAGTTTTTTTTTTTTTTTTAATAAAAGAAATTCATTAAGACAGAGTAAGGATGATTACTAAGAGTTAGGAGGATTACAAAGCTGGACAAGTTTCAATACATTCTTCCTACTATATGATATTTCTTGTTCTTAATGTATATCTTTCTGCCAATTAATTTGCTTAAACAAAATCTGAACTTTGCTTTAGTCCAACTGGCCACCCAAGTAAAGTTAAAAGTTTTTGGCTGGTGAGGCTTTGAAAATGAGTCAAAAGCAAGACACTATAATGATGAACAAAAGTTGCTGTTGTTAAGCGTATATGTTTAAATTGTTCCTTTTGTAGAGGCTAAAAAGTCAAGGGTCACATACAGAAAATGGAGAATTGAGTAGCTTGTAGAACTCCTAAAATACTATAGATTATTTTTTATATTTTATGATATATATCATAATTATGGTATTGTTGGTTACAATGTCTTGGAGCAGTGCAGGAATTACAGATGGCTTTTCCATGTGTGGAGGTGACTTTGTTGAAGTCTACAGTGATTCAAGCCAAGTAGGTAGGAGAAGTTAACTGCAAATATATTTGTATTCTATTTGTGATAATATATCAGCAGCTCTAAAAGAGTCAACTTAAAGTATTAGTTGTCTTCTACTTCTATTCCTTACCTGTGAGCTTCATGCTTTATTGATTCATCTGCTCAGTTAACCAAAACAGGGGCATTGCCGGATTTGAATTAAGGATTCCTGCTTTGCTACCATGATTACAAAACAAGCTGCTATCGATGCTGGGGGTTGTAGAGTCCATTACTTGATGAATTATAATAATATATGAACTTTTTTTTTTTTGTAGAATATATTATGAACTTTTTAATATATGGTAGTAATAATCTGATTGTGATGCGACCACTTTCTAGTGTATGCAGCCTGAGTTTACCTTCATGTTTTTGGATAGTGTTGATTGAACATAGATGTTAGTAGGGGTGTTTATATCCAAAACCGATCCGCTAACACCCCTAGATGTTACTGATATGTAATATGTAATTCTAATATATTTCCCTGAGAAAATAAATAAAACAATTTGTAGTTGCCTTTAAAATTTGGAATTAGTAATTCTAGTTTTTACTAAATTAGTTCAAATTTGAACCGGTTCTGTTAGGATTTGAACAGAGGCTGACTGCTTCATAGTCCTCTTGTCAATTTTTAGACGTTAAGGTTTTAATATGACAGAGGGAGCATGGCACATGGATCTTGCATAAATTAAACTTGACATTGTAATTCCGACTCTGCACATCTATATCGAATTATCTAATACTAATTGCAATATAATATAACATTGTTTTCTAATGAGGCTAACAATGGCCATGTAGGTGCATGGGATGCAGTGGTGACTTGTTTCTTTATCGATACTGCCCACAATATAGTTGAGTACATTGAAATAATTTCACGAATTTTGAAAGATGGTGGAGTAAGTTCCTTAGTTCAAAATTCCAAATAAATCCCATGTATCTCTCTTCTTTGTTCTCCTTCCATTTGTTCACTTTGCTTGTTTCCATTCTCATGTCAATATTGTCCTTCATACTGGGTGGCATTGGCACCATGACAGGTTTGGATAAATTTGGGCCCTCTACTTTATCACTTTGCAGATATGTATGGACAAGAAGATGTAAGCTTCTTCTATCTTCATTTTTAGAATATATTTATTATATGTCTAGATTCTCTTAGAATATGTTTAAAATATGAGAAATGTTTTTTGAACATAAAAAATTTGACAACAAAAATCGACAGCATTTTACATGGTTAATACAGTTCAAAAACTTGGTAAATGAAGTGTTAGAGTTTGGTTAATGGATATACAAGGTGTTGCAACTCATTAACTATCCAATGAACTTCATTAACCACGATTTTGAACGTTATTAACCACGATTTTCAGGTGTTCAAATATGCATGTGAAGTTCAAAATTTTTAACACCTGAAAATCGTGGTTAATAAAGTTCAAAATCGTGGTTAATGAAGTTCAATGAGTTGCAACACCTTGTATATCCGTTAACCAAACTCAACACTTAATTAACCATATTTTTGAACTGCATTAATCATGTAAAATGTTGTCAATTTTTGTTGTCAACTTTTGATGTTCAAATAACAGCACTGTTAAAATATATTGTGAATCAATTAGTCATCTAATTAAGGAAGCAATATTCGGAGTTTTTCTTCTTGATTTTTGTTGGAAATAGATAGTTATGTTGGAAATAGAATATAATTATCATTCACTAATTAAAGTTCATTGTATCTTAGAATTCATTGTATCTGACAATTAATTGTTCCTTGGGAATTAAAGCTAGAATTAATTCTCCTTCTTGTAAATTGTAATTATCATGTGTATAAATAGATTATCTGCTAAGTGGATCATCACTTAAGCATTTTCACCAAGTCCTGAGTTTCAACTATTTTGTTATATTTTCTTGATTTGTTTCCTTATTTAAATATGTTATTAGTCTTATTGGTGGTGGGCTTGGGCTTCTACAATTAGTACTACTGTACTAGTACTTGACCTAACTATTAGTATAAACAATAAGATTATTAGGTTAAGATATTGTATTGTAACACAGTACATCCTATCAATGATGTAGTTTATTATCGATTGTGGTATCTCTCTAAATCTATAATTCCTTAACATGGTATCAAGGTAGTATCATCATGCGTCATGAGGAGAGTTTTCCTTTTTTGCAGTCTTCAGTTCATGTTGATAGGACCATAGCTGGGCAATTGGGCTCTAATGGGCTGTTAGCACAGCAGCCTCCTGGGCCAAAAGTGTGGAGTGTAAGTTAGGAAAAATAGGAAGGGAGTGGGAAAGGATGCTGATGTGGCTGAGAGAGAAATACGATGACATTTGTTGAAGGGAATTGCGGTTATATGGGAGTGTGTGAGGTAAGAGAGAGGTATGCAAAATAATCGTTCTTTTGTTAGAGCAGAGAACAATTTGGCCTCTTTTGGAGCTTGGCTCTGTGGTAGGGAATTGATATTCCTCTGTATTACTTTTCTTTTGCTATTTTACTGAGTAAAGAAGCATACTAGTTTCCATTATTCCCTCTTTTTATTCTGTTATCGTAACTGTTTGCTATCAAATTGGTCCGACCTGCCAGATACGTCACAAGGTAGGATCAGCGAGATAAGGATAAGTATGTCACCAAAGAAGATGGACGGAAAAGTTGCAGCTCTGGAGAATGAGATGGCTCACGTTCGAAACGCTTTTGTTGGAATGCAGTTGCAAGCGAATGCGGCCCAGGAAAGGTTGATTGCGATGCAATTGAAGGCGGATGAGAACCAGGAGAAGCTGATTGCCATGATCAGTTAGAGTAAGGTAGATAGTCCTGAGAAGTCGAATGATAAGTCTACAATGAGCTCAAAACCAAATGAAGGTATATGCTGATCGACGAAGGAAGGACCTGAGTTTTGAGGTTGGGGAATGGGTGTTTCTTAAGCCATGACCACATGGGCAGCAGACCATGGGGGCTAGGATCGGTTCCAAACTTGCTCCCAGGTTCTATGGACCTTTTCAGATACTTGAGAAAGTTGGTACAGTGGCTTATAGGGTTCAACTTCCAGTTTCTGCTCGCATTCACCCTGTTTTCCATGTTTCCTTGCTTAAGAAGGCGGTTGGCAACTATAGGGTGTAACCTGAACTTCCTTAAGGTTTGGAAGGGGATGCAGCCAACCTTCAGGAACCTGCAACAATTCTGGCCACCAGAATCATTTCCAAGAATGTTGAATCTGTGAGTCAATTGCTGATACAATGGAAGGGCAAAACTATGGAAGAAGCTTCTTGGGAAGAGGAGTTCAATATTAGAAGCCAATTTCTCAAGTTCAGACTTGAGGACAAGTCTGTTTTTCAAGGAGTGGACAATGATAGGACCCTAGCTGGGAAATTGGGCTCTAATGGGCTGTTACCACAGCAGACTCCTGGGCCATAAGTGTGGAGAGTGTATGTTAGGAAAATTATGAAGGGAGTGGGAAAGGATGCTGATGTGGCTCAGAGAGAAATAGTATGACATTTGTGGAAGGGAATTACGTTTATATGGGAGTGTGTGAGGTAAGAGAGAGGTATGCAAAATAATCATTAGTTTGTTAGAGCAGAGAGCATTTTGGCCTCTATTGGAGCTTGGCTCTGTGGCAGGGAATTGATATTCCTCTGTATTACTCTTCTTTTGCTGTTTCACTGAGTAAAGAAGCATACCATTTTGCATTATTCTCTCTTTTTATACTGTTATCATAATTGTTTCCTATCACATGTAACTAACATGTAGATTCTGTCCTCTAGTTTTTGTCATCGTTTTTTTTTTCCTTTCCTAGCCGGTGAGTGTTTGTTGTGATAAACTTGTCCAGCATCAGGTAGAGGTGGGCTGGATTGGTGGCAGCCGACAGTAGCCAGGTCGTGTGTTTCTGGCTAGATCGGTGGTTTCAGGGGCTGTTTGTGATGCGTGCGATGTCTTGGAGATGTTGGTGGCCGGTGCTTTGATTTCCATTACAAGCAGGTGCACACAGTAGTGTTCGACCGGTGATGTCTCCCGGCGAGACTCGTGGTGGCTAGCGGTGGATGGATTTCCTCTGTTTGAGCATTAGTGTCTATGTTATGCACTTGTTTTTTGTTTTCCCTCCGTTGATGTTGCTGTGTGTCTAAAGACTTGCTGAGGGAGTGCGTCCGGAGATGGACGTCCTTCTCTGAAGTTAGATTTGGTTCTGCAGGTTCTTTGGTTTGCTTTTGTGCTCGAGTTCGCCGTGATAGAAAACCAGCATAGGAGAGAAAAGAGAGAGAGGGAGAGGGAAAGCAGAATTGTAACCATATTTGCGTATTATGAAAAGTTAGTTACAAAGAGTGTAGCTTGAACTATTTATATGTTCAGGTAAACCATGAGTTAAGTATATAATCGAGTATATGTGTGCTACTACTTTATTAGCCCCCCACAAACTCAAGGTGGCTGTTGACAAGCAGCCACATTGAATTTGGCCTGGATGCTACAAAAGTGAGGGAAAAATTTGAGGAATGAGGGGTCATATGATCAGTAGCACCAGAGTCAATAATCCAGAGGTCCTCAGATATAGTACAAGAAATATTAAAGGACAACGAACTTAAATTATTAACAGTCATGATTAGAGAACAAGTGCCAGAAGGCTTACTAATAGGAGCCATGATTGAATGGTCATTTAGATTGACAGTCGGAATGGCAACGGGAGAAGCTTTGGAGGTGGTGGAGGACTGAGAAGTCTCGGAATAGGTCATTCTGGAAGGATCCACTTACCTAAATAGAACCAGAAGGAGAAGGCGAGCAGAACGGTGGAAGCGGCGGCGGAATCAGCTCCCGGACGCGTGACGGTGAGAGAGGGGTGGCGCGTGGCGGTGGTTTAGGGTTTGATTTTTCGGTGGTTGGCCGGCGAGCAGACGACGAGCAAATCCTGGGTGGCGGTGTGCTAAACGGCGGCAGGTGGCGGGTGGTGGTTGATGTGTTTCCAGGTAAAAATTATAGGACGTAAAGGCTGACATAAGGCAACAATAAGGCTGCAAGGAGACAACAATAAGGCTGCTCGAAAAAAAAAACACCCTAGGAACCCCTTAGGCTGCTGATACCCTATAGAAAGAAGCAATATGAAATGTGTGAATGTAATTCCTTGATTAGTTGTATACAACAGAGGTTACAATATACTCCCTCTGGTCAATATTATAAGCAAAAAAGTCCCAAAGTTTTTGGTATTTAATATAAGCAAAAGACAACTACTTCCCTCCTATTTAATGATATTATTCCTAAAATACCCTTTTCATTTATTACCAATTTTGTTTTTCAATAACTCATTTTATTTCGAGTCTCAAGTCCCAAGTCCCTTTAAGATGGGTATTTTAGATAATAGACCTAAATTTTTAACAACATTAAATGAGATTAACCAATTTCCTTAATATATGTGTTCCGTTAAATTTTTGCTTATAATACTGACCGGAGGGAGTATAGGCTAAAGACATTGAATGCTAACCTAAAAATAAGGGAGGAAAAAATATCCTAATAAAGTCTAGAATAAAAAACAAATGTGTACAAATAAAAGAGAATATCGGAAGATATTCTTTCGATTTATTACAACACATACTAAAGAGCCCTAACAATAGACCTGTATAGGTGAGGATCAGCCACAGAATCAATGCCAAAGCAATTGAGTGTGCAGTTGCTAACCATAGGAGAGGAGATGCCTCTGGCATAAGTCATATTGGCCCGGGCATGAAGATCTTGAATGTACTTGGATTGAGTCAGCAATAGGCAACTATTGAGAGATGTCTGATCTCAATACCAAGAAAATAATGAAGAGTACCAAGCTCCTTCAGAGCAAAGGAAGCATTAAGCTTGTGAATGTGGTCTTGGATAAGAGAAGCAGAGGATCCTGTGAGAATGATGTCATCAACATATACAAGGACATATAAACAGGTGGTGCCCCGGGAATAGATGAACAAAGAGGGATCACGCTTGCTTGTTGAGAAACCAAACTGAAGCAGTGTAGCAGTCAGTCGCTCATACCAGTCACGGGGTGCCTATTTCAGGCCATAGAGGGCCTTGTGGAGGCGACAGACAAGAGACTTATCATGAGATTCAAATCCGGGAGGTTGAACCATGTAGACTTGTTCATGAAAAATGGCATTTAAGAAGGCATTATTAATATCAATTTGTTGTAATGGCCACTTGTGAATGATAGTAAAGGTAAAAATCTGTCTAATTGTGACTGGTTTAATATCATGAGAGAAGGTCTTATGGTAGTCAAAGCCATGTTGATGAAAACCCTTTGCAACCAACCGAGGCTTGTACTTGTTAACAGTCCATTAGGATTCTCTTTTACCCGAAAAACCCACTTGTAGCCAATGGCCTGCTTGTTTGGGGGTAGAGGAACCAAGGACCAAGTCTGATTTGTTAGCAGAGCTGTGTGCTCAGCTTTTATAGCCTCAAGCCACTGTGGACTAGATAGTGCTTGCTTGACAGTAGTGGGCTCCATGTGTGTTAGGAGAACACGAGGTCTTAGGCTACCTTTGGACCTAGTTTGTATGGGATGGTTGTTAATGGGAGGTGCAGAGGGTGAGGAAGGCTGTGAGGACCCATATAAGGAGCCAGAGGGGCTTGAGGAGGATTGATGAGTAGGGAGAGCTGCTGGGTAGGGTTTAGGGTTGGATGCAGGGAAGGAGGGTACCAGGGAAGAATTAGAAGACAATGTATTAAAGGAATTGGGAGAAAGAGATAGGGTAGAGATGCGGGAAGCTGGGTAAGGGCTAGGTGGATCATGAGGGAGTGTAGGAGGGACCTAATTTAGGGGTGTTGGGGGTGAGATTAGGCAGAGTTGATATAGGAATGGTGGAGGGATAAGGATGCTCAGAGCTAGCAGTGGAAGGGTCTGGGAAGAGGGTAGGGTAGGGAAACTTGCATTCATTGAAGAGGACACATCCTTAGAGATGTATATTCTGCCACATGGAGCTAGACACTTGTGTCCTTTGTGCTGTGGAGAGATGCCAAGATAAACACACTCAATAGATCGAAACTATAACTTGTGTTGATTGTAAGGTCTCAGCAAGGGAAATCAAGCACACCCAAACGTTCTAAGAATCTTGTAGTCAAGTGCAGTGCCATGAAGAGCATGATAGGGTGAGGAAAAACTAGCCAGTGCTGCTGTAGGCAGTTTGTTAATAAGGAAAGCAAACATGGTGAAGCTGTGGTCCCCATGTTGGAGTAGCATAGCAGCATGTGAAAGTAGAGTAAGTACCATGTCAACAATTTGTCTATGCTTTGTCTCGATTGTCCCATTTTGGTGGGAGGTATGTGGGCAAGTGAGTCTATGAACAATGCCCAAGTCAGTGAGATATTTGGTGAAGGGATGAAATTCCTCACCCCATTCAGTTTGAAGTGCCTTGATTTGAGCATTGAATTGGGTTGAAACAAGAGCCTGAAACTTTTTGAAGGCAGTGAGAGCCTCTGAATTTTGTTTCAGGAATTAAATCTAGGTGAACATGGTATGTGCATCAATAAAAATGATGTAATACGTGTAGTCTTGTGAGGATGTGAAAGGGGCAAGTCCCGAGAGGTCACTGTGAATGAGCTCGACGACTGTGGTGTGAACAGTGGTGGATGGCAGTGCATATAGTCTGTGAGCTTTACCCATACAACAAGAACTACAAAAATCAACTATTGTCTTATTTGTAAAGGAAAGTTTACATAGTTGCAACACAGTTTTGATAGTATTTGAGTTTGCATTGCCTAATCTAGCATGCCAAGTACTATATGAAGTAGATATCGATGGAGATACAGTAGTATTATTATCAACTGTAGGACCTATTTAGAGACCTGTGATTTGACAAAGCAAGAGTATGGATGAAACTCAAAGTAAACTCCATTGTCTTGTGCAAACTGTGAAACAGAGACAAGGTTCTTAGTAATAGTGGGAACAAGCAGAAGACTATTAAGAGCCAAAGTGATGTGTGAGTGATAAGGTGATGCAAACTTAGAAGAGCCTATAAAGTGTATGGAAAGACCTTGTCCATTACCCATGAGCACCTGTTCTTGTCCTCTAAAAACAGTGTGTGGCCTAAGTTTTGAGATGAGATGCACCTGAGTCTGGATACCAAGTCTGATGATCAAAGGACCTTGGAGTAGCAAACTCTTGAGTGGAAGGTGCATACTGGCTTGAGGCACACTGACTGGGTGCATATTGGCTCGAGGCATACTATCTGTGTTGCAATAGGCGGAGTGGAAGAAGGCCTATGAGGCTGATGCATGTCTTCCTGTGGAGGATAAGAGCCCTGAGTAGCCTAAAACTGACCCTGAGGAGACTGGAAGTGGCCTTGAGGCTGATAATTGCCCTGAGGTTGAAGCTCTTAAGGAGGTGGTGGAGGTAGATCATGATCAAATCGATAACAGCAATTATACACATCATGACCATACTTACTACACAGCTGACAACTAGGTCTATTACTTGCACGTCCTCTACAACCACGACCACAGCCTCGAGACCGACCTTGATAAGCACCTCGAGCTGCATGATCAGGAGTGGCGGTGGAGGACGTGTCAGAGATAGGCGGATCCTGAGCAAGGTTCAAGCTAATGCAGGAGGTGGCAAGATCTAACTGAGCATCCTGAATTAGAAGAACAACTTCAAACATCATCAACTGTGAACGGATTCTCACGACCATAGATCATCATATTGAAAGAGTTATACTCCTCAGCAAGGCCTTAAGGATCAGTTACCAGTTCTCCAAGGGCTTGAAGAAACTCTACAATAGCTAGAATACGTATCAAATACTCGGAAATTGGTCTAGCACCTTTCTTTGTCTTCTTCAATTCGGATCGCAGCTGTCGAACCTTAACACGAAGGTGAGAGTAGAAGAGTTTGTGGATCTTCTTCCATATTTGGCAAGTTTGCTTGCATCCGATGAACTGAGCAAGGATCATGGAAGATAGTGAGCCATGTAACCAAGTTAACAACATCGGATCTTGAACAAGCCAGTGCTGGTAACCTTCAGTGACAATGTCCAATTCGTGATCCGCTTCAGATGCATATTTATGTGGAATCAGAGGACTCATAACGAATCGATGAAGCTTGTGCGCAATGATCACAGCTTCAACTTACTGCTTCCAGAGTAGGAAATTTTTTTCATCGAGCTTCACTGATAGCGCTGGATTGAAACTCATTGTCGCTGATGCAGGAATCGGTGCACATGTTGCCGCTGTATCGAAGGGATTTCCAATCCCACCACCATGGCCGTCACCAGAACTATGCGGTGGAACCACCGTGTGCGGTGTGTTTGTCATCGATTCAGAGGAGTAGGTCCAAGATCATGCTCTGGATACCATGATAGAAGCTGAGCATAGGGGGAAAAGAGATAGGGAAACCGGAATTGTAACTTTATTTGTATATTATGAAAAGTTAGTTACAAAGAGTGTAGCCTGAACTATTTATATGTTCAGGTAAATCATGGGTTAAGTATATGACCAAGCATATGTGTGCTACTGCTCTATTAGACTGGAGGTTGTTTTGATGTGGTCTGTTTCTAGCAATGATGTCTGTTTGCCAAAGGTGTTTTCGATATGGTCTAGCATTTCCAATGAGTTTCTGGTAGTATTCCAGTGAGTTTTCGTATGAGCCCTATCTAAGGGGGCGATTCAGATTCTGTATTATGTTTCTGGTTTTGTCATCCTGTTGGCATCTTGATGTTCCGATATAGTGGTTCCCCTGTTATGTTTAGTGAGATGATTCATGTTTGGGTTGTGCTTTGGTGTGTTTGGTTCTAGTGCTGCACTGTGAATCTGGTGTTTAGGCTATTTCTCCCTCCTTCCTTTTTCTATTCAGGCCAAGGGTGTCTTGGGCGGTGTTTTTCGCTTTTTGTGACTAGGACTGTTGTGACCAACCAGAAGGGTACGAACAAGGGTGTCAAGTTAGGGAGCATGAGTCATCTTAGCTTCTGGTAGTTTTGTCAAGCCAAAAAGGTGTGATCAAGGTTGCCCCAGCTTCTCTACTTCTTGGACATTGGGTGGTCCAATATTGATTCCGTTCTCTTCTTGGGAATAGCTTGTTAAAATGGGTTGTGTAATTTATTTTATTTGATGGTTTTTTACTTATAACAAGATGAGGCTTAAGCGTTAGGTAATATCTTAAGCTTAAGCTTTAGCTTTAGAGGGAGTGCTAGAATACATTTTATGTTTATGGGTTTTCTACTTGTAACAAGATGAAGCTTAAGCTTTAGGTAATATATTAAGCTTAAGCTTTAGTTTTAGAGGTGTTGTGAAATATTAAAAGGCACAGGTATTTCTGAATAGCTTGAGTATTTAGCACTCAGCAGACTTGGTATTTATATACACTCCATAATCAATTTACATGTTATGATTACAAGGGAATTAAATGCTAGTGCAGCCCCCTAAGCATCCTAAGTACATGAATGAATTAAACCATTGTACATGAATCTAGAGATACATGAACCTAAGCCTTAAATGCTATTATTTCCAATACTCCCCCTCAAGATGATGAATAGGTATTCTCCATTCCCAACTTGGATACAATTCGTTCAAAAATCGAGCTACTCAAACCTTTGGTGAGAATATCCGCAATTTGTCTTTGTGAGGGAACATATAGGGTACAAATCAAACCACTATCGAGCTTCTCCTTAATGAAATGCCTATCAACCTCAATATGCTTAGTTCGATCATGCTGAACTGGATTATGTGCTATACTGATTGCTGACTTATTATCACAATAGAGCTTCATAGGTCCTTCCCATTTAATCTTCAAGTCTTCTAAAGTAATTTTTAGCCAAAGTAATTCACAAATGCCTTGTGCCATAGCTCGAAATTCAGCTTCGGTTCTAGAACGTGGTATTACACTTTGCTTTTTACTTCACCAAGACACAAGATTTCCTCCAAGAAAGGTACAATATCCTGTAGTGGATCTCCTATCAACAATTGACCCTGCATAATTAGCAGCAGTGTAGGCCTCAAGTGTTGTATTCCTATCTCTTTTGAACAAAATCCCTCTTCCTGGAGTTCCCTTGAGATATTGCAAGATTCTATGAGCTGTTTGTAAATGAACTTCCCTCGGATTATGCATGAATTGGCTAAACAAACTTACAGCATATGCAATATCTGGCTTGGTGTGAGACAAGTAAATTAATCTACCTACCGAGCGCTGATACATTTCTTTGTCCACTATAGCATCTTCTTCTGCATTTCCTAATTTTAGATTTGGATCCATAGGAGTACTCGTAGGTTTACATGCCGTTTTCCCTTTCTCCTTGAGTAAATCTATAATATATTTCTGATGAGATATAAAAATGCCTTTCTTGGAGTGTGCCACCTCAATTCCCAGAAAGTACATCAGCTTTACAAGAGTTTTTATTTCAAACTCTTTAGCCAAACACTGACTCAAGACTTGTTGCTCCTTCCAATCATATCCGGTCACAATGATGTAATCCACATATACTAACAGCACCGTTACTCCCTTTGATGTTGAGTGCTTGATGAATAAGGTATGATCTCCTTGACTTTGCTTGTATCCCAAAGTTGTCATAACCTTACTGAATCTTTCAAACCATGCCCAACGTGATTGTTTCAGGCCATATAATGCCTTTTTCAACTTGCAAACTGTATTGGCAGCTACATTTTTATCATACCCTGGAGGTACCTGCATATAGATATCCTCCTCAAGTTTCCCATGTAAGAAGGCATTCTTCTCATCGAATTGTTGTAATTCCCAACCATAATTGGCAGCAAGTGACAAAATTACCTTGACTGTATTCATTTTTGCATCAGGAGCAAATGTCTCTGAATAGTCAATTCCATAGGTTTGTGTGAATCTTTTGGCAACCAACCTGGCTTTGTATCTTTCAATCGATCCATCAGCCTTATATTTTTCTGTATACACCCATTTGCATCCAACCGGTCTCTTTTCTTCTGGTAAAGTCACTAACTCCCAAGTTCTGTTCTTCTTCAAAGCCTCCATCTCTGCATTCATGGCTTGCTTCCATATTTCATCGGACAATGGCTCACAAACAGTAGTGGGTATGGAAGTAGTGTTTAGGTTTGTAAGGAAGGCTCTGTGGGTAGGTGAGAATTTTTTAAATGAGAGGTAGTTTGAAAGGGGATATAATGGTTGTTTGGTGCATTTCCTAGTTCCTTTTCTGATGGCAATTGGAAGGTTTAGATCATCATCTGTTGTTTGGGCTTTCATTTCATCCTGTAATTCTGGAGAATTAAAATTAATTACCTCATCCGAAGGAGTCGAGTCGGGCTCTTGAACGTGTGTCGATTTAGGAATGACTTTTGACCTTCTTGTGAACACTTGATTCTTTCCATATCTCACATCAATTTCAGGACTCGGTTCCACAGTTGGGGATGAAGGAGATTGTATATTTGACTCGAGGTTTGGACCAGATTCAGTCTCAGCTTTAGGATCGGGTACAGTCTCAGTTCCAGGAGTGGGTTGAGGCACGTGTGTATTTGACTCAAGGCTAAGAAAATATAGTGTTTCCAAATGAATCACTATATCTTCCTTAACTTCCCCAAGACTCTCCCCCTGAAGATAAGGTTGGGGAAAATAGGCTTGCCCTTCATGAAAGGTGACATCTCGGGACACAGAGAACTTTTTCGATGGAGGATTTTAACACTTATATCCCTTCTGAGTGGAGGAATACCCAACAAAAACACACTTTAGAGCTCTAGAATCAAGTTTTCCCCGGTCTTGACTATGGACATGGACAAATGAGACACACCCAAAGACTCTTGGTTTAAGATTATTAGTAGGAGATACATTAGGAATACCCAACAAAAACACACTTTAGAGCTCTAGAATCAAGTTTTCCCCGGTCTTGACTATGGACATGGACAAATGAGACACACCCAAAGACTCTTGGTTTAAGATTATTAGTAGGAGATACATTAGGATAGAAAGAAGAAAGAACCTCCATAGGACTCTTAAACTCCAAGATTCTAGAGGGTAATCGATTAATAAGATATGTTGCTGTGGGAACGTTTTTCTGGTACAACAGTGCCCGGGTTTGGTCTAGCAAGTGCCCATTTTTTCTCTTTGCAACCCCATTTTGTTGTGGTGTTTTAACACAAGAAGACTTATGGATAATTCCCTCCTTTTGACAGAATGAAGTAAGGACAAAATTGAAGTTTTCTTTGCCATTGTTAGACTCTAGTCTTTCGATGTTCACACCAAATTGATTTTTAATCATGTAGAAAAAATTTGGGAAAACAATACTGACATCAGACTTGTTTTTAAGTAAGAAAATCCAAGTAACACGGGTTCAATCATCTATAAAAGTCACAAACCATCTAGCACCAGACACAGTTGGAACAGCAGAGGGACCCCAAACATCTGTATGAACAAGATAGAAAGGAAAAGTGCTTCTTTTATTGCTTGAGGGAAAAGGTAGACGCTTGTGTTTTGCAAGCTCACACACCTCACAATGAAGACTCTCAACATCTACCTTAGTAAACAGAGATGGAAATAAGACACGGTTTGAAATAAGATATGTTGCTGTGAGAACGTTTTTCTGGTACAACAAAGAAGCCAAAAACCGTGTCTTCTTTCCGGTTTTGCACTCTTTTTTCTGCTCAAGATTCTTTGTTTTGTCGGAGTGGGCTGAAATTTTTGTCTTATTGGCTTCTACCCATCCTTGTTTAAGGGCCGTTAATTGGAGGTTCATGAAGTCCCTTGTAATCTTCTCCTTATTAGAAACCCTGCCTGGAATAAAGTTGCTCGATTTGGTCCCTGTAAAGAATTTTGTATGTTTCTGACTTGGGCCCGAAGATTTGATATGAGTTGGGCTAGAGTATTACGTGGCCTTTTATTGATGTTTATAATTGCTTCTATGTCTGGGGCCACCTGGGGATCAAGTTTATGAATTGGCACAACATCTTCCTTCCATGTTACTTGGCTTTCACTATCCTGGGAAAGGATAAGTTTTTGCGAGGAATCCCTGTCTTTCCGCTCGTCTCTCCCTTTATTAGGTTGGCTCTTCTTTTTTCTCTTAACTATCATCCAATCACCATGAGGATTTTCCTCTTGCCCTATATTCGCCTTCACAACTGATGGCGTTTTTTTCCTCATTATCCTTAATCTTCGCCTTATTTTTATCCTTAGCCGTATTTCTCTCCTTAGGGTTCGCATTTACCTTTTTCGTTCCATCCAACCTTGGTCCTGTTTGAGTTTGGAGCTCACTCGCTGCCGCTTCCTGGACTAGCTTGGCCTGATCGGGACAGTCACGCTGAAGCTGACCATAGCACCCACAAACGGAACATATGTAGTGGAAAGCGTCCACGGGCAACGCCAAGAGTACTCCTATCCAATCTCACAGCGGTACCCACCGCAGAAGCCATAGCCATGAGAAAACTCTCGTCATAGTACAAAAGATTCAGGCCTGGAAATCTAACCCACACCAGAGTCTTATCAACCTTAGTAAACTTAGGGTGAAAGTTGGGTGACCATCTTCTCACTGCAAGACAATGATAAAAAATCAACCATGGCCCTCCCTCCATTGCCTTCACACGATCACTTTCATCATCTAGTTTAGCCATAAAGAATCCATGCCCTAGGTCCATGAGATCTGAATCTCTTGGTTTCCAAAGGCTAAGCAAATTGTTTTTCATCACAGTGTACGGAATATTCTTACCCAAAAGTTTCACTATCAGGGCATCTTCCCATGGAGCTTTCAACTTATTGATGACGCTATCAGCCACGATAACTTTAGGGAGCATGGGGTTATTGTTTTCAAACTCTATTCTCACAAGTTTTTCCGCTAAGAGGTCGACAGCAGGTCCTGGGGGGTGCATCCTTACCACCCATCATTTTATCTCGGAAGGAGAGAGCCTTAACGTTTCCATTCTCAACTGAGCCTCCTCCGCCGTTAGGGGGACGGTCAGGTGGTTGCGGGTGGGGTTCTACATTTGAGGGAAACTCAGGATCCATCAAAAAAACTCGGTCGAATTTAGGCACTTTTCCAGCTAGCTGTAAATTAGGATTACACTAGTTTAATCTATGAGTCTCGGTCGTATTCCGGTTTGATGCTACTTGGACGACCCACCCTCAGTTTTATAATGTCGTGAAGGATGCGTGGACGTGCAATGATGGAAGTGCAGTGGCTGGCTTAGATCAAGTGAAGATGGCTTCCCTAGTATAAAGAGGTCTTCGGTAATATCTTCCAGAGGAAAAGACATATAACTAATAGACTCAAGGATATTCAAAGAAGACTGGAAACAGTGGACTCTGTGAGACTGATCAATGTTGAAGCAAGAAGAGGTTCTGTGGTTCCAAAAATCCTATGAGCAATGGGTCATTTTCAGTGATGGTAGCACAGTTCTTTCATGCGCAAACAGTGATCTGTCGCAAGCGGAACAAAATTGAGGGTCTTTTTCTTTCTGATGGCACTTGGACTATTGATGCCTCAACCATGCAAATGGAAGCCTCCGGTTATTTTAAGGGTTTGTTTGCTAGCACTGAACCTGTCAACCCTTCCGCCTTGGTCTTTGATGTTGGGAAGAATATTGGCGAGGCTTGTGGTACGGTCCTTACTAGGGAGGTTACTAAACAAGAGGTGTGGGAGGCTTTGAAAACCATGAGGTCCTTTAAATCGCCGGGTGCTGACGGCTTCCACACCTTCTTCTTCAAGCACCACTGGCACTTAGTGGGAGACAAGGTTTTCCATATTGTCAAGTAGGCATTCAGGGATGGTTATTTTGATGGTTCTATTGCTGAAACTCTAGTCGTGCTTATTCCTAAAGAGAATAATCCTACTAAGGTAACGCAATTTCGGCCTATTAGTCTTTGTAACGTGTTGTATAACTCATTACTAAAGTCCTCTTATGGATTTCATTAGCCCTTTACAAAGTAGCTTTATCCCAGGCCGTGGTACTCCCGATAATATTTTGGTGGCTCCAGAGATAATGCCTTTCATTCATAGATCCTGTAGCAGAAAAGGGTCCTTGGCTTTCAAGATTGATTTGGAAAAGGCTTATGATAGGGTGGATTGGAATTTTTTAAAGCTCGCTCTTGAAGACTTCGGGTTCCGTACAGCCTCCATTAAGTTGATTATGTTCTGTGTGAGCTCCTCATCCCTCTCTCTTCTTTGGAATGGTTTCAAGCTTCCAGCTTTTACTCCTAAAAGAGGGTTCAGACAAGGTCTTATTTGCATGGAAAAACTATCCCTTTAATTAACAAGAAGGTGAACCGAGGCGAGTGGCTGCCGTTACGTTGTGGTAGAAATGGCCCTGCAGCGTCCCATTTTCTCTTTGCCGATGACTTATTGCTTTCACTAGTGCCACCATCTCCCAAGTCAGAGTTGTGAACTTGACAATTAGTGAGTTTTGTAGAGCCACTAGCCTTAAAGTGAACCTGGCCAAGTCTAAAGCGCTTTGTTCAGCAGAGGTCCCTAGCGCTAGAAAAAGAAGAATCAGGTATCTTTCGAACATTCAGTTAACTGCACAATTCGACAAGTACCTAGGGCTGCTTATTCTGCATGGTAGAATAAAAAGACATGATTTTACTTTCATTATTGAGAACCTCACGAACAAGGTCTCCACTTGGAAAAGCAAGTTGTTAAAAAGCGCTGGCTGCATCACTCTTGCAAGATCTGTTTTGTCAGCTCTTCCTAACTACGGCATGCAAACTATGTGACTACCTCAAGCCACTTGTGCTAGCATTGATTCCCTGGTCAGACGTTTCATTTGGATAAGAGGTAATGGTAGAGGCCTTCATCTAGTCAAATGGGATACTATAACTCTTCCTCGTAGCCATGGAGGGTTGGGAGTCCGTCGAGCTAGAGAGGCCAACACTGCTTTGCTTGGTAGAAGAGTGTGGGAGATCATGCAGTTTGATAACAAGCTATGGGTTCAGATTATGTGCCATCAATACCTCGGCCCTCATGACAGCTTGATGAATCATGTTTGCCCTAGTAATGCTTCCTTCAGTTGGCGTTCTATTTGCAAAGCTGCTTGTTCTTTGCTTCCTGGTATGAGATGGCATCTTGGGGATGGAGCAGCGGTTTCCCTGTGGTTTGATAAGTGGTTTGATGGGGGACCTCTTTTGCAGAGGAGGTCGTGACCGCCTTAGCTAATATGAAAGTAGAGCACATCATCGGGAATGGTTCTTGGAATTTTGCGTTATTGGATAGGGGGGCCTCTTTGCAATATGGTGGAGGAGGTCTTGACCGCCTTAGCTAATATGAAAGTAGAGCACATCATCGAGAATGGTTCTTGGAATTTTGCGTTATTGGATAGTCAGGTTTATAGTGATATCGGAAGGACTATAAGCAACATCCCTCTCCCAGGTTTTGGTGGCCTTTCTGACCAGGTGGTGTGGGGTCATGAAGCAAATGGCATATACTCAGCTGCATCAGGTTATAAATGGCTTACCCGTGGTGACCCTATTCTGAATGGTGCTCTTGGTTGGAAGTGGGTTTGGAGACTTGAAATCCCTGAAAAAATAAAAAACTTGGTTTGGCTTATGCTTCATAATGCTGTTCCTACCAACTCTTTGCGTTTTAAGTGACACATTGCTCGATCTCCTATGTGTACCAGATGCAATATATCTTCCGAGGAAACCATCCTCCATTGCTTCAGAGGTTGCCATTAAGCAAGTCAGGTTTGGAGACATTTTGGTTATGAGCGGGAGGTCCTTGATAGGAGCCATAATGTGTACGAGTGGCTTTCTGATAATCTCCATCCTCGGCTTTGTCATCATAGATGCCCTTTGCAGTTTGCATGCATTCTTTGGTGGGTTTGGATGGCTAGAAGAACTTGAATAAGATTCCTCTGTTGAGTTTGGCTCACCGGGTCTCTGCCTTAGTCAACTCATGCAAAACTATAGCCAAGCAGGATATCAATGCCCAGCCCAGAGAAATCAAATGGGTGCGTTGGCGCCCTCCCAACATGGCTTCTATCAAGTTGAGTGTTGATGGTAGCAGCCTTGGGAACCTTGGCAGAGCTGGGTTTGGTGGGGTAATTTGTGACCATGCTGGCCACTGGCAGGTTGGATTTGTGCGCTGTATTGTAGAGGGATCGAATCTCCTTGCCAAACTTCAAGCTATTAAACATGGCCTCCATTTGAGTTAGCAGAAAGGGTGGCATTCCATCATTTGTGAATCTGATTCTTCAGAGGGCATTGACATCATTCAGAAAGCTGATCTGAGATTTCATCTATATGCTAGTGTTATTCTTGATATTCCGAGACTTCTTAATCAAGAGTGGCACGTTGAGCTTAACCATGTGTTTCGAGAAGCGAATCATGTGGCGGACAGGTTGGCTAAGACTGGCGCTCGTGGACCTGATCCTCGGGTCACCTGGGAAAACCCTCCTCCTGAGGTATTTCTCGTGTTGCATGCGGATTCCATATCCACTGCCTTTCTTTGGCTCTAGTTTTTGTTTCTTCTCTGTCTGTTACCAAAAAAGATTATCGTAGAATACAGTTATAATATATTTTTAGTCAATTAGTTATCTAATTGATAAAGTAATATGTTAGCGGTAGACCTCTAATTACAAAGATCTATGTGAGAAGACAAGTCAAGATAGCAAGGCCTGACCCGTATTTAGTTAGATATTTAATGTAATGTATTGTAATGTATTATAACTGTTGTATTGTATCTGTAACTGTTATTATAACTGTTGTATTGTATCTGTCCTATATTGTAACTACTATTTAGTAACTGCTGTAGGGAGTTGCTGACTTATTAGGCAATTTAAAAAAGAGATAGGGGGAATAAGAAGGTAGGCAGGATTTATCAGGAATTGGTTGGTACGGAGAGGCAGGCTCTCGAACACCTGTACTTGTACTCTATATTGTTCATCTTTTATTCTAAGAAGGACAACTTGTCCCTGGGAAATCTCTAATTATATAAAGTTATTCAGTAAATCTATATTTTCTAGAACCAGTTCTAGTAACTGGTATCAAAGCTCTTTGGTCTTGAAAAGAATTCATGGTTTCCACAAGAGGGATGGACGCACGTATTGAGTTTCTGGAGCGCGGTTATGAAGGGCTCATTGCAACCCATGAGGAATTTCAAGAAGTGAAGCGAATTCTTGATGAAGAGAAACTCGAACGACTTGAAACCAGGAGGTAGTTATGGGAATTAATTGTAACTGTGTGCGGGTTATCTGTTCGCAGTGGTTCTCATGATCATATGTCGAACGGGAGTCACAATGGAAATGGAAACGAAACCAATGATGTTGATGATGTTTGAAATCGTGACTGCTATGGTGGGTGAATCGAGTGGAGAGGTATTTCGAATTGGAAAATGTTAATTAAATTGAAAGGATCCAGGCTGCTATGGTGGCAATGGAGGGGAAAGCTTTAACTTGGTACCAATGGTGGGAATTTTGCACACAAAATCCTACATGGGAAGAATTTCGAGGGGCAGTGGTAAAGAGATTTCAACCTTCTATGTTACGGAGCCCTTATGAACTGTTGCTCAGCCTTAAACAAGCCAATTCGGTAGAGGAATACATAGAGCAGTTTGAATTGTATGCGGGATCACTCAAAGGGGTTGAACCGGAATCTCTTAAGGGGATCTTTTTCACTGGATTAAAAGACACAATAAGTGCAGAGTTGAAACTGCATCAGACAAATACCTTACCTGAATTGATAGATTTAGCACAAAGGATTGATGAGAAGAATGTGGTGCTCAATAAAGGAAGTACATGGGTGAGTAAAAGGGGTGGAACAACTCGTAGTTACAATCAATCCAAACCATTTACTTGGGAACCTGGAAATAAAAATCAACAACAAGGAGTATCAGGAGGGAGCACTTCAACAGGAGATTCAAATAGCTTTAAACTACAGGTTCTTCTAGAGGGAGAGCTTTTCGCAGACTAACAGATGCAGAAATGCAAGAGAGATTAAAGAAGGGACTTTGCTTCCGATGTGATGAGAAAGTTGGGCCTGGTCATGTTTGTGCAAATAAACAGTTGCAAGTGTTAATATTAGAAGATGAAGGCAGAGAAGAAGAAGATGGAGTGAGTCCAGATGAGGAGGGAATGGAATTAAAGACTTTACAGTTATCTCTTTTCAGCATCATAGGTTTAACTTCAAAAAATCCATCAAATTATGGGTAAGTTTGGAGGGGAGTAGAAGAGTGGTATTGGTTGATTGTGGAGCCTCTCGTAACTTTATATCTTCGGAAGTCATAAGGGAGAAGGGACTGTAGGTCACTCAAACTCCAACTTTGTTGAAGTAGGTGATGGAAGAATCAAATGTGAAGGGGTCTGTAAACAACAGAAAATTCAAGTTCAAGGATTGATGATACTACATGATTTCCTTATATGTGAATTGGGAGGAGTGGATTTGGTTTTGGGAACGGAATGGTTGGCTAGTTTGGGTGAGATTCGTGCTAATTTTAAGGATCTCACCTTGAAAATTCCGACACAGGAGGGTACTAGAGTACTTGAAGGAGAACCAGAATTGGCCAGAGCAGAGGCATCATTAAAGGCAGTTATGAAAGAACTCCAAGATGAGGGACAAGGTTATTTGATTGAATGCCAGAGTGTTTATTTCAAACCGAAGACAAGGAATCCTTACCTCCAGAGATTTCGGATCTTTTAGCCGAATATGTTGAAGTCTTTAAAG
This sequence comes from Ammopiptanthus mongolicus, assembly GCA_039655645.1. Lineage (NCBI taxonomy): Eukaryota > Viridiplantae > Streptophyta > Magnoliopsida > Fabales > Fabaceae > Ammopiptanthus > Ammopiptanthus mongolicus. The sequence continues at coordinate 35,240,538 of CM077349.1, read as the reverse complement.
AACCTACAGGTCTACCTCCTTCAAGAAGACATGATCATGCTATAGTACTCAAAGAGGGAGCCGACATTCCTAATCTGCGACCTTACAGGTACCTTCATTTCTAGAAAAATGAGATAGAAAAACTAGTAGATGATATGTTGAATTCTGGAGTTATAAGACCTAGTGTAAGTCCCTATTCAAGTCCTATAATTCTTGTTAAAAAAAAGATGGTGGGTGGCGGTTTTGTGTTGATTATAGGGCTTTTGTATAAAATTACTATCCCTAATAAATTTCCTATTCCTGTTATTGATGATTTACTTGATGAGTTAGGGGGAGCGGTAATTTTCACTAAACTGGATTTAAGATCTGGGTATCATCAAATTAGGATGCAAGAGGAAGACATACCTAAAACTGCCTTTAGGACTCATGAAGGGCATTGAGTTTGTAGTTTTGCCCTTTGGACTCACGAATGCACCATCTACTTTTCAATCTCTTATGAATGAAGTGTTGAAGCCATATTTGAGGAAATTTGTACTTGTGTTCTTTGATGATATTTTAATTTACAGCAAGAGTAAGGAAGAGCATCACAAGCATTTGAGGGCTGTTTTAACTTTGTTACAAGACAATCAACTTTTTGCAAATAAGAAAAATGCAGTTTCAGTCAAGAGCAACTTGAATATTTAGGCCATATCATTTCAGCCCAAGGAATTTCAGCAGATCCCAAGAAGCTGGATGTTATGCTTAATTGGCCTACACCTAAAGATATTGAGGCTCTTTGGGGATTTTTGGGGCTCACAGGGTATTATCGGAGATTTGTCAAAGATTATGGCAAGATAGCACGACCACTGACTCAACTACTGAAAAAGGATTCTTTTCATTGGAACCAAGATGCTCAGTAGGCTTTAGATTCTTTGAAGAGAGCCATGGCTGCATTGCCCATACTTCCAGTCCCTGATTTTTCTAAGACTTTTGTCATTGAGACTGATGCATCCAATCAAGGGTTAGGTGCTGTGTTGCTTCAAGAGGGAAGGCCAGTTGCTTTTCTCAGTCAAACACTGTCAGATAGAGGCCAAAGATGTTCTGTTTATGAGAGGGAATTGATGGCTATAGTGATGGCTGTTCAGAAATGGAGACACTATTTGTTGGGTAGACACTTCATAATTCATATAGATAAGAAAAGTCTCAAATTCCTTACTGAACAACGGCTTTTAGGAGAACAATTCAAATGGATTGATTTCGAAATCCGTTACAAACCTGGAAATGACAACCGGGCTGCAGATGCATTGTCTAGGAGAATGATATATGCTGCTATATCTACTATTCACTTTTCTGTTTTGGAAGAGTGGGAGGAGGAGATTCAAAATGATGCCAAGTTAACTAGAATCATGCAAGATCTCATTAGTAACTCGAGTGCGCATCCTGGATTTTCTTTACAAAATCGCAAGCTCCTCTATAAAGGGAAATTAGTACTACCCAAGTCTTCTCCCAAGATTCCTATATTACTCAAAGATTTTCATAGCTCGGCTATTGGTGGTCATTCCGGATTTTTCAGAACATACAAGAGAATTGCAGCCTTGGTGTACTGGGAAGGCATGAGGAAGGATATACAACAGTTTATTGCTACTTGTGACATTTGCCAACAGAATAAATATCAAACTTTATCCCCTGCTGGTTTGTTACAACCTCTCCTTATTCCCACTCAGGTTTGGGCATATATTTCTATGGATTTTGTTGAAGGTCTTCCTAAAGTGCAAGGATAGGATACTATTCTTGTAGTGGTGGATAGACTCACAAAATATGATCATTCTCTTCCTCTCGGACATCCATTTACTGCTAAGGATTAGGGGTGTTCATCAATCGATCCAAACCAATTCAAACCGCAAAAACCGAACCGAAAACCTAGCAAACCGAAAATCGAAAAAATCGAAAACCGCAAAAACCGTTTTTTTTTCATTGGATTGGATCGGATTTTGGATCTCCTAGTGAAAACCGATCCAATCCAATCCAAACCGACCTACTATATATATATACTATTATTTTTTATATTATAATACTACTCATACTTAAGCATTGTTTTTCATACTTTTATCATGAACGAACACTCTCATTCTCTTTAATATTTTTGTTGGAATTGTCAAATGCTAGATGTATTGGAATTTGTATAGTTATTCATGTACCTAGGAATCAATAGTTATTCATGTACTAGAAGATTTCATGCTTGTACTTAGGAACTAGAACTATATTAATTATAGTATATATAGGTTTAATGTTGGTTTTTGACTTAATATAACTGTGTAACGATATATCGGTAAAAACCGAATTATCCAATCCAATCCAAATCGCATTTGATTTGATTGGATTGGATTGGATCGGATTTTTTTAAGGAAGCAAACAGATCCAATCCAAACCATAAGTTGTTTCCATCTTTGGATCGGATGGTTTTTTGGCTCAAAACCGATCCAATCCAATTCGTGAACATCCCTAGTAAGGATGTAGCTGAAGTTTTCACCAAGGATATAGTCAAGTTGCATGGGTTTCCTTCCTCAATCATATCAGACCGAGACAAGGTATTCCTCAGTCACTTTTGGACAGAACTTTTTAGGTTGGCTAGTTTAAAATTGAAGTTCAGTTCTACCTATCACCCTCAAATTGATGGACAGACTGAGGTAGTTAATCATTGCCTTGAAACTTATCTTCGCTGTCTTACGGGAACCAAACCAAAACAATGGTTAAAATGGCTCTGTTGGCCTGAATTTTGGTTCAACACCAATTACAACAGTTCCACCAAACTTACTCCTTTCAAGGCACTCTATGGGACCCTCCACTACTTCTCAAAGGCACTACTGTACCTTCGGCTGTGGAAGAAGTCAATTGTATTGACTCGGGATCGAGACACACTTTTACATGATCTTAAAGCAAACCTCATTCGAGCCAAAAATTTATGCTGATAAGTCTTGAAGATTTGTTAGTTATGTGGTAGGGACTTTGGTATTATGGGGTGCCTAAGTCCCATATCGAGTAGTATGGGATGCTCGGTGGAGTACTTAAGTGGTTTGGTTCTTCCCCCTTGATAGCTAGCTTTTAAGGGTGGGTTCCCTAAGTGCTTGGGTGCTTATCAATTGGAGAAACCAAGCCACTTAGGTACTCCACCGAGCATCCCATACTACTCGATGTGGGACTTAGGCACCCCATAATACCAAAGTCCCTATCATTGTGAAATTGGAGATTGGGTCTATCTTAAATTACAGCCATATATATTGAAGTCCTTAGCAAAAAAAGGTGAATGAGAAATTGGGATGTGGACTCCCTGCATTTACTATTTCTATCTCTCTACTACTCATATTTTTCAACATTTTTTTTTTTTTTTTTGATAAAGCAATTAAGGGATGAGATTACAAGAGAAACATATCCAATGGCTCCCATTGTTTTGACTGCTGGGACTTTGGGATTCACTAACTGCAGTGAATCCGGGTCCGAGAAATTGAGTGCTAGGTTCTATGGTCCTTATAAAATCACTAAGAAGATTGGTCAGGTTGCATATCAATTGGCATTTCCTCCGGAAAGTTGCATCCATCCTGTCTTTCATGTTTCATTACTCAAGAGAGCTCTCAGCCCGGCAACCACTCCACAATCTCTTCCAGAAATGCTTGCAGATGATTTGGAGCTCTTAATGGAACCAGATGCGGTTTTGGCTACTAGGAATGGAGCAACAGGAACTGCTGAAGTGTTGATAAAGTGGAAAAATCTTCCTGACTTTGAGGCTACTTGGGAGTCATCCGATCTCATCCAACATCGGACAAGGTGAAACTTTTGGGGGAGAGTATTGTTAGCAGTACACCTCCAATTACAAAGATCTATGTGAGAAGACAAGTCAAGATAGCAAGGCCTGACCCGTGATTAGTTAGATATTTAATGTAATGTATTGAAATGTATTATAACTGCTGTATTGTATCTGTCCTATATTGTAACTGCTATTTAGTAACTGTTGTAGGGAGTTACTGACTTATTAGACAAATTAAATAATAGATAGGGGGAATAAGAGGGTAGGCAGAATTTATGAGGAACTGGTTGGTAGGGAGAGGCAGGCTCTCGAACACCTGTACTTGTATTCTATATTGTTCATCTTTTATTCTCAGAGGGACAACTTGTCCCTGGGAAATCTCTAATTATATGAAGTTATTCAGTAAATATATATTTTCTAGAACCAGTTCTATTACAATCTTAGGTGGTGTTTTCTGATTTTGTTATATTTCCTTGATTTGTTTCCTTATATAATTATGTTATTAGTTTTATTAGTAGTGGCCATGGGCTTGTACTAGTAGTACTAGTACTTCACCTACCTATTAGTATAAATAAGAGGATTAGGTTAAGGTATCGTAACACAGTACATCCCTTCAATTATATAGTTTATTATTGTTTGCCGTTTTCACTCAGACCTATCATTCTGTGTCACATACAATATCGCATCACATGCTTGTGGTGTATCATCTGACGCTTGAATGTCTCTAGGAAATGTCCATTGAATTGAGTTTGGAAGATGTTAAAAGGGTTGCATTGCATTATGGATTTGAATTTGAGGTAATCTCGTCTGATTTGGATAATGCCCCTTCTGTTTATACGAGTAACTAATTATATTTGCATGGTCTCGTCATGGACTGCAGAAAGAAAGGACTATTGAGACAACTTACACTACAAATCCTAGATCAATGATGCAAGTAAGCTTCTAACTTCACACAAGTGTTCCTCCACCTCCACGGTCCTTCTTTTCTTTCCATACGTGTATCATAAGTATATAGTTGGCCGTTTTAATTCAGAAATACTGAACCGCTTTATTAGAATATTGCTACTTATTATTGGTTATTGTACATATTAATGTTTTAGATTATATCTTTTTAATAGATTTGGGTCTTTTAAAACTCGTACAACCAATAACGTTTCATTTGGTAGTTACAAATTAATGAAGATATAATGTTTTCTTTTTTGTAACATCCACATTAAAATTAGAGTTATGTTGTAATTATTGTAGATTGCACAGTTATTAGGAATTTAGGATTAGATTATTTATTACCTTTTTTTAGCTATATTTTAGGCAAGCATTTGTCTATATAACGTAAATCCTTGTAGAGATTCTTATGTAATTGAGTAATAATATTACTCAACTTTTTTCTGTTCAAGTTTTTTTTCTTTTTTTTTTTTTTTGAGTTGAACATATGATGTTCTATTGGGCTGATATGCTCAATTACGGCAAACAAAATTTCATAGTTTGGACATTCTTATCATTTAATTTTTTTTTCCCTTGCGATCCATTATAATCATAGCCAATCATTAACACTGCATCGACTGAAAGCTTTTCTTTGAATTTGCTAAAAGGTTTATGATCCTCTTTTCAGAATCGTTACTTTGCTGCATTTTGGACGATGAGAAAAAAGTCTGCAGCAGTGCAAGTGCCCTAAGAATGTGGTAGTCGATTACTGCAATATAAAGTGTAAACACTTTTGCTTGTCAGGCTTTGTACTTTTCCTTGCTGGTGTGGAAAATATTCTTGTATTGATGGAATCCTGCAATTTGCCGTCATTAGGAATTTGAAAATGATAAATTTATTTAAAGCATTGCGTCTAATTCATGGATATTTGACAATGAGATGCAAATCAAATAATGTATGCTTTCTTATATATTGTACGAGATAACTTTGGGTTTAATAGACCCTTCCCTTATAGTGTCATAGCTACTTTTTGTAGTTTTCCTTGATTTTGAAAGACTAGGGTTTTCATTTCTGAAGTTCATTTGATAAGAATGGAAGCTTAAATTGATATTTGTGGAAGGGATTGTGATGATTAATGGAGTTCGTAATATGTCACTAGGTATTAAGGGCAATGCTAACAACTAAGTGCTTGTTTGGTTGAGATTATTCTGAACACAAACGTGGAAATAATACTTCCTGAGGCAATTATTTTGGAAGTTATGTTAAAGGAGCTTTTTCTCAATGTGATTTTCAAACGTGATTTTGCCTTTGCAAAATGTAAAACAAACAGGCTCTAAAGCTTAACATACAAGCAAATACTAAGATCATGGGTTTGCAAATTGAATCATACTACGCAAATCAGTTAAATGGGATCGAAGCATTGGGTGTTTCTTGTTAAGTTTTTATTCCTGCTTACAGATCTACTTCAATTTCGTCCTTGTAATGATTGCTTCTTTGAATCTTCTTAATGAGATTCGGTTATTTCTATTATGAGCATACTTATATAGGATTTTAATTGAAGGTTTTCCTAGTTTAAGAATGGAGCATAATTTTGAGTTATCGGGCGAAACTTATCACATTGGTAGGAAAAGTGTTCTTCACACAGCCTCTTCGGGCCTAATACCGGTTTTCTTTAACAACCTCTGGAGGCTATACACTCAAATCAACATTAGTTGTCTCTAACTAGTTTGGGAGAAAAACATAATGTTTACACAAAATGAATAGGGTGAAACTCTCAAATAGCTTTTTAATACTTAATGAGTGGATGATCTTTTTGAATAAAGTTGTATGTGCACTCCTTTAGACTTTTAGAGAGTAATGATCATTTGTTTTTGGAGTGCTAAGAAGGAGACGATACACAAAAGATTTAATGCACTTTTGGCTCTCGACACTTGCGTATTTTTTTCTTCTATATATATTGGTACCTCAATGTTCAACAATTGCCTCTTATAGAGATTCAACCCCAACTAGCCATTTCTAACTGCTGAGAGTGAATTTCAAATGTCTCTTTAGTTCTGACAGGCCTACTATACTTCATCTCCTTTTCTGCAGCAGCTATGGCTTTCTGATCTTCCTAGTAAAGCTTGTGATGAACCTTGTTGATGAAGCTTTTGTTGATCCTTTCTTATGGTCATAGAGTTGATTTGGTTTGTATAAAGCTTCTTATGATGTAAGTGTATTGCATAGAGTTGTGTCAGAACTAAAATTTAATCTTATTCTGGTTGTATGATGCTCAGCAACTTGTTTGTTCATTTTTGTCTGAACGTTTTTGCTCATCTTCTGATGGAACTTCTGTTGATCAACTTATTTCTATTGATGCATAAATGAACTTTTTGATTGGCACTTCATACTTCTGGTAGTTCACTCATGTTGGAAGATAATTCAACAAGTCTTATTCTGATCATCCACTTGTTTAAAAGGTTGATTTGTTCTTTTAACTTCATGAACCTTTCTAAGGTTTGTCTAATTTAATCAACCTGTTATCTAATGAATTGGTGCTAGTCGTAATTTCAGCTAAATCCGTTATAATTGATTCCCTCATCAGTCAAAAGCATTAAGAAAGGGATTTTGTTTCTTAACTTGTGGGAACAGTAAGTTTGAAAACGGGAAGATAAACTAAGTTTGCTTAAAGGTAAAACGGGAAGATAAACCTAGAGAAAAATAAGTTGTATTGATTTGATTGATGTGTCTAAAATTCGTATGTACAGCTCATATTTATAGGCAAAAATTGTAAACTAAACTAAAGCCACTTCTATTGCCATAAGTCCTAAATTGAGTAAACCCCCAATTTGGTCCTTAAAATTTTAAGGTCATATTAATTTGGTCCTTGTGTCAATTTGGTCCCTGAAGTTGTAAGTTTCGTATCAACTTGGTCCCTGACAGTGGATCTAAATTCAGGGATGTTTTTGGAATTTCGAAAATGTCAGGATCTAAGTTGATACGACCTTACATTTTCAGGGACGAAATTGGAGATTTACTCGTCCTAAATTCCAGCATCGTGTTCATAATGGCTGACAGAAATGACCCATTAACTCAACTAATGGCTACCCTTGTTCAACAAGAAACTCCTATATTTCAGGTGCATCTTCATATTGATCGATTAGCAACCACTTCCGCTCTTTCTTCTTCTATCTTCAAAAACGGTATCACATTGACATTTCAATTCAGCAACAACTCTTTATCTTCACTGTATTATTTTAGGAACAAACAATCTCAAGTGTTCAACTGCTCAAAACTACTCTTCAATTACCCTTCAGTTTCGGCTGTTATTCACTTCATTATAATTATAATTTTACAAGTCGAAGCATAACAACTGAGCTTAATAGAATATTAATCGATTCTTTAATAAATCAATTCACTAATTGGCTGTCCACAGGGACTTGCATTCGACTGGCATCTGATCGTCAAGTATCAGCTAATCGATTTTATTCGGCTACCATTTTTCCTACAGCTACCAAATATTAATTTTGTGGAGATAACATTTGCCCCCTTACATCTTCTATTTGAAGCCTAATAATGAAGATAGAGAGATGTAACCATTTTTCTCGAGCTCAGCAAAATAATCATTACCCGATAGCAGTGTAACAGTTTCATCAACTAGTAACGGCTCTTTTATCCGTTGCAACCACTTCTAATTATCACTATAAATTCAGCCAATACTCCTGTTTAGTCGACTTATTGTTGCTCTGCATTCTCCCAAAATTCTCCTCAACCTTCTTCTGCAATCAAACTCTCAATATCATGTCTGGTTCTGATTCTCAACGCAGTCGTCACTCCTATGGTGGTGATGACGATTCTTCGGAATCTTCATCTCTTACCCCCTCCATTAATGAGACTTCTTCTCTAGAGTCTAAAATCCCAACACCTAATACCACTTCAACCTTCTTTCGTATTCATGAAAATTATTTCACAGTGAAGCCATCTACTTTGAATGTAAATGAGGGAAAGCTTTTCCTGGACCATATCCTGTATCCCAGCACATTCGTTCTCCCTATCGCAGCCGACTGGTTCACCATCCAAAGATGCCCTTCTGATTTTCGGACATGGCCTCGTAAAACCCAATCTTATTTTGATTGGCTAACCAGAGTTTCAGCAAGCAGGGGTGAAGACTGGAAGACATGGGGAATTTATGATATGATTATGCTTTCTCAACGCGACATTCCCCTCAATCCAGAACTAATATATGGCTTCATGAGCTTTTGGGCAACTTCTATTAATGGATTTGTCTTCCTTTTTGGCATGGCAAGCCCTACACTCTTAGACGTGGCTACCATTACTGGTCTCCCACTGCATGGTGACGAACTCCCTTCTTTGCATGCTTCGATTTCCACTGATTTGGGGATTAAATTCTCCAAACAAAAAGCTATTTATTCTACCTTTTTATTGGCTAACGCAAAATCCATAAGGGCTGTATCGAGTAGTGAACACAACACATTCCTCCTCTATTGGTTATGCAAATATTTCATAGTACTAACTCAATTCAAGTGGTAGCCGAATACTCTTACTACATCTCACTTATCATCTCTGGAAGACCATTAGCTTTGGGTCCCCTATTCTTGTCCCTTTTATACAGAGGTTTATTTATTTTCCTTGATCGACTGATGAGGAAAGAAAAGGTAGACAACAATCCGGGCCGTCTTTGGTTCCTTCAACTATGGATTATGTAGTACTTTCAAGAGTTCATCGACTCTTCTTTCAATCTTGCAACTGGTGTCTTCTTCTCAAAAATCTGTTTTTGATATGGTCTGCACTTCGCTTACCACCACGTCCAAGTACTCATCAAAATTCAGTAAGATTCTCTCTGCTAGAATAGGCCTCAACTGGATTTTTGCTGCTCCAGAGAATACTCTTGATGATGCTGTGAGGGATGAAAATAGTATCTGAAGGAGTAGCCTTTTAACGGCTAGAGATCTTCTTTATGGTGTGAAACCCACATCCAGGAACAAGTCACCAGTCGAAGAATATAACCCCCAGTGTTTTGCTAGGAAATTCGGTTTACTGCAAAGTATCCCTACTACCTATGTATTGAAGGCTTCATCTTATAGTGGGCCAACCATCTCATCTGGGGAAGTAGTCGAACTGACGACTATCAACACGGAGAAACTTCTCTTCTTCACTTATGTTACCTTTGAACAAATTTCTGGAGAGATTTCTGCTTTTCTCAATTGGTGGCCATATGTTCATCAAAAAAATTTCCAAGGAGAGCTATCTCCATGCTTAGCTCAACTGATAGATGATGGACCACCAGAGCCGACTTCTCAACAAGCTATGAGACGACCCTCCTTTCTAAGAAGGATAATCCCATTAGTCCCAAGCTTATATTATTAACTATGCCTAACTGTATTATAGCGATAGCGTGGTATTCAAACAACATAGCGGAAACAACCGCATTAAAAGCATACAATCATACGGAAAAACATAGACAAACATATCAGAGTAAAGCGCAACATAAAAACAACTCCACATATATAACCATGCATAACGTAGCCCCATCAGTAGGGCGCTATACATACATATACAAATTGTCTGTACAAAAACTGAAAGACCTGAAAATACAAACAAAGCCAAAAAGAAGAAAGAACCCTCAGAGGTCGCCAACACTCCACAACACACTCAAAATAAAAGCCTTGCCACTCAGCCCTAGAGACGCACTGGCAGGCCCTCACCATCAATGATGAGGATGCCATGAGCTACCCTATCCCTCTCCATGAGCACGCCTATAGACCCGCCTAGGCTCGTACTCGGACGACGAACTCGATACAACAATGCGACACCTCCTATACGCCCTCAGGTACTGCTCGGTATGCCTCCTCTGACCTCTGTAGACGAAGCCTCGCCTACTGGATACCACTGATGACTGTGGCGCTGCCCACAGATAGTCTTGCTCTCCCTGCCTCGGTGGGTGCCAGATCCTCGGAAAGGGAAGAAACTGAACAACTATGAATGGCCCTATCAGATCCTCCATGTGCGATGCCCCTCCTCTGAAGAGAAAGCTGACCGGCCCTGTATAGATTGTCAAATAGGTAGGGGGTCCACACGCCACCCTCTTTGTCATGGTAGACGATCTCGATCAGCCTTGGTGCCGGTATCCTCGGTACTGACATGATAAAAGGGTATACCCTTGGGTCCATCAGCTAGCTCCTCGTCTTCACGCAACCAAGAACCAAAACAAGCAAACAAGAAGCAGTAGAGAGATAAGAAATATAACATACGTAAATTCGGAATGACAATAGCAGTGCAGTAAACAACAATATGTAGCAGATAGCAGGTATAGCATATATAATAGTTACTGCACACAATCACATGTCTCCGAAAACAACCCATGCAACAAACATCCATCTCCATGAGCATCACTCTAGATCAATCCGCTAGACCGGGATACTAATCCCATGCAGCATGTCGACTGAAAACTCACAAAGCTGGTTCCACATCGGAATGGTTCCACACCGGATTAGGTTCTGTGTCGGAACAGTGTTAGTTTGTCCAAGAAATCGAACCGCTCTCCGTGACCAATAAGAGTACATCCCCCTTCCAAACTAGAACCGAGGTGTCTTGGTCACCTCGGAGCGTCAACCTGGAACATGGAAAGCTCAGGGATTAGTGGGCAAACTAGACTGGATCGTGCATCACGACAGGATAGGAGCTACCTCATCCGTCATTGTAAACTATTCCCCAGGCCGGCAACATCCCCAAGGTCACTCGCTTGACCGCCTTTTTTACTCTCCGTACCCGCACTCAAGTACAACTAACCTCGTATGACGTTGACAGCCCATACTACCTGTCATACGGCCTCGCCACTTGGCAGCTAATGATATGCAGCAAACATCATCAACGGGCTTGATAACGCATCTCACACCTAAACACTCAATCAGAAACAGCACGATGCAACCTGATATGAGCCAAGGGGGGACAATTCAAGTTTGCAACAAGAGGAGGTCAAACCATTCAAGTCCAAGTGACCTTATGCCTTGTTTTGATTATAACTTGTTCTCTGATAATCCGATTTCCGTGTTCTTGGTGGCGTAGGAAAGCTAAGGGCATTTTCTATAAGTTGTATTTCTATCATTAGGACCTAATTTGATCTCTATCATGACGAAAATAGGGCTAGAATTTATGCACAAAATTCTGGATGGATTTGACCCATTTTGTTTTAGGCTTGTATTTAGTTTTTATTTCAATATGTTATTTGGCTATTGTATGAAGGTGGGGTCGAATTTTATGATAAGAAAGGAGGTTAACTTTTGGCTTGCATGCCTTAGTAACTCCTTGGGAGGTTATGGAATCTTTGGCCACTTATTGGAGAGTCATTATGTGGTGGTTATAGAGTTAATAGCCACACATTAGTGAGTCTTTATTTGGTGGTTATGGTTCTTTTCTTTTAATTAGTTTTTAGTAGGAATTATTCTATGTTATGAGTGGGGTCAAGTCACTTTATGGTGACCTTTTGATGGCATCTTCATGCCTTCCACTACTATATGTATTCACCTAGAAACATGGAATAAGACAACTTGGATGTTGAATTTGGATTAATTCCATTTGTGAGAGAATTGTTCTCTTAGGTTCTTGGTTGAACCAAACTTAGTTCTTATCAAGAATCCAAGATTCTTATGGCGAACATCACTTAGCTTATCAAACCTTCTTGGTTTGTGGCGCCTCATCATCTCTTTCTATCCATTTTCTTATTTTCTTCTCTTTTATGTTGATTCATTTTGTTTCTATCTAAGAACACGCAATTTATCATGTCTTGAATTCAATCATAAGATCGTTAAAAGGCAACCACACCATTTGGTTGTCATCAAGTGATATCAAAGCTTAGGCTTTGGTTGAATTTGTGTTTGTGTTCTTGAATCTATCTTTGTTCTTCATCTTCTACTCTTTCTTCTTTTCTTTCCAAAAACCAAAACAAAATTTACTTTGATTCTTTTCTTGAAGGGAAATTTCGTGGTTGTTGTGTATTGCTCCAAAAAAAACAAATTTTTTCAAGAGTCATTCTCTTCAACAAGTATTAAAAAAAAAATCGTGAATGGTAGGGAAAAAAAAAAGAGAAGAGAAAAATTCAATTGAGCAATTTGTGTGTTGAAAATATTTTCCCTTCTTCCTTTGTTTCTTATTCTAAACCTTTTCTTTTCTAGCCTTTTCTTTGTTATTCTTGTTTTGATAAGTTTAGTGATTTTGTTACTTGAATTTTGGTATTTTTGTGTTTTGGTCTTGATTCCTCTAAGAACTAAAGGAGAACATTTGAGAGGAAAAAGGCAAGAGTGCACATATACTTCTTGTGTGGAAAAAGCCAAAATAGTGAAATTCATTTGTGTGACAAGTGAGGGAGTGTAGTGAGGAGACACAAATCATGGCACACAGTAGAGAAAGTCCACCACCTTCACCAAGGTCCGTGGTCATGCTTGCACGAATGACTACTCAAATGCAAGCCCTTCAAAGGCAAATGGAGACAATGCAAGCCAATTATGATCAACAACTTGCCAACCTTCAAAATGATGAGTCTAGTGGCAATGAAAGTGAAAGAGGAAGGCCTAGAGCAGGAAGACATAAAGGAGGAGGACATAGGGGAAGGAGGCATGATGAAAGGCCCGAAGGGGTTAAAATCAAAGTTCCACCCTTTCTTGGGAAGAATGATCCGGAGGCTTATTTGGAGTGGGAGTTAAAAATAGAACAAGTCTTCATTTTTAATTCTTACAATGAAGGCAAGAAGGTGAAAGTAGCCGCCCTTGAGTTCAAAGAATATGCCCTTGTGTGGTGGGACCAATTACAAAAAGAAAGGAGGAGATATGGAGGAGAGGTCATAGACACTTGGGAGGAGATGAAGTATGTCTTGAGAAAGAGATTTGTCCGATCCCATTACCATAGAGATCTTCACAACAAATTGCAAAGATTGAAACAAGGAACCAAGAGAGTGGATGAGTACCACAAAGAGAAATGGATTGAAAATGAGAGATATAAAAGAACAAAGATCAATCAAAAGAAGGAGGGTTCTTATTCAAGGGTCAAAGAGGCTGTGAGCACTACTAGCAAAAGATCTAGCAATGTCCTTTCTACTCCGACTCTTACAACTAGAAGTAGGGATATGAGGTGCCTTGTGTGTTTTGGATGGGGACATTTGGATTATCAATGCCCAAATGGGAAGGAAAAAAGTGAAAAAAAATGTTGAGAGAAAAGAGGAGAGATTAAAAAGAAAGAGTTCAAATTTTGAAGATGAAATTCAAAAAAAAGAGGGAGAAAAAGAAAAACAAGAGAGTGAGGTCCATGTTGAGAGAAAACTTGAGGGTGAGGTGAATACAAAAGAGAGTGATGCTAAAGAAAAAGAGGTAAAAGAAAATGAGAGAATTGAGGATGTGCCTTCAAAGGAAGCTTACAAGACAACCAACGCGCTTGAAAAAGTGTGTCCAAAGGAAACACCCCACCCCACGGTTTGATTACTTGCATAGCTCCCCAAAATCATGAACATTCTACCCCTATATTTCATAACATGCTTGGTAAATTGCATGGGTCTTGCTACTTTCCTACATTGAATAGGTATGATTACTTGCTTAATGAATTGCATGACTATTGCCATCTTTCTAAGTTTGATTTGAAAAGTAGGTATCGTGATATGAGGGTAGGGAATTTTTATGCTAATTTTGACAAAAATTCATCTTGCACAAATGGCCTTCTTGGGTTTAATGTAAGTTCTCAAGAATTGCATGTGGACTTGTTTGATAGGCTCACTAGTGCATTCATTCTTGCTTTACCTATTCTTGCAAAGTCCTTTCGAATTGAATGTGATGCATCTAATGTGATCATGGCGGCTGTTTTACTTCAAAAAGGACCACCAATTGTTTATTTGGGTGAAAAGTACAATGGGTCCAAACTTGTGTATTTTACCTTTGAGAATAACTTGATGCATTCCAAAAAGGATGCAATACTCTCAAATGTCATCATGCCCAAGCATAGAGAGGTAAATATGGTGGTCAATGCAAATTCTCAAAGGTATAACTTTCCCACTCGTCTCGAACTTCAATTTCTAGACTTCACCAATCTTAAGGTGTTGTATGAGCATAATGAAAATTTTCCTAACATCTTTGACACATGTGGTGAGTTCTTTAAATTTGTGTTTGACCCTGGAGGATTGGGTGTTGCACATAAGAAAAATAAAAGGATTCCAATTCAAGGAAATCCAATGTTTGATTTACTTTCAATTTCCATAAACTTGGTTCTTTCTCTTGATGTAGGTATGGAGATAATAAATTCGAGGTCGAATTTCTTCCAAGAAGGAGGGAATGATATGAGCCAAGGGGGGACAATTCAAGTTTGCAACAAGAGGAGGTCAAACCATTCAAGTCCAAGTGACCTTATGCCTTATTTTGATTATAACTTGTTCTCTGATAATCCGATTTCCGTGTTCTTGGTGGCGTAGGAAATCTAAGGGCATTTTCTAAAAGTTTTATTTCTATCATCAGGACCTAATTTGATCTCTATCATGACGAAAATAGGGCTAGAATTTATGCACAAAATTCTGGACGGATTTGGCCCATTTTGTTTTAGGCTTGTATTTAGTTTTTATTTCAATATGTTATTTGGCTATTGTATGAAGGTGGGGTCGAATTTTATGATAAGAAAGGAGGTTAACTTTTGGCTTGCATGCCTTAGTAACTCCTTGGAAGGTTATGGAATCTTTGGCCACTTATTGGAGAGTCATTATGTGGTGGTTATAGAGTTAATAGCCACACATTAGTGAGTCTTTATTTGGTGGTTATGGTTCTTTTCTTTTAATTAGTTTTTAGTAGGAATTATTCTATGTTATGAGTGGGGTCAAGTCACTTTATGGTGACCTTTTGATGGCATCTTCATGCCTTCCACTACTATATGTATTCACCTAGAAACATGGAATAAGACAACTTGGATGTTGAATTTGGATTAATTTCATTTGTGAGAGAATTGTTCTCTTAGGTTCTTGGTTGAACCAAACTTAGTTCTTATCAAGAATCCAAGATTCTTGTGGCGAACATCACTTGGCTTATCAAACCTTCTTGGTTTGTGGCGCCTCATCATCTCTTTCTATCCATTTTCTTATTTTCTTCTCTTTTATGTTGATTCATTTTGTTTCTATCTAAGAACATGCAATTTATCATGTCTTGAATTCAACCATAAGATCGTTAAAAGGCAACCACACCATTTGGTTGTCATCACAACCGCATCAACATGACCACAGCCTCGACGCCATGCGTCCACAAGCCACAACTCAAACAATACGGCCACAACCTCAAACAGTCTGCATAACAACAACGGCACCATTCACGGTATCAACCCGGATAACGAACACGGCACGCAACCATACTTAACTCTAACCGGCATTCCGCCACAACACAACAATACAACATACAACATAAATAGCAACAGTAACAATATCGACAACGACAATATAGCAGGCATATCATATACCAAGTAGCATGTAGGCATTTATGCAGATAGCAACAACAGAAATCAACACCATACAGTCATATGAAGCAAATCATCCTCAATCAACAGTTCTCTAACCTAGGGTTTCCAAACTTAACGGCAATAGCCCAAAGTATGCTAAACCTAGGGTTTAGGTACTTTATCGAGGCTCAACCACTAGTAGGGTTAGGGCTTCCCTACACACAACAGAAAATATGTCTACGCTACTCTTGCCTTCCCGACGGCAACAGTACTCTTTCTCCCCGCCTTAACAACTGGCACGAACTTCGAAACAATCACCGGAGCTTCACCAACAAGCTTGCGGCGCCTCAATAGTCACGGACAACCCCGGTACAATCGCGGTTCCACCTCCAACTCGCATGTTCACGAACACGAACTTTGCCCTAATCACGAGCACAACACATATACAACAGTGTTAGCCTTAGGGCAAGCTCAAAGATCAGAGAAGAAAGGTAAAGACTCGAAGAACCATGAAGAATACGAAGAACACGTGTTAGGGATTCGAGTTTACCTTAGGCGAATCGAGAAACGAATCCGTCAAAGTTGTAGATAACTTTGCCGCGATCGCAACCATGTAGTTTGAATCGCGTTCCGGTACTTCGATCGCCTTGAAACAAGCTTTCTCTCTCTAAAGTCTCATAGCTTCTCTCTCTAACTTGCAGAATCTAGGGATTTTCGTGCACAAGTGAGGAAGAGAAAGAAACCCCTCCAGCATGATCAGCTGTCCACGCTTGAGCGTGGAGCCTCGTCCACTCCGTCCTCTCCCTGGCTTGACACGTGTCCTACACATGTCCCACACGCGTGAAAACACAGGACAGCTGGCGTGCGCACTCAGTACGCTTGAGCATGCACAAGGCCAACATTGGAGCACTGGCACGCTAGGGCGTGCTCCCTTCCCACACTTGAGCGTGCTGCTCAACTGGGAAGTGCCTTCCAAACCACGGACTCCCCCCAGTTTCTCGTCTAACACCTTAGGTACCTCCATCCGTGTTCAAGCCTATTCCTAAGCTTCCAACTAGGTCTTAAA
This sequence comes from Ammopiptanthus mongolicus, assembly GCA_039655645.1. NCBI lineage: Eukaryota > Viridiplantae > Streptophyta > Magnoliopsida > Fabales > Fabaceae > Ammopiptanthus > Ammopiptanthus mongolicus. The sequence goes on along the minus strand of CM077349.1, from coordinate 35,223,340 downwards.
CTAACACAAAACAATTCACTCAAGCAATCAAAGCCCTAGTCGAGGTTAACCAACTCGATTAGAGTTACAGAAAAATCGGGATGTTACAAGCTACTTCAACTCTACAGAAGCAATCAAGATCTTCTAGGCCTTCCACCGGTTCCAAAGGTAAGCCGATTCATCATTTACTTCTATTTTGCTTTCATATCTCATCTACACATCAGCTAACCTTTTTTCAGGCAAAGCGGTTATTGACTTAGATTCTATTTTAGATACAACTCCACTATCTATTGTGATGAAAAGGACTAAACAATCAGGCATTGTGATTGGACCTCCAACAAACACCTCACAATCAAAGCCCAAAAATTCTTTAGTCGATAAATTGGCTAAGGTAATTTTTTATCACATACTGCAACATATTCACTTCATCTTTTATATCTAAAGTTTTCTTCATCTCATTTTCATAAAACCAAAGTGGTCAAGCCCACACAAATCCCAAAAGAAGTTCCAAGTACTATTTCTATAGTAGGGGTATTTTCCTCATCTTCTTCTTTTCTTTTACATAGAACATCATTCGAAGTTGACTAATCACCCTCCTTAACAGGCCATTGCATCAGTCATTCATGATTTGGGAGAAACTCAGGGGCTCACTCCTCCTTCCAGACCCCAGAAAAAGAAAAGAACCTCTGAATTGGGTTCTGCTATCAAGGTATTTCTGAAACCTTTCATTATCTCACTTTTATTCTTTTTGAACCATTCTTGATTCTAATTCTTTTTGACATTCTTATTTCAGTCAACTATAATCCCTATGATTCAGCCACAAGCAACTTTCGCCACTCCTATTATTGAATCGGCTGCCATTCGTTCGACTGAAATTCTAGGATAAGAGCAGTCAATTCTAGAGACAACGGCTCATCTTCAAGAAACACCAGCATCTCCTGAACCAACACGGGTTAGTTCTCCAGACGATTTCATCCCCGAGGAAGAACTTTCTCAGTATTTTCAAACAACTATTCCCCCAGTTGTTAATGCCCCCAGCTCTCCTATTGAAGAACACCTGACTTTCATTGAGGAGCGCCTTAACAGAGACATCCTTTCAAATGAAACAACGGTCACATAGCTGAGACTAGCTCTATCCAAAGCTATTTGTACTCCAGGAGTCTCTGAAGCTCAAAAGGCTATCCTCAATCGCATATCAATCAAAGTTGGGGATATTTCTTTTAACTTCACAACTCATAAAAGTCGTCATGGGAGAGCTCGTAACAACCTCAATCGCCTATCAGAGCTTGAAGAACAAAAATCAGATTTCCTAGCTACCTTTCAATCAGTTGAGGCAGATCGACAAGTAAATCTTGCAGAATCCACGAAGTTGGGAAAGAGAACGAATTGATAAGGAAATAGCTGAGATCGAGCCCAAGCTGAAGCTCGTAAAGAAAAAGCTCACAACCAGTGCCAAGACCAGAGTCCAATTGTATTGTCAATCCAAATCCCTAGATAATGAAATCATTTCTCTTGCACAACAGTGGGAGGCACTAATAAAAGACTTAAACGCAGTCGAACATGGGCTTTCCTCGGCTACAGAATCTTGGGAAAACTTAAAAGGGCTTTTAGCTGAAGCAAAGATGAATGCAGGCTCTTCTTCCATGAGCTCACTTCTCCATCAACCTATAGAAACAACTGTTGCCCTTGAGCATGTTACCTTGCTTGCCAATCCTTCTGTTGTAGGCTTGCAGCTGATGTCAAAGCCGAAGAAACCATGTTGACTGAGCCTACAAATTCGTCTAAAAAATTTCCCTCTGCGACTAATACCTTAACTGAAGAATCTGTTCTAATTGAATCAGCCATAACAGAAAAAGTTGTAGTGACTGAACCCGTTCTTGCTGAAGAAAATGTTTTAACACCCTTTTTCTGGAGGGTGTCACATGAGTGCGGAAAATTAAATAATAAATATTGACCGACCGAAAATGGGTTAATTTAAAATTTATTTAGAAAATATGGGGTAAATTTTTCCTTTTTATAAGATACCATATATATTTATAGGTATATATGTTTCATGGTTTGCTTCATAAGTTTGAAAGAGACTTACTTAAGAACCCAATCCGACTAAAGTCAAAGAAATAAAAGAACGCAACTTTAAGTTTAAAGCCATGGAGACGCAGCTCATAAAAATAAGGTACTCGGAGACGCAGCTCTGCCAAAGAACAGACTTAACAATAGTAAAAATAGTCTAAGCTGGCCACAGGAAAGAACACCACTCAGAAGGATGTTTCCCAGACTCTGTGCAACTAAATAAAAGACCTTTTTCCCTAAGAAGAGGCATTGAACGCATTGGTTGAAAAGTCCACCTAGCATACCACTCACTAACCCACAGACGACGAAACAAGTGAAGATTAGCAATGAGGCGAATACGACTCCTTCCTCCACGATTCTTGTCGTTGGTGATCGAGACCCATACGAATACTTCATCAATCGATCCATAAAGTCAGACGTCCAAAACACTCGCACCATAGTGAAGTCCATATAGAACCTCGTCTAAAACGTCAGATGAAATCTCGCCATCGTCGTCCTTTAAGGATAGCACACATATAGAGAAAACGAAACAACGGAGCAATGGAGGTAAGCTTCTCGAAAATCAGCATAACTTACGGTGAAGGAAAATGGTATGACTCATAGATATATTAGACACAACATAGCATATGACACATCATCAACACATAGTCCATAACAACGACATCACATATTATATATCATCAATCAACAGTGTACAACTCATAACAATAACATGTTAATAGATAATCCAAACATATGAGTTATAATGTCATCGTGCAATCCAAACATGCATTTGTTATGACTACGGTGCAATCCAACATGCCACCGTTATGCTTATGATTTCAATCCGTTCAATCATGGGCAACCGACATGACTCAGATCCCTACTCCGGAGCTAACATGGGACAAATCGGAAGGAGTGGTAATAGTACATGTTCATCAAAGCGCCTGCTTTGGGCAAAATGTGCTTTCAAATATACTTGTCGCTAGCAATAACAGACTTTCATGATGACACTCAAAAACCATGGATATTCTGCTGTTCAGTCGTAAATGTCCAAGCAGAGTACAGAATGCCACGGCTTAGAGGAGCTACCGACTGGTCACTTGTGGAGTTTCCAACTTTGACATTGCCAAGACCATTGAAGATCGACACCCTAATATGTGCACCCGCACTAGGTGTAAGCTCAACTTTCTTGGCACTAAGGCCTTAGACACAAATTTGTACGCAATATGGTTAAGCCTCCAAGGTGCATGCGTTCACGTTTATCAACCAGATAAACTTCAATATTACTCTGGAAACCCAAGCCATTGGAGAGGCTTATATGATAGATCCCAAACTTTTGGATCCAACACCTCATTAGTCTATCGTTGGTTCCCAATTTGTTCTTAAGCTTTGGTCTTTGCGTATTTTCTTTTCGGTGCCCTTCAATAGGCTATTGGTGCAACACCCTTTCCCGAGTGTCACATTCCCGAACATTTATAAGGCCAAAAATAATATTAATGCGGAAAATACGGTTTCCATTTTTTTTCCTTTTCACAAAGATGTAATGAGATTGGTAAGGGTAAGTAATAATAAATGAACTTAGGTTCACCATGCATTTCTAAAAGAAATTCAGAAATAAAATACAGAAACAGAAATAATATTGTGTACTGACATAAGAAATAAGAAGTACTAGGAGTCACAGCTCTCAAAAGGTACTACAGACACTGACACAGTCTGGCCAAATACTAAATAGCAAAAGGAGTCCCCCTCCGGACTCAAAGCAAACGCTGGACAGATTCGTCGTCGCGTCCATCTGCTCAAGCAGAAACAACAATACCAGCAGAAAGGATATACAAATATGGGTGAGATCCCGATCATCAACACAACAAAGTAGCAGAAGTAAAAACGGGACAACTCACCAGGTAATGACATACCCAACATGCTTACCATATATCTCAATATAAATCATGTTAAACAATTAGCAGCATAAAATAAGGCATTCTTAAAAACAGAACAACGATGTACAACCAGTAAATGTAATCATCAACAGCCATGCAATGCAGTGCAATGTACACGACTCAATGCCATATGCCACTGGATAAACTCTGACCCCTACTCCATGGAGCTAACAAAACATCGGAGAGAGTGAATGGGAGGACATGTTCTGTGTACTGCCAGCCATGAGCAAGAGGCTACAACATTCATAACGTGCACATATCTGGCTTTACGGAAACACTCTGCACCAAACATGAAAAGTACGGCATCTAGTCGAAGATATCAATGTATTGCTCGGATTCGCCACGACACATAAGAGCTACCAATTGGTCACATGTCAGCCCTTCCAACCCTGATACCTCCAAGACTACTTAAAACGTCATCGTAAGATTCGCACCCGCATCAAGGTGTAAGCTCAACTCCTAGGCTAAAGGCCTTACGACTCATGCAAATGAAATGCCAATGCTTACATCAAGCAGATGCGACAAAGCAATGTCTATCCACAGGATAAATCCAAGGTTCACTAAGGTTCTCTTCCTTAGGAACTATACGTGTTTTCGTATTTCAAAACTTTTATCCACTGGATAAATCTCGTGATCCCTCCGGGATCGAGTTATCACAAGACTGAAACAATTGAACGACTAACCTAGATCCGAATCACCGGTCCGTCATCGAACTACTGTTTCAAAACCCAAAACGTTTGTGTTTGTGTTTATGACTTATGAATTATGTCTCAAGTCCTAAGCATTATGAATAAGGATTGAGAATCCTCTTAGATAAGTCTTTAATCCTTTCTAAGATATTATTCCTTGATTTTTAATTAATGAAATAAGTGACTTAAGTCTTATGAAGTCATTGATGAACTAAGTCATTAATGGTATAGTACATGGTCTTGTTCCACCACATACCATACTTAATTATCCCTTGTCTTCAACTCTAAGTTAATTACTGAACTTAGGTTTTTCACGCGTAAAACTTTACAATTTGAGTTGAAAAACTCTATTTGTAAACCAAAACCATTCTAATTAAAAACTCATTTGATTTTATATAACTTTGGTACATGATTATGGTAAAGTACCTTAATAACTTTGGAAATGTTTTTCCTTACTAACTTAGTGTAAAACCATGTTCTAAGTTAATGGAAAGGAAATGTAATCTCATCTAATCTTCTAACTATAATTCATTTTAATCAACTTAAGGATAAAGGTCTCCATTATGTTTGAAAAAAAAAACATTATCTTTATTCTAAGGTAACGGTAATGTCCTATGAAACTATGTTAACTTTCATGAAAACACTTCTTTATTTCACTTTTAAAACACTTGGTTAATCAGATGAACTAAGGTTAAAATAAAAGACATGTTTCACTTTGGTGAAAACACTTAAAGGTTGAAACTTTATTTGATCTTTGGATCAAATCACTAACTATTTTTCTTTGAAGCATAAGCCACTAAAACACTTTTCTTACTTCAAAACTTTAATTGTTCAAGAACAACACATGTTCTCCTATTTTCTTTTCACTAAGGCCGCAAGCCTACATACAAGGAAAGTGAAGATTTTGCTTCACCAAAATAGACAAGTCATAGCTCAAAATGCTCACAAAATTATGACAAACAACTATCACACATCATTGCATCATAATCAAGCATAAAAATCCATACTTGATCTAGAGATCAAAGTACGTTTTCAACATACATGAAAATGATTTTCATCCAACCAACATCATCATAAACATATGCTAGAACATACTAAAGCATAAACTATCATTATTACAAACTTTGTTCTCCAAGAGAACTTAACAAATAAAGTGGTGAACCCAAGCCAAAGGGTTTCACCCACACACAAACTTAAACAACCATTCCCACCTCCACCAACTTTGGTGTGATGAGGTTCACCCCCCATACCTGTTGATGAGCAATCCTCCGGATCAAAGTCGGTTGATCGGTTTGTGAATCTCCCGATTACTCGTCACTAACTACAAACAACACAATCAATCAAACATTAAACATCAAACAACACAAATCTCATCTATTTCCTATCACTTAAGGTTCGGTCATCATCTAGAAAAATTAGCTAGAGATGTCCAAAATTTCTCATCTTTTGGATGGATGATCCATAGATACTCCTAACACTAAAACAAGTCTAATTACTCAAAACTTGGATAAAAAACTCAACCTTTCTCAACATGAAGGTTTCGGCCACTTTAAGAAAGAAAAGCTAGAAAACTTATTTGGTTTCATGCTCTTGGATTGTGAAAGAGAATGATGAAACTAGATCATAGAAATTGATTTGGTATTAAAAGGATTTTTCTACACTTTTCTTTGAATTTTCAAAGTTTTGGATCTAAACTTGGATCTTCATGAATCAAGAGATTCAAGAGATGAAATAGAGAGATTAAGAGAGTTAAGATAAAGATCATACCTCCTAGAATCAAAGACTAATGAGAAAAGAAACAAGTTTTCGCCAAAAACTTCAACTTTTTCAAGATTAAAGGTAGTTTTTGTGAAGAACAAAGGAAGAACTTTCATGAACTTTGAAGAACAAGGAAGAACAAGTGAGAGAAGAGAGAAAGACAGAGAGTGGATGAGAGGCCAAGTGAGAGAATGAGAGAGATATTTATTTTGATGTTATGGCAAACTTGTAAATAACCAAAGGACAATTTGGTCATTTCCTTAAAAGACCAAGGGCATTTTGGTCATGTCACGTCCAAATATCTTTGAAATGCCATCATGACAAGGCCACGAAATTCAACTTGATAGGACACCAAAATATCTGTTCGCGGGTCCCGTTAAATCCTTTCACAGCTCCGAACGTCTACCGATTCGAATATACGCCCGAATATAATACATTATTTTCAGTTTTGGACGTCAGGACGGATTTTAACAAATATGTAGAGATTTAAATCCTGAGACTTACTGTCTTGTTCATGAGACAAAATTAGGTCTTGATAGTAGAAAAACACTACTATTCGTGAAAAACGCAGACCGGGCTCCGTTTGAGATTTTGCCCAAAACTTAACCATAGCTTCCTACGATAGTGTAGAGTGTGACTATGGTCTCAGAATATTTTATTTCACTTTCTAGACCCTCCAATAAAATACAAACGTTCAAATACTGAAGAATTATAAAACTTGTAAAATCGTGACGTTACAATTGGATAGTACCAAACTTTTGGTTTCAAACATGTCATTGGACTATCCATTTCCCAAAAACGCTTAAGTGTATTATGAAGGTGGATTCTCAAATCCAAACCTTTATCATCTTTGTTTCTTTCTTGAAACGTAGTTACTTGCCGAGCAAGCAACCGGAATTGTTCTTTGTTCAATTAAGTCTTATGAGTCCTTTTGGATGATGTAAAATCATCTAAGGCATATATCGATACATGACATATTATTAAAGTTAATATCTTAACATTTGAGTCCAATAAGACCTAATTGAAAATAACTTTGACTTTGGTCAAAGGTTGATTTTTAGAGTAAAACTTTGACTTTTAGAGTAAAAATCATTTAATTTCAAAATCAAGTGTAATCCTTTTGTAAAAACCATTCCAAACCCCTTTGAAATCTTATTCCTCATAAGGAACTAATATAATTAATACTCTTAGGATTATTTTGAAGTGTAACTTATTACACTAATTATATTCACTTCTTTTATTCTATTACAGTAATTATAATCATTTCTTTCATTCTATTATACTAGATATATTCTTTCCCCTTTACTCCACTAAAACTAACTCATATTAAAGTGATGAGATAACTTCTCCTAAGTTATATGAAATGAATAAATTGTTGAAGAGTTCCAAAGGTATTATTCCTTTGTACTAACTCTTAAATCTCAGTAAAGAATTCTTGTGAGCTAGCAACTGTCAAGCCTCATTGGAAAAGCCATAAGCAAGCTTATCAAGCTAAAGCATAGGCATTTTCACCGCCTAAGCCATGGTGTCACCTTTCACTTATTGAGTTTGAAATACATTTTTGAAAAACACTTACTTGAAGTGTATGATCTCAAATCTTAGTAAGATTTGATCCTTTCAAGACTAGTTCAATTAAATCAATCTATGACTTAGTTGAATCATATGATCATGAGTTAAGTATCAAAATCATTTTGAAACCTTAACTTTAGCCCTAATACCGTGACCTGCATCATCCTTTGGGATGCTAGGTTTTTCTTGGAAACTTGATTTTACTTGATTACACTAACTCCATTTAATGACTTAATCATATTGTTACAAAATCAAATCATTTTCTATGTGAGGAATGCCCTAAAAACCGAATTGCATGGGGGTTGATTTTATTCTTGATTTTTCTTTATTTTAATCATCCTTAGTTCCACCATTGAACGTGTAAACCACATTAGTTTTCAAACAACTTCCTAACCCTAAATGAATACATGGCCGAACCTATGCACCTTGTTTTTGGTGACCATTTGTTCATCAAAATATCTCACAATAAAGTATATCACATAAATCAATAATATGATCAATAATATCACAATCACATCCAAATATACAACATCATCACAACCGTATCCAAAAATCAAACCAAAACCCGTATACCATATTTTTCAGCATACAAGCACCAACTTTGGACAAGCATTTGACAAACCAAACGAACTCCGATTTGGACACACAAGTACTCAAAAGAAAGCTTAGGATGTCTAATTTTTGTCTATCAAATTTTTTTTCACAAAAAGACATCCAAACAGTACAGTTTCACGAAAAAAAGCATGCTGACCCGAATCCAAGACAGCAACCCCTAGCCAGTTTTGAAACAGATTTTCAAGAATCAAAACTTTATGAAATCAAACAAAATATGTAACTAAATTGAAGCCCAAGATGTCTATTTTCAAGATCAAAAATATTTTTTGAAATCCAATGTCTAGTTTAAGAGGAAAAGGACAAATAGTCAAGCAATGTCAGAAATTCCAGCAACTGCATTATTACAAAACCAAATCATAAGAGAACTCCACAACAAAGTGAAGCCCTTTATCAACAAATAAGACATTCAAGACCACAAATATTACATTCTCATCCACCCTAAGGTGTGACTTTCGTTCACTTCTGCATACCTCTTGTAGATCCACAAAGAGCTCCTTGAAAGGATGATGGAAATTGTTTTCCATGAGTTGAAACCCTAACCAAGAAAAAACAAGCTCTTTTAAGAAGAGGTATTTTCGAAAATCACACACCAACAAAGTGGTGATTTTTCATGAAGTCCAAGAGTTAAAGATGAAGGAAATGAGTAGACCTATACTTACTCTTGAAGGATGAAGTTGAAAAGGTGAAGTCTTGAAGTTGGTCCAAAAATGAAGTTGCTCCTTTGACAAAACTTTCTTCATGAAAGTTGTAGAGGATGAAGAGAGGATCACAACTATGGTATTTTTTTTTTTTTAATGGAAAAGGGATGAGGAGGGTGGAGAAGATGTGGTGGCCGAATGGCCATGGTGGAGAGAGAAGAGAGCTTTTGAGTTTTGTTGTCATGGAGAAGATGAAGATGTGTTTTTGTGAGAGAATGGTGAGAGAAAAGTGAAAATGAAAAGTGTGAAGTGTATGAGGGGGAGGAGGCTTCGAAAATGAGAAGGAGAGAGGAAAGATGAGTCAAAATGCTAAAGTCCAAGGTTTATGTGAGTTTCCATGGGTGTGCCACATTTGGTTAAGTCTAAAATGTGTAAGGATGGAGTCATAAAAGTAACATTGCCACTTTGGTGATTATTTTAGATATTTTGTTTGACCATGAAAGTGACACTTATATGGTGGGAATTTGAATTTAATGATGACTCATATTCCTGGGCCAGAATATGTCCCAGCCCCGGGTCGAACTTCCGAAATCACACAAATCGAGAAAATAATATTTTCGCCGAATCGCGATGAAATCACAAATGAATATTTATTGGCTCGTCAAAATTTTGATTTAAATCCTAATTCTATGACTTATGGTTTTGGGCTAGAATATCTCCCCGTCTCGGGTTCAATTCCCAAAAACACGCAAACCGAGGAAAATAACACTTTCGTCGATTCGCGACCAAACTGCAGAAAACTTAATCGCGTTTTCTTAGAGGTAGAGTTGCTTCATGAACTCATGCTGACTCCCCAGAATGTCTCCCGATTTTGGACACAATTCCCGAAACCTCATAGACCCGATTAAAATAATAATATTTTTATCGGTCTGCGATCAAAACACAAATATAACTTAAGTAGTGTTTTATGATTTTTAATATGAGCTTCAGATTCCCTATTGAATCCTACTCATCATCTTTCAGTTATCAATTTACTTTAATCGAATTAGGGTTATCAGATAATTTATTCGCAACAGATTCACTAAAAGACAGAAAATGAAGATACGGATTTAGGGGTGTTACAAATGTTGCTGCTAAGGTGGCAATTGATGAAAGTGTTGCAGCTGTTCAAGATCCCACCACTGATCAATCAGTCGAGCCTGCTTCTGAAGAAAATCCATTAGCGGCTGCCGATTAGTTATTTAGGAATTTCATTTTGTAATTTCACTTTCGTTTTTTAAGAACTCATGGTTGTATGACTGGCCTCTGGCCACTATTTTGGATTCACTCATTTCCAGATGGAAGGATAATATAACTTTAAATATTTCTCGTTAATGCTTCGACTAAATTCGTTTCCTTGCATGTCAACTGTTGAGTCTCCAAATGTATGATGTGCATTTACCTTAGTTTTGATGAGATTAAAACAGTTATTCAATGATTTAATTGAACCTGTCTGTGGTATTTAACTCGTCTACTTAGTGTACAGATTAAAACATTAAGTGTCTATATGAACTGTTCACTCGTCTGAACTTAGATAAGTTCACCCGTCTGAACTAACTAAAGTTCACTCGTCTGAACTAACTAAAGTTCACTCGTCTAAACTGAGATAAGTTCACTTGTACAATGAAGTCTTCAACCGTCTGATCAAAGGAAGACTCACCCGTCTAAAAGACTTTGCAACTGACGTCATCTCTTTGTTAAAGAGTCAACCCGTCTAATGAAGCTACTCATCCGTCTAGTGACTAACGTTAAAGACTACATTGGATGAAAGCTGTCTCAACTTTGATAAGGAACTTCAACAAAGTGCTTTGCCTGAACACAATTGCATCTTACACCAAAAGGGAAAGTCTTCCCTCTGCAAACAAAAAGCACGTATACAGACCTGCTGAGACCAAAGGTATATCAGAAATCTGTATCACTCTGATGAAAGAGAATATGCGAAGTTCCCTATGCTTTAATGGCTGATCAGAACGACTCTATTGCATTTATTGAAGATCTGCAAGAAGCCAAGCCTTTAGACTTTGTGTCTAACGGCTTTAAAATCTTGAAGCCTATTTAATGAAGAAGACTTCAAAGATTAAAGCAGACAAGAGAACGATCAAAGCAATCAAGAGCAATTACTCTATACGTTTATATCTTCATTCTTTCATTATTTATTCTTCAATCATTTGAAGTTATTACGCAGTCTTTTAGAACTTCACATTTAATACACTCGTCTGAGTGCTTGTGAAAGACTTGCAAAGTGTAATCTTTTTACAACTTCTCTCAAACAAACCCGTCTAAGCCTAAAGAGGCTAAGTGTGCAAACAATACTTGTCTAGAGCCTGGAGAGGCTAGGTGTGAAAACAATACTCGTCTGGAGCCTAAAGAGGCTAGGTGTGAAAATAATACTTGTCTGTCTTGTAACCTAAATCAGTTATAGTGAGAAAACTTGGTGCTGCCAAGGACTGGACGTAGCCTCATTGTTAAGGGGTGAACCAGGATAAAACCTGCTGAGTGATCTCTCTTTCCCTTAACTGTTTAGTTTGATTATTTGTCTTAACCATCATCTAACTAAAGGGGTTTATAATTGTGTTTATCAAACCTTTTTTTATCTTGCATGATTGTGTGTTTTCTGTGAAAACCTTCAGACTAGTTATCAGTTTGATTGACCTGTCTGTGTTTACTCGTCTATCGTAACCCGTCTGTGCTTGCGAAAAATTTTCTAAATTCCGCATAAATTTGTCAAACACCATTCAACCCCCCTTCTAGTGTTTGCATCTGTCTATTTCAGTTGGTATCAGAGCTCAGCCTCTGGGTTGAGCACCTAACAGTGTAGAGAAAAGATCTGGAAGAATAGACAATGAATTCTGGAGCAAGCTCAAGTGGGAACCCCCAACCTGAAGGAGGCTCTATGACCAGACCTCCCTTTTTCAATGGTTCAAATTATAACTACTGGAAAGAAAGGTTTCTCTGGTTCATCTTGTCAACAAATTCTGATGTATGGGATGTCATTACTAATGGTCCTTACACTCCTCAAAATAATGATGGCTCAGACAAGCCTAAGGCTCAGTGGACACATGCAGAAAAGGCAAGATGGGATCTAAACCATAAAGCCAGATATGCTATAATCTGTGCTCTCAGTCCAGAAGAGTTTGAAAAGGTATGTGTTTGTGATTCTGGTAAAGAAATGTGGGACTCCTTATCTGTCACACATGAAGGAACTACAAAGGTAAAAGAATCTAAAATTTCTATTCTTGTTAGAAAATATGAATTGTTCACCATGGATGAAGGTGAATCTGTTGCTCAAATGATTGGTCGATTCCAAACTATTACTAATGGTTTAAAATCTCTTGGTAAAAGATATACTAATGCTGAGAAAGTTGCTAAGATTCTCAGAAGTCTTCCAAGACAGCGGAGACCTCTTGTCACTGCTATTTCTCAAGCTAAGGATCTCACCTCCTTTACTATGGATAAACTTCCTGGCACTCTCACTGTCCATGAGCAAGAGCTCAATGAAGATATGTCAATCAAAAAGAGCAAAGCCATTGCTCTAAAAGTTGATCTAAAGGCAGCTAAAGCCTTAAAAGCTTCAAAGGCAGACGAGTCTGACTGTGACATGGACGAGCTTGATGATGAGGATTCTGATGATGATGAAGAGACTTCTCTCATGACCAGAAAGATGAAAAAGCTCTGGAGAAAGAAGAAGTTCAGAAAGGAGAAGCCTTTCAGAAAATCCCATAAAGAATCCATATCAACAGACAAGAGTCCAGTTGTCTGCTATGAGTGCAAGAAGCTTGGTCACATCAAACCTGAATGCCCTCTTTTGAAGAAAGCTTCCAAAAAGAAGTTCTTCAGAAAGAAGAAGGAATGATGGCCACATGGGAAGATCTTGAATGCTCATCTTCTAAAGGAGAAGAGACAGAAGAGGAAGCCAATCTCTGTCCGATGGCCAATATAGATTTAGAACCTGAAACTGAGGTACATTCTCAACTTGAGGAATTGCATGATGCTTATGATGAGCTGGTAGAGGAATCCAAAGGCTTATCTAAGGCCTTCAAATCCCTCAAGAGAGATTATGTTAAACTCCTCAGTGAGTATAACAAAAATCTCAAGAGTGTGAGATGCTGGCCAAAGAGAATAGCCAGCTGAGGACTGAAAAGTCTGATGAAGCTTTGATCTCAAGTGAAACATCACATTCTGAAGAAGTGGTCACACTTCAACAGAAAGTGAAGGAGCTCACTTCTGATCTTGCTAGATTTGTTAATGGCAGACATAATCTGACAAAACTGCTAGGATGTCAGAGTCACTCTCTTAACAAAGAAGGCATTGGATATGATCATCAAGCTGATCATAAAGTATCAACAAAATCTTCAACTGTCTATGTTAAACCCACTCCAGTTAGAATTAGACCTGTCTGTAACTTCTATGGAAAAGCTGGACATGTTATGTCTAAGTGTTTTCACAAGAAGAAGAGGAAGTCTTCACAGACTCCTAGAACTAACAGAAAAGGACCCAGAAAAATATGGGTACCTAAAGATAAAATAATTTCTGTTGCAGACATCCTTAATAGGACAAAGCAGACGCCTCTGCTGGTACCTGGACAGTGGCTGCTCGCGACATATGACATGAGAAAGGTCTATGTTCCAAGACCTCCAACCTAAGAATGATGGATTTGTTGCCTTTGGAGGCAATAAAAAAGGAAGAGTAATTGGTGTTGGTACAATTGGTGGTAAACCCCCTCTTCCCTCTATCTCAAATGTGCTTATGGTTGAAGGACTAAGACACAATTTACTTAGCATAAGTCAATTATGTGATAGTGGATTTGATGTCTCCTTCACTAAGAATGAATGCATAGTCAACGACAAGAGTGGCAAGACCCTCTTTTCAGCTAATAGACAGCAAAATCTTTATAAGATTGAGCTAACTGAACTCTTAGATCAAAGTGTAACCTGTCTGATGTCTAAAGAGGATGAAAGATGGTTATGGCATAAAAAACTAGGACATGCTAGTATGAAACTTATTTTGAAATTTGAAAAAGGATAACCTTGTGAGAGGATTGCCTGACATTAGTTTTAAGAAAGATGTTTTATGTGATGCATGTCAGAGAGGTAAACAAGTAAAATCAAGTTTCAAATCAAAAAACCTTGTATCAACCTCTAGACCTCTTCAACTGTTACACATGGATCTGTCTGGACTAGTTAGTGTTGCCAGTTTAGCTGGATGGAAATATGGATTTGTCATTGTTGATGACTATTCTAGATTTATTTGGGTACTTTTCTTAACCCACAAGGATGAGTCTTTTAAGGCCTTCTCTGTATTCTGTAAGAAAGTACAAAATGAGCAAGATTTCTGTATTTCTACCCTTAGAAGTGATCGTGGGGGAGAATTTGAAAAGGAGCAATTCAAACTGTTCTGTGAAGAGAATGGAATCTCTCACAACTTCTCTGCACCAAGAACTCCACAGCAAAATGGAGTGGTTGAGAGAAAGAACAGATCTATGCAAGAGATGGCTAGATCAATGCTCAATGAAAATAATCTCCCTGAGTACTCCTGGGCTGAAGCAGTAAACACTGCATGTTATGTGCAAAATAGAATACTTATAAGGTCTATCCTAAAGAAGACTCCTTATGAATTGTGGAAAGGTAGAAAACCCAACATATCTTATTTCCATGCATTTGGATGTGAATGCTTCATCTTAAATACCAAGGATCAACTTGGAAAGTTTGATTCCAAGGTAGACAAACGTATCTTCATTGGATATTCTGAAGTGTCCAAGGCATATAGAGTTTTTAACTCTAGAAGCTCTGTTGTTGAGGAATCCATTCATGTAAAATTCAATGATAATCTAAAGACTGATAGGGAACTATCAGATTTAGAATATGATCTTGTAGGACTTGATCTTACCCAGCAGATGAGTCAACAGCCAGACGTATCAAAATTGAATCTGCTAGGGAATCTGTTAGACAAGTGGAGCAGACGAGTCATCAGTCAAATCAACATCAAAATGATGATCTCAGAAGAGACTGGAAGTTCAAAGCTCATCATCCTGAAGATCTTATCATTGGAAGTCCCTCTGAAGGTGTTAGAACCATATCTGTCTTAAGAGAGTCAAGCAATATGGCTTTTCTATCTGAAATTGAACCAAAGCATATTGAGGAAGCTCTTGAAGATGAAAGCTGGATTCTTGCTATGCAAGAGGAACTTAATCAGTTCAAAAGGAATGACGTCTGGAAACTTGTCTCCAAACCAAAAGACAAGTCTATTATTGGAACAAGATGGGTTTTCAGAAACAAGCTAGATGAAGATGGAAAAGTTGTCAAAAACAAAGCAAGGTTAGTAGCTCAAGGCTACAACCAACAAGAAGGTATTGACTATACTGAGACTTTTGCACCTGTAGCTAGAATAGAAGCTATTTGCATACTCATGTCATATGCTGCACAATATCAAATTACTTTACTTCAAATGGATGTAAAAAGTGCTTTTTTAAATGGAATAATTGAAGAAGAAGTTTATGTTAAACAACCTCTTGGTTTTGAAGATAATGAAAAACCAGATTATGTTTTCAAACTTAAAAAAGCTTTATATGGTTTAAAACAAGTGCCTAGAGCATGGTATGATAGACTTAGTTCTTTTCTTATGAATAATGGTTTGATAACTTTGTTTAAGAAATGCTCAAAAGATAACTTCATAGTAGTTCAAATATATGTTGATGATATTATTTTTGGAGTTATTAATGAAAAATTGTGCAAAGAATTCTCCAAGTTGATGCAAGCAGAATTTGAAATGAGCATGATGGGAGAATTGAAGTTCTTCCTTGGACTGCAAATCAAGCAGACGTGTGATGGAATCTACATCCATCAACAAAAGTACATCAAGGAGATTCTAAAGAAGTACAAAATGGATAGCTCAAAGATCATGAAAACTCCAATGCAAACTAATGATAATCTAAGCAAAGATGATGAAGGGAAAAAGGTAGACCAAACTGTCTACAGAGGTATGATTGGATCTCTTCTTTATTTAACATCTAGCAGACCTGATATTCAATTTAGTGTCTGTATGTGTGCTGAATTCCAATCCGATCCCAAAGAATCTCATCTTAAGGCTGTTAAAAGAATCTTTAGATATTTGCTTGGAACCACTAATCTTGGTTTAATGTATTTGAGAACACAAGATTACAGATTAGTTGGTTTTTGTGATGCTGACTTTGTTGAAGATAGAATTGAAAGGAAAAGCACCAGTGGAGGATGTCACTTCATTGGAGCAAACTTAGTCTCCTGGTCAAGCAAAAGACAGACGACTATCGCACTCTCAACTGCAGAAGCAGAATATGTCTCTGCTGCAAGTTGCTGCTCACAGCTATTATGGGTAAAACATCAACTAGAAGATTACTCTATATTTGACCATAATATACCTGTCTGGTGTGATAATTCTAGTGCTATTTGCTTAACCAAGAATCCCATACAACATTCTAAGGCTAAGCACATAGAAATCAAACATCAATTCATAAGAGATTATGTTCAAAAAGGTGTATTTGATGTTAAGTTTGTTAAAATTGAAAATCAATAGGCTGATATCTTTACAAAACCTTTAGCTGAGGATAGGTTTAAGTTTATAAGAGACAACTTGAATATACATTGCTTTGCTGAATAACCTGTCTGATGAGTGTTTATGATACCCGTCTATGTTTAACCGTCTGACTCTTTGAATCATACTCTTTATTTAAAATATTTTCTTTTAAATGGTTATTTATGTTCTTTTAAGTATTGTTTCATTATCTGAGGCAAAATGTGTACGTGGTTTTTTTTTTGTCTTATTTTAAATTTGAACCGTTCTTTTTTCTTTTAAAATCTCCATCCGTACGTTTTTCAAAATCACTCTCTTTATTTCACTCTCGTTTCGTCTTTTTCCCTCTTCACTCACTCTCTGACTCCCAAACTTCTCTAACCCTAACTTCTCTGAAATGGCACCCCTAAAGCAACTCTCTACTGATGTCATTGCTTAGCGTTACAACCTCGATGTTGAAGCTGTTCACAAAATCATCCCAGGGAAACTTATTGACCTTGCGGCTCTAAGTCGGTTGGGTTTAGATGTGCTTGAAGAGCTCAACTACTCCAACTGGACTCCTTTCTTCGACTTGAAGGAGCCTATGCACCCCAAGTTGGTCACTGACTTCTGGACCAACGCCGTCGTTCTTCACTCTCCAAGTGGCTTTCCCAAGGAGATTCAAGCTCGTATTTCCAACCAACGCTTCTCCTTCTCCCTCAACACTCTGGAACTGGTAACTGGATGCCCTAGACATGGTGCTGGTTATGCAGACAACTGGGCAGATTCAGTAAGCCAGAGCGACATCAACATCGCCCTTTTTGGTAATTCTAACCCTACAAATTTCAAATCGAGAGTCCTCGTTCCCAAATCCCGCTTCTTTCTCAAGCTTTTGCAAGAATGTGTGCTACCTAGGAAGGGCTCAAGAGACTACATCTCTAAGCTGGATTCGTTTGCCCTCTTTCATCTCATTCACAAAATCAAGGTAGACATCAATGACCTCATTTTCAAACATTTCATGTCATTGATTAAGAGACCTAGCTCTCCTACATATCCCTATGGCATGCTTCTGACCAAGCTCTTTAGAATCAAAATCTTTGTCCCTGAAGAAGTCACCTTTGTGGACATGGCTAGACCTTTAGCCAAACAGACTATCTCTTTAATGAGGCAACCCCTGCTCCATCCTCTTCAAATCAAGCATCTGAGGATCAGAAGGGTAAAAATCCTGCTGAATCAACCGATGAGTCTGAGGCCTCTGCATCTGAACATATTTGCAAACCCTCTGGAAAGATTGCAAGCCAAAGCCAGCCCCTTTCTTCAGAAGAAAGTGCTCCTATTCACTCGTCTGAACTGAGATAAGTTCACTCGTCTGAACTACCTAAGTTCACTCGTCTGAACTGAGATAAGTTCACTCGTCTGAACTAGCTAAGGTTCACTCGTCTGAACTAAGAGAAATTCACTCGTCTAATGAAGTCTTCAACCGTCTGATCAAAGGAAGACTCACCCGTCTAAAAGACTTTGCAACTGACGTCATCTCTTTGTTAAAGAGTCAACCCGTCTAATGAAGCTACTCATCTGTCTAGTGACTAACATTAAAGAATACATTGGATGAAAGTTGTCTCGACTTTGATAAGGAACTTCAACAAAGTGCTTTGCCTGAACACAATTGCATCTTACACCAAAAGGGAAAGTCTTCCCTCTGCAAACAAAAAGCACGTATACAGACCTGCTAAGACCAAAGGTATATCAGAAGTCTGTATCACTCTGATGAAAGAGAACAAGTGAAGTTCCCTATGCTTTAATGGCTGATCAGAATGACTCTATTGCATTTATTGAAGATCTGTAAGAAGCCAAGCCTTCAGACTTTGTGTCTAACGGCTTTAAAATCTTGAAGCCTATTTAATGAAGAAGACTTCGAAGATTCAAGCAGACAAGAGAACGATCAAAGCAATCAAGAGCAATTACTCTGTACATTTATATCTTCATTCTTTCATTATTTATTCTTCAATCATTTGAAGTTATTCCGCAGTCTTTTAGAACTTCACATTTAATACACTTGTCTGAGTGCTTGTGAAAGACTTGCAAAGTGTAATCTTTTTACAACTTCTCTCAAACAAACCCGTCTGAGCCTGAAGAGACTAAGTGTGCAAACAATACTTGTCTGGAGCCAGGAGAGGCTAGGTGTGAAAACAATACTCGTCTGGAGCCTGAAGAGGCTAGGTGTGAAAATAATAGTTGTCTGTCCTGTAACCTAAATCAGTTATAGTGAGAAAACTTGGTGCTGCCAAGGACTGGACGTAGCCTCATTGTTAAGGCATGAACCAGGATAAAACCTGCTGAGTGATCTCTCTTTCCCGTAGCTGTTTAGTTTGATTATTTGTCTTAACCATCATCTAACTAAAGGGGTTTATAATTGTGTTTATCAAACCTTTTTTATCTTGCATGATTATGTGTTTTCTGTGAAAACCTTCAGACTAGTTATCAGTCTGATTGACCTGTCTGTGTTTACTCGTCTATCATAACCTGTCTGTGTTTCCGAAAAAGTTTCTAAATTCCGCATAAATTTGTCAAACACCATTCAACCCCCCTTCTATTGTTTGCATCTATCTATTTCATCAACTAATCGATAAGCACCCCCGAGAAAGACTTGGCTTTTAATAAATGGACCCTCCCAATTTGGTGACCATTTCCCATATTTAGGATCTTTGATTCCTATTGGTAAAATGGTTTTCCAAACTAAATCTCCTTTGGTAAAACGCTTATGCTTTATATGTTTATTATAAGCTTTAGCAACTTTCTGCTTGTTTAGCCAAATGGTCTCTAATTCCATCAACCTATCCTGATCAAATGATTCTAACTCCATCAACATAGCTTGATTATAATCATCTAAGATTCATTCATGTTGTTTAGCCACTCTTAGAGATTTCACATTAATCTCTAAAGGTAGCACAACATCTTGACCAAAAGTCAGTCGATAAGGAGTCCACTTAGTAGCTGTGGACTTTGAGTTCCTATATGCCCATAAGACATCAAACAAAGATTAATGCCACCTTTTTGGCTTATCTTCAAGTGTCTTTGTTATCATGGCAATTAGGATCTTATTAATAGCCTTGACTTGCCAATTTGCTTGAGCATAATACAGAGAAGAATGGATCAATTTGATTCCATATTCTTGAGCAAAGGCCACCATTTTTTCACCTTCGAACATGGTACCTTGATCCGTTGTGATTGACTCAGGAATGTCATATCTATGAATGATGTGTTGTTTGATAAAGTTAATCACATCTTGTTGTGTTACATTGATGATCAACTCTGTCTCTACCCATTCAGTTTATTTTATTATCAAAAAGTATATTGATAAAGAGTATAAGGAGTACTCTAACCCATATATAAGAACAAAGGAGAGAAGCCCGGGTGTTAATAAAAAACTAGCACAATTTAACTGAGACTAGTTTCCTATTTACGCTAGCCAAAACCCAAGTAAAGAACACCAACATAACTAACAATATTCTTAAAAGTAACCCAACTCATAAAAACCATTACTTAGAGAAGCATATAGGGGCGCAGCAAAGGCCTTAAGTCTCCCGGTTGATCCCTGCCCCTACCAACCAAATCAGCTAATATGTAATCCCATTCAAACCACAAACCAGTAATAGCTTGACATGTTACTAGACAATTCTACTCTCTTGTACACCCAACAGCGCCTTTATTGTTCCAGTTGATCAAACCCAACTCGTACACAAATAACAGAGAACACAATTCATAAAGAACCAGAAGAAACTGCCTCAAAATTGCAGTCCTAACCATATCACTTGGAAAAATTTAATTGTGATTCCATAGCATCAGAGAAAGGATATTGTAAACTGAAGAAAGATCTTTGAAGCACCAGGGAAAGAACCAAAAAAATCATAAAGAGGGCATTTGACCTTTTAAGTTGAATCTCATCACTTTTCATCTTCAGCACCATGCATATGAATTACTCTTTACCAAAGCCTTGATCGTCAGACCAAACGGGATACATTCTGCTAATAACCGAAAAAGACCATCTGCCACTAAGAAACAAACCCGTTATCATCCCACTCAAAGGCCAAAACATTCTTTGTACACTGTCAAAATCACTCAGTGTTTAGCCCCTCACTAAAGATTTTTGTATCTCACTAGTGTTTCACTCTCACACTAACATCTTCTCGTGAGACAAATGCTTTCCCCATAAGAGAACAAGGCTTATCTCCTACCTGCAGAAGTACGAGAAAAAAAGCAATGTAGGATAGCCTACCAGAGTTATTCTACAAGTTAATTAAACAGAAAAATAGGTAAGTTAGCACTAGAGCCTACTACTCTCTTTATGACAATAACTTCTCTTTTATACCAGTAAAAACTCATGCATCCCGGTGTTTCTCTCGACCTTCCCAGTGTTTCACTCGACATCCTCACCTCTGTTTTCCTCCACTCCTAAATATCTGACTCTCTCAGAATTCATCAGAACGCTCAAAAAGCTTTGCTTCCGCTAACCATAAGTAGATTCAAAACCATCTCAGACTTCATCCAAGCAGTTAAATAGCCAAAATATAAGGTGACATAGAAACCACAGGCAGTACCTGCAAAATAAAAGAAGCTGGAGGAAAGAACATTAGATAAACCGTGAAGACATACGCAAACCACACAGCTCACTTAAAACAGTGTATCACCCCTCTCAAAATAACCCTTCCGCTGCTGTTTAAGCAGCTATCTCAAAAATCTCTCCAAAAGATCTCTCTTACTCATATAGCGTTTCCAGACCCAACTGTATCGCTCAGCTTCCTTGATCATGCCTCACCAGCTTAATGAATGTACTTCCATCACTCAGACCTTGCTTCCAACCTTCTCATGCTATGAAAACCCACTGATACAGCCTTCCCTGACCCCTGCTCCAGCCATTGTAAGCTATTTTCCCCAAAGCTGAGTGCAAACAAAACATGGATAATCCTCCCATAAACGGTATCTTAAACATTTCGCAGGTTTGATACACCAAGCTGAAAAAGGGATATGGCTATCCTTCTCAGCTGAAAACCAGGCCTACGATCTACATTTAATCAAATCTAGAATCCTCAACCTCTCATTTTTGAAAATAATAGCATTCCTTTCCATCCAAATTGTTCAAATAACTGAGTGCTAGATAAAAAGCCCTCTTTTTCGGCTCTTTCTACCTTCAAACAAACCTCTATGTTGAATAAACAAAGCATCTATATTTGAAGGTAGAGCGACCTGAAATCCTAGCCAAGCATACACCAACATCCAAACCTTCGAGGCCAAGCTGCAAGATAGGAAAAGATGACCCGAAAACTCCAAGCAATCAAGGCAAAAACACAACACAAGTCTTGTTGGGCATTAAGAACCCTCTTCCTTAACATGTTCTCTCTTATAGGTAATCTATCCTTAAGAATCTGCCAAGAAAGAACAAGAACTTTAAAATGAGCTTTTGTCTTCCACACCAGTTTAAAAATATGAATCTCTTGTGGTCCTCTTGTCTCTAAGCTTTGACATTTTTCTTGCAGAAGTCGATATGCAGAAATAGATGAATATGACCTTGAACCATCCAAGCTCCATTCCCACACATCTTCCCTGTCACTTGAGGGACATATAGGAATTAGTATGTTTTAAATTCCTCATAAAGCATATGTTCCCTCTCCAAAAAAGACCTTCTCCAATTGAAAGACCATTTCCTCCTGCCTGCCTCCCAAACCCTTAACTGATCTATAAATTTAAATGATCTTTAAACACTAAAGAGTCTAGGGAATAAAGACTTCCGGCTTGTAGTTCCCACCCATTCATCGTCACAGAACTTTGTTTTATCTCCTTTCCTTAGTTTCAGCTTTAACCCTAAAGAGAACCAATCTGACATGTTATAATGTCTTCCTAGCTTGTTAATTGCCTTCCACCAAGCTGAACCCTTATTTGGTACCACCCCAAAGTCAATAACAGATCTTCCTCCTACCATCATCCCATATTTATACACAAGCACATCTCTTCACAAGCCATGTTCTTCTTTTATCAACCTCCATCTCCACTTAGCAAGTCAAGACAAGTTAACTATTCAAGATTCTTGTTTCCCAACCCTCCATCCTCTTTTAGTTTACAAAGAGTATCCCACCTTACCCAGGCAATCTTACGCTTCTCCTGAGTTCCTCCCCAGAAAAAATTTCTTTGAATTTTTCTTAGAATCTTATGTACCTTTGCTGGTATTCTCAAGAAGGACATAAAATAAATCGACAAACTATTCATTATCGAATTTATTAAAGTGATCCTTCCACCTAAAGAAAGGTGTTTACCTTTCCAGGAAGCAATTCTCCTCTCCATTGTCTCAATTATTGGCTGCCAAGTTGAGATAATCCTCGGGTTAGCTCAAACCATAAGTCCAAGGTACTTAAAAGGTAATGTCCCACACTTACAGTTTAGAAAAGCCGATGCTTAGTTAATAAACAAAACATCCACATTTATCCCTGTAACATCCTCATTTTCATCACCTTAGTTAAATACATGAATGCATGTTTGACTTGACAATGTGCTTAGAAGGTAGGTTAAGAGCTGGGGTTGAATTGGATAAGAAAAGGATGAAGAACAAGTGACATAGAGCTGGACTCTCAAGCGTGGAGCAAGGGAACGCTCAAGCATTGAGCAGGGTGGACGCTCAAGCATGGCCACTCTAACCTATTGACTGGCAGTGATGGGACATAAAGTGACACGTGTCAGTTATGCGTTGTAGCTGGCACGTGAGGGGCGGTGCCTTGGCGGTGAGGAAACATCAATGCTCAAGTGTTGAGAGAGCCAACGCTAAAGCGTGGACAGTAAAATATTTCCCTATAAATACTTGCTCATTTCACCATAGAAGAGTTTTTACTCTTCACATTCCAGAGAGCTTGAGACACAGAAAGGCCAAAGGAGGTTGAGAGTTGTGATCCAAGTTCGTGATCCGTTCGTTGATCCGATTTTGATTCCGTTGGTGTATTCGTGATCAGCTTGACTTCTACTTCGATTCTACCGGTTTACTTTTGTGATTCGTCAAGGGTAACCCGAGGTTCCATATCTACCTACATTGTTGCTATCCAATGTTCTTCCTTTATTTCTAGCTTCTATTCATGGTTATAGTTTCGCATTAGGGTTAATGCTATAGTCTACGTGTTGTTTCCGTGATTAGGGCAAGTTTCGGAGTTGCATTCGAAGCCTGTTGACGGAGTAGAACTGTAACTGTGAGGAGCTTGGGTGGAGCTTGGAAAGATCGTGTGTTCGTGATTGTTGCTACATTCACTATCAGGTGGGAGAAAGAACCACAATATCGTCGAGGAGGTAAGAATAATATAATATATATTGATATGCGTAGGGCGACCTAAACCCTGCTAGTGGTAGTAACCGACAACACCTAACTCACATTGGTGACTGCTAGTTGGTGGTACCGATGTAGTTTTAGGCATTGTAGGTTTTGATTTGATGATATGTTGAGGTTGTATGATTGTATGTTGATGTGCTTTAAATGATACCTGTTGATATGCATGTATGCTTAAGGTTACTTGAGTATATGCCTATGAGTAGATATGATAAACATGATTATTTAATATGATATAGTTGCTTATGATATGATATTGTGATCATTGTTGTATGAGTAGAGATAGGCAGTAATTCTTGATAATTTGGGAGATGAACATATGGTGAGGATTTGAGGATATATATGTTGCAGTGCTCAACCTAGAGGTCCCGTGGATATATTTATGTCGAGGCATAAAGTTGATACCTGGTTATACCGGCAAACGTTGGCCGTAGTTGTGTACAAGTTGCGGTTGAGGCACTAAGTTGTTGATCCCCAGATGAGTCGGTGAGGTTCATGTTGCATAGTTGTTGTTCATCACTTGTTGGCGTATGAGCGATCGATCTTGCCTGCTGGGAGAAGATCGTAACCATAAGTTGAGTTGTGAACGGACGAATATCCCGAACGGGCCTGCGGGCGGGGGGATATGTCGTTGTCGTAAGTTGAGTTGTTGACGAGTGAATGTTCTGAACTGGCCTGTGGGCAGAGGAATATGTCGTGCCCATGAGTTGAGTTGAGTTGAGCCAAGAGGGCTGTTGGCCGAACCCTCATTACGGGGGGGGGGGGGGTGTGGCACAGTGATGGATGGGACCTCTTGATCTGTCGGGGATGACTTGGGAGATGATTGCTTGATATTGTTGTGCTGTTGTATGTTGCTATCTGTATATCTTATTTTGTAGTTGTTTCCCTATTTATGATGTATTGCTATGAATTATGTCCCGTACTTTCCCTATGTTATATTTTATTCTCGATCGCACGAGAAGATCCGGTTGAGGAGTTGCTTGAGGAGATATATGGCACACCTACTGAACCTGATGCTGGCAGCGTTGGGAGATTTTGAGTCGATACTTGTTGTGTGATGAAAGAATTGCCGTACGGACTATGACAAAATGGAATCTTTTATTGAGGCGAGTAGAGCGTATGATGTCGATGGCCCGAGGTAGAGCACTCAATGGGCTAGGGTGGCCCCATACCAACCCCAGGGAAACTTGATCGTTTGTACAGACAGACTTTTAGCTAAGATCCGTTCGTACGCTAAGGTCCCTAAGCAATACGCCTGTACCTTAGGGCAACGCATGAAGACGATGACCATTTTTGGGAAATTGATTACTCCCAGCGACGAGTGGTGTATACGGGCACGACTACCGTATACCTTAGAGCTTGGGGATCGTCGGGGAGCTATCCTGTCAGAGACTTCTGTATTGCACAGAAGCTGCCGTTGGAAAGGCTGTGGAACAGACCATGGGACCACCATCATGACTCAGATGTTGGATGGAGATCTCATGCATCCTCTAGGACTAGTTTTGTGCCTCGAGGCCTACGTCGTTGTGTTAAGAGGAGGCTGAAAAAGTACCGTCGGTGCGGATCGTGATGTTAGAGAGCGAGACGGAGTACGAGGCGATGCAGACCTATCGTCGGAGGTAGTGAGCATCAGTTGGTAGTTCTCGCTATCCTCGTTAGAATCTCGGTGGGATAATCAATCTTAGTTTTGTTATGGCCAGTACATAGGTTTAAGCGAAATGTATTTTGGGGCCTGGAGAGGAAGTCTTATGCATTTTCCTTTGTTACCATGCTTCTGTATGTATATGTGGTGTCAGTTGCGTACTCTGAGATAGTTAGTGTTGGTTGTAGGCTCTACTGATGGAGCTAGTACTTTACATATATGTATGTTGGATATGGTTGTGGTATCGGTGTTGGTTGTTCTAAATTATTCCGTATTTTTTTTTAATGATATGAGTTCGGGTTACTAAATGGGACCTCCGAGGAGGTAGATGGCTCGTGGAAGAGGTAGAGGACGTGGCGGAAGGGCCACAGAAGTTGTAGCCAAACCTAGAAATGGTAATGGAGAGAACTCCCACGTTGGTGATTTGACAGAGTCAATTGAAACCCTAAGGATAGTTAGGGAGTTAGCTACAGCAATGCTGCAACAGACGCAACAAAATGCTCAACTGTTGCAAGTGACTATGCAGCAACAACAAAGGTAGAATCAGCGGGGCGAAGTAGAGACAGAAGATGCCGGGTTGAGTACTTTTCTGAATGGGAAGCCGCCGCAGTTCAATGGTGACTTCAATCTGGAGGGAGCAGAACTCTGGATACAGGAGTTGGGGAAGTTCTTTTCGACAATGCACTATCGTGAAGATAGGAAGGTGACTTATGCATCCTTCATGCTGATGGGAGGTGCAGAGTTGTGGTGGAAAGGAAAACGGAGGATGTTGGAAGCTGAAGGCGAGTTATTAATTGGGGGCTGTGTAGGGAATGTTTTCTGGAAAAGTATTTCCCTAGATTGATGAGAAGAGAGAAAAAGAAGGAGTTTATGGGTCTGAAGCAAGGAACCATGTATGTTGGTGAGTACGCTGCAAGGTTCGAAGTGCTACTCAAATTTTCTGAATTTTATTAGAGGTTCCCGGATGAAGAGTGGGTATTCAGGCGTTTTGAGGACGGCCTGAAATATGATCTACAGTGGGTGATTGCACCATTGAATATCACCCGGTTACTTGAGATGTTGGAAAGATGTTCAGTTATTGAGAACATCGACAAGAAGAGAGAGTTGCAGCAAGGCAGAGTTGGAGGACCTACTCGGAGATTCGATCAGAAAGGTAGAGGGGGAAGAGGAAAGTTTCAGATAGGACGGAAGCCTTATGACTGCCCAGCAACAATGAGAACAACTGAAGGTGTAGGAACACAACAACCACAACCAAATGGATCTTTTAGGTGTGGAGGATCACATCTAATCAGAGATTGTCTGGTGAGGGAGACTCGCCAATGCTTTCGGTGTGGCCATGTGGGTCACATAGCTCCAGAGTGCTCACAAGGAGCAAGGTACAACACAGGTGGGTGTGGCCCAGTGACCAGAGCCCAAGAAACAGGATAGCAAGTGGGAAGACTTCAATTCACAGGAAGAGTGTTTACCATAATAGGAGCTGAATCCTCTCAATCCCCTGTTCTTATACAAGGTATGTGCCTAGTGTCAGGTAAACTCTTATCAGTACTGTTTGACTCGGGAGCTACGCATTCGTTCATATCCCAAGAGTGTGTGGATCATTTGAAACTACCTATTTCTTTACTTCCTCATGATTTGATAGTGTCTACTCCTACCAGTAATTCTTTGACTACCATGACTATTTGTTTGAAATGCCCCATTGTTGTTGAAAATAGAACTTTTCTTGTTGATCTTGTTTTTTACCTATGCAACAACTGGATGTGATTTTAGGCATGGATTGGCTTTCGACTAACCATGTAGTGTTAGACTGTTCTAAAAAGATCTTGAAGTTTCCTGAGCAATCTAAATTGATGCCTGCCAATGATAGAGGTCTTGTGTGGAGTAGTGAATCTCAGAAACATGTGTTGTTATTTTTTATGGAAGCTAAGGAACCTCCTAAGTTGGATTCGTTGCCTATAGTGCGAGAGTTTCCGGAAGTTTTCCCTGATGATGTTCCAGGTTTGCCACCAGAGAGAGAGATAGATTTCGCTATAGACCTCGTACTAGGAACTGGACTCGATAGCACCTTATCGAATGTCTCCGGCAGAGTTAGCAGAGTTGAAAAAACAGTTGGATGACATGTTGGGTAAGGAATTCATAAGACCAAGTGCTTCGCCTTGGGGAGCGTCGGTGTTGTTCATCAAGAAAAAGGACGGAAGTTCAAGGCTATGCGTGGATTATCGGCAGTTGAATAAGGTGACGATCAAGAATAAGTATCCGTTACCTAGGATTGATGACTTAATGGACCAGTTGAAAAAAGCAGCAGTGTTTCGACGATTGACTTACGATCTGGTTATCACCAGATTCAAGTCAAGAAGGAGGATGTATCGAAGACGACATTTAAGAGTTGATATGGACACTACGAGTATTTGGTTATGCCCTTTGGTGTGACTAATGCTCCGGCAGTATTTATGGATTACATGAACCTGATCTTCCAACTGTTCTTGGATAAGTTTGTAGTTGTGTTTATCGACGGCATTCTTATCTATTCCCCTAGTCAGGAAGAACATCAGGAACATCTTAGGATTGTGCTTCAAGTGCTAATGAACCGACAACTTTATGCAAAGTTGTCTAAGTGTGAGTTTTGGTTAGAAGAAGTGCAATTCTTAGGTCATGTGATTAACTGAGATGAGATAGCGGTAGATCCAGCGAAGGTTGAAGCTGTAGTGCAATGGGAGAGTCCTAAGTCCGTGTGTGAGGTACGAAGTTTTCTAGGATTGGTTGGTTATTACCGAAGGTTTATAGAAGGATTCTCAAAGATTGCATTGCCTATGACACAACTAACAAGGAAGGGAACATCTTTCGTATGGACGGATGAATGCGAGAAGAGTTTCCAGGAACTGAAAAGGAGGTTGACTACATCGCCAGTGTTGACGTTACCAGATCCCTTAGGACAGTTTGACGTGTATTGTGATGCATCATACTAAGGTTTGGGCTGCATCCTAATGCAAGAAGGAAGAGTAGTAGCGTATGCTTACCGACAGCTAAGAGTTCATGAGAATAACTATCCGACTCATGACTTGGATTTAGCGGCTATAGTGTTTGCTTTAAAGATGTGGAGACACTATCTTTATGGAGCGAAGTTTACTGTATACAGTGACCACAAAAGTTTAAGGTACCTGTTCGATTAGAAAGAGTTAAACATGAGACAATGAAGGTGGATGGAATTCATAAAGGATTATGAATTTGAGCTACAGTACCATCCAGGAAAAGCGAATGTAGTAGCGGATGCATTAAGTAGGAAATTGTTACACGTATCTGCTATGATGGTGAAAGAGTTAGAACTGATTGAACAACTTAGAGATTTGGATCTAGGTATAGGATTATCTAGAGATAAAATACACCTAGGAATGGTTACGATGACGAGCGACTTTTTGAAGACGATCAAGGAAAAGCAAGAAGTTGATCCGTATCTTCATAAGGTAAAGGAACAAGTAGCGGAACGCGGAACTTCTGAGTTTAGGATGTATCAGGATGGAGTCTTGAGGTATGGTGACAGGATTTGTGTGCCAATGGATGTAGAACTAAGAAAGATGATCTTGGAAGAAGCGCACAAGAGTAGATTGAGTTTTCACCCAGGAGCAACCAAGATGTATCAAGACTTAAAGAAGATGTTTTGGTGGCCTGGGATGAAGAATGAAGTAGCTGAGTATGTGTTGGCTTGTTTAGTTTGTTAGAAAGCGAAGATAGAACATCAAAAGCCAACAGGATTGTTACAATCCTTGGATATCCCAGAATGGAAATGGGATGGTATATTTATGGACTTCGTGGTTGGGTTGCCGAGAACTACGAAGAGGCATGATGCAATTTGGGTAATCGTTGATAGGTTGACGAAGTGTGCTCACTTCTTCCCTATTGATGACAATTATATGTTGTGCATGGAGTGCCTTCCAGTATTGTTTCCGATAGAGACCTTAGATTTACGTCTAGATTCTGGAAGCAGTTACATAAGGCTTTGGGAACTAAGTTAAGGTTAAGTTCTGCTTATCATCCTCAGACGGATGGTTAGTTTGAACGAACGATTCAATCATTGGAAGATCTCTTGAGAGCTTGTGTTTTGGAACACACAGGAAGTTGGGATGAGTTCTTACCGTTGATTGAGTTCACCTGTAACAACAGTTTTCATTCTAGTATAGGTATGGTACCTTACGAAGCGTTGTACGGCAGAAAGTGTAGAACACCGTTGTGTTGGTTTGAGACAGGAGAAAGTCAAGTGCTAGGACCGGAGGTGGTACAACAGATGACAGAACAAATCAAGAAGATAAGGAAAAAGATGAAAGCTGCACAAGACAGGCAAAAGAGTTATAGCGACAAGATGAGGAGACCTTTAGAATTCCAAGAAGGAGATCACGTTTTTCTGAGAGTAACTCCAAGGACTGAAATTGATAGAGCAATCAAATCTAGAAAGCTTACTCTAAGATTCATTGGACCATTTCAAATTCTTCGTCGAATTGGTTCTGTAGCCTATCATGTTGCTTTACCTCCAAACCTATCCAATCTTCATGATGTCTTCCATGTATCTCAGTTGAGGAAATATTACCCCGATCCATCACATATTCTAGAACCAGAGTCAATACAATTAAGAGAGAACCTTGAGTATGAGGCCTTACCTGTAAGGATCGTGGATAGAAGGGTTAAGGAACTCTGAGGTAAACATATTCCGTTGGTCAAAATTATATGGGATGAAGTTATAGGAGATGCTACCTGGGAACGTGAAGAAGATATGCAGCAGCAATATCCACATCTATTCTAAGATACGTCAAATTTTGAGGACGAAATTTATTTTAAGGGGTGGAGATGTAACATTCTCATTTTCATCACCTTAATTAAATACATGAATGCATGTGTTGACGTGACAATGTGCAACACCCTTTCCCGAGTGCCACATTCCCGAACGATTATAAGGCTGACAATAATATTAATGCGAAAAATACGAGTTTTTCGCTTTTTTTATTTTCGCAATGATGTAATGGGATTAGTAAAGTAAGTGATAATAAATGAACTTAGGTTCACCATGCATTTCTAGAAGTCATATAGAATTAAATTACAGAAATAGAAACAGTATTGTATACAGACATAGGTCCAAGCCTAACTGATAATAAGTATATAGTTAAGTACTAGGAGTCACAGCTGCTCAAAAAGTACAACTGACACTTGGACACAACCTGGCCAAAACAAAAGAACAACATAAGGAGTCCCCCTTTGGACTCAAGGTAGACGTTGAACTGAGTCGTCGTCGCGTCCATCTTCTCAAGCAGAAACAACAATACAAGCAGAGAAGATATACAGATATGGGTGAGATTCCCAATCATCAACAGAGCAAAATAGCAGAAGTAAAAATGGGACGACACACCAAGTAATAACATACTCAACATGCATTCCATAAATCTCAATATATCATGTTAACCAATTAACAGCATAATATAAGGCATCCTCAAAAAACAGAATAGTGATGTACAACAAGTAAATGTAATCATCAACAGCCATGCAATGCAATGCAATGTACATGACTCAATGCCATATGCCACAAAGGTAAAACTCTGACCCCTACTTCATGGAGCTAACAAAACATCGGAAAGAGTGAATGGGAGGACAGGTTCCGAGTACGCCAGCCTTGGGCAAGATGCTACAACATTCGTAACGTGCATGTATCTGGCTTTACAGAAACACTCTTGACCAAACATGAATAGTACGACATCTAATCGAGGATATTAGTGTATTGCTCGAAGTCGCCACAACACAGAAGAGCTACCAACGGGTTGATGTACAAGTATACACAATCGTTTAACAAGTAATAAAGTGTAAGTGAGATCGTTCCCACGAGGATTATATGGTGAATCAAGTACCAAGTTCGAATTAATGGTTCTATTAATTAAGATTAACAAAAAGTAACAAATAGTTGGTGTGTGTGCGTGTCCAGAGCAGTTTTGGGAAATAAATGCTAGAGCAATAAAAACAGATTTGTTAACAGAATGGGTAAAACAGCTATGGGGAAGTATCCCTTATAGCTTCAATCTAGTTCAGTTATGCGTTTGCAGTGCTATAGCAATTTGGCTCCAGGAAATGAAAGTTTGTTTTCCAATAGTTTTGAGATGAACTTCACTAAACGTCTCCTATTCCTAGGTCCATATTAGTTACATTCACGCCTCACTTGAGCTCCTTCCAGCTAGCCTAAGAGTTAGAATGTTCATTCCTAAATCATTCTTCATCATAATTTTCCAATTAATGATTTACTCATATCTATAAAACAGTTCTGCTACACTTAGCTTTTCCAAGCAGTCACGAGCTCAAGTTCTAACTAAGGTGATCAACCTTAATTAAAACACAATCCATATCAGAATTATAGAAAATGCAATAGCAAAGCATAACATAACATTTACTAGAAATCCATTACAAGTTCAACATCCCATAGCTACAAGAGGTTTAGCTCATATTGAGCTTACAAAAACAAAGAGAAAAATAAGAAATGGAAGAAAATGCCATTACAAAGGAGGAGAGAGAGAAAGGGGCGCAACTGCTGTCCTTGCTCTAGTAAGGAAGATGATGTTTGATGATTGTTCCTTTTTTTTTTTAAGCAAACAACAAAAGGAGTCTCGTTAAAACCTTTTGATACAAAACCCTCCTTAGGGATAAAAGCATCGCAAAGGAAAGAGTACTCCTAATGCCCTTTTATTAATAAAAAGAAAAAACAAAAAAGAATACAAGAATCATAGGGGGGCATAGACCTGACCCATTTATGAATTATCTAAATCTATAGTTTGGATATCCAAACCGATTTCTAAAAAACTCAACACAAATAAAACTTAGGGTTGAGTTCCACTAAGCTAAACCACTAATCCTAGTATTGATTAGCCAATAAATTAGCACAAGTGTTTCCCTCCCTAAAGACATGAGAATAAATGAAATACATTTTCCTAGATAAAGACGAAACATTCAACCACCTATTCCTAAGGGACCAAGGAACAATGGAGGGAGATGAGAAAGCATAAATGACCAAAGCTGAATCACATTCTAGCTATAGATGATGCCATCCTCTATCATAGGCAGTTTCAATGGCCACAATTGCTCCCATTAATTTAGCATTAAGAGCATAGGACACTCCAATAATCAGTGCAAAACATCCAAGAGATGTTGAAAATTGTCTCTGAAAATCCCCCCACAAGCAACTATTCCTGGAGCTCCTTGAGCAGAGCCATCTATGTTACATTTTATCCAATTGAAGCTTGGAGCCTTCCAAATAACTTCTATAACAATTGGAGCCTTCCTCAGCTTATAGGTATAACTGAGAAAGCATGGAAGATTTTGTTATCTGCAACATTGTTGAAATAGAATCCTGAAGACAAATTTCCAGCAAGTGATATTGCTGACTTTGCCAAAGAAATAGCAGCCTGAATAAGAACTCTTTTCCCCTCAAACCGAACTTGATTCCTGCTGTACCAAATGTACCAAAGAGAATTAGCAATTCCAGAAAGGACAATGTCTTGGGTTTGAGAGCTTCTATGCTGATCAAGTAGAGACAGAACTGACATCATTGAATTGCAGCAAATATTGACAGACAAATAAGATGCCAACCAAGTCCACATTTGAGTTGCAAAATCACAATGGAAAAAAATATGATCAGTTGTTTCATAAGCTTTGTAACATAGATAACAAGTGGAAACAACATAGCAGCCTTTTTTCCAAAGAACATCATCCGAAGGCAACTTGTTATGTATAATTCTCCAGATAAGAAGAGACCTGGATGGAGGAATGGATTTGCACCAAATCAGATTTCCCCAGCTAACCTGTGAATGTATCGAATATAAATAATCATAAGCAATTTTTAGTGTAAGATCACCTATTTTTGATCCATCTCAAATCTGAGAATCAGGAACAGGATCTGAAGGTATAATATACTGATCAATCTCAACAGCAAGATCATTGGATTTCTGTAAGATGATCTCAGGGATAGACCACCTTCCACCTATTATGAAATCCTTTACTTTAGCATGAAGGAAATAATGAATAGAATGAGGAATATGAAGAAAATCAACCATAGGTTTGCTAAGCCATTTGTCAGTCCAAAAATTGCAAGAAGATCCATCACCAATATGCCATTTACAATTATCCAAAACAGAATCAATATGAGGTTTCAAATCCTGCCATACAGAGGAGGAAATATGTAGCCTTGTGAACTTGTTTTTAACAAGCACCCTGGCTCTAAGAAGTTTAGACCATTGCTTATCCGAAGTAACCAATTCCCAACTTAGCTTTAGTATAGCAGCCCTGTTGATACCCCTATTGGATCTCAATCCCAATCCACCAGCAACCTTAGGTGAACAAACCAAAGACCAAGCTGCAGAAGCTACCTTTCTAACCATCACATCACCTGACCAAATAAAATTACTGAGCCATCTATCAAACATTTTTACAAGTGAAACAGGCCAAACATAAACATGAAAGGAATGGAGAAGCATACTATGAATGACAGATTGCACTAATTGGACCCTTCCCATGATTGAAAGCAAAGCACTTTTCCAAGTAGATAACTTTGTTTTAATTCTGTCTGCTAAGGGCTGCAAGAGAATTCTTCTTGATTTTCCCTTGAAAAGGGGAACACCAAGATACATGAAAGGAAGATGACCAATACCAAAGCCTAGAATGTTGACTATGCTGTGAAGTCTGTTTGAAGCAATTAAACCATTATAAATTTTGGACTTTTCTTTGCTGACATACTGATCAAAAGCTTCACTGTATCATTTGAAGATTCCCATGAGATTCTCCATATTTCTTTTGTTCCCTTTACAGAAAATTAACAAATCATCTGCATAGAGGACACGTGAAGGAACAGAATAGCCCCTTGGACTGGACATAGGAAAAAGATTACCTTCCTGCACCATGAGAGTGATGGATCTACTCAAAACATCTTCTGCTAAACAAAAAAGAAGTGGAAGTAGAGGATCTACCTGCCTCACACCTCTTTTAAAAGAGAAGAATCCCATATCATGACCATTGACAAGAATGGAGATCCTTGCTGAACGAAGAATCACCTTTATCCAATTGCAAAAAATTGGATCAAAACCAAAAGCTTCCAAAGTCTTTAATAAAAAATTCCAATCCATTGTGTCAAAGGCTTTTTTAATATCAATCTTCATGGCTATATTCCCACCAAAACACTTTTTATCAAGCAGGTTCACAGCTTCGGATGCAACACAGATACAATCAGAAATACCCCTACCTCTTATGAAGCCCATCTAATTTCAGTAATGAGAGAAGGAATAATAATGGCCAGTCTGCCAGCGAGAATTTTTTTGATAATCTTGAATTGATAGTTAGCCAAAGCAATTGGCCTAAACTGAGTGACTGAGTCTGCATTTGATGTCTTTGGTATAAGAACCACATTATTTGAATTCATGTTGGGAAGCAACCAACCTTCTCTGAAAAACTGAGAGATTGCATTAAAGACATCCCTTCCAACAATATCCCAATATTCTTGATAAAAGAAATCACTAAAGCCATCCGGACCAGGAGCACCATTTAGCATTCATTCCAAAAACATCATTCTTCACCTCCTCCCAAGAAGGCATACTGATGAGATTTTTTTTATCCAGATTAGGAACTTCATGACTAATGGTTTCATTGATTAAACCATTATCAATACATGTATTAGAACTAGCAAAAAGATCCTTGTAATATCCAAGAATATGCTCCTCAATGTCCTGCTGATTCTCCAAAATAAGATCTCCATTTTTCAGCATAGTGATTTTCCTAGAAGCATGCCTTACTTTAACTAACTTATGGAAATAAGCTGTGTTCCTATCTCCACAAGTATGCTAATCAACTCTTGATTTCTCCATCCAAAACAACTCTTGAGCATGAAGAGCCTGATTAAGCATTAGTTGAGCAGAATCCTCCTGAATCAACAAATCATCTGAGTGTCCATGTGAGGAAAGTTCCTCGTGCACAGATTTTAAATGTTGCATAGCTAAATCAACATTCTAGTGAACATCACCGAAGCATTCTTTGTTACAAACCCTGAGAATCATTTTTAAATTCATCAATTTCTGGGAGAGAACAAACATAGGACAACCAACCACTTCCTTTTTCCAGCTATCAGCATTCACAGAAGCATAATCCTTATGAGATGACCATATTCTCATAAATTTAAATGAAGAGATGAAAGTTGGAATACTGTTCTGAAGCTTGAGCAGAATAGGATAATGATCAGAGTTACATCTTGGCAAAGTACAACAAGCAATACTGTCCCAATATGAAAGCCATGAGTCATTACAAATCACTCTATCCAATCTTCTTTCTGTATGAGCAACACCCCTTTTTCTATTTGTCCAAGTGAATTCTGCCCCAATTGTTGGAAGGTGAATCAAATTGATGGCATCTGACCAAGATTTGAACTCATCACAAGCAATTCTTGATGGTAAACTACTGCCTTTATGTTCCCTTGGCTGTCCCCTATTTAGGGTTTTCCAAAATATCTCAAGGCCTTTTCCTCTCTCATCCTTTTTGGGCTAAAAGTTGGCTAGTACAAGTGTCCTTGGCCCAATTTCCTAACTTTAATGCACTGAATGCCAGCCCCACCTGTAGGTCACTGTCCTTATCAGCGAAGAACAACTCATCATGTAAGAGAATGTTTTGAGCTTCTATCCTTTTTCTAAACTAGCTTCAACTATGGTTGCTACAGCAAGTCCTAGAGCAACGTCTTCAGTTCAGCGCCTGATTCTCCAAAAACTGCTCTGTACAGAAAAACTCTCAATTAATCTTCGAAACAGTTCTAAAAGATACCAAAACATGAAAACTCACAAAAAGGCACTTGTGAAACACATTTTACACAGAATGACACTAAAACACTAAAAACATAAACTCGAAATACTCAAAGACTACAAAAACACAAGTGAAAAAGGTACAAATAACTCTTCATAAAAAGAGATATCACACCCCCAAACTTGAATCATTGCTTGTCCTCAAGTAATGGAAACAAAAGAAACTAAAAAGAAAAGACACAAATTTCCTAAATTTCCACACATGTGCTCAACTTAGCTCAAACAATTTTTATTTTATTTTATTTTATTCGCAAACCAATTTCTTCACAAGGCATACTTGACAATGCATCAACAATCATGAAATTCAATCAAGTAAGCATTCATGGATGTCCTCATTTTCAACTCTCAGCAACATGCTACAGCACTACACTCTCAGAACAGTGTGTTTTCCTCTCTTCTCAAGCTAAGATAGGTACTCTCAATCATCATTCAAATGCACACTCAAACACGACCTTGACAAGCTTCTAAACACACCACTCACAATCCAAACTGCACATTGCTAGAGGACTTTATTTGGTTGCAATGGGGCTTGGGTTCAAGTAGGAACAATTCTGGGAAGGGGCTACACTAGCTGGAGCTTAGGTATGCTTCCTCTTTTTGCTTCACAACTATTTCTTTCATGGCCCAGCTCACACAAGTTAGGGAGGATTTTTTTGATTTTTTTCAATTTGTTTGATTCCTTTCCCCCCTTTTTTTTTTTTTTTGATACTTCTTTGAATTCTGTTTCCTCCTTTGTACCCTCAGAGCAGTTGTTGCAACATTTTAGCATTTTTCCTTGCAACTGCTTTTTTTTTTTTTTGAAAACCAGTGATTTTTACCAACAACAGTTCAATTTCTGATATTTTGTCACATAGTAGCTGCATAACACCCCGAAACTTAAAACTGTACTAGCCCTCGAGCACCCCCAAACTTATGTTACAGCATGTAAACACAGGAAGCGAACCAGCCATTCCAACTAGTTAGGACATTGGTTTTTCAGGATATGGCTTGTAATGTGGGTTCATTATAAATAAAGAGCTTGCAGGCTCAAAGGGTTTCACACAAAGTTAATTTCCAAGGGTAGGCTATTTAGGCAATACAAGGCTCACGAAAAGAAAATGTGCCTCTGGAAAAAGTGTGTGTGCAACAGAGATGTGTACAAGTATGAAAGCAGCAAGACAAAATCAAATAAGCATGCACAAGAATGATATTCACACAGAAATAAGGATAAAACTGTTTTGGCCCAAAAGCTCACACGGTATATCAACATTGCTACAGCATGTGCCTCGAGCTTCAAACAATTAAATCCAATCACACAAGCCCAAAAGAAAACAATCAAGTCAATGTTGCCAAAGAGGTGCACTTGTGGAATTTCTAAACAGATAATTTTCATTAAACAGAACCCCATGATGGGGATGGTTGTGCACATGGTGGAGTCAAACATAAAGGATACTAGGTTCAAAAAGAAAATAGGTGGGGCCAAAGTCAGCTGACCCCGATTTTTCAACTACCTCCTACAATCTAAAAACAGCAACAAATAGGACAAGATATCAACATGTATAGAAAATTAATCTAGAAACCAAGAGAAAGAACTAAAGGGAAACGAGGAAAGTCCTGATAGGGTTGCTATAATAGGCTGCAGCAACGTGCTCTGATGGGCTCAAGTGCTCAGATTCTTGATGCGGGAGCTCTTCCAGCTTCCTTTTGCAGCAGTGGTCTTCTTGCTTGCTGGGGTAGAGGACCCCACTTCTTTCACTATGACCAAGTCTGCTTGTTCTTCTTCATCAGTTTCTGAGGCTGCTGTGCTCTCTTCACTCCCCCTTGCCCTCTCAGTTGCTATTGCAACTGTCTTTTTACCCTTGCCTTTGGAGGCACTTGGCTCAGGCAGCCTACTCTTTCTGGTTGCAAGAGGAACATTGTCCTCTTCATCCTCATCAGAGGCAGGGTAATCAGCAGCTATTTTTGTGATCACATCCCTTAGAGGGATGCCTTCTACTTTTTTCTTCGGAGTTTGAGAGGGGGTAGGGGTTGCTGTTGTTGTTTCAGGGTCATCTTCATCATGTTCCTCTTTAGTTTCAGCCCCCAAATCTTGCAGGGGCTTTCATTTCTCTTTCTCTTCTTGATTCTCAGGTCTTCGGTGGTGGTGGGTTGTTGTTGTTGTGAAGGTGTTGGTGGCATTCAATCAGAAGAGTCTGATGCATCCGAGACTGCTGCGGCATTGGGACTGTTATGCTTCTCAGGGGTGGGTTGCTCTGAGGTGTGGTGCTGCTTAGGTAGAATCTGCATTGGAAACCGTGGTATTGGGTGCACCTTCTTCCATTGGTTAAGCTCCAACACCCTTTGCTGCCATTTGAAATGGTCCAGGAAAAACTACCAATACAGTTGTTGCTGCAGAATGTGTAACACCCCCATTTCTGTAACTGTTTGTGATCAACATTTAATTGTGATCGCTACCTTATGTTTGATATGACTTATATATATATATATATATATATATATATATATATATAGATGTCAATGTTTATATGATGGTTTATATCCATGGTTATGTGGTGGTAAAGTTTCCTTTTGTCATCATGAGACGAAAAACCGATAAAAGTTCAGTTTTGATCGTTATCGGGTAATTTCTCGTTTTGCGTGCCGGAGGCCGGGAAACGAGGAATTAAGTGAGATGTAATGTTGAATTACATTTTCCATTACCTTGTTGATTATTCCTAATGAAGAGAATTAGCTTTCTTAAAATCCAAAAATTTACCAAAAATAGTAACAACCAATTATACATTTTTGGTAAAAACCCTAATTACCTAATTCCTAACTAAATGTGAATGTAACTATTCTTGTTACATCTAGTTAAGGACATTAGGCCATTCCACCTTAGGAGGAGCCAAGATTGGCTTTCTATCATCTCAAGTCAAGTTTATGACAGTAACCATTAATGGAAAAAGCATCTTAGCCATTTTTGGTTAATCTTGTCCTTAAGCCTTCCTTAAGCAACAACACACTCATCAATTTGAATCTTGGCCCTCCATTCTCTATGACCAAAATTGAATAAGATTTTGGAGTCCACAACGCCCCTAGTATTCGGCCATTCAAGGGGGGAACACCAAAAATCACTATTCCATTCATTTCTCACTCAAACACCAAAGTTCAAGTTCTCTCTTCTCTCTCCTTCCTTCCTAGTTTCGGCCAGACCTGGTAAGTATTATTAATCACCTTATTTCATCATTCTAACTTCATATTCTTGTTTATCTCATTCATCTAAACAACTTTCCTCTTTGGAATTTCTTCATTTGAAGTTGTTTGCTTCAAGTTATTCAAGAATCATTCAAGAAGGTTCAAGCTTCTTGAACTTGATTTTGAACCCTTGTTCAAGAATAAGTTTCTAACTTAGTTGCTGCTCTTTATTACTGATGAGAACATCTTTATGTTATCATCCTTATGATGTTGAAAAACCATTGTGTTCTCATTGTTTATGAAGTTGAAAAAAATCAAGTTTTGAACTTGTTTGTTTCTCCTCTAGGTCACGTTTTTCCTAGTGGTTTTGGTGACCGAGTTTTCATCTTCTACTCTTCAACGAAGCTTCACAAAGGTAATGGGGGAGTGAACCATATCACACCTTAAATGGTGGTGATAAAGGCCTCCTAATTTGTTGAAGGAAAACCCTAGATCTAGGGTTTGCTTATAAAGTTCTTTACTTTGTTGTCATATTAAATTATGTGGCTGTGTTGATATGATGTTTATGTTTGTATGTGCTAGAATAAAAGAATTTTGGCATGGTGAAAA
Organism: Ammopiptanthus mongolicus; assembly: GCA_039655645.1. NCBI lineage: Eukaryota > Viridiplantae > Streptophyta > Magnoliopsida > Fabales > Fabaceae > Ammopiptanthus > Ammopiptanthus mongolicus. The sequence goes on along the minus strand of CM077349.1, from coordinate 35,182,923 downwards.
ACTATTCTTAGGTCCAAAGATCTAAGGATAGGATTTTTGAATGATTTGAACTTGTTTATGTTCTAAGTTGTCTTGATAACATGCTTATATGTTGATGTGATTATTCTATGCTACCGTGGATGCGTTTAATGGCTGTATTTTGGTGGTATATGGGCATGTTTGGTTCGGCCATATGATGTTGAGGAGGGAAGCCAAAGCTTCTATGTTTAAGCAATGATAAAATAACATAATATGGTTCTAACAATGCAAATAAAATAAAGAAAAACCTATCCTTTTTCCTGGAGGGCATTCGGCCTTTATGAGGAAAATAGGATTAGGACCTTTATATGTTAATGCTAAGGGGTTTTATACGTTTATACTAAAAGTATAGAAAGTATATAAATTTGAAAAGGTTTCCAAAGAAACCAAGTTTTGGTTCCAAAGAACCATGTGTTGTGAAATAAGAGTTTTTGGACTTCATGTAGGAACCATGTTAAGAATAGGTTGGTTTGATGTTGATCAACAACTTACTTTAATAAGTTGCTTTAAAGAAAAGTTTTTCAAAGATCCAAGAGTTCCATAATTAATCAAGATGGTTTTTAAAGAATTTTAGTTAGTAAGCCTTCCTTGAGAAAATAGGATTCTTACAAAACCTTTCTTTAAAAACAAGGAGTTTTACACTATCTACCTTTTAGAACTTTCCAAAGGTTTATAAGTTATAATTCATTTGAAAACAAAATAATGATTTCAAAGGAGAATCATGCTTTCTTATACACTAAGTAATAGAATTAAGGGAACTAACTCAAAGAGTTTTACAGTAAATGAAACAGCTATGGATACTTGATTAGAGTTTTTAAACTATACCTAATAAAGGAGATTTCATCAACTACTTTGCTACAAGGATAGTACTTTGAAGTTTTTCACTATAATAGTATAAACACATGTTATCTCCTAAGGGAATCTATATGGACTCCATAATGGACTCATAAGATTCTAGTAAAAGACATATACTAATACCTAGTGGGCATGACAAAACCATATTCCACATCCTTGATGATTTAGATCATCTAAGGACTCCATAATGTTTAATCACTAAGAGTTACTTACAAGTATAAGTAATGTTCCTTTGTTAGAAAAGTGAGAGGATTGATGAAGGGGATCCTTGTGGATCCCAACCTCCATAATGCATCTAGGTTATGGACAAATGTATCATAAGGCATGAACATCGTGTTGCGAACGACGAAGCGGTACGTGATTTCAAGGAACGGAACCAAGGATGGGCGACTGATGGTAAGTCGTGTGAAAGTGGGTCCCATAAGGGTATCCTGTGGTTTATCAAGGGATAAACGAGGCACTACAGTGATGAGGTAGTATGTGGCTGTTTTGTGTGGTTTTCTTGACATGCATCTGCATCTGTTCAAGAGTCGGGCATGATGCCTAGGAGTTGAGATTGAACCTTGGTGCAGGTGCGATTGTCTGAGGTGTCGATCATGAGGATCTTGGGGATGTCGGGGGTCGGGGAAAACACATGTGGCCAGAGAGTAGCTCCTCTGTGTCGTGGATATCCATCGAAAAACACTGACGTCCTGACTGAAACACCAGGCAAGTCACGATTTGGGTAAAGAACGTCTGGCGTGAGCCGTTATGATGATTGCAATCATTTGGATTTGGCACTGTAGGCTGAGATAACGCAGACAATGTTCTCCCAATCATTCACTCTTGATATGTTTAGCTCCATAGAGTAGGGGTCTGAGTCGTGTTGCAATTGTGTCATTGCATAATTGAGTTGACCTTGACCCATGTCATTGTTGATTGATATATTAACTGTGATTGATATATGTATTAAACTACGATGCCGTGTAATTTAAATATTATGCTGTGAAAGCCCATGCGCTACTATGCCGATTGGGCGCGTGTGTGCGTGACTTTTATCACTGCTATTCTGGTTGTACGATATGCGGAATCTCATCTCATTACTTTTGCTGTCACGCTGCTCGCGTGGTTTTCGTTCTACTATGGTGGGTAGAGATGGCGAGCTATCCACCTTCTCAATTGACGTTGGACTTGACGCTTCACGACGGGGCGGATGCTTGGACGATCCATCTTGACGAACGTCGCATATACACGTGAGCAGTGAGTTTCACGAGCAGGAGGGAGTTGCCTTTCTCCATGATGAGCCTGACTGAAAGAGTTTGCACTGTACGGTTTAGTGGTGAGGGTAGCATAAGAGTCACCCAGCCACCACCACCACCACCTGCTGATCATCCACGACAGCCCAGTACCCAGACTGAAGTTCATCGGGAGGAGCCCCGGGACATATATGTTGACCTTACTTCTATGCCACCTCCACCTGCTGCACCGTCTACTTCTGCTATACCTGCATCTGCGGCCGGCCCTTCTGTCCCTGTTATTCCACCCCCAGGGCCTACTTATGAGCCGTCCGAGCTACACCCTCTGATTCCCCGCCATCGGGCAACTTGGAGGATGACTGCTCGTAAGAGCACACCGGCTCCTGCCAGGGTTTCCTTTTCTATTCCCCTCGTTATCCTCTCATCTGACGATGAGGAGATGGAGGAGGAAGAGGAAGTGCCCGAGTATGTTCCGGAGGATGTTCTGCGGTACGCGGAGTAGATCATGAGCGGTTATGACATGCAGGCCTTGGAGGATGAGGACGAGGAGGAGGAGGAGGAGGAGGACCCAGAGGAGTATTACTTTGATGAGTAGTACAACGTCAGTTTTTGGCCAGTCTCTAGAGTCTTTCCCAGTGTCTGTATGTTTATTATGTACCCCCTTCCCCCCTATGTTGTGGAGCTGCGTCTCCTGTAGTATAGGTTAAGCTTGTATTTATATATTTTGTTTCTCCTGTAGTCAAGTGTTGAAACTACTATGTGTACCTATGTATTTTTTGAGAGATGCTCTATTGTTAGTATTATTTATGATTATGCATATTATCCTTGTGGTGTAAGTATACATGCATGGTTTTGGATTTTGAGTATAAAAGGAAGGAAAAAGAAAACCCATATTTTCGGTAAGCTCTATGTAGATATTTTCCGCTTTTAACTATGGTCTTGTGTTGAATAATCGTGACCTCTAAAGTGGGGTGTTACAGCATGTGTTGTTGCAGCACTTGAGTCAGAAACTCCACCTTTTGCTCTAGCCCTGCAGAGCGGTCCTGCTGTTTTGAGGGCTCTCCTGGTTCCATAACCTGTTCCTTTTCCTTGGCCTGGGTTGCTTTGGCTAAGTTGGATATAAACCTATTGATCAACCCAATATCAATGCTCCAGAGTTCCTCTCCTCTAATCCCCCTTTGTGAAGCTCTATGCCACATCGCACGCATAGTTCAATGATAAAGCAGGGGAAGACAAATTGACCTTTTGTGCTTGTGGCACAATTGAAAATCTCCTGCTGAATCAACCTCCCTACATTTATCTTCATTCCCGCAGTAAAGGAGCACCGGATGCTCCTTCTTAACAGTTTCAGTATGAGCAGTGGGGGAGAGTTTGTGTCTCAGGAAGTGAAACCAAACCTTGGCTAAGGGTTTCAGAGCAGACCTGGCAATTTTCAATTGATTTCCAGAAGTTGGCAGCCATTGCGTCCTTGGGACAGTCACAGCATCCTTCGTAGCAGTCAGCTGCTACAGAGTAGCCTTCTTCAGTAGAGGCTAGTACTCATCTTCCTCTTCAGCCAGGTTCAGCTTTAAATTGATGGTCTTTGCAAAGAAGCTAACCTTGCACCCACGCACCATGGAATGGGTTTGCTCAGCCCCTCCAATGTTTGCATAGAACTCACAGACAGGTGGAGTGCAAAACCCAGTTGGATGACTAGCAAATCGTTTCCACTTATGCTGGTCAATCACCACAGCAACGTAATCAGGGAGACCATAGGAGGCCTTGTTAGAGATTGTGAACCCTTTCTTAGCGTGGGGTTCCCTTAGAATAGTGATGTTATTGTACCTGGCCACGGCTTCAGCGTCCACAAACAACTCATATGCCTCAAACTCATCACTTGATGTGGGCTTGCTCTTCTTCACAGCGCAATGCTTCACGCGAGGCATGGTGGAGCAGTGATGGGGGGAAGAGATGAAGGTTGGAAATGAAGAAATTTGGGGAAAGCTGGAGAAATTAGGGCTCGGGTAGTGGAAAAGGTGGGTGAGCGTGTGGGTGTGTGATGGTTATAAGGGAGAGTGGGTTGGCTTTATAGAGAGAGGAGTGATGGGTGAGTGATGGTGATTGACGCTAGTGGGTGAGAATATGTGGTTAGGGAGAGGTGCAGTTATCGAGAGAGAATAAACGGTGTGAGGGATGCTTCGGAAGTTGTGAGTGTACGGAGAATTGCTCCACCTTTTCTCTTTCAACTTTTTGAAATTGTTTTATCCAACTTTCGAACTGATGTGACTTCCCCCAAAAAACCAACGCAAAGCCCGAATCAGTTACTTGGGCCTCTAACCTGTTTTAGCCCAATGAACAACCACACCATCACCTGGGACAGTTATATCACCTGCATCCACAACTTCAATTCTCTTTGTTTTCTGTTTATTGTGTTAGTGCCAAATAAAAAAAATAAAAACAAAAATAACAATATAAAGTAAGGAAATTTTTGTTGGGCTGCCTCCCAATAGCGCTCGGTTTACAAGTCCTCAGCCTGACTTAGAGCATGTGGAACATCAAGGATCAGCCATGACTGTGGTGGCCTGTGCCTTAGCAAATGGCTTACCCCAGTAATGCTTGTCCCTTTGCCCGTTTACCTTAAAGGTTCTACCAGAAGCTACATCAAGCAATTCAATTGCTCCATGAGAGTGGACATGAACAAAGGTGAAGGGTCCAGACTATCTAGATTTGAGCTTCCCTGGGAACAGCTTCAGTCTGGAATTGAAGAGCAAAACTTGCTCTTGTTTTGCAAAGTCTCTCTTCTGAATTTTTCTCTCATGTCAGGCCTTTGTTTTGGCCTTGTAAACGTCTGCTCCCTCATATGAAAACAGCGTGTGTTCTTCAAGCTCATTGAGCTGCAACATGTGAGTTGCTCTAGCCTGTGCTAGATCAAGATTGAGCTTTTCAACTGCCCAGAAGGCTTTATGCTGCAACTCAATGGGAAAATGGCATGCCTTTCCATAGACCAACCTATAGGGTGACATTCCTAAGGGGGTCTTGTAGGCAGTCCTATATGCCCAAGGAGCATCTTCCAAATGAAGGGACCAGTCTTTTCTGGTTGGGTTCACCACTTTTTCCAAAATTCTTTTTATTTCCCTATTGGACAGCTCAGCCTACCCATTGGTCTGTGGATTGTATGCTGTAGCAACTTTATGCCTTACCTCATATTTTGTTAGGACTCCATCATACAGCTTGTTACAAAAGTGAGTACCTTCATCACTGATAAATGCCCTAGGGGTGCCAAATCTTGTAAAAATCTGCTTTTGATCAAACTTCACAACAGCTCTAGCATCATTGGTGGGAAGAGCTACAGCCTCCACCCATTTTGACACGTAGTCTACAGCCATCAAAATATACATATTACCAAAAGAAGGGGGAAAGGGACCCATGAAGTCTATGCCCCATACATCAAACAACTTAACTTCCAAGATGAGGGGTATCTCATTTCTATCTGAAATATTGCCTACCCTTTGGCATTTGTTGCAACCTTTAGCAAAGCTGTAAGCATCTTTGAATAATGTAGGCCAAAAATACCCAGCTTGGAGGACTTTGTTAGCCGTCCTCATTTTTCCAAAATGTCCTCGACATAGGGATGAATGACAATGCAAGAGAATATCTAGGACTTCTGTTTCAGCCACACACCTTCTAAGCAAATTGTCAGCACAGTTCTTGTACAAGTATGGCTCATCCCAACAGAACTGGTTTGCCTGATGGAAGAACCTTTTTCTTTGTTGTGGACTTAAATCTGCAAGGACAATTCCACTGGCTAGATAGTTTACTAGATCAGCATACCACGGTGTTTCAGCATCTTCCATAGATAGCAACTGCTCATCAGGGAACAGTTCTTTGATCTCAGAATTCTTCGTGGCCTCATTCCCCTCAAACAGTCTTGACAAGTGGTCTGCCACTTGATTCTCAACTCCCTTCTTATCCCTGATTTCCAAGTTGAACTCTTGCAGCAAAAGCACCCATCTAATCAGTCTTGGCTTTGCATCCTTCTTGGCAATCAAGTATTTGATGGCAGTGTGATTAGTATAGACAATAACCTTTGTGCTAACAAGGTAAGGTCTGAACTTGTCAAAGGCAAACACAATAGCCAACAACACTTTCTCTGTAGTGGTATAGTTCAATTGAGCTCCAACCAATGTTTTGCTGGCATAATATATAGAGTGAAATACCTTATCTTTCCTCTAGCCCATGACTGCTCCTATTACGAAGTCACTAGCATCACACATTAACTCAAATGGCCTAGACCAATCTGGAGCAGTTATGACTGGTGCAGTGATTAGAGCCTTCTTCAGAATTTCAAAAGCTTCCAAACAGTCTGGTGGGAAATCAAAGATTCTATCATGCTCTAGCAACTGGCACAGAGGTTTGGAGATTTTGGAGAAGTCCTTGATAAATCTTCTATAGAAACCAGCATGTCCCAAGAAACTTCTTACTCCTTTTACTGAGGTAGGTGGTGGCAGCTTTTCAATGACCTCTATCTTGGCTTTGTTTACCTCCATACCCTTCTTAGAAACCTTATGACCCAACACAATTCCTTCCTGAACCATGAAGTGACACTTTTCCCAGTATAACACCAAGTTTGTCTCCTCACAACGATCCAAGACCTATTCCAAATTTCCAAGGCATAGCTGGAATGACTCTCCTAATACTGAGAAGTCATCCATAAAAATTTCCATGGATTTCTCGATAATATCGGAGAATATGACCATCATGCATCTTTGGAACGTTGCTGGAGCATTATAGAGGCCAAATGGCATCCTTCGAAATGCAAAAGTGCCATAGGGACAAGTCAAGGTGGTCTTCTCTTGGTCTCCATGCGCTACAGCAATTTGATTGTAACCAGAGTATCCATCCAAAACATAATAGAACTCCTTCCTAAAAAGCCTATCCAGCATTTGGTCAATAAACGGCAAGGGAAAGTGGTCTTTTCTGGTGGCTTTATTCAATTTCCTATAATCTATACAAATCCTCCACCCTGTGACTGTTTTGGTTGGTATTAGCTCATTTTTCTCATTAGTCACAACTGTAGCTCCCCCTTTCTTTGGCACACACTGAATTGGGCTTACCCAAACATTGTCAGAAATAGGGTATATAATCCCAGCATCCAGCCACTTGATCACCTCTTTCCTCACCACTTCCTTCATGATAGAATTTAGTCTCCTCTGGCTCTCTATACTATTCTTGGCTTCAGGCTCTAGCAATATTCGATGCATACACACAGTAGGACCGATGCCTTTAATGTCTGCCATTTGCCAACCAATTGCTTTCTTGTGCCTCTTCAAGGTTTCTATCAAACTATTCTCTTGATCAATAGTTAGGAAAGAAGAAATAATCATAGGCAAGGTTTCCATGTCTCCCAAAAAAACATATTTCAAATGAGCTGGGAACCGTTGTAGCTCCAGAATAGGTGGCTTCACAACTGAGGGTATATTATCTTTGAAAGTCTCATCAGTGACTTCCAAATACTCAAATTTTCTGGCCCACATAGGTTGCAGTGCATTCGTTTATTTCAGTAAGTTCTTCCAACAAGGGATCATCAAGACCCAATTCAAGCTCATCATCACTCAAATATGTTCTTCCTGTCAGGAACTATCCTTGCAACAGATTATCAAATGACTGCACAAATAAACATTCTTCCACTCCCTCATCAGGATACTTCAGGGCATTGAACACATTAAAAGTCAGATGTTGCTCATTAACCCTCATGGTCAACTCTCCCTTCTGTACATCTATGAGAGTTCTTCCTGTAGCAAGGAAAGGCCTACCCAGAATAATAGGAAATTCCCTATCTAGTTCACAGTCTAGAATAATAAAATCCATAGGAAATACAAACTTATCTACTTTTATCAGCACATCATCGATCTTTCCTTCTGAATATGCAATAGACCTGTCTGCTAGTTGAAGTGTCACAGTGGTAGGCCTAGCATCCCCAATTCCCAATTGTTTAGAAATTGACATAGGCATTAAGTTGATGCTAGCACCTAGATCACTTAATGCTCTGCCACAGTAGGTATCTCCAATGGAACAGGGGATGGTGAAACTTCCAGGGTCTTTCAACTTGGGAGGTACTTTGGGTTGGAGCTTTAGGCTACATTCCTTTGTCATGGCAACTGTTTCAAACTCCCCAAACCTTCTCCTCTTTGTTTTCACATCTTTCATGAACTTTGTATAGTTAGGCATTTGTTACAAAGCTTCAACCAAAGGTATATTGATGTGAAACTGCTTCAGAATTTCCATGAACTTGCTAAACTGCTTGTCTTATTGGACCTTCCTCAACCTTTGAGGAAAAGGAGGAGGAGGCCTTTCTGGAATAAATTTGGGCAAGGGCTCCGATTCCGGAATAGCCTCGGGCTTCTTAGAAGTTTTCTCAGCTGTCTTCTCAACAGTTTCATCAGTTGTTGGAACAGTCTCAGTCTCTTTAGTTCTCACCTTGCTCTTTTTCTCTACAACAGCTGGCAACTTAGTTCCACTTCTCAGGTGTGTTACCTTGCAGTGCTCCTTACCATGAGGGCTTGATGATGAAGGGGTTTCAGTAGAAGAAGATAGTGTGCCACTAGGTCTGCTGTTCGGTGCATTGGCCAACTAGCCTACCTGATTTTCAAGGTTCCTCACAGACACTCCTTGACTCTGGAACTGTGCCTTAGTTTCTAACATGAATGCCTTTAGGACAGCTTCCAAGGACATTTCTTGATTTGTAGGTGATGCTTGCTATTGTTGCCTTGGTTGCTGATTTGTGAATCCAGGTTGAGCATTTGTGGATCTGGCAGGAAAGTTTGAGTTTCCTGCTGGAGCATTAGCATTGTTACTCCATGAAAAATTTGGATGTTGCCTCCACCCTGGATTGTAGGTATTAGAATAGGGATTGTCTCCCCTATTGCTGCCGTAGTTCACATAGTTAACAGATGCAGGATTGTTGAAATAGTCCTCAAACAGATGTCCTCCTCCATAGTACACACAAGAAACAGTTTCAGCTTGGTGCACCTGTTGTTCATTTACAACTGGTTCAGTCACAGCTGCTTGAGCTGCCTGGTTACTCTGATTTGTAGTAGCTAGATTTTTCACCATACTAGTTAAGGAAGCCAACTGAGCAGTAAATGTTGTAACTCCATTCACTTCATGAGTTCGTGCAGCAGTTGTGCTTTTTCCAGAGGTAAGCCTGGCAGTAGGCCACTGATAACCGTTAGTAGTAATGCTTTCAATCAGTTCATAAGCTTCATCATAGGACTTGTTCAGAAGAGTGCCTCCTACAGAGGCATCAAGCATCATTCTAGCAGCTGGCAGCACTCCATTGCAAAAGTGCTCCATCTGAATGCATATTGGAATGCTATGATGGGGGCATCTCTTCAAAAGCTCCTTAAATCTCACCCAAGCTTCATACAAAGGCTCATCATCAAGTTGCTTGAAGGAGGTTATATCATTTCTCAGCTTTGTAATTTTCATAGGAGGAAAGAATTTTGTCAAAAACTTCTCAGTCATCCTATTCCAAGTATTAACAGAGTTGGGCTCCAAAGAATTGAGCCTGTTCTAGGCCTTGCCAGCCAGAGAAAATGGGAACAATCTTAATCTGAAGGAATCCTCAGTGACTTCTAGATTTCTGAAGTTATTAGCCACAGTAAGAAACTGCTTCAGATGCAAATGAGGGTCCTCGATTGCAACACCACTGAACTGCCTAATTGCTTGCAGCATCTAGAACATGACAGGCTTGAACTCAAAATGCCCAGCTAGGATTTCGGGCACCACTATGCCTGTGTTCATTGTTGCTGGATCAAACAGGGCACAACCTCTAATAGAACTAGTTCTATCATTGGCTAAAGCCATGCTGTTAGGTTCATCATCCATTTCAGAATTTTCAGATTAAGTAGCAGTGTTGGAACTGTCAAGGGTTTCAGAAATCAGTCTCCCCAACTCAACTAAGCCTTGGTTCTACCTGTTCAACCTTTTGAATGTTCTTTCAATTTCAGGGTCTAGTTGGAACTCAGGAGAATGGTGCCTGCGCATACAGAGTAAGAGTACCTATTGCAATAGCAAAACACTCAACAGATCAGTTGTCTCAACTAATAGAACTATCAATATAAACACCATTACAATCCCCGACAACGGCGCCAAAAACTTGTTGGTTAAAAACGGGTTGGTGTGCAAGTATACACAATCATTTAAAGTGTATATGAGATCGTTCCCATGAGGATTATATGACGAATCAAGTGCCAAGTTCGAATTAATGGTTCTATTAAATAAGATTAATTAAAAGTAACAAATAGTTGGTGTGTATGCGTGTACAGAGCAGTTTTGGGAAATAAATGCTAGAGCAATAAAAACGGATTTGTTAACAGAATGAGAAAAGTAGCTATGGGGAAGTATCCCTTGCAGCTTCAATCTAGTTCAGTTATGCATTTCCAGTGCTACAACAATTTGGCTCCAGGAAATGAAAGTTTGTTTGCCAACAGTTTTGAGATGAACTTCACCAAACATCTCTTATTCCTAGGTCCATGTTAGTTACATTCATGCCTCACTTGAGCTCGTTCCAGCTACCCTAAGAGTTAGAATGTTCATTCCTAAATCATTCTTCATCATAATTTTCCAATTAATGATTTTACTCTTATCTATAAAACAGTTCTGCTACACTTAGCTTTTCCAAGCAACCGCGAGCTCAAGTTCTAACTACGGTGATCAAGCTTAATTAAAACACAATCCATATCAGGTTTATAGAAAATGCAATAGCAAAGCATAACATAACATTTACTAGAAATTCATTACAAGTTCAACATCCCATAGCTACAAGAGGTTTAGCTCATATTGGGCTTACAAAAAAAAAAAAAAAAAAAAAGAGAAAAATAAGAAATGGAAGAAAAAGCCATTATAATGGCGGAGAGAGAGAAAGGGGCACAGCTGCTGTCCTTGCTCCAGTAGGGAAGATGATGTCTAATGATTGTTCCCTTGGTTGTCCCCTATTTAGGTTTTTCCAAAATATCTCAAGGCCCTTTCCTCTAACATCCTTTTTGGGCTAAAAGATGGCTATTACAAGTGTCTTTGGCCTAATTTCCTAACTTTAATGCACGGAATGCCAGCCCCACGTGTAGGTCACTATCCTTATCAGCAAAGGATAACTCATCATGTAAGATAATGTTTTAAGCTTTTGTCCTTTTTCCAAACCAGCTTCAGCTACAGTTGCTACAGCAAGTCGTAGAGCAACATCTCCAGTTCAGCACCTGATTCTCCAAAAACTGCTCTGTACAAAAAAACCCTCAATTAATCTCCGAAACAGTTCTAAAAGATACGAAAACATGAAAACTCACAAAATGGCACTTGTGAAACACACTTTACACAGAATCACACTAAAACACTAAATACATAAACTCGAAATACTCAAAGACCACAAAAACACAAGTGAAAAAGGTACAAATAACTCTTCATAAAAAGAGTTATCAGGATAATTACTAGGCTTGGCTGAATGCTAAAGGAGAAGTGAGAGAAGATAGAAACTTGAAACTTGGTATTTTGAGTGAGAAGTGTAGGAATAAGAGAAATGAAGTGTTTTTGTGCATGCTATGCACAAAATGGCCGAATACTCTTTGTAAAAGAGTGGAGAAATTAAATCAAAACTTAAGTCAAATGTGTCATAATAATGGAGGGCTTAGATTACACAAGGACAAGTGTTGTCAAGTAATGGTGAGACTAGTACAAGATTAACTAGAATTGGTTAAAACACTTTTTCTATTTAAGGGGGATTTTTGACTCTTCCCCTAGAAACATGGTCAAATGGCCCTTCCATGTAACTAAAATAGTTACACTTTTTCCATTTAGTTAGGAATAAGGTGTTTAGGATTTTTACCAAAAATGGATAATCGGTTTTTACTACTTCTGGTAAATTTTTTGGATTTTATGAAAACTAACTATCTTCATTAGGAATAATTAACAAGGTAATGGAAAATTTAATTCAACATTACATCTCACTCAATTCCCCGTTTCCCGACCTCCGGCACGCGAAATGAGAAGTTACCCGATACCGGTTAAAAGAGAACTTTTACCGGTTTTCGTCTTAAAACGACAAAAGAAAACTTCATCACCACATTATCATGGATATAAAACAATCTTTTATATATATATATATATATATATATATATATATATATATATATATATATATATATATAAAAGTTCATACACAACATAAAGATGGCAATCACAATGTTAAGGTGATTATATCCAGGTTACAGAAAATAGGGGTGTTACAACCTGGAGGCATACGCCACCACTCTTCCTTCTTGCATGCGCACACATCCCAAGCCTTGATAAGATGCATCACATTATACATCAAATCGTCCTAAAGGATCTGGTAACACCAACACTGGTGATATGGATAGTCTTCTCTTCAGCTTTTGAAAACTCTGCTCGCAGGCTGAGATGACCCTCCTTTCATAGAAGGATAATTCCATTAGTCCCAAGCTTATATTAATAACTATTGCTTATCGTATTATAGCGATAGCGTGGTATTCAAACAGCGTTGCGGAAACAAGTGCATAGAAACATGCAACATACGGAAAAGCATAGACAAACATATCAAAGTAACGTGCAAATATAAAACAGCTATACAGATACCATGCATAAGAAGTAGCCCTATCAGTAGGGCGCTCTACATAGATATACAAACGGTCTGTACACAAACGGAAAAAAGATAAACTCAAAATACATCAAAGAGCAAAAGAAGACCCTCGCAGCTCACCAGCACTACTCGTCCCCCACTCAAAAGTACATATAAAGCTTTTAGCTCGCAACCTAGGACGCACTGGCAGGCTCCCACCATCAGTGATGAGGGTACCCTGAACTACCCTAGCCCTCGCCATGAGTACGGCTATAAGTCACCAAGGACTCATACGCAGACGACGAGCTCGACACGACCTCCCTACGCCTGCGTTAGGTCCTCAAGTACTGCTTCGTCCTTCGGCGCTGACCTTGGTAGACGAAGCCTCTCCTGCTGGTCACCTGCGAAGAAGCTGGCTCAACCCAGGTGTAGTCCCGCTCATGACGACTCGGTGGCTGCCACTGATGAACCTTAATTCTTTGCATTTTATAGGGGGTATTTGGGTCGAATTTCGATGTTTTTAAGGATAAATGTTACTGTATTTCACCTTTTGACTTCAGTTTTGACAGAATTGACGTTCGGAAGCAGTTTAATGAACTTTTGAAGAAAAGAGAAGGTTTTAGAGCTTAAACTGGCAGAATACTGAAGTTCTGAGGTAAGCACGGTCGTGCCATACGAGAGCATGCCCGTGCCAACCTTCCAAATCCATTCATCCAAACAAAGCCTTACAAAAAGACTCAAAGCTGACCTCTGGAGTCTTAGCACGGCCGTGCCACATTGAAAAAATGGCTGACTCAGAGAAGCAAGGCCTGACAGAAGCTAGCACGGTCTCAATCGCAAAGAGCACGCCCGTGCCATCTGAAGAGCACGCCCATGCTGCAGCCCGTGCACTAGAACGTTGTTCTACGAAGTTAGTAAGCCTTGATACAATTGAGCACGGCCTTATATTTTGAAGAGCACGGTCGTGTTGAGTGAAGAGCAGGCCCGTGCCACCTGATTAGCACGCCCGTGCTCATGGCACCGAAGACTTGATTTAAGGCCCGGACCACATATTTTGTTATAAATAGAGGCCCTCTGTACCACTTAAGAAACATCTTTTCAATCTTTGAACTCTTTTACTCTTAGTTTTAACTTTTTTAGTTTTGGTTTTTGAGTAGGATTTGGCACTTGGAAATTAAGTTGGAGACAACTTCTTCCTCTTCAATTATCCAGGATGCGTTTTCCATTGTTGATTTTGGTTTTCACTTTTACTATGAGTAGCTAAATTCACCACTAGAGTTGTGGTGGATCTTGTGTTAGTAGAAGCCTTTTTCGCCATGTCTTAGCTTTAATTCAATTCTATTTAGTTTTAAGGTTGCAATTTGAATAGTGTTATTCTATTATTCTTCATCCCATACTAGGATTGCGCACCCTTTGTATGCTCTTAATCAATTGATTGATATTTTGGCTATTAAGCCCAATTAAATTGGTAGACCCAATAAGATAACTGGGGATTAACATCTAGATTTGAGAAAACGTGATTTACTCCTTTGAATCATTCAAACTCTTTACACTTTATGCTTTATAATCATTTAAACTCTTTTCTTGACAAGCATTGGGTTCATCTGGGGAAACGAATATTAATTGCCTGACAAACAATTAATAGTTTTCGTAGAGGGATTGATATTCGAAAAGCAACTGCGAAATTGAATAGAAGTAGGATTTTGGGGGTATTGAAAGCACAAGTGAAACCATGGCTCTAGGCTCTTTAATCTTGATTTCTAAACTCTATTTTCATCTTCTTTCATTATCTTTTACTATTGCTTTATTATCTATTTCTTTTGAATTCTTTATCAGTCTGAATAGCATAAGGATTTCCCTATTCCAGTACTTGCTTTATCACTTAGTTATCAAGATTAATCTCTTAGGTACGATATCTGGACTTCTGTCCTATATTACTTCGGCGACAGGGTACACTGCCCTTAAATATGTTTTGAACACAACAAGTTTTCGGCGCCATTGCCGGGGATTAATTTTTGATATTTTGTGATTTTGAGAATACTGGAAGAAAAGAAATTCTAGTTAATTTAGAAATTTATTTTTCTTTTTATTCTCTCTCTTTGTATGCTAACGTATTCCAAAGATCCTGATCTAGTTTTTGACAAGGAAGTTGAAAGGACTTTTCACAGGTTGCGAAGGCGAGCAAGAGAGGAGAACACCACAGGGGAAAGAATGACATTGCTGAACTACTTTACCCCCTCTGCTGAGGTGATTGATAGCATCACAAACCCTGCGGTGGATGCCAACAACTTTGAGATCAAGCCTACTTTGGTCTCTATGATCCAAAACTCTGGATTATTTGGGGGATTGCCAACTGAGGACCCCAACTGCCATTTGAAAAAGTTCCTCAGGATCACAGATCTTATCAAGTACAATGGAGCTTCAACAGATGCAATCAGACTCAGATTGTTCTCGTTCTCATTGACCGACAAAGATAATCAGTGGCTTTCCTCTTTGCCATCTGGTTCTATCACTACTTGGGATCAATTAACATGCCAATTTTTGGCCAGGTACTTTCCACCTTCTAAATCTGCTAAATTTAGAGTTGATATTTTGAATTTTGTGCAATATGACCAGGAATCCCTCTATTAGGCATGGGAGCGATATCAGGATTCAATCCGGAGGTGTCCATACCATGGTTTCACAGTCCCCATTCTGGTGCAGAGGTTCTATAATGGACTTTCACAAACAAACAGGTCTAGTATAGACGCTGCTTGTGGGGGCTCAATTTTAAAGAAGACACCTGAAGTAGCCTAAGCCTTGATCCAAGAGATGGCAACCAATCACTACCAGTGTCCGCTCAGGGATAGACAGACCATCAAGAAGCCAATCGGTATGTATGAGGTAACTGCAACAGAGGTGATGGAAACCAAGGTTGACGCTCTAACAAAACAGATAGAAACACTGATCTAAGTTCAAGCACAGATAATGACACAAGCTAGTGCACCAGTATCTCCATTTCCATGCCAGTACTGGAAATTCTTCATGAGAGCAAGGATTGCCAACTGGGAAATTCTTTTTCTGCACCGGTTGAAGAAGCCAAATCCATGAGTAATGCTAATCAGAATCAAAATAATTCTTACAATCCTTGTAATATCCTTCCCCTAGGGTATTTTAGTCTTTTCATTTCAAATTTTAGCATGGGTATGATTGGATTCTTTTTATATTTCATAAATGTACAACTGAATGATTGATTGAATTATGAAGTAATTATTTGTTGATTAAGGAGGGAATATAAATTTTTTGTTTTTATACAATTGAGTTGGGTTAACTATTATTAATCTAGAACTTTATTCTTTTTAATCACACACATATACACACCCACTTATTTTAATCCTCCTTATCCATCTCTATCCTTAGAAAATCCATGAAAGGACCAATACCTTTTAAGCAAATCTTGCCCAATTGGTGAACCAATTATCTCTTCCCCCTCAAGATAAGGATTTTCAGCCAGCCCATAGGGAGAGGGGCTGGACATTTACTCTTCATTCCTTCACTTTTCATCCTCCTCCAAAATTTCAGCCAGCCCTCACCCACACCACCACCACTTTCCTTTCTCCATTCTTTCTAACACCATCATAAAACACACATCAATCTTCTTCTAACATCCTACTCCATACTCATACCCACTCATAAACATCCAAACCAAGCAAGAAGGGCAGCAATGCAAGACCTCTAAACCCCCTCAAAGAATTCAATCCAAATAGAGGTAGTGTTGCTAGGAAAATCCTTCCTCTAACAACCTACAAGGATGAAATTTCAAGAGGGCTAGAAGGGCTGTCATTTTTCCTTCTTTGAGAGATAGGAACCATTGCAGTTGGTGACCAAAAAGGGGAGTAAAGGTCAGCTTAGGAAGGAACTCAAGAGAAACCTACATTAACAACCTTGACTCTACTACATAGTCATGTGAGTTCTTGTTTGTTTGTAACATTGGGTAACCATAAATCCCAAATAGTTTGCTAGATGATTTATTGATTCTGTAAATTGTTAATTTTTGACTCTGTTTGTGGTATGAATCACTGGGTTCAGTTGCATGTATGAATAAGGGGCTGATTTGGGTGAAATTGATAAAGGGGGAGGAATTAATCTCCAAACCCGTATTGACACCCTGTCAGTATGTTGTCGATAACTCCCCCCATATAGATCGTTTCGAAATAATTTTTGAACCATTGGAAATTAGACAAAATTTGCTATGAAATAGACTCTGTAATGACTAAATTTCGTTGAGTATTGAAGGAGGAAACTGACTTGCAAGTTGTTGTCAAAAACAGAAAATTTGTTTTTATGTTACTGTAGTGTTCTGGCCATAACTCCCTGTACAGCCACTGGATTGGAGCCATTCTTTTACTATTAGAAAATAGACATGTTTGGCTAAATTTTAGGCTCTGGAAATTCTAATTGTAATAGATATTTGGTGGAGAAAACCCAGTTCCAAGTTGCTGCAAATTCTGTTTATATAACTGTGAGCATAAGGGTACTTGATTTGTGTGGAATAGATTCCTATGTGTTTTAATTCTATCCAAATATGAATAATAGGTATGTTTGCACTTGGTATGGTGCTCTTTGTGGCTGAATGTTCTGACTTAGTGATTGTTTGATGGTGAATTGGTTGGTGTCAATTGTATTATGAAGGTGTGACAATTCCTAATTGTGACATGTTTGCTCTCTTTGCATTTTTCTAGGTGTTTAATGATACTATCATTTTGATATACTTGCTGAATCTTTGATGCAACTGTCTTCCATTGGAGAATATGTATAATACAGTGAATTATAGCATGGCATTAAAATTTTAAAATGGTCTACGTTTAGTGAAACTTAAGGTTTCAAAACTATTCTAGCCATTAAGGCAACAATATCTATGTGAGCGAGACAAAGTTTTGTAAGTCCTTCATTTTTGGAGGCTAGGATATGGTATTAGCAATTAAGGGATGCCTAATTGTTGTCATAGAGCTCTAACTGCCATATCAACAAGTTTAAACTACGTGTACCTTAAGTCCTTCACACTTGAGGTACCTAGTAAAGGTTTTTATACTTAAAATGCCTATGCTAAGATTCATTTTCATAAAGATGGAATATATTGATTATTCACATGTTTTTGCTTGAGATTTATTTCTCAGTAGGCTCTTTCATCGTCTCAGATAACAGGTACATATTGGAAACTGATAAGCAAGTTCCGGAGATTGCTTGACAGTCACCCAATAATGTCCCAAGATAAGATATAATTCACAGTTGGATCAGAGTTGGAGTCTTACTAGGAGTCAATGTCTATATGAGATCGAGTTATAATTTAGGGGTGTAATGCTTATTTGTATTATCCTGACCCAATACTATGTTCAATTCTACAAAAAATCTCTTGTATAAATGTTTCACTTAGTTTCATAATTTTCTATGTTCTGCTAATATTCCTTATGCTATAGTAAGGTTTATATAATAGTACTTAGTGGTATCCTGGTGTATGCCGGGATATTACAATCCCATTTGGAGGGGTCATTCGAATTATCTTGGGGGGTCAGCAGAACAGTCAAGGATCAAATTCAAACGCCTACAGACCACCCCACTTGCAGAACCAAGGCTCAAAACCAGAGAATAGGTAGCCCGATCTTCATGAATTACTGGTAGAATATGTGAAACCCACTACCCCATTCATGATAATTTAAAATAAAAGATCATACAAGTCTTTCAATTAAAAACGTGTTAAAATAAAAACTTGTTTAAAGAGTACCAAGTATCACATTATCCAAAACAATTAACCGTATAAACTGAATAAGTTTAAAGCATTTAAATACAATAACTGTGGAAATAAACTAAACCCGAAACCCGATGTCACATATCAGAGCTGGTATGCAATATACCGATAATACATCGGATAAAAACTAAAACAAACTAGTAAACTAGCAACCTAACTACGAGCAAGCGATCTCCTCGGGATCACTCCTCAACAGCTGGCTCACCCTCCTCTGCATAAACAAGGTACATGCATAGAACAACAAAAGTAGGGAGTGAGAATTCATATACATATGAATATAAACGGTAACAGAGTAGTTAAGAGGATGAGCATACAACACACAATCATACAAACATAACACATCATGTTCAAGAATGCGTTCAATGCTTATGCAACGTCACCACTCCATGCACATGTGGATCCATCAACTCTAACTCTGGAAAGACGACTAGGAGTACATATCTGTTTAACCAACAGGGACGCATCACCATACCAGATGATCGCCACAGATACTCTCACTAATCCTGAAAACGTACAGTGGCTCGTCAGGGTAGTCAGGTTGTCAATAGGACGCTCCGGCCACGGGTTGCAAGTCCAAGCCATGTGGAAGCTCCTTACCCGACTCTACCCTCAAGGCTGGCATAACACCCATCGTGGCCTCCACCATCACGATTCATCGTTTTCTTTCCTCCCATCAAACATCTTTTATGCAATGATGCATGTAATGTCGAACAAACATGCAATCACATGTCCAACCATCCTTCATCGTAATCATTCACAATGATTAATAACCTTGACCATCAACGATGATCACAACCAACATCTAACGATAACCATTGTTACCATCTTTATCAACACCACTAATAGTAACACATCGTTACTACTAGCATCATTATCTTTATTAAGTATTATCTGAGTTAACTAAGCCTCTATCCTTATTTTACTTTCTAATATTCTCACTAATGTCCTCATCTTAATTTCATTACTATCCTCAAAACATATTCTTTAGATTTTCACATTCTCCACTTACTCTCTTTATCTAATTCTGTAAGATCATGTGGTTTCACTCATGTCTAATAATCATTTACTTTCCATTATGTTCAATACTGCCAACTTAGTAGTCAATTATTGCTAACCTGATAATCGATTATTACTACGTAATAATCGATTATCACCCTATTACAGTAGCTGTCGTACCTAGTTTTAAGAGTATTTCTAACCTTGAATGTTTTTAACACTCATAGATCAACACATATATGTTTGAACTAAAATCCTTAGGCTATCATCCTCACCTCTCATACTAACTCCATTTATTATGAACTTTCATTGACCTATAACTTGGTCTATGACTTAAGATTAATTTAACATCTACTTTCAACGCTTAATCAACGTAGCCATCCATCATAGTTCATCATCATCAACATAAAACATGAAATCAGCACATATAATGATGCCATAACAGTGATAAATCACATTCAATAATCACCAGAGTCAAGAATATCACATATAGTCATTTAACAACATCCCTAGGCATACATGAATACATAGATAATATCTCAAAAATCATACATCATACATCAACATATTATTAGGGTCATGGATTAACCCTTCATCTTACGCTACCCCTACACCTATATTCATATCGACCTTCTCCCCCCCCCATACCTGGTATGACAAAACAAAATCCGAGGAAGAAGAGAGTGCGAGATTCGTTCTTGGCTCCGTCTCAGGGCTCAAGCACTTGATCACAATACAACATAACAAAAGGAATAGATTCAATTCCTAATCCAATAGAAATTAAAGGAAAAAGAACGAACTCTAGGGTTGTTATCTTTCCTTGATCACAACTAGAAGACTAAAACTAGAACAAAGGAGAGGAAGAGTTGCTTTGTCCTTGGTTCAATACAATTGCTGTATGAGGGTGCCAAATAGGACCCAAAAATGTTCATAATCAGTCCCCAAATCAAGAAAACTCAAGGAGAATTGGAGAAGAGACAAGAGTACACGAATTTACCTCAATCATAACCTATTAAGGTTAACAAGAATAGGTAAGAACGGCTGCACAAAGGTTTCGTATCAACTACGGCTATTTTCCAACGAAAAAGTGTAAAACGGTTTACGTTTTTGACGTATCTCAAAAGGATTAAGAGGGAATCCCAAGAGATTAAGGAAGGAGGTTTGCAGAGGCTAAGAGGCTGCTAACTAGGGTTTAATTCGTGCTTAAAGGGTTATAAAAAGGTTTAAGATGAAACGGGCCAAAATAATGATTTAAAACTTGTTTCCGCAGAAAAACATAGTCATAATCGATTATGGCTGTTCTGACTTGACAATCAGCGTTCTCGGATACCATAATCGATTATGGCTTCTCTGACCCTTGTAATTGATTATAATAATTGATTATGACTATTTTGACTTGTAGATAATTCTCTAAGCTTTCCAACGCATCCAAGATCATCTCAATCGGACATCTAGAACTAAAGATACGTCTAAAACCGTAAAACAGGTTTCTTGAGCTCAAATGGATTGACCCTTTCTAAAGGCTAAACCACCCTAAACATATACTTAAACATCCAACATAAAACTAAGGGCATAAATCAACATATAAACATATATTAACACATCGATGCACGTATAAACGAAAATTGGGGTGTTACAAAATACATAAAGGAAACTGATAGCAAATTTCAAGCCATCCAGTCACAGATAACTGCTCTTACCACTTTGCTCTCAAAAAGGCCTCAAGGAACATTGCCTACCCAGACTGAGCCAAACCCAAGGGAGCACGTCAATGCAATCTCTCTTCAGTAGGCAGAAAAAGGGAACTCTACTCACATGGAGGAAAACAACACTGTTGAAGAAGACAAGTCAGAAGAAGAGCACGGCCGTGCAACACTTCTGGCATGGCCGTGCCATCTGCCTAGTAAGCAGAATCAGGTAACAATCACAAATTTCTCCTCCAACTCATCTAACTGGGAATAATAGCATGCCAAATGATGAATTTTTGAGAACTAATATGAAATTATATGTTAAACCATCTATTGATGAAGATAAACATCCCTCAAAAGAATATGGAGTAGTACAAATTAATGAGGAATGCTCTGCTGTTATTTTGAATAAATTACCTCATAAAATAAAAGACCTAGAGAGTTTTATTGTTCCCTATTTCATTGAGAATGCCCATTTTGATAGAACATTATTTGATCTAGGCGCTAGTATAAATCTAATGCCTTATTCTGTGTCAGAAAGGCTTGGTTTACAGGAACCTTAGAGCACCAAAGTCTCATTGCAGTTAGCTGACAGAACCATTACCCACCCCCGAGGAACAATATAAGACGTGCTAGTAAGGGTGGGGAGATTCACATACCCAATGGACGTTGTGATTTTAGACATGAAGGAGGTCGAGGAGGTCCCTATCATCTTTGGACGACCTTTCCTGGCTACCAGTGAAGCTAAAACAGAGGTCAAACAAGGCACCTTAACCTTAAGGCACAAGGGTGAAGAAACTGTGTTCAAAGTCTCCCCAAGGCCACCATGATCAGTGCTCTAAACAGGTCGTCAGGCTCGTAACGTAAAACAAGTGCTGCATAGTAGGCAACTTGTACTTTATTTTATTATATTTTCTTTATCTTTATCTTTATTCTGAAAAATTTTAAAAAAATCAGAGAGTGAAATAAGTACAGGTTTGGAAAATTTAAAAAATGTTCCCTATTTTGGAATTACAATTTAAATCTGGAAAAATAGGAGAGCACAGCCGTGCTCCCCATTGGCACGGCCGTGCCACTCGCGTGACTGTTTAGAATAAAAAGGGGGAGCAGCGCACGGACAGAGCACTGCCCTTGCTCAACCTGTGCTCCCCCAGCTCTGCATAATTATTGAACTTTGGCCTCCTTTCTTGCTTAGTCACTCCTCTTAGGTAAAAATCTCACTTCTTACTCTTTAATTTATATGATTTGGTGTTAGGTTAGGTTAGGTTTAGGGTAGTTTTATCCCCTTTTGATTTTATGCATGATTTGCTTCTGGATTGTGAGTTTTTGGTGATAATTGATATTAGGAAATGTTAGTCTAGTGTTGAATTTTAGTTTCTGCATGTTTGGGTTGCGATTTCTGAGTTATTTTGGGTTCGACGTGTGGCACGGGCAATAGCACGTGTAACACCCTCGTTTTCTGTAACCGATTATAATCACTTTAACATTGTGATTGCTACCTTTATGATGTGTATGACCCTGTTATATATATATATATATATAGATGTTTTATATGATGGTCTTATATCCATGATATTGTGGTGATAAAGTTTTCGTTTGTCGTTTTGAGACGAAAACCGGTAAAAGTTCTGTTTTAACCGGTATCGGGTAATTTCTTGTTTTGCGTGCCAGAGGCCGGGAAACAGGGAATTTAGTGAGATGTAATGTTGAATTACATTTTCCATTACCATTTTGATTATTCCTAATGAAGAGAATTAGTTTTCATAAAATCCAAAAATTTACCAAAAGTAGTAAAAATCGATAATCCATTTTTGGTAAAAATCCTAAACACCTTGTTCCTAACTAAATGGAAAATGTAACCATCCTAGTTATCCTAGTTAGGCCATTCAGCCATGTTGCTTGGGGAAGAGCCAAAATCTCCCTTTATCTTCATCGAAGAAAAAGTTATGACACTAACCATTTATAGAAAAAGTGTTTTACCCTTTTTAGTTAATCTTGTCCTTAAGCTCTCTACAAGCAACAACACATCCACCTCTTTACATCTTGGCCTTCCATTTTCTACGACCATTTTTTAATGAAATTTTGGAGTCCACTAAGTGGATCCATTCAGCCATTAAGGGGGCAAATACCCTAACCATTCACTATTCCATTCATTCTAATTTCTCACTCAAAAACCTAAAGCTCTCAAGTTTTCTCTCTTTTCTTCTTTCTTCTCCTAGTTTCGTCCAGCCTTGGTAAGTGCTAACACTCATTTTATTTCATCATTTTAACTTCATATTCTTGTTCATCTCGGTCATCTAAACAACTTTCATCTTTTGAATTTCTTCATCTGAAGTTATTTACTTAAAGTTATTCAAGAATCATTCAAGGAGGTTTCAAGCTTCTTGAACTTGTTGAGAACTTTTCTTTGAAGAAGCAAGTTCCTAAGGTTAGCTCCTTAATGTATTTACTCTAAGGGAACACTTTATCTTATCATGTTCTTGATGTTAAAAACCAAGTTTTTGAACTTGTTTCTTTTCCTTCTAGGCTATGGTTTTAGCATTCTTTTGGTGACCAAGTTTTCTCTTCATCTTCTCGCAAGAAACTTCAAAGAGGTAATGGGGGAGTGAACCACATCACACCTTAATGGTGGTGATAAAGGCCTCCTAGTTTTGTTGAAGGAAAACCCTAGATCTAGGGTTTCCTTATAAAGTTCATTACTTTGTTGTCATGTTGTATTATATTGCTGTGTTGATATGGTGATTGTGTTTGTATGTATTAGAAGAAAATCATTTTGGCATGGTGAAATACTATTCTTGGGTCCAAAGACGTAAGGATAGGATTTTAGAATGTGGAACTTGTTTATGTTCTAAGTTGCCTTGATAATATGCTTATATGATGGTACGATTTTCTAGTTACTTTGGATGTTATTGGATAGCTTCATTTTGGTTGAAAAGAGCATGTAAGGTTCGGCCATATATTGACTAATGAGGGAAGCCAAGGCTTCCATGTTCAAGTGATGATGTAATGGACTTAAAATGGTTCCAAGAAGGCAAAATAATTAAAAGAAACCTACTCTTGTTGCTTGGGGGCATTCGGCCTTGTCTTTCTAAATAGGGTTAGGAACTTAAAATGTTGATGTTAAGGGGTTTAGCGTGTTCATACTAAAGTATAAGGGTTATATAAATTGAAGAGGTTTCCAAATAAATCAAGTTTTGGTTCCAAAGAACCAAGTGTTGTGAAATAAGTGTTTATGACTTCATGTAAAAATTATTTTAAGAATAGGTTGGTTTGATGTTGATCAACAACTTATTTTAACAAGTTGTTTTAAGGAAAATATTTTCAAGAACCAAGAGTTTCATAGTTATTCAAGATGGTTTTCAAGGATTTTGGTTAGTAAGTCTTCTTTGAGAAAATAGGATTCATACAAGCTTTTCTTTAAAAACAAAGAGTTTTTACACTACTATTAACTTTTAGAACTTTACAAAATTATATAATTTATAGCTCATTTGAAAACGAAATGGTGATTTCATGTAAGAAGTATATTTCTTTTACACTAAGTAATAGAACTAGGAAACCAATTCAAAAGAGTTTTATACTAAATAAAGACGCCTCATGGGAAATTGAATAGAGCCTTTCAAACTATACTTAATAAAGAAGATCTCATCAACTACTTTACTACAAGGATAGTACTTTGAAGGTTTTTACTATAATAGCGTAAACGTGTGTTACCTCCTAAGAGAAATTACATGAGTTCCACAAAGAACTCACAAAGATTAAGTAAAAGACATGCACCAATATCTTGTGGTCATGACAAATCATGTCCCACACCCTTGATGATTTAGGTCATCTAAGGAATCCATAATGTTTAATCACAACGAGTTACTTATATAAGATAAGTAATGTTTCTTTGATAGATAAGTGAGAAGATATGATGAAGGGGATCTTTACGAATCCTATTTTTCCATAATGCATTTAGGTTATGGAATAATATATCATAAGACATGAACATCGTTCTACGAATGATGAGGTGGTACGAGATTGCAAGGAACGGAACCAAGAACAGGCAACTGATGGCAAGTCTTGTGGAAGTGGGTCCTGCAGGGGTAACCTGTGGTTTATCAAGAGGTAAATGTGGTACTATAGTGATATAGTAGTACGTGTTGGTGTTGTGGCATTTCTTGACATGCATACGCATCTGGCATGAGTTGGGCGTTGTGCCCGAGAGTTGCGCTTACACCTTTGTGCGGGTGCGATTGTTGGAGGTGACGATCGTGGAGATCTTGAGGACGTTGGGGTTGGGAAGACCACATGTGCCCAGAGAGTAGCTCCTTTGCGTCATGGGTACCTGTCAAAAAACGCTGATGTCCTGACTGGACACCGAACAAATCATGAATTGGGTAAAGAATGTCTTGCGTGAGCCGTTATAATGATTGCAATCTTTGGATGTGGCACAGTGGGGCTGAGATAACGCAGACAATGTTCTCCCAATCACTCACTCTTGTTATGTTTATCTCCATGGAGTAGGGGTCTGAGTCATGTTGCATATTGTGTCATTGCATACTCTATTGATGTCTAACCCATATTATTATTCTTGATATATTATTTGTGATGCCATGTAATTAGTTGTTATGCTGTGAATGCCCATGCGCTGTATGACGGTTGGGTGCGTGTGTGCATGACTGTTATCACTGCTATTCTGGTTGTGCGATGTGCGGAATCTCACCTCATTACTTTTGTTGTTACGCTACTTGTGTGGTTTCATCTTGCTCTAGTGAGTAGTCATGGCGAGCAATCCACCATCCCGGCTGACCTTGGACCTGACACTCCATGATGGGGAGGACGCTTGGACAATCCACCCAGATGGACGTCGCACACACACTAAAGCTGTGAGTCTCACGAGTAGGAAAGAGTCACCCTTTTCCATGACGAGCTTGTCTGAGAGATTCTATACCCTGCGTGTCAGTGGCGAGGGTAGCTCGGGGATCACCCAGCCACCACCACCACCTGCTGATCGTCCACGCCTGCCTAGTGCCCAGCATGCAATTCTCGAGGAGGAGACCAGAGACATGTACGTTGACCCTTCTTCTATGCCACCTCCACCTACGGCACCGTCTACTTCTGCCTTACCTGTACTTGCTGCCGGACCGTCTATCCCCGTAGTCCCACCCCGGGGCCTACCTATGTGCCTTCCGGGCTTCACCCTTAGATTCCTCGCCAGCGAGTGAATTTGAGGATGACTGCTCGTATGAGCAGACCGGCTCATACCAGGGTATTCTTCTTCATTCCCCTCATTATCCTCTCATCTGATGATCAGGAGATGGAGGAGGAGGAGGAGGAGGAAGTATCAGAGTATGTACCGGAGGACGCACTTGTGGTAGCCTTTGCCAGCGCGAGTCAGGATGCGTGGCGGATGCGGACTGATGAGGAGTTGCTACGGTATGTAGAGCAGATCATGAGCAGGCATGACATACAGCCCTTGGAGGAGGAGGAGGAAGCCATGGAGGAGGACGAGGAGGAGGATCCAGAGGAGTACTACTCCGACGAGTAGTGCAGTGTTTTGTTTTGGCCAGTCTCTAGTGTCTTCCCAGCGTCTGTATATTTATGGTGTACTCCCTCCCCGTTTTCAGTTGTGGAGTTGCGTCTCCAGTAGTGTAGGATGAGTTTGTCCTCATGTTGGTTACTTTCTTCTGTAGTCAGATGTTGATATATATATATATATATATATATATATATATATATATATATATATATATATATATATATATATATATATATATATATATATATATGTATATATATATTGTGGGAAGTCTTATTTATTTCAATGTTGTTTATGATTTCGTATAACTATCTTTATGAGTGCAAGTATACTTATATGTTTTAGGAACTCGAGTACAAATAAAAAAATAAAAAAAAACCCATATTTTCGGTAAGCTCTTTATATTATATATATTTTCGCATTTCATTTTCATATTGTGTTAAATAATCATGACCCCTAAAGTGGGGTGTTACATTATTTGGTATCAGAGCTGGCCGAGTCTTTTTGGGTTTGCGGTTGGTCTATCTGGTTTGTGCTATGTGCCTCTGTGATTGTGTGCTGTTGGATTCTGAAAGGAATGACAATATTGGCTGAGCTTGTGTGAAGAAACCTCTAGCATATACTAAACTTTGTTGGTCTTGTAGGACGAGATGGCAAATCAAAACACGGGCATTGGTGATCTTGTGCAAGCTATGCGAGAGATGACCGCTACCTTTGTACTACGAGAGCAGACGACCGCTGGTGGTCGAGGCCTATGTGAGTTCCGCAGGAACAACCCACCGCAATACAAGGGAGAATATGACCCAGAAAAGGTTGAATTGTGGGTGCAGGAAATGGAAAAGATCTTCGAGGCAATGCGGTGCTCGGATGCGGATAAAGTGACCTATGCTTCCTACATGCTGGTAGGAGATGCTGAGTACCAGTGGAGAGGAGCCCGCCAGATGGCTGAACATGCTAGTCAAGCATTCACATGGGAGCTCTTTCGCATGAAGTTTCTCTAGAAGTACTTTCCCACAAGCACCAGGCGTGCCAAAGAGATGGAGTTTCTCCAGCTGCGTCAAGGGAGCATGACGGTCTGTGAGTATGCTGCCAAGTTTGAAGGCCTAGCAAAGTTTTCCAACTACTTTCAAGACAATCCCAATGAAGCATGGACGTGCAGAAACTTTGAAGAGGGTTTGAGGCACGAGCTCAAGGAAGCAGTCATGCCGTTCGAGATCACTACCTTTCCCCAACTCATGGACAAGTGCCGGCTGATTGAAGAACTGAAAGGAAGTCAGAGTAAGACACAAGGTGTAACACCCTGCTTTTCACCTCTATGCTTGTATATGTTTATTATATATATGTGATGTGTTGTTATGCTTGCGTGAGATGTTTAAGGGCATGTTATAAGGTAGTTACCCTTAGAACAAGTAAAATCTGTAATCATGATAGGATAGCACGCCCGTGCTCCCGTGCAGCAGGCCCGTGCTCATGGTTAGCGCGCCCATGCTCTACACGCGCACCAGACACGCGTTTTGGGCCTTAGGTTGACCCATTTCGCCCCAATCCTTTTTATACCTCTTTTGCTCGACCTAAAACTTGTAGCCATCATTCCTAGAGTTAGAAACAGCCGTCATCAACCTTTCTCTTGGGTTCCCATTGAATCCTTGAGCGTTCCCCAATCCTTGTTGGGTGTTCTTCGTCAAGAACGCGTTTGGGGTTAAGCTGCTTGCTTAGTGTTACTTCGAGGTAAGGTAACCAACCCTGTTCATCCTTTTCTTGTAATCCTTTAAGTTTAGTGTTGAACCATTTTCTCCCTGTCAAACCAGACTTCGTTGTTCGTGTGCCAGTGTTGTGAACGGCAACTAGCTAGCAGATTAGTTCCCCAGGGATCTAATCAAGGTATGTTTGTATCCCTTGTGTTAATTCCCTTTTCTTTTCCTTGTTTGGGGAATTAACTTATCCTTTTTTCCTTGGTGATCTTGGTCAAAGCTCGCTGAACCTATTGAACCCGTTGGAGGATTCAAGTGTGGACTTCGCTCTTGTGGGCTCATAGGCTGGAATCGTCATGCCAGGTATGGGGAGAAGGGATTAGTATGGACATATAGGTTCTAGGGTAGCGTAAGATGATGGTTAACCCATGACCCTGTTTGTTTGGTATATGCCTTAATTGATGTATGAATCTGTTATAGTTGTTTATACATGATATTAATCGCTTTATTGATTTATGTGACTCTGGCATAAATGATATGATGTTGATGATGATGTTTGTTGGTATGCCATAATTATGTGAGTTGGTATGTTGAGACTGCTGTTAAAAACTATGTTAATAAAAGACATAGGGATGTTAGCGCTAAGCCTAAAACTAGGATTAGTCGAATTGAGGTGCATAAAACATAAAAGATGTTGATAAGGAGTGAGATTAATGCCAATGGATTAGTCCAGAACCTTAGGATTGATTTGGAGTGTTGAAATCTAGAAAAAAATTACTAAGTTCCCAGAGCTGAAACACTGTAACAACGTTGAGCACGCCCGTACTCTATGCCCAGAAAAGCCAGGACGACCGTGCTCTCAGCAGCATGCCCGTGTTGGAAAATGAGAAAAGTGACGCAGTTTAGCACGCCCATGCTCTCAGCACGCTCGTGCCAGTTGGCCAGCACGCCCGTGCTCAGGCCATGCCACTGTCAGAATTAAGAAAACTTCACTATTTTAATAACCTTTTGAAGTAAAAATATGACATAAGAGATTATAAATCACGACCTCGAGGATAGTTAATAGACTAGGATAATGATATGGTAAGATGTAATTACGGAGACTTAATAAAGAGATTAATTAATGCGAAGATGATGTTATCGATAACAACGTACTGTTACCAATGTTGTTGGTTAAGTCATTCATGATGCTTAATGGTCAAGATTGATGTTGATAAATCACTTTGATACTTATTGTTTAAAGTTGATAGTCTGTGTTAATGGTGTTGATGGAGGTGGTTGCCATGTTGTTTGTGTGTTAGCAGTGCATGCATCATGACATGGTGTTGTTAGTTTGGGGGAAGTTACTATGATTGGCGAGTTCGTCCGAGAGTATGGCGAACTGGCCGTCCGCGGTGATTCATCCGAGAGTTGGGTGAATCAAGCGCATCCGTAGTGATCCATCTGAGAGTAAGGTGGATCGGCTATCTAAGGGGTTCACCCATGAGTTTGGTGAACTGCCGACGTCAGTGCTTATTGGCCAATGTGGATATGTAACTCCGAAATTGTCTTCCTGAGTTAGTTATTGGATCCACATTGCAT
Organism: Ammopiptanthus mongolicus; assembly: GCA_039655645.1. NCBI lineage: Eukaryota > Viridiplantae > Streptophyta > Magnoliopsida > Fabales > Fabaceae > Ammopiptanthus > Ammopiptanthus mongolicus. The sequence continues at coordinate 35,152,947 of CM077349.1, read as the reverse complement.
ATGGAGTAGCAGAGTATTTTTCGCATCGCATAGCATGTTATAATGTGATACGATGAAGTATGATTATGTTATGTGTTATATTAGGATGTTTTATATGCTGCATGATCATCTTGCTAACTGCTATATTACCCTTTATGTTTATACGTATAGTTCCTTACTCCCTATTGCTGTTGTTGTTGTTTTGCATGTGCCTTTGGTTACGCAGAGGATGGTGAGCACCCAATTGATGAGTGATCCCGAGGAGATCGCTTGCTCTTAGTTTTAGTTTATGTTTAGTTTGCTTTTCCGATGTATTATCGGTAGTGGTTACCAACTCTGATATGTGACATCGGGATTTGAGATATTTTATGTTTATGTTTTCCGCAGTTTTTATTTATGTTTTAAAACATTTTGGATCCTGTGGCACTTGTTAACCTTTGGTTTTATTTATGGATTTTATTTTATATGATATATTTTTATATTTATCGAAAGTGGGGTAGCAGGTGTCACATTTAGTGGTATTAGAGCCGATCTGTCCTACAGGCCTGGTTATGTGTCTGTTATGTTATCTTCTTTGTACTCTTATATGATTGTCTATGCCTAGCATGGATGATGATATAGGATTATAGGAGCTTTAGTTCTATTCTTTCTTAACTTCCTATATTAGTAGTTGTTGAATAATGCAGGGAGATATGGCAGGTAAAAACGATTATGCGATTGCTGATGCTCTAGCACTATTGGCCAATGCCATCTTCTGAATAATCAGAACCAGAACCTTCATGGAGGAGCAGCTGAGTTTCAGGGTTTGGATAAGTTCTTGAGGAACAACCTGCCTTCGTTTAGAAGAGCTTATGACCCTTAAGGAGCACTTCTATGGATCTGCGAGCTCGAGAAGATCTTTCGGGCTATGGCATGTACTGATGCCCAAAAGGTCACTTTTGAGACTTTCATGCTAGTTGAGGAAGCCGAGAATGGTGGGAGAACTATCGCCAATGTATGGAGGCCGCAGGTACTGCAATTACTTGGGTTGACTTCAAGGAGATGTTCTTGGGGAAGTACTTTCCAGCCGACATCCGCGACAAGAAGGAGATGGAGTTCCTGGCCCTTAAGCAAGGAAATATGTCCGTTGGGGAGTATGCTGCGAGATTCGAGGAGCTGACACGTTACTACACGCTTTACCAGTATGTGAATGATGAATGTTGCTGTAAAAGTGGTTTGCTTGTGCAAGTATACATAATCGTTAATAAAGTGTAAGAGAGATCATTCCCACAAGGATTATATGGTGAATCAAGTACCAAGTTCGAATTAATGGTTCTATTAATTAAGATTAACAAAGAGTAACAAATAGTTGGTGTGTGTGTGTCCAGAAAAGTTTTGGGAAATAAATGCTAGAGCAATAAAAATGGATTTGTTAACAGAATTGGTAAAACAGCTATGGGGAAATCTCCCTTGCAACTTCAATCTAGTTCAGTTATGCGTTGCAGTGCTACGACAATTTGGCAATAGAAAATGAAAGTTTGTTTTCCAACAGTTCTGAGATGAACTTCACTAAATGTCTCCTACTCCTAGGTCTATATTAGTTACATTCACGCCTCACTTAAGCTCGTTCCAGCTAGCCTAAGAGTTAGAATGTTTATTCCTAAATCATTCTTCATCACAATTTTCCAATTAATGATTTTACTCTTATCTATAAAACAGTTTTGCTACACTTAGCTTTTCCAAGCAGCCGTGAACTCAAGTTCTAACCAAGGTGATCAAGCTCAATTAAAACACAACCAAATCAGATTTATAGAAAATGCAATAGCAAAGCATAACATAACATTCACTAGAAATCCATTACAAGTTCAACATCCCATAGCTACAAGAGGTTTAGCTCATATTGAGCTTACAAAAACAAAGGGAAAAACAAGAAATGGAAGAAAAATCCATTACAATGGAGGAGAGAGAGAAAGGGGCGCAGCTGCTATCCTTACTCCAGTAGGGAAGATGATGTCTGATGATTGTTCCCTTAGTTGTCCCCTATTTAGGGTTTCCCAAAATATCTCAAGGCCCTTTCCTCACTCATCCTTTTTAGGCTAAAAGTTGGCTAGTACAAGTGTCCTTGGCCCAATTCCCTAACTTTAATGCACTAAATGCTAGCCCCACGTGTAGGTCACTATCCTTATCAGCGAAGGACAACTCATCATGTAAGAGAATGTTTCGATCTTTTGTCCTTTTCCCAAATTAACTTCAGCTATGATTGCTGTAGCAAATCCCAGAGCAACCTTTCCAGTTCAGCGCCTGATTCTCCAAAAACTGCCATGCACATAAAACTCTCAATTAATCACCAAAAATAGTTCTAAAAGACACCAAAACATTAAAACTCACAAAAGACTCTTATAAAACACATTTTACACAAAATCACACTAAAACACTAAAAACATGAACTTGAAATACTCAAAGACCACAAAAACACAAGTGAAAAAGGTGCAAATAACTCTTCATAAAAAGAGTTATCACACCCCCCAACTTGAATCATTGCTTGTCCTCAAGAAATGGAAACAAAAGAAACTAAAAAGAAAAGACACAAATTTTCCTAAACCTCCACACATGTGCTCAACTTAGCTCAAACACAATATATATATATATATATATATATATATATATATATATATATATATATATATATATATATATATATATATATAAACCAATTTCTTCACCAGGCATACTTAACAATGCATTAACAATCATGAAATTCAATCAAGCAATCATTTATGGATGTCCTCATTTTCAACTCTAGCAACATGCTACAGTACTACACTACCAGAACAGTGTGTTCTTCCTCTCTTCTCAAGCTAAGATGGGTACTCTCAATCATTATTCAAATGCACACTCAAACACGACCTTGACAAGCTTCTAAACACACCACTTACAATCAAAACTGCACACTGCTAGAGGACTTTATTTGGTTGCAATGGGGCTTGGGTTCAGGTAGGAACAATTCTGGGAAGGTGGCTACACTAGACGGAGCTTAGGCATGCTTCCTCTTTTTGCTTCACAACTATTTCTTTCTTGGCCCAGCTCACACAAGTTAGGGAGGACTTTTTGATCTTTTTTCATTTCGTTTGATTCCTTTCCCTTTTTTTTTATACTTCTTTGAATTTTGTTTCCTCCTTTGTACCCTCAGAGCAGTTGTTGCAACATTTTAGCATTTTTCCTTGCAACTGCTCTGTTGCTTTCCTTTTCTTTCTTTCTCTTTATTTTTTTTATTTATAGCAAACCATTAATTTTTACCAGCAACAGTTCAATTTCTGATATTCTGTCACATAACAGCTTCATAGCACCCCCAAACTTAAAACTGTGCTAGCCCTCGAGCACCCCCAAACTTATGTTACAGCATGTAAACACAGGAAGCACACCAGCCACTCCAACTAGTTAGGACATTGGTTTTTCAGGATATGGCTTGTATTGTGGGTTCATTAGAAACAAAGGGCTTGCAGGCCCAAAGGTGTTCACACAAAGTTAGTATCCAATGGTAAGCTATTTAGGCAATACTAGGCTCAAGAAAACAAAATGTGCCTCTAGCAAAAGTGTGTGCAGCAGAGATTTGTGCAAGTGTGAAAGCAAGTATGAAAGCAGCAAGGCAAAATCAAATAAGCATGCACAAGAATGGTACTCACACAGAGAGAAAGATAAAACTGTTTTGGCCCACAAGCTCACAAGGTATATCAGAATTGCTATAGCATGTGCCTCAAGCTTCAAACAATTAAATTCAATCACATAAGCCCAAAAGAAAACAATCAAGTTAAAGCTGCCAAAAAGGTGCACTTGTGGAATTTCTAAACAGCTAATTTTCATTAAACAAAACCCCATGATGGGGATGGTTGTGCACATGGTGGAGTCAAACATAAAGAATACTAGGTGCAAAAAGAAAACAGGTAGGGTCAAAGTCAGCTGACCCCCACTTTTCAACTACTTCCTACAATTCAAAAACAGCAACAAACAGGACAAGACACTAACATGTATAGAAACTTAAACTAGAAACCAAGAGAAAAAACTAAAAAGGGAAACAAGGAAACTCCTGATAGGGTTGCTGTAAGTTGCAGCAACATGCTCTGATGGGCTTAAGTGCTCAGATTCTTGATGCGGGAGCTCTTCCTGCTCCCTGTGGCAGCCTTCTTGCTTGCTGGGGTAGAGGAAGCCACTTTCACTATGACCAAGTCTGCTTGTTCTTCTTCAATTTCATTTTCTGAGGCTGATGTGCTCTCTTCACTCCCCTCTGGCCTCTCAGTTGCTGTTGCAGCTGTAATTTTACCCTTGCCTTTTGAGGCACTTGGCTCAGGCAACTTACTCTTTCTGGTTGCTAGAAGGACATTGTCCTCTTCATCCTACTCAAAGGCAGGGTAATCAGCAGCTATTTTTGTGATCACATCCCTTAGAGGGGTGTCTACTACATTTTTCTTGGGAGTTTGAGAGGGGGTAGGGGTTGTTATTGTTGCTTCAGGGTCAGCTTCGTCATGTTCTTCTTCAGTTTCAGCCCCCAAATCCTGCAGGGGGCTTTCATTTCTCTTTCTGTTCTTGCTTCTCAGGTCTTCAGTGGTGGTGGTGGTGGGCTGTTGTTGTTGTGAAGGTGCTGGTGGAATCCAATTAGAGGAGTCTGATGCATCTGGGACTGCTGCGGCACTGGGATTGTTGTGCTTCTCAGGGGTGGCTTACTCTGAGGTGTGGTGCTGCTCAGGTAGAATTTGCATTGGAAACTGTGGCATTGGGTGCACCTTCTTCCATTGGTTAAGCTCCAGCACCCTTTGCTACCATTTGAAATGGTCCAGGGAAAATTGCCAATATAGTTGTTGCTGTAGCATGTGTTGTTGCAGCACTTGAGTCAGAAACTCCACCTTTTGCTCTAGCCCTGCAGAGCGGTCCTGCTGCTTTGAGGGCCCTCCTAGTTCCATAACCTACTCCTTTTCCTTGGCCAGGGTTGCTTTGGCTGAGTTGGATATAAACCGATTGATCAACCCAATATCAATGTTTCCTGAGTTCCTCTCCTCCACTTCCCCTTTGTGAAGCTCTATGCCACATTGCCTGCATAGTTCAGTGATAAAGTAGGGGAAGACCAATTGACCTTTTGTGCTTGTGGCATAATTGGAAATCTCCTACTGAATCAACCTCCCTACATTTATCTTCTTTCCTTCCAAGATGCAGTAAAGGAGCACCAGACACTCCTTCTTAACAGTTTGAGTATGAGCAGTGGGGGAGAGTTTGTATCTTAGGAAGTGACACCAAACCTTGGCTAAGGGTTTCAGAGCAGACCTGGCGATTTTCAATTGATTTCCAAAAGTTGGCAACCATTGCGTCCCTGGGACAGTCACAACATCCTTCATAGTCGTTAGTTGCTTCACAGTAGCCTTCTTCAGTCAGGTTCAGCTTTAAGTTGATGGTCTTTGCAGAGAAACTGACATTGCACCCACGTACCATGGAATGGGTTTGCTCAGCCCCTCCAATGTTCACATAGAACTCGCAGACAAGGGGAGTGCAAAACCCAGTTGGGTGGCCAGCAAAACATTTCCACTTATGCTGGTCATTCACCACAGCAACTTCATCAGGGAGACCATAGCAGGCCTTGTTAGAGATGGTGAACCCCTTCTCAGCATGAAGTTCCCTTAGCACAATAACATTGTTGTACCGGGTTACAACCTCAACATCCACAAATACCTCATATGCCTCATACACATCACTTGATGTGGGTTTACTCTTCTTCACAGCTCAATGCTTCACGCGAGGCATGGTGGAGCAGTGATGGGGGGAAGAGATGAAGGTGGGAGATGAAGAAATTTGGGGAAAGCTGAAGAAATTAGGGCCTGGGTAGGGGAAACAGTGGGTGAGCGTGTTGGTGTGTGATGGTTAAAGGGAAAGTGGGTTGGCTTCATAGAGAGAGAAATGTTGGGTGAGTGATGGTGATTGATGCTGGTGGTTGAGAATGTGTGGTTAGGGAGAGTGCGGTTATCGAGAGAGAATAAATGGTGTGAGGGAAGCTTGGGAAGTTGTGAGTGTACGGAGAATTGCTCCACCTTTACTCTTTCAACTTTTTGAATTTGTTTTATCCAACTTTCGAACTGATGTGACTCCCCCCCCCCCAAAAAACCAACGCAAAGCCCGAATCAGTGGCTTGGGCTTCCTACCTGTTTTAGCCTAATGAACAACCATACCACCACCTGGGACAGTTATACCAACTACATCCACAACTTCCATTCTTTTTGTTTTCTGTTTATTGAGTTAGTGCCAAATAAAAAAAAAATAAAAACAAAAATAACAATATAAACTAATTTTTTTTTTTGCTGGGCTGCCTCCCAGAAGCGCTTGGTTTACAAGTCCTCAGCCTCACTTAAAGCATGTGGAACATCAAGGATCAGCCATGATTGTGGTGGCCTGTACCTTAGCAAATGGCTCACCCTAGTAATGCTTGACCCTTTGCCCGTTTGCCTTAAAGGTTGTACCAGAAGCTGCATCAAGCAATTCAATGGCTCCATGAGAGTGGACATGAACAATGGTTAAGGGTCCAGACCATCTAGATTTGAGCTTCCCTGGGAACAGCTTCAGTCTGGAATTGAAAAGCAAAACTTGCTCTCCTTTTGCAAAGTCTCTCCTCTGAATTTTTCTATCATGCCAGGCCTTTGTTTTGGCCTTGTAAACTTCTACTCCCTCATATGAAAACAACTTGTGTTCTTCAAGCTCATTGAGCTACAGCATGCGAGCTGCTCCAGCCTGTGCTAGATCAAGATTGAGCTTTTTAACTGCCCAGAAGGCTTTATGCTGCAGCTCAATGAGCAAATGGCATGCCTTTCCATAGACCAACCTATAGGGTGACATTCCTAAGGGGGTCTAGTAGGCAGTCCTATATGCCCAAAGAGCATCTTCCAAATGAAGGGACCAGTCTTTTCTGGTTGGGTTCACCACTTTTTCCAAAATTCTTTTTATTTCCCTATTGGACAACTCTGCCTGCCCATTGGTCTGTGGATGGTATGTTGTTGCAACTTTATGCCTTACCCCATATTTTGTTAGGACTCCATCAAACAGCTTGTTGCAAAAGTGAGTACCTTCATCACTGATAAATGCCCTAGGGGTGCCAAATCTTATAAAAATCTAATTTTGAACAAACTTCACAACAGACTTAGCATCATTTGTGGGAAGAGCTACAGCCTCCACCCATTTTGACACGTAGTCTACAACCACCAAAATATATAGATTGCCAAAGGAAGGAGGGAAGGGACACATGAAGTCTATGCCCCATACATCAAACAACTCAACTTCCAAGATGGAATTGAGGGGCATCTCATTTCTATTTGAAATATTGCCTATCCTTTGGCATCTGTTGCAGCCCTTAGCTAAGCTATAAGCATCTTTTAATAATGTGGGCCAAAAATACCGACCTGGAGGACTTTAGCAACCGTTCTCATTCCTCCAAAATGTCCCCCACATGGGGATGAATGACAATGCGAGAGAATATCTGGGACTTCTATTTCGGCCACACCCTTCTAAGCAAATTGTCAGCACAGTTGTTGTACAAGTATGGCTCATCCTAGCAGAACTGCTTTGCCTGATGGAAGAACCATTTTCTTTGTTGTGGACTCAAATCTGTAAGGACAATTCCACTTGCTAGATAGTTTACTAGATCAGCATACCATGGTGTTTCAGCATCTTCCATAGACAGCAAGTGCTCATCAGGGAACAGTTCTTTGATCTCAGAATTCTTCGTGGCCTCATTCCCCTCAGACAGTCTTGACAAGTGATTTGCCACCTGATTCTCAACTCCCTTCTTATCCCTGATTTCCAAGTCGAACTCATGCAGCAAAAGCACCCATCTAATATGTCTTGGCTTTGCATCCTTCTTGGCAATCAAGTATTTGATGGCAGTGTGATTAGGATAGACAATAACCTTTTAGGGTCTGAACTTGTCAAAGGCAAACATAACAGCCAAAAACACTTTCTCTATAGTGGTATAGTTCATTTGAGCTTCAACCAATGTTTTGCTGGCATAATATATAGAGTGAAATACCTTATCTTTCCTCGGGTCCAAGACTACTCCCACTGTGAAGTCGCTAGCATCACACGTCAACGCAAGTGGCCTAGACCAATCTAGAGCAGTTATGACTGGTGCAGTGATTAGAGCCTTCTTCAGAATTTCAAATGCTTCCAAACAGTTAGGTGTGAAAGAGTCTATCATGCTCTAACAACTGGCACAGAGGCTTGGAGATTTTGGAGAAGGCCTTGATAAATCTTCTATAGAACCCAGCATGTCCTAAGAAACTTCTCACTCCTTTAACTGAGGTAGGTGGTGGCAGCTTTTTAATGACCTCTATCTTGGCTTTGTCTACCTCCATACCCTTCTTAGACAACTTGTGACCCAACACAATTCCTTCCTGAACCATAAAGTGACATTTTTCGTAGTTTAACACCAAGTTTGCCTTCTCACAACGATTTAAGACTTGTTCCAGATTTCCAAGGCATCCCTGGAATGACTCTCCAAATACTGAGAAGTCATCCATAAAAATTTCCATGGATTTCTCGATAATATTGGAGAATATGGCCACCATGTGTCTTTGGAACGTTGTTGGAGCATTACAGAGGCCAAATGGCATCCTTCGAAAGGCAAAAGTGCCATAGGGACAAGTAAAGGTGGTCTTCTCTTGATCTTCAAGTGCTACAACAATTTGATTGTAACCAGAATATCCATCCAAAAAGCAATAGAACTACTTCCCAAAAAGTCTATCCAGCATTTGATCAATAAAAGGCTAGGGAAAGTGGTCTTTTTTGGTGGATTTATTCAATTTCCTATAATCCATACAAATCCTCCACCCTGTGACTGTTCTAGTTGGTATTAGCTCATTTTTCTCATTCGGCACAACGGTAACTTCCCCTTTCTTTGGCACGCACTGAATTGGGCTTACCCAAACATTGTCAGAAATAGGGTATATAATCCCAGCATCCGGCCACTTGATCACCTCTTTCTTCACCACTTCCTTCATGGTAGGATTCAGTCTCCTCTGGCTCTCTATACTATTCTTTGCTTCAGGCTCTAGCAATATTCGATGCATACACACCGTAGGACTGATGCCTTTAATGTCTGCTATTTGCTAACCAATTGCTTTCTTATTTCGGTAAGTTCTTCCAACAAGGGATCATCAGGACCCAATTCAAGCTCATAATCACTCAAATCTGTTCTTCCTGTCCGGAACTATCTTTGCAACAGATTATCAAATGACTGCACAAATGAGCATTCTTCCACTCCCTCATCAGGATACTTCAGGGCATTGAACACATTAAAAGTCACATGTTGCTCATTAACCCTCATGGTCAACTCTCCCTTCTGTGCATCTATGAGAGTTCTTCCTGTAGCAAGGAAAGGCCTACCCAGAATAATAGGAACCTCCTTATCTGCTTCACAATCTAGAATAATAAAATCTACGGGAAATATAAACTTATCTACTTTTATCAACACATCATCGATCTTTCTTTTTGGATATGCAATAGACCTATCTGCTAGTTGAAGTGTCACAATGGTAGGCCTAGCATCCCCAATGCCCAATTGTTTAAAAATTGACATAGGCATTAAGTTGATGCTAGCACCTAGATCACATAATGCTCTGCCACAGTAGGTATCTCCAATGGAACAAGGATGGTGAAACTTCCAGGGTCTTTGAATCTGGGAGGTACTTTGGCTTGTAGCATTAGGCTGCATTCCTTTGTCATGGCAACTGTTTCAAACTCCCCAAGCCTTCTCCTCTTGGTTAGCACATCCTTCATGAACTTTGTATAATTAGGCATCTGCTGCAAAGCTTCAACCAAAGGTATATTCATGTACAACTACTTCAGAATTTCCATGAACTTGCTAAACTGCATGTCTGGTTGGACCTTCCTCAACCTTTGAGGAAAAGGAGGAGGAGGCCTTTCTGGAATAAATTTGGGCAAGGGCTCAGCTTCTGGACCAGTCTCAGGCTTCTTAGCAGTTTTCTCAGCTGTCTTCTCAACAGTTTCATCAGTTGCTGGAATAGTCTCAGTCTCTTCAGTTCTCACCTTGCTCTTTTTCTCTATAACAGCTGGCAACTCAGTTCCACTTCTCAGGTGTATTACCTTGCAGTGCTCCTTACCATGTGGGCTTGATGATGAAGGAGTTTTAGTAGAAGAAGGTAGTGTGCCACTAGGTCTGCTGTTCAGTGCATTGACAAGCTGTCCTACCTGATTTTCAAGGTTCCTCATGGATACTCCTTGATTCTGGAACTGTGCCTTAGTTTCTGACATGAATGCCTTTAAGCAGCTTCCAAGGACAGTTCTTGATTTGCCGGTGGTGCTTGTTGTTGTTGCCTTGGTTACTGATTTGTGAATCCAGATGGAGCATATATGGATCTGGCTGGAAAGTTTGATTTCCCTACTGGAGCATTAGCATTGTTACTCCATGAAAAGTTGGAATGTTGTAAATATAAGAATAGGGATTGTCTCCCCTATTACTGCTGTAGTTCACATAATTAACAGATGTAGGATTGCTGAAACAATCCTCAAATAGATGTTTCTTTTACAACTGGTTCAGTCACAGTTGCTTGAGCTGCCTGGTTACTCTGATTTGCAGTAGCTAGGTTTTTCACCATGTTAGTTAAGGAAGCCAACTAAGCAGTAAATGCTGTAACTCCATTCACTTCATGAATTCCTGCAGCAGTTGTGCTTTTTCCAGAAGTAAGCCTAGCAGTAGGCCACTAAAAACTGTTAGCAGCAATGCTTTCAAACAATTCATATGCTTCATTATAGGACTTGTTTAGAAGAATGCCTCCTGCAGAGGCATCAAGCATCATTCTAGTAGCTGGCAGCACTCCATTGTAAAAGTGCTCCATCTAAATGCATATTGGAATGCTATGATGGGGACATCTCTTCAAAAGCTCCTTAAATCTCTCCCAAGCTTCATACAAAGGCTCATCATCAAGTTGCCTGAAGGAGGTTATATCATTTCTCAGCTTTGCATTTTTCATAGGAGGAAAGAATTTGGTCAAAAACTTCTCCGCCATCCTATTCCAAGTATTAACAGAGTTGGGCTCCAAAGAATTGAGCCAGTTCTTCGCCTTGCCAGCCAGAAAAAATGGGAACAGTCTTAATTTGAAGGAATCCTCAGTGACTCCTGGATTTCTGAAGTTATTAGCCACAGTAAGAAACTGCTTCAGATGCAAATGAGGGTCCTCAGTTGCAGCACCACTGAACTACCCAGTTGCTTGCAGCATCTAGAACATGACAAGCTTAAACTCAAAATGCCCAGCTGTGATTTCGAGCACCACTATGTTTATGTTCATTGTTGCTGGATCAAACAGGGCATAACCTCTGATAGAACTAGTTCTATCATTGGCTAAAGCCATGCTGTTAGGTTCATCACCCATTTCAGAATTTGCAGAACTAGCCGCAGTGTTGGAACTGTCAAGGGATTCTGAAATCAGTCTCCCCAACTCAACTAAGCATTGGTTCTGCCTATTCAACCTTCTGAATGTTCTTTCAATTTCAGGGTCTAGTTGGAACTCAGGAGCATTATGCCTGCGCATACAAAGTAAGAGTACCTGTTGCTATAACAAAACACTCAACGGATCAGTTGTCTCAACTAATAGAACTATCAATCTAAAACTTTTTAATTAAACACCATTACAATCGGCAACAGCGCCAAAAACTTGTTGCTGTAAAAGTGGTTTGCTTGTGCAAGTATACACAATCGTTAACAAGTAATAAAGTGTAAGAGAGATCGTTCCCACGAGGATTATATGGTGAATTAAGTACCAAGTTCGAATTAATGGTTCTATTAAATAAGATTAACAAAGAGTAACAAATAGTTGGTGTGTGTGTGTGTGTCCAAAACAGTTTTGGGAAATACATGCTAGAGAAATAAAAACGGATTTGTTAACAGAATGGGTAAAACAGCTATGGGGAAATCTCCCTTGAAACTTCAATCTAGTTCAGTTATGCGTTGCAGTGTTTGGCGCCAGGAAATGAAAGTTTGTTTTCCAACAGTTCTGAGATCAACTTCACTAAACGTCTCCTATTCCTAGGTCCATATTAGTTACATTCATGCCTCACTTATGCTCGTTCCAACTGGCCTAAGAGTTAGAATGTTTATTCCTAAATCATTCTTCATCACAATTTTTCAATTAATGATTTTACTCTTATCTATAAAATAGTTCTGCTAGACTTAGCTTTTCCAAGCAGCCGTGAACTCAAGTTCTAACTAAGGTGATCAAGTTCAATTAAAACACAACCAAATCAGAATTACAGAAAATGCAATAGCAAAGCATAACATAACATTCACTAGAAATCTATTACAAGTTCAACATCCCATAGCTACAAGAGGTTTAGCTCATATTGAGTTTACAAAAACAAAGAGAAAAACAAGAAATGGAAGAAGAAGCCATTACAATGGAGGAGAGAGAGAAAGGGACGCAACTGCTGTCCTTGCTCCAGTAGGGAAGATGATGTCTGATGATTATTCCCTTAGTTGTCCCCTATTTAGGGTTTTCCAAAATATCTCAAGGCCATTTCCTCTCTCATCCTTTTTGGGCTAAAAGTTGGCTAGTACAAGTGTCCTTGGCCCAATTCCCTAACTTTAATGCACTGAATGCCAGCCCCACATGTAGGTCACTGTCCTTATCAGCGAAGGACAACTCATCATGTAAGAGAATGCTTTGAGCTTTTGTCCTTTTCCCAAATCAACTTCAGCTACGATTGCTATAGCAAATCCTAGAGCAACGTTTTCAGTTTAGCGCCTGATTCACCAAAAACTTTCCTGCACAGAAAACTCTCAATTAATCACCAAAATCAGTTCTAAAAGGCACCAAAACATTAAAACTCACAAAAGACTCTTATAAAACACACTTTACACAAAATCACGCTAAAACACTAAAAACATGAACTCGAAATACTCAAAGACCAGAAAAACACAAGTGAAAAAGGTACAAAAAACTCTTCATAAAAAGAGTTATCAATGACCGCTCCAAGTGTGTGAAGTTCAAAGATGGTCTGCGCCCAGAGATCAAGCAAGCCATCAGCTATCAAGAGATTCGGGTCTTTCCTGTCCTTGTGAACAAATGTATATCTTTGAAGATGCCTACAAAACCAGAGCTGCATACTTCAAGAGCTCATATGCTCAGGGTAGCCGGAAGAGTGATCAGCATGACAAAGGGAAGCAGCGTCTAGCACCAGTTAGCCGTAGGATCAAGCAGAGTGATAAGAAGCCACAGTTTGCAGGAGGCAGGTCCGGGGAATGGGATTCTTCTAATCCTAGGCCCATCAGATGCGGCAAGTGTGGAAAGGACCACTTCACCAGTTAGTGCAAGGAAACCGATGTTATCTGCTTCAAGTGTGGCAAGTCTGGCCACATCAACCGCGAGTGTGGGGAGCGAAGCCAGAACCGTAGAGTGCTAGCAAGTGTCAAAATTCTCAAGCCAACCGACTGAAGACAAGTGGAAGAGTCTTTACTCTCAGCGGAGCTGAAGCCTCCGAGTCCGAAGACCTGATCCAAGGTAAATGCCTCATCGATGGAACTCCTTTAGTTGTATTATTTGATTCGGGTATGACCCATTCATTTATATCGCATGATTGTGTCAAAAACCTTAGATTGCCATGACCCTTCTTGATTTTGATTTGATTGTTGCCACACCTACAAATAAGCCTGTTCTTACTTCTCATGTTTGCAAGAGTTTACCATTGATGATAGGGACTTTGTAGTTGACCTTGTGCGTTTAACCCTTAAACAATTTGATGTTATTCTGGGTATGGACTGGTTGTCTTCGAACCATGTTCTCTTGAACTGTTTTGATACGACCATTGTTTTTGGGACTCCTCTTAAGTCTAAGGATCCGAGGTTTCTTTCTGCCAGCCAAGTTGAGGCTTCTATGAAAGAAGAGGCCCAAGTTTACATGATGTTATCTTCCCTGGAAGTAGGGACCAGATCTAGTGTTAAGAATGTGCCTATAGTGAGAGAATTTCCTGAGGTATTCCCTGAGCATGTTTATAGTCTACCACCTGAGAGAGATGTTGAGTTCACCATAGACTTAGTGCCTGGGACTGGACCTATATCTATAGCACCTAATAGGATGTCTCCTCTAGAGCTAGAAGAGTTAAGGAAACAGTTAGAAGAGTTAATCCAGAAATAGTTTGCTAGGCCTAGTGTGACACCCCGATTTTCGCTGCTTTCTAAAGTCAATAAACTGTATATACGAGATTGTATTTTATCGGAGGGTTTAGAGAGTGAATTAAAATAAACGAAGACCATAGTCACGCTCTACGCTATCGTAGAGAGTTACGGTTAAATTTTGGGTCAAAAACTCAGACAGAGCCCGGTCTGCGTTTTTCACTGACAGTAGTATTTTACTACCCAAAAGACCTAATTTTGACTTGTGAACCAGACAATTAGGCTTAGAATCGAATTTCCTACCTTTTTGCTAAAATTGGTTTCGCGCATTAAAAAGCGGAATAATATAAGTTTTTCGGACGAATTCTCAAACCGAGTGACGAACGGAGCTGGATAGGGATTTTTCGGGACCCGCTAATGGATAATCATGAAATCACATCAGGTCACATCACCTAGGAAGGCGTGCCAGTGTCATGATGACGTTTGAAAATATCTGGACGCAAAAAAACCAAAATGCCCCTGACCTTTTTCATAATTACCATTTAGCCTTGGGTGGAAAGACCAAATTGCCCTTAAGTGAGAAATTTTGGACATCCTTGTCCCTCCTCATCAAGTCACACGCCCCCCCCCCCATGAGCACTTCACCATTTTCTTCTTCATAACTTCATCTTCCTTTCTTTCTCTCCATTTCTTTAAGAAATTTCAAGAACTTTTGTGAAGAAAAGTTGAGAAGCTCATTCATCTTCATCATCTAGGAGGTATGGAATCCTCACTTGATCTCTCAATCTTCATCTTTCTCCATTGAATCATGTGTTTCAAGCTTTTGTTCAAATTTGAACCTTAACTTCAAAATTCCATAGAAAATTGTAGAAAAATCCTTTTAATGTCAAACCAATTTCTATGAGTTAGTAGCATCATTCTATTTCATTATCCAAGAGCATGTATCCAAAAGATATCCCTAGCTCATATGGGTATGGTATGGCCGAAACATATATATTGAAAAAGCTTGAGTTTTTGATTCAATTTTCGAGTAATGAGACTTGTTCTAGTGTTAGGTATACCTAAGGATCATTCATCCAAGAGATAGGAATTTTTAGACATCTTTAGCTAAATTTTAGAGCAATGGCCGAACCTAGAACAAGGAATTTAGAGAAAATTTATGTTGTTTGATGTTGATGTTTGAAATGATTGTGTGTATGTAGTTGTTGTTGGGTATTCAGACGAGTAATCGGGAGATTTCCCGGATCGATCGAGCGACTTTTCACTTCGGAGGAATTCTTCAAGAGGTAAGGGGATAAACCTGAGGAATTCGATTTCCGATAGCTGCGTGCTGTATTTGTGTATATGGTCTATAATATTTTAAATGTGTTGTGTTGATGTGGAGTGATTTATTTTATGCTTGCTCATATTTGGTTATGCCTGATTATGCATGATTTTGTGTCGATATGCTTAATTATGGTGGATGATGTTATTTATGCATGCCATGATTGATATTGTGCTGAGGAACCTAACATTGGTTAGGGTTCAAAATTGAGTAAAGTTAAAAGCTACAAAAAGCTTGGGATGTAAACAAGTAAATAAAAGGATGAGAATTTTTGAAGGAATTAGAAAATAAGAAAGTGAAATAGATTTGATTAATAAAAATAAAAAGGCATAAGGAAAGAAAAGTAAAAACAATCATAGTTTACGAAAAGTAAGCTTTCAAGACGGAAAAGTGCTTTTAGGAATCATCATTAGTTTTAAAGCGGTTGAAGCGAATCATTTCGAGCAAAAGTATTTTCAAGGACTTAGTTTTGGAATCAAGTTTGTTTTGTCCAAGAAAAAGTATTTTCACGAACTACATTTCAAGGTTTTAGTAGTGACCTAGGCATTTCAAAAGAAAGGGGTCTTTGACCTAGAGTTTTCATGAGTTATGTTTTTAAAGCGTTGATGTTTTACTAAAGTTTGGTTTCAAAAATAAAAAGTGGTGTTACCCAAAGTTTGGTTTTTAAAGCGTTATGTTTTACTAAAGTTTGTGGAAAACCGATCCCGAAGGCTTGTGTGTAAGCTTCGGAGATTTAGGGTTTTGTTTTAATTATTTCAAGAGAAAAGTTTTTGAAGGCGAACCTAGGAACCGGGATGTTGGGGTTCTAGGATTTTGCAAAACACGTGGATCAAGGATCCGTGTTAGTAAGGAGGTCCTGTAAGCTTGTGGACAATTGTGTGGTCCTATAGGCTTGTAGACGTTTTTGTGTGCTTTAGAATCCAAAATCTAAGACTAGTGCATTGGTTGATGGGTTTTGGGTTTGAGCGGTGTGGACTGCGTGTCCCCTTTTTGGTTAATTGGACTGTGTGTCCTTTTCGAGTATTGGACTATGTGTCACTTTTGAGAAAATGTTGAAAAGACTTGAGAGTTTAATGGAGGTGGTGGTTGATAGCTTTGAGCTTCAACAAGGAAATAACTATACGACACAGAAAAACATACAGAAACAAAAGGTTTTTTCTTGCATTTGTTTTTGGCAGACATGCCATGGGATGGGGGACCTTGATGATAGGGAACCCAGTGATGACTTTAAGTCATTGTGTGTCATTGTACCTTGATGGGCAATGAGAAATCCATTTAATGTGAAGCATTGTACCTTGTGTTGGTCAGTGTGATATGGTAATGAAATCCATATAATGTGAAGCATTTGTATAGTGTGATATGGCAATGAAATCCATATAAGGTGAAGCACTATGCCCTGTGTTGGATAGTGTGATATGGAAATGAAATCCATATAAAGTGAAGCATTGTACCCTGTGTTGGTCAGTGTGATATGGTACTAAAATCCATGGTAATGAAGTCCATATAATGTGAAGCATTGCGCCCTATGTTGGACAGCATGATATGGTGAACATTGTGGCCATTAATTGGCAATCGAGCTTGATCAACTCATTCATTTGGTGATGGGATTTCTGTAAATTAAGAATCAAATGTCAGATGTTATATATGGAAGTGTCATGCATACGTTTTAGAAATGAGATGACTGTTCGGTATGAGACCCTTGCTTTACTTTCACTATTATGATATTTTGTATTATGCCCATGATGCTTCTGAACTATATTTGGTATATGCGTACATATATGAATCTATTGTTTGTGCATGATGTATGTAGTTGTCGTATTTTGAGTTCAGATTTTGGTTTCTCACCCTTGCCTTTATATGCTGGACACCCTGTTGTGTTTTTGGATACATGTACAGATGTTTATCAACAGTCCTCTGGATCACTTCGGGACCCTGTAGCATGAACTGCTCGATGTTGACGATGAAGAGGTATGGATGATTGAAGACGAGACCCAGTCTCATTGGTACGACATATGCTAGGTAGTACGTCTTTTTGTTAGAGTCAGACCAAATTAGGGTTTTCTTTTGAGGTAGTAATTTTGGGTAGTCTGTTATCGGCTACTGATGGTCATGATCTTAGAGATATGATTCTCAGACCTATCACTACCTAGTTTTTGGACTAATGATGTTTTGACTTCTGTTAGTGTATTTTGGAAACAGACGAGTGGTCCAAGGTCTCCTATGTATGTTGTTAACTGATGTAGATACATATATATGTATATGAGTGGTGTTGATGACCATCTTGAGTAGATGTAGTTTAATGTTGAATGAGAAGGAAAATTTTATCACGATTTTCAGAGTAAATAAGAGCTAAGTAAAGAAAGTTTGTTTTCCGAAAGTAACCAGCAATTTTTTTTTCTTTATGTTGTTTTGGGATTACGAAAGTAACACCAGAAGGAGGGGTGTTACACCTAGTGTGTCCCCGTGGGGAGCGCCTGTGTTGTTGGTGAAGAAGAAGGATGGTAGCATGAGGTTGTGTGTCGATTATCGAGGGCTCAACAAGGTGACCATTAAGAATAGGTACCCTCTAGCCAAAGCTTTCTTAATTTGATCAAAGGCTTGCTGCTGTTTTGGTCCCCATACCAATTCTTCCATTTCTTTCAGTTTGAGCAAAGGAGAAAATACCTTCATCTTTTCAGCCGAATTGGCAATGAACCTTTTTAGGAAGTTCATCTTACCTATTAAGCTTTGTAATTCCTACTTATTCCGAGGAGGTCTTGCCTCTAACACCGCTCTGGCCTTGTTTCTATCTACCTCTATGCCATATTGATGCACCAAGAAACCAAGAAATTTACTGGCCAAGACCCCAAATGCACATTTTTATGGATTCATCTTCAAACTATGAAATCTCATCCTCTTAAAATCTGATTTTAAATCAATCAAATGTTGGTTGAAATATCCATATTTAATAACTACATCATCAATGTAGACTTCCATGCTTTTCCCAATCAACTCATGAAAGATGGCATTCATATCTCTTTGATATGTGGCCCTAGCAATCTTTAACCCAAATGGCCTGACAACCCATTCGAAGATTCCAATAGCTCCAGGGCATCTAAAAGTTGTTTTGTGAACATCTTCTTTGGCTATATAAATTTGATTATAACCCAAATGTCCACCCATAACAGTCAGAATACCAATGCTAGCCATAACATCGACTAGCATGTCGACTATAGGCATAACATATTCGTCTTTGGGTGTTGATTACAAATTTCTATAGTCAGTGCAAATTCCAAGTTTACCATTCTTTTTTACTACTGGGACAATGTTGGACAACCAATCTACATACCTTACTGTCCTAATAAACCCTGCTTTCAACAATCTTTCCATTTTTGCCTTGATCTTTGGCAGCAACTCAGGATTGAACCGTCTAGGAGGCTGCTTGTATGGCTTGAAACCTTCCTTGATCGGCAGTCGATGCTCAACTAACGGCTTAGATAAACCAGGCATTTCATTGTAATCCCAAGCAAAACAGTCTGTGTATTATTTAATGAGCTCTACCAGCCTGATCCTATCAGATTCGATTAACAAACCACTAACCTTAGTCATTTTAGGTTCATCATCTGATCCATGGTTTACATCTATCCACGAATCCTGAGCTTCAAAAGTAGGTAACTTTTTATGAACAGGAGACTGCAACTCTTCACCAATGGACGCCTGCCCCCTAGTTCCATTACCAGCATTCTCTTGCATTTCTCCTTCGACTGGCCCAACTTCAATTATCTTGTTTTCAACCTTGAATGATGTCAACCTTCGAAGGAGATATTCTATTACCTGGGTTTAATGATCATTAAACATCTTTCCCAAAGGCCATAGATCGGCCTGCATTTCCACTGTAAAACATTTTGAAGTCAAATCACACGAACTCCATGCACCTTCCTCATAATTTTTACTCACCTAGATAGGCTCCATACAAGGAGAATAAAACATGGCTTCAGTAGCACGTACCTCGGCTGTAAAAGGATTTCTATCTACCATAACAATTTCCACTTCATCTCCATTCCACATTATAAACATCTGTTGCAGGGTAGAAGGCAATCATCTGCTTGAACGGATCCAATCCATGCCTGCAAAATCGTATAAGTGGTTTTTACATCAACCACAAAAAATGCAGAACTGACTGTCTTTGACCCTACGATGACGTTGGCTACCAAAACTCCCATAGTAGTCATTGCCTCCCCAGTAAAATTGGTCATCTTCATGTTAGTTGGTACTAAATCTTCTTTAGTCTTCCCCAACTTCTTCATGGTGCTAACGGGCATGACGTTCAACACAGCTCCTCCATCAACAAATACTCTGCTGATAGCTTTTCCATTCAATTGAGCCCTAATGTACAAAGGCTTCAAGTGTTTAACCATCTCATTAGTGGGATTTTCAAACACCATCATTTTAGGACTTGATGGTACCTCATCGGCTAGTATAGCCCATTCTACTTCTTCAACGCACACATCACCCTCAAGCTTATTCGGCTGACTATCATCTACGCATAATTCATTTTGTAAAATTCTTATTAAATCCACTTCTGTCGAATCATATTCTTCTTCTCCCATCAAAGTATCCAGCATGGATTTCCCTAGAAAGGATAACATGTCACTTTCTTCATCGGCCAACAAATCCCCAACATTGTCGTTTTCCTCCAAAAAGTGATCATCTAGCTCGACAATAGGATCCAACTTGAAACCTTCACATTATGTCACCTCCAAAGAATCTTCCATTCGACTATCTTCAATTTTAGTTTCATTTTCATTTGGCTGAGAAGGCCCTTCTTTTAGTTGGGGCTCTTTCTTCTTACCTTCCTTTTCTTTTGGAGGACCAAAAGTTGCTTCCAATATGTCAGCTACTTTCGGAGATTGTACATCCTCTCGAACCACTTTCTTGGCTTCGGCTAGCATCTGCAATGTTTGCTTCATTTTCTGAAGTCAAGTCACCCTCTGTTTCCTTCTCTTTTGGGTATGAGTCAATTGAGCACCCACATGAAGAGAAAAATTAGCTAGGAATTGATTTGGTTTTCCAATCACTTGGATTCAAAGATTAGAGGAAAGGAAAAGATGGAATCAAGTGTCATAGAACAAAAAATGAAGAAATCCACTCCTCTCACAATTTTCTAGGGTTCGGCCACTCTTAGGAAAATAGGCTAGGATGAGAGTTTGATCACATACTCTTGGATAGAGGTAGAAGGTGATGAAGCTAGCTCATAGAAATTGGATTCACATTAAAAGGATTTTTCTACAATTTTCTAGGAATTTTTGAAATTTGGCTCATAAACTTGAAACTCATGAAATCAATATTTCAAACTTGAGATAAGAAGAGATTCATGAGGCATAGGGATCATAGAAGTGAACTTACCTCTTGATTGAAGAAGATTGGTCAAGAATCACACTTTTTCTCTCAAAAACTCAAGCTTTTCTCTAAGGAAAAATGGTGAAGTTTCAAGGAAGAAGATGAAGTGAATGAAAGAAATAGGTGAATCTCTCTTGTGGGCTGTCTTGTGCGTGGGAGGAGGGGCTGAAATGTCCCAAAAGTTGGTCACTTAAGGGCATTTTAGTCTTTTCCTTCAAGGACTAAATGGTAATAATGAAAAATGTTAGGGGTATTTTGGTCTTTTCACGTCTAGATATTTTCTAACATCATCATGACGCTGGCATGCTTTCCCATGTGATGTGACTTGATGTGACATCGAGATTATCCGTTAGCGGGTCCCGATAAATCCATATGCAGCTCTGTTCTTCGCCCGATTGAAGATTTCGCCTAAACGAAGAAGGTCAAGAAGTGATATTTTTCAAATTTAACGAAAATGTAGGAAAATAAATTCTAAGACTTACTGTCTCGTTCACGAGTCGAAATTAGGTCTCCTGAGCAGTAAAATCTTATTGTTAGTGAAAAAATGCAGACCGGGCTCCGTCTGAGTTTTTGGCTCAAAATTTAATCGTAGCTTCGTACGATAGTGTTGAGCATGAATATGGTCTCGGTTTATTTTATTTCATTTTCTAAGACCTCGAATAAAATATAAAATTAATCATTCTCTTATTGATATATATAAAAGCAGTGAAAAATCGGGGTGTTACACAAACCCACATACTCATGATCTATTCCTTCCCCTCATACCTGGTATGACGATCGCAATGAACAAACGAAGAGAAAAAGGTCCAGAAAGGTTACGTCTCACGAATGCTTGATCTCATGACGCTTGATTTCACGATCACAACCCCAAAAGGTTCAAGAGCAGCAGCGAGGAAGAGGGTTTGTGACGACACCGATGCTCTTCAAGCGAAGGTAACGAAGAACGATGAACAAAGGTGCAATCTCCTTCAAGAATCCTTGGAAAGGGTTTAGGAATCCTTGTTTGGAGAGAGACAGACAGTTTCTAAGAGTATTCTGAGTTAAAATATAGGTTTAGGTTGAGTGAGTCTTATGGTATAAATATGAATTTGGGTCATTATGGGATGATTAGAACCCAAAAACACATTTCTGCTGCGTGCCGATTCGCAAGGCGAATCAATTTTCGCGAGGCGAACCAGAGACCTCCAAGAAGCTGTCTGCCAGATTCGCGAGGCGACATTGCATTCTCTAGGCGAACCGATAGAAGCCGACTTTGGCCTTGGCACCTGAATTAAAACTTGTAGAAAATTCTCTAATATTTCAAACGCATTCAAAATCACCTCAATTGGACTTCTAAAACTCAAGATACGGTCAAAACCGGAAACAAAGTTTCTCGGACTCGAATGTATTGACCCTTTTCTGAAGGCTAAACTACCCAAACATGAACCTAGACATCAAGAACAAACATAACAAGCATATATATATATATATATATATATATATATATATATATATATATATATATATATATATATATATATATATATATATATATATATATAAGCCAAGACTAACGCATATTAACATAGAGTGAAATTCAGGGTGTTACATTTAGTGTGATAATTAAAGTGCTATTAGCCTATCTAAAAATCCCATACTGCATTCTAAAGCAAAGCATATTGAAATCAAACATCATTTCATAAAAGATTACGTTCAAAAAGGAGTTTTTGAGTTATAGTTTGACAAGACTGAAAATCAATGGGCTGATATCTTTATAAAACCATTAGCCAAAGATAGATTTAATTATATCATAAATAATATCAACATGCATTTTATTGCTGAACGAAGTGTCTGATAGTCTTAAAATCTTAATACACATGCATACTTGCACCCGTCTGAACTTATTATGCGTCTTAAGACATGAAATGTAATTGAGACAACAAGTGCTGCTTCTTATCTTTTTATTTCAAAAAGGTACAATTGTTTCTTGAAACGACGAAGTTTTTCAGCTTTTAAAAAGGGGGAAACCTTCTTTTATATCTCTCTCTCACTATTTCAAATTACTTCAAACTATTTCTTTCTCACAAAGGCTTCTTTCCAGAAAACATTCTCCTTTCTGTCTCTCAAACCCTAAATCAACTCTTCATGGCACCCCAAGTCTTCTAAGGGCAAAGGCGCTCCCCGAGCACCCTCTATGTTTGTCGTCAGGACTACTAAGTGTCTGAATATGGAAGAATATCACATTCTCAAGATTGTTCCTAGACGAGTGGTTGAGTTGGAAAAGATCAGACAAGGAGGTATGGACGTCTCTGAAGAACTAAAAAATGTTGGATGGATGAAGTTCTTCTCACTCAACGAACAGGTTTTTCCCAGACCTTTATCTATGTTTGGTGAAACTGCTTTGGTAAAAGAAAACAATTTGGATGTGGAACTCAAAGAAACCATCACGAACTGTCTCCTCTCGATTCGGTTAACGACGATTGCGAGAATAATCTGATTGTGCTTGCGGGACAGTCAACATCGCTCTGCATGGAAAACCTAACCCTCCTTCTCTCAAGTCTTCCCAACTGATTCCAAAGGGAAGATTTCTGCATGTTCTCCTCATCAACTATGTGATGCCAAGACATGGAGCACGAGATCATGTAAGCAGGATGGACAGGCTTGCACACTATCATTTAATTCACGGGATCAAGGTGGATTTAAATGATTTGATTTTGAAATATATGGTGAAGAATGCCAAGTCTAGTGATCATAAAAAGGTGTTTGTATATGGCATGCTGTTGACAAAGATCTTCACTAATCTTGGATTGGATTTGTCTGTTAGTGGGGTCACCATGGGAACCCCCATTAATGTTAAGATTTTGTCTCAAATAGGGCTTAAGAAACTAGACAGGGAGACACCTCTTGAAGGACAGGAAGATGGGGCTCAAGAACCACCAAATCAGGGACCAACCTTTTTGCCCATTTTTGCATTGGAAGTATCAGGAGACACCTCCACGAGCTTAAAAGCGTCTAAATTGCCAATCAGACGCAAATTGGTGATCTCTGATATGGATGAAGAACCTGCTTCAAAGCGGTCAAGAATGGAAGCATATGTTGAGGGGGTGTCCAGTCTGTCAGAGACTGTCCCCAGGGTCCAAAAGAAAACTTTCAAGAGGAAGGCATCTGAAGTTGAACAGCCTCCTCTCAGACGATTAGGAAGGATCAAACCCTCTATCAGCTCCCAATCTCATGACACAACCGTAGTCTCTTCTCCTCCCGAGGTATCCTCACCCATATCTCCTTATAATTTACAAATTCATTCCCCTGCACATTCATCCTCTCACCCAAAATCACCCAGATCTCCATCACCACAAATACCATCACCCCCACCATCATCACAAGAAGTTGAACCCATTGTTCCTTCCTCTGATATACCCCCTTCTCACAAAAATTGGAATTGGAAGGTATCTGCAGAATTTCTCTGGAAACCACATGTTGGCTTTCCCAAATCTGATTTTCCTCCATATAAATCTCGTTCCTTTGACCCAATTCCCAAAGAACTTCTTGATCCATTCACCACTGATAAAGTGGATTTTATGAAGATTGGATTTCTGGAGTCTGAGCAATACTTGTCCGGACAAAATGTTGCGGTCAAGCACACCATTCATTGGATGCTTGATTCGCACGTTCAAATGAAACCTAAGACTATGATCTATCTCAAGACAGACCGGTTGGAACCTAAGCCTTGGAAGAAGAGTATCTCTATATATGCCGAATCAAAAGGCTGTCTCATTAACACTGATGGCAGAATATTGAAGTTTGAAAAGTGGACTACTTCTATAAGGCTTAAACCTCCTACCACACGGTCTGTCAGAAATATCAATTGCCGCTCTAGTCTATCGGTTAAAGGCAAGCTTCAGCCGCCTATCCTGGGTCAAAGAGTGAGTTTCTATCAAATTCCAGGGATTAGATATCCTGATAGAATCACAAAGAGGAAATCTCATCAGCTGTACCCCTTCTACCCAACTTTTATTTGCTTATCTTTTCTTAAAATTCTTTTTATTTTACCTTTTCAAGTTTTTCTATTCTTAGGATATACTCCTCTTACTCATTTTTGTTTTCAATGGTTTTTAGATTTATTTGCTGCAAAAATTTATAAACTTCCTTTTCTCGCTCATTTAAAACCTTCTATCTTAGAAAAACTTGTTTCCTTTGCTTTTTCCTTTAAACCTTCTGAACCATCTCAGCCTTTTCTTGTTGGCCCTAGATTTCTTAATCTTCAGTTTTTCTTCTTTTCTCCTCTTTCTTTTGAAAACTTTCCTACTCTCATTTCCATTTCTTCTTTGTTTTCTACCCCCAACCATTTTGGCTTTACCAAGGTACCCTGTTGTACCTTTTCCTCCTCATGATCCTCCCGTTGAACAAATTCGGTATGAGGACCATGAAGTTCGAAGGTTGCTCAGTCAGCTGTTTATAGAGTTTCGTAGTTTTATGAATCATTTTTTGGTAGAAGAATGATGTCAGTGATGTTCAAAACATTATATCTGTACATTCATTACATCACTCTATATGTAAACAATCTATTGTACAATGATAATTTTGGTATCTTTTCTTTATATCTCTTGTTATGCATATCTTTACTTCACATCTCATGCATTCCATTTTTGTGATGCCAAAAGGGGAAGAAAATTAAGGAAAATCATCATTATGTAAAAAGGGACATGCTAACACACAAAGTCTTATTTAATCTTTTATGATTATTTGTTATCCTTTTTACAAGGTTTATTAAAATCACAAAATGTCTGCCATCATCAAAAAAGGGGAGATTGTTGAGTCTCCAAGCGTCTAATACTGCTTTAAACCTTAAAATTTTGATGAACTCAAATATTTATAGAATGATTTAAATAAACCATGTGTTATCTTCTAATCATCTTATTCAAGTGTACAGACATATCGTCAAATAAGACAGGACTCGAAGTTATATTCAAAGCGTCTGCTTATTTACAACGTCTTATCTGAGCTATCGCTATCATCTATTATCCGCTTATCAAGCGTCTAAG
The DNA here is from genome assembly GCA_039655645.1 of Ammopiptanthus mongolicus. Taxonomy (NCBI): domain Eukaryota; kingdom Viridiplantae; phylum Streptophyta; class Magnoliopsida; order Fabales; family Fabaceae; genus Ammopiptanthus; species Ammopiptanthus mongolicus. The sequence continues at coordinate 35,127,113 of CM077349.1, read as the reverse complement.
CTAGGTATTACTGAAGAATAAGATCCAAGAGTCTTAAAAAGACAGACGAGTCTTCTCGTGTTGTCTAACGCGTCTGTACTCTCTTCCTCAAGTAACAAATATGAATCTTTTTGAATTATGTTGGGAACATATTTAAAAAGCTTTATGAGGACTCATCATTCGGAAAGTCAATCGGAATAAAGCTACATTCTTTGAGTATCGTACTTGACACCTTTACTCTTAGTATTCAACGAAGTCACTTTACACACTACTGCAAAATATGGATTCTACAACAGGTTTCTAGATCGGTTGAAAAGGAACCGATTTAAAAAAAGAGGCGGTGGCAATTTTGAAAATAAGTTCAAAATTATTTACATCGGTTCATAAAGAAACCGATGTATAAAACATTTAACATCGGTTAAATATTTCAACCGATGAAAACAATTTAAATAAAAAACTATTTATTTATTCCCGCCAAGTATTTACATCGGTTATTACACAACCGATCTCATTAGTAAACTTTCAAACTCGGTTATTTGACAATCGATCTCATTATTAAACTTTCAAAATCGGGTCTATTAACTAACCGATTTCAAATCTTCATTAAACCCATTTCTTCAACGTTCTTTCATATCTTTCCCTCCTCACTGTTTGCCCTCTCTCTCGTTTGCTCCTTCTCCTTCATCCTTCACCACCGTAACCTAGCACCATCCTTCATCCTTCTCCTTCTCCTCACATTTCGTTGCTGCTCCTTCATCGCTGATACACTGCCCACGGCTCCTTCATCCTTCATCCTTCATCACCTCTCTCTCGTTTGCTCCTTCTCCTTCATCCTTCACCCTCTCCTCTGAACCTTTGTACCAAACTTTGCCCACGGCTTCACCTCTGAGGTGAGTTTGTTTACATTTATTTTTTCGTTTTTGGCTTTAGGTTTTATGATATTATAGTTTATTCGTAATGGCTTTATTTTTTCGTTTCGTTTTTGGCTTATAGTTTATTTTCAATTCTACTTAGGACAAGGCAGCACCTGTTGCTACTCCAGAAAAGCCACCTGAAGAAGATCTGAATCCATTCTTGATATTCCCTAACCTGAGGAAAATTTGAAGGTACGTATCTAATATCTTTATTTTGATTATTAATTGCTTCCCCATTCTATTCTGTTGAACCCAATGCTTCACTCTGTTAGTGTGCTCATGTCATATGGAGTCGTTTCCAGTCTTGCTCATGACATTTATATGAGTGTTTCCATGCAGTGGTCTGCTTAGTAAACTGAGTGAAACTTCCATGCAGTTCTCTTTCTTTCTCTCTACATTTTTGTTGTTGTCTGCTACCTGTTACTTTGGTTTTGCTATGTAACTTGATTAGTTTTACAGTATGCATATGGCATGTAACTTGATTAGTTTTACAATATCGCATGTAACTTGGCAGGAAATCCATACGTGACATTCTAATGAAGAAAAACACTTCTCCTTCTGATTAGATTTTCTTATGAAATTAAAGGGAGAAAGGAAGAGAAAAAGTATTAATGTATTAGAATTTACTATTTACTTTGAAAATGTGGTTGATTCAACTTGAGTAAATATGCAAGGAAACATAAAACTATAAACTACAAAAATGTTTGACTAATTTAAAGAAAGGTGATGCGCTAATTTAGAGCTGGCAGTGATACTTTGGCACCCTTCATTGCTGATTGAAAAACATATTAAGCTACAAACTCAAATCAAATTATTTAAGTGTATATTAAACCAAACCAGAGAAGCAGGTTATTAGTTTAACATGAATGGTTTTTAGTTTAACATGAATGGTTTTTAAATGTTAGGTTAAAAAACCTCTCATAGTTCTCTCAAACCCTCTCTTTGCTTTGTGTTTCTGATTTAGGGTGGAGGCAAGCCTCAACCCATCTCGAGCGCCCTCTCACTCATCACTCTCTATCTCCTCACTCTGAGCACAAGTAAGATATTATATTCCAATGTTTTGTTTGCTGCTTTAACTTAGGGATTAATTGGACTATTGGATTATCTTTTAGTGTTAATAAATTAGCAAAACCTTAGTTTCCCGTTTGAGATTCAATATTAATGAGCATATGTGTACTTTATTAAGGTACTACTCATTGTATTGAATCTTGAATTGTCCAAGTTGGACAGTTTGGGGAAAAACTTATTCTTCATTTGGTTAATACTTATTCCTTAATTCTCATATCTTATACTTGAAGAAATTTCGGTCTGCTGCATTTCCTTTTGTTCTCCGGGTGCACACTTTGTCGCGGTGGATGTCACCGCGGTCAAGTCGTGTACGTCGGAGACCAATGGGAAATGCTGCCGAAATTTCGTTAAGTATGGGCATGAAAGTTAAGGACTAATTGTTAACTGAGTGTTGAAGAAGTTTCTTCTCGAATGGGATAGGGCCATACCCTGTGATAAAAAGGAGTTGAAGATCTTGGACTAAGTGAAGTTGGTGTTGTTGTAGTTATGGATCGTAATTGGATCGATGCTAGACGCACAAGTCATGAGTATGAGAATGGAGTGGAAGAGTTTTTAGAATTTGCTAAAAGAAATGTTCCCGATAGTAATGGAAGGTTTTATTGTCCTTGTGTTAATTGTTTGAATGAGAGACGACTGGAAGCTGAGAAAATACGAGAGCATCTTATTTGTGAAGGGATATGTAAGAGTTATAGAAGATGGATATGGCATGGTGAATTGTTAGACAAACCAAGTGTGTCCCAAAGAGAGGAGGTTGATGACGTAGATATGGACGATCGACTAGAGGACATGATCCGCGATATTGGACAAGAGTCATTTCAACGAGCAAATGTGTATGATACTTTGTGCAGTGATGCAGATAAGCCTTTGTATCCTGGGTGCTCTAATTTCACACGGTTGTCAGCGGTGTTAAGATTGGTAGTTGTGAAAGCGAGAAATGGGTGGAGTGATAAAAGCTTCATCGAATTGCTTGAGTTGTTGAAAGAGATGCTTCCAGAAGGTAACACGTTGCAGAACCGTAACTATGAGGCGAAGAAGATATTGTGTCCGATGGGTATGGAGTATAAGAAAATACATGCATGTCCTAATGATTGCATATTGTACAGGAATGACTTTGAAAAGATGCACGAGTGTCCAAGGTGTGGGATATCACGCTACAAAGTGAACGATGGTGATTCAAATTGTGAGGTGATCACAAAGGGTCCTCCTGCGAAGGTGTTATGGTATCTTCCAATAATTCCAAGGTTCAAGCGATTGTTCGCTAATGTAAATGACGCAAAAAACATTAGGTGGCATGCAGATGAGAGAAAATGTGATGGACAGCTTCGCCATCCGGCTGATTCTTTGCAATGGAAGAGAATTGATAGTTTATTTCCGGATTTCGCCAATGAGAAAAGAAACCTTAGGCTTGGACTTGCTACCGATGGCATGAATCCGTATGGCACCTTAAGTAGTATTCATAGTTCATGGCCTGTTCTCCTGGTAATTTATAACCTACCTCCTTGGTTGTGCATGAAGCGCAAATACATTATGTTATCTATGATGATTTTGGGCCCAAAACAACCAGGAAATGACTTAGATGTTTATCTAAGTCCCTTGATTGAAGACTTGAGAAAGCTGTGGGTGGAAGGCGTTGATCTGTTTGACGGGTATTGCAATGAGACTTTCAAGATGCGTGCCATGTTATTTTGCACCATCAATGACTTTCCAGCATACGGGAACTTGTCCGGATATAGTGTTAAGGGCCATAAAGCATGCCCTGTATGTGAAGAAGGCACATGCTACCATCAACTACAACATGGAAGGAAGACAGTTTACCTTGGGCATCGAAGATTTCTCACACCTGATCACCCGTATCGTAGATTGAGAAAAGCTTTTAATGGATGCCAGGAGAATGAAATTGCTCCGACGGCCTTAACCGGAGATCAAGTTTATCAACGGGTTAAGGACATGGATATTATCTTTGGAAAGACCCATAAGAAGGCTACTGAGAAAAACATATGGAAGAAGAGGTCGATCTTCTTTGATCTTCCATACTGGTGCAAACTTGATGTAAGACATTGTATTGATGTGATGCATGTGGAGAAAAATGTGTGTGATAGTGTAGTCGGGACGCTTCTTAACATTCAAGGCCAGACAAAGGATGGTGTCAATGCTCGTTTAGATCAAGTTGCGATGGGCATACGAGAGCAGTTATCTTGTGTCAGTTGGAGATGTATTTTCCTCCTTCATTTTTTGACATCATGGTTCATTTAATTGTTCATCTAGTGAGGGAGATTAGATTGTGTGGCCCCGTTCATTTAAGGTGGATGTACCCAGTTGAGCGATACATGAAGATACTAAAAGGGTATGTGAAGAATCCACATCGTCCTGAAGCATCTATTGTTGAAAGGTATGTTGCAGAAGAAGCTATTGAGTTTTGTACAGACTACATGTCAGAAGCGGAACCTGTAGGGCTTCCTAAGTCTCGTCATGAGGGAAGATGTGATGGTAAGGGTACACGAGGTATTACTGTTAAGAGCATGGGTCGAGAGGAAGTGCTTCAAGCACATTTGTATATATTGAATAACACCGATGAGGTTAATCCTTACTTATGTGATCACAAAACCATTGTCAAGCAAAATTACCCTCGAATGAACGAAAAATGGTTGTTGAACAAGCATAATAAGACTTTCTTAAACTGGTTTAAAGATCAAATTGCGGAGGATAATACTGCTTCTGATACATTAAAATGGTTAGCACACGGGCCTAACTTTGATGTCATATGTTGGAGTGGATACGATATCAATAAGTTTTCCTTCTATACAAAGTCCCAGGATGACAAGAGTACCATGCAAAACAGTGGGGTTATGGTTGTAGCCGAGTCTATGCACTTCTCTAGTTCAAAAGATACAAACCCCGTTATGGCATCCATATCTTACTTTGGAGTCATTGAAGAGATTTGGGAGGTCGATTACACTAAATTTAGAGTACTTGTTTTTAAATGTAAGTGGGTTGACAGTAACAGTGGTGTACAAACCGATGAGTTAGGATTTACATTGGTAGACCTTGACAAGGTAGGTCATACAGAAGAGCCTTTTATCATGGCTTTCCAAGCAAGACAAGTGTTTTATATCCATGATCCTTCTAACAAAAGGTGGTCGGTGGTTCTCCAAGGAAAAAACATGCATAATGGTAGTGAGGAAAATCAAGATTCAACTCTCGATATTTCCGATACTCCTTCTTTCTCAACACGGATGCCTACTTTCAATGAGGAAAATGAAGCGGACGATGTACATGCCATTCGTGATGATCATCATGAAGGGATATGGGAGAACATTACTACTTGACCATGGTGTAAGTTATGTTTAAAGTTATATTTATTAGTTAAGTTATGTTTATCTTGATAAATATAAGTTAAGTTTTTTTTGTTATTTAATTTGATATTTATATGTTAAGTTATTGTGTAAGTTATGTTTAAAGTGATATTTGTTATTTATCCATCTTTACTGACATAGTTTATTATTTTTTGTATAAACAGGCATACATGGCAGATCCCTCGGGCATCCCTCCTACACGCAGCGGGTCGGATACCCCATTGACAAGTAAAAAAGGTAGACGCGCCACACGATTAAAAAAATTGGCCATCAACTGTAGTGGTAATCAAAGGTTGAGGGTTGAGTTTGATGGAGATTGCTTACCTATAGGGCCAATGGAAGATCAGTTTAAGAGTTTTGTGGCCGTCCTTGCCAAAAGCAAGGCTAGTATACTTATTGAGGATTGGGACCATGTACCGACGAACGTGAAGGATCAGATATGGGATAGTATCATGGTATTTTACTTTTACCCTCTTTGGTTGTATATATTTTATTTCACCATATTATTTTCATATACACTAATTTCTCCATTCTGTTTGTAAATATAGCTCACCTTTGAAGTGCCGGATACCGAGCGTATGAAGAAAAAATGGATTTCATATGCGGGTGAGCGTTGGAGAGCATTTAAAACACAACTAAGCGGGAAATACATACATGGGCGTGCAGACAAATCTCCACTTGAGATGTACCCGTTCCTTGATCAAGAGACATGGGATAGATTTGTTCAGATTCGATTGGATCCCGCCTTTCAGGTTAACTTGAGTTATATTGTTTAACTTTACCAACCAAATTGATTTTATTAATATACTGAATTCAGTTGATGTTATTTATATTAGGAGAAAAGGAAAAAGGCGCAGGAGATCCAGAGTAAGAATCTCAACCCCCATCGTTTGTCTCGTGGGGGATATAAAAAGCTGAGGAGGAAGATGATTGAAGAGAAGAAGAAACAACTTTTGGAACAAGCATCCCAAGCTGATCCTACGGCTGATCCACCTCCAGAAGTTGTTGATCCACCTCCACCCCCACGCCACCATACATGGAAGAGAGCCCGACAAGGACCATCGGGACAATATACATCTGAGGAGGCACGTCTTGTTGCCGAAAAGATTGTAAGTATATATTCAATTCTAATTGTAATTGTAACATGCTTATCCATCATCTTACACAAATTAATGTGACAATTGTATGTTGTAGGATTCCTTGGACGAACAAAGCACACAAGGAACCTTTGTGTCTACTGGACGCAAAGATGTCTTGGCTGTTGCGATTGGTAAAGAGGACCACCCAGGCCGTGTCCTTGGTGTTGGATGGGGTGTTGGCATTACCCAATACCATGGACCATCTTCACATCATCGAAAGAGGGATGATATTGAGTCCATCAAGGCGCAGCTTCGAGAAGAAATAAAACGAGATCTTCTCTCAGAGTTGGCATCTATGGGTTTTTCCCAGCAAAACACAAGTGCCCAACCGTCTGTACCTGTGAGCACTATGGGTTCATGTGATCATTCACATCAGCCTGATAAGGAGGACGATCAATGTGAGTTGTATGTTGATGATCATCATGATCGCCGGGTAGTGGCATTTAGGAGGGTACACAACTTGGGAAATCCCTTACACCACCAGACATTAAAGGATGATCATGTGAGGGTGGTGGTTGAAGATGTTCTAGATGTTGATGCTCTAGTCCCTGTGCCCACTGAGGAGGTTATTACAGTTGGCCAGGCCCCCGGTAATTTCATCCCTTGGCCGAGAAGACTTGTGAGGTTTTTTGTTTCAGCCAAGGTATTCATGTAATTGTTCACTTACATATGTTTTTCTATATTTACAATTGAAATAACTTAATTGTGTTTACTTGTGTACTAATGCTTTACCTCTATTGTTTAGGATGATGGAAAAGATCATCGACCCAAAAGGCCTAGGTCGGATCCGAGAAAACTTGTGGCGTCTGGTTCATCGAAGGTATTCATATAATCATTCAATAAGTTAAGTTTTTTTTTTTTATTTACAATTGAAATAACCTAACCGTGTTTACTAATGTTCTATATTTGCTGTTTAGGGTATTGACAAGGATGTTGAACTTGATGCTCTGGAACGTCTCGCATTAGCTGCCGTGAAACTTGGGAAGGAGTCCGCTTTTATAAATTTGGAACACGATGGCAAGCCCGACACTTTCTATATCCCCCAGAGGGACATTATGGAGATATGCATTGATATTGAAATGCTTTGCATGACAGTTGTCTCATTATGGTGCACGTAAGTTATGTTATTTCAACTAATTAATTTGTAAGTTAACTAATTAAGTTTTTAACTATTATAACTAATATTTATTTCAATATCTTAGGTATCTGCATCGCCTGTGTATTGATAGGGGTAACCTCCATCTTTATGGATTCCTTGACCCTCAACTAATTCAGGGTAAGACACTTAGGTCAGATGAGATTACTGCGTACATGCGACGTGTGCTTGATGAAGGCAAAAAACAGTTCTACCTAGCACCTTACCTCCATCTGTAAGTACAAGTTTTACTAGTGATTTATAATTATCTGTGACTTGTCTCTAACTGTTTCCAAATGCAGTAAACATTGGCAATTATTGATCATCTGTCGTGGTATGAGTGTTGTGGTCTTCTTTTGTTCGTTGGGAAGGAAGCCGACGAAAGAAATCAAGCTTATTGTTGAAACGTAAGCTTTTAATTAATTTAATTTGTACTACATTTGCTTTATTAATTACTCTGAAATATATAACATACTTTAAATTCATATTTTCTTAATTATGATAGAGCTATGAACGCAAGTCGTGTTTTGGATGGTGGTAGGCCTAGGCCTATTAGGTGGATTTACCCTAATGTAAGTAGTTTATTAATTAGTACCCGAGATTCAATTGCAGTGTAAAATAGTTACTATTATGTTTTTACTCATTATATATTCAAATTGTGTATTCATTTGTAGTGTCATAGGCAACGTGGCGGCTGGGAGTGCGGATATTATGTCATGAAGTGGATGTTCAACATTGTCTCCGCGAGTATTACAGATCGATGGAAGGAGGTAATTAACTAATAACATTTGTAAATAGTTATAGATTAATTATGTATAGTTATAGTTGATTAGTTATAATTAATGTGCAGATTTTCGACAATCCGGAAGCATTCTCTGAAGAGGACATTAAGGACATCAAGGAGCGTTGGGCAAACTTCTTTCTTGAGATGACTTCTGAACATTAATTTATGGATGACATTTTATTAATTTATTTAATTTGTTATATTTCTTTGTTGTTTCTTTGTTATGTATTAATTTAATTAATTAGTTTGAATTTATTACATTATATAATTATTTGAGTTTGTTGAATCAAAAGCTGACTTTTGCATAATCAATAAAGTATAGTTTGGCTTACTTAGTATATATAGTGATTTGGATTCTGTTATTGTTGGGATTCTATTTTGGCTGGGATTGTTCTGGTTGTACATATATGAAACAGGGTTAAGGATTGTCACTGGTTTAAAACAGAGTATTAAAAAAAAAAAATTGGACTATCAACATCGGTTACAATAGAGAACCGATGTTGAACTATCAATTTCAATCGGTTCTGAGTTACAACCGATGTGAAAATATACTTTAAACATCGGTTACACGACCAAACCGATGTTGAATTATAACTTTCAACATCGGTTCTATATTATAACCGATGTTAAAATATCTTTTTCAATAATTATTAATCTGTTGAATGAGAACTTTCAAAATCGGTTTTGTTTATAACCGATGTTGAAAGTTAACTTTCAACATCGGTTAAAAACCGATGTTAAAAGGTCTTACATTCTACATCATCTGTTTCTACATCGGTTCCATAACCAATTTAGAATGATATTTTTAACCGATGTTAAACATGTTTATTGCACTAGTGACAACTGATAACTCTGACCGTTTACACTAAAGAAGAAAATCTGCACTACAAAAATCCTGATGATCTGCTTTTCGCTCTGTTCTATGATAAAATGTTGTACTTCAGTACAAGAATACCGTCAACGTCTTGCAACACATTTAATGTTTCATTAGAATGACTTTATTGCATTAATGGTTTCTCTGAAGACTTGATATAAAGCAAGCATCAAAGACGGAATGTCTCACAACAGATTTATTGCTGAGAAGTCGATAAATAAAAGACTCTGAAGTTTTGAAGAACAAGAATACATCAAGCAAGCTGAACAAACTCTCATTTATTGCATAGCTTTTTAATTCTTTATTCCTTCATTTACTTCTGAATCATTTGTAAATCTTAAGAGAAGTTATTGTGCAGTCATGCCCTACATACTTCATATTCACTTTATGAGTGTAATCTGGTTGACTTGCTCATTCAAGCTGAAGTTGCTAGTTCAAAAATAATTCATTTGTTTCGCTAGAGCCTGGAGAGGCTAACTTAAAAATACTTCTTAAGCCTGGAGAGGCTAGGTGTGCAGACAATACTTGTTGATCGAGCCTGAAGAGGATAGGTGTGTAAACAATACTTGAGCCTGGAGAGGCTAGGTGTGCAAAGAGTACTTGTCTGTAATCTTATCAGTTATGGTGAAACTCTTGGTTAAGCCAAGGACTGGACGTAGCTCAAAGTTGGAGTGAACCAGTATAAAATTTCTGAGTGTGATGCTTTCACTACTTCAACTCTTTATTATTATTGTTGAGATAACTGATTATATCTAACCTGGGGTGAAATTGTTTTGATAGTTAAAAACAAACTTATTTGTTTTTATCATACTTCGTTTTTACTTATTTAAACGCATACTTCTTTCTAACAGCGTCTTACATTTAAACGTTTTGAAAAAGTTTCTTTTTATCTAAAAAGTTTTAAGTAAACACCATTCAACCCCCTTCTTGTATTTACTGACTTTATTTCATATATCCGATGCTACTAATGACAAGTTGTGTAGAGAATTTTCCCAAATGATGCAAAGTGAGTTCAAGATGCCTATGATGGGTGAACTAACATTCTTTCTCGGACTTCAAAGAAAGCAAACTTAAAATGGTATCTTCATTAACCAATCCAAATATTGTAAAGAATTGCTCAAGAGATTTGATATGGAGATGCACTATCTCCCTTCAACCCTTTGAGCAAAATGCGGCAAAAGGAACGAAAATCCATGGACCGACCCCATCGTCTCCAGCCCGTCGGAACTACGAGATCACCCTAAGGACGCCTTCGGCATCCAGGGGGTCACGGACCGACAATAGAACCTTGTTCAAAACAGAAAAAGAGGAACGCATTATCTATCCGCTCTCAGGTTGGATAGGAAGGGTCGGAGAAGGGCAATCACTCATTCTTAAATTCTTAAAACCAGCATTCTTTATTCGTAGACAAAGCTGATTCGGAATTCTCTTTCATTCCAAGGCATAACTTGTATCCATGTGCCTCATATTCGCCTGGAGTTCGCTCCCAGAAATATAGCCCTCCCCGCCCCCTTCGCGTCAATCCCACAAGCCTCTTATCCACTCCCATTCTCATTCGATCAAGGCATCAAAATAGAAAAATTCACATTGGGTTTAGGGGTAATCAGGCTCGAACTGATGACCATGGGGACATCATGTTACCTAGACAAGGATGAAGGAGGTAAGCCTGTTGAGCTAACACGATATTGAGGTATGATCGAATCTTTACTATACTTAACTGCTAGTAGGCCTGATATCATGTTTAGTGTTTGTATGTGTGAACAATACCAAGCTAATCCAAAAGAGTCTCACTTAACTGTTGTTAAAAAATATTAAAATATTTGATGGGAACTCCAAATGTAGGATTATGGTATCCAAAAGGTTCTAATGTGACTTAATTGGATATTCCGATGCCGACTTTGCCGGATGTAAATTAAATCGGAAAAGCACAAGTGGAACATGTCATCTTTTTTGTGATTCACTTGTTTCTTGGTTTAGCAGGAACAAGCAAGTGTTGTTGCCTTGTCCACCGTCGAAGCCGAATATGTGTCTGCGGGAAGTTATTGTGCTCAAATATTATGGATGAAACAACAATTAAAGGACTATGGAATAATTTTAGAACACGTCCCCATAAGATGTGATAACACGAGAGCGATAAACATAAACCAATTCAACATTCGAGAACAAAATATTTATAAATAAGGCATCACTTCATCTGCGATCACGTTTAGAAAGGTGATTACATCATGGAGTTTGTTGAATCCAATAAACAACTAGCAGATATATTTACAAAACCATTAGGAAGAGAAAATTTCTTTTCTATACCACAAGAACTTGGTATAATTGATGATACATGTTTACAACAATTCTCTGCTATTATTTTCTCTTCTCATTGTCTTTGTGTTATTAAAATCTGCTTTGAAAAGTATTAAGGGTAATCGATTACCTTTAAAAAGTAGCCGATTACTCATGATTTGAAAAACCTAATCTTCTCTGTTTTGTTCATATAATCGATTACTAAGTACAAGTAGTCAATTACCAACACTTAACTGAAAGTAGTTACGTGAAATAGTTGTCACGTAATCTATTACTTAGGGAAAGTAATTGATTACATTTGTTGCAACAATTTTTTTATATATGAATGAATACATTCCTTTAAGCCACGATTCAAAAATCATTACATCTCAATTTGAGTTAACATGGCTTTGTTCTCTCCCCATTAGACACTTTCAACAATCATTCTTCAATTTTTCTCTTAGACATTTTCTTCCTACTCTTCTTCTCTCTTCTTTCTTCACCAAGTCATCAACTTTCCAACTATTCCACTATGAAGAAAGGACCATCTTTCTAGTATGAAAGTCGAAAAACCGCTCACAAGTCTTTCAAAAAGAATGGTATGAAGAAGTCGACAGAAGCAATGCCACAAGGTGTCATCAATGCTGATTTTATGTAATTTTGTGTCAATTCCAACACTACTTTGGAAAATTATCTGGTTTGTATCCCCCTATACCATGCTAGCTTTGTAGTTAAAATGTTAAATCATTTTAATAATCCATACATTGGGGAAAGCAAACTTGTTGCCAATTACGTGGCTTCCACATCTTGGAAACCACGTACTCCATCTCCTCTCGAAGATATTGAAGAAATTGATACTTTGATTTCTCTCATTATAGGACGAATCAATAACTTTGAAGAATGTAACATCCCAATTTTCTGTGACTCTAATCGAGCTGGTTAATCTCGATTAGGGCTTTGGATGATTGTGTGAATTATTATGTGCTAGTTTAAGACCTAGTTTGAAGCTTAGGAATAGGCTTGAACAAGGTTGGAGGTGCCTAAGGCGTTAAACGAGTAACTGTGGAAGCTAGAAGTTTGGAGGGCTTTTCCCCGCTGAGCGGCACGCTCAAGCATGGGAAGGAAGCACGCCTCAGCGTGACAATGCTCAAGCGTTGGTAAAGTTGCACGCTCAAGCGTTCTGAGTGCGTTTGCCAGCTCGTGTGCTTTTTGACGCGTGTGTTACACATGTCAGGCCAGGGTGAAGGCAGAGCGGACAAAGTTCCATGCTCAAGCATGGAGATAACATCACGCTCAACCGTGGGCACTCTCAAGGGTGGAAATCCTGCACGCTAAAGCGTTCTCAGCAGGATGCCCCAAGTGAAGTCTTTCTCTTCTCTTTCACTTGGGCCATTTTCTCCATTGTTGAGCTCGAAGTGCAGAGAGTTCTAGAGAGAGCAAGCTCAATTCGAGGCAATCGAAGTACCGGAATGAGATTCTGACTTCACGGTTGTGATCGCGGCTAATTTATCTATAACTCTGACGAATTACTTTCTCGATTCGCCCAAGGTAAACTCGAATCCCTAACACGCATTCTTCGTGTTCTTGGCGTTCTTCGAGTCTTTACCCCTTTGTTTGATCTTTAAGCTTGCCTTAGGGCTAACACTGTTGTATACATGTTGTGCTCGTGGTTAGGGCAAAGTTCGCGCTCGTGGTTGTCCGGGTTTTGGAGGTGGAACCACGGCGGTTCTTGGAGCTGCCATTGAAGGGTTGCGAGCTCAAGCTTGAAGAGCTAGCCGGTGTTCATGTTGATCTTCGTGCGACGACTGATCAGGTGGGGAGAAAGAGTACTGCTACCGTCGGGAAGGCAAGAGCAGTGTAGTATGTTTTCTGCTATGTGTAGGGAAGCCCTAACCCTACTAGTGGTTGAGCCCCGATAAAGTACCTAAACCCTAGGTTTATCTTAATTTGGGCAATCGCCGTTAAGTTTGGGAACCCAAGGTTAGCGAACTGTTGATTGAGGATGATGTGTTTCATATGACTGCTATGATGATTGTTGTTGTTGCTATCTGTCTAAGTTCCTATATGTTACTTGGTATGTGATATGGTGTTATGTGTTACTATTGACATTATTGATGATGTTATTATGGTGTATGTTGTGATGTTGAGCGTTGTGGCAGAATGCCGTAGAATTAACTTTGGCTGTGTGTCGTGTTGTTGTCGGGTTGATACCGTGGATGGTGTCATTGCTGCTATGCTGACTGTTCGAGGCTGTGGCTGTGTTGTTTGAGCTGTGGCTCGTGGACACGTGGCGTCGAGGCTGTGGCCATGTGGAAGCAGTGGCATCGTGTTGTTTCTGATTGAGAGTTTAGGAGTGAGATTCGGTATCAAGCCTGTTGAGGATGTTTGTTACATATCATCATCAACTACCAAGTGGCGAGGCCGTATAACAGGTAGTATGGGCTGCCGGCGTCATACGAGGTTAGTTTTACCTAAGTGTCGGTACGGAATGTAGATGGGGCGGTCAAGTGAGTGACCTTGGGGATGTTAACGGTCTCGGAAATAGTTTATAATGACAGATGAGGTAGCTCCTATCTTGTCGTGACGCCCGATCCAGTTCGGTTTGCCCGACTAATCCTAGAGCTTTCCATTGTTCCAGGCTAACGTTCCGAGGCGATCAAGATACCCCGGTTCCGGTGTGGAAGGGGGATGCACTCTTATTGGTCATGGCGAGCGGCTCGGTTTCTTCAACAAACTAACTCCGTTTCGACACAGAACTTGTTCCGATGTGGACTTGTTTGGGTGTGGAACTGTTCCAGTGGGAACCAGCTTTGTGAAGTTTTCGGCCGACATGCTACATGGGATTAGTATCCAGGTCTAGAGGTTTAATCTGAGTGTGAGACTCATGGCGATGGATGCGTTGCATGTGTTGTCTCGAGAGACGTTTGTTGGACTGCAGTAACTGTTATATCTGTTATACCCACTACATGCTATATGTGTTTACTGCATTACTGTTTTTTTCCAACATTGTTATGCACTGTATTTCTGCTCGCCCTATTGTTGTTTTTGTTGTTCCGTTTTGGGTTCGATTGAAGACGACGAGCCAGTCGAGGCACAAGATGGACCCAAGGCTTCACCCTTTTATCACGGGGGCACCGCGGATGCCGGTGCTGGGCGACACTGAGATCATCTATCATGATGAAAGGGGATGGCGAGTGGACCCTTCGACCTTTTTGGTGGTTTACACGGAGATCATCTTTTGTTATGTTGTTGCTCTTTTACTCTGATAATTTTCCTATGCAAGTCGTTGTTGCTTGTTTTGCTTCCGCAACGTTGTTTGAATACCACGCTATCACTTTATATACGGCTAGGCATAGTTAATAATAATAATAGGAGCTTGGGACTAATGGGATTATCCTACGTAAGTGGGGTCGTCTCAAAGAATAACTCTGCTTAATCAACAAGATAGAACTCAATGAAAATATGCAATATTCCTATCCCTCTTAAGAAGATTCAAGTGATTCTATCACAAGTCCTTCACACCAAGAAGAAGTTTGGTCGTTTTGAAGACGTATTATGAGACAGCCCATCCTCGGAGGTCCCATTTAGTAACCCGAACTCATATTCTTAACTTTATAGTGGAGCATGATTATAAAAATGTGAAAAATTTAAAACAACCAACACTGATACCACAACCATATCCAACATACATATATGTAAAGTACTGGCTCCATCAATAGAGCCTACAACCACGTCGACCACATCAGAGTACGCAAATAGTAGTATATACAAACAGAAGCCTGGTGTCAAAAGGTATAAAACAAAATACATGAGAGGTCCTCTCCTCACCCCCAAAATACATATGCTCACAAAAGATAAGAGACTCACTAGCCATAACTACTAAGACTAGCTACCCCATCATGACTTTAACGAGGATAACGAGAGCACCCAACTGAAGCTCACTGCCTCCGACGGTAGGTCTGCAGTAGCTCGTACACTGTCTCACTCTCGGACACCACAATTCGGCGGTGACGATACTCCCTCATCCTCCTCTCAGCACGACGATATCGGCCTCGAGCCACAAAACCAGTCCTAGAAAATGCATGAGACCTCCAATGGATCAGCTAAAAGGAGCGGCTGTGTTTTCTAAGATCGATCTGCGATCTTGATACCATCAGATCCGGGTTAAGAAGGAGGATGTGCCAAAGACTGCTTTTCGGAGTTGGTATGGTCACTACTAGTACTTGTTATGCCGTTTGGTGTGACTAATGCTCCAGCTGTGTTTATGGATTATATGAATAGGATCTTCCGACCGTTCCTTGACAAGTTTGTTGTTGTGTTTATCGACGACATCCTTGTATACTCTTCAAGTAGAGAGGAACACCAAGAGCATCTGAGGGAGGTGTTACAAGTGCTAAAGGACCGGCAGTTGTATGCTAAACTGTCGAAATGCGCGTTTTGGTTAGAGGAGGTTCAGTTTCTAGGCCATGTGATCAGTAAGGATGGAATCGCAGTGGATCTTGCAAAATTTGAGGGCATAGTGAGTTGGGAAAGCCCTAAGTCTGTAAGCGAGGTGAGAAGCTTTCTTGGTTTAGTGGGCTACTATCGGAGGTTTATCGAGGGGTTCTCTAAGATTGCGTTACCTATAACGAAGTTAATGAGAAAGGGGAAGACGTTTGAGTGGTCAGAGGCTTTCGAGCAAAGTTTCCAGGAGCTGAAGAGAAGACTGACCACATCACCTGTGTTGGTGCTACCAGATCCATTAGGACGATTTGATGTATATTGTGATGCATCTTATCAAGGCTTGGAATGTGTGCTCACGCAAGAAAGAAAAGTGGTGGCGTATGCCTCCAGGCAGTTGAGAGTACATGAGCGGAACTACCCAACGCATGATCTGGAATTAGCTGCGATAGTGTTTGCATTGAAGATATGGAGACACTATCTTTATGGTGCTAAATTCAGTGTGTTTAGCAACTATAAGAGCCTGAAGTATCTGTTCGACCAAAGAGAGTTGCACATGAGGCAGCGGGATAGAATTCATAAAGGATTATGAATTCGACCTACAATACCATCCAGGCAAGGCGAATGTATTAGCGGATGCGCTTAGTAGGGAATCCCTACACGTATTTGCCATGATGGTAAAGGAGTTGGAGCTTTTAGAGGCGTTTAGAGATTTGAATCTGGAAGCGGAAATCGTCGAGGATAAGGTGAATCTAGGGATGGTTAGAATAACTAGCGATTTCTTGAAATTTTTATGGAAGAAGCAATCTGAGGATAAGTACCTCGAGAGCGTGAATCAGTTGATAGAGGAAGGTAAGTGTAACACCCGGGGCTGATGAGGGCGGGGAATGATTGCCGGTGCATGAGGCACGGACAAGGAGTGGCTCCTAGCAGGCTTCTAAGCGGAGGGACACATGAATGAACCGATTCACATCGGAATGAGAGGGATCCTGAGGCTGTGCAGATATGGGACTGTACAGTTGAAGAAAGGCTTATAAGAATTGATTGGTACTACCAATACCAACAAGATGCATCTTCTTTTCGGTAGCCCATCACTTAAGAACTCCAAAGTTAAGCGTGCTTGACTTGAAGTAATTCTGGGATGGGTGACCTCTTGGAAAGTTTTCCTAGGAAGCGTGTGAATGAGAAAAAAGCACGCTGAAGAGACTCGTGTTAGTTTATGGGGATAGTTGGCAATCCTTAAAGCAGTCTAGGCCGTTACAAATGGTATCAGAGCGGACCTCTCCCAGTACGGTGTGGTTCGGGGACGAACCAAGCGGAAGCTGGTGGGCATTCCGCTTGGTGGGCATGTAACACCCGGGGCTAACGAGGGCGGGGAATGATCGCCGATGCATGAGATACGGACAAGAAGCGGCTCCTAGTAGGCTTCTAGGCGGAGGGACACATGAATGAACCGATTCACATCGGAATGAGAGGGATCCTGAGACTGTACAGGTATGTGACTGTACAGTTGAAGGAAGGCTTATAAAATTGATTAGTACTACCTATACCAACAAGATGCATCTTCTTTTCGGTAGCCCATCACTTAAGACTCCAAAGTTAAGCGTGCTTGACTTGGAGTAATTCTGGGATGGGTGACCTCTTGGGAAGTTTTCCCAAGAAGTGTGTGAGTGAGGACAAAACACGCTGAAGAGACTCGTGTTGGTTTGTGGGGACAGTCGGCAATCCTTAAAGCAGTCCGGGCCGTTACAGTAAGACCTCGGAATTCAGAAGAGGTACTGATGGTCTGCTTAGGTATGGTGATCGGGTTTGTGTGCCAGCGGAAAGAGAAGTTAAGGATCTGATCTTGGAGGAAGCACATAAGAGCAAGATGAGTTTCCATCCGGGGGCTACCAAGATGTATCAGGATCTGAAGAAGCTGTTCTGGTGGCCGGGGATGAAGAAAGATGTAGCGGCTTATGTCCTAACCTGCTTGGTGTTTCAGAAAGTGAAGATTGAACACCAGAAGCCAGCAGGGTTGTTTCAATCGTTGGACGTCCCAGAATGGAAGTGGGATAGCATTGCCATGGACTTTGTTTCTAGGTTGCCGAGAACTCAGAAAAGGTGTGATGCAGTCTAAGTAATCATTGACAGGTTGACGAAGTGTGCTCACTTCTTACCGATCAACCAGAGTTACTCTCTGGAGCGATTGACTCAGATCTACATCAAGGAGGTTGTAAGGCTGCATGGGGTACCTTCGAGTATCGTTTCGGATCGTGATCCAAGGTTTACCTCAAGGTTTTGGAGGAGCTTACACAGTGCGATGGGAACTAAGTTAAGTATGAGTTCTGCCTATCATCCTCAAACGGATGGTCAGTCTGAACGAACAATTCAGTCATTGGAGGATCACTTAAGAGGGTACGTGTTGGAGAACACGGAAAGTTGGTACTAGTTCCTTCCATTGATCGAGTTTACTTATAACAACAGTTTCCATCCAAGTATTGGCATGGTGTCGTACGAGGCACTGTATGGACATAAGTGCAAGACTCCGTTGTGCTGGTTTGAGACTGGAGAAAGTCAGCTGTTAGGTCCAGAGCTGGTACAGCAAACAACGGAACAAGTCCGCTAGATAAGGGAAAAGTTGAAGATTGCAAGGGATAGGCAGAATAGCTACGCCGACAAGAGGAGGAGACCCTTGGAATTCCAAGAGGGCGACCATGTCTTCATGAGAGTTACACCAAGAGCTGGAGTGGGCAGTGCAATCAGATCCAGAAAGCTAACACCTAAATTTATAGGACCGCTTCAGATTCTTCGACGAATCGGCCCAGTAGCCTATCAAATAGCTTTGCCACCAAATCTGTCAAATCTTCATGACGTCTTTCACGTCTCACAACTTAGAAAATATCACCCTGATCCATCACACGTGTTAGAGCCCGAATCAATCCAACTGAAAGAGAACCTTGAGTACGTGGCTTCACCTGTTCGGATCATGGATAAAAGGATCAAGGAACAGAGCGGCAAGCACATTCCGTTAGTCAGAGTGGAATGGAACCCAGTGACTGGTGATTCAACATGGGAGCGCGAAGCTAAGATGCGCTAGAGTCATCCTTATATGTTCATAGGTATGCGATGAAAATTTTGGAGACGAAATTTTCTGTATGGGGGGTGGTAATGTAACATACCGACTTTCTGTACCTTTAATCGAGTTGGTTAATCTCGATTAGGGTTTGTGAACTGTTATGTGCTAGTTTAAGGCTTAGTTAGAAGCTTAGGAATAGGCTTGAACACGATTGGAGGGGCCTAAGGTGTTAAATGTGTAACTGTGGGAGCCAGAAGTTTGGAAGGCTCTTCCCAACGGAGCAGCACGCTCAAGCATGGGAAAGGAGCACGCCTTAGCGTGCCAACGCTCAAGCGGTGGTAGGTTGCATGCTCAAGCGTGCTGCGTGCGGTTGCCAGCTGGTGTACTTTTTGACGCGTCTACACGTGTCAGGCCAGGGTAAAGGCGGAGCAGACAAGGTTCCACGCTCAAGCGCGAAGCGAATCTCACGCTCAAGCGTGGGCATGCTCAAGCATGCAGGTTGTTCATGCTAAAGAGTGCACAGTGGGTCAAGATGGATGAGTTTCTTCCTCCTTCTCACTTTGCATGAATTTCCCTTGAGTTCCAGAAGCTAGAGAGAAGCTCTGAAACTTTAGTGGGAGAAAGCTTGAGTTTGAAGGTGATCGAGTCGTCGGAACGTGATTCTGACTACACGGTTGCAATCGCGGTGAAGTTATCTACAACTCTGACGGATTGGTTTCTCGATTCGTCCAAGGTAAACTCGAATCCTTGACACGCGTTCTTCGAGTCTTTACCTCTTTCTTTGATCTTTTGAACTTGCCCTAGGGCTAACACTGTTGCAAACGTGTTATGCTCGTGATTAGGGCAAAGTCTGCATTCGTGATTGCCTGAGTTTTGGAGGTGGAATCGCGGTTGTTCTTGAATCTGCCATTGAAGGGTTGCGAGCTCAAGGTTGGAGGAGCGAGCCGGTGTTCGTGTTGATCTTTATGCTACGACTTTTTATGTGGGGAGAAAGAGTCCTACTACCGTCGGGAAGGCAAGAGTAGTGTAGTATGTTTTTTGCTATGTGTAGGGAAGCCCTAACCCTACTAGTGGTTGAGCCTCAATAAAGTACCTAAACTTACTTTGGGCTATCGCCGTTAAGTTAGGAAACCCTAGGTTAGCAAACTGTTGATTGAGGATGATATGTTTCGTATGACTGCTATGATGATGACTATTGTTGATATTTGTGTAAGTGCCTATATGCTACTTGGTATGTGATATGTTGCTATGTGCTGTTGTTGATATTACTGTTGTTAACATTGATGCTGTTATGTTGTTTGTGGTAATCATGGTATGGTGACAAAATGCCGTAGAGTTAAGTTTGGCTGTGTGTCGTGTTGTTGTTGGGTTGATACCGTGGATGGTGTTGTTGCTGTTAAGCTGACTTTTCGAGGCTGTGGCCATGTTGTTGGAGCTGTGGCTCGTGGACGCGTGGCGTCGAGTCTGTGGTCGTGTCGATGCAGTGGCATCGTGTTGTTTCTGATTGAGAGTTTAGGCGTGAGATCCGGTATCAAGCCCGTTGAGGATGTTTGTTGCATATCATCAACTGCCAAGTTGCGAGGCCGTATGACGAGTAGTATTGGCTGCTAGAGTCATACGAGGTTAGTTGTACCTAAGTGCAGGTATGGAAAGTAGATTGGGCGGTCAGGTGAGTGACCTTGGGGATGTTGCCGGTCTTGGGAATAGTTTACAGTGATGGATGAGATAGCTCCTATCCTGTCGTGACGCCCGATCCAGTCCGGTTTGCCTAACTAATCCCAAAGCTTTCCATTGTTCCAGGCTAACGTTCTGAGGCGACAGAGATACCCCGGTTCCGGTGTGGAAGGGGGATGCACTCTTATTGGTCACGGCGAGCAGTTCGATTTCTTGGATAAACTAACTCCGTTTCGACATAGAACCTATTCCGGTGTGGACTTGTTCGGGTGTGGAACCGTTCTAGTAGGAACCAGTTTTGTGAGCTTTCGGCCGACAAACTGCATGGGATTAGAATCACGATCTAGACGATTGATCTGAGTGTGAGACTCGTGGAGATGGATGCGTGTTGCATGTGTTGTCTCGAGAGACGTTTGTTGGAATGCAGTAACTGTTATATCTATTATATGTGCTACATGCTATATGTTGTCGTTTACTACATTATTGTTGTTTTCCGACTTTGCCATGCATTGTATTTCTTATCTCCCTACTGTTTTCCTTGTTTGTCTGTTTCTGGGTTCGCTTGAAGACGACGAGCTAGCCGAGATGCAGGATGGACCCAAGGCTTCATCCGTTTATCACGGGGGCACCGTGGATGCCGGTGTTGGGCGACATTGAGATCATCTACCATGATGAGAGGGGATGGCGGGTTGACCCCTTGACCTTTTGGTGATTTACATAGGACCCGTCAGATTCGGAGCGGTACACTGCCGTACGTGGACATCATTGGACCCTACCGCTTATACCAGTTCCTTCCTTTTCCTAGGATGTGGCGACCTCCGAGGTAGAGGGAGCGAGACTACATGTGGGTGGCACCCCAGTCTTCGGAGGACGGAGCAATATGTGAGGACCTACCTTCGGTGTAGGATTGTTGTGTCCACCTCTTCGTCAGAGTACGAGCCTTTGGTGCGGTACAGGCGTACTCAAGGCGAGGGTTAGGGTAGTTCAGGGCATCCTCACCGCTGATGGTGAGAGCCTACCAATGCGTCCTAGGTGGTGAGCAGAGAGCTTTTCATGTACTTTTGAGTAGGGGCGGGTTGTGCTGGTGAGCTCCGAGAGTCCTTTTTTTGTTGATTTATTATTCAGTTTTTAGTTATACAGTGTGTATATGTATGTACAGTGCCCTACTGATGGGGCTATGATATGTATGGTATTTGTATAGTTATCTTTATGTTGCGTTTTTACTCTGATGGTTTTCTATGCTTGCTGTCGTTGTTTAGTTTGTTTATTGTTTCCTTCTGCAACACTGTTTGAATACCACGCTATCGCTTTATATATGGCTAGGCATAGTTAATAATACTAGGAGCTTGGGAGTAATGGGATTATCCTTCTGGGAAAGGAGGTTCATCTCACCCGGCAGATCAAGATGTCGCATCCATCAATGTGCCACCCCCTGTAATGCAAGGTTCGGCCAATAGCCCTCTTGGCTCAACTCAACTCATGGATACGACATATTCCCCTGCTCGCAGGCCATGTCGGAACATTCGTCCGTCAACAACTCAACTTTCGGCAACGACATATCCCCCCCGCCTACAGGCCAGATCAAGACATTCGCCCGTTCATAACTCAACTTATGGGTACGATCATCTCCCCGCAGGCAAGATCGACCGTCCGTACGCCAACACAGTGATGAACAACAACGATGCAACATGAACGTCGTCAACTCATCTCGGGATCAACAACTTAGTGCCTCAACCATAACTTATACACAACTACGACTAACGTTGACCGGCATAACCGGGTATCGACTTTATATCTCAACATAAATATCAACAGGATCTCTCGGTTGAGTACTACAACATATCCGTATCCTCGAAATCCTCATCACTTGTTCATCTCCCAAATTATCAAGAATTACTGCCTATCCGTACTCATACAACAGTGATAACGAATATCATATCATAAGAAACTATAATCATGTTTAATAATCATGTTCATCATATCTACTCATAGGCATATACTTAAGTAACCCTAAACATGTTACTAAGTATACATGCATATCAACAGGTATCATATTACGCATCCCAACACACAAGCATACAATCTCGACATATCATAAAATCAACCTATCGGCGGTAAACCCCCAATGCATAAAACTGCATTGGTAACACCAACATGTAGTCACCAATGTGAGTTAGGTGTTGTCGATTACTCGACCACTAGTAGGGTTTAGGTCGCTCTACACATATCAATATATATTATTTTATTCGTGCCTCCCCGACGATATTGTGGTTATTTCTCCCACCTGATAGCAAAGTAGCAAAAATCACGAACACAACGAACACTTTGAGCTCCTCACGACTGCGGCCTAGCTTCTCCAACAGGGCCCCGAATGCAACTCCAAAACTTGCTCTAATCATGGGAACAACACATAGACTATAGCATTAACCTTAATACGAAGCTATAATCGTGAATAGAAGCGAGAAATAAAGGAAAAACATCGTATAACTACAATGTAGGTTGATACGGAACCTCGACCTACCCTCGGTGAATAACAAAAGTTAACCGGTAGAATTGGAGTAGAAGTTGAGCTGATCGTGAATACACGAACAGAATTGAAATCGTATCAACGAACGGATCACAACCTCGAATCAAAGCTCTCAAACTCAACCTGCTCTCTGTCTTGAACTCTCTCTGTAAATATGGGAGAGCAAAATTCTTCCCTTGGTGAAAATGAGCAAGTATCCATAGAGGTAAAACTCTGCTAACAACGCTATAGCATTGGGATTCTCCACGCTTTAGAGTTCCAATGCTTAAGCGTTGGCTCTCTCAACGCTTGAACGTTGATGTTTCCTCACCGCTAAGGCACCGCCCCTCACTTGCCAGCTGCGATGTGTAATTAACACGTGTGACTTTATGTCCCATCACTGCTAGTCAACAGGCTAGAGTGGCCACGCTTGAGCATCCACCCTACTCCACGCTAGAGCGTTACAACGCTTGAGCATTGCAACGCTTGAGCGTTCTCATGGTCCACGCTTGAGCGTTCTGCTCTGGAACTTATACTCTTCAGGCTTTTCTTATCCAATTCAACCCTAATTCTTGGCATACCTTCTAAGCATATGTCCAAGTATAAAACACTTATCAAACTTGAACACGTATACATCCATAAATTAAGGTGATGAAAATGAGGATGTTACATATTATGACTCTTGTGCATACTTGTCTTTTCTCTTCCTTTTTCTTTTTTTGTGCAAAAGT
Source organism: Ammopiptanthus mongolicus (assembly GCA_039655645.1). NCBI lineage: Eukaryota > Viridiplantae > Streptophyta > Magnoliopsida > Fabales > Fabaceae > Ammopiptanthus > Ammopiptanthus mongolicus. The sequence continues at coordinate 35,103,184 of CM077349.1, read as the reverse complement.
GTTGTTTGCTTTCTTCTACTTCTTGCTGATTGTTGTTCAAATAAATGTACAAGATTCTTGAATACAAAGATGTACTCTTTTCCTGTACATTACTATTATTGTTTTGGAGGTTTATTATGCTCTCTTAGTTACTTGTTACGACTTTTCTCTTTCTTTTATTGATTTTCACGCTTCCACGACAACATATTATTTTATTTCAGGAGTTATGCAAGTTTTAAGGGGGAGCAATATTACACAATATTATCAACAACATAAAATTCATAAAGCTTAAAAGTTAAAAAGCATTTGTCATCATCAAAAAAGGGTAGACTGAAGTTGCGCATACAACTCTATGGTTTTGGTGAGGACCTACCAAATGCAAGTGAAGGAAATTGAAGGCACATGGTGTAGTTGGTAGATGGTGTATTGTGTAAATGTAATTAAGAATGAAATTAAATCTTAACAAGTGATTACATAAGTGAAAAAGGTATAGAAGTTCAACACCAAAGATTCTAAGATGATAAGACAAAGTTCTGGAATTTTTCAAAAATGGAAAAATATATTTTCAAGTAAAGTAATCAACTACTTTAGAGTTCCAAAGAGAAGAACTTTGTTTTGAGAAAGAGTAATCGACTACTTAGCAAAGTAATCGACTACTTATAATGTTCTTGAATCTTGGTTGTCTGTTAGAACAAAGTAATCGACTACCTTGATAACGTAATCGACTACTTTGTGTCTGTTAAAGAAAAATGAAGTTTCTTGAGAAGATTAATCGACTAACTTCTTGAAAAGTAATCGATTACTTCAATTTTTCAAAAATAGAATTTTAAATTCAAAGGCTTCATTCTCTAAACCATTTTCTCTATAAATTGACATAAGTGTGACTCGTAAATAAAGAAATTTTACACTATTGTCACTCTGCCAAAATATACAGTTTTGAGTTTTACAAATTTCATACTTGATAGTGATCTAGTTACATTTGTAATACTGTTTTTCCTCTAGAATTTAGAGTGCATCTTTTACTATCTTTTACAAGCAACATTGGTGACAAGTCAAGGTGAGGCATCCTTGAAGGTGATCAAATTTTTGGTGAAGCATCCAAAGAAGGTTTCAAGGGTGAGAGATCCCTTGAAGGAAAGATATTTGTGGGTGAGGAATCCCATGAAGGTTTGTGGGCGAGGTATCCCATAAATGTTAAGGTTTGCACGTAGAGTGAGGCATCTCTAGGTTTTACTAAACTCTTGATATAGTGGAAATACTCAAGCGTTGCTTGGGGACTGGATGTAGGTCACTAAGGTTGTGATCGAACCAGTATAAACTCTGTTGTGCAAATCTCTCTTACCTTACACTTTTACTTTCATGCAAGTTATATTGTCTTATGCTTTAATCTTGTGATTTCATGTATGATTTGTAATATTGTGATATTAGCAAATCTTGCTTAATTGTTTTTCAAGAAAGATTTTGTATTCCGATCTTAAGACCATACCAAAAGGAGTATTTTTGTAAAAAAAATTTAAATACTCAATTCACCCCTTCTTGAGTGTTTCCATTATTCCAACAAGTAATACAATACCGGCTACAGCCGGTCACTCGAGCATCTTTCACCGTGAGAGATATGACTAACTCCACCCACGCTAGCAAAAGCCCCAAAAGAAAACATGAAAACACAATTGACACCTTTCCAATGAATCTTGAGAATGCAAAGTAGCAAGTAAAGTGCAACATCCAAAGTATGAAGGAGTCATGACAATCATGAATAATAACTCCTCACATTCAAAGCAAGCAAGAGGCTAAATCCAACCAACAAGTGCATCACAAGTGATAGAATCCTCACAAGGTATACTCAAGTGTCTAAGTTTGCAATGAAGGACAAATATCTGTAGCATGCTATATATTTGTCTGCTTTTGGTGTTGATGCATGTATACATGTTTCTATAAACTCTGCCTACTGAGAGGGGTATAGATTCTCACCCTTATATGGGTTGTTGCCCGTTACTTGTACTGTTATGCGTACCTATAGAAGATAGTGAGCAGAATCCCAGAGGCTGCGGTGAGTCACGATCTTTGTCAGGTATGGATGATGTTAGAACCCGGGATATGCCTTGCTAACCCCGTTGTTGGATCCTTCTAGTTTTTGGGGTGTGCGTTTCTCCATCTTTTGTCCCTCGTGTTCTGGCCTTCCTGCTATGATTATCTGCTCGAGTTGGTTGTGCCTCCGGATCACTCGCTCTTTCAGAAGGGAATCCTGTTTGTGTCCATGATGTCAGCTAGATTTTGTACATGCAAGGGAATTAGCATCTTTTGACTTAGTGGTTCCCACCCTTTGAGAGACTCATGAAACACTATTTATATTAGTTTATCAAGTAGTCATGGAAAGCAAGTAAAATGTGACATTGGGAAATCGTTGAATGATTATTATTTAAATACTTAATATTATCCAATCTATCAATAATTGCATGAATGTTTAATTATCACCGACTAGTATGATAGGTTGTCTAACTAAAATTGCCATAATGTTGTAGCTTCCGCATTGACTAGTTATACTTACAAGATGTCGTTTACGGAGGTTAAACAAATAACTAAAAGAATTATATAAAGTGAAAGAAAGAAAAGATTGGAAAAAATGGGTCTCAAAATTACTAACAAATAAAGGAAATAAGTTTATACGGTTAAACAAGTTAAGGGTCGTCACACTATTCAGCAAATCATGGTTACAGTACATCATAGTCACAATTGATAATCTGGATATCCGACTAATATATAGATGCTGAAAAAGCGGACTTTATATTTCTTTACTCGTATCCATAGAACTTGGGACTTCAACGAATGGCCACGGTGATGTATTCTTTTCTTCCGTGAAAGGAAGTAGCTTTCCGGAATATAAGCTCTTAACGATCCAACTAGAAGGCTGCAAAAGAAAATCAAGTTAGGTTTCTCAAAAGCACACAAACATATATGGAATGGCAAAATTATTGAGCATGTTGATTTACAACAAAGATCTTTCTTAGATATTGTATTGAGCATACTACACTAGCACTCTCTTTGATAAAAACTAACAGATAGTGGATAAACTAACGGATAATGTATAAACTTATAATTGATAACGAATGAGCTAGCTGATAATGGATTACGGATAGCTAGCTTATTGGATTTAAAGTGTTTGATAAAATTAACGATTGAACTAGCTGATAAATATAAAATGATATAAAAGGACATGTTTATGTTTTATATAAATTCTATTTATAATATATATGGAATTTATTTTAAAATAGTTATCACTTTTAATACTTTAATTTAATTTAAATTATTCATCATCTAAAAAATTAATATATTATTTTTATTAAACAAAATGAGAAAATATAAATAAAATGATATGTTGATATGATTTTTTATATAAACTTTATTTTTTATAGACAAATATATTCTGTATTACTTTTTATCCTAAATATATATTTAGTAAGTGAAAATCCTTAAATATATATTTTATTAGTCCATAAACCAGAGATTTAACTAAAAAGTTAGGATAAAAATAAGAGAAAAAATAATAAGTTATGAACTCAAACACTACTTCCAGTAACGTCTGAAAAAAACGCTATAAACTAATGAGAAAAACATTTACCAAACAGAACTATAAACTCATTCGTTATAAGCTATCAGAAATAAAGTAGCGGTTTGGCTTTGTCAATGAGAGCCTAAAATTTGTAATTGTTACTTACCATTATTGGAATATCCCGCTCCAAAGCACAATAAGTCAGGTGACGTGATATCGTACTCTTATCTTCAACTACAATAGCACCCACTGAAGTCCTTTCGTCATCAATGCTCCGAACCAACCATTGAAGAGTTTTAAACACCAGTCCACCTCCATGCTGAGCAACACAAAAGGAGAAGAGAGAAATGCAAGTTCATAAAACGATTGAGAAGATATACTGCATCAATGTACCACTGTACCATTAGTATAATCTGTACCAATAGGCACTTACATCTACACTGCATTGTTACGCCAAGGTTCATGTTTTACAATTTAGCTAACTAGGAGATGAATTGGAGATGACAGCATTGATATTTGCTAGGAAATAATTCCGGCACGTACGGTGATATCTCAGCCACTACTGTAACCTAAGGATTTCATTACGTTTCAATTTCAAAGGCACAAATGCATGTCAATTACCATGAAGTACCAATAACTAAATTTTAGAAACTCGGCCATTCAAACTAAGATGATAGTCTACGGAACCCTTAATAGAAAGCAACACGTTTGAGACTGAACCAAAGGAGAAACTCATCTCTTTTCATAATAAATAACAACGTAAAATCAGAATAAAAAAAAGTGGTTAAAATTGAAAATTTTACACCACAAACACATGTCAAGAGAAAATTCAAGAGAAGAAAAAATGATCCTTACCTTGATGATACTTGCCAATTTGGTGCAGAAACTATGCTTCCCATGAAGCATAATTCCTACTCTTTCAAAAATATGTTTTTGGAATCTGCGATGAACTTCAGGCCCAATTCTGCTCCACTTCATGTCATTTCGATTTGGAAGAATCATGTATCTGCTACAAAAAAGCAAGAATCATGAAACAGTGGAGAAGAGGTTTGAATATTTGCTTGACGACATGCATCATTGAGATTGGAGATAATGACAAATATTTCCACTGGTAAAAGAAAGGAGGTAACAAAAATCTATCCTCTGCATCAGCTAAGGCATTGTAAAATAGTACTAGGGGAGGTGTAATTAGAAAGGAAGTAATAATATAAACAAATTAACTTCAACAACAAAAGGTAATGATCGCAACCAATTATTACACATAAATTTTAACGTATAATAGCACGTAATAAGTTGTTTTATGGGGTTGAGGTTCAAGCCCAAATTTTAAGGAATGACTTAATCACTGTGTTAAATTGTGTTGAATTGGAAGGTTTTAGGTAGAGGAGGAGGAAAAGAGAGAAATAAAGTGACAAATAACGATTGATATTGATTTGATATGGTGATAATATGATTACAAAAGACAACCCTAATAGTCCTATTTATACTAAATGTAGAATCCTAATCCTAATCAAAGAGGAAAACAAATCATGACATATAAATAAGAAATAAATCCTAAAAGATCATCTACGATACTCTAAGATATAAAAAAGATATTATCAGATATATCTCTGATTTTCTAACACTCCCCCTCAAGCTAAAGCTTACTAAGGTTTAAGCATGTTATACAAAAAAATGCATTTCCCTTCAAATAAAAATAAAAACTGAGCTCCACAGATATAATGGTTGGAAGGCAACTCAGGGATGCTTAAGAGGCCGGAGAGAGTAGCTGGAAAGATAACTTAACAAGATAGCTGGAATGATCATCAGCCTGACAGAAATTTCTTGGCAAGCAATCAAGCAAAACAAGGTCCGAACTTCTCAAAGCCGCATTTGGAAGCTTCAAACAACATCGGAGACCCAAATTGTTTAAAATTTGAAAGATTAAATGCCCAAATTGGTCCTCGACAAAAAAAAAAAAAAAAACGGTGACATTTTGGTCCCTAAGAAATAAAAAATACAAATTTGATCCTCGAGAATGTAAAATGCGGGTCAAAATAGTCCCTGACAGGGACTAAAATGTCCCTAAATATTACCCTAAAAAGGGCTAATTTGACCCGCATTTTACATTCTTGAGGACAAAATTGGTATTTTCATTTCTCAGGGACCAAAATGTCATCGTGTTTTTTTGTCAAGGACCAATTTGGGCTCACTCAAATTTGAATTAAGGCAGACAACTACTTCTGTGACAGAGACGGGGCCAGTGCATCTGGGATAGAGCCAAGGCCAGTGCTTCTGGGACAAAGACGAGGCCAGTGCAACTGGGACAAACACGAGTCCAGTACATCTGGGACAAAGACATGGCCAGTGCATCTGGGACAAAGGGCCAAGACCGGTGCATCTGGGACAAAGACGGGCTAGTGTGAGTCATAACCAACATAAGTCAATCACTGACGGAAATAGAAGTCACCACTAATATGATTCATCTGTGGGAAAGGAGTCACCACCGGAATGATCGTCGGTGGGAAGAGAAGCCACTAGTATGATCCATTAGTGGAAAAGAATTGCATGACTAACACCGGAGAAGCACACAGTAGAACAGAGCCAAAGGCTTGAGCTTCGAACACAGCAAAACATAACCCAAGAGAGCCAAAAAAGCCACATTGAGGTGGTTGCTGAAAAGTAGTCCGTTGAGGGAGGTGAGGACAGATCCGGAAAGAGGACTTGCCAGCGGTCACGGCAAAGGAAACGCCGACCGGAGAACTGGCTGGACGCGCCGCCACGCGCTACTGGAAGTGGCGCGCGTGCGGCTGTTGGCAAAGGCTCTGACGGCACGACGGTAGTCGTCTTGGAGCGGTTCCGAGACAACCAAATAGATCGGCGGCCAGCGATTCTGATGGTGGTGGTTTCGCCGGAAACATTCGCCGGAAAATTCTCTGGCAACGGCGACAGTGGCTAGAAAAGGTGAAGGACACATCGGAAAAGGACACAACGGAGGAGAGAAAAAATGGCTGAGAAGATGATTAGAGTTCCTTCATACTTAGCGAAACTCGGCATCGGAATAGTAATGGAACAGGTCACGGAGGATGATATCTCTCTGATACCATGTTGAATTGGAAGGTTTTAGGTAGAGAAGAAAAAGAGAGAAATATGGTGACAAATAACAAGATTGATATTGATTTGATATGGTGATAATATGATTACAAAAGATAACCCTAATAGTCATATTTATACTAAATGTAGAATCCTAATCCTAATCAAATAGGAAAACAAATCATAACATATAAATAAGAAATAAATCCTAAGAGATCATCTAGGATACTCTAAAATATTCTAAGATATATCTCTGATTTTCTAACAAATTGATTTTCAACTTATGCCAAAGATTTCTCGAACACCGAAAAAACTTCAGCTTTAGAGCGGAGAAAATATATCCAAGTGAACCAGCTATAGTCATCAATAAATGTAACAAAATATTTGTAGTTGGCATGAGAAATGACAGGTGAGACACCCCAAACATCAGTGTGAATAATATCAAGAGAAATGCTAGCAACAAACTCTCTTTCCAACACACTTTCTCTTATTTGTTGAAATTCATGTGGGTCTTACAGAATTCAAGTGGGACCCATTTCCAAAATAGTGGAACCCATTTGAATTTTAACCAATAGAAGAGAGTGTGTTAGGAAAAGAGTATTAAAGAGTGTGTTGGCAGCACTCCTCTAATATAAAAATTTTTTATAGCACAATGACCATTAGATGCAAAAGGAGAGTTTTGCTTTTAGCAAGTTTACACACAAAACAGTCAAAGGACGAAGAAGAAACCACATTTTTATTTCCAAACAAAACATGTTTTATTAAATGAAACAAAACAAGTGAATTTGGATGGCCCAACTTTCTATGTCAGACCTCACATTTATTTGTGGCACCATTACAAGCTAAAGACAAAAGACTAGGAAGAAGAAACTAGGGAGGAAACCATCTACCCAATTTAGGCCCCTTCGCAATCACCTTCCTCGACTCTTGATCCTATACAAGACAACCAACTCGAGAAAAATTCATATTCCAATTGCTATCAACTAATTGTCCAACATAAATTAAATTGGAAGCAAGTCCAGGGGACACAAACACATCTCAAAAGAAGAATTGATGTCACCAACAACATCAATTGAAAGAGTATTACCATCGGCAATCTGAATGGTTTGTACTTTCCGTACCCTTGTAAGATCGAACATTGTGCAAATATTCAGAGGTACCCGTCATATGATTTGAGGCCCCAGAATCAGCAAACCATGGTTGAGAGATAATTAAGCTTACCCAAGATGCCTAAGGCAGAAAGTGTTGAGAGTACCATCTGTTGCACCATTGTTGGAGTCAAGGCAGCAGTATTGGAGACCGTGGACGGTGCAGGTGTGGAGGACTGACCCTCTGATCCTGAAAGAGAGGGGTGCACAATAGCGTGAAAGGCATGCGCTTTTCGTTGTGCGGGTCTTGTAAATGTAGGGCATTCCGTTGTGATATGGCCACGTTGCTTGCAATAATTGCAAAATTTCTTAACACAATTTCGTGCAGTATGACCAAATTGCCTGCAAGAATAGCATTGAACCTCCTTCATATCCCTCCCTTTTCCTTTTCCTTTTCCTTTTCCTTGAGCTGCATAGGCAACAATAAAAGCTTCAAAACCGAAGTTGTCATGTGATAGTGCTAGTGAGTAGGCGCTGTTCCTCGGATTGAAGATGCGGGCGCTGCTCCTCGGATTGAAGATGCGGGCGCTGCTCCTCCCAGAGTAATTCTCCAACATACACGTCCAAAGAAAGAACTGGGTTCCTATTTAACATAGCAGCCTATGTAACTTCAAAATCCGATCTGAGTTTCAGGAGAAATTGATCCCATTTGCTGACCTCATAGACTTCCTGAATGGCGCCCAACGATTCCTTTGGAACATTGGCATGTAGAATGGTAGCGTGGTCAGCCCACAGGTTAAGGAAGACAGAGTAATATTCCTGAATAGACAGATTACCCCGACTATAATTTGCGATGTCTAGTCCAATTGGAAGCCTTTGGCATTGTCTTGAATGTAGATGCGCTTCAGGTAATCCCACATCTCATTGGCGGTCGTAAAAGATCGTAAATAATCTGAGGCTCAGTGGATCCCAAAATCCAAGAAATAATCTGAGCATCCTTCGTCTCCCACGCATCCAACTCAGCTTTGGCCGTGGGTGTAGCAGAAGAGCCATTGACATGGCCTCCAAACCCTTTCCCTTTTATGAACATCGTAAACTAAAAATCTCAGGCAGCACAGGTTTTCCATTAGTTTGCCATAGAGAAAAAAAATGAAACTCCAAGAACCACAAAAAAAAAAAACACCTTGCTGGACAAAGAACCACGAAAACCGAGAGCCCACAGGTGGCTAAAATCGAAAAAAAAAAAAAAAAAAAAAAACAGAATCAGAATGACCAAGAATCAAGAAATCAAGAACTCTGATGCGTGAAGGTGGCTCCTGATACCATGTTACAATTGGCCGAATTACCTTCCAAACTTCTATTGATCTCAATAAATAGTACAAAATTCTACATGGGAAGTTTTCCCATTTACAACTAATAATGACAGATTTATTTTCCCATTTATAACTAATAATGACAGATTTATTCTAATTCTTAATCTGTACACTCTATATTAGGAATCCTAAATATATACAATTAATAGGCTGATTGGAATCCTGAATATAATAGGAAACCTTATTATACACAATAATAGCCCAGCGGATTCCTTGGCTAACAGTTCTATCACCAAAAAGGAAACATGCAACCCTGATCATCCTCTCAGAAAAGCTGAATAACCTGCAACATTCTAAAAGCCTACTCTGAAAGGTCAAAAAGTGAACTCTAAATGCTAGAGACAAGTTAACGGCTTTCTCAACTCACAAGACGATAAACCAGCGATAAAAAAGGCTTGGGAAACTCAGAAAATGTAAAAAAATTCATTTAATGTTGATCCAACGACTCTATTTGGTTAAAGACTATAAAAGGAGCTATCTCAAAGCATTAAAGGCTAGAAGTTTCGTTAGTTGAAAAGGAATTCATTATTCTACCTACTTGAGCTTTCTCTACACAAAATCTCATTCTCGAAGAGTTAACCAAGTGTTTGTTAGCAGGCCCCCAATTAGGAAGACCTATGCAAGGCGCCAACCCAATAAAGATGGGCCAGCCTAGTCTAGAAGTAGTTAGGACCAACTGTAATAACAGCTGTAGATGATTAGCTGTTTGTAACTGAATATATAGACTAGGAGGAGGGAAAGTGCGGCCATTCAGTTATTCAGTTTGGAATTGGTTGGTAGGGAGAGGGCAGGCTCTCAAACACCCTGTCTATTCTTTGTAACTTCCCCATTTTCAGTTTTCCCTTTCTTCTACCTCGTAGGAACACCTCCCTGAGAATTCATCAATAATACACAAATATTCAGTAGATTTCTTACTTACCGTCTTACCGGTTCTAACAGTGTTCTCTAAGCTCTTTAATTCAGAATAAAATCTGAATTGTTTCAGATTCTATTAGATAGGAAGTTTCTTATTGTAGCTTTTATTTCCTATTATGTATCCTTAGTTTCCTAATTTATAGCAGATTGGTTACTGTTTTGAAACCAATTCTGGCTATAAATCCTAGTGTATCATCATGATTATTTTCTCATACCGAAACGAACTTAGTTTATCTAATTCCAACCGGAGCGATGTTGGGAACTTGCACTCCTGATAACAAACAAAAGCTGGGACAGGAAGGGAATCATCATTCTATTCCAATTTCAATTCCATACAAATCGTAGCTTTGCAGCAAATGTGGCCTGAATGTCTTCTGATGTTAGGAATATCAAAATCATTTCAAATTAAGATCTAATTTGTCAAATTCAAGGCTGGATCGATGTTAATTTCACAACAATATTCGTCTACATACCGGCATGACCAAACATCATAACCAAAATAAAAGAGCATGTTACATAAATTTTAAGAGAATAAAAAGTTGATTCAGTGAGAACACAACTTACTTTTCAGGTTGTAAAATAGTTCCAGATGCAAGACAGTCAGTAAGCCAATCAACTTTCAGTATCGAGGCACCAACAGCACAACCATACAAGAATTTGGTTGTTTGAAGCTGAGACAAACAATATAGACTCCATTATATAGAAGCAAACAATGCAGTCATTATATGAAAGAAACATTATAACTAGTGCTGCACAATTTATCTGCTAAATATTAAATATATATGCTGAACTTTTAGGGTTTAGACAAGAATAAGGGAAAAGACACCATGTTGAAAATATAGGGTTTACACAGGAAAAAGGGATAAGACGGTTATTGGAATAAATAATTGCCAGAAGCAGTAATATGTTACAATACCAAAACCTAGTAAACCTATTTATGCTAATAATTAGGTCAAGTAATAGTACTACCAATACAAGCCCAAGCCCACTACTAATAAGTCTAAGAACCTAATAAACTTAATATCCTCTCCCCCCCATAGAATTTAAGCTCAGTTGACTAAGTGACTTATAGTCCAATAATCGCCACCCAGAAGTCATAACTAAAACTTCAGTAGAACTAGAGCTAAAGGTACATATTTTGAGTCCCTTTCAGGCTCAGATTCTCATTTAAGGGAGCATGCTATTGCTAAAAGTTTTAAACGTCATTCTTGGAACCTTGATTAACATTTAGCAGCTTAAGCTTTTAGGTCAAACGGTTCCTTGACATTTATTCAAAGCTATGCTTCATCCCCCAAAAGAAATTTTAAGACATCAGTGTCCCCAAATTTCTATAAGTGGGAAAATCTCACTACATCAGGTACATTGTAAAAATCATGAAGAAAAAAAACGAAGTATATTTAGCATCATGAGTGGTGAAAAAAAGACAAGGGGGGAGAAAAATGGTGAGGAAGTGTGTAAGTAGGGATATGCTTATGGGGAAATATCAATCAACAATAACAGCACAGTTTTTGATCCTTTTATCTGTCACTTTTGCAGCCTCCAAAACATGTAATGAAGGCAACCAAAAACATGTATGGATATTTAGCTGAAACTCAAAGCAACAATAGCTGTCAATGTTTTGTAAAGCAAAATTGAATCGTTTATCTTTCAGAGAGAAGACCCAGTTTGACTCCAACACCACATGCTGCTGTTCCTTATTTTATGATTTCATCAGTTAAGAAAGTATATTTTAGAGAAGTAAACAGATCTTGAAGCTTGACTTGATTACCAAAAAGCAGAAGATTAATGTAGCAGATCAAGATATAAGCTCCAAAGCCCTTTTGAATCAATTCCTTCCATTTGGTTTTGGTGATTAACAAACTATATTGAAAATCAATGTTTATTGCTGGCATTCATAGAGTGGATTAATATATTCTTGTGAGTTTTCTTCTAAGCTTTGATGTACAGACCTTCAAAAATCAAGATGAGAAAGATCACTAATGGGATGGAGGACCACCAAAAATTGAGGGAAAACATCTTTGAAGACTTGAGAGAGTTGATGCAGAATCCAGCACTTGAAACTTGAGAAAAGTCACATCACTATTCAAGGAAGATTGAAGAATCTCAAACAGACAAGATTAGAAGTCTAAAAGATGTTAAAAGAGCAAAGTTTCTCAGCCGACATGTCAAGCTTACATCAACTTAAGGAGAAATGAACCTGAGAAGGACAGAGTTAAGAAACCTAAGAATGTTGAAGTTGAGAAGAATCATGAAGAACTTTCGTAAGTTGCTAAATCACAAAGTGTACTTGCACACTGAGTCATCAAAACGAGCAGTTACAATGGTTAGGATTTGTCTAGTGTACAAGAATTGAATCACACCCTGGTGGCTACCACATAAATATACAAAGCTGAGTGTCATACCGCTCAAGCAATTCCATCCCACCTCTCTCCTTTTTCTATAGAATCCATGACTCCAACAACTAAGTTTCAAAGCATATAAAAGGATGTCAACCAAAAATTTCTCCTTTCATGTTGGATCCACTTTTTTTTTTTTTTTTAAAAAACAAAATTGCCATTGCAAACGTGACGTTTGCAATTCCAAACGGAAATCCAAACATAGCCTGGTACGTAGCAGAAAAATAGAATAATGGGAATGAATAGTCTTTGTATTATTTACTGCAAATTCAGTGGATCTCACTGAATTTGGTATGAAGGATTTACAAAGATAGAAAGGAAACAATGAAAAAGTGAAATGGTGATCCTATCACCAAGCCCCTTGCCCAATCAATTCCCAATATAAGCCTAAAAGGAAAAGCATGACGCAATAGAATATATATGGATGTACTTTCTCTCTCCAGTCACACGAGATCCTCCCCACGCCCCTCCCACCTGCCACGTAGGATGAATCATAACAGAATCAAGGTGTGTGAGGTGTGTGCACTAGTGGTCCCCAAGTAATTGGTTTCCACTTCTCTCTCATAAACATTTCTGAATTTCTCAATCTGCCCTTCATTTACAGCACTCGTATCAACACCCCCTCCTTCAAAATTCACCTTGTCCTCAAGGTGAAAGTCTGGAAATAACTCTGCCATCTTACTCAGCAATTCCCAGGAATTTTCCCAAGCAGGCGAATCTTTCCACTTCACAAGCACTTCACACTCGAGTGCAGTCTCACCCCTAACAGCAAGAAAGTCTTCTGGTTGCATCTGCAGCTCCAGGTCCTCATTGAGGTAAGCAGGCAGTGGCTGGACACTAGCATGGTCAGCAGCATTTGGTTTCAATAAAGACACATGAAACACTGGATGCACTCTACTGTCTTCAGGAAGCTTCAGCTTATATGCAACTGCTCCAATCTTCTCCAACACTTCATAGGGCCCATAGAACCTAGGACTCAACTTTTGGTTGATCCTCTTGGCTAGTTTCCTCAACTTATAAGGTTGAATTTTCAAGAATACCATATCTCCAACCTTGCAGTCCACCTCCCTTCTGTGTTTGTCAGCCTTCTGTTTCATTCTATTCTGAGCTTGCACCAAGTGATCTCTCAGAATTTCTATCATCTCATTTCTGTCCTGCATCATCCCGGCTATTTCTTCCACGGGTGTGGCCTGCACATCTCCACGTATCACAGGAGGAGGATCCCTACCATACAATGCCTTGAAAGGTGTCATTTTGGTAGATTCATGATAGTTGGTATTGTACCAAAATGCAGCCCAACTCAACCATTTATGCCACTGTCTAGGCTTGGTGCCTGTCATGCACCTCAAGTACGTCTCTAGGCACCTGTTAACCGCCTCTGTCTGCCCATCCGTTTGAGGGTGGTAGGCGGAGCTGAATCGGAGCTTTGTCCCAGATAATTTGAACAATTCAGTCCAAAAAGAACTAATGAATACTCGGTCTCTATCTGAAACTATGGATTCCGGGAAGCCATGAAGTTTAACCACCTCCTTCAAGAATAACTCAGCAACATCTTTAGCATTATAAGGATGAGCTAAAGCAATGAAGTGAGCATATTTGGTGAATCTATCTACCACCACTAAGATAGTATCCCTACCACCTGATTTAGGCAAACCTCCAACAAAATCCATAGAAATGTCACTCCACCCTTGCTTAGGAACTGGTAACGGTTGCAAGAGTCCAGCTGGACTTAGTGTTTGATATTTGTTCCTCTGGCAGATCTCACACTTCTGCACATACTCCATGATGCCTTTTCTCATTCCTTCCCAAAAGAATAATGTGGAAATTCTTTTGTAGGTTCTGAAAAAACCAGAGTGACCTCCCATAGCTGAGTCATGAAATTCAACCAAGATAGAATCAATTCTGGGAGACCCTCTAGGGATCACTAATCTGTCTTGATAATAGAGTCTTCCATTGATCAATTTATAACCAGGATGCTCTCCTTCTTTCACTAACAGATCTTGTACAATCACCTTCAACTTCTCATCAGTGTTCACCTCATCTTCTATATCATCCCATTCTGAAAATTGAACCGTAGACAAAGCAGCATACTGCAACTGTCTTGATAAAGCATCTGCTGCTCGGTTTTCTATGCCAGGCTTGTACTTGATTTCAAAATCAAACCCCAACAGTTTAGATATCCACTTGTGCTCAGTGTTATCGATGGCGGATGGCGGTCCATGGCGGATAGCCAAAAATCCGCCATACAAAATGGCGGATGGCGATGCGGCCATATGGCGGATGCCATGGCGGACAACATAAAAAATATTATAAATATATATATACATAACAAAAAAATGCAGAAAAAATATAAAATCCAAAACAAGCCACAATATATGTCAAGAACCATATCTAATTTGATAGAAAATATCATATAAGTCTCATATTCACCTATCATAGGCTACTAACAACACTACTTACCATCAAGTTCAAGATCTTAAAATGCAAATAACAATTAAATGGTAAAAACAACAATACAAACACAAAGTAAATGTCTAATCCTCCTCCTCTACCCTAACATAATCATTTTCTTTGTCATCTATTGGGGCATATCCTTCTTCCTCTTCTCCATCAGATTTCTCAAAACTAACTAACTCTTCTGCTTCTTCGGATGCCTCAGAATCATCCTCAAATTCCAATTCTTCATTCTGATCAACTACTATCTTTTTCCCTCTAGAGGTTGAAGTTGGACCGGGACCTTTCTTAGAAACTTTTGCAGCTGCTGCAACACCACTTGATGATGTTTCCTTTCTTTTCCTTGTTTGCTGCCTAGTATGTGTTATAGGCTCTCCAACCCCCGAAGCCTCATAAACAGTTGCCCAATTTAGTGTCTGATCATCATCAAAAACCAACTCATTCCCAGCATCTTCATTGGTATCATCCATCTCTCCAACTAACCACTCATTACACTCATCAATGTCATTGAGTGTAATTGGGTCAATTTCATCTCTAAGACTACGTCTGTGATGGAGTTGTTGGTTATATTTGACATACACCAAGTCATGCAACTTTTTATGGTCAAGCCTGTTTCTCTTTTTTGTGTGAATCTGACACATAAATGTAATTGAAGAAGTGTTAATACTTAATAAGGCTTGATCATCAAATAAAATAAACTCGAAAGACTTGGTACTTACTTGCTCAAAAACACTCCAATTGCGCTCACATCCAGATGCACTACATGTCAAGCTCAAAATCTTGATAGCTAGTTTCTGCAAATTTGGAGCAGAATGGCCATACATTCGCCACCATTGAGCTACAAAAGAAGAGAGCATGACTTAGAATTTAAACATAAACTTAAAAGAATTTAAAAGAAGTTAAGATCTTAGTTTCTTACCAGGAGCAATGGTTTTTCTTTGTGATATTGCAAAGTCACCACCAAAGAGACCACTAGCACTCTTATAGATCGGCAACTCGGCTAGTATCTTATGTTGCACATCTCTACTTGTCACCAACCTTGAGATGCAATCATACAAGCCATTTGTAACCTCCAAATCAAACTCCAAATCAGTGTTGGCATAGAAGAACTCAGGGTTTAAAAAGTGACCAGCTGCATGCAATGGACGATGAAGCTGACAATTCCATCTCTCATCAATGATAGCAAATATATCCTTGTATTTGCTTTCAATGTTGTTGAAGGACTTCATTATTGTTTCTTTTGCCTTGTCCATTGCTTCATAGATATATCCCATAGCTGGTTTTTTTTCCCCATCAACAAGCCGAAGCACTCGAACAAGAGGAGCCATGACTTTTAGAGTAAAAACCACATGGTTCCAAAACGAAGGCATAAGAACAACCTTCGATGCTTCTTTCCCCTTAGACTCCTTAGACAACTTGTTGTTGTTCCATTCATCAGAAGTAAACATCTTTCTCAAATTTGATTTCTCTCCATAAAGCCTTTCTAATGATAGAAAGGATGTAGCAAATCTTGTAACCGCATGCCTTACCAATTCCCTCTTGTTTGTGAATTGTCTCAACAAACTCAAGGTACTTGAATGACTATAAATAAAACCAACAAGACTAATTGCCCTTTGAATTGTCTTCTTTATGGAAGGAATCTTTCCAATGTCTTCAAGCATCAAGTCGAGGCAATGGGCTGCACAAGGAGTCCAATAAAGATGCTTCCTTTTCTCTTCCAACATCTTACCGGCTAAAACATAGTTGCTTCCGTTATCCGTTATGATTTGAACAACTTTTTCCTCTCCAATCTCCTCTACAAGAGAATCAAGCAACTCAAATAGTTTTTCACCGGTCTTCACAAAGTTAGAACCATCAATGGACTTCACAAATTTTGTCCCAGCTGAAGAGCTCACCAAGAAGTTAATTATGCATCTTTGCTTCCTATCGGTCCAAGCATCTGACATAATAGAGCAGCCGTGTTTGCTCCATTGCTCCTCGTGATTTTTTAACAACTCATTAGTGTATTCCATCTCCATGTTTAGGAGAGGCACTCTAATAGCATGATAAGTAGGAGCTACAATATTTGGACCATAGGCACCAACTTCTGTGAGCATTTCTTGAAAGCTTTCTAACTTGATGCAATTGAATGACAAACCAGCTTGGTACCACCAACGAGCAATTTTTTGATGGACCCTGAGAATTGCTTTTTTGTCACAGCACTCTTGTATGTCTTTCTGCCTCATTTTTTCCCTCCTCCTTTTTGCATTGGCAGCATTACAATAAAGATCCAAAGGCCCCTTTTTAGCAGCATTTTTCTTCCTTGCAGCACTACTAGGAGTCACTGCAACCTCATCTTCACTTTCAACATATAGTATATCATCCACATCAACTCTGTCACTTGGAGGACCACTGCTGTCTCCTTTCTCTTTCTCTTTTAGAAGAGCCCAAAGCTCTTCTCTAACCTCCTTTGGACACTTTGTGCAAGGAGCCACATTGCCCTTCTTAGCCATTAAGTGTTGTTTGGCTCTAGTAATACCTCCCCTCATCTCTTTTGAACAAAAAGAGCACACAACTGTATTGGTATCTCCTTCTTGCACCGGAAAGCAATACTTCCAACCGGGATCAGTTCTGGAAGCCACCCGTGAAGCTGCACCCGAAGAAGCTTGGTCAGAAGCCATGGTGGGACCGTGGGAGAAGAGTTTCTGGCCGGAGAAGAAGGAAAACGAGAGATGGTCGCCGGAGAAGAAAGCAAGGCGTTTCTGGCTGGAGAAGAAAGAAAGAAGAAGTTGCTGTTCGCCGGTTGCTGGTCGCCGGAGCAGCTGATGGTCACCGAAGCAGCTGATGGTCGCCGGTTGAGTGGATGAGAGAAGAGAGCGTGCGGGAGGGTGCGGGTCGAGGTAGAAGAGAACGAAGGTAGCTCGATATTTCAGGGTTTTAACCCTAATTTGGGTTGCGAATCGGGTCGGGTCGCGCGACCCGACCTCTGAAAGCCCACGCCCGCTCCACCTTCCGCCATCACCGCCTTGCCGCCATGGACCGCCACCGCTATTCGGCCGCCATAGACCGCCATCCAGAATCCGCCACGCCACGCGTTCTCGGTGGCGGTTTGCTCGTTTTCCGCCACCGCCTCCCGCCATGGCGGTTTTTCGACAACACTGCTTGTGCTGCTCTTCTCCCATCAATCTCTGGTCAGCTAGGAATTTCAAGCTTTTTTGATCAGTATGAACAACAAAATGCCTACCTAACAGGTAGTGTCTCCACTTTTGGATGGCAAGTACCACTGCCATCAATTCCCTCTCATATACAGACTTACTCATGGCTCTGTCAGACAATGTTTGGCTCATATACGCTACTGGTTGAACCTCTTGCATTAACACTGCACCCAAACCTTTCCCAGAAGCATCTGTCTCCACCACAAAAGTCTTGCTATAATCAGGAACAGCAAGTACTGGCACTTGTGTCATGGCTGTTTTCAACTTCTCGAAGGCAGCTTGTGCTTCCCTATCCCATTGAAACTTGTCCTTCTTCAATTGTTGAGTCAATGGCCAAGCTATCTTCCCATACCCTTTCACAAATTTTCTGTAGTAGCCTGTGAGTCCCAAGAATCCTCTCAAGCCCTTCACATCTCTTGGAACAGGCCATTCTACCATGGCTTTCACCTTGTTCGGGTCAGCAGATACCCCTAGTTCAGAAATAATGTGCCCCAAGTATTCAAGGCTCTTCTTGCCAAAAGAACACTTCTTCTTGTTCACCACTAGGTCATGTTTGCTTAGGGCTTGTAACACAGTTTTAACATGTTCCACATGGCTTTCTATACTCTTACTATATATGAGTATATCATCAAAGAAAACTAAGGCAAATCTTCTCAAATAAGGGTTCAATACCTGATTCATAAGAGCTTGGAAAGTAGAGGGAGCATTGGTTAAGCCAAAAGGCATGACCAAGAACTCATAATGCCCCTCATGAGTTCTAAATGCTGTCTTAAGAACATCACTCTCTTTCATGCGAATTTGATGATATCCTGACTTCAAATCGAGCTTGGAAAATACTTTAGCTCCCCCCAATTCATCTAAGAGTTCATCAATCACTGGTATGGGGAATTTGTCGAGCACAGTGAGTTTGTTTAGAGCACGATAATCTACACAGAATCTCCACCCTCCATCCTTCTTTTTCACCAATATCACAGGACTACTATAAGGGCTGTTACTAGGCCTTATAATCCCTACGGCCATCATTTCTTTAACAAACTTCTCTATCTCATTCTTCTGGTAGTGAGGATACCTATATGGTCTTATGTTAGGAATGTTGGAGCCTTCCTTGAGGATAATAGCATGATCACATCCTCTTTGAGGTGGTAGACCAGTAGGTTCTCTAAACAAAGCTTCAAATTCATCAAGAACAGCTTCCAATTCTGCATGCTGTTCTGCTAAGGCTTCTGTCGCTGGTACTGTCTCTGGTGGGTGGTATGACAGCATATATCCTTCACCTTCATTAGTGAGAGCCTTCACCATAGCTTTCCATGAAGCTTGAGCTTTGCATAGAGCAGGATCACCCTTCAACATCTTCCTATCCCCTCTCACACCCCAAGTCAGCTCTAATTCCTTGAAATTAGCCTTCACATTTCCCAAACTAGCCAACCAATCCATCCCTAACACCAAATCTGTCCCCCCTAACTCCATGATAAAGAAATGCTGTTCAATCAACACTCCTTGTATCACCACCTTCAAATTCTTACAAATTCCCTTGTTCTTCGCCTTTTCCCCTGTTCCCAGCTCCACCTCAAATTCAAAGGTATCACTCACCTCTAAATTCAAGTGTTCCACCAATTGCCTTGAGATAAAATTGCTGGAGGCCCCACAGTCCATCAACACCAGAATTTCAGTGTCTCCAATCTTCCCAATGACCTTAAAAGATCTATTGGAAGTTAACCCTTCCTTGCTCTTCAAGGAAATTTGCAGCACTTTAGCAGTCAGCACTTCTGCCTCCTCCTGTCCCTCACTGACTTCCTCATCCTCCTCACCTCCAGAGTTCTCCATCAACACAAATTTGTAATGTTTGAGCCTACAAACATGGTCCCTGCCCTAAGTTTCCCCACATTTGAAGCATAAGCCCTTCCTGCCTCTCTCCCTCAATTCAGCCTGAGATAAATTGCCCCCGCCCGTGACCTTCTTCTCACTAGCTTCAGCTTCACCACCCTTGCTACTTGAGCCCTCCTTACTTCCACCTCTCTCCCACCTTGTGAAACCTTTGGAGTGCTTCACATGATGTTTCTCTCCCTCACGACCCCCCTTCTTTTCAGCATTAACCAACCCTCCTTTCCTCAAGGCAATATTCTTCTCTTCTAATAGCAAAGCCCTGTCCATTAACTCATCAAGAGTCCCAGCAGCATATAGCTTGAGTTCTGCTTGAATTTCCTCCTTCAAGCCATTGATGAAAATTCCTTTCAGCATGACTCTCTCCTCCTTCTTCAATGGAGCTGATTCTCTTTCAAATTTTTCTCTGTATCGCATTACAGAGCTTGTCTGTTTGATGCTCAACAATGGGCCAAACGGGTTCTGCACAAGACCCGGTTGGAAACGACGAACCACCGCAGCCTTGAACTCGTCCCACGTGAGCTCAGTGCTCTGTTCCTCCCACCATTGGTACCAATTTAGGGCTTTGTCTTCCAAAGCGATCACCACCGCGTCGAGCTTGTCCTCTTCTTCAACATCGTTGAGCTTGAAGTAGCGCTCTGCTCTAACGATCCACCCATAAGCGTCGTCACCCCGAAAGATGGGTATCTTCAGCTTCCTTCCTCCGAAATCGCGAGACGAATCACGACTACTACTTCGTGTCGTCGTGCTGGAGTCGTAAAAGACAGTATCAACCACTCCTTCACCCTCTTCAGCTGGGTCGGGTCGTGTTCTCTGTCGCCGGTGAGAATGGTGATTACGAGGACGTCCACTACGCGATTTGTTACGCGTAACAAGCAGATTCTTCAGTTCAGCTATCTGTTGCTCAAATTTCTGCTCTATACTCTCAAGTCGTTTCTCCATTGCGCTGCGAGTTTGCACCATAAACAACCAGAACCGGTTGCTTTGATACCAATTGGTACGTAGCAGAAAAATAGAATAATGGGAATGAATAGTCTTTGTATTATTTACTGCAAATTCAGTGGATCTCACTGAATTTGGTATGAAGGATTTACAAAGATAGAAAGGAAACAATGAAACAGTGAAATGGTGATCCTATCACCAAGCCCCTTGCCCAATCAATTCCCAATATAAGCCTAAAAGGAAAAGCATGACGCAATAGAATATATATGGATGTACTTTCTCTCTCCAGTCACACGAGATCCTCCCCACGCCCCTCCCACCTGCCACGTAGGATGAATCATAACAGAATCAAGGTGTGTGAGGTGTGTCCACTAGTGGTCCCCAAGTAATTGGTTTCCACTTCTTTCTCTCATAAACATTTCTGAATTTCTCAATCTGCCCTTCATTTACAGCACTCGTATCAACACCCCCTCCTTACTATCCTGATTTGATCTTGTATGATCTAAGAGTGAGCTAGCGGGTTGTGGACGTGGTAGCCACTTAATGTGTTCTTGTTCAGCCTGAAGTGAAGACATTGGAAGTCAAAGAATCAGCATAAAAGATCATGGTGAAGACAGAAGCTAAAGATTTCAATAATATTTCTTTTATATATCAAAATTCAAAAACTGTCTCAATCTTTTAGAAAAGAAACCTTTCTACTTTTGTAAATCCTTTTTCTTTGGCTTAACTATAGTTGTCAATTTGCACCACCAATATGTAACCGTGTCAACTTTGACCTTCTATTTTCTTACAAGATGCAATGAATCTCCATCTTAACTGCCATTTTAAAGACACTAGAAATTAGTTATATGGATAGTATATTAATGAAGTTGGGGAGAAATACAATGTCTCCTTGCAAGAAAAAGCATATACTTAGTGAACCATCATTTTTTTTAAAATAAGGGATTGTGGACCTTACTTGTTGGGGAGTGCAATTAATTGTTGATATGAATCCCAGATGGCATACAATGGGATGCAAGAGGTTCGATAACGATAACAATAACAATAATAAGAATAAGAACAGAAAGAAAAAGAAAGACAGGACATGTGGATGGCCAGATAAACAATTAGCAGAAGATTTAGTATTAAAAAAAGGACAAAAAACCCATTGATCATTTGAAACAAACCTTTCTAGTACATAAAATAATAGGAAACTCCAAACATAATAAGGTTGAGCATCTCTTGACCCTTGAATTTGGAGGCGAGGGAATATCAGAAAGAACCACCCCACCAGAATTCCTTATGAGCGCTTCAATGTCCTTTTCCTTCTGACTAGATAATCCAGTGAGCAGGAATTCTGTACCTTGAAATATAAATTCATTCCCTACCCCTCTGCAATAATTTGTCAAAGAACGTTTCATATGAGGCAGAGAACGGCTCAATGACTTTGAGACTCGTTGCCTTTTTTCTCCAACATATGAACCTACATTATTGGAGCAAAAAACAAGTAATTTCTACAACAACAACAACAACCAAGCTTTTCCCACTAGGTGGGGTAAAAAAACAAGTAATTTCTACAAAAGTCAATTTATAAAACTGATAGATACATTACACAACCAGAACTAAAGACTTACATCTTTTATATGAAGATTCCAACTTTAACAATTTCCTTTTCTGATGAAGATCCTCCACTTTTTCTGAGAAACGTACTTGCTTTCTGACACTAACATATCCACCATGGAATTCATTGCACTCAACTTGTAGCTTGTTAAGGTTATTGTTCTGTTGATGCTGAACAGTTTCTAGTACTACATGATGCTTCATATGTTCCTCTGCACTGATATCATTTACAACAGTCTTAGGGCCCAGCAAGCGGCGGCGTGCCCTATGATTTAAAATAAGAGGTGACTTCCTCTCTTGTGTTGGTTCTGCTAAAATGCAACTTGCATCCGCAGCATTTAGTTTTAACTCATCAGCACTCTTGTCATCTATTATTTCTATAATTGACTTGTGATCAACAAAACATCCATGATTCTCTTTATTTTTGTTTTCATCTGCATGCTTGGATGCAAAGAGATTCTCAGAAACCGTTGTGCCCAATGATGCAGCACCACTCATACTCTGGTTAGTTGGAAGCGGTGTCAAATTACAGTTTAAGTTGAGAGCTTGGCTTGGTAGCATCATGCTATAAGTCTGAAGAGAGTTCAACTGTTTCTGACAAGTATGCTCAACCCCGGTTAACTTCTCAGGTATTTGTTCGACCACCTTTATTGCAGTCATTGGAATATCTTGCCCATCTAGTACAGGCATAATTTGCTCGTCTATACAGTCAAATGTAACATTCTTATCTGAGATCCTTCGAAAATTGTCCACCAATTCAGAGATGAACGGGACAAAATTTTCAAAACTATTTTCTTTGTCATTATGAGTTTCGGAATTGGCATGTTCTGAAGAAATGCTACATGGAACAACTGAACAAAGAGGATCAATCAATGAAAGACTAGAACATCTGACCACATCTTGAGAATGCAGTGTACCCTCATCAGGTTTGTTGTTTAAACTTTCAGAAGGTATACTTAGCTGAGAACCAATTGTACACTTGGGATCATCTTTCTTTACACAAGAACTCTCATCTGGAACAATATCTACAGATTCTGTAAGAAAGCTCGTCTCTCTGATGAAAAACTTCGGAATCCGTTCTGCATTGTTCTGATTCAATGAAGATGAATCTAATTCCTTCCAAGAGGGAGGACAGAGAAGGCAAAACCCACCAAAGAACAAACACAGAGTATCAAGATGCTGAAATCCATGATAGCATATATAAAAGCAAGACAAATAATCTAAAAGAAGGCATGCAAATTTGAATAGAAATTTTGACAAAATCAGATGACAAGTGTAGGGATCATGTGCAGCAAGTAAAGAAGGATCAAATGGAAGGCTCTTGGTAAAATAAAGAAATGATTTGATGGAAATTCAACTTTAACCAGAAAAGAAGCTCACCTACCATATTATTAATCAAATGGAAAAGGAGACAACTTTGCATTTCCACACAGTACAAGAAACTGATTAGGAAACATAGTGATAAAACGGATGAGCATTATAAAACGGTCTAGCATTCTTTAAACTTCGAAATGCATTTAATATCCTTTCTGTTGGAAAGCCGCCTTAATTGTGGTTCGCCTTTAGCCGCCATAACTATGGCAACATTGGGCTACCTCCATTGCAACCTCCAGCACCTTCGTTGTGCTGGGTGTGAGGGGGTGTGTTTAGTCCGACATCGCCTAGTGATATGGCCAAAGTAGTGCTTATAAGGCTTCACAATCCTCACCTTACAAGCCGGTTTTGTGCAGTTGAGCTAGACCCAAGCCCAAATTCTAAGATGGTATCAAAGCCTATCCTATATCCGTTGTTGGGCCGCCCGCATTGTCCACACTCCAGGTGTATCATGGTTATCAAATCGAGATACGTATCGCGAATCGGAAGACCTATTTTCCGAATCGTGAATCATATCTTATTATGAATCGTAAGATACATGATCAATATGTTGAAAGAGAGAAAACAAAGGCATGGGATGCTGAAACCGTGTCTTTCAACTACACAGCGGAGTCTCTTTTATATAGGCTTAATGAAATAATTACAACATAAATATAGGAGATTCTTATTCCTATTTACAAGATATGATATCCCTACGTAATAATTACAAAGATTCTAAATATATTTTCAACACTCCCCCTCAAGCTGGAGCATATAAATCATATGCACCGAGCTTGTTACATAGATAACTTATTCGAGGACCTCTCAAGGATTCGGTGAAGGCATCTGCCAGTTGATCATCGGAGTTGACAAAGTTAGTGGTGATGTCCCCTAGTTGGATCTTCTCCCTAATAAAATGACAATCTATCTCAATATGTTTGGTCCTCTCATGGAAAACTGGATTAGAAACAATATGCAATGCAGCTTGATTATAACATATCAGCATCATTTGCATAGTCTCTTCAAATAGAAGCTCTTTAAGTAACTGTTTCAACCAAATGAGTTCGCAAGTTGCTAATGCCATAGCCCTGTATTCTGCTTATGCACTAGATCTTGCAACTACATTTTGTTTCTTACTTTTTCAGGATATCATATTTCCTCCAATGAGTACACAATAACCGGAAGTAGATCGTCTATCAATAGGTGAACCTGCCCAATCAACATCTAAGTAAGCAACTATCTAAGTGTGTCCTCGGTCTTCATAAATGAGACCTTTTCCTGGAGCACCTTTAATATACTTCAGGATTCGAATCACAGCATCCAAATGGTCCTGGCAAGGAGAATTTAAGAATTGGCTTAGCACACTGACTGCAAAATAGATGTCTGGATGAGTGACTGTAAGGTAGTTCAATTTCCCAACCAATCTCCTGTATCTCCCTGGATCTGATAGTGGCTCCCCCTGATCAGGCAGAAGTTTGACGTTTGGATCCATAAGAGTGTCAACTGGTTTGGCATTCAATAATCTTGTCTCTTCAAGAATATCCATAGCATACTTCCTTTGTGAAATCACTAGACCATCCTTAGATTGAGCTACCTCGATACCCAAGAAATAATGGAGTTTACCAAGGTATTTAGTCTGAAACTGATGAGAGAGATGTTGTTTCACCTGTAGTATGCCATGTTGATCACTATCAGTTATAACAATATCATCCACATAAACAATCAGATAAATGCATCCTAGGGCCGAATGGCGATAAAATACAGAGTGGTCAGCTTCGCTGTGAATCATATCAAACTGTTGCACTACAGTGCTGAATCTGCTAAACCAAGCCCGAGGAGACTCTTTAAGACCATAAAGGGACCTGTGAAGCCGACATACCATGGTAGAGGACTCCCCCTGAGCAACAAACCCAGTTGGTTGCTCCATATACACTTCCTCTTCGAGATCACCACGCAAGAAGGCATTTTTAATGTCAAGTTGATGAAAAGGCCAGTGGCGGATAGCAGCAATGGATAGGAGAAGCCGAACAAAAGCCATTTTGGCCACAGGAGAGAAAGTATCACCATAATCAAGCCCAAATATCTGAGTGTAGCCCTTGGCCACCAAACAATCCCTACACCGATCAATCTTACCATTAGGACCCACCTTGACTGTATAAAGCCAACGACAGCCAACCAAAGACTTCCCAGGAGATAGAGGGACCAATTCCCAGGTACCACTGCTTTGAAGAGCACACATCTCATCAATCATTGCTTGCCGCCACTCAGGGTGAGATAAATATTCACCTGGAGATTTAGGAATAAAGACAAAAGACAAAGAAGAAAGGCAAGCATAATGCAAAGGAGAAAGGCGATGATAACTCAAAGCAATATAATGAGGAGACGGGTTAGGAGTAGAACGTATACCTTTACGAAGATCAATGGGAAGGTCAGGGTCGGGTGGCAGGGCTGGATCCAGTAAAGGAGGTGGTGCCGAAGAAGAGTCCATCATGGCCTCAATAGCAGGAACAGAGGCAGCGACATGCACCAAGGATGGTGGTGGGAGACGACGATATATCTGGAATGGACGAGCAGCACAGGGATCCACAGGCGATGCCTCCGGTGGGACAGACTGGAGAGGGACCATAGCAGAAGGAACAGGGACGACTATAGATAGCGGCTCAGGAGGCGAGTGAGTCGACTCAAAGTAAGGGACAGACTCGAAGAAGGTAACATCGGCCAATATAAGGTACCGTTGAAGAGTAGGAGAAAAGCAACGATAACCTTTTTGGGACCTATGAGAACCAAGGAAGACACACTTGAGTGAACGAGCCGAGAGTTTGTCAAGTCCAGGAAAGAGATCGTGGACAAAACAAGTGGACCCGAAGACACGTGATGGAAGTGAAAGAAGAGGGATATGGGGAAAAAGGACCGAGTGAGGTACTTGGTCTTCAAGGACAGAGGAGGGCATGCGGTTTATAAGATAGCAGCCGTCAAAACAACATCCCCCCAAAACCGAGGTGGAACATTGCCATGAAGGAGAATGGTTCGAGTGGTTTCAATGAGGTGCCTATTTTTGCGTTCGACAACCCCATTTTGTTGAGGTATATGGGCACAAGACGTTTGGTGAAGAATGCCATTAGAAGCCATAAAAGTTTGAAATTGTTGGGACAAATATTCTTTGGCATTATCACTACGTAAAGAGCGAATAGAGACACCAAACTGAGTTTTAATTTCCTGATAAAACTGCTGAAAAATTGAAAACACTTTAGACTTGTTTTTCATTAAAAATAACCATGTACACCGTGAAAAATCATCAATAAAAGTGACAAAGTATCTGGACCCATGAGTAGAAATGTGCGAGAAGAACCCCATACATCTGAGTGAACTAAAGCAAAAGGGGATGAAGCCCGTTTATTGACTCGATCCGGAAACTGACTACGAGTGTGTTTCCCTAGTTAACACGACTCACAATGCAAACTAGATAACTTAGACAGACTCGACACCAATTTCTGGAGTTTGGGGAGACCAGGATGACCCAACTGAGCATGTATGGTAAGAGGAGAATCTATGGCAGAGCAAACCCAGGACGGGGTGGAAAGCTAGTAAAGGCCATGAGACTCACATCCGGTAACAATCGTCTGTCCTGAACTCCGGTCCTGCAGGATAACAGTGTCTTTAGTGAAGGTAATCAAACAATCATGAGAACGAGTTAAACGACTAACAGAGAGTAAATTAAAGGGACAACCAGGCACATAAAGAACAGAATCAACTAACAGGGAAGGGAGTGGATGGGCAGATCCCATTCTTTGAGATTGAGATTGGGAACCGTTAGCCAAAGTGATAATAAGTAAATAGCTAGATGTAGAAAGAGAGGAGAAAAGAGCCTTATTACCAGAGATATGGTCAGACGCACCAGAATCAAGAACCCAAAGACCAAGTGAGGGTGACTGATATATGCAAGCATATGAATTACCAGTGTGTGCAACCAAAGCAGTAGATCCGGAGGTCCGGCGATGCTCAAACCACTGGAGAAAATCTTCATAATTAGCCGGAGAGGTCTGAGGGGGATCCATGGTCTTAGGAGGATATGTGGAACTAGAGGAGGCCATAGATCAGTAACAAAAGGTCCAATAAACGACGAAACGATACCTGAAAAAATCGTGAAACGGCTCACGCACATTGCGCTACAAGCAAACGTGCTCGGATCGGGGTGAGAGGGGTGGCGTTGGAACCGCCTCTGGACGGCGACCACCGCGCTGCAAAAATGGGTCGGAAAGAAGCAGCTACGAGCCAGGGGTCGGAACGCTGGCCAGAAACTTCGCGGCACGCGTGGGGGCGCGTGAGATGGCAGCTGACAGCGGTCTTCCAGGGATGGACCGATCTGGAGAAGGCGCACCTCATGGTGGGGTTGGTTGCCGGAGATGTCGCCGGAAAAAGTTGAGGCTGACGGCGGCAGAGGACAAAAAACGACCCAAAAAGGTGCCGGAAGGAAGACACGGCAGTGGAGAAAGGGCAAACCGGATGAGGAACACAGTTTGCCAAGAAAATTTCTCACCGGAGGACAGTGGGCCCACCAGGTAAGCACGGTTTTAGGGTAACCTCCGTCTGCCTCTAGATACCATGTTGAAAGAGAGAAAACAAAGGCATGGGATGCTGAAACCGTGTGTTTCAACTACATAGCAAAGTCTCTTTTATATAGGCTTAATGAAATAATTACAACATAAATATAGGAGATTCTTATTCCTATTTACATGATATGATATGCCTAAACAATAATTACAAAGATTCTAAATATAGTTTCAACACAATAAAAATATGACATAAACAAGTAACATAAGCAAAAAACATGAGCCAATCTGTCATATATGAACTTCAAAATAATTCAAGATTCAAGTCATAAATTAGAGACCAACAAGTGTTAAGGTCAATGAGTTAAACACCAGGTGGGGACAAAAATAAAACAGCGGCGTAACTAGACAAAGGGGACCGACCAAGAAGAAAAACAACGAAAACAGATGAGTAACAGGAAAATGGTACAGACCAAGAAGAAAAATAAAGAAAATAAAGGCGTAACAGGAAAAGGGGACCTTCCAAGAAGAAAAGTTAAAGAAGAGAAGAATGGGGACTGACTACAAGAAAGCAGACCTTGGGTCAAGCGTTTTATTATTCGGCAATTTCCCTCCCTCTTTTCAAAAAAAAAAAAAAAAAAGGTTGGAAAAAACCCTAAAAGTTCATTTATCCATAACTGGGTCGCGTGGCCCGACCCATTTCCTTTGCATTTCAGCCGCGTACATAATACGGCAAAGAATCGCAATTCATACAATTCTAGAACGATTCGCACGATACCAGTTGCGATTTTTAGTAAATTAGGTGTCTTTAGCTTAGAATAGGCTAGGTGTTAGTATTATATTAGGTGTCGTTTAAGATTAGGTGGCCACCTCCCACCTTGCTCACGCCATGTGTCCAATTAGTGACACGTGTCCTCCCCAGTGTTGCCCCGTTAGTGCGCTCAGGTGTTTTCTTTTGCATTTTCCTGTGTAACCCGCTGTAGGAATACTTTTCTGTATTTGCTATCCCTAAAAAGCCTATTGTACCCAATTCCCAACAAATTTTAATATTCTATTTCCCGTTTAATTAATTAATTGTTTAAATAAGTTTTTGATCCCTGCAATTTTGTTCCTAGTCCTTGTAAAAAAAACTTCGGATTTCGTCCTTGTAATTTCAAAACTTTTGGAAAGAGTCCTATCGTCATCTCTTTGGTTAACTGCTGACGTGACAAACGAAATGACACGTCAGCCATGCCATGTCATCCACGTCGCACAAACTTGGCATTCCATTTCCCACGTTAGCAGGGAGCCAGGGACTATTTCCAAAAAATTTGAAAATACAGGAATGAAATCCTAAGACAAAATTTACAGCGACTACAACCAAAATTGGTGAACTTTGCAGGGACCAAAAACTTATTTAAACTAATTTTTTTTCTATTTTCAAGGCCAAATTTCATAGCAAGTCGGACAGAGACAGGAAATTACCTATGTACCCCCGAGTACTAGAAATCATACCAGAAGAAGGAATTTGACAATTTTAACCCTGTGCCCCTAATGTGATTTTTTTCTTCTATTTTCTGGCCAAATCTCAGAGCAATAGTACAGAAACAAAAAATTATCGAGATAGCCTTGAGTACTTGAAATCATACCAGATGAAGAAAATTGTCAATTTGAACCTTGTGGCCCTATGTATTATTTCTTTCTATTGGGATAGAAAAGGAAATTACCTCGGTATCCCTGCATACTAGAAAACATACCAGATGAAGGAATTTGGTTATTTTAACCTTGTGGCCCATAATTTATGATTTTCTTCTACTTAACGACCAGAATTCAAAGCAATCAGAGCAGGTCAGACGAAAACACGAAATTATCGCTGGTAACCCCGGGTGCCGGAATTCCTACCAGTTGAAGAAATTTGAAAATTTTAACCCTACGGCCACTACTGTCAAACTCGCGAGGTAGATTGCAGGATCGTACAATCCTACGCGTTTTTGGTCCATCAACGAGGCAGATCGTTGGCGAATTGCGGCCAGTGGTCGGCACGGCAAGATCGTCATGGAAACGTGTAAACACGGTGGGAGCGACGCTCTTCTTCGCATTCTGCGATTTGCTTATTCTCGACCCGTTTTCAGGTTTTTGACCCGTTTTCCCTCTAAAAACCAACTTCAACCCATTTTCGGCCAGGTTTTGCAGGCCCAATTTCTTTTCCAGCCCAAAAGTAGATTAGTAAGAGTAACCCTAAATTAACTTTTCACTAGTCATTATTTCTTTCAGAACCGAGACTTTGAGAGACAGAGACTTCTTTTTTCTTTCTTCACCGAGACTGAGACTTTGAGAGGGAGCTGTTGAGACTGGTGAGACCGGGTCTTCTTTTTTCTTTCTCTGCACTTTGTTCTTCGAGAGAGAGCTGCTGAGATTGAGACCGAGACTTCTTTTATTTTGGTGTTTTTAGTTTTATGTAATGAAAATTGTGACTTATGATTTGTATATGACATTCTTATGTTAAGGTTATTTTGGTGTTTTAAGGTTATTTTTCTTAGTTATGTTACTTTATATCTATATATAAATATTTAAATATAATTTTGTCTCTTTTGTGGGATCTTATGATCCATGTTGCGATCTCACAAGTTACGATCTTTCTTTCCCCAAACGATCCTAGGTAAGATCTCGAGTTTGACAACCTTGACTGCGGCCTATAATGTATGATTTTCTTCTACTTCATGGCCAAAATTCAAAGCAGGTCATACAATAAGTGGCACATGATTAAAATTGTCAAATTCCTTCATCTCGTATGATTTCTAGTACTCAGGGGTACCGAGGTAATTTCCTTTTCCTGTCCAACTTGCTATAAAATTTAGCAAGAAAATAGAAACAAAATCATACATTATCAATCATAGGGTTAAAATTGCTAATTTCCTTCATTTTGTATGATATCTAGTACTCTGGGGTACCGAGGGAATTTCCTTTTCCTGTCCGACTTGCTATGAAGAATGGCAAGAAAATAGAAACAAAATAATACATTATGAACCACAGGGTTAAAATTGCTAAATCCTTTCATCTGGTATGATGTTTAGTACTCAGGGGTATCGAGGTAACTTCTTATGATACATTATGTACCATAGGGTTAAAATTGCTAAAATTGTTTCATCCGGTATGATTTCTAGTACTCAGGGGTATCGAGGTAACTTCTTATTCCTGTCTGATTACTCTGAGATTTGGCCAAAAAATAGAAGAAAAAATCATAAATTAGGGGCACGGGGATAAAATTGTCAAATTCATTCTTCTGGTATAGTTACTCGGGGATACCAAGGTAATTTCCTGTCCCTGCCCGACTTGCTCTTAAATTTAGCCAAAAAATATAAAAATGATTGGTTTAAAACAATTTTTTGTCCCTATAAAGTTCACCAATTTTGGTTTTAGTCCCTGTAAATTTTGTTTTAGAATTTCGTCCATGTATTTTCCAAAATTTTGCAAATAGTCCCTAACGTCAGTGCCACGTGGATGACGTGACATGGCTGAGGTGACATTCTTTTTGCCACATCAGCAATTAATAAAAAGAGATCACGGTAGGAACTATTTCCAAAAATTTTGAAATTACAAGGATGAAATCCTAAGAAAAATTTTTAGTGGGACTAAAACCAAAATTGGTGAACTTTGCAGTGACCAAAAACTTATTTAAACCTTAATTAATTAATTGCTCGGTTTCAAATGAGCGTTTTAAAAATCGAGGATGTTATAGGATTCATGCCTCTTTTGATTCAATCAAGCGATCTGTATCGAGCAGCGGCGTTTTGGGTATACGAATCGTATGATACTTACTACCATTGTGCATAGCCCTGGACGTGAGAGGGTGTGTTGGAAAGCCGCTTTAATTGCAGTCCACCCCTAGCCGCCTTAATTGCGACAACTTTGGGCTATCCCCATCACAGTCTCCAGCACCTTCATTGTGCTGGGTGTGAGGGGGTGCGTTTAGTCCCACATTGTCTAGAAATATGGCCTAAGTAGTGCTTATAAGGCTTGGACAGTCCTCACTTTACAAGCCAGTTTTGTGGGTTTGAGTTAGGTCCAAGCCCAAATTCTAAGACTTCTGTATCCCACCAACAAAAAAATGGGGATAGAATTGTGTGGAAAATCAGGATGCTTAGATTCTTCGTTTAATTTGAATTGATCATAAAAAAAGCATCTATAGGGTGATGGTAAACCAAAAAAAAAAGAAATAGCTAATGCTAAATGACCCTTCATTTGGGAAGGTACTCATCCTCCCAGAGGAATCACTGTCAACAGCTGGGAAGCCAAACCTAGCCAACATCTACCGTTCAACAGGTACATCCTGAATGTCATTGATATAGCATCAAAGGTGAGGAGACTTGGGTAGTATGTATAAGGTCACAGGTTCAAACTTCAGTGCTATCATTGTACTTAAAAGAAAACACAGTAACCCCACAGACTGTCCCTCTTGCACCAGATACCAACCACCCAACTTCATGATTTTAGCCAAAGTAAGAACTCGAGATAAAGAATATTTCCCTTGCATATTTCCTCAAACATAAATTAGTAATACTAATAAGCTAATTCTAAAGAAACAGACTCCTAAGACTCACAAAAGTTCACCATTATTTTCTCCTAAGATTTAGATTTTATATCCACAGTAACATTTAAGACATAAAAAAACTATATGGTTGAGTCAGAATTCAGTTTAGAATCTCCTGGTTTTAGTATCTGACAGTTGCAGCATTAAATTGCCACAAAGTCGCAACAACCTCAGCTTCACTAAAGTTTTATTTTTCTTTGCATCATAGTATGAGCTGTTAATTGTAAAAGAAGGAAGAACTATGAAGTCTAACGGAAAGTAGGAATAGAAGCAAACATCCTAACATATTCCAACTTCTAAACAAGCAATTACCGCTTGGGGTGTAATGGCATCTAATTATTCCTTAAAAAACAAGACTTGGAGGAGAATTCATGGGTGTCAAAAATCGCCATGATTATGTTAACTAGTATAAGTATAACCAAACAAAATGACAAAACTATAAAGTGAACGGTGAAGGAAAAAGAATAAACACCACACCTTGCATGTCCAACCCCCTAACCAGCGGCTTCTAAATCTCTCTGGAGATATGTAAGTTTCCCAATTCTCCTTTTCTGAAAAACTTAACAACATAAGTTACATAAGCTTTTATAAATAGAGAGAGGAAGGCAGTAAGAAAAGCTAAAAAAGAACCTAAAACTCACTGAAATTTCCAGAGGTTTCAACAAGTGAAGAATTGACACAGTTTTGTGGCTTCATTGAAGTCAAATCAACCATAGCCAAGCAAACTGTCTGGAAAGTGTAAATCAACATAGTATAGAATATTTTAACCACAACAAAAAAGATAAACCCAGTAATACTGATGAGATGTTCAATGTTGATAAGAAATAACTAAATCAGAGAGACAATGCCAAAGAATGGGAATGCTGATTTTTCCTTTACTTATGAACTTATTCTTTTTTGTTGAAGATTGATGTAAATCAATCAGAATCGCATGATTCTGATAGTACAGCCCACAATAGGATTTAACGTAAATAGAATCAGTTTTATTTCTATTTCCTTCCTTATTTAGTTATGTTAGGAACCAGGGGAAATCACAGACCAATAAAATAGTAAAATAGGCAAGAGCAATCAGGGTGTATGTATTATTGAATGAAAAGAGGAATTTACAGAGGGAAAGCTTCCTACTGCCACAGAACTGGGCTCCTATAGAGAGCTAATGCTCTCTATCCATAACTAACTGAATGATTGCCAAAAGGTGCTCTCCTGACTCTCCACTCCCCTATTTGTTACTCCAAATATCCTAAACCGTTACCCCCATTTCTCTATCTGCCAGCACAGCATTTTCACCTCACTCCTCCCAAGTTCCCTTTTTCCTTTTCCTAGTATGCACCTGCCAAATATTGGGCCCATGTGACAATTGGTGGATCAGATGCCCTTTTGGGCCAGCAGCTATGTTCTGGGTCCCAATACTGCTCCCCTCTTCAAAATTAGCCATGTCCTCAAGGCCAAAATGTGGAAACTGACTTTGCATAGTGATTGCATCCTCCCATGTAGCCTCATCAGCCAATTTTCCTTTCCAATGTACAAGCACCTGCCTGACATTCTCCCCTCCTTTGTTTACCGTTCGGGTGGCAAGCACAGCAGCAGGTTCAAAACCGGCAGCATGGTCACCTTCCATCCCCGCAGGTAAGTCTTTTTCTACATGGTAGTCCCCCACAGCTTTCTTCAAAAGGGACACATGAAAAACTGGATGCACTCTAGAAGTTACAGGTATTTCAGCTTGTAGGCAACAGCACCTGATGCGTACCAAAAACCAATAATCAGCAAGAACAGTCAAAGAGAATGAAAAGGAAGAGAGTTTTGTATTATTTATGCAATAAGGGAGAATTAACAATAGAGTAGCACTCTAACTGCCACAGAGCTAGGCTCCTATAGAGAGCTATTGCTCTCCATCCATAACAAATCAATGATTTTCCAAAAAATACCCGATTGTTCTCTTCTCTTCCCTATATAACAGAATCAACTTTCTCTCTCTTACTCTAACAGAAACAGTGGGCCCTGGTCAATTGGGCCTATGGTATAGATAAGGAACCTATCAATACCGCCTCCTTTAAATTCTACCTTGTCCTCAAGGCAAAAAAAAAAAAAACTACCAAAAAAGACTCCACTGTATGAAAAATTGACTAACAGACTCCTCATAAACTCTCCTTGTGCCATCCTCATTGAAAATCAGGTATTGGCCCCCAGGATCCCACTGTTGGGAGCTTGACGAGCCAGATTTGAACGATCGAGCCCGGTGCACAGTTTTATTCCCGCTGCATTTGGGTGGCAACCTACCATTACTCTCTTCCAAATTCAGGGAGGTTAGTACGTCATCAATCACATGTCGAGCTAAGAAAAAAGCAAGCTCACTCAAAGCATCCAATGTATCTAATGCCACACTTTTGCATTTCCCAGAAGCATGACAAACCCCTTTAGTCTATCCTCCATTGAAAAGATCTCTAAATAAAAAGCAATTCCCTCATTTAGCCGCTGGACTGATGCAACACAACGTTGCATTCCAATTTTAGCAGCAACTTGTTGCCATTCAAGAATCCGATACTGACTATTACGTGCATTAGAAGGAATACTCAAGCATATAAGGAAATCATCTAGAGCTTCCAGAATCGATATTAACAACGTATCCCTATCAATCGGTACCAAGACGTATTGCAGAAAGGCAAAGTTCCTTGCAATGTTGAGTAAAGCTGTAAGAAAGCTGCCTCATCAGCCAAGCACATGTCAAGTGCATCAAACGAAGGAAAGGGCAGTTGTATGTGTCGACCACTTTGTGTATTGCCTTCAACATCTTGGTACCAGTCATGAAGTACCATCTTTGCTGTAGTCATCATATCAGGCCCAACACCCTTCAGAAGTTTGCTGGTCGATTTGCAAAGCTGAACTACTTCATACTCTTTTATTTTATATACCCTTTCCAAGTGCTCCTTCTTCACGCGATTCCAAACCTCACCTATATGGTCTGTAGCATCTTGCAAGTTTGTCACACATATCACCCCCTTTAGCACAACATTTGTTTCTGGATCTTTGTAGGGTAGACAACATCTAGACAACCAATCAAAAAAACCTTTGTAAGAATTATATACTGCCAGACTTTCATTTTCTCTGGAATTTGAGCAATCTTGAAGATATTTTTTTGTACGCAATGTATTGATCACTGATGAGTTCCCAACATTTGGATATCCCACAAATCTAACAG
This sequence comes from Ammopiptanthus mongolicus, assembly GCA_039655645.1. NCBI lineage: Eukaryota > Viridiplantae > Streptophyta > Magnoliopsida > Fabales > Fabaceae > Ammopiptanthus > Ammopiptanthus mongolicus. The sequence goes on along the minus strand of CM077349.1, from coordinate 35,067,072 downwards.
ATATTGATTGTTTATCACTTTTCAATCGAGCAAATTGTCTCAACACAAGTAGAAATGACCCCTTTCCAACGGACTTGTTAATGTTTGCATGCACTGTTAGAGTTGGATATTCTTTTGATAAAGCTCTAAGCCATCCTTTTGTTGCCCAAATAGGAATCAGATCACACTTATCCAGGGGTGGTGAAGGAGTAGGCTGCATCCTATTCGCTGTACCCACAAAAATTACCTTGGATAGGTCAAATGGAACATTAAAATAGTAATCCTTGCATGTCCTATTTTGTGCTGGATCCATAACCTTTGGCAATGCTGAAACTGGATCTCCACAAACATCGGAATCTGTCTTATCAATTTCATCCAGCAACAAAACAGAATTCCAAACCACTACTCTCTTTAATTCCTCTATAAGCTGCCCAGGCCTGCTTCCAACATATCTGAGGAGCTTTGCATGATTCTTGAATGGAAGACGCACATGGCTTACAAATGGATAAGTCAACCCAAATTGTAATTTCAAATAGGCAACAGAAGGGAATAAGCAAAATAAAAGGGACGACCCAGAAGCAATGGCTATAAATGCTGTGAGAAACTGTGAGACTGATGAGAACCACCCTAGCAAGCCAAAAGAGCTCATCACTTGGATCAGACCCAATGAAATTAGCCCTTGAAACCAGATGACAACATCGAATTGGGCCAGGCCCATTAGGTCTAGAGTTCGACCCAACTCACAGATTACCCATTCTGCCTTGGAGTCTTCCTTCCTCGCAAGAAACGATTGGTCGTGCCCAGAGAGATGCCTCGTTGTCTTCATTCTTTGCAGTCTTGGTTGCTCCGCCCATGGCGACTCACTAACCACCACATGTGGGATGGCATCTGGCAGTTCTAGCGGCAGCGTAGGTGCCACCGGATTCTGCGTTATCCGGATCTCTCCAACCGCCACACGAGAATTGGTGTCTGACAGCTCTGGTGGATGTAGATGATCGATTGGGCTGTCTGAGACCCAAACATACGAAGCTTTCACTCCATCTCTTCTTCTCCTCTCTACTCTTGGGATACTCGTATGGAGCGTGTCTCTCGTTGACTCCGCCAATAACGACCCACTGACAATCACAAGTGGGTTAGCATCCGGCGGCTTTGGTGGCGGTGGGGGCATGGCCGATCCTCCCACAACTTGGAGCTCTATTGTTGCCGCATGCGATTTCTGATCTGACAGTCCCGGCGACGGCACAAGGCTGGCCGGAATCCATAGGGACCAAGAACCATTCCAATCACCGCCACACTTCGATGTCTTATCACTCATTGTCATTCCGTCCAAAATTTGGTGACTGCTCTCTTTATCCTCCATGATCATTCTCTGGTTCTTCTCTCTCTTCTCCATCGAGTGCTTAACAAAAGTAGTGGGTGATTCCTTCTCTTGTCGGTCGTTTTGTTCCAAGGTAGCCAGACCATCAAAAGTTCTACTACCATATCTGAATCTTCTTTTCATAGCCTGGGAAAATGACTCCCAGTCTGCATCGAGGTCCACTTGGCACCAAGAATGAAACCAAAACATTGCTTCACCCTCCATCCTCATGAATGCCCATTTCAGCTTATCACACGGATGAATTTCTTGCTCCTCAGAGAATCTTTCAGCTCTAGCAATCCACCCCACAGGGTCTATCCCTGTGAAGTCCGGCAACTCCACCTTCTTGGCCCACATGTTCTCCATCTCCGATAACAATGGCTCTCCCTCAAGGAATCCGTCAGGTCGGACCAGTTTGGTGCGTACCAAAAACCAATAATCAGCAAGAACAGTAAAAGAGAATGAAAAGGAAGAGAGTTTTGTATTATTTATGCAATAAGGGAGAATTTACAGTAGAGTAGCACTCTAACTGCCACAAAGCTAGGCTCCTATAGAGAGCTATTGCTCTCCATCCATAACAACTCAATGATTTTCCAAAAAATACCCGATTGCTCTCTTCTCTTCCCTATATAACAGAATCAACTTTCTCTTTCTTACTCTAACAGAAACAGTGGGCCCTGGTCAATTGGGCCTATGGTATAGATAAGGAACCTATCAGCACCCAACCTTTCTATCACTTGGAAAGGCCCATCATACATAGCAGCTAGTTTGGCATTAATTCGAGCAACCACTGACTGTTGCTTATGGGGCCTCAATTTCAGAAAAACCCACTCCCCAATAGCAAAACTCCTCTTTGTTCTGTTGTTGTCGACTTGGTGTTTCATTCTCCCTTGAGCTCGCTGAAGGTGGAATCTGAGCTGCCTAAGAGCCTCATCCTGTCCATTAAATCTCTCTGCACCGCCTCCACCCTTGTATCACCTTGTAGGAATCTAGTAAGCCTTGGAGGCTTCCTCCCATAGACCACTTCAAAAGGCGTAACACCAGTGGCCGCATGGTAAGTAGTATTATACCAATACTCGGCCCAATGCAACCAATGTGCCCAATTTCTGGGTTGACCAGCAACAACACATCGCAGAAAAGTCTCAAGACACCTGTTTATCACCTCGGTTTGCCCATCGGTTTCCGGGTGATAAGCTAAACTCATTTTGAGGAGAGTTCCTTGAAGCCTAAACAGCTCCTTCCAGAAGTTGCTCACAAAAATGGGGTCTCTGTCACTTACAATAGTGGAGGGAACCCCATGCAGCCGAACCTCCTCTTTGGCAAACACTTCAGCCACCATCCTTGTTGTATAAGGGTGTTTCAAGGGAATAAAATGGCTATATTTGGATAGACGATCCACAATCACAAAAATCGCCTCATAACCTTTGGATTTGGGAACCCCTGTGATGAAATCCATAGATATCTTTTCCCAAACCACCTCCGGAATATTCAAAGGTTGAAATAATCCCCCTGGTGAGGCTGCCACATATTTCTGTCTCTGGCACACATCACAAGCCCTCACAAATTCCTGAATCCTGTTTTTCATTCCCAACCAATAAACATTGGCAGCCAAACGTCTATAGGTCCTGTAGAAACCAGAATGTCCTCCTTGAGGAGAGGAATGGTACTCTTGGAGCAGCTATGAAATCCAATGTGATTGGGCTGAAACAACCAAACGATTGTCATAGAAAAGGGCCCCTTGCTTATAAGAAAACCTTGGTCTAGACCCTGCATCAGTTTTGAGATCTTCAATAATTTTAAGCAAGGTCGCATTGTAACATCCCGGCTTTTCTGTGACTCTAATCGAGTTGGTTAATCTCGATTAGGGCTTTGGATGCTCGTTTGAATTGTTTTGTGGTAGTTTAAGACCTAGTTGGAAGCTTAAGAATAGGCCTGAATCAAGTTGGAAGTGCCTAAGGCGTAACACGAGAAAATGGGGAAGTTAGAAGTTTAGGAGGCTCTTCCCAGCTGAGGAGCACGCTCAAGCATGGGAAGAGTGCACGCCCTAGTGTGCCAACGCTCAAGCATTGGCATGTTGCACGCTCAAGCGTGCTAAGTGTGTTTGCCAGCTGGTGTGAGTTCTGACGCGTGTGCAACACGTGTCAGGCCAGGGCGAAGGCGGAGTGGACGAGGCTCAACGCTCAAGCGTGGAAGAAACCCCACGCTCAAGCATGGGCACGCTCAAGTGTGCAAGTCCTCAACGCTTAAGCATTCTCAGCAGGACCTTAAGTGGTGTTTCCACTTTCTGCTCCACACTTGCACGAAAATCTTGAGTTCTCCATTGCTGCATACTAGAGAGAGGTCAGAGCATTTCTAGAGAGAGAAAGCTTGGATTGAGAGACTTCGGGACATCGGATCAACATTCTGACAACACCGGAGCGATCATGACGAAGTTTTCTACAACTTTGACGGATTGAATTCTCGATTCGCCAAAGGTAAACTCGAATCCCTAACACGTGTTCCTCGTGTTCTTCTTAGTTCTTCGAGTCTTTACCTCTCTTCTTTGATCTTTGAGCTTGCCCTAGGGTTAACACTATTGTGTACGTGTTGTGCTCGTGATTCGGGCAAGGTTTGTGCTCGTGATTGCTCGAGGTTTGAAGCTGGTGGTCGCGGCTGTTGGAGAAGCTTCGGGGCTGAACTTCACGTTCTTGCTGCGTGGAAGAATGTGTCAGTGTTCGTGATTGTGGTTTTTGCGCCAACTGTTCAGATGGGGAGGAAGAGTACTGCTGTCATCGGGAAGGCAAGAGTAGCGTAGTTGTATTTTCTGATGTGTGTAGGGAAGCCCTAACCCTACTAGAGGTTGAGCCCGATAAAGTACCTAAACCCTAGGTTTGGTATACATTGGGCTATCACCGCTAAGTTTGAACCCTAGGTTAGATAATTATTGATCGAGGATGAAATGCTTCGTATGACTGTTGTGATATTGTGTTGTGCTATATGCTATCTGTATACGTGCCTACATGCTACTTGGTGTATGATATGCCTGTTATATTATTGATGTTGATATTCTTACTGTTGCTGTTATGTTGTATGCTGTGATGTAGTGTGTTGTGGCGGAATGTCAGTTAGTGTTAAGTTGGTTGCGTGCCGTGTTGATACCGTGGATAGTGTCGTTGTTGTTGTGCTGATTACTTGAGGTTGTGGCCGTGTTGTTTGAGTTGTAGCTCGTGGACGCGTGGCGTCGAGGCTGTGGCCGTGCCGATGCGGTGGCATCGTGTTGTTGCTGATTGAGTGTTAGGCGTGAGATCCGGTATCAAGCCCATTGAGGATGTTTGTTGCATATCATCAACTGCCAAGTGGTGAGGCCGTATGACAGGTAGTATGGGCTACCAGCGTCATATGAGGTTAGTTATACTTGAGTGCGGGTACGGATAGCGGAAGCGACGGTCAAGTGAGTGACCTTGGGGATGTTGCCGGTCTCAGGAATAGTTTACAGTGACGGATGAGGTAGCTCCTATCCTGTCGTGATGCCTGATCCTGTCCGGTTTGCCCGACTAATCCTTGAGCTTTCCACGTTCCAAGCTAACGTCCCGAGGCAACCAAGACACCCCGGTTCCGATTTGGAAGGGGGATGCACTCTTATTGGTCACGGCGAGTGGTTCAGTTTCTTAGACAAACTAACTTCGTTCCAACACAGAACCTGTTCTGGTGTGGACTTGTTCCGATGTGGAACCAGCTTTGTGAGATTCGACCGACATACTGCATGAGATTAGTATCCTGGTCTAGAGGATTGATCTGAGGGTGAGACTCGTGGAGATGAATGTTTGGGCATGAGTTGTCTCGAGAGATGTTTGGTTGTGTGCAGTAACTGTTATATTTGTCATACATGCTACTCGTTATATCTTGTTGTTTCCTACACTACTATTGTCATTCCGATTTGCCATGCAATGTATTCTTATCTCCCTACCGTTTTTCCTGTTGTTGGTTTTGGTTCTTGGTTCGCGTGAAGATGAGGAGCCAGCTGTGGGAGACAATGGACCGGAGGGTACACCCTTTCATCATGTCGGTACCGAGGATGCCAGTAATGGGATTGATAGATATTATCTACCATGACGAGAGAGGGTGGCGTGTGGACCCCTCTAACTTCTTGACGGTCTACACAGGACTAGTCAGCATTCTCTTCCGAGGAGGGGCATCACACATAGAGGATCTTGTGGGGCCATTCAAAGTCATCCAGTTCCTTCCCTTCCCGAGGATTTGGCACCCACCAAGACAAAGAGAGCAGGACTACCTATGGGCAACGCCACAGTCTTCATCAATGTCCAGTAGGCGAGGTTTCGTTTACCGAGGTCAGCGGAGGCGTACCGAGCAGTACCTGAGGACGTATCGAAGACGTCGCATTGTGGTGTCGAGTTCCTCGTCCGAGTACGAGCCTATACGGGTTTATAGGCGTACTCATGGAGAGGGACAGGGTAGCTCGGGGCATCCTCACCACTGATGGTGAGAGCCTACCAGTGCGTCTCTAGGACAGTGTGGTGAGGTTTTGCTTTATTTTGAGAGTGGGTTGGGGATGTTGGTGAGCATGTTTTGAGAGTCTTTGGAGACCTTTGATGTACTTGTTTATACTTTCATTTCCATATGTACTTTTCATCTGTTTATGTATGTACAGTGCCCTACTGATGGGGCTATGCTTATGCATGGTTATGCATAGTTGCTTTTACCTGCGTTTACTCTGATTATCGTCTATGTTTTTCTATATGCTGTATGTTTTATTTTGCGCTCGTTTCCACAACGTTTCTTGTATACCAAACTATCGCTATAATACGAATTCCGCAACGCTTCTTGTATACCACGCTATCACTATAATATGGTAATCACTCCGGAACAGGAAGTGGTGGTGAGTGTGACACCTCTGAAGCGATGAGAGCCATGCGAGATTTGGCTACTGTGATGATGCAACAAACCCAACAGACTGCCCAATACATGCAGAGGCAGGAAGAGAGAGAAGTGAGGCAGGCTCAGTTACAAGTTGTCAGAGGAGATGAGACTGTGGACACAAGTCTCAATGCTTTTATGAAAGGGAATCCTCCGCAATTCCACGAGGAGTACAATCCTGAAGTTGCAAAGATATGACTACAAGAGGTAGAGAAAGTGTTCATGGTCATACACTGCAAAGAGGATCGGAAGATGACGTATGCTACGTTCATGTTGGTAGGCGCCGCAGAGGCTTGGTGGAAGAACAAGCTTAGGCTATGGGAAACAGAGGGCAGAGTCATCACTTGAAATTTATTCCGGAAGTGCTTTTTGGAAAAGTACTTCCTAAGAAGCGTCAGACAATAGAAAGAGAAGGAATTCCTGAATTTGAAGCAAGAATAGATGTCGGTTGGTAAATACGCAATGCGGTTCGAGCCATCATTGAAGTTCTCTCAGTTTTATCAAGTCCATCTCGATGAAGAATGGGTCTGCAGAAGATTCGAGGACGGGTTGAGGCCCGAGTTAAAAAGGACAATGCTACCCTACGACATCAGATCTTTTCCAGAGCTGGTCGAGAAGTGCACAGTGCTAGAGGGACATGACAAGATGGGGACAGTCCAATCACAACCAAAGAGTGGTGGACCTGTCCGCAGTAGTGGACAGAGAGGCATAGGTGGCAAGTTCCAACAGAGGTATGATCGCCCAGCTCAGTTGAATATCACTCATGGAGGGAGTAGCTCCAGCCCGGGGCAACAGGAGACCAAGACTTGCTTTCAATGCGGGGGACCGCATCTAGTCAAGAGCTGCCCAAGGACCCAACACATCAGGTCCTTCAACTGCAATCAAATGGGTCATTATGTGTCAAATTGCAAGCCCGGAGTCAATAGAAGGGCTCAGATTCAACAACCGGGCGGAAGAGCCCAGAAAAATGGTGCGTGATCACAGGGTACAAGCCAACAGAGTCGCCCACAAACCACCGGATGAGTGTTTGCCGTCAGGGATCTGAAACCTCTCGATACCCTGATCTGATACAAGGTAAATGTCTAGTCTCTGGTAAGCTTCTATCTGTTTTATTTGATTCGGGGGCTACGCATTCTTTTGTTTCGATAGAGTGTATGGATCATCTAGGGATACCTGTTTCGTTATTGCCATATGACCTTACTGTTTCTACACCTACGGGCGAATCTTTGACCACCCTATCGGTATGCCTTAAATGTCCTATCACGATAGAGAACCGAACTTTCCTTGTTGATCTTATCTGTTTGCCTATGCAACAGATAGATGTTATCCTAGGCATGGATTGGCTTTCGGCCAACCATGTTGTGTTTGACTGTTCAAACAAAACCCTCCGTTTTTCACAGCAATCTGGATTGATGCCTGCCGACGAGAGTGTTCCGATGGGTGGACAATCCGACATTTGCGGGGTGCTGTTCTCTTTGGAGGCTAAGGGGACTCCTAATGTCGGAGCTTTACCTATCGTGCAAGAGTTTCCGAAAGTGTTTCTTGATGATGTTCCCAAACTGCCACTGGAGAGAGAGGTGGAGTTTGCTATAGACCTGATTCCGAGGACTGGGCCTATATCGATAGCGCCATATCGGATGTCTCCAGTTGAGCTGGCGGAGCTGAAGAAACAGTTGGACGAGATGCTGGGCAAAGAGTTCATCCGGCCTAGTGCATCTCCGTGGGGAGCGCAAGTGCTGTTTGTGAAGAAGGACGGGAGCTCGAGGTTGTGCGTAGATTATCGTCAGCTGAACAAAGTGACGATAAAGAACAAGTATTCGTTACCACAGATAGATGATTTGATGATTCAGCTAAAAGGAGCGGTAGTGTTTTCTAAGATCGATCTGCGATTTGGATACTATCAGATCCGGGTTAAGAAGGAGGATGTGCCAAATACTGCTTTTCGGAGTCGGTATGGTCTCTACGAGTACTTAGTTATGCCGTTTGGTGTGACTAACGCTCCAGCTGTGTTCATGGACTAATGAGCAGGATCTTCCGACCGTTCCTTGACAAGTTTGTTGTTGTGTTTCTCGATGACATCCTTGTATACTCTTCGAGTAAAGAGGAACACCAAGAGCATTTGAGGGCGGTGTTGCAAATGCTAAAGGACCAACAGTTGTATGCTAAACTGTCGAAGTGCGAGTTTTGGTTAGAGGAAGTTCATTTTTTAGGCCATGTGATTAGCAAGGATGGAATCGCAGTGGATCCTACGAAGGTCGAGGCTGTAGTGAGTTCGGAAGGCACTAAGTCTGTAAGCGAGGTGAGAAGCTTTCTTGGGTTAGTAGGCTACTATCGGCGGTTCATAGAAGGATTCTCTAAGATTGCGTTACCTATGATGCAGTTGACGAGAAAAGGGAAGGTGTTCGATTGGTCAGAGGCTTGCGAGCAAAGTTTCCAGAAGCTGAAGAGAAGACTTACCACATCACCGGTGTTGGTGTTGCCGGATCCTTTAGGCAGTTGAAGTGGTAGCATATGCCTCCAGGCAGTTGAGAGTACATGAGCGGAAATACCCAACGCATGATCTGGAATTGGCTGAGATACTGTTTGTATTGAAGATATGGAGATACTATCTATATGATGCTAAATTCAGTGTATTTAGCGACCATAAGAGCTTGAAGTATTTGTTCGACCAGAGAGAGTTGAACATGAGACAGCGAAAATGGATGGAATTCATAAAGGACTATGAATTCGACCTGCAATACCATTCAAGTAAGGCAAATGTAGTAGCGGATGCGCTCAGTAGGAAATCCCTACACGTATCTAGGATGATGGTGAAGGAGCTAGAGTTGTTAGAGGTGTTTAGAGATCTGAGTCTGGAAGCGCAAATCGTCGAGGATAGGTTGAATCTTGGGATGGTTAGAGTAATTAGAGATTTCCTGAATCTTTTAGGGAAAAAACAAGCTGAGGATAATTACCTCGAGAGTGTGAACCGGTTGATAGAAGAAGGTAAGACTTTGGAATTTAAGCGAGGTACTAACGGTCTGCTTAGGTTTGGTGATCGGGTTTGTGTGCCAGCGGATAGCGAAGTTAAGAAAATATTTTGGAGGAAGCACACAAGAGTATGCTGAGTTTTCTTCCGGGGGCTACCAAGATGTACCAGGACTTGAAGAAGTTGTTCTGGTGGCCGGGGATGAAGAAAGAGGTGGGGGCATATGTCCTAACCTGCTTGGTGTGTCAGAAAGCGAAGATTGAACACCAGAAGCCAGCAGGGTTGTTGAAATCGCTAGATGTCCCAGAATGGAAATGGATAGCATTGTCATGGACTTTGTTTCTGGGTTGTCGAGAACTCAGAAAAGGTGTCATGCAATCTTGGTAATCATTGACAGGTTGACGAAATGTGCTCACTTCTTACCTATCAACCAGAGTTACTCTCTGGAGCGATTAACTCAAATCTACATCAAGGAGGTGATGAGGTTGCATGGGGTACCTTCGAGCATAGTTTCGGATCGTGATCCGAGATTTTCATCGAGGTCAGACCGAGGAGAACTAGGTTAAGTATGAGTTCTGCGTATCATCCTCAAACGAATGGTCAGTCTGAACGAACAATTCAACCTTTGGAGGACCTCTTAAGAGCGTACGTGTTGGAGAACACAGGAAGTTGAGACGAGTTTCTTCCATTGATCGAGTTTGCTTACAGCAACAGTTTCCATTCAAATATTAGCATGGCATCGTATGAGGCATTGTATGGACGAAAGTGCAGGACTCCGTTATGCTGGTTTGAGACAGGAGAAGGTTAATTGATAGGTCTGGAGCTGGTATAGCAAACGGCGGAACAAGTCTGTGTGATACGGGAAAAGATGAAGGCCGCAAGGGATAGGCAGAAAAGCTATGCCGACAAGAGGAGAAGACCCTTGGAGTTTCAAAAGGGAGACCATGTCTTCATGAGAGTCACCCTAAGAGCTGGAGTAGGCAGAGCAATCAAACCCAGAAAGCTAACACCCAAACTCATCACACTGCATTCTCCATCCACTTCCTCCTCTTCCTCCATTTCAACAGCAAGGATATTACCTTCTTCCTCTCCTTCATCTACTTCATCAAACACCATTACCTTTAGTTATCTGTCTGGACATTGATGGGAGTGGATAGAATGGGCCTCCACATTTGTGACAAAGGCCTTTTTTTTTCTGTCCATAAGTTCCCAATAGGACAAATGGGTCACACCCCTATCACGTGGGCCTCCTCTCCTCTTGTCATCAGAGGATTCTGGTTTTCCCCTCGACCCATACTGACCCTCTCTGGGCCCATTACTCATTCGCCCCGACTCCTTGCCTCCTTTCACCATTACCCAGTCCGATCCATGGCTGTGACCCGGGTTGTGAGACATGCGGGGCGATGCACCCGATCCAAACCCCGCTCTGATGCCCATTCCCCTCGAGGCGCCCATACCTCCCTCTCTTCCTCGTAGCTCCTTCTCTACTGCACACATCACATTGATCAGTCACGATCGTGACAGAGGGCCAAGTGCGATGAGGCTGCGCATTTCTTCCTTCGAGCCATGGAGGAAATACCCCAGATACTGATCATCAGGCAACCTTCGGACCTGCGGCGTCAGTCGTTCAAAGCTTTGAATGTATTCATTGACGATGTTCCTATGGCGCAACACCGTTAATTGCTCGAAGACATCTCCGTCCCACATTCCTCCATATCTCCGTCCCCCATAGTCCTTCTAGTCTTGATGTCTAGAACAACTTTGGTGAAGAAAGTTTCTTGATTGGAGGAAGTCTTGACCTTCAAGAACACCATCTTGACCTTCAAAGTATTCTTTCTTGGGTAAGCCTTGATCTCCACTTTTCTCTTCATTTCTTTTCTTTAAATCATGAGTAAATACCTTCTAGTTCATGATTCTTCAAAACAAAGTTTCAAAACCCTAATGTTTGTATAGGGTTCAGTCCTCATCTTTTGGTGGTGGATCATCTTTACAAAGGGAGCTTTATTAAGGTAATGGGGGAGTGAACCACATCACACCACATTGGTGGTTGTGAAAATGGTTTATGGGTTTGGTTTGGGAATACCCTAAACCAAGGGTTTTCTACTTTGTCTATTTGGTTCTCTATGAGAACAATGTTGTAATGCTTAATTGTGGCTTGATTTGTGTCCATTGATGTGTTTGAATGGTTGAAAATAACTTTTATGTGTGGGAAAACCCTAATCTAGGGTCCTTACATCTTTTTGTGAAAAGAGTTTTTGAAAATGTGATTTTCGGATCTGACCTTGTGTGAATCATTTCAGTTTTTCTCTCAACCTAGACCTCGGATTTCAAAACTTGTTTTTGATCCTGAAACTAGACACCTTGGACTTCCTTTTGATAACAAATTTCGTTTAGTTTCAGGAAGATTTGACCCTTGAAAATCTGTTTTCAACCTAACATAAATTTCTGTCTTGAATTCGGAGTATAGTGGCTTATTTCATGAAACTGTACTAACTCAGTTACTGTTTGTGAAAATAAATTTTATAGCCAAAAAGTAGACATCCTAAGCTTTCATATGAGCCATCATTTGCTCAAATCCGAGTTCGTTTGGTCAATCAAATGTGTGTCACAAGTTGATGTTTGAAATGCTGAAAATTCTGTATACGGGTTTTGATGTTGATTTTTGGAATTGTATGTTATGGTGTTGGTATGATTATTTGTGTTTGAGTGTTAGTGTTGAAAATCCTTTTGGCATGGAAAAACTATTCTTAGGTTCAAGACCTAAGGATAGGATTTTTGAATGATGAACTTGCTCATACTTTTAATACTTGATGAAATGATTATATGTTGAGATGATTTTCATGATGCTAGAATATTGTTGGATGACATATTTTGTTGAAACCTACCATGTATGGTTCGGCCTTGTTGAGTTAAAAAGGGAAGCCAAAGCTTCTAAGAAGGCAAAAGAAATTAAAAAGACCTACCTTACTTACATGGAGGCATTCGGCCATACCATAGTAATTAGGGCTAGGAACCTAAAATATTGATGTTAAGAGGTTTAAAATGTTCATACTAAGGTATAAAGGAAATAGAAATTAAAAAGGTTTTCTAAGAAATTAAGTTTTGGTTCTAAAGAACCAATTGTTGGAAAATGAGTATCTTTGGAGTTATATGAAAAGTACTTTAAGGATAGGGAATTTGATGGTGATCAACCATCTATTCTAACATATTTTAAAGAAAATATTTTCAAGAACAAAGAGCTTTCTAGATGGTCCATGTTGTTTCTCAAAGATTTTGGTTAGTAAACCTATTTTAAAGAAAAATAAGAATGCTTGTAAGAGTTTTCTTTAAAACAATGAGTCTTTTACCCTACTATTATCAATTTGGAATCTTACAAAATAAATGAGTTATAGTTTTCATTTGAAAATGAAAAGGTGATTTAAAGTAAGATACATTTTCCTTTTTACGCTAAGTAAAAGAAATAGGAATCATTTCAAAAAGGAGCTTTACACTAAATTTATAAAAGACAAGATACTACGTGTCTGTTTGGTTTAGATTATTTTCAACTCAAACGTGAAAATAACGCTTCCCGATGCAATTATTTTGGAAGCTATGTGAGAGGAGCTTTCTCCCAACGTGATTTTACCTTTGCAGAATCTAAAACAAATAGGCCCTACATATTTTGGGGTTTTGGATATCTTGTGAGCATATGTATAGAGTTTTCAAATTATGTTTGATAAAGAGGGTTTCATGACCTAGTTTACCACCAAGGAAAGTATTTTGAAGATTTTATTATAATAGCGTAAATACGTATTATCTTCTAAAGGAAATTCAATGAGTTCCATAAAGGACTCATGAAGATTGAAAACCATATCCCACACCCTTGATAATTTAGGTCATCTAAGGATCCATAATATTTAACCACAAAGAATTACTTATACAAAATAAGTAATGTTTCCTTTGATAGATAAGTGGGAAGATTTGATAAAGGGATCCTTGTGGATTCTGTTTTCCTTAATACGCTTAGGATATGGAATAATATGTCATAAGACTTCAACATCGTTTTCCAAACGACGGAGTTGTACGTAGACACAAGGAATGGAACCAAGAACGGACGACTGATGGCAAGTCATGTGAAAGTGGGTCCCATAAGTGTGCCCTGCGGTTTATCAAGAGGATAAATATTGTGTTACAGTAATTATGTTATTATTATTATTGTTATTATCTAGACATGCATACGCATTTGTGCATGAGTTGGGCATTATGCCTAGGAGTTGAGCTTACACCTTTGTGCTGGTGCGATTGTCGGAGGTTGCGATCTTGAGGATCTTAAGGACGTTAGGGTTGGGAAGAACACAGGTGGCCAGAGAGTAGCTCCTCTGTGTCGTGGATACCATCGCAAAACGCTAACGTCCTGACTTGACACCGGACAAATCATGATTTGGGTAAGAACGTCTGGCGTGAGCCGTTATAGCAATTGCAATCTTTTTATGTGGCATAGTGGGCCTGAGATAACACAATGTTCTCTCAATCACTCACTTCAGTTATGTTTAGCTCCATGGAGTATGGGTCAGAGTCTTACCCTTGTGGCATATGACATAGAGTCATTTACATCGCATTGCATTGCATGACTGTTGATGGATACATTTATATATTATACATTATTATCCTGTGTTGATGATGTCTTATGCTGTTGATTGAATAATATGAGATATTGAGATGTATGATATGCATGATTAGTATGTCGTTATCTTGCGTGTCGTACCGTTTTTACTTATGTCATGTGTTGTGTTGATGAATGGGAATCTCACCTTATTACTTTGTATTGAATCGTTGTGTGTTTCTCTGGTGGTCTCCCGAGAAGGTCGTGATACCGAGACTCCACCCGGCGCTTCAGATGCATCTCTCTCTTGAGCTTCCCAGTGGTTTCGACATTTGGACATCTAATCATGATGGGCTTCTAGCAACGTGCTCGTGGAGAGCCACACTCACCGTCCGCATCGGTCGCTGAGGAAGGGTTCTTAACCGCTTCACCACTTGTCTTTTGTTGTTTGTCGTCAAGGCTGTGGTCGTAAGTGGAACGCTAGGTGGGCTTTTTCACCGAAATGTTCAGTGCCCTCTCCCTCTACTAGGGATAGGCCGCTTGTTAGCAAAGTTGCTTCTAGGTCAACTTTTGCAATGTCTTCCATAGGAACACCAGCAGTAGTCCCTGCTAGGATCCCTGTTAGGCCTCGTTTGACGGGTCCTGATTGGAAGGCAAGAAGTGAGGAGATTAGGAGGGAGATGGTCTATCTGCGCCTTCCTATTCCTTTCGCTTGTCTCTCCATGAAGGAGAAGTCAGTGGAAGCATTCAACGGTTGATCCGAGGGATGTCTTCCCGTGTAGTCTATTGTCGGCCAGTGTAGGATGTCAGAGTGTCTGTACCTTCCTTTTATCTTTTGTGGAGCTGTGTCTCCAAGTATCTTGTGTTTAGGAGCTGCGTCTACAATCCTTGATGTTGAGTCTGTATCTTTCTGTTTTATTTCTATAATCGGGTTGAGTTTTCTGTAAACCTTTATGAATTTATATTATGAAATGTTTCTATTTACCTTACACGCATAAACGATTACAAGCTTTTACAGTTATGTCTTGTGAAAAGGAAAAATTCACCCCCATCTTTCTTAAATGTTTTTAATTAACCCATTTTTCGGCCTTAGAGTTTTGTAAAATGTCCGTAAATGTGATGCCCCCGGAAAGGGTGTTGCAGTGAGTCTTCAGTCATTGAGTATTTCAATGCACTCAGTCGTCATTGGCAACAACTGGACATATATGAGGACATGGAATGGTGTTGTACAGAGGACAAGAAGAAGTAAAAAGTCCTGGTGGAAAAGGACAGGATCTATACGTTCCTATTGGGGGCTGAACAAGGATCTCGATGAAGTCCATGGAAGGATCCTTGGAGCCAAACCACTCCCAAAAATCCGGGAAGTTTTTTCAAAAGGAAGAAGGGAAAAGAGCAGAAGGAAACTCATGCTGGGAAAGTCCACTACAGCCCCATCTATTGAGAGTTCAGCAATGGCAGCAAGAGGAAACCCCCCTCGACCGCCACAAAGGAAGAATCGCCCCTAGTGTGTCCATTGCAAGAAACCAGGTCACACCAAGGACACATGTTGGATCATACATAGAAGACCTGCAGAGGCCAAACATTTCAGAAACAGGGAAAGTAGAGGCAACACAGCATACAACCATCAGGAAACTGAGGTAAATTCTAACCCATCTCCATTCAGCAAGGAGCAAATAGAAGCCCTCCAAAAAATCCTGCATCAGACTATACTCACTGCAGGAAAAAGTGCTACAGCTACAGTGGCCCAAAAAGGTAATTTCTTGCATGCTCTAAATACTAGCAAGGAAAAACCTAGATCATGGATCATTGACTCAGGAGCCTCAGATCACATTACTGGTGACATAACTATGTTCAATAGCTATTCTCCCTGTCCAAATAATTTCACAGTTCAGATAGCCGATGGTACACTCTCTAAGGTCATAGGTAAAGGTTCAGTAATTATCTCACAAAATATCACACTAGATTCAGTCCTTTATGTGCCTAAACTTGACTGTAATTTGCTGAAGCAAACTGATAAGAGAATTGAAGTGTGTTACTAAATTTTTCCCTAACCTGTGCGAATTTCACATTTTGGAGTCGGGGAAGACGATTGGCAATGCTGAAGATTGTGCGGACTCTACCTCCTTCAAGTTGAAGAGTCAAAAAGGGGACCCAAGGCAAATTCATGTGCAGTAGTTCCTCCAAGTAGTGAAAATTCTGTAATGTTGCAGCACTATAGGTTAGGCCACCCCAATTTTATGTACCTGGAAAAATTGTTCCCTTCATTATTCAATAAAAACCTAAAGCATTTTCAATGTGAAATCTGTCAATTATCCAAACACACTTGCAGCTCCTATCCACCTCAACCTTATAAACCCTACCAACCATTCTCCCTAATTTACAATGATGTATGGGGTCCATCACAGGTCAGCAACATTACTGGCTCAAGATGGTTTGTCACCTTCATTGACGATCACACGTGTCACGTGGGTGTTCCTAATGAAGGAAAAGTCAGAAGTTGGAAGAATATGTGAAACCTTTCATAATATGGTGCAAACGCAATTTCAGAGCAAAATTAAGGTGCTCCGAACTGACAATGGCCGAGAATACTATCACTCTGCACTAAATTCCTACCTTCAGCAACATGGAATTATCCACCAGAGTTCATGTGTGGATACCCCTCAACAGAACGGGATTGCTGAGAAAAAGAGTAGGCATCTTCTAGAAGGGACCAGATCACTCATGTTAGCTACAAATGTACCAAAACAGTTCTAGGGAGAAGCTGTCCTCTCTACAACCTACCTCATAAACAAAATGACATCCCGTATCCTCAAGTTCGACACCTCTCACTCCAAAATCCAAACTTTTTTCCTAATAAGCAGAATCCTCACCTCCATTCCCTTGAGAATATTTGGATGTTGAACCTTTATCCACAACCTAAATCCTCATCGCAGCAAACTTGACCCAAAATCCATCAAGTGTATCTTCCTCAGCTATTCTCCTCACCAAAAAGGGTACAAATGCTATTCTCCCACAACCAGAAAATTTTACCACTATGGATGTGACATTCTTTGAGAATCAGCCCTATTACCCCAAAGTTGGCGTTCAGGGGGAGCAAACCTATCCAACTAAAGTGGCAGAATCCCAACTTTTGGGATTTGAATTAACTGAATCTGCACTAAATGCAGAAACAGTCGAAACTGCACCTAAACCAGAGGAGACTGCAGCAGAAAATGAACAAGAAATTGTTGAAAATGCACCAGCTGATGCAAGGGAAAGGACTCCATCTCAGCAGAGCCAAGGCCCTACTGCACAACAAGACAACTGGAAGATATATTTAAGGAAGAGGAGAAAGGGAGTAGAGTCAAGCACAGCTCCAATGAAAAGCCATGAATTCAACCAGGCTCCAAAAAATGAAGTTTTCCCAGGTTATGTTGTCCCTAATTCTGAACCTTTTAATATGAGTACAGCTGATATTGATATTCTTATTACCTTAAGAAAAAGAGTGAGAACTTGCACTCAACACCCCATTGAGAAATATGTGTCCTATGGAAAATTGTCACAACAGCACCCACATTCCAAGAAATGTTCAAGAAGCACTCCATTAACCTGAATGGGCAGCAGCTGTAACAGAAGAGGTTCAGGCCCTAGTTAAAAATGGTACATGGGAGATCACTACCCTGCCGAAACGGAAGAGGCCGGTTGGATGCAAGTGGATACTCTCCATCAAATACAATGTTGACGGTAGCATAAACCAATACAAGGCCCGGTTGGTGGCAAAAAGGTTTACCCAATCATATGGAGTGGACTAAGAGGAGACATTTGCAACAGTGGCCGAACTCAATTCAGTTCGAGTCATACTATCATTAGCTGCAAACTTGGATTGGCCACTGCACCAACTAGACATAAAGAATGCCTTCCTAAATGGTGAGTTAGAAGACGAAGTCTACATGCAAATTCCCCCAAAATCATCCAGCACCTCAAACATGGTGTGCAAGCTCCGGAAATCTTTATATGGCCTCAAGCAATCCCCAAGAGCATGGTTTGATAGACTAACTCGAGTTGTCAAGGAAGATGAGTTCAGTCAATGCCAATCAAATCACACTATGTTTGTCAAACACTCTATGGAAGGGAAGGTAGCTTTATTCATTGTCTATGTTGATGACATTGTTATCACGGGGATGATTGTTATCAAATCAAACACCTAAAGAGACTTGGCTAAGGAGTTTGAAGTTAAAGATTTGGGCCAGCTTAAATACTTTCTAGGGATGGAAGTCGCTCGGACAAAGAATGGTATCTATGTGTCTCAAAGAAAGTATACCCTAGACCTCCTTCAAGAAACCGGAATGCTTGGATGCAAGGCAGCTAATACTCCCATAGAACCGGTAAAAAGAAGTGAAGAGGAAAGTCCACCAGCTGATATAGATATCAAAGCCTGTTTGGGAAGCTATTCTACCTAACTCACACTAGGCCCGACATTGGGTTTGCTGTGAGCTTGGCCAGTCGCTACATGTCAAATCCAACTGCGGCCCACATGAGAACTGTGAACAGAATTCTTCAATATCTTAAGGGCACACCAGGTCGGGGCCTCTACTTCAAGAAAACCTTAAACAGAGGCATTGAAGTTTATACAGACTCGGATTGGGCAGGATGCTCCTCGGACAGAAAATCAACTACAGGCTATTGTTCCTTTGTGTGGGGAAACATGGTGACTTGGAGAAGCAAGAAGCAGTCCGCGGTGGCAAGGAGTAGTGCAGAAGCTGAATTTAGAGTCATGGCTCAAGGTATTTGTGAAGGAATCTGGCTTAAGCGGATGCTGGATGAAATCAGAATTCCTATCAACTATTCTATGAGGATATTATGTGACAACAAAGCTGCTATAAGCATCGCAAAGAACCCAATCCACCATGATAGGACAAAACATGTGGAAATTGACCGCCATTTCATTAAAGAGAAAATTGACCACAACATTATAAGTGTTGATCATATTCCATCATGCAAGCAGACAGCTGACATCTTAACAAAAGCTCTTCCAAGGAACACATATGAAAACATCAGATCCAATCTGGGTATGTTAGATATCTACCACCCAGATTGAGGGAGACTGTTAAAGATTGACGTAAATCAATCAGACTCGCATGATTCTGATAGTATAGCCCACAATAGGATTTAATGTAAATAGAATCAGTTTTATTTCTATTTCCTTCCTTATTTAGTTATAGCATTTATGGGGAGAATTATTCCCTTTGATTTTCAGGGCTAGATTAGTGCATGTCTTTATTTCCTTGTATCCTATTTATACCTCTCTGTTGTACCATCTTCAAATCAGTGAAATATAATCCATATTTCCACATTTTTCATTTCACTTGTAAAGGATAAAATCTGGATTTTTCTCTGGACAGGTGGAACAGAAAGGGAAAGGTGAACAAGCTAATTTACCTGGTTGAGGGCTAAAACATTGGAATTATTCTGTATGAATTGATGAGATATAGAAAGACCATTTTCAAAATGTTTGGGGGTACTTGAACCCAAAACACGATCATCAGAATGCATCTCTGTCTCACAACATAAAGAATCAAGAGGTGAGTCTGGCTTTTGCTGCATCTCCACATTGACTTTTAACTGCTTTTGTTCAGATTTCTCATCAAAATTGGCAAGCTGTGATGTAAGCTCTCTATCACTATGTTTATTATTGTATCCACTATAATTTTCAGCACTGGACACACCTTTTGCTTGAGATATAGCTGAATTGCAAACATGTTCCTCAATGGAATCACCAAAAGATAAGCCTATATCTTCATAAGCATCTTGCATGAGGAAATCATTCAAATCAAAAAGAGAATCACTACAATCAGATTCTTCACTTGAGGAATGGAAGCCATCGTCCAACCCTTCGAGCCTTGCATGCTTCACTCGAAGTGCAACTTCAAGTACAGCATCTGCACATATTACTTCAGAAATTGACTCCATCTTTACTAAATCATGTATGACCAATGCCTCAGATGCTGCAACAGAAAGTTCAACTGCATTACTGACATCATCACCTTTGCAGTATGTGACATCGGATTTTTCTTTCTGTTGTCTCACAGAATCAATTGTATCAATCTTAGATTTTGAAGCATCCTTTTTCACAGTTTTGAGGATGAAAGCAGGCAACGTGTTTTGTTCACATGCACGATGGTCCATCATTGAATGCATGTCCTCTCTAAAATCAATGGAAGTTTGAACAGGTTGCAATGACAGAACTTTACTTAGTGCAACTGCATCATGAGATGCATTCAAATCTTGGGTTGAGAAAAAGAGTGAATCAACATCTGAAGAAAGACGCAGACTAAATTGAAACACCTGCTTCAGGGAAATATATACAGATCAAACAAACCATTAGTCTTAAAATTGTTTTGACAGTATAAGTGATCTCTCTAGTTGCTAGGAAATAGGATTTTTAAACACACATCACAAGGACAAATTTTGGCAGATGAGTGTGCTTGTGTAGGTCAATGAGCAAAGAAAACCTAACTAAATGAGGAAAATTGACTAAAAGCACAGGACACATCTTCTAAGAGTATTTACTCTCAGTTCCTTCATACTTTCAATTTCATGCCCATTACAAGGAACTGTATTTAGAATCCTTTGACTGATCTCAACAGTTCAAAATCTTGGACGTTACCAGGAAATTGAGACAAGTGAAAAATCCATATACAAAAATTTGTCACTAAATCAGTTAGCCTCAGGAAAATATTTGAAAATTACTGGAATCGCTGATACTTCTAAATAAGATGCACGAAAATAATTTCTATGAGTAAATAAGTGTTGTGTGAGGATAAACATAAAACAAATTTTAAGATAAACTCCAGTAGATAAACAGCATTATCCGATAAAGAAAATATTTAAAACTTCCCAATACTATTATTTATGTGAATCTTACGAAACTGGTTCAAGCAACCGAAAGTTAGGGATCAGTGTTGACATCACATGGTTGCACTTAAACAAAATATATGTTTTAAGAATGCACCAAAATAAAAGCAAGAGAGAGAGAGAGAGAGAAATAACTTAATAAAACTTACATTTCCAGGAGATGGAGCAACACTAACAGCTGAACTATCTTCTCCAGATAAGACTAAATGGCAACTTTTGTATCTACCTTCTTCCCTTGATATTGCATTGATGTCTTTGCCATCACATTCACTACCATTTTGTTGAGAAGGTTCCAGATCCTTGATCATTTGAAAGAAGAGAAGGCATTAGCAAAGAATTTAACCAATCTAACACTCCCAAGGAACTTTCAAAACTGAATGACAAACTAAATTGTAATGGGTGGAAATTAAATCAACTACAAAAGATGACATGACTTTAATTTTGAAAAAAAAAAAATTGAACATTTAGCTATCCATTATCGTGAATCCGTGATTGCACTATACCCATGTACTATATTTACTAAGGGATAATAATTATAATTAAAAAATAGAAAACCAGTCATCAACCCTTCATATAATAGAAACAAGTAATAAAATAAAAACAATTCAAACTAACATATAAAAACAGAAATAAATAGGACCGTAATTTTAAAAGCAAGCAAGACTATGAAACGGAACAAAGGTTTGATCCTCTACCAAGCCACCCTATCCCGTTCCCTCAAATATACATATGAAAAGAAATAAATAAATAAACAAAAATAGAGTGAATAACCAAATTCGTCCCCAAGGAAAAAAAAAGCCCCCAATTTAGTCCTGAGAAATGAAAAATATCAACTTGATCATCAAGAATCTCAAATGTCAATCAAATTAGTTCTTTTCTAGGCAAATTGTAGGGATACTAGTTCCAATCAGACATTATTTCGATCTTTATTTAAAAGTCTTAAAGGACCAAGTTGAACTAAATTGAGAGGCACATTTTTTCTTAAGGACAAATTTGGATATTTAGTCATAAAAATACTTGGAAATAAAAAATTCCAACCTTCACTACTTGCTTAGAAGGAACTTGAGACTCCTTTACAAATTCAGGAGACCCATACATTACAGGATTGTGAAGCCAAGATGGAAGCCAAGCTACTTCCTGCAATATATTATTTATCAAAAAATTAAAAACAAACTATGACGAATTTCGGCATTAAAAACAAATTCTACATCAATGTATCAACTTCAAAAAAGAAATGAGACACCTAAAAAAGTTTAATCGTATAGAAAACTATATAAAAAGCCATAAAATTGCAAAACCCATCGAAAACCGGAAATCTAACCCCTGTTTAGATCCTTCATCAGATTAAAAATCGTAAAATTACAAACAGATTAAGTTTTCACTTTTTATTTTTGAAATTTTCCTCTGGTATATAGATCAAAGCAATAAAATGAGAAAGTAAAAAAAAAAAAGGAAGGAAGGAGGTAGGAGAAGCGTAACCTCGGAGAATTGAGGAAGACGAAGCCCTAAGCTGGCCATGAAAGAGTGAGCAAGAGGGTTTCAAGTCTCGGGGACGAATGAGTGAAAAAGTTTGGCGCCAAACGAAAATGACACGCTTCACGCTGCTGGTTACTGATTCGCGAATTGTGGGTTATTTGAGGAATGATATTTGCATTTGAACACCCATTTTGGGAAAGGGGTCTGCAATGTTTTTAGGTGAATCATCCCAAAATCATGAACTGAACTGAATTTCACCCATATAAAAAAGTCCAAACCATTTATATGATTTATAGATTAGTCCACATTTTAAAACATGGGTCAGTGGCCCAGCCCGATTTTCCAAACCGATTACTAAACTCTTTATTCACCCAACACTTCAATTGTAGTATTGCCCACCAAATTTCGTTCTCGTTGTTTCTCTCAGAATCCTAACCCTAAACCCCCAAATGGCACGCCAAATCATTGCTTAAATCGTGCGAGTTCGATCAAATTGATTGAGGCTTAAGATGCTTACTCGTCTCTATCTCGTCCAGCCCTCTCCAGCATCGATTATGAGGCTCAATTCTACTTATACTTTGTTCTGAAATTTTCTTGTTTACATTTTTAATGTTGTCGATCTTTCTTATGGGATTGTTGGGTTTTGTTTGAATACTAGAATTATTAATACTTTCTAACGGTTCGATTTTATTAATTGGTTCGTTTTTTATTATTATTTATATAGCGTTTGCCGGTAACACAATCAATCTTTTGGGGTTGGAGGATTAATAGGAGTGAGAGGTTCAATTTTCATTTTTTTTTTTATTTTTGTATAAAAGGGTTAGGGTTTCCTCTTTTTGTTCCCCATCTAATTGTTTCTAGCTTCTCTGAATTTCACGCAAATTCTGAGTCTGATTGGTGTTTTTTGAATCAAATCACAAAAAAAATTGATTTTTATTTTGTGGGGTGGCGATGGATTTGGGGATTTCTGATGAGTTGTTAGGAACTTTTGCCCCTATAATAGTTTACTAGATTTATTCTGGGATTTATGTTGTCCTGGTTTTGTTTTCTGAGAAGTATCGGTTACATTCAAAGCAAGATGAAGATGAAAAGAATTTGGTATCTAAAGGTGTTGTGGTTAAGGGTGTTATGCTTCAACAAGTAGTTCAGGCTGTGGTTGTAACACTCTTGTTTGCGGTAAGTTTTTAAGGTGAATTATACTTATACTAGAATTATAGTTACTAGAATTTGGGGTTGCAGTGTTTTTTTTTTTTCATTTTCATGTCATTGCCTAATTCTAAATTCTCTCCGTATCTATATTCCATTTCTATTCAAATGCTCATTTGTTTCTCCAGAAGACAAAATTGCTTGTTAAAGACTATTATGCTCTACTTATAGTTGCTCACTTCATGCTCTATTTAAAATTTGAAAGTCTAACTTTTTAAGCCATTGTTCAACATGCTGTTAGAACCAAAACAGTAATGGCTAATGGCCCCTAAAAGTTTTAATGATTAACAAAATTATTATATGTTTATGAATATACTTGAATTATAGATTATACTAATCCATAAGGTCAAAAAAATCGTGTATATGTTTCTGACTTCAGATGGACTCTCAAAAGGAACATTGTTTCTCAGCGTCCAAAGTTACATCTAACTCATAAAGGACAAAAAGCTCAAAGCAATATCTTCGTCCAAAGAAACATTGTGGTTCGTCCAAAAGACATTTTGGACTTTAGTTGTAAAAGTCTTATGTACAGTTATTATATAGTATTGTGTGCGTCCAAACTTTCTATACAATTTGTGCGTCCAACTTTCTATATAAAGTGTGCGTGCGTCCAACTTTCTATATATTTGTGCGTCCACTAACCTTATTTTGCAGATGATGTGACTCTTTTTCAAAAGTCTTGATTGGTTTTAAAAAGAAAATATCTTTTCACATATGACAAAAGAAGGTACAAACGTCGTACACTGTAATTCTGTAAACCACGTAGAGCAAAGAATCACGTAGAGCAAAACACTTGTCGGCCAAAAAGGCAAATCAGTCTGCTACAATTCAAGCTGCTATTCTACCAAAAGCAACCTTGCCTCCTCATTTTGAAAGGACAAATTTTGAACGGAGAATAGCTAGCAAATGGACTTGTGCCTAACGGATATTTCTCTGTGTCTAAATGGAAAAGTTTCCTACCTTTTGAATTCGAAAGGTCAGACAAAGCTATAAGAAGACCCTCTTCTGAAGAAGCAAAAAGACAGAGTAAGAAAACATTCAAGAGAGAATTCATTGTGCAGCAAAAAGCTTCAAAGTCTTCACTCTCTAGAAATTGATCTGTAAACCTTCTTATTCTTTCATTGTAAAGTTACAAACAGATTGTTAAGAGCTGTATCGTGTAATTTAGTGAGTTTGTAAAAAGCTCGAAAAACCTCACCCAAGTCTTAGGATTTGTTGAGTCTGGAGAGGCTTGTCTGTAAAAGAATACTTGTAGCCTGAAGAGGTGTAGAGTACTTGGAGTTGTAGATGTGGAGTGACTAGGAAACAACTTGTGAAAAAGTGCTAAGTGATTTAGTGGAAAAACCTTCTCAGGGAAGGGACTCGACGTAGCTCTTTGATTTGAAAGATTGAATCAGGATATATCTCTGTGTGAATCTCTCTATCCCTATCTTGTTAAGTTTATTTATTTACTAACTTGGGGATTGAAAACAAAGTCTCTTAAATGTTGGCTATCATTTTGTTTTGTTCTTTCATCTTGCTTGTCTAAAACGCTTTTCAGAAAAGGCTTTCGAAAATCGGATAAGAAACACAATTCAACCCCCCTTCTTGTGTTTTCCTGTTTCACTTTCAGTTGGTATCAGAGCTCAGCCTCTGGGTTGAGCATTTAACCGTGCTTGAGGAAAAGATCCAAAGCTCGATGGTAGGACAAGGGATGCCCAGTGGGAGACAACCTATTCTGGAAGGTACCTCCTTGACTAGACCGCCTTTTTTCAATGGCACTCACTACCTCTACTGGAAAGAAAGATTCAAAGGATTCATCTTGAGCACCAGCTCTGCTCTTTGGCCATTAATCATGAATGGTCCCCACATCGTCAACTATCCTGATGGCACTGAGAAAGATGAAGCTCAGTGGACCGAAGATGAGAGAAGAAGGATGGAGCAAAACTACAAAGCAAGATACACCCTGATGTGTGCTCTTAGTCCAGATGAGTTCCAAAAAATTCATGCATGTGAATCAGCGAAACAAATCTGGGACACTCTATCCAATGTTCATGAAGGAACATCCAAAGTGAAGGATTCAAAAATCATTATTCTTATGAGCCAATATAAAATGTTCACAATGGAAAATAGAGAAACCATCATTGATATGATAGGTCGTTTCCAAACTACTATCAATAATCTCAAATCTCTTGGAAAAGTGTATACTACAAAAGAAAATGTTACAAAGATCCTCAAGAGTTTACATAAGGAATGGAGACCACTCATCACTGCAATCACTCAAGCGAAGGATCTGTCAACCTTGACCTTAGATGATCTTGTGGGAACTCTTCAAGTTCATGAGCAAGAGCTTAACCAGGACAACCCTACAAAGAAAGGCAAGACTATTGCCTTAAAAAGTCAAAAAGCCAGCAGCTCGAAAGTTCTCAAAGCAAATGAGTCCCGCGATTAAAATGATCAAGATGAAGAAGAAGAATCTGATGATGAGCTGTCTCTCATATCAAAGAAACTTGAACGTATTCTGAAAAGGAAAAACATGAGAAGAAGACCCTTTACAAAGAAAAACGTCAAAGACCATGGTGAAACCTAGGACAAAAATCCAATGGTTTGCTATGAGTGCAAGAAACCAGGCCACTTCAAGGCTGAGTGCCCTCAGCTGAAAGATAAGAAGAAGTTCTTCAAAAAGAAAAGCAAGAATCTCATGGCAACATAGGAAGACCTTGACTCCTCTGAAGAAGAAGAAAACGAAGAAGAGGCAAACCTATGTCTTTGGTCTGAAAATCATCTCTTTGAAGAATCTTCTGAAGAAGAGGAACAATCTACCTCTTCAATCATCTCATATCCAGAGGCTGAGTCATTAAGAGATTTCAGTAGTCTTTCTATAAGCAGACCACCTATTTTCTATGGAACTGGTGATTATGCCATGTGGAGAGAACTATTCATGAGATTCAACCTAGAACAAAATGTTGATGACCTATGGAGAGCATACACCGATGATAACTTTTGTCCTACTACTGTTATCAATGGTGAACGCATAGTTAAACCAAGGGCTAATTGTTCTGAAGAAGAAGAAAGAAGAGTGAGAATCAATGCTAGAGCTGTCTACACTCTTACGTGTGCCCTGGACGAAAGAGCTGTCAACATTGTGACGTATTGTGATTTTGCAAAAAGAGTGCTTGACATGCTTGTTGCCCTATTTATGAGAAGGCGACCTGCTCATTCTGGAGAACCACCTATTTATCAATCATCAGAATATGGAGCTTGGAAAGAAAACTTTAGATCCTTTGTAACAACCTAAGGATCAGAAGAACACTGGAAAACTCTCACTGATGAAGCATTCTGCCCCATCATCATCATCAATGGAGAATACACGATGAAACCTCTAGAAAATTGCACCATAGAGGGAAGAAGAAGTGTTGCTCTTGATTGTGAAGCAAGAGCTTTCCTGTTTCAAAGTGTACACAGAGCAAGAAGAGAAGCCTTGGCTGAAGAAACAACTGCTTGGGTAATGATGAACCTAATGGATATTCTAGAAAGATCTCCGCCTACATCCCCAACCGCAGATATGTGTCTTATGGCAAATATATCCTTTGAAACAGAAATAGAAGAGGAAGAGGTAAATATATCTGAATATTCTAAAGATGCATATGATGAGCTATTAAATAAATCATGCATTATTTATTCTGAATATAACGCTCTTAAAAGAAAATTTGCCAAACTTAATAAAGACTTTGAAAAAGTCAAAATTGAGAATGGAGAACTAAAAGAAGAGATAATCAGTCTAACTGAAGTCTCAAGTTCTAAGTTCAGTACATCCTGTGAAGTTGAGAAACTTGACCATCAAGTTGCTTACTTAACTGATAGTCTATCTAAATTCACTGATGGATCTAAGAAGCTTAATTTGATTCTTAGATATAGATCTTTATATGATAAATCCGGTATTGGATATGAAAAATAAAATCCAAAAATTTCTTAGAAGAAAACTAAGATAAAAAGAGTAATGTATTGTTCTATTTGTGGTAAAAATGGACACTATGCGTCCAAATGCTTACACAAAAGATATGCTAGAACTAATAAGTTACCTGCAACTAACCAAAAAGGACCCAAGTCTATCTGGGTAACTAAGAGTAGGATAATCTTTGTTGCAGACTTGCTTGACAATAGGAAGAAAACACTAATCATGGTACCTGGACAGTGGATGCTCACGACACATGACGGGAGAAAAGTCTATGTTCCTAGACCTAAAGCCAAAGTCTGAAGGATCAGTTGTATTCGGTGGCAATCAAAAGGGAAAGATTGTAGGTATTGGTAAAATTGATAAGAATAATTCTTCCTCTATAAATAATGTGTTGTTGGTTGAAGGGTTAAAACACAATCTGCTTAGCATAAGCCAATTGTGTGACAGCGGGTTTGTGGTTTCTTTCAACAAAGATAAATGTATAGTCAAATATGCTAATAGGTCCACTCTATTTACTGGTAAGAGGAAAAACAATGTATATAAAATTGACTTGATGTCTGTGAATGATGAACAGTGGATTTGGCACAAGAGACTTGGCCATGCAATCCTGAGATTAATCTCAAAGATACAAAAGCATAACCTCGTAAGAGGATTACCAAAGCTTGCCTATAAATCTGATGTTCTCTGTGATGCCTGTCAAAAGGGGAAACAAGTTAAAAATGTTGGGGTTTCAAGAGGGATAATTTTTAAAAACAATTTATAAAAACCTCTTGGGCGGAAAAACCCCTTTCCTAAAGGACCACGTATTGCACATGAATCACAAAGATATTGTGATTACCTCTTGAAGCGTAGCTTTACCGCGAACACTGTGAGCGTGCCAACTTCACCGGTTAGCCAAAAACGCTGATACTTGCGATGCTCATAACTTTCGCTCTGGACCTCGTATCGCAAAACGAAACGGTGACGATGTAGAGCCACATGTCAAGAACCTGCTGTCAAAAAATCAGCCCGATCCAACGTTAACGAATCTCGGATCGCGAGATTACGATAACTGTCCAGCGATAACCACCATAAGAAAAGGCTTCTCTATCACCAGTATTGCAAAGTAGCAATACCTCTACTCCGTCCACGCAAGCAAACCAACGTCAAAGATAGCATAATGCTAGCTATCAGGATTAGGAGAGGCACGGTACACAGAGAGAGAAAAGAGGGCGCGCCAGTCAAGGGTATACAGCGGCCGTTACGAGTGCTATGTGTTGTGTCTGGCTTAAGTGACGTGCACAACTTACTAATAGCTGTCACTCACTTAACCTAACCCACTTAGGCTACTGTACGCTACAGGCCCAATGTCTAATTATTAATTAAATCATATTTAATTAATCCATTAAACTTATCCTCATTTAATTATTAATTAAATCATATTTAATTAATCAATTAAATTAATTCTCTGAACATTTGTTCTATGCGTGTGACCCTATAGGTTCTCAATTAATTGGCAATAATATTAATTATTATTAATCATATTAATAATCAATTAATATTATAAACAATGAGCGGCATCTAGCAATACATCATTGCTACCCAATTAATTAGAATATTGGTGATACCATATATAATGTGAAGTCAACGTCCTTTCGTCACAATGTCTTAATTGAACACAAGGCATAAATGTGTCATCCTTGTTAAGTCCAATTATTTATTTCTTGATCTAGTAATTGACGTACTATCATGTGGGCCCAATATCTTATACTGTCCCACCTTAGCATGACCATGCATTTCTACATTGCATGCCATCAAAAGGCCTATAGACATTACTCCTGTTATGTAGGAAGGACAAATCCTATCTACATGACTCACATTCCTCAACATGTTTCATTGCAGGCCCAATAACTATCTTTATAGTTGTCCTGTTATAGACAACGTTTAATAGTATTAAAGCCTACAACTACATATGTTAGGAATCGTAGTGACTTCAAGTCGAAGGACTACTTCACTATGGTCACCATGAGAATCGCTTATGGCACTTACATAACTATTATGCAGCGTTCTCATAGTGGGTCACTCCAGTATAAATATTCCACTAATATTTATACCTATGTGAAGACTTGATATTTTATATCTATGGCCCGTGAGATGTGTCATTAGTACACTCACATAATAGTCTCAATATATTATTATTGTCCTTATTAAGAATAATACTTGACTATGAATATTTAAGAATAGTGTTCTATAATTTAATGGCATCTCACGGTCAAGTCATATTTGACGTTCCATTAAATGAATTACCTTTTCTAAGGACTTTATTATGCTATAAATATGATCATAAAATATAACATAATAAATAAATGCCTTATACATATATCAAATATATGATCAAAATCATGATACAATCGACCACAAGGGCTTACCCCAACAAAAAATTCTTTTAATTCAAAGAATATTGTTTCTACATCCAGACCTTTAGAATTGCTACATTTAGATTTGTTTGGTCCAACAAGGACTGCCTCCCTAAGTGGAAAGAAATATGGGCTTGTCTTTATCGATGATTATTCTAGATGGACATGGGTGATGTTCCTAGCTCACAAAGATGAGTCTTTTGAAGTATTCTCAATATTCTGCAAAAGGATTCAAAATGAGAAAGGTATATGTATCAACTCAATCCGAAGTGATCATGGAGGAAAGTTTGAGAATGTAAACTTCCAACTATTCTGTGAAGAAAATGGTATTCTTCACAATTTCTCTGCCTTAGAACACCTCAACAAAATGGGTTTGTTGAGAGAAAGAATAGGTCTCTTCAAGAGATGGCAAGAACATTGCTCAATGATAACTCTGTTTCTAAAAACTTTTGGGCTGAGGCTGTTAACACAGCATGCATATTCAAAATCGAGTATACATAAGACCAATACTGAGGAAGACTCCACATGAATTGTGGAAAGGACGTAAACCTAACATATCATATTTTTATCCTTTTAGATGTGCCTGCTTTATATTAAATACTAAAGACAATCTAGGTAAATTTGATGCCAAAGTTGATAATAGTATTTTCTTAGGATACTTTGAAACATCTAAAGCCTTCAGAATTTATAATAGTAAATCACTAACTGTTGAAGAATCTATTCATGTTAAATTTGATGACAAGAAGCCTTATAAAGTATTATCAGAGCTGGACGAATCACATGCAGATCTTGATCTGAATGATCATCGTCCAACAAACAATGGGAAGGAAATCTCCGAAGAAGTCAAAACTGATGATCACAATCCTCAATCGTCAAATGATAGTCAGAAAGCTTGGCAATTCAAAACTTACCATCCTGAAGATCAAATTCTAGGTTAACCCAGTTATAAAGTAAGAACAAGGTCAACCTTCAGAAATCAAGCTGATTCGGCTTTCATCTCTGAGTTAGAACCAAAGACTGTGGACGAAGCTCTCATGGACAACGGATGGATCTTGGCTATGCTAGAAGAACTCAATCAGTTCGAGAGAGACAAAGTTTGGACTTTAGTTCAAGAACCGAATGATAAATCGATAATTGGAACGAAATGGGTTTTTAGAAATAAGATGGATGAAGATGGAAAAGTTGTGAGAAACAAAACAAGGTTAGTAAGATAAGGTTATTCACAAGAAGAAGGTATTGATTATACTGAAACCTTTGCTCCTGTTGCTAGAATAGAAGCAATACGTATCTTGTTATCTTTTGCTGCTCATCATAACATAACTTTATATCAAATGGATGTTCAAAGTGTTGACAAGTGACTCCAAACACAAGAGGGGGTGAATTGTGTGTAAGGTGTATTTTTAAAAACTTTTTGCATAGCAGAGCACTTTAGAAAATAAATAACTTGAATTTGAAGTGCGTTGAATAAATTGCAATAAAATAAACGACTTATATTTAAACTGCGTTAAATAAATTGCAATAAAATAAAGAGCAAGAAAAGAAATGAAAGACTCGCAGTTTTATCCTGGCTCGGCTACCTTATACCCCAGTAGCCTATGTCCAGTCCCCAAGGTCAATCACCAAGGGTTTTCACTCAATAACTAGCTTTTAAATCAGGTTCAGCTAGAAACCTTCACTAATAAGAGCACTCTTCACAGACCAGGGATATCACCTCCCCCAGTGACAGGGTCTCAAGAGAAAAACCTTCTCTTAAACAACTATGGGATTCACACCCAAAAATAAGAACGATAAAAATCGAGTGATGTAGCACTCAAAAGTGCAGATAAGAAATTACAACTTGAAGCACAATTATAATCTTACTTATATGGAGTATAAAGCTCTCTCTCAATATATGTATGATCAAAGTGTAATATTGGTGAGATTATTTGAAAAAGATTTTGGCAGAGTTTTAGCGCAATAAGAAAATAGGGCAGTCGATTGTTGTGTTACTGAAACGCATTCCAAGGCATTCTATTTATAGGAAAAGAATTAGGCCCATGGGAATTAGGTTAAGCTCATTTTTACTATTTGTGGTTCGCGCTACATAATCGATTATTTTAATGGAATAATCGATTATTCCCTTTTAATCCAAAAACGCGCTGAGAGACAGTAGCATCATAATCGATTATGGGTTCTCTGTTTCAGAGTCTTTTACAACGCGTAGGAGCTTAATCGATTGAAGAATCGATTATGTGAAACATCGATTAAGGAATCGATTAATCGTAACATAAACATCGATTATGGAATCGATTAAATTCATAATCGATTATAGTAATCGATTACACCTTCACTGTTTCGAGTTGTTTCTTTTCAGATATTGATAATCGATTATGATTATCTTATAATCGATTATGATCATTTGTAAGCCAGCTGAATTTAAACTTAATAGCTGAAATTGATTTTACCAATCAAAGAACTTACAGCCTATTAAGTTTATTATTTTTACTCTTTCGATTATGTGTGTGTGTCATTGATTTTAGATTGAGAGAGCTTTACCACCATGTACAATAGAATCTACAACACACAATACAAATACGAAAATCCCTTCACCCCTTTTGAAAGATTTGATCATCTGAGATAATTGTTTCCGCTTTTTGCAATCTAGTCCTTTTGGGTCGTTTCGTTTTGTCATCCATCAAAACTTTAACTAATCTTGTCAAGGCATATATTCACATTCTCCCCCTTTTTGATGATGACAAATGTAACACCCCGTTTTTTTTGTATGAGGGTATATGTGTTGCTGTAATTATAGATATTATTATTATTATTACCATTATTAGTAGTATAATATTTGACAATATGTTTGTTTACATCGTCACTGCATTTTATAAGTATTTATATGAATGTATATTTATGTGTGTATATTTTAAGTGATAATATGCACGCTTATATTTTTATGATTATAAGTGTGTTTACATTTTAATATTAAAATGTTATTATTATTATTATTATTATTATTATTATTATTATTATTATTATTATTATTATTATTATTATTTATATAATATGTAATTGATTCTTATTGATATGTAAATGATTTATATTAATTATTCTTATATTAATATACAATTGATTGTATTAATAGATAATTGTGCATAGTTATATTTATATTATTAATTATGTTGCATGTATTAATACATGGTCTTATCTATATGAATATATAATTGATTATATTAGTATGTAAGTATGTGACCTCGTGTGCTTATATGTGGTTTTGTATGGACTAATATGATATGTGTAATTAAAGTGCGATCGTATATTTATTTACATGTCATCAATTATATATATGTTTATATTAACACTGGATCCCTTGTATTAATGCATAATAGAATTATATTAATATACGACTATCTGTATAAATATTTAGATCATGATTATATTAATATAAGATATTTATATTTATGATAATTGTAGTTGTGTTGGTATAAGATCAATTAGATGTCATAGAGATTCAATCATTGAATAAATAAGATTATCTTATCTTAATCTCCTACAAAATCCTATCTAGAAACAACTATTTTTTTAATGCTGAACTTATATTGTATTTTTGACCCTGTTAGAGTCCGAATTAGGAATAGATCGTGAAACATGATTTTGTACAAAATTCACTTAGCTTTCCAACGCCACCAAGAGCACCTAAATCGGACACTCTTAGCTCAAGTTAGAGCCAAACCAGTGAGCATGCGTTTTGGGCTCTTTGATTAGCCCGTTTAGCTCTAATCCTTTTTATACCTCTTTTGCTCGACCTAAAACTCATAGCCATCTTTCTTAGAGTTAGAAACAGCCGTCTTTTACCTTTCTCTTGGGTTCCCTATTGAATCCTTGAGCGTCCTCAATCCTTGTTTGAGTGTTCTTCGTCAAGAACATATCCCTGTTGCGTTTGTTGTTGCGTTTGGGGTTAAGCTGCTAGCTTAGTGTTACTTTGAGGTAAGGTAACCAACACTTGTTCATCCTTTCTTGGAATCCCTTTAGTTAATGTTGAATCGTTTTGTCTCTGTCAAGCCAGACTTTGTTGTTCATGTGCCAGTGTTGTGAACGGGTGTTAGCAGATTAGTTCCCCAGGAATCTAATCGAGGTATATGCATAACCATTGTGTTAATTCCCTTCCCTTTCTTTGTTTGGGAATTAACTACCTTTGTCCTTTCTTGTTGTTCTTGATCAAAGCTCGCTGAACCTGTTGAACCCGTTGGAGGAGTCACGCTTGGACTTCGCTCTTGTTGGCTCATAGGCTGGTATCGTCACGCCAGGTATAGGGATAAGGGATTAGTATAACATATAGGTTCTAGGGTAGCGTAAGATGAGGGTTAACCCATGACCCTATTTGTGTGCTATATGCCTTAATTACCGCATGAAGTTGTTATGGTTGTTTATACATGATATGAGCCCAATAAGGAGTATGGACCAAGAAGCACTTCAAGGACTTGGTGGGCCTATGACCAGATCAAGAACCAAGAAAGCCCAAGAAGTCCTAGAACAAATGGTGACCACCATTATGGAAGCAAGCCCAACTTCAGGCCTAGAAGGAATGGAGCCCAAGATGGTGACTTATCTTAGTCAAGTAGAGGCCCATAATGATGACAAGGGGGGCGTGACTTAGCTTTCATAATTTTTGTTTTGTTGTTTTCAATTCAATAAAGTGTAATGGGTTATGTGAGTGGATCCATTTGGGCATTCTCTATTAGTGGGCTACACTAAGAGTTGCATGAAGGTCTAGCCCATATTTTCCATAAAGCTACACGTGAATTAGGGAGTCTTGGGGAGGGAATCTTTAGCTTGCATGCTATAAGAAACTCCTCATTAAGTTGAGTCAATAAATTGTAAGTTATGGGTGTTACACTTTTAATTTCCAA
This sequence comes from Ammopiptanthus mongolicus, assembly GCA_039655645.1. Lineage (NCBI taxonomy): Eukaryota > Viridiplantae > Streptophyta > Magnoliopsida > Fabales > Fabaceae > Ammopiptanthus > Ammopiptanthus mongolicus. The sequence goes on along the minus strand of CM077349.1, from coordinate 35,032,474 downwards.
AGCAAAGTGTAACCACCCATCATGAAGGGAGAGTAGGCGTGACATTGAGTGCTTGGGGCTGACTTCAATTGCTTCATGGTGAGTTATGAGTGTCTTGGTGGCTGCCTTCAATTGTTTGAGTGTTACACTTTTTAATTTGACAAACAAAGTGTAACCACCCATGAAGAACAAGTGGTAGGCGTGACATTGAGTGTCTTGGGGCTGAATGCAATTGCTTGATGGTGAGTTATGAGTGCTTGATGGGCTGCTTTCAATTGCTTGAGTGTTACACTTTTAATTTGACAAACAAAGTGTAACCACCCATGAAGAAGGAAGGGTAGGCGTGTATGAATGGGTTTGGGGGCTGAATTGATTTTGTTTTAGTGGTCATCAAGTTAGGAATTAGGCCATTCAAAGTGGGGGTTATGCCTTGTCTTTGGATGCCAAGAGTTGGATGACTATTATATGTATGCACCTAAGACCTTGAGAAATACAACTTTGATGTTATTTTGGATCAAATTCCATTGAGTGAGAATTGCTTCTCCTAGGTTCTTGGTTGAACCAAACTTAGTTCTTATCAAGAATCCAAGATTCTTGTGGCGAACATCACTTGGCTTATCAAACCTTCTTGGTTTGTGGCGCCTCATCATTTCTTTCTTCATCATTTTCTAGTTTTCTTCACTTTTACGTTGCTACAATTTGTTCATTAAGAAGAACACAAAATTATCATGCTTTGAATTCAACCATAAGATCGTTAAAAGGCAACCACACCATTTGGTTGTCATCAAGTGGTATCAGAGCTTAGGCTTTGGTTGAAATTTTGTTTGTGTTCTTGATTCTACTTTCTTCTTCATCTTCTACTCTTTCTTCTTTTCTTTCCAAAAAAAAAAACCAAAACCAAAGTTACTTTGATCTTTTCTTGAAGGGAAAATTCGTGGTTGTTGTGTATTGCTCCAAAAACAAAGTTTTCAAGAGTAATTCTCTTCAACAAGTTATAAAAAAAAAAAAAAAATTCGTGTAAAAAAAAAAAAAAAAAGGAAGAGAAAGTTTCACTTGAGCAATTTGTGTCTTGAAAATTATTCCCTTCTTCCATTGTTTCTTATTTGTAAACCTTTTTTTTTCCTAGCCTTTGTTCTTCGTTTTTCCTTGTTTTGATAAGTTTTGTGATTTTTGTTACTTGAATTTTGGTATTTTTGTGTTTTGTGTTTGATTCCTCTAAGAACTAAAGGAGAACATTTGAGAGGAAAAAGGCAAGAGTGCAAATTTACTTCTTGTGTGGAAAAAGCCAAAAGAGTGAAATTCATTTGTGTGACAAGTAAGGGAGTGTAGTGAGGAAACATAAATCATGGCAAACAATGAAGATAGTCCACCACTTTCACCAAGGTCCGCGGTCCTTTTTGTACGAATGACTACTCAAATGCAAGCCCTTCAAAGGCAAATGGAGACAATGCAAACCAACTATGATCAACAACTTGCCAACCTTCAAAATGATGAGTCTAGTGGCAATGAAAGTGAGAGAGGAAGGCCTAGAGGAGGAAGGCATAGAGGAGGAGGACATAGAGGAAGGAGGCATGATGAAAGGCTTGAGGGGGTCAAAATCAAAGTTCCTCCCTTTCTTGGGAAGAACGATCCGGAGGCTTACTTGGAGTGGGAACTAAAGATAGAACAAGTCTTCGATTGTAATTCTTACAATGAAGGCAAGAAGGTGAAAGTAGCCGCCCTTGAGTTCAAAGAGTATGCCCTTGTGTGGTGGGACCAATTACAAAAAGAGAGGAGGAGACTTGGAGGGGAGCCTATAGACACTTGGGAGGAGATGAAGTATGTCATGAGGAAGAGGTTTGTCCCAAATCATTACCAAAGGGACATTCACAACAAATTGCAAAGACTTACCCAAGGGACCAAGAGTGTAGATGAATATTTCAAGGAGATGGAGTTGGCCTTACTTAGGTCAAATTTTCAAGAAGATAGGGAGGCTACCATGGCAAGATTCTTACATGGCTTGAATCAAGATATTCAAGACATTGTAGAATTACAAAATTATGTGGAGCTTGAAGATTTGGTGCAACAAGCAATCAAGGTGGAGCAACAAATTAAGAGGAGGAAGTTCAAATATTCTTCTTCTTCTTCTTCAAAGTTTCCATCATCAAATTGGAAGGACAAGCAAAAGAAGGAGGGTGCACCAACCAAAGAAGCCGTGAGCACCTCTCAAGGCAAGAAACCATTGGAGACAACCACTAGGAGCCGTGAAGTAAAGTGTTTCAAATGCCTTGGCCATGGGCACATAGCCGCCCAATGTCCAACAAAGAGAACTATGGTGACCATGAATGGTGAAGTAGTATCACAATCCGAGGCGTCAAGTGGGGAGGAAAGTGAAGAAGATGTGTTCATGCCGGATGGTGATTTACTTATGGTAAGGAGGCTATTGGGGAGTCAAGTGAAAGAACATGAAGCAAGCCAAAGGGAGAATATCTTTCATTCTAGATGCCTAATTCAAGGAAAGGTATGCTCTTTAATTATTGATGGAGGAAGTTGTGCCAATGTTGTAAGTACTAGATTAGTGTCAAAACTAAATCTTGTAACTAAAGCACATCCAAGACCATATAGGCTTCAATGGTTAAGTGAGGTAGGAGAAATGGTGGTGAACAAACAAGTGGAGGTTCCATTCTCAATTGGGAAGTATGAGGATAGTGTTCTTTGTGATGTGGTGCCTATGGAGGCAAGCCACTTGTTGTTGGGAAGGCCTTGGCAATATGACAAGAAGGCCATCCATGATGGGTTCTCAAATAAGTATACTCTCATGTATCAAGACCGAAAGGTCATACTTTCTCCTTTATCTCCAAAGCAAGTTAGTGAGGATCAAATAAAAATGAGAGAAAAGAGAGAGCAAGAGAGAAAAGAAAAAGAGGGTGAAAAAAAATTTGAGACAAAGAGTGAAGAAAAATCAAAAAAAAATCATGAGAAAAAGGAAGTGAAAAATAGAGTGGAAAAAGAGAGTAAAGAGAGCTTTCTTGCAACAAAGAGTGAGGTGAAGAGTGCCTTAATTTCAAGGCAGCCCCTATACATACTTTATTGTAAGGAATTTTGTTTAAATACTAACATTCCTAATGATAATTCTTTGTCTAGTGGTGTCAAAAATCTTTTGCAGGAATTTGATGATGTTTTTCCTAAGGAAGTGCCACATGGCCTTCCCCCTCTTAGAGGAATTGAGCATCACATTGACCTCATTCCGGGTGCATCATTGCCCAATAGGCCAGCCTATAGGAGCAATCCACAAGAGACTCAAGAGATCCAAACACAAGTGGAGGAGTTGATACAAAAAGGTTGGGTGCAAGAAAGTTTGAGTCCATGTGCTGTCCCGGTAATTTTAGTGCCAAAGAAAGATGGGACTTGGAGGATGTGCACGGATTGTAGGGCCGTGAACAACATCACAATTAAGTATAGACATCCTATCCCTAGACTTGATGATTTGCTTGATGAATTGCATGGTGCTTGTGTTTTTTCTAAAATTGATTTGAAAAGTGGGTACCATCAAATTAGAATAAGGGAGGGGGATGAATGGAAAACTGCCTTTAAATCTAAATATGGTTTGTATGAATGGTTGGTAATGCCTTTTGGTTTAACAAATGCACCTAGTACTTTTATGAGGCTTATGAACCATGTTTTGAGGGAATTTTTGGGCAAGTTTGTTGTGGTGTATTTTGATGACATCTTGATATATAGCAAAAACTTAGATGAACATCATGAACATTTAAGGGCTGTTTTGCTTGTATTAAGAAAAGAAAAATTGTATGCTAATTTGGAAAAGTGTACTTTTTGTGTGGACCATGTGATTTTTCTTGGATTTGTGATAAATGCTAAAGGGGTCCATGTTGACAAAGAGAAAATTAAGGCCATTCAAGATTGGCCAACCCCCAAAAATGTGAGTGATGTGAGGAGTTTTCATGGCTTGGCTAGTTTTTATAGGAGGTTTGTTAAGGACTTTAGCACCTTGGCTGCACCTCTTAACGAAATTGTCAAAAAAAATGTTGGGTTTAAATGGGGGGAGAAGCAAGAACATGCTTTCAAAGAACTTAAGGAAAAGCTCACCCATGCACCAATACTTGTTTTGCCTAATTTTGCTAAATCTTTTGAGATTGAATGTGATGCTTCAAATGTTGGTGTTGGGGCTGTTTTGATGCAAGAGGGGCATCCAATTGCTTATTTTAGTGAGAAATTAAGTGGAGCTTCCCTTAATTATCCCACCTATGATAAGGAATTGTATGCCTTAGTAAGAGCTTTGCAAACTTGGCAACACTATCTTTTGCCCAAAGAATTTGTCATTCATAGTGACCATGAGTCTTTGAAATATTTGAAAGGGCAAGGAAAGTTAAATAAAAGACATGCAAAGTGGGTTGAATTTCTTGAACAATTTCCATATGTGGTGAAACACAAAAAGGGTAAGGCCAATGTTGTTGCGGATGCACTTTCAAGAAGGTATTCTTTACTTTCTACCCTTGAGACAAAGTTGTTGGGTCTTGAATGCATCAAAGAATTGTATGAGCATGATAAGGAATTTTCTCATATCTATGCTAATTGTGTGCATTCGTCCCAAAATGGATATTTTAGGCACCAAGGATTTTTGTTCAAAGAAAAACGTTTATGTGTGCCTAAAAGCTCTATAAGGGAATTGTTCTTAAAAGAGGCGCATGAAGGGGGATTAATGGGGCACTTTGGGGTCCAAAAGACTTTAGACGTGTTGCATGAACATTTTCATTGGCCTCACATGAAGCATGATGTGCAAAAATATTGTGAAAAATGCATTGTATGTAAAAAGTCAAAATCTAAAGTGATGGCCCATGGACTTTATACTCCTTTACCTATTCCTGACTCTCCTTGGATAGACTTATCTATGGATTTTGTTGTGGGATTGCCTAGGTCAAGGAATGGTAAAGATTCCATTTTTGTTGTGGTGGATAGGTTCTCCAAAATGGCACATTTTATTCCATGTAAAAAAGTTGATGATGCTTGCCATGTGGCTGACTTATTTTTTCGGGAAGTGGTGAGACTTCATGGTCTCCCAAGGAGTATTGTTAGTGATAGGGACACCAAGTTCCTAAGTCACTTTTGGAGGACTTTGTGGGGAAAGCTAGGTACAAAGCTTCTTTTCTCCACTACTTGCCATCCTCAAACGGATGGGCAAACTGAAGTTGTGAATAGAACACTTTCTTCCCTTTTAAGGGCTGTGATTAAAAAGAACATTAAGTCTTGGGAGGAGTGTTTGCCTCATGTGGAATTTGCTTATAATAGGGTTGTTCATAGCACCACTCAATATTCTCCTTTTGAGGTTGTTTATGGTTTTAATCCCTTAACTCCTCTTGATTTATTGCCATTGCCTAACTCTTCAATTTTAAAGCATAAAGATGGTAGGGCCAAGGCTGAATATGTGAGGAAGTTACATGAGCAAGTGAAGGTCCAAATTGAAAAGAGGACCCAAAGCTATGCAAGACAAGCCAACAAAGGAAGGAAGAAGGTGGTATTTGAGCCCGGAGATTGGGTTTGGGTTCACATGAGGAAGGAAAGGTTTCCTTCCCAAAGGAAATCTAAATTGCAACCAAGAGGAGATGGGCCATTTCAAGTGGTGGCCAAGATCAATGATAATGCATACAAGTTGGATCTTCCTGGTGAGCATGGTGGAATAAGTGCTACTTTCAATGTGGCTGATTTATCTTTTTTTGATGTAGGTGATGAAGAATTCAATTCGAGGTCGAATTCACCTAAAGAAGGAGGGGATGATATGAGCCCAATAAGGAGTATGGACCAAGAAGCACTTCAAGGACTTGGTGGGCCTATGACCAGATCAAGAACCAAGAAAGCCCAAGAAGTCCTAGAACAAATGGTGACCACCATTATGGAAGCAAGCCCAACTTCAGGCCTAGAAGGAATGGAGCCCAAGATGGTGACTTATCTTAGTCAAGTAGAGGCCCATAATGATGACAAGGGGGGCGTGACTTAGCTTTCATAATTTTTGTTTTGTTGTTTTCAATTCAATAAAGTGTAATGGGTTATGTGAGTGGATCCATTTGGGCATTCTCTATTAGTGGGCTACACTAAGAGTTGCATGAAGGTCTAGCCCATATTTTCCATAAAGCTACACGTGAATTAGGGAGTCTTGGGGAGGGAATCTTTAGCTTGCATGCTATAAGAAACTCCTCATTAAGTTGAGTCAATAAATTGTAAGTTATGGGTGTTACACTTTTAATTTCCAAAGCAAAGTGTAACCACCCATCATGAAGGGAGAGTAGGCGTGACATTGAGTGCTTGGGGCTGACTTCAATTGCTTCATGGTGAGTTATGAGTGTCTTGGTGGCTGCCTTCAATTGTTTGAGTGTTACACTTTTTAATTTGACAAACAAAGTGTAACCACCCATGAAGAACAAGTGGTAGGCGTGACATTGAGTGTCTTGGGGCTGAATGCAATTGCTTGATGGTGAGTTATGAGTGCTTGATGGGCTGCTTTCAATTGCTTGAGTGTTACACTTTTAATTTGACAAACAAAGTGTAACCACCCATGAAGAAGGAAGGGTAGGCGTGTATGAATGGGTTTGGGGGCTGAATTGATTTTGTTTTAGTGGTCATCAAGTTAGGAATTAGGCCATTCAAAGTGGGGGTTATGCCTTGTCTTTGGATGCCAAGAGTTGGATGACTATTATATGTATGCACCTAAGACCTTGAGAAATACAACTTTGATGTTATTTTGGATCAAATTCCATTGAGTGAGAATTGCTTCTCCTAGGTTCTTGGTTGAACCAAACTTAGTTCTTATCAAGAATCCAAGATTCTTGTGGCGAACATCACTTGGCTTATCAAACCTTCTTGGTTTGTGGCGCCTCATCATTTCTTTCTTCATCATTTTCTAGTTTTCTTCACTTTTACGTTGCTACAATTTGTTCATTAAGAAGAACACAAAATTATCATGCTTTGAATTCAACCATAAGATCGTTAAAAGGCAACCACACCATTTGGTTGTCATCAATACATGTTGTTAATTGTTTAAATGGGTTGTATGATCTTGGCATGACGTTTATGATGTTGTTTATGATGATGATGATATGCCATGATTGTATGAGTTGGTGTGATGGAACTGCTGTTAAATCTATGTTAATAAAAGACATAGGGATGTTAGCGCTAAGCCTAAAACTATGATTAGTCCAATTGATGTTCATAAACATGAAGATATGGATTGAGGTTTAGATATTAAGATTAAGTTATAATCTTAATAAACATAAGACTTGAGGTTTAAATATTAAGATTAAGTTACAATCTTAATAAGATATGAATTGTGGTTTAGATATTAAGATTAAGTTATAATCTTAACATGACATGAATTATGGTTTAGATATTAAGATTAAGTTACAATCTTAATAAATATATGATTTGACGTTTAAATATTAGGATTAAGTTATAATCTTAATAAGATATGAATTGTGATTTAGATATTAAGAATAAGTTATAATCTTAATAACTATATGACTTGGGGTTTAAATATTAAGATTAAGTTATAATCTTAATAAGATATGAATTGAGGTTTAGATATTAAGATTAAGTTATAATCTTAATAAATATATGACTTGGGGTTTAAATATTAAGATTAAGTTATAATCTTGATAAGATATGAATTGAGGATTAGATAATAAGATTAAGTATAATACTTACTAAAGATAATGTTAAGTTATGACTTAACAAAGAGAACAATTAATATGACGATGATGTTATTGGTAACGACGTACTGTTATCGATGTTGTTGGTTAAATCATTCTTGATGCTTATTGGTCAAGTTTGATGTTGATAAATCATCTTTGATGCTTGTTGGTCAAAGTTGATAGCCATGTAATGGTGTTGATGATAGATAGTTGGACATGTGTATGCATATTGATGAACATTGCATGCATCAAACGTTGAAGTTGATATGTTGGGTGGAAAGCAAACGATGAATCGCAATAGTGGAGGCCACGATGGGTGTTAACTCGGCCTTGCGGGTACATTGGGTATGGAAGTTCCAGGTGACATGGGCTAGCTACCTATTGTCGGAGTGACCTAATGAATAAGCTTGAGTACCCTGACTAGCCACTATACGTTATCATGATTGGTGAGAGTGTTCGGGGATGGCCCTTGGTCTGGCATATCATCCATGTTGATAACCGAACATGTACTCCTAATCGTCTTTCCAGAGTTAGAGTTGTTGGCCACATTGCATATGGAGTAGTCGAGTAGTTATGCATCGCATAGCATGTTTATAACGTGATATGATGGAATGTGTTATAACACGTATGTTGTATTATGATGTTTATATGCTGCATGATCATCTTGCTAACTGCTCTATTACCGTTTATGTTTATACGTACAGTTCCTTACTCCCTATCTGTTGTTGTTGTGTTTTGCATGTACCTTTGGTTATGCAGAGGATGGTGAGCTGCCAGCTGAGGAATGATCCCAAGGAGATCGCTTGCTCATAGTATAGTTTGGTTTTTGTTTAGTATGTTAGTTGTTTTCCGATGTAATATCGGTAGTGGTTACCAGCTCCGATTATGTGTCATCGGGTTTCGGGTTTTGTTTATGGTAATGTTTTTCTGCAGTTGTTTTATGTTTAAAACGCTTTCGGATCATGTGGTACTTGCTACCTTTTAAGTTATAGTTTTTAAGTTTTATTTAACTTGCATGCTTTATTTAATTTTATCGTATATGGGATAGCGGGTGTCACAACAAACGTCTCAAGGAGGGATTTTATCAAGAACCGAGTTAGAGCATTTAATATTTAATAATCTCAGAGCGATGCGCAGATAATATATGCTTTACTCCCCCTCACTTTAAGCAATAAAAAAATCACTCCCCCTGAATTATGCAATACATATATCTCTCCCCCTTTTGACATTATCAAAAAGCGGGAAAGAAATCAAGAAGATCAAGGCATATATTCAGAAAAGTAGCATAAAGGTGCATACCCTCCATAATCGATTATTGTAATCGATTGTTGGTCTTCTGACTTCTAATCATTTTTCATGTCAACCGATTTTCCAGTTTCATCTTTGTCTAGATGACATGATGTGCTCATGGGAGTAGATATGTCTTTAGAATTGTTCATCCGAAATTTCTTGAGCAGCTCCTTGCAGCACTTGGATTGGTTGATGAATGTGCCTTCCTTTGTTTGTTTAATTTGTAGACCAAGGAAGTAGTTGAGTTCACCTATCATTGACATTTCAAATTCGTTTTGCATAATTTTAGAGAAATCCTTGCACAAAGCCTCATTAGTAGCACCAAAAATTATGTCATCCACATAAATTTGAACAAGTAGAATGTCATGCTTTTTGCTTTTGATGAAAAGAGTAGTATCAACCTTTCCTCTTTGAAAACCATTTTCAAACAAGAATTTACTTAAACGTTCATACCAAGCTCTAGGAGCTTGCTTTAGACCATATAATGCCTTTTTCAGTTTGAACACATGGTTTGGAAGTTCAAAGTTTGAGAAACCAGGGGGTTGATCTACATAGACTTCTTCTTGTATAAGGCCATTTAGAAAGGCGCCTTTTACATCCATTTGAAACAGTTTGAAATCCATAATGCATGCAAAGGAGAGAAGCATGCGAATTGCCTCTAATCTAGCTACGGGAGCATAGGTTTCATCAAAATCTATTCCTTCTTGTTGGTTGTAACCTTTGGCTACAAGCCTTGCTTTATTACGTGTGATTATTCCATTTTCATTAAGTTTGTTACGAAAAACCCATTTAGTTTCAATGATTAAATGGTCCTTAGGTTTGGGGACAAGTTCCTACACATTGTTTCTTTCAAATTGATTTAATTCATCTTGCATGGAAAGAGTCCAATGTTCATCCACTATAGCCTCATCCACATTTTTAGGTTTAGTTTGAGATACAAAAGCCATATAGTGACATACATGTTTTAGAGAGTTTCGAGTTGTTACCTCTTTTTCGATATCACCTATAATGTTGTCAAGAGGGTGATCTCTTGATGATCTCCATTCTTTTGGAAGATCCGAATGAGGTGATCCTTCCATTTGTTGAAGTGTTTAATCTCCATGACCTTGTGATTTTCCAAGGTGATTATGGCTCAAGATTTCTGCAAGATCATCAACACTTTCCTCTACCACAGATTTGGGGTTAGATTCATCAAAAGTAACATGTATAGATTCTTCAATAGTCATAGTTCTTTTATTATAAATTCTAAAAGATTTACTGGAGCTTGAATATCCAAGAAATATACCTTCATCAGCTTTGGCATCAAACTTGCCAAGGTTATCTTTACCATTATTCAAAACAAAGCACTTACATTCGAATACGTGAAAGTGGGAGATGTTGGGCTTCCTTCCTTTGTAAATTTCATAGGGCGTTTGTTTTAGAATAGGTCTTATGAGGACTCTATTCATTACATAGCATGCGGTGCTTACCGCGTCTGCCCAGAAATACTTGGGAAGGTTGGTCTCATTTAGCATAGTCCTTGCTAATTCCTCAAGAGACCGGGTTTTCCTTTCTACCACCCCATTTTGTTGGGGAGTCCTTGGTAAGGAAAAATTATGCTCAATTCCATTTTCAGTACAAAAGGCCTCAAATGCCTCATTTTGGAACTCACCACCATGATCACTTCGGATGGATACAATGTTTAAACCCTTCTCGTTTTGAATAACCTTAGCAAGTTTTCGAAAGGCAGCAAAAGCGTCATTTTTATGAGAAATAAACAAGGTCCATGTAAATCGAGAATAATCATCCACAATAACAAGCGCATAGTAATTGCCACCAAAGCTCATAGTTCTAGATGGACCAAACAAGTCCATATGTAAAAGCTGTAAAGGCCATTTTGTTGAAACAACATTTTTAGACTTAAAAGAGGCCTTTACTTGTTTTCTTTTTTGACAAGCGTCACACAACTTGTCTTTTTCAAAACGCAATTTTGGTAGTCCAATTACTAGGTCCTTGCTAACCAACTTATTTAGGTGGTCCATGTGAATGTGTGCCATTCTCCTATGCCATAACCATGTTTCATCCTCTTTACTAATGAGACAGCATGCATCATTTGAAGGTAGTTTATCCAAGTCAACCATATAAATATTTCCAATTCTTTGTCCAAGTAACTTAGTTTGTTTGTTTTTTGCATCCATAACCACGCATTTTGATGTATCAAAAATTACTTCAAACCCTTTGTCAGAGAGTTGGCTTATACTTAGCAAATTATGTTTCAATCCCTCAACATACAAGACATTTTCTATAATGGGATTGGGACTCTTACCAACCGTTCCAATTCCAATGATTCTACCTTTGTTATTATCACCGTAGAAGACATAGCCACTCTTTTTGAGTGTGAGGGATGAGAACTTATTTTTGTCTCCCGTCATGTGCTTGGAGCATCCACTATCAACATACAAGTTCAAGTCCTTTGCTTTCAAGCACACCTACAAAACAGTTTCAAGTTTTAACTTTTGGTACCCAAATCATGTTGGGTTCTTGAGGATTAGTTTTGGGCTCATTGCCCTTTGGTACCCATACCTTCTTACCAGTTGTGTTCTTTCTCTTTCTAGCATTGCATATAGAAGCAGTGTATCCTTTTCTACCACAACAAAAGCATTTAACAAAAGGACTACTAGACGTATTTGTTGGACTAAAGAATTTCTTAAAGGATTTTTCATGCAATTTAGGGTGATAACCCAGACCAGCTTTGTCATACATTCCCTTTTGATTCCCTAAGAGTACATTTAGGTTATCTCTTCCGCTAGTGAACTTTGCAAGCGTGTTGCATAAATCTTCAATTTTAGTTTTCAAACATTGCATTCACTGCATTTTGAAATTTCATTTCTTTTGTTTTCACAATAAGAGCATGAAGAGGTTTCTCTTGAAGCAGTTAGTTTTTCTCTAATGGTATCGATCTCAGTATTCAAAAGATTAATTTTGGATTCAAGATTAGAGATGGTTTTCTTTGATGAAGAAACAATTTTTCTAAGGCGCATAGTTTCATCATCTAATTCTTCACATGCAACAAGTAAATCATTATATGACAATCCGGTTTCAAGTTCAAGTTCATTTACCTCATCTTGTTGATTATTGGCCATGAGGCACAGATTTACCTCCTCGTTGTCTGATTCGTCTGATGAGCTCATATCATTGTCTTCCCATGCAATGTAAGCTCTTCTTCCTTGTCTATCCTTTTGTGGCTTCTTTTCGTCCTTCTCATACTTCTTTTGTCCTGGAGGACAATCGGGTTTAATGTGGCCCTTTTTGGCACAATTGAAGCATGTTGGATTGTAAGAACTTCCTTCTCCCTCATTTTTCCTTTGAGGAGTAGGGAATTGTTTTGCTTTGCCTTTGTACCTTAGAAACTTTTTGAACTTGCGTACCATCAAGCTCATATTTTCCTCATTTTCATTTAGACTGTCACAATCGTCAAAATCAGTTTCTTCTTCCCTTTCACTCACACTTGCTTTAAGTGCAAGTCCTTTCTTTTTCTTGTCACTTTCTTCACTTTCAATGAGTCGATTTAATTCGAGTTCATGTTCCTGTAATTTTCCAACTAGAGTTGCCAAAGTCATAGTGGATAAATCTCTAGATTCAGTTATAGCAGTTACTTTGGGTTGCCAACTTCTATTTAAACATGTAAGCACTTTATTAATCAAATCTTCATTACTAAAGGTTTCCTAAGAGCCCTAAGATGATTAATAATGTGGGTAAAATGTTTCTGCATATCTTGTATGCTTTCACCCTGATTCATCCTAAATAGCTCATATTCATGGGTTAATGTGTTCATTCAAGCCCTTTTGACCTCGGTAGTACCTTTATGGGTCAGTTGAAGGGTGCCCCACATTTCCTTAGTGGTCTTGCAATTTGAGACCCTGTAGAACTCATCGCAGCTTAAAGCTGAAGTGATGATGTTCCTTGCCCTCAAATTGTATTGGACCTTTTTTCTTTCCTCGTCAGTCCAGAGACTTCTTGGTTTGTCCACCACTGCATTATTGACAGAATGGGTGGGGACAAATGGACCGTTTTCCACAGCGTCCCAAACTTCGAGGTCCACAGCCTCAAGAAAGATTTGCATTCTTTCTTTCCAATAACCATACCCTTCACCATTGAAAGATGGTGGGTCTGATGGAATGTCCCTCGTGATTAAAGTTGTTTGAAGTCATGTTACCTCTTGAGGCGGTTAAGCCTATAAGCAAGAGTTAAGCTCTGATACCACTTGTTGACAAGTGACTCCAAACACAAGAGGGGGTGAATTGTGTGTAAGGTGTATTTTTAAAAACTTTTTGCACAGCAGAGCACTTTAGAAAATAAATAACTTGAATTTGAAGCGCGTTGAATAAATTTCAATAAAATAAACAACTTGTATTTAAAATGCGTTAAATAAATTGCAATAAAATAAAGAGCAAGAAAAGAAATGAAAGACTCGCAGTTTTATCCTGGTTCGGCTACCTAAAACCCCAGTAGCCTACGTCCAGTCCCCAAGGTCAACCACCAAGGGTTTTCACTCAATAACTAGCTTTTAAATCAGGTTCAGCTAGAAACCTTCACAAATAAGAGCACTCTTCACAGACCAGGGATATCACCTCCCCCAGTGACAGAGTCTCAAGAGAAAAACCTTCTCTTAAACAACTATGGGATTCACACCCAAAAATAAGAACGATAAAAAGTGAGAGATGTAGCACTCAAAAGTGCAGATAAGAAATTACAACTTGAAGCACAATTACAATCTCACTTATATGGAGTATAAAGCTCTCTCTCAATATATGTATGATCAAAGTGTAGTATTGGTGAGATTATTTGAAAAAGATTTTGGCAGAGTTTTAGCATAATAAGAAAATAGGGCAGTCGATTGTTGTGTTACAGAAACGCATCCCAAGGTATTCTATTTATAGGGAAAGAATTAGGTCTGTGGGAATTAGGTTAAGCTCATTTACATAATCGATTATTTTAATGGAATAATAGATTATTCCCTTTTAATCCAAAAACGCGCTGAGAGACAGTAGCATCATAATCGATTATGGGTTCTCTGTTTCAGAGTCTTTAACAACGCGTAGGAGCATAATCGATTGAAGAATCGATTATGTAAAACATCGATTAAGGAATCAATTAATCGTAACATAAACATTGATTATGGAATCAATTATGTTCATAATCGATTATAGTAATCGATTACACCTTCACTGTTTCGAGTTGTTTCTTTTCAGATATTGATAATCGATTATGATTATCTTATAATCGATATGATCATTTGTAAGCTAGCTGAATTTAATCTTAACAGCTGAAATTGATTTTACCAATCAAAGAACTTACGGCCTATTAAGTTTATTATTTTTACTCTTTCGATTATGTGTGTGTGTGATTGATTTTAGATTGAGAGAGCTTTACCACCATGTACAACAGAATCTACAACACACAATACAAATATGAAAATCCCTTCACCCCTTTTGAAAGATTTGATCATCTGAGATAATTGTTTCCGCTTTTTGCAATCTAGTCCTTCTGGGTCGTTTCGTTTTGTCATCCATCAAAACTTTAACTAATCCTGTCAAGGCATATATTTACAAAAATTGCTTTTCTAAATGGGTTAATTAACAAAGAAGTCTATGTAATGCAACCCCTGGGTTTGAAGATCATTCCCATCGTGAGTATGTATATAAGCTTCAGAATGCTTTATATGGGCCCAAACAAGTTCCTAGAGCTTGGTAAACTCAGCTATTTCCTCATGGAAAATGGTTTCTGTATGGGCCACTTTATTTAAGAAAACAAATAAAAATAATTTCATAATAATCCAAATCTATGTTGATGATATTATTTTTGGATCTACTAATGATTCTCTTCGCAAGGAATTTTCTGAACTTTTGACAAAAGAATTCGAAATGAGCATGATGAGAAAGCTCAAATTGTTTCTGGGTTTGCAAGTAAGACAAACCTCCAAGGGTGTGTACATTCATCAGATTAAGTACACTAGAGATCTCCTGAAGAAATTTCAAATGGACTATAGCAAGCCAATGAGTACACCTATGCACCTAACGTCCATTCTGACCAAAAACAACAAAGACAAAAAGGTAAATCAAAAGGTTTACAGGGGTATGATTGGATCTCTCTTATATCTTAATGCATCCAGACCAGATATAATGTTTAGTGTATGTCTTTATCCTCCACGTTTTCATGCTGATCCATGTGAAAATCATTTAACTGTTGTTAAAAGGATATTTAGATATCTAAAAGGTACTTGTAATCTTGGTTTATTTTTTGAGAAAACAAATGAGTACAGATTAATGGGTTCTTGTGATGCTGACTATGCTGGAGATAGAATTGAACGAAAAAGTACAAGTGGTGGCTGTCATTATCTTGGAACTAATCTCATCTCATGGTCCAGTAAAAGACAAAGTACCATAGCCTTATCAACTGCTGAAGCTGAATATATCTCTGTCGCTAGTTGCTGTTCACAACTCTTGTAGATTAAACATCAACTGGAAGACTACAATATTCATGAAAGTAATATTCCAATTTATTGTGATAATACTGCTGCAATTAATCTATCAAAAAAAATCCTATGTTGCATTCTAGGGCTAAACATATAGAAATCAAATGTCATTTTATCAGAGATTACATTCAAAAAGGTGTGTTTGATGTAAAGTTTGTTGATACTGACCATCAGTGGGCAAATATCTTCACAAAACCTCTTGCAAAGGATAGGTTTTCTTTCATAAGGAAACAGTTCAACATGCTCTATGTTGAATGACCTTGCGTCCAATAAACGCTTGTGTCAAAGAATAGCTTGCATCTAATTTGTCTGCGTCCATTTACTGAACCTCGCTAATCACAAGCTTATGTTATTATTTTGTGTTATTATTAATCAGTTACAATAAATGCAGAATTTTTTTTAAAAACTTGAGTGATTTAATTATTTTCTTTTTAATATCTCTCTATCATCCACATATTCCTATGCTGAGTCAGCACTCCCTTGTCATATCAAACGTCGTGCATCTGGTACTTCCCTCTTAAATAGCCACCCTAGATAACTGCTAGTCATCATAGTTCTTTAACCACGGTTACTTTCTCTGACGTTCTGGTTACTTTACTCCTCCTTTTTTTTTTAAAAACCCAACCAGTGAGCTAAATCCTCACCAAACGTCTTCATCTTTGAAACTCCTCTCCTTCTCTCACCCTCATCTGTTCATCTTCCTCTGCACTCTCTTCTGAAATATGGGAAGAAATATTCGTTCAGCTGGAGAAGGAAGCAGCGTCCCTCAAGAGAACATATCACCTTTAGGTCATCCAACTCGTGATGTTCCAGACAACTGCAAAATCAACGTTGAACATCAGATTGACTTGAATCTACGGGCCAGACTGGGAGCAGATGTCAGAGTCTATGTCATTGGAGCTGGATAGGATCACTTCTTCATAAACTATCCAGAAGTTTATCCAAGACTTCTTACTGAATTTTTGAGGACCACTAACTTGGAAAAGAATGTCCCATTTCTGGGTTGTTTTGGGGACACAAAAAGTCGACGTCTCCAAAGTGAGCATAGCGTCTGCTATTGGTTGTATGTCTCTTAGAGCTACCTATTCCAAATCGTGGTATAACAAGTTTGGGGGAAAAGACAATGTCTTCAACTTCCTCAGAAATCCTGAAGCCCAGCCCAATGCTCTCTCTCGTGCCGCCCTTATGAAAGACGAAGCAAGGATTATAAATCAAATCTTGAACAAGGCTGTTCTTCATAATGTTGGGTCTAAGGATTCTGTTTCTGAGGTGCATTCTTTTCTTCTTACTCATCTTCTTTATGGTATGAAGATCAATCTTCCCTCCCTTCTTTATGATCGGTTCAAAGAAAATTGCACAGATGTTGCCTCTGTTAAGACCATCCCTTATGCAATTCTTCTCTCCCGAATATTTGAGAATCAAGGGATTTATCGAATGCTAAACAAAGTTCATCCAAGCATAAGGATCTCATACCAAACCATCTGTTGCCCACTTTTTGGAAAAGCAAACCTTTCAAAAATGCAATTCAAATCTGGCTTGGCCTTTGAACAAGCTCAGTCCAACATTGCACAAACTCAACGCATAGAAGCTCTTCAAAGCAGACAAAGAAGGAAGAATCAGACTCCAAGTGTTGCAAATCAACCTCCAGTATCGTCTTATTCGTCCACTGTGGAAAGATTGTTTGAACAATCTCAGGCTACGACTCACAATGTTTTCGAAGAATTTGAGGAAAAGCCAAATCTGGAGTTTGCTTCGATGATTGAAGGTATTGCTTACACCATTCATGGAGAAACCTTCATCAAACTAAATGGTGTAGTTGTTCCCTTTGTCGAAGAAATTCGTGGACCTTTGCTTAAAGCTAATTTGGGCTCAACAGCAAAACAGCAAGCTTGTGCATCCTCTCAAGCTGGTCAGGAAGATGGAACTTCTAAGCCCAGATACAGAAAGAGGAAGCTTCTAGTGAAAGAAGACGATGAAGAAGACGATGAGGATGATGTTCCTATTGTCCTTCTTCTTGCCAAGAAAACCAAGGTATCACCATCCTTCTCAACCTTGCCCAACCCTTCTGTTTCTTCTATACCCTCCACCCCAACTGAAGCACCATCTTCTACTCCACCCACAAATCCTAACCTGTCTGCGTCCGTTCCTCCTCCACCCAAAAATATGAGACTTAAAACTATAGCCAAACGGCCACCCAAACCAAAAATCATCATCCAAGACTCCTCCACCTTCACTCCCTCTCAGCAACAACCTGGTTCCCAGCCCCCATCTTCACCCCTCTCACCCGTCACTCTATCCTCAAATGAACACAGAGGATCTCCAGATGACCTACCCTCTGTCCCTCAGTCACTGGTCCCGGAATCATCTTCTCCTCATCACGTTCTTCTGCTACCATGGTACTCTCATGAAAAAGCTACATCTTCAGAGATTCCGTTGGGTAGATTTCCTGATGCAATTTTGAACCTAAGACCCAAGTAAACGTCTATTGTGCTGAGTCTACTGGTCCGTAAGAAGATGCAAGATGTGAAGATTTTGCTGTTCCTGAATCAAAAGCAGAAGCAGGCTCTGTCCAGCACACTAAGCGTCTTGATGCTGATTCCACCTTGTCCGGCAACGCTGTGGAACTACATCTTGATGATGAAGATAACGATGTCAACACCTCTCCTGCGGAAGAAGCCCACCCTGCTCAAGCTTCGACTCCCTCTCTACCTCCTGGTCTTTCTCGTGAAATAGCTGACTTCTTAGTAAAACGGATTTCTGCAAGGGTAACTCAAGAGTTGAATTGCAAAATGGATCAATTGTTTACCTATCTTCATCGCATCTTTCCGTCCATTCCTCCTCCATCTCCTTGAAATATTTTCCTTTCCTTTACTGACTATGATGTGAATCCTCCCTTCGTTCCTTTTTTCTGATGACAAACAGGGGGAGAATTATATGGAATTGTGTAAAAGTTATTTTAGAATAGAAAGATTAGAAATATGTTCGTATATGTCATGCTTTTTTATGCTTTCATATCATTTTATGTTCTGAATTATGTCTTCAATATGTCAATGCATAATCTCAGGGGGAGCTTTTATTCCCAAGGACATAAGGAATACTGTGTCACAAATAATTTATAATAATGTTTGTCATCATAAAAAAGGGGGATGTTGTTAGAACCAAAACAGTAATGGCTAATGACCCATAAAAATTTTAATGATTAACAAAATTATTATATGTTTATGAATATACTTGAAGTACATATTATACTAATCCATAAGGTCAAAAAGACCTTGTATATGTTTCTGACTTCAAACGGACTCTCAAAAGGAACATTGTTTCTCAGCTTCCAAAGTTACATCTAGCTCATAAAGGACAAAAAGCTCAAAGCAGTATCTGCGTCCAAAGAAACATTGTGGTTCGTCCAAAAGACTTTTGGGACTTTAGTGGTAAAAGTCTTACGTATAGTTATCATATAGTATTGTGTGCGTCCAAACTTTCTATACAATTTGTGCGTCCAACTTTCTATATAAAGTGTGCGTGCGTCCAACTTTCTATATACTTGTGCGTCCACTAACCTTATTTTCCAAATGACGTGGCTCTTTTTCAAAAGTCTTGATTGGTTTTAAAAGGAAAATATCTTTTCACATAAGACAAAAGAAGGTACAAACGTCGAACACTGTAAACCGCGTAGAGCAAAGAATCACGTAGAGCAAAACGCTTGTCGGCCAAAAAGGCAAATCAGTCTGCTACAATTCAAGCTGCTACTCTACCAAAAGCAACCTTGCCTCCTCATTTTGAAAGGACAAATATTGAATGGAGAACAACTAGCCAATGGACTTGTGCCTAACGGATATTTCTCTGTGTCTAAATGGAAAAGTTTCCTACCTTTTGAATTCGGAAGGTCAGACAAAGCTATAAGAAGACCCTCTTCTGAAGAAGCAAAAAAACAGAGCAAGAAAACATTCAAGAGAGAATTCATTGTGCAACAAAAAGCTTCAAAGTCTTCACTCTCTAGAAATTGATCTGTAAACCTTCTTATTCTTTCATTGTAAAGTTACAAACAGATTGTTAAGAGTTGTATCGTGTAATACTCTCACTTTTAGTGAGTTTGTAAAAAGCTCGAAAAACCTCACCTAAGTCTTAGGATTTGTTGAGCCTGGAGAGGCTTGTTTGTAAAAGAATACTTGTAGCCTGAAGAGGCGTAGAATACTTGGAGTTGTAGTCGTGGAGTGACTAAGAAACAACCTGTGAAAAAGTGCTAAGTGATTTAGTGGAAAAACCTTCTCAGGGAAGGGACTGGATGTAGCTCTTTGATTTGAAAGAGTGAACCAGGATATATCTCTATGTGAATCTCTCTATCCCTATCTTAGTAAGTTTATTTATTTACTAACTTGGGGATTGAAAACAATGTTCGGAATTTGCGTATTAAAAACGAAAAACGTAGCGGAAAAATTCCCACCAAAAGATCCGTGCGATGGTCATGACTCATGATTGTAGTGTTAACCTCTTATGGCGAAGCTTCACCGCGAACACTGCAAGGGGAAGATCAATTCTTCTTTTTTGATCACGAGCACTACGAACACTGCTTTGAGGAGGAGGATGAATGCTATCACTAGTACCGCAATGGAGCAGCACCTCTACGTAGTCCACACGAACAAATTACCGCCGGAGAAAACGTCGTGCTAGCTGACGGTAGGGGTGGGGCGTGCCTACCAAGAAGGTGTGACGGTCGCTAGGTTATGCGCAGCAAGCTCTCTTACGCTTAAGTGACGTGCACAACATTATAAGCTGTCACCCACTTACCCTAACCTTATTAGGCTTGTACACTACAGGCCCAATCTATAATTAATATTATTAAATCATATTTAATAAATTAATTCATTCTCCGACTATTTGCTCTATGAGTGTGACCCGATAGGTTCTCAATAAATTGGCAATAATATTAAATCACATTTAATATTATAAACAATGAGCAGCATCTAGCAATACATCATTGTTGCCCAATTAGTGAGAATATCGGTGATACGATATATACCTTATGGTAACCAAAATAACCGTGCAGTAAATGTCCCTTCGTCCATATGTCTTAATTGAGCACAAGGCATAAATGTGTCATCCTTGTTAAGTTCAATTATTCATTCGTCGATCTCCGAGTAGACGTGTAATCACAAACCGGCCCAATATCGGATATTGGTCCATTTCCGCGTGGCCACACATATTTCACGTCTTACTCTATCGAGAGGCCCATGACATTACTCCTGTTATGTAGGAGGGACGAATCCTATCGATATCACTCACATCCCTCAACATGTTTCATTGCAGGCCCAATAACTACCTTTATGATCATCTTGTTATCGATGATGTTTGATAGCATTAAAGCCTAAAACTCCACATGTAGGAATCGTAGTGACTTCAAGTCGAAGGACTACTTCACTATGGTCGCCATGAGAAGTGCTTATGACACTTACATAACTATTATGCAGCGTTCTCATAGTGGGTCAATCCAGTACAAATATTACTCCTAATATTTGCACATGTGTGTTG
Source organism: Ammopiptanthus mongolicus (assembly GCA_039655645.1). Taxonomy (NCBI): domain Eukaryota; kingdom Viridiplantae; phylum Streptophyta; class Magnoliopsida; order Fabales; family Fabaceae; genus Ammopiptanthus; species Ammopiptanthus mongolicus. The sequence goes on along the minus strand of CM077349.1, from coordinate 35,011,486 downwards.
ACTTGATATCGCATATCCATGACCCGTGAGATGTGGTCATCAGTCTACTCACACAATAGTCTCTATGTATTATTGTTGTCCTAATTAACAATAATACTCGACTACGGATATTTTAAGAATAATGTTCTTTAGTTTAATGGGATCTCACGATCAAGTCACATTTGATGTTCCATTAAACGAACTGCCTATTCTAAGGACTTTATTATGGTAAATACTAATAACATAATAAATTAATGCCTTATTCATATATCAAATATATGATCAAAGTCATTATGCAAATGATGATCTGTTCAAAATAGATTGGCTACTAGGGCTTACACCAACAAACAAAGTCTCTTAAACTTTGGCTAACGTTTTGTTTTGTTCTTTCATCTTGCTTGTCTGAAACGCTTTTCAGAAAAGGCTTTCGAAAATCGGTTAAGAAACACAATTCAACCCCCTTCTTGTGTTTCCCTATTTCACTTTCACATGCTTTCTAATTTAGTTACTTTTGTAATGCAAAACAGGAGCAACATCAATATGGATGGTCATAATGACATTATGACCTCTGGGACAGAAGAGCATTTTGTTTCTACTCCCCCACTTTTTGTCTCAAACACTGCCAATGTGATGCCGGCTAAACGTAGAAATCGGTCTAATGCTTGGAATCACTTCACAGCAGAGCCAGACACAACAAAATCAGCCAAATGCAGTTATTGTGGTTCCATGATCAAGTACAATAATGGAACAAGTACGATGCATTCTCACTTGGCAAGATGCAAGCACAATCCAGAAAAGGAGGTCAATAAGAGGCATGCATCGGCTTCATCATCAATGGCAAATGTGGAAGGACTTGTTAGTTCATCCCCATCATTCCCTAAATTTGACCAAGAGGCTACCCGGGTCGACTTGATGAACATGTTCATTGCTATGAAGATCCCATTCAAACAAGTGGAACATCCATATTTACATAAGTTTGTTTATGGTTTACAACCAAGATTCAAGGTCCCATCACGCACTACACTAGCGCGTGACATTTTAAGGCATTGGGACGTAGAGAAGAGAAGGTTGAAGAAATTTTTGTCACAACACCGTCGAAGGGTTTGTCTCACAACTGACACTTGGACTTCTTCCCAAGACTTCAACTATATGTGTCTGACAGCTCACTTTATAGACAATAATTGGAAGTTGCAGACCAGGATTTTGAATTTTTCTCAAGTCACGAGCTCCTCGGGAGAAAATATGGCCAAGACCATTGAGCAGTGCGTGAGGGGTTGGGGGCTAACTCGTGTGCTTAGTTTGACAATGGACAATGCCTCATCAAATGATGCCGGGGTTCAACATCTAAAAAGGTGGCTTCTATCTCGGAATGGTCTAGTTATGAATGGAGACTACATTCATATGCGTTGTTGTGCGCATATTTTAAATCTAATTGTGAAGGAAGGTCTGAAAGACATTGATGATTCTGTTTTGAGAATTCATGCTGTTGTTAAGTATGTAAGACGTTGTCCTTCGAGGTTTGATAGATTCAAGAAATGCATTGATCATGAAAAAATTGGATATAAAGGTTTTGTTGGCCTAGATTGTGAGACTCGGTGGAACTCAACATACACAATGTTAGATGCTGCATTAAAACACCGCAAGACATTTGAGGAACTTTACTTTTGAGATCAGAAATATGTAAATGAGTTAAAAAAAGGAAAAAGGTGTGCCTACACATGACGATTGGGAGCATGTTCGCTTAATTCGTCCATTCTTGAAGATGTTTTATGAAGCTACATTGCGCATTTCTGGTTCTTAATATTTGACCAGCAACGTTTATATGTTTGAGGTTCTTGGTATTGGAAAGAAATCGCGCAAATGTGTAGTTCTGAAGATGAAAAAGCAAGTTCAATGGCCAAAAAGATGAAGAAAAAATATGATACGTATTGGGGAAAAACTTACAGTCTTAACATGTTTTTGTTGATTGCTCTGGTATTAGACCCTAGGCGCAAATTGAAGTTTGTGCATTGGATGGCAGGTCAGGTTTATGATAGTGGTGATGCAGCTTCTTTGAAAGTCAAATTAGAGTTTTGTTTGAAGTCTACTTATGAGGAGTATTATGGTGGGGTGGTGTCTCCTCTGGGTAATTCTACCAATCAGCAGGGTGCTTTTGAAGAAGTTGATGATGATTCTTATGACTATTCTGAGTTCTACCAAACAGCCGGGTGCAACACATCAGAATCCGAATTAAGTAAGTACTTTCAAGAAGACTTAGAAGAGCGTCGTTCAAATTTTGATCTTCTAGAATGGTGGAAGGTAAACTCAAGCCGATTTCCAATTCTTGCAAGCATTGCAAGAGAGGTGTTTGCTATACCTATATCCACGGTGGCCTCTGAATCTGCTTTCAGTACCATGGGAAGAGTGCTTGATCCGTATCACAGCTCTTTAACACCGACAATAGTGGAAGCACTTATTTGCACCCAAGACTGGCTCGAAGGAGCATCTTCATCCTTTCTTACAAGTGAGAATCTTGAGATTCTTGAACGATTTGAGCAAGGTAAGACAACAAAGATGTATTTTGTGGTGTGTTATATTACTTATTATAACTTGATACATAATGAGATATCTTTCTTTGTTTTGCAAAACTACTACCTACTCAAGATGTCGCTAGTTGTTCGGCCTCTATTGCACTTGACGATGATTGAAGAGGTTAGTTTCATTATGACATTGGTTTTGTGTAAGTTTTATATCAAATGAGATGTAACATCCTTTACTTTTATATTATTGTTTTTTGACAGATGCTTCTGAGGGATTCTGAATTCTGATTGCTCTACATGCATTTCATAGCCATGACATTTCAAGAGGAATTTCGGCTTAATTTTTCCTTCTAGTAATGTTCAACTCTATGGGTTCTCATTTATAATGCTTGTGGATCAATAGGTGTTGATTTGTTTTTGCTTTTATTCTCAACAATGACAAAGAATTGTTATATTATGGAACTGTTTTTAACTTTTGATCTCTCACATCAGTTTTTAGGATGTCACTTTGTCTAAAAGAAGGGAAAAATTATCTGCAGTTGAAAAATAACTGCTTGTGGTGGTGCTATTATTCATCCAATGGCCCATATGTCTTTTGTAACTTTTTATAATTCATATTTTACAGGAATTGAGATATCTTTTGTGATTAGGATCTTGTACAGTTTTTTAGTACTGTATTTTTACAATTTGTTATACCTTTCCTTAGAATTAGTGCATGTTTTTCAATAATTATATGCTAATTTTTATATAAATATATACATATTTTATAGAGTATTAAAAATATAAAAAAATTTTAAAAATGAAGGTTTTTTATTGAAGGGTGTTTGAAAACAGATTGAATGTAGTCATTTGAAAAAAAAAAAACAGATTGAAAATGAAACTAGATGGAGCAATTGTTTCACTTGTTTGAAAATAGATTTAATGAAAATCCAATTTTCCACAAAAAAAAAGAGTCAAACCGGATTGCTAAAATATCGGTTTCAATAGTGGTTCACGCGTAAACCGATTTCGGAAGTGGTTTGTAAGTTAAACCGGCTTATAAGTGCTAAATCGGTTTCAAACCAGTTCTAAACCAAAACCAAACCGGTTCAAAATGTAAACCAGTTTTTGTGAAAGTGGTTAATAAAAACTGAACTTAAAAGGGGTTTGGTCCAGTTGGGTGTGGTTTATTGGACCATGCACACCCCTATTTGGGACACCTTATATTTGGGTTTTTTTAAAAATCAATGGCAAACCTTTATGCTATGTTTGGGAGTTTTAAAAGAGATGGAATGGAGTGGTTAGTAATGGATGGTTAGTAATGAAGTGGAGTTTGAGATAACACCTTCCTCGGAGGTCCCATTGGTAACCCGAACTCAAATTCTTAACGTTGCAGTGCAGCGTGGTAATATAAAAATGCGGAAATGTTAAAATAATCCATACACTGATAACATAATAATTTATACAAACATAAGAGTAGTGGCTCTATCAGTAGAGCCTACAACAACCGACATTAAAAAGTCTCAGAGTACGCAACTAGTAAATAAAATGAAAGCATGGTAGCAAAATAAAATACATGCGACTTCCTCTCCTGGCCCCAAAAATACGTTTCGCTCAAACACATGTACTGGCCATAACAACTAAGACTACTAATCCCCATATGACTATGACAGGGGTAGTGAAAACCCCCAAGCTCTACCGTCCTCCAGTGCTAGGATCCGGGGCTCTCCCGCCAGCATCCGGTTCAACAGGTATGCCATCGATCTCCTCTGGCAACTCCTCAACAGGATTTTTTCGTGCAATCGAGAATAAATAAAATATGACATAGAGAAAATATAGGGGATAAGAAACAACAACTCATCATAAATGGGAAAATAGCTGTAAAATAATTTATATAGATAACAACGCTCAACAACACAGTAGTGTCATTCAATCAACTCCCAAATCATTCTCTCTTAACTACTGTCTCTTACACTCATGCAACTAACGACTATATGAATGCGATCACGACGCGACATCCCCAACAGATCAAGATGTCTCGTGCATCTCTGTGCCACCCCCATAATGTAAGGTTCGGACAACAGCTCGCAGGCTCAACTTGTCTCATGGGTACGACATATTCCCCCACCCGCAGGCCAGGTCAGAATATTCGCCCGTCAACAACGCAACTTATGGTAACGACATATCCCCTCGCCCGCAGGCCAGTTCGGGATATTCATCCGTTCACAACTAATGGATACGATCATCTCCCCGAAGGCAAGATCGAACGCCCGTATGCCAACACAGTCACTAGTGCAAAATATGGATTCTACAACAGGTTTCTAGATCGGTTGAAAAGGAACCGATTTAAAAAAAGAGGCGGTGGCAATTTTGAAAATAAGTTCAAAATTATTTACATCGGTTCAGAAAGAAACCGATGTATAAAACATTTAACATCGGTTACATAGTTCAACCGATGAAAACAATTTAAATAAAAAACTATTTATTTATTCCCGCCAAGTATTTACATCGGTTATTACACAACCGATCTCATTAGTAAACTTTCAAACTCGGTTATTTGACAACCGATCTCATTATTAAACTTTCAAAATCGGTTCTATTAACTAACCGATTTCAAATCTTCATTAAACCCATTTCTCGTTCCAACATTCTTTCATATCTTTCCCTCCTCACTGTTTGCCCTATCTCTCGTTTGCTCCTTCTCCTTCATCCTTCACCACCGTAACCTAGCACCATCCTTCATCCTTTTCCTTCTCCTCACAAATCGTTGCTGCTCCTTCATCGCTGATACACTGCCCAGTCGCGCACGGCTTCACCCTCTCCTTTGAACCTCTGTACCAAACTTTGCCCACGGCTTCACCCTCTCCTCGGTGGAGAAACTTTGCCCAGGTTCTCTTTCTTTCTCTCTACATTTTTGTTGTTGTCTGCTATCTGTTACTTTGGTTTTGCTATGTAACTTGATTAGTTTTACAGTATGGCATGTAACTTGATTAGTTTTACAGTATGGCATGTAACTTGGCAGGAAATCCATACGTGACATTCTAATGAAGAAAAACACTTCTCCTTCTGATTAGATTTTCTTATGAAATTAAAGGGAGAAAGGAAGAGAAAAAGTATTAATGTATTAGAATTTACTATTTAGTTTGAAAATGTGGTTGATTCAACTTGAGTAAATATGCAAGGAAACATAAAACTATAAACTACAAAAATGTTTGACTAATTTAAAGAAAGGTGATGCGCTAATTTAGAGCTGGCATTGATACTTAGGCAAGCATAGAGGAGACCATGGTCCAATCAAGCCCATTATAAGCTATTAAGTCAATTCTGGATGATAAAAGCAATTGTGCATATGCACTGACGCAATTTTTCACAGCAGGGACCTTTCATGCTTCTTGCATTTAAGCAAAAAAACCTGCGCATCCTCTAAGTTGTCCTCTAGACATAGCACCTTGTTTTCACCATTTCCTTTTGTCTCTTGAGCACCAGGACAACAAACATTCTCAATTCTAACCACGAATGCAATAACCAACAATCCTTGTTAAGTAGCAATATCCTTTAATAGAAAGCCCAAAAATTGAAAGAGATGACAACAATAAATAATTTGAAATAGATTAGAAAGTTCCTCACCTTAATGTTCAATTTCCCAAACAATTTTGCAGATGACTATGCTTGATTACCCACACAACATTGCTAATAGTGTTCAGATGACTCTGCTTGATTGCCCACGTAAAATTGCTAATAGTGTTACCTGAAAATTCAGTCATGTCAAGTCAAGAATTATTTTGTAGATTAGGTCGAAATACTCCATGACATGTAGATTTATAGATAGTAGACCTGCAGTACATGATAACACAACATAAAAAGATTAGGTTGAAGAGTGAAACTATCATTCTGCCTCCAATGTAAAAGATTAGTTTGAGGAGTGAAAATATTTTTCAGCACCTAGTATTGGCTTTGCAAAAGGAAAAACAAAGTAGTTAATGTAATTTCGATATGCAGATTGTAAAATACTTAATAATCATACCAAGTTAAGAACATCTAACGTTGAAGCCTATCACGAAAAGATTAAGCATTGTAATGTAACAACAATACTAATGACACAAATTAAATAGTACGGGACAAATTCATGTACATAAAACGGTCTTCTTTGGCACCCTTCATTGCTGATTGAAAAACATATTAAGCTACAAACTCAAATCAAATTATTTAAGTGTATATTAAACCAAACCAAAGAAGCAGGACAAGTTATTAGTTTAACATGAATGGTTTTTAGTTTAACATGAATGGTTTTTAAATGTTAGGTTAAAAAACCTCTCATAGTTCTCTCAAACCCTCTCTTTGCTTTGTGTTTCTGATTTAGGGTGAAGGCAAGCCTCAACCCATCTCGAGTGCCCTCTCACTCATCACTCTCTATCTCCTCACTCTGAGCACAAGTAAGATGATGGAAATAACTTAATTGTGTTTACTAATGCTTTACCTCTATTGTTTAGGATGATGGAAAAGATCATCGACCCAAAAGGCCTAGGTCGGATCCGAGAAAACTTGTGGCGTCTGGTTCATCGAAGGTATTCATATAATCATTCAATAAGTTAAGTTTTTTTTTATTTACAATTGAAATAACCTAACCGTGTTTACTAATGTTCTATATTTGCTGTTTAGGGTATTGACAAGGATGTTGAACTTGATGCTTTGGAACGTCTCGCATTAGCTGCCGTGAAACTTGGGAAGGAGTCCGCTTTTATAAATTTGGAACACGATGGCAAGCCCGACACTTTCTATATCTCCCAGAGGGACATTATGGAGATATGCATTGATAGTGAAATGCTTTGTATGACAGTTGTCTCATTATGGTGCACGTAAGTTATGTTATTTCAACTAGTTAATTTGTAAGTTAACTAATTAAGTTTTTAACTATTATAACTAATATTTATTTCAATATCTTAGGTATCTGCGTCGCCTGTGTATTGATAGGGGTAACCTCCATCTTTATGGATTCCTTGACCCTCAACTAATTCAGGGTGAGACACTTAGGTCAGATAAGATTACTGCGTACATGCGACGTGTGCTTGATGAAGGCAAAAAACAGTTCTACCTAGCACCTTACCTCCATCTGTAAGTACAAGTTTTACTAGTTATTTATAATTATCTGTGACTTGTCTCTAACTGTTTCCAAATGCAGTAAACATTGGCAATTATTGATCATCTGTCGTGGTATGAGTGTTGTGGTCTTCTTTTGTTCATTGGGAAGGAAGCCGACGAAAGAAATCAAGCTTATTGTTGAAACGTAAGCTTTTAATTAATTTAATTTGTACTACATTTGCTTTATTAATTACTCTGAAGTATATAACATACTTTAAATTCATATTTTCTTAATTATGATAGAGCTATGAACGCAAGTCGTGTTTTGGATGGTGGTAGGCCTAGGCCTATTAGGTGGATTTACCCTAATGTAAGTAGTTTATTAATTAGTACCCGAGATTCAATTGCAGTGTAAAATAGTTACTATTATGTTTTTACTCATTATATATTCAAATTGTGTATTCATTTGTAGTGTCATAGGCAACGTGGCGGCTGGGAGTGCGGATATTATGTCATGAAGTGGATGTTCAACATTATCTCCGCGAGTATTACAGATAGATGGAAGGAGGTAATTAACTAATAACATTTGTAAATAGTTATAGATTAATTATGTATAGTTATAGTTGATTAGTTATAATTAATGTGTAGATTTTCGACAATCCGGAAGCATTCTCTGAAGAGGACATTAAGGACATCAAGGAGCGTTAGGCAAACTTCTTTCTTGAGATGACTTCTGAACATTAATTTATGGATGACATTTTATTTCTTTAATTAGTTTAATTTGTTATATTTCTTTGTTGTTTCTTTGTTATGTATTTAATTAATTAGTTTGAATTTATTACATTATATAATTACTTGAGTTTGTTGAATCAAAAGCTAACTTTTGCATAATCAATAAAGTATAGTTTGGCTTACTTAGTATATAGTGATTTGGATTCTGTTATTGTTGGGATTCTATTTGGGCTGGGATTGTTCTGGTTGTACATATATGAAACAGGGTTAAGGATTGCCACTGGTTTAAAAAAGAGTATTTAAAAAAAAAATTGGACTATCAACATCGGTTACAATAGAGAACCGATGTTGAACTATCAATTTCAATCGGTTCTGAGTTACAACCGATGTGAAAAGATACTTTCAACATCGGTTACACGACCAAACTGATGTTGAATTATAACTTTCAACATCGGTTCTATATTATAACCGATATGAAAAGATCTTTTTCAATAATTATTAATCTGTTGAATGAGCACTTTCAAAATCGGTTTGGTTTATAACCGATGTTGAAAGTTAACTTTCAACATCGGTTAAAAATCGATGTTAAAAGGTCTTACATTCTACATCATCTGTTTCTACATCGGTTCCATAACCGATTTAGAATGATATTTTTAACCGATTTTAAACATGTTTATTGCACTAGTTAGTGATGAATAACAACAATGCAACATGAATCTCACCGACTCATCTTGGGATCAACAACTTAGTGTCTCAACCACAACTCATACACAACTACGACCAACTTTCTTCGGCTTAACCGGGTATCAACTTTACATCTCAACATCAACATATCAACAAAATCTCTAGGTTGAGCACTACAACATAAATATCCTCAAAATCTTCACCACATGTTCATCTCTCAACTTATCAGAAATTGCTGCCTACTTCTACTCATGCAACAGTAATAACAACATCATATCATCAACAACCATAATCATGCTCAATAAACATATTCATTATATAAATACTCATGCAAGCATATCAACTCATCAACTCATAGGCATATATTCAAGTAATCTTAAGCATGTTACTAGGCACAACATACATATTGCATATACCATATTGAACATATTAACACACAGCATACAACCTCGACATAGCATAAAATCAACCTATCGGTCACTCGACCACTAGTAGTGTTTAGGTCGCCCTACGCATATTAATATAAATTATTTTAAATCTTACCTCCCTGATGATATCGTAGTTCTTTCCCCCACCTGAACAATGTTCCCGTGCAGCTCTGACTGCCGCTCTGCAATTGTCAATCGTGCGCGCTTTCGAATGTTCGATTACCGTCGGATCCTTCACAACAAACCACAACTAGAAATCAATAAAATCCAATCAAAAACCCTCTAGTCCATATGACTAAGGTTCTGCCCCTATGTGCTAAAATAGGCTAGGGATGTTGAAATTTTACCAACTCTTGGATCAATGATCCTTAAGCATGACTAAGACATAATCTATGATTAATTGTCAAAGATTTGAACCAAAACCCATCCAACCAATCAAGGTAGGGTTCGGCCATCATGGATAAAAATAGGTTAGAGTTTGAATTGATTTTCTAATCACTTGGATTCCATGATCATAGAATGAAAAAGGTGGAATCAAGAATCATTTCACAAAAATTGAACAAAAAACCCATTTCCCCCAAAATTTAGTAGGTTCGGCCCTCTCATACCCATATGGCTTAGAGATCTCTTGGTTACAAGCTCTTGGATTGGGGGAGAAGAGGATGAAACTAGATCATAGAAATTGGTTTGACATTAAAATGATTTTTCTACAATTTTCTAGAGATTATTGAAGTTTTGGATCATAAACTTGATCATAGAGAAAACCCCAAGATTCAATGGAGAATATGGAGATTAAGAGACCAAGGAAGAAGTCCATACCTCCTAGATGATGAAGGTGAGCAAGGTTGTCAACTTGGCTTCACAAATTTCTCTAAGGATTGCTTAAGAAAAATGGAGAAAGTAAGGAGAAAAATAGAGAAATGATGAAGAAATGAAGAACAAAGGTGATGGAGGGATTATGAAGGGTAGTGGCCGAATGGGAGAGTGAATGGGAGGGTAGGATTGTCCAAAAATCTCACTTAAGGGCATTATGGTCATTTCACACAAGGATCAAATGGTATTTTCCTTAAAAGTTCAAGGGCATTTTGGTTATTTCGCGTCCAGATATTTTCAAAAACAATCATGACACTGGCACGCATCCTAAGGTGATGTGACCTGATGTGACTTCATGATTATCCATTCGCGGGTCCTGGTAAATTCATACGCAACTCCGTTCGTCCCCCAGTTTGAGATTTCGCCCGAATAAAGCGTAAGCACCTATTTTTTTCAAATTTAATGAAAACGTTGGAATTCCAATTCTAAGCGTAATTGTTTAGTTCACGAGTCAAAATTAGGTCGTCTGAGTAGTAAAATCATATTGTCAGTGCAAAAACGCAGACCGAGCTCTGTCTGAGTTTTCGACTCAAAATTTAACCATAGCTTCCTACGATAGTGTAGAACGTGACTATGGTCTCAGTTTATTTTAATTCATTATCTAAATATCAGATAAAAATATAAACTAATTTATATAATTTACTGATATTAGCATGAAAATAGGGGTGTTACAGAGTTGAGATGTAAAAATATATCGCTTCATTGTTTGAAAGTTGTCGGGTGAATATTTAAATTATGTTGTCGACAAGAAAATTGTGATGCTATGAAGTGCCGAAGTTTGGATTTTGAAAGTTTTCATCACTAAATGGTTCATCGGTTATTTAGTTGATAACCTGTGTCGATAGGAGTTGAGTGAATCGAATATAAGAATGTTGTCTCAAATTGACAGATGGCGCTGATGAAAAAAGGGTACAAGTGTTGAAGTGCAAGATTATTTGTTGAGTAAGCAAAAAGTCTGACGGCGTTGTCCACATCAGCATGTCAGTTATGAAGGCATAATATATAGGGAATAAAGACGGTTATGGCTGTCGATTTGTTAAGTTTAAGACAATGTAACTGCCATATATGTGTCAAATAGTTAAGTAGACAATTATTTCTATGATTTTTCTGTAAATACTAGGATTTACGATGTAATAAGAGTTGAAAAATTGATGAAACATCCTACACATCTCAAACACACAACATATTGACAGATTAAGGATCAAGTATTCCTTCCACCCTTTCATTTCAGTTCAATTTCATATTTCAAGAATTTCTTTCAAAGTTCCTTTATTTTCAAGCATTTGTCTTACAATTTCCCTTTACTTTTATGTCAATTTACATTCATGTTCTTTACATTTCATGCACTTTAACTTCCTGTACATTTACATTAATGGCACATTTTCTTCCTGCACATTTACATTAATCGTACTTTATATTTTTATCATTTTACCTTCATGCAATTTAACTTTCGTTGCACCTTTTACATGCTTTCATTTACACTTCTTGCACTTTACATTTTTTTCTGCACCTTTAAATTCATTGTTCTTTATTTTATTGTTCAAATTTCTATATCCGATGAAGGTCTTAAGTTTACCAAATAAACTTGACTTTTTGTCAGATTGAATCTTAAAATTTCATCATTGAAAGCACATTTCGATGAACGAGATTACCGCATAACTCGAAGTCCACACTCGTCATTATTTGTTCTCGTTGGATTTTGGCCTTAACCAAAAAACCACGTAAACAAATCGGCACGCTCGGTGGGACGAGTTCAGAGTAACTCGTTTTCAGTGTCATTGACCAAAATTCTTATTCAAAGAATGGTTGCATGCGTTTGAGAAGTGGAAAAGTAATTACTGCTTATCCTTCTTTAAATACGAATTTACAAAGTGCTCAAAATATGAGTGATGCACGTAATATTAGTGCACTTGGCACAAATGCAAGTGTTTCAAATGGTAGTGTCAGTATGTCGAACGCCAATGCAGACATGTCAAATGTAAACACGAATGCCTCTAATCCAAAGGCAGATAATGTTAATGCATTTGGTGGAGGAAATTCTCAAATTGGGGACAACTCTCGTTTTGACGAAGTTGTGCAACGAACTCTTCCAAGTTTCCCAATTTTGCAACAAATTAACACATCTGGTGCTATTCAATCACCAAATAGTGTAGCCAACTTCAATGCCAGAGGAACAACACATTTGTCGACGCAACCCTTATGGGGTATGCCGCATGGCTTTACAACAAGTTCTTCAGGGTTGCAATTGAGTTTTGCCCTTCTAAATCAACCAATGACAAGGGGCAAAACTCAAGTCAAGCAACGGGGGTGGTAGGAACGAGTGTTACAATAACAACTCGTCAGGAACCTTTAAATTTGGGACCACCTACTTTCCCAAACATACGAAGGCAAACACCGCAAAACACTGTCACATTGACACCAACCACATTGGCTAATTTTTGGGAGCATATAGATCAAAGCAACCAGGAAATGGTGATACTTTTTACTCGACAAGTAGGAGAAGTAATTTAACCCCTTGTAAAAGAAACTAATAATGCATGTAATGCAAATGGCCAGGCTAAATCAAGCCTTGGGCGTTCCACTAGAAGGTAACCAGAATGTTCATCAAGGTTAGGAAAGAATGGTTCGACAACAAAATAATAACTTGGCTCAGGGTCAAGTTAGTAACGAAGATGCACCAGCACAAGGCCATGTTCCATTAAGATTTGGCCAGGTACAAGTTGTCCAACCAGAAGAAAAAACTGACGATGTAATAAACCCTGGTGCGATATGAGTGTTACGACAAAATATAGGAGATCATAATGTCAATCAAGTAGTTGAATGAGCATTCAATAGGTTTGGTTTTAACATTGGTTATGTCAATCAACCATTTTTTGCATCTGCATTTCCTGATTGGGTCCAACAGGCAGAAATGCCTAGAGGAGTAAAAATGTCAAATTTTCTAAATTTTCTGGTGAAAGCGAAGAGTTGACCGTCGAACTCATTGCACGATATACAATTGAGATGGGCGAGAAGGCCTTAAAATGAGATTTTTCCCGAGTTCGTTAACCAAGAATGCTTTTTCCTGGTTTTTGACATTGAGGTCAAACTCCATCTATTCATGGATCTAGTTGGAAAGGAGCTTTGACGATCAATTTTATAGAGGAGAGCTTAAAGTTGGGTTGCCAAACTTGTTTACCATAGAACGTATGTTTAATGAGTCTGTTGATGATTACTTAGCTAGATTTAGGCAAATGAGGAGTAGATGTTTACTCCAATTCCTGAGGCAAAGATTGTTAAGATCGCTGCACGAGGCCTAGATTACCATATTAGGAAGAAGTTGGTCGACCAACATTTGGTAGACTTAGCTCAGTTGGGCAAAGGAGTCAGACAAATAGAATAGTCAAAAGCTGAGAAAGTTTTTAAACAAAAAAAAGATTCCTTAGAAGGGAGAAAGTCAATTTTGTAGGATACGGAGAAACCGACGATGAATATTGTAACATCCCAGTTTTCAGAAGTTGTAATTGGGTAATTATATATATTTCTTATGGTTATTGTTATGGCTTGAAAGTATGTTTAGAGGATATGCTGAGAGTAGAAATGCATAGGATAGGAGAAGGATAAAGAACAAAGGAATAGAGGCATAACGCTTAAGCGTGGAACCGTAGAACGGTCAAGCGTGCGGACGCTCTAGCGTGGATGGATTTGGAAGCTCAAGCGTGGACCCTCTGACCAGTGACTGGCAGTGATGGAACATAAAGTGACACGCGTCGGTTACACGTCGCACCTGGCACGTGATGGGTGGTGCCTTAGCGGTGAGGAAACGTCAACGCTCAAGCATTGAGGAAGACAACTCTCAAGCGTTGGAACGCTAAAGCGTGGAGTTCCAGAACGCTGAAGCGTTTTCAGCAGAGTTTTACCTCTATAAATATTTGTTCATTTTCAACTTGCACGAGTTTTACAGTTCTCAGCTGATTCAGAGAGCACGAGAGTGAAGGTCCAGAGGTGAGGTTGAAGCTTTGATCTTGAGTTGTGACTCGTTCGTTCGTCCGATTCCAATTCCGATCGTGTTTTCGTGATTAGCGCAACTTCTACTTCAATTCTACCGGTTTACTTTCGTGATTCTTCAAGGGGCAAGTTTGGAAGCTGCGTACGGAACCCTTGGAGAGCAAGAAGGCTACGGCTGCAAGGCAAGGAGAGGAACAAAGGAGTGCTCGTGGTGTTTGTAGTTATCACCGTATTAGCTACCAGGTGGGGAGAAAGAGTTACACACGTCGGGGAGGCAAGAGTAGTCCATATAGTTGTATTGTATGTTTTATGTGTATAGAGGAACCCTAAACCCTATGTGAGGTTGAGCCCTGACAAAGTACCTAAACCCTAGGTTTAGTCTACTTTGGGCTATCACCGTTGTGTTTGGTACCCTAGGTTAGCAGATTTGTAATGCATGATAATATGTGATATTTGATGATATATGTGTACCTGCTGACTGTAATAACTGTTAACTGCAAAAGATGCATGAAATATTATTGATGATGGTATATTAGTATGTTATGTTGTTTATTGCTTTATTGAGCCTGTTGATAATTGATGAAATATTGCACTATATCTGGAAATACATGTATGTATGAGATTCAGAGATTTAGCATGATTAGGGCTTTGACCCTGTGTTGGATGTTTGAGCTGATAATGTTGACGATCTGAGGTATAGTGGAGCTTGGAGCTTATAAGGTTATGATGGGAACTTGGAGCTCATATATGTACCCGTGGAGCTTGGAGCTCGTGTATGTATCTTGGAGCTTAGAGCTCATATGTGTACCTATGGAGCTTGGAGCTCATGTTGCTAAGAGCAAGTTTACATGTGTTGTGATATCAGCTCGAGAGAGATGGATGACATGCATAGCATATGCATTTGATGCCAAGTGGCGAGCCGTATGTTGTGAAGCATATGAGGTTGGTGCATCGAGTGCGGGTGTGGAAAACGGAAGGGAAGGTTTGTGTGACCTTGGGGATATACTGGACACAGGTGTACCCACAAGAGACTGATGAGGTAGCTCCTATCGTGTCGTGGCGGTCCTGGACACATCCTACTATCCCGACTGGACCCTGAGTCTTTTCAGTTGCCGGTGGATCTTCCGAGGAGGCCCAGTTAACCCTCTTTGTCTGGGACAGTTGAGCGGTGATGCACTCTTATGGGTCACGGCGAGCGGAACAGATTACTGGAACTAACCAACTTGTGGTCCGTAAGCGAACGAGATGTTGACCTTAGTAGGGTGTTTAGTACCGGCCAGCATGCATAGAAAGAGTATGTGTACATCTAGCTAGGGAGCGACTGTGGCGTCGTGATATTGAGAGATGATTGTGTTTGCTATATGTTCTGCATTGCATCATCCCTGTTATAGATGTGCTGTATGTCTTATCTCCCTGTATTTCTTTGTATGTGTACTTTCGGTCCTGCCGACAGGCGATGAGTGTAACACCCCGACTTTTCTCAATCTTTTAATTAATCAGTAATTAAGTAATTGTATTTTATTGGAGGGTCTAGAAAATTAAATAAATTATTCCGAGGCCATAGTCACGCTCTACGCCATCGTAGGAGGCTATGGTTAAGTTTTGGGCCAAAAACTCAAACGAAACCCGATCTATGTTTTTCGGATGATAATGTTTTTCTACTATCAAGACTTCATTTTGACTAACTGTCAAAACCATTAGTCTGAAAATTCAATCATCTACCTTTTTGCTAAAATGTGTCCTGACGTCCAAAAATATAAATAATATTTTATATTCGGACCGAAAATCGATCGGGTAGACGCTTCGAGTTATCTTAGGGTTTCTCGGGAATCTTGAGCCAATAATTTTCATACCAGGGCTATGTTAAATAATTTGGGGACTCCTACCAGTATCGTGAGGATTTTCAAAATGTCGGGACATGAATTGACCAAATTGCCCTTGGTTAGTTTTTGTTACTAATTACTTTTACCATTACTTAACTCTTAAGTTTTCTAAATGAAATATCCAATCTCTCACACTCTCATTTTTCTCTCTCGGCCAGCCCCCTCCTGACCCAAACCTCTTCTTCTTTTTCTTCTTTCTCTTCTTTCTCTCTTTTCTTCAATTTCTCACCATTGAAGCTCATTTTTAGAGCTTTAAACCTTGAGGTTTTGTGAAGCAATCTTCACCAAATTTGAAGGGGATCATCATAGGAGGTAGCTTGTCATCTCTATCTCTCTCAATCTCTCATTTTTCTCCTCTAAATTTCATGATTAGAAAAGTTAGGGTTTTGTCCCTAAAATATTCAAAAATCCATGATAAATTGAAGGAAAGTCATTTTGATACCAAACCAGTTTCTATGGCCTAGGTTCATGACATACTTGTATGGTCCAAGAGCTTAGAGCCAAGAAATCTCTCTAGGGTATTTAACCATAGAGGGGCCGAAACCCCCTATTGTGCAGGGTAGGGTTTTTGGTTGGTTTTTGATGTTTTGAGTTGATATCTAGGGTCATCACATTTAGTTAGGGTGTTATCCAAGAAATGAGGATTTTTGGAGTTCCCTAGCTATTTTTCATGTTTTTCATTCAATAGGGCTAAACCCTAGGGGTAGTGCAGTAGGAGAAATCTTTACTTTTTGAACTAATGCCTTCATTGATTATGTTTAGGGATACCTAAGGATCATTGATCCAAAAGTTAGGAATTTTTTGACATCCCTAGCCTAATTAATTAAATTGGGGTAGTAGCTAATCCTAAGGAATTAGGGAGTTTTTGATTTAACTGTATTGATTTCTAGTTGTGTTTTGTTGTATAGAATCGGATAGGATTCGAATATCCGACAGCGCACCCGACTGACAGCTGCGGAGTCGTAGCCGGAGCTGCTTGAGGAAATCACTAAGGTGGGGAGAAAGAACTATTATCGTTGGAAAGGCAAGCTTAGTATAGAGTATATATATCTGTGTAGGGGAACCCTAAAACCCTACTAGAGGTTGAGTCTTGGATAAAGTGCCCAAACCCTAGGTGTAGGTACTTTTGGGCTATCACCGCTAAGTTGATATTATGAATGATGAGACTGATTGAGGTTGATTGTGTTGAATTATTTAATTGATTGCCTGTTGATTTTATTTTGGTGAACTGTCTGTTTAATAAGCTATTGTCTAAATTTATGATGATAACTGTACTAGAAAGATCTTCTGTTGTAATGTTATTGTGATTTGACGGGTGGTTGAGTGTTGATGAGAGTATGGTGAGTGATGATGTTGTTCGGGTTGATATCGTTGTGGTCCCGACCGTGGAGCTCTGGCTCGTAGACGCAAGGCGTCATGATGTTGATGCTGATGTGATGTTGATGTTGATGATTGATGTTGATGTTGATGTGATGCGATGTGTCATAGTCGTGGACGAGTGTTTAGGCGTGAGGTTCCGATATCAACCTGCGATGGATGGTTGTTGCATTTTCATATCATTTCATACCATAGCATTTGGTCCCAAATGGGGATGTCCAATTAGGGACGTTACTTAAAATCCCGAGGTGGGATATGATGTGATGTGATGTGATGTAATCCCAACGGGGATGTCCAATTAGGGACGTGATGTATCGGCCATCATGCATATAGGGAAGACAGCATATACATAGGGACTAGTATCCCTCCTATAGACTTATTCGAGAGAACGATGTTTGAGATGATTGTGATGGGTGACTTAAGAGATGGATGAGGTTTTGTTATATATGTTATCCGTGTTGTGTGATGTATATATATATGTTGTACTGATGCCCCTCTCCCATATTGATGAATTATGTTTTTTATTTCCCTTTATTTTTCTATATGTGTCACTTTATTTAATGGGAAGATCCCGAAGAGGAACCAGCTGCTGAGGAACTGGACGACATTCTGTACGAGCCTGACGCCGGAGGACGGGCTACGGACCCTAGCCTCGAGAGGTTGGGCAGTGACTGTGATTAGCCGGAGAGTTGTCTCTCGGCCTATCTTTCGTACTATTATTTTGCTTTGTAACAATGTACTCTGTATGTACTACTTTACTACTGTAGCCCTACTGATAGGGCAATGATGTATGTGATGTATTTCTTCATATTTAAAGCTGTGTACTCTGAAGCGTAGCATGCCGTTTATTGTTTTGCTTCCGAGCTAAAATTTTCGCTTCGCTTCGTTTTAATAAGGCGCGCTAACGTTTATTATGCAATTCAGATTAGTTAATATCTTAGGCTCCACTGATGGGACGGCGGGTCGTCTCATTTATTGGTATCAGAGCAGTTCGATTCTAATATCGGACTGTGAGGTTTAGGAAGTACACTAGCATTGGCAGTTATATCCACATTGGGTACCAACTGTGTTAGAAAAAGGGTAGTGTGTCCGATGCGCAAGATTATCGAGTGTGATAACTTCATTATCCGTAAGGCATATATATGTCTGATGATTGATATGGTAGGTGGTTTCTATCTGGCTCGCGAGGCGAGAATAAGTTTCGCGTCGCGAGATAGAAAAACTGAACCATACTGATCAGGCTAGCCTTCTTGGATCGCGAGGCGAGTAGATATTCACGTCGCGAGGCAGAGGGGCTGTTCTTCATGGATCAGACTGGCCTTCTGGCTCGCGTTGCGAGTGAAGGTTCGCGTCGCGTGGCAGAGGAGCTGTTCCCTACTGATCAGGCTAGATTTCTGGAGCGCATCACGAGGCCGAGGGGCTATTCTTTGCTAATCAGTCTGACCTTCTAGATCGCGAGGCGATCATCGTTTTCGCGTCGTGAATCCGAAAGGGCTTCTGGCTCGCGTGGCGAGCATAGTGTCGCGGGGCGAGAGCCTTCTTCTCTTGCCTTTTCTCTTGTTTTCTTCATTTTCTTTCCTAACTAACAAACTAGATATGACTTATGAATTTAAACTAACGCTTCCTTTATCAGGAAAGAATGGCCAGAGGACGTGGTAGAGGAAGGGGAGCACTAGTTGGAACTGGAAGCCCCGACAATAGTGGGGATACCTCGAGAGTTAGAGGTAGCGGGGATCAGAACGAAGCGATAAGGGCCATGAGGGATTTGGCCGCTGCAATGCTGCAACAAACACAGCAGAATGCTCAATTCATGCAGCGACAGGAAGAGAGGGATGCTAGACAACAACAGAATCCGATCGGAGGAGGTGAAGTTGTAAACACAGGACTGAATGCTTTCATGAAGGGGAATCCTCCCCAATTCCATGGAGAGTACAATCCGGAAGCTGCTGAGTTATGGCTGCAAGAAATCGAGAAAGTATTTGTGGCTATCCAGTGCGGAGAGGATAGGAAGGTTACTTGCGCTGCTTTCATGCTAGTCGGAGCAGCTGAAGTATGGTGGAAAAACAAACAGAAACTGCTAGAGGCTGGAGGAAGACTACTGACCTGGTTGGTATTCCATGAGAGCTTCTTAGAGAAATATTTTCCAAGGAGTGTTCGTCAAGAGAAAGAAAAAGAATTCCTAAGCCTGAAGCAGGACCAGAAGTCGGTTGGAGAATACGCCATGAGATTCGAGGCGCTGCTGAAATTCTCCCAATTTTACCAAGTGTACCCGGATGAAGACTGGGTGTGCCGAAGGTTCGAAGACGGACTAAGGTCCGAGCTGAAGAGAGCCATGTTACCGTTGAGTATCCGATCATTTCCCGAGCTAGTGGAAAAATGTACCATACTGGAAGGACACGATCAAGAGAGAATTACACGAACTCCAGTAACAAGCGGTGGACTAGCCAGGAGCTTTGGTCAGAAAGGCCGAGGAGGAAAGTTCCAACCGAGGGCGAAGCCTTACAGTCGCCCGAATCAGCAACCAGCAAACTATGGAAGAGGAAATGCCAGTCAAGGGCAACCAGGATTATTCAAGTGCTTTCGATGTGGCGGGCCGCATCAAGTGAAAGATTGTGCTCAGGCACCGAATGTCACTTGCTTCCGTTGTGGCACGTGGGGCCACTATGCCAAGGAGTGTTGAACGGGGGATGCTGGTAAGGGCCAAGTTCAACAGCAAGCCGGGAGGGCTCAGAATTTTGGGACTGGACAACAAGTGGTGGGCCAGCAGAACAGGCCGCAGACAACGAGAAGAGTGTTCGCCGTGAGAGGGTCTGAAGCCTCTCAATGTCCCGATCTGATACAAGGTAAGTGCCTAGTTGCGGGGGGACTCTTATCTGTTTTATTTGATTCGGGGGCTACACATTCCTTTATTTCTTTAGCATGTGTGGATCATTTGAATTTACCTATTTCATCCTTGCCATATAACTTGACTGTTTCTACACCTATGGGTGACTCCCTGACAACTCTATTTGTCTGTTTAAAATGCCCGGTTATGTTAGAAAACCTATCTTTTCTTGTGGACCTAGTCTGTCTGCCTATGCAGCAGATTGATATTATCTTAGGCATGGATTGGCTTTCGGCCAACCATGTAGTACTGGACTGTTCAAATAAAACCCTCTGCTTTTCCAAGCAATCTGGATCATTGCCTGCCAGTGATGGTGTATCGGGAGGTGTACAATCAGGAGAGTGCATGGTGCTATTTTCTTTGGAAGCCGAGGAGCTTCCAAGTCTTGATGCGTTGCCAGTGGTGCGTGAGTTTCCAGATATCTTCCCGGATGATGTGCCAGGATTGCCACCCAAGAGGGAGGTGGAGTTCGCAATCGATCTTACACCTGGAGCCGGACCGATTTCGATAGCACCTTTTCGAATGTCCTTAACAGAGTTGGCAGAGCTGAAGAAGCAATTGAGCGACATGCTGTAGAAGCAATTTATCTGACCAAGTGTTTCACCATGGGGAGCACTTGTGCTGTTCGTCAAGAAGAAGGACGGCAGTTCAAGGTTATGTGTGGACTACCGACAACTCAACAAGGTGACGATCAAGAATAAATATCCATTGCCAAAGATTGATGATCTTATGGACCAGTTGAGGGGAGCAACGGTATTCTCTAAGATTGATCTGAGATCCGGTTATCATCAGATAAGGGTGAAGGAAGATAATATACCGAAGACGGCTTTCAGGAGTCGGTACGGACACTGCGAGTACCTAGTTATGCCTTTTAGTGTGACTAATGCTCCTACAGTGTTCATGGATTACATGAACAGGATCTTCAGACCGTACCTCGATAAGTTTGTCGTTGTTTTTATCGATGACATCCTTATCTACACCTTAGACAAGGATGAACATCAAGAGCATTTGAGGATTGTACTTCAAGTTCTTAAGGACAGATAACTCTATGCCAAGTTGTCGAAGTGCGAGTTCTGGCTGGAAGAGGTACAATTCCTTAGACATGTGATCGATAAGTATGGTATCGCAGTAGATCCTGCAAAAGTCGAAGTTGTGGTTAAATGGGAAAGTCCTAAGACGGTAACCGAGATCAGAAGTTTTCTCGAACTAGCAGGATACTTCAGGAGGTTCATCAAGGGATTCTCGAAGATTGCGTTACCTTTGATGCAATTAACGAGGAAAGGAAAAGCATACGAATGGACAGAAGAGTGTGAGGCTAGTTTCCAAGAGCTGAAAGGGAGGCTAACTACATCTCCTGTACTAGTCTTGCCAAATCCATCAATGTCGTTTGATGTGTATTATGATGCATCGTATCAAGGTTTGGGTTGTGTGCTTATGCAAGAAAGGAAAGTGGTAGCCTATGCTTCCAGACAATTAAAAGTGCACGAACGGAATTACCCGACCCATGACCTAGAGTTGGCCGCAATAGTGTTTTCATTGAAGATATGGAGACACTATCTTTATGGCGCTAAATTCAGCGTGTTTAGCGACCATAAAAGTTTGAAGTATCTGTTCGACCAAAAGTAGTTGAACATGCAGTAGAGGAGATGGATGGAATTCATAAAGGATTATGAATTTGATCTACAGTACCACCCAGGAAAAAGCCAACATGGTGGCAGATGCATTGAGTCGGAAATCTTTGCATATGTCCGCTATGATGGTGAAAGAATTGGAACTGCTGGAACAGTTCAGGAATCTGAACCTGGACGTGGAGTTATCCAGAGATAAGATAAGTTTAGGAATGATCACTATCACCAGTGATTTTCTGAACTTGATCTGGAAAAAGCAAGGAGAAGATCAGTACCTACAGGAAAAGAACCAGATGGTAGAAGAAGGAAAAACTTCAGAGTTTAAGAAAGGTACTAATGGAATCCTGAAGCATGGAGACAGGATATGTGTGCCTAAGGATAGTGAAGTTAGGAACATGATCTTGGAAGAAGCACACAAAAGCAAATTGAGTTTTCATCCCGGATCTACGAAGATGTACCAGGACCTAAAGGGAATGTTTTGGTGGCCTGGGATGAAGAAGGAAGTAGCAGAATATTCCAATCCTGTTTGGTGTGTCAAAAGGCAAAGATTGAACACCAGAAACCAGCAGGGTTATTGTAATCACTGGACGTCCCAGAATGGAAATGGGATAGCGTTGCAATGGATTTTGTTTCCGGATTACCGAGGACGCAAAAGAGATGCGACGCAGTTTGGGTAATCGTTGACAGGCTTACGAAATGTGCTCATTTCTTGCCGATCAACCAACGATATTCTTTGGAAAGATTAACCCAGATTTACATCAAGGAGGTGGTAAGATTACATGGAGTACCTTCGAGTATAATTTCGGACAGGGATCCGAGATTTACTTCCAAGTTTTGGCAGAGTCTAAATGGTGCATTGGGAACTAAGCTCAGAATGAGTTCAGCTTATCATCCACAGACGGATGGTCAGTCTGAAAGGACGATTCAATCGTTGGAAGATCTTTTAAGGGCTTGTGTTGTTGAAAACACAGGAAGTTGGGACGAATTCCTTACATTGATTGAATTCACATACAACAATAGTTTCCACTCGAGTATTGGCATGGCGCCATACGAGGCACTATAAGGGCGAAAGTGCAGAACACCGCTCTGTTGGTACGAGATCGGGGAGAATCAATTAATAGGCCCAGAGATGGTACAGCGAACGACGGAGCAAGTTAAGAAAATTCGGGAAAAGATGAAAGTCACACGGGATCGACAGAAGAGCTACAGTGACAAGAGGAGGAGACCTTTGGAGTTTCAAGAAGGCGATCATGTCTTTATGAGAGTCACTCCAAGAACTGGAATCGGCAGGGCAATCAAATCCAGAAAGGTTACCCCTAGATTCATTGGACCATTTCAAATTCTTCGCCGAATTGGTCCAGTTGCCTACCAAATTGCCTTACCTCCCAACCTATCCAATATTCACAATGTATTCCACGTATCCCAACTCATAAAATACCATCCTGATCCATCACACGTGATAGAGCCTCAATCAATCCAGGTAAGGGAGAACTTAGAATATGAAGCATTGCCTGTACGGATTGAAGACACGAGGGTGAAAGAACTCCGCGGAAAGCATATTCCCTTAGTCAAGGTCATATGGGATGCTGCAACAGGAGATGCCACCTGCGAACGCGAAGAGGATATGCAGCAGCGATATCCACATCTATTCTAAGGTACGTCGAATTTCGAGGACGAAATTCTTTTTAAGGGGGTAGTAATGTAACACCCCGACTTTTCTCAATCTTTTAATTAATTAGTAATTAAGTAATTGTATTTTATTGGAGGGTCTAGAAAATTAAATAAATTATTCCGAGGCCATAGACACGCTCTACGCCATCGTAGGAGGCTATGGTTAAGTTTTGGGCCGAAAACTCAAACGAAACTAGATCTATGGTTTTTCGGATGATAGTGTTTTTCTACTATCAAGACCTCATTTTGACTAACGGTCCGAACCATTAGTCTGAAAATTCAATCCTCTACCTTTTTGCTAAAATGTGTCCTGACGTCCAAAAATATAAATAATATTTTATATTCGGACCGAAAATCGATCGGGTAAACGATTGGAGTTGTCTTAGGGTTTTTCGGGAATCTTGAGCCAATAATTTTCATACCAGGGCTATGTTAAATTATTTGGGGACTCCTACCAGTGTCGTGAGGATTTTCGAAATGTTGGGACGTGAATTGACCAAATTGCCCTTGGTTAATTTTTGTTACTAATTACTTTTACCATTACTTAATTCTTCAGTTTTCTAAATGAAATATCCAATCTCTCACACTCTCATTTTTCTCTCTCGGCCAGCCCCCCTCCTGACCCAAACCTCTTCTTCTTTCTCTTCTTTCTCTCTTTTCTTCAATTTCTCACCGTTGAAGCTCATTTTTGGAGCTTTAAACCTTAAGGTTTTGTGAAGCAATCTTCACCAAATTTGAAGGAGATCATCATAGGAGGTAGCTTGTCATCTCTATCTCTCTCAATCTCTCATTTTTCTCCTCTAAATTTCATGATTAGAAAAGTTAGGGTTTTGTCCCTAATATATTCAAAAATCCATGATAAATTGTAGGAAAGTCATTTTGATACCAAACCAGTTTCTATGGCCTAGAGCTTAGAGCCATGAAATCTCTCTAGGGTATTTAACCATAGAGGGGCCGAAACCCCCTATTGTGCAGGGTAGGGTTTTTGGTTGGTTTTTGATGTTTTGAGTTGATATCTAGGGTCATCACATTTAGTTAGGGTGTTATCCAAGAAATGAGGATTTTTGGAGCTCCGTAGCTATTTTTCATGTTTTTCATTCAATAGGGTCGAACCCGAGGGGTAGTGCAGTAAGAGAAATCTTTACTTTTTGAACTAATGCCTTCATTGATTATGTTTAGGGATGCCTAAGGATCATTGATCCAAAAGTTAGGAATTTTTCGACATCCCTAGCCTAATTAATTAAATAGGGGAGTAGCTATTCCTAAGGAATTAGGGAGTTTTTGATTTAACTGTATTGATTTCTGGTTGTGTTTTGTTGTATAGAATCGGACAGGATTCGAACATCCGACAGCGCACCCGACTGACAGCTGCGGAGTCGTAGCCGGAGCAGCTCGAGGAAATCACTAAGGTGGGGAGAAAGAACTAATTTCATCGGGAAGGCAAGCTTAGTATAGAGTATATATATCTGTGTAGGGGAACCCTAAAACCCTACTAGAGGTTGAGCCTTGGATAAAGTGCCTAAACCCTAGGTGTAGGTACTTTTGGGCTATCACCCCTAAGTTGATATTATGAATGATGAGACTGATTGAGGTTGATTGTGTTGAATTATTTAATTGTTTACCTGTTGATTTTATTTTGGTGAACTGTCTGTTTGATGAACTATTATCTAAATTTATGATGATAACGGTACTGGAAAGATATTCTGTTGTAATGTTATTGTAATTTGACTGGTGGTTAAGTGTTGATGAGAGTATGATGAGTGATGATGTTGTTCGGGTTGATATCATTGTGGTCCCGACCGTGGAGCTGTGGTTCGTTGACGCAAGGCGTCGTGATGTTGATGTTGATGTGATGTTGATGTTGATGATTGATGTTGATGTTGATGTGATGCGATGTGTCGAGGTCGTGGACGAGTGTTTAGGCGTGAGGTTCCCATATCAACCTGCGATGGATGTTTGTTGCATTTTCATATCATTTCATACCATAGCATTTGGTCCCAAAGGGGGATGTCCAATTGGGGACGTTACTTAAAATCCCGAGGCGGGATATGATGTGATGAGATGTGATGTAATCTCGACGGGGTTGTCCAATTGGGGACGTGATGTATCGGCCGACATGCATATAGGGAAGACAGCATATACATAGGGACTAGTATCCCTCCTATAGGCTTATTCGAGAGAACGATGTTTGAGATGATTGTGATGGGTGACTTACGAGATGGATGAGGTTGTGTTATATATGTTATCCGTGTTGTGTGATGTATATATATATATGTATATATATATATATATGCTAGATTGATGCCCCTCTCCCATATTGATGAATTATGTTTCTTATCTCCCTTTATTTTTCTATATGTGTCACTTTATTTAATGGGAAGATCCCAAAGAGGAACCAGCTGCTGAGGAACTGGACGGCATTCCGTACGAGCCTGACGCCGGAGGACGGGCTACGAACCCTAGCCTCGAGAGGTTGGGCAGTGATCGTGATTAGCCGGAGAGCTGTCTCTCGGCCTATCTTTCGTACTATTATTTTGGTTTGTAACAATATACTCTGTATGTACTACTTTACTACTGTAGCCCTACTGATAAGGCAATGATGCATGTGATATATTTCTTCATATTTAAAGCTGTGTACTCTGAAGCGTAGCGTGTCGTTTATTGTTTTGCTTCCGCGCTAAATTTTTCGCTTCGCTTCGTTTTAATAAGGCGCGCTAACGTTTATTATGCGATTAAGATTAGTTAATATCTTAGGCTCTACTGTTGGGACGGCGGGTCGTCTCAACGAGTTAGCAGAGGATCAGAATGAACCTGAGGCTTCACCCATTCATCACAAGGGCACCGCGGATGCCGGTGTTGGGAGACCTTGAGATAGTCTACTACGATGAGAGGGGATGGCAGGTGGACCCCTCGACCTTTTTGGCCGTGTATACCGGACCTGTCAGCTTGATCTTCCGGGGCGGCACTCCGCCATGTGCAGACATCATCGAACCTTATCGAGTGTATCAGTTTCTTCCCTTCTCTCGGATATGGCATCCTCCTAGGCAAAGAGAGCGGGACTACTTGTGCGCGGCACCCCAGTCTTCCGTCGTATCTAGCAGGAGAGGCTTTGTGCACCGGGGACAACGCAGGCGCTCGGAGCGGTACTTGCGGGCAGCCTAGAGGGACAGGATTGTAGTGTCGAGTTCCTCGTCAGAGTATGAGCCTATGCAGGTTTATAGGCGCACTCATGGAGAGGGACAGGGTAGTTCAGGGCATCCTCACCATTGAAGGTGAGAGCCAGCTAGTGCGTCCCTAGGATTGTGTGGAGAGGTTTTTGATGTACTTGAGAGTGGGCTGGGGAGTGTGCTGGTGAGCCCGAGTGCTTCTTTTTGGACGTCCTGAGATGTACTTTGTTTATGTTTTCAATTACTTTTTATGTACTTTCGTCTGTAGTATTACTTAGCCCTACTGATGGGGCCATCATGTATAAATATCAGTACTGCATGTGTTTCTTAAAACCTGTTGTGCTTACTCTGATATTATGCGCTTCTGAATTGATTACATGTTATCGTTGTTTTTAACAAGCGCATAATCGTTAAGTTATAATTAATAAGTATATTGGGTTTTAAATAATGGGGCTTCCTCGAGTGGGACTTGGGGACGTCACAAATATGACAGTCCCAAGGAATATGAGGTTAATTTTGTTGAGTTGAAAAATGGTCCTCCTTATGTTTGCCAGGCTTTAAGACCTGCAAGAGCCAAAGACAAAATGCCATATGTCAACAAGAAAGTATACACTTATGACGTTTCAAAAACTGACGAAATATTTGACATATTATTGAAAGATAAACAATTAAAATTGTTGGAAAATCATAGGATATTGAAATCCAGTGAGATTAAAGACCGAAAATATTGTAAGTTTCATAGTGTATTCAATCATATCACTAATGAGTGTATGCGTTTCAGGGACATTATACAAAAAAGGATTGACCGAGGGAAGACTCAAATTCATAGAGAAAAAGAAGTCAGATATGAAGGTTGATACAAAACCATTTGGCACTACTGAGGTGACTAATGTTAGAAGCCAAGTTCCACAGAACATTGGCATGGTCAACATAAAAGCCAAACAACAAGTCGAAATTGATTCATTAGATACTTTCGACATTTATCCGAAGCCAGGGGAGACACTTGAGGCCTTTTTTTGGCAAGAAAGCATTCAAATGGTAGATTCAAAATTTGCCCAAGATGCTTCGAGATTTATGATGACGCTGCAGCTCAGAAAGCAAAAGGGTCGGAACCTTAGTTACAAAGTATAAAGATTGTTTTGCTTGGGATTACCATGAAATGTCTAGTTTGAGCAGACACCTTGTCGAACATCGATTGCTATTGAAGGAGGGGTGCAAGCCTATGAAACAAGCTAATAGGCGTTTTGCGCCTAAAGTGGTACTTAGGATCAAAGAAGAGGTTGAAAGACTGCTCAAAGCTAAGTTCATCAGAATAGCCAGGTATGTCGAATGGCTTTCCAATGTAGTCTCTGTTGTCAAGAAAAATGGTAAATTAAGGGTGTGTATTGATCTTAGAAATTTAAATAATGCTACACCTAAAGATGAATATCCTATGCCTATAGCAGATATGTTAGTTGATGCTGCTTCAGGGCATGAATTCTTAAGTTGTATGGATGGCCATGCAGGTTATAATCAGATTTTCATTGCCGAGGAGAACGTGTCGAAAACTGCATTCAGATGTCCAGGTGCAATTGGGACATATGAGTGGACAGTCATGCCTTTCGGTTTGAAAAATGTAGGGGCCACTTATCAAAGGGCAATGAACACCATTTTTCATGATGTTATAGGAAAATTTGTTGAAGTATATATTGATGACGTAGTCATGAAGTCGAGAACTAACGAGGTTCATCTGGAACATTTGAGACAAGCTTTTGAAAGAATGAGGAAGCATGGACTCAAGATGAATCCTGTGACACCCGCTACCCCGCATACAATAATTATAAAAAATATATCATATAAAATAAAAGGAGTTGTAAATTAAAACCAAAAGGGTAACAAGTACCACATGATCCAAAATGTTTGAACATAAAAAGCAACTGCAGAAAACATAAACATAAAACAAAACCCAAATCCCGATGTCACATATCAGAGCTGGTAACCACTATCGATAATATGTCGAAAAAACCAACTAAACATAAACTAAATTAAGAGCAAGCGATCTCCTCGGGATCACTCCTTGACTGGATGCTCACCATCCTCTGCATAACCAAAGTTACATGCAAAACAACAACAATAGCAATAGGGAGTAAGGAACTGTACGTATAAACATAAACGGTAATAGAGCAGTTTGCAAGATGATCATTCAACATATAAAACATCATAATATAACACATAACATAATCATACTTCTTCTTATCACATTATAACATGCTATGCGATGCAAAAACTACTCTGCTACTCCATATGCAATGTGGATCCTGTAACACCCTGATTTTCGCTGCTTTCTAAGATCGATAATTTATATAAATAAGTTTATATATTTTTTCCTAGACTTAGAAAATGATTTTGGATAAACCAAAGTCATATTCATACTCTACATTATCGTTGGAAGTTACGATTAAATTTTGGATTGAAAGTTCAGGCGGAGCCCGGTCTGCGTTTTCACAGATAGTAAGATTTTACTGATTAGAAAACCTAATTTTGACTCGCGAATGAAACAATTAGGTTTTATATTTTATTTCCAACGATAAATACTACTCCGGTCTCTATTATAAGCAAAACTTAAATGGAACACACATATTAAGGAAGTTGGTTAATCTCATTTAATGTTGTTAAAAAATTAAGGGTATTACCTAAAGTAAGCTTCATAGAAAACTTCAATTTTTATTAAATACATCCCACATTGAGTTATTGAAAAACAAAATTGGTATTAAATGTAAGGTATTTTAGGAACAATGTCATTAAATAGGATGTAAGTAGTTGAAATTTGTTTATATATTTGACCAAAAATTTTGAGACTTTTTTGCTTATAATAAAGACCGGAGGGAGTAAGTCGTTATACGTTATTCAGGCATAAAACCTAAATCGGGTGAACAACGGAGCTGAATACATGATTTCAGGGGGCCCGCTAACGGATAAGTATGAAGTCACTTCAATGAATACTCACCTAGGTGAGTCACCATGTCATCATTAGGATTCTACGAATATTTGAGATATTTAGGGCGAGAAAAGACTAAAATGCCATTGACCTTTTGTTTTATTTCCAATTTTGTCCCTAGGTAAAATGACTCTTTTACCCCTGGGAATTTATGAAAATACCTTTATGACCCTGTGACTCACCAATGTCATCATTACCTCTAGAAAATATCTGAATATTTATAGAGGAAATGACAGTTATGTCCCTAATCTTTTGTTAAATGACAATTTTGCCCCTAAGTAAAATTACCCTTTTGTCCCTAAATGAACAAAGTTTGGACCTTCTTATCCCTTCTTCCTCACTCCCCTAAAGCCCCCCTAACACTCCATTTTCTTCACTTTCTCACAAACACAAAGTCTTGCTTACTTTATGGTTTTGAAGATCAAATTTAGAGTTTTTAGTGTCTCTCCTTTGTTCTTGGTGTTCTTGAGTGTTCTTCACTTTCTCTCCACTTTCCCACTAATCAAGAGGTAAACACTCTTGACTTAAGTTAGTAAACTTGCTCCTTGCTTCATTGTCTTGACATCTATGTGTTTTGTTTCTCAAGTGATCCATAAGCAAATTTGTGAAGCACAACTTGCTTGATTCTTGAAATCTTTCCATCAACCAAGAGGTAATCTCTTCTCTCTATGATCAATCATGATCTCTTATTCATTCATTTGGTAAGATTATGCAATGAATCATCATCATCCATTTTCATGAAACTTTCTTCAAAAGTCTCTAGAAAATCATAGAAAAATCCTATGATCATGAAACCAATTTATATGAACTCATCAAGACCTCTGTGTTCATCATTCAAGAGCATGAATCAAACTAAAATTTTTTCCCTATTTTTCCCAAGCATGGCCGAAACCTCAACCTTGTTGGTTGGGTGAGTTTTGATTCAAATCTTTGACAAATGATTAGTGATTATTTCTTCATCATACTTAAGGATCATTAATCCAAGAGCTATTAAAATTTCGACATCCTTAACCTAATTAATTAGTGAAGGTTGAACCTACTTCATAGTGGATTAACAAGCCTTCTCAAACATTAGCTTGTGCTATGTTGTTTGTTGAAGGATTGGTTGAGTAGTTGTAGTTTGGCGATTCGTGAAATACGATGAGCTTCGGAGGATCGTTTCAGACCAAAGACCGTGAGCACCACTTGGTGGCTTAGCATGATTTGCTTGAGTTGGTGATGTGTGGTGTAGAAGGAAGTGTTGAGAGACAAAAGGGAAAGAACCTTACTTGACTTCAAGAGGTAAGGGGAGTTTGCCTGAGGGATTTTTCCGATAACTATATGTTATCCGTGATTGATCTGTGTAGCTCTGTTTGAGCTTCGTTGTGATTGTAATAATGTTCCATGCTTTAGTGTGCTTTAGTATATGTTATGATGATGTATGCTTGGATGGAAAATGTTTTCATGTATGTTGAAAACCATACTTTGATTTCTAGATCAAGTAAGGATTTTTATGCTTGTTTATGGGTGAATGATGCATGATTATTGTTCATCATAATATTGTGATCATTTTGAGATATTACTTGACAAGTTAGTGAAGCAAAATCTTTACATCCCACATGGTATAGCATTCGGCCATAATGGATACAAAAGGAAGAACGTGAGCTTATTCTTGAAGTTCAATGTTTTTGAAAGCAAATAAGTGTTTTAGTAACTTGTATTTGAAAAACAAACAAGAAGTGATTTTGATCCAAAGTTCAACTAAGGGTGAGGCCCTCAAGTGTTTTTAACTAAGGTGAAATTATATTTCACGTTAGTCATAGTTATTCAATTAAATAAGTGTTTTTAAGAATAAAATGATGAAAGTGATTTCATGAAAGTAAAATTAATATGAATTTATCTTAGGTTTATTAGGATATCACATTCTTTTTAAAAACCAAGTTAGCATTCAATCTTCAAAGTATAAAGAGGACTTTGTCCTAAAGTTTAAGATTTAAATGAATTATAGTTCGAAAAACTAATGAAATTCCATTTTCATTTCCGCTAACTCAGACCTTACCTTTTCTTTTTATGAAGGTTCGACCTTGTCACTCTTTCTTGGATCCTGGAGTTTTGCTCATCGTAAGGATCTTGATTAAGGTCATAGGGGAATGAACCACATCACATCACATTGGTGGTAGTGAAAATGGTCTATTGGGGTTTGGTTTGGGAAAACCCTAAACCAAACCAAGGGTTTTCTACTTTATCTAATTGGTTCTCTATGAGAACAATATTGTAATAATTATTTATTTCTTGATTTGTGTTCATGGATGTGTTTGAATGGGTGAAAATAGCTTTTATGTGAGGGAAAACCCTAACCTAGGGTTCCTCCATCTTTTTGTTGAAAAGAGTTTGTAAAAATATGATTTTCGGATTTGACCTTGTGTGAGTCATTTCGGTTTTTATCTCCAACTAGACATTGGATTTCAAAAATTCTTTTGATCCTAAAACTAGACATCTTGGGCTTCATTTTGAGCACAAATTTTGTGTGGTTTCATGAATATTTGACCCTTGAAAACCTGTTTCAAACTAAGCTTAAGTTTCTGTCTCGGATTCTGACTACAGTGGCTTATTTCGTAAAAATGTACTAACTAGGTTACTGTTTGTGAAAAAGAATTTTATAACCAAAGAGTAGACATCCTCAGCTTTCATATGAGTCCTCATTTGCTCAAATCCAAGTTCGTTTGGTCAACCAAATGTGTCACAAGTTGATGCTTGAAATGCTGAAATTTTTATGTATACGGGTTTTGGTGTTGATTTTTGGAATTGGATGTTATGTTGTTGGTGAGACTATTTGTGTTTGAGCGTTAGTGTTGAAAATCATTTTGGCATGGTGAAAAACTATTCTTAGGTTCAAGACCTAAGGATAGGATTTTTGAATGATGAACTTGTTCATGTGTTTACTGCTTGATGGAATGACTAAATGTTGAGATGATTTTCAGGATGCTAGAAGATTGTTGGATGGTTTGTATTTTGTTGAAAAGCGCCATGTAAGGTTCGGCCTTGTTGTTTTAAAATGGGAAGCCAAGGCTTCTATGTTCAAGTGATGGTTCAATGAACTTAAATTGGTTCCAAGAAGGCAAGACAAAATAAAGAACTATGCTACTTCCATAGGGCATTCGGCCTTGGTGTGGTTAGTAGGGTTAGGAACTTAAGATGTTGATATTAAGAGGTTTAATGTGTTTATACTAAGGTATAATGGGAATAGAAATTAAAAAGGTTTCCTAAGAAATCAAGTTTTGGTTCCAAAGAACCAAGTATTGTAAAATGAATATTTTGGGTTCATATGAAAAGTGTTTTAAGAGTAGGAAAGTTTGAAGTTAATGAACCACTTATTCTAACGTGTTGTTTCAAGGAAACAATTTTCAAGAACAAAGAGTTTTCTAAATGACTCATGTGGTTTCCAAAGGTTTTGATTAGTGAACCTACTTTCAAGAGAAATGAGAATTCTTGTAAGTGTTTTCTTTAAAACAATGAGTCTTTACACTACTAGGATTAATTTGGAATCTTACAAACAAAGGAATAGGGTTCGTTTGAAAATGAAAAGGTGATTTAAAGAAATATATGTTTCCCTTTTTACGCTAAGTAAAGGAAATAAGTATTATTTCAAAGGAAGTTTTACGTTATTTGGGCAAAAGACAAGGTACTATGTATCTTGGGGTTTTGAATACCTTACGAGTATATGTAGAGTTTTAAAATTTATGTTTGATAAAGAGGGTTTCATGAACTAGTTTACCACCATGGAAAATATTTTGAAGATCATACTATAATAGCGTAAAAACATATTATCTTCTAAAGGAAATTCAATGAGTTCCATAACGGATTCACAAAGACTAAACAAAAGACATGCACCTATACCTTGTGGTCATGGAGAACCATGTCCCACACCCTTGATGATTTAGGTCATCTAAGGATCCATAATTCTTAACCACAAAGAATTACTTATATAAAATAAGTAATGCTTTCTTTGATAGATAAGTGAGAAGATATGATGAAGTAATCCTTGTGGATTCTGCTTTCCGTAATACGCTTAGGATATGGAATAATATATCATAAGACATGAACATCGTTTTCTAAACGACGGAGTTGTACGTGGATGCAAGGAACGGAACAAAGAATGGGCGACTGATGGTAAGTCATGTGAAAGTGGGTCCCTTAGGGGTACCCTGCGGTTTATCAAGAGATAAATGTCATATTGCAGTGATAGTGTAGTACGTGGTTGTATTGTGACATTGTCTTGACATGCATATGCATCTGTGCATGAGTTGGGCGTTGTGCCTGGGAGTTGAGCTCACAACTTTATGCGGGTGCGATTATTGGAGGTGACGATCGTGGAGATCTTGAGGATGTTGGGGTTGGGGAGACCACATGTGGCCAGAGAGTAGCTCCTCTGTGTCATGGGTACCTATCGAAAAACGCTGACGTCCTGACTGGACACCGGACAAATCACGATTTGGGTAAAGAACGTCTGACATGAGCCGTAAAAGCGAATTCGCAATCTTGTTGAGATAGCACATGTTGGGCTAAGATAACGCAGAGTTCTCCCAATCACTCACTCCAGTTATCTTTAGCTCCATGGAGTAGGGGTCAGAGTCTTACCCTTGTGGCATATGGCATTGAGCCATGTACATTGCATTGCATTGCATGACTGTTGATGGATACATTCTTATATTATACATTATTATCCTGTGTTGATGATGTCTTATGCTGTTGATTGATTTAGATGAGACATTGAGATGTATGATATGCATGATTAGTATGCCGTTATCTTTTATGTCGTACCATTTTTACTTCTTCCATGTGTTGGGTTGATGAATGGGAATCTCACCTCATTACTTTGTATTGCACCGTTGTGGAGTTGTGTCTCAAGGTATCTTATGTTTAGCAGCTGCGTCTCCAATCCTTTATGTTTAGTCTGTATCTTGCTGTTTTATTTTCTGTAGTCGGGTTATGTAAACCTTTATGAACTTATGAACTTATAGTATGAAATGTTTCCATTTACCTTACACGCTCAAACGTTACAATTTTTATATTCATGTCTTACAAAAAGGAAAAAACTTAACCCCCATCTTTCTTAAATGTTTTTAACTAACCTGTTTTTCGGCCTTAGAATTTTATAAAATGTCCGTAAATGTGATGCCCACGGAAAGGGTGTTACATGATACCCTAGGTTAGCAGATTATGATGCATGATAATATGTGTTATATGTTGGTATATGCATACCTGCTAAATTGTGATATTTGTAAAGTATGCATAGTGTGTTGATGATAATAACATGTTGGTATGTTGTTATGCTTACTGC
Source organism: Ammopiptanthus mongolicus (assembly GCA_039655645.1). NCBI lineage: Eukaryota > Viridiplantae > Streptophyta > Magnoliopsida > Fabales > Fabaceae > Ammopiptanthus > Ammopiptanthus mongolicus. Next base: position 34,976,319 of record CM077349.1, on the reverse strand, counting down.
CTTATTGAGCATGTTGATAAATAATGAATCGTTAATTGTGCATTGTATCTGGAAATGTGTAGACGTGAGACTTGGAGGTTTAGCATGATTATGGCTTTGATCCCGTTGTGGACGTTTGAGCTGATAGTTGAGATTCAAGGTTATAATTGGAGCTTGGAGCTAATGAGGTTATGATGGGAGCTTGGAGCTCACATGGTTACAAGTGGAGCTTGGAGCTCGTAATGGTTACTTTTGGAGCTTGGAGCTCGTGTTGTTAAGAGCAAGTTTGCATGTGTTGTGATATCAGCTCAAGAGAGATGGATGACATGCATAGCATATGCATATGATGTCAAGTGGCGAGCCATATGTCGAGAGGGATACGAGGTTGGTGCACCAAGTGAGGGTGCGGAAAACGGAAGGGAAGGTTGTGTGACCTCGGGGATATACTGGACACAGGTGTACCCGCATGAGACCGGTATGGTAGCACCTATCGTGTTGTGGCAGTCTTGAGCTCTTCCTACTATCCCGACTGGACCCTGAGTCTTTCCAGTTTCCGGTGGATCTTCCGAGGAGACCCAGATAACCCTCTCTGTCTGGGACAGTTGAGCCGCAATGCACTCTTATGGGTCATGGCGAGCGGAACTGATTACCAGAACAAACCAACTTGTGGTCTGATGTGCGGACGTGATGTTGCCCTTAGGAGGGTGTTTAGTACTAGCCAACATGCATAGAAAGAGTATATGTATATCTAGATAGGGAACGACCGTGGTGTCGAGACATTGAGAGATGGTTGTGTTTGCTATATATTCTGCATTACATCATCCCTGTTATAGATGTGCTGTATATCTTATCTCCCTGTTCTTCTTTGTATGTGTATGTTTGGTTTACGAACAGACGACGAGCTAGCGGAGGACCAGGATGGACCCGAGACTACACCCGTTTATCACGGGGGCACCGTAGATGCCGGTGCTGGGGGATATTGAGATAGTCTACCAAGATGAGAGGGGATGGCAGGTGGACCCCTCGACCTTTTTGGTCGTTTACACCAGACCGATTACCTTGATCTTTCGGGGCGGCACGCCACCGTACGTGGACATCATAGGACCTTATCGAGTGTACTAGTTTCTTCCTTTCCCTTGGATGTGAAACCCACCGAGGTAGAGAGAACATGACTACTTGTGGGCGGCACCACACTCTTCAGCAGTGTCTAGCAGGAGAGGCTTCGTTTACAGAGGATAACGTCGATGTACGGAGCAGTGCCTGAGGACAGTTCTAAGACTTAGGATTGTCGTGTCGAGTTCTTCTTCTGAGTATGAGCCTATGCGGGTTTATAGGCGTACTCTGGAAGAGGGACAGGGTAGCTCAGGGCATCCTTACCACTGAGGGTGAGAGCTAGCCAGTGCGTCTCTAGGTTTGTGTAGAAAAGTTTCGATGTATTTTGAGAGTGGGCTGGGGTGAGTGCTGGTGAGCTTCTTTTGAGAGTTTCTTTTGGCGGTCCTTGGATGTATCTTGGTTATGTTTTCAGTTTCTTTATGTACCTTCATCTGTATCTATATAGCCCTACTGATGGGGCCACCATGTATACTTTAGTACTTTATCCTGCTACGTTTACTCTGATGTTATATGCATTTATGTTTGAATGCATGTTATCGTTTGTTCTAATAAGTGTGTAATCGTTAAGTCATAGTTAATACTATAATTGAGTTCTAAGGTTAATGCGATTTCCTCGAGAAACATGCTTTTAAACATACAAATCACATTTAAAAGCAATAAACATGTTATCATACAATGGCAAACAATCCTAGGATACATAGCAAACTACGACCAACGCTCTCATACCACTGTTGGGGTTTCAAGAGGGATAATTTTTAAAAAATAATTTTTGAAAACCTCATGAGCGGAAAAGCCCTTTTATAAAAAGACTACGCATTGCTCATGAATCACAAGGATATTGTGTTTACCTCTTGAAGCATAGCTTTATCGCGAACACTGTGAGCGAGCCAACGACATCGGTTAGCCAAATTCACTGCTACTGTGTGATGCTCATAACTCTCTCTCCAGACCTCGTATCGAAAACCTGAACGATGAAGAAGAAGAACCACATGTCTCAAATCTGATGTCCAAATTTCACCCCGATCCAACGGTTAACGAATTCCGGATCGCGAGATTACGATAACTGTCCAGCCACAACCACCATAAGGAAAGACTTCTCTATCACCAGTATTGCAAAGTAGCAATACCTCTACTCAGTCCACGCGAGCAAACCAACGTTAGAGATAGCATAGTGCTAGCTATCAGGATTGGGAGAGGCGCGACACACACAAAGAGAAAAGGAGGCACTACTGTCTAAAGTGTATAGCGGCCGTTATGAGTGCTCTGTGTTGTGTAATGCTTAAGTGATGTACACAGCTTATTAATAGCTATCACCCACTTAACCTAACCCAGTTGGGCTACTGTACGCTACAAGCCCCATGTTTAATTATTAATCAAATCATATTTAATTAATCAATTAAATTAATTCTCTAAATATTTGTTCTATGCATGTGACCCTATATGTAACATCCAAAAAATCCTACGTCTGTCTTATTAACTGTTTGTGTGAATAACTTGACTAAGAACACAATTTGATTAATCATAATCATAATAATAGTTAATAATTGAAAATTCATATTTGAACTAGATTGATCCCCGCACGATGCACTGGTGTAGGTTTGTTTTTATTTGTTTTGTGTTGATTGTTTAAATCATAGTTAGTATAAATATAATATTTTGTTGTGACATATAAATGTACTATAATTGACACGGTAATATGAAATTGAAGCACAAATAAGGAGATACATTTATTTGAAAGGAAATATATGCTTGAAACATGGAAATATAATAATAGATAGTGTTCTTAATTTGACAAATTTAAATAACTAAAACATTTTTGTAGATGTCATTCATTGTTTGTTGTTGATTTTGGCTCCATCATTTTGTTTATGCCTTCCTGCAATTTTTGCCTTGCTTGCAAGTTGCAACTTTGTTTCTCCTTTATTGTGTTTTGTTGGGTGATTTGGTACTTAAGATATGGATGAGGATTGGTTTTTCCTCGGATATTATTTGATGTGCATCCTTGATTGTTTTTTCCTTGTGTTGCATTTGTTTGTTGTTTCGTCATTTGACGATGTTTCTTTTTCTTCCATACAAAAATATTAAAATATTCAAAAGGTATAAACAAATGATATGCACATAGGGCAAGCATGCAATAATCACAATTTAAATAACTGAAAATGCATATAATTTTTTTAAAAAAAACTCCGTTTTTTTATTCTTGTCAACTTTTTTACATGCATTTTTTGAAATAAAAAGACAAAAATTTAAGAATGAAAATAGAGTATAGGCTAGTAGTAATAAATAGATATTTAAACTCATGTTCTCTTTGACTTGTCTCGTGTTTAGGTATTTAATTTTAATAATTATAAATTAAATTTGAAGTTTATTTGCAACAATCATCAAATAAAACTTTAAGTAGATTTACAACTTTGTCTATATTAGTTCCGTCAAAAAAAAAACTGTCTATATTAGTAAACTTTAGTTATATATGATTAATTAAGCGTTGCTAATGCTAGTTACGGTATTATCTTAAGTTGTTAGTTATCAACTTAGGTTGGTCCAAGTGATAAGGGCTTGCAATTGAGTCCCTTAGGTAAGTGGTCAGGGGTTCAAATCCTGACTCTTACGAATGGAAAAAATCTGGTTGGAAGGGGACAAAAAAAAAAAATCTTAAGTTGTTAGTTACTAATGGGCACACCAGAAAGCACTTTAGAAATTTGAGTGATAAAGTTAAAGGTTATGTAATTAAAGGTTCTTCTGTACAACATTTACATAAATTTAAAATTTTTGAAATTCTTTGTTATTATTTTTGAATACGAATTGAAAGATGATTTTTTATTTCATACAACTCAAACGGTAAGTCTAAACACTATTTCACAACCAACATATGGTTGGTTTGAAAGATAACAAGATCGGACCCTTAAGCAAATCTTCAGAAGTTCGACTTCTGACTCTTATATATGAAAAAAACCTGATTAAGAGAGGACAACCCTTAAATACCTTCCAGATCCCCCAATAAAGATTATTCACTATTTACGATGGTGGGCACTCCGTACCAATAATATGATTACCTAAAAATGCATTATTTCACAAATTATGTACTTTCACGTGGACGGATTTTACACAATGTTTGATTGAAGAGAAATCAGAGGGAAAGAAAATAAGAGGATGGAAAAGAGAAGGAAAAGCTTGGTTTCTGTTATTTGGTTCAGAGATGAAAGGGAGGGGAAAGAAAATTTTTGGTGGGACCCACACCAAAATATTTTCCGCGCTAATTGGGGAGAAAACTAGAGGGAGGGCCGCATTTTGGTGTAAAAAGACGATATTAACCCCGGAGAAAGACAGCTTCTATTATCATTTTCGCACCCTTTTTCTCTGCTCATTTTGAATCAGATCTGAAATCATGTTACAACTTTCATCATCAACCACCTTATGGATCTGGAGGTAAAAAATCTTCTTCTTCTTCTTCTCCTCCTCCTCTCCTTTTTCTTTTTCTTCTTCTTCCTCCTCCTTCTCTCATTTTCCCCCTTTTTCTACTAAACCTAACATTGCTTAACTTTCCACTTCCATCCACCTACGGGTTTCTGCTATTATTTTGTTGTGCTTTAAACCGTGTTCTTCTCCTTCATAGACAAAAACTGATTTTTAGTTGGAGAAATTAAATTTTTTTGTGTGAAATAAATCTTATTGTGTCACTGTGTAGTTCCTCTTCAATTGTCACTTCGGTTCCTTTTTTCTTTTTCCTTTTTCCTTTTTTGATTCTTCTTCTATTTATTTCTCATTTTTTCTTCATGAGTTTTTTTCCTGCCATTTTAGAGTGCTTATTCGGTGTCCTTGATCTTTCACATTTTTGCTATTATTTATTTTTGAAGTTTAGAAAAATAATATCAATATGTTTTCAATCATTATATACAGTGAAGTGTAAGGAGTAATCTCTGGTCACTCTCAAAGTTAGGCGGTTTTCAGTGCGCAAGTGCTTTGGCAGGTACTCTTTCATGACTCTTTTTTATTCTTGTTGATTGTATTGAAGAAATTGTATATTTGAATGGTAATGTATCATGTGTTTATGCTGGTTGCTCATAGTCATTTTGCTATTTTTTTTTATTTTTTTTATGTGATTGCTTGTAGCCATGTACTCATAAGGCAGGTACTCTTTCATGAGTCTCTTTTATTCTTGTTGATTGTATTGAAGAAATTGTATATTTGAATGTTAATGTATCATGTGTTTATGCTAGTTGCTCATAGTCATTTTCCTATTTTTTTTTTGTTTTTATTTTTAATAGATTGCTTGTAGCCATGTACTCATAATCATTTTCCTATTTTTGTGTGATTTCTTGTACCCCTGTCTGAGACGGGACTATTTTTATGCTTCACATTCTTCTATTTTGATTTGGTTTCTTTTTGGATTTAGTAATGTGCTTTGGCTTCTTTTTAGCCTCTTCTCTTTCTTTTTATGCCCTTGTCAAAACTTTTGATCTCTGTTGAGTCCATTGATTAAAGGTTGACATTTGGAGAGACATGGATTTTGTTGATAATGAAGAAGAAAACTTTAGTGATGCATTCAATGATGATAATATTGGCACACCACTTCAAATGCAAATTTTAAGTCATTTTCGACAAGAATGGGGAAGGCAAAAGCGTTTTTGTTATGTAGTCCTTTTGTGTTATATTGTGCATGCATTACATGTGCTTCAAATGATGTCACAATACATGCATAGTCCAATCAATGATGGAAATCAAGATAGGGTTTAATGAAACAATTAGTACAAACTGAAAAATGTCGGGACATCATACGAATGGGACCTGAAGCATTTATGTTGCTGTGTCATAAACTAAGAGGAACTGCTACTGTGAAAGATACCATATGGTCCACAGTTGAGGAGCAAGTTGCTAAATTCTTACGCATCATAGGCCATAATGTGAAAAATCGTACTGTGTCATTCTTCTTCCATCGCTCTGGCGAGACTGTTAGTCGTAACTTTCACAATGTTTTACGTGCCATCATTTCATTAGAAGATGAGTTCCTTATCCAACATTCTGGTTCAGAAGTACCTCCCCAAATATTAAACAATAGCAGATTCTATCCTTTTTTCAAGGTACCAAAGTCTTTAATTTACTTTGCTTTATTCAACACTAAAATTCATGATATAATTATATGACTAACTTAATAACTTATTCAATACAAAAAAAAAAAAGGATTGCGTTGGAGCTATAGATGGGATACATATTCGGGTGAAGGTCCCACGAACAGAAGCGCCTCGATTTCGTGGAAGAAAAGACTATCCCACACAAAATGTTTTTACTGCATGTAATTTTGACATGAAATTTACATATGGGTTACCGGGGTGGGAAGGCACAGCATCTGACTCTAGGATTTTGAAAAATGCTTTAAGTAGGGAAGATCCCCTAAAAATTCCTAAAGGTCAGTAGTACATTGATATGTTTTGACTACTCAGTTTTGTAATTTAGAATTGATTTAATTAGTATGTTAAGTCATAATATATATTACAATTTTTGTAGGAAAATATTATATTGGGGATGCGGGATTTATGCTAAAAAATGGGGTGCTTACATCATATAGAGGTGTCCGTTGTCACTTGAAGGAGTGCTCAGCTCGTGGCCCACAAACTCTTAAAGAGTTATTCAACCATTGTCATTCTTCACTTCGAAATGTCATTGAGAGAAGTTTTGGGGTATTAAAAATAAGATTTCCAATTATATCTAGTGGGACCGAACCCTTTTACTCATTTGACATTATGACGGACATTGTCCTTGCTTGCTGTATATTGCATAACTTCCTAATGGGTGTTGATGTTGATGATACCTTAATTGTCGAAGTAGATCGTGAGTTGCTTCAACATGACATAGATAGATCCCACACACAACAACGTGATGATGAATATAGACAAGGATCAGTTTTAAGAGACAACATTGCTATCGAAATGTGGAATGCTTATCAAATTTGATGACACCATTATTCAATGTATTCCTAATATATCATGTATTTGTGTTATTAGACTGTATATGCAGAGCGTATCTATGATGTATCTTGTATTTATTTCTAGTTTGTGTACTATTGTGCACACCATTTCCTTCCAATAGACATGTATATTGTCAAGTGGCATGTGCTTTTAAATTATTCTATTAGTTTACTTGTATGATTATCTTTATGGATTAATTTACCATATTTTAATTTTCGGGTGAGAATGAATACATTATTGTGTACAACTATTTTCTCTGTCTTTTGTGAAATTTATATGTAGATACTACAATGGCAAAAAGGAAAGGTACTGCATCAAATTCTAATATGCCTGGTAAAGATAATATGCACTGGAATGATGAGATGGACCAACTGTTGTTGAATGCTTTGAGTGAAGAGGCAGACAAAGGAAATAGACACGACAATGCTTGGACAACAGAAGCATATAGCAACATGGTTGAGAACTTAAGATCTGCAATTGGACCAAACATTACGAAGAGTCGTATAAAGAATAGAATGAAAACCTTGAAAAATAATTTTGCTGAGGTGTATGACTTGTTTCATAACTTGAGTGGGTTCGCATGGAATCCTATAACCAGGAAATTTGATGCTGAAGATGAAGTGGGGGATGAGCTGATTAGAGTAATTAGCATTTTTACCTTCTATTTGATCACTTGTTTATGTTTGTCATTATAGTACCAAATTGAACTTATGCGTTGTGTTATTTTGTGTAGGGAAAACCACATGCAGCAAGATGGAGAAAAATGCAAATTAAGCATTACGATATCCTAAAAGAGTTATTTGCAGCTGATAGGGCAACAGGGAAACATGCTACAACCGCTAAAGAGATGTTGAAACAATGGGAGAAGGATACTATCGACCTAAATGATTCTTATGAAGATGTAGAAACCCATGAGCCAAATATCAACATGTTTGATGAACAATTTTGACCCCCTAACTTTGACACTTTCAGTCCACAAGTTGGTCAATCAAATCAATCAATTGGGACATCTGCTTCAAAGGGTTTAAAACGAAAGAGAAATATGGCTGAGGTGGTGGAGGCTCAATATGATCGAATGAATGTAGGAATTATGAGTTTAGTTGAAGCTTTGAAGGAGGGCAATTCCCTCTCAGATAAGCTACACCAAGTTGCTGAGCGCCAGGTTTAAATTGCTGAAAAACAATTGACTCTGATACAACAAAGCCGGCCTCGACATTACTCAGAATCTGATGTGTGGGACCTTTTAGAGGAGTTGGAAGTGCCGGATCAAATCCTCATGAGGTGTTATGTGTAACACCCCGAATTTCACCTTATATTAATACATATTACTATGTATTATTCTTGACCAATATATGTTATTTACGATTGTTCTTGATGTCGAAGTTCATAGTTGGGGTAGTTTAGCCTTAAGGAATGGTCAATGCATTCAAGTCCAAGAAACCTGTTTCATGGTTTTGGCCATATCTTGAGTTCTAGATGTCCGATTGAGGCGATCTTTGATGCGTTGGAAAGCTTAGAGAATTATATACAAGTCTTATTTCAAGTGTTAAGGCCAAATTCGGCTTCTAAAGTTTCGCGTCGCGAGGATACATTCGCCTCGCGAACCTGACAACCAGATTTTTGCAGCTCTCTGGTTCGTCTCGCGAAAGGCTACTCGCCTCGCGAATCTGCGCGCACCAGAATCGTGTTTTTGGGCTTCTAATCAGCCCATAATGACCCTAACTCATATTTATACCATAAGACTCGACCTAAACCTATTTTCTAAGTCGAATTACTCTTAGAAACTGCCTCTTCCTCTCCAAACAAGGATTTCTAAACCCTTTCCAAGGATTCTTGAAGGAGATTGCACCATTGTTCATCGTTCTTCGTCTCCTTCGCTTGAAGAGCATCACTGCCATCACAAGCCCTCTTCCTAGTTGCTGCTCTTGAACCTTTTGGGGCTGTGATCGTGAAGTCAAGCGTTGTAAGATCGAGCATTCGTGAGACGCAACCTTTTCCGGACCTTTTTCCTTCCTTTGTTCATTGTGATCGTCATACCAGGTATGGGGGGAAGAAATAGATCATGAGTATGTGGGTTTTGGGATAGGTTAAGATGAAGGGGTTAACCCATGACCCCTATATGTTTGTCTATATGCATTGTAAATGCCTATTTATATGCTATGAGTGTAATTATGTGTATGTTATGTATATGCCATGTACATGCCTATGTGAATATTGTATAAATATATATATGTTTATGGTTCTATGATTATGATTATGGGTGTTTGTCTTGATGATATGATTGAAATATTATGATGTGCGATGAATAGTATGAATATAGATACGATATGTATTGATGAGATTTTATGATGTGCATTGATAATGATGACTTGATGATGATGTGCGTTACAATAAAGAAAATAGGATTAGTGAAAGAACATAGCTTAGGGACGTTTGGCACCCCATAATGAATGAGTTGTTATGAGAGGTGAGATTGATAATATTGGATTAGTTTTGGAAACCCATAGGGATGATTCTTGAGAGATGGGCCGATAGGCATAGGGATAACTTAGAGAATTCTTAAGATTCCCACATCTGTTATGATTCGCCTGGCGAATAGCCATTCGCGAGGCGAGACAGAGAGACCATTCGTGGTCTGACGTGGTTCACGTAGCGGATTGTAATCCGCGAGGCGAATGAGAGAACCTGTTAGGAGCTCTCGGGCTCGCCTCGCGAGCCAAGATTCGCCTAGCGAATCTGAGAACCTGTTTAGGAGCTCTCGGGCTCGCCTCGCGAGCCAGGATTCGCCTAGCGAATCTGAGAACCTGTTTAGGAGCTCTCGGGCTCGCCTCGTGAGCCATGATTCGCCTAGCGAATCTGAGAACCTGTTTAGGAGCTCTCGGGCTCGCCTCGTGAGCCATGATTCGCCTAGCGAATCTGGGTCTCTCACCCAGATTCTGTTGTGAAGGAATAATGAATAGAGTAATGAGAAAAAGACTGTGAGATCACAATTCAAGGTTGATAATATAGAAAAGAACGTTAATTCTAATAATGACGATATGATAATATTGGCAATGTTGATGAAGGCAATAACGATGGTTAGCGCCTAGTTGTTTGATGATCATCGTTGATGGTCATTGTTGATAATCAATGTGATTGATTATGATGATAATATTGGCAATGCTGATAAAGGCAATAACGATGGTTAGCGCCTAGTTGATTGATGATCATCGTTGATGGTTATTGTTGATAATCAATGTGATTGATTATGATGGTGGATGGTTGGACATGTGTTTGCATGTTGTTGAGCATAGCATGCATCATACGTTGACGTTGTTATGTTGGGTGGAAAGCAAACGATGAATCGCGATAGTGGAGGCCACAATGGGTGTTATCTCGGCCTTGCGGGTACGTTGGGTATGGAAGTTCCAGGTGACATGGGCTAGCTACCTATTGTCGGAGTGACCTAAAGAATAAGCTTGAGTACCCTGACTAGCCACTATACGTTATCAGGATTAGTGAGAGTGTTCGGGGATGGCCCATGGTCTGGCATATCATCCACGTTGATAATCGGACATGTACTCCTAATCGTCTTTCCAGAGTTAGAGTTGTTGGCCACATGCATACGGAGTAGTGATGTTGCATTCGCATTGACATGCATCTTTGATATATAATGATTATATCTGTGGTGATTGATGTATGTTGTATGCCATCTTAATTACTATTCCATTCCGTTTACATAGATTCATGATTGTGTTTCTTACCCCTCTCTTTGTTATTCTTGTGCATATGTTGTGGTATATGCAGAGGAGGGTGAGCATGCTGACGAGGAGTGATTCCGAGGAGATCTCTCTCAGTAGTTAGGATTTATAATTTATGTTATTCGGTTTTATTCCGGTTTATTATCGGTATATGTATACCAGCTCTGATATGTGACATCGGGACTTGGGTTAAGTTTATTATTTATGTTTTCCGCAGTTTGTTTTCAAAGGATTTTGATTATTTCAGATTCCTATGTTTTATGTTATATTGTGATGCACATTACCCTTGAGGATATGTTTTTATTTTAATTGTTATATTTTTAAAGACATGTATGATTTTATTTATGTTTTATTATATGCGGGATAGTGGGTTTCACATTATGATTATTTATGTGACAATGAGAAGAAAAAACGTAAGCTTTTTGGTGTGCCTCCTCATATGAGAGCTCAAGCTCTCATTCAAATTATGACCGATGCTGGTATGGACTGAGTATGAGCAGTCGTACTGCTCTTTTTTTTATGGTGTATGTGGTGTATATATTTAGGACATTGTGTGATGCCCTTGGTAATGACATAGTCTATCATGCTCTTTTTTGGGGTGTATGTGTATATGATTGAAGTTGGAAGGTTTGAAAGACTGAGCATTGATAATGGGTATGTTGTTCTTTTGGATTGTATATATTTAGGACATCATATGATGCCTTTGTTTATGACCTTGTCTATAATTACTTTTTGGGGTTATGTGTACATGACTCAACTTGGAAGGTATACATGAATTTCATGTGACTGAAGATCTTTAGGTTTGACCTATTTACTGATCCTACCAGCCTTTATATAAGCATTTTGCTCAATTTGTTATGTTGTTTTGAGGGTGTCCTGCTTGTGAGAGTATTTTGTAGAGTGGTGGCCAAGTTATCAGCTGTATGAACCATCACTACATCAAAGGTATGCTCCTCCTCTTTTTCTTTTCTCTTCTGCATTTTGCCTTAACATGTTATCCTCTATACTAATAAATGGCTCTTGGTATAGGATACTTCTGGTTCAGTGAAGCTGTGGGAGATTACTAAAGGTGTTCTAACATTGAAGAACCGGCATAGAATGCTAAAAAATGAAGAACCGACATAGAGGATTTAATACTGAAATAGGTATTTTTTTTATTACGTTCATTATATTCTCTTTTCATTATGGTTTCATTCATTGATTGTTTCCAATTTTTCCAGATTGCTTTTTTTTTTTTTCTAGACAGAATTAGATCTTGTCTGATAAATTTGCTTGGTCGGTTCTTCCTCTGGTTTGGCTATTGAATTTCAAAATATTTTGATGTTTGAAGGATAGTTTTAAAGAATGCAATCTCGATCCAGAGTTTTATGGAGTGACAGAATTGTGATTAGCAATTCATTGTGAAAGAAACATGTATCTAATAAAGAATATGGATTACAAGGGTATCAATAGAAATGTCTCATTATGTAGGTTCATTTGGGCATGATATTTCGACAGATTTAGTTTTGAAGGGACAAGAATGGCCAAAATATGAAATGTTTGTTAAAATTTTGGAGGTCAAATAAATGCACTTGAGTTATGATGCTTTGACCTTTTTTTAATTTTCAAGTACCCATAAATATAATCCAGATGTTCCTAAATAGATACTGCTTTGGTTAATCTTTGGCATTTAATTACCTTATTTATCATTCTTCCCACAGTTATCATGATCAAAGCCAATTTTACATTACTTTATGGTTCAAAAGAAAATCTACTATCTACTATGAGGAAACAAACCATCTGAGGACACATGTCAACCTCTCCTAATCTAACTTTCCGGCTTCTTCTCCCCTCAATTCAGTTCTATTATACTTTCTTCTCATTTCAATTCAATTTTTATATTATTTTCTTCTCTTAGCGTCTGACTTCCTTTGTGAGGGGTCATATCTCTCTTTTTTTTTTTTTTATATTGCCTCTATACTATAAGAAAAAAAAACCATCCGAGGACACGTCTCAACCTCTCCTAATCTTACTTTCTCGCTTCTTCTCCCCTCAGTTCAGTTCTATTATACTTTCTTCTCATTTCAATTCAATTTTTATATTTTTATATTATTTTCTTCTCTTAGCATCTAACTTCCTTTGTGAGGGGTCGTATCTCCTTTTTTTACATTGCTTCACTTCCTTCTACTGTGGTTTCTCTTTCATTGTTTTTTTTTCTTTCTCCCATCTCTTTCTCATTCACGGAAGCTAGATAGAAGGAGCAAGTTTCAATTCAATTTTTATATTTTTATATTATTTTCTTCTCTTAGCATCTGACTTCCTTTGTGAGGGGTCATATCTCTTTTTTTTACATTGCTTCACTTCCTTCTACTGTGGTTTCTCTTTCATTGTTTTTTTTCTTTTCTTTCTCGCATCTCTTTCTCATTCACGGAAGCTAGAAGGAGCAAGTTTCTCTTTCCGAAACTTCTTTCTTCTCCAGTCTCAGCATCTTCATCTCTGATAACATCGTCGAGGTCATCAGCCACATTGCCATCATAAGCTTCTTATTTTTCTGAGTTATTCCTATTTTTTTTTACTGAGTTATTTTGTTTCTTTTTTTTCTTGAGCATAAATCCCTAAAAATCCCTAAATCTCTCATTTCAGAACATTGATATTATGTTTTTATTTTTTTAATCGTTGAAGATCCGTTAATTCTTTTTCGTTTCATTTTATTTGCAGTTTCATTTTGCTCAGGTATGTCTCTCCCCAATTTTCTGTATTTTTTTGTGTAATTTTTTTATTTTTTGTAGATATTATTTCTGTTGTAAACGAATCAAGATGATGTCAGTTTTTTATTAGGAAGACAGGCCACAACTAAACCTTCCCTCATTATTTTTGTTTGTTCCTTTTCCAAGTATCAGGACATAACAATATTATACAACATGCTTCGTTTTTAGGCTTTCCTACAATACCGGCTTGGTGTAGCATGGAAGTGTAGGGACTTTTGGTTTGGTTATATATTCATAATGCAGCGACTTCAATGATGAATTTTTTTATTTTTTGTAGATATTGTTTAAGTTGAGGATGAAGATTGTGGTTGTTCTCAACAAATGCTATTGTCGTAAAGTTTACGCAACCCCTGCATTTAAGTTGTTGAATTTATTTAAATTGTTTCTTTCTTATCACACACTTATATGTATAGTAAGTTGTTGTGCTTTATATCTGTCCTATGCACTAATTGAAAAGATGGAGATACATATATCCTTGCTTCAGTTTTTTTAGCATTCCTCATTTTTTGTCTATAAAGCTGGAACATCTTACTTTCGTTTGTTCTTGTTTGATTTCAGCTTCTTTGGAAGAACAAGTAACCTTTTATTTATAATATTTAAACTATTTTGTATTAATCATGTTGCATATTTACTTCAGTTGATATGGAAGATCTAAAATATCCTCTGTGCATTGTGCAATTGAATCTGAAGATGGTTAGAAAGACCAAAAAATTTGGGGGGCAGCTACCACCCCTGCCCCAATGAACGTCCACCACTGTGTGATAGCATAATATTTTAAAAAGCTAATGATGTGATTAAGATAATGCGTTTTAAAAAATAAAGCATAATATTCAATGATTTAATTGAACCCGTCTGTGGTATTTAACTCGTCTACTTAGTGTGCAGATTATAACATTAAGTGTCTATATGAACAGTTCACTCGTCTTAACTTCGATAAGTTCACCCGTCTGAACTAACTTAAATTCATACGTTTGAACTAACCAAAAGTTCACTCGTCTGAACTGAGATAAGTTCACTCGTCTAAACCAGCTAAGGTTCACTCGTCTGAACTAAGAGAAGTTCACTCGTCTAATGAAGTCTTCAACCGTCTGATCAAAGGAAGATTCACCCGTCTAAAAGACTTTGCAACTGACGTTATCTCTTTGTTGAAGAGTCAACCCGTCTAATGAAGCCACTCATCCGTCTAATGACTAACGTTAAAGAATACATTGGATGAAAGCTGTCTCGACTCTGATAAGGAACTTCAACAAAGTGCTTTGCCTGAACACAACTGCATCTTACACCAAAAGGGAAAGTCTTCCCTCTGCAAACAAAAAGCACGTATACAGACCTGTTGAGACCAAAGGTATATCAGAAGTCTGTATTACTCTGATGAAAGAGAACAAGCGAAGTTCCCTATGCTTTAATGGCTGATCAGAACGACTCTATTGCATTTATTGATGATCTGCAAGAAGCCAAGACTTCTGACTTTGTGTCTAACGGCTTTAAAATTTTGAAGCCTATTTAATGAAGAATACTTTGAAGATTCCAGCAGACAAGAGAACGATCAAAACAATCAAGAGCAATTATTCTGTACATTTATATCTTCATTCTTTCATTATTTATTCTTCAATCATTTGAAGTTATTACGCAGTCTTTTAGATCTTCACATTTAATACACTCGTCTGAGTGCTTGTGAAAGACTTGCAAAGTGTAATATTTTTACAACTTCTCTCAAACAAACCCGTTTGAGCCTGAAGAGGCTAAGTGTGCAAACAATACTTGTCTGGAGCCTGAAGACGCTAGGTGTGAAAACAATACTCGTCTAGAGCCTGAAGAGGCTAGGTGTGAAAATAATACTTGTCTATCCTGTAACCTAAATCAGTTATAGTGAGAAAACTTGGTGATGCCAAGGACTGGACGTAGCCTCATTGTTAAGGGGTGAACCCGGATAAAACCTGCTGAGTGATCTCGCTTTCCCTTAACTCTTTAGTTTGATTATTTGTCTTAACTATCATCTAACTAAAGGGTTTTATAATTGTGTTTATCAAAACTTTTCTTATTTTGCATGATTGTGTGTTTTCTGTGAAAACCTTCAGACGAGTTATCAGTCTGATTGACCTGTCTGTGTTTACTCATCTATTATAACCCGTCTGTGCTTGCGAAAAAGTTTCTAAATTCCGCATAAATTTGTCAAACACCATTCAACCCCCCTTCTAGTGTTTGCATCTGTCTATTTCAGTTGGTAGCAAAGCTCAGCCACTGGGTTGAGCACCTAACAGTGTAGAGAAAAGATCCTGAAGAATAGACAATGAATTCTGGAGCAAGCTCAAGTGGGAATCCCCAACCTGAAGGAGGCTCTATGACCAGACCTCCCTTTTTCAATGGTTCAAATTATAACTACTGGAAAGAAAGGTTTCACTGGTTCATCTTGTCAACAAATTCTGATGTATGGGATGTCATTACTGATGGTCCTTACACTCAAAATAATGATGGCTTAGATAAGCCTAAGGCTCAGTGGACACCTGCAGAAAAGACAAGATGGGATATAAACCATAAAGCCAGATATGCTATAATTTGTGCTCTCAATCCAGAAGAGTTTGAAAAGGTATGTGCTTGTGATTCTGCTAAAGAAATGTGGGACTCCTTATCTGTCACACATGAAGGAACTGCAAAGGTAAAAGAATCTAAAATTTCTATTCTTGTTAGAAAATATGAATTGTTCACCATGGATGAAGGTGAATCTGTTGCTCAAATGATTGGTAGATTCCAAACTATTACTAATGGTTTAAAATCTCTTGGTAAAACATATACTAATGCTGAGAAAGTTGCTAAGATTCTCAGAAGTCTTCCAGGGCAGTGGAGACCTCTTGTCACTGCTATTTCTCAAGCTAAGGATCTCACCTCCTTTACTATGGATGAACTTCTTGGCACACTCACTGTTCATGAGCAAGAGCTCAATGAAGATGTGTCAATCAAAAAGAGCAAAGCCATTGCTCTAAAAGTTGATCTAAAGGCAGCTAAAGCCTTAAAAGCTTCAAAGGCAGACGAGTCTAACTGTGACATAGACGAGTCTGATGATGAGGATTCTGATGATGATGAAGAGACTTCTCTCATGACCAGAAAAATGAAAAAGATCTGGAGAAAGAAGAAGCTCAAAAAGGAGAAGCCTTTTAGAAAATCCCACAAAGAATCCACATCAACAGACAAGAGTCCAGTTGTCTGCTATGAGTGCAAGAAGCCTGGTCACATCAAACCTGAATGCCCTCTTTTGAAGAAAGCTTCCAAAAAGAAGTTCTTCAGAAAGAAGAAGAAAGGAATGATGGCCACATGGGAAGATCTTGAATGCTCATCTTCTGAAGGAGAAGAGACAGAAGAGGAAGCCAATCTCTGTTTGATGGCCAATATATATTCAGAACCTGAAACTGAGGTACATTCTGAACTTGATGAATTGCATGATGCTTATGATGAGCTGGTAGAGGAATCCAAAGGCTTATCTAAGGCCTTCAAATCCCTCAAGAGAGATTATGTTAAACTCCTCAGTGAGCATAAACAAAAATCGCAAGAGTGTGAGATGCTGGCCAAAGAGAATAGCCAGCTGAGGACTGAAAAGTCTGATGAAGCTTCGATGTCAAGTGAAACATCACATTCTAAAGAAGTGGTCACACTTCAACAGAAAGTGAAGGAGCTCACTTCTGATCTTGCTAGATTTGTTAATGGCAGGGATAATCTGACAAAACTGCTAGGATGTCAGAGACACTCTCTTAACAAAGAAGGCATTGGATATGATCATCAAGCTGGTCATAAAGTATCAACAAAATCTTCAACTGTCTATGTTAAACCCATTCCAGTTAGACTTAGACCCGTCTGTAACTTCTGTGGAAAAGCTGGACATGTTATGTCTAAGTGTTTTCACAAGAAGAAGAGGAAGTCTTCACAGACTCCTAGAATTAACAGAAAAGGATCTAGAAAAATATGGGTACCTAAAGATAAAATAATTTCTGTTGCAGACATCCTTAATAGGACAAAGCAGACGCCTCTGCTGGTACCTGGACAGTGGCTGCTCGCGACATATGACAGGAGAAAGGTCTATGTTCCAAGACCTCTAGTCTAAGAATGGTGGATTTGTTGCCTTTGGAGGCAATAAAAAAGGAAGAGTAACTGGTGTTGGTACAATTGGTGGTAAACCCCCCCTTCCCTCTATCTCAAATGTACTTATGGTTGAAGGCCTAAGACACAATTTACTTAGCATAAATCAATTATGTGATAGTGGATTTGATGTCTCCTTCACTAAGAATGAATGCATAGTCAAAGACAAGAGTGGCAAGACCATCTTTTCAGCTAATAGACAGCAAAATCTTTATAAGATTGAGCTAACTGAACTCTCAGATCAAAGTGTAACCTGTCTGATGTCTAAAGAGGATGAAAGATGGTTATGGCATAAGAAACTAGGACATGCTAGTATGAAACTTATTTCGAAATTCAAAAAGGATAACCTTGTGAGAGGATTGCCTGATATTAGTTTCAAGAAAGATGTTTTATGTGATGCATGTCAGAGAGGTAAACAAGTAAAATCAAGTTTCAAATCAAAAAACCTTGTATCAACCTCTAGACCTCTTCAGTTGTTACACATGGATCTGTTTGGACTAGTTAGTGTTGCTAGTTTAGCTGGAAGGAAATATGGATTTGTCATTGTTGATGACTATTCTAAATTTACTTGGGTACTTTTCTTAACCCTCAAGGATGAGTCTTTTAAGGCCTTCTTTGTATTCTTTAAGAAAGTACAAAATGAGCAAGGTTTCTGTATTTCTACCCTTAGAAGTGATCATGGGGGAGAATTTGAAAATGAGCAATTCAAAATGTTCTGTGAAGAGAATGGAATCTCTCACAACTTCTCTGCACCTAGAACTCCACAGCAAAATGGAGTGGTTGAGAGAAAGAACAGATCTCTGCAAGAGATGGCTAGATCAATGCTCAATGAAAATAATCTCCCTAAGTACTTCTGGGCTGAAGCAGTAAACACTGCATGTTATGTGAAAAATAGAATACTTATAAGGTCTATCCTAAAGAAGACTCCTTATGAATTGTGGAAAGGTAGAAAACCCAACATATCTTATTTCCATGCATTTGGATGTGAATGCTTCATCTTAAATACCAAGGATCAACTTGGAAAGTTTGATTCCAAGGTAGACATAGGTATCTTCATTGGATATTCTGAAGTGTCTAAAGCATATAGAGTTTTTAACTCTAGAACCTCTGTTGTTGAGGAATCCATTCATGTAAAATTCAATGATAATCTAAAGACTGATAGGGAACTATCAGATCTAGAAGATGATCTTGCAGGACTTGATCTTTCCCAGTAGACGAGTCAACAGCCAGACGTATCAAAAACTGAGTCTGCTGAGGAATCTGTTAGACAAGTGGAGCAGACGAGTCATCAGTCAAATCAACATCAAAATGATGATCTCAGAAGAGACTAGAAGTTCAAAGCTCATCATCCTGAAGATCTTATCATAGGAAGTCCCTATGAAGGTGTTAGAACCAGATCTGTCTTAAGAGAGTCAAGCAATATGGCTTTTTTATCTGAAATTGAACCAAAGCATATTGAGGAATCTCTTGAAGATGAAAGCTGGATTCTTGCTATGCAAGAGGAACTTAATCAGTTCAAAAGGAATGATGTTTGGAAACTTGTCTCCAAACCAATAGACAAGTCTGTTATTGGAACAAGATGGGTTTTCAGAAACAAGCTAGATGAAGATAAGTTGTCAGAAACAAAGCACGGTTAGTAGCTCAAGGCTACAACCAACAAGAAGGTATTGACTATACTGAGACTTTTGCACCTGTAGCTAGAATAGAAGCTATTCGCATACTCATGTCATATGCTGCACAACATCAAATTACTTTATTTCAAATGGATGTAAAAAGTGCTTTTCAAATGGAATAATTGAAGAAGAAGTTTATGTTAAACAACCTCTTGGTTTTGAAGATAATGAAAAACCAGATTATGTTTTCAAACATAAAAAGGCTTTATATGGTTTAAAACAAGCGCCTAGAGCATGATATGATAGACTTAATTCTTTTCTTATGACTAATGGTTTTATAAAAGGAAAAGTTGATACAACTTTGTTTAAGAAATGCTCAAAAGATAACTTCATAGTAGTTCAAATATATGTTGATGATATTATTTTTGGAGCTACTAATGAAAAATTGTGCAAAGAATTCTCTAAGTTGATGCAAGCAGAATTTGAAATGAGCATGATGGGAGAATTGAAGTTCTTCCTTGGACTGCAAATCAAGCAGACGTGTGATGGAATCTACATCCATCAACAAAAGTACATCAAGGAGATTCTAAAGAAGTACAAAATGAATAGCTCAAAGATCATGAAAACTCCCATGCAAACTAATGCTAATCTAAGCAAAGATGATGAAGGTAAAAAGGTAGACCAAACTGTCTACAGAGGTATGATTGGATCTCTTCTTTACTTAACATCTAGCAGACCTGATATTCAATTTAGTGTCTGTATGTGTACTAGATTCCAATATGATCCCAAAGAATCTCATCTTAAGGCTGTTAAAAGAATCTTTAGATATTTGCTTGGAACCACTAATCTTGGTTTTATGTATTTGAGAACACAAGATTACAGATTAGTTGGTTTTTGTGATGCTGACTTTGCTGGAGATAGACTTGAAAGGAAAAGCACCAGTGGAGGATGTCACTTCATTGGAGCAAACTTAGTCTCCTGGTCAAGCAAAAGATAGACGACTATTTCACTCTCAACTGCAGAAGCAGAATATGTCTCTGCTGCAAGTTGCTGCTCACAGCTATTATGGGTAAAACATCAACTAGAAGATTACTCTATATTTGAGCATAATATACCTGTCTGGTGTCATAATTCTAGTGCTATTTACTTAACCAATAATCCCATACAACATTCTAAGGCTAAGCGCATAGAAATCAAACATCACTTCATAAGAGATCATGTTCAAAAAGGTGTATTTGATGTTAAGTTTGTTAAAATTGAAAATCAATGGGCTGATATCTTTACAAAACCTTTAGCTGAGGATAGGTTTAAGTTTATAAGAGACAACTTGAATATACATTGCTTTGCTGATGAGTGTTTATGATACCCGTCTATGTTTAATCGTCTGACTCTTTGAATCATACTCTTTATTTGAAATATTTTCTTTTAAATGGTTATTATCTTTAATGCCATTTCTTTATCTGAGGCAATATGTGTACATGACTGTTTTTATCAATTTTTTAAACCTCCATCGTTTTGTTGCTTTCATTTAAAATTACAACTGTCTTTGGTCTTTAAAAGGGAAAACTTTTTTTTTATTTTAAAAGGTATTTCGTTCTTACGTTTTCAAATCTCTTTCTCTTCATTTTTAAAACCATCAAAGAGGATGCATCTGCTCTGGGGGAACAGTTGAAGAAGCCTTTAGGCAAAACCAAAGGACAAACTTGCTTTTAACTCTTTATTTTCTCAGTACCTTATTTGTAATTTTCTTCTTTTTAAAGTACCTTGTACACAGCCAATGATGGTCAAATACAAATTACCTCCTCTGTTTCTCTTTTTTGATTATGACAAAAGGGGGAGAAAGTTAAATGAAAAATGTCTTAATAATACAACTGTCTGATATGAACAAATGTTTATCTTTAAATATGATGTATCTTTTCTTTTCTCTCTGTCTATATTCTATTTCTTTTGATAATGTCAAAAGGGGGAGAAAATACTAAGATAAGACTAAGATAAAAAGTTAAATGCTTATCTGTCTGAGTATGTTATAATTATGGAACAATGTTTTTAATCTGACTGATCATATACATGACTGATTTATGTGAATTTTCTTAAGTTCATTAAATCATTTAACATGTTTTATCATCATCAAAAAGGGGGAGATTGTTGAGTCTCCAAATGTCTGATGTGCATTTACCTTAGTTTTGATGAGATTAAAACAGTTATTCAATGATTTAATTGAACACGTCTGTGGTATTTAACTCGTCTACTTAGTGTGCAGATTATAACATTAAGTGTCTATATGAACTGTTCACTCGTCTGAACTTAGATAAGTTCACCCGTCTGAGCTAACTTAAGTTCACACGTCTGAACTAACTAAAAGTTCACTTGTCTGAACTGAGATAAGTTCATTCGTCTGAACCAGCTAAGGTTCACTCGTCTGAACTAAGAAGTTCACTCGTCTAATGAAGTCTTCAACCGTCTGATCAAAGGAAGACTCACCCGTCTAAAAGACTTTGCAACTGACGTCATCTCTTTGTTGAAGAGTCAACCCGTCTAATGAAGTCACTCATCCGTCTAATGACTAACGTTAAAGAATACATTGGATGAAAGCTGTCTCGACTCTGATAAGGAACTTCAACAAAGTGTTTTGCCTGAACACAACTGCATCTTACACCAAAAGGGAAAGTCTTCCCTCTGCAAACAAAAAGCACGTATCCAGACCTGCTGAGACCAAAGGTATATTAGAAGTCTGTATCACTCTGATGAAAGAGAACAAGCGAAGTTCCCTATGCTTTAATGGCTGATCAGAACGACTCTATTGCATTTATTGATGATCTGCAAGAAGCCAAGACTTCAGACTTTGTGTCTAACGGCTTTGAAATTTTAAAGCCTATTTAATGAAGAAGACTTTGTAGATTCCAGCAGACAAGAGAACGATCAAAGCAATCAAGAGCAATTACTCTGTGCATTTATATCTTCATTATTTCATTATTTATTCTTCAATCATTTGAAGTTATTACGCAGTCTTTTAGATCTTCACATTTAATACACTCGTCTGAGTGCTTGTGAAAGACTTGCAAAGTGTAATCCTTTTACAACTTCCTTCAAACAAACCTGTCTGAGCCTGAAGAGGCTAAGTGTGCAAACAATACTTGTCTGGAGCCTGGAGAGGCTAGGTGTGAAAACAAAACTCGTCTGGAGCCTGAAGAGGCTAGGTGTGAAAATAATACTTGTCTGTCCTGTAACCTAAATCAGTTATAGTGAGAAAACTTGGTGCTGCCAAGGACTGGACGTAACCTCATTGTTAAGGGGTGAACCAGGATAAAACCTGCTGAGTGATCTCTCTTTCCCTTAACTCTTTAGTTTGATTATTTGTCTTAACTATCATCTAACTAAAGGGGTTTATAATTGTGTTTATCAAAACTTTTCTTATCTTGCATGATTGTGTGTTTTCTGTGAAAACCTTCAGACGAGTTATCAGTCTGATTGACCTGTCTGTGTTTACTCGTCTATTATAACTCGTCTGTGCTTGCGAAAAAGTTTCTAAATTCCGCATAAATTTTTCAAACACCATTCAACCCCCTTGTAGTGTTTGCATTTGTCTATTTCAGGTTTGTGCACCTGTATTTTTTGTGCAATTACATTGTTTTGTGCAGTTTTAAATAGGTTATATATTTATGGGTATATAGTTATGGCCTTAGATTATGATGTTTATTTATTTTGGTAAATACGGCCTTCGTGTCGTGCCTTTTAATTCTTTATTTATCATATAAATGATATAATTGCTCGATTTGAAGAGGAGGAAACACCATATGATGATGTCATGGGAGAAGCTTGGGAAGCTTGCTCGTGGGTCAAAGAATTGTAATAGTGTAGCTATTTTATTCTTGCACGTTAGGAGGTCATAACCGTTATACCTATCTTGTATGTTTATGTATGAGATGCATGAAATGTATTATGCATATATGTCTTGCATGCTATATATGGTTATTAAATGTATGATAGCAAGTATGTCATGCATGATGAGAGACATTTTGTATGAGATACAACACCGATGATATCACTAATTAAAAATCCCCTCAAATTAATATTAAGTCTTAAGTCAAGGTCAGAATTGAATGAGTGTGGGTTTCCCAAAGCAGGGCACCTTGTTTTATTTTGGTGAGGCACGATGAGATAATTGTAATATCCAATTGCCAACCATTGGACTTGACTTAACTAGGCCAAATTCAATAGGATTGAAAGGCTTAGAGGCAAAGGAGTTGGGCATCAATTTATTAGATAAATTGGAATAAGAGTTATTCACCCAACGGATCCAAGAATTACATGAGATGTAATTGGAAAAGGAGTTTCCTACCTAAATAACTGAGTTTTGGGGGATCAGCCAAAGCTGACTCAAAATGAAGTGCTAGGATGTTGATAATTGGCAAGCAGAGTCGCAAAGGAGCGCACTAGATTCCATTACGGTTAGACCAGACATTGGAAGAAGAACTGGCAGAAATATATGGAAGAGTGCAAGAAGAAGAAAGGAAGTAAGACTTCCTCTTAAGGTATTTTGTTATAGAGATGTAGATTTCACATTTGTACAAATGTGAAGCACCTGAAAGGAAGTAGGATGTTGACTAAAGGTGAAGTCAAACTACAAATGGAAATGGAGCAAAAGTTGCTACATCAACTGTAGGAGTTTTTTACTTTGCCTTCAGGGCTTGTTTTGGAATGAAATAATTGTTATTATGTTCCAGCTATTGATAGAAACATTAGTTACATCATCTTTTCTATGCTAGCACGTTTTTGGATAATGGACTTTGTGTTCTTAATCTTGATATGCCCATCTATACATAAAGGCGAAAAGAGTCAAACCAAGTGATTTGAATCCTATATGCTTTTGGCACTGTTGTTTAGGCCATATAGGTAAGGAACACATTCCAAGTTTCACAAATATGGTCTCTTGGACTCATTCGATTGTGAATCATTTGAGATATGCGAATCTTGCTTATTGCGGAAGATGACTAAGGCCATTCATCGGTCAAGGTGAAAAGGCTAGTGATCTTTTAGGCTTAATACATAGTGATGTATGTGGGTCCCTAAACAAATCTACTAGAGGTGGTTTTCCCTACTACGTTACATTTAATGATGGCTTCAGTAGATATGAATTTGTGTATCTTATGAAGCACAATTCCAAAACCTTTGAAATGTTCAAAGAGTTCAAGAATGAAATGGAGAACCAACATGGCAAAAGTATTAAGGCTATATGATTAAATCATGGTGGTGAATACTTAAGCCAGGAGTTTGATGACTATCTAAAGGAGTGTGGGATAGTATCTCCACACACACCTCCCGGAACACCACAATGGAATGACGTGTTTGAAAGGAGGAATCACACCTTGATAGACATGGTATGATCTATGATGAGTCATTCAGACCTTTCAAACTCTTTCTGGGGATACGCTTTACGTAATTGGCCTAGAATCTGAGAAGTGACTTGAGGCCATGGGATCAGAGATGAAATTCATGTACACTAACCAGGTATAGACCTTGGTTGACCCACCCGAATGGGTAAAACCCATAGGGTGCAAGTGGGTCTTCAAGAAGAAGACTGACATGGATGGTAAGATGAATACTTTAAGGTGCGACGGGTCACGAAGGGTTTCAAGCAAATTCATGGTGTTGGCTATAACGAGACCTTCTCCCCAGTTGCAATGCTTAAATCTGTTTGTATCCTACTTGCTATTGCTGCATATTATGACTACGAGATCTAGCAAATGCATGTCAAGGCTGCATTCCATAACATGAATCTTCTCGAGAATGTATACATTGAAGGTACCACAAATAAACACTAAGAATGGGGGTTGAATTGTGTTTATCTAAACTCAAGTGAAAAACGCAAGTTTTTAAAACAAAGTTTTGATATTAGGAAATAACTTAATAGATTTCAAAACATAACACAGAAACAGATGAAAATAACCGTCTAATTTTATCCAAAAATGGGAAAGCTGTTTGACAAAAAAATAGACTTCCTCTTAAAGGAGATATTTAGATATGCACACTTTTAATCCCCACTATTAGTTAAAGAAATAAAGACAGGAAAATATATTGCGAATAGATATTATAACTAACAGAGAGAGCGAGAGATAGAGAGAGTGATGAGATTTATCCTAGTTTACCCTAAACTTGGGTTACATCTAGTCCTTGGCTTAACCAAGATTTCACTATAACTGATCAGATTATAGACGAGTATTGTTTGCAAACCTAGCCTCTTCATGCTCAAGTATTGTTTGCACACCTAACCTTTCCAGGCTTGATCATAGAGTATTGTTTGCACACCTAGCCTCTGCAGGCTCAACAAGTAATTTTCAGTTAGCATCTCCAGGCCTTTCTCAAATTACAAACTGGATTTGAAGCAGCAGCGTGTCATGGGTAGCGCAATCTTCGAGAAACCTTCTATAATACCCAGCCAATCCAAGGAAACTTCTTACTTCATTGACCGTCTTCAGACTTTCCCACTCTGAGACAGCCCCTCCTCGGAGGTCCCATTTAGTAACCCGAACTTAACTCCTTAACGTACAGCGTAGCATGATTATATAAAAATGCGAAAAATATTAAAACAACCAACAATGATACCACGATCATACATAACACGTATATATATAAAAGCATTGGCTCTCTCAGTAGAGCCTACAACTGATATCAATAAACCAATCTCAGAGTACGCAACATATATAAACCGAAAGCATGATGACAAAGAAAAGTACATAAGACTTCCTCTCTTGGCCCCAAAATACATTTTACTCACCCATATACTGGCCATAACAAGACTAAGACTACCACCCCACCATGACTGTAACGAGGATAGCAAGAACTCCCAACTGAGGCTCGCTGCCTCCGACGATAGGTCTACATCGCCTCGTACTCTGTCTCGTTCTCAGACATCACGATCCAACGACGAAGGTACTCTCTCATCCTCCTCTTAGCACGACGATGTCGGCCTCGAGCCACAAAACCAATCCTAGAGGATGCGTGAGATCTCCGTCCAGCATCTGAGTCATGATGATACTCCCATGGCCTGTTCCACAGACTCTCCAACGGTAGTCTCTGTACAATACGGAAGTCTCCTACTAAGTAGCTCCTACACGATCCCCAAGCTCTGAAGTATACGGTAGTTGGGCCCCTATACACCATTTGTCGTTGAGAGTAATCTATCTCACAGTCACAGTCATCATCCTCGTGCAGCAACTCAAAGTCTCCCAACACTGGGATCCGAGGCTCTCCCGCCAGCATCAGGCTCAACAGGTGTGTCATCAATCTCCTCTGGAAGCTCCTCAACAGAATCTTCTCGTGCGATCGAGAATAAAAGAAAACATAGAAGGATACGAGAGATAAGAAATAGTAATACATCATAAATAGGGAAACAACTATAAAATAAGCTATATTGATAGCAACATATAATAGCACAACAATATCGAGCAATCTTATCCCAAGCCATTCTCTCTCATACTCATGTATCTAACAACTATATGGACGCGGTCACGACGCGACATCTCCAACAGATCAAGATGCCCCATTCATCACTGTGCCACCCCCCGTAATGCAGGGTTCGGCCAACAGCCCTTTTGGCTCAACTCATGGGTACGACATATTCCCTCGTCCGCCGGCCAGGTCATAATATTTGTAACACCAAACCCGGTGTCACATTTCTTAACCCAAATTATCTTTTTCGGTTAATTAAAAACTTTTTCGAAAATAACTCAATAGAGTAGTTGCGAAAATCTGATACCAAAGTAAAACTTAACAACTAGAATGAAACAAATTGAAACTCATCATCTATAACAGTAATTCAGCTTCGCCATAAGGTGTACATCTTTTCAATCTTTTAGTACACAGCATAATCAGTCACAGTCAAAAGACCTGACTTAAACATCAAAAATCCTAAGAGCTGGTCTGATAAAAGAACTCTAAGAACAAAACATCGTACCAATGAGATGGGGTCTCGTCGTCAACAGTCCGCACATCTTCGTCGTCGTCTTCAAGAAAACTCAAGCTACAGGGTCCCGAAGTGACCCAGAGGACCGTTGAGAAATATCTGTACACGTTTCCAAAAACACAACAGGGTGTCCAACATGTACAGGCAAGGATGAGATACTCGTTCACAAGTTTATCATAATAGCCACACAAGTAAAACAAGTACAACTAATAAATCGATATACAACACAATCATGCTATAGAATATCAACATTCAACATAATATCACAACGAGATAATCTCACTCTGTGGGTTCACACCCATTCATCAAGATAAGTTAAAAGAATGCATGAGACTTCAATCAAGTTTCTAATTCATGTTCTTCGGAGATTCCTAACTTCCCTTCATTGAGCGATAGGCCGTGAATACTCCCATAACACAATTGTCCTCATGAGTCGGCCTCTCAATTTAGGTCCAAACTCCAATTGTTCAAGGGTATCACGTTACAACCATATCCTGAATAGTCTAGTCTCTGATCGAGTTCATCCGTGTTGGGTAACCGATTACCACGGCATGGGGTCGCGATACCTCCAGCCTCTTGTGGAGTCTCGAACGCAGGATGCCCCTATAGACCTAGTGGTCTTAATTGGCTCATATTCTCAACCGCTTGGATTGTAGCTCATTTCAAATGGCACGTCGGCCAACTCATGTATGCAACTCATGGTTTTCTGTTTTTTGTTTCGTTCGTTCTTTCCTTCTTGTCAAGGCACACAGCTCATGACTTATTTTAAAGGACATTTAGCCCGTTCATTCAAAATACAGGACACGTAGTCCAAGTTCTCAATCCACGAAGTACTAGGCTGACATCGCAGACACTAGACTCGCATATAGAACACAAAGTCCATTCATTTCAAAATGCAGGACATGTAGTCCGGGTGCTCAATTCACAGAACCCTAGCCCGACGTCTCAGCACTAGATTCATTTGCTCCACCAGCGTGAAGGGGTAATCACCAGTTTCATCAAATTTCGTTTTCGTTGATCAAATCTAAAAAATAAAACTCAAAATCTCTTCGGTGTAAACCAAAACTCGTTTTCGCTCTAAAACTTATTTCCACAAATCTTTCCTTTGCAAAGCTATTTCTAAAAGTTTAAATCCTCAAAACTTATTTCAAAAGGATTTTGGCTTAAAAAGCCTTTTCTAAAGGTTCCATCATTTGAAACACTTTTTTAAAGATTTTCATTGGAGCAAACTTTCTTTTTTTGAAAAAGACTTTTTCTTTTTGAAAGGTCAAATACTTTTAGAAGATTCTTTCCCGTAACAATAATAAAATGTTTTTCAAAACATTCTTTTTGTAAAACATGTTTAGAAAATAATGAAAAACAACTTTTCACTATTTTCCTCACCAACTCTCAACTTCCTAAATCTTATTCGAAATTCCTTTTTGAGTTCTTAACTTAGTGGCTTTTAGTAAAATTGGTCATTATACCATTTAACTTAAAGCTTTTCATCTCTCAAATCAAAATGTTTTTGAATATTTGATTAAGAGTTTTAAGTAGCTTAATCTTTCATTATCAAGCTATAGCCGATGCTATGCTTTCAACCAATCCAGTTAGAGAAATCACAATTCAATATATGCATCTATATTCATCAATCTCAAAATCAACATCATACATATATCTCATCCAAGGTAATAACGCCACAATTCATGCTTCAATATTCAATCACATATTCACCAAATAATTCAAACATTTACATCACCAGAGAATCATCAACATCACTTCAATAATATCATCACAATCATACAATAATCAACCTTATAAGGCTATCAAACTCATTGGAGTTAATCTCCCCTCACCTCTTGAAGACAACTTTCTAAATGCACGTTGTCCGCCTCGATCCGCTAGTCCTACGATCAATCACCCGAACAATCAACAACTACTACCTTCACACAATCAATTCAAACATCAACATTTAACAACATAAATTTCCCTAAATTTCTTAGAAGCTAGGCTCGGCCATGATGCTCCAAAATTAGCTAGAGATGTCTAAAATTTCCTATCTCTTGGATGAATGATTCTTAGGTATACCTAACACTAGAACAAGTCTCATTACTCAAAAATTGAATCAAAAACTCAAGCTTTTTCAATATATAGGTTTTGGCCTTCTCTATAACCATATGGGTTAGGGAACTCTTTTGGTTACATGCTCTTGGATAATGAGAGAAAGTAATGAAACTAGCTCATAGAAATTGGTTTCATGATCATAGGATTTTTCTACAATTTTCTAGGGATTTTTGAAGTTTGAACATTGAAGTTGGAACTCATGGAAATCAAGGTTTTCAAACAAGAACAAGAGAAGATTCATGAGGTTTAAGGATCAAAGGATTAATCTTACCTCTTGAATGATGAAGAATGAGCAAGATTCAACACTTATTTTACCAAAAATGGTTAAGAACCAAGCTTGAAAATGAGAGAAAGAAAGGAAGAAGATGAAGTGAAGTGAAAGAAATGGTTAAGGCTTCATGTAGCTAGCCTATTTCGTGGGGTATGAAGGGAGGGACAAGGATGTCCACAAGTTTTTCACTTAAGGGTAATTTGGTCTTTTCATACAAGGTTAAATGGTAATTTTGAGAAAAGTCAGGGGCATTTTGGTCTTTTCACGTCCAGATATTTTCAAACGTCATCATGATATTGGCACGCCTTCCTAGGTGATGTGACCTGATGTGACTTCATGTTTATCTGTTAGCGGGTCCCGGTAAATCCGAATTCGGCTCCGTTCGTCACTCGATTCAAGATTTCGCCCGAATAACTTATATTATTTCGGTTTTTAGTGCGAAAAACCAATTTTATCAAAATTGTTGGACATTAAATTCTAAACCTAACTGTTTCGTTCGTGAGTTAAAATTAGATCTTCTGGGCAGTAAAATCTTATTGTCAGTGAAAACGCAGACCGGGCTTCGTCTGAGTTTTCAACCCAAAATTTAACTGTAGCTCTCTACGATAGCGTGGAGTATGAATATGACTTTGGTTTGTCCAAAATCATTTTCTAAAAATCATATAATATATATATATATATATATATATATATATATATATATATATATATATATGTATTTATATTTATTTCCGACCTTAGAAAGTAGCGAAAATCGGGATATGTATGATAGAGGAGAGCTATGGAAATTGAGGTATATTTTAAGTTGCTTAAGGGTGTAATAAATATTTAAGGGTTTATTTAATGTATTATGCATTGAATTTAGATATGATGTGTATGTAATGATACTAAGGTAAATGTAAAATTAATGTTTTATTGATCATAATATGATTTATGTATTAGATAAAGTGTGTGACCGTGATATTGTGAATATATTTATCATAAGTAAAAATGAATTTTAATTGTGTCATGTATGGACCTATATCTCTTTCTTTTATATTTTGGACTAGTGATTCCATGAATTTATGAAGATATTTATACCTTGATTGATTTTGTTTTGGATTAAATTTGTCATTCTTATATTCATGCTGCGAGAAGCTTCTGAGTTTTTTTAAAGCAGTAATTGAATCTATACGAAGCTACAGGTGTGCTATGGTGGTTGAATTGCACCTATTAGGAAGAAAATGTTTATATATTTTCCTGGGCAATTGGTATCCACTATCCATTTCTTTATTAGTGTGGATTTGAAATATAGGAATAGTTCCCCAACATTTGCGTTGCACAGCAGCTGAAGCTGCTCTGTTATTGGTGCCAAATTGTGCTCTGTGTTATGTTAATATGATATGATTGTTAGATATGTTATTGGATTATTTTTTTTTATTATTAATTTACGTTACAGTGGAGAACCATTTGGAAGTCAAATGATTATTTGAGATGTTGATAAATGCTCTAGAATATGGAATTGCTGAATATGGAATTGCTGATTTTGTGCTTTGGAGAATATATATTGATTCTCTTTATGATGAAATTATTGATACGAGGATACAATGATAAGTGTTAGTCTTATCCATTTTAATAATAAATGCTGAAGGATGTGAATCCATGTGTATGTTTATTTTGCGATTAATCTTATGTGAAAGTACTTGATGGAATGGATTGACAAAGTGTTAAATTGTGAATCTTTGAGAATCCGACCGGAGGGGGCGGTATCTCCGGTATATAAGCTAAAACTGTTGAGGTTGGGGACCTTAGTGAGCAACCACGGAGTTGAGGAGGGATGTTGATGGCCGGAGGGGACAATATCTCCGAGATACAAAATTAAAACTGTCGAGGCGAGGGACCTTAGTGAGCAACCCCAATTGGAACCCCAAAGACTCGATATGAGTATATGTGACATGTATCCCCTTACGAGCAGAACATGGATCATGAGAAAGGGAAGTTAGTGCAAGCCATTTCACAAGTATTTTTATGAGGGACAAGATGTCCATCTTTTTTTTTTTTTTTTTTTTTTTGTGTTATTTGCTTATGGGATTAGTTGCATGTAAATAAATGGTTCTGAAGTATATACTTTAAATGATTATCTATTCATTTGATCTAAAGCTTGTGTAATCGTCTGATTTTATTTCTTACTTGATTATGTATGACTGCATGTGTTTGGGGGAACTCTCTCACTAAGTCAGTGGACTCACCCTATGTTTAACATTTCAGTTGCAGGTAACTGCGAAGCCGCTAGGACCCTTGGATGCCATGTGGAGAGTTTTTGGAATGGGTTAAACCCATTGTTATGGGTTGTTTTTAGTTTAATAGGACTTTGTAATTTTTTTTTTGTGTGTTGTTCGTTACTCTGAAGTAATTATATTCATTATGTTGTTGTAAGTAATGATTGTAATCGTTTACTTTGGATGAGACGAATTTATGCATGCTTTTGAGGCTGCGGAAGGGGAAGGGAGGCTATCCCTTTCGGTCGGTCATGGCTGCCAAATTTGGGTCATGACATCTGCATCCTCGAAATCCTCACCACATGTTCATCTCCCAATTCATCAGGAATTACTGCCAATCTCTACTCATACAACAGTAATCATAAACATCATATCATAAGCAATCATAATCATGCTCAATAATCATATTCATCATATATACTCAAAGGCATATATTCAAGTGACCCTAAACATGTTACTAAGCATACATGCATATCAACAGGTATCATTTTAAGCATACCAACACACAAGCATACAACCTCGATATATCATCAAATCAACCTATCGACGATAAACCTACAATGCCTAAAACTGCATTGGTACCACAACTTAGTAATCGCCAATGTGAGTTAGGTGTTGTCGGTTACTCGACCACTAGTAGAGTTTAGGTTGCCCTACGCATATCAATATATATTATTTTATTCTTGCCTCTCCGATGATATTGTGGTTCTTTCTCCCACTTGATAGCAACGTAGCAACGATCACGAACTCTCCAAACTTCCCTCATAGCCGCAACCTCCTTCTCCTAAGAGATCACGAACGCAACTTCCAACCTTGCCCTAATCACGGAAACAACACGTAGACTATAGCATTAACCCTAATACGAAGCTATAACCGTAAATAGAAGCTTGAAATAAAGGAAGAACATTGTATAACCACAATGTAGGTTGATACGGAACCTTGGCTTACCCTTGACGGATCAAAAAAGTAAACCAGTAGAATTGTAGTAGAAGTCGAGCTGATCATGAATACACGATCGGAATTGGATTACGATACTTGGACCACCACGAACCAAGACCTTGAAGTTTCAGCAATGGAGGTCAGCCACCTATTCTCACGTTATCTGGAAGTACAGGGATGAAGACGGTAAACTTCTCCCTCAGTGAAAATGATGAAGTATATATAGAGAAATATTCTACTGTTCACGCTTTTGCATTGGAATTCTCCATGCTTTAGCGTTCCAGCGCTTGAGCGTTGGCTTCTCCTATGCTTGAGTGTTGATGTTTCCTCACCGCCAACGCCCCACCCATCACGTGCCAGCTGCGATGCGTAATCGACACGTGTCACTTTACGTCCCATCACTGCCAGTCAACTGGTCAGAGTGGCCACGCTTGAGCGTCCACCCTGATCCACGCTTGAGCGTTACAACACTTGAGCGTTCCCTTTTTCCACGCTTGAGCGTTCTACCTAGAGTCACACACACTCTTCATCCTTCTTTAATCCAATTTAACCCTAACTCTCAACCTCCTTGTTAAGCATATCATCAAGCCAACATATATTCATGCATTTAATTAAGGTGATGAAAATGAGGATGTTACATCTCCACCCCCTTAAAATAAATTTCGTCCTCGAAATTTGACCTACCTTAGAATAAATGTGGATATTGCTGCTGCATATCTTCTTCACGTTCCCTGGTAGCATTTCCTGTAACTTCATCCCATATGATCTTGACCAACGAAATATGTTTACGTCGAAGTTCCTTAATCCTTCTATCCACAATCCTTACTGGTAAGGCCTCATACTCTAGGTTCTCTCTTAATTGTATTGACTCTGGTTTTAGGATATGTGATGGATCGGGGTAGTATTTCCTAAACTGAGATACATGAAAGACATCATGAAGATTGGATAGGTTTGGTGGCCAAGCAACATGATAGGCTACAGGACCAATTCGACGAAGAATTTGAAATGGTCCAATGAATCTAGGAGTAAGCTTTCTAGATTTGATTGCTTTGCCAATTCCAGTCCTTGGAGTTACTCTCAGAAATACATGGTCTCCTTCTTGGAATTCTAAAGGTCTCCTCCTCTTATCGCTGTAGCTCTTTTGCCTGTCTTGTGCAGCTTTCATCTTTTCCCTTGTCCTCTTGATCTGTTCCGTCATCTATTGTACCACCTCCGGTCCTAGCACTTAGTTTTCTCCTGTCTCATACCAACACAACGGTGTTCTACACTTTCTTCCATACAATGCTTCGTAAGGTGCCATACCTATACTCGAATGAAAACTGTTGTTATAGGTGAACTCAATCAACGGTAAGAACTCATCCCAACTTCCTATATGTTCCAAAACACAAGCTCTCAAGAGATCTTCCAATGATTGAATCGTTCGTTCAGATTGACCATCCGTCTAAGGATGATAAGCAGAT
This sequence comes from Ammopiptanthus mongolicus, assembly GCA_039655645.1. Classification (NCBI taxonomy): domain Eukaryota; kingdom Viridiplantae; phylum Streptophyta; class Magnoliopsida; order Fabales; family Fabaceae; genus Ammopiptanthus; species Ammopiptanthus mongolicus. The sequence goes on along the minus strand of CM077349.1, from coordinate 34,942,042 downwards.
TTTAACCTTAACTTAGTTCCCAAAGCCTTATGTAACTGCTTCCAGAATCTAGATGTACGTAAATCTAGGATCTCTGCCGGAAACAATACTAGAAGGCACTCTGTGCAACCTTACTATCTCCATGATGTAGATTTGGGTTAACCTTTCCAACGTGTAACTTTCACCAATAGGTAAAAAGTGAGCACACTTCGTCAACCTATCGACGATTACCCAAATTGCATCATGCCTTTTTGTAGTTCTCGGCAAACCAACCACGAAATCCATAGATATATCATCCCATTTCTACTCTGGGATATCCAAGGATTGTAAAAGTCTTGCTGGCTTCTGATGTTCTATCTTCACTTTCTGATAAACTAAACAAGCCAACACATACTCGACCACCTCCTTCTTCATTCCGGGCCACCAAAACATCTTCTTCAAATCTTGATACATTTTGGTTGCTTCTGGATGAAAACTCAGTCTACTCTTGTGCGCTTCTTCTAGGATCATCTTTCTTAGTTCTACATACATTGGCACACAAATCCTGTCACCATACCTCAAGACTCCATCTTGATCCATCCTAAACTCAGAAGTTCTACTACCAACTATCTGCTCCTTCACTTTTTGGAGATACGGATCAATTTCTTGCTTCTCCTTGATCGTCTTCAAAAATTCGCTCATCACCGTAACCATTCCTAGGTGTATCTTATATTTAGACAATCCTATACCTAGATCCAAATCTCTAAACTGTTCAATCAGTTCCAATTCTTTCACCATCATAGCTGATACATGCAAGGATTTCCTACATAACGCATCTGCTACTACATTCGCTTTTCTTGGATGATACTGTAGATCAAATTCATAATCCTTTATGAATTCCATCCACCTTCTTTGTCTCATGTATAACTATTTCTGATCGAACATGTACCTTAAACTCTTGTGGTCACGCCATATCTTTAAAGCAAACATTATAGCCTTTAACTCCAAGTTATGAGTCGGATAGTTCCTCTCATGAACTCTCAGCTGACACGAAGCATACACCACGACTCTCCCTCCTTGCATTAGGACACAGCCCAAACCTTGGTATGACGCATCACAGTATACGTCAAATTGTCGTAAAGAATCTGGTAACATCAATACTGGTGATGTAGTCAACCTCCTTTTCAGCTCTTGAAAACTCTTCTCGCATCCATCCATCCATACAAAAGATGTTCCCTTCCTTGTTAGTTGCGTCATAGGCAACACAATCTTCGAGAACCCTTCAATAAACCTTCGGTAATAGCCAGCCAAACCTAGAAAACTTCGTACTTCACTTACTGACTTAGGACTCTCCCATTGTACTACAGCCTCAAACTTCACTGGATCTACCACTATTCCATCTCTGTTAATCACATGACCTAAGAATTGTACTTCTTCTAACCAAAACTCACACTTGGACAACTTTGCATAAAGTTGTCGGTCCTGTAGCACTTGAAGCACAATTTGAAGATGTTCTTCATGTTATTCTCGATTAGGGGAATAGATAAGAATGTCGTCGATAAATGCAACTACAAAATTATCCAAGAACGGTCGGAAAATCCGGTTCATGTAATCCATAAACACTATTGGAGCATTAGTCACACCAAAGGGCATAACCAAATACTCGTAGTGTCCATACCGACTTCTAAACGCTGTCTTTGATACCTCCTCCTTCTTGACTCGAATATGATGATAACCAGATCGTAAGTCAACATTCAAAAACAATACCGTTCCTTTCAACTGGTCCATCAAGTCGTCAATCCTAGGTAACGGATACTTGTTCTTGATTGTCACCTTGTTCAACTGTCGATAATCCACGTATAGCCTTGAACTTTCGTCCTTTTTCTTGACGAACAACATCGACTCTCCCCAAGGTGAGGCACTTGGTCTTATGAATTCCTTAAACAACATGTCATCCAACTACTTCTTCAACTCTGCTAACTCTAATGGAGACATTCGATAAGGTGCTATCGAAATCGGTCCAGTTCCTGGAATGATATCTATAGCGAACTCTCTCTCTCTCTCTCCGGTGGTAAGCCTGGAACATCATCAGGGAAAACTTACGGAAACTCTCGCACTATAGGAAACGTATCCAACTTAGGAGATTCCTTAGCTTCCATAGAAAATAACAACACATGTTTCTGAGATTCACTACTCCACACAAGATCTTTATCTTTGGCAGACATCAATCTCGATCCCTCAGGAAATGACAAGGTCTTTTTAGAACAGTCTAGCACCACAGGGTTAGCCGAAAACCAATCCATGCCTAAAATCACATCAAGTTGTTGCATAGGTAAACAAATAAGGTCAACAAGAAAAGTTCTATTCTCAACAACAATAGGACATTTTAAACAAATAGTCATGGTTGTCAAAGAATTGTTGGTAGGAGTAGAAGCAATTAAGTCATGAGGAAGCAAAGAAATAGGTAGTTTCAAATGATCCACACACTCTTGGGATATGAAGGAATGCGTAGCTCCCGAGTCAGACAGTACTAATAAGTCTTTACCTGACACTAGGCACATACCTTGTATAAGATCAGGGGATTGAGAGGATTCAGCTCCTCTGATGGTAAATACTTTCCCTGTGGCTTGTGGTCTTCCCACTTGCTGTCCTGCTCCTTAGGCTCTGGTCACTGGGCCACGCCCACCTATGTTGTAGCTTGCTCTTTGTGAACATTCTGGAGCTATGTGACCCACCTCGCCACATCAAAAACATTGGCGAGTCTCCGTCACTGAACAATCTCTGATTAGATGTGATCCTCCACATTTGAAGCATCCACTTTGTTGTTGTTGTTCAGTTGGTCTTGTTGTTGCCTGACGGTCGTAAGGCTTCCGTCCCGTCTGAAACCTTCCTTTTCCTCTTCTACCTTTCTGGTCAAATCTCCGAGTCAGTCCTCCAGTTCTACCTTGTTGCAGTTCTCTTTTCTTGTCGATATTCTCGATGACTGAACATATCTCTAGCATCTCAGGTAATCGAGCGATATTCAGTGGTGCAATCACCCTCTGCAAATCATACTTCAGGCTGTCCTAAAAACGCCTGCACACCCATTCCTCATCTGGAAACCTTTGATAAAATTCAGAAAACTTGAGTAACGCCTCAAAACTCGCGGCGTACTCACCAACGACATGGTTCCTTGTTTCAGACCCATGAAATCCTTCTTTTTCTCTCTTCTCATCAATCTTGGGAAATATTTCTCCAGGAAACATTCCCTAAACAACCTCCAGTTGATAACTCTCCCTTCTACTTCAAGCATCCTCTGGTTGCCTTTCCACCATAGCTTTGCACCTCCCATTAGCATGAAGGATGCATAAGTTACCTTCTTGTCCTCACGACAGTGCATTGCCGTGAAGATCTTCTCAAGCTCCTGTATCCAAAGTTCTGCACCTTCCGGATTGAAGTCACCATTAAACTGTGGCGGCTTCCCTTTTAGAAAAGTACTCAACCCAGCATCTTCGGTCACTACTTCACCCCTCTGATTCTGCCTCTATTGCTGTTGCATGGTCACTTGCAACAGTTGAGCATTTTGCTACGTCTGATGCAGCATTGTCGTTGCCAACGCCCTAACTGTCCTTAGCGTTTCAGTTGGCTCTGTCCCATAACCAACGTGGGAATTCTCACCGTTACCATTTCTAGGTTCAGCGGCACCCTCTGTGGCTCTTCCGCCACGTCCTCTACCTCTTCCACGAGCCATCTAATTTCCTGTAGAATAAATTATCAGCTCACATTTGTAAGACATACAACACTATATTATCATATACATGCATTCTATGCCTTACAAATGCACGAAACAGTTATCTCTCATGATAACTCGCGTACCGGACATCCTACCCAACTTCTAAGCATAGTCAATTCCCAAGGCGGGTTCAACTAGACACGGCCAGCAATCACATCCTAACCCAAGCAGTCCTTGATTAAGAATCAAACTTCTCTGATACCATAAGATGAGACTGCCACTCCTCGGAGGTCCCATTTAGTAACCCGAACATAACTCCTTAACGTGCAGCGTAGCGTGATTATATAAAAATATTAAAACAACCAACACTGATACCATGACCATACATAATATATATATATATATATATATATATATAAGTACCGGCTCTCTCAGTAGAGCCTACAACTGATATCAACAAACCAATCTCATAGTACACAACATATATAAACCGAAAGCATGATGAGAAAGAAAAGTACATAAGACTTCCTCTCCTGGCCCCAAAATACATTTTGCTCACCCATGTACCGGCCATAACAAAACTAAGACTACTACCCCACCATGACTCTAACGAGGATAGCGAGAACTCCCAACCGAAGCTCACTGCCTCCGACGATAGGTCTGTATCGCCTTGTACTTCGTCTCACTCTCTGACATCACGATCCGGCGACGAAGGTACTCTCTCATCCTCCTCTTAGCACGACGGTGTCGGCCTAGAGCCACAAACCAATCCTAGAGGATGCATGAGATCTCCATCTAGCATCTGAGTCATGATGATACTCCCATGGCCTGTTCCACAGCCTCTTCAACAGTAGTCTCTGTGCAATACGGAAGTCTCCTACTAAGTAGCTCCTAGACAATCCCCAAGCTCTGAAGTATACGGTAGTCGGGCCCGTATAGACCACTCGTCTCTGAGAGTAATCAATCTCCTAGTAACAGTCATCGTCCTCGTACAGCAACTCAAAGTCTCCCAACACTGGGATCCGGGGCTCTCTCGCCAGCATCAGGCTCAACAAGAGTGCCATCAATCTCCTCTGGCAGCTCCTCAACAGAATCTTCTCATGCGATCGAGAACAAAATACAACATAGAAGGATACGGGAGATAAGAAACAGTAATACATCATAAATAGGGAAACAACTATAAAATAAGCTATACTGATAGCAACATACAACAGCACAACAGTATCGAGCAATCATCTACCAAGCCATTCTCTCTTAGCTACTGTCTCTTATACTTATGCATCTAACAACTATATGGACGCTATCATGACGCGACATCCCCAACAGATCAAGATGGCCCATTCATCACTGTGCCACCCCTCGTAATACAGGGTTCGGCCAACAGCCCTCTTGGCTCAACTCATGGGTACAACATATTGCCCCGCCCTCAGGCCAGGTCAGAATATTCGACCATCAACAACTCAACTTACGGTAACGACATATCCCCCCACCCGTAGGCGAGGTCAGGACATTCTCCCATTCACAACTGATGGGTATGATTATCTCACCGCAGGCAAGATCGATCGCCCGTACGTCAACACAGTGATGAGCAACAACGATGCAACGTGAACCTCACCGACTCATCTCGGGATACAACTTAGTGTCTCAACCGCAACTTGTACACAACTACGACCAACGTTCGTCGGCATAACCGGGTATCAACTTTACATCTCAACATAAATATATCAACATGATCTCTTGGTTGAGCACTACAACATATCTGCATCCTCGAAATCCTCACCATATGTTCATCTCCTAATTTATCAGGAATTACTGCCTATCTCTACTCGTACAACAGTAATCATAAACATCATATCATAAGCAATCATTATCATGCTCAATAATCATATTGATCATATCTACTCATAGACATATATTCAAGTGACGCTAAACATGTTACTTAGCATACATGCACATCAACGGGTATCATTTTAAGCATACCAACACACAAGCATACAACCTCGACATATCATCAAATCACCTATCAGCGATAAACCAACAATGCCAAAAACAACATTGGTACCACAACTTAGTAGTCGCCAATGTGAATTAGGTGTTGTTGGTTACTCGACCACTAGTAAGGTTTAGGTCGCCCTACGCATATCAATATATATTATTTTATTCTTGCCTCCCCAACGATATTGTGGTTCTTTCTCCCACCTGATAGCAACGTAGAAACGATCACGAACTCTCCAAACTTCCCTCACAGCCACATTCTCCTTCTCCCAAGAGATCACGAACGCAACTTCCAACCTTGCCCTAATAACGGAAACAACACGTAGACTATAGCATTAACCCTAATACGAAGCTATAACCGTGAATAGAAGTTAGAAATAAAGGAAAAACATTGTATAACCACAATGTAGGTTGATACGGAACCTCGGCTTACCCTTGACGGATCAAAGAAGTAAACTAGTAGAATTGTAGTAGCAATCGAGCTAATCATGAATACACGATCAAAGTTAGATTACACTACTTGGACCACCACGAACCAAGACCTTGAAGTTTCAGCAATGGAGGTTAGCCTCCTATTTTCACGTTCTTTGGAAGTACTGGGATGAAAAGGGTAAACTTCTCCCTTAGTGAAAATGATGAAGTATATATAGAGAAATATTCTACTATCCACTGTTTAGCGTTGGAATTCTCCATGCTTTAGCGTTGGAATTTTCCACGCTTTAGCATTCCAGCGCTTGAGCATTGGCTTCTCCCACGCTTGAGCGTTGACGTTTCTTCACCGCTAAGGCACCGCCCATCACGTGCCAGTTGCGACATGTAACCGACACGTGTCACTTTACGTCCCATCACTGCCAGTCAACTGGTCAGAGTGGCCATGCTTGGGGGTCCACTTTGCTCCACGCTAGAGCGTTACAACGCTTAAGCGTTCCCTTTCTCCACGCTTGAGCGTTCTACCCAGAGTCACAGACACTCTTCATCCTTCTCTAATCCAATTTAACCCTAACTCTCAACATCCTTCCTAAGCATATCATCAAGCCAACATATATTCATGCATTTAATTAAGGTGATGAAAATGAGGATGTTACACATTGGACTACTGCCTCTACCTTTGCCGGGTCCACCGCTATACATTCTCTGTTGATCACATGCCCCAGAAACTATACCTCTTCTAGCCAAAATTCACACTTGGATAGCGTTACATACAGCTGTCTGTCCTTCAACATTTGAAGCACAATCGGGTGATATTCCTCATGTTCCTATCAGTTTGTTGAATAGATGAGGATATCGTGGATGAATACAACAACGAACTTATCTAGGAATGGTCGGAAAATCCTGTTCATGTAGTCCATAAACAATGCGGGAGCATTTGTTATGCTGAAAGGGATAACTAGGTACTCGTAATGTTTATATCGAGTCTAACGTCGTCTTTGGTACATCATCCTTCTTAACTCTAATCTGATGATGGCCTTCTTAACTCTAATCTGATGATAGCCAGATCTCAAGTCAATCTTGGAAAATATGGCTGCTCCCTTTAATTGATCCATCAGGTCATCTATCCTTGGCAAATGATACTTATTCTTGATAGTCACCTTGTTCAACTGTCGGTAGTCGACACACAATCTTGAACTCCCATCTTTCTTCTTAACAAATAGAATGGTTGCTCCCTATGGCGAAACGCATGGCCTGATGAATTCCTTTCCCAGCATATCATCTAGCTACTCTTTCAATTCTGCTAACTCTGTCGACGACATTTTGTATGGTGCTATCGAGATTGGTCCGGTTCCAGGTACTAGGTCTATTGCAAACTCAACTTCCCTTTCAGGTGGCAACCCCGAAACATCATCTGGGAATACCTCCGAAAACTCTCTCACCACAGGCAAAGAACTTGTTTCAGGGACCTCTTTCACCTCCATGGAGAACAGCATCACGTATTTATGAGATCCATTACCTCCTTGAAGATCCTCACTATTGGCAGGAATCAAACTAGGTTGCTCGGGGAATACTAAGGTCTTTCGAGCACAGTCTAATAGTATATGGTTGGTTGAGAGCCAATCCATACCTAGGATAACATCTAATTGTTGCATAGTCAAACAAACTAGATCAACAAGAAAAGACCTATTTTCTACAACAATTGGACATGTTAAGCAAACAGACATGGTAGTTAAGGAATCGTTTGTAGGAGTAGAAACAATCAGATTATATGGAAGTAAAGACAAACAATTTCAAGTGTTTCACACATTCAAGAGAGACGAATGAATGAGTGGCTCCCGAGTCAAACGACACGGACAACAGTTTATCTGACACTAAGCACATATCTTGAATGAGATCAGGGGATCGAGAGGAATCAACTCCTTTCACGGTAAACACCCTTCTCGTAGCTTGTGGTCTTGCCCCTTGCGATCCTACTGCTTGTGGTGTTGCCCCTGCTCCTCGATTACTAGCAACGGGTTGCTGCTATTGAGTTCGCTGTCCGCAGTCTCTGGCAAAGTGGCCCATCTTGCCACAGTGAAAACATTGACGGTCTCCACTCACTGTACAGTCTCTAATGAGATGCGGACCCCTACATCTAAAGCATCCTTGCGGTCTTAACTGCACCGCTCCAGATCCTCCAGTTCCCGCTCCTCCTATATCGACCGGGCGCTCATATGGTCTTCCTCCAGATTGGTGCCTACCCCTTCTGCCCTTGCCTTTCTGATGAGTGTTGCTTCTTATTGGTCCTCCACTCTTTTGTTGCTGCTGCGATTCTCTCTTTCTGTCTATGTTCTCGATCACAGAGCACCTTTCTAGCATCTCTGGAAACCTTGAGATGTTCAGCGGTGCTATCATCTATTGATGCTCATACTTTAACCCGTCTTCAAACCGACGACATACCCATTCCTCTTCCGGGTACCTCTGGTAGAACTCAGAGAACTTAAGTAATGCTTCAAACCTTACCGCGTACTCTCCCACAGACATGCCTCCCTGTTTCAAGCTCATAAATTCCTTCTCTTCCTCTATCCTCATCAGTCAAGGAAAGTACTTTTCCAGAAAGCACTTTCAGAATAACTCTCAGTTGATTATTCCGCCCTGTCCTTCCAACATCCTTCGCTTTCCCTTCCACCATAGCTCGGAACTTCCTGTTAGCATGAGCGATGCATATGTCACCTTACTGTCTTCGCGACAATGTGTAGTAGCAAAGATTTTCTCTAGCTCTGCACCCTCCGGATCAAAGTCACCATTAAACTACGGCAGCTTCCCTTTCAGAAAAGTTGTTAGTCTGGCATCTTCCGCATCCACAACATGCCTCTGATTCTGTCTCTGTTGCTATTGCATGGTCATGTACAAAAATTCAGCGTTCTGGTCCGTCTGCTGCAGCATAGCGGTTGCTAACTCCCTGATTGCCCTTAAGGTCTCAGTGGATTCCTCCCCACCACCCATGTGGGAAGTCTCTCCATGTCCATTCCTTGGTTCAGTTGTTCCCTCGGTGGCCCTTCCACCACGTCCTTTACCTAGGGCTCCTCTACCGCGTCCTCAAGCGATTTAACTTCCTGTAGAAGAAATTATTAGCTTTGATTCATAAGACATATAATATTACTGAACAGGTAAACTTACTATATGCCTTATGAATAAAATAATTATCACACACGATAACTTGCGCATCGGACACTCTACCCAACTTCTAAGTATAGTCGGCGCCCGCTTGTGGGTCCAACTAGACACGGCCAGTAACAACTTCCAAGAATAGTAGTTATGATTCTAGACTCCACAGTCCTTGTTAGAATCAAACTGCTCTGTTATCACCAAATGAGATGTCCCCTTGCTTCATTAAAGAACCTAGTTAACTAAGCCTGGTTACATTATAATTGTTAACATGCTTATTAAACATACTAGGGTATTTAAAAATTAAACATACAAACCTATTGTACTTGTACTGTACATATAGTCATCATCATTAGAGTGCACAACCATAAAGAGGAAACATGGTATAAAGATATACAGACGACTTGTAACATCCCAGTTTTCGGAAACCTTAATTGAGTTAGATGGCTTAGATTGGGTAATTATATGTTTGTTGATTATTATTATCATGGCTTGAAAATGTATTTAGAGAATATGTTAAGAGTATGAATGAATTGGATAAGAGAAGGATGAAGGACACGGATCAGGAGCAGAACGTTGAAGCGTGGGCAAGTAGAACGCTCAAGCGTGCTAATGCTCTAGCGTGGAGAGTCTTGAATGCTCAAGTGTGGACCTTCTAACAAGTTGACTGGCAGTGATTGGACGTAAAGTGACACGTGTCGGTTACGCGTCGCGGTTGGCATGTGATGGGCGGTGCCTTGGCAGCGAGGAAACGTCAACGCTCAAGCGTGGGAGAAGCCAACGGTTAAGCATTGGAAAGCTAAAGCGTGGAGAATTCCAACACTAAAGCGTGGACATTAGAATATTTGCCTATATATACTTCATCATTTTCACCGAGGGAGAGTTTAAAAAAAACTCAACTGATACAGAGAGCTCGAGAGTGAAGGTCCAGAGGTGAGGTTTCAAGCTTTGATTTCAAGTTGTGATCCGTTCGTTCATCCGATTCCAATTCCGATCGTGTTTTCGTGATCAGCGCGACTCCTACTCCAATTTTACCGGTTTACTTTTGTGATTCGACGAAGGTAACCTGAGGTTCCGTATCTATCTACATTGTACCCATACAATGTTCTCGTTTGGTTTAAGCTTCTTTTCACGGTTTTAACTTTGTATTAGGGTTAATGCTATAGTCTATGTTATTTCCGTGATTAGGGCAAGTTTGGAAGTTGTGTGCGGAACTCTTTTGGAGCAGGTAACCGCGACTGTGAAGGCAAGGAGAGGAGAAAGGAGTGCTCATGTGTTCGTGATTATCACCATGTTTGCTATCAGGTGGGGAGAAAGAGTTACACATATCGGGGAGGCAAGAGTAGTCCATATAGCTGTATTGTATGTTTTGTGAATGGAGGGGAACCCTACACCCTATATGAGGTTGAGCCTTGATAAAATACCTAAACCCTAGGTGTAGTTTACTTTAGGCTAGCATCGTTATATTTGATACCTAAGTTAGCAGATTTGTGATGCATGATAATATATGCAATGTGTTGATATATGCGTACATGCTAATTATGATATATGATATTTGCAAGAGATGCATGATGTACTAATGATGATGGCATGTTGATAAATGATGAATTGATTGCATTATATCTGGAAATGCATGTATATATGAGATATGAAGGTGTAGCATGATTAGGGCTTTAACCTCGTTATGGACATTTGAGCTGATAGTTAAGATTTGAGGTTACAATGGAGCTTAGAGCTCGTAAGGTAATGATGGGAGCTTGGAGCTCATATGGTTACTTATGGAACTTGGAGCTTGTGTTGCTAAGAGCAAGTTGCATGTTTTGCGATATCAACTCAAGGGAGATGGATGACATGCATAGCATATGCATTTGATGTCAAGTGGCGAGCCATATGCTGTGAGGCATACGAGGTTGGTGCACCGAGTGCGGGTGCGAAAAATGGAAGGGTCGATCAGCGTGATCTTGGGGATATATTGGACACAGGTGTACCCACATGAGACCGGTATGGTAGCGCCTATCGTGTCGTGGCGGTCCTAGGCACGTTCTACTATCCCGACTGGACCCTGAGTCTTTCCAATTGCCGGTGGATCTTCCAAGGAGGCCCAATTAACCCTCTTTGTCTGGGACAGTTGAGCGGTGATGCACTCTTAGGGGTCATGGTGAGTGGAACGGATTACTGGAACGAACCAACTTATTGTTCGATATGCGGACGTGATGTTGCCCTTAGTAGGGTGTTTAGTACCGGCCGGTATGCATAGAAAGAGTATGTGTACATCTAGCTAGGGAACGACTGTATTGTAATGGCATTGAGAGATGGTTGTGTTTACTATATGTTTTGCATTGCATCATCCCTGTTATAGATGTGGTGTATATCTTATCTCCCTGTATTTCTTTGTATGTGTACATTCGGTTTTACGGACAGACGACGAGTTAGCGGAGGATCAGGATGGACCCGAGGCTTCACCCGTTTATCACCGGGGCACCGTGGATGTCGGTTCTGGGGGACATTGAGATAGTCTACCATGATGAGAGGGGATGGCAGGTGAGCCCCTCGACCTTTTTGGCCGTTTACACCGGACCTGTTAGCTTGATCTTCCGAAGCGGCACACCACCATATGTGGACATCATAGGGCCTTATTGTGTGTGCTATTTTCTTCCCTTCCCTCGGACGTGGCACCCTCCGAGGCAGCGAGAACGAGACTACTTGTGGGTGGCTCCCCAATCCTCTGTGGTATCCAGCAAGAGAGGCTTCGTCCATAGAGGTCAGCGCAGGTGTACAGAGCGGTACCTGAGGGCAGCTCAGAGCCGTAGGATCGTAGTGTCGAGTTCCTCATCCGAGTATGAGCCTATGCAGGTTTATAGGCACACTCATGGAGAGGGACAGGGTAGCTGTAACACCTCGATTTTCGCGTTTTATATTTCTTCAGTATTTTAGCGTTTTTATTTTATTGGAGGGTCTAGAGAGTGAAATAAAATATTCTAAGAAGATAGGAATGTTCTACACATAGCCATGGTTAAGTTTCGGGCAAAAGCTCAAACGGAGCTCGATCTGCATTTTTCACGGATAGTAGCCTTTTTCTACTATCGAGACCTAATTTGGACTCGTGAACGAGACAGTAAGTCACGGGATTTTATTCTCTACGTCTTTGTTAAAATCCGTCCCGACGTCCAAAAAATAATAATAATATATTATTATATTCGGTCGTATAATCGAATCAGGAGGCGTTTGGAGTCGTAAAGGGATTCAACGAGACCCGACCTCGGGTAAGCTTAATACCACATCATCCCAGGACACTTGGGAGAGTATGCCAGAGTCGTCATGACGGTCGGAAATGCAACACCCTTTCCCGAGTGTCACATTCCCGAACGTTTATAAGGCCGAAAATATTTGTTAATGCGGAAAATACCGTTTTCTTTTTCTTTTCTTTTCACTAATATGTAATGGAATTAGTAAAGGTAAATAAATAATACTAATAATTGAACTTAGGTTCACCATGCATTTTTAGAACATACTGTATTATAAATACAGAAATGGAAAATAGAAAACAGAAATGGAAACAATACTTTATACAGACAAAAGTCTAATGCATGACTGACATAAGGAATAAAATAAGTACTAGGAGTCGTAGCTCCCAAAAGGTACTACAAAAACTGACATAGTCTGGCCGACAACAAAACTAAAACAGCAAAAGAGTCCACCTCCGAACTCAAAGGGACTGCTGAACCGAAACATCGTCGCGTCCATCTGTTCAAGCAGCAACAGCAAGCACCAGCAGAAAACATATAGATATGGGTGAGATTCTCGTTCATCAACAGAACAAAACAACAGTAGTAAAAACGGGACGACTCACGGCTCACCAGGTAGCAGCGTACCCAACATGTTAAACAATTAAACAACATACTAAAACTCTCAATATAAATCATTTTAAACAGTTAACGGTATAAAATAATGCATTCTTAAACAGAACAGCGATGTATAACAGTAAATGTAAACATCAACAGGCATGCAATGCAGTGCAATGTACATGACTCAATGCCAATGTCATTGGGTACTACTTTGACCCCTACTCCATGGAGCTAACAAAACATTCGGAGAGAGTGAATTGGAGGACATGTTCCGGTTTCTGCCAGCCATGAGCAAGATGCTACAACATTCGTAACGTGCACTATCTGTCTTTACGGTAACACTCTCGACCAAACATGAAAAGTACGGCATCTAGTAGAGGATATCAGTGTATTGCACGGATTCGCCATGACACAGAAGAATCACCAACTGGTCACATGTCAGCCCTTCCAACCCTGATACCTCCAAAAAGACCATTGAAGATCGTCACCGTAAGATTCGCACCCGCATCAAGGTGTAAGCTCAACTCCTAGGCTCAAGGCCTTACAACTATGCACATGAAATGCCAATGCTTACACAAAGCAGATGCGATAAAGCAATGTCTATACATTGGATAGACCTTAAGGTTCACTAAGGTTTTCTTCCTTAGAAACTACACACATCTTTATTTTATAAAACATTTATCGATCGGATAAATATCTTGTGATTCCTTTGGAATGATCCAGACTGCTTTTAGAATCGCCGACTGTCCCCACAAACCAACACAAGTCTTTTCAGCGTGTTTTGTCCTCACTCACACGCTTTCTAGGAAACTTCCTAGAAGGTCCCCCATCCCATAATTACTCTAAGTCAAGCACGCTTAACTATAAAGTTCTTATGTTCTAAGCTCCCGAAAAGAAGATAAATCTTGTTGGTATGGGTAGTACCAATCAATTCTTATATGCCTTCCCTTAGCTATACAGTCCCATACCTGCATAGCCTCAGGATTCCTTCCACTGTACAGTCCCATACCTGCACAGCCTCAGGATCTCGCTCATTCCAGTTATCATAAGACGGAAACAATTGAACAATTAACCTGGATCCGAATCACCGATCCGTCATCAAACTATTGTTTCAAAAACCAAAACGTTTCGTGTTTGTGTTTACGTCTTATGAATTATGTCTCAAGTCCTAAGCATTATGAATAAAGATCGAGAATCCTCTTAGACGAGTCTTTAAGCCTTTCCAAGATATTAATCCCTTGTCTTTCAATTAAGGAAACAAGTGTTGATTTCACTTAAGTCTTATAAACTCATTGATGTACTAAGTCATCAATGGTATAGTAAATGGTCTTGTTCCATCACATACCATACTTAATTAATCCTTGCCTTCAACTCTAAGTTAATTACTTAACTTAGGTTTTTCAGCGTAAAACTTTACGATTGAGTTAGAAAACTCCTTTTGTAAACCAAACAACTTTTACAATTGAAAACTCATTTGATTTGAAACAACATTTGAACTACTTACTTCATTTCTAGCATTTTCTGAAACATCCAAATTCGCTTAGCGGAATTCCATTCGCCTAGCGAAAATGAGGCAGTAATACCTCCTTTGGAACTCCTCTGCACCACTCGGCGAAACATAATTAGCGTAGCGAAGTTTGTTATATTCGCTTAGCGAATATGGATTCGCTTAGCGAAATTGGAGGCGGTTGCACCTCTTTTGAAGCTTCTCTGGATCGCTTGAGACGACCCCATTTACGTAGGATAATCCCATTAGTTTCAGATCATAATACTCTGATACCATAAAACAGAGCCGAAAATTTCATATTCATTTTACAAGTTAAGCAGCTAGTAACATATTATATCAAGATTTTACATCAGAGTTCGCCTGGAATTCATGGCGTAAAAACATAACAACAATAAACATAGACGTTCCACTGGCCATGGTACAACTCACAAGAGACTCAAAGATACCTCTGAGGTCTCTTTCTATTCGAGAAGTGTTGACGCCAAACGTGTTACTCACAATAGAGTCCACCCCCTAGTCAGCTTCACCCGCTGTAGTGCTTCCGACAACTAATCAGCACCTCCGCCTTCGGATCACGACCCGAACAACCATATATATGGAAATATGGGAAAATATACATAGGAGGTAAGAAACGTTACAATATCATGCCAAAGGGAAATCACGTAGCATATAACATACCAACATGTACAATAGCATACGATCAGCAACCACATCCATCTCTCGAGTTCAGCACAACAATCAACCTCAAAGTATCACAACTAGGATCATCGCCTCTTCTACATGCACAACTAAGTTCCTGGCCCTTGGAAATACTGTCCTCCAACTTAACTGTGAAGTAGTCCTTTTCCATGACTCATATAAGATTCGTATCATATATCGATCGTAAAAAGTAATAAAAATTGGGGTGTTACATCGCTCGGCGAAACAGAATGCGCGTAGCGAAATTCTCTGGAATCGCTTAGCGAAAGTGAGGCAGTGATGCCTAACTTAGAATTCCTCTGTTTTCGCTTAGCGATGGTAAATTCGCCTAGCGAAAAGTTGCCTTAAAACAAGACATTAACCGTATGGAACCATTTTGATTCTCTTCATGAAAACACTTATTATCTCATTTTCAGTCACTAGATTAACTAGATGGACTAAGGATAAGGTATAAAACATGTTTCACTTTGGTGAAAACACTTTGAGATTTAATTCCATTTGATCTTTGGATCAAAGTCACTTAGGGTTTTTCTTTGAAAAACATAAGTTATTAAAACACTTTCCTTACTTGAAAACTTAATTTGCTCAAGAACTACGCATTACCTTCCTTTTCTCAAGGTCATGGCCAAAAGCCAACTATGCACCAATGTGAAGATTTACCTCACCAAACTAACCAAGTTATGGCTCACAAAACTTACACAATTATGATAACAATAAACATACATCATTGCATCATAATCAAGCACAAAAGTCCATACTTGATCTAGTGATCAAGGTAGGTTTTTCAACATATATGAAAATGATTTTCATCCAATCACATCATCATAGACATATGCTAGAGCACACTAGAGCATAAACTACACTTATTACACATTGTTCTCCAAGAGAAGCAAATTGAATGGTGAACCCAAACCAAAGGGTTTCACCCACACATAAACTAAACAACCATCTTCACCACCACCATCTTGGTGTGATGAGGTTCAACCCCCATACCTGTTGAAGAGCAGATTCTCGGATCAAAGTAGGTTGATCGGTTTGCGAACCTCCTGATAATCGTCACCAACTACAAACAACCAAACAATCAATCATTAAACATCAAACAAGACAAAACTCAACAATTCTACCTAAGGGTTTCGGCCACCCTAGGGTAAAGAGGTTAGGAATTGATCTTGGTTTTCCATTCATGGATTCAAAGGCAATAGGAAAGCTAAGGATGAAATCAAGTGTGAGGAATCAAAAATTGATGAAAAACACAATTCATCATCATCAAAAGGGTTCGGCCATATTGTGCTTTTTGAGCTATGATGAGAGTTGAATCATAAGCTCTTGGGTTTAGTTAGAGAAGGATGAGGTGAGTTCAAAGAATTTGGTCTTACCTCAAAAGGATTTTTCTATAATTTCCTATGGATTTTCAAAGTTTTGGATCTAAGAAATAATTTTCATGAAAATGGATCTTGATCTTGAAATAGAAAGAGATTCAAGATGCTAAGAGATCATAGAAATGATCTTACCTTAAAATGAAGGAAGATTGCTCAAGGAATCAAGTGATTCCAACAAGTAACCAAGCTTTTCTCAAGAACAACAATGGAGCTTCTCAAGGTTGAAGATGGAGTGTGCTTTGGGAGGGCTATTTGCGTGAAGATGGGCCTGGATGGGGCTGAGTTTAGCCTTAAAACAAGTCACTTAAGGGCAAAATGGTCATTTTCCAAAAGGGTAAAATGGTAAAAGTGCAAGGTTAGGGGCATTTTGGTCATTTAGCGTCTAGATTTTCCCGATCGTCATGACGGCTCTGGAATACTCTTCCAAGTGTCCTAGAATGATGTGGTATCGAGCTTATCCGTTGTAGGGTCTCGTTGAATCCCTTTACGACTCCAAACGCCTCCAGGTTCGATTATACGACCGAATATAATATATTATTATTATTTTTCGGACGCCAGGATGGATTTTAACGAAGATGTAGAGAATAAAATCCCGAGACTTACTGTCTCGTTCACGAGTCCAAATTAGGTCTCGATAGTAGAAAAAGGCTACTATCCGTGAAAAACGCAGACCGGGCTCCGTTTGAGCTTTCGCCCGAAACTTTAACCATGGCTTCCTATGGTTGTGTAGAACATTCCTATCTTCTCGGAATATTTTATTTCACTCTCTAAACCCTCCAATAAAATACAAACGTTAAAATACTGGAGAATTAGAAAACGTGAAAATCGGGGCGTTACAGGAAAAATATGGACGCGAAATTACAAAAATGCCCCTAACCTTTGTCTTTTGCACTTTTACCATTTTACCCTTTTGGCAAATGACCATTTTGCCCTTAAGTGACGTTTTAAAGAGCTGAACTCAACCCACACAGCCCCTCTCATTCACGCACCAGCCCTCCCAAGCAGAACTCCATAGTTGTTCTTGAAGAAAACTCCATTTTTCTTCTTGAAGATCCTTGATTACTTGATAGAAACACATGATTCCTTGAGCAATCATACTCCATTATTAGGTAAGATCACTTCTATGATCTCTTAACTTCTTGAATCTCTCTCAATTTCATGATCAAAATCCATTTTTCATGAAAATCCATTCTTAGATCCAAAACTTTGAAAATCCATAGGAATTGGTAGAAAAATCATTTTAATGTGAAACCAATTTCTTTGAACTCACTTCATCATTCTCTACCTAAACCCAAGAGCTTATGATTCAATTCTCATCATAGCCCAAAAAGCCCCAAATGGCCGAACCCTATGAAGAGATGATGAATAGTGTTTTTCATCAATATTTGAATTCTAACACTTGAGTCCATCCTTAGCTTTCCTATAGTCTTTGTATCCATGAAATAGAAAACCAAAATCAATTTCTAACCCTTTTCCCCTAGGGTGGCCGAAACCCTCATTAGTTAGAATTGTTGAGATTTGTTTTGTTTGTTGTTTAATGTTTGATTGTTGTGTTATGTGTAGTTGGTAATGAGTATCAGGAGGTTCCCAAACCGATCAACCGACTTTGATGCGGGAATCTGCTCATCAACAGGTATGGGGGGTGAACCTCATCATACCAAAATGGTGGTGGTGGAGATGGTTGTTTAAGTTTATGTGTGGGTGAAACCCTTTGGTTTGGGTTCACTTTTAATTGTTAAGTTCTCTTGGAGAACAAAGTTGTAATGATGAGTTTATGCCTTAATGTGCTTTAGTGTGCTCTAGCATATGTTTATGATGATGTGATTGGATGAAAAACATTTTCATGTATGTTGAAAAACTTGCTTTGATCACTAGATCAAGAATGGACTTCTATATGCTTGATTATGATGCAATGATGTGTGATTGTTGTTTGTCATAATTATGTGAGCTTTTGTGCCATAACTCGGTTAGTTGGCGAAGCAAGTCTTCACATTTTTTCCTAATAGGCTTTGGCCATGACCTTGAGAAAAGGAAGAAAATGTGTAGTTCTTGAACAAATTAAGGTTTTGGTGTAAGAAAAATGTTTTAGTGACCTATGGAAAACAAAAGTGATTTGATCCAAAGATCAAATGAAGTTTCAATCTTTAAGTGTTTTCACCAAAGTGAAACATGTCTTTTTATCTTAGTCATCTAAGTAACTAAGTGATTTAAAAAGAGAAATTTCATGAAAGTTAGCATAGGTTTCATAAAGACTTTACCTTCATTTTAGAACAAGGTTCATGTTTTGCTTAAAGGCAAATTTCACTAAGCGAATTAAATTTCGCTAAGCGAAAACAGAGAAATTCCAAGTTAGGCATCACTGCCTCCATTTCGTTAAGTGAATAAAATGGACTTTCGCTACGCGAATTATGTTTCGCCGAGCGATATAGAGGAGTTTCAAAAGAGGTGTAACCGCCTCCATTTTCGCTAAGCGAATTAAGATTCGCTAAGCGAATACAACAAATTTCGCTACGCGAATTATGTTTTGCCGAGCGATACAGAGGAGTTTCAAAGGAGGTATCACTGCCTCAATTTCGTTAAGCGAATGGAATTCCACTAAGCGAATTTCACGTTTCAAAAAATGCTAAAAGTAGATTAAGTGGTTCAAACGTTGTTTCAAATCAAATGAGTTTTCAATTGTGAAAGTTTTTTGGTTTACAAAAGGAGTTTTCTAACTCAATCGTAAAAGTTTTACGCGTGAAAAACCTAAGTTAAGTAATTAACTTAGAGTTGAAGACAAGGAGTAATTTAAGTGTGGTATGTGGTGGAACAAGACCATGTGCTATACCATTGATGATCTAGAATATCAATGACTTCATAAGACTTAAGTGAATTAACACTTATTTCCCTAAGTGAAAATTAAGGATTAATATCTTAGAAAGGCTCAAAGACTTATCTAAGAGGATTCTCACTCCTTATTCATAATGCTTTGGACTTGAGACATAATTTATAAGACATAAACACAAACACGAAACGTTTGGGTTTTAAAATAGTAGTTCGATGACGGACTGGTGATTCGGATCCAGGTTAATCGTCCAATTGTTTCAGTCTTGTGATGATCGGAATGAGAGAGATTCTAAGACTGTGCAGTTATTGGACTCTATAGTTGAAGGAGTCTTGAGGCTGTGCAGGTATGATACTGTATAGCTGAGGGAAGGCATATAAGAATTGATTGGTACTACCTATACCAACAAGATTTATCTTCTTTTCGAGAGCTTAGAACATAAGAACTTTATAGTTAAGCATGCTTGACTTAGAGTAATTATAGGATGGGTGACCTTCTGGGAAGTTTCCTAGAAAGCGTGTGAGTGAGGACAAAACACGCTGAAAATACTCGTGTTGGTTTGTGGGGACAGTCGGCGATTCTAAAAGCAGTCTGGATCATTCCAAAGGAATCACGAGATATTTATCCGAGGGATAAATGTTTTATCCGATGGATAAATATTTTTTAAAACAAAGACACGTGTAGTTCTTAAGAAATAGAACCTTGGTGAACCTTGAGGTTTATCCAATGGATAGACATTGCTAAATCGCATCTGCTTTGTGTAAGTATTGACATTTCATGTGCATAGTTGTAAGGCCTTGAGCCTAGGAGTTGAGCTTACACCTTGATGCAGGTGCGAATCTTATGGTGACGATCTTCAATGGTCTTTTTGGAGGTATCAAGGTTGGAATGGCTGACAGGTGACCAGTTGGTGATTCTTTTGTGTCGTGGCGAATCCGTGCAATACACTGATATCCTCTACTAGATGCCGTACTTTTCATGTTTGGTCGAGAATGTTACCGTAAAGCTAGATACATGCACGTTATGAATGTTGTAGCATCTTGCTCATGGCTGGCAGAAACCGGAACTTGTCCTCCCATTCACTCTCTCCGACACTTTTGTTAGCTCCACGGAGTAGGGGTCAGAGTTTTACCCTTGTGGCATATGGCATTGAGTCATGTACATTTCACTGCATTGCATGGCTGTTGATGATTTCATTTACTGTTATACATTGCTGTTCTATTTACTTTATATTGCACTGTTAACTGTTTAACATGATTTATATTGAGAATTCGATTAGGCATGTTGGGTACGCTGTTACCTGGTGAGTCGTCTCGTTTTTTCTACTGCTGTTTTGTTGTGTTGATGAATAGGAGTCTCACCCATATTTGTGTATTTTCTGCTGGTACTTGCTGTTGCTGCTTGAACAGATGGACACGACGATGGTTCGGTTCCGTGGTTCCTTTGAGTCCGGAGGTGGACTCCTTTTGCTGTTTTATTTTGTCTTGGCCAGACTGTGTCGTTATCTGTAGTATCTTTTGGGAGCTACGACTCCTAGTACTTATTATTTCTTATGTCAGTTATACATTAGACCTATGTCTGTATATAGTATCATTTCTGTTTCGGTTTTCTGTTTCATGCTTCTGTATTTATAATACAGTATGTCCTAGGAATGCATGGTGAACCTAAGTTCATTTATTAGTGTTATTTATTTACCTTTACTAATCCCATTACATCTCTATGAAAAAAAAAAAAAGAAAACCGTATTTTCCGCATTAATAAATATTTCGGCCTTATAAACATTCGGGAATATAACTCTCGGGAAAGTGTGTTGCGGTAGATCAGGGCATCCTCACCACTGAGTGTGAGAACCAGCCAGTGCGTCTCTAGGATTGTGTGGAAAGGTTTTGATGTACTTTGAGAGTGGGTTGGTGACAATGCAGGTAAACCTTGAGAGTTTCTTTTTGGAGGTCCTTGGTTGTACCTTGTTTATGTTTTTAGTTTCTTTATGTACTTCCGTTTGTATTTCTTTTACTTAGCCCTACTGACGGGGCCACCGTATATATATATGTATATATATATATATATATATCAGTACTGTGTGTGTATGTTTCGTTTATCCTGCTACGTTTACTCTGATGTTGTATGCGTTTACATTGAGTACATGTTGTTGTTGGTTTTAATAAGCGCGTAATAATATCGGTAAGTTATAGCTAATAGAACTATGAGAGATTTCTAAAATAATGGTATTTCCTTGAGTGGAACTTATGGACGTCACATTAAGGTGGTATCAGAGCAGTTTGGTCCTATCTGGACGGTGGAAGTCGGGGACCAAGACTGTGAATATTAGGAAGTTGAACTGGCAAAGTTTGTCATCTTCGTAAGAGAGTACGACTGTGTCTAGAGGGGTAGAATGAACGCGATCGATTGTTGTGTTGATTGTATGAATGATAAGTAAATGTATGTATTTATGTTGCTTATCATGTTTGAACTCTGAGCTAAAGGTTACTTGAATCAGGAACCAATGGCTCGAGATAGAGGCAGAGGTAGGACTGGACCCAATGGAGGTCAAAAGGGTGAAGCTTCACATACTGGAAATGGAGCTAAATCACTGGAAACCCTCAGAACTATCAGGGATACGGCTGCTGTTATGCTACAGCAAACTCAACAGAATGCCCAACTCATCCAATTAACCCGTGAGAATCAGCAACAACAGCAAGAACAACGGAATGTTAGGAATGAGGATACTGGTTTAGATGCCTTTGTGAGGCGACAACCTCCTCAATACAATGGGGATTACAATCCCAAGGGGGCGGAGCTGTGGATTCAGAAGCTGGAAAAGATTTTCGTAGTGACACACTGCGATGAAGCTCAGAAGATTTCTTATGCTTCTTTCATGTTGGTGGGAGGAGCAGAGATGTGGTGGAAAGGGAAGCAGAGGTTGTTTGAGGCTGAAGGAAGAGCTGTGACTTGGGGGCTGTTCCGAGAGTGTTTTCTAGAGAAGTATTTCCCTCTGATGACCAGGAGGGAGAAGGACAAGGAGTTCCAGAGTTTGAAGCAAGGCAACATGACAATTGGAGAATATGCAGCAAGATTCTAGGCTCTACTCAAATTCTTAGAGTTTTATCAGCGATATCCGGACGAGGAATGGATGTGCCGCAGGTTTGAAGATGGTCTGAAATATGAGATTCAAAAAGCTATAGTGCCGTTGGGGATTACTGTATTCCTTGACATGTTGGATCGGTGTTCGGCAATTGAGAACATCGAAAGAAGAAGAGAGATGGCAACCAGGAGCGGAGGCCTTATCCGCAGTGACACAAGGGGTAGGGGCAGAAGGTTTCAAAGTGGCCGAGGACCTTACTAAAGGCCAACCTAGAAGACAGAAGATGCGGGGAATCAGTGGCCAACTGCAACTCAAGGGTTACAAGGTTGTTTCAAGTGCGGGGGATCACACATGGCTCGAGACTGTAGAAGTCAAGTACCCGGGAGGACCATGACTTGCTATATGTGTGGAAGACAAGGACACATGGCCAGGGACTGCAGGCAAGGGAATGCATGACCGTCTGGTGTGACTGGACAGGCGGCGAGACCGCAAGCCACGGGAAGAGTGTTTACCGTGAGGAGAGCTGAATTCTCTCGATGCCCAGATCTGATTCAAGATAAGTGTTTAGTTTCAGGCAAACTCTTATCTGTGTTGTTTGATTCAGGGGCTACTCATTCATTTATTTCTATGGAGTGCATGGCTCATTTAGGGTTACCAGTTTCATCTTTACCATATGACCTTACTGTTTCCACACCTACTGGTGACCTATTGACTACCCTATTTGTATGCTTGAAATGCCCTATTACAATAGAAAACAGGCACTTCATTATTGACCTAGTCTGTCTGCCTATGCAGCAGATTGATGTTATTTTAGGCATAGACTGGCTTTCGGCTAACCATGTGATACTGGACTGTTCAAATAAGACCTTTTGTTTTTCCAAGCAATTTGGATTGACGCCTGCTGATGAAAGTATTCCGAAGGGTGTGGAGAGTGCGTGGTGCTGTTCTCCTTGGAAGCAAAGGAAACTCCGAACGTGGAAGTGTTGCCAATTGTGCGGGAATTTCTGGAGGTATTTCCAGATGATGTTCCAGGGTTACCACCAGAGAGGGAGATCGAGTTTACCATAGACCTTGTACCAGGAACTGGACCTATTTCGATAACACCTTATCGAATGTCTCCAGCAAAGTTGGTGGAGTTGAAGAAACAGTTGGATGAGATGCTAGGCAAGGAATTCATTAGACCTAATGCATTGCCATGGGAAGCTCCGATACTGTTCGAAAAAAAGAAGGATGGGAGTTCAAGTTTATGTGTGGACTATCGTCAGCTGAACAAAGTGACGATAAGAAATAAGTACCCGTTGCCGAGCATAGATGATTTGATGGATCAGTTGAGGTGAGCAACTGTGTTTTCCAAGATCGACCTCAATCTGGCTATC
Source organism: Ammopiptanthus mongolicus (assembly GCA_039655645.1). NCBI lineage: Eukaryota > Viridiplantae > Streptophyta > Magnoliopsida > Fabales > Fabaceae > Ammopiptanthus > Ammopiptanthus mongolicus. The sequence goes on along the minus strand of CM077349.1, from coordinate 34,918,086 downwards.
ATCAAATCAGAGTAAGGAAGGAGGATATACCGAAGACTGCTTTTCAAAGCCGATATGGTCATTACGAGTATTTGGTTATATCGTTCGGTGTGACCAATGCTCCGGCCGTGTTCATGGACTATATGAATAGGATATTTCGACCGTTCCTAGACAAGTTTGTTGTCGTGTTTATCGATGACATCCTTATTTACTCTCCACGTAAAGAGGAACATCAAGAGCATCTTCGAGTGGTGCTGCAGGTCCTGAAGAATAGGCAGTTATATGCGAAGCTGTCGAAGTGTGAGTTCTGGATAAAGGAAGTGCAATTCCTAGGACACATGATCCAGAAGGATGGAATCATGGTGGATCCTGCTAAGGTTGAAGCGGTGGTTAGGTGGGAAAGCCCGAAGTCTGTGAGCGAGGTTCACAGTGTTCTTAGTTTGGCGGGCTACTACAGGCGGTTTATTGAAGGATTCTCTAAGATTGTGTTGCCTATGACGCAATTGACAAGAAATGGGAAGGCGTTTGAGTGGATGGAAGCTTGTGAGCAAAGTTTCTCGGAGCTGAAGCGTCGATTGACTACGTCGCCGGTGTTGGTTTTGCCAGATCCGTTAGGACGTTTTGACATATATTGTGATGCGTCATATCAGGGGGCGTAGGATCGTAGTGTCGAGTTCCTCATCCGAGTATGAACCTATGCAGGTTTATAGACGCACTCATGGAGAGGACAGGGTAGCTCAGGGCATCCTCACCACTGAGGGTGAGAGCCAGCCAGTGCGTCTCTAGGATTGTGTGGAAAGGTTTTGATGTAGTTTGAGAGTGGGTTGGGGAGAGTGCTGGTGAGCCTTGAGAGTTTCTTTTCGGAGGTCCTTGGATGTACCTTGTTTATGTTTTCAGTTTCTTTATGTACTTCCATTTGTACTTTTTTACTTAGCCCTACTGATGGGGCCACCATGTATATATATATATATATATATATATATATATGTTAGTACTGTGTGTATGTTTCGTTTATTCTGTTACGTTTACTCTGATGTTGTACGCGTTTACGTTGAGTGTATGTTATTGTTGGTTTTAATAGGCACGTAATAATATCGCTAAGTTATAGCTAATAAAACTATGATAGATTTCTAAAATAATGGGATTTCCTCGAGTGGAACTTGGGGACGTCACACGTCTCCTCGCCCAAAATAAATCCAAAGATAAAGACTCACTAGCCATATACACTTAGTACACTAACACGCTCCTGTTCAGCCTGGAGAACGGGTACTCCTTCCTTGTACTCGTCGTATAGCCACTCAGGACCTCCCAAGATTAGGGTTGGTGGCTCTTCCACCAGCATCGGACTCGTACGGAGTGCCATCCAGCTCTTAATCGTCTGGCTCTACTACCGAGTCTTCTTACCATTATAAGAGAACATACAGTATAGAGAAAAATAGGGGATAAGAACTACATCTCATCACAGATAGAGATAAAGGTAAAGCAGGTAACATTGATAGCACAATCACATACAATCATCACGACAACCATCCTCGGGGTTTATTGTGTAACATCCTAAAATTCTAATATAATTATTTTAATTAAAATATTAAGCTGTTATGAGCTTTAGTGTACAAAAGTATTAGAATAAGATTGTGTTAGAATTGTTTAGTAATTACAAAAGAATGCAATATTGGAATTATAAATATATAAATAAATAAAACAATAAAAACTAACGTGAAAGCTATTCACGTCAGGGGTAGAAATGTTCTATTATATGAAATGAAAATGGGCCTACAAAGTTATTGAAAGGATTTGAAGAATGAAACTCATTCTCGTACATGGCTTGAAGGAAGAAAAAAAACGAAATGACTCGAGGCCCACAATAAAGATTGAAATGAATTTAAATTGAAAAGTAAAACCCTACCGATTTTGTTTAAATAAAAGAGAGAAAGCTGCCACTCCACTGTGTGGTAATTTCACGAGTTTCAGAGTGCTTTCTCACCATACTCTCTGTTGGATGAACAATTTGTGAATGATCTACCTCGGTTTCAATTTTCTTACTCCATTAATCACGAGTAGCATATAGGAAAGAGCAACCCCGATTACAGTGTGAAGAATTTCTGCGGGATAAGAAAAGAAGGATTCTTGGTTAAACACCAGAATTTTCTTAAACAATATTTATAGCTTTTGGAGGTCTTCAAGAGGTAAGTAAAAATATCTTTTCTCACCCTTTCATGGTACAGATATTTTGGGTTTTGGGTCTTAAAACCAATAATGCATTTTGGGTGTTTGATTTGAGAAAAATTATGTTTTTCAATGTTAGGGTTCAAGAACATTAAATTGAATGGGGGATTTTTGATTATAATGAAAGTTTATTAAATTGAGTATTTGATTACATGATTTAGGCTATGATATGTATGATTAGTATATGTATTGGTTGATTGGCATGCTCTATTTGAGGTATATGATAATATATGTTGTTTTGGCATGATTAATTGACTATTATGCATGATGTATGATGTGTGAGTAATACCGCCTATGAAAGGGGTATCGAAAGTAACATCACCATTAATTGGGATGTCAAAATTATGTAATACCGCCTTAATGAGGTATCGAAAGCAACATCGCCATTAATTGGTATGTCGAAATTATGTAATACTGTCGTAATGGGGTATTGAAAGCAACATCGCCGTGTATTGGGATGTCAAAAAAATGAGTAATACCGCCAATGAACATGATTGGTATTGAAAAATGAGTAATGTCATCGATGAGAAGGTGACATCGAAATACCTTTCTTGAGTAGAGGTGGGCAATGGGACGCCATTGTTGATTGATGTTTGATGGTCATATGACATATGTGATTTATTGAAATTATTTGATGTATGATATTTTGACATACTTGATTTATGATGTGTTAATGATGACTGATTATTGCCAATAATAATTTATATTATTATTATTTTATAATGCTATTATTTTGGAAAATAGCGGGTACCATGGATTGTTTTTCTGGTTGCCGCGCCGATTGAGAACAATGCTTTTGCGAAAATCTTTATAACTGTATTTTATTCACTGGGATTATAAATCTCATTAGTAGTATTGTTTTCAGAGCTTGAGGACGACGTCATTGAGTATACCGAGACTTGAAGATTATTTCCTTAGTTTTAACATTTGGTTAGTAATTATGACACGTGCCAGGAGGACTTATGTTATCGTTATGTTACCTTTTATTATGCGAGTTGAAGTAGACGCCCAATTTTGAGGCTTTTAAACTTATGATGTTATTTCAACATTTTATTGGTTTATGATGTAAACAAATATTTTGATATTATTAAAGTAAGTATGTATTCAAACTTATTATTTAAGAAAAATTTATATCTTCGTATTTTATTTAAATATTTATATTGGGTTACTAATGTAACGAAATACATTAAATTTTTGGTCTCAAAGCAGTTCAATCCTAAATAGGACTGTGATATTGGAGCTTTTTCTAAAATCAAAACTTGGGCGCATAAGACTGTTGTTAGAGTTATAAAGACTGCATGCTATCCTTTTAAATGTTGGGCCTGGCCAACCCAATATTTGATTGGTGGTGTACAGATTTATGACGACTGACATGCAAGGATATGGGTTTTGTTAGAGACAAAAAGATTATAAATTTGTTGTGTATGAGAATTTTCGGAGTTGACTGATGCTTGATTATTATTATTATTTTTTTTTTTTGTGTCTCTGGTGTATAAGACTTGTCCTTTGCTGTTGATTTTGATTAATTAATGATTGTGATTGACCTTATTTGAGATTGTTTGTTGTGTTGAAAATTTATTTTGTTGACCATAATTCATGTCTCTACAATACATGTAAATCAACAAGGGACTAGTATAATTTTCTATTAATCAAATAAGTTAACCGCGTATGTATGTCAGATATTGTGTGCTTTTGTTTTATTTAATAAATGTGTCATAAATTCTTTTGTACTTAGTCATAACGTAGTTAGTACACTTTGTCTTAAGTGCTTAGCTGAGGGGCACAAGGACAGTTATTCTTATTGTTGGTTAAGATAGAGGTGAATGTTGTTTTGACAGTAGTACCTCTAGGACTAAGTGAACTTAAGGGACTATTAGATGAGCATAGAAATATGAACCAAATGTGCTTTATGTTTGCTTGCTTAGATATGCATAATGTTAATTTCGAGGACGAAATTTTTGAAGGAGGGAAGAAAATATAACATCCAAAAGTTCTAATATAATTAATTTAATCAAAAGATTAAGCTATTATAAGGTTTAGTGAAGAAAATGATTATTATAATAGTTTATTAAAATTATTTAGTAATTATAAAATAAATACAAATTTGATTTGAAAAATAAAAGAAAAATAAAAAAAAAAACAAACAAATCACGTACTGGGCTAGAAAATTACCAAAACTTGTTGCTTTCTAATTGAAAAGGAAAAACTTGACCCGCATAATGGAATTTTTCAATTGGAATAAGTAAAGGCTCATACTTTTCCTACCCCACTAGTTATTATTCCTACCTTTATCCCTCATCTTTTTTTAATTTATTTCCCAAAAAAACCCTTTCCCTTGTCCCTGCCCCTCTCTCCCTCACTTTCTAATTCTCTCTCCCTCACTTTCTAATTTCTTCTTCTCCCACCCTTCCCCCCTTCTTCTTCTTCTCCCACCCCATCATACCCTTCTCCTTTATTATCATCATCCCCATCCACGGAAGTCTTCATAGAAGAATACCCTTCTTCTGATTCCTCACCCTTTCTCTGTTCGGGTGAGTCATTGAGATCCAACATTCTTATGGACAAAGATTGAGATTTTAGCTTCTCAGCTAGTTATAGATATAGGCCTTCTTTATACACGACCATTAACTAAAAAAAAAAATTATACTCCTAACCCAAATTTTTATTTCACAATGTCACATCAAAAAACCAAAACTTTCTTTTGCTTTTGTTTAATTTAATTTGGGTTGGGTCTTGCATGTAGAAATTTTTTTAAACTATGCGGGTTTTGAGGCTATGTCTTGTTCTACTATTTTTCTCTCTTGTTTGATAATAAAATAATGGAGATGTGAAAATAAAAAAGATAGAGCAGTCGTGTAGGAATTCAGAGAAGAAAATCAAACCTAGGACTAGTGAGAGAGAGAGAGGTAGGGGTTGCAAAAATGTAGTAAAGGGTTTTGATACCTTGAAGATTAACTGCCAGGAGGGTGGTGGAGAAGAAGAAGGGGGAAGGGTGTAATGCCCCGATTTTCACGTTTTCTTATTCTTCAGTATTTTAACGTCTTTATTTTATACGAGGTCTTAGGAATGGAAATAAAATATTCCGAGATCATTGTCATGCTCGACGATATCGTAGGAAGCTACGATTAATTTTTGAGTCGAAAATTCAAACGGAGTCCAGTCTACGTTTTTACACTGACAGTATGATTTTACTGCTCAGGAGACCTCAGATGGACCCATGAATGAAACAGTAAGTCTTAGAATTCGATTCTCTACGTTTTGGTTAAATTTCAGAAAAATCACTTCCTGACCTCCGTTCGAGCGGAATCCTCAATCGTGTGATGAACGGAGCTGCAACACCCTTTCCCGAGTGTCACATTCCCGAACGTTTATAAGGCCGAAAATATTTATTAATGCGGAAAATACGATTTTTCTTTTTCTTTTCTTTTCATAAAGATGTAATGGGATTAGTAAAGGTAATAAATATTACTAATAAGTGAACTTAGGTTCACCATGCATTACTAGGACATACATACAGTATTATAATATAGAAAACAGAAAACAGAAACAGAAATAACAACATTACTACATACAGACATAAGTCTAATGTATGACTGACATAAGAAAATACAATAAGTACTAGGAGTCATAGCTCCCAAAAGGTACTACAAAAGCTGACATAGTCTGGCCGACAACAAAACTAAAACAGCAAAAGAGTCCACCTCCGAACTCAAAGGGACTGCGGAGCGGAACCATCGTCGCGTCCATCTGTTCAAACAGCAACAGCAAGTACCAGCAGAAAACATACAGATATGGGTGAGATTCCCGTTCATCAACACAACAAAACAGCAGTAGTAAAAACGGGACGACTCACCGGGTAACAGCGTACCCAACATGCTTACAAAGGTTCTCAGTATAAATCATGTTAAGCAGTTAACAACATAATGGCATGCTAAACATTTAACAGCATAATATAAGGCATCCTTAAACAATACCGCGATGTATAACATCAATAGCCATGCAATGCAATGCAATGTATATGACTCAATGTCAATGTCACCGGGTACTACTCTGACCCCTACTCCATGGAGCTAACAAAACATTCGGAGAGAGTGAATGGGAGGACATGTTCCGATTTCTGCCAGCCATGAGCAAGATGCTACAACATTCGTAACGTGCACGTATCTGGCTTTACGGTAACACTCTCGACCAAACATGAAAAGTACGGCATCTAGTAGAGGATATCAGTGTATTGCACGGATTCGCCACGACACAGAAGAATCACCAACTGGTCACATGTCAGCCCTTCCAACCCTGATACCTCCAAAAAGACCATTGAAGATCGTCACCGTAAGATTCGCACCCGCATCAAGGTGTAAGCTCAACTCCTAGACTCAAGGCCTTACAACTATGCACATGAAATGCCAATGCTTACACAAAGCAGATGCGATAAAGCAATGTTTATCCATTGGATAAACCTCAAGGTTCACTAAGGTTCTCTTCCTTAGAAACCACACACGTCTTTGTTTTATAAAACATTTATCCATCGGATAAAACATTTATCCATCGGATAAATATCTCGTGATTCCTTTGGAATGATCCAGACTGCTTTCAGAATCGTCGACTGTCCCCACAAACCAACACAAGTCTTTTCAGCGTGTTTTGTCCTCACTCACACGCTTTCTAGGAAACTTCCCAGAAGGTCACCCATCCCATAATTACTCTAAGTTAAGCACGCTTAACTATAAAGTACTTATGTTCTAAGCTCCCGAAAAGAAGATAAATCTTGTTGGTATGGGTAGTACCAATCAATTCTTATATGCCTTCCCTTAACTATACAGTCCCATACCTGCATAGCCTCAGGATTCCTTCCACTGTACAGTCCCATACCTGCACAGCCTCAGGATCTCTCTCATTCCAGTTATCACAAGACAGAAACAATTGAACGATTAACCTGGATCCGAATCATCGGTCCGTCCTCGAACTACTGTTTCGAAAACCAAAACGTTTCGTGTTTGTGTTTATGTCTTATGAACTCATTGATGTACTAAGTCATCAATGGTATAGCACATGGTCTTGTTCCACCACATACCATACTTAATTAACCCTTGTTTTCAACTCTAAGTTAATTACTTAACTTAGGTTTTTCACGTATAAAACTCTTACGATTGAGTTAGAAAACTCCTTTTGTAAACCAAACAACTTTTACAATTAAAAACTCATTTGATTTGAAACAACATTTGAACTACTTACTTCATTTCTAGCATTTTCTGAAACATGAAATTCGCTTAGCGGATTTACATTCGCTTAGCGAAATTGAGGCAGTAATACCTCTTTTGGAACTCCTCTGGATCGCTCGGCGAGACACAAATCGCGTAGCGAAATATATTGGATTCGCTTAGCGAGAATGATTTCGCTTAGCGAAAGTTCAGACGGTTACACCTCTTTTGGAGACTTCTCTGGATTGCTCGGCGAGACAGAATTCGCGTAGCGAAACTTCACTTTATTCGCTTAGCGAGAATGATTTCGCTTAGCGAAAGTTCAGACGGTTACACCTCTATTGGAGACTTCTCTGGATTGCTCAGCGAGATGTAATTCGCGTAGCGAAATTTGCTGGGTTCGCTTAGCGAATATGAATTCGCTTAGCGAAAGTGAGGCAGTGATGCCCAACTAAGACTTTCCCTGTTTTCCGCGTAGCGAAAGTAAATTCGCTTAGCGAAAAGTTGCCTTAAAACAAGACATCAACCTTATGGAACCATTTTGATTCTCTTCATGAAAACACTTCTTTTCTCATTTTGAGTCACTTGATTAGCTAGATGAACTAAGGATAAGGTATAAAACATGTTTCACTTTGGTGAAAGCACTTTGAGATTAAATTCCATTTAAAGTCACTTAGGGTTTTTCTTTGAAAAACACAAGTTATTGAAAACACTTTCTTTACATCAAAACTTGACTTGTCCAAGAACTATTCATATCCTTCCTTTCCTCAAGGTCATGGCTAATAGCCAACTAGGAATCAATGTGAAGTTTTACTTCATCCACCAATCAAAGTATGGCTCACAACACTTACACAATCATGATAACCATAATACACATTACTACATCATAATTAAACATCCAAGTCCATCACACATTATGGTCTCATAATCAACAATAAAAGTCCATACTTGATCTAGTGATCAAAGTAGGTTTTTCAACATACATGGAAATGGTTTTTCATTCAATCATCTCATCATCAACATATGCTAAAGCACACTACAACATACTCAAGCATAAACTCAAAACATGACATTCTTGTTCTCCATGAGAACTTAACAAAACTTAACACATAAAAGTGAACCCAAACTAAAGGGTTTCACCCACACATAATTTAAACAACCATCTTCACCACCACCATCTTGGTGTGATGAGGTTCTTCTCCCCATACCTGTTGAAGAGCAGATTCCCGGATCAAAGTCGGTTGATCGGTTTGTGAACCTTCTGATAATTGACACCAACTACAAACAACCAAATTAACAATCAAACATTAAACAACAATCAAACCAAACTCAACAATTCTCACAAAGAGGGTTTCGGCCACCCTAAAGAGAATAAAGCTAGGAATTGATCTTGGTTTTCCATTTCATGGATTCAAAGGCATTAGGAAAGCTAAGGATGAAATCAAGTGTTAAAAATCAAAACTTGATGAAAACACTATTCATCATCATCAAGAAGGGTTCGGCCCTAATGTGCTTTTTGAGCTATGATGAGAGTTGAATCATAAGCTCTAGGGTTTAGATAGAGAATGATGAGGTGAGTTCAAAGAAATTGGTCTCGCATCAAAATGATTTTTCTACAATTTCCTATGGATTTTTAAGGTTTTGGATCTAAGAAATAATTTTCATGAAAATGAAGATTGATCTTGAAATAAAGAGATATTCAAGAAGCTAAGAGATCATAGAAGTGATCTTACCTTGAAATGATGGAAGATTGCTCAAGGAATCAAGTGATTCTAACAAGTGATTCAAGCTTTTCAAGAAGAAAAATGGAGTTTCTCTTCAAGAACAACAATGGTGTTCTTCTTTGGGCAGCAATTTCGTGAATGAGGGGCTGGAAGGGGCTGAGTTCAGCCTTAAAACAAGTCACTTAAGGGCAAAATGGTCATTTGCCAAAAGGGTAAAATGGTAAAAGTGCAAAAGACTAAGGTTAGGGGCATTTTGGTCATTTCGCGTCTAGATTTTCCCGAACGTCATGACGACTCTGGCATACTCTCCCAAGTGTCCTGGGATGTTGTGATATCAAGATTATCTGTTGGCGAGTCTCGGTAAGTCCATATGTGGCTCCGTTCGTCACCCGATTGAGGATTCCGCCCGAACGAAGGTCAGGAAGTTATTTTTCTGAAATTTTTACGAAATTTAACCAAAACGTAGAGAATCAAATTCTAAGACTTACTGTCTCGTTCACGGGTCCATCTGAGGTCTTCTGAGCAGTAAAATCATACTGTCAGTGTAAAAACGCAGACCGGACTCCGTTTGAGTTTTTGACTCAAAACTTAATCGTAGCTTCCTACGATATCGTCGAGCATGACTATGGTCTCGGAATATTTTATTTCCATTCCTAAGACCTCGAATAAAATAAAGACATTAAAATACTGAAGAATTAGAAAACGTGAAAATCAGGGCGTTACATGCCTACCCCTCTTAAAAGAATTTCGTCCTCGAAATTCTGTGACTTAAAACTAAACCCACTCGATCGCTGAAGATTAAGGAAAGAAATTTTCAACAAAGGAAATTTTTCTTGGTCTTGGTCTCAAAAGAAAGTAAGAACGTATACAAAAGAATTTTACCAATCTGGAATGAATATAGGAATATCCAGTATGCAAAAAGATTCTTCAGTAGGTTCGTGAGTGTAAAAATGCATAGCTAATACATGTTTACATCCATGACTCTAATAAAGTTCCTTCTTTCATAAGAACCTTCCAATAAACTTGGGAATCAAAAGATAAACAGTCTGGCAAAAATCAGACTGGATCACCTTCACCAAAAGTAAAAGTGATCAGACTAAGTTTCATCAAGAAACTTCTAGTATCAAGAAGTTGTTTATGTCATGTTTATGTCATAACTCAAGAAATAGTTATAACGAAACTTTCAGTGAAATAATACGAAAATGTCCAGACCAATGGACACCATATTACCAATTCACTCAATTGTCTAATACATTGAGGAATATGTAGAAGTGTGAACACAAATGTTCCCTTGAGATCAGGCAGCACTAACACAGGTGAAGTAGTCAACCTTCTCTCTAATCCTTGCAAACTTTCCTCACAGGCTTCAGTCCATTCAAATGCTTTATCCTTTTGAAATCACATGACCCAAAAACTTTACTTCGTCGAGCCAAAACTCACACTTGGACAACTTTGCATACAGCTGTTTCTCCTTCAGAACTTGAAGAATCACACTAAGGTATTCAGCGTGTACTTCCTGGTTTCGCGAATAGATGAGTATGTCGTCTATGAAACAACGACAAACTTATCTAGATATGGACGAAAGATCCTATTCATGTAATCCATGAATATAGAGGAGTATTCGTCATACCAAACGACATTACAAGGTACTCGTAGTGCCCATAGCATGTTTGAAACGCTGTTCTTGGTACATCTTCTACCTTCACACGAATCTGGTGATAACCCGATCGCAAATCAATCTCGGAGAAAACTGTCGCTCTCCTCAACTGATCCATCAAGTCATTTATCCTCGGAAGATGATACTTGTTCTTAATGGTAACTTTGTTCAACTGGCGCTAATCCACACATAAGCGAGATGTTTCGTCTTTCTTTTTCACCAACAGCACAGGCGTTCCCTACGACGACACACTGGGTCTAACGAACTGTTTTCCCAATAAGTCCACCAATTGTTCCTTCAAGGTTTCCAACTCAGCAGGTGCCATATGATATAGTGCCATAGACGCTAGTCCTGTTCCTGGCACAAGATCGATCGCAAATTCAAGAAAGACTTCCGGAAACTCGTTAGTAACATGCATTCGTTTTGCTCCTCCTCCTCTCAAAGAAACGTTTCCTTGGTTGGCAGTCCAAATCCAGAATTATCCGAATCAGGGAAAACTAAGGTTTTGTTTACACCGTCTAGTTACAAGATAACCAATCCATCCCTATGATCAAATCCATTTGCGAAAGAGGCAAACAGATTAAATCAATCAAAAACGTTCTATCCACTACGGAAAATAGAACAGTTCAAACAGACTTTCGCAGTTATAACAGGCTTTGCAGAAAGTGCAAAAATCACCAAATCTAAGGGTAAGGAAAGATACAAATAAGGTTCTACCTTCCACGAAGATGTGACCGTGAATCAAATCTTCCTTTTGAGAAGTCTCAGCATCATCCCCCGTATAAACTCCACTCATTGCCTTAGGCTTCATTGCTTGCACATCGTTGACAGAACGTCTAGCTTTTGATTGCACACAATCGCGTGAAGTATGCCCTGGCTTCCCACACTTGAAACACATGATTCCCTTGATCAAGCATCCTCTGGTGACATGATTGTTCTTGCCACACTTCATGCACTTCTTTGGGGCGCTTCCAGATTGACTAATACTCCCACTGCTTCCTCCTACAGAACATTATTGTTGACCTTGCTGTTTTGAATATGGTTTTGATCGAGATCTATCATCACGACCATTGGTGCCTTTATGGAACCTAGTCGGTCCAGAGTTACGTTGCCTTCCTCCACAAGTCTTCATCAGATCTTCAATTACGAAGCATTCATCTACCAACACCGAGAACTCTTTGACCTTAAGAGGTAGCACCTCTCCTCGAATCTCGTCCCTTAAACCTTCTTCGAACTTTGTACACTTCCACTCCTCGTCGGGATGAAGATGGAAATACCTCGAAGACTTCAGCAGGAACTCAAAACGATCAGCATATTCTTTGACAGACATTCCTCCTTGACGTAGCTGCAGCAACTCCATGTCTTTCAACTTGTCTTGCACCCGTCGGAAAACACTCGTTCTGAAGAACTCTGCTAGCGACAACTTACAAGAAAGCAAAAACATTACTACCCTGTCCAATATCATTCCCCTTCAGAAACAATAATGCAGAGAGTAACAAACAATCGTTGTCTTCTTCACAGAAACACAACACAGAGAACAAACAATACAAAAGGATAGACCAAAGTCATCATCCTCTCCAACATTGTTTTCTCTCAGAAACAATAACACAGAAAACAATCAGAGAAAACACAACACAAACAAGACAGACCATAACCTACAAACCCCAAAAAGACTCGGCCAGCTCTGATACCAAATAATGCAACACCCTTTCCCGAGTGTCACATTCCCGAACGTTTATATGGCCGAAAATATTTATTAATGCGAAAAATACGATTTTTCTTTTTCTTTTTCTTTTCATAAAGATGTAATGGGATTAGTAAAGGTAATAAATATTACTAATAAGTGAACTTAGGTTCACCATGCATTACTAGGACATACATACAGTATTATAATACAGAAAACAGAAAACAGAAATAGAAATAACAACATTACTACATACAGACATAAGTCTAATGTATGACTGACATAAGAAAATACAATAAGTACTAGGAGTCATAGCTCCCAAAAGGTACTACAAAAGCTGACATAGTCTGGCCGACAACAAAACTAAAACAGCAAAAGAGTCCACCTCCGAACTCAAAGGGACTGCGGAGCGGAACCATCGTCGCGTCCATCTGTTCAAACAGCAACAGCAAGTACCAGCAGAAAACATACAGATATGGGTGAGATTCCCGTTCATCAACACAACAAAACAGCAGTAGTAAAAACGGGACGACTCACCGGGTAACAGCGTACCCAACATGCTTACAAAGGTTCTCAGTATAAATCATGTTAAGCAGTTAACAACATAATAGCATGCTAAACATTTAACAGCATAATATAAGGCATCCTTAAACAATACCGCGATGTATAACAGTAAACGTCAACATCAATAGCCATAAACATCAATAGCCATGCAATGCAATGCAATGTATATGACTCAATGTCAATGTCACTGGGTACTACTCTGACCCCTACTCCATGGATCTAACAAAACATTCGGAGAGAGTGAATGGGAGGACATGTTCCGGTTTCTGCCAGCCATGAGCAAGATGCTACAACATTCGTAACGTGCACGTATCTGGCTTTACGGTAACACTCTCGACCAAACATGAAAAGTACGGCATCTAGTAGAGGATATCAGTGTATTGCACGGATTCGCCACGACACAGAAGAATCACCAACTGGTCACATGTCAGCCCTTCCAACCCTGATACCTCCAAAAAGACCATTGAAGATCGTCACCGTAAGATTCGCACCCGCATCAAGGTGTAAGCTCAACTCCTAGGCTCAAGGCCTTACAACTATGCACATGAAATGCCAATGCTTACACAAAGCAGATGCGATAAAGCAATGTTTATCCATTGGATAAACCTCAAGGTTCACTAAGGTTCTCTTCCTTAGAAACCACACACGTCTTTGTTTTATAAAACATTTATCCATCGGATAAAACATTTATCCATCGGATAAATATCTCGTGATTCCTTTGGAATGATCCAGACTGCTTTCAGAATCGTCGACTGTCCCCACAAACCAACACAAGTCTTTTCAGCGTGTTTTGTCCTCACTCACACGCTTTCTAGGAAACTTCCCAGAAGGTCACCCATCCCATAATTACTCTAAGTTAAGCACGCTTAACTATAAAGTACTTATGTTCTAAGCTCCCGAAAAGAAGATAAATCTTGTTGGTATGGGTAGTACCAATCAATTCTTATATGCCTTCCCTTAACTATACAGTCCCATACCTGCATAGCCTCAGGATTCCTTCCACTGTACAGTCCCATACCTGCACAGCCTCAGGATCTCTCTCATTCCAGTTATCACAAGACAGAAACAATTGAACGATTAACCTGGATCCGAATCATCGGTCCGTCCTCGAACTACTGTTTCGAAAACCAAAACGTTTCGTGTTTGTGTTTATGTCTTATGAACTCATTGATGTACTAAGTCATCAATGGTATAGCACACGGTCTTGTTCCACCACATACCATACTTAATTAACCCTTGTTTTCAACTCTAAGTTAATTACTTAACTTAGGTTTTTCACGTATAAAACTCTTACGATTGAGTTAGAAAACTCCTTTTGTAAACCAAACAACTTTTACAATTAAAAACTCATTTGATTTGAAACAACATTTGAACTACTTACTTCATTTCTAGCATTTTCTGAAACATGAAATTCGCTTAGCGGATTTACATTCGCTTAGCGAAATTGAGGCAGTAATACCTCTTTTGGAACTCCTCTGGATCGCTCGGCGAGACACAAATCGCGTAGCGAAATATATTGGATTCGCTTAGCGAGAATGATTTCGCTTAGCGAAAGTTCAGACGGTTACACCTCTTTTGGAGACTTCTCTGGATTGCTCGGCGAGACAGAATTCGCGTAGCGAAACTTCACTTTATTCGCTTAGCGAGAATGATTTCGCTTAGCGAAAGTTCAGACGGTTACACCTCTATTGGAGACTTCTCTGGATTGCTCAGCGAGATGTAATTCGCGTAGCGAAATTTGCTGGGTTCGCTTAGCGAATATGAATTCGCTTAGCGAAAGTGAGGTAGTGATGCCCAACTAAGACTTTCCCTGTTTTCCGCGTAGCGAAAGTAAATTCGCTTAGCGAAAAGTTGCCTTAAAACAAGACATCAACCTTATGGAACCATTTTGATTCTCTTCATGAAAACACTTCTTTTCTCATTTTGAGTCACTTGATTAGCTAGATGAACTAAGGATAAGGTATAAAACATGTTTCACTTTGGTGAAAGCACTTTGAGATTAAATTCCATTTAAAGTCACTTAGGGTTTTTCTTTGAAAAATACAAGTTATTGAAAACACTTTCTTTACATCAAAACTTGACTTGTCCAAGAACTATTCATATCCTTCCTTTCCTCAAGGTCATGGCTAATAGCCAACTAGGAATCAATGTGAAGTTTTACTTCATTCACCAATCAAAGTATGGCTCACAACACTTACACAATCATGATAACCATAATACACATTACTACATCATAATTAAACATCCAAGTCCATCACACATTATGGTCTCATAATCAACAATAAAAGTCCATACTTGATCTAGTGATCAAAGTAGGTTTTTCAACATACATGGAAATGGTTTTTCATTCAATCATCTCATCATCAACATATGCTAAAGCACACTACAACATACTCAAGCATAAACTCAAAACATGACATTCTTGTTCTCCATGAGAACTTAACAAAACTTAACACATAAAAGTGAACCCAAACTAAAGGGTTTCACCCACACATAATTTAAACAACCATCTTCACCACCACCATCTTGGTGTGATGAGGTTCTTCTCCCCATACCTGTTGAAGAGCAGATTCCCGGATCAAAGTCGGTTGATCGGTTTGTGAACCTTCTGATAATTGACACCAACTACAAACAACCAAATTAACAATCAAACATTAAACAACAATCAAACCAAACTCAACAATTCTCACAAAGAGGGTTTCGGCCACCCTAAAGAGAATAAAGCTAGGAATTGATCTTGGTTTTCCATTTCATGGATTCAAAGGCATTAGGAAAGCTAAGGATGAAATCAAGTGTTAAAAATCAAAACTTGATGAAAACACTATTCATCATCATCAAGAAGGGTTCGGCCCTAATGTGCTTTTTGAGCTATGATGAGAGTTGAATCATAAGCTCTAGGGTTTAGATAGAGAATGATGAGGTGAGTTCAAAGAAATTGGTCTCACATCAAAATGATTTTTCTACAATTTCCTATGGATTTTCAAAGTTTTGGATCTAAGAAATAATTTTCATGAAAATGAAGATTGATCTTGAAATAAAGAGATATTCAAGAAGCTAAGAGATCATAGAAGTGATCTTACCTTGAAATGATGGAAGATTGCTCAAGGAATCAAGTGATTCTAACAAGTGATTCAAGCTTTTCAAGAAGAAAAATGGAGTTTCTCTTCAAGAACAACAATGGTGTTCTTCTTTGGGCAGCAATTTCGTGAATGAGGGGCTGGAAGGGGCTGAGTTCAGCCTTAAAACAAGTCACTTAAGGGCAAAATGGTCATTTGCCAAAAGGGTAAAATGGTAAAAGTGCAAAAGACTAAGGTTAAGGGCATTTTGGTCATTTCGCGTCTAGATTTTCCCGAACGTCATGACGACTCTGGCATACTCTCCCAAGTGTCCTGGGATGTTGTGATATCAAGATTATCTGTTGGCGAGTCTCGGTAAGTCCATATGTGGCTCCGTTCGTCACCCGATTGAGGATTCCGCCCGAACGAAGGTCAGGAAGTTATTTTTCTGAAATTTTTACGAAATTTAACCAAAACGTAGAGAATCAAATTCTAAGACTTACTGTCTCGTTCACGGGTCCATCTGAGGTCTTCTGAGCAGTAAAATCATACTGTCAGTGTAAAAACGCAGACCGGACTCCGTTTGAGTTTTTGACTCAAAACTTAATCGTAGCTTCCTACGATATCGTCGAGCATGACTATGGTCTCGGAATATTTTATTTCCATTCCTAAGACCTCGAATAAAATAAAGACATTAAAATACTGAAGAATTAGAAAACGTGAAAATCAGGGCGTTACATTCCTACCCCTCTTAAAAGAATTTCGTCCTCGAAATTCTGTGACTTAAAACTAAACCCACTCGATCGCTGAAGATTAAGGAAAGAAATTTTCAACAAAGGAAATTTTTCTTGGTCTTGGTCTCAAAAGAAAGTAAGAACGTATACAAAAGAATTTTACCAATCTGGAATGAATATAGGAATATCCAGTATGCAAAAAGATTCTTCAGTAGGTTCGTGAGTGTAAAAATGCATAGCTAATACATGTTTACATCCATGACTCTAATAAAGTTCCTTCTTTCATAAGAACCTTCCAATAAACTTGGGAATCAAAAGATAAACAGTCTGGCAAAAATCAGACTGGATCACCTTCACCAAAAGTAAAAGTGATCAGACTAAGTTTCATCAAGAAACTTCCAGTATCAAGAAGTTGTTTATGTCATGTTTATGTCATAACTCAAGAAATAGTTATAACGAAACTTTCAGTGAAATAATACGAAAATGTCCAGACCAATGGACACCATATTACCAATTCACTCAATTGTCTAATACATTGAGGAATATGTAGAAGTGTGAACACAAATGTTCCCTTGAGATCAGGCAGCACTAACACAGGTGAAGTAGTCAACCTTCTCTCTAATCCTTGCAAACTTTCCTCACAGGCTTCAGTCCATTCAAATGCTTTATCCTTTTGAAATCACATGACCCAAAAACTTTACTTCGTCGAGCCAAAACTCACACTTGGACAACTTTGCATACAGCTGTTTCTCCTTCAGAACTTGAAGAATCACACTAAGGTATTCAGCGTGTACTTCCTGGTTTCGCGAATAGATGAGTATGTCGTCTATGAAACAACGACAAACTTATCTAGATATGGACGAAAGATCCTATTCATGTAATCCATGAATATAGAGGAGTATTCGTCATACCAAACGACATTACAAGGTACTCGTAGTGCCCATAGCATGTTTGAAACGCTGTTCTTGGTACATCTTCTACCTTCACACGAATCTGGTGATAACCCGATCGCAAATCAATCTCGGAGAAAACTGTCGCTCTCCTCAACTGATCCATCAAGTCATTTATCCTCGGAAGATGATACTTGTTCTTAATGGTAACTTTGTTCAACTGGCGCTAATCCACACATAAGCGAGATGTTTCGTCTTTCTTTTTCACCAACAGCACAGGCGTTCCCTACGACGACACACTGGGTCTAACGAACTGTTTTCCCAATAAGTCCACCAATTGTTCCTTCAAGGTTTCCAACTCAGCAGGTGCCATATGATATAGTGCCATAGACGCTAGTCCTGTTCCTGGCACAAGATCGATCGCAAACTCGATGTTCCGAACTGGCGGCAAACCTGGTACGTCTTCAAGAAAGACTTCCGGAAACTCGTTAGTAACATGCATTCGTTTTGCTCCTCCTCCTCTCAAAGAAACGTTTCCTTGGTTGGCAGTCCAAATCCAGAATTATCCGAATCAGGGAAAACTAAGGTTTTGTTTACACCGTCTAGTTACAAGATAACCAATCCATCCCTATGATCAAATCCATTTGCGAAAGAGGCAAACAGATTAAATCAATCAAAAACGTTCTATCCACTACGGAAAATAGAACAGTTCAAACAGACTTTCGCAGTTATAACAGGCTTTGCAGAAAGTGCAAAAATCACCAAATCTAAGGGTAAGGAAAGATACAAATAAGGTTCTACCTTCCACGAAGATGTGACCGTGAATCAAATCTTCCTTTTGAGAAGTCTCAGCATCATCCCCCGTATAAACTCCACTCATTGCCTTAGGCTTCATTGCTTGCACATCGTTGACAGAACGTCTAGCTTTTGATTGCACACAATCGCGTGAAGTATGCCCTGGCTTCCCACACTTGAAACACATGATTCCCTTGATCAAGCATCCTCTGGTGACATGATTGTTCTTGCCACACTTCATGCACTTCTTTGGGGCGCTTCCAGATTGACTAATACTCCCACTGCTTCCTCCTACAGAACATTATTGTTGACCTTGCTGTTTTGAATATGGTTTTGATCGAGATCTATCATCACGACCATTGGTGCCTTTATGGAACCTAGTCGGTCCAGAGTTACGTTGCCTTCCTCCACAAGTCTTCATCAGATCTTCAATTACGAAGCATTCATCTACCAACACCGAGAACTCTTTGACCTTAAGAGGTAGCACCTCTCCTCGAATCTCGTCCCTTAAACCTTCTTCGAACTTTGTACACTTCCACTCCTCGTCGGGATGAAGATGGAAATACCTCGAAGACTTCAGCAGGAACTCAAAACGATCAGCATATTCTTTGACAGACATTCCTCCTTGACGTAGCTGCAGCAACTCCATGTCTTTCAACTTGTCTTGCACCCGTCGGAAAACACTCGTTCTGAAGAACTCTGCTAGCGACAACTTACAAGAAAGCAAAAACATTACTACCCTGTCCAATATCATTCCCCTTCAGAAACAATAATGCAGAGAGTAACAAACAATCGTTGTCTTCTTCACAGAAACACAACACAGAGAACAAACAATACAAAAGGATAGACCAAAGTCATCATCCTCTCCAACATTGTTTTCTCTCAGAAACAATAACACAGAAAACAATCAGAGAAAACACAACACAAACAAGACAGACCATAACCTACAAACCCCAAAAAGACTCGGCCAGCTCTGATACCAAATAATGCAACACCCTTTCCCGAGTGTCACATTCCCGAACGTTTATAAGGCCGAAAATATTTATTAATGCGGAAAATACGATTTTTCTTTTTCTTTTTCTTTTCATAAAGATGTAATGGGATTAGTAAAGGTAATAAATATTACTAATAAGTGAACTTAGGTTCACCATGCATTACTAGGACATACATACAGTATTATAATACAGAAAACAGAAAACAGAAACAGAAATAACAACATTACTACATACAGACATAAGTCTAATGTATGACTGACATAAGAAAATACAATAAGTACTAGGAGTCATAGCTCCCAAAAGGTACTACAAAAGCTGACATAGTCTGGCCGACAACAAAACTAAAACAGCAAAAGAGTCCACCTCCGAACTCAAAGGGACTGCGGAGCGGAACCATCGTCGCGTCCATCTGTTCAAACAGCAACAGCAAGTACCAGCAGAAAACATACAGATATGGGTGAGATTCCCGTTCATCAACACAACAAAACAGCAGTAGTAAAAACGGGACGACTCACCGGGTAACAGCGTACCCAACATGCTTACAAAGGTTCTCAGTATAAATCATGTTAAGCAGTTAACAACATAATAGCATGCTAAACATTTAACAGCATAATATAAGGCATCCTTAAACAATACCGCGATGTATAACAGTAAACGTCAACATCAATAGCCATAAACATCAATAGCCATGCAATGCAATGCAATGTATATGACTCAATGTCAATGTCACTGGGTACTACTCTGACCCCTACTCCATGGATCTAACAAAACATTCGGAGAGAGTGAATGGGAGGACATGTTCCGGTTTCTGCCAGCCATGAGCAAGATGCTACAACATTCGTAACGTGCACGTATCTGGCTTTACGGTAACACTCTCGACCAAACATGAAAAGTACGGCATCTAGTAGAGGATATCAGTGTATTGCACGGATTCGCCACGACACAGAAGAATCACCAACTGGTCACATGTCAGCCCTTCCAACCCTGATACCTCCAAAAAGACCATTGAAGATCGTCACCGTAAGATTCGCACCCGCATCAAGGTGTAAGCTCAACTCCTAGGCTCAAGGCCTTACAACTATGCACATGAAATGCCAATGCTTACACAAAGCAGATGCGATAAAGCAATGTTTATCCATTGGATAAACCTCAAGGTTCACTAAGGTTCTCTTCCTTAGAAACCACACACGTCTTTGTTTTATAAAACATTTATCCATCGGATAAAACATTTATCCATCGGATAAATATCTCGTGATTCCTTTGGAATGATCCAGACTGCTTTCAGAATCGTCGACTGTCCCCACAAACCAACACAAGTCTTTTCAGCGTGTTTTGTCCTCACTCACACGCTTTCTAGGAAACTTCCCAGAAGGTCACCCATCCCATAATTACTCTAAGTTAAGCACGCTTAACTATAAAGTACTTATGTTCTAAGCTCCCGAAAAGAAGATAAATCTTGTTGGTATGGGTAGTACCAATCAATTCTTATATGCCTTCCCTTAACTATACAGTCCCATACCTGCATAGCCTCAGGATTCCTTCCACTGTACAGTCCCATACCTGCACAGCCTCAGGATCTCTCTCATTCCAGTTATCACAAGACAGAAACAATTGAACGATTAACCTGGATCCGAATCATCGGTCCGTCCTCGAACTACTGTTTCGAAAACCAAAACGTTTCGTGTTTGTGTTTATGTCTTATGAACTCATTGATGTACTAAGTCATCAATGGTATAGCACATGGTCTTGTTCCACCACATACCATACTTAATTAACCCTTGTTTTCAACTCTAAGTTAATTACTTAACTTAGGTTTTTCACGTATAAAACTCTTACGATTGAGTTAGAAAACTCCTTTTGTAAACCAAACAACTTTTACAATTAAAAACTCATTTGATTTGAAACAACATTTGAACTACTTACTTCATTTCTAGCATTTTCTGAAACATGAAATTCGCTTAGCGGATTTACATTCGCTTAGCGAAATTGAGGCAGTAATACCTCTTTTGGAACTCCTCTGGATCGCTCGGCGAGACACAAATCGCGTAGCGAAATATATTGGATTCGCTTAGCGAGAATGATTTCGCTTAGCGAAAGTTCAGACGGTTACACCTCTTTTGGAGACTTCTCTGGATTGCTCGGCGAGACAGAATTCGCGTAGCGAAACTTCACTTTATTCGCTTAGCGAGAATGATTTCGCTTAGCGAAAGTTCAGACGGTTACACCTCTATTGGAGACTTCTCTGGATTGCTCAGCGAGATGTAATTCGCGTAGCGAAATTTGCTGGGTTCGCTTAGCGAATATGAATTCGCTTAGCGAAAGTGAGGCAGTGATGCCCAACTAAGACTTTCCCTGTTTTCCGCGTAGCGAAAGTAAATTCGCTTAGCGAAAAGTTGCCTTAAAACAAGACATCAACCTTATGGAACCATTTTGATTCTCTTCATGAAAACACTTCTTTTCTCATTTTGAGTCACTTGATTAGCTAGATGAACTAAGGATAAGGTATAAAACATGTTTCACTTTGGTGAAAGCACTTTGAGATTAAATTCCATTTAAAGTCACTTAGGGTTTTTCTTTGAAAAACACAAGTTATTGAAAACACTTTCTTTACATCAAAACTTGACTTGTCCAAGAACTATTCATATCCTTCCTTTCCTCAAGGTCATGGCTAATAGCCAACTAGGAATCAATGTGAAGTTTTACTTCATCCACCAATCAAAGTATGGCTCACAACACTTACACAATCATGATAACCATAATACACATTACTACATCATAATTAAACATCCAAGTCCATCACACATTATGGTCTCATAATCAACAATAAAAGTCCATACTTGATCTAGTGATCAAAGTAGGTTTTTCAACATACATGGAAATGGTTTTTCATTCAATCATCTCATCATCAACATATGCTAAAGCACACTACAACATACTCAAGCATAAACTCAAAACATGACATTCTTGTTCTCCATGAGAACTTAACAAAACTTAACACATAAAAGTGAACCCAAACTAAAGGGTTTCACCCACACATAATTTAAACAACCATCTTCACCACCACCATCTTGGTGTGATGAGGTTCTTCTCCCCATACCTGTTGAAGAGCAGATTCCCGGATCAAAGTCGGTTGATCGGTTTGTGAACCTTCTGATAATTGACACCAACTACAAACAACCAAATTAACAATCAAACATTAAACAACAATCAAACCAAACTCAACAATTCTCACAAAGAGGGTTTCGGCCACCCTAAAGAGAATAAAGCTAGGAATTGATCTTGGTTTTCCATTTCATGGATTCAAAGGCATTAGGAAAGCTAAGGATGAAATCAAGTGTTAAAAATCAAAACTTGATGAAAACACTATTCATCATCATCAAGAAGGGTTCGGCCCTAATGTGCTTTTTGAGCTATGATGAGAGTTGAATCATAAGCTCTAGGGTTTAGATAGAGAATGATGAGGTGAGTTCAAAGAAATTGGTCTCACATCAAAATGATTTTTCTACAATTTCCTATGGATTTTCAAAGTTTTGGATCTAAGAAATAATTTTCATGAAAATGAAGATTGATCTTGAAATAAAGAGATATTCAAGAAGCTAAGAGATCATAGAAGTGATCTTACCTTGAAATGATGGAAGATTGCTCAAGGAATCAAGTGATTCTAACAAGTGATTCAAGCTTTTCAAGAAGAAAAATGGAGTTTCTCTTCAAGAACAACAATGGTGTTCTTCTTTGGGCAGCAATTTCGTGAATGAGGGGCTGGAAGGGGCTGAGTTCAGCCTTAAAACAAGTCACTTAAGGGCAAAATGGTCATTTGCCAAAAGGGTAAAATGGTAAAAGTGCAAAAGACTAAGGTTAGGGGCATTTTGGTCATTTCGCGTCTAGATTTTCCCGAACGTCATGACGACTCTGGCATACTCTCCCAAGTGTCCTGGGATGTTGTGATATCAAGATTATCTGTTGGCGAGTCTCGGTAAGTCCATATGTGGCTCCGTTCGTCACCCGATTGAGGATTCCGCCCGAACGAAGGTCAGGAAGTTATTTTTCTGAAATTTTTACGAAATTTAACCAAAACGTAGAGAATCAAATTCTAAGACTTACTGTCTCGTTCACGGGTCCATCTGAGGTCTTCTGAGCAGTAAAATCATACTGTCAGTGTAAAAACGCAGACCGGACTCCGTTTGAGTTTTTGACTCAAAACTTAATCGTAGCTTCCTACGATATCGTCGAGCATGACTATGGTCTCGGAATATTTTATTTCCATTCCTAAGACCTCGAATAAAATAAAGACATTAAAATACTGAAGAATTAGAAAACGTGAAAATCAGGGCGTTACATTCCTACCCCTCTTAAAAGAATTTCGTCCTCGAAATTCTGTGACTTAAAACTAAACCCACTCGATCGCTGAAGATTAAGGAAAGAAATTTTCAACAAAGGAAATTTTTCTTGGTCTTGGTCTCAAAAGAAAGTAAGAACGTATACAAAAGAATTTTACCAATCTGGAATGAATATAGGAATATCCAGTATGCAAAAAGATTCTTCAGTAGGTTCGTGAGTGTAAAAATGCATAGCTAATACATGTTTACATCCATGACTCTAATAAAGTTCCTTCTTTCATAAGAACCTTCCAATAAACTTGGGAATCAAAAGATAAACAGTCTGGCAAAAATCAGACTGGATCACCTTCACCAAAAGTAAAAGTGATCAGACTAAGTTTCATCAAGAAACTTCCAGTATCAAGAAGTTGTTTATGTCATGTTTATGTCATAACTCAAGAAATAGTTATAACGAAACTTTCAGTGAAATAATACGAAAATGTCCAGACCAATGGACACCATATTACCAATTCACTCAATTGTCTAATACATTGAGGAATATGTAGAAGTGTGAACACAAATGTTCCCTTGAGATCAGGCAGCACTAACACAGGTGAAGTAGTCAACCTTCTCTCTAATCCTTGCAAACTTTCCTCACAGGCTTCAGTCCATTCAAATGCTTTATCCTTTTGAAATCACATGACCCAAAAACTTTACTTCGTCGAGCCAAAACTCACACTTGGACAACTTTGCATACAGCTGTTTCTCCTTCAGAACTTGAAGAATCACACTAAGGTATTCAGCGTGTACTTCCTGGTTTCGCGAATAGATGAGTATGTCGTCTATGAAACAACGACAAACTTATCTAGATATGGACGAAAGATCCTATTCATGTAATCCATGAATATAGAGGAGTATTCGTCATACCAAACGACATTACAAGGTACTCGTAGTGCCCATAGCATGTTTGAAACGCTGTTCTTGGTACATCTTCTACCTTCACACGAATCTGGTGATAACCCGATCGCAAATCAATCTCGGAGAAAACTGTCGCTCTCCTCAACTGATCCATCAAGTCATTTATCCTCGGAAGATGATACTTGTTCTTAATGGTAACTTTGTTCAACTGGCGCTAATCCACACATAAGCGAGATGTTTCGTCTTTCTTTTTCACCAACAGCACAGGCGTTCCCTACGACGACACACTGGGTCTAACGAACTGTTTTCCCAATAAGTCCACCAATTGTTCCTTCAAGGTTTCCAACTCAGCAGGTGCCATATGATATAGTGCCATAGACGCTAGTCCTGTTCCTGGCACAAGATCGATCGCAAACTCGATGTTCCGAACTGGCGGCAAACCTGGTACGTCTTCAAGAAAGACTTCCGGAAACTCGTTAGTAACATGCATTCGTTTTGCTCCTCCTCCTCTCAAAGAAACGTTTCCTTGGTTGGCAGTCCAAATCCAGAATTATCCGAATCAGGGAAAACTAAGGTTTTGTTTACACCGTCTAGTTACAAGATAACCAATCCATCCCTATGATCAAATCCATTTGCGAAAGAGGCAAACAGATTAAATCAATCAAAAACGTTCTATCCACTACGGAAAATAGAACAGTTCAAACAGACTTTCGCAGTTATAACAGGCTTTGCAGAAAGTGCAAAAATCACCAAATCTAAGGGTAAGGAAAGATACAAATAAGGTTCTACCTTCCACGAAGATGTGACCGTGAATCAAATCTTCCTTTTGAGAAGTCTCAGCATCATCCCCCGTATAAACTCCACTCATTGCCTTAGGCTTCATTGCTTGCACATCGTTGACAGAACGTCTAGCTTTTGATTGCACACAATCGCGTGAAGTATGCCCTGGCTTCCCACACTTGAAACACATGATTCCCTTGATCAAGCATCCTCTGGTGACATGATTGTTCTTGCCACACTTCATGCACTTCTTTGGGGCGCTTCCAGATTGACTAATACTCCCACTGCTTCCTCCTACAGAACATTATTGTTGACCTTGCTGTTTTGAATATGGTTTTGATCGAGATCTATCATCACGACCATTGGTGCCTTTATGGAACCTAGTCGGTCCAGAGTTACGTTGCCTTCCTCCACAAGTCTTCATCAGATCTTCAATTACGAAGCATTCATCTACCAACACCGAGAACTCTTTGACCTTAAGAGGTAGCACCTCTCCTCGAATCTCGTCCCTTAAACCTTCTTCGAACTTTGTACACTTCCACTCCTCGTCGGGATGAAGATGGAAATACCTCGAAGACTTCAGCAGGAACTCAAAACGATCAGCATATTCTTTGACAGACATTCCTCCTTGACGTAGCTGCAGCAACTCCATGTCTTTCAACTTGTCTTGCACCCGTCGGAAAACACTCGTTCTGAAGAACTCTGCTAGCGACAACTTACAAGAAAGCAAAAACATTACTACCCTGTCCAATATCATTCCCCTTCAGAAACAATAATGCAGAGAGTAACAAACAATCGTTGTCTTCTTCACAGAAACACAACACAGAGAACAAACAATACAAAAGGATAGACCAAAGTCATCATCCTCTCCAACATTGTTTTCTCTCAGAAACAATAACACAGAAAACAATCAGAGAAAACACAACACAAACAAGACAGACCATAACCTACAAACCCCAAAAAGACTCGGCCAGCTCTGATACCAAATAATGCAACACCCTTTCCCGAGTGTCACATTCCCGAACGTTTATAAGGCCGAAAATATTTATTAATGCGGAAAATACGATTTTTCTTTTTCTTTTCTTTTCATAAAGATGTAATGGGATTAGTAAAGGTAATAAATATTACTAATAAGTGAACTTAGGTTCACCATGCATTACTAGGACATACATACAGTATTATAATACAGAAAACAGAAAACAGAAACAGAAATAACAACATTACTACATACAGACATAAGTCTAATGTATGACTGACATAAGAAAATACAATAAGTACTAGGAGTCATAGCTCCCAAAAGGTACTACAAAAGCTGACATAGTCTGGCCGACAACAAAACTAAAACAGCAAAAGAGTCCACCTCCGAACTCAAAGGGACTGCGGAGCGGAACCATCGTCGCGTCCATCTGTTCAAACAGCAACAGCAAGTACCAGCAGAAAACATACAGATATGGGTGAGATTCCCGTTCATCAACACAACAAAACAGCAGTAGTAAAAACGGGACGACTCACCGGGTAACAGCGTACCCAACATGCTTACAAAGGTTCTCAGTATAAATCATGTTAAGCAGTTAACAACATAATAGCATGCTAAACATTTAACAGCATAATATAAGGCATCCTTAAACAATACCGCGATGTATAACAGTAAACGTCAACATCAATAGCCATAAACATCAATAGCCATGCAATGCAATGCAATGTATATGACTCAATGTCAATGTCACTGGGTACTACTCTGACCCCTACTCCATGGATCTAACAAAACATTCGGAGAGAGTGAATGGGAGGACATGTTCCGGTTTCTGCCAGCCATGAGCAAGATGCTACAACATTCGTAACGTGCACGTATCTGGCTTTACGGTAACACTCTCGACCAAACATGAAAAGTACGGCATCTAGTAGAGGATATCAGTGTATTGCACGGATTCGCCACGACACAGAAGAATCACCAACTGGTCACATGTCAGCCCTTCCAACCCTGATACCTCCAAAAAGACCATTGAAGATCGTCACCGTAAGATTCGCACCCGCATCAAGGTGTAAGCTCAACTCCTAGGCTCAAGGCCTTACAACTATGCACATGAAATGCCAATGCTTACACAAAGCAGATGCGATAAAGCAATGTTTATCCATTGGATAAACCTCAAGGTTCACTAAGGTTCTCTTCCTTAGAAACCACACACGTCTTTGTTTTATAAAACATTTATCCATCGGATAAAACATTTATCCATCGGATAAATATCTCGTGATTCCTTTGGAATGATCCAGACTGCTTTCAGAATCGTCGACTGTCCCCACAAACCAACACAAGTCTTTTCAGCGTGTTTTGTCCTCACTCACACGCTTTCTAGGAAACTTCCCAGAAGGTCACCCATCCCATAATTACTCTAAGTTAAGCACGCTTAACTATAAAGTACTTATGTTCTAAGCTCCCGAAAAGAAGATAAATCTTGTTGGTATGGGTAGTACCAATCAATTCTTATATGCCTTCCCTTAACTATACAGTCCCATACCTGCATAGCCTCAGGATTCCTTCCACTGTACAGTCCCATACCTGCACAGCCTCAGGATCTCTCTCATTCCAGTTATCACAAGACAGAAACAATTGAACGATTAACCTGGATCCGAATCATCGGTCCGTCCTCGAACTACTGTTTCGAAAACCAAAACGTTTCGTGTTTGTGTTTATGTCTTATGAACTCATTGATGTACTAAGTCATCAATGGTATAGCACATGGTCTTGTTCCACCACATACCATACTTAATTAACCCTTGTTTTCAACTCTAAGTTAATTACTTAACTTAGGTTTTTCACGTATAAAACTCTTACGATTGAGTTAGAAAACTCCTTTTGTAAACCAAACAACTTTTACAATTAAAAACTCATTTGATTTGAAACAACATTTGAACTACTTACTTCATTTCTAGCATTTTCTGAAACATGAAATTCGCTTAGCGGATTTACATTCGCTTAGCGAAATTGAGGCAGTAATACCTCTTTTGGAACTCCTCTGGATCGCTCGGCGAGACACAAATCGCGTAGCGAAATATATTGGATTCGCTTAGCGAGAATGATTTCGCTTAGCGAAAGTTCAGACGGTTACACCTCTTTTGGAGACTTCTCTGGATTGCTCGGCGAGACAGAATTCGCGTAGCGAAACTTCACTTTATTCGCTTAGCGAGAATGATTTCGCTTAGCGAAAGTTCAGACGGTTACACCTCTATTGGAGACTTCTCTGGATTGCTCAGCGAGATGTAATTCGCGTAGCGAAATTTGCTGGGTTCGCTTAGCGAATATGAATTCGCTTAGCGAAAGTGAGGCAGTGATGCCCAACTAAGACTTTCCCTGTTTTCCGCGTAGCGAAAGTAAATTCGCTTAGCGAAAAGTTGCCTTAAAACAAGACATCAACCTTATGGAACCATTTTGATTCTCTTCATGAAAACACTTCTTTTCTCATTTTGAGTCACTTGATTAGCTAGATGAACTAAGGATAAGGTATAAAACATGTTTCACTTTGGTGAAAGCACTTTGAGATTAAATTCCATTTAAAGTCACTTAGGGTTTTTCTTTGAAAAACACAAGTTATTGAAAACACTTTCTTTACATCAAAACTTGACTTGTCCAAGAACTATTCATATCCTTCCTTTCCTCAAGGTCATGGCTAATAGCCAACTAGGAATCAATGTGAAGTTTTACTTCATCCACCAATCAAAGTATGGCTCACAACACTTACACAATCATGATAACCATAATACACATTACTACATCATAATTAAACATCCAAGTCCATCACACATTATGGTCTCATAATCAACAATAAAAGTCCATACTTGATCTAGTGATCAAAGTAGGTTTTTCAACATACATGGAAATGGTTTTTCATTCAATCATCTCATCATCAACATATGCTAAAGCACACTACAACATACTCAAGCATAAACTCAAAACATGACATTCTTGTTCTCCATGAGAACTTAACAAAACTTAACACATAAAAGTGAACCCAAACTAAAGGGTTTCACCCACACATAATTTAAACAACCATCTTCACCACCACCATCTTGGTGTGATGAGGTTCTTCTCCCCATACCTGTTGAAGAGCAGATTCCCGGATCAAAGTCGGTTGATCGGTTTGTGAACCTTCTGATAATTGACACCAACTACAAACAACCAAATTAACAATCAAACATTAAACAACAATCAAACCAAACTCAACAATTCTCACAAAGAGGGTTTCGGCCACCCTAAAGAGAATAAAGCTAGGAATTGATCTTGGTTTTCCATTTCATGGATTCAAAGGCATTAGGAAAGCTAAGGATGAAATCAAGTGTTAAAAATCAAAACTTGATGAAAACACTATTCATCATCATCAAGAAGGGTTCGGCCCTAATGTGCTTTTTGAGCTATGATGAGAGTTGAATCATAAGCTCTAGGGTTTAGATAGAGAATGATGAGGTGAGTTCAAAGAAATTGGTCTCACATCAAAATGATTTTTCTACAATTTCCTATGGATTTTCAAAGTTTTGGATCTAAGAAATAATTTTCATGAAAATGAAGATTGATCTTGAAATAAAGAGATATTCAAGAAGCTAAGAGATCATAGAAGTGATCTTACCTTGAAATGATGGAAGATTGCTCAAGGAATCAAGTGATTCTAACAAGTGATTCAAGCTTTTCAAGAAGAAAAATGGAGTTTCTCTTCAAGAACAACAATGGTGTTCTTCTTTGGGCAGCAATTTCGTGAATGAGGGGCTGGAAGGGGCTGAGTTCAGCCTTAAAACAAGTCACTTAAGGGCAAAATGGTCATTTGCCAAAAGGGTAAAATGGTAAAAGTGCAAAAGACTAAGGTTAGGGGCATTTTGGTCATTTCGCGTCTAGATTTTCCCGAACGTCATGACGACTCTGGCATACTCTCCCAAGTGTCCTGGGATGTTGTGATATCAAGATTATCTGTTGGCGAGTCTCGGTAAGTCCATATGTGGCTCCGTTCGTCACCCGATTGAGGATTCCGCCCGAACGAAGGTCAGGAAGTTATTTTTCTGAAATTTTTACGAAATTTAACCAAAACGTAGAGAATCAAATTCTAAGACTTACTGTCTCGTTCACGGGTCCATCTGAGGTCTTCTGAGCAGTAAAATCATACTGTCAGTGTAAAAACGCAGACCGGACTCCGTTTGAGTTTTTGACTCAAAACTTAATCGTAGCTTCCTACGATATCGTCGAGCATGACTATGGTCTCGGAATATTTTATTTCCATTCCTAAGACCTCGAATAAAATAAAGACATTAAAATACTGAAGAATTAGAAAACGTGAAAATCAGGGCGTTACATTCCTACCCCTCTTAAAAGAATTTCGTCCTCGAAATTCTGTGACTTAAAACTAAACCCACTCGATCGCTGAAGATTAAGGAAAGAAATTTTCAACAAAGGAAATTTTTCTTGGTCTTGGTCTCAAAAGAAAGTAAGAACGTATACAAAAGAATTTTACCAATCTGGAATGAATATAGGAATATCCAGTATGCAAAAAGATTCTTCAGTAGGTTCGTGAGTGTAAAAATGCATAGCTAATACATGTTTACATCCATGACTCTAATAAAGTTCCTTCTTTCATAAGAACCTTCCAATAAACTTGGGAATCAAAAGATAAACAGTCTGGCAAAAATCAGACTGGATCACCTTCACCAAAAGTAAAAGTGATCAGACTAAGTTTCATCAAGAAACTTCCAGTATCAAGAAGTTGTTTATGTCATGTTTATGTCATAACTCAAGAAATAGTTATAACGAAACTTTCAGTGAAATAATACGAAAATGTCCAGACCAATGGACACCATATTACCAATTCACTCAATTGTCTAATACATTGAGGAATATGTAGAAGTGTGAACACAAATGTTCCCTTGAGATCAGGCAGCACTAACACAGGTGAAGTAGTCAACCTTCTCTCTAATCCTTGCAAACTTTCCTCACAGGCTTCAGTCCATTCAAATGCTTTATCCTTTTGAAATCACATGACCCAAAAACTTTACTTCGTCGAGCCAAAACTCACACTTGGACAACTTTGCATACAGCTGTTTCTCCTTCAGAACTTGAAGAATCACACTAAGGTATTCAGCGTGTACTTCCTGGTTTCGCGAATAGATGAGTATGTCGTCTATGAAACAACGACAAACTTATCTAGATATGGACGAAAGATCCTATTCATGTAATCCATGAATATAGAGGAGTATTCGTCATACCAAACGACATTACAAGGTACTCGTAGTGCCCATAGCATGTTTGAAACGCTGTTCTTGGTACATCTTCTACCTTCACACGAATCTGGTGATAACCCGATCGCAAATCAATCTCGGAGAAAACTGTCGCTCTCCTCAACTGATCCATCAAGTCATTTATCCTCGGAAGATGATACTTGTTCTTAATGGTAACTTTGTTCAACTGGCGCTAATCCACACATAAGCGAGATGTTTCGTCTTTCTTTTTCACCAACAGCACAGGCGTTCCCTACGACGACACACTGGGTCTAACGAACTGTTTTCCCAATAAGTCCACCAATTGTTCCTTCAAGGTTTCCAACTCAGCAGGTGCCATATGATATAGTGCCATAGACGCTAGTCCTGTTCCTGGCACAAGATCGATCGCAAACTCGATGTTCCGAACTGGCGGCAAACCTGGTACGTCTTCAAGAAAGACTTCCGGAAACTCGTTAGTAACATGCATTCGTTTTGCTCCTCCTCCTCTCAAAGAAACGTTTCCTTGGTTGGCAGTCCAAATCCAGAATTATCCGAATCAGGGAAAACTAAGGTTTTGTTTACACCGTCTAGTTACAAGATAACCAATCCATCCCTATGATCAAATCCATTTGCGAAAGAGGCAAACAGATTAAATCAATCAAAAACGTTCTATCCACTACGGAAAATAGAACAGTTCAAACAGACTTTCGCAGTTATAACAGGCTTTGCAGAAAGTGCAAAAATCACCAAATCTAAGGGTAAGGAAAGATACAAATAAGGTTCTACCTTCCACGAAGATGTGACCGTGAATCAAATCTTCCTTTTGAGAAGTCTCAGCATCATCCCCCGTATAAACTCCACTCATTGCCTTAGGCTTCATTGCTTGCACATCGTTGACAGAACGTCTAGCTTTTGATTGCACACAATCGCGTGAAGTATGCCCTGGCTTCCCACACTTGAAACACATGATTCCCTTGATCAAGCATCCTCTGGTGACATGATTGTTCTTGCCACACTTCATGCACTTCTTTGGGGCGCTTCCAGATTGACTAATACTCCCACTGCTTCCTCCTACAGAACATTATTGTTGACCTTGCTGTTTTGAATATGGTTTTGATCGAGATCTATCATCACGACCATTGGTGCCTTTATGGAACCTAGTCGGTCCAGAGTTACGTTGCCTTCCTCCACAAGTCTTCATCAGATCTTCAATTACGAAGCATTCATCTACCAACACCGAGAACTCTTTGACCTTAAGAGGTAGCACCTCTCCTCGAATCTCGTCCCTTAAACCTTCTTCGAACTTTGTACACTTCCACTCCTCGTCGGGATGAAGATGGAAATACCTCGAAGACTTCAGCAGGAACTCAAAACGATCAGCATATTCTTTGACAGACATTCCTCCTTGACGTAGCTGCAGCAACTCCATGTCTTTCAACTTGTCTTGCACCCGTCGGAAAACACTCGTTCTGAAGAACTCTGCTAGCGACAACTTACAAGAAAGCAAAAACATTACTACCCTGTCCAATATCATTCCCCTTCAGAAACAATAATGCAGAGAGTAACAAACAATCGTTGTCTTCTTCACAGAAACACAACACAGAGAACAAACAATACAAAAGGATAGACCAAAGTCATCATCCTCTCCAACATTGTTTTCTCTCAGAAACAATAACACAGAAAACAATCAGAGAAAACACAACACAAACAAGACAGACCATAACCTACAAACCCCAAAAAGACTCGGCCAGCTCTGATACCAAATAATGCAACACCCTTTCCCGAGTGTCACATTCCCGAACGTTTATAAGGCCGAAAATATTTATTAATGCGGAAAATACGATTTTTCTTTTTCTTTTTCTTTTCATAAAGATGTAATGGGATTAGTAAAGGTAATAAATATTACTAATAAGTGAACTTAGGTTCACCATGCATTACTAGGACATACATACAGTATTATAATACAGAAAACAGAAAACAGAAACAGAAATAACAACATTACTACATACAGACATAAGTCTAATGTATGACTGACATAAGAAAATACAATAAGTACTAGGAGTCATAGCTCCCAAAAGGTACTACAAAAGCTGACATAGTCTGGCCGACAACAAAACTAAAACAGCAAAAGAGTCCACCTCCGAACTCAAAGGGACTGCGGAGCGGAACCATCGTCGCGTCCATCTGTTCAAACAGCAACAGCAAGTACCAGCAGAAAACATACAGATATGGGTGAGATTCCCGTTCATCAACACAACAAAACAGCAGTAGTAAAAACGGGACGACTCACCGGGTAACAGCGTACCCAACATGCTTACAAAGGTTCTCAGTATAAATCATGTTAAGCAGTTAACAACATAATAGCATGCTAAACATTTAACAGCATAATATAAGGCATCCTTAAACAATACCGCGATGTATAACAGTAAACGTCAACATCAATAGCCATAAACATCAATAGCCATGCAATGCAATGCAATGTATATGACTCAATGTCAATGTCACTGGGTACTACTCTGACCCCTACTCCATGGATCTAACAAAACATTCGGAGAGAGTGAATGGGAGGACATGTTCCGGTTTCTGCCAGCCATGAGCAAGATGCTACAACATTCGTAACGTGCACGTATCTGGCTTTACGGTAACACTCTCGACCAAACATGAAAAGTACGGCATCTAGTAGAGGATATCAGTGTATTGCACGGATTCGCCACGACACAGAAGAATCACCAACTGGTCACATGTCAGCCCTTCCAACCCTGATACCTCCAAAAAGACCATTGAAGATCGTCACCGTAAGATTCGCACCCGCATCAAGGTGTAAGCTCAACTCCTAGGCTTAAGGCCTTACAACTATGCACATGAAATGCCAATGCTTACACAAAGCAGATGCGATAAAGCAATGTTTATCCATTGGATAAACCTCAAGGTTCACTAAGGTTCTCTTCCTTAGAAACCACACACGTCTTTGTTTTATAAAACATTTATCCATCGGAT
Source organism: Ammopiptanthus mongolicus (assembly GCA_039655645.1). NCBI lineage: Eukaryota > Viridiplantae > Streptophyta > Magnoliopsida > Fabales > Fabaceae > Ammopiptanthus > Ammopiptanthus mongolicus. The sequence continues at coordinate 34,883,339 of CM077349.1, read as the reverse complement.
AAAACATTTATCCATCGGATAAATATCTCGTGATTCCTTTGGAATGATCCAGACTGCTTTCAGAATCGTCGACTGTCCCCACAAACCAACACAAGTCTTTTCAGCGTGTTTTGTCCTCACTCACACGCTTTCTAGGAAACTTCCCAGAAGGTCACCCATCCCATAATTACTCTAAGTTAAGCACGCTTAACTATAAAGTACTTATGTTCTAAGCTCCCGAAAAGAAGATAAATCTTGTTGGTATGGGTAGTACCAATCAATTCTTATATGCCTTCCCTTAACTATACAGTCCCATACCTGCATAGCCTCAGGATTCCTTCCACTGTACAGTCCCATACCTGCACAGCCTCAGGATCTCTCTCATTCCAGTTATCACAAGACAGAAACAATTGAACGATTAACCTGGATCCGAATCATCGGTCCGTCCTCGAACTACTGTTTCGAAAACCAAAACGTTTCGTGTTTGTGTTTATGTCTTATGAACTCATTGATGTACTAAGTCATCAATGGTATAGCACATGGTCTTGTTCCACCACATACCATACTTAATTAACCCTTGTTTTCAACTCTAAGTTAATTACTTAACTTAGGTTTTTCACGTATAAAACTCTTATGATTGAGTTAGAAAACTCTTTTTGTAAACCAAACAACTTTTACAATTAAAAACTCATTTGATTTGAAACAACATTTGAACTACTTACTTCATTTCTAGCATTTTCTGAAACATGAAATTCGCTTAGCGGATTTACATTCGCTTAGCGAAATTGAGGCAGTAATACCTCTTTTGGAACTCCTCTGGATCGCTCGGCGAGACACAAATCGCGTAGCGAAATATATTGGATTCGCTTAGCGAGAATGATTTCGCTTAGCGAAAGTTCAGACGGTTACACCTCTTTTGGAGACTTCTCTGGATTGCTCGGCGAGACAGAATTCGCGTAGCGAAACTTCACTTTATTCGCTTAGCGAGAATGATTTCGCTTAGCGAAAGTTCAGACGGTTACACCTCTATTGGAGACTTCTCTGGATAGCTCAGCGAGATGTAATTCGCGTAGCGAAATTTGCTGGGTTCGCTTAGCGAATATGAATTCGCTTAGCGAAAGTGAGGCAGTGATGCCCAACTAAGACTTTCCCTGTTTTCCGCGTAGCGAAAGTAAATTCGCTTAGCGAAAAGTTGCCTTAAAACAAGACATCAACCTTATGGAACCATTTTGATTCTCTTCATGAAAACACTTCTTTTCTCATTTTGAGTCACTTGATTAGCTAGATGAACTAAGGATAAGGTATAAAACATGTTTCACTTTGGTGAAAGCACTTTGAGATTAAATTCCATTTAAAGTCACTTAGGGTTTTTCTTTGAAAAACACAAGTTATTGAAAACACTTTCTTTACATCAAAACTTGACTTGTCCAAGAACTATTCATATCCTTCCTTTCCTCAAGGTCATGGCTAATAGCCAACTAGGAATCAATGTGAAGTTTTACTTCATCCACCAATCAAAGTATGGCTCACAACACTTACACAATCATGATAACCATAATACACATTACTACATCATAATTAAACATCCAAGTCCATCACACATTATGGTCTCATAATCAACAATAAAAGTCCATACTTGATCTAGTGATCAAAGTAGGTTTTTCAACATACATGGAAATGGTTTTTCATTCAATCATCTCATCATCAACATATGCTAAAGCACACTACAACATACTCAAGCATAAACTCAAAACATGACATTCTTGTTCTCCATGAGAACTTAACAAAACTTAACACATAAAAGTGAACCCAAACTAAAGGGTTTCACCCACACATAATTTAAACAACCATCTTCACCACCACCATCTTGGTGTGATGAGGTTCTTCTCCCCATACCTGTTGAAGAGCAGATTCCCGGATCAAAGTCGGTTGATCGGTTTGTGAACCTTCTGATAATTGACACCAACTACAAACAACCAAATTAACAATCAAACATTAAACAACAATCAAACCAAACTCAACAATTCTCACAAAGAGGGTTTCGGCCACCCTAAAGAGAATAAAGCTAGGAATTGATCTTGGTTTTCCATTTCATGGATTCAAAGGCATTAGGAAAGCTAAGGATGAAATCAAGTGTTAAAAATCAAAACTTGATGAAAACACTATTCATCATCATCAAGAAGGGTTCGGCCCTAATGTGCTTTTTGAGCTATGATGAGAGTTGAATCATAAGCTCTAGGGTTTAGATAGAGAATGATGAGGTGAGTTCAAAGAAATTGGTCTCACATCAAAATGATTTTTCTACAATTTCCTATGGATTTTCAAAGTTTTGGATCTAAGAAATAATTTTCATGAAAATGAAGATTGATCTTGAAATAAAGAGATACTCAAGAAGCTAAGAGATCATAGAAGTGATCTTACCTTGAAATGATGGAAGATTGCTCAAGGAATCAAGTGATTCTAACAAGTGATTCAAGCTTTTCAAGAAGAAAAATGGAGTTTCTCTTCAAGAACAACAACGGTGTTCTTCTTTGGGCAGCAATTTCGTGAATGAGGGGCTGGAAGGGGCTGAGTTCAGCCTTAAAACAAGTCACTTAAGGGCAAAATGGTCATTTGCCAAAAGGGTAAAATGGTAAAAGTGCAAAAGACTAAGGTTAGGGGCATTTTGGTCATTTCGCGTCTAGATTTTCCCGAACGTCATGACGACTCTGGCATACTCTCCCAAGTGTCCTGGGATGTTGTGATATCAAGATTATCTGTTGGCGAGTCTCGGTAAGTCCATATGTGGCTCCGTTCGTCACCCGATTGAGGATTCCGCCCGAACGAAGGTCAGGAAGTTATTTTTCTGAAATTTTTACGAAATTTAACCAAAACGTAGAGAATCAAATTCTAAGACTTACTGTCTCGTTCACGGGTCCATCTGAGGTCTTCTGAGCAGTAAAATCATACTGTCAGTGTAAAAACGCAGACCGGACTCCGTTTGAGTTTTTGACTCAAAACTTAATCGTAGCTTCCTACGATATCGTCGAGCATGACTATGGTCTCGGAATATTTTATTTCCATTCCTAAGACCTCGAATAAAATAAAGACATTAAAATACTGAAGAATTAGAAAACGTGAAAATCAGGGCGTTACATTCCTACCCCTCTTAAAAGAATTTCGTCCTCGAAATTCTGTGACTTAAAACTAAACCCACTCGATCGCTGAAGATTAAGGAAAGAAATTTTCAACAAAGGAAATTTTTCTTGGTCTTGGTCTCAAAAGAAAGTAAGAACGTATACAAAAGAATTTTACCAATCTGGAATGAATATAGGAATATCCAGTATGCAAAAAGATTCTTCAGTAGGTTCGTGAGTGTAAAAATGCATAGCTAATACATGTTTACATCCATGACTCTAATAAAGTTCCTTCTTTCATAAGAACCTTCCAATAAACTTGGGAATCAAAAGATAAACAGTCTGGCAAAAATCAGACTGGATCACCTTCACCAAAAGTAAAAGTGATCAGACTAAGTTTCATCAAGAAACTTCCAGTATCAAGAAGTTGTTTATGTCATGTTTATGTCATAACTCAAGAAATAGTTATAACGAAACTTTCAGTGAAATAATACGAAAATGTCCAGACCAATGGACACCATATTACCAATTCACTCAATTGTCTAATACATTGAGGAATATGTAGAAGTGTGAACACAAATGTTCCCTTGAGATCAGGCAGCACTAACACAGGTGAAGTAGTCAACCTTCTCTCTAATCCTTGCAAACTTTCCTCACAGGCTTCAGTCCATTCAAATGCTTTATCCTTTTGAAATCACATGACCCAAAAACTTTACTTCGTCGAGCCAAAACTCACACTTGGACAACTTTGCATACAGCTGTTTCTCCTTCAGAACTTGAAGAATCACACTAAGGTATTCAGCGTGTACTTCCTGGTTTCGCGAATAGATGAGTATGTCGTCTATGAAACAACGACAAACTTATCTAGATATGGACGAAAGATCCTATTCATGTAATCCATGAATATAGAGGAGTATTCGTCATACCAAACGACATTACAAGGTACTCGTAGTGCCCATAGCATGTTTGAAACGCTGTTCTTGGTACATCTTCTACCTTCACACGAATCTGGTGATAACCCGATCGCAAATCAATCTCGGAGAAAACTGTCGCTCTCCTCAACTGATCCATCAAGTCATTTATCCTCGGAAGATGATACTTGTTCTTAATGGTAACTTTGTTCAACTGGCGCTAATCCACACATAAGCGAGATGTTTCGTCTTTCTTTTTCACCAACAGCACAGGCGTTCCCTACGACGACACACTGGGTCTAACGAACTGTTTTCCCAATAAGTCCACCAATTGTTCCTTCAAGGTTTCCAACTCAGCAGGTGCCATATGATATAGTGCCATAGACGCTAGTCCTGTTCCTGGCACAAGATCGATCGCAAACTCGATGTTCCGAACTGGCGGCAAACCTGGTACGTCTTCAAGAAAGACTTCCGGAAACTCGTTAGTAACATGCATTCGTTTTGCTCCTCCTCCTCTCAAAGAAACGTTTCCTTGGTTGGCAGTCCAAATCCAGAATTATCCGAATCAGGGAAAACTAAGGTTTTGTTTACACCGTCTAGTTACAAGATAACCAATCCATCCCTATGATCAAATCCATTTGCGAAAGAGGCAAACAGATTAAATCAATCAAAAACGTTCTATCCACTACGGAAAATAGAACAGTTCAAACAGACTTTCGCAGTTATAACAGGCTTTGCAGAAAGTGCAAAAATCACCAAATCTAAGGGTAAGGAAAGATACAAATAAGGTTCTACCTTCCACGAAGATGTGACCGTGAATCAAATCTTCCTTTTGAGAAGTCTCAGCATCATCCCCCGTATAAACTCCACTCATTGCCTTAGGCTTCATTGCTTGCACATCGTTGACAGAACGTCTAGCTTTTGATTGCACACAATCGCGTGAAGTATGCCCTGGCTTCCCACACTTGAAACACATGATTCCCTTGATCAAGCATCCTCTGGTGACATGATTGTTCTTGCCACACTTCATGCACTTCTTTGGGGCGCTTCCAGATTGACTAATACTCCCACTGCTTCCTCCTACAGAACATTATTGTTGACCTTGCTGTTTTGAATATGGTTTTGATCGAGATCTATCATCACGACCATTGGTGCCTTTATGGAACCTAGTCGGTCCAGAGTTACGTTGCCTTCCTCCACAAGTCTTCATCAGATCTTCAATTACGAAGCATTCATCTACCAACACCGAGAACTCTTTGACCTTAAGAGGTAGCACCTCTCCTCGAATCTCGTCCCTTAAACCTTCTTCGAACTTTGTACACTTCCACTCCTCGTCGGGATGAAGATGGAAATACCTCGAAGACTTCAGCAGGAACTCAAAACGATCAGCATATTCTTTGACAGACATTCCTCCTTGACGTAGCTGCAGCAACTCCATGTCTTTCAACTTGTCTTGCACCCGTCGGAAAACACTCGTTCTGAAGAACTCTGCTAGCGACAACTTACAAGAAAGCAAAAACATTACTACCCTGTCCAATATCATTCCCCTTCAGAAACAATAATGCAGAGAGTAACAAACAATCGTTGTCTTCTTCACAGAAACACAACACAGAGAACAAACAATACAAAAGGATAGACCAAAGTCATCATCCTCTCCAACATTGTTTTCTCTCAGAAACAATAACACAGAAAACAATCAGAGAAAACACAACACAAACAAGACAGACCATAACCTACAAACCCCAAAAAGACTCGGCCAGCTCTGATACCAAATAATGCAACACCCTTTCCCGAGTGTCACATTCCCGAACGTTTATAAGGCCGAAAATATTTATTAATGCGGAAAATACGATTTTTCTTTTTCTTTTTCTTTTCATAAAGATGTAATGGGATTAGTAAAGGTAATAAATATTACTAATAAGTGAACTTAGGTTCACCATGCATTACTAGGACATACATACAGTATTATAATACAGAAAACAGAAAACAGAAACAGAAATAACAACATTACTACATACAGACATAAGTCTAATGTATGACTGACATAAGAAAATACAATAAGTACTAGGAGTCATAGCTCCCAAAAGGTACTACAAAAGCTGACATAGTCTGGCCGACAACAAAACTAAAACAGCAAAAGAGTCCACCTCCGAACTCAAAGGGACTGCGGAGCGGAACCATCGTCGCGTCCATCTGTTCAAACAGCAACAGCAAGTACCAGCAGAAAACATACAGATATGGGTGAGATTCCCGTTCATCAACACAACAAAACAGCAGTAGTAAAAACGGGACGACTCACCGGGTAACAGCGTACCCAACATGCTTACAAAGGTTCTCAGTATAAATCATGTTAAGCAGTTAACAACATAATAGCATGCTAAACATTTAACAGCATAATATAAGGCATCCTTAAACAATACCGCGATGTATAACAGTAAACGTCAACATCAATAGCCATAAACATCAATAGCCATGCAATGCAATGCAATGTATATGACTCAATGTCAATGTCACTGGGTACTACTCTGACCCCTACTCCATGGATCTAACAAAACATTCGGAGAGAGTGAATGGGAGGACATGTTCCGGTTTCTGCCAGCCATGAGCAAGATGCTACAACATTCGTAACGTGCACGTATCTGGCTTTACGGTAACACTCTCGACCAAACATGAAAAGTACGGCATCTAGTAGAGGATATCAGTGTATTGCACGGATTCGCCACGACACAGAAGAATCACCAACTGGTCACATGTCAGCCCTTCCAACCCTGATACCTCCAAAAAGACCATTGAAGATCGTCACCGTAAGATTCGCACCCGCATCAAGGTGTAAGCTCAACTCCTAGGCTTAAGGCCTTACAACTATGCACATGAAATGCCAATGCTTACACAAAGCAGATGCGATAAAGCAATGTTTATCCATTGGATAAACCTCAAGGTTCACTAAGGTTCTCTTCCTTAGAAACCACACACGTCTTTGTTTTATAAAACATTTATCCATCGGATAAAACATTTATCCATCGGATAAATATCTCGTGATTCCTTTGGAATGATCCAGACTGCTTTCAGAATCGTCGACTGTCCCCACAAACCAACACAAGTCTTTTCAGCGTGTTTTGTCCTCACTCACACGATTTCTAGGAAACTTCCCAGAAGGTCACCCATCCCATAATTACTCTAAGTTAAGCACGCTTAACTATAAAGTACTTATGTTCTAAGCTCCCGAAAAGAAGATAAATCTTGTTGGTATGGGTAGTACCAATCAATTCTTATATGCCTTCCCTTAACTATACAGTCCCATACCTGCATAGCCTCAGGATTCCTTCCACTGTACAGTCCCATACCTGCACAGCCTCAGGATCTCTCTCATTCCAGTTATCACAAGACAGAAACAATTGAACGATTAACCTGGATCCGAATCATCGGTCCGTCCTCGAACTACTGTTTCGAAAACCAAAACGTTTCGTGTTTGTGTTTATGTCTTATGAACTCATTGATGTACTAAGTCATCAATGGTATAGCACATGGTCTTGTTCCACCACATACCATACTTAATTAACCCTTGTTTTCAACTCTAAGTTAATTACTTAACTTAGGTTTTTCACGTATAAAACTCTTATGATTGAGTTAGAAAACTCTTTTTGTAAACCAAACAACTTTTACAATTAAAAACTCATTTGATTTGAAACAACATTTGAACTACTTACTTCATTTCTAGCATTTTCTGAAACATGAAATTCGCTTAGCGGATTTACATTCGCTTAGCGAAATTGAGGCAGTAATACCTCTTTTGGAACTCCTCTGGATCGCTCGGCGAGACACAAATCGCGTAGCGAAATATATTGGATTCGCTTAGCGAGAATGATTTCGCTTAGCGAAAGTTCAGACGGTTACACCTCTTTTGGAGACTTCTCTGGATTGCTCGGCGAGACAGAATTCGCGTAGCGAAACTTCACTTTATTCGCTTAGCGAGAATGATTTCGCTTAGCGAAAGTTCAGACGGTTACACCTCTATTGGAGACTTCTCTGGATAGCTCAGCGAGATGTAATTCGCGTAGCGAAATTTGCTGGGTTCGCTTAGCGAATATGAATTCGCTTAGCGAAAGTGAGGCAGTGATGCCCAACTAAGACTTTCCCTGTTTTCCGCGTAGCGAAAGTAAATTCGCTTAGCGAAAAGTTGCCTTAAAACAAGACATCAACCTTATGGAACCATTTTGATTCTCTTCATGAAAACACTTCTTTTCTCATTTTGAGTCACTTGATTAGCTAGATGAACTAAGGATAAGGTATAAAACATGTTTCACTTTGGTGAAAGCACTTTGAGATTAAATTCCATTTAAAGTCACTTAGGGTTTTTCTTTGAAAAACACAAGTTATTGAAAACACTTTCTTTACATCAAAACTTGACTTGTCCAAGAACTATTCATATCCTTCCTTTCCTCAAGGTCATGGCTAATAGCCAACTAGGAATCAATGTGAAGTTTTACTTCATCCACCAATCAAAGTATGGCTCACAACACTTACACAATCATGATAACCATAATACACATTACTACATCATAATTAAACATCCAAGTCCATCACACATTATGGTCTCATAATCAACAATAAAAGTCCATACTTGATCTAGTGATCAAAGTAGGTTTTTCAACATACATGGAAATGGTTTTTCATTCAATCATCTCATCATCAACATATGCTAAAGCACACTACAACATACTCAAGCATAAACTCAAAACATGACATTCTTGTTCTCCATGAGAACTTAACAAAACTTAACACATAAAAGTGAACCCAAACTAAAGGGTTTCACCCACACATAATTTAAACAACCATCTTCACCACCACCATCTTGGTGTGATGAGGTTCTTCTCCCCATACCTGTTGAAGAGCAGATTCCCGGATCAAAGTCGGTTGATCGGTTTGTGAACCTTCTGATAATTGACACCAACTACAAACAACCAAATTAACAATCAAACATTAAACAACAATCAAACCAAACTCAACAATTCTCACAAAGAGGGTTTCGGCCACCCTAAAGAGAATAAAGCTAGGAATTGATCTTGGTTTTCCATTTCATGGATTCAAAGGCATTAGGAAAGCTAAGGATGAAATCAAGTGTTAAAAATCAAAACTTGATGAAAACACTATTCATCATCATCAAGAAGGGTTCGGCCCTAATGTGCTTTTTGAGCTATGATGAGAGTTGAATCATAAGCTCTAGGGTTTAGATAGAGAATGATGAGGTGAGTTCAAAGAAATTGGTCTCACATCAAAATGATTTTTCTACAATTTCCTATGGATTTTCAAAGTTTTGGATCTAAGAAATAATTTTCATGAAAATGAAGATTGATCTTGAAATAAAGAGATACTCAAGAAGCTAAGAGATCATAGAAGTGATCTTACCTTGAAATGATGGAAGATTGCTCAAGGAATCAAGTGATTCTAACAAGTGATTCAAGGTTTTCAAGAAGAAAAATGGAGTTTCTCTTCAAGAACAACAATGGTGTTCTTCTTTGGGCAGCAATTTCGTGAATGAGGGGCTGGAAGGGGCTGAGTTCAGCCTTAAAACAAGTCACTTAAGGGCAAAATGGTCATTTGCCAAAAGGGTAAAATGGTAAAAGTGCAAAAGACTAAGGTTAGGGGCATTTTGGTCATTTCGCGTCTAGATTTTCCCGAACGTCATGACGACTCTGGCATACTCTCCCAAGTGTCCTGGGATGTTGTGATATCAAGATTATCTGTTGGCGAGTCTCGGTAAGTCCATATGTGGCTCCGTTCGTCACCCGATTGAGGATTCCGCCCGAACGAAGGTCAGGAAGTTATTTTTCTGAAATTTTTACGAAATTTAACCAAAACGTAGAGAATCAAATTCTAAGACTTACTGTCTCGTTCACGGGTCCATCTGAGGTCTTCTGAGCAGTAAAATCATACTGTCAGTGTAAAAACGCAGACCGGACTCCGTTTGAGTTTTTGACTCAAAACTTAATCGTAGCTTCCTACGATATCGTCGAGCATGACTATGGTCTCGGAATATTTTATTTCCATTCCTAAGACCTCGAATAAAATAAAGACATTAAAATACTGAAGAATTAGAAAACGTGAAAATCAGGGCGTTACATTCCTACCCCTCTTAAAAGAATTTCGTCCTCGAAATTCTGTGACTTAAAACTAAACCCACTCGATCGCTGAAGATTAAGGAAAGAAATTTTCAACAAAGGAAATTTTTCTTGGTCTTGGTCTCAAAAGAAAGTAAGAACGTATACAAAAGAATTTTACCAATCTGGAATGAATATAGGAATATCCAGTATGCAAAAAGATTCTTCAGTAGGTTCGTGAGTGTAAAAATGCATAGCTAATACATGTTTACATCCATGACTCTAATAAAGTTCCTTCTTTCATAAGAACCTTCCAATAAACTTGGGAATCAAAAGATAAACAGTCTGGCAAAAATCAGACTGGATCACCTTCACCAAAAGTAAAAGTGATCAGACTAAGTTTCATCAAGAAACTTCCAGTATCAAGAAGTTGTTTATGTCATGTTTATGTCATAACTCAAGAAATAGTTATAACGAAACTTTCAGTGAAATAATACGAAAATGTCCAGACCAATGGACACCATATTACCAATTCACTCAATTGTCTAATACATTGAGGAATATGTAGAAGTGTGAACACAAATGTTCCCTTGAGATCAGGCAGCACTAACACAGGTGAAGTAGTCAACCTTCTCTCTAATCCTTGCAAACTTTCCTCACAGGCTTCAGTCCATTCAAATGCTTTATCCTTTTGAAATCACATGACCCAAAAACTTTACTTCGTCGAGCCAAAACTCACACTTGGACAACTTTGCATACAGCTGTTTCTCCTTCAGAACTTGAAGAATCACACTAAGGTATTCAGCGTGTACTTCCTGGTTTCGCGAATAGATGAGTATGTCGTCTATGAAACAACGACAAACTTATCTAGATATGGACGAAAGATCCTATTCATGTAATCCATGAATATAGAGGAGTATTCGTCATACCAAACGACATTACAAGGTACTCGTAGTGCCCATAGCATGTTTGAAACGCTGTTCTTGGTACATCTTCTACCTTCACACGAATCTGGTGATAACCCGATCGCAAATCAATCTCGGAGAAAACTGTCGCTCTCCTCAACTGATCCATCAAGTCATTTATCCTCGGAAGATGATACTTGTTCTTAATGGTAACTTTGTTCAACTGGCGCTAATCCACACATAAGCGAGATGTTTCGTCTTTCTTTTTCACCAACAGCACAGGCGTTCCCTACGACGACACACTGGGTCTAACGAACTGTTTTCCCAATAAGTCCACCAATTGTTCCTTCAAGGTTTCCAACTCAGCAGGTGCCATATGATATAGTGCCATAGACGCTAGTCCTGTTCCTGGCACAAGATCGATCGCAAACTCGATGTTCCGAACTGGCGGCAAACCTGGTACGTCTTCAAGAAAGACTTCCGGAAACTCATTAGTAACATGCATTCGTTTTGCTCCTCCTCCTCTCAAAGAAACGTTTCCTTGGTTGGCAGTCCAAATCCAGAATTATCCGAATCAGGGAAAACTAAGGTTTTGTTTACACCGTCTAGGTACAAGATAACCAATCCATCCCTATGATCAAATCCATTTGCGAAAGAGGCAAACAGATTAAATCAATCAAAAACGTTCTATCCACTACGGAAAATAGAACAGTTCAAACAGACTTTCGCAGTTATAACAGGCTTTGCAGAAAGTGCAAAAATCACCAAATCTAAGGGTAAGGAAAGATACAAATAAGGTTCTACCTTCCACGAAGATGTGACCGTGAATCAAATCTTCCTTTTGAGAAGTCTCAGCATCATCCCCCGTATAAACTCCACTCATTGCCTTAGGCTTCATTGCTTGCACATCGTTGACAGAACGTCTAGCTTTTGATTGCACACAATTGCGTGAAGTATGCCCTGGCTTCCCACACTTGAAACACATGATTCCCTTGATCAAGCATCCTCTGGTGACATGATTGTTCTTGCCACACTTCATGCACTTCTTTGGGGCGCTTCCAGATTGACTAATACTCCCACTGCTTCCTCCTACAGAACATTATTGTTGACCTTGCTGTTTTGAATATGGTTTTGATCGAGATCTATCATCACGACCATTGGTGCCTTTATGGAACCTAGTCGGTCCAGAGTTACGTTGCCTTCCTCCACAAGTCTTCATCAGATCTTCAATTACGAAGCATTCATCTACCAACACCGAGAACTCTTTGACCTTAAGAGGTAGCACCTCTCCTCGAATCTCATCCCTTAAACCTTCTTCGAACTTTGTACACTTCCACTCCTCGTCGGGATGAAGATGGAAATACCTCGAAGACTTCAGCAGGAACTCAAAACGATCAGCATATTCTTTGACAGACATTCCTCCTTGACGTAGCTGCAGCAACTCCATGTCTTTCAACTTGTCTTGCACCCGTCGGAAAACACTCGTTCTGAAGAACTCTGCTAGCGACAACTTACAAGAAAGCAAAAACATTACTACCCTGTCCAATATCATTCCCCTTCAGAAACAATAATGCAGAGAGTAACAAACAATCGTTGTCTTCTTCACAGAAACACAACACAGAAAACAAACAATACAAAAGGATAGACCAAAGTCATCATCCTCTCCAACATTGTTTTCTCTCAGAAACAATAACACAGAAAACAATCAGAGAAAACACAACACAAACAAGACAGACCATAACCTACAAACCCCAAAAAGACTCGGCCAGCTCTGATACCAAATAATGCAACACCCTTTCCCGAGTGTCACATTCCCGAACGTTTATAAGGCCGAAAATATTTATTAATGCGGAAAATACGATTTTTCTTTTTCTTTTTCTTTTCATAAAGATGTAATGGGATTAGTAAAGGTAATAAATATTACTAATAAGTGAACTTAGGTTCACCATGCATTACTAGGACATACATACAGTATTATAATACAGAAAACAGAAAACAGAAACAGAAATAACAACATTACTACATACCGACATAAGTCTAATGTATGATTGACATAAGAAAATACAATAAGTACTAGGAGTCATAGCTCCCAAAAGGTACTACAAAAGCTGACATAGTCTGGCCGACAACAAAACTAAAACAGCAAAAGAGTCCACCTCCGAACTCAAAGGGACTGCGGAGCGGAACCATCGTCGCGTCCATCTGTTCAAACAGCAACAGCAAGTACCAGCAGAAAACATACAGATATGGGTGAGATTCCCGTTCATCAACACAACAAAACAGCAGTAGTAAAAACGGGACGACTCACCGGGTAACAGCGTACCCAACATGCTTACAAAGGTTCTCAGTATAAATCATGTTAAGCAGTTAACAACATAATAGCATGCTAAACATTTAACAGCATAATATAAGGCATCCTTAAACAATACCGCGATGTATAACAGTAAACGTCAACATCAATAGCCATAAACATCAATAGCCATGCAATGCAATGCAATGTATATGACTCAATGTCAATGTCACTGGGTACTACTCTGACCCCTACTCCATGGATCTAACAAAACATTCGGAGAGAGTGAATGGGAGGACATGTTCCGGTTTCTGCCAGCCATGAGCAAGATGCTACAACATTCGTAACGTGCACGTATCTGGCTTTACGGTAACACTCTCGACCAAACATGAAAAGTACGGCATCTAGTAGAGGATATCAGTGTATTGCACGGATTCGCCACGACACAGAAGAATCACCAACTGGTCACATGTCAGCCCTTCCAACCCTGATACCTCCAAAAAGACCATTGAAGATCGTCACCGTAAGATTCGCACCCGCATCAAGGTGTAAGCTCAACTCCTAGGCTTAAGGCCTTACAACTATGCACATGAAATGCCAATGCTTACACAAAGCAGATGCGATAAAGCAATGTTTATCCATTGGATAAACCTCAAGGTTCACTAAGGTTCTCTTCCTTAGAAACCACACACGTCTTTGTTTTATAAAACATTTATCCATCGGATAAAACATTTATCCATCGGATAAATATCTCGTGATTCCTTTACAAACCAACACAAGTCTTTTCAGCGTGTTTTGTCCTCACTCACACGATTTCTAGGAAACTTCCCAGAAGGTCACCCATCCCATAATTACTCTAAGTTAAGCACGCTTAACTATAAAGTACTTATGTTCTAAGCTCCCGAAAAGAAGATAAATCTTGTTGGTATGGGTAGTACCAATTAATTCTTATATGCCTTCCCTTAACTATACAGTCCCATACCTGCATAGCCTCAGGATTCCTTCCACTGTACAGTCCCATACCTGCACAGCCTCAGGATCTCTCTCATTCCAGTTATCACAAGACAGAAACAATTGAACGATTAACCTGGATCCGAATCATCGGTCCGTCCTCGAACTACTGTTTCGAAAACCAAAACGTTTCGTGTTTGTGTTTATGTCTTATGAACTCATTGATGTACTAAGTCATCAATGGTATAGCACATGGTCTTGTTCCACCACATACCATACTTAATTAACCCTTGTTTTCAACTCTAATTTAATTACTTAACTTAGGTTTTTCACGTATAAAACTCTTATGATTGAGTTAGAAAACTCTTTTTGTAAACCAAACAACTTTTACAATTAAAAACTCATTTGATTTGAAACAACATTTGAACTACTTACTTCATTTCTAGCATTTTCTGAAACATGAAATTCGCTTAGCGGATTTACATTCGCTTAGCGAAATTGAGGCAGTAATACCTCTTTTGGAACTCCTCTGGATCGCTCGGCGAGACACAAATCGCGTAGCGAAATATATTGGATTCGCTTAGCGAGAATGATTTCGCTTAGCGAAAGTTCAGACGGTTACACCTCTTTTGGAGACTTCTCTGGATTGCTCGGCGAGACAGAATTCGCGTAGCGAAACTTCACTTTATTCGCTTAGCGAGAATGATTTCGCTTAGCGAAAGTTCAGACGGTTACACCTCTATTGGAGACTTCTCTGGATTGCTCAGCGAGATGTAATTCGCGTAGCGAAATTTGCTGGGTTCGCTTAGCGAATATGAATTCGCTTAGCGAAAGTGAGGCAGTGATGCCCAACTAAGACTTTCCCTGTTTTCCGCGTAGCGAAAGTAAATTCGCTTAGCGAAAAGTTGCCTTAAAACAAGACATCAACCTTATGGAACCATTTTGATTCTCTTCATGAAAACACTTCTTTTCTCATTTTGAGTCACTTGATTAGCTAGATGAACTAAGGATAAGGTATAAAACATGTTTCACTTTGGTGAAAGCACTTTGAGATTAAATTCCATTTAAAGTCACTTAGGGTTTTTCTTTGAAAAACACAAGTTATTGAAAACACTTTCTTTACATCAAAACTTGACTTGTCCAAGAACTATTCATATCCTTCCTTTCCTCAAGGTCATGGCTAATAGCCAACTAGGAATCAATGTGAAGTTTTACTTCATCCACCAATCAAAGTATGGCTCACAACACTTACACAATCATGATAACCATAATACACATTACTACATCATAATTAAACATCCAAGTCCATCACACATTATGGTCTCATAATCAACAATAAAAGTCCATACTTGATCTAGTGATCAAAGTAGGTTTTTCAACATACATGGAAATGGTTTTTCATTCAATCATCTCATCATCAACATATGCTAAAGCACACTACAACATACTCAAGCATAAACTCAAAACATGACATTCTTGTTCTCCATGAGAACTTAACAAAACTTAACACATAAAAGTGAACCCAAACTAAAGGGTTTCACCCACACATAATTTAAACAACCATCTTCACCACCACCATCTTGGTGTGATGAGGTTCTTCTCCCCATACCTGTTGAAGAGCAGATTCCCGGATCAAAGTCGGTTGATCGGTTTGTGAACCTTCTGATAATTGACACCAACTACAAACAACCAAATTAACAATCAAACATTAAACAACAATCAAACCAAACTCAACAATTCTCACAAAGAGGGTTTCGGCCACCCTAAAGAGAATAAAGCTAGGAATTGATCTTGGTTTTCCATTTCATGGATTCAAAGGCATTAGGAAAGCTAAGGATGAAATCAAGTGTTAAAAATCAAAACTTGATGAAAACACTATTCATCATCATCAAGAAGGGTTCGGCCCTAATGTGCTTTTTGAGCTATGATGAGAGTTGAATCATAAGCTCTAGGGTTTAGATAGAGAATGATGAGGTGAGTTCAAAGAAATTGGTCTCACATCAAAATGATTTTTCTACAATTTCCTATGGATTTTCAAAGTTTTGGATCTAAGAAATAATTTTCATGAAAATGAAGATTGATCTTGAAATAAAGAGATACTCAAGAAGCTAAGAGATCATAGAAGTGATCTTACCTTGAAATGATGGAAGATTGCTCAAGGAATCAAGTGATTCTAACAAGTGATTCAAGGTTTTCAAGAAGAAAAATGGAGTTTCTCTTCAAGAACAACAATGGTGTTCTTCTTTGGGCAGCAATTTCGTGAATGAGGGGCTGGAAGGGGCTGAGTTCAGCCTTAAAACAAGTCACTTAAGGGCAAAATGGTCATTTGCCAAAAGGGTAAAATGGTAAAAGTGCAAAAGACTAAGGTTAGGGGCATTTTGGTCATTTCGCGTCTAGATTTTCCCGAACGTCATGACGACTCTGGCATACTCTCCCAAGTGTCCTGGGATGTTGTGATATCAAGATTATCTGTTGGCGAGTCTCGGTAAGTCCATATGTGGCTCCGTTCGTCACCCGATTGAGGATTCCGCCCGAACGAAGGTCAGGAAGTTATTTTTCTGAAATTTTTACGAAATTTAACCAAAACGTAGAGAATCAAATTCTAAGACTTACTGTCTCGTTCACGGGTCCATCTGAGGTCTTCTGAGCAGTAAAATCATACTGTCAGTGTAAAAACGCAGACCGGACTCCGTTTGAGTTTTTGACTCAAAACTTAATCGTAGCTTCCTACGATATCGTCGAGCATGACTATGGTCTCGGAATATTTTATTTCCATTCCTAAGACCTCGAATAAAATAAAGACATTAAAATACTGAAGAATTAGAAAACGTGAAAATCAGGGCGTTACAGGAGCCACATATGGATTTACCAGGACTCGCCAAAGGATAATCTTGATATCACATCATCCTAGGAAACTTGGGAGAGTATGCCAGAGTCATCATGACGTTCGGAAATATCTGGATGCAAAATGACCAAAATGCCCCTAACCTTAGTCTTTTACACTTTTACCATTTTACCCTTTTGGCAAATGACCTTTTTGCCCTTAAGTGAGCTTTTAAGAGGCTGAACTCAGCCCCTCCCACCCTCACTTTCACGCACAACCCTGCCCAAAGAAGAACACCATAGTTATTCTTGAAGAAACTCCATTTTTCTTCTTGAAGCTCCTTGATCACATGTTAGAATCACTTGATTCCTTGAGCAATCTTCCTTCATTCTAAGATAAGATCACTTCTATGATCTCTTAGCTTCTTGAATCTCTCTCTATTTCAAGATCAAACTTCATTTTCATGAAATCATTTCTTAGATCCAAAAGTTTGAAAATCCATAGGAAATTGTAGAAAAATCCTTTTGATGTGAGACCAATTTCTTTGAACTCACCTCATCATTCTCTACCTAAACCCAAGATCTTATGATTCAATTCTCATCCTAGCTAAAAAAGCCCAATATGGCCGAACCCTATGTGATGATGATGAATAGTGTTTTTTATCAATTCTTGATTTCTAACACTTGATTTCATCCTTAGCTTTCCTATTGCCTTTGAATCCATGAAATGGAAAACCAAAATCAATTCCTATCCCTTTTACCCTAGGGTGGCCGAAACCCTCATTGTTAGAATTGTTGAGTTTTGCTTTGATTATTGTTTAATGTTTGATTGTTGTGTTGTTGTAGTTGTTGACGATTGTCAGGAGGTTCACAAACCGATCAACTGACTTTGATCTGGATATCTGCTCTTCAATAGGTATGGTGGGTGAACCTCATCACACCAAAATAGTGGTGGTGAAGATGGTTGTTTAAGTTTATGTGTGGGTGAAACCCTTTAGTTTGGGTTCACTTTTAAATGTTAAGTCTTGTTAAGTTCTCTTGAAGAATAAAGTTGTCTTGATGAGTTTATACTTTAGTATGTTGTAGTGTGCTCTAGCATATGTTGATGATGATGTGATTGAATCAAAATCATTTCCATGTATGTTGAAAAAACCTACTTTGATCACTAGATCAAGTGTGGACTTTTGTGTTTGATTATGAAGCAATGATGTGTGTTTATTGTTTATCATAATTGTGTAAGTTTTGTGAGCCATAACTTGGTTAGTTTGGTGAAGTAAATCTTCACATCGGTGCATAGTTGGCTTTCGGCCATGACCTTGAGAAAAATAAGGTAATGTGTAGTCCTTGAACAAATTAAGGTTTTCAAGTAAGAAAAATGTTTTAGAGAATTATGCTTTAAAGAAAAACCATAAGTGATTTTGATCCAAAGATCAAACAAAGTTTCAGCCTCTAAGTGTCTTCACCAAAGTGAAACATGTTTTATACCTTATCCTTAGTCTATCTAGTTAATCAAGTAACTTAAAAGTGGGATTAATGAAAAGTTTTCATGAGAATCAATATAGTTCTATAAGGCTTTTTCTTTAACAAGGTTAATGTCTTGTTTTAAGGCACTTTTCGCTGAGCGAATCCAATTTTGTTGGGTGAAAACAGAGAAAATACAAGCTAGGCATCACTGCCTTAATTTTCTCTAAGTGATTACAGCTTCGCTAAGCCAATAAGAAGGAATTTCGCTAAGCGATTCAATTTTCACTAAGCGATTCACGAAAATTTTAAAAGAGGTATCACTGTCTCCTTTTCGCTAAGCGAATTAATCTTCGCTAAGTGAATGAAGCAAATTTTCGCTGAGCGAACCATGTCTCGCCCAGCGATACAGGGGAGTTTCAAAAGAGGTCTCACTGCCTCATTTTCGCTAAGCGAATTAAACCCCGCTAAGCGAATTTGATGTTTCAGAAAGTGTTAGAAATAGAGTAAGTGGTTCAAACGTTGTTTCAAATCAAATAAGTTTTCAATTGCAAAAGTTGTTTGGTTTACAAAAAGGAGTTTTCTAACTCAATCGTAAATTTTTACATATAAAAACCTAAGTTAAGTAATTAACTTAGAGTTGAAGACAAGGATTATTTAAGTATAGTATGTGGTGAGACAAGACCGTATATTACACCATTGATGACTTAGTACATCAATGACTTCGTATGACATAAACACAAACATGAAACATTTTGGGTTTTGAAACAATTGTTCGATGATGGACTGGTGATTCGGATCCCGATCAGTCGTTCAATTGTTTCAGTCTTGTGATGACTCGATCCCGGAGGGATCACGAGATTTATCCGGTGGATAAAGGTTTTTTTTTTCAAAGACGCTATAGTTCCTAAGGAAGAGAACCTTAGTGGAACTCGAGGTTTACCCGGGGGGTAGACATTGCTTTTTCACATCTGCTTTGTGTAAGCATTGGCATTTCATGTGAATAGTCGTGAGGCCTTGAGCCTAGGAATTGATCTTACACCTTGATGCGGGTGCGAATTTTATGGTGACGATCTTCAATGGTCTTTTTGGAGGTATCAGGGTTGGAAGGGCATACATGTGACCAGTTGGTAGCTCTTCTGTGTCGTGGCTATCCGAGCAATACACTGATATCCTTTACTAGATGCCGTACTTTTCATGTTTGGTCGAGAGTGTTTCCGTAAAGCCAGATACGTGCACGTTACGAATGTTGTAGCATCTTGCGCATGACTGGCAGAAACCGGAACATGTCCTTCCATTCACTCTCTCCGACGTTTTGTTAGCTCCATGGAGTAGGGGTCAGAGTAGTACCTAGTGGCATTGGCATTGAGTCATATACATTGCACTGCATTGCATGGCTATTGATGTTTACATTCACTAGTATACATCGCTGTATTGTCTAAGAATGCCTTATATTATTCTATTAACTGTTTAACATGATTTATATTGAGAATTTTAGTAAGCATGTTGGGTACGCTATTACCTGGTGAGTCGTCCCGTTTTTGCTACTGCTGTTTTGCTGTGTTGATGAACGGGAATCTCACCCATATCTGTATGTTTTCTGCTGGTACTTGCTATTGCTGCTTGAACAGATGGACGTGATGATGGTTTAGTTCAGTAGTTTCCTTGAGCCCGGAGGCGGACTCTTTTGCTGTTTTGTTTTTGTTGTCGGCCAGACTATGTCAGTTTTTGTAGTAACTTTTGGGAGCTACGACTCCTAGTACTTATTGTATTTCTTATTATCAGTTATACATTAGACTTATGTCTGTATACAATATTATTTTTGTTTCTGTTTTCTATCTTCTGTTTCTGTATTTTAATCCAGTATGTTCTACAAATGCATGGTGAACCTAAGTTCATTTATTAGTATTATTACTTTTACTAATCTCATTACATCTTTGTGAAAAAAAAAACTGTATTTTTCGCATTAATGATTATTTTCGGCCTTATAAACGTTCGGGAATGTGACACTCGGGAAAGGGTGTTGCAAAGGGTATGATGGGGGTGGGAGAAAAAGAAAAAGGGGAATAGAAAGGGAAAGGGTGGGAGAAGAGGAAACTAGAAAGTGAGGGAGGGAGGGGGCGGGAGAAGCGGAAGGGTTTTTTGGGAAATACATTAAAAAAAAAACTGAGAGATGGAGGTAGAAATAACAACTAGTGGGGTAAAAAAAGTAAACCCCATAAGTAAAAGAAGAAAAAGAACAACATTAAGGGCTGGTTCTCAATAAACTTGCATAAGCCCACGTAACTATATTGCAATGGACTTAGCTTATGCATAAAAAGAGGGCCGCGAGTTTTGTTTCCAAAAATTGAAGAAAGGTTTCACTTTTCTAGGGGCACCATCAACGAAGAAAGAGTCACATTGTAGCTTTAGAGCGTAGTGAAGGGTGCGAGTGCAGAATAAAGTTAGCGAGAAGGAGAAGAGCATTGCGCGCATAAGGAGATACAACGTGGTTGCTTTACGTGATAGAAGGGAGCTCCATAAATAGGATTCGCTCTTAGAAAACGCTTTAGAGTTTTTGGAGGTCTGCAAGAGAGGAGTAAAAATACCTTTTCTCACCATTTTCATGGTACAAATATTTTGGGTTTTGGGTTTTAAAACCATTAAAGTATTTTGGGAGATTGATTTGGGAAAATTGGGTTTTTATATAGGGTTCAAGAACGCTAAATTGAATTGGGAATTTTTGATATGTATGATTGATATGTATGATTGATATGTGTATTGGTTGATTGACATGCTCTATTTGACGAAGCCTTGATGGACGAAGGATGGATCCTTGCCATGCAAGAAGAGCTCAACCAGTTCCAACGAAGTGACGTTTGGGCACTGGTGCCACTGCCAAATGACAAATCAGTCATTGGAACAAAATGGGTTTATAGAAACAAGTTGGACGAAGATGGCAAAGTCATCAGAAACAAAGCGAGGTTAGTTGCTCAAGACTACTTTAAGGAGGAAGGTATTGATTATACTGAAACGTTTGCTTCTGTTGCTAGATTAGAAGCTATACGCATTTTGTTATCTTTTGCTGCTCATCACAACATCATGCTTTATAAAATGGATGTAAAAAGTGTTTTTGTAAATGGTTTTAAAATGAAGAAGTTTATGTGATGCAACCACCGGGTTTTGAAGATCAAACCCATCCTGAGCATGTATACAAGCTTAAGAAAGCCCTATATGGAGATATGAGCCCACTAAGGAACATGGACCAAGAAGCACTACAAAGACTTGGTGGGCCTATGGCAAGAGCAAGAGCCAAGAAAGCCCAACAAGTTCTAAACCAAATGGATCTTTTAATGGACACAAGCCCAAGTGCAAGCCAAGAAGACATTGAGCCCAAGTTAGTATCTTGCATCATCCAACTAGAAGACTCATAATGTGGGGCGCATGACATGAAGAAGATTCCAATTTTTAGTGGTTTTTCTTTTATTTTTCAATAAGTGTAAGTGGGTCCAATTTGTTTAAATGTTACAATCGGATTTCTTCATAGTCTTACACGAATTTTAGAGGGTCTTGGAGGAGGGAATCTTTGGCTTGCATGCTATAAGAAACTCCTCATTTAGTAGAGTGAATAAATTGTAAGTTATGGATTTTACACTTTTAATTTGAAAAGCAAGTGTAACCACCCATAATTATGAGATGTTATGTGTGATAATTAGGGGGTTTTGGGCTGACTTAAATTGTTTGGTGGCTATTTAAGTTAGGCTTTAGTGTCATGAATCAAGATAATAATGTAGGAGTTGTAACTTGTCCTAGGATTGTTTTGAGGATGGGGTGTGAAGGGGGCTGAATAGAATATGATGTAACTTGTCCTAGGAGGGCGTGAAGGGGCTGAATTGAATAGGCCACTTATTCTTGTCATCATTTCACCAATTAGTGGCATATTCATGATAGTTATTAGGGGGTTATGGAATCTTATGAAGACTTGTGTAAGCCAACTCTTGGCAGCCCCAATTCCTATTTGTATGCGCCTATGATGATGAGTAAAACAACTTGGATGTTGAATTTGGATTAATTTCATTTGTGAGAATTGTTTCTCCTAGGTTCTTGGTTGAACAAAGCTTAATTCTTATCAAGAATCCAAGGTTCTTGTGGCGAACATCACTTGGCTTATCAAACCTTCTTGGTTTGTGGCGCCTACACCATCTCTTTCTTTCCATTTTCTTACTTTCTTCACTTTTATGTTGTTTCATTTTATTCCTATACAAAGAGCACGAAATTATCATGTCTTGAATTCAACCATAAGATCTTCAAAAGGCAACCTCACCATTTGGTTTTCATCAAGTGATATCAAAGCTTAAGCTTTGGTTGAATTTTTGTTTGTGTTCTTGATTCTGTTTTCTTCTTCATCTTCTACTCTTACTTCTTTTCTTTCCAAAAACCAAAACAAAATTTACTTTGATTCTATTCTTGAACGGAAATTTCGTGGTTGTTGTGTATTGCTCTAAAAACAAAGTTTCCAAGAGTGATTCTCTTCAACAAGTGATTAAAAAAAAAATCGTGAAGTAGTGTGATAAAAAAAAAAAAAAAAAAGAAGAGAAAAAAATCCAATTGAGCAATTTGTGTCTTGAAAATATTTTCCGTTCTTCCTTTGTTTCTTATTTCTAAACCTTTTTCTTTTTCGAGCCTTTTCTTTGTTGTCTTTGTTTTGATAAGTTTTGTGATTTTGTTACTTGAATTTTGGTATTTTTGTGTTTTGTGTTTGATTCCTCTAAGAACTAAAGGAGAACATTTGAGAGGAAAAAGGCAAGAGTGAAAATTTACATCTTGTGTGGAAAAAGCCAAAGAGTGAAATTCATTATGTGACAAGTGAGGGAGTGTAGTGAGGAAACACAAATCATGGCAAGCAATGAAGATAATCCACCACCTTCACCAAGGTCCGCAGTCATTCTTGCACGAATGACTACTCAAATGCAAGCCCTTCAAAGGCAAATGGAGACAATGCAAGCCAACTATGACCAACAACTTACCAACCTTCAACATCAAGATGATTCTAGTGGATATGAAAGTGAAAGAGGAAGGCCTAGAGGAGGAAGAAATAGGGAAGAAGGGCATCGGGGAAGGAGGCGTGATAAAAGGCTTGAAGGGGTTAAAATCAAAGTTCCACCCTTTGTTGGGAAGAATGATCCAGAGGCTTACTTGGAGTGGGAGTTAAAAATAGAACAAGTTTTCGATTGTAATTCTTATAATGAAAGCAAGAAGGTGAAAGTAGCCGCCCTTGAGTTTAAAGAATATGCCCTTGTGTGGTGGGACCAATTACAAAAAGAAAAGAGGAGACATGGAGGAGAGGTCATAGACACTTGGGAGGAGATGAAATATGTCATGAGGAAGAGGTTTGTCCCAAATCATTACCAAAGGGACATTCACAAAAAATTACAAAGACTTGCCCAAGGGACCAAAAGTGTAGATGAATATTTCAAGGAGATGGAGCTGGCCTTACTTAGGTCAAATTTTTAAGAAGATAGGGAGGCTACCATGGCAAGATTCTTACATGGCTTGAATCAAGATATTCAAGACATAGTGGAATTACAACATTATGTGGAGTTTGAGGATTTGGTGCAACAAGCAATCAAGGTGAAGCAACAAATTAAGAGGAGGAAGGTCAAATATTCTTCTTCTTCTTCTTCTTCTTCTTCTTCAAAATTTCCATCATCAAATTGGAAAGATAAGCAAAAGAAGGAGGATGCACCAACCAAAGAAGCCGTGAGCACCTCTCAAGGCAAGAAACCATTGGAGACAACCTCTAGGAGCCGTGAAGTGAAGTGTTTCAAGTGCCTAGGCCATGGGCACATAGCAGCCCAATGTCCAACATAGAGAACCATGGTGACCATGAATGGTGAAGTGGTATCACAATCCAAAGCTTCAAGTGGGGAGGAAAGTGAAGAAGATGTGTTCATGCCAGATGGTGATTTACTTATGGTAAGGAGGCTTTTGGGGAGTCAAGTAAAAGATCATGAAGCAAGCCAAAAGGAGAATATCTTTCATTCTAGATGCCTAATTCAAGGAAAGGTATGTTCTTTAATTATTGATGGAGGAAGTTGTGCCAATGTTGTAAGTACTAGAATAGTGTCAAAACTAAATCTTGTAACTAAGGCACATCCAAGACCATATAGGCTTCAATGGTTAAGTGAGGTAGGAGAAATGGTGGTGAACAAACAAGTGGAGGTCCCATTCTCAATTGAGAAGCATGAAGATAGTGTCCTTTGTGATGTAGTACCTATGGAGGCAAGCCATTTGTTGTTGGGAAGGCCTTGGCAATATGACAAGAAGGCCATCCATGATGGATTCTCAAATAAGTATACTCTCATGTATCAAGATTGAAAGGTCATACTTTCTCCTTTATCTTCAAAGCAAGTTAGTGAGGATCAAATAAAAATGAGAGAAAAGAGAGAGCAAGAGAGAAAAGAAAGAGAGAGTGAAAAGGAGAATGTTTTAAAAGTGAAAAAGAATCAAGAGAAAAAAAGTAAGAAAAATAGAGAGGAAAAAGAGAGCTATCTTGCAACAAAAAGTGAAGTAAAGAGTGCTTTGATTTCAAGGCAGCCCCTATACATGCCTTATCATAGGGAATTTTGTTTGAATGCTAATGCTCTTAATGAACTCTTTTTGCCTAGTGGTGTTGAAAATCTTTTGCAGGAATTTGGTGATGTGTTTCCAAAGGTTGCTCAAAAGGATGCTTGCAAGGCTATTTTGGGTCTTGAAGAAGTTGAATCAAGTGAAACACTTAACGGTTTAACCCTTTCCATATTTAAGCCTTTGTTAAATTGTTTGGGAAGTGCTTTCCTCCTATGCTTGCTAGATTTGCAAATTTGCATGTTAAAATGCCTAATTTGTGTTATCTCCCTAAATCTAGTTTAAGTGTTGACACCGTAAGGCATGATGTGTTTAATACAAACTATTCTTCTAAACTAGATTTGAGGATTATGAGCGAAGACTTGAATGAATTCCTTGAGAAGTGTGTTGTTGTGTTCTCTATTGATCACTTGGTTCATGACAACAATTTTGAAGTTTGTGTTGAATTTCTAAGAGAAAGCTTGTTTGCTAACTTGGTCACTTACTCTTTTATCCAAAATAAAGTTAGCATTTTGAGGTTTGTTAGGAGCACAAAGGTTTGCATGTGGGATTAGTTGATGGGTTCACTACTACACCCCTTCTTACTCTACCTATTCTTGTGAATTCTTTTGCGCTTCCATATGATGCTCCTAATGTGTTTGAGGGGCTTGTTTTGTCTCAAAAAGAGCCGTTTTTTGTTTGTGATGAGGAGAATATCAATAAAGTACAGTTTGCCTTAGAGTCTTTGCAAAGACAAAGTACTTTCTCTTTTGTCACCAAGTTCAAGCCTAGGAAGGTACATTTGGTCATATATGTCAACTCAAGGAGGTATAACTTTGTGCTTAACTTTAAAATTCCTTACCTTGGCTATGAATGTGTTAGGATGCTGATTGTACAAGATGAACATGTTTGTCACCTACTTGCTACATTGGGTGATTTCTCTCAATTTCCATTTGACCCCGGTGGAAGGGTTGACATTGTTCTTCATGTGATTGACTTTCATTTTTTCTTCTTCATGTAGGTTATGAGGGAGGTGAATTCGAGGTCGAATTCATTTAAAGGAGGGAATGATATGAGCCCACTAAGGAACATGGACCAAGAAGCACTACAAAGACTTGGTGGGCCTATGGCAAGAGCAAGATCCAAGAAAGCCCAACAAGTTCTAAACCAAATGGATCTTTTAATGGACACAAGCCCAAGTGCAAGCCAAGAAGACATTGAGCCCAAGTTGGTATCTTGCATCATCCAACTAGAAGACTCATAATGTGGGGCGCATGACATGAAGAAGATTCCAATTTTTAGTGGTTTTTCTTTTATTTTTCAATAAGTGTAAGTGGGTCCAATTTGTTTAAATGTTACAATCGGATTTCTTCATAGTCTTACACGAATTTTAGAGGGTCTTGGAGGACGGAATCTTTGGCTTGCATGCTATAAGAAATTCCTCATTTAGTAGAGTGAGTAAATTGTAAGTTACGGGTGTTACACTTTTAATTTGAAAAGCAAGTGTAACCACCCATAATTATGAGATGTTATGCGTGATAATTAGGGGGTTTTGGGCTGACTTAAATTGTTTGGTGGCTAGTTAAGTTAGGCTTTAGTGTTATGAATCAAGATAATAATGTAGGAGTCGTAACTTGTCCTAGGATTCTTTTGAGGATGGGGTGTGAAGGGGGCTGAATAGAATATGATGTAACTTGTCCTACGAGGGCGTGAAGGGGCTGAGTTGAATAGGCCACTTATTGTTGTTATCATTTCATCAATTAGTGGCATATTCATGATAGTTATTAGGGGGTTATGGAATCTTATGAAGACTTGTGTAAGCCAACTTTTGGCAGCCCCAATTCCTATTTGTATGCGCCTATGATGATGAGTAAAACAACTTGGATATTGAATTTGGATTAATTCCATTTGTGAGAATTGTTTCTCCTAGGTTCTTGTTTGAACCAAGCTTAGTTCTTATCAAGAATCCAAGGTTCTTGTGGCGAACATCACTTGGCTTATCAAACCTTCTTGGTTTGTGGCGCCTACACCATCTCTTTCTTTCCATTTTCTTACTTTCTTCACTTTTATGTTGTTTCATTTTTTTCCTATACATAGAGCACGAAATTATCATGTCTTGAATTCAACCATAAGATCTTCAAAAGGCAACCTCACCATTTGGTTTTCATCATATGGACTCAAACAAGCTCCTCGAGCTTGGTATGAGAGACTCGGTACTTTCTTAATGGAGAACGGTTTCTCTAGAGGAAAGGTGGATACAACCCTTTTCGGAAAAGTGGTTAAAAAGAACTTTATTGTTTCTCAAATTTACATTGATGATATTGTATTTGGTGCAATTGATGAATTTCTGTGTCAAGAGTTTTCTAAGCTTATGCAGAAAGCATTTGAAATGAGCATGAGGGGAGAACGCAAATTCTTCCTTGGATTACAAGTAAAACAAACAACGGACACTGTGTACATTTATCAAACGAAGTACGTAAAGGAGCTTCTGAAAGGCTTCAAAATGGATGACTGCAAACCAATGAACACTCTTATGCATCCAATGTCCATACTGAACAAAGATGATAAAGACAAAAAGGTAGACCAAAAGGTATACAAAGGTGTGATTGGTTCTCTCTTGTATCTAACTGCATCCAGACCTGATATCATGTTCAGTGTTTCTATATGCACTCGTTTTCAGTCTGATCCTAGTGAGTTTCCTCTCTCATTAGTTAAACGCGTATTTCGCTACCTTAAAGGTTCTACTAATCTGGGTTTGCTTTATAAGAAATTTGATTAGTACACAGTTTAGTTGGATTCTATGATGCTGAAGATAGATTTTATTTTATAAGAAAGCATTTGAACATGCATTTTATAGACTGGTTAAGAGTCCAATGCTTGCGTCCAATGCATATTGTGAGTCCAATATCTGTGTTGTTTGTTTTTATGCTTAATCGTCCTTGACATTAAATGAACTAAATCTTTGTCGAAGGCAAATTTATTTCACATTCCCTTAAATGAGTCAGTTTCGTTTTTCATTATTACAATCGCTGTTTTACAGTTTTCAAGAACGGAATGTGTGCCAGTCATTTAATGCGCACGTCGCCTCAACTCTTTTTTCTTTTCTTTTTCTTTTCTTTTTCTTTAAAAAAAAATGCGAAACGTTTATACCTGTACAAAAGTTTTCTCTTCTTCAAACTTAGTCTTTGACTCTCTATCTCGCTCTCAAAAACTCTTTGGAAAAACCTTCATCTCTTTTACTCTCTACATCAATGGCTGCTTTTGTTCAAGCAAAAGATAAAGGAAAGACCTTGGTCACTGAGATCGCTAGTTGAGTATAAGTTCGACCTCAAGTTCTTCGCTGATCATAGGATATATGTTTCTTCCCACTTTCAAGCTGCTGGATGGATGAGTTTCTTCAAAGGAACTCCGGTGATCTACCTAGAACTGATATGGGAGTTTGTCAAATACAATCACCGCGAGAAAAGTCAGAAACATGGTTCTGGAACCCGAAGTGATGGTGTCAGAGGCAACCATCTCCAATGCCATTGGTTGCGCCCAGTCTGGTATCACTTATGAAGATGAATGGGAGAAAGATTTGGGAGGAATGGAAGCCATAAAGGGATGTTTGTTGAAGAACATCACTGACAAGTTTATTAGTTCGAAGATGACTGACATAGCTAGGGTTCTTCATCAAATCGTGAACAAGTCTATCATTCATAAGGTTGGTTCGAAGGACTCCGTCTCGAAGGCTCATCAGTTCTGCCTTGTGCACTTGCTGCTGGATAGGCGAGTTAATCTTCCACACCTTCTGTTTGGGTGCTTCAAGGCCAATATTCAAGGGTCTGGCAAAAACACAGCCATTCCCTATGATATGCTCCTTTCCAAGATCTTCTAGAAGCACCTGGTGTATAATGATTTGACAACCTTCTCATCAAAAAGGAAGTTGAAGTAATTAGGGGTTCATGGGATTGAACGTCTAGTTCAACCTCTGTTTGGAAAATTAAGCTTGATGAAGATGAAGCTGGACACCGTGTCAGATTTTCTAAAGTTGAAAGAGAAAGACTCTGAAGAATAATCAGATGACCATCCATTTCTCATTGGACGCAAGGCTAAGCAAGCTCGTCTTTCTACTGAAGCCTCATCTGTTGATCAACCTTCTGCTCCCACCGTCCAACCAACAAATAAAAGGAAGCTGGTCCTACAGACCGTCCAAGAAGAGGAGCACGATGATGATCTACCAATAGCTAAGGTGATCAAGGGACAGAAGCAACAAGCTTCTACTGATGGTCCAAGGCCAAAGTTACCTTTGAAGAGGCCTAGGTCCACAAGAACAAAAAGTTTTTCTCCTTTATCCAAAGGTAATATTGACCCTTTAACAACTTCTGGTTCAGTTATTCTTGTTGATCGACCCATTGTGGTTGAAACTGTTAGAAAAACTCTGGAATCTTCATCCTTTCTCCAAACTCAAACCTTACCACAACCCTCACAACAATATGGTTCACCCTCATCCTCTGAAATCGAAGACTAGTTCACACGTTGGGGTGACAAGCCTTTCAACCTTTATGATGCAGTCTATCCTTCACCCAGATATCCCAGACAAATCTACACATATATTGACCCAACCCCTTTATAGAAAACCAAGAAGAATCTCTTGCTGATATCATGAGAGCATGGAAAGTCAAATTCATGAGACATCCTACCCTACCTCTGTAACATCCTCATTTTTCATCACCTTAATTAATGTATGGATGTATGTATGTTTGCTTGATAAATACTATCATGATCTGGAAGTGTGCTTAGAGGACATGCTAAGAGTATGGATGAATTAGCTAAGAGAAGGATGAAGAATAAGTGATCCGGAATAGAACACTCAAGCATGGACCATGAGAACGCTCAAGCGTGCTAACTCTCTAGCGTGGAAAGGTTGGACGCTCAAGCGTGGCCACTCTGACCTGTTGACTGGCAATGATGGGACATAAAGTGACACTTGTCAGTTATGTGTCACAGCTGGCATGTGAGGGGCAGTGCCTTGGCGGTGAGAAAACGTCAACGCTCAAGAATGGGAGAAACCAATGCTCAAGCGTTGGAACACTCAAGCGTGGAACTTTCCAACGCTAAAGTGTGGACAGTAAAATATTTTCCTATATATATCTCATCATTTTCACCAAGGAGAAGTTTTGACATTTCCTCCATATTTACAGAGAGTTCCAGTTAGAGAGGCAGAGTTGAGATTTAAGTCTTGATCCAAGTTGTGCATCATTCGTTGATCGGATTTCAGTTCCGTTGGTGTTTTCGTTATCGGCTCGACTTCTACTTTGGTTCTACCAGTTTACTTCTGTGATTCATCGAGGGTAAGCCGATGTCCCGTATCTACCTACATTATGGTTATACATTTTTCTTCCTTTATTTCTAGCTTCTATTCACGGTTATAGCTTCGTATTAGGGTTGATACTATAGCCTACATGTTGTTTCCATGATTAGGACAAGTTTCGGAGTTGTGTTCAGGACCCTTGGGAGCAAGGAGGCTGTGGCTGTAAGGCAGTGAAGAGGAGCAAGAGGTGCTCATGAGTTCGTGACAGTTACTACTTTTGCTATCAGGTGGGAGAAAGAACCACAATATCGTCGGGGGAGGCAAGAATAAAATAATATATATTGATATGCGTAAGGCGACCTAAAGCCTACTAGTGGTTGATTAACCGACAACACCTAACTCACATTGGCAACTATATGTTGGTAGTACCAATGCAGTTTTAGGCATTGTAGGTTTATCGCCGATAGGTTGATTTTATGATATGTCGAGGTTGCATGCATGTGTGTTGGTATGCTTAATATGATACCTGTTGATATGTATGTTGTGTCTAGTACACGTTTAGGGGTACTTGAATATTTACCTATGAGTTGATTAGTTGATTTGCTTACATGAATATTTAATATGATTATGAATGTTTACGGTATGTTGTTGTGATTATTGTGGCATGAGTAGAAATAAGTCATAATTATGCTAAATTGAGAGATGAGCATGTTGTAAGAAATTTGAGGACATATATGTCGTAGTGCTCAACCTAGAGATCCAGTTGATATTTATGTTGAGATATAAAGTTCATACCCGAAGATGTCGAGAACGTTGGTCGTAGTTGTCTACAAGTTGTGGTTGAGGCATTAAGCGATTGATTCCGAGATGAGTCGGTGAGGTTCATCCTGCATCATTGTTGTTAATCACCGTGTTGGCGTTCGGGCGATCGATCTTGCTTGCGGGGAGATGATTGTACCCATAAGTTTAGTTGTGAACGGGCGAATATCCCGACCTGGCATGCATGTGGGGGGATATGTCGTTGCCGTAAGTTGAATTGTTAACAGGCGAATATTCTGACCTGGCCTGCAGGCGGGGGAATATGTCGTATCCATGAGTTGAGTTGAGCCAAGAGAGCCGTTAGTCGAACCCTGCAATAGGGGGTGGCACAGTGATGGATGAGACATCTTGATCTCCCGGGGATGTCGCGTCGTGGCCGCGTCCATATAGTTGTTAGATGCATGAGTGTGAGAGATAGTATCTAGGAGAGAATAACTTGGGAGACGAATACTTGACACTATGTGTTGTTGTGTTGCTATCTGTATATCTTATTTTACAACTGTGTCCCTATCTATGATGTATTGCTATTTCTTATCTCCTGTATTCTTCTATGCTATATTTTATTCTCAATCGTACGAGAAGATCCTATCCAGGAGCTACCTGAGGAGATAGATGACACACCTACTGAGCCTGATGCTGACGGAAGAGTCCCGAATCCCAGTGTTGGGAGACTTTGAGTTGCTCTACGAGGAGGACGATCGTTTCTGGGAGATTGATTACTCCCAACGACGAGTAGTGTATACGGGTCCGACCACCGTATACTTTAGAGCTTGGGGATCATCTCGGAGCTATTTAGTAGGAGACTTTCGAATCGCCCAGAGGTTACCGTTAGAGAGGCTGTGGAACAGGCCTTGGGAGCACCATCATGATTCAGATACTGCTTGGAGATCTCATGCATACTCTAGGACTGGTTTTATGGCTCGCGGCCGACATCGTCATGCTGAGAGGAGGATGAGAGAGTACCATCGTCTTTGGAACGTGATGTCAGAGAGCGAGACGAAGTACGAGGCGATGCAGATTTATGGTCGGAGGGAGCGAGCTTCAGTTAGGAGTTCTCACTATCCTCGTTAGAATCTTGTTTGGGTAGCCAGTCTTAGTTTTTGTTATGGCCAATACACGGGTTTGAGTGGAATGTATTTTTGGGGCTAGGAGAGGAAGCCTAATGTACTTTTACGTTGTTTCCTTTATTACCGTGCTTCTATTTATGTATATGGTGTCAGTTGCGTACTCTGAGATATTTGATGCTGTTGTAGGCTCTACTGATGAAGCCAATACTTATATATATACACATGCATGGTTGTGGTATCAGTGTGTTGGTTGTTTTAATTTTTTGTAATTTTATGATTGCGCTACACTGCAATGTTAAGAATATAAGTTCGGGTTGCTAAATGGGACCTCCGAGGAGGGGCTGTCTCAACCTCCAAAACCAAGACCCCACTTCCCCTTCCCTGAATATGAATACGAACCTCAAACACTCCTTACCCCCACTAGCTGGTACACATCCCAACCTTACCAACCGTCCGGAGAAGCTTTTCTTAATGAGCAATTCATTTCCAATGGACCTTTACTAGTCCATTTGGAACAAAAGAGATTTCGATCAAAGAAGATTAATCCAAATATGATTATAGATAATGCCTTCCAATGGTGCCACTATAATGTGAGTCGTCATGTCATTCCACCTCATGAGCTAAAGAGAGGTTGGAAGAAAATTGAGGAGAAAAGATCAAGGACCTTTGGAATACCTAATTTCATTCTGGACAGAGATGTCAAGTTCATCCCCAGTCATCCCTCAGTCTGGAAGGAATACTCTAACATAAGGGATTGCTTGCCATACAATGCATGCAAGAAAGAACATGAGATATCTAAAGCAGAGAAGATTGCTCACAACCTTCCAAAGAGCTTCTGGAAGAAATCTGCTGCTATTAAATTGGGAGTAGTTCCTCCACGTGCCTGCCCTCGTATCCCAATGTTGGATATGAATAAAGATAAGAATGGATGAAAAAGACTGAACAAAGATGCAATGCCCATTCCTATCTCTTTTGATCCCTTATTTTAGCAAAGGCGTCGAAGGGACTCTGCCATATATGCATAACTTATGACAAAGCAAATTTGGGAGTGTAGAGACAATGATGCAAGGTGCTTCTGGGAAACGCACATTTGGAAGTGTGCTGTTGAAGCTTCTTCGTCTGGATAGTTTGAAGAAGAAAGTCCAAGATTCCCACCATCCATGAAACATACAAAATCACTGATGCCCCCTTCATGATACTGGATGACATCTTTGAAATTCCTCTGTACCCTATAGATGTTGAAGAAGTTGAAGACATTCCCTGGATTGAACCTCCAGTTCAAGAAGCAGCTCAAGAGCTCATTTAAGAAGTAGCTCAAGAATACTCTCAAGAACTTGTTCAAGAATATGAAAGGATTGAACCTGAGGCTATTCAAGAACAAATAGGAGAGTCTAAGCATCGTGTCTCTGATCGACCGAGCTCTCAGCCTCAACCTAGTTTGATTGTCCATCCGGTTGATCCTGCTCTGTCCATGGCTTTGAGTTTTGTTCTGGGAAATGTAAATGTTGAAGCAACCCGAGCCACTGCTGAAAGTGCGACCTCAACCATCCTTCCAAAAGTAGAAGAGTTTGTTCATAAATCATTCCAAGCCAACAACGATGTTTTGCTGGCTCAGATAGCCGCTATGATGCAAAAGTTCTTCAACAAACCTTCTGACCCACCTCCACCTTCTCCCTCTTCTTAAAACTATTTTCAGTGTTGCTTCTTTTTAGACAATGATGTTCTTCCTTCACCTTTTGTCTGATGACAAAAAAAGGGAAAAAGAAAAGGGAATTTGATTGTGGATTTTGATTGACTTTGCACTTTTTTTTACTTCTTTTATTCATATGTTGTTTGCATCTATCTCGTTTTATCTATTCTTATCTGATCCATGGTTTTATACATGTTAATATGCTCTGATATCTTCTATGTTGATATATGCTAGAAATCATAGAAGCTTTTTCTTAGGGGGAGCCTTTTGGCTCTCTAGAAAAACCTTTGTTCAAATCAAATTTAGTATATTTTTGTCATCATCAAAAAAGGGGAAATTGTTGGAACCAAAGTGGTTATGGTCCATAACTCCTTAAAATTTTGATGATAGCAAAGAACTAAATTAGGTGAACAAAGATTTGTAATGGTCTAACTAATTTACCTTAAGTGTGCAGGTATTAAAAGTCCAAAGACCTATCAGACTATGAGCTTTATCACATAGTCCAATCGTTCTGTTATAGACGATAAATGGACGTAGTCCATCTTGGACTAAGGATTTTATCTGAGTTCAAAGACTCTTCTAAAGTAATGTACACGCTCTGAAATACTTAAAGATCCAATGTTATCAATATTCTGAAAAGTCACGTTTCTAGCGCGAATATGTAAAAGAACAATAAACTTTCGAATTATTATTCATCATGTAAAAAGGAATATCATTTAGACAAAAGATCTCTGTTTCT
Organism: Ammopiptanthus mongolicus; assembly: GCA_039655645.1. Lineage (NCBI taxonomy): Eukaryota > Viridiplantae > Streptophyta > Magnoliopsida > Fabales > Fabaceae > Ammopiptanthus > Ammopiptanthus mongolicus. Next base: position 34,848,612 of record CM077349.1, on the reverse strand, counting down.
TAGTACCCTTGAACGCTGAAGCCAGTCTGTCCTTGTCAAAAGTTGAAGTTGACTATCACAAACAAGGAAAGACAAAAGGCAACTTTCGGGTACAAGAAAAAGCTGTGAGTTCCACCGTCAGCTATCTATCTGATTGCCAACCCTGCTTTTCAGAATCTCTCTACAAGCTATCTAAAACACCTCGAATTTTCAAACTCTCTAATACTAATTAAACAGTATTTATGAGTTTTTATTTTATTGGAGGGTCTAAAGAGGGAAATAAAATAATCCGAGACCATAGTTACGCTCTACGCTATCGTACGAAGCTACGATTAAATTTTGAGCTGAAAACTCAAACGAAGCCCGGTCTGCGTTTTTCACTGATAGTAAGATTTTACTGCTCAGGAGACTCCAGTTTGACCCGTGAACGAGACAGTAAGTCTTAGAATTTAATTTCTTACGTTTTCGTTAAATTTGAAAAAAATCACTTCCTGACCTTCGTTTGAGCGAAATTTTCAATCGGGTGAAGAACGGAGCAGCATATGGATTTACCGGGACCCGCTAACGGATAATCTAGATGTCACATCAAGTCACATCACATGGGAAAGCGTGCCAGATTCATCATGACGTTTGAAAATATTTGAACGTGATATGACCAAAATGCCTTTGGTCTTTTAACAAAATTACCAAAACGTTCTAAACTTAACTACAAGTTTGTCATTGAGAAAAAATAAATATCTCACTCACTCTCTCACTAGGCCATTCGGCCATCTCTCTCTCTCCTCTCTTCTCTCACTTGTTCTTCAAGTTCTTCATAAGTTCTTCAACCAAAACCATATTTTGATCTTGAAAAGTTGAAGTTTTTTGTGAAATCAAGTTCCTTTTCTCTTAAGCTTCATCATCTAGGAAGTATAAACTCCATCCTAACTATCTTAATCTCTCTATTTCATCTCTTAAACCTCTTGATTCATGGAGGTTAAAGCTTTGGTTCATAAACTTCAAAAATTCATAGAAAAGTGTAGAAAAATCCTTTTAATGTTAAACCAATTTCTATGAGTTAGTTTCATCATTCTCTTTCATAATCCAAGAGATTGAGACCAAAAGATCTTCCTAGCTCAAATGGGTTATAGTGGCCGAATGCCCCCCTTTTGGATCACTAGAGTTTTGTTCAAAATTTTAGTGTAGTAAGCTTTGATTTAGTCTTATCACACCTAGTAGGTATAGAATCCAAGAGATGAGAATTTTTGGAGCTCCCTAGCCATATTCCTTAGCACATGGCCGAACCCCAATTTGGGGGAAAATATGAGATCTTGATTCAAGTTTCAAAATTGAGACTTGATTTGGTGTTAAGGATACTGAAGGACCCTTACTCCAAGATATAGGAATTTTTTAGACATCCCTAGCTATTATTGAAACCCTATGGCCGAACCTAGCTCCTAAGAGATTAGAGAAATTTATGTTGTTAATTGTTGATGATTGGATTGGTTGAGTGTTTGTAGTTGTTGTCTGGTACTCGGACGAGGAATCGGAAGAATTTGCGGACCTATCGGGCGACTTTTCCTTCGGAGGATGACTTCTAAAGGTAAGGGGAGATAAGCTCCAATAAGTTTGATAGCCACATAAGGTTGGTTCTGGTATGATTGTGATGATGTATATGTAAGAATTATTTGGTAAGTGCGTGATTGGGTGTTTGAACATGAACTGTGGCATTTTTGCCTTAGATTAAACATATGTATGATGTTGATTTGAGTTGAATGGATATATGTTGTGTATGTACTTGATGAAGTATATGCCTGGATGTTTGAAAATGCGGCATTGATGTCTTGGATGAGATGATGTTGAATTAAGACATGATTAAGAGCATAGCACTGGCTATAGCTCAATAGTGAAGATTGAGCTAAATAAAAGTCTTAATCAATGATTTAGGAATGTTTTGATTTGAAGAATGAAAAGCTTCTAAGCTAAATGTTATAATGGCCAATTTTACTAAAAAGCCACTAAGTTAAGAACCCAAGATAATTTTGAATAAGACTGAGGAAGTCGAGAGTTGGTGAGGAAAATAGTGAAAAGTTGCTTTATCATTATTTTCTAAACATGTTGTACAAAGAAAGAAAACCTTGAGAAATATCTAGTTGTCAAAGAAAGAATCTTCTGAAAATATTTGATGTTCCGAAAACGAAAAATTTTCTTCCTGAAAGTTTATTCCGATAACAATCTTTAGAAAAATGTTTTAAAACGATGGAACCTTTAGAAAAGGCATTTAAAGCCAAAATCCTTTGAATGTGAATCTTTAGAACTCTAGCCTTTGAGAATGATTTGTAAAGAAAATTTTTTGTGGAAAATAAGTTTTAGAGCGAAAACGAGTTTTGGTTTGTACCAAACAGAATCTGAGTTTTGTTTTTGAGATTTGAACTACGAAAATGAATTTGATGAAACTAGTGATTTCCCTTCATGCATGTGAAGCACATGAACCTAGTGATCGAGACGTCGAGCTAGAGTTCTGTGACATGAACAGACTTTGTGTCCTATATGCGAGTCTAGTGTCCGCGACGTCGGCCAAGTACATCGTGGATTGAGCACTCGGACTACATGTCCTGTGTTTTGAAAAGGAACGGACTTAGTGTCCTATATGCGAGTCTAGTGTCCGTGACATCGGCCTAGTACTTCGCGAATTAAGAACTTGGACTACGCGTCCTGAAAATTGAATTGAACGGGATATATGTCCTTTAAAATGAGTCATGAGCTGTGTGCCTTGACAGAAAGAGAAAGAATGAACGAAAAGAAAGAATAGGAAACCTCCTGCATACATGCATGAGTCGGCCGACGTGCCATTTGAACCGAGCTACAATCCAAGTGGTTGAGAATTGAGCCAGTTAAGACCACTAGGTCTACAGGGGCATCCTGTGTTCGAAACTCCACAAGTGGCCGGAGGCATCGCGACCTCGCGCCGTGGTAAATCGGCTGCCCAACACGGATGAACTCGATCAGAGACTGGACTATTCATGATATGGTTATGACGTGGTACCCCGGAACAATTGGGGTTCATACCTAAATTGAGAGGCCGACTCATAAGAACAATTGTGTTATGGGAGTATTTGAGGCCTATTGCTTGGTGAAGGGAAGTAGGAATCTCCGGAGTACATGAATTAGAGAATCGAATTGAAGTCTCATGCATTCATTTGACTTATCTTGATGAATGAGTATGATATTTTGAAAGCAAAATTATCCCATTGTGATATTATGATTGAATATTGATGTTTTATCGCATGGCTGTGTTGATACATTATTCGTATACTGCTTTTCTTGTGTGGCTATTATGATAGACTTGTGAACGAGTATCTCACCCTTGCCTGTACATGTTGGACACCTTGTTGTGTTTTTTGATCACATGTATAGATATTTGCCAATGGTCCTCTGGGTCGCTGCGAGACCCTATAGCTGAGTTCCTTGGTGTCAACGACGAAGACGGGTGGATTGTTGATGACGAGGCTCAGTCTCATTGGGGAGATGCATGTAGGTAGTATGCTTTATTGTTCGTAGAGTTTTGTTCGACCAGCTCTTGGGATTTTGATATTTAAAGTCAGGTCCTTTGACCGTGACTCTATATGATGTATATTAAGAGACCGAAGTGATGTACGCCTTATGGCAATGTTGAATGAGTTTATAGATGATGAATTTGAGTTTGTTTTTCATCTGTTATTAAAATTTTAAATTGGTATCAGATTTCCGCAACTAGTCTAATGAGTATTTTCAAAAAGGTTTTTAATTAACCGAAAAAGAGAATTTGGATTACGAACCGTGACACCGAGAGGAGGTGTTACACTATCAGACTCAACTGGATTTTGCATTTAATGCTCATTCAGAACGGCTCTCTTGCCTACAATTGAAGAGATCAAAGAGTGCTCAAGACTTGAAGGCTATATAAACCCTCAACTTTGAAGAAGCAAAGTTACCGAACTTGAACATATCTATACAAGCTTACAAGCACTCAAGAAAACAAGCATACAAAAGCTTTCAAGCTTGCTCTAAGTTTTAATCTTTCATATTCACACTCTACAAAGAGTTTTTACCTTCAGATTTCTAATATCTTAAGTGACATACTCTCACACATAGTGAGTTAGTCTTAGACTAAGAATCTTTTCAAAACTCTCTTCTGGAGCCTGAAGAGGCTTGTCTGTAAAATAATACTTGGTTTTTGCCTAACGAGGTGTTGAATACTTGTGCCTAAAGAGGTGTTGAATACTTGTAGTAATAAAGGTTTGGTATAGTGGATAAAGCTCTCCCATAGAGGGGACTGGACATAGCTCTTGGGTTAAGAGGGAACCAAGATAAATACCTTGTGTTATCTTCTCTCCCTTACTATTGTTGTTTATTTATAACTAACGTTCGGGACTGAAAGTGTTTCTTAACGTCTTTGCTTAAGAAAACGTTTTAGCATGCGTTCAAGCAACGAACTCTCACGCTCTCTGTATTTATCTATCCTTTTTGCGTCCAACCCTTTGCGAAAAGATAACTGCTTGTGAAAAGTTTTCAAAAAACGTACGAAACACAATTCAACTCCCCCTTCTTGTGTTTCTAGCAGGCTCCTTCAGCTGTCTCCATACCTCTAGCAGTCATAACTTTCCTACAACATCCGGATAATTAGTCCGAAATCAAAAATACAATCAATCAATATCATCCCCTTACGGAGATGACAACACAAAATCAGTCAGAAAACACGTAGCACAAAACAGACAAACCTAACACACAAACCCCTATAGACTCGGTCAACTCTGATACCAAGAATGTAACACCCTTTTTTCGGGGGGCGTTTGTGAATGCGGGAAATTAAATACTAAATATTAACCGGCCGAAAATAGCGTATTATACTTATATACATATATCTTTCGGGTTTATAAAATGACGATTTGAAATTATTATTTTTTATAACCGAGTCGGTATTTGCGGAAATTAGACAACATGCATCAATTGTAAATACTCATACCTTAAACAACACATCCATAACACATTGCCAGAAGTAATTAATGAACAAATACAATAAAGTACGGGATAGGTAATAAGTTCTCCAAAATATTGGGGTCACAGTCCCTACAAAACGTACCAACAAAAGAGTAAATAAAACAGGATCTGATACGACTGATGTCACACTAGCCAAGTGAGAATATTACTCAAAGGGAGGATCCGAGGGATCCTCTTCAGGGTCACTTTCTGTACCCTCCACTTCCTCATTATCACCTCTACCCTCCTCATCATATGATGGCTGGGGCCAAACAAAGGGACGTGGACATGGCCTCACCCGTTTTCGGGGAGTAGTGATCACATGTGCCCCGCCCCTCGGACGTGGGATTCCGGGAGGGTGCTCTAACACTACACGCTCCTGAGGTGGCGCCTATCCAGCAGCTCTGGCTCTAATCAACCGTATGCCTGGTATATGCAAAAAGGTGGAACTATTCATTGGTCTCCCCTGACGAGTGCTCCTCACACCATTACCTCCAACAATGTTCTCCAGATGGAGATACAGGGTGATGGCAAATACGACCCTCCAGTCCACCTGGGTCCGCAAAGTCAAGGTCACGTGTCCATGGTACTCTTTAAGCCTAGTAGTCACATCACGGATCCAGCAGTCGAGTCCTCCTAGGAACTTAGCATGGATGCGAAATTAGGGATCCGACATCGTCATCTAATACATCATATAAAAAGGGAAAACAGCATAGACGAACCAATGGGATAAGAACCTCAACACCAACACACATAGGGTGAATGGAAGTAGTGTGACTCCCAAACCAAACAATTATACAACATAATACCAATTTCAGACAATTTCAATAATCAAGACAGACAAACAATATATAAGAATATGATATACAAGATGCAGTGAAGTATGCAAAATATGACCTTGGTGCAATCCAAACATGCAACCGTTGTAACATCCCAAAAATCCTATATTTGTTTCTCTTAACTGTTTGTGTAAATAACTTGACTGATAATACAATTCGATTAAGTTTAATCATAAGAATGGTTAATGATTGGAAATTCATATCTGAATTTCAATTATGAGCTTAATAATCATAAAATGTTGTTTTCAGTCGGAATCGGTAAAAATATTATTATTTTAATCGGGACCGCTTTACCTTGGGATGCGTGCCAGGATTAGGGAAGTTATTATGGCCCGGAGCCAGGAGTAGTTCATAACTATTTTTCACGCTTCAGGAGACGTTGCCACATTTATGTCAACCATCTATCAGCTTTTCATTCCTTTAAGCAATGGATTAAACTCCATGACTCTTGGTTAATAACCTATCAACATTTCCCTTTATGGAGAAAGCTAATTAACCTATTTATGGTTAATCTCTACTACTTTGTATAAGAACTCAACACCTATCTACTTGAGTCAATCCTAACCATTTATTTCCTTACACTAATTCTCATCAACCTTTAACCAAAATTTGGTCATAAACAAGCTAAGGCCATACGGCCATATGCTTCCATTGCGCCATAAACACTTCTCGTTTTCTCTTTCAACGATCAAGCATATCATTCTAAGCTCATATCAAGCATATCATTCTAAGCTCATAAACACATAAAGCACATAGAGTATACATTCACAATCACACCAAACATGTCAATCATCCATACAACAATAGTCGTCTAGCCTAGGGTATATTCGTAGTGGTGATAGCCCAAAGATACCTACACCTAGGGTCTAGGTACTTTGTTAGGGCTCAAACTCAAGTAGGGTTTAGGGTTCCCCTACACATGTCAATATACATTATTCTAATCTTGCCTTCCCGATGGATGTGAAATTCTTTCTCCCCACCTGATATCAACGTAGCAATGATCACGAACCCACGAGCACTTGCTCACGGCCGCAGCCCCGTTTCTCCAACCGGTACCCGTACGCGCTCTAGAACGATGGAACACGGTCTAATCCTTCATAACAAATCATAATCCCAATTAGTATAAGCAAACAAAACACACCGAGTTCATAGGAACTAGGGTTCGGCCCCATACGTAGAAAATTGCTAGAAATGTTAAAATTTCACAAACTCTTGGATCTATGATCCTTAAGCATAGATAAATCTTGTGTAAGTCATGGAATTCAAGAATTTGAAACAAATCCCTTGATATGGCCAAGTAGGGTTTCGGCCCTATTTATGAACATAAGGCTAGGAAAAGTTTTTGATTCAATTCTTTTGGGATTCAAAGACATCCAAGTGTGATAGGATCAAATCAACACTTCTTTAAGCAAAACTTTGAACAAAACTTCATGGATTCATTACCCTAGGGTTTCGGCCATCTCACCCCAAATGGGTTAGAGAGCTGTTATTACAAACTCTTGGATTATGAAATAAGATCATGAATCTAGATCAAGAAAATTGGTTTGACATCAAAATGATTTTTTAACAATTTTTCATGAATTTTGGAAGTTTAAACATCAACATAGAACCAACATGAACACATAGAGGTCCAATGGATAGAAATGAAGATTTAGAGCTCAAAGATGAGATCTCTACCTCATAGATGATGGAGAAGATGAATCTAAGCAAGTTTGCTTCAAAAAGTTCTTGGAGAATCCTTGAAGAATGGAGAGAAAATGGAGTTAGAAGCTTGAAAGTGTTGTGAAGACTTGAAGTGTGGATGGAGAACCAAAATGAGAGAAAGAAATAGAAAAGAGGTGGCGTGAGAAGTATATATATATATATATATATATATATATATATATATATATATATATATAGGAAAGGATAAGGATAGGCTAAGGATATAATAAAATTCACTTCAGGGTAAAAAGATAACTTTACCTATTAACAAAATTGGAATTGTATCAAAAGTTCTATTAGAACTTGAACACTTGAACTTAAAGAATAAAATAAAGGAGAAAGGAATATAAGATAGAATATATATCTATGAATGGCGTGGGGTTATGTGAAGGAAGGGTAAGGATTGTATAAAAATTACTTAAGGACAAATAGGTCATTTCTTTTAGGGGTAAAATTATCATTTTCTATACCATCATCATTACTATGGTGAGTCACCCATGTGACTCACCCTTGGCCATCATTATCATGGTGACTCACCTAGGTGAGTCACTCATGTAATCATTACATATGAATAGGATAAGGTGAGGTGTCCCTTGAAAGCGACTTAAGACTTATCCGTTACCGGTTCCTGTAATCCCGTACGCAGACCGGGTTTCGTCTTGGTCGTCAACCCAAACCTTAACCATAATTCTCTACTATTAATGTAGAGTAAAACAATATCTGTGTTGAATCCAAAAAGTGGACACGTAGAGATAAAATCAAACACCGGACAAGAGACGTGGTTCCTGAATGTGATTAGTCAATGGATGAGTCATCACCATAACTCATCACTATCATGATTGCTCCACCATGACTCACCACCATGAGTCATTCATGTCATGATTACTTGTCTAAAGTAGTCATGATTACTCCTCCAAAATATCTTGATATTTACAACTTTGCCACTGTAACTCAGATAAGATCCATATACCTTACTGATGTGAAAATTGGGATGTTACATTACTACCCCCCTTAAAAAGAATTTCGTCCTCGAAATTCGATGTTCATTGTAGAACAGACTCGGATACTGTAGTTGTCTGTTCTTTTATCCCCGTAACTCTTCTCTCTATCTTGTACGGCTTTTCATGTTGTCTCTTATCCTCATGATTTGTTCCATCTTTTTCTATACCACATTTGGTCCTAAGATTTGATTTTTTCCTGTTTTGCACTAAAACAACGGAGTTTTATACTTTCTTCCATACAAAGCTTCAACGGATGTCATTCCAACACCGGAATGGTTCCAACTTCTTGTCTGTTTCCACACACAAGCTTTTAATAGATCTTCCAATGCTTGAATTGTTCGTTGATAAATTCAACCTTGACTTCGTCCCCAATGCTCCTTGTATTCGAAGGTACTCCATGTATATGTTCAGATTTCGTTAACCGATCCATGCTTAACCAAATTGCATCAAATCCCTTCAGAGTCCTTGGAAGTTCCACTACAAAGTCCATTGCTATGTCATCCCTTTTTCCATTCCGAGATATCCAGAGATAGTAATATTCCAGCCGGCTTTTGATGCTCAATCCTAGCTTTTTGGCACACTGAACATGATAATACATATTCTGCTATTTCTTTCTTAATTCCATGCCACCAGAACATCTTCTTCAGATCCTGATACATTTTTATGGCACCTGGATGAAAACTTAACTTACTTTTATGGCCTTCTTCTAAAATCATCTTCCTAATTTCTATATCCTCAGGCACATAGATTCTTTTCTTATATCTAATAACCCCATGGCCATCTATATTAAACTCAGAAGTCCTATTCTGCTTTATTAACTTTTTCATCTTTTGGAGATACTGATCGGATCCTTGCTTCTCTCTAACCATCCTTAAGAATTCATTGGTTACTGAGATCATACCTAGGTACATTCTATCCTAAGATATCTCCACTCCCAAACTTAAATCTCTAAATTGTTCTAGCAACTCTAGTTCTTTTACCATCATTGCAGACACATGTAACGATTTTCGACTTAATGCATCTGCCACCACATTAGCGTTTCCTGGATGATAATGTAGATCGAATTCATAATCCTTTATGAATTCTATCCACTTCATCTGTCTCATATTTGGTTTCTTTTGATCAAACAAGCACCTCAAACTCTTGTGATCACTAAACACACTAAAATGAGTTCCGTAAAGATAATGTCTCCATATCTTTAATGCAAGTACTATGGCTGCTAGCTGTAGGTCATTCTTTTAATGAATCCTTAATTGTCTAGAAGCATAAGCCACAACTCTTCCCTCTTGCATGAGCACACATCCTAGTTCTTGATATGATGCATCACAGTACACCTCAAACTGCCCCAAAGGGTCTGGTAACACCAACACTGGTGACATAGTTAACCGCTTCTTCAATTCTTGAAAACTGGTTTCACACTTAGCTGTCCATTCAAATGTTACGCCTTTCCTTGTCAATTATGTCATAGGTAGCGTAATCTTCGAGAAGCCTTCTATGAATCTTCTGTAGTATCCAGCTAATCCAAGAAAACTTCTCACTTCACTAACTGTCTTCGGACTTTTCCACGGGACTACTGCCTCTACTTGCCTGCCTTGCATCAGCACGTAACTCAATCCTTGATACAAAGCATCCTGGTACTTTTCAAGACATCCATTCAATTTGGAAGCTCCAATACGATTGAAATCAATATTCTATCTTTCCACTCTCGAAAACTCTATCTACAATCTTCCTTCCTTGCATATACTTCGTCCTTTTTGGTCAATTCAGCTATTGCATTTGGTCAATCCTATTAAAATCCAACTTCCACATTCAAAGAATTTACTGAAATTTATTCCTTCAACTACTTGTCCCAACTTAACTTCTTTAAACAAAACTCACACTTGTCCCACTTGGCAAACTACTATCCTTCTTACAAGATCTGAAGAATCATTTGAAGTCGTTCTACTTGCCTCTCGCAATCTCGTGAATGGAAGAGAAAGTTGTAAAGAAAAAGACATTAACGAATGACAAGGAAGAAGAAAATATATAAATGTCTCACGTTACAAAAGAAAATTGACCAAATTAAGGATATGAGAGGAGATCTAATACCTCAAAAAGGATTTCCAATAGGGTCTTGATTGTGAGAATGCCCAGGTACATAATCACAATCACAACTCTACTAGAGTTCCTTCCTCCCAAGGGATCTATTACTAGGTTGACAATCGAAGTTTCCAATATCCTCAACTTTAGAAAAGTCAGAGTTTTACTAGAACGAACTAAAAGGACATAGTTGAAAGATAACCAGTCCATTTCCACACTAACATCCATATGAGACAAAGCAATCAAATTGAACACCAAAACAATATCAAATCAACTAAAGCGATGAGGAGCAAGTTTTGTGATGGAATGGCAACGATCAAATCAAGAATATAGACAAAATGAGAAAACCTGATCATCACACATCATCATGAGAATTTAAAGAAAAGGCTAAGACTTAGAGCAGGTAATACAAGATTGGGATTACCTTCAATGAGATATGTATCCTCATGTAAACCTTCGGTTGGTGAAGCCTCCACTTTATTCACTGCACAACTTCTTCCTTTCGCCTTTAACTTAGACGCTTGAACGTCATGGACTGCAGCTTCCACCTTTTGTGGTTTGCAACCCAAGACCAGGTGTCCCCCCACTTAGAATAGACCACTTCTTTAAAGAAGTAGCTTCTCACTTTGAGTAGCTCTCCAAACTCCATCTAAACTTGTTGATTTTCACCAATGTCACAAATAACATTCCGCAATAGTCAGAACTCGAATGTTCTGATTCCTACTTACCCACTACCTTTATTAGCATCGTTTCCTTTCCGAAACAATATCACAATGGACACACATTGTCTTCTTTTGAAGACAATGACATAGAGCACACAGCACAAGCAAGTATAGACTTACACCCAAACCCCGACAAGACTCGGCCAGTTCTCTTCTCCTTTTGATATTTTCAATTGCTGAACACCAATCCAGCATATCAGGGAATCTGGTAATCACCAACGGTACCGTCTTAGAATCTACGGCACATCTACTCCTCAACCAGATACCGCGGGTAGAACTTTGAAAACTTTAACAGCGCCTCAAACCTCGTTGCGTATTTCCCAATTGTCGTGTTGCCTTGCTTCAGATTCTGGAACTCCTTATCTTTTTCCCTCCTGACCATCCAAGGAAAGCATTTCTCAAAGAAACACTCTCTGAACAATCCCCAAGTTATGGCTCTTCCTCCGGTCTCAAACAGCCTCTGCTTCCTTTTCCACCACATTTATGCTCCTCCCACTAGCATAAAAGAAGCATAGGAAACCTTCTGAGCTTCATCACAGTGTTTTGCTGCTCTTGAATCCACAGTTCTGCCCCCTCAGGATTGTGATCCCCATTGAACTGAAGAGGTTGTCGCCTCATGAAGGCATCCAACCCAGCATCATTATGTCGAACATTCTGCTGTTGTTGCGGTTGATGTTGATTTTCCTGGGTCAATTGAATGAGTTGAGCGTTCTACTGGGTTTACTGTAACATAGCAGCAGTCATATCCCTCATAGTCCTGTGGATTTCCAATGACTCAGCTCCATTTCCAGTGAAGCTGCTGCCTCATGACCTCTATTAGGTCCTGTCCTACCTCTAACTTTACCTCGAGCCATTGGTTCCTGATTCAAGTAACCGTTAGCTCACCATTCTATAGGTATGACGTAACAAAACATTACTATCTTTAGCTATCCCATACTTCACAACAGTAGTCAAACAAAGATTCACCCAACATACATTCTACCCATCTCTAATCATAGTCAGTATCCGAGGTGGATCTAACTAATATGGCCAGTACACTTCCTAACTCACACCGTGAGGTCCACATAACCCTACAGTCCGGTTTAGAACCGAACTGCTCTGATACCACCAAAATGAGACGACTCCACTTACTTAGGATAATCCTATTTAACCTAATTCTAAAACATGTGAAAATTTAAAACTTAAGATGCATAAAATAATACAGGTAACCCATTACTAGCAACATATACATATGTATAAGTACCATCACCCTTACTTACATGTATCAGAATGTGCTCCTTTCCTTTAACTTACAATATGAAAGATACATAATCAGTCATACTAAAAACCACTAATGTCCTCTTATAAAGTACATCAAAATTTAAACTCTCAAAACACTAATATTGTACTCGCCAGACACTAATATAAATTATCCTCTATTCCAAAGTCTTCGTTCAACATCAAGTTCATAAGGAACTCCACCTTCCTTAGGAATAGGATCCTCAACTGCAGTGTCTTCTCCACGAGCCATAAGAGAAAACATACATAGAAAAATATAGGGAGATAAGGATCTACCACAAACATCATATACGGGAAAGAAATCATAGAATAACATACATGCACATCACACACATCACATAAGCATGTATACAACCATCTCCCAAATAATCACTCATGATCAATACTTATACTATATGTGTCTCATTCCTACCGGCATGTCGGACGATATCTCAAACCTCGTTCTCAATGTCGAGAACCATAGTTAGTTGTCCAGGGACCCTTTTCGCTCACCGTGACCAATAAGAGTGCATCCCGCTCCAACTCTCGGGAGAGGTATCTTGGCCGCCTCGGAAAGTCCACCTGCGACGTGGAAGATTGAGGGTCCAGTCAGGATAACCAGGTTCCAGCAGGCAACACGACACGATAGGAGCAACCCTATTCGTCACTTGTGATAAGTCCCGAACCCGATTACATCCCCAATATCACAAAGATCGTCCCTTCCCTCTTCCGTACCCGCACTCAGGTACACTAACCTCGTGTGTCCCATACCACACGGCTCGCCACTTGACCCATGATTATGCTATGCATGTCAACCATCATTTGTGCCACCAATATCTCAGTATTCATCTCAATCCTCAAATCACTTTATTCATGATACCATTGTATCCATCACTTTTCCTCATATATGCATTGTGGCACTTTGATTCACTATCAATATAACTATCCACATCATCATCAATCATGAAACACGCATAAATGATATTAAATATCTCAATATACCAACGCAAACATATAAAATCATACAATTCATATTATCAAGCATATCATTCTAAGCTCATAAACGCATAAAGCACATAGAGCATACATTCAAAATCACACCACACATGTCAATCATCCATCCAACAATAGTCATCTAGCCTAGGGTATATTCGTAGTGGTGATAGCCCAAAGATACCTACACCTAGGGTCTACGTACTTTGTTAGGGCTCAACCTCTAGTAGGGTTTAGGGTTCCCTTACACATGTCAATATACATTATTCTAATCTTGCATTCCTGATGGATGTGAGATTCTTTCTCCCCACTTGATATCAACGTAGCAATGATAAAGAACCCACGAGCACTTGCTCACGGCCGCAGCCCCGTTTCTCCAACCGGTACCCGTATGCGCTCTAGAACGATGGAACACGGTCTAATCCTTCATAACAAATCATAATCCCAATTAGTATAAGCAAACAAAACACACCTAGTTCATAGGAACTAGGGTTCGGCCCCATAAGTAGGAAATTTCTAGAAATGTTAAAATTTCACAAACTCTTGGATCTATGATCCTTAAGCATAGATAAAGCTTGTGTAAGTCATGGAATTCAAGAATTTGAAACAAATCCCTTGATATGGCCAAGTAGGGTTTCGGCCCTCTTTATGAACATAAGGCTAGGAAAGGTTTTTGATTCAATTCTTTTGGGATTCAAAGACATCCAAGTGTGATAGGATCAAATCAACACTTCTTTAAGTAAAACTTTGAACAAAACTTCATGGATTCATTACCCTAGGGTTTCGGCCATCTCACCCTAAATGGGTTAGAGAGATTTTATGATTACAAACTCTTGGATTATGAAATAAGATCATGAATCTAGATCAAGAAAATTGGTTTGACATCAAAATGATTTTTCTACAATTTTTCATAAATTTTGGAAGTTTAAACATCAACATAGAACCAACATGAACACATAGAGGTCCAATGGATAGAAATGAAGATTTAGAGTTCAAAGATGAGATCTCTGCCTCGTATATGATGTAGAAGATGATTCTAAGCAAGTTTGCTTCACAAAGTTCTTGGAGAATCCTTGAAGAATGGAGAGAAAATGGAGTTAGAAGCTTGAAAGTGTTGTGAAGACTTGAAGTGTGGATGGAGAACCAAAATGAGAGAAAGAAATAGAAAAGAGGTGGCATGATAAGTATATATATATATATATATATAGGAAGGAAAGGATAAAGATAGGCTAAGGATATGATAAAATTCACTTAAGGGTAAAAAGGTAACTTTACCTATGAACAAAATTGGAATTGTATCAAAAGTTCTACTAGAACTTGAACTTAAAGAATAAAGTACAGGAGAAAGGAATATGAGATAGAATATATATCTATGAATGGCGTGGGATTATGTGAAGGAAGGGTAAGGATTGTATAAAAATTACTTAAGGGCAAATAGGTCATTTTTTTAGGGGTAAAATTGTCATTTTCTACACCATCATCATTACTATGGTGAGTCACCCATGTGACTCACCCTTGGCCATCATTATCATGGTGACTCACCTAGGTGAGTCACTCATGTAATCATTACATACGGATAGGATAAGGTGAGGTGTCCCTTGAAAGCAACTTAAGATTTATCCGTTACCGGTTCCTGTAATCCTGTACGCAGACCGGGTTTCGTCTGAGTCGTCAACATAAACCTTAACCATAATTCTCTACCAGTAATGTAGAGTAAAACAATATCTGTGTTTTATCCAAAAAGTGGACACGTAGAGATAAAATCAAGCACCGGACGAGAGACGTGGTTCCTAAATGTGATTAGTCAATGGATGATTCATCACCATGACTCATCACTATCATGATTACTCCACCATGACTCACCACCATGAGTCATTCATGTCATGATTACTTGTCTAAAGTAGTCATGATTACTCCTCCCAAATATCTTGATATTTACAACTTTGCCACTGTAACTCAGATAAGATCCATATACTTTACTGATGTGAAAATTGGGATGTTACATTGTCACCTTTATGTCAACCATCTATCAGCTTTTCATTCCTTTAACCAATGGATTAAACTCCATGACTCTTGGTTAATAACCTATCAACATTTCCTTTTATGGAGAAAGCTAATTAACCTATTCATTGTTAATCTCTACTACTTTGCATAAGAACTCAACACCTATGTACTTGAGTCAATCCTAACCATTTATTTCCTTACACTAATTCTCATCAACCTTTAACCAAAATTTGGTCATAAACAAGCTAAGGCCATATGGCCATATGCTTCCGTTATGCCATAAACACTTCTAGTTTTCTCTTTCAACGATCAAACAACTCCATTTCATGGGAGTAGCTAAATTTGATAGAAGCGGAATCCTCAAAATTTCGTCCTCACCATGGCCGCCATGGCCGCTCCTTAGGAATCCTTGTTTCCCGAGTGCATCCCTCTTTCCCCTTCTCTTTTACCTGCCATCCCCCCACTGGCACCTTGTCCACATTCTCAACCTCCCCCTCAACCTGCGTCTACAGTTTTGCTCCCTCCTAAGACTTTTGAACAGGCCTTAAAAAATGCTTGTGACATTCCTATTAGTCAGTTGCCAATCCCTTGCATCAAAGGGGATGAAGTTGCAATCAAAATTCCGGAAGAGGAATACCTGGTTGGCATCGAAGAATGCAAGAATCACTTGCATGGAAGACTAATCCTTGCTAAGGGAAATAAACAATTGAAATTGGATGACTTGCGATGGAAGTTACTGCAGCTTTGGAAGCCGATTAATAAATGGAGCATGATCCCTTTAGGGAAAGGTTTTTATGAATTTTTTTTGTGTCTATTGAGGACTTAAGAACTGTTCTTTCTGGTGGTTCTTAGAACCTTAATCCAGGCATGTTAAGGCTCTTTGCATGGACAAGAGACTTTGTTCCAAATCTTGCGAAGCAAACTAGTGTTCAATGCTGGATACGTATTATAGGTTTACCTCAAGAATATTGGAGGGCAAAAATTTTATTCTCCATAGCCAGAGGAGTTGGTGTCCCACTTTCGCTTGATGATGCCACAATTCAAGAAAGTCTTGGTCATTTTGCTAGAATCCTTGTTGACATTGACTTGAGTAATCCTCCTCCTGATCAGCTGCTGGTAGAAAGAAAGGGATTTGTATTTTTGGTGGGAGTGGAATATGAATTCCTGACCAGTTTTTGCACCAATTGTTCCACTATCGGTCATTCAATCTCAGATTGCCATCATTCAAACAAGCATCATACTACAAGGAACAATTTAGTTCACAGAATAGATATTAAGGGGGTAATAGTTAATAAAAAGGTTGAGGTCAAATATGTGCCAAAGGCTGTAGACAAAGGAAAGACTGTGGTTATTGATAATACTCCTGATCCAAATCCTACAGTGGTGATCCAAGGAGAGACTAGCAAGAAGCCAGATAGTGATTCTGACAATGTTCTAGTCGAGGATGAAACAGAATTTGTGGAAGATACTGGTGCATATTTAGCTGAAGCTGTACCTTATGTCCTTGAAGCCAATGCTACTGCTCATGCTTTTCAAGCTAGTGAGAAAAGGGAGGATAGTGCAATGAATACAACAGAATCAAATTCACGGAATGTCACTGAAACCCCTGTTCAGCAGCAAGGATTCCAACAGAAAAAAGCAACTCCTATCTCATACAAGCTATGGGATGAGGAGGAGGAGGAGTTGGAGGCAGAATTTAATAATTCTGCTGATAGGGGTGGTGGTGAGCAACCAAGCCCTAGGGCTGAGAAATACAAGATTACTGATGAATCTGATTTTATAACTGTTTTGAACAAATCTAAGCAGAGATCTCAAAAAAAAGAAAGAAAAGAAGCAGGTTGAACTTGACAGAAATAAACAAGTTGATGGAATCACAACTAGGTCTCGTGCAAGGCCAATTATTGGTGATCAATGAAAACCATCTTTTGGAATGCTAGAGGTATTGGTAATCCTTATACCAGAAGAGTGTTGACTAAGCTTGTAAAAATGCATCAACCTGACTTTGTTATAATCTCTGAGCCTTGGATTAAATCTACTGCTTTACCTACTTCTTACTTGCATAAAATGAATCTTTCTTCGTTTGCTGAGAATAGCAGGAATAACCTAAATCCTAACATTTGGTGCTTGTGTAAAGACAGTCTGCAGCCTACTGCAATTTTTACTTCCAGTCAATCTTTTGCTTTTTCAATTAAAATTGGAGATAAAGATTTATACATGTCTGCTGTTTATGCTTCTACTGATTACACTGTTAGAAGGAAACTCTGGTTAGATCTACATAATCTTCAGCTGAATAATAAAGGTCCTTGGTGTTTTGTTGGTGATTTTAATGCCGTTCTTAGAGCTCATGAGCAGAAAGGTAGGTGTTTACCTCATAAAATTTCTTGTGAGGAGTTCCAACAATGGACTGATTTGGATAGTCTCCTTCACATTCACACAAGAGGATCCCAATTTACTTGGTCCAATGGTAGAAGAAGGCAGTTCCACACTGAAAAACGGCCTGATAGGGCTATTTGTAATGGAGATTGGATTGATCACTGGTCGAGTGTTGATTGTTGCACTTTGGTAAGGAGTCAATCTGATCATCACCCCATCCTACTGTCTATGAAAATTGATGAAAGGCAACATAAGTCTAGTTTTAAATTTCAAAAAAATGTGGGCTAAGCATCCTCAATGCAACAAGCTTATTTCGGAGGATTGGAAACTTCCTGTGTTTGGGAATCCTATCACTATTCTTTCTCAAAAGCTGAAAAGACTAAAGCACAAGCTCAGGGATTGGAATTGGTCGGTTTTTGGTGATGTGCATCAGAAAGTGAAGGCTGCAGTGTCTCTGGTGGAGGAGGTTCAAAGCAGGATTGATGAAAATGGCAGTTCTGATGAGCTTGTTGAGGAAGAGAGGAATGCTCAGTTGCAATTGCAAGAAGCCTTAGCTTATGAAGAGGATTTTTGGCAAGAGAAATCTAGAGTTGATTGGCACATTCAAGGTGACAGAAATACTGAATTCTTCCATAGGATGGCCAAGATCAGATAAACTACTCAACAGATCTCAGTTTTGAAAGATGGAGATCAGGTATTTCATTCTTATGCAGATATTGAGCAACACATAGTGCAGTACTTCACAGATCTTTTTACAGCAGACAATGCATGCTCCCATTCTAGTTTAATCGATGATGTTATTCCTTCTTTGGTCACTCCTCAAGATAATTGGTTGCTTACCAGTTTACCATCTTCTGAGGGGATTAAAAATGGGGTATTTTCTGTGAACCCAAATGGTGCTCCAGGACCTGATGGTTTTGGAGGTTTTTTTCTTTCAGCATTTTTGGGATATTATCCAAGAGGATGTGGTAAATGCTACTAGGTATTTCTTCATGCATGGTTGGCTGCCACCTAACTTAAATTCTAATCTTGTTGTTTTAATTCCTAAATACAAGGAGGCTGACAAGATTGAACTTTATAGGCCTATTGTTCTTGCAAACTTCCAATTTAAAATTATTACCAAGGTGCTTGCGGATAGATTGGCAACTATTGCTCCCAAGATTATCTCTGAAAATCAAAGAGGATTTATTTAAAAGCAGAAATATTGGTGATTGCATTTGTTTGGCTTCTGAGTCATTAAATCTGCTAGATAAAAGATCTTTTGGTGGTCAAGTTGCTATGAAGATTGACATAAAAAAGGCATTTGATACAATGGATTGGCAATTCCTGTTAAAGGTCCTCAAGGCAGATTCAAACTCTTGTGGCTATCTCTGGAAATCACAGCAGTGGTTGTATGCGGAATTCTATAGAAGAGCTCATCATTTTAAAGAACTTCGAAGTTCTTATTCACCCTTCTTCTGCTCCTATTACTAAGAAGTAGTTGGGCAGCCTCCTCAATCGAATATGGTGAAATGCAATACTGATGGGGCAGCTCGGGGCAACCCTGGTCTAGTTGCTTGTGGAGGTATATTCAGAGATTCTAAAGCTACTTTGATGGGTTGTTTTGTTCAGAATTTGGGTATTTGTTCTGCTCTTCAAGCCGAGCTCATTGGTGTTATGGTTGCTATTGAACAAGATTTTTTGAGAGGCTGGTTTACACTATGGATTGAGTGTGATTCTTCTCTTGTCATTGATGCATTTTCGGATGTTAACTTAGTGCCATGGCAACTACGAAACAGATAGATAAACTGCATGGAATTCACTAAGCGGATGAAATTAATTTCTTCTCATATTTATAGGGAAGGAAATGCTTGTGCTGATAAGCTTGTATCTTATAGTTTTACCATTCATGGTCTTGTTTGGATGGATGTTCTACCTGTTTTTGTAAAAGCTGATTTCTTTCGAAATAGGCTAGCCTTACCTATGTATAGATTCAAATAATTCCTTCATGGGTTTTGGTTTGGTCCCCCTATGTTTCTTTGTATTTCTTCTTTTATTTTAATAATATAGCCAATAGGAGTACTCTTTTTTCCTTAATGGTGTTTTTGCCCTAAGGAGGGTTTTGCACCATAAGGTTTTAACGAGGCTTCTATTGTTTGTCAAAAAAAAAAAAAAAAAAAAAAAAAAAAAAAACTCCATTTCATGAACACTTGAGTTTTCTCACTTCTCTTTCTTAAGTGTTCATATGGTTTTGTCTTCATAGTTTATGAACCAAAACTTGTTTCTAAAATCTAAAACCATAACCTTGTTAGTCTTGATCTCCTTCACAACTTTCATCAAGGAAGTTTCTTGATTGGAGGAACTTTGTTCTTCACACACAAGAACACCAACCTTGTTCATCATGTGTTCTTCGCTAAGTGAGTTTCTAACCTTACTTTTCTATCTATTTCTTTCCATAAGATCATGAAACAACTTTTTCTAGTTCATGATCTTTGCAAAAGAAGTTTCAAAACCTTGTTGTTTTTCTCTTAGTAGGTTCGGCCTCTCCTTGTTCTTGGAGCTTGGAGTTTTGCTCATCCTAAAGATCTTCATTAAGGTAATGGGGGAGTACTGAACCACATCACACCACATTGGTGGTGGTGAAAATGGTTTATGGGTTTGGTTTGGGGAAAACCCTAAACCAAGGGTTTTGCCACTTTGTCTATTTGGTTCTTTATGAGAACAATGTTGTAATAATTATTTATTGCTTGATTTGTGTTCATTGATGTGTTTGAATGGTTGAAAATGGCTTTTAGGTGTTGGAAAACCCTAACCTAGGGTTCCTCCATCTTTTTGCTGAAAAGAGTTTGTAAAAGTGTGGTTTTCGGATTTGACATTGTGTGAGTCATTTCAGTTTTTCTATCAACCTAGACCTTGGATTTCAAAAAAAAATTTTGATCCTAAAACTAGACATCTTGGGCTTCATTTTGATAACAACTTTCGTGTGCTTTCATGAAAATTTGACCCTTGAAAACCTGTTTCAATCTAAGCATAAATTTCTGTCTTGGATTCTGATTATAGTGCCTTATTTCGTGTAACTGTACTAACTCGGTTACTTTTTAAGAAAAAAATTTTATATTAAACAATTAGACATCCTAAGCTTTCATATGAGTCCCCATTTGCTCAAATTCAAGTTCGTTTGGTCAATCAAATGTTTGTCACAAGTTGATGCTTGAAATGCTGAAATTTCTGTATACAGGTTTTGTGTTGATTTTTGGAATTGGATGTTATGTTGTTATTCATGTTGATGCATTGATGATTACTCTTGCTTAAGATGATTGTTGGAGAAGAAAAATCTTCACATTAAACCTAGTATAGGATTCAGTCAAAGCATAAATAAAAAGGATTTTCAACTTTAATCTTTGAAACTTAAATGATTTTACAACTCTAAAATTGAATCAATGAACGATGATCCAAAGCAAAGCAAAGAAACATTATTTGAATGAAACAACCTTATATTCATTCAAGAGATTCTTAAAACAAGGGAAAATTATTTCGATCTTAAGTTATGGCTTAAGTAAATCAAATGACGTTTCGAAAATTAATGAATCAAATGTTCTCAATAACAAACAACTTGGGAAAATCTTTTGTAACATTTGGTTACTAAGTAGGTCTTGAACGTAAAACCAATCTTTGATTTCAATTCAATATCTCTTTTCAAGTTTAATTATGAATGATTTCAAGTTAAAAGGAATTTGGACTTAAGAAGATTCCGCTTCTTAGTTAAAACAAAGGAGTTATGTACTCACTTCTTTACAGAGAATTTATACACTCACCTTCTTTTAACAAAAGCAATGTTACATTCAAATTAAGTTTTTGAACAAAGTGAGGTATTCGAAAAGGAAAATCTTTTAAGCCATAATAAGTATTTAATACACTTATGATGGGGTTTCATAAAGTTAAAGGATGTTTTTTTTAAAGAGATTTGAATTTGCCATCCGCAAGGATCGCAGAGGAAGGGTTCTTAACCGCTTCATCGCTTGCCTTCATGTCGTTGCCGTCAAGGCTGTGGTCGTGAGTGGAACGCTAGATGGACTTTTCCACCGATGCGTTCAGTGCCTTCTCCCTCTGTTAGGGATAGGCTGCCTGTTAGCAAAGTTGCTTCTAAGGCAACTCCTGCTATGTCTTCCATAGGAATTCTGATAGTAGTCTCTGCTAGGGTTCGTGTTAGTTCTCGTTTGATGGGTCCTGGTTGGAAGGCGATGAGTGAAGAGACTAGGAGTGGGGTGATCTATCCACACCTTCCTATTCCTTTCGCTTATCTCTTCATAAAGGAGAAGTCAAAGGAACCATTCAACGGTTGATCCGAGGGATGTCTTCTCGTGTAGTCTGTTGTGGGCCAGTGTAGGATGTCAGAGCATCTGTACCTTTCTTTCATCTTTTGTGGAGCTGCGTCTCCAAGTATCTTATGTTTAGGAGCTATGTCTCCAATTATTTATATTAAGTCCGTATCTTTTTATTTTATTTTTGTAGTCGGGTTGGGGTTTTATGTAAACCTTTATGAACTTTAACGGTTACAAGCTTTTACAGTTATGTCTTGTGAAACGGAAAAATTTATCCCATCTTTCTTAAATGATTTTAATTAATCCGTTTTTCGGCCGTATAGTTTTATAAAATGTCCGTTATGTGATGCCCCCGGAAAGGGAGTTACATTAGTGGTATCAGAGCTGGCCGAGTCTTTTCGGGCTTAGGGTTTGGTATGTCGTTTGTGTTGTGTTTTCTCTGTTTGTCCTTTGTTTGTTTTCTATATTATTGTTTCCGAGAGGAGACAATGTTGGAAAGGATGATGACTTTGGTCTATCCTTTTGTGTTGTTGTTTTCGGAAGAAAGACAACAATTGTTTGTTATTCTCTACATTATTATTTATGAAAAGAAATGATATTGGACAGAATAGTGATGCTTTTGCTTTCTTTTATGTGTACTTGTTCTGAGTTGGTGGGGAGTAGCTGCCAGTTGCTGGAGGCTGAGGACATAGTTTTCGGTTGCAGAGTCCTTTAGAGCAAGTTTCTGAATGAGTGTCTTCCGACGAGTGCAAGGCACATTGAAAGAATATGTTGTTCGCTTTGAATCCCTGTTGAAGTCTTCGAGGTATTTCCATCTTCATCCCGATAAGGAGTGGAAGTGCACAAAGTTCGAAGAAGGTTTAAGAAACGAGATTCGAGGAGCGGTGGTACCTCTCAAGATTAGAGAGTTCTCAGTTTTAATGGACAAGTGCTTCCTAATCGAAGCTCTGATGAGCAATCGCGAAGAGAGACAACGTCACTTTGGACCGTCTAGGTTCACAAGAGGCATCAACACCAGGTTCCAGCAAGAACTGTACACAAGACCACTGAGGAACCCACCGCAGCAGCAACAATCTTACGAAAGGAGTAGCAAGGGAACTCACCGGTCCGTATTACCTCCGCAATGGTGCGAGAAGCGTGGTAGGGGCCATACAGCCAGAGGCTGCAACTCAAAGGAAATCGTTTGTTTCCGATGTGGAAAACCAGGTCACGTCATGTGTGCTTGCGAGCAACAAACTTCCAGAAGGAGCAGTAAGTCTATTCAACCAGTGACTTCTACATCACGATACGAGAAACGTGGAAACGGCCACAAAACAAAGTGCTGCACCATCAAAGGCGTTATCTGCTTCAAGTGTGGAAAACCGGGGCATGTTTCGAGAACCTGCGATCAACACAAGATGGAATCTGTAGCCAACAAGGTACAACTGTCATGTAACCAACAAGGAGTAGAGTCAACACGACGAGTGAAGCTAAAGCCTCACAATCTAATGATCTTGTCTAAGGAGATAGTACCATAGCAAGTAAACCTTTAACTATACTGTTTGATTCAGATACATTTCATTTCTATTATCTATGACAAGGTGAAAATTGTTGGAATGCTTATGTCTTCTTTGTCCTCTTGATTTGGATTGATTTGAATTTATCCGAATTGATTTAAGTTGATTTGATTTCATCATTTCTACTTCTATTGCCTATGACTTTGCGCGAACCAATTGAAATTTATAGTTTCTCCCTTCTCTTCTGATTTGACTACTTTCATCTTTTTGATGAACGGATCTTTTTGATCAAGATTGGTTGGATTCTCGGTTATTGTTGAAAACAGAGACTTTTAATAACTTGATTCATTTGCTTCTTCCGCAAAAGAATACAATTCTTAAATTGGGATTGATTACTTTCTAATCATATCCTTTTGGCCTTCGCAGACAAGAATTTAAAAGTTTCTTGAAATTGAGAATTTCTGACTGCCTACTTCCTAGCCAGACAAATAAGGGCTGCTTCGAGTAATGATGCTCACAATTTTTATTGTTACCTTTTAAAAAGACCTAGAGTGGATTTGATTTGAGTTCTACACTCTTGGAAAAGTTTTCTTGTCCTGAATTGTTTTTCCGAAAAGTGTGTCAGGACCGCCATCAGAATGGGAATTACAGTTTTCTATCGACTTGGTATCGGAATTTGTCCAATACCCATGATCCTTATTCTCTTTCACTTTCGAATCTTCGTAACGGATTTCGAGTTTTGAAATTTACAAGGATTTGCCTTGATGATATTTTTCGTATCGTCAAGTTGATACAGTATATTTGTAAAGGAGAACTTAACCTATGAGATACTCCGTGTCAAGATAGAAGACAGAAGAGTGAAGCAGCTACGGCAGAAAGAGACATCCTTAGTCAAGGTTTTCTGGAACGAGACTTCAGGTGATGCCACTTGGGAGTTGGAAGATAGGATGAGGGAAAAGTTTCCGCATCTCTTCTAAGGTAAATTTCGAGGATGAAATTTCTTTTTGGAGGGTAATGTTGTAACATCCCTAAAATCCTATATTTGTTTCTCTTAACTGTTTGTGTGAATAACTTGACTGAGAATACAATTCGACTAAGTTTAATCATAAGAATGGTTAATGATTGGAAATTCATATCTGAATTTCAATTATGAGCTTAATAATCATAAAATGTTGTTTTGAGCCTGTTGTGTTGTTTTGAGTCGGAACCGGTAAAAATATTATTATTTTAATCAGGACTGCTTTACCTTAGGATGCGTGCCAGGGTAGAGGAAGTTATTATGGCCCGGAGCCGGGAGTAGTTCATGACTACTTTTCACGCTTCACGAGACGTTGTCACCTTTATGTCAACCATCCATCACCTTTTCATTCCTTTAACCATTGGATTGAACTCTTATGACTCTTGGTTAATAACCTATCAACATTTCCTTTTATGGAGAAAGCTAATTAACCTATTTTTGGTTAATCTCTACTACTTTGCATAAGAACTCAACACCTATGTACTTGAGTCAATCCTAACCATCTATTTCCTCACACTAATTCCCATCAACATTTAACCAAAATTTGGTCATAAACAAGCTAAGGCCATACGGCCATATGCTTCCATTACACCATAAACACTTCTCATTTTCTCTTTCAAAGATCAAACAACTCCATTTCATGAACACTTGAATTTTCTCTCTTCTCTCTCTTAAGTGTTCATATGGTTTTGGCTTCATAGTTTATGAACCAAAACTTGTTTCTAAAATCTAAAACCACACTACAACAGAAAAAGCTTTTAATAGCATTTATTTTTTGTATTTAATAGCGCTTAAAAGCGTATTAAATCAATCGCTATTAAAGGTTGAATAAACAGTGGCGTTTAAAAAAGCGCTATGAAAAGTAGAAAAGATAGCGCTTGAGGAAGCGCTATCTAAAACCTAGGATTAGATAGTGCTTCGTTGAGAAAGCGCTATCTAAAACCCAGGAATAGACAGCGCTTCCTCAAGAAAGCATTGTCTATTCTTGGGTTTTAGACAGCGCTTCCTCAATTGTCCATTTTTTTTTTCTTTTTAATAATAAGCTCTATTTTCTTCTACACTTCCCTGCACTCAGCGAAACCTAGACAACAGTATGCAGTATACATAATTGGCACAGTATAAATAAATTCATTTCATTCATTAAAAATGTTACAATATACACCTACAGTACAGTATACACAATTCAAACTGATTCAAACATATTACAATATACAATCCTAGACAGTACACTACACTACACTAGCTATAGCTCAGCAAAGCATCAACCTGCAAAATTTGAGACAAATCAAGCTATTAAATGAACTTGAAGTTTAATTCAATCTAATCATCACAACTCACAACTTAAATATAAAACTGAAAAGACAAACTTAATTACCTTGATTCATAATAATGTAGTTACACCACTCATCCAAAATTTTAAATACTTGATCATCGGTGTATGTGCCATATTTACTATCGGGAAAGTACTGCATGTGATAGAAAAAGTAAATTAAGTTAGAATCAAATTACATTCAAATGGTCCAATGTAAGTGTAATTAAACCGAAATTACATACCGATAATGGGATTTGAATTTGGTTATGAGAGATGATATCCTTAATGAACCTTAGAACGTAATATCCACAGTCTATGCTATTGTATTGGCGGGCGCACTATAAAACAAAAATAATAAGTTAATTGGTTTTAAATTTAAATAATTGCATAATTACAATGTGAACAAATACATCTACAAAGATCCATTTAGTCATTGATGATTTTGAAGATCGGGACTTGGCTCCCCATCTACATCCACGGTGAATTGTCAAAGCACTAAAATGCAAAAACAAACAAATTCATTAAGGTACACGTACAATTTGAATCATCACATATAAGAGATAAAAATAAATCATTTTTCTTACTCGTTAAAGGTATTCATAAGCATTTTCCGTTGTGCAAAGGGTATATGCAATGGATCCATGTAGTAGCTTGTGTCTTCATTGAGATTGATCGCTAACAATACCCAATGTCCCCTACAAAACAAGAATGAGTTAGCAAATCTTCAGAAGGTAATTAATCAAAATAAAATACAATATCATTAACTAAATGACTCACGCTACGTTCACAGGTGCTAGAAATAGGGAACCGATATGTGGACTTGCTAGCTCAAGGCGATCGACTATGTACTTCTTTTGCCCAGATATA
Source organism: Ammopiptanthus mongolicus (assembly GCA_039655645.1). Taxonomy (NCBI): domain Eukaryota; kingdom Viridiplantae; phylum Streptophyta; class Magnoliopsida; order Fabales; family Fabaceae; genus Ammopiptanthus; species Ammopiptanthus mongolicus. Next base: position 34,821,669 of record CM077349.1, on the reverse strand, counting down.
TACGGTTATAAAGCTATTTTATCTAGGCATAAGATTACAAACCTCCCGGTGTTATTAGCGGGGATCAACATCTCTCGGTATAAGAACATTGAATTAAAACATGTATAATAAGCGTTAATATTTAACTTATGAAGAATAAAAGAAGTTATATACTTTAAAGTTTGATGTATTACCTGAGATATACGCTAATACCAGTCTAACTGAGTATACCAGTCTAACTGAGTTCATTACGAGTGATAACCTCCTCGATTTCGTCTTTACCCACTGATAGTGTATGTTGATAACCCAAAATTTCTTCATCCATCTCCAATTCTATTAAAGCGCTCAAGCCTTTTTTTTTTTTACCAGGATCCTCATGTAGGATATAAAATCATATGAGCTTGCTGCTATAGGAGGCCGGGAGGACTACTACTTCTTAGGGGATGTAATGGACCCCTTTGTATGCTCCTTGTTAATTAAAGGAGGTCGGGACTCCACAATCTTCTTGCCCTTGCCCTTGGATTTGGAATTTCCGGAGATAACCTACATATTGCAATACAGTAGTTAGTGACCACCCAGTTTAATAAATATATACAACATATCATGATGGATATATAGTAATTATTAACATACTTGCACGAGGCTGATTGGCCATGCAATATAGGTACCTATTGCATGATCCACTACCATGACATCAGCATGCTTAATTGGTAAAGGCAATGGTGCATGCCCCTCCAGTTCAGCTTCAATCTTCACTTTCACATGGCCAGGAGGTAATGTTAGGTTATGCAATGCGGTAGCCTCCTCATTAAAAACCATCGCCCTAGCGACAATGTGATAAGTTGGGTGCCATAGATACAAGTTGCATAGTTTTATTCCCTAAACCAATGATAAACAAAATATTAATTCGTTGAATTAAACCTTCAATGCAATACTTAAAATTAAAAAATTATCATTGATAAGTATTACCTCGGGAAGAGGTATATGCGGTGGCACAACAGTACAATTATCTCTGACACTATGAGGGGTAGGCGTAGGAGGATCACCAGCCGGCTCATAATTAGCACGTCCCTGCTTACCTTGCTTGCTAGCCTTTAACTCCTCTACTTCAAGAGTTAGCTCTGCTAGCCTCCTTTGCGTCTCCAAGTGAGTCAACATATCTTGATGTTTTGCGCGTTGTTGTACGTCAAAAACAATCCTCTGGGAGACGGAAAACCCCACACCCCTTAGGCGACCAGGGTATTCTTTGAGATTCAATTCTCGTGCAAGAATGTCTTGACAGCCAACACAGTCTGTTATCTCCCCCTGTGATACAGACTTTGATAAGGACATCTGTGACACAAATATTAACGAACAAATTTATAAGATGTTACACATAATTATAATAAGAAAATAACAAATGAACTGAGTTAATTAATGAGGGCGTATACTTACAATTTTGTCAGCCACTTCCTTAGTGGCAGGGTGCAAAATCTGGCCATCATGGGCCATGAGGGCTATCATCCATAAAGTACCCCGCTCAACTACCTCGATGGTAGGATCCCCTCCAGCACTCTTCAGTTGTACATTTGAACATACAAATTAAATAAAATCATCAATGCTAAAGAAGAAATCATAAATGGATTAATCAACAAGTTATAAGGATATATATTGTACTTATAATTTGTTCCTCGAGACCATCATAACCCGTACGCTCTGCTTTTAAGGGTACGGAGGGTTTGAAGTTCTAACCCGATTTGCTTTACTTGTTTTCTACATAGATACGGAAGTATATGTCAATGCATGATTTACTATATATATACATATATATATATATATATATATATATATATATATATATATATATATATATATATATATATATATTAAGTTAACAAGCAGGGTTATATTGTACATACCTTAAATGTCTCGTTTTTTGTGCGTGTCGTTACAAAAGCTCTCCAGTCATCCACCTTTATCATGTCTGCGTACTTTGCTAGAGGCTCATGTCTGACATTCCCACCTTTATCTTTTACATACTTGTTCGTCAACTTTGTTTGGAATGTCCGGTGACATTTTCCAGCAATCTAGAGTACTATTTTCCTCCGAGACTCATCAATGTCAAACATAGTCTGCAGAAACGATAAAGGTGTAAGTTTAAAAGTATACATGTTAATTAAGAAACTAATGTTAATTAATTATTACTTATTTACCTGTATATCGCGCCAGATGTGTGATTTGACCTCGTTCAATGTTTTATCCTTCCACGTCTTGCATGTAATTGGAACCGTTTGCCGGACTACGGCCCCAATGTAACTCTTTAGCTCCTTCCCATTGTCACCAATGGGTTTGCCTTTTGTATTCCAGGCAACCTGATAAAATGAAACACTTGATTAATAAAATAATGAAAAACTTAATTAATAATGATTTATATACCTGTAATCTCACGCCTCTACTCCTCTTAAGGATCAGATACTTCTTGAACGTCGGTCCACGACGCCTCATTTGTGTTTCGGGCGCCTCTAGGCTAGAATCCGAACTACCATCATGATCACTGGATGAAGTCATGATCTGCAACACAATTAAAAACGTCAGATCACAATATAAATAAGAAAAACATGTTTACGTAAATTTAATTGATGAAGAAATTACAAAAAACAAAATCATGATGCTACATGTTTAAGTAAAAACGATGAATATAAATTTAAATTAATGAATAAATTAAAAAAACAAAATCTGCATACATGTTTAAGTAAATATTTTCCGAAATGTACAAACCCTCATCTATAGTTAGATTGGACTGAAGTGATTGCTATGTCCCGAAGAAAGAATCATCCTCAATATTAGCATCTTCATGTGCTTGATCATCAATCCCATTAACAATCGTTTTGTTAGTCAATAGAACGATGGACCACTTCATATCAGCTGGATCGGTCACATAGTACACTTGTTCAGCTTGCGATGCTAAAGTAAAGGACTCGTCTTTATACTCCTCCTTATTGAAATCCACACGCAAGAACCCCAATTCATCTATCTGTACACCGTTATTATTGTCAACCCACTTACATTGGAACATAGGCACTCGAAACATCGTGTAATCCAACTCCCATATACGTTCAATTACCCCGAAATATGACATATTCGCAGATATGGGGTTTCTGTCTTTGGCACTAGAGATATGCATGGCTTGAGCTATAAGAGTGACCTCACTATTTTACATTTTATTCTGATCATCTTGTTTTCTTGTTTTTTTGTATAAAATGTGAGCCCGTTCATTAGATAACCAGTGTAAGCGAAGACATGTATTGTTGGACCTCTCGCTAACCATCTCAACCTTTCTGAAACCGATGTAGGATTTATAGCAAACTCTGCAGAAATGTGTTCTTTTAGCCACAGTATGAAACACCGATTGTGTTCTCTTGTCAACCAATTCTGACTCTTATTGGAATACAAACCCTGAATTATGTGCTTGTATTTTTCAACATATGACTCAACCTCATCGGCATTATGCAGAACATACAAGTGTGCTTGCTCCCATTCTGTCCGCTATATAGTCACTAGTTCAGTTCCAGTAATACCTTGATCCATCATTCTCCCTGTGTGACGAGACTTTGTCAACCCTATGGAATCAACATCAGTGAGGTACTCGATACAAAACTCAACAGCTTCTTCGACTATGTAGCATTCAACAATACAACCCTCTGGTCGTTATCGGTTTTTCACATACCCTTTCAATATCTTCATGTAATACTCAAAAGGGTACATCCATCTCATATAAGCAGGCCCACACAATTGTGTCTCTCTGATTAGGTGAACGGTTCAATGAAGGCGGGAAATACATTTCAAGTTCACACAAAGTCACAACAATATCTTTCTGCAATGTCGGCAACTTCCCAGGGTCAATCACCTTACTGCAAATTGCGTTGAAGAAGAAACAGAGTTTGGTCAAGGTCTCCCACACTTTGTTAGGTAAAATTGATCGTATACCGATAGGTAGCAAATTATCCATGAGGACATGGCAGTCATGGGACTTTAGACCCTTTAACTTCAAATCTTTCATATCCACGAGGTTCCTAATGTTTGAAGAGTACCCCTCTGGAACATTAACTCCATGAAGAAACTTACAAAGAGCAATTTTCTCTTTTCTAGCTAGAGTATGAGTGGCCGAAGGTAGATATGTACGTTTCCCCTTCTTTACTGGTCCCAACTCTTGTCTCTATTCCATACTAACCAAGTCCAGCCTTGCATTGATGCCATCTTTAGTCTTGCATGGAACATTAAGTAAGGTACCAATGACACTATCAAAGACATTTTTTTCAACATGCATCACATCAATGAAATGTCTTACGTATAAGGATTTCCAATATGGCAGCTCAAAGAAGACCGACCTTTTCTTCCACCCTCTTGTGGCAAGCTGTCGTGCAAAAGGTTTCCCGAATTCATTGTTCAAATCTTGTACCTTTTCAAACATTTGCGCACCCGTCAACGGAGAAGGACTTCTACGGTTTTCTGTATTCCCATTGAATGCCTTTTGCCAGGACCGATAATGATGATCTGATTGCAAAAATCTACGGTGCCCAAGGAAGACATTCTTCTTACCATGTTCCAATCTTATCCAATCTGTATCATTTTCACAAATAGGACATGCACAATGACCTTTGGTACTGTATCCTGACAGATTACCGTATGTCGGAAAATCATTAATTATGTCGAATATCATAGCTCTCAAGGTGAAACTTTCTTCTCTATACCCATCATACACCTCTACACCCCTCTCCCACATTTGCTTCAAGTCTTCAATTAAAGGAGCCAAGTATATGTCAATATATTTCCTGGTTGTTTGGGCCCAGAAATTAACAAAGACAACATCATATATTTACATTTCATGCATACCCATGGGGGTAGGTTGTAGATCACCAAAATCACAGGCCATGAACTGTGAGAGCTACTCTGAATACCATGCGGGTTAAATCCGTCAGTGGATAATGCAAGCCTTAGGTTTCTTGGTTCTTGCCCAAAATGAGGATAATCATGATCAGTTCTTTTCCATTGAGGAGAATCTACCGAGTGCCGTAACTTGTCATCTCTAATCCTTTCATCCTCATGTCATGTCTAGTGCTTTGCATCTTCCGAGCTACGGTACATGCGCCTAAATCTGGGCATTATGGGAAAATACCACAGAACCTTCTCCGGAGCCGATTCTTTCTTCTTATAATTATACCGTGAGGCATTACACTTAAGACACATCACTTCCGAAATAAAATGCAATCGTTAGGACAATCGTGTATCCTCTCATAGCTCATGCCAATAGAATGTAACATTTGTTTAACCTCATATGTCCGACTAGGAAGTGAGACGACCCCACTTACGTTGGATAATCTCATTAAGTTCAGAACCCGCCTACTAAGTTATTATTAACTATAACCCGGTGATATTATTATGTGCTTATTAAACGAACGGCAAAACGGTAAAGCATATATGACAAGCACGTACATAAAAGCATGCATCAGAGTAAAGCACAACGGGAAAGATAAAACATATACATCAGGACTCCAAAAGAAAGAAAAGCTCTTAGACATCCTCAGCAGCGCTCCCCCAACCCTGCACTCAAAATACATCAGCCTCTCCACTTAGTCCTAGAAGAAGACGCACTGGCTAACCCTCACCATCAGTGGTAGGGATGACCTAAGCTACCCTGCACCTCTCCGTGTGTACGCCTATAAACCCTCACAAGCTCGTACTCGGAGGAAGAACTCGACACTACTATGCGGCGCCTCAGGGCCGCCCTCATGTACCGGTCTGAACGTCTCCTCTGGCCTCTATCCACGAAGCCCCTCTTGCTGGATACACCTGAAGTCTGTGGTGCTACCCATCAGTAGTCCTGCTCTCTCTGGTTCGGTGGTCGCCACATCCGTGGAAAGGGAAGGAACTGGTAAACTCGGTAGGGTCCAATGGCGTCTTCATAAGGTGGAGTACCTCTCCTGAAGATCAGGCTAACTGGTCCTGTATATACAACCAAAAAGGTCAAGGGGTCCACCCGCCATCCCCTCTTGTCGTGATACACAATCTCAATATCTCCTAGCACTGGCATCCTCGGTGCTCCGGTGATAAACGGGTGTCTCCTCGGGTCCATCCTCTGGTACTGCTGGCTCCTCGTCTGCTCGTAGAATGAACATACCCATACAAAGGAAAGAACATAGGGAGATAAGATACATAGCACATCAATTATAGGGATGATGCAATGCAGCATATATAGTAGACATAGCCATCTCTCAACATCTCGACACCACGGTCGTTTCCTAACTAGATGTAACACATACTCTTTCTATGCATGCCGGCCGGTACTAAACACCCTACTAAAGGCAACATCTCGTTCGATCAACGAACCATAAGTTGGTTTGTTCCGGTAATCCGTTCCGCTAGCCGTGACCCATTAGAGTGCATCACCGCTCCACTATCCCAGACAAAGAGGGCTATCTGGGCCTCCTCGAAAGATCCACCGGCAACTGGAAAGACTCAGGGCTCTAGTCGGGATAACCATACGTGCCTAGGACCGCCACAACACGATAGGAGCTACCTCATCGGTCTCTTGTGGGTACACCTGTGTCCAGTATATCCCCAAGGTCTCTCAGACCTTCCCTTCCGTTTTCCGCACCTGCAATCGGTGCACCAACCTCGTATACCTCAGGACATACGGCTCGCCACTTGGCATCAATGCATATGCTATGCATGTCATCCATCTCTCTTGAGCTGATATCACAACACATACAAACTTGCTCTTAGCAACATGAGCTCCAAGCTCCAAGGATCCACACACACGAGCTCCACTTAACACATATGAGCTCCCAGCTCCTATCATGACCTTATGAGCTCCAAGCTTCGACTATAGCCTCAAATATCGACTATCAGCTCAAACATCCACCACGGGATCAGAACCCTAATCAGACTAAACCTCCAATCTCAGGGCACACGCATATCGAGGTACATTCAGCAGTCAATCAATAGCAGTATGATCAATGCAACAACGAATATCTCATGTGCAACAGTAAACATCTCATGTAACGGCATGTCATCATATCATGCAAATATACTATATACCACAATTAACATATATATAAGCAGATACTCACGAAAACAACCATACAGCCATCACGTCAACCATTATAAATCTGCTAAACTAGGGTATCAACATAGCGGTGCTAGCCCGAAGTAGACTATAGATACTTCATCAGGGCTCAACCTCACGTAGGGTTTAGGGTTCCCCTACAAACATACAAACAACACTATATAGACTATGCTTGCCTCCCCGACGTGTGTAACTCTTTCTCCCTACCTGAACAGTCGGCATGCAAATCTAGGCAATCAACGGCTGCTTCTCCTTCCTCAAGCTCGCAGCCACCCTCTTATGGCAGCTCTTAACAGCCCCTCAACCGCGGCCTCAGCTCTAAGCTGTGCACCACCGCGAGCACGAACTTTGCCCTAATCACGAGCATAACACATATACAACAGTGTTAGCCTTAGGGCAAGCTTAACAGATCAAAGACAAAGGCAAAGACTCGAAGAATGCTAAGAACACGAAGAACACGTGTTAGGGATTCGAGTTTACCTGTGGCAAATCGAGAAACTAATCCTCCAAAGTCGGAGATAACTTCACTGCGATCACAATGGTGTAGTTGGAATCGCGTTCCGGTACTTTGATCTCCTCGAAAGCAAGCTTTCTCTCTCTCTAAAATCTCAGAGCTTCTCTCTAAAACTTGCAGAATCTCTCTCCAATTTCGTGCAAGTGTGAAGACGAAAGTGGAAGCTCCACTTATGGTTCCCGCTGTCCACGCTTAAGCGTGGTTCACTTTGCACGCTTGAGCGTTGCCACGCTCTAGCGTGGGATCGCTCCACGCTCGAGCGTGGAACCTCGTCCACTCCACCTGCTCCTTGGCCTGACACGTGTCTCACACGCGTCCAAACTCAGAATAGCTGCACAGCTCACTCAGCACGCTGAGGCGTCCGTCTCTTCCCAAGCCTAAGCGTCGTAACGCTTGAACGTGGTGTTCTCCCACGCTTGAGCGTCAAGCCCAGCGAGAGAAGAACTCCCAGCCTTCCGACTTCCCCAGTTTCTCATGTTACACCTTAGGCACTTCCAACCTTGTTCAAGCCTATTCCTAAACTTCTGACTAGGTGCCAAACTAACACACAAGCAATCACACAACCATACAAACACCCGATCAAGGTCATCTACCATAATTAGGGTTACAGAAAACAGGCATGTTACAGGAAGCACATTATCCTCCGGCAACATATCTTTCAATAATGCAAGTAATTCTATAAAGCTCTTATCTGTCCATCCATTGCCCGATTTCAAGTTATACAACCTTAACGTCGCTGACAATCTTGTGAATTTAGTACAACCCTCATACAACGGTTTCTCTATACCACTTATCAACTTCTCAAACATTTCATGACAATCACGAAGATCTTCTTCAACCGCGTGTGTCATCTCTTCAAAACGGTCGACCTCATATGTATCTGTACCGGTATCATCCGCCGCATATCTTTAACTAATATTCTCCGTATCACTAGATTCAACTCTTGTCTCACCATGCTCTATCCAACAGGTATAACTTTGATCAATTCCATAGCACACTAAATGTCCTTCCAACTGAGCTACACTAACTCGTCTTATATAACAACAGCAACTTAAACAGGTAAATATGATTCTAATAGAGTCTTCGGCATGCTGAACCGCAAATCTAATAAAATCTTGCACTCCGTCTATATATTCATTTGATAAACGATTTGCAGACATCCACTTCCGATCCATATTTTCACGATCTACGGCAATTATTTGGAGTTTAGAGAGGTAGACGTCTACCTTTGATGAGAACTACATGAATGCATGACGCACGCTTACTTCATACTACAAGGCAAGGGTCCTATCCTATCCAATATTGTAAACTTCACATTATATTATTAATTGTATGTCCTAATTACTTCTTTTTCTAAAAAAAAATTCATTAGCATTTCCCCTTAGTTCTCCAAGCACACAACTTAATTCAGGTGATATTATGACCCAAATTAAGTGTATGTGTACCCAAAGAACAATCAGAAATATAAACCAATGAAATTTTCTTAGATCAGAAGCAATATTGAAGATATACAATAATATTTATTGAATGCAAAGTTTACAATCTTAGACTGTCCACTTTGGACAATTCAAGAACAAGTTGTATATTGTGCCATGACACAATATACAAATCATTATTGAACAGGAAACTAAGCTTAATACATGTGCATACCAATAAAAAGTAAACATGCCTATTGCTATAAAACATAGGGAAATAACATGTGTACCAGAAAGAAGTCGAGCAGCTTGAATAGTAGAGAGGTGATGGACAGAAGTGCCTGAGAGAATCCAAAATTCAAGTTTGCTCAAATCAAGCAAACACCAATAATAGAACTAAAACTGAAATCAAGCAGAGGTTGGAAGGTCAATTAGTGCATACCAAGAAGTATAACTAACAGTAATCAAAATACACATTCCCAGATACAATCCATGTTAATCCAAATTAAGGAACCAACAAAATAAAATCACTAAATAAAAAAAAAAACCAACACAGAATTTAAAAAATAAGTCAACCACAATATCCACTTCAGAAATCAACACATAAAACTAAATCATTTACAATGCAAGTAAGAGAAAAGGACAAAAGTTTACAGAATTTTTTTCCAGAAAAATTAAAAAAGTGAGAGAGACAGAAACTCACTGAGATATAGTCATCACAGTGCACAGGGGACCCTCACAGGGCACACCTCTAGGATTAAAGAACAAAAGTAACCAAAGAACAAAAAATAATCAAAGAACAATCACAGAAAAGTAAAATCAAGGAACAAAAAAAAAAAATTAAAGAGAGACAGACCTTCCAGAAATGTGGTGAAAGGGTTTGAGAGAGCACTGAGCGGTTGAGAGGGAGAGGAGAGAACCAAGTCCCAATCCCCAATTCAAAATAATCATTTTCTAAGGCTACACTGATGTATCTACTGCTACACTGTTCAATATTACCTGAGGCTTGAGGGAGAGAGATAGAGCAGAGGCTTCCTTGGTTGACAATGTGCTAGATTAGGTGCTTGAGGAAGAAACAAAAACATTCATATGAATTAAAACATTGGCAACATTATGAAATTTTTTTCATGAAATTTGAGGAGAAAATAAACAAAATATACAGAATGCCAGCAAATGAAAATGCAAAATTAAGTCCACAATGCATAAGTAGCAGAGACATTAGAAGGCATGATAAGAGTACCAAACACCAAACACGCATATCAAAGAATAACCTTACACTCACAACCTTACACTCAAAGAGAGGACAGAGAATTTAATAACCTTACAGTCAAATACAAAGTTCAGTGCACTCATTCAATGAAAATGCAATATGCAACTTTATAGTCTAGAATCCCCTAATGCACAAGTTCGTATACAATACCAATACCAATACCCAAAAGAAAATCTTCAAAACAAAAATAATGAAGGTGATGGAGGAAAACATACCTGGACCCAAACTACATGAACCATAAGAGCACGACCCCCAACTTGTGAGAATACTGTCACACAACCTCCCAAACAATTCAAAATGGAAATGGAGAGTGGTAGCAGTGAACAAGAGGTTTGGGGTTTTCTGTTTGTTGTGTGAAATGGAGAGTCAATGTGGGTGGTAGTGGTGGCTTGTCAACTGGTCCTAATGCCATTCGAGGTGGTGGCGTTCGCGTGGTGGTGGTGGTGGTGGTTCACGCGAGGAGGAGGCAGGGAGCTAGGGGCTCGTGGAGTGAAGTGAGGAGGGAGCTGTTAGTGGGAAGTTTTAGTAACTGATTAATTAAAAATATTTGAAAATGTGAATAGATAGCGCTTCCTTAAGGAAGCGCTATCTAAAGTCCTCCACCTATTTTTTAATAGCGTTTCACTTATAAACGCTATTAAAGGTGCGCCACTTAATGTATAATCTGGCGTAGTGCCATAACCTTGTTAGTCTTGATCTCCTCCACAACTTTCATCAAGGAAGTTTCTTGATTGGAGGAACTTTGTTCTTCACACTCAAGAACACAAACCTTGTTTATCATGTGTTCTTCACTAAGTGAGTTTATAACCTTACTTTTCTATCTATTTCTTTCCATAAGATCATGAAACAACTTCTTCTAGTTCATGATTTTTGTGAAACAAGTTTCAAAACCTTTGTTCTTTTCTCTCTATAAGTTTCGGCCTCTCCTTGTTCTTAGAGCTTGGATTTTTTCTCATCCTAAAAATCTTCATTAAGGTAATTGGGAAGTGAACCAGATCACACCACATTGGTGGTGGTGGAAATGGTTGATGGGTTTGGTTTGGGAAAACCCTAAACCAAGGGTTTTCTACTTTGTCTATTTGGTTCTCTATGAGAACAATGTGGTAATACTTATTTATTGCTTGATTTCTTTTTATTTATGTTTTTGAATGGTTGAAAATAACTTTTATGTGTGGGAAAACCCTAACCTAGGGTTCCTCCATCTTTTTGTTGAAAAGAGTTTGTGAAAATGTGATTCCCGGATCTGACCTTGTGTGAGTCATTTCGGTTTTTCTCTCAACCTAGACCTCAGATTTCAAAACTTGTTTTTGATCCTAAAACTAGACATCTAGGGTTTTATGTTGATAACAAATTTCATTTAGTTTCTTGGGGATTTGACCCTCGAAAATCTGTTTCAATCTAAGCATAGATTTTTGTCTTGAATTCTGACTACAGTGACTTATTTCGTGAATCTGAACTAACTCGGTTATTTTTTGTGAAAATAAATTTTATTTCCAAAGCATATACATCCTAAGCTTTCATATGAGTCCTCATTTTCTCAAATCTGAGTTTGTTTGGTTAATCAATTGTGTGTCACAAGTTGATGCTTGAAATGCTGAAAATTCTGTATACGATTTGGATGTTACATTGTTATTCATGTTGATGCATTGATGATTACTCTTGCTTATGATGGATGTTGGTGAAGCAAAATCTTCATAGTAAACCGAGTATAGGATTCGGCCAAAGCATAAACAAAAAGGATTTTCAGCTTCAATCTTTGAAACTTAAGTGATTTTACAACTCTAAAATTAAATTAATGAACGGTGAATCAAAGCAAAGCAAAGAAACATTATTTGAATGAAACACAACCTTATATTCATTCAAGAGATTCTTAAAAAATGGAAAATGTATTTTGATCTTAATTTTGGCTTAAGTAAATCAAATGACGTTTTGAAAATTAATGAATCAAATGTTCTCAATAACAAACAACTTTGAGAAAATCTTATGTAACATTCGGTTACTAAGTAGGTTTTGAACGTAAAACCAATCTTTGATTTCAATGCAATATATCTTTTCAAGTTTAAGTATGAATGATTTCAAGTTAAAAGGAATTTGGTCTTAAGAAGATTCTTCTTCTCAGTTAAAACAAAGGAGTTATGTACTCATTTTTTACAGAGAGTTTATACACTCACCTTCTTTTAACAAAAGCAATGGTACATTCAAATTGAGTTTTTGAACAAAGTGAGGTATTCGAAAAGGAAAATCTTTTAAGCCATCATAAGTATTTAATACACTTATGATGGGGTTTAATAAAGTTAAAGGATGTTTTTTTAAAGAGATTTGAATTTGCCAAATAGAAAGACAAAAGAGTTTTTTTGAACTCAAAACCAACAATTTTCCTAAGTTAAAACCTTAAGTCAAATAATTGGCTTAGAGTGAAAGAAAGAGATAAGAAAGTGTAATGTGTGGTGAAACAAGACCATATGTTACACCATTGATGATTCATTCATCAATCGATTCATAAGACTTAAGTGAATTAAGACGTATTTCATTACTTGAAAGACAAGTACCCTCTAACTTAGAAAGGATCTAAGACTTAACTAGAGGATTCTCAATCCTTCTTCATAAGACATTTAGGACTTGAGAAATATATCATGAGACACAAACACAGACATTAAACGTTTTGGTTTGGAACAGTAGTTCGATGACGGGATGGTGAGTCGGACACGAGAACATCGCCTACCTGTATAGTCTTGTGATGACTCCATCCCGGAGGGATCAAGAGATTATCCAGTGGATAAAAGTTTAAAATACTTTAACAGTGAAAGATCTATATGAGAAGATTCCTATGGAATTGTGGGTTTTATTCTGTGAATAAATGTTAACACATGATATCTGTGTAAGCCTTATAATGGCAAGATTCTTGAGGAATCATGAGGTTTATCTGGTGGATAGACATTTTATCGCATCTGCTTTTGTGTAAACATTGTCATTATTATGCATGAGTCAGTAAGGACTTGAGCCTAGGAGTTGAGCTTACACCTTGATGGGGGTGCGAATCTTACGGTGACGATCTTAAATGGTCTTAAAGATGTCAGGGTTGGAGATTCCATAAGTGACCAGTTGGTGATTCTTCTGTGTCGTGGTATTCCGTGCACTGTTGTGACATCTTTGACTAGATGTCGTACTTTTCATGTTTGGTGTAGAGTGTTTCCGTAAAAGCCTGATACGTGCACGTTACGAATGTTGAAGCATCTTGCCCAAGGCTGGCGTAGACGGAGCATGTCATCCCATTCACTCTCTCCGACGTTTGTTAGCTCCATGGAGTAGGGGTCAGAGTTTTACCCTTGTGGCATATGACATTGAGTCATGTACATCGCATTGCATTGCATGACTGTTGATGGATACATTTACATGTTGTACATTATTATTCTCCTGTGTTGATGGTGTCTTATGCTGCTAATTGAATAATATGAGATATTGAGTTGTTTGATATGCATGACTAGTATTTTGTTGTCTAGCGTGTCGTACCATTTTTACTTCTTCCATGTGTTATGTTGATGAATGGGAATCTTACCTCATTACTTTGTATTGTAACATTGTGTGCTTCTCTAGTTGTCTCCCGGAAAGGTCATGATACCGAGACTTCACCCGACGCTTTGGATGTATCTCTCTGTTGAGCCTCCCAGTGGTTTCGGCATTTGTACATCTAGTCATGATGGGCTTCTAGCATTGTACCTGTGAAGTGCCGCACTCACCATCCACAAGGATCGCAGAGGAAGGGTTCTTAACCGCTTCATCGCTTGTCTTCATGTCGTTGCCGTCAAGGCTATGGTCGTGAGTGGAATGCTAGATGGAATTTTCCACCGATGCGTTCAGTGCCTTCTCCCTCTATTAGGGACAGGCTGCTTGTTAGCAAAGTTGCTTCTAAGGCAACTCCTGCTATGTCTTCCATAGGAATTCCAGTAGTAGTCTCTGCTAAGGTTTCTGTTAGGTCTCGTTTGATGGGTCCTGGTTGGAAGGCGATGAGTGAAGAGACTAGGAGTGGGGTGATCTATACACACCTTCCTATTCCTTTCGCTTGTATCTCTATAAAGGAGAAATCAAATGAAGCATTCAGCACTGGATCCGATGGATGTCTTCTCGTGTAGTCTGTTGTTGGCCAGTGTAGGATGTCAGAGCATCTGTACCTTTCTTTCATCTTTTCTTTCACTTGTTTATGTTGAGTCTATATCTTTTTATTTTATTTCTATAATCGGGTTGGGGTTTTATGTAAACCTTTATGAACTTATATTATGAAATGTTTCTATTTACCTTACACGCATAAACGGTTACAACCTTTTACAGTTATGTCTTGTCAAAAGGAAAAATTTACCCTATCTTTCTTAAACGACTTTAATTAACCCATTTTTCAGCCGTATAGTTTTATAAAATGTCGGTTATGTGATGCCCCAGAAAGAGTGTTACAGCCAAGACTATGATCCTACTCCAGAGCTATAATGGGACAATCGGAAGGAGTGCTAATAGTACATGTTCATCAAAGTGCCAGCCTTGGGCCAAATTGTGCTTCCAAATTTCTTGTTACTAGTAACCATAGACTTTTATGATGACACTCTAAAACCATGAATAAATTGGTGTCTAGTTGCAGATGTCTAAGAAGAGCTACCAACTGGTTATCTGTGGAGTTTCTAACCCAGACATTGCCAAGATCACTAAAGATCGTCACCCCAATATCCGCACCCACGCTAGATGTAAGCTCAACCTCCTAGGCACGCATGCCTTAGACTCAAATTTATATACAATATGGTTAAGCCTACAAGGTGAATACGTTCATGTTTATCAACCAGATAAACTTCAATATTACTCCGACAACCCAAGCCATTCTGGAGGCTCATATGATATATTCCAAAATTTTGGATCCAAACACCTTATTGGTCTATCATTGGTTCCTCTTCATCTCACACGCCCCTCACCTTCTTGAAGACCCCATTCACTACTTTTTCTTCATAACTCATCTTCTACTCACATTTTCTCACCTTTTCTCTCATTTTCCTAAGAAAACTTCAAGAGTTTTTGTGAAGCAAAGTTGATAATCTCACTCATCTTCATCCTCTAAGAGGTATAGACTCTTCCTTTGATCTCCCAATCTTCATCTTGTTCCATTGATTTTTCATCTATGTCCAAGCTTGTGCTTCAAAACTTCATAAATCCATAGAAAATTGTAGAAAAATCCTTTTAATGTAAAACCAATTTCTATGAGTTAGTTTCATCATCCTATTTCATTTTCCAAGAGCATGTAATCAAAAGATGTCCCTAGCCCATATGGGTATGGAGAGGTCGAAACCTATAGGATAGGAAAGCTTGAGTTTTTTATTCAAGTTTTGAGTAATGAGACTTGTTTTAGTGTTAGGTATACCTAAGGATCATTCATCCAAGAGATAGGAAATTTTAGACACCTCTAGCTAATTTTAGAGCCCTAGGGCCGAACCCTAAGTTAAGGAAATAGGGAAAATTTGTGTTGTTAAATGTTGATGTTTGAATTGATTGTGTGAATGTAGTTGGTGTTGAGTATTCGGGCGAATAATCGGGAGATTCGCGAATGCGTCAGACGACTTTTCATTCGGAGGATTACTTCACAAAAGGTATGGGGAGTGAACCTCATCACACCAAAATTGGTGGAAGATGATATTGGTTGTTTATGCTTTGTTTGGGTGAAACCCTTTTGCTTGGGTTCACTATTTTGTTGATGAAGTTCTCTTTGAGAACATGATTGTAATAATGGTTCTATGATTAGTATGTGTTGATGATGTACGCTTGGATGGAAAAATATTTTCATGTATGTTGAAAACCATACTTTGATCTCTAGATCAAGTAAGGATTTTTATGCTTGATTATGATTGAATGATGTATGATTGTTATTCATCGTAACCTTGTGATCATTTTGAGCTATGACTTGACAAGTTAGTGAAGCAAAATCTACACCTCCCATGGGTGGGAGTATTCGGCCATGGTTGTAAGAAAAAGGAGAACATGTGTTGTTCTTGAACATTCAATGTTTTTAAAAGTTAGAAAGTGTTTTAGTAACTTATATTTCAAAACAAAACAAGAAGTGATTCTGATCCAAAGATCAAATAGCGTTTCGGGCTTCAAGTGCTTTTACTAAGGTGAAAATGTATTTTTACTTTAGTCATAGTTCATCCAACTACCTAAGTGTTTTAAAAATAAAATGATGAAAGTGATTTCATGAAAGTAAAAGTAATATAAAGTTACCTTAGGTTTAATGAGATGTCACACTCTTTTGAAAACTAAGTTAACATTCAATCTTCAAAGTATAAAGAGGACATTGTCTTCAAGTTTGAATTAAATGAATCATAGTTTGAAAAACTGAATGAAATTCCAATTTAGTTTACACTAGCTTAGATCATGGTTTTACACTAAGTTAGTGAGGAAAAACGCTTTTCAAATTAGTTAAGGTACTTTACTTTAAGCAAGAAACAAAGTTAATGCAAATCAAATGAGTTTTTCAATTAGAAAGGTTTTGGTTTGCAAAGTCTCAACTCGTGAGTTTTCAACTCTAAATCGTAAGGTTTCATGCATGAAAACCTAAGTTAAGTAATTAACTTAAAGCAAAAGAAAAGAGATAATTAAGTGTAGTATATGGTGGAACAAGACCATGCACTATACCATTGATGATTTAGTTCATCAATAACTTCATAAGACTTAAGTGAATCAATACTTATTTCATCGTTTGAAGCTCAAGGAATTAATACGTTAGAAACGATCAAAGACTTATCTAAGAGGATTCTCAATCCTTCTTCATAACACTTAGGACTTGAGATGTAATTCATAAAACACAAACACAAACATGAAACGTTTTGGGTTTTGAAACAATAGTTCAATGACGGACCGGTGATTCGGATCCAGGTCAATCGTTCAATTGTTTCAGTCTTGTGATGACTCGATCCCGGAGGTATCACGAGATTTATTCGGTGGATAAAAATTTTATAATACGAAGATGCGTATTGTTTCTAAGGAAGAGAACCTTACCGAACCTTGAGGTTTATCCGGTGGATAGACATTGCCTTATCGCATCTGCTTAGTGTAAGCGTTGGCATTTCATTGCATGAGTTGTAAGGCCTTGAGCCTAGGAGTTGAGCTTACATCTTGATGCGGGTGTGAATCTTATGATGATGTTTTAAATAGTCTTGGAGGTATCAGGGTTGAAAAGGCTGACATGTGACCAGTTGGTAGCTCTTATGTGTCATGGCGACTCCGAGCAATACACTGATATCCTCAACTAGATGTCGTACTTTTCATGTTTGGTGTAGAGTGTTTCCGTAAAGCCAGATAAGTGCACGTTACGAATGTTGTAGCATCTTGCCCAAGGCTAGCGTACTCTGAACATGTCCTCCCATTCACTCTCTCCGACACTTTGTTAGCTCCATGGAGTAGGGGTCAGAGTTTTACCCTTGTGGCATATGGCATTGAGTCATGTACATTGCATGGCTGTTGATGATTACATTTACTTGCAGTACATCACTATTCTGTTTTCGAGGAAGCCTTATATTATGCTACTAATTGATTAACATGATATATTGAGATTTATGGTATGCATGTTAAGTATGTTATTACTTGGTGCGTCGTCCCGTTTTTACTTCTACTATTTTGCTGTGTTGATGATTGGGAATCTCACCCATATCTGTATATCTTCTCTGCTGGTATTGTTGTTTCTGCTTAAGAAGATGGGCGCGACGACGATTCAGTTCAGCATATACTTTGAGTTCAGAGGGGGACTCCCTTTGCTGTTTTGTTTTGGCCAGGCTGTGTCCAAGTGTCAGTTGTACCTTTTGGGGCGCTGTGACTCCTAGTACTTGTTGGAACACACGCTCTCGAATTGTTAAAGATAAACCAATGGCAAACACACGCACACACGCAAGAAAGAAAAGAAGACAAGATTTACGTGGTTCGGCGAATAGTGCCTACTTCCACCGGAGCTGTTACGGCTGTGTTTCACTATATCCAAATAGGGTTACATAAGCCCAGTATTTATACTAATCACCACTGCGATAGAAATTACATTAATAACCTTTTACTAACCCTAATTCGTACTGTCATTATCTATATGAGCCATACTCAACAATTTCCACCTTGGCGAATATCAAACCCTTTGAAGATAACAACTACTGCCGGGTTGGGGGGTTCAGCTCCTGCTTAGCATTGAGAAACATGTAACAAGTCCAAGCAATGCTTGAACTTGTCAACAGTGACTGGCTTTGTGAACATGTCAGCTGCATTCTCTGAAGTGTGAACCTTTTCAAGCAATATCTGTCCAGATGCCTGCAACTCCCTGATCTTGTGGAATCTCACATCAATGTGCTTTGTTCTGGAATGATACACCTAATTCTTTGCCAAGAAGATGGCACTCTGACTATCACACTGCAACCTGACTCCACCTTGCTCAATGCCCAACTCCTTCACTAGGCCTGTAAGCCACAAGGCTTCCTTGGATGCTTCAGCTACTACCATATACTCAGCTTCAGTTGTGGACATTGCCACTATAGTCTGAACTGTCGATTTCCAACATATAGGTCCACCTGCAAGGGTGAAAACAAACCCAGTCGTAGACCTTCTGTTATCCAAATCACCGGCATAGTCTGAATCCACATACCCAACTACTGAAGGATCACTTCGCTAACTGCCAAACATTATACCGTGGCCTGTAGTGCCCTTCAAATATCTGAAAATCCACTTGACTGCCTCCCAATGCTGCTTACCTGGATTAGACATAAACTTGCAAACTTGGCTTACTGCTTGTGCCAAGTCCGGTCTAGTGCAAACCATAGCATACATCAAGCAACCAACTGCACTGGAATAGGGAACCTTCGACATGTACTCAGCTTCAGCCTCTGTCTTTGGGGACTGTTGCACTGAGAGCTTAAAGTGATTCGCCAATGGGGTACTCACAGTCTTAGCATTGTTCATGTCAATTCTGTCTAACACCTTCTGAACATAGCCCTGTTGAGAGAGCCATAATTTTCTTGCTCCCCTGTCCCTATGAATATCCATCCCAAGAATCTTCTTAGCGGCCCCCAAATCCTTCATATCAAACTCTTTCCCTAGCAGAATTTTCAGCTTATTCACATCATGCAAACTGTTAGCCGCAATCAGCATATCATCAACATAAAGTAACAGAAAAATAAAAGAACCATCATCAAGGCTCTTCACATAAACACAGCAATCATACTCACAATGCCTGTAGCCAATTCTAAGCATGTAAGAATCAAAGCGCTTGTACCACTGCCTTGGAGACTGCTTTAACCCATATAGAGAACGTTTCAACTTACAAACCAGATGGCCCTGTCCAGCTGCACTGAACCCTTCTGGCTGCTTCATATAAATCTGTTCCTCTAATTCACCATGGAGGAAAGCTGTCTTCACATCCATCTGTTCTAAATGCATATCCCGACTGGCTACCAAGGCTAGCACTGCCCAGATAGAAGTATGTCTCACGACGGAGAGAAAATCTCATCATAATCAATCCCCTTCTGCTGTGAATACCCCTTTGCAACAAGATGAGCCTTAAACTTTTATCCGTTAGGCTTGGATCTATATCTGTATACAGTATTGTTTCTATTTCCGTACTTTAATTCTGTATGAGTTCTAGAAATGCATGGTGAACCTAAATTCATTTATTATTACTTACTTTACTAATCCCATTATATCATTGCGAAAAGAAAAGAAAAGAAAAACTGTATTTTTCGCACTAATATTATTTCCGGCCTTATAATCGTTCAGGAATGTGACACTCAGGAAAGGGTGTTGCATCCCAAACGCTTAAGTGTATTATGATGGTGGATTCTCAAATCGAATCCTTTATCATCTTTGTTTCCTTCTTGAATGGTAGTTACTTGTCGAGCAAGCAACCAAAATCATTCTTTGTTCAATTAAGTCTTATGGATCCTTTTTTATGATGTGCAATCATCTAAGGCATATATCAATACATGACATATTCTTAAAGTTCATATCTTATAATTTGAATCCATAAGGACCTAATTGAAAATAACTTTGAATTTTAGTCAAATGTTGACTTTTGATCAAACGTTGAATTTTAGTGTAAAACTTTGACTTTTAGCGTACAAACATTTAATTTCCAAAATCAAGTGTAATCCTTGGGTTAAAATCATTCCAAAACACTTTGAAATCTTTTTCCTCATAAACGTACTCATATAATTCATTTTCCTAGGATAATTTAAAGGTATATCCTATTACACTAATTATATTCATTTCTTTTATTCTATTACACTAAACCATGGTCTCACCTTTCACTTATTGAGTTTGAAATAAATTTTTGAAAACACTTACTTGAAGTGTATGAACACAAATCTTAGTAAGATTTGATCGTTTCAAGACTAGTTCAATTAAATCAATCTATGACTTAGGTAAATCATATGATCATAAGTTAAGTCTCAAAATCATTTTAGAACCCTAACTTCCATACTATGGCCGTGACCTATATCATCCCTTGGGATGCTAGGTTTTTCTTGAAAACTTGATTTTATTTGATTACACTAACTTCATTTACTTACTCATTCATAATGTTACAAAATCAAAACATTTTCTATGTGAGGAATGTCCTAAAACCGAATTACACATCCTCACATAAGGGTTGATTTTATTCATGATTTTTCTTTGTTCCAGCATAACATCAATATTATGAGCAATAATATTCTAAGAATTAAACAACCATAACCTTAAAAAGTCAGCACCTTGACCTTAAACAACCATATTCATGAAAATCATTTTTCCATCACAACAAGTATATGATAAGCATAGAATAAGCATAGAAATAAATTTACTAAGCTATTACAACTTTCATCACAAATAGTCTTCACAACAAAGTGAATACAACAAATAAGCTATAACCATGAAAATACTTAGAAGCTAGTCCCATCCACCATAAGGTGTGATGTAGACATTCTTACCCATACCTTAGTTGAAGACCTAGCTCACAAACTCTTTGGAGGAAAGGAATGTGATGACTTCCAAGCTTGAACCTTTAAGGAAAAGTAGAAGCCATTTTAATGGAGTGAGTTTCGAAATTCTCACTAGAAAAAGTATGGATTTTTCATGAACTTCAAGAACAAAATTTGGAGAGAATGAACATAGGAACACTTACTCTTGAAAAAGTATGATGAAAAGGTGAGTTCTTGATCTTGGTCCAAAAATCAAAGTGCTCCTTGGAGAAAACTTTCTTCTACAAAGTTATAGAGAATGTTGAGTAGATGATGATGGTGTAGTTGGTTTTGAAAAATGAAGTATGGATAGTAGAGATAGAGAGAGAAACCATATTGTAACATCTCAAAATCCCTGTATCTGTCTTTTATCTGTTTGTGTGAATAACTTGGCTAAGAACACAACTTGATTAATAATAATCGTAAAAACAGTTAATAATTGGAGATTCATAATTGGATTTCAATTATGAGCTTAATGATCATAAGATATTGTTTTGAGCTTATTATGTTGTTTTGAGTCGGAGCCAATAAAAATGTTATTATTTTAATCTGAACTGCTTTACCTTGGGAAGCGTGCAAAGGCCGGGGAGTAATCGGGCTCGGGATCGGGAGGTTACTCTGGCCCAGAGTCGGGAGAAGTTGAGACTGCTTATCACGTTTCACGAGGAGGTATCTTTTATCATATCATAACAACTTACACTTTTGTCAACCTTTCCTTTTATGGAAAAAGCCAAACCACCTACTTTTGGTTAATCACTACAACTTTGAATATGGTGTCAACACCTATGTAATTCATCAAATCTTGACCCTTCATTTCCTTACACAATTTTCTATCAACTTTAACTTGAAATTGGTGATAAGTCACCAAGGCCATTCGGCCTGCCTATGTCACAAACACTTAACCATTTTCATTCTACACATACAAAAGATCAAACACACCATTTCTTAAGTTGTTGAAAAATCCTCTCTTCTCTCTCTTCATCATAGATTATATTCTTCATCCTAAACCACCAACAAAATTTCCTTTTTCAATTCTAAAACCATACTTCACCTTGTCTTGGTCTAAGGATCAACTTTGGTGAAGAAGTTTCTTGATTTGGAGAAGTTGTTCTTCAACCTCAAGAACACCATCCAAAACCTAGGAGTTGTTCTTGTGTTGGTAAGCTTATAGATCCTTTTCCTTTTCATTTCCTTACTTATTAACTTGAGTAATCATCTTCCAGTTCTTCTTTTCATGAAAACAAGTTCAAGATCTCACCTTTTTCTCTCCTCTAGGTTCGGCCTTCTCTTTGTTTTGAGGGCTTGGAGTCTTCTTTAACTTAAACCTCTTAATTAACGGTATGTGGGAGTGAACCTCATCACACCAAAATTGGTAGAGGATAAAAATAGTTGTTTATGTTTTGTTTGGGTGGAACCCTAGCTTGGGTTCACTACTTTCTTAGTGAAGTTCTCTTTGAGAACATGTTTGTAATAATGTTTCTATGCTTAGTATATGTATATGATGATGTATGCTTGGATGGAAAAATGTTTTCATGTATGTTGAAAACCATACTTTGATCTCTAGATCAAGTAAGGATTTTTATGCTTGTTTATGGTTGAATGATGTACGATTATTGTTCATCATAATATTGTGAACAATTTGAGCTATTACTTGACAAGTTAGTGAAGCAAAATCTTCACATCCCCTAACTGATGGTATTCGGCCATGGTTAGTAAAAAGAGGAAGAACATGAGTTTGTTCTTGAACTTCAATGTTTTGAAAGCTAATCAGTGTTTTAGTAACTTGTATTTCAAAACAAACAAGAAGTGATTTTGATCCAAAGATCAATTAGGGTTTCGGCCTTAAGTGTTTTTAACTAAGATGAAAATGTGTTTTACTTTAGTCATAGTTTATTCAATTAACTAAGTGTTTTAAAAATAAAATAATGAAAGTAATTTCATGAAAGTAAAATTAATATGAAATTACCTTAGATTTAGTAGGATGTCACATTCTTTTTAAACTAAGTTAAAATTCAATCCCCAAAGCATAAAGACGACTTTGTCCTCAAGTTTGAATTAATTGAATTATCGTTTGAAAACTAAATGAAAGTTCCATTTCTTTTACGCTAACTTAGATCACGGTTTTACACTAAGTTAGTGAGGAAAAACCTTTTCGAATTAGTTGAGGTACTTTAATTCAATCAAGTAACCAAGTTATTTTAAATCAATTGAGTTTTCAATAGGAAAGGTTTTGGTTTACGAAGTCTTGAATCAAAAGTTTTCAACTCAAATCTCAAAGTTTACGCATGAAAACCTAAGTTAAGTAATTAACTTAGAGCATAAGAAAAGAGATAATTAAGTATAGCCTATGGTGGAATAAGACCATACATTATACCATTAACGACTTAGTTCATCAATGACTTCATAAGACTTAAGTGAATCAATACTTATTTCATTACTCGGAACTCAAGGAATTAATACCTTAGAAAGGATCAAAGACTTATCTAAGAGGATTCTAAATCCTTCTTCATAACACTTAGGACTTGAGATGTAATTCATAATACACAAACACAAACATGAAACGTTTTGGGTTTAAAATAGTAGTTCGATGACGAACCGGTGATTCGGATTCAAGAAAGTCGTTCAATTGTTTCAGTCTTGTGATGACTCGATCCCGGAGGGATCACGAGATTTATCCGATGGATAAAAGTTTTATAATACAAACACGTATATAGTTCCTAAGGAAGAGAACCTTAGTAAACCTTGAGGTTCATCCGGTGGATAGACATTGCTTTATCTCATCTGCTTTGTGTAAGCATTGGCATTTCAATGCATGAGTTTGTAAGGCCTTGAGCCTCGGAGTTGAGCTTACACCTTAATGCGGGTGCGAATCTTACAATGACGATCTTAAATAGTCTTGGAGGTATCAGGATTGGAAAGGCTGACATGCGAATCCGAGCAATACACTGATATCCTCGACAAGATGTCGTACTTTTCATGTTTGGTGTAGAGTGTTTCCGTAAAAGCTAGATACGTGCATGTTATGAATGTTGCAGTATCCTGCCCAAGGCTAGCGTACACGGAACATGTCCTTCCGTTCACTCTCTCCGATGTTTTGTTTGCTCCATGGAGTAGGGGTCAGAGTGTTACCCTTTGTGGCATATGGCATTGAGTCATGTACATCGCATTGGATTGCATGGCTACTGATGATCACATTTACTTGATATGCATCGTTATCCTGTTTTTGGAGATGTTTCATGCTGCTAATTGATTAAATGATATAGATTGAGATGTTTAGTATACATGATGGGTATATAGTTACCTGGTGTGTCGTCCCGTTTTTACTTCTACTGTTTTGTTGTGTTGATGATCAGAAATCTCACCCATGTATGTATCTGTTATGTGCTGGTGTTGTTGTTTCTGCTTGAGAAGATAGGCGTGACAACGACTCAGCTCAGCGTCTACCTTGAGTCTGGAGGGGGACTCCTTATGTTGTTTTGTTTTAGCCAGATTGTGTCCAGTCGTCAGTTGTACCTTTTGAGGAGCTGCGTCTCCTATCACCTATTTATGTACCTATTTTACAGTTAGGCTTGGACCTATGTCTGTATTCAGTATTGTTTATATTTCTGCACTTTATTTCTGTTTGACCTTTAGAAATGCATGGTGAACCTAAGTTTAATTATTAGTACTCATATAACAAATCTCATTTCATCGTCATTATGAAAAGAAAAAAAAAACCCGTATTTTTCACATTAATATTATTTTTGGCCTTATAATCGTTCAGGAATGTGACACTCGGGAAAGGGTGTTACACATATAGAGAGAGAGAAAACCATGGATGAGTTTCAGAGAGAAGGAAGAGAAATGATGAAGATGATGCTGTAAAATGAAAAGTGATAGAGAGAAACGAGAGGAGGAGGCTTCGGCCATGGCTAAGGAGAGAGGGAGAGAATGAGACAAATGGATTAAGTCTGCTAGTCTTAAGCTTAAAGAGGAAATGTTATAAACTTGACATAAGGCATAAAGCATTTTGCCTAATTGGTGATTAGTTTAGATATTTTGTTTAAAGTTAGATGTTGACATTATTATTGGAGGGAAACTTGAATTTTGATGATGACTCGATATTCTTGGGCCAGAATATGTCCCAGCCTTAAGTCGAATTCCCAAAATCACGCAGATCGAGAAAATAATATTTTCATCGATGCACGATGAAATCAAAGACAAAGATTTATTGGGTCATCAGCATTTTGATTTGACTCCTAATTCTATGACTTATGGTTCTGAACTAGAATATCTCTCGATCTCGGACCCAATTCCCAAAACTACACAGACCCGATTAAAATAATAATATTTTTAACGGTCTGCAATCAAAAAACAGATATAACTCAAACAGTATGTTATGATTTTTAATATGAGTCTTGAATTCTCTATCGAATTCTACTCATCATCTTTCAGTTATTAGTTTACTTTAACCAAATTAGGGTTATGAGACAATTTATTCACAACAGATTCACTAAAAGACAGAAAAACGATAGATACGGATTTAAAGGCGTTACATTAGTTCTATATTGTTATTTGCTTAGGAGTTAATTAATATTACCGTTGATCGTTAAAATGTGATCCTATTCATTATTAATTATTGAATTTTTAAATAAATGACATTTTATTAACAATAATTCAAATTAGTTATTAGTAATCTTTCTTTTTAAAAGGAAGGTAGTAGCTGGGATATTATGGTAAAATCACTTGAGATTTTTTTTTTTTTTTTTTTTGCACATTTAGTGTAAACAGGTTTATATTCCTACACCCACCATTTAGGTAGCCACTGAAAGTGTGTTATGGTTTAATAAAGATGCTTACATCCGATGAAGTAACTCTTCATTTTCTAGGGCATGCAAGATTGAACAATTGAAGCCAGGCAGCAGAAAAAGCTCAACGTTCAACAAAATTGAACTTAGAAAAGGTCAATGAACTCTTAAAGGAATAAATTGGGCCAATAAATTGCAACCATGAAAGCATCATCAGGGAAGAACACAAACAAGGGGAAGACGACCATGGTAGCCGAGAAGGAACCAACAATGGGGGATCTTGCTTCCCAAATTTGGAAGAGGGCTTGGTCTGATTCCCCCGAGACCGAAGTTACCATTGAACTGAAGCAACTCTTCATTTCTCTAGGTGTTTGTTCGTCTTTCTTCTTTCTCTCTATTAATCTGTTTCCTATTAGAGAAAGAGAACTCCTTTTCTTCCTAAATTTCTTAATTTGTTTTCTATTGTCTTTCTTTTCTTTCCTTTCTTAATTTCTCTTCTATTGCTAAAACCTAATGGATGTTCCATGATGCCTCCAAGTTTCCGACCACGAATCCGAAAAAGTGAGAAAATGCACCGTTTTGGATGTCGTGCAGGTGGAAGCTTTCTCATTGTCTTCAAATGAGGAACCATCAAGAACCTCCCAAATGAATTATCTCTTGATAAGATATAGAACCCAGTCTTGAAATATAAAATTTGTTTTCCTTGAGTTGTGTGATGTTCTCTTTCAAACTCTTAGCATTGATTAACTCTTTCTTTGACTTCTTTATGTTGGTTCCTTAAGGAGGTGGAGGGTTCAAATAACGAGCTTTTGAGTGCCATCAACAACCTCAACCTCTCAAGTGAATAATCTCCAAGTAAGATCTAGAACCTGCTCTTGAAATATATAATTTGTTTTTCTTTGATTGTGTATGAAGTGTTAATTTAAGTGTATTTTCTGAAATTTGCAATTCAAATTGGCACACATATAAACCATTGCTCCCTAAAGAAGAGAAATCAACTATGGTATGTAAATTTATGTTGCAGTGGATAAAATTTGCAATTGCTCTAAATGAGAGGCACTGACCTTCTTTCAACTAAAACCCTTTTAGCAAATTCTATGTCTCAACATTAGGGGGGAAATGATTTTGGAGCTAATTGTTGTTTGGGGTTCTTTTCTACTGCTTCTAATCATCAAGGCAAGTCTCCTGTCTCTATCTCACTCACTCACTCTCATGTCTGTTCAATTTTTTGTCTTCTGTTTTAAATATATTTAGTGTTTGTCTGCAGAATGATGTAGAGGTTTGCACTGCATGGTATTGGATGCTTGCAGGTTAAATTATTCATGGGTTTCCTTTTCTTTCATGTAAGTTGATGGAAAACTGGCAACTTTAAATTCCAGATATAAAAATTATCTAATTAGAGAAAAGGTCTGCCACAAAATTCTTTATCGTGTTTTAATGAACCACTGTTTACATTTTGTGTTCTCAAATCTCAACAAACAAAGCAATTTTCTAGCCAAATGGTGGGACCCCATTGTCTTTCATTCATTGCCATCAATAAAGGGCTTCCATGGCCATTTAATTTGTTTACTTTGCATTTTGCGAACACTTGAAACAGTTTTGGTAGGAGTGGAGGCAAAAATTTGAAAATTTATAAATAAAAAACATGTCTAATTGTGCATTACAATTTTCATGTTGTCTCCCTTTACTCATTCCATTATCACTCCTACGAAGCATACTCTAAATCTTCTGTGATTCCCAAGGTTTGGAGTTGCTTTGGATTGAAAAGTTTTGAGATTACATGAATCTTAACTAAAGTAGGTTTAAGAGTAAATCTTTGTCTTCCAAAGAGTTGTATATGATCAGGTTTTTTCTTTCACATCTTAGTTGTGTATGATTCCTTATTTACAAATGGATATGACAAAGTGATTTCTTATATTTGAGTAAGCAAACAGTTACAAAATTATGTATGTTCTTATACTGCTTAATTTGTGCTTTCCCTTTTGTCTTGGCGATTTGCAGGTTGATTGCTCACTAATCAAGTATCACATAGATTTGTCATTCAATATATGACTTTGTTGTTGTTTGCCGTCCTTTCTATTTCATTTTCGTATACTTTGTGAAATCTGTTAGTGTTGAAATTGGTGGCCTTTATGTTTGCAGGCTTCAGTTCATTAAAATTACCATTTGCAACTTCGAAACAAATACGTGAGGATTTGTGCGGCTAAGGTGAGAATATTTGGATTCTTCAATCAGAATCATTATAGTTACGCTCATCAAAGTTTGAAAGCCCAAGGCCTTTCTCTTGCTCTCTGATAAATTGTTATCTTGAATAGGTCACACACTCTTTCAGCAAAAGTCATAATTCTGGCTATGTGTGTATATCACACTTTTTATTCTGTGATAGAGTTCATGAGAACGACATAGGGAAGCCCTGCTGTTGTAACTTGAATAGGTAGTCTTTTACTATGCCTTTGCCTTTTCTTTATGGTAAAGAAGTTATTTGTTAGCCACATCCAGACATGTACTTTTGCATCTTCATTAATGCCTACATGAACTGCATCATAAGTAATGTTTACTAGATAGATTAGTAACAAGTAGCAAAACACGTAACAACTGATGAAAACTATGCAAGAATTAGAAACAGGTGTTGGGACCATCATTTGTCCCACTCGCAACAGTAGTGGCGGCCAGTGAAGGCTTAGGTCGCGGCTCTCATTCTCACTCCTACTCTCACTTATCTATTTCTCCTAAAAAATATTGTTGTCTCACTCCTACTCTCACTTATCTATTTCTCCTAAAAAATATTGTTGCTGTTGATTTTAATTCCTATTCTCTTTTTGTTTTTTTGGACAATAGGTTGTGAGGGAGCGCAGCCGAAGGTGCCTGCGAGCGCAGGTTCGTGGTGGTTTGGCGAAAATAACAGGGGATCATAAAAGGGGTCATAAGTATAATTTTGTGGTAAGTATAAAAAAATAATATAATGTTAGCTCTATGCTTTGTCTATTAATTTTTGAACAATTTTTTTTCATTATTGTAGGAGTGTTTGTTTGATGATCACAAGGTTTTGATGAAACATTTTTTCTGCTGTTGAGGTAAAGTCGCTAAACTGTTTACCAAAGCATACAAATTATTAAACAATGTTGATGTTTTCTCTACTCAAAATTTGTAGCTACTTTTTAAGTTAGCTTTTCAAAACAGGTTATAGGGAGAACCAAGGGTAATATTGTTGGAGAAGTTCTTAAATCTAAACCAAGGCTACATCCAACTAATATTGCCAAGGATGGTTCCATTATGGAATGTTTTTTTTTTTTTCAACTTATAATGTCGCAATGCATTTTACTTTATTTAATGGTTAATTTTGATATGCTTAGTTGCTGGATACATAATGGATTTTCCTGTCTAAAGAAGGTTACAGATTTCAAGGATCCGGATGTGCATCACGGACACCTTTCTCATCTATTTGGTCTGTTCCTAGGGCATACAATTACTTTTGAGGAAACTCCAGCCCTGTTTGAAGCTGCTGAGAAAAGCCTTTATAAACGAGGTCTGCATATAAGCAGAATAATTCAATTACTTATTTTTGTCTTCCTGGAATTCTAGATAAATTTCTTTTTTCATTTGATTTTTGATAAATTGCATATTTCAGTATTATTCCTTGTGCCATTTGGTCGATTGGAGATCTTATATAATGACTCCTGACACAAAGTAAACATAATCTCTAAAGATACAGTCACATAGATGCTGAAGCTATTATGGTTACCTGCTTCTTTTCTTAAATGACGTTATATAATGGCAGAGAAATATAATGATGAGTGTAGTGTAGTCTCATTTCATATTTCATATATTGGAAATTGAGAGCAGTTAACCATAATAGCATATGAGTGAAGGGTTGACACCTGATCCAAGATTACAGATTCTTTCAATCTCATTTCGGTTTCTACTAATAATCAGATTGCAGATTCTTTCATTCTTATTTTTCCTATCCTTTATGCTTCAATAATAATCAAAATATTTAATTGTTAATACTTTTATTTTTTCAACTTTCAAATTGAAATTGTTATTTGGGCGTTTCATTTGTTCACTACTCTGCACCGTTTGTTATTTTGGTTACAAGCGATGTTTCCTCTCTTCTCTTCACTTCTCTCTATTCGAACTGAAACAGTAATTGGTAAGCCCTAAAATCCCTAATTTTTTGTATACGGTTTCAATCTTTTCCATGTTTTCGTTGGTTTTTTGATTTGTGATTTTTGATGAATTGATCAAAGGTGACCATCGTTTTGCAAGCGACTTTTCCACTCTTCTCTTCACTTCTCTCTATTCGAATTGAAAGAGTAATTGGTAAGCCCTAAAATCCCTAATTTTTTGTTTATGGTTTCAATCTTCTCCATGTGTTATTTATCCCTTCAGTCCTCCTCTCCTTCCTTATTATTTTTTTCGTGTTATTTATTTTTTCCCGTGTTATTTATCTGAAGCTTTTGTTTACTTCTAAACCTTCATTTCGGCACATCTAAAGCTTCTCACCCTGGCTCATTCATTTTTGTTGCAGACACACATTTCATCTTCTTCCCCAGCTGGTGAGAACATTTGCAGTTTGCGTTTCTGGATGCCCTACTCTTCATTTGCAGTTTGGTGAGAACATATTTCATACTCTTGAATATTTGTTGTTAATAAAGTTTGTCATGAATACCTTATAATCAAAGTGATATTATACAAAGCCCCTGTATGTAGTTATCGTTACTTACCTGCATCATCGTTCCATAAATTTTATTTTTTTATTTTGCTGGAATTTGGATTGAATGCAAAAAGGACGTTGGCTATGGTGTTGGAATCCTGGGCGTGGAGTTCTAAAATCAAAGGAGCAAATACTTTGATTTGTTTGTGAAGGTGCATATGCACCTGGGATTTGAGCATGGGGCCAGCAAAGAAATTTGAAAACATGCGGCCTGCATACTTTTAGTGTCGTGACTGGAGTTTAATAAATGACAAAAAGAAAAGATGAATTTTGGATATATTTTAAGGATTTTAAAGGTGCAATAAAAACTTATGAGATAGGATTTTATGATGTATTATGGGTTGGGTTAGATGAGATGATATGCATGTGTCGGACTGAGGTAAAAGTATGTCAAGTTCTAAAAAAATTTTGTGCATTTTATGAGTGACATTATTCTTGAAAGTGAGTTTTTACACAAAAGGCTGAGTTCTCCATAAATTTATAGGATTTAACGTGGGGGTGGTTGTTTGTCTGATGCTTGGATTTAAAAGGCTAAGATCTTCATATATCCTATAGTGGTTGTTGGGTAGTATTAGTTTAGTTTTTTTTTATTTTGTGCAAAACAGAGAAACCATTCGCCGATGAACTACTTCATTATTTAATTGTTGTGAAGGTTAATATCTGGCTTGGGGTGTTCTTGAAAGAGTGGGCTTATATATACTCATAAAGTAACAACTTATGATGTGCAATGGTGATACTATCTTTCTATGATCAAACAAAAGCTAGGTTTTCAAATGTTTTGCAAAATAGTGTCATTGGCCAATGATTGAAGTAGTAGACCACAGTTCTCTTGAAGTCTGAATAAATTGATTTTCATAGTTTTGTCATTCACATTAAAGAAAATAAACAATGGTGTCTTACTTCCATGCATCTAAAAGTTACTTGTTGTGTTAGCATGGATTGACATTATTCTTATACCTATGTGGTAGTTATATTCTTATTATATTCATCAGGTCAGACTTCAAACGGCTTGATTATAGTGGATTTGTTACTGCAATTCTTGAGAGGGGTGATGAGATCATCTTTGTGGCATCGATCAGGTAAATCTCTAATTAAATCTTAGATTTGGTTTAGAATGCTTTCATGTAGTTTATAAGCTGTCAATAATTACCATGTGTACAGAGTGAAAAATGGATGTGGAATTCAATATTTTGTGAGGGTAAAACAATGATCATTTATGTTCCATCGGTATTTGACTGCAAATGGTTGGGTTTAATGTCATTAGTCATTGGTACTCACTTGCCACCATTTTTTAAAAAAGAAAATGGTTTTATAGGTTAATTCTCAATAAGATGTAATTAATACGATCTTTATATGACTATAAATGAACCAAATATTGGACTGCTAAGAATGGAATCTACTATTGACAAAAGTCTTCAGTTTGTTGTATTCAGGACTCTACTATCACAAAACCTTCATAATGTGAAACCAACATGCTGTTGGTAGGATAGTACCTGGTTTGCTGCTATGAAATATTCCTTTTGTGAAATTATCTATAGATTTCGAGAGCTACTTTTTTTGAGCCTATGCTTCTAAGGAGCTAAATAGAGAGACATGTTCAAGCTTGGCCCCAAAAATATAGGTTTTTGTTCAAATATCATGTTTTAACTTTTATTGTGAATTTAATTCCTACCTATATTTTTAATAAACTCTGACTTATGTTTAAGTTTTGTGAATTTATTGATCTATATAATGTGACTTATGCGTTTTTGTTATTGCTATATGATTTTTTCCTTAGAAAAATATTTAGATGCTCATTTGGTTTAAAAAAACCATGGAACCATTCATTTCTTTAATCTGGATGACTTTGTCAAGATAGTTTCTATGGTTTTGATTGTCAAGATAGATCAGTAGGTTCAGAAGATGGCAGAGCAAAAATATGTTTGCATTGTTTTAGTGCAAAGAAATAGATTTATTTTTTCGTTTAGCATTTCAAAGTTGAGGTAGTACTTATTTCCAGTGCTTAGGTTGCTCACAATGTTTCACTCTGGGTTTTCTCTTTGCAAGATTAATTCAAGAGTTCATATTTCTCTGCATTTGATTGTACATTTCGAGAACATGGACTCCTACTGGTGGAAAAATAAAAGGATATGCTGTATAAAGGGAGTGAAGAAAGGGATAATGTGTAATTAAATATTATTGCATTCTCCTCTTATCTAAGTCATTATTCAAGTTCTATTGTCTTTGAGTTGTTCTTTCATTAATGTATGGGGAGGATCCAATCTATGCTATATATTTTTGCTTTATATACTGTATGGATTCTGAAAAAAAGAAGCTAATTGCCATATTCTTAAAGTATGCTTTTCCAAGCTTTCTGGTAGTGTTGCCTAATCACACAGTCACACATATTGGTGCATGCATGTATACAGAGTCTCACACTGAGCATAGATATCTATCTGCAAAGATTTTTTGTTCGGGTGGTCTTAAATGATGGTCTTGGTTACAAATCTCAGATAGCAAATAAAATCATGTTCTGTTAAAAATTCCCACGGCAGTGATTCCAATGTGTATTCTTCTTGATACATATGATTTGCTACTATCAATCTGTGCTTTCAAATGAGTATATGTGTGTCTATACAAAAACACACACACACACGTGTGGAAAAGTAAATCGAAGAAGACATCACAGTTGTGAACTTTATCATTTGTTATCCTTTTGATGTATATATGTCACGAAAAAATAGAGCCAAATTTATTACCGTACTTATTTATAATCAAATATCAGTAAAATTATTACTTTTTCCATCTATCTATTTTTGCTTTAGTTACTATACGAATACTTATTTTTTACTATTTTAGTTTGTTATTTGCTTGATTTAAATATGAATACTCTCTAAAATAAGTCGAGCCAGGGCAGTTCTTGAGATTTTGGGTGCCCTGTGCGAACTGAGAAATTAGTGTCCTATTTTATTTTGATAAGGCGAATATATATTGATTATCAAAAGCCTAGAAAGAGATGCAAAAACCTAGTCATTAATTGTTTTAATACAATCTCAAGTGAAACAAATATTACCGAAGAAAAAGAAAAGATTACAGTAGCAATCTACAATAGAATTATAGCAAAAATAGTTATATTTATATCTATCAATCTGAACATGTTGCAACAGCATCCCTACACCATCTGACTAGCAGTATCCTCCATTGATAGCAAATGAATCACAAGAGCTGAAGAAAGAAATTGACGCCCTATTAATTTGAATATTGTCCTCCTTGCATTTTTTGCTGCAAAATCATTAATAATTTGTTCATAGTCAAGGTCTTTAAAAAATCATTTTCAATAGAAATCAAAGCAAGACTATTTAATCTATCTTGTGACATACTAGATCGCAAATACGATTTTAACAAATTTAATTTAGAAAAACTTTTTTCAGCAGATGCAATAGTAACATGGATAATTAATATTATTCTATAAGTTATGCATGTATTAGGAAAACAATTAAATGTCTTCAAAGTACTCAATATCATTAAAGCTTGGTTTTGATTCAACTGTTAAAACCTCTCTAATAGCTTACAGTTCTTCAAATAGAATTTCACCATCAAGATCACAAGAATCACCGTGTTTTAGATAAGTTTCAAGATTTTTGCAACATAATTTCAAGTCGTTATCAGATAATGACCTAAGTCTTTCAATACTAAACAAAAACCCAAAAATCTCCTCATGTGCAATATTGCTCAAATCTTCTATTAAGTGAGCCAATTATTTGATCTACAATATATAAAAGACTCCTCAACTGACTCAACGTTTGACTGTGATCGATGAAGCAACGCACCATTGCCAATAGAGATACGTGAAACACAGGGACTGTCTGATTGAGGTTTGAGGTCAGAGCGTTAGACGGAGAGAGAAACGCAGACGTGAGTCAGTGAGTGAGGGAGAGTGAGTCTTTTGGCCTTTTTTAATAAAAAATTGTTAAAGTAAGTGAGGAAAAAATGGATAGAGATACGTGAGTGAGGAAAAAATGGAGAGTCTTTGACGTGGATGTTAATTTTGTTTTAGTTTAAAAAAAATATATAAAAATAGTTAGTAAAAGGATTGATCCTAAATTTTAAAAAACAATTAGACCCTCAAGTTTCAGATATAAATTTTTAACTATATAAATTTTTATTATATAATTTTTTTTAATATGTACATATATATACTAAGTAAAAAAAAAATTGATTCCTCCTAAAAATGAGATTCTATGCAATTGCACCACCAAATCATACTCAGTATAATCATTGAGTCGAGCAATGCAATGTTAAACTTAAAATAACTAGTATGACACCCAACGTGATTAAGTCAAGTGATAAGTTGCTGAAGTCATCATCTTAAAAAGGATTTTTCTTGTGAAATTGAAATTAAAAACACAAAACTAGTATGACAAGTATTACTTTCTAAAGTAGTTATTCTAATAAATCTATTAGCTAATAAATATGAAATAAAGTTATTGCATTTCAAATAAATCAATACTAAAACGTAGTAATTTAATGATTTTTTTTCAAAGATTCAAATGAAAATTGTTTTAACGTCGATATTCATTTTCATCCCAAAAATAAAGTTGACGTGACATTACTTGGATACTCTAAATAAAGTTAATAGATCAGTCTTGGAAGTTGGAACATAGAGGGAGACATTAATGATGTCTTTGAGTCCCTAAATGAATAGGATATCATATGATAATATGGGTTAAATATGTTCTTGATTCTCACAAATTTGTGAATTTTAGTTTTGGTCTTTATAAAAAAATTTCTTTGACTTTTGTCTCTTTAAAATATAAAATTACTATTTTTGATCCATATTATTATGTGACATCCATTAACTATTTATGTGTCTAACAGAAGGTCATATGATTATTCCAAGTGACACCCAATGACCTTTATGATGTCACATTAATATACGATTCCCCTAAAATTATCCTTGAATCTTAAAATGAATCATATTTATCTATCCTAAAATAAATGTTAGGGATTAAAAACTGTGATATTCAATTTTAGAGGGATGAAAACCAAAGAAAAACAATTTACAGGGATCATAACCAAAATTTGCTCATTTTATAGGGACCAAAATTAGTAATTTCATATTTTAGAGTGATGAAAACCAAAGAAATTTTTTTACAGGGATTAAAACCAAAATTCGCTTATTTTCTAGGGACTAAAAACATATTTAACCCTAATAATATTGAACAAATAATTGAGTTACATGACAACTTTTTGTACTGTACGCTATCTACCCTAAAATGAATGCTAGGGGACTAAAAACGGTGATATTCAATTTTAGATGGATGAAAACTAAAGAAAAACAATTTACAGGGATCAAAACCAAAATTTGCTCATTTTATAGATACCAAAATTAGGAATTTCATATTTTAGAGGGATGAAAACCAAAGAAATTTTTTTACAGAGATCAAAGCCAAAATTCGCTTATTTTCTAGGGACTAAAAACATATTTAACCCTAATAATATTGAACAAGTAATTGAGTTACATGACAACTTTTTGTACTGTACGCTGTTTGGTGATCGATGCACATCACAAGCAATTTTGTTCTGTAACTTCTATGATATGCTTATGTAAGAGACAAAATAATGTAAATTTTTTACGATAATACCCTTTGTACTGTACAATATTTGGTTCAGAACAAGATTTTGAAACTTTTTAATTATTCTATTATTTAACATAAAATTTATTATCATATTATAAAATTTAAATAATTCAAAATAAGTTAAAGAAATGCATAAATAAATATACATTGGTATTGAAAAATAAAAAATATATATACATTGGTATTAAAAATATAAAATCTTATTAAATTTATTTTTGGTAATATATAAATTCAAACTCTTTTAATTATTAAAATATTGAAGAGCAAGCTTTCTTAATTCTACCTTTGTAATATACTGTGTATAACAAACCAAAAGGCCTAATAAACACAAACTAAAAAATAGTATATCATTGAAAATAAATTAGTTGACAAGAATGGCAGGAGAAAGAGACGTGAAAGTCTCGCAGATGAGAGAGAGAGAGAGAGAGAGAGGTTCAGAAGGAAAGCGCACAAGGAAGAAGAAATAAGAGAAGTGGAAAAATGAAAAGTCTCAAAAGATAGGGATAGTTGTCTTTTTATTTTTTCTAGACACACAACAAAAGGCTGTGCCGGGATTTAGTTGGTTACAAGTTTTTGGATATTTATCCAATCCCTCATCCCTTCTATTGTGCTGTCCCATATCATTTTTTAAATCAAACATTGGACGAATAATATTTTTGTGCTGTCCAATCCTTTATTTTTTAACGAATCAAATGCACCCTAAATACAAATTCTGAGAATGGTTAATGGATCTTTAGCTTGGTGGGATCTAATTCCAAATTTCATTAAGAAAAATTGTTTTGCAATAGGATAGGTTTTCCCACTTATAGATTTTCTTAATCTCAACATAAGTCAGGTTTATATCCCCCATATTTTTTTTATTCTTTATTTTTTATTATTAATAAATTGTGCTATTGGTAAAACCTACCATTCTATCCTAGTCAGGATTTCTTGTTTTACAATGATACTTTTGCATGCCTTTTTGTTAAAAAAAGTATAAAAAAATTTACATTAACAATCAATCATAAATTGTCCCATTATTAAAAATGTCTTACTCTTATAATAAGTACCTTAAAAATTATATCTAGGATAAAAATAACTATCAAATTAATTTTTTTTCTTCTTATGAATCATTTATTCATACAATATTTCTTGACCATTAGCTAAAACCACGTTTGACTATTTTACGCTGATAAAAAGTCCCATACGAGAGCTATAAGGTTGTTGTATAAAGGTCCTTCCATTGTAAACAGGGTCATTAGTTGCTCTTCGGCTAGAAAAACAACCCCCACCCAAGAAAAACAAAGAGAAAAAAGAAGTAAAATTTAGACTGCACTTCGCAGAACATCAGAGCAGTACAACGAAAGTGTAGACAAATTCACTGTGGGTTTAGCTAAACTTAGATAACGTGATCTGTACAAATATGGTAACCTTATGCATAAACTGTTGTTTTCCCCTGAAGGGGATAGGGACTAATGACTGGCGCTCACAATGTAAAACGATACATATATATATGAAGGGGCAATAAATTAAACTGTTTACCCTTTATAAAGTAAGTTGTTCACGTGATTTCATAATCTTCCATCTGTCTAGAAGAGCCAATACTTTTTTCTAGATACTCTAGAAGGAACATCTGTAAATTCAATGAACGAATAAAGGATAAGCCTATTGTTTGACACTTCTGAAGCCATAAAGAGAAGATAGAGCAAGCAAGAAAAAGGATTCGTTTGGAAGTTATTAGGTACTTCACCTCCATTTGTGTACAATGAATTATAGTGCACTTCACTCCAAAAGCTTAGCCATAGCTCTACAGTTCAAAAAAGAATCATAATCAACTCAAAAAGAAATATAAAGCAGGGAGTTAGAGAGAAACTAAAAGCCAAAAGGATGAAAAATATATTGAGCCTTTAATTTTGTGTTCTGACTTTTATGATATAATCATTAAAGAACCAGTTCATGCTATAGCTAAAGCGATTTGAAAGTTCAACAATGATTTTAATTTAAGCTCTCTTAAATACCCCACGCAAGTTGAAGAATGAGAGATAAACACCACTATTAATTTAATTATTTTGTCAATAATAGAAATGGTGAGGACCACCTCACTAGGCTAAGGTAAAATGTAGCTTAAACTAATAGGAGAATGTCGAAGAATGATTTTAATCTAGAACTTGATATAATTCCAAGTAATGACAAAATTATTTAATGGCACCTTTCACATAAATTTTTTTTCTTTTCAATGTTGCTCTTTACCCTTGTCTCAGAGATGGAAAATTCGTAGCTAACTAATGACAGAAGAAAACAAAACGGAATTTATTATACAGAATTCTTTCTAAACTAAGTGACAGAATAATTTAGGGAATTTTCATTCTGTGTCCAGGAAGAAGGAAGATATCATAGTAGTCAACAGATTCTTAACCATTGACCTCAAAATAAAGACAACGGCATGCTAAGGAGAATTTTAAAAAACAACAGACAGAAACAATCTGTTAAAAATAAAATTTACAATACTTGCCTCTAGTGGGACTTTTGTCAGTCGGAAGGATCTCAATATAGCAAGTGTCTCTGAAAGAGGTGACTAAGCAAATTTTGGCATCAAACTGAAGGAAAAGCCACCAGTAGTCAGAAATCAATTTTAACAATGACCACAGAACTATCCAAGTATGGAAACGTTACATAAATAAATGTAGAAATTGAAATAATTAGAAAAGCAAGTAAACACAATTAGCACCCTGTCTTAGTTTTTAATTTCTCTTTTTTATAAAAGAAAATTATATATTAGAGAAATGTGGAAATTGCTACAGGCAAGGAAGATAAGATATCCTCCTAAACAAAAAACTATATAACATAACAGCTAGCCTAATAGACTAAAAAATTTGCAACAAAGCTGTCGAAATCTCAGCATACTACAGAATACGGAGGGAAAATCACTAAAATTAACCACGAATACAACACAAATGAGCCAACTTTCTTTTGGCTAATTGGTGTGACTGGATAATTTTTTTTAATTGATGTAAGGAGAAAAAATTTAATAGTTGTTGAAAATATTGAAGTGTATTGTAACTCTTAGGAAATAGCTAGTTATTGCTATCTAAGAACTAGTTTATTGTTGCTTAGGAATTAGCTCATTGACGGGCCTCAAATGGGTATTAATGGGCCGGTGACTCAAGGTACAGAAGTGGAAGAATCAGTTGGAGGGGTTAAAAAAAATATACCAGAATGGACAGGTGGCATATGATGAGTGGGTGCAGGGATTCAGCAATGATAGGGGGAAAAGAGAGTTGTTGATATTTATGTAAATAATATATTCAGATTATAGGAATATTAGGTAATTAGAATAGCCAGATATTACGTTATTCTGTAATAATTGTAATTACTACCTTGATTATATTTTGATTTGTTCAAAGCACTATATAATACAGTCTTCGTGGTATAGTTGAAACACATGGGTTAAACTATATGTCTCTTGTTATTCTTTCCTTTCAACATGGTATCTAGAGCCTAACAAGAGGCAACCCTAATCGGATTCTTCCGGGTGGACCTACAGCCCATCAATGAAAATTTTTCTGCAAAATCGTGTCCTCTTTCCAGTTTTGCACTCTCTTTGGTGGCTGTGTTCTCCTTCCGGCATCCCATCCAGACTAGTCTGCCACTGTCAGTGACTGGCCGCCGCCGTCCGCAGCCGCCAGCCGTCGCTCGACGCCGTTTCCGGCCGCCGACACCACCAATAGCATCATCGGCCACCGATCTGTCCGACCATCCAGAAACCGCTGCCTCCCTCCGCCTGAAGCGCCCGCACAAGCGTATTTCTCTGCGCACCGCCGCACGTGCGCGACTTCTGGCAGCGCATGACAGCACGTCCATCCACAGTTCCGACAGCCGTTTCCTGCGCCAGCATCGCCGACCCCTCCTCTTTCTGGACCTGCAACCGCCTCCCTCAACGGACCTCTGTTTTGCAACGTCCCTATGTGCTGCATTGTTCAGGTACCCGTAATTTCGGTTATTTTCATTTTTGTTCTGACCAATGGCTAGTTCTGGCTCCTCAGGTCCTCCTAAGGATTCCTCAAAGGCGGACGCTCCTGTTTTCACCAGTTATGTTAGTGCCCCTCTTTGCACTGACAAATTGGATGGAAGCAACTATGACACTTGGGCATCTGATATTAAGCTATGGTTGAATGGACAAGACTATGCTGACCATTTGACTAAGAAAGCTGATGATGTAGCCGTCACTGATCGCCCTCGATGGAAAGAGATTGATGCTCAGTTGTGTAGCGTTATCAAATCCACTATTCACTCTTCTTTGAAGCATATCTTTTGTGCCCATCTCACTTGTGAGTCCGTTTGGGAGCAAGCCAAGGTTCTTTACACCAATGATACGCAACGTCTATATAGAGTATGCCAGAATATCATGAATGTCATTGCTTTTCGCCAAATTGATGGTCCTATTTCGGCTTATTTGGGAAAGTTTCATGGTGCCTTACATGATTTCAATGAACTTTTGCTATCGGTCGACACTTCAGCCAAGGAACTTGAGCAGCGCAGTAGCTTCTTCATGTTGTTGGCCCTGCACAGTTTGCCTCCAGAGTACTCCCCCATCCGTGATCAGATTTTGGGTTCTCCTAATGTCCCATCTCTGAACACGGCTTGGTCCACTTTGCTTCGAGTCCCGGCCAAATCATCAGCTAGCTCTGGGCTCCCTCCTGGTTCTAGCTCTAAGCTACCTCTTGCTCTTGTTGATGCATTTGCTCGTCTCCCAGGGCAATGGTCGTGGTCGCACTCGGGGTGGTCTGTCAGGTAAAACTTGCCCGAAGTGCGATCACTGTCACCGCTTAGGCCACACTATTGATAAATGCTGGACTTTACATGGCCGTCCTCCTCGCACTGCTAATGTTGCACGGGTTGATCCACCAGTCCCATCTGAGCCATCCACTCACCATATGAAGAACGTCAGGGTACTGGGTCCACTACCTCTGTTGCTCACACTAGTAATTCCTTTGCTTGTCTCTCCCAGTTATCCCTAGGTCCTTGGGTTCTGGTTCTGGTGCCACCGATAATATCTCTGGTAATAAATCTCTTTTTTCCACCCTTTCTACATCTGGTTATTTACCCACAATTACCTTGGCTAATGGTTCTACAACACAGTCCCAGGGGCTCGGCACTATCCATCCCCTCCCTTCCCTCTCGGTTAATAATGTGTTTTATGTCCCGGGTTCCCCATTTAATTTGCTTTCCATTAGTTGCTTGACCCGTTCCCTTGATTGCACCATTTCATTCACTAAAGATTCTTTTTTTCTTGCAAGACCGAAGTTCGGGACGAATGATTGGCGCCGGATGTGAGTTCAATGGCTTGTACCAGCTCTCACCTCCTTCTCGGGTTTGTGCTGTCAAGGATTCCCCTCTTCTCACTCATGCTCAGTTGGGCCATCCCAACCTTGCCCAGCTCCAGCAGTTGGTGCCAAGTCTAGCTAAACTTACTTCTTTGCCTTGTGAGTCGTGTCAACTATGGAAGCATACTCGTAGTTCATTTCCAGTCGTGTTGATATTTATGAAAATAATATATTCTGATTATAGGAATATTAGGTAATTAGGATAGCCAGATATTATGCTATTTT
The DNA here is from genome assembly GCA_039655645.1 of Ammopiptanthus mongolicus. NCBI lineage: Eukaryota > Viridiplantae > Streptophyta > Magnoliopsida > Fabales > Fabaceae > Ammopiptanthus > Ammopiptanthus mongolicus. The sequence continues at coordinate 34,779,688 of CM077349.1, read as the reverse complement.
GTAATAATTGTAATCATTACCTTGATTGTATATTGATTTGTTCAGAGCACTATATAATACATTCTCCGTGGTGTAGTTGAAACACACGGGTTAAACCATATGTCTCTTGTTTCTCTAATTTCAACATGCATCTTATAGATTAGATATAGATTAGATGTAGAAATAGATGATGAAACTTTGCCAATTTATAGTGCTTCTATTTCTGTTATTTCTCATAGAAATTTCCTTCTGCTTCAATTTCTCTTATTCTCTTCCATCACCATATTTTTGATATATTACACTGTCTGCATATATATTGGATGGCTCCAAAAAAGAGAGCGAAGAATGACATTACTTGGGAACATTGTCACTCTCTTGAGACTAGGTTACATGTTAAATGTAACTATTGTCCTAAAACAATGTGGAGAGGAGCATTTAGGATGAAAAATCATCTTGTTGGGACACACAAAGAAGTTGCTCCTTGTGCACAAGTTCCGGAAGAGGTAAGAGATTTATTTAAAAAAACGGTAGCCGATATGAATGTAGACAGACTTAGAAGTAAGAAAGAAATTGTGAAATGCTTGAGTATGTTTGCACTCAGCTGATCTACTATTTATATACACTCATAGGAGTAAATACAATTTACATTTACAAGGAGATTAATAATATTTCTACTTCCTAGGTGCATGGATAACATTCCCTAGATGCATGACTAACTATGTGCATGAATTTGAATATAATTGCTACAACTCCCAATATTAATGCTACTAATTCCAACACTCCCCTTCAAGCTGGAGCATACAAATCAAATGCTCCAAGCTTGGAACAAATATATTGAATTCTTGGCCCCCTTAAAGACTTTGTGAAAATGTCTGCTAGTTGGTCATTAGAACTAACAGATTCAGTGATAACTTCCATACAAAGAACTTTCTCTCGAACAAAATGACAATCAATCTCAATATGTTTAGTTCTTTCATGAAACACTGGATTAGAAGCTATGTGAAGAGCTACCTGATTATCACAACATAGTTTCATCTGTTTGGTATCTCCGAACTTCAACTCCTGAAGAAGTTGTTTAATCCAAATGAGTTCACAAGTGACTGTAGCCATAGCTCTATATTCAGCCTCTGCACTGGACCTTGCGACCACATTTTGCTTCTTACTCTTCCAAGAGACAAGATTTCCACCAATAGAAACACAATACCCTGAAGTAGAACGTCTATCAATAGGTGAACCTGCCCAATCTGCATCACAAAATCCAACAATTTGAGTGTCTCCTTTGTCTTCATAAAGTAGTCCTTGTCCTGGTGCCTTCTTAATGTACTTCAGAATTCTAGTCACCGCATCCCAATGATCATTATGAGGAGACTGCATGAATTGACTTACTACACCAACCGCAAAGGAAATATCAGGTCTTGTTATAGTGAGATAAATGAGCTTACCAACCAATCTCCGATATCTTTCCAGATCAGAATATGGCTCCCCTTGACTAGGAAGTAATTTTAGATTCGGATCCATGGGACTATCAATTGGTTTACAGTCCAACATACCAGTTTCTTTAAGTATGTCTAATGCATATTTTTTCTGTGAGATGATAATTCCATTGTTTGACTGAGCAACTTCAATCCCAAGAAAATATTTCAGCTTCCCCAAATCCTTGGTTTGAAAATGGTTGCACAAATGTTCCTTCAACTAAGAAATTTTCTCCTGGTCGTTTCCTGTGATGACTATATCATCTACATAGACCACCAAGTAAACACATCTATTTGGAGAGGTATGACAATAGAAGACCGAATGATGTGCTTCACTACGTTTCATTCCGAATGCTTGAATAACCGTACTGAATTTCCCAAACCAAGCTCGTGGAGACTGTTTCAGCCCATAGAGAGATCGTCGTAGCCTGCAAACCAAACCAGACTCCCCCTGAGCAACAAATCCAGGAGGTTGCTCCATATAAATTTCTTCTTCTAGCTCACCATGAAGAAACGCATTTTTAATACCCAACTGATATAATGGCCAGTGACGTATAGCAGCCATGGCAAGAAAGAGTCGAACAGAAGTGATTTTGGCCACAGGGGAGAAAGTATCTCCATAATCAAGTCCATAAATTTGGGAATATCCTTTGGCTACAAGTCGAGCTTTGAGTCGATCAATCTGACCATCGGCCCCGACTTTAATAGCATAGACCCATCGACAGCCAACGGGTTTCTTTCCTGGAGGAAGAAGAGTTAAGTCCCAAGTACCATTATGCTCCAAAGCCTGCATTTCATCAATCATGGCTTGTCGCCATCCTGGATGATCAAGTGCCTCACAAACATTTTTAGGAATGGAAACAGAAGATATGGATGACACAAAAGAATAATAAGAAGGAGATAAACGATGGTAACTTAAGAAGTTATAAATAGGATGAGGATTGCGAGTAGACCGAATACCTTTTCTAAGAGCAATGGGCAAGTCAGGGTTCTCATCATGGAGGTTCGTAGTAGGGCCATCTGTTGGAGTAGGACATGATTCGATCGGTCATTCAGTGCCTTCTATTTCTGTATTAGCAACACGAGGACGACGTCGATATATGATGGGTGATCTTTAAGGTTGCTCGAGAGGAGAATTGTCAGGAATATCTGCAGTTTCAACTGGTTCTGGCACAAGGGAAGGTGATGGACCAAGATAAGGGATCGGAAAAACTTCTTGAATAGTATGAGACTCAACTATGGATGGTGAGAAGTAAAGTTTTTCTTCGAAGAACGTTACATATGCAGAAATGTAGTAACGATTCTGCATAGGAGAGTAACACTTGTAACCTTTCTGTAACCTGGAATACCCCAGAAAAACACATTTGATGGCTCGGGCAGACAGCTTATCAAGACCTAGAGACATGTCATGAACAAAACATGTGCATCCAAATATTCGTGGAGCAACATGAAACAGTGGTTCTTTAGGAAATAAAATGGAATGTGGTATTTTGTGACTAAGAGAAGAAGAAGGCATCCGATTAATTAAAAAACAAGATGTCAAAACTGCATCACCCCAATGTCGGACAGGAACATGTGCATGAAGTAATAACGTCCGAGCAGTTTCAACAAGATGTCTATTCTTCCTTTCAGCTATGCCATTCTGTTGAGGGGTATGAGGACAACTGGATTGATGGAGAATGCCTTGTGATGACAAAAAGGATGAAAGAGCAGAAGAAAAGTATTCTTTTGCATTATCACTTCTAAGGATTTTGATCGTCTTACCAAATTGGGTTTTAACCTCATTAACAAAAGTGGTGAGAATGTACAAAAGTTCAGATCGTTCTTTCATTAAGAAAACCCAAGTGCATCGGGAGAATTCATCAATAAAAGTGATGAAATATCGAAAGCCATTAGAAGACACACGACTTGGTCCCCATATATCTGAATGGATAACGGAAAAAGGAGAATCAACTCGGCTTTCAACTTTGCTGGGAAAGGAAGAGCGAACATGCTTGCCTAATTGACAAGACTCACAGTTTAATGATGACATCTTTGCAAGATTCGGAACCATTTGCTTCAATTTTGACAAACTTGGATGGCCTAATCGTTCATGAAGAAGATTTGAAGATTCAACCGCAGTACAGCTTACAGAAGGAGCTGATTTGAGGTAATACAAACCATGTGATTCATGTCCTACGCCAATCATCCGACCCGTACTACGTTCCTGTATAGTAAAAGAACCAGCATCAAAGGTTACTGAGCAATTTAGAGAGCGAGTAAGTTGACTAAGGGAGATCAAATTAAAAGGACAACCAGGTATAAACAAAACAGATTTTAAAGTTATAGAAGGAGTGACTGAAACATGACCGATTCCTTTGGCGGCCACCTTGGAACCATCCGCAAGTGTTATGAAGTGTGGAAATTTAGGAGAAGATATGGAGGAGAATAAAGAACTATTACCAGCAATATGATCAGAGGCACCTGAATCAATTATCCAAAGATTTTGATTGTTACCAGATTGAGATATGAAGGTCGCAGAGTCATGAACACCAGTGGCAGTAGACCCATGAAAGTGACGGGCAGCTTTTAATTGAAGATATTCTTGGTACTCAGCTTCGGAAAATTTGTTGAACATGAAGAGAGTAACAAGTCTTTTGAGTGTGACCCATTCTCTTGCAATATGTGCATTGAGGACGACCCATTCTAATAAAAAACCACACAGAGGAGAGTCCGAACTAACACCTGAGATTGTATGGAGACGAGCAAGCAAATAGCAGTAACAAAACAACCGTAACAGCAACAAAAAGGAAAAAAAAAATAGGAGGCTAAAAAAAAACAAGGATCAACTTCCAAACAACTGGAAAAGTGGGTTTTGACCAGCTAGAAGGACAGAGGAGGCTTAGGCGAACCTTTCTGGGTGGTCGCGGCGAGATTCTGGTGGTGGGAAGGCGGCGCGTGACTCACACGCGCCGAGGACATGACTGCGACTGGGCTTCACGCGCCGTCAAGAAACTGGCGCGTGACGGCGCGTGACGGTTGTTCTGGTGGCGGTGCTTGGTGGAAAGGATCGTCGGAGGTTGCTGAGTAGGTTTCCGGCGATAGTAGACTGTGGGTTGGCCGGAAACAATGAGTTTTGGACCTGACAGTGGCTGTTTGGGTATTCCAAAGGACAAGACTTTAGGGATTTCAAGGTTCTGCTGGACCAGAGGCAGAATCCTTCAAAATGGGAACGAACCTGCTCTTGATACCATGTAGACAGACTTAGAAGTAAGAAAGAAATTGTGAAATGCTTGAGTATGTTTGCACTCAGCTGATCTACTATTTATATACACTCATAGGAGTAAATACAATTTACATTTACAAGGAGATTAATAACACTTCTACTTCCTAGGTGCATGTATAACATTCCCTAGATGCATGACTAACTATGTACATGAATTTGAATATAATTGCTACAACTCCCAATATTAATGCTACTAATTCCAACAATGAATAAGGATGATGATGCTCTTGAGTGCTTTAATAATAAAGAACATGATTCACAAAAAAAGGGGGTTATGGATGTATTTTTAGTTAAAGGAAAGGGGGGAGGAGGGTCTTCCATGAAGCAACAAACACAAAATGCTATGGTGAAAGATAGAGATTTGATGACTCAGGATATTTGTAGATGCATATATAGTAATGCATTGCCATTTAATTTGGTTTAAAGTCCCTTGTTTATTAATATGGTGAAATCTATTTGTGAATATAGTAGAGGCTTAAAACCACCTACTTATCATGAAGTGAGGGTGTCATATTTGAAGAAAGAAGTAGATCTTGTTCATGCAAATTTAGAACAATATAAGCTTGAGTGGAAAAAAACTGGTTGTACATTGATGGCAGATGAGTGGACTGATGGAAAGGTTAGATCCCTTACTAATTTTCTTGTTAACAGTCCTAGAGGAACTGATTTTATAAAATCCATTGATACTAGTAGTTTCATTAAAGATGTTGAAAAAATGTTTGAATTACTTGATGAGATGGAGACAGAAATAGGGGAAGAGAATGTTGTTCAAGTAGTGACTGACAGTGCTTCAGCACTTGTATCGGCTGGACACATTAATGGATATAAGAAAGCAACTCTTTTGGTCACCTTGTGCAACTGGCCTTGATTTGATTCTTGAAGATATTGGTGGCATTACAGTCTTCCATAATACCATTGGGAAAGCAAAAAGAATTACAGTTTTTATTTATAGACATACTTGGGTGTTAAATTTGTTTAGAAGTTATTCCAAAGGGAGAGAGTTAGCAAGGCCAGCAACAACAAGGTTAGCTACATCTTCTCTAACCATGAAGTCTATTTTAGAACAAAAGATAGCACTGCGATCTATGTTTGCTTCAGAAAAATGGGCTACAATTCCCTATGTCTCTAGGATTGAAGCTAAAATTGCAGAAGACATTGTCTTGGCTGATACAAGGTTTTGGACATCAATAAAGTACTGTTTGAATTGTGTGCCTCCACTTGTGAAAGTTCTCAAACTTGTGGATAGTGATTTAAAGTCGGCAATGGGATACATTTATAAGGCTATGGATCAAGCAAAAGAGGAAATTACAAAGAATTTTAATCATGTGGAAAGCAGATATAAGAAGGTATGGGAAACCATTGACAAGCGTTGGGACTTACAACTTCATGGGCCTCTTCATGCGGCTGGATATTTTTTTAATCCTAAGTAAGTATTTTTTTTAAAATATTAAATTTTATACCCATTTATATTTTTATGCAATATAATTTCTTTATCTTATTATTAATTTGCAAATTATTACACTTTTAACCCGGATTTTGAGGTCAAAATTGGTTTGTACAAGACGTTAGGGAGGATGTGTCCAGATATTAAGACAAGGATTAAAATTGATTCCCAAATTGAGAAATTTGACAAGGCCGGGTAACTCTTTGGAGATAGCTTAGCAATTGCAACTAGAGAAAGGAAACAACCTAGTAATTGATTATACTATTAATTTATTTGATTATGTATTACTAATTTACTATTTATTATTTTAAAAATTATTTATAATTAAGTGATTAACCAAATATTTTTTATAATATTTTTTTCTAGCTTTATGGTGTAACAGTTTTGGAGAGGAATGCAAAGAGCTACAATCAATAGCTATTCGTATTCTAAGTCTCACTTGTAGTGCTTCGGGATGCGAGAGAAATTGGAGTGTATTTGATCAATTTCACTCTGAGAGAAGAAACCGCTTAAAGCAACAAAGGTTGAACACTCTTGTATAAATACAACCTCCAACTTGAAATTAGGCAAAAGCTAATACAATCCTATTTGCTTATCGGATTTATCACCCGATGATGAATGGGTCACCAAGCAAGAGGAGCCTTGCCTAATGGATGGAGTGTCTTGGATGGATGTCCAAGAGTGCTTCAATATTAAGGAAGGAGATCAAAGCATAAAGAGTAAAAGAGGTATATATCTAATATATTTTAGTATTTTACTCTTTTACTATTTTACTTTATGTATTATCTAATCTAATCTAATATATTTACATATGTATTATATATATTTTTAGGTCCTCGAAATCTTAATTCGGTAAAAAATGATAGAGGAAAAGGCATCATCATACCGGATAATGTCAATGACAATAAGAATGATAAAAGGAAAGGCACTACCAGTGCCAACAAGAATGATAAAGGAAAAGGCATTCAAATTGATGAACCAGATATTGGACATAATAATAGTGAGACTGAAGACGAAGAGAATGAAGGATTAATTTTGCTAAATGATGACACAAGTGATAGTGATAATATTAGTCTTGATGATTGATGAGCAGGATAGGAGGATAACAAGTTTTAGATTTGAATTGATTGGTTTTACTTATGTATTGTGAGTTTTTCTTATTTATTAGCTTATATTAGTGTTGATGGCGACACTTAATTATGAACTTATGATTTATAAATTTATGCTTTTGTTTTTTTATTCATAAAGTGAGCATATATACATAATGCATTATTTAAATGATATATTTCAACCTATTTTTCATTATGTTTATGAATCTTACAATTCGATACGATTTACGATTCACGATTCAAATATTAGCTTAACGATTCACGATTTGAATTGCGATTTGACAACCTTGCCCAGGTGTTATTCTTCTCTAATGCCTCCATCTCTAGGTCCATAGATTGCTTCCATTTTCTGTCAGACAATGCTTCAGATAGAGTAGTGGGTATAGATGTAGGGTTTAGGTTTATAAGAAAGGCTTTATGGGTAGGAGAGAAGTTTATAAAGGATAGGTAATACGAGAGAGAGTAAAGTGGTTGTTTAGTGCATTTTTTGGTCCCTTTTCTAATAGCAATTAGGAGGTCTAGGTCATCTTGGTTTTCGGTTTCAACCTGTGCAACTGGAGCATCAGAAATTGTTACCTCATTTAGTGGAGCCGGGTTGGATTCTTGAACATTAGTAGATCCTGGAATGGCCTTTGATCTCTTGGAATATACCATATTCTTTCCTAATCTCACATCACGTTCAGGTTCAGGTTGGTTGGAAGGATCAACTTCACTTGTTGTAGATTCGGATGGTGAGGTCCTATGAGTTTCTTGCCCAATTTCAAGGTCAGTTTCTTGCCCAGATTCAAGGTCAGATTCAGATTGATCTGGTTTAGATTCAAAACTCAAATCTGGAAAAATGGGGGAATGGGTTTCCTTATCTTCCCTAAAACACTCCCCCTGAAGATAAGATTGACTGAAATAACCTTCTTGCTCATTGAAGGTAACATCCCTTGACACAGAATTTTTTGGAAGGAGGGTGACCTTTTTGAGTAGATGAGTACCCAACAAAGACACACCTTAAGGCTCTAGGATCAAGTTTTCCCCTGTCTGTACTATGAATATGGACAAAAGAAACAAACCCAAATATTCTCGGTTTAAGGTTATTTGTTGTGGACAAATTTGGGTAGAAGGAGGCTAGTACATCCATAGGACTTTTTGATCCTAAGATTCTAGAGGGAAGTCTATTAATGACATGTGCTGCAGTCGCTTTCCCTACAAATTCTTTGGAACAGTAGAGCCCGGGTTTGATTTAGAAGGTGCCTATTTTTTCTCTCGGTAATCCCATTCTGTTGTGGTGTTTTGACATAAGAAGACTCATGAATTATACCCGTTTTTTGACAAAAAGAAGTAAGCACGTTATTAAAGTGGTCTTTGGCATTGTCGGACCTAAGTCTCTTGATGTTAACACCAAATTGGTTTTTTATCATGGAGTAGAAATTTAGAAAGATAGAATTGACCTTAGATTTCTGTTTGAGTAAGAAAACCCAAGTAACTCGGGTGCAATCATCTATAAAATTTACAAACCGTCGAGCACCCGACACATTTGGAATATTAGAGGGACCCCATACATCAGTATGCACAAGATAAAAAGGAAATATGCTCATTTTATTGCTTATTGGAAAAGGTACGCGCTTGTGTTTAGCAAGCCCACACACCTCACAATGAAAACTCTCAACATCTAATTTGGTAAAAACAAGGAAACAACATTTTGATAACTCTAAAGGAAGGACGCCCCAGACGACAACGATAAAGAAATTTTTTTCTTTGTTGGTCATCACAGATTCAGATATGAAGGAGTGGGATAATCTGCCCTTGCTTGACAGATTTGGGTCTTCTAGCTAATAAAGGTCATTACATTCTCTAGCATGTCCAATCATCCTCCCCGAATCCTTGTCTTGTAACACAATGATTACTGCGAAAAACAACATGGCATGACAAATCTTTTATCATAAGTTTTTGTATAGAAACTAGGTTAGTGGACACTTTTGGGACATGGAGGACGTTTTGAAGGTCAATGATGGGCTGATGTGGACATCTCCTTGTCCAACTGCAGTTATAAGGGTTCCATCGGTTGTGGCAATTTTATTGTTGCTAGGACATAGGGAATGTGGAAAAGTGTTACAATAAAGGTGTCATGTGGTCAGTGGCTCCAGAGTCCAGTATCCAATAATGGTTAAAGGATGTATCTGAGACATTTAATCCAAAAGAAAATGAAATGGAAATGGAAATGGAAACAAAGAAGAGAATTTACCTGAGTATTCCAAAGAACATGTAGCTGTTGGATTTTCCAGCTTACTAAGGAAGGTTCTCACCCTTTCTATCTCCTCCTAGTTGAGATGGACCGTGTCCAATTTATTTTCTTCACTTGTTCCAGCAGCAACATGGGCCTGTCCTCCCTTCCTTGGGAATCCTCCTTTGTGTCCCCACTCTCAATCTCGATTTGGGGGCTTTCCATGTAATTTCCAGCACTTCTCTCGAGTGTGGCGAGGCTTATTGCAGTAGGTACACCATAGACCATTTTTCTTTTCCACATTTGTCAACCCTCCTTTTCTCTGTTCGGTTATCATGGCTAAAGTCCCGTCTCCTTTATTATGATAAGCTACCATGGCAGAATTCTCAACTGCTGAAGTATCTAACATTTAACTCCTCCTGCTTTCTACACCTTGTACCATGGCCACCACTTCATTGAAGCTTGGAACCTTTTGTTTCCCCAAGATTTGAATCCGAACCTGGTCAAATTCAGAATTCAAACCTGCAAGGAAATCATAGACCCTGTCCTGTTCAATATACTCTTTGAGAGTTGTCGCATCCTCAGAACATTTGGTCTTTATGACCCTATAATGATCCAGATTCATCCACAATGACTTGAGCTGATTAGCATATTCAGTAACAGTCTTGTTCCCTTGTTTTGCTGCTAAAGTTTTCACCTTTACGTCATATACTTGAGCAGCATCTTTGGCCTTGGAGTAGGTTTGCTCTACAGCATCCCAAATCTCTTTTGCTGAGTTGAGGAACATGCAGGTGTCACTGATTTCTGGAATCATTGAATTCCACAGCCATGCCATGATCATTGAGTCTTCCTCATTCCATGTAAAGTATGTTTGGAAAAGCTGGAAAAAATAGATCATGCTGATAATCGATTATATGTATAATCGATTATTATGATAATCGATTATAATCAAAATATGTTTTTGTTTGGGTTATGTTTGCTAAAAACCGATTTTAAGATAATCTATTTCGTTTCATGGTGTAAAAAAATCACTTTTACATAAGGTAAAGAAGTGAGAGAAAGGGCATTGCATGTGAAAGTGAGAGAAAAAGCTTTTTTTTCAATACAACAATCCTTCTTATCAAATGGTGAAAAACATCTTTTTTAAAAATTTAAGCAAGATATCAAACGTAGTAGATTATCTACAAAACAGCTTTTTGAACCCAAAAAACATATAAAAGTGGAAAAATCCATCTTTCCCAAACATGCATGCAGTAAACTTAGGATCCTCCTTCTTAGGTCTAGAATCATACGAATAGTTGGGCCCATTTTAGATAATTTTTTCCATTCAGCCTATATGTCGAATGGATACTCTGCAGCTCTCCGGGTGATTGGGCAGTGGATTCACGGCCATTCCCTGTCTCCGGATTCACGACCTCCTATTCCTTAGACATTGTATGGCAGTGAGTTCACACTATTAGGATAAGAAAACCGTGCAGTGAAAGCACAGGACTGGTGCGATGAAGTCACACAGATTGGTAGCAACAATGAAGACTGCCGTTTTGGGTGTAGCAGCAATGCAGGCTGCCATTTAGGTTTTAGCAGCAATCAAGGCCGTCGTTTAGGATCAGGAACCTACTTATAACTAATCGGATCAGGAACCTATCAGGTTACTTATATCTTCTAATTAATTGGATAGTGTCTTTTTAACCCAGGCATGGACTATGGAAAGCTGACAGAGAGAAGTATACCATCCTTAGATCTTTCAAATTTATCATATTCTGAAGATAGTAAATACGCACACAAATTTACATTTGAAGTATTTTTTATTTTTATAATAAGCAAATAGAGAAAAGCCTTTATTACAAAGCCATACTTTTTCCCATTCTAAACGAAGAATTGAAATAGATCGATAGATTGATAGCATATAAGAAAGTAGAACACGTAAGCTATTGAATGTCTGTAATGTCCCTTTTCACAGACCAAGGTTTCGATTAAGTATCCCGGAATTATAGCCTTTATTTTATCTAGTATATAAGTACAATGGTCACTGTCCTCTTAGTTGTACAACATAGTCAATATAATGACAACAAATATGTAATTCAGGGGGAAAAAAGATGAAACTTGAAAAGATTTTAAAATAAGTAGAGATTTACAGAATTTAGGTAACTTACACGGTCTGCAGCTGCTTGTAGAGTAATATGATCTCCCCACTCCCCTGATCTATTGGCAGACAACATGCAAATTAGTGTTTATCTTCAGTAAAACATGCTCTATAATTTGTAGGAAGAAAACCAAAATTGATCACCACTGTAATCTAACTTTTTCATCTTCTTCAGGTAACTTCTGTACTTCATTGGTACATAACCTGAATATAACTTTTTGTATTGCTTAAGCTGTGGAAAACAAAAGAAGCCAAAAATGAATAGATAAATATAAATGTAAATATTAGTTAAGAAACATACTTTAACATCTGTCACTCAGAAAATAGAATAATATTAAACACTGTCGAACAGCCAATACACATATATAGCACGGGCTAAGAAAAAAAAAAGCTGTGGACCATATGGTGTTTCTTTGAAACATTTCAAAATAGCCAAAAAAGCAAATGAACTAGAAGGGCAATAACAATCACACCTGTTTGATAACCTGCCTCCTTACATGCTTGTGGTAATCAGGATTGTGAAACAACTGATCTGCTAAGGCTCGAAACTGTCCAGTAAAACTCACCCATATTAATATATCAAATGAAAAGGAACATATAATAAAAGTACCAAATAAAGGGGAAAATGTAAGGTGGCATATAAAGTTTTTTCAAAAAGGAAAAAACCTGGCAATTCCCATCACCCTCCATCTGTAGTTCTGCCAAACCATATGTAACTAACCTGTAGAAAATGACTTAAGTAAAACAAATACTTTATGCATAAAAAAACAAATAAACATTTTGGTTCAAATAAACCATTCCCTCCCATGCTTCTAAACCATCACCATTTACATGATTACAACTCTATCACAAAAGTTTCGATCAAGTTATGACTTCAGTTTAACTAGTGCTTCCTTTTTCAAAAAATGTGAAAAGAATTGTAAAAACCTCATGGAAATTGAATCATACAAGAGGTATGATAAAATTCCCAACGAGCATATTGTTTATCCTCCTTCTTCTCATCATGACTTTAGGAAGGTTGAGGAGATTTAACATGTTTTCTTTCATGAACATAATAACCTGATTCAATTTAAATATGCAGAGTCTACAAACAGAGCAGTGTTAAATTTCACTCAAAAGAAAAAGACATATTTAAATAAAACAGCCAACTGGTGTAGTAATCCAACAAAAATTAATAAATTTACATCAAGCTAGTGTATTCAACCTTTCAGACAGCCTCGCGTGGTCTAGTGTTGCATCATTTACATCAGGAATTTCTCCAATAACACGGGGAGTGTGCTGCCAACATACTGAATTAGTATTCTCATCCGCATGTGGGTAACAGTATACAAATAGCAGAAAAAACAGAACAAAGGGTTGGTTAGAGTAGTTAGCATGGAAAATTTGTATAGGTAGAGTGATTAAGTGAATGAAAATTTGAAATATGAGAGCCTGAGAGGTATTAATAATGCATATAAATTTCAAGTATAGGACATTAGTTGAGAACACCCTTGGAAAATTGATATATGAAGCTTTGACAACTATGACTGCATTTTTTGTAGTTTAAAATTTTAGTAAGCTATATATGCATAAAACAACGAGGGTGAGCCTTGTGCAACATTAAGGTTGTTGCCTTGGGATCTAGAGGTCACGGGTTCAAATGTTGAAAACAGCTTCTCCGCTTGCGGTGGTAAGGCCGCGTACATCTACCCTCCCCGGATCCCACCAGGTGGGAAGATCCGTGCTCTGGGCCGCCCTATATTTGCATAAAACAGCTTCCCTACTTCAACATTACAAAACAGTAGGTTTTAAGACACCTAAGAAACTAGGAGAAATTCAACTACTGTTTAAATTGTAAATATACGTCTCCCTTCAACACCCTTTCTCATAATAAAAGGAAATTATGTTCAAATTCATTTTGATTTTGGTCATGGGTAGGTAAAAGTAGGTGCTGCATTCTATATCTTTAACATTATTCTACATTATCTTTCACAAATATTTTCCCCAGAAAAACCAACCATTGCATAGAACACATTTCCCCTCAAACCGGCTTAGAGAATGTTTTACAGGGGAGTTGCCCTAAATAGAACTTCCAAGAATTTGAAATTTGCCTTGGATGGGAGACAGTAGTTAACAATGAAGTTGGAGAATGACAATATTAGTAGGTACTAGCGAGTTCAAAAGGAAGAAGTATAATTAATTACGAAAGACTTGCAAGTTCCTGACAATGAAGACTTCAGAGGAATTTTTTTTAATTCATTTTATGGGTCTTGGAAGAATGAAAGAAGGGAATCTGGACTCTGGAGCATTGCTACATTTGGAATGCCAAAAGCTTTTGAATCATTTCCTCAATCCTCAGCTGCATTAGAATTCTTTTCAACTTTCAACTTTTTTAGGGGTTTTAGGGGTGTTTCTCACATGACATCAAGAGAAGAAAACCTTTTCTATCTGTTTTCTTCTTCTGAGCTAACTTGAAGAAAGATTTCTAATCCTCCTTTTTGTACTTGCACTATCTCTTCTTATATAACATTATTAATTTATTATCAAAAGAAGAACAAGAGTTTTTGAAGGTAGACTAGTTCACTAGATTTTGCAGGGACATACAACAATTTGAAAGGTGGAGTTACCAATCCATAATATGAAGGCTTCTCCTTATTCAATTTATTCTCCAATGGTATAGTATGGAGGAGATATAAACCATAGAATTCAATTGCATGAAATGGAGGAATGCTTCGAGTATTATTTGTGATAGAAAAGTATCATTCAAGCTTAAGGGAAGATTTTACTGAACAACTGTAAGACCTGCGATGTTGTATAGGACTGAATGTTGGGTGGTAAAAAGAGAATAAGCTCAATGTAACAGAGATGAGAATATTGCGTTGGATGAGTGGACACGCAAAACAGGATAGAATTAGGAATATATGCAATGGAGAGAAAATTAAGGAGCACCTATTGCAGAAAAGATGGTAGTAGCTCGACTTAGGAGGTTAGGGCATATATGGAGAAGACTTGTAGAAGACCCAATAGGAAGAGAAGATCATATGGAGGGTAGCCCGATAGTTAGCGATAGAGGGGGGACCAAGAAAAACTATAGGCGAAACCAATCACAAGGATTTAGCTTTAAATGGTTTGTCTATAGATATGATTTACGATAGGGCATTATGGCGTTGTTGGATTCATATAGCTGACTCACCTAATGGAAAAAGACTCCTGTTGTGTTTTTCACCCTTTTTGACATGACATGGTCATGTCATCATGTGAAAAGTTCACATGAGAGGATCCAATCTCATTTCCTTCAGCTAATATTCAGTTTGCATTGTGAAATTAGAAAAGCATCTATTATCCCCTAAATTTGATAAGGTTTTATTATCTCTCCAATGATTAAGAAAACAAGGATTTGGAGTCATTAGTTAAAAGCATAACAAAGCATGATTCATACGGGAATGGAATCTAAATGGGATAGTCGCTTCCCAAGCTTGTTGTCTGCCTTGATATTTTCCTCTTTTGCTAATATGCTTGCAATAGTTTGGTCATCCTCAGTGTCACGAAAGCTGCTGTTCAAACTTGAGCTTGAGCTGGCACTTGCATTCCTAAGGATTTCAGTCATGCTTTCCTCAACCCAACTAATAAATCACCTTTTAAAGTAACCTACAAATCAAGAATCCAAAAAAAAGAAGAGACAAAAACAATAAATTAATAGTATATGGAATAATTCACCACCCCGCAAAGCTAAAAAACCACGCAAGCACAATCGCCCCATAAAAAAAATCCATATATTCACGTGCGATCCGAAAACAAAAGAAACTCTTCATCTAATTATACAGCAATTTCTTTCCAATAAAATCAAGCATGATAAAGAAAAGGGCAAACGGAAGCTAAACCCAATTCGGCCCAAAACCTCCATTACGCTTAATAATTAAATAAATAAAATAACAGTAAAACTGAAAGCTCAAGAGGAGCACAAAAACTCATGAGCTCAATTTCAGCGAAGCCAAGCCAAATCCTTCCTAGCGATTAAGAAAACACCAGAGATGTCGAGTTCCTTTGAAATAATCACGTGATACTCAGATAAGCTCTATGTTATATAATTTACCTTGGTTTCACAGTAATACACAGAGCAGACCAAAATGGTAGGTACCAAACCAAACAGAGAAAAAAGCTGGAACGGGTGCAAGAGAATAGTAATAAATGAGAGATAAGTAGAGCTTAGATTAGAAGAGAAGAAATGTCGGGAATTAGAGAAAAGAAAAGAATAGAAAAGGAGGACGGAAACAGTTGGTTTGGGTAAAGTGTCGGAAAAGAAAAGCCAACACGGTTTGGTTTGGTTGGGTTGAAGACGCCTCGTCACGAGGGCTTGACTTGAACTCGAGAACATCCTGAGTCAGTTTATTTGGAATGGTTGAAAGGCAGCTTTATGGTGCACTCCTATATTCGGCAATCGTTGGATTTTATCTAAAATGAAATCGTGGTAACAATGCTTTTACTTAAAACTTTTTGGTTAAAGCAATATTTTGATCCATATATGTGACATCGATTCTTTATTTAGTCTCTTTACGTAAAAAGTTATTAAAAAGGTCCTCATACGTGCAATCGTTACCCATTTGGTCCCTCCTGTTATGTTGTCATCTCTAATGATCCGTTAACTATTACGTATAGGGACTAAATGAAGAATTTATGCCACATATAGGGACCCAATAATTTAGGTTAAAGAAATAATCCGGTCCCTATACATTACACAAATTCTTCATTTAGTCCTTATACGTGACACAAATTCTTCATTTAGTCCCTATACGTAGTAGTTAACGGATCATTAAAAACAACAACATAACGGGAGGGACCAAATGGATAACAATTGAACGTATGAGGATCTTTTTAATAACTTTTTATGTATAGGGACTAAATGAAGAATCGGTATCACGTATAGAGACCAAAATATTACTTTAACCAAACTTTTTTTGTTTACTAAATAACATGAAAAAACATCATAATAATGACTATGATTCCAATTAAGTTGTCATCCCAACAATCATTTATCATTTGCTGCACACAATAATTTTATTAATAAAAATAAAATAAAAAATACATAAAGACATGGGGACATAGCCAATGCAAAGATAGCTTATTTAAATCTAAAATTAGAAAGGCTTAATTGCACTTTTGGACCCCCAAGTATTATGATTGTGCAATTTTAGTCCCCTAGTTTTTAATTGCACAAATTGGGTCCCTCAAGTATTACGATTGTGTAATTTTGGTCCCCATGTTTCAATTGCGTCAATTGGGTCCCTCAGATATCACAATTGTACAATTTTGATCCCCAAGTATCACGATAATGCAATTTTTAATGTCAATAACCTACGAAATACATGCGGGACAGATTTGGCACTTAGTGAGGCCAGTTTGTCAACTCACGTGTTATTCCTATATGAAACTTAGTGATGTACATTTGACCATTAAAGTGTGTGAGATGTTAATGATGTCACATAAGAATGCATTTTAAGCTTCCACGCTGACCTCATTAAGTGTTAAATCAGTCCCAGTGGGACACTTAGGTTACTGGCGTTAAAAATTGCATTATCGTGATACTTTGGGGGACCGAATTGCACAATCGTGATACCTAGGGGACCCAATTGATGCAATTGAAACCTGAGATACCAAAATTGCTCAATTGTAATACTTGGGGGACCCAATTGGCGCAATTAAAACCTAAGGTACTAAAATTGCACAATCGTAATACCTGGGGACCAAAAATTCAATTAAGCCAATTAAAAATGTTTCATCTATTGTGGTAGATATCTTCACTAATAAATCTAGGAAACAAATCCCACCATAAAACCCTGTATAAAAGTTTCATGAGATGCAAGTTTATCAATACAATGATTGCTCTCTGTAACATCCCAAAAATCTTATGTCTGTCTTTTTAACTGTTTATGTGAATTACTTGATTGAGAACACAATCTGATTAAATATAATCTTAATAATAGTTCATAATTGAAAATTCATATTTGGATTTAAATTATGAACTTAGCAATCATAAAATGTTGTTTTGAGCTTGTTATGCTGTTTTGAGTTGGAACCGATAAAAATATTATTATTTTAATCGGGATCGTTTTACCTTGGGATGCGTGCCAGGGCCGAAAAAGTTGCTCTGGCCTAGAGCCGGGAGTAGTTCATGACTACATCTCATGTTTCACGAGACGTTGTCACCTTTATGTCAATCATCCATCACCTTTTCATTTCTTTAACCAATGGATTAACTTCCGATAACTCTTGGTTAATAACCTCTCAACCTTTCCTTTAATAGAGAAAGTTAATTAACCTATTTATGGTTAATCTTGCTTACTTTGCATAAGAACTCAACAACTATGTACTTGAGTTAATCCTAACCATCTATTTCCTTACACTAATTCCCTTCAACCTTTAACCAAAAGTTTGGTCATAAGCTCCTAAGGCCATTCGACCACTTAATGTTACAAAACACTAAACACATTCATTTCCTTCATTTCTATAAATCACACCAAGTTTCTTCAAGAGCTCTTCAATATTCTCTCTTCTCTCTCATGAACTCTACCATTCGGCCAACACCATGCCAACACCACCCAAATCTCTCTTCCAAATTCTAAGACCATAGTTATTGTAACATCCCGATTTTTCTGTAACTTTAATCGAGTTGGTTAATCTCGATTAGGGCTTTGATTGATTGGGTGAATTATTTTGTGTTAGTTTAAGACCTAGTTAGAAGTTAAGGAATAAGCTTGAACAAGGTTGGAAGTACCTAAGGTGTTAAACGAGAAACTGGGGAAATCAGAAGTTTGGAAGGCTCTTCCCAGCTGAGCAGCACGCTCAAGCGTGGGAAGGGAGCACGCCCTGGCTTGCCAATGCTCAAGCATTGGCTATGTTGCACGCTCCAGCGTGCTGAGTGCGTTTGCCTGCTAGTGTGCTTTTTGACGCGTGTGCTACACGTGTCAGGCCAGGGTGAAGGCGGAGTGGATGAGGCTCCACATTCAAGCGTGGAGGGAACCCCACGCTCAGGCGTGGGCACGCTCAGGTGTGCTGATGGTCCACGCTTTAGCGTGCTCAGCAGCTCAAGTTGGTAGAGTTTCCTTTCTTCCTCATTTCTTCCACAAAAATTTGGGGACTCTAGAGCTGTTGTAGAGCGTTTAGAGAGAGAAACAAAGTTCTTGAGTGAGGAAGCTCAGTTTCGAGGCGATCGAAGTACCGAAACGCGATTCTGACTACACGGTCGTGATCACGGCAAAGTTTTCTACGACTTTGATGGATTGATTTCTCAATTCGCCAAAGGTAAACTCGAATCCCTAACACATGTTCTTTGTGTTCTTCGTGGTTCTTCGAGTCTTTACCTTTCCTCTTTGATCTTTGAGCTTGCCCTAGGGCTAACACTATTGCATATGTGTTGTGCTCATGATTAGGGCAAAGTTCGTGCTCGTGATAGCTCGTGGATCGGAGCTTGAGGCCGCGGCTACCAAGGAGATTCCGAAGCTGTTCTTCGTGTTCTTGAGTGCGTGGGCGAGCGCCCCAGTGTTCGCGTGGATTTTCACGCCGATTGTTTAGGTGGGGAGAAAGAGTACTGTTGCCTTCGAGAAAGCAAGAGTAGTGTAGTTGTGTTTTCTGCTATGCAGAGGGAAGCCCTAACCCTACTAGTGGTTGAGTCCCGATAAAGTACCTAAATCCTAGGTTTAGCCTACTTTGGGCTATCGCTATTAAGTTTGGAAACTCTAGGATAGAGAACTGTTGACTGAGGATGATCTGCTTTGTATGACTGTTGTGGTGTTGACTGTGTTATATGCTATCTATATACGTGCCTACATGCTACTTGGTACAATATATTCCTGTTATATGTTGTTGTGGACGTTATTATTGTTGTTGTTGTGCTGTTTGTGGTGGCGTTGTGTTGTGGCGGAATGCCGGTTAGAATTAAGTTTGGCTGTGTGCTGTGTTTGTTATCGGGTTGATACCATGGATGGTGTCGTTGTCGTTATTATGACTGTTTGAGGTTGTGGCCATGTTGTTTGAGCTGTTGCTCGTGGACACGTGGCGTCGAGGCTGTGGTCGTGTGGATGCGGTGGCATCGTGTTGTTTCTTGTTGAGTGTCTAGGCGTGAGATCTGGTATCAAGCCCATTGAGAATGTTTGTTGCATATTATCAACTGCCAAGTGGCGAGCTCGTATGACAGGTAGTATGGGCTGCCAATGTCATACGAGGTTAGTTGTACCTGAGTGCGGGTACGAAAAGTAGAAGGGGCGATCAAGTGAGTGACGTTGGGGATGTTACCGGTCTCGGGAATAGTTTACAGTGACGGATAAGGTAGTTCCTATCCTGTCGTGATGCTCGATCCAGTCCGGTTTGCCCGACTAATCCCTGAGCTTTCCATGTTCCAGGCTAATGTTCCAAGGCGACCAAGAGACCCCGGTTCTAGTGTGGAAGGGGGATGCACTCTTATTGGTCACGAAGAGTGGTTCGGTTTCTTGGACAAACTAACTCCGTTCTGACACAAAACCTGTTCCGGTGTGGACTTGTTCGGGTGTGGAACCGTTCGGGTGTGGAACCAGCTTTGTGAGTTTTCAGCGGACATTCTGCATGGGATTAGTATCCCGATCTAGAGGATCGATTTGAGAGTGAGACTCATGGAGATGGATGTCTGTTGCATGTGTTGTCTTCGGAGACGTTTGGTTGTGTGGAGTAACCTTTTACATGCGATACCTGCTATCTGCTACATGTTGTTGTTTATTGCACTACTACTGTTATTCCGACTTTGCGTATGCTGTATTTCTTATCTCCCTATTGCTTCTTGTTTGTCTATTTTGGTTCTTGGTTTGCGTGAAGACGAGGAGCCAGCCGATGGACTCAAGGGTACACCCTTTTATCATGTCAGTACCGAGGATACCGGTACTGGGGCTGATCGAGATCGTCTACCATGACGAAAGCAAGGGTGGCTCATGGACCCCTCTACTTGCTTGACGGTCTACACAGGATCGGTCAGCATTCTCTTTAGAGGAGGGACATCACACGTGGAGGATTTGATAGGGCCGTTCAGAGTCGTCAAGTTTCTTCCCTTTCTGCGGATCTGGCACCCACCGAGGCTGAGAGAGCAGGACTATCTGTGGGCAGCGCCATAGTCATCAGTGGCATCCAGTAGGTGAGGCTTCATCTACAGAGGTCAGAGGAGGCGTACCGAGCAGTACCTAAGGACGTATAGGAGACGTCGTATTGTTATGTCGAGTTCCTCGTTCGAGTACGAACCTATGCGAGTTTATAGGCGTACACTTGGAGAGAGACAGGCTAGCTCAGGGCATCCTCATCACTGATGGTGGGGGCCTGCCTGTGCGTCTCTATGGTTGAGTGGCGAGGTTTTAATGTATTTTGAGTGCAGGTTGGGGAGTGCTGGCGAGATCTGGATGTTCTTCCTTCTTTTTGGCTTTGGTTGTATTTTCAGTTCTTACCGTTTTTGTACAGACTGTTTGTATATGTATGTACAGCACCCTACTGATAGGGCTACTGCTTATGCTTATTATCTGTATAGTTATTTTATGTTGCGCTTTATTCTAATGTGGTTTTCTATGCTTTCCATATGTTGTATGTTTCCGCTACGTTGTTTGAATACC
The DNA here is from genome assembly GCA_039655645.1 of Ammopiptanthus mongolicus. Classification (NCBI taxonomy): domain Eukaryota; kingdom Viridiplantae; phylum Streptophyta; class Magnoliopsida; order Fabales; family Fabaceae; genus Ammopiptanthus; species Ammopiptanthus mongolicus. The sequence goes on along the minus strand of CM077349.1, from coordinate 34,758,465 downwards.
ACGCTATTACTATTATACGGTAAGGCATAGTTATTAATGTAAGCTTGGGACTAATGGAATTATCTTTCTGAGAAAGGAGGGTCGTCTCATTTTGGTGGTATCAGAGCGTTGAGAACGTTCTGTAGTTAGTGGGATGATTTCATGTATATGGGGTCGTCTCATTATTATGGTATCAGAGTGTTGAGAACGTTATGCAGCTAATGGGATGATTTTATGTATATGGGGTCGTCTCATTATTGTGGTATCAGAGCAGTTTAGTTATAACAAGGACTATCGAGTCTGGAACCATGACTGCAAGTCTGAATAGTGTACTAGCTTTAACAGTTGATGTCCGAGTTGTATCAACTAAGTCTGGTTTGGGGTAGAGTGTCCGATGTGCTAGTTATCGAAGTGTGATAACTGTTTTCATTCATGAGGCATATGATATGTTTAACTATTAAGTGCTATTATATGTCTTATGAATTGGAACTGATAGCTCATTTTTAATGGAAACTAGATAGCACGTGGACGAGGAAGGGGAGGTAGGCCGGCTGCAACCGGAGGCAACGATAACAACAACAACAACAGTGACCACTCGGGTACTGGAAGTGGTGGCGATACCTCTGAGGCGATGAGGGCCATGAGGGATCTGGCTACGACAATGATGTAGCGAACTCAACAGATTGCTCAGTACATGCAAAGGCAGGAAGAAAGGGATGTGAGACATACTCAACTGCAAGCTGTCGAAGGGGATGAGACCGTGGACACCGATCTCAACGCTTTCCTGAAAGGGAATCCTCCTCAGTTCCATGGGGAGTACAATCCAGAGGCCGCAGAGATGTGGTTACAGGAGATTGAGAAGGTCCTTTTAGCAATGCATTGTCGGGAAGATTGGAAAGTTACGTACACTGCTTTCATGCTGGTTGGAGCAGCAGAAACTTAGTGGAGGACCAAGGCCATACTGTTAGAGGCCGGAGGAAGGATCATGACCTGACAACTATTTCGGGAGAGCTTCTTAGAGAAGTATTTTCCAAGAAGCATCAAGCAAGAGAAGGAGTTCCTGTGTCTGAGGCAGGAACAGATGTCCGTCTGGGAGTATGCAATGAGATTCAAGGCACTCCTCAAATTTTCCCAATTCTATCAAGTTCATCCTAATGATGAGTGGGTATGTCGAAGGTTCGAAGACGGACTAAGACTAGAGTTGAAGCGGACAATGTTGCCTTTGAGTATCAGTTCTTTCCCTGAGCTGGTAGAGAAATGCACGATAGTAAAAGGACATGACCGAGCAGGGACAGCCCAACAACAAGTTAGAAGTGGTGGACCTGTTTGGAGCACTCAGAGGGGCAAGGGAGGATGGTTCCAACAAAGGGCGAGACCGTATGATCGCCCAGATCAGTTCAACATCACTCATGAAGGGAGTAGCTCTAGCCAAGGGCAACAAGAGATTAAGACTTGTTTTCGATGTGGGGGATCGCATCTAGTTAAGAACTGCCCAAGGACCTAGCACATCAGGTGCTTCAACTACAATCAGATGGGTCATTATGCTTCAGATTGCAAGTCGGGGGTTAGCAGAATGATCCAGTTTCAACAACCTAGCGGGAGAGCTTAGAGTGGCGGAGCAAGATCAGCTATGGCAAGCTAGCAGGGTAGGCCACAAACGACCAGAAGGGTGTTTGCCGTGAGGGGTTCTTAAATTAGTCTCTGGTAAACTTTTATCGGTTTTATTTGATTCGGGGGCTACTCATTCATTCATATCGTTAGAGTGCATGGATCAGTTAGGGTTGTCTGTTTCTTCGTTACCTTATGATTTAACCATTTCAATGCCTGTTGGCAATTCTTTGACTACCTTATCTGTATGCCTTAAATGTCCTATCCCGATAGAGAACCGTCATTTTCTTGTGGACCCGGTCTATTTGCCTATGCAGCAGATCGATGCTATCCTAGGCATGGACTGGATTTCGGCCAACCATGTGATGTTAGACTGTTCAAACAAAACCCTTTGTTTTCCAAAGCAATCTGGATTGATGCCTGCCGACGAGAGTATTCCGACGGGTGGACGATCAGACAGATGTGTGGTACTATTCTCTCTGGGAACCAAGGACACTCCTAGTGTCGGAGTTTTACCTATCGTGTGAGAGTTTTCGGAAGTGTTTCCCGATGATGTTCCCGGACTGCCACCGGAGAGAGAGATGGAGTTTGCTATAGTTCCAATTCCGGGGACTGGGCCCATATCGATAGCGCCATATCGAATGTCTTTAGTGGAACTAATGGAGCTGAAGAAACAGTTGGAGCTCCGGTTATCAGACCTAGTGCATCTTCGTGGGGAGCTCCGGTTCTGTTTGTAAAGAAGAAGGACAGAAGCTCAAGGCTGTGCGTAGATTATCGTCAGCTGAACAAAGTGACAATAAAGAACAAGTATCCGTTGCCATGGATAGATAATTTGATGGATTAGCTAAAGGGAGCAGCTATGTTTTTTCTAAGATCGATCTGCGATCTGGATACCATCAGATCTGGGTTAAGAAGGAGGATGTGCCAAAGACTGCTTTTCGGAATCGGTATGGTCACTATGAGTACTTAGTTATGCCTTTCGGTGTGACTAATGCTCCAGCTGTGTTCATGGACTATATGAACAGGATCTTTCGACTGTTCCTTGATAAGTTTGTTGTTGTGTTTATCGACGACATTCTTGTATACTCTTCTAGTAGAGAGGAACACCAAGAGCACCTAAGGGCGGTGTTGCAAGTGCTAAAGGACCGACAGTTGTATGCACTAACTGTTGAAGTGCGATTTTTGGTTAGAGGAGGTTCAGTTTCTAGGCCATGTGATCTGTAAGGATGGAGTCGCAGTGGATCCTGCGAAAGTCGAGGCTGTAGCGAGTTAGGAAAGCCCTAAGTTTGTAAGCAAAGTGAGAAGCTTTCTTGGTTTAGCGGGCTACTATCGGTGGTTCATAGAAGGATTCTCAAAGATTGCATTACCTATGACGCAGTTGCCAAGAAAAGGGAAGGCGTTCTAGTGGTCAGAGGCTTGCAAGCAAATTTTCAAGGACCTGAAGAGAAGGTTGACCATGTCACCGGTGTTGGTGTTACCAGATCCTTTAAGACGATTTGATGTATACTATGATGCATCTTATCAAGGCTTGGGATGTGTGCTCATGTAAGAAAAAAAAGTGGTAGCGTATGCCTCCAGGCAGTTAAGAATACATGAGCGGAACTACCCGACGCATGATCTGGAATTGGTTACGATAGTGTTTGCATTGAAGATATGGAGACACTATCTATATGGTGCTAAATTCGGTGTGTTTAGCGACCATAAGAGCTTGAAGTATCTGTTCGATCAGAGAGAGTTGAACATGAGGCAGCGAAGGTGGATGGAATTCATAAAGGACTATGAATTTGACCTGCAATACCATTCAGGTAAGACGAATGTAGTAGCGGATGCGCTCAGTAGGAAATTCCTACATGTGTCTGCCATGATGGTAAAGGAGCTAGAACTGTTAGAGGCGTTTAGCGATTTGAATCTGGAAGCGGAAATCGTCGAGGATAAGTTGAATCTTGGGATGGTTAGAGTAACTTGCAATTTTCTGAATCTTTTATGGAAGGAGCAAGATGAGGATAAGTACCTCAAGAGCATGAACCGGTTAATAGAAGAAGGTAAGACTTCGGAATTCAGAAGAGGTATTGATGGTCTGCATAGGTATGGTGATAGGGTTTGTGTGCCAACGGATAACGAGGTTAAGAATATGATCTTGGAGGAAGCGCGCAAGATCAAGCTGAGTTTTCACCCGGGGGCTACCAAGATGTATCAAGAGCTGAAGAAGCTGTTCTGGTGGCCGGGGATGAAGAAAGAGATGGCGACGTATGTCCTAACCTGCTTGGTGTGTCAGAAACCGAAGATCGAACACCAGAAGCCACCAGGGTTGTTGCAATCGCTGGATGTCCCAGAATGGAAGTGGGATAGCATTGCCATGGACTTTGTTTCTAGGTTTTCGAGGACTCCAAAAGGTGCGATGCAGTATTGGTAATCATTGACATGTTGACGAAGTGTGCTCACTTCTTACCTATCAATCAGAGTGAAGCGATTAACTCATATTTACATCAAGGAGGTTGTGAGGTTGCATGGGGTACCTTTGATAACTCTTTTTATGAAGAGTTATTTGTACCTTTTTCACTTGTGTTTTTGTGGTCTTTGAGTATTTTGAGTTTATGTTTTTAGTATTTTAGTGTGATTTTGTGTAAAGTGTGTTTTATAAGAGTCTTTTGTGAGTTTTAATGTTTTGGTGTCCTTTAGAGCTGTTTTTGGTAATTAATTGAGAGTTTCTGTGCAGGGCAGTTTTTGGAGAATCAGGTGCTGAACTGGAGACGTTGCTCTGGGATTTGCTGTAGCAATCGTAGCTAAAGCTGATTTGGGAAAATGACAAAAGTTCAAAACATTCTCTTACATAATGCGGTGTCCTTCACTGATAAGGGCAGTGACTTACACGTGGGGCTGGTATTTAATGCATTGGACTTAAGGAATTGGGCCAATGACACTTTTACTAGCCAACTTTTAGCCCAAAAAGGATGAGAGAGGAAAGGGCCTTGAGATAATTCTAAAAAAACCCTAAATAAGGGACAGCCAAGGGGAGATAAGATCAGACATCATCTTCCTTACTGGAGAGGACAGCAACTGCGCCCCTTTCTCTATCTCCTCCATTGTAATGGCTTCTTCTTCCATTTCTTATTTTTCTCTTTGTTTTTGTAAGCTCAATATGAGCTAAACCTGTTGTAGCTATGGGATGTTGAACTTGTAATGGATTTCTAGTAAATGTTATGTTATGCTTTGCTATTGCATTTTCTATAAATCTGATTTGGTTGTGTTTTAATTGAGCTTGATCACTTTAGTTAGAACTTGAGCTCACGGCTGCTTGGAAAAGCTAAGTGTAGCAGAACTGTTTTATAGATAAGAGTAAAATCATTAATTGGAAAATTATGATGAAGAGTGATTTAGGAATGAACATTCTAACTCTCAGGCTAGCTGGAACGAGCTTAAGTGAGGCGTGAATGTAACTAATATGGACCTAGGAATAGGAGACGTTTAGTGAAGTTCATCTCAGAACTGTTGGAAAACAAACTTTCATTTCCTGGAGCCAAATTGTCGTAGCATTGCAAACGCATAACTGAACTAGACTGAAGTTGCAAGGGATACTTCCCCGTAGCTGTTTTACCCATTCTGTTAACAAATCCGTTTTTATTGCTCTAGCATTTATTTTTACCAAAACTGTCCTGGATACACACACACAAATTATTTGTTACTCTTTGTTAATCTTGATTAATAGAACCATTAATTCAAACTTGTTACTTGAATCACCATATAATCCTCGTGGGAACGATCTCTCTTACACTTTATTACTTGTTAAACGATTGTGTATACTTGCACAAGCTCATCAACCATTTTAATAGCAACAAGTTTTTGGCGCCGTTGCCGGGGATTGTAATGGTGTTTAATTAACAAGTTTTAAATTGATGGTTTTATTAGTTGTGATAACTTATCATCTTTGAGGTGTTTTGCTGCAGCATCAGGTACTTAAAAATGTATGCACTGGCAGAGCACAACTGTTACTGAAGTAACTAGTAATATCTTTGAGATGGCTAATGATGATCAGATTGATAGCATGGCTCTGGCCAACGACAGCACTGCTGCCATCAGGAGCTATGCCATGTTTGATCCTGGAACCATGAACTCATGCATTATGAGGCCTAACATTATTGCAAATCATTTTGGGTTGAAGCCTGTGATGTTCCAAATGCTGCAACTTGTGGGGCAATTCAGTGGGTCACCTCAAGAAGATTCATATCAGCACCTGAAACAATTTCTAGAAGTGGCTAACAATTTTAAAAATCCTGGTGTCACTGATGATGCATTTAGGCTGATGTTGTTCCCTTATTCTTTGGAAGACCGAGCTAAGGCTTGGTTTAATTCATTGGAGCCAAACTCAGCGAAATCATGGAATAGAATGGATGAAAAATTCTTGACCAAATACTCCCCACCTATCAAGAATGCTAGAATGAGGAATGACATCACTTCTTTCAAACAACTTGATGATGAATCCTTGTTTGAGGCTTGGGAAAGATTCAAAGAACTGTTACGGAAATGTCCACACCATGGGCTAGCAGTTTGTATTCAGATGGAAACCTTCTATAGTGGGTTGTTACCACCCTCAAGACAAATGTTGGATGCATCTTCAGGTGGTGCTTTATTGAGAAAATCTTATAATGAAGCCTATGATTTGATTGAGACTATTGCAGCTAATAGCTACCAATGGTCCACTACAAGGATCAGTTCAACCAAAAATATTGCTGGAGCTCATGATTTAAATGAAGTTTCTATCCTATCATCTCAGATAGCCTATCTTACTCACATGCTGAAAAATGTCACCACTGCATATCCAGGTGCTACAGCATCTCCAGTAGTAATGATAGAACCAGTAACTGATGTGCAGAATGTTTCTCAAATGAGTTCCCTCTTTTGTACCTATTGTGGAGGAGGTCATTTATATGAGGAGTGTCCGAGCAACCCAGTTTCAGAGAATTATGTTGGGAATAACAACATGGGTGACAACCCTTAGTCAAATGCCTACAATCCATGGTGGGAACAGCAACCAAATTTCTCATGGAGTAACAATGCAGTGGCAAGCAGTTTTAATGGTCCTACCAGGCCCACTTATCCACCAGAGTACCATCTTCAAATAGATCAGCCCCAACAAATGTTGCAACAAGCTCATCTCCAACAGATGCTGCAGCAAGCTCAACCAGTAAATCAGGAAATGTCACTTGAGGTTGTGCTTAAAGCCTTTATGACAGAAACAAAGGCTCAAATTCAAAGTCAGGGGGCGGGCATAAGAAACTTAGAGAATCAACTAGGGCAATTGGCTAGTGCACTGAGTTCTAGGCTAAGTGGATCATTGTCTAGTACAACAGAAACAGCAAATCCACGAACTCCTAATGGGAAGGAGCATTGTAACGCCATACATCTCAAAAATGGGAAGGAAATCTCTGCACCAGCAAGGAAAAATGAAGACAACAAGGATAAAGGCACTGATCTTGAAGCTGAAACTGATTTGGAGAAAATTGCTACAAACAATGTTGGATCTTCCACACACTCTGCAGCAGCAACAGCGCAGCAGCAAAATGTTGCAGCATCCCCTACAAGTTCTGTCGAACAGTCATGGCCTAAGCTGGTACCTGAGAGGCCCCCACCACCTTTTTCCCCAAAGATTGAAGAAATCTACCCAAAACAAGCAATGTGGCAAGCTTATTAATGCTTTGAAGTACTTTGATGAGGGGATGCAAGAGTGTTTCTCTGTGCATTCATTTGACACCCTGGTGGAGAAACAATTTGTGAAAAAGCAAACTGGTATGACTGATGGTGTAATCCAAATTGAAAATGATGATTCATATGATGAAGAAATTGCTGAGTTAGTTGAGAGCAATCAAATACAACCTAGATGGGCCGGGAAATTTGAATCATTAGAGGTAACTGAGCAAACTTTCAAAAATAATTTGTCATTAGTGGATCAACCACCTGTTCTTGAACTAAAACAGCCCCCAGCCCATCTGAATTGTGTGTATTTGGGGGAGCTTGAAACCATACCGGTGATCAACTCTATTTTTCTAAATTCTAATGTACCAATGACAATGATCTTCAATGATAAAAATGAGCTGAAACTCACCAGAACTGTTACTGGGTGGAGATTCGCATGGATTACAAGGGAAAGAGAAAGAGGTGGCCAAAACTGGAGAAAAGGAGTCTTCTACTCCTATCAAGATGAATGATCTAGCCTCAGGGGAAGCATCAGGAGAAGCTTCAGTAAATGTGCTCAAAATTGCAGATTGCTGCAACATGCTGCAACAATACAATCAGGACTTTCCTTTTGCTTTACCTTATTCCTCTCATGCTCAGTTTTACTTATTTCCCAGTTTAATCATTTTCCCTGTTATTGCACTGTGGTCTTTAGAATCTATCAGTTTATTAGTTTGTTTATTTTTAGTTGTGTGTGGGTCAACTGACTTTGACCCCAACTGTTTTCTGTTTGTACTTAGTGTCCTTTGTGTTTGACCCCACCATGTGCACAACCATCCCCATCATGGGGTTTTGTTTAACGCAACTTGTCCGTTTTAAAATTTCACAAGTGCATCTCTCTGACAATTTTAACTTGATTGTTTTCTTTCGTGCTTGTGTGATTGGATTTAATTGTTTGAAGCTCGAGGCACATGCTTTAGCAATTCTGATCTACCTTGTGAGCTTTTGGGCCAAAACAGTTTTATCCTGCTTTCTCTGTGAATACCATTCTTATGCATAAATCTCTGATTTTGCCTTGCTGCTTTCATACGTGTCCACATGTCTGCCGCACACACTTTTGCTAGAGGCACATTTTGTTTTCTTGAGCCTAGTATTGCCTAAACAGCCTACCCTTGGATACTACCTTATTGTGAACCCCTTTGAGCCTGCAAGCCCTTTGTTTCTAATGAACCCACATTACAAGCCATATCCTGAAAAATCAATGTCCTACCTAGTTGGAGTGGCTGGTGTGCTTCCTGTGTTTACATGCTGTAACATAAGTTTGGGGGTGCTCGAGGGCTAGCACAGTTTTAAGTTTGGGGGTGCCATGCAGTTGTTATGTGATAGAATATCAGAAATTGAACTGTTGCTGGTAAAAAGCAATGGTTTGCTGTAAAAAAAAAAAAAAAAAAGAGAAAGAAAAGGAAAACAACAGAGCAGTTGCAAGGAAAAATGCTAAAATGTTGCAACAACTACTCTGAGGGTACAAAGGAGGAAACCGAATTCAAAGAGGTGTAAAAAAGGGAAAGGAATCAAACAAAATGAAAAAGATCAAAAAGTCCTCCCTAACTTGTATGAGCTGGGCCATGAAAGAAATAGTTGTGAAGCAAAAAGAGGAAGCATACCTACGCTCCATCTAGTGTAGCCACCTTCCCAGAACTGTTCCTACCTGAACCCAAGCCCCATTATAACCAAATAAAGTCCTCTAGCAGTGTGCAATTTTGATTGTGAGTGGTGTGTTTAGAAGCTTGTCAAGGTCGTGTTTGAGTATGCATTTGAATGATGATTGAGAGTACCTATCTTAGCTTGAGAAGAGAGGAAGAATACACTGTTATGAGAGTTTAGTGCTGTAGCATGTTGCTGATAGTTGAAAATGAGGACAGCCATGAATGCTTGCTTGATTGAACTTCATGATTGTTGATGCATTGTCATGTATGCCTTGTGAAGAAATTGGTTTGCAAAGAAGAAAGTTTTGTGTTTGAGCTAATTTGAGCACATGTGTCGAGGTTTAGAAAAATTTGTGTCTTTTCTTTTTAGTTTCTTTTGTTTCCATTACTTGAGGACAAGCAATGATTCAAGTTTGGGGGTGTGATAACTCTTTTTATGAAGAGTTATTTGTACCTTTTTCACTTGTGTTTTTGTGGTCTTTGAGTATTTTGAGTTTATGTTTTTAGTATTTTAGTGTGATTTTGTGTAAAGTGTGTTTTATAGGAGTCTTTTGTGAGTTTTAATGTTTTGGTGTCATTTAGAACTGTTTTTGGTAATTAATTGAGAGTTTCTGTGCAGGGCAGTTTTTGGAGAATCAGGTGCTGAACTGGAGACGTTGCTCTGGGATTTGCTGTAGCAATCATAGCTGAAGCTGATTTGGGAAAATGACAAAAGTTCAAAACATTCTCTTACATAATGCGGTGTCCTTCACTGATAAGGGCAGTGACTTACATGTGGGGCTGGTATTTAATGCATTGGACTTAAGGAATTGGGCCAATGACACTTTTACTAGCCAACTTTTAGCCCAAAAAGGATGAGAAAGGAAAGGGCCTTGAGATAATTCTAAAAAAACCCTAAATAAGGGACAACCAAGGGGAGATAAGATCAGACATCATCTTCCTTACTGGAGAGGACAGCAGCTGCGCCCCTTTCTCTATCTCCTCCATTGTAATGGCTTCTTCTTCCATTTCTTATTTTTATCTTTGTTTTTGTAAGCTCAATATGAGCTAAACCTGTTGTAGCTATGGGATGTTGAACTTGTAATGGATTTCTAGTGAATGTTATGTTATGCTTTGCTATTGCATTTTCTATAAATCTGATTTGGTTGTGTTTTAATTGAGCTTGATCACTTTAGTTAGAACTTGAGCTCACGGCTGCTTGGAAAAGCTAAGTGTAGCAGAACTGTTTTATAGATAAGAGTAAAATCATTAATTGGAAAATTATGATGAAGTGTGATTTAGGAATGAACATTCTAACTCTCAGGCTAGCTGGAACGAGCTTAAGTGAGGCGTGAATATAACTAATATGGACCTAGGAATAGGAGACGTTTAGTGAAGTTCATCTCAGAACTGTTGGAAAACAAACTTTCATTTCCTGGAGCCAAATTGCCGTAGCATTGCAAACGCATAACTGAACTAGACTGAAGTTGCAAGGGATACTTCCCCGTAGCTGTTTTACCCATTCTGTTAACAAATCCGTTTTTATTGCTCTAGCATTTATTTTTACCAAAACGGTCCTGGATACACACACACAAATTATTTGTTACTCTTTGTTAATCTTGATTAATAGAACCATTAATTCAAACTTGTTACTTGAATCACCATATAATCCTCGTGGGAACGATCTCTCTTACACTTTATTACTTGTTAAATGATTGTGTATACTTGCACAAGCTCATCAACCATTTTAATAGCAACAACCTCCAAGCATCATTTCGGATCGTGATCCAAGGTTTACCTCAAGGTTTTGGAGGACCTTATACAGTGCGATGGGAACTAAGCTAAGTTTGAGTTTTGCTTATCATCCTCAAACAGATGGTAACAATTCAATCATTGGAAGATCTGTTAAGAGCATACGTGTTGGAGAACACGGAAAGTTGGTATGAGTTCCTTCCATTAATCGAGTTTACTTATAACAATAGTTTCCATTCAAGTATTGGCATGGCACCGTACGAGGCACTGTATGAAGGGAAGTGCAGGACTCCGTTATGCTGGTTTGAGACAGAAGAGAGTCAGCTGCTAGGTCCGGAGCTGGTACAGCAAACGACGGAACAAGTCCGTAAGATACGGGAAAAGATGAAGACCACAAGGGATAGACAGAAAAGCTACTCCGACAAGAGGAGGAGACCCTTGGAATTCCAAGAGGGCGACCATGTCTTCATGAGAGTTCCTCCAAGAGCTAGAGTGGGTAGGGCGATCAATTCCAGAAAGCTAACACCTAAATTCATAGGACCATTTCAGATTCTTCAACGAATCGGCCTTGTAGCCTATCAGATAGCTTTACCACCAAATTTGTCAAATCTCCACGACGTATTTCACGTCTCTCAACTCAGAAAGTACCACCCTGATCTATCACATGTGTTGGAACCCGAAGCAATCCAACTGAAAAAAAACCTTGAGTACGAGGCTTCATCTGTTCGGATCGTGGATAGACGGATTAAGGAACTGTGCGGCAAGCACATCCCTCTGGTGCGAGTGGAGTGGGACTCAGTGACTGGTGATTTCAGCGTGGGAGCATGAAGTTGAGATGCACCAGAGTTATCCTTATCTGTTCACAGATATATGACGGAAATTTCAGGGACGAAGTTTTCTGTAAGGGGTGGTAATGTAACATTCCAATTTTTCTGTAACTCTAATCGAGTTGATTAATCTCGATTAGGGCTTTGATTGATTGGATGAATTGTTTTGTGTTAGTTTAAGACATAGTTGGAAGTTAAGGAACAAGCTTGAACAAGGTTGGAAGTGCCTAAGGTATTAAACAAGAAACTAGGGAAGTCAAAAGTTTGGAAGGCTCTTCCCAGCTAAGCAGCACACTCAAGCATGGGAAGGGAGCACGCCCTAGCGTGCCAATGCTCAAGCGTTGGCTATGTTGCACAGCTCAAGCGTGCTGAGTGCGTTTGCCAGCTGGTGTGCTTTTTGGCGCGTGTGCTATACGTGTCAGGCCATGGTGAAGGCGGAGTGGGCGAGGTTCCATGTAACGCCCCGATTTTCAAGTTTTATAATTATTCAGTATTTAAACGTTTGTATTTTATTGAAGGGTCTAGAGAGTGAAATAAAATATTCTTAGACCATAGTCACACTCTACACTATCGTAGGAAGCTATGGTTAAGTTTTGGTCAAAAACTCAAACGGAGCCCGGTCTGCATTTTTTTCGGATAGGAGTATTTTTTTACTATCAAGACCTAATTTTGACTCTCAAACGAGACAGTAAGTCTCAGGATTTAAATCTCTACATAATTGCTAAAATCCGTCCTGACGTCCAAAAGTGAAAATAATATATTATATTCGGACATATACCCAAACCGGGAGACGTTTAGAGCTGCGAAAGGATTTAACGGGACCCGCTAATGGATAATCTTGATGTCAAATCAAGAGGAATTTCATGCCCCTTTCATGATGACCTTTTCAAAATATCTGGACGTGAAATGACCAAAATATCCTTGGTCTTTTAATGAAATTCCCAAATTGTCTTTTGGTTATTTACAAGTTTGCCATAGGATGAAAATATCTATATCACTCACTCTCCTCACTTGGCCTTCGGCCATCTCTCTCTTTCTCTCTTCTCTCACTTGTTCATCCAAGTTCTTCAAATTCTTTACTTGTTCTTCAAGTGTTCTTTTCAAAAGCCCTCCTTTGATCTTGAAAAAGTTGAAGTTTTTAGTGAAACCAAGTTTCTTTTCTCATTAGTCTTTGATTCTAGGAGGTATGAACTCCATCTTAACTCTCTTAATCTCTCTATTTCTTCTCTTGAATCTCTTGATTCATGAAGATCCAAGTTTTGATTCATAACTTTGAAAATTCATAGAAAAGTGTAGAAAAATCCTTTTAATGTCAAACCAATTTCTATGAGTTAGTTTCATCATTATCTTTCATTATCCAAGAGCATGAAATCAAATAAGTTTTCTATCCATTTCTTCTTAAAGTGGCCAAAACTTATAGCTTGAAAAAGGTTTATTTTTTTATTCAAGTTTTGAGTAATAAGACTTGTTTTAGTGTTAGGAGTACCTAAGGATCATCCATCCAAGAGATAAGAAATTTTGATCATCTCTAGCTAATTTTAACATAGGAGAGCCGAACCCTAAGTGGTTTGAAATAGGGGAGATTTGTGTTGTTAGATGTTAATGTTTGATTGATTGTGTTTGTAGTTGGTGACGAGTATTCAGACGTATAATCGGGAGATTTGCAAACCGATCAACCGACTTTTGTCCAGCAGGTTAACTCATCAACAGGTATGGGGGTGAACCTCATCACACCAAAATTGGTGGAGGTGAAAAATGGTTGTTTATGTTGTTTGGGTGAAACCCTTTGGTTTGGGTTCACCACTTTAATTGTGAAGTTCTCTTGGAGAACAAAGTTTGTAATAATGGTTCTACGTCTAGTAGGTGTTTTTGAAGATGTTGATTGGGTGAAAAATATTTTCATTGTATGTTGAAAACCATACTTTGATCTCTAGATCAAGTAAGGATTTTTATGCTTGATTATGGTGCAATGATGTATGATTGTTGTTTGTCATCATTTTGTGAGCATTTTGAGCTATGACTTGTCTTTTGGGTGAAGCAAAATCTTCACTTTTCTTTTGGGGAGGCTTGTGGCCTTAGTGAGAAAAAAATAGAAGAACATGAGTTGTTCTTGATCAATCAAAGTTTTGGAATAAGAAAGTGTTTTAATAACTTATGTTTCAAAGAAAAACAATAAGTGATTTTGATCCAAAGATTAAATAAAGTTTCAACATTCAAGTTTTTCACCAAAGTGAAAAATGTCTTTTTACTTTAGCCATAGGTTGTTTAATTAACTAAGTGTTTTAAAAGGAGAAATAATGAAGTGATTTCATGAAAGTTAAGATAGTTTTAATGAGATATTACCTTTATCTTAGAACTAAGATAATGTTCCATTTTCAAACATAAAGAGGACTTTATTCTTAAAGTTTGATTAAAATGAACTTTAGTAAGAACATTAGATAAGATTATATTTCCTTTATACTAACTTAGAACATGGTTTTGCACTAAGCTAGTAAGGAAAATCCTTTTTCAAAATTAGTTAAGGTACTTTACCTTAAATATGTAACAAAGTTCTTTCAAATTAATAAGTTTTCAAATAGAAAGGATTTGGTTTACAAAGGGAGTTTTGAACTCTAAATCGTAAAGTTTTACACGTGAAAACCTAGGTTAAAGTAATTAACTTAGAGTTGAAGACAAGAGATAATTAAGTATAGTATGTGGTGGAATAAGACCATGTACTATACCATTGATGACTTAGTTCATCAATGACTTCATAGGACTTAAGTGAATCAACACTTATTTCATTAATTGAAAATCAAGGAGTTAAATCTTAGAAAGGATCAAAGACTTATCTAAGAGGATTCTCAATCCTTATTCATAATACTTAGGACTTGAGACATAATTCATAAGACATAAACACAAACACGAAACGTTTTGGGTTTTGAAACAGTAGTTCGATGACGGACCGGTGATTCGGATCTAGGTCAATTGTTCAATTGTTTCAGTCTTGTGATGACTCGATCCCGAAGGGATCACGAGATTTATCTGGTGGATAAAAGTTTTGAAATACAAAGACGCGTATAGTTCCTAAGGAAGAGAACCTTAGGGAACCTTGAGGTTATCCGGTGGATAGACATTGCTTTATCGCATCTGCTTTGTGTAAGCATTGGCATTTCATTGCATGAGTTTTAAGTCCTTGAGCCTAGGAGATGAGCTTACACCTTGATGCGAGTGCGAATCTTACGATGACGATTTAAATAATCTTGTAGGTATTAGGGTTGGAAAGGCTGACATGTGACCAGTTGGTAGCTCTTCTATGTCTTGGCGAATCCGAGCAATACATTGATATCCTCAACTAGATGCCATACTGTTCATGTTTGGTGCAGAGTGTTTCCGTAAAGCCAGATATGTGCACGCTACGAATGTTGTAGCATCTTGCCCAAGGCTGGCGTACACGGAACATGTCCTCCCATTCACTCTCTCCGATGTTTTGTTAGCTCCGTGGAGTAGGAGTCAGAGTTTTACCCTGTGGCATATGGCATTGAGTCACGTACATTACACTGCATTGCATGGCTGTTGATGATTACATTTACTGGTTGTACATCGCTGTTCTATTTTTGATAATGCCTTATTTTATGCTGCTAATTGTTTAACATGATTAATATTGCAATATATGGTAAGCATGTTAGGTAGTTATTACCTGGTGAGTCGTCCCGTTTTTACTTCTGCTATTTTGTTGTGTTGATGATCAAGAATCTCACCCATATTTGTATATCTTTTCTGCTGGTATTGCTGTATCTGCTTGAGCAGATGGACGCGACGACGATACTGTCCAACTTTTACTTTGAGTCCGGAGGAGGACTCCTTTTTGCTGTTTAGTTTTTGGCCAGACTGTGTCAGTGTCTGTTGTACCTTTTTGGGAGCTGTGACTCCTAGTACTTATTATATTCTTGTTTCCAGTTAGGCATTGAACCTATGTCTGTATACAATATTATTTTTGTTTCTGTATTTTAATTCAGTATGTCTTTTAGAAATGCATGGTGACCCTAAGTTCATTTTATTATTGCCTACCTTTACTAAATCCCATTGCATCATTGTGAAAAAAGAAAGAAAGAAAAGAAGCCGTATTTTCCGCATTAATATTATATTTGACTTTATAATCGTTCGGGAATGTGACACTCGGGAGAGGGTGTTGCACTCCACGCTCAAGCGTGCTGATGGTCCACGCTTTAGCGTTCTCAGCAGCTCAAGTTGGTGGAGTTTCCTTTCTTCCTCATTTCTTCCATGAAAATTTGGGGACTGCAGAGGTGTTCCAGACCGTTTAAAGAGAGAAATAGAGTTCTTGAGTGAGGAAGCTCAGTTTCTAGGCTATCGAAGTACCGGAACGCGATTCTGACTACACGGTCGTGATCGCGACGAAGTTTTCTATGACTTTGATGGATTGGTTTCTCGATTCGCGAAAGGTAAACTTGAATGCCTAACACATGTTCTTTGTGTTCTTCGTGGTTCTTTGAGTCTTTACCTTTCCTCTTTGATCTTTGAGCTTTCCCTAGGGCTATCTGTGGGCAATGCCATAGTCATCAGTGGCGCTTGATCTGAGAGTGAGACTCATGGAGATGGATGTTTGTTGCGTGTGTTGTCTTGGGAGACATTTCGTTCTGTGCAGTAACTGTTATACATGCTATACCTGCTATCTGCTACATGTTGTTGTTTAATGCACTACTACTGTTATTCCGACTTTGCGTATGTTGTATTTCTTATCTCCCTTCTGCTTCTTGTTTGTTTGTTTTGGTTCTTGGTTTACGTGAAGACGAGGAGCCAGCTGATGGACTCGAGGGCACACCCTTTTATCATGTCAGTACTGAGGATACCGATATTGGGGCTGATCGAGATCGTCTGCCATGGCGACAAAGGGTGGCGTGTGGACCCCTCTACATGCTTGACAGTGTACACAAGGCCGGTCAGCATTCTCTTCAGAGGAAGGGCATCGCACGTGGAGGATCTGATAGGGCCGTTCAGAGTCGTCCAGTTTCTTCCCTTTCCGCAGATCTGGCACCCACCGAGGCTAAGAGAGCAGGACTATCTGTGGGCAGCGCCATAGTTATCAGTGGCATCCAGTAGGCGAGGCTTCATCTACAGAGGTCAGAGGAGGCGTACCGAGCAGTACCTGAGGACGTATAGGAGATGTCGTACTGTTGTGTCGAGTTCCTCGTCCAGTAGGAGCCTATGCGAGTTTATAGGCATACACATGGAGAGAGACAGGATAGTGATAAGTTCCACATTTAGCTAATAACATTAGAAATATAAGGTACTTATCGAACTTAAAAGGGTAAAATTTAGTCACTTGACCCCCAAAAGATTAATGTGTAAATAGTTTGATCAATAGAAAATATTTTGTGAAGTTTTTTTAGAAGATTATATCTTAAATCCCTATTTTGTGTATACAGGTGAAGAATTGAGAGAGTAGAAGATTTTGAAAAGCCTTACAGAGCCCAATCTGGAGAAATTTCGCTTAGCGGAATTTCTGTCGCTAAGCGAACATGTCCCAGGTGATCAGACGGGTGATCTCACAGACGGGTGATCTCACAGACGGGTTAAAGATTCGCTTAGCGAAACTAAATTCGCGTAGCGAATTTGTCCCAGGTGAGCAGACAGATGAGCACAAACGGGTGATCCCACAGACGGGTGATCCCACAGACGGGTTTTGAAGATTCGCTTAAGCAAAACTGAATTCGCTAAGCGAATTTGTCACAGCAGCGGGGAAGTTTAGAAAATCAAATTCGCTTAGCGCGAGCATCTGCGCTAAGCGAATACCTTTCTTCCACCTGAAGAATTCTTCATTCGCTTAGCGAATTTTTATGGGCTAAGCGAATTAATCATTTACTGGTTGCCCTGTTTTGGAATTCTGGGGGATATAAAAAGAAGAAAGGGGCTCCCTCTCAGACATACTCTCTTCTCTCTGATTAAGGAATGAAGACAGAAGCTGCTTCACCTGTTCAACTATGAAGGAACCTGTTTGAAACACAAGAAGGGGGGTTGAATTGTGTTTTAGGCGATTTTAAATTCTTTTCGTAAGCAGATAATGATTTTCGCAAGATTGGACGCTTAAAACGCTTAAAAGCAAAGAGAGCTCTTCCAAACTCCAAGTTGGACGCTCACTTAGTTTTGACTAAGATAAGAAGACAGCGTAATGAAATGCAATTCAATCCCAGTTAGTTTGTTAGACAAAAACTAAAGTAAGATAAGGGAGAGAAAAGAACACAACGATATTATCCTGGTTCACTCTTCACCAAAGAGCTACGTCCAGTCCTCTCTACTTGAGAGCTTTATCCACTATAACAAAAACCTTTTGTTACAAAGTATTCAACACCTCTTCAGGCAGTATTCTCAACCTCTTCAGGTTCTCTAAGTATTCTTTTACAGACAAGCCTCTTCAGGCTCAACCAAACTAAGGTTTTGAAAAAGATTGTTCTACTAACTCACTAAATGTGAGAATTCGAAACTAAAGCTTAGACTCTTGAAAACAACTCTACACAGAGAGTAATATGAAGGTGAGAATCAGAGTAGCTTTTCTAGCTTTGCAAGCTTTGAGATTTTCTCTTTTATCTCTTGAAGGATTTTGAAATGCTATGTGCAGCTTCACTTGTATTTTTGCTCAAGTTCGATTTCGTTCAACGTTTCTTGATTTTTCTATTTCTTCACTTTCAAAAGATGAAGGTATATATAGCTTCTTTTCTTTGAGCAGTCTTCAGTCTTCAACGGATGGAAAAGGATCCGTTCTGATGAGCATTGAATGCATTTGATCCGTTGAGTCTGATAGCTTCTGAAGTTTCTGATCAGCAGAATAGACTATCAGGGAGATAGCTAAAAGTGGTGCTGACATATCCTCTGAGTAGAAGAAAGTTGCCTTTTGTTTATCCAAAACAAGAAGGTCAACTTCTTTAGGTGATAGAGACATTCTGGCTTATGCTTTTCTTTTGTACGAATCTTACAGAGAATGTTTTGTCCCACTGGTATAAGCCTTTTACATGGAATAATAATTTCAAATGCTTTTACAAAGATATTCGCGCTTGAAATTTAAAAGACATTTATTGGACTAGCTATTACAGAAGGTAACCAAAAGAGTCTTTGGACTCAATGGTTCTATAAGTTATCGTCCAGTCGTAAACCAAGAATAGGTGTTGGACGAGATAATGTCTTTGGACTATGTTGGACGAGACAAAGTCTTTAGACTATGGATAGTCTTTGGACTCAATTTAGATTTGTCCTGCACACTTAATATAACACGTTAGTCCATAACAAATCTTTGTTCATCTTAAATTAGCTCTTTGTTAACATCAAAACTTAAGGGATTATCTAGACCATAACCACTTTGGTTCCAACAATCTCCCCCATTTTGATGATGACAAAACATGCTAATTTTGATTTGAACAAAGAGTCCTAGAGAGCTGAAGGTCTCCCCCTAAGACAAACATTCTAATCATTTAAAGCATTTAATCATTTAAAGCATAGATATGAGCACATGTATCATTTAAAGATTCAATCAACAAATTTAACTTTAAATAATTAATCAATCAATAATCAATCAATCAATAATCAATAAAAATCCATCTTCTACCCATTTTTGTCATCAGACAAAAGAGTGAGAAACACATCATAGTCAGTTGTTTTGAAAAACAAAGAAGACAAAAAAAATTTTAAGAAGAGGGAGGAGGTTTGGGAATGAAATCTTTGAACATGGCCGCAATTTGCTGAAGGAGCACCGCATTGTTAGCTTCTATAGTCCGTTGAACGAACTCTTGAAACTCAGGAGGAATAACCGAGGCAGGGCTCTCAGCAGTGGCCCGGGTTGCGTCCACACCTCTTTGATCAGGAACTACACTCAGAGCCTGAGAAGGAGATGGAGCAATAGGATGGACCATTGAGAGAGGGACCGGTTGAGACTTGGACTGAGCTGAGTCTGCAACTTGTTCCGCTTCGTTATCATGAGTTTCAGAGGAGGGTTCCACATAGATGGTTTCGGTGTCCCCAGTCTTTTCAGGAATGACCGGCTTAGGAGGAAGAGTAGGAGGAACACGAGGAACAACGATAGGTTCGGGTGGACGCAGCACTTCAAGTATGATATCAGCATCATCATACTTGTTTTCACGCCATCTGATAGGAGGCATAGGCAGAACATCTCTAGGATAAAGAGGTATCCCAAAGATATCGTCTATTATCATGAAGGTTGCTTCACGGATTCGATATTGTCTCGGGTAGACGCGAATCTCAGCTTTCTCCTCAACTGATAAACCAGATGATGACGCTTCTTGGGAGCATCTCCAGATGTGATTTTCCCAATATATCCTAGCATCTGGGTCAAATCTGAAGCGAGGATCTTTCTTCCAAATACTTTCGAGAGCCCCAGAGTCATCTCGATATTTTGTCCAAAACAGGGGATCAAAAGCATGTTGGTAAGGCAGCGTCCATGACTCAAGCTTTTTGCGAAGGTTCTTATCCTTGTTGGGATCTAGGATAGGGAGCCTTGGGCAAGCTCGAGGAGGAACAACTCCTACGCTAGTGCGAGAAGACTTTGACCAAAATCTCTTAGGAAGGTTGTGATGGATCTTAGCTTCTCGAGGCATGTCACACTCCTTCCGCACAGCATAGTAAGGAAGAAAGTCCCGGACATCAGAATACTCCTTCCAAGATGATGGATAGCTTGGAATGAAAGAAAGGTCGGGATCAAGGATGAAGTTACTTAAGCCAAACGTCCTTGCCCTTCTTTCATACTCCGTCTTGTAACCTCTCTTGTCTTCATGACGAAGAACAATATGCCTCTTTATATTGTAGTGGCACCATTTGAATGCCTTGTCCTTGATGAGGTTGGGAAAGATTTTCCTTGGAGGAAAAGTCTTCTTCTCAAGGTAGGTAACCAATGGTCCATGGGCATTGTATGTTTCAGAGGGCAGAGGTTTAGTTGAAGTGTATGGGATGGGTTGGTAGGCAAATTTAGGTGGAGAGGTGGATGATGTGGAGGGTTGTTCAAATTCATACTCGGGTAATGAAAGAGGGCTTTTGGGGTGAGGTTCAGTAGTAGGGGGTGAGTGTTTAAGGAATAGGACAGGAAATTTGCGTTTGACTTCAGCCCAAATTGAGCATTTATTGTTGTAGTCTACTCCAGGGAGGCGTCTGTATTTGCTTAAGGGAAAGATTCGTTTGGGGTAGGGAGCACCATAGGGTTGGAAGGGGTGATCTCCCCAGGGTGTGAACCAGTCTTCGGGTTCATTTTGTGAGGCTAGAGTTTGGGTTTGTGGTAGGTTAGTGGGTGAGAGAGGTAGGGAAGGTTCAAAGGTTAAGTCTTCTATCTCAGACGATTGGACGATAGGAGAAATAATAACTGAACTGGAGATAGGTTCAGTATTACCTTTCGTCTTTGCTCGAGATGACCTTGCCCTTGTTGAAGAAGGTTTGGGCAGAGGTGCAGCAGACGAAGTTTCCAATCTTGGTCCTTTAACTACCCTTGAGATGGGTAGATTGTCCTCTTCATCTTCATCAATGGGAGCTAGAACCAGCTTCCTTTTTCTTGAAGGTTGGACGATGAGCTTTGGACGAGACGAAGAAGTCTTAGCAATTGGACGAGCTCGTTCATCAGAGCGTCTAGCAGTGACACATTGTTCAGACGCTTCTTCTTCTGAGCCTTGCGTCTGAGCTCCTTTTTGTTGGCCTTCAAGTTTGGACTTTTTAAAGCAGTCCAACTGCATCATTACCAAACTTTGCCTGCTAAACTCAGGCTGATGCACCCGTTCAATCCCATGAACTCCGTAGTATTTGAACTTTCTTTCTGGAGCCAAGTTCTTTAGGTCGTCATAGACCATATGCTTCTCAAATATTTTGGAGAGAAGAGCGCCATAGATGAGTGCAGTGTTCTTCTTCCCAGAGCCTTCAATGGCATATTTGAAGAAGGAAAA
Organism: Ammopiptanthus mongolicus; assembly: GCA_039655645.1. Taxonomy (NCBI): domain Eukaryota; kingdom Viridiplantae; phylum Streptophyta; class Magnoliopsida; order Fabales; family Fabaceae; genus Ammopiptanthus; species Ammopiptanthus mongolicus. The sequence continues at coordinate 34,737,015 of CM077349.1, read as the reverse complement.
GAGGAGGTGTGGAAGGTTTATTTGCCTTTCAAGAATCAGATGAACTAGGCAAAATTGATGAGCCTTTGAAACATTATCCTTTGACCCAACTTTATGAAGGATAGCCTTGTTCAAGATTTGGTGAAGAACCCTAGCCTTGTCAGTCATTTTTGAGGCTATGAGCTTGTCACCAGAGTTTTTCAACAAACAATCTCTGATGGTGGAAGCATCACCAATCTCTTCTTCCCAGTCATCTTCAACAGTTATGCCTGATTGAGCGCACCCAGTTGCATTAGAGATAGTCGCTTCAGATACTATGACTTCAGTATCAAGCACCTTGTTGCGAATCTCTCTTGCAGAGACAATGGGGTTAGTCCAGAACTCCCTAACTAGAGCAGGGTAGATTACCGGAGAACCTTCAAAGTAGCTTGACCATCCAGCGGCATGGATGTTAGAGAAAATGTCAATCCCATTATCAGCCAGGAATTGTAGGTTAAACTTGTACTCAACCATGACATCAGCAGTCTGAGTATTAAAGGTTTTTCCTTTACCCTTGGAGCCAGCAGCAGAAGAGGTTGCCATAGTTTCAGAGAGGATGTTTGAAGAAAAAGGTTTTTCAGAAAGGGTTTTCCTTTTCGAAGGTGCAAGAAGAAAGGTTAAAGCTTTTTGTAAAGGTTTGATTTTTATCAAAGAGCAAAACTTAGGTTTTAAAAGGAAGAAGAAGAGAGAGCGAAAGCCTTTCGTATTTTCAAAGAGAGAGAGAGAGCGAAACGACGTGCATTAAATGTCTGACACACGTTCAGACTTTGAAACCGTAAAAAGCATTTTTGGCAAATAAAGAAAACAAAAAACTGACTCAGTTAAGGGAATGAAGGATAATATTTCATTCGACAAAGATTGAGTTTCATTAATGCATTAGACAATCATTCAGAAGGTACATTGGACGAGCATATATTGGACGTAATGCAAATATTGGACGCATGCATTGGACTCTCAGTTAATCAATGAAATGCATGTTCAGATATTTTCTTATGAATATAAACCTATCTACGGCTAAAGGTTTAGTGAAGATATCTGCCCATTGATGGTTAGTATCAACAAATTGAATATCTATTGTTCCTTTTTGCACATAGTCCCTAATAAAATGATGTTTTATTTCTATATGCTTTGCTCTAGAATGCAGTATGGGGTTCTTTGACAAATTAATAGCAGCAGTATTATCACACATGATAGGGATGTTGCTTACAAACACGTTGTAGTCTTCCAACTGATGTTTGATCCATAGCAGTTGTGAGCAGCAGCTGGCTGCAGCAATGTACTCAGCTTCAGCAGTTGATAGAGTAATTGTGCTTTGCCTTTTGCTTGACCATGAGACAAGATTGGCACCAATGAAGTGACACCCTCTACTTGTGCTTTTCCTTTCTATTCTGTCTCCAGCATAGTCAGCATCACAGAATCCAACTAATCTGTATTCATCAATTTTCTTATACAAAAGACTCAGATTAGTAGAACCTTTTAAGTATCTAAAGATTCTTTTTACTGCTGAGAGATGAGACTCTCTTGGATCAGATTGAAAACGAGCACATAAGCAAACGCTAAACATGATATCAGGTCTGGACGCAGTTAGATATAAGAGGGAACCAATCATACCTCTATATACCTTTTGGTCTACCTTTTTATCTTTATCATCTTTGTTTAGCACAGACGTTGGATGCATTGGTGTATTCATAGGTTTACAATCGTCCAACTTGAAGCGTTTTAGAAGCTCCTTTGTGTACTTCGTCTGATGAATGTACACTCCGTTTGATGTTTGCTTTACTTGAAGTTCAAGGAAGAATTTTAGTTCTCCCATCATGCTCATTTCAAACTCCCTTTGCATTAATTCAGAAAACTCTTGGCAAAGAGATTCATCAGTTGCACCAAATATTATATCATCAACGTAAATTTGAGCAACAATAAATTCCTTTTTATTTACTTTTCTAAAAAGAGTTGTGTCCACTTTTCCTCTCGAGAAGCCATTCTCCATTAGGAAAGAGCTGAGTCTCTCATACCAAGCTCTAGGAGCTTGCTTGAGTCCATATAAAGCTTTCTTAAGCTTCTCAGGACGGTTCTGATCTTCAAAACCGGGTGGTTGGAGAACATATACTTCTTCATTAATTACACCATTTAGAAAAGCACTTTTTACATCCATTTGGTAAAGCATGATGTTATGATGTGCAGCATATGAAAGTAAGATGCGTATAGCTTCTAATCTAGCTACTGGAGCAAAGGTTTCAGTATAATCAATACCTTCCTCTTGTGAGTAGCCTTGGGCAACTAGCCTTGCTTTATTCCTTACCACCTTGCCATCCTCGTCCAGCTTGTTGCGATAGACCCACTTGGTTCCAATTACAGACTTATCCTTAGGCAGGGAGACCAGCGTCCAAACGTCACTGCGTTGAAACTGGTTGAGCTCCTCTTGCATAGCGAGGATCCAACAATCGTCCAATAAGGCTTCGTCCACAGACTTTGGTTCCATCTCAAAGATGAAGGCTGAGTCAACTTGCTCTCTGAAAGTTGACCTTGTCCGGACGCTATCATTAGGTTTGCCAATGATTTGATCCTCGGGATGATAAGTTCTGAATTGCCACGAACGAGGGGTATTTACAGCTTGCTGAGACGATGATGCGTCCATCGTAGCGTCTGATGCCTCGTCTTTGTTGGTTGTTGGACGAGCATCTGAATCATTCAGATTCATATATGCAAAAGAATCATCTAGCTCTGATAATCTCTTATCAGGCTGTTTGTCATCAAATTTAACATGAATGGATTCTTCAACAATCAACGTTCTAGAGTTATAGACTCTAAAAGCTTTAGACGTTTCAGAGAATCCTAACAATATTCCATTATCTACTTTGGCATCAAACTTTCCTAGTTGATCCTTAGTATTTAAAATAAAACATTGACATCCAAAGGGGGTGGAAATAAGAGATGTTGGGTTTGCGTCCTTTCCACAATTCATAAGGAGTCTTATTCAAGATTGGTCTTATGTATATTCTGTTTTGAATATAGCAGGCAGTATTTACAGCTTCAGCCCAGAAGTGCTTAGGGACAGAATTATCACTGAGCATTGCCCTAGCCATCTCTTGAAGAGATCGGTTCTTCCTCTCAACAACACCGTTTTGTTGTGGAGTTCTAGGAGCAGAGAAATTGTGATGAATACCACTTTCATCACAGAACCTTTGAAAGAGCTCATTTTCAAATTCGCCACCATGATCACTTCTGATCAAGCTGATGAATACGCCTTTTTCATTCTGAACTCGCTTACAGAATATAGAAAAGACCTTGATAGACTCATCCTTGTGAGCAAGGAACTTAACCCATGTCCATCTAGTATAGTCATCTACTATGACAAGTCCATATTTCTTACCACTGACAGAGGCCGTCCTTGTTGGACCAAACAAATCAATATGCAACAATTCCAGTGGTCTAGAAGTACTAACAATGTTTTTGGACTCAAACGAGTTCTTAACTTGTTTTCCTTTTTGACAAGCGTCACAGAGAGCATCTGATCTAAACACAATCTTTGGTAAGCCTCTTACAAGGTTATGCTTGTTTAGTTTAGAGATTAATCTCATACTAGCATGACCAAGTCTTTTGTGCCAGATCCATCGCTCATCTTCGACAGACACTAGGCATGATACACTTTGAGTTGAGAGTTCCCCCAAATTAATCTTGTACAGATTATTTTGCCTTTTGGCAGTGAATAAGATGGACCCATCGGGGTTCTTGACCATACATTCACCTTTATTGAAGGAAACAACAGACCCACTATCACATAATTGACTTATGCTAAGCAAGTTGTGTTTTAATCCTTCAACCAGAAGAACATTATCAATAGAGGGAAGAGGATGCTTACCAATCTTACCTATTCCTACTATCTTACCCTTCTGGTTGCCTCCAAAGGTGACCCATCCACTAGACTTCTCACGGATTTCTTGGAACATACACCTTTCTCCCGTCATGTGACGTGAGCAACCACTGTCCAAGTACCAGGACTGGGGTCTTTTTTGTGTTGCTAAGCAGATCTGCAACAGGTATTATCATATTCTTAGGTACCCAGATAGACTTGGGTCCTTTTGGGTTAGTTGGTGGTCTTCGTCCATGCATTTTGTTTTTATTTTTGTAAATGCATTTTGAAGAAGTGTGACCACTCTTTCCACAAATCTTACAGTAAGTTCTGGATGCATGCAATTTATTTTCTTTTTGCTTTCCATAGGAATGAAAAGCCTTGTGATTTTTGTTGGACCCTGATATTTTCTGAGACGCAGTTTGTTTCTCGGAGTCATAGCCTAGGCCAGACTTATCATGAGGTGATCTAGTGTACCTCAATATCAGGTCTAGCTTCTCTGATCCTCCAACAAGCTTAGTTACGATTTTGGTGAGATCAGATACCTCTTGTTTTAGTCTAGTTACCTCATGAGGTTCACTGGACTCAGAGGTGAGTTTGTCAGTTAGACTGACATTCTTAGCTTTAAGCTTATTATTCTCTTCAACAAGCTGCTTATTTAGTTTGTTGGACTCTTCCAACTCCTTATTTACTTTTGACAGTTTTTTCTTAAGCACGATGTATTGATGATGCAATATAGAAGAATCATTTAGCAGTTCATCATATGCTTCTTGAAGAGAGTCAGAAACGGATACCTCGTCATCTTCTGATTCAGCGTCCGAAGAGCTTTTGGCCATCAGGCAGAGATTTGAGGTAGACGAGCTCCTTGGTTTGAACAGATGTTCCAGAGCGTCCAGCTTCTCCTTAGCTGTTTGGAGTTGCGAGACCATGTCCAGTCTTGGACGATCAAGGGCGTTGACAAGACACCAGTTGGCATAGGCATTCTGAGAACATCGTCTGATATCATCACTCGTCCAGTCTGTTTCATGTTTGGACGATGTTGAACCGTCCTCATGGGTAATCGTTGGACGATAATCTCCGTTTGTGAAGATGTCCCACAGCTCATAATTTTGAGCTTGGACGTATAATTGGAACATTGATTTCCAATAAGTATAGTCTGTTCCCTTGAAGATGGGTGGAACATTCACATTCCTTCCTCTTCCAGAGGTAGACTCCTGACTTCTTTCTCCGGGAACAACAAATTGTTCATCGTCCGAAGAGTCTTCATCTTGCTTGTTGGACCATAGGCATAGATTAGCCTCTTCATTTGTTTCTTCTTCTTCTTCTTCTTCTTCAGAAGAGTTCAAGTCCTCCCAAGTTGCCATGAAGTTCTTTTTCTTCTTTTTGAAGCACTTCTTCTTGTCCTTTAGCGTAAGACAATCAGCTTTGAAGTGTCCTGGTTTGTTACATTCAAAACAGACCAGTTGACTTTTATCCTTGGGTTCAGCATGGTCCTTGAAGCTTTTCTTTTGGAATGGCCTTCTCTTCATTCCATTTTTCTTTCTCCACATATTCTGAATCTTTCTGGAGATAAAGGATAGCTCGTCATTGTCTGATACATCATCATCAGACTGATCAGCTTCATCACTGGACTCATAAGCTTTTAAGGCTTTTGAGTTATTGGACCTATGAGCTTTCAGGGCAATCCCCTTGTTCTTCTTTCCGGGATTGTCAAGATCAAGCTCCTGCTCATGAACTTGAAGCGTCCCGACAAGATCATCCAGAGTCAAAGTGGAGAGATCTTTGGCCTGGGTGATTGCAGTGACAAGAGGTCTCCATTTCTTAGGCAAACTCCTAAGAATCTTGGTGACATTCTCCTTGGTAGTGTAGACCTTTCCAAGGGATTTCAGATTGTTGATGATCGTCTGAAAGCGACCCATCATGTCAAGGATGGACTCTCCTTCAGCCATGGTGAACATTTCATACTGGCCAACCAGCATGATGATTTTAAAGTCCTTCACCTTGGTTGTCCCTTCATGGAGATTAGACAAGGTGTCCCATATTTGTTTGGCTGATTCACATGCGTGAATCTTCTGAAATTCGTCAGGACTGAGAGCACACATTAAAGCATATCTTGCTTTATGATTCTGTTCCATTCTAGCCCGTTCAGCATCTGTCCAGTCGTCCTCTGTTTTGTCTGTCCCGTCAGAGTTGAGACAAACGTTAGGATCGTTTGTGATTCTGGCCCAGAGAGCTGAGTTTGTACTGAGGATGAAACCTTTGAATCTCTCCTTCCAGTACAGGTAATGAGTACCGTTGAAGAACGGCGGTCTGGTCATGGAAGTGCCTTCCATAACTGGTTGACTCCCGCTTGGCATACCTGGTCCAGACATATCTGCAGTAGGATCTTTTCCTCTACACGGCAAAGTGCTCAACCCAGAGGCTGAGCTCTGATACCAATTGAAGGAACCTGTTTGAAACACAAGAAGGGGGGTTGAATTGTGTTTTAGGCGATTTTAAATTCTTTTCGTAAGCAGATAATGATTTTCGCAAGATTGGACGCTTAAAACGCTTAAAAGCAAAGAGAGCTCTTCCAAACTCCAAGTTGGACGCTCACTTAGTTTTGACTAAGATAAGAAGACAGCGTAATGAAATGCAATTCAATCCCAGTTAGTTTGTTAGACAAAAACTAAAGTAAGATGATAAGGGAGAGAAAAGAACACAACGATATTATCCTGGTTCACTCTTCACCAAAGAGCTACGTCCAGTCCTCTCTACTTGAGAGCTTTATCCACTATAACAAAAACCTTTTGTTACAAAGTATTCAACACCTCTTCAGGCAGTATTCTCAACCTCTTCAGGTTCTCTAAGTATTCTTTTACAGACAAGCCTCTTCAGGCTCAACCAAACTAAGGTTTTGAAAAAGATTGTTCTACTAACTCACTAAATGTGAGAATTCGAAACTAAAGCTTAGACTCTTGAAAACAACTCTACACAGAGAGTAATATGAAGGTGAGAATCAGAGTAGCTTTTCTAGCTTTGCAAGCTTTGAGATTTTCTCTTTTATCTCTTGAAGGATTTTGAAATGCTATGTGCAGCTTCACTTGTATTTTTGCTCAAGTTCGATTTCGTTCAACGTTTCTTGATTTTTCTATTTCTTCACTTTCAAAAGATGAAGGTATATATAGCTTCTTTTCTTTGAGCAGTCTTCAGTCTTCAACGGATGGAAAAGGATCCGTTCTGATGAGCATTGAATGCATTTGATCCGTTGAGTCTGATAGCTTCTGAAGTTTCTGATCAGCAGAATAGACTATCAGGGAGATAGCTAAAAGTGGTGCTGACATATCCTCTGAGTAGAAGAAAGTTGCCTTTTGTTTATCCAAAACAAGAAGGTCAACTTCTTTAGGTGATAGAGACATTCTGGCTTATGCTTTTCTTTTGTACGAATCTTACAGAGAATGTTTTGTCCCACTGGTATAAGCCTTTTACATGGAATAATAATTTCAAATGCTTTTACAAAGATATTCGCGCTTGAAATTTAAAAGACATTTATTGGACTAGCTATTACAGAAGGTAACCAAAAGAGTCTTTGGACTCAATGGTTCTATAAGTTATCGTCCAGTCGTAAACCAAGAATAGGTGTTGGACGAGATAATGTCTTTGGACTATGTTGGACGAGACAAAGTCTTTAGACTATGGATAGTCTTTGGACTCAATTTAGATTTGTCCTGCACACTTAATATAACACGTTACTCCATAACAAATCTTTGTTCATCTTAAATTAGCTCTTCGTTAACATCAAAACTTAAGGGATTATCTGGACCATAACCACTTTGGTTCCAACAAACCATTGAGGAGATTCATTCTTTCACCTTTTTGGTAAAAGCTTCCATGGAAATGGATAGCTAACTCTTCTCTTATTGGGATTGAATGTAATCAACTCTTATTATGTATCTATAAGAGATTCTAGTGTTTTCATATTAATCTCTGTTTTGGTTTATTGCTTCTAATATGTGTTTAATGCTTGGTTTGGCTTGATTAACCATTTCATGATCTTGGATGTTTGACTAGGTTGGAAAACTGGTTTTTTGGAATTCTGCGGGATATAAAAAGAAGAAAGCGGCTCCCTCTCAGACAAACTCTCTTCTCTCTGATTAAGGAACGAAGACAGAAGCTGCTTCACCTGTTCAACCATTGAGGAGATTCATTCTTTCACCTTTTTGGTAAAAGCTTCCATGGAAATGGATAGCTAACTCTTCTCTTATTGGGATTGAATGTAATCAACTCTTATTATGTTTCTATAAGAGATTCTAGTGTTTTCATATTAATCTCTATTTTGTTTTATTCCTTCTAATATGTGTTTAATGCTTGGTTTGGCTTGATCAACCATTTCATGATCTTGGATGTTTGACTAGGTTGGAAAACTGGTTTTACATCTGAACTTGTTAGAATCAACTGTAATCTTAAGTCACTAGGAATAGGATTAATGTTACAATCTTGTTTACCTGAACTTAATGCTTTTGATTAAATCACTTGATTGAGGAATCATCATGTATTTAATTCAAATGATCAATTCAACTTTAACTAAGGAATTAGTATAGTTGAAGGATTTGGTAAGATAAATCAATACTAGATTTGATATGGAAATGCAACGAATCAACTAGATACCGCTAAACGGAGTTGATGAAATTCAATCCCAATTCCTTTAAGAATTTAAATCACAACCTTTTAATTTTTGCTTATGTTACAAGTTTAAAACCACATCAAAATTCTCTTTACACTTCACATTAGTATAAGAATAATTGAATGACTTGTTAATATTATCAAGTCCCTGTGGATATGACCCTGATACACTGTATTAGGACTACTATAAGGCTTATTCACTGAAAAGGCTTATCAAAATTTGGAGCCGTTGCCGGGGACTTGATTGAATATTAAGAGCATCACGACATATCTTATGCTCTTAGTGGAATTGTATATATATACTTTTGTGTTTGAGCTTCCGTATTTTATTTATCCTTGTGTTGCTAATCCGTTTGTTAGTTGCTATTTTTGTGTTTATGCGAAGACAGATTCCAACTGATCAATTGAAGTTTGACCCGGAGATTGAAAGAACAGCTAGGAAGAACAACAGCAAAGCAAGGAAGAAAAAGCATCTAGCCAAGCAAAAGAAGCAACAAGAGGAGACCTCTTGTTCTATTTCTTCTTCGTCTCCAATACCAGAAGAAATCATGACAGACAACAACAACAACAACAACAGGAGACCCCGAGAAGTTTTTGGACATAACAGTCCAAGGCATCTCACAAGTGTGGTTAGACCTCCAGGCAATGCAAGGACAGCTGAAATGAAGACAGGACTTCTTCAACTTCTGCATGCCATTCCTTTTGCAAGGCTTGACCATGAAGATCCATATGGTCATCTGATTAAATTCTATGAGCTATGCGGAACAGTTGGATCTACAGAAGAAGAGGAAGAAGATATATTTATGAGGTTATTCCCTTTTTCATTAATAGGGAAAGCCAAGGAATGGCTCTTGGACCAACCCCAACAAACAATGACTAGTTGGAATCAAGTGGAGGAGAACTTTCTGAATAGGTACTTTCCACATTCCAAGTACATTGAGGCCAAGACAGCTATCTCAGTTTTCTCACAAGTAGCCAATGAAACTCTATGTGAAGCATGGGAGAGATACAAGTCTTTATTGAGGAAATGCCCTAATCATGGATTTGATGAGTTGACACAGATACATATCTTTCGCAATGGACTTCAGCAACAACCTAAGTTACTGCTAGATGCAACTGCTGGAGGCTCTTTGATGTCAAAAACTCCGCAAGAAGCAATTGCGATCATAGAAGTAATGGCCACCAATGATCACTAGAGTCAGCATAACAGAGGTCCTCCACCAAGAAGCGGAGTGATTGAGCTAAGTACAAATGATGCAATTCTGGCTCAGAATAAAGTACTAACACAACAGTTGGAGGAGTTGACAAAGCATATAGCTGAGTTACCAAAGCAGTTAAAGAATATGCAGGAATCCTCATACTCAAAGTAGAAAGCCATGAGATGTGATTTATGTGAAATTGACCATCCTATGGGTTTTTGCCAAGAAGAAGAAAAAGCAAACTATGTTGGTAATCAAAACATACAGGGCCAATATCAGAATCATACCTATAACAGAGGCAACAACCAGAATAATCAAGGGTGGAGACCGGATTCAGGACCCTCCAGACCTCCTTACCAGCAGTATAGCCAACAACCACCAATTTCTGAGAGAACTTCAAAGTTGGAAGACACTTTAAATCAGTTTATGCAGATGTCTATCTCCAACCAGAAGAATACTGATGCTTCAATCAAGAATTTGGAGATGCAAGTGGGACAGTTGGTCAAGCAGCTATCAGAACAACAGGGAGGTACTTTCTCAGCAAACACTAAGCCTAATCCAAAGGAGCATTGCAAATCAATCACTACCAGAAGTGGCATAACCATTGCGAAGGGTATTGGAGATAATCTGGCTGTGGAGGAAAGTGTGATGGAAGAAGAGGAAGAAGAAAAAGAAAAAAAGGAAGCTGAGGAAAAAAATAAAGAGAGTGTAAATAGAAAGAATAAAGAAGAAGACTTGGTTGAAAAAGAAAAAGAAAAAGAAAAGAAAGAAGGAAAGAAAAAAATAAACAAGTAGAAGGTGAGACAAGTGGAGTAAAGAGCCCACCGGTGAAAAATTTACCTTATCCACATGGCCTTACAAAGAAAGACAAGGAAAGACAGTTTGCAAGGTTTATGGAGATTTTTAAAAGACTACAGATTAACATTCCATTTGCTGAAGCCTTGGAGCAGATGCCAACCTATGCAAAATTCATGAAGGAACTGCTCACCAAAAAGAGGAGATTTATTGAAGAAGAAACCATTGAGTTGGAGGCAGGTTGTAGTGCTATTATTCAGAAGTCATTGCCTCTGAAGTCCAAGGATCCAGGAAGTTTTACTTTGCCAGTCATAATTGGAAATTTATCAGTAGGTAAAGCCTTGATGGATTTATGGGCTAGCATTAATTTAATGCCTCTATCTATGCTGAAAAGAATTGGAGACTTGGAGGTAAGGCCTACCAAGATGCAGTTGCAGCTAGCTGACAGATCAGTGAAGTACCCTCATGGTGTAGTAGAAGATGTGCTTGTGAAAGTAGATAAATTCATGTTCCCAGTGGATTTTGTGGTTATGGATATGGAAGAGGATGTAGAAGTACCTTTGATTTTGGGGAGACCATTCATGAAAACAGCAAAAGTGATCATTGATGTTGATGATGGCAAGCTGAAGGTCAGAGTGCAGGATGAAGAAGTAGATTTTAATGTTCTTGAAGCCATGCACCACCCAAATGACAAGGGAAGCTGCTTTACAATGGATGTGATTGATGAATTGTATGTTGAAACCAAGAAGCAGATCCATTCTCCTAGTCCTTTGGAGAAGGCACTTATAAATGCTGTCAATGAGTTAAATGAAGAAGAAGAGGAAGAAATAGAACAATGCCTGAAGGATCTTGGTGCCTACAAGGAAATGTCTCCCAATAAAGTAAAGTCAGAAGAATTGCAGGTGGAGAGTAAACCAGTTGAGCAAACGCTGGAGCTGAAAGTGTTGCCATCTCATTTAAAATATGTGTTTCTGGAGGATGGTGACAAAAAGCCAGTTATCATTAGCAATTCATTGACAAAGAAGGAGGAGAAGCAGTTGATAAAGGTCCTGAAGGAAAACAAAAACTCTATAGGGTGGACACTATCCGATTTGAAAGGCATCAGTCCATCCTATTGTATGCACAAGATCATGATGGAAGATGACTACAAACCGGTGACACAACCACAATGCCGGTTGAATCCAACAATGAAAGAAGTTTTCAGAAAAGAAGTGGTCAAGCTTCTTGAAGCAGGTATGATTTATCCTATTTCTGACAGTTCTTGGGTTAGTCCTGTGCAGGTAGTTCCAAAGAAGGGAGGAATGACAGTTGTTAAGAATGAGAAGAATGAGTTAATTCCGACACGCACTGTCACTGGATGGAGAATGTGTATAGATTACAGAAAACTGAACAATGCAACAAGAAAGGACCATTTTCCATTTCCCTTTATGGATCAGATGCTGGAGAGATTATCTGGATAGGCTTATTACTGTTTCCTAGATGGATACTCCGGGTACAATCAGATTGCAGTCAATCCTGAAGACCAAGAGAAAACTGCATTCACATGTCCTTTTGGTGTCTTTGCATACAGAAAGATGCCATTTGGATTGTGTAATGCACCGGCCACCTTCCAGAGATGTATGTTGGTCATATTCTCAGACCTGGTAGAAGAATGCATTGAAGTGTTCATGGATGACTTTTCTATATATGGAGCATCTTTTGATCTGTGCTTGAAGAATTTGGACACCGTACTGAAGCGGTGTGTTGAAACAAACTTAGTTCTGAATTGGGAAACGTGTCACTTCATGGTGACAGAAGGAATTGTACTGGGCCACAAAATCTCTTCCAGAGGGATTGAAGTGGATAAAGCAAAAGTGGAGGTGATTGAAAAGCTTCCTCCACCAACAAGTGTGAAAGGTGTTAGAAACTTTCTTGGACATGCAGGTTTCTACAGAAGATTCATACAAGACTTCTCCAAGATTGCCAAGCCACTTAGTAATCTGCTGAACAAAGATACACCTTTCCGGTTTGATGATTCTTGCCTTTCTGCTTTTAATTTATTGAAACAAAAACTGACTTCTGCACCTATAATCACTGCACCCGACTGGCACTTTGATTTTATATTAATGTGTGATGCAAGTGATTATGCTGTAGGAGTAGTTTTGTGTCAAAAGAAAGAGAAAATTTTCTATGTGATACACTGTGCTAGCAAAGTTTTGAATGATGCACAAAGGAATTATGCCACAACTGAAAAAGAATTGCTAGCCATAGTGTATGCATTAGAAAAGTTTAGATCGTACTTGATAGGATCCAAAGTTATCATTTACACTGATCATGCTGCTATCAAGTACTTGTTAAATAAATCAGATTCTAAGCCTAGGTTGATTAGATGGATTTTATTATTGCAAGAATTTGATTTAGAAATAAAAGATAAAGCTGCTCAGGAAAATTTGGTAGCTGACCATTTATCCAGATTGGTAAATGAAGAGGTGACCACAAACGAAATTGATATATCTGATGAATTCCCTGATGAGAAATTGCTAGTTATGCAAGAAAGACCCTGGTTTGCAGATATGGCTAATTATAAAGCTGCAGGTGTCATTCCTGAAGATTTTAATTGGCATCAGAAAAAAAAGTTTCTCAGGGATGCAAATTACTATGTGTGGGATGATCCTCATCTTTTTAAGATTGGAGCAGACAATCTTTTGAGGAGATGTGTAACAAAAGAGGAGGCTGCCAACATCCTGTGGCATTACCATAATTCACCTTATGGCGGGCACTACAATGGAGAGAGAACTGCTGCAAAGGTTCTCCAATCAGGTTTCTTCTGGCCCTCTATTTTTAAAGATTCTTATGAACATGAGCAGAGATGTGATAACTGCCAAAGGACTGGGGCAATATCCAAGAGAAATGAAATGCCCCTTCAAAACATATTGGAAGTTGAATTATTTGATTGCTGGGGATTTCATTGGATCACTGCCCTCAACTTATTCAAATGAATACATTTTAGTGGCAGTTGACTATGTTTCCAAGTGGGTTGAAGCCATTGCCTGCCCCAAAGCTGATGCAAAAACGGTTGTTAAATTTTTAAAGAAAAACATTTTTACCCGTTTTGGTACTCCTAGAGTACTCATCAGTGATGGGGGATCCCACTTTTGCAACTCCCAATTGGCAAAGGCTTTAGAACACTATGGAGTTAAGCACAAAGTAGCTTCACCCTATCATCCTCAAACCAATGGTCAGGCTGAGGTATCAAATAGGGAAATCAAAAAGATTCTGGAGAAAACTGTGTCAACTTCTAGAAAAGATTGGTCTGTTAAATTGGAACATAAGGCATATTGGGCTTTAAAGTTGTTAAACTTTGATCTAACCAATGCAGGTGAGAAAAGAAAGTTGCAGGTACATGAACTTGAAGAACTTAGATGTCAAGCCTATGAGTCTTCAAAGTTATATAAAGAAAAGGTCAAAAGATATCATGACAAGAAGCTGGTTAAGAAGGATTTTAGGCCGGGACAGCAAGTTCTACTGTTTAATTCCAGGTTGAGACTTTTCCTTGGAAAATTGAAGTCAAAGTGGTCTGGTCCTTTCACAATCAAGGAAGTAAGACCATATGGAGCAATTGAAATTGAGGACCCTTCCTCAAAAAGGACTTGGATCGTGAATGGTCAAAGATTGAAACCTTACTTGGGTGGTGACGTGGAAAGACTCACCACAGTGATCCATCTCAATGACCCTTGAGGTCAAGCCATCCGTCAAGCTAGTGACATTAAAGGAGCGCTTCCTGGGAGGCAACCTAGCTTTCTACCTTTTGCTTTATTGTTTACTTTGATTTAAGTTCTCTTGTGTGTAGTGTAGCGTTTTTATGATTTATAATAAGTCTAGCTAAGTTGTTGTGCAGGATTAATATGATGCTATACATGAATAATTGGAAGGTAGGTATAGTAACATGGGGCTTAGCTCATGAAATTGAGCTTAGCGCAGATCTTTGAAATGGGGAGCTACTGACCCAAATTCGCTTAGCGTAATTTATTTCGCTAAGCGAATTATGGACAATTTCTATTGAGCCATTCTGGACCAATTTAGCTTAGCCTAAAATAATTGGCTTAGCTAAATATGCAGACAGAAACAATGGAAAATGATTCTTTGCATAATTCGCTTAGCTCAAAATATTTCGTTAAGCTCATATCTGAGAGGCAAGCAAGGTCAGCCACTGGGCCTTTTTCGCTTAGCTAAATGTTTCACGCTAAGAGAAATAAGCAAAAACATTCCCCAGTAGCTCTGGAGCAAATTCGCTAAGCGAATATTATTGAGCTAAGCGAATTGTGCGCGAGTTAGAGTCTTATCTGTTCACTTATCTTTTGAAAACTCATAAGTGCCCTTACAGTGTTTGCCCTATTTCCCGTTCTCTCTTCCCCCACATCCCTGCCTCATTGTGCCTAAGGTTTCAATTTTCCCCATACTCTCACTTTCCCCCACAAGCATACACTCAAGTATCCTTGTGCACTTCCTTTGCCAAGTAAGTTTTCCCAATTTCTACTGAAATGGTTAAAAGGGATTTCTTACTATTTTGAATGTTCTGAGTTAATTTTTTGCTTTCCACTATGATTGATAATGGGTTTTGAGAATAGCATTAGGGAGTATAAATTAGGGCTTAGCAATTAAGGATTTCCAAAGTTCTGTCTGTTCTTTTGGTGAAAAGGGGTTTTTAGTTATGTAAATATTGAACCTTGATTACCATTGTGCTGTTTTGATTTGGACAGGGGGAGAACAGGGCAAGAAATTGAACCAGAAGCACTGCAATATGAACAAATTCGCTAAGCGAATAATTCTTCGCTAAGCGCATTTGTGGCAGAAAGAACCCCTGCGTTTTAACGCCCAAATTCGCTAAGCGAGAAACTATTCGCTAAGCGAATTTGAGGCAGCAGCACCTATTGATTTTTGATTCTGGTTTGCATTGCCCCTGACTCTGGTTTTCCCTACATTGCTGCATGAACCCTGTTGTTATATGGTCTATTTATCCTTCATGTGCTGCTTTGTAATTCATATGATCACATTTGGTTAAATTTTTTTGTGAATTATAATAACCATGATCAATCTTTCTTACATCCTTGTATATGGTTGCTCACATTCTTCCACTTGGTCCCTTCTGTTTTGTTTTGTAGGATGGCACCAAAAAGAGGAACCCACAACATACCCGCAAACAAAAAGCGCAAGGGTCAAGCTTCTAATCAAGCAGCCCAAGAACCACAAATGGAGCAGCCGGAAGAGGAACATGAAGATCAAATTCCACCGACGCCTTCGGAACCTCTGGATAGAAGACGATTCTAAACCCGCTCAAAGCAGCAACGCTTTGTAGAGCTAGAAACTCGTGCTTTAATGTGTGAAAGAAAAGTTGAGCTGGAGTTGGGAGAATATGAAGAGTTCCAAGGAGAAAATCGAAGAAGGAAATGGGAAAAATTGGCCAAGCCCGTGGAAAGGGTCAATGAAGAGATTGTTAAAGAATTTTATGCCAATGCTTGGCCAATCCAACAAGCGTCCACATCAAAAATTTCATGGGTTAGGGGACACAGGGTCCCCTATGACAGACATGCGATCAATGAATTTTTGGGGAACCCACTAACACTAGCTGAGGATGTATTGGACACCTATCACCGGATGAAGAAAAGAGGAGATTTCAGGGATAACGAGGTGGCTCAGACCCTTTGCTTGCCCGGGCATACATATCAAACGAATCATCAAGGCAAGGCAATGAGGATCCTAAGGCCAAGTATGAAAACAATTACGCAGATCTGGACCCTCTTCATCCTGTCCAACATCATCCCCACTAGTCACACCTCGGATATACCCATGTCTAAGGCCTACTTGATATATTGCATTATGCAAAAATGTACTGTGGACATTGCAACCATCATCTCTGATGAGTTGCATCACTTTGTTCTCTCTACTCCCTCTCAAAGGGCTGCTGCTTCAAAACCTCTCGGCTTCCCTGCATTGATTATAGCCCTATGCAAGCACCATGGGGTGGTCATTCCAAATCATCCCCAAGCGAAGCTGAAACCCTCCATGAATGCAAAGTTCATTCAGAAAAATTGTGAGAATCCTCAGGAAGGAGTTCAAGGGCCAGCACCTCCACCAAGAGTTCAGCCACCAACTGTGTCCCCTATGGAGACATGCCTGACTGCCCATCTCATGCACATTGAGCAGCAACAAGCTGCTAATCATCGGGCATGCACTTCTCTGAATGAATCTTTCTACATATTCAGCCTTCATCAACAGCAAGGGGACACCAATCCCTTCCCTTGGCCCACCCCCGCCACTTTTGCTACTTATGTTTCTTGGCTTGGGGACAACCCCAATTTTCTGGAGGGGATGGGTTATGAAGAACCTAGAGGAGATCATCAGGCAGAGGGATCAGGACAAGCTGCTGAAGCTGGAGAGGCTGGAGATAATGAGGGAGATGATGGTGATGATGATGGTGGAGTTCAGGCTGCTCATGATCTAATGGACCAAATCTTGGGAAGAGATGATGATTGAGCACCATCACTGTGACTTTATCACTTTCTTTAATTTTAGTCATTTATTTGTTTTAGTTTACTTCCTTTACTTTCAGCATGTTAGTAGGACTTTTAACTGGGTAATCAAAAAAAAAAAAAAAACTGATTTGGAAATGGCATGGTTTTTGAAAAATCAAATTAATTGCATGTTTGGGTTTTTAAAGAAAATTGTCATGTTGGATTCAAAGTCATAGAAATAATGGTTGTACTCGGTGCATAAGGATGTACCTTTTGCATGATCCAAGTGGAGGATTAATGATAAACAACATGAAGTTGTTTGCAATCAGGGAATACATAAAACCTAAGCCTTTGAGAGATGAGTGCATCCTAAACAGTTGAATTGAGAGCCATCACTATGTTACACTATCGGTTTTGTTTGAGTCTCCTTTTGTCACTACATAAGGGATACATGGAAAGGATCAAGGCATGTTCCTTCTTGAGTAAAAATCACTTAGCTAAAGAGCCAACCAATAGAAATATCCTTTGCTTACCCCATTTGAGCCTTAAAAGAAAAGTTTTTCTTTCTTGAATATAACCTAGAAGTTAAAAAGAAGCAGAAAAACAAAGAATCTTGCTCATGCCTAATAGGATAAGAGAGCATTCATGGTCATGGTTGTATCTAGATTGGGGAAAGAAAGTTACTGTTTGGTAAAGTGAAATGCAAGTTGGGGGTGAGTGTGATGAGAAATAGTGAGAAAAAAAAAATCATAGATTCCCCCCCATTCTTTTTCAAAAAAAAAAAATTGTGAAGAAGAGACAAATAAGAAAAGAAAAGAGGGACACTATGGTACAGCACACAGAAAAGACAATGGTTGAGAAGTTGGGTGATCTACAAAGGGGAAGTGAGCATGAGATGTGTTGTAAATTGTGATTGCTCTCTTAGCCGTTTAGGCAATTCCTTGCTTATCCAGAAAAACCAGATTTCCTTGAAGCCCAGCCACATTACAACCCTACAAAGACCTTAGTGATCCATGATTGAACTTATAAATGTGACATTTGGGAGACAAGTAATAAAATTGATTTTGTGTGGATTTAGTGCATGGAATGAGAGAAACACTCACCTTACTTTGGTTATTATGAGAGATACACTTTTGATGTGAGGATAGTATTCCCTGATTGATTGACAATGGAATGCATGTTGGTGAATTCTCTTAATGGTATTACAATTGCATCATACCCATGCTTTCATTTGTGGGCAACATGTATCTATCTTTGGATTGATCAATGCAATGTTGAAATCTCATGCAATAGGGAAGTTGAGAAAAAAAAAATTTGATTGTTCATAAACCATGCTCATTTGGTGAATTTGAGCTAGTCACATTTGATTCATTTTGGAAGATTAGGACTTTTGTTTGAGGACAAACAAAGTTCTAAGTTGGGGGGAGTTTGATAAGTTCCACATTTACCTAATAACATTAGAAATTTAAGGTACTTATCGAACTTAAATGGGTAAAATTTAGTCACTTGACCCTCAAAAGATTAATGTGTAAATAGTTTGATCAATAGAAAATATTTTGTGAAGTTTTTTTAGAAGATTATATCTTAAATCCCTATTTTGTGTATACAAGTGAAGAATTGAGAGAGTAGAAGATTTTGAAAAGCCTTACAGAGCCCAATCTGGAGAAATTTCGCTTAGCGGAATTTCTGTCGCTAAGCGAACATGTCCCAGGTGATCAGACGGGTGATCTCACAGACGGGTGATCTCACAGACGGGTAAAAGATTCGCTTAGCGAAACTAAATTCGCGTAGCGAATTTGTCCCAGGTGAGCAGACAGATAAGCACAAACGGGTGATCCCACAGACGGGTTTTGAAGATTCGCTTCAGCGAAACTGAATTCGCTAAGCGAATTTGTCACAGCAGCGGGGAAGTTTAGAAAATCAAATTCGCTTAGCGCGAGCATCTGCGCTAAGCGAATACCTTTCTTCCACCTGAAGAATTCTTCATTCGCTTAGCAAATTTTTATGGGCTAAGCGAATTAATCATTTATTGGTTGCCCTGTTTTGGAATTCTAGGGGATATAAAAAGAAGAAAGGGGCTCCCTCTCAGACATACTCTCTTCTCTCTGATTAAGGAACGAAGACAGAAGCTGCTTCACCTGTTCAACCACTGAGGAGATTCATTCTTTCACCTTTTTGGTAAAAGCTTCCATGGAAATGGATAACTAACTCTTCTCTTATTAGGATTGAATGTAATCAACTCTTATTATGTATCTATAAGAGATTCTAGTGTTTTCATATTAATCTCTGTTTTGGTTTATTGCTTCTAATATGTGTTTAATGCTTGGTTTGGCTTGATCAACCATTTCATGATATTGGATGTTTGACTAGGTTGGAAAACTGGTTTTTTGGAATTCTGGGGGATATAAAAAGAAGAAAGGGGCTCCCTCTCAGACATACTCTCTTCTCTCTGATTAAGGAACACAGACAGAAGCTGCTTCACCTGTTCAACCATTGAGGAGATTCATTCTTTCACCTTTTTGGTAAAAGTTTCCATGGAAATGGATAGCTAACTCTTCTCTTATTGGGATTGAATGTAATCAACTCTTATTATGTATCTATAAGAGATTCTAGTGTTTTCATATTAATCTCTGTTTTGGTTTATTGCTTCTAATATGTGTTTAATGCTTGGTGTGGCTTGATCAACCATTTCATGATCTTGGATGTTTGACTAGGTTGGAAAACTGGTTTTACATCTGAACTTGTTAGAATCAACTGTAATATTAAGTCACTAGGAATAGGATTAATGTTACAATCTTGTTTACCTGAACTTAATGCTTTTGGTTAAATCACTTGATTGAGGAATCATCATGTATTTAATTCAAATGATCAATTCAACTTTAACTAAGGAAGTATAGTTGAAGGATTTGGTAAGATAAATCAATACTAGATTTGATATGGAAATGCAACGAATCAACTAGATACCGCTAAACGGAGTTGATGAAATTCAATCCCAATGCCTTTAAGAATTTAAATCACAACCTTTTAAATTTTGCTCATGTTACAAGTTTAAAACCACATCAAAATTCTCTTTACACTTCACATTAGTATAAGAATAGTTGAATGGCTTGTTAATATTATCAAGTCCCTGTGGATACGACCCTGATACACTGTATGAGGACTACTATATGGTTTATTCACTGAAAAGGCTTATCAGATAGCTCAGGGCATCCTCATCACTGATGGTGAGGGCCTGCCAATGCGTCTCTAGGGTTGAGTGGCGAGGTTTTGATGTATTTTGAGTGTAGGTTGGGGAGTGCTGGCGAGATCTGGTGGTTCTTCCTTCTTTTCGGCTTTGGTTATATTTTCAGTTCTTCCAATTTTTGTACAGGCCGTTTGTATATGTATGTACAGCACCCTACTGATAGGGCTACTTTTTATGCTTGGTATTTGTATAGTTACTTTATGTTGCGCTTTACTCTAATGTGGTTTTCTATGCTTTCCATATGTTGTATGTTTCCGCTACGTTGTTTAAATACTACGCTATCGCTATAATACGGTAAGGCATAGTTATTAATGTAAGCTTGGGACTAATGGGATTATCCTTGTGAGAAAGGAAGGTCGTCTCATTTTGGTGGTATTAGAGCGTTGAGAACGTTCTGCAGCTAATGGGATGATTTCATGTATGGGGTTGTCTTATTATTATGGTATTAGAGTGTTGAGAATGTTCTGCACCTAATGGGATGATTTCATGTATGTGGGGTCGTCTCAGTTGTTCTTGACTTGATCTCCTTTACATCATTAGTGAAGGAAGTTTTTCATTTGGAGCAACTTTGTTCTTGACCCTTAAGCATCATCTCAACATCGTAAATCAATCGGTATGCTATATGATGCAATGCAACACTACTCCACTACTCCATCAATGCATGTGGATCCAACTAACTCAGGAAGAACAGCTTTGGAGTTACATATCCACATTGGCCACTAAAGGCACCAACGCTGGCTGTTCACCAAACCATGGGTGAACTCCTTGGATAGCCAACGCATCAAACCATGGGTGCCTTATCACGGGGGGCACGGTTCACCAAACCTTGGGTGAACCAACCTTGGATGGCCAGATCGTCGTACTCTAGGACGACCTCCCCTATGCTGAACTTCCCCTAACTAACATCTCCAATGTGATGTATGAATACAACCAACAAGCAACGACAACCGCCACCTCTGCTTAGGCCACTAAAGGCACCCAAGAATATCATCCTCATCATTAGGCCACTAAAGGCACCTAATTATATAAATGCAACATTGGACCACTAAAGACATCCAATCATATCAACATTGGACCACTAAAGGTATCCAATTACATCATCGTGCGGTAACCCCGAGGGCATCGACTTAACCAACTCATCGTTCCTCAACGTCTTAATTATTATATAGTCAAATTATCTAACTTCATCATTTGTTTGGTGTATTGTTCTATCATTATTGGGAACATTGGGGTCAAAACTCCATTAAGCCGTAAGCCTCAGATTCTGACTAGAGGGATGGCATGGGCGTGCTGTCACTTACGTGTAGGACGAGCGTGCTACAAATATGGCATGGGCGTGCTGCACGAGAGCACAGGCGTGCTCCCTATTACACACAGCCGTGCACATTTGCACGGGCTTGCTCCTATGCTGCACGGCCGTGCTCAAAGTGCGGCCATTTCCAGAATTCAACTGGGAGCACGGGCGTGCTCCCTGTTCAGCACGGCTGTGCTGATCGCATGACAGTACCGTTCTGGGCAGCGAAGAACAGGTTAAATGATTTAACCAAAAAGTCCCTAACACTATCAAAAAATCATCCCTAGGTTCATAACTAAACCATCAACATAAAACCTCACCTTTTATTGATTCATGTCTTATGAATATTTTTGGGGAACAACAGTAAATCCTAATTAACCAATTTAGGGATATAGCAGCAGTTTCATCATCAAACAACCATTCAGCCATCAATCATCATATACAACAATTCAACAACAATCATGATATAAACATACCACCAATTATCAACATAACATCAACGCATATAATATTGGCATGTAGCAACAAACATTTATAGCAACAGGCATATTAAACAATAGCATACAATTAACCTCGGGGTCATGGGAACCCCTCATCTTACACTACCCCACTGCCTAATGGTTATACTATCCTTCTCCCCATAACTGGTTTGAAGGTTGCAGCAACGGTAGCCCTAAACAACAACCTAGTCACGTCCTCCCAAGCGGCTCAGTCCGAATCCAAGCCTTGGTCAACTAAAACATTAACCAAATCAATTCCTAATCCAAAACATGAAAAGAAACCAAGAAAAAAGGAGAACATTACCTACACAACTGGCACAGGCGTACCAAAGGCCTACCAAAGGTCTCCAAAACTCCAAGAACGCACCAAGATTGATGGAGATAGGAAACGGGGTAGGTCTAGCCGCACTAGGGTAGTAACAGCCGCCAAATGACTGTTAAAATCACTAACCCTCGGTTTCTGTGCGATTATATAAGCTGCACACATGGCACGACCGTGCTCTATTTCGTCACAGGCGTGCCGAACTTAGCGTCAGCGAGACGCGGTCCGCGGATCGGCACGGCCGTGCACTCCTTTGGCACGGGCGTGAAAGTGAAACAGGGAAACACAAGAAGGGGGTTGAATTATGTTTCTTAACCGATTTTCGAAAGCCTTTTCTGAAAAGCATTTTAGACAAGCAAGATGAAAGAACAAAACAAAATGATAGCCAACGTTTAAGAGACTTTGTTTTCAATCCCCAAGTTAGTAAATAAATAAACTTAACAAGATAGGGATAGAGAGATTCACATAGAGATATATCGTGGTTCACTCTTTCAAATCAAAGAGCTACGTCCAGTCCCTTCCCTGAGAAGGTTTTTCCATTAAATCACTTAGCACTTTTTCACAAGTTGTTTCCTAGTCACTCCACGACTACAACTCCAAGTATTCTATACTTCTTCAGGCTACAAGTATTCTTTTACAGACAAGCCTTCCCAGGCTCAACAAACCCTAAGACTTGGGGTGAGGTTTTTCGAGCTTTTTACAAACTCACTAAGAGTGAGAGTATTACACGATACAGCTCTTAACAATCTGTTTGTAACTTTACAATGAAAGAATAAGAAGATTTACAGATCAATTTCTAGAGAGTGAATGCTTTGAAGCTTTTTGTTGCACAGTGAATTCTCTCTTGAATGTTTTCTTGCTCTATTTTGCTTCTTCAGAAGAGGGTCTTCTTATAGCTTTGTCTGACCTTCCAAATTCAAAGGTAGGAAACTTTTCCGTTTAGACATAGAGAAATATTCATTAGGCACAAGTCCATTTGCTAGCTGTTCTTCTTTCAATATTTGTCCTTCCAAAATGAGGAGGCAAGGTTGCTTTTTGTAGAATAGCAGTTTGAATTATAGCAGACTGATTTGCCTTTTTGGCTGACAAGTGTTTTGCTCTACGTGATTCTTTGCTCTTCGTGGTTTACAGTGTACGACATTTGTACCTTCTTTTATCTTATGTGAAAAGATATTTTCTTTTTAAAACCAATCAAGACTTTTGAAAAAGAGCCACATCATCTGCAAAATAAGGTTAGTGGACGCACAAGTACATAGAAAGTTGGACGCACGCACACTTTATATAGAAAGTTGGACGCACAAATTGTATAGAAAGTTTGGACGCACACAATACTATATGGTAACTCTACGTAAGACTTTTACCACTAAAGTCCAAAAAGTCTTTTAGGCGAACCACAATGTTTCTTTGGACGCAGGTATTGCTTTGAGCTTTTTGTCCTTTATGAGCTAGATGTAACTTTGGACGCTGAGAAACAATGTTCCTTTTGAGAGTTCGTCTGAAGTCAGAAACATATACAAGGTCTTTTTGACCTTATGGATTAGTATAATCTGTACTTTAAGTATATTCATAAACATATAATAATTTTGTTAATCATTAAAACTTTTAGGGTCATTAGCCATTACTGTTTTGGTTCTAACAATCTCCCCCTTTTTTATGATGACAAACATTATTATAAAGTATTTGTGAAACAGTATTCCTTATGTCCTTAGGAATAAAAGCTCCCCCTAAGATTATACATTTACAAATTGAAGACATAATTCAGAACATAAAATGATATGAAAGCATAAAAAAGCATGACATATACGAACATATTTCCAATTTTTCTATTCCAAATAACTTTTACACAATTTCATATAATTCTCCCCTTGTTTGTCATCAGACAAAAGGAACGAAGGGAGGATTCACATCATAGTCAGCAAAGGAAAGGAAAAGATTTCAAGGAGATGGAGGAGGAATGTCAGGAAAGATGCGACGAAGATAGGTAAACAATTGATCCATTTTACGATTCAACTCTTGAGTTACCCTTGCAGAAATCCGTTCTACCAAGAAGTCAGCTATTTCACGAGAAAGACCAGGAGGTAAAGAGGGAGCCGAAGCTTGAACAGGGTGGGCTTCTTCAGCAGCAGAGGTGTTGACATCGTTATCTTCATCATCAAGATGTAGTTCCACAGTGTTGCCGGACAAGGTGGAATCAGCATCAAGAGGCTCAGTGTGCTGGACAGAGCTTGCTTCTGCTTATGATTCAGGAATAGCAAAATCTTCACATCTTGCATCTTCTTGAGAACCAGTAGACTCAACACAACAGACGTTTGCTTGGGTCTTAGGTTCAAGAATTGCATTAGGAAATCTACCCAATGGAATCTCTGAAGATGTAGCTTCTTCATGAGAGTAGCATGGTAGCAGAAGAACGTGAGGAGGAGAAGATGATTCCGGGACCAGTGACTGAGGGACAGAGGGTAGGTCATCTTGAGATCCTCTGTGTTCATTTGAGGATAACATGATGGGTGAGAGGGGTGAAGATGGGGGCTGGGAACGAGGTTGTTGCTGAGAGGGAGTGGAAGTGGAGGAGTCTTGGATGATGATTTTTGGTCTGGGTGGCCGTTTGGCTATAGTTTTAATTCTCATATTCTTGGGTGGAGGAGGAACGGACGCAGACAAGTTAGGATTTGTGGGTGGAGTAGAAGATGGTGCTTTAGTTGGGGTGGAGGGTATAGAAGAAATAGAAGGGTTGGGCAAGGTTGAGAGGGATGGTGATACCTTGATTTTCTTGGCAAGAAGAAGGGCAATAGGAAGATCATCCTCATCGTCTTCTTCATCGTCTTCTTCCACTAGAAGCTTCCTCTTTCTGTATTTGGGCTTAGAAGTTATAGCTTTTTGACCAGCTTGAGAGGATGCACGAGCTTGCAGCTTTGCTGTTGAGCCCAAATTAGCTTTAAGCAAAGGTCCATGATTTTCTTCGACAAAGGGAACAACTACACCATTTAGTTTGATGAAGGTTTCTCCATGAATGGTGTGAGAAATACCTTCAATCATCGAAGCAAACTCCAGATTTGACTTTTCCTCAAATTCTTCAAAAACATTATGAGTTGTAGCCTGAGATTGTTCAAACAATCTTTCCACAGTGGACGAATCAGAGGATACTAGAGGTTGATTTGCAACACTTGGAGTCTAATTCTTCTTTCTTTGTCTGCTTTGAAGAGCTTCCATGCGTTGAGTTTGTGCAATGTTGGACTGAGCTTGTTCAAAGGCCAAGACATATTTGAGTTGCCTTTTTGAAAGGTTTGCTTTTCCAAAAAGTGGGCAACAGATGGTTTGGTAGGAGATCCTTATCCTTGGATGAACTTTGTGTGACACCTTTAACCCCAACATACGTTTATTATATAAATATTAATTTGCGAAAATATTCTTTGCAGAAAAACACACGAAATAATATACGAGTTCTACCATTAATAAACATTTTCGTAATAATTAAGAGTATCACCATTCATAAACTCAAACCTCAAATCCAATTAAATTAAACACAATGCCATAAAACGTTTACAAGTTTCGCATAAATAATAAATAGTTTAAACAAGATAATCCCCTAGCCCGATGTCACATGGATTAGAGCTAAACAAAAACCCATAAAGAAAAAAATAAGATGATCCAAAGCCTAAAGAACAACATCAAAAGAATTCAACTACTAATACTCTAAGCATCAACAACTCCACGTAAGCTACGACGTGTTACTCTCCAGTCACTTGAGTGTCATCTGAACAAACCATACATTGCACAAGAAAAGACACAAATACAAAAGGGTGAGAAGACATGCTCATATACATATGTTGTGGAAGTAAAATGGAAATTAAGGCTAGTGCATACACATAGATATACATATATACATATATATGCATACACGTATAAGTACTACACACCCACAAACATAATATAATCATTCTCGTAAATCAAGTCAAATCATCTCACAACAGTTTATCATATCATCTTATTATATTTCGTATACATGTCGCATTACAATCACGAGCAATAATGTCCCCTCAGACTCATACAATACACATAATTGAGTACCCACAAACAGGCTCTCTAGGGGCTGGGTCCCATAAACAGGCTCTTAGAGGCTGGATCCCATAAACAGGCCATTCCATGGCTGGGTCCATAAATAGGCCCTTCCGAGTTGAGTCCCATAAACAGGCCTTGTCGAGCTGGGTCTCACACAAACATTCCAAATGAGTACCCATAAACAGGCTCCTTAGAACTGGGTCTCACACTCAAACAATACCTCACATTCCAATATAGTCACAATCATAGTCTACATGTATTCATCCTTAAATATAAATCAATATTCATGTCTTATAATCTTAAACCAATAGTCATATAATTCATGATTACAACTATCAAAACATTATTATAATAACAATTACAAACACTATAGCACTTATAGTAACACATACATATTTATAACATTATAGCAATACATACACGCTTTGTGATATTATAATCATACAATAAGTTCAATACATTAATCATAACATACAATCATTTAAGCCATTGCTCCAACAATGGTAACAAAAAATCACTCAAGGCACAAGGGGATCATGGGAATCCCCAATCACCTCAATCTCATTCCAACATTCCCATATGATATAATCATCTTTCTCCCCCCATACCTGATATGACGATCACAATGAACAAAGGAAGAGAAAAGTTCCGGAAAAGGTTGCGTCTCACGAACACTCGATCTCACGACACTTGATTTCACGATCACCGCCCCAAAAGGTTCAAGAGCAACAACGAGGAAGAGGGCTTGTGATGGCAGTGATGCTCTTCAAGCGAAGGAACCGAAGAATGATGAACAATGGTGCAATCTCCTTCAAGAATCCTTGGAAGGGTTTAGAAATCCTTGTTTGGAGAGGAAGAGGCAGTTTCTAAGAGTAATTCGACTTTGAAAATAGGTTTAGGTCGAGTCTTATGGTATAAATATGAGTTAGGGTCATTATGAGCTGATTAGAACCCCGAAAACATGATTCTGCTGTGCGCAGATTCGCTAAGCTAATCCATTTTCGCTGGGCGAATCAGAGAGCTGCAAGAATATGTTTGCCAGATTCGCTAGGCGAAGTTCCTTCTCTACGTGAAACTATAGAAGTCGAATTTGGCCCTGACACCTGAAATAAGACCTGTAGATAATCCTCTAAGATTTCCAACGCATCCAATATCGTCTCAATCGGACATCCAGAACTCAAGATACAGACAAAACCGTAAAACATGTTTCTTGGACTCGAATGTATTGACCATTCCTTAAGGCTGAACTACCCCAACTTTGAACTTAGGCACCAAGAGCAAGCATGATGACAACCAAATGGTGTGGTTGCCTTTTAACGATCGTATGGTTGAATTCTAAATAAGTTAATTTCGTGTTCTAGTTTAGACACAATATGAATCAAAACAAAAGTGAAGAAAATAAGAAAATGGTGAAGAAAGAGATGGTGTAGGCGCCACAAACCAAGAAGGTTTGATAAGCCAAGTGATGTTCGCCACAAGAACCTTGGATTCTTGATAAGAACTAAGTTTGGTTCAACCAAGAACCTAGGAGAAACAATTCTCACTCAATGGAGCTTGATCCAAAATAACATCAAAGTTGTATTTCTCAAGGTTTTAGGTGCATACATATAATAGTCATCCAACTCTTGGCATCCAAAGACAAGGCATAACCCCCACTTTGAATGGCCTAATTCCTAACTTGATGACCACTAAAACAAAATCAATTCAGCCCCCAAACCCATTCATACACGCCTACCCTTCCTTCTTCATGGGTGGTTACACTTTGTTTGTCAAATTAAAAGTGTAACACTCAAACAATTGAAGGCATCCCATCAAGCACTCATAACTCACCATCAAGCAATTGAATTCAGCCCCAAGACACTCAATGTCATGCCTACCACTTGTTCTTCATGGGTGGTTACACTTTGTTTGTCAAATTAAAAGTGTAACACTCAAACAATTGAAGGCAGCCACCAAGACACTCATAACTCACCATGAAGCAATTGAAGTCAGCCCCAAGCACTCAATGTCACGCCTACTCTCCCTTCATGATGGGTGGTTATACTTTGCTTTGTAAATTAAAAGTGTAACACCCATAACTTACAATTTATTGACTCAACTTAATGAGGAGTTTCTTATAGCATGCAAGCTAAAGATTCTCTCCCCAAGACTCTCTAATTAACGTGTAGCTTCATGGAAAATATGGGCTAGACCTTCATGCAACTCTTAGTGTAGCCCACTATTAGAGAATGCCCAAGTGGATTCACTCACATAACCCATTACACTTTATTGAATTGAAAAACAAAACAACAACTATGAAAGCAAAGTCACGGCCCCCTTGTCATCATTATGGGCCTCTACTTGACTAAGATAAGTCACCATCTTGGGCTCCATTCCTTCTAGGCCTGAAGTTGGGCTTGCTTCCATAAAGGTGGTCACCATTTGTTCTAGGACTTCTTGGGCTTTCTTGGTTCTTGATCTGGTCATAGGCCTACCAAGTCCTTGAAGTGCTTCTTGGTCCATACTCCCTATTGGGCTCATATCAAAGCATAGCAAGCATATATAAACATATATAATCAAGTATTAACACATGATAATCTAAGTGTGAAAATTGGGGTGTTACACTTTGTTTAGCATTGGATAAATCCCTTGATTCTCGAATATTCGGGAAAGAAGAATTGCATAAGTGATGGTATTAACAGAGGCAACATCTATGCATTTTCTTTGAACGGATCATAGAGAAGGGAGGGAAGATTGATCTTCATACCATAAAGAAGATGAGTAAGAAGAAAAGAATGCACCTCAGAAACAGAGTCCTTAGACCCAGCTTTATGAAGAACAGCCTTGTTCAAGATTTGATTTCGAATCCTTGCTTCGTCTTTCATAAGGGCGGCACGAAAGAGAGCATTGGGCTGAGCTTCAGGATTTCTGAGGAAGTTGAAGACATTTTCTTTTCCCCCAAACTTGTTATACCACGATTTGGAATAGGTAGCTCCAAGAGACATACAACCAATAGCAGACGCTATGCTCACTTTGGAGACGTCGACCTTTTGTGTCCCCAAAACATACCCAGAAATGTGACCTTCCTTTTCCAGGTTAGCGGTCCTCCAAAATTCAGTAAGAAGTCTTGGATAAACTTCTGGATAGTATATGAAGAAGTGATCCCATCCAGCTCCAATGACATAGATTCTGACATCTGCTTCCAGTCTGGCTAGTAGATTTAAGTCAATCTGATGTTCGACGTTGATTTTTCAGTTGTCTGGAACATCACGAGTTGGATGACCTAAAGGTGATATGTTCTCTTGAGGAACGCTGCTTCCTTCTCCACTCGAACGAAGATTTCTTCCCATATTTTAGAAGAGAGTGTAGAGGAAGATGAATAGATGAGGGTGAGAGAAGGAGAGGAGTTTCAAAGATGAAGACGTTTGGTGAGTATTTAGCTCGCCGGTTGGGTTTTTTAAAAAAAGGGAGGAGTAAAGTAACCAAAACGTCAGAGAAAATAACTGTGGTTAAAGAACCATGATGACTAGCAGTTATCTAGGGTGGCTATTTAAGAGGGAAGTACCAGACGCACGACATTTGATGTGACAAGAGAGTGCTGACTCAGGATAGGAATATGTGGATGACAGAGAGATATTAAAAAGAAAATAATTAAATCACTCAAGTTTTAAAAAAAAATTCTGCATTGATTTTAACTTATTAATTAATAACACAAAATAATGACGTAAGCTTGTGATTAGCGAGGTTCAGTAAATGGACGCAGACAAATTGGACGCAAGCTTTTCTTTGACACAAGCGTTTATTGGATGCAAGGTCATTCAACATAGAGCATGTTGAGCCGTTTCCTTATGAAAGAAAACCTATCCTCTACAAGAGGTTTTGTGAAGATATCTGCCCACTGATGGTCAGTATTAACAAACTTTACATCAAACACACCTTTTTGAATGTAATCTCTGATAAAATGATGTTTGATTTTTATATGTTTAGCCCTAGAATGCAATATAGGATTTTTTGATAGATTAATTGCAGTAGTATTATCACAATAAATTGGAATCTTACTTTCATGAATGTTGTAGTCTTCCAGTTGATGTTTAATCCACAAGAGTTGTGAACAGCAACTAGCAGCAGAGATATATTTAGCTTTAGCAGTTGCTAAGGCTATGGTACTTTGTCTTTTACTGGACCATGAGATGAGATTAGTTCCAAGATAATGACAGCCACCACTTGTACTTTTTCGTTCAATTCTATCTCCAGCATAGTCAGTATCACAGTAACCCATTAATCTATACTCATTTGCTTTCTCATAAAATAAACCCATATTAGAAGTACCTTTTAGATATCTAAATATTCTTTTGATAGCAGTTAAATGATTTTCACATGGATCAGCTTGAAAACGTGCACAGACATACACTAAACATTATATCTGGTCTGGATGCAGTAAAATATAAGAGAGATCCAATCATACATTTGTAAACCTTTTGGTTTACCTTTATGTCTTTATTGTCTTTGATCAGAATGGACGTTGGGTGCATAGGTGTACTCATTGACTTGCTATCGTCCATTTGAAATTTCTTCAGGAGATCTCTAGTGTACTTAGTCTGATGAATGTACACACCCTTGGAGGTTTGTCTTACTTGCAGACCCAGAAAGAATTTGAGCTCTCCCATCATGTTCATTTCGAATTCTTTTGTCATAAGTTCAGAAAATTCCTTGCAAAGAGAATCATTAGCAGATCCAAAAATAATATCATCAACATAGATTTGGATTATTATGAAATTATCTTTATTTGTTTTCTTAAACAGAGTGGTGTCTACCTTTCCCATACAGAAACCATTTTCTATGAGGAAAGAGCTGAGTTTCTCATACCAAGCTCTAGGAGCTTGTTTGAGTCCATATAAAGCTTTTTGAAGCTTATATACATACTCAGGATGGGAATGATCTTCAAACCCAGGGGGATGCATTACATAGACTTCTTCGTTAATTAAACCATTTAGAAAAGCACTTTTAACATCCATTTGATATAAAGTTATGTTATGATGAGCAGTGAAAGATAACAAGATACGTATTGCTTCTATTCTAGCAACAGGAGCAAATGTTTCAGTATAATCAATACCTTCTTCTTGAGAATAACCTTGTGCTACTAACCTTGCTTTGTTTCTCACAACTTTTCCATCTTCATCCATCTTATTTCTAAATATCCATTTCGTTCCAATTATGGATTTATCATTCGGTTCTTGAACTAAAGTCCAAACTTTGTTTCTCTTGAACTGATTGAGTTCTTCTTGCATAGCCAAGATCCACCTGTCATCCATGAGAGCTTCGTCCACAGTCTTTGGTTCTAACTCAGAGATGAAAGCTGAATAAGCTTGATTTTTGAAGGTTGACTTTGTTCTTACTTTATCACTGGGTTGACCTAGAATTTGATCTTCAGGATGGTAAGTTCTGAATTGCCATGCTTTCTGACTATCATTTGACGATTAAGGATTGTGATCATCAGTTTTGACTTCTTTGGAGATTTCCTTCCCATTGTTTGTTGGACGATGATCATTCAGATCGAGATCTGCAAGCGATTCGTCTAGCTCCGATAATACTTTATCAGGCTTCTTGTCATCAAATTTAACATGAATAGATTCTTCAACAGTTAGTGATCTATTATTATAAATTGTGAAGGCTTTAGATGTTTCAGAGTATCCTAAGAAAACACCATTATCAACTTTGGCATCAAATTTACCTAGATTGTCTTTAGTATTTAATATAAAGCAGGCACATCAAAAAGGATGAAAATATGATATGTTGGGTTTACGTCCTTTCCACAATTCATATGGAGTCTTCTTCAATATTGGTCTTATGTATACTCTATTTTGAATATAACATGTTGTGTTAACAGCCTCAACCAACTTGAAGAGAACTATTCTTTCTCTCAACGACCCCATTTTGTTGAGGTGTTCTAAGGGCAGAGAAATTGTGAAGAATACCATTTTCTTCACAGAATGGTTGGAAGTTTACATTCTCAAACTCTCCTCCATGATCACTTCAGATTGAGTTGATACATATACCTTTCTCATTCTAAATCCTTTTGCAGAATATTGAGAATACTTCAAAAGATTCGTCTTTCTGAGCTAGGAACATTACCCATGTCCATCTAGAATAATCATTAATAATGACAAGCCCATATTTCTTTTCACTTAGAGAGGCAGTCCTGGTTGGACCAAGCAAATCTAAATGTAGCAATTCTAAAGGTCTGGATGTAGAAACAATATTCTTTGAGTTAAAAGAATTTTTAAATTGTTTCCCCTTTTGACTGGCATCACAAAGAACATCAGATTTATAGGCAAGCTTTGGTAATCCTCTTACGAGGTTATGCTTTTGTAGCTTTGAGATTAATCTTAGGCTTGCATGACCAACTCTCTTATACCAAATCCATTGTTCATCATTCACAGACATCAGACATGATACATTTTGATTAGAGAGGTCCTCCAAGTCAACTTTATATACATTGTTTTGCCTCTTACCAGTAAATAGAGTGGACCTATCAGCATATTTGACTATACATTTATGTTTGTTGAAAGAAACTACAAACTCGCTATCACACAATTGGCTTATACTAAGCAGATTGTGTTTTAGCCCTTCAACCAACAACACATTATTTATAGAGGGAGAATTATTCTTACCAATTTTACCAACACCTATAATCTTTCCCTTTTGATTGCCACCGAATACAACTGATCCTTCAGACTTTGGCTTTAGGTCTAGGATCATAGACTTTTCTCCCATCATGTGTCGTGAGCATCCACTGTCCTGGTACCATGATTGGTGTTTTCTTTCTGTTGTCAAGCAAGTCTGCAACAGAGATTATCCTACTCTTAGGTACCCAGATAGACTTGGGTCCTTTTTGGTTAGTTGCAGGTAACTTATTAGTTCTAGCATTTCTTTTGTGTAAGCATTTGGACGCAGAGTGTCCATTTTTACCACAAATAGAACAATACATTACTCTTTTTATCTTAGTTTTCTTGTAAGAAATTTTGGGATTTTCTTTTTCATATCCAATACCGGATTTATCATAAGGAGAACTATTTCTAAGAATCAAATTAAGCTTCTTAGATCCATCAGTGAATTTAGATAGGCTATCAGTTAAGTAAGCAACTTGATGCTCAAGTTTCTCAACTTCACAGGATGTACTGAACTTAGAATTTGAGACTTCAATTGGACTGTTATCTCTTTTCTTAGTTCTCCATTCTCAATTTTGACTTTGTCAAAGTCTTTATTGAGTTTGGCAAATTTTCTTTTAAGAGGTTTATATTCAGAATAAATAATGCATGATTCATTTAATAGCTCATCATATGCATCTTTATAATATGCAGATATATTTACCTCTTCCTCTTATATTTCAATTTTAGAGGATATATTTGCCATAAGACACATATCTGCTGTTGGGGATGTAGGTGGAGATCTTTCCAGAATATCCATTAGGTTCATCATTCCCCAAGCAGTTGTTTCTTCAGCCAGGGCTTCTCTTCTTGCTCCGTGTACACTTCGAAACAGGAAAGCTCTTGCTTCACAATCAAGAGCAACTCTTCTTCTTTCCTCTAAGGTGCAATTTTCTAGAGGTTTTGCAACACCCTTTCTCGAGTGTCACATTCCCGAACGTTTATAAGGCTGAAGATATTTGTTAATGCGGAAAATACGATTTTTCTTTTTCTTTTCTTTTCATAAAGATGTAATGGGATTAGTAAAGGTAAATAAATAATACTAATAAATGAACTTAGGTTCATCATGCATTACTAGGACATACTGTATTATAAATACAAACACAGAAAACGAAAAACAGAAACATCAACATTACTATATATAGACATAAGTCTAATGTATAACTGACATTAGAAATACAATAAGTTCTAGGAGTCGTAGCTCCCAAAAGATGCTACAAAACTGACATAGTCTGGCCGACAACAAAACTAAAACAGCAAAAGAGTCCACCTCCGAACTCAAAGGGACTGCTGATCCGAACCATCGTCGCGTCCATCTGTTCAAGCAGCAACAGCAAGTACCAGCAGAAAACATAAAGATATGGGTGAGATTCCCATTCATCAACACAACAAAAAAGCAGTAGTAAAAACGGGACGACTCACCAGGTAACAACGTACCCAACATGCTTACTAAGGTTCTCAATATAAATCATGTTAAACAGTTAACAGTATAATATAATACATTCTTAAATAGAACAGTGATGTATAACAGTAAATGTAAACATCAACAGGCATACAATGTACATGATTAAGTGCCAATGTCACTGGGTACTACTCTGACCCCTACTCCATGGAGCTAACAAAACATTCGGAGAGAGTGAATGGGAGGACATGTTCCGGTTTCTGCCAGCCATGAGCAAGATGCTACAACATTCGTAACGTGCATGTATCTGGCTTTACGGTAACACTCTCGACCAAACATGAAATGTACGGCATCTAGTAGAGGATATTAGTGTATTGCACGGATTCACCACGACACAAAAGAATCACCAACTGGTCACATGTCAGCCCTTCCAACCCTGATACCTCCAAAAAGACCATTGAAGATTGTCACCGTAAGATTCGCACCCGCATCAAGGTGTAAGCTCAACTCCTAGGCTCAAGGCCTTACAACTATGCACATGAAATGCCAACGCTTACACAAAGCAGATGCGATAAAGCAATGTCTATCCATTGGATAAACCTCAAGGTTCACTAAGGTTCTCTTCCTTAGAAACTACACGCGTCTTTGTTTGATAAAACAGTTATCCATCGGATAAATATCTCGTGATTCCTTTGGAATGATCCAGACTGCTTTCAGAATCGCCGACTGTCCCACAAACCAACACAAGTCTTTTCAGCATGTTTTGTCCTCACTCACACGCTTTCTAGGAAACTTCCTAGAAGGTCACCCATCCCATAATTACTCTAAGTCAAGTACGCTTAACTATAAAGTTCTTATGTTCTAAGCTCCCGAAAAGAAGATAAATCTTGTTGGTATGGGTAGTACCAATCAATACTTATATGCCTTCCCTTAACTATACAGTCCCATACCTGCATAACCTCAGGATTCCTTCCACTGTACAATCCAATACCTGCACAGTCTCAGGATCTCTCTCATTCCAGTTATCACAAGACGGAAACAATTGAACAATTAACCTGTATCCGAATCACCGGTCCGTCATCGAACTACTGTTTCAAAACCTAAAACGTTTCGTGTTTGTGTTTACGTCTTATGAATTAAGTCTCAAGTCCTAAACATTATGAATAAGGATTGAGAATCCTCTTAGATAAGTCTTTGATCATTTCTAAGATATTAATCCTTGATTTTCAATTAAGGAAATTAGTGTTGATTCACTTAAGTCTTATGAAGTCATTGATGTACTAAGTCATCAATAGTATAGCACATGGTCTTGTTTCACCACATACCATACTTAAATTATTCCTTGTCTTCAATTCTAAGTTAATTACTTAACTTAGGTTTTTACATGTAAAACTTTTACGATTGAGTTAGGAAACTCTTTTTGTAAACCAAACAACTTTTACAATTGAAAACTCATTTGATTTGAAACAACATTTGAACTACTTACTTTATTTGTAACATTTTCTGAAACGTGAAAGTCGCTTAGCGAGGGTACATTTGCTTAGCTAAATTAAGGCAGTGATACCCCATTTGAAATTCCTCTCTCGCGGGGCGAACAGAAGTTTCGCGTCGCGAGATGGAGAGCTGTATTTGCTCCTTATACAGATCCTCTGTATCGCGAGGCGAAGATTGTCTCGCATTGCGAGTCCGAGAACTGTATTTCATACCGATCTTCTGCATCGCGAGGCGATAATTTTCTCGCGCCGTGAGGCAGAGAGCTGTAACTCTTACTGCTCTATTTAGCCTTCTGTCTCGCGAGACGAGAATAGTTCCGCCAAGCGAATGCCCTGTTTTTCCCTCTGTCTCGCATGGCGAGACAGGGTTGGCAAGGCGAGTGCCCTGTTTTCATTTTTCCTTAACTCCTTCATTAATTCTCCTTTTGAAACACATAGTTTGATTAAAGACCTATGGCTAAACAAACGACATTTTTCACTTTGGTGGCACACTTTAAAGGTTAAAACTTCATTTGATCTTTGGATCAAAATCACTTTTCATAGTTCTTTGAAACATAGGTTATGAAATCATGCTTTTCTTACTCATGACTTTGGTAGATCAAGAACAAAACATGTTCTTATGTTCCTTCTTACTAAGGCCACAAGCCTAGTAGGAACAAATGTGATGATTGCTTCACCCTCAAAACAAGTTATAACTC
This sequence comes from Ammopiptanthus mongolicus, assembly GCA_039655645.1. Lineage (NCBI taxonomy): Eukaryota > Viridiplantae > Streptophyta > Magnoliopsida > Fabales > Fabaceae > Ammopiptanthus > Ammopiptanthus mongolicus. The sequence goes on along the minus strand of CM077349.1, from coordinate 34,700,305 downwards.
ATAATGTTCATCTAATTATAACAAACAATAATTACATATTATTACATCATAATCAAACACAAAGGTCCATCACACATCATGGCCTCATAATCAAGCATAAAAGTCCATACTTGATCTAGTGATCAAAGTAGGTTTTTCAACATACATGGAAATGATTTTCATTCAATCACATCATCATCAACATATGCTAGAGCACACTACAATACCCTAAAGCATAAACTCATCAAGACAACTTTGTTCTTCAAGAGAACTTAACAAAACTTAACAATTAAAAGTGAACCCAAACTAAAGGGTTTCACCCACGCATAAACTTAAAAAACCATCTTCACCACCATCATCTTGGTGTGATGAGTTTCACTCCCCATACCAGTTGAAGAGCAGATTCCCGGATCAAAGTCGGTTGATCGGTTTGTGAACCTCCTGATAATTGTCACCAACTACAAACAACCAAACAATCAAACATTAAACAACAATCAAACCAAACTCAACAATTCTCACAAAGAGGGTTTCGACCAACCTAGGGTAAAAAGTTTAGGAATAGATTTTGGTTTTCCATTCCTTGGATTCAAAGGCATAGGAAAGCTAAGGATGAAATCAAGTGTTAGAAATCAAAAATTAATGAAAAACACTATTCATCATCATCACATAGGGTTCGGCCATTTGGGGATTTTGGCTATGATGAGAGTTGAATCATAAGCTCTTGGGTTTAGGTAGAGAATGATGAAGTGAATTCAAAGAAATTGGTTTCACATCCAAAGGATTTTTCTACTATTTCCTAAGGATTTTCAAAGTTTTGGATCTAAGAAATAATTTTCATGAAAATGGATCTTGATCTTGAGATAGAAAGAGATTCAAGAAGCTAAGAGATCATAGAAGTGATCTTACCTTAAAATGAAGGAAGATTGCTCAAGGAATCAAGTGATTCCAACAAGTGATTCAAGTTTTTCAAGAAGAAAAATGGAGTTTCTCTTCAAGAACAACAATGGTGTTCTTCTTTGGGCAGTAATTTCGTGAATGAGGGTCTGGAAGGGCTGATTTCAGCCTTTAAAAAGCTCACTTAAGGGCAAAATGGTCATTTGCTAAAAGGGTAAAATGGTAAAAGTGCAAAAGACTAAGGTTAGGGGCATTTTGGTCATTTTGCGTCTAGATTTTTTCGATCGTCATGACGACTCTGACATACTCTCCCAAGTGTCTTGGGATGATGTGGTATCAAGATTATCCGTTGGTGAGTCCCGATAAATCCATATGTGGCTCCGTTCGTCACCTGATTGAGGATTCCGCTCGAACGGAGGTCAGGAAGTGATTTTTCTGAAGTTTTTGTGAAATTTAACCAAAATGTAGAGAATCGAATTCTAAGACTTATTGTCTCGTTCACGGGTCTATTTGAGGTCTCCTGAGCATTAAAATCATACTGTCAGTGTAAAAACGCAGACCGGACTCCATTTGAGTTTTCGACTCAAAACTTAATCATAGCTTCCTACGATATCGTCGAGCATGACTATGGTCTCAGAATATTTTATTTCTATTCCTAAGACCTCAAATAAAATACATACGTTAAAATACTGAATAATTAGAAAACGTGAAAATCGAGGTGTTACAGGTTTCATCGTGTATTCTCCATTGATGATGATGATGGGGCAGAATGCTTCATCCGTGAGAGTTTTCCAGTGTTCTTTTGATCCTTGGGTTGTTACAAAGGATCTGAAGTTTTCTTTCCAAGCTCCATATTCTACTGATTGATAAATAGGTGGTTCTCCAGAACGAGCAGGTCGCCTTCTCATAAATAGGGCGTCAAGCATGGCAAGCAGTCTTTTTGCAATATCACAATACATCACAATGTTGACAGTTCTTTCATCCAGGGCACACGTAAGAGTGTAGACAGCTCTAGCATTGATTCTCACTCTTCTTTCTTCTTCTTCAGAACAATTAGCTCTTGGTTTAACTATGCATTCACCATTGATAACAGTAGTAGGACAAAAGTTATCATCGGTGTATGCTCTCCATGGGTCACCAACATTTTGTTCTAAGTTGAATCTCAGGAATAATTCTCTCCACATGGCATAATCACCAGTTCCATAGAAAATAGGTGGTCTGCTTATAGAAAGACTACTGAAATCTCTTAATGACTCAGCCTCAGGATATGAGATGATTGAAGAGGTAGATTGTTTCTCTTCTTCAGAGAGATGATTTTCAGACCAGAGACATAGGTTTGCCTCCTCTTCGTTTTCTTCTTCTTCAGATGAGTCAAGGCCTTCCCATGTTGCCATGAGATTATTGCTTTTGTTTTTGAAGAACTTCTTCTTATCTTTCAGCTGAGGGCACTCAGCCTTGAAGTGGCCTGGTTTCTTGCACTCATAGCAAACCATTGGATTTTTGTTCTTGGTTTAACCATGGTCTTTGACGTTTTTCTTTGTAAAGGGTCTTCTTCTCATGTTTTTATTTTTTAGAATACGTTCAAGTTTCTTTGATATGAGAGACAGTTCATCATCAGATTCTTCTTCTTCTTCTTCTTCTTCTTCTTCTTCTTCATCTTGACCATTTTCATCGCTGGACTCATTTGCTTTGAGAATTTTCGAGCTGCTAGCTTTTTGACTTTTTAAGGCAATAGTCTTGCCTTTCTTTGTAGGTTTGTCCTGGTTAAGCTCCTGCTCATGAACTTGAACAGTTCCCACTAGATCATCTAAAGTCAAGGTTGACAATCCTTGGCTTGAGTGATTGCAGTGATGAGTGGTCTCCATTCCTTATGTAAACTCTTGAGGATCTTCGTAACATTTTCTTTTGTAGTATACACTTTTCCAAGAAATTTGAGATTATTGATAATAGTTTGGAAACGACCTATCATATCAATGATGGTTTCTCCATTTTCCATTGTGAACATTTCATATTGGCTCATAAGAATAATGATCTTTGAATCCTTCACTTTGGACGTTCCTTCATGAACATTGGATAGAGTATCCCAGATTTGTTTCACTGATTCACATGCATGAATTTTTTGGAACTCGTCTGGACTAAGAGCACACATCAGGGTGTATCTTGCTTTGTAGTTTTGCTCCATCCTTCTTCTCTCATCTTCGGTCCACTGAGCTTCATCTTTCTCAGTGCCATCAGGATTATTGACGATGTGGGGACCATTCATGATTAATGGCCAAAGAGAAGAGCCAGTGCTCAAGATGAATCCTTTGAATCTTTCTTTCCAGTAGAGGTAGTGAGTGCCATTGAAAAAAGACGATCTAGTCAAGGAGGTACCTTCCAGAATAGGTTGACTCCTACTGGGTATCCCTTATCCTGCCATCGAGCTTTGGATCTTTTCCTCAAGCACGGCTAAATGCTCAACCCAGAGGCTGAGCTCTGATACCAACTGAAAGTGAAACAGGGAAACACAAAAAAGGGGGTTGAATTGTGTTTCTTAGCCGATTTTCGAAAGCCTTTTCTGAAAAGCGTTTTAGACAAGCAAGATGAAAGAATAAAACAAAACGATAGCCAACGTTTAAGAGACTTTGTTTTCAATCCCCAAGTTAGTAAATAAATAAACTTAACAAGATAGGGATAGAAAGATTCACAGAGAGATATATCTTGGTTCACTCTTTCAAATCAAAGAGCTACGTCCAGTCCCTTCCCTGAGAAGGTTTTTCCACTAAATCACTTAGCACTTTTTCACAAGTTGTTTCCTAGTCACACCACGACTACAACTCCAAGTATTCTACACCTCTTCAGGCTACAAGTATTCTTTTACAGACAAGCCTCTCCAGGTTCAACAAATCTTAAGACTTGGGTGAGGTTTTTCGAGCTTTTTACAAACTCACTAAGAATGAGAGTATTACACGATGCGGCTCTTAACAATCTGTTTGTAACTTTACAATGAAAGAATAAGAAGATTTACAGATCAATTTCTAGAGAGTAAATGCTTTGAAGCTTTTTGTTGCACAATGAATTCTCTCTTGAATGTTTTCTTGCTCTATTTTGCTTCTTCAGAAGAGGGTCTTCTTATAGCTTTGTCTGACCTTCCGAATTCAAAAGGTAGGAAACTTTTCCGTTTAGACACAGAGAAATATCCCTTAGTGTAACACCTCCCTCGGGTGCTACATACACGACTCAAAATGCGGAAAAACATCAAGAAATAAAACGTTGGTTGCTTTCGGAAAAAACTTTAATTAAGTAACTATGTTTGAAAACGCAGGTCAAAAAATTTTCTACATGCATAGGCAATTCAAACTCAAGACAAGGAAAAATAAACTGTGAAACATACATCAACATTTCAGATTCATACTAATATAATTATGACGTAAATTCAGATTTAATATATCTTATTACAGACTCAAGACATAAGTTCAATATACGTGTAGCAAATAATATAAGACTGCTTCAAAAAGATAGACTCCTAAGCTGGTTGGGCTAAAAGAGTAGTCATTGGGATACATTCCCAATGGCAACCCCTTCAAAAAGTTCCGTCATCCGAGTCCTCACGTGTCCGCGGGGACCTACGATCAACATCTGTACATGTGTTCCAAAAACACAACAGGGTGTTCAACATGTACAGGCAAAGGGGAGATACTCATTTATAAGTTTATCACGATAGCCGCACAAGCGACAAACAACAGTTACAGTTACACATAAATACAATTATAATAACAGTTATTCATATGAAACAATATCTCAAACACAATCATGAGTTATAATAATGCATGAGACTTCAATATCATCTTTCTAATTCATGTACTCCGGAGATTCCTACTACCCTTCATTGAGTGATAGGCCGCAATAACACCCGTAACACAATTGTTCTAATGAGTCGGCTTCTCAATTTAGGTCCGAACTCCAATTGTTCCAGGGAAATGCGTCATAACCATATCCTGAATAGTCCAGTCTCTGATTGAGTTCATTCGTATTTGGCAACCGATTTACCACGGCACGGGGTTGCAATGCCACCGGTCACTTGTGGAGTTTCGAACACAGAATGCCCCTATAGACCTAGTGGTCTTAACTGGCTGAATTCTCAACTACGTAAGTTGTAGCTCATTTTCAAATAGCACGTCTGCTGGTTCATGCATGTACACAGAAAATTTTCTGTTTTCTTTTTCGTTCGTTCTTTCATTTGTCGAGGCATATAGCTCACGACTTGTTTCAAAGGACATCAATCCCGTTCAAATCAAAACACAGGACACGAAATCCGAGGGCTCAATCCATAATACACTAGTCCGACGTCTCGGTCACTAGGTTTGTGTTCATCTCAAAAGATTCCTCGTTTTTCCTTATCGGTATTATTTTCTCAAAACAACTTTGGAAAACAAAACACTTTTATTGTTCTTGAACTAAAACATTTCTTTTTCAAATAGAACATTTTTTGGGAAAAACAATTTCTCGTAAACAAAACCGTTTTCTAAGGTTTCACGTCTTTTTAAAACGCGTTTCTGAAACAAAACCCACTTTGCACAACTTTCCAAAAAACCACTTTTTCCTTTTCAAAAGAGCACAACTTTTCAAAATGGAAGGGTTACTTTTCTTGAAAAGCAACACGTTTTCCCAAAAATACTTTTTGATTTCAAAATCCGATTTTCAAAACTTTGATATATATATATATATATATATATATATATATATATATATATATATAGACATCCAAAACCGTCCAATATCACAACAAAAGTTCATCCAAGGCATCTATGCCACAAATCATCAACAAGTGTACAAGTATGTTTCATTAAGTAAAACAACTTCATATCTCATTCAAACACATCTCCAAATCATCAATCAAACCACAACATCACATATATCAATCAAGCACTATGAAGCTACCAAACTCAAATGAAATACCTCCCTTTACCTCTCTAAGTTGCTCAATCAAAACTCGAACGATTCTTGGCTCTGGCTTTGGTTTCGTCTGCGTCGCCTAAAACAATCAAACACAATTCAATTCAAACAACAATCAACACAAAGTTACAACATAAAAACATAAATTTTCTTCCCCAAAAAGAAGTCGAAGGTTCAGCCAAGAAAAGATAAAAAGGCTAGAGATCTCGTTTAATTCAAAACTTTTGGATGGTTGGTTCAAAAACTTGGTTAACACTAAGACAAGTCTTAATACTCAAAAATATGAAACATGACTCATGATTTTTTCACATGAAGGTCTCGGCCATGAAGGGAAAATTAGGCTAGGAATTGATTTGGTTTTCCATCACTTGTATTTAAAGACAATAGGAAAGTTAAGGATGGAATCAAGAGTTAGAAATCAAAAATTTGAACAAAAACACTATTCACCAAGAACTCTAGGGTTCGGCCACTTTTGGATCAATAGGCTAGGATGAGAGTTTGATCATATGCTCTTGGGTTTTGGTAGAGGATGATGAAGTGAGCTCAAAGAAATTGGGTTCCCATTAAAATGATTTTTCTACAATTTCCTATGAATTTTTGAAGTTTTGGATCATAAACTTGATTTTCATGAAAACAAGATTTGAACTTGAGATAGGAAGAGATTCATGAAGCTAAGAGATCAGAGAAGTGATCTTACCAAAGAAAGGATGAAGATTGATCAAAGATTCAAATTTTTTCTCAAAGGATTCAAGCTTTTTCTTAAAAAGAAAATGGAGTTTTTCCAAAGGAAGAAGATGAAGTGTGTGAAGGAGACTCTCAAGTCCAGATTTGGGGTGTGAATGAGGGGCTGACCAGCCTTTAAAATGGGTCACTTAAGGGCAAAAAGGTCATTTCCTTCAAGGGTAAAAAGGTAAAAGTGAAAAAGGTTAGGGGTATTTTGGTCCTTTTGCGTCCAGATATTTCCGAACGTCATGACGACTCTGGCATACTCTCCCAAGTGATTTGACATGATGTGGCATCATAATCATCCATTAGCGGGTCCCGGTAAGTCCACATGCAACTTCGTTCGTCACCCGATTGAGGATTTCGCTTGAAAAAAGGTTAGGAAGTGATTTTTTTGAAATTTAACAAAAACGTAGGAAATTAAATTCTAAGACTTACTGTCTCGTTCACGGGTCCATCTGAGGTCTCCTGAGCAATAAAATCATACTGTTAGTGTAAAAATGCAAATTGGGCTCCATTTGAGTTTTCAGCTCAAAATTTAATCGTAGTTTCGTACGATAACGTTGAGCATGAATATGATCTCGGTTTATTTTATTTCACTTTCTAAGTCCTTGAATAAAATACTAGCTTAATTATATAACTTGTTGATTTATAAAGACAGTGAAAATCGTGGTGTTACATTACTACCCCTCTAAAAAAAATTTTTGTCCTCGAAATTACGTACCTTGAAAAAGATCGGGATACTATAATCTCATCTTGTCCTCAAGCTCCCACATCGTGTCTCTAGTCACTTCATTCCAAACAATCTTGACCAAGGGAACTTGTTTTCCACTTAGTTACTTGATCCTCTTATCAACGATTCGGACAGGCGATGTCTCATAAGACAAGTTTTCTCGTAAATGTACTAATATCAGGTTCGATTACATGGGACGAATCAGGAATATACTTTCTAAGTTGTGAGACATGGAAAACATTATGAATGTTAGACAGAAAAGGTGGTAAGGCAATCTGGTATGCTACTGGACCAATACGTCGAAGAATTTGGTAGGGTCCAATGAATTTGGGAGTGAGATTTCTGGATTTTATAGCTCTACCTACCCCAGTCGTAGGTGTGACTCTCAGGAACACGTTACACCTTCTTGAAACTCGAGGGGTCGTCTTCGTTTATCTGAGTAGCTCTTTTGTCTGCTCTGTGCCGTCTTCATCTTTTCACGGATTTGCTTAATCTTTTCCGTTGTTTGTTGTAGAAGTTCGGGGCCTACAATCATATTTTCTCCATCTTGGTACCAACACAACGGTGTCTGGCACTTTCGTCCATACAAGGCTTCATAAGGTGCCGTCCCTATGTTAGAATGATAGTTGTTGTTGTAGGTGAATTCAATAAGAGGTAACAGATCATTCCAACTCCCACCATAGTCTAGAACACAAGCCCTCCGCAAAGCTTCCAAAGATTGTATCATTCTCTCTGTCTGTCCATCAGTTTCAGGATGATAGGCTAAACTCAGTCTCAGCCTTGTTCCCAAAGCTTGATGTAGACTTTGCCAAAAACGTGATGTAAACTTTGGGTCTCTATCAGAGACTATGCTTGACGGCATTCCATTTAGTCTGATTACTTCTCTGATATACAATTTAGTTAACTTCTCCACCGAGTAATTGATCTTAACATGTAAGAAGTGTGCTGACTTCGTTAACCTATCAACGATAACCCAAATTGAATCAAAACTCTTAGAAGTTCTCGGTAATCCTACCACAAAATCCATTGAGATGCTCTCCCGTTTCCATTCGGGTACATCCAAGGATTGAAGCATTCCTCCAGGTCGTTGATGCTCTCTACCTTTACTTTCTGACAGGTCAAACATGATGCTACATACTCAGCCACTTGCTTATTCATTCTTGGCCACCAAAACTTCTGTTTCAGATCTTGGTACCTTTTGGTTGATCCAGGGTGAATGCTCAGCTTGCTCTTATGTCCTTCTTCTAAAATCATTTTCCTCATCTCTGGGTTGCTAGGAACACAAACTCGTCCATTGCATCTCAAGATGCTATCAGTTCCCAAGCTAAACTCTGCAGCCTTTTCCTGTCCAAGTAACTCCTTTTTCTCTTGGAGGTACTCATCAGTTGCTTGCTGTTTACGAATCGTTTCCATCAGTCCACTAGATACCTTGATAATTCCCAAGCTAATCTTCTCGTTGTTCACTTCCACAGCTAGATTGAGATCACGAAACTGTTCTATCAATTCTAACTCCTTAACCATCATTGCAGAGATGTGTAGAGTCTTCCGACTTAGTGCATCGGCAATGACATTTGCTTTCCCAGGGTGGTACAGCAAAGTGAAGTCGTAGTCTTTTAGAAACTCCATCCAACGTCTCTGCCTCATGTTAAGTTCCTTCTGGTTGAACAGGTACTTCAAACTTTTGTGGTCACTGAAGACATCAAACTTGGATCCATACAAGTAATGTCTCCCGATCTTCCGTGCAAAAACCATGGCAGCTAACTCAAGGTCGTGCGTCGGGTAATTCCTCCCATGAGTCTTTAACTGGCACGAAGCATACGCTACACCCTTCCGATGTTGCATAAGTACACATCCTAATCCCTGATGCGAGGCATCATAGTACACTTCGTCCGGTTCGTCCGGCTTAGGTAACACTAATACTGGTGAGGTTGTCAAATGTTCCTTCATTGTCTAGAAACTTTCCTCACATTTCTCAGTCCACGTAAACGGTTGGTCCTTCCTCGTAAGTTGAGTCAGCGGTGCAACAATCTTTGAAAATCCTTCAATGAATCTTCTGTAGTAACCAGCTAGTCCAACGAAACTGCGGATTTTTGTCACAGTCTTAGGTCTCTCCCATAGAAGTACGGCTTCCACTTTTGTAGGATCGACAGAAATCCCTTCCTTCGTAATCATGTGCCCCAAGAATTTGACTTCCTCCAGCCAAAACTCGCACTTGGGCAGCTTTGCGTACAACTTCTCCTGGTGAAGGATCTGTAAAACTTGTCGCAGGTGTTCCTCATGCTCTTCGGGACTCTTCGAGTAGATGAGAATATCATCTATGAACATGACAACGAACTTATCCAGAAACGAACGGAAAATCCGGTTCATATAGTCCATGAAGATAACAGGCGCGTTCGTCACTCCAAAAGGCATCACGAGGTACTCGTAGTGACCATAACGACTCCTGAATGCAGTCTTAGGTATGTCCTCGTTCTTTATTCTAATCTGGTGATAACCAGATCTCATGTCAATCTTTGAAAAGATAGCGGCTCCCTGAAGTTGATCCATCAAATCATCTATGCGGGGTAGAGGATACTTGTTCTTGATCGTTATCTTGTTGAGTTTACGGTAATCGACATAGAGTCTTGAACTCCCTTCCTTCTTCTTCACCAACAACACTGGTGCTCCCTACGGGGACACACTTGCCCTCACAAACCGCTTGGATATCAGATCCTTGAGTTGAGTCTTCAGCTCGGCTAACTCCGTAGGTGACATCCTATAAGGAGCTATAGACATCGGACCGGATCCTGGAACTAGATCGATCAAAAACTCGTTGTCTCTCATAGGTGGCAAACCTGGAACGTCCTCAGGAAAAACTTCCGGAAAATCTTTCACAACCAGCACATCGCTCAAGGTAATGTCCCTCTCGATTTCTAAATAGTATAGAAGCATGTATCCCTGAGCTCCTTCTTTCAAAGAAGCTCTTACTTGGTTGGCAGTTAAAAATCCAGAAATCTCAGGGTCAGGAAAAACTAAGGTTCTATGTGCACAGTCTAAAAGGATATGGTTGGAAGATAACCAATCCATGCCTAGGATCACATCCAATTGAGTCAAAGGCATTAAGTCAACAAGAAAGTTCCTATCATGAACAATAATAGGACAGTTCAAACATACTGTATTAACAGTAACAGGCTTAGCAATTGGGGTAGTGACAATCAAATCAAAAGATACCGAAGAAACAGGCAAGTCTAATAGTCTCATACAATCCAAAGAGATAAACGAATGTGTCGCACCCGAATCAAATAGTACAGTTAGGACATTACCAACTATGATTCAACTACCTTGTACGAGATCATCAGATTTGGAAGCATCAGCGCCACTCATGGTATACACTCTTCCTCTTGCCATTGGTCTAGCAGTCCGCACATTGTTGACAGTCGGCTCGATTTTTGGTGTAGGGCATTCCTTCACGAAATGTCCTATCTTCCCGCATTAGAAACATAGAACTCCTTTCAGCTCGCAGTTATCAGTTGGGTGTCCTTGTCTCCCACACTTGAAGCATCTCTGAACTTTTCCTTGATTCTGATCGTTTCCACTTCCACCATAAGCAGAAGCGACAGGACGATAAGATTGTTGTTTCTGACCATTCCCTTGTGGTCGAGAATACGGCTTCTACTAGGACTGCTTCCCTCTCTGGTTCTGGTATTGGTTCGGATTCCTGGACCTAGATGGTCCTCCCACGGTACTCTTGTTTTCTCTTCCTCTTCTCATCTTCTCGACTTTCCTGCACTTCTCCACCAAGGCTTGAAAGTTTCGGATTTCTAGCGGTAACACTGACTCTTTGATCTCGAAGCGCAGACCACCTTCAAATCTCCCGCATTTCTAGTCCTCGTCAGGTTGGGCTTAGAAAAAGCGGAAATATTTAGCGAGCGATTCAAACTTCGTCGCATATTCCCCAACAGTCATGTCCCTCTGATGCAGCCTCAGAAATTCCTGCTCCTTCTCGGTCCTGGCACTCTGAGGAAAGTACTTGTCCAGAAACTTGGTGCGAAATACTCCCCAAGTGACTTCTTGATTGTTAGCCTCCAGCAGTTGTTTGGTTCCTCCCCACCAATATTCTGCATCCCCCAGAAACAGGAATGTGGCATAGTCCACCTTCATTCCCTCGGGGCAGTGCAGAACAACAAAAATCTTCTCTATTTCTTGTAGTCACAAGTCAGCCTTTTTCGGGTCACAGTCCCCATGAAACTGCGAAGGATCATGACGCCGAAAGTCGACTAACCCTCTGGCACCAGCAGCAAGATCAGCTCTCTGTTGATTCTGTTCAGCCATCGTAGCTGTCTGTTGAGCAATAGCAGCCGCCATATCAGCCATGGCCTAGATAGCCCGATTAATGTTATAGTCATCAGAATTGGTGTCGACAGTGCCGTGACCTCCACCACGACCACCTCTAAGATTCATGTTTCCCTAAAAGGCAAACCAATCATACCATAATAAGGAAACATAAACTCGTGTATCAAGTAATAGTGGTAAACTGAAGAAAACAAGGGGAAAAGACAAAACAGGGTACCCGCCAGGTGACCCTATGCAAGCCCCGTGAGCCAGAAGCTCGGCTTGATCAGCGAGGTACAGCCTCTCGGCCTCGCGACGCAAAACCCAGTCTCCCTTTGCGATCCAGAAGGCCTGTCTTAGAGGAATGAAGCAACATTCAATATAAATCATGTGCCCTACGAACAAAACAGTTATCACACAACATAAACATAATAGACCTATTCCCCAAGGGTTCCCGAAAGACTTGACCAGCTCTGATACCACTAATGTAACACCCCCCTCGGGTGCTACATACACGGACTCGAAATGCGGAAAAACATCAAGAAATAAAACGCTGGTTGCTTTCAGAAAAAACTTTGATTAAGTAACTACGTTTGAAAACGCGGGCCTCAAAATTTTCTGCATGCATAGGCAATTCAAACTCAAGACAAGGGAATAAAATGTGAAACATACATCAACATTTCAGATTCATACTAATATAATTATGTCATAAATTCAGGTCTAATATATCTTATTACAGACTCAAGACATAAGTTCAATATACGTACAACAAATAATATAAGACTGCTTCAAATAGATAGACTCCTTCCTAGGCTAGTCGGGCTAAAAGAGTAGCCATTGGGATACAATCCCAAAGTCAGCTCCTTCAAAAGGTTCCATCATCCGAGTCCTCACGTGTCCGTGGGGACCTACGATCAACATCTGCACATGTGTTCCAAAAACACCACATAGTGTCCAACATGTACAGGCAAAGGTGAGAAACTCATTTATTAGTTTATCACGATAGCCGCACAAGGGACAAACAACAGTTACAGTCACACATAAATACAGTTATAATAACAGTTATTCATATGAAACAATATCTCAAACACTATCATGAGTTATAATAATGCATGAGACTTCAATATCATCTTTCTAATTCATGTACTCTAGAGATTCCTACTACCCTTCATCGAGCGATAGGCGGCAATAATGTGACACCCGCTACCCCGCATACGATAAAATAAAATAAAGCATGAAAGTTAAATAAAATTTTAACATAAAAGGTAGCAAGTACCACATGATTCGAAAACATTTTAAACATAAAACAACTGCGAAAAACATAAATGATAAACATAACCCGAAGCCCGATGTCACATAATCAGAGTTGGTATACATATACCGATAATACATCGGAATAAAACTAAACAACTAAACGTAAATCCTATCTACTACTACTAAGAGAGATCTCCACGGGATCACTCCTCGTCAGCATGCTCACCCTCCTCTGCACATGCAACATCATATGCACAAGAACAACAAAAGATGGGGGTGAGAAATACGATCATAAATATATGTAAACGGAATGGAATAGTAATTAAGATGACATACAACATACATCAACCAACACATGTATAATCATTACATATATATATACCAACGATGCATGTCAATGCGAATGCAACATCACTACTCCGTATGCATGTGGCCAATAACTCTAACTCTGGAAAGACGATTAGGAGTACATGTCCGGTTATCAACATGGATGATATGCCAGACCGTGGGCCATCCCCGAACACTCTCACTAATCCTGATAACGTATAGTGGCTAGTCAGGGTACTCAAGCTTATCCTTTAGGTCACTCCGACAATAGGTGGCTAGCCCATGTCACCTGGAATTTCCCTACCCAATGTACCCGCAAGGCTGGGATAACACCCATCGTGGCCTCCACTATCGCGATTCATCGTTTGCTTTCCACCCAACATATCAACGTCAACGCATGATGCATGTTATGCTCAACAACATGCAAACACATGTCCAACCATCCACCATCAACACCATTACATGGCTATCAACTTTGACCAACCAGCATCAAAGATGATTTATCAACATCAAACTTGACCAATAAGCATCAAGAATGATTTAACCAATAACATCGGTAACAGTACGTCGTTACCAATAACATCATCGTCTTATTAATTGTTCTCTTTGTTAAGTCTTAACTTAACATCATCTTCATTAAGTATTATACTTAATCTTATTATCTAAACCTCAATTCATGTCTTATTAAGATTATAACTTAATCCTAATATTTAAACCTCAAGTCATATAGTTATTAAGATAATAAATTAATCTTAATATCTAAATCTCAATTCATATTTTATTAAGATTATAACTTAATCTTAATATTTAAACCTCAAGTCATATATTTATTAAGATTATAACTTAACCTTAATATCTAAACCACAATTCATATCTTATTAATATTATAGCTTATTCTTAATATTTAAACCTCAAGTCATATGTTCATTAAGATTGTAACTTAATCTTCATAACACTATCCATCAATCATAAGGGGTCAAAACTGTTCCTGGGCACGTGAGAATCGATTTCCATTCTCTGGAATCGATTTCTCAAGTCTTCAAAATCGATTTCCAATCTCTGAAAATCGATTTCAGCATGTTCAAATCGATTTCCCCAATCGATTTTGAACAAGGGAAAATCGATTCTAAAAAACGATTTCTACAAGGCCAAATCGATGTCCACGTTCTGGAAATCGATTCTTGGTTGATTCAAATCGATTTCCATGTGCTGGAAATCGATTTCTGGGTGTCAGATCATACAGCAGCGGGTTTTCTCCGCTATCGGACCAGTCTATGTTCTCTACTTAACATATCATTCGAGCCTAAGCTATTTATTGCCAATTTGATTAGTCCAACACTCATAAATCATAACCTAAGGGTTCTTAAACTAATCCTTGGTCATCAACCTCACATTGCCTATTTATTTTCTCCCTATAACTATGTTCTAATAGTATAGGATTAACAAAACACCATATCATGGCATAAACAACATGTTCATCATCATCAATTCATCAACATTCATAATAATCATGTACTCATAGTTATAAACATGTTATGACATCAGATTATTCATCAATCAATATTCGTACCGCCAGAAAACAACATAACAACATTCATAGGCACTCACAATGCATATAGGCAAACATATAGGGGTCATGGGTTAACCCCTTCATCTTAACCTATCCCAAAACCCACATACTCAAGATCAATTTTCTCCCCTATACCTGGTATGACGATTCACAGCCTAAGGGAAAGAGAACAGAGCCAAGTTCCTCTACGGTTCCTTCTTCCGGATTCAGCACTTGATCACGATCGCAACACTGGGAAGCAGAGTCGATCCTTAAGTTAAGGATTAAAAGGAAAAACAAAACTAGGATTAGAAACTCACCTTGGTTTCTAACTTAGGAGATTAATTCTAGCAGCAGGGATAGACTAGCCAAACAACAGCGTGTTCTTGACGAAGAACACCAAAGCAGGATTCGTCCTTTGGGTTTTCTAGAGCAAGAGATCAATTAGAGCTCTTAGGAATGAGAAGAGGCAAAAAGTGTGTACAATAGGGTTTGGATACTAGGTTTAGGTCATACGCTATGTATATATAGCTATTAAGGACGTTTTAGGACGAATGGGCCGTACACAGCATAGCCCAGTAAGCCAAACGCGTACACAAGCTTTGACATGCATGGAAATCGATTTCAACATCCATGGAAATCGATTTTCCATTGGCCAAATCGATTTTCTTATCAAAGAAATCGATTTTGCCCTTCAAACAATCGATTTCCTCCTTCTGGAAATCGATTTCTTCACCTGGAAATCGATCTCCCAAATCAATTTCCCAAATCGATTTCCTAATCGATTTGTGCATCAACATCTGAATAAAACTTGTAGGTAATCCTCTAAGCTTTCCAACGCATCCTAGATCATCTCGATCGGATATCTAGAACTCAAGATATGGCCAAAACCGTGAAACAGGTTATTTAGACTCGGATGAATTGATTATTCTAAAGGCTGAACTATTACAGCTATGAACTTATGCACCAAAAACAAGCAAAAACGACATATGCAAGCATCTATAAGCAAGTATCAACACATATATACATAGAAGTGAAAGAGCAGGGTGTTAAAATTCCACCCCCTTATAAAAATTTTCGTCCTCGAAATTTCTACTCACCTTAAGTAAACAGATGCGGGTATGACTCCTTCATCTTGCTCTCCAACTCCCACGTAGCACTTTCTTCTGTAGCTCCACTCCAAATGACCTTGACCAAGGGAATTTCCTTCCCTCTCAGCTGCTTGACCCTTCTATCTTCAACCCGAAGTGGTAGCACCTCAAAGGTCAAGTTATCCTTTAGTGGAATAACATCGGGTACTATCACATGGCTTGGATCATGAACATACTTTCGAAGTTGAGACACATGAAACAAATTATGAAGGTTTGACAAGAATGGGGGTAAGGTTATCTGGTAGGCGACTTCACCGACTATTTTTAGAATTTGGTAAGGGCCAATGAATCTAGGAGCAAGTTTCCGCGCCTTCATTACCCTGCCAACCCCAGTTGTTGGAGTAACTCGCAAGAACACATGATCTCCCTCCTCGAATTCGAGAGTTTTTCTTCTCTTATCATGGTAACTCTTTTGCCTACTCTGTGCCACCCTCATCTTATCTTGTATCATCCTCACTTTCTCTGTAGTCTCTTGTACTACCTCAGGTCCTAACACAACATTCTCTCCAAGCTCATTCCAACACAAGGGTGTCCTACACCTCCTCCCATACAAAGCCTCATAAGGTGCCATCCCAGTACTGGAGTGGAAGCTATTGTTGTAGGTGAACTCTATGAGGGGTAAAAACTTATCCCAACTACCTGACTGCTCTAGCACACACGCCCTCAACAAGTCTTCTAAGGATTGGATTGTCCTCTCAGACTGACCATCGGTCTGTGGTTGATAAGCTGAACTCAATCTAAGCTTAGTTCCTAAGGCCTCATGCAAACTATTCCAAAATCTAGAGGTAAATCTAGGATCTCTGTCTGAAATTATGCTAGAGGGTACACCATGCAATCTAACTATTTCTCTGATGTACAACCCAGTCAACTTCTCTAATGGATATTCCATGTTCATAGGAATAAAATGGGCAGATTTGGTTAACCTGTCCACAATAACCCATATGGCATCACAACCAGCTGGAGTCCTAGGGAGTCCAGACACAAAATCCATAGAGATACTATCCCACTTCCACTCAGGGATACTCAAAGGTTGCAACATACCTGAAGGTTTCTGGTGCTCTATTTTAGCCTTCTGACACACTAGGCAAGCATAAACAAACTCAGCCACATCCTTTTTCATCCTAGGCCACCAAAACATCCGTTTTAGATCCTGATACATCTTTGTAGCTCCTGGGTGAACACTCAAACCACTCCTATGTCCTTCCTCAAGGATCAACTTCCTAAGCTCTGGAATATTAGGTATACAAACTCTATCTTGAAACCTCAAAATTCCATCAGTCCCATCCTTAAAACTGAGATTGCTACCTTGAGCAATCAACTCTCTCTGGTCTAAAAGGTATACATCTATCTTCTGCCCTTCTCTAATCTGATCCATCAAACTGCTAGTGATTTTCAACATTCCTAGCCTAATGCTCTTAGGGGTAACTTCCCAAACTAAACTCAAATCTCTAAACTCTTCTATCAAATCCATCTCTCTAACCATCAAAGCTGAAACATGTAAGGTTTTTCTACTCAAAGCATCAGCCACTACATTGGCCTTTCCTGGGTGGTAACTCAACTCAAACTCATAATCCTTAAGAAATTCCATCCACCTACGTTGTCTCATATTCAGCTCCTTTTGGTCAAACAGGTCTTATGATCACTAAAGACGTCAAATGTAGCTCCATAGAGATAATGCCTCCAAATTTTTAAGGCAAACACTACCGCTCCTAACTCCAAGTCGTGAGTGGGGTAGTTCTTCTCATGGGTCTTAAGATGCCTAGAAGCATAAGCTACTACCTGACCATTCTGCATCAACACACCACCTAAACCTTGCTTCGAAGCATCATAGTATACTACAAAAGGTTCACTAGGATTGGGTAACACTAACACAGGTGCAGATGTCAACCTATTCTTCAACCCTTGAAAACTTTCCTCACACTTAGAGTCCCACACGAAGATCTGACCTTTCTTAGTAAGGCGGGTCATAGGCAAAGCTATCTTAGAGAATCCTTCTATAAACCTCCTATAGTACCCGGCCAAACCCAAGAAACTTCTAACCTCGGTCACCGACTTAGGTGCTTCCCAATGGAGCACGGTTTCTACCTTAGCTGGATCCACGGCTATCCCTCCTTTAGAGATGATGTGTCCTAAGAAACTCACCTCTTCTAACCAAAACTCACACTTGGACAACTTGGCATACAACTGTTTTTCCTTAAGGGTTTCCAAGACTATCCTCAAGTGTTCCTCATGTTCCTCCTTAGTCTTAGAGTATACTAGGATATCATCTATGAAGACAACTACAAACCTATCCAAGATGGATGGAAGATTTTGTTCATGTAGTCCATGAACACAGCAGGGGCATTAGTCACACCAAAAGGCATAACTAGATACTCATAATGGCCATAACGCATTCTGAACGCAGTCTTTGGAATGTCCTCAGACTTGACCCGAATTTTGGTGATAGCCTGATCTCAAATCTATCTTAGAAAACACACAAGCTCCTATCAGCTGGTCCATAAGGTCATCTATCCTAGGAAGAGGATACCTATTCTTAATAGTCACCTGGTTGAGCTGTCAGTAATCGACACACAACCTCATGCTGCCATCTTTCTTCTTCACCAACAACACTGGCGCTCCCCATGGAGACACACTAGGCCTAACAAACTGCTTCTGGAGCAATTCCTCTAACTGTTTCTTCAACTCAGCTAGCTCTAGAGGGGACATCCTGTATGGTGCTATGGATATAGGTCCTGTACCTGGCACTAAGTCTATGCTAAACTCAACCTCTCTCTCAGGTGGCAAACTATAAATATCCTCGGGAAAAACTTCTGGAAACTCTCTCACAACTGGCACATCCTTAACCTCAGCCTTTCTCTCTACTTCCAGGGAAGATAAGATCGTGTATACTTGGGCTTCTTCTCTAATAGAAGCCTTGACTTGGTTCGCAGTCAGAAAACTCGGATCCTTAGGATCGACGGTAGTTCCAAAAACAACAGTTTTATCAAAGCAATTTAAAAGGACATGATTGGCAGATAACCAGTCCATACCAAGAATAACATCAAGTTGTTTAAGGGGTAAGCATATAAGATCAACTATGAAAATTCTATCATCAATGACAATGGAACAACCTTTACAAATATGTGAGGTAACAACAGGCTTATTGGTAGGGGTAGCAACAACTAGATCATATTCAAGTTGGGCAACAGGTAATCTAAGGTACTCAACACAGTCATGTGATATAAAGGAATGCGACTTACCCGAATCAAACAACACTATTAAAGGAGTCCCTTTGATGAGGCACTTACCTTAAATGAGGTCTTCAGATTCTGAGGCTTCAGCTCCACTGAGAGTGAAGACTCTTCCACTTGTCCTCAGTCGATTGGCTTGAGAACTCTTACTGGCACTCTGTGGCTCCATCTTTGCTCCACTACAATCCTTACTGATATGACCAGGCTTCCCACACTTGAAGCAGATGATGTCTGTCTCCTTGCAGTCACGAGTAAGGTGCTCCTTACCACACTTGCCACACCTGATTGGCCTAGAAGAGGCAAGTCCTCCGCCACTGGCTGGTCCCGATGTATACTGCGATTTCTTGCCGGCGAACTTGAATCCACGACCAACTGGTGCCAACTGTTGTTTTCCTTTGTCCTGTTGGGTCATCCTCTTGCTACCTTAGGGATTAGAACTCCTGAACTGAGAAACTCTGGACTTGTAGTCTTCCTCAAAGATTCTGCACTTGTTCACCAAGGTGGGGAAAACACGGATCTCCTGGTAGCTGATGGCTTGCTTAATCTCTGGCCGCTAACCATTCTCGAACTTCACACACTTGGAGCGATCATCATTACAATACTGATAGAGTGGATAGTAACGTGACAGCTCCTCAAACTTAGCGGCATAATCCCCAACGGACATGTTTCCCTGAGTCAATGCCAGAAACTCCATCTCCTTCTTGTCACGTATATCAGCAGGGAAATATTTCCCCAAGAATCTCTCCTTGAAGGCATCCCAAGTAACCACTGTGCCTTCTGCTTCTAAATGTTGGCGACAATTCTCCCACCAATGTTCAGCTTCCTCTACCAACATGAAGGTAGCAAAGGTAACCTTCTGAGCATCGGTGCATGCCATGGCTCGAAAAATCTTCTCAAGCTCTCGGATCCATGTCTGAGCACCTTCAGGGTCATAAGCTCCCTTGAAGGATGGCGGATTATTCCTCTGGAATTTATCCAAACCCTGAAATTCAGCAGGTCCACCTCCGTTGTGATTCGGATTCTGCCCTATGGCATTAGCTAATGCTTCCAGGGCATCAGCAATCGCACGATCATTTCTACCTGCCATAACTTCCGGCATCATTCAAGCAAACTGCTCAATATCGGAAGTTAAGCAAGGCAAGACTAAACACATAATACTCTATACCATCGTCATGGACAATCATATAAGAGTACACAGAAGAGAACACAACAGACACATACCCTGGCCTGTAGGACTGACCGGCTCTGATACCACTAAATGTGACACCCGCTACCCCGCATACGATAAAATAAAATAAAGCATGCAAGTTAAATAAAATTTTAACATAAAAGGTAGCAAGTACCACATGATCCGAAAACATTTTAAACATAAAACAACTGCGGAAAACATAAATGATAAACATAACTCGAAGCCCGATGTCACATAATCAGAGTTGGTATACATATACCGATAATACATCGGAATAAAACTAAATAACTGAACGTAAATCCTATCTACTACCACTAAGAGAGATCTCCACGGGATCACTCCTCGTCAGCATGCTCACCCTCCTCTACACATGCAACATCATATGCACAAGAACAACAAAAGATGGGGGTGAGAAATACGATCATAAATATATGTAAACGGAATGGAATAGTAATTAAGATGACATACAACATACATCAACCAACACATGTATAATCATTACATATATATATACCAACGATGCATGTCAATGCTAATGCAACATCACTACTCCGTATGCATGTGGCCAACAACTCTAACTCTGAAAAGACGATTAGGAGTACATGTCCGGTTATCAACGTGGATGATATGCCAGACCGTGGGCCATCCCCGAACACTCTCACTAATCCTGATAACGTATAGTGGCTAGTCAGGGTACTCAAGCTTATCCTTTAGGTCACTCCGACAATAGGTAGCTAGCCCATGTCACCTGGAATTTCCCTACCCAATGTACCCGCAAGGCCGGGATAACACCCATCGTGGCCTCCACTATCGCGATTCATCGTTTGCTTTCCACCCAACATATCAACGTCAACGCATGATGCATGTTATGCTCAACAACATGAAAACACATGTCCAACCATCCACCATCAACACCATTACATGGCTATCAACTTTGACCAACCAGCATCAAAGATGATTTATCAACATCAAACTTGACCAATAAGCATCAAGAATGATTTAACCAATAACATCGGTAACAGTACGTCGTTACCAATAACATCATCGTCTTATTAATTGTTCTCTTTGTTAAGTCTTAACTTAACATCATCTTCATTAAGTATTATACTTAATCTTATTATCTAAACCTCAATTCATGTCTTATTAAGATTATAACTTAATCCTAATATTTAAACCTCAAGTCATATAGTTATTAAGATAATAAATTAATCTTAATATCTAAACCTCAATTCATATTTTATTAAGATTATAACTTAATCTTAATATTTAAACCTCAAGTCATATATTTATTAAGATTATAACTTAACCTTAATATCTAAACCACAATTCATATCTTATTAAGATTATAGCTTATTCTTAATATTTAAACCTTAAGTCATATGTTCATTAAGATTGTAACTTAATCTTCATAACACTATCCATCAATCATAAGGGGTCAAAACTGTTCCTGGGCACGTGAGAATCGATTTCCATTCTCTGGAATTGATTTCTCAAGTCTTCAAAATCGATTTCCAATCTCTGAAAATCGATTTCAGCATGTTCAAATCGATTTCCCCAATCGATTTTGAACAAGGGAAAATCGATTCTAAAAATCAATTTCTACAAGGCCAAATCGATTTCCACGTTCTGGAAATCGATTCTTGGTTGATTCAAATCGATTTCCATGTGCTGGAAATCGATTTCTGGGTGTCAGATCATACAGCAGCGGGTTTTCTCCGCTATCGGACCAGTCTGCGTTTTCTACTTAACATATCATTCGAGCCTAAGCTATTTATCACCAATTTGATTAGTCCAACACTCATAAATCATAACCTAAGGGTTCTCAAACTAATCCTTGGTCATCAACCTCACATTGCCTATTTATTTTCTCCCTATAACTATGTTCTAATAGTATAGGATTAACAAAACACCATATCATGGCATAAACAACATGTTCATCATCATCAATTCATCAACATTCATAATAATCATGTACTCATAGTTATAAACATGTTATGACATCAGATTATTCATCAATCAATATTCGTACAGCCAGAAAACAACATAACAACATTCATAGGCACTCACAATGCATATAGGCAAACATATAGGGGTCATGGGTTAACCCCTTCATCTTAACCTATCCCAAAACCCACATACTCATGATCAATTTTCTCCCCCCATACCTGGTATGACGATTCACAGCTAAGGGAAAGAGAACAGAGCCAAGTTTCGCTACGGTTCCTTCTTCCGGATTTAGCACTTGATCACGATCGCAACACTGGGAAGCAGAGTCGATCCTTAAGTTAAGGATTAAAAGGGAAAACAAAACTAGGATTAGAAACTCACCTTGGTTTCTAACTTAGGAGATTAACTCTAGCAGCAGGGATAGACTAGCCAAACAACAGCGTGTTCTTGACGAAGAACACCAAAGCAGGATTCGTCCTTTGGGTTTTCTAGAGCAAGAGATCAATTAGAGCTCTTAGGAATGAGAGGAGGCAAAAAGTGCGTACAATAGGGTTTGGATACTAGGTTTAGGTCATACGCTATGTATATATAGCTGTTAAGGACGTTTTAGGACGAATGGGCCGTACACAGCATAGCCCAGTAACCCAAACGCGTACACAAGCTCTGACACGCATGGAAATCGATTTCAACACCCATGGAAATCGATTTTACATTGGCCAAATCGATTTTCTTGTCAAAGAAATCGATTTTGCCTTTCAAACAATCGATTTCCTCTTTCTGGAAATCGATTTCTTCACCTGGAAATCGATTTCCCAAATCGATTTCCCAATCGATTTTGCATCGACATCTGAATAAAACTTGTAGGTAATCCTCTAAGATTTCCAACGCATCCTAGATCATCTCGATCGGATGTCTAGAACTCAAGATATGGCCAAAACCGTGAAACAGGTTATTTAGACTCGGATGAATTGATTATTCTAAAGGCTGAACTATTACAACTATGAACTTATTGACCAAAAACAAGCAAAAACGACATATGCAAGCATATATAAGCAAGTATCAACACATATATACATAGAAGTGAAAGAGCAGGGTGTTACAAATAACACCCATAACACAATTGTTCTAATGAGTCGGCCTCTCAATTTAGGTCCGAACTCCAATTGTTCCAGGGAAATGCATCATAACCATATCCTGAATAGTCCAGTCTCTGATTGAGTTCATTCGTGTTTGGCAACCGATTTACCATGGCACGGGGTTGCAATGCCACCGGCCACTTGTGGAGTTTCGAACACAGAATGCCCCTATAGACCTAGTGGTCTTACTGGCTGAATTTTCAACTACGTCAGTTGTAGCTTGTTTTCAAATAGCACGTCTGCCGGTTCATGCATGTACACAGAAAGTTTTCTGTTTTCTTTTTCGTTCATTCGTTCATTTGTCGAGGTATATAGCCCGCGACTCGTTTTAAAGGACATCAAGCCCGTTCAAATCAAAACACAGGACACGAAGTCCGAATGCTCAATCCATAATACACTAGTCTGACGTCTCGGTCACTAGGTTTGTGTTCATCTCAAAAGATTCCTCGTTTTTCCTTTTCGGTATTATTTTCTCAAAACAACTTTGGAAAACAAAACACTTTTATTGTTCTTGAACTAAAACATTTCTTTTTCAAATAGAACATTTTCCGGGAAAAACAATTTCTCGTAAACAAAAACCGTTTTCTAAGGTTCCACGTCTTTTTAAAACGCTTTTCTGAAACAAAACCCGATTTGCACAACTTTCCAAAAAATCACTTTTTCCTTTTCAAAAGAGTATAACTTTTCAAAAAGGAAGGGTTACTTTTCTTGAAAAGCAAGACGTTTTCGCAAAAATACCTTTTGATTTCAAAATCCGATTTTCAAAACTTTGATTTCGGTTTTCGAGTATTTTAATTATTTGTCGAGACATAGCCAGTCCTATGCTCATCCAGGATATAGACATCCAAAACAGTCCAATATCACAACAAAAGTTCATCCAAGGCATCCATGCCACAAATCATCAACAAATATACAAGTATGTTTCATTAAGTAAAACAACTTCATATCTCATTCAAACACATCTCCAAATCATCAATCAAACCACAACATCACATATATCAATCAAGCACTATGAAGCTACCAAACTCAAATGAAATACCACCCTTTACCTCTCTAAGTTGCTCAATCAAAACTCGAACGATTCTCGGCTTCGGCTCTGGTTTCGTCCGCGTCGCCTAAAACAATCAAACATAATTCAATTCAAACAACAATCAACACAAAGTTACAACATCAAAACATAAATTTTATTCCCCAAAAATAAGTCCAAGGTTCGGCCAAGAAAAGATAAAAAGGCTAGGGATCTCATTTGGTTCCAAACTTTTGGATGGTTGGTTCATAAACTTGGTTAACACTAAAACAATTGTCTTAATACTCAAAAATATGAAACATGACTCACGATTTTTTCACATGAATGTCTCAACCATGAAGGGAAAATTAGGCTAGGAATTGATTTGGTTTTCCATCACTTGGATTCAAAGACAATTGGAAAGTTAAGGATGGAATCAAGAGTTAGAAATCAAAAATTTGAACAAAAACACTATTCACCAAGAACTCTAGGGTTCGGCCACTTTTGGATCAATAGGCTAGGATGAGAGTTTGATCATATG
This sequence comes from Ammopiptanthus mongolicus, assembly GCA_039655645.1. Taxonomy (NCBI): domain Eukaryota; kingdom Viridiplantae; phylum Streptophyta; class Magnoliopsida; order Fabales; family Fabaceae; genus Ammopiptanthus; species Ammopiptanthus mongolicus. The sequence continues at coordinate 34,675,400 of CM077349.1, read as the reverse complement.
CTCTTGGGTTTAGGTAGAGGATGATGAAGTGAGCTCAAAGAAATTGGGTTCCCATTAAAAGGATTTTTCTACAATTTTCTATGAATTTTTGAAGTTTTGGATCATAAACTTGATTTTCTTGAAATCAAGATTTGAACTTGAGATAGGAAGAGATTCATGAAGCTAAGAGATCATAGAGCGATCTTACCAAAGAAAGGATGAAGATTGATCAAAGATTCAAGGTTTTTCTCAAAGGATTCAAGCTTTTTCTTAAGAAGAAAATGGAGTTTTCCAAAGTAAGAAGATGAAGTGTGTGAAGGAGACTCTCAAGTCCAGATTTGGGGCGTGAATGAGGGGCTGACCAGCCTTTAAAAAATGGGTCACTTAAGGGCAAAAAGGTCATTTCCTTCAAGGGTAAAAAGGTAAAAGTGAAAAGGCTAGGGGTATTTTGGTCATTTCGCGTCCAGATATTTACTAACGTCATGATGACTCTAGCATACTCTCCCAAGTGATTTGACATGATGTGGCATCAAGATTATCCGTTAGCGGGTCCCGATAAGTCCACATGTAGCTCCGTTCGTCACTAGATTGAGGATTTCGCTCGAAAAAAGGTCAGGAATTGATTTTTTTGAAATTTAACAAAAACGTAGGAAATTAAATTCTAAGGCTTACTGTCTCGTTGACGGGTCCATCTGAGGTCTCTTGAGCAGTAAAATCGTACTGTCCGTGTAAAAATGCAAACCAGGTTCCGTTTGAGTTTTCAGCTCAAAATTTAATCGTAGCTTTGTTCGATAACGTTGAGCATGAATATGATCTCGGTTTATTTTATTTCACTTTCTAAGTCCTTGAATAAAATATAAACTTAATTATATAACTTGTTGATTTATAAAGACAGTGAAAATTGGGGTGTTACAGTTAGGCACAAGTCCATTTGCTAGCTATTCTCCGTTCAATATTTGTCCTTCCAAAATGAAGAGGCAATGTTGCTTTTGGTAGAATAGCAGCTTGAATTGTAGCAGACTGATTTGCCTTTTTGGCAGACAAACGTTTTGCTCTACGTGATTCTTTGCTCTAGATGATTTATGAAAAGATATTTTCTTTTTAAAACCAATCAAGACTTTTGAAAAAAAGCCATGTCATCTGCAAAATAAGGTTAGTGGACGCACAAGTATATAGAAAGTTAGACGCACGCACACTTTATATAGAAAGTTGGACGCACAAATTGTATAGAAAGTTTGGATGCACACAATACTATATGATAACTGTATGTAAGACTTTTACAACTAAAGTCCAAAAAGTCTTTTGGACGAGCCACAATGTTTCTTTGGACGTAGATATTGCTTTGAGCTTTTTGTCCTTTATGAGCTAGATGTAACTTTGGCCGCTGAGAAACAATGTTCCTTTTGAGAGTCCGTCAGAAGTCAGAAACATATACAAGGTCTTTTTGACCTTATGGATTAGTATAATCTGTACTTCAAGTATATTCATAAACATATAATAATTTTGTTAATCATTAAAATTTTTAGGGGTCATTAGCCATTACTATTTTGGTTCTAACAGGGCATGCCGAACTTAGCGTCAGCGAGACGCAGTTTGCACAACGGCACGGCCGTGCTTATGACTCAACTGGTCACAAGACATGCTAAAATAGCACGGGCATGCTAGAAATCAGCACGGGTGTGCCAATGTTTCAGAATGGGACTTTTAAGCCAAAAATCCCACTTAGCCCTTAACCAACAATTACAATTTAATCAAACAAACTTAAATAAAAATACTTAACGAAAAGCAGGATGTTACAATTCCCCTCTTATAAAAATTTCGTCCTCAAAATTTCTCCATACCTCGATTGAAAAGGTGTGGGTATGCCTCCATCATCTTACTCTCTAGCTCCCAAGTAGCACTTTCCTCACCAGCCCTGCTCCAAATAACTTTGACTAAAGGAATCTCCATGCCTCTTAGGTGCTTCACCCACCTATCCTCAACTCGAAGGGGTAGTACCTCAAAAGTCAAGTTCTCCTTCAATTGTATCTCATCAGGTACTATCACGAGACTAGGGACATCCATATACTTTCTGAGTTGGGACACATGAAAGACACTGTGAAGGTTGGACAAGAAAGGTGGTAAGGCTATTTGGTAGGCGACTTCGCCGACTCTCTTTAAGATTTGATAGGGACCAATGAATCTATGAGTAAGTTTCTTTGCTTTCATCACTCTACCAACCCCATTTGTCGGGGTAGCTCTCAAAAACACATGATCACCTTCCTGGAATTCGAGCGCCTTCCTCTTTTTGTCATGGTAGCTCTTTTGCCTACTTTGTGCCACTCTCATCTTTTCCTGAATCATCCTTATCTTTTCTGTTGTCTCCTGGATTATCGCTGGTCCTAACACCACATTATCACTAGGCTCATTCCAACATAAGGGTGTCCTACATCTCCTCCTATACAGAGCCTCATAAGGTGCCATCCCAATATTGGAATGGAAGCTGTTGTTGTAGGTGAACTCTATCAGGGGCAAGAACTTGTCCCAATTGCCTGACTGCTCTAACACACAAGCTCTCAACAAATCCTCTAAGGGTTGGATGGTCCTCTCAGACTGTCGATCAGTCTATGGGTGATACGTTGAACTTAGCCTAAGCTTTTTCTCTAAAGCATTCTGCAAACTATTCCAGAACCTAGAGGTAAACCTAGGGTCTCTATCTGATACTATGCTAGAGGGCACACCATGAAGCATAACTATCTCTCTGATGTATAACCTGGCCAACTTCTCTAAAGGATACTCCATATTCATCGGAATGAAATGGGCGGACTTAGTCAATCTATCTACAAAAACCCATATGGCCTCAAAACCAGCTGGAGTCCTAGGGAGTCCAGACACAAAATCCATAGAGATGCTATCCCACTTCCATTCTGGGATGCTCAAAGGGTACAACTTACCTAAAGGCTTTTGGTGTTCTATCTTGGCTTTCTGACACACTAAGCATGCATACACAAACTCAGCCACATCCTTTTTCATCCTAGGCCACCAAAACATGCACTTAAGACCCTGATACATCTTGGTGGCACCTGGGTGCACACTCAACCCACTCCTATGTCCTTCCTCAAGGATCAACTTCCTAAGCTCGGGAACGTACACACACTCTATCTTCAAACCTCAAGATCCCATCGCTCCCATCTCTAAAGCTAAGGTTTCTACCCTGAGCAAGCAATTCCCGCTGGGCTAATAGAAACTTATCTGACATCTGACCCTCTCTAATACTATACATCAAACTATTGATAACCTTCAAGGTTTCGAGCCTAATACTCTTAGGAGTAACCTCACAAGCCAAACTAAGGTCTCTAAACTCCTCAATCAGATCCATCTCCCTAACCATCAAAGCGGAGACATGCAAGACTTTCCTACTAAGGGCATCTGCCACTATATTGGCCTTTCCTGGGTGGTAGGTCAACTTAAAATCATAATCCTTAAGGAATTTCATCCACCTACATTGCCTCATATTTAATTCCTTTTGGTCAAAAAGGTATTTCAAACTCTTATGATCACTAAGGACCTCAAACCTCGCTCCCTAAAGATAATGCCTCCAAATCTTTAAGGCAAAAACCACAGCTCCTAACTCTAGATCATGGGTAGGGTAGTTCTTCTCATGAGTTTTCAACTGCCTATAGGCGTAAGCCACTACCTTACCATCTTGCATCAACACACCACCTAAACCTTGCTTAGAAGCATCGCAGTAAACTACGAAAGGTTCACTAGGGTCTGGCAAAACTAACATTGGTGCTGATGTCAACCTATCCTTAAGGGTTTGGAAACTCTCCTCACACTTAGAGTCCCACACAAACAACTGTCCCTTCTTGGTGAGACGGGTCAAGGGTAAAGCTATATTAGAGAAACCTTCTATAAACTGCCTATAATACCCGGCTAACCCCAAGAAACTCCTAATCTCGGTCGCTGACTTCGGTGATTCCCACTAGAGCACTGGCTCAACCTTAGCTGGGTCAACTGCTATGCCACCCTTAGAGATGACATGCCCTAAAAAGCTCACTTCCTCTAATCAGAACTCACACTTAGACAACTTAGCGTAACTGCTTCTCCTTAAGAGTCTGCAAAACAACCCTCAAGTGCTCCTCATGTTCCTCCTTGGTCTTGGAGTACATTAAGATGTCATCTATGAACACCACCACAAACTTATCCAAGTAAGGGTGAAAGGTCTTGTTCATGTAGTCCATGAACACAGCAGGAGCATTTGTCACACCAAAGGGCATAACCAAATACTCATAGTGACCATATCGCGTCCTAAACGCTGTCTTCGGGATGTCCTCAGACTTAACCCGAATCTGATGGTATCCTGACCTCAAATCTATCTTAGAAAATACGCAAGCGCCTATCAACTGGTCCATGAGATCATCAATCCTAGGGAGAGGATACCAGTTCTTAATGGTGACCTTATTGAGTTGCCGATAGTCGACACACAACCTCATACTGCCATCCTTCTTTTTCACCAACAACACATGTGCTCCCCAAGGAGACACACTAGGCCTAATAAACTGCTTCTTCATCAGGTCCTCTATCTATGCTTTCAACTTGGCTAGCTCTAGAGGAGACATTCTATAAGGGGATGTGGAGATTGGCCTGGTGCCAGGCACTAAATCTATGGAGAACTCAACATCTCTCTCTGGGGGTAAGTAATAAACATCCCTCGGAAACACTTCAGGAAAATCCCGCACAACAGGCACACTTCCAACATCAGGAGGGCTCTCTAATTCCAGGGAAGCTAACATCATGTATACTTGGGCTTCATCTTCATCGAAGCTTTCACTTGGTTGTCAGAAAGAAAGGTCGGATCCTTAAACTCCGTAGGAGTGCCAAAGACTAAGGTCTTATCAAAACAATTCAAGAGGACATGGTTGGAAGATAACCAGTCCATACCAAGAATAACATCAAGGTCTTTCAAAGGTAGACATACAAGATCAACAACAAAAGCTCTTAACTTAAAGCATCATTGTCTATACAAGTATAGACAATACAAACAAGATAACACAACAAGAGCACACAACAGACTCACAACAAACACATACCACGGTCTGATAGGACAGACTGGCTCTGATACCAATAAATGTGACACCCTTCTACCCCGCATGTTATAAATGCATTAAATATAAATATTGATAATAATACTATACACATAAAAATTAAAATATGCAACCTTTTATTAAAAAGATTCATGGGTAGCAAAAGGTACCACATGAACTAGTTCTCATACACGGAAAATATTAAATCAATCCTTAAAACAATAAAGAAAACATCAACATAATTGAACCCAACCCCGATGTCACAATTCAAAGCTGGTATAACCGTTCCGGAAACATGTTCGGAATACAACTGTAAAACTAAAAAGAAATAAACAACTAAGCTGAAGGCCCTAACTATGAGTGGTGGCTCCTCAGAGTCACTCCTCTCCGGGCTGCTTTTCATCCTCTGCATAACCTATACATGCCAAACAAGAAAAACGAAGAAAGGGGAGTAAGGAAACATATAAACACAACGGCATGGAGATAGGAATAAGATGATCATACAACATGGCATAACAACAATCATAAGCATACAAGTACATGTATAAGCATCATCTCAACATCGTAAATCAATCGATATGCTATATGATGCAATGCAACACTACTCCACTACTCCATCAATGCATGTGGATCTAACTAACTTAGGAAGAACAACTTTGGAGTTACATATCCACATTGGCCACTAAAGGCACCAACGCCGGCAGTTCACCAAACCATGGGTGAACCCCTTGGATAGCCAACGCATCAAACCATGGATGCCTCGTCATGGGGGGCATGGTTCACCAAACCTTGGGTGAACCAACCGTGGATGGCCAAATCGCCGTACTCTAGGACGACCTCCCCTATGTTGAACTTCCCCCAACTAACATCTCCAATGTGATGCATGAACACAATTAATAAGCAGCGGCAACCGCCACCTCCGCTTGGGCCACTAAAGGCACCCAAGAATATCATCCTCATCATTGGGCCACTAAAGGCACCCAATTATATCAACACAACATTGGACCACTAAAGGCATCCAATCATATCAATATTGGACCACTAAAGGTATCCAATTACATCATCGTGCGGTAACCCCGAGGGCACCGACTTAACCAACTCATCGTTCCTCAACGTCTTAATTATTATATAGTCAAATTATCTAACTTCATCATTTGTTTGGTGAATTATTCTATCATTATTGGGAACATTGGGGTCAAAACCCCATTAATCTGTACACCTTAGATTCTGACTAGAGGGATGGCATGGGCGTGCTAAACCCCGGCACGGGCGTGCTGTCACTTATGTGTAGGACGAGCGTGCTACAAATATGGCACGAAAGGATCTAAGACTTAACTAGAGGATTCTCAATCCTTCTTCATAAGACATTTAGGACTTGAGAAATATATTATAAGACACGAACACAAACATGAAACGTTTTGATTTGGAATAGTAGTTCAATGACGGGCCGGTGAGTCGGACCCGAGGACATCGTCTAACTGTATAGTCTTCTGATGACTCAATCCTGGAGGGATCATGAGATTTATCCAGTCCATAAAAGTTTGAAATTCTTTAACAGTGAAAGATCTATATGAGAAGATTCCTATGGAATTATGAGTTTTATTCTATGAATAAATGTTAACACATGATATCTGTGTAAGCCTTATAACGGCAAGATTCCTGTGGAATCATGAGGTTTATCTGATGGATAGACATTTTATCGCATCTACTTTGTCTAAGCATTAGCATTATGTTGCATGAGTCGGAAAGGCCTTCGGCCTAGGAGTTGAGCTTACATCTTGATGCGGGTGAGAATCTTATGGTGACGATCTTAAATGGTCTTGAGGAAATCAGGGTTGGATATTCCATAAGTGACCAGTTGATGATTCTTCAGTGTCGGGATATTCCGTGCACTACTGTGACATCTTTGACTAGATGTCGTACTTTTGATGTTTGGTGTAAAGTGTTTCCATAAAAGCCAGATACGTGCACGTTACGAATATTGTAGCATCTTGCCCAAGGCTGGCGTATAAGAAACATGTCCTCCTATTCACTCTCTCTGACGTTTGTTAGCTCCATGGAGTATGAGATGACCCGCAATCCCAAAAAAGAACCTAAGATATTAACTAACCTTAATCTTATTATAATCGTTAGCGTGCCGTACTAATACAAAGCGAAGCGAAAAATTAAGCATGGAAGCGAAACGAATTTAAGGCACGCAACGTTCAAAGTACACAGCTTTTAAAACATAAATAAATACGTACATACATCGGTTGCCCCATCAGTAGGGCTACAGAAATAGTGTAGACATACGAAGTGCATTAGTATAGACTAAAATCAAAAATAGGGAAATAGGCCAAGAGACAATTCTCTGGCTAACCACGATCACTTGCCAACCCCTCAAGGTTAGGATCCTGGGCTCGTCCACCGGCATCTGGTTCATATGGAATGCCATCCAGTTCCTCAGCAAGTGGTTCCTCCATGGGGTCTTCCCATAAAATAAAATAACACATAGAGAAAAAATGCAGGAGATAAGAAACATGCATCATCAAATATGGGAGAGAGGTATCAATGCAGCATATATATACATGCAGCACACAACAAATGGAAAAGATACAACACGACGACACCCATCTCATACAGCACAACCATTTCAAAAGTCATTCCCTCAGATAAACCTATAAGAGGGATACTAGTCCCTATGTATATGCTGACTTCCCTATATGCATGTCGATCGATACATCACGTCCCTAGTTGGATTTCGATAACATCACATCATGTCCCTCATTGGACATCCCACATCGGGATTAAAAACATCACATCCCCAATTGGACATCCCCCTTTCGGACAAATATGCTGTGGTATGAAATGTTATGATATGCAACAAACATCCATCGCAGGTTGATACCGGGATCTCACACCTAAGCACTCGGCCACGACCACGATGCACTACATCCACATCAACATCAACATCAACATCAACATCAGCATCACGACGCCCTATGTTTACGAGCCACAGCTCCATGGTCAGGACCACGACGGTATCAACCCAAACAACATCAACACTCACCATACTCTCATCAACACTCAACCAGCCAATCAAAATAAAATCTCACAACAGCAATTTTACCAGTACAGATATATCACAATGCCAGATAATAGTAAACCACACAACCAGTTCAATATAACAGGTAAACAGATAATCAATTTAATAATTCAACACATCAACCTCAATCAATCACATCATCCATATTATCAACTTAGTGGTGATAGCCCAAAAGTACCTACACCTTGGGTCCAGGCACTTTATCCAGGGCTCAACCTCTAGTAGGGTTTAAGGGTTCCCCTACACACATATATATACTCTATACTAAGCTTGCCTTCCCGATGATATCAGTTCTTTCTCCCCACCTTAGTGATGTTCACGTGCAGCTCCGGCTGCGGCTCGACAACTGTCAATCGGGTGCGCGGTCAAATGTTCGAGTCTTGTCCGATTCTATACAACAAAACACAACCATAAATTAATACAGCTTAATTAAAAATCCCCTAATCCTTAGGACTAGGCTGCTTCTACCAACTCTTGGATTAATGATCCTAAGCATACCTAAACATATCTATGATCAATTGTCAAATATTTGAACCAAAACCCCTTAAACCAACAAACTAGGGTTTCGACCATCACCATTTAAAATAGGTGGGAGTTTGATTTAGATTCCTAATCACTTGGATTACATGATTATGGAATGAAATAGGTGAAATCAAGAATCATTTCACAAAAATTGAAACAAAACCCATTTCCCCCAAGGAAGCATAGGTTCGGTTCCTCTTAGATAAATAGGGTAGGAAGACTAATTGATTTCATGCTCTTGGATTATGAAAGTACAGGGTGAAACTAGATTATAGAAATTGGTTTGGAATTAAAAGGATTTTTCTACAATTTTCTAGAGATTCTTGAAGTTTGAAGAACAACCTTGAAATCATGAATTTTCAATGGAGAAAAATGAAGATTGAGAGCTCAAGAGTGATGTTTATACCTATTAGATGATAGAGGAGGAAGAGGTGATCAACTTTGCTTCACAAAGTTTCTTGAAAATCCTTGTGCAAGCTTAAGAAAAATGGAGGAAAAGAAATGAAGAAAAAGAAGAAAATGGAGGAAGAAGAAGAAAATGGAGGAAGAAGAAGAAGATGAAGGGGTAGAGAAGAAGAGAGTGGGCCTAAGAAATGGGTAAGGGAGGGGAGAGGTTGTCCCATTTTTTTTAGATATTTTAGGGACACAAATGTCCTTTAGGAAAAAGACCAAGGGCATTTTGGTCTTTTCGCAGTGTGAACGCGTTTAGATATTTTCTAACGTCATCAAAACACTGCCACGCATCCTAATGTGATGTGACTTGATGTGACATCAATTTTATCCATTAACGGGTCCCGGTAAACCCATACGCATCTCCATTCGTCTACCGGTTTGAATTATGCCCGAATAGTTTATTATTATTTTCATTTTTAAAGGTCAAGACCCATTTTAGCAAAAATGCAGAAACATGATTCTAAGACTGACTGTCTCGTTCACGGGTCCAAATTAGGTCTTGGCAGTATTAAAACACTACTGTCAGTGAAAAACGCAGACCGGACTTCGTCTGAGTTTTTGACCCAAAATTTAACCGTAGTTTCCTACGATAGCGTAGAGCTTGACTACGCCCTCAGTTTATTTTATTTCACTCTCTAGACCCTCTAATAAAATACAAAGACACAAATAATGTTTAATTAATATTAGAAAGCTTTTGGAAACCTCTTAAAAAAAACGGGGTGTTACATTACTACCCCCCTTAAACGGGGTGTTACATTACTACCGCATATCCTCTTCGCGTTCCCAGGTAGCATCTCCTGTTGTAGCATCCCATATGACCTTGATTAAGGGAATCTGCTTTCCGCGGAGTTCGTTCACCCTCTTGTTTTCAATCCGTACAGTCAATGCTTCATATTCTAAGTTTTCCCTTATCTGGATTGATTCAGGCTCTATCACGTGTGATGAATCAGGATGGTATTTTTTGAGTTGGGATACATGGAATACATTATGAATATTGGATAGATTAGAAAGTAAAGCAATTTGGTAGGCAGCTGGACTAATTTGGCAAAGAATTTGAAATGTTCAATGAATCTAGGTGTAAGCTTTCTGGATTTGATTGCCCTGCCGATTCCAGTTCTTGGAGTGACTCTCATAAAGACATGATCGCCTTCTTGGAACTCCAAAAGTCTCCTCCTCTTGTCACTGTAGCTCTTTTGCCAATCTCATGCGACTTTCATCCTTTCCTAAATTTTCTTAACTTGTTCCGTTGTTCGCTGCACTATTTTCGGGCCTATCAACTGATTCTCTCTCAGTTTCATACCAATGAAGTGGTGTTCTGCACTTTCGCCCATACAACGCCTCATATGGCGCCATGCCAATACTCGAGTGGAAACTATTGTTGTCCGTGAACTCAATCAATGGAAGGAATTCGTCCCAACTTCCTATATTTTCCAAAACACATGCTCTTAAAAGATCCTCCAAAGATTGAATCGTCCTTTCAGATTGACCATCCGTCTGCAGATGATAGGCTGAACTCATCCTTAGCTTCGTTCCCAAAGCACTGTTTAAACTCTACCAAAACCTGGAAGTAAATATGGATCCCTGTCCGAAATTATAATCGAAGGTACTCCATGCAATCTTACTACCTCCTTGACGTAAATTTGGGTTAATCTTTCCAAAGAATACCTTTGGTTGATCGGCAAGAAATGAGCACATTTCGTAAGCCTGTCAACGATCATCCAAATTGCATCGCACCTCTTTTGCATCGTTGGTAGTCCGAAAACAAAATCCATTGCAATGCTATCCCATTTCCATTTTGGGACGTCCAGTGATTGCAATAACCCTGTTGGTTTCTGGTGTTCAATCTTTGCCTTTTGACACACCAGACAGGATTGGACATATTCTGCTACATCCTTCTTCATCCTAGGCCACAAAAACATTCCTTTTAGGTCCTGATACATCTTTGTAGTTCCGAGATGAAAACTTAGCTTACTCTTTTGTGCCTCTTCCAAGATCATGTTCCTAACTTCGCTATCCTTAGGCACGCATATCCTGTCTCCAAACTTCAGGATTCCATCAGCACCTTTCTTGAACTCTGAAGTCTTTCCTTCTTCTACCATCTGGTTCATTTCAAGTTCAGAAAATCACTAGTGATAGTGACCATTCCTAAACTTATCTTATCTCTGGATAACTCCACGTCTAGGTTCAGATTCCTGAACTATTCCAGCAGTTCCAGTTCTTTCACCATCATAGCGGACATATGCAAAGATTTCTGACTCAATGCATCTGCCACCACGTTGGCCTTTCCTGGGTGGTACTGTAGATCAAATTCATAGTCCTTTATGAATTCCATCGATCTCCTCTACCGCATGTTCAACTCTTTTTGGTCGAACAAATACTTTAAACTTTTATGGTCGCTAAACACATTGAATTTAGCGCCATAGAGATAGTGTCTCCATATCTTCAATGCAAACATTATTGCGGCCAATTCTAGGTCATGGGTTGGGTAATTCTGTTCGTACACTTTTAGCTGTTTGGAATCATAGGCCACCACTTTCCTTTCTTGCATGAGCACGCAACCCAAACCTTGATACGATGCGTCACAGTACACATCGAACGATGTTGATGGATCTGGCAAGACTAGTACCGGAGATGTAGTTAGCCTATTTTTCAGCTCTTGGAAACTAGCCTCACACTCTTCTGTCCATTCATACGTTTTCCCTTTCCTTGTTAACTGCGTTAGAGGTAACGCAATCTTCAAGAACCCCTTGATGAACCTCCTGTAGTATCCTGCTAGTCCGATAAAACTTCTGATTTCACTTACCATCTTAGGGCTTTCCCATTTAACCACATTCTACTTTTGCAGGATCTACTGCTATACCATCCTTGTCGATTACATGTCCAAGGAATTGTACCTCCTCCAGCCAAAACTCGCACTTCGACAACTTGGCATAGAGTTGTCTGTCCTTAAGAACTTGAAGTACAACCCTCAAATGCTCTTCTTTGTTTAAGGAGTAGATAAGGATGTCATCGATAAAAACAACGAGAAACTTATCAAGGTACGGTCTGAAGATCCTATTCATATAGTCCATGAACACTGCAGGAGCATTAATCACTCCAAAAGGCATAACTAGATACTCGTAGTGTCCGCACTGACTCCTGAAAAATATCATCTTCCTTCACCCTTATTTGATGATAACCGGATCTCAGATCAATCTTAGAAAATACCGTTGCTCCCCTTAATTGGTCCATAAGATCGTCAATCCTTGGCAACGGGTATTTATTCTTGATCGTCACCTTGTTGAGCTGTCTGTAGTTCACACGCAACCTTGAACTACCGTCCTTCTTCTTGACGAACAGCACAGGTGCTCCCCAGGATGAAACATTCGGTCTTATAAACTGCTTCTGCAGCATGTCATCCAGTTGCTTCTTCAGCTCTGCCAACTCTGTTAGGGACATTCGATAGGGTGCTATCGAAATCGGTCCGGCTCCGGGTGTAAGATCAATCGCAAACTCTATCTCCCTCTTGGGTGGTAATCCTGGCACATCATCCAGGAAAACATCTGCAAACTCGAGCACTACCGGCAAAGCATCTAGACTCGGAGTCTCCTCGGCTTCCAAAGAAAATAGCACCATGTACTCTCCTGATTGTACACCTCCCGACACATCATCACTGGCAGGTAATGATCCAGATTGCTCGGAAAAGCAGAGGGTTTTATTTGAACAGTCTAGTACCACATGGTTGGCCGAAAGCCAGTCCATGCCTAAGATAACATCAATCTGCTGCATAGGCAGACAGACTAGGTCTACAAGAGAAGATCGATTCTCTAAAACAACCGGGCATTTCAAACAAACAAACAGGGTTGTCAGGGATTCACCCGTAGGTGTAGAAACAGTCAAATCATATGGTAAGGATGAAATAGGAAAATTCAAATGATGCACACACGCTAAAGAAATAAAGGAATGTGTAGCCCCCGAATCAAATAAAACAGATAAGAGTCCCCCCGCAACTAGGCACTTATCTTGTATCAGATCTGGGCATTGAGAAGCTTCAGATCCTCTCACGGCGAATAATCTTCCCGTCGTTTGTGGCCTGTTCTGCTGACTCACCACTTGTTGTCCAGTCCTGCATTCTGAGACTCTTGCCTCGTCGTTGAACTTGACTTCTCCCTGTACTCCTTGCCGACACTCGCTAACATAGTGGCCCAGCTTGCCACAACGGAAATAGTTGACATTCGGTGCTTGAGGACAATCCTTCACTAGATGCAGTCCACCGCATCGAAAACACATGGAAAATCCTAGTTGTCTCTGACTGGTATTCCCCCTTCCAGAAGCTGTTGTTTCTTGACCTGAACGATTGTATGGCTTCGCCCTTGGTTGGAACCTTCCTTCGCGACCTTTCTGACCAAAACTTCTGACTGGTCCACAAATCCTTGAATGAACAGAATAGTTATCACAAAATTTAACTCGCGTATCGGACACTCTACCCAACTTCTAACACAGTTGGTATCCAATATGGATCCAACTATCAAAGCTAGTACACTTCCTAAACCTCACAATCCGATATTAGAATCAAACTACTCTAATACCAATAAAATGAGACTACCCGCCATCCCATTAAAGAACCTAAGATATTAACTAACCTTAATCTTATTATAATTGTTAGCGCGCCTTATTAATACGAAGCGAAGCGGAAAATTAAGCGCGTAAGCGAAACGAATTTAAGGCATGCAACGTTCAGAGTACACAGCTTTTAAAATATAAAGAAATACATAGATACATCGGTTGCCCCATCAGTAGGGCTACAGTAATAGTGTATACATATGGAGTGCATCAGTACAGACTAAAATCAAAAATAGGGAAATAGGCCACGAGACAATTCTCTGGCTAACCACGATCACTTCCCAACCCCTTGAGGTTAGGATCCCGGGCTCGTCCACTGTCATCTGGTTCATATGGAATGCCATCCAGTTCCTCAGCAAGTGGTTCCTCCATGGGGTCTTCCCATAAAATAAAATAACACACAGAGAAAAAATGCAGGAGATAAGAAACATGCATCATCAAATATGGGAGAGGAGCATCAGTACAGCATATATATACATGTAGCACACGTCACATGGATAAGATACAACACGATGACACCCATCTCTTAAGTCATACAGCACAACCATCTCAAAAGTCATTCTCTCAGATAAACCTATAAGAGGGATACTAGTCCCTATTTATATGCTGACTTCCTAATATGCATGTCGGCCGATACATCACGTCCCCAGTTGGATATCCCAGTCGGGATAACATCACATCATGTCCCCCATTGGACATCCCGCCTCGCGATTAAAAACATCACGTCCCCAATTGGACATCCCCTTTGGGACAAATATGTTGTGGTATGAAATGTTATGATGCAACAAACATCCATCGCAGGTTGATACCTAGAGCTCACACCTAAGCACTCGGCGACGACCACGATGCACTGCATCCACATAAACATCATCATCAACATCAACATCAGCATCACGACGCCCTACGTCTACGAGCCACAGCTCTATGGTGGGTACCACAACAGTATCAACCTAAACAACATCAACACTCACCATACTCTCATCAACACTCAACCAGCCAATCACAATAAAATCTCATAACAACAATTTTACCAGTACAGATATCATCACAATGCCGGATAACAGTAAACCACACAGCCAGTTCAATATAATAGGTAAACATATGATCAATTAAATAATTCAACACATCAACCTCAATCAATCACATCATCCATATTATCAACTTAGTGGTGATAGCCCAAAAGTACCTACACCTAGGGTCCAGGCACTTTATCCAGGGCTCAACCTCTAGTAGGGTTTAAGGGTTCCCCTACACACATATATATAATCTATACTAAGCTTTCCTTCCCGACGATATCTGTTCTTTCTCCCCACCTTAGTGATGTTCACGTGCGGCTCCGGCTGCGGCTCGACCACTATCAATCGGGTGCACTGTCGAACGTTCGAGTCCTGTTCGATTCTATACAACAAAACACAACCAGAAATTAATATAGCTTAATTAAAATCCCCTAATCTTTAGGACTAGGTTGCTGCCCCTATTTAATTAAATAGGCTAGGGGTGTTGAAATTCTACCAACTTTTGGATTAATGATCCCTAAGCATACCTAAGACATAATCTATGATTAATTGTCAAAGATTTGAACCAAAACCCCTTAAACCAACAAACTAGTGTTTCGGCCATCACCATTTAAAATAGGTGGGAGTTTGATTTAGTTTCCTAATCACTTGGATTACATGATTATGGAATGAAATAGGTGAAATCAAGAATCATTTCACAAAAATTGAAACAAAACCCATTTCCCCCAAGTAAGCATAGGTTCGGTTCGTCTTAGATAAATAGGGTAGGAAGATTATTTGATTTCATGCTCTTGGATTATGAAAGCAGAGGGTGAAACTAGATTATAGAAATTGGTTTGGCATTAAAAGGATTTTTCTACAATTTTCTAAAGATTTTTGAAGTTTGAAGAACAACCTTGAAATCATGAACTTTCAATGGAGAAAAATGAAGATTGAGAGCTCAAGAGTGAAGTTTATACCTATTAGATGATAAAGGAGGATGAGGTGATCAACTTTGCTTCACAAAGTTTCTTGAAAATTCTTGTGGAAGCTTAAGAAAAATGGAGGAAAAGAAATGAAGAAAAAGGATAAATGGAGGAAGAAGAAGAAGATGAAGGGGGAGAGATGAAGAGCGTGGGCCAAAGAAATGGGTGAGGGAGGGGTGAGGTTGTTCAATTTTTTTAGATATTTTAGGGACACAAATGTCCTTTAGGAAAAAGACCAAGGGCATTTTGGTCTTTTCGTATTGTGAACGCGTTTAGATATTTTCTAACTTCATCATGACACTGGAACGCATCCCAATGTGATGTGACTTGATGTGACAACAATTTTATCGGTTAGTGGGTCCCTATAAACCCATACGCAGTTCCGTTCGTCTCGCGGTTTGAATTACGCCTGAATAGTTTATTATTATTTTCATTTTTGAAGGTCAAGACCCATTTTAGCAAAAATGTAGGAAACATGATTCTAAGACTAAATGTCTCGTTCACGGGTCCAAATTAGGTCTTGATAGTAGTAAAACACTACTGTCAGTGAAAAACGCTGACCGGGCTCCGTCTAAGTTTTGGACCCAAAATTTAACCGTAGTTTCCTACGATAGTGTAGAGTTTGACTACGCCCTCAGTTTATTTTATTTCACTCTCTAGACCCTATAATAAAATAAAAACACACAAATACTGTTTAATTAATATTAGAAAACTTTTAGAAACCTCTTAAAAAAAACGGGGTGTTATAGAGTAGGGGTCAGAGTTTTACCCTTGTGACATATGGCATTGAGTCATGTACATCGCATTGCATTGCATGACTATTGATGGATACATTCATATGTTGCACTTTATTATCCCGTGTTGATGATGTCTTATGCTGTTGATTGAATAATATGAGATATGGAGATGCATGATATGCATGACTAGTATTTTGTTGTCTTGCGTGTCATACTGTTTTTACTTCTACCATGTGTTGTGTTGATGAATGGGAATCTCACCTCATTACTTTGTATTGCATCGTTGTGTGCTTCTCTGGTTGTCTACCGATAAGGTCGTGATACCGAGACTTCACCCGACGCTTCAGATGTATCTCTTTGTTGAGCCTCCCAGTGGTTTCGGTGTTTGAACATCTAGTCATGATGGGCTTCTAGAAATCTACATGTGAAGTGCCGCACTCACGATCTACAAGCATCGCAGAGGAAGGGTTCTTAATCGCTTCATCACTTGTCTTCATGTTGTTGCCGTCAAGGCTGTGGTCTCGAGTAGAACATTAGGTGGACTTTTCCACTGATGCGTTCAGTGCCCTCTCCCTCTGTTACGGATAGACTGCTTGTTAGCAAAGTTGCTTCTAAGGCAACTCCTGCTATGTCTTCCTTAGGAATTCCAGTAGTAGTCTTTGCTGGGGTTCCTGTTAAGTTTTGTTTAATGGGTCTTGATTGGAAGGTGATGAGTGAAGATGCTAGGAGTGAGGTGATCTATCCACACCTTCCTATTTCTTTCGCTTGTCTCTTCGTAAAGGAGAAGTCAGAGGAAGTATTCAGCGGTTGACCCTAGGGATGTCTTCCCGTGTAGTCTGTTGTCGGCTAGTGTAGAGTGTCAGAAGTGTTTGTACCTTTCTTTTATCTTTTGTGAAGCTGCGTCTCCAATGCTTTATGTTGAGTCTGTATCTTTCTGTTTTCTTTCTGTAGTCGGGTTGGGTTTTTATGTAAAACTTTATGAACTTATGACCTTATATTATGAAATGTTTCTATTTACCTTACACAGATAAACGGTTACAAGTTTTTATAGTTATTTCTTGTGAAAAGGAAAAATTTACCCCATCTTTCTTAAACAATTTTAATTAACCCATTTTTCGACTTTATAGTTTTATAAAATATTCGTTATGTGATGCCTTCCGAAAGGGTGTTACACTCTCACAATAAATATGAGAAATTTGGAAATTCATCATACTAGTAGGCAGTAAGCAATTTTTCCACCTATTTCTTAGCTTCCAAGGTATAATAGAATTAGAATTAAAAGCAAGAATAACCAGTTGAGAATCACATTCAAGTCAGAGATTATGCCACCGTTTATCAAATGCCAATTCAATAGCACTCATAGCTCCCAATAATTCAGCATGAAGAGCATAGTTTGCTTCAATATTAGTGTAACACCCCGATTTCCATAGCCTTTATAAACCAGTAAGTTGAATATTTAAGTTTGTATTTTATTCGAGGTTTTAGAAAATGAAATAAAATAAACCAAGGCCATATTCATGCTCAACGCTATCGTAGGAAGCTACGACTAAATTTTGAGCTGAAAACTCAGACGGAGCCCGGTCTGCGTTTTTCACTGATAGTAGTATTTTACTACTATAAAGACCTCATTTTGACAAAATTTCAGAACCATTAGTCTTAGAATTTTTCTACCTTTTTGCAAAAATCCGTCCTGACGTTAAAAAGTGAAAATAATATATTATATTCGAGTGAATACTCGAACCGGGAGACGATTGGAGCCATAAAGGGATTCAACGAGACCCGCTAACAGATAAACTCAGTGTCACATTAAGTCAAATCACCTAGGGACTCGTGCCAGTGTCATGATGCTTTTCAAAATATCTGGATGCGAAATGACCAAAATACCCTTGATCTTTTAACAAAATTACCAAAATGTCCAAAACTTAATTACAAGTTTGCCATTGAGACAAAAACTTATCTCACCTTCACTCACACTCAAGGCCAATCGGCCAAGCCCCCTCCCTCACCCTCCTAACACATTTCTCTTCATTTCTTCTTATTCTTCAAAGAGTGCTTCACTTGGAACCTTAAGAACTTAGAGAATTTTTGGTGATTCAAGCTAGATTCTCTTAAGGAAGTTCATCAAGGAGGTAATAACTCTCCTCTAGCTCTCTCAATCTCCCTTTTCATCTCTTAAAATTCATGATTCACGGAAGTTGGGGTTTTGACCCATAAACTTCAAAAATTCCAAGAAAATTGTAGAAAAATCCTTTTAATGTTAAATCAATTTCTATGAGCTAGTAGCAACATCCTGTCACGACCCGAATTTCGCAGTCATGACCGGCCGAAAGAGAAAGGAGAGACTTTCCCTTTCGCAGCCTATCACACATACTAATTCGTTTCATCTAAAATATAAATGAAGTATCATTCAATAATACATTATAAGATTGAATAATATCATCAGAGTTAAACTAAAGCAAAACGAGAGTTTACAAGTCCTCAATATAACAAAGAACACAATTGTCACCCTTAACAAAAAAGGGTGCAGTTAAACCAAAACGACATCACCAACATGGCTATCAAAGGTTTCCATCACCTCCTAAGGATGAGACGGTCTAACCTGCTCGACACCTGTGCCTACAACATAAAAATAAAATAAAAAAATCTGTGGGGTGAGCATTCAACTCAATGAGGGTCCTCACACACACATATTTACAAATATACAAATAAATTGTTCAAATCATAAAATTTCAATAAATAAGGTACAAGGAACAAAAAAAAATTACTTGTGGAATAGCTTGTCAAAATCTCCATATTTATCTTACACATGAGGCGAAAGCCAATAAACATGATTGTCATAAGTTGAACCTTTGGGTCTCGATAAGGGTTGCCCACTAAGGTCCCCCGCCTCAACGGTTTTAGTTTATATCCCGGAGATACCGGCCCTCCGGCCAACAAATCCCCTCCTCAACTCCGGGATTGTTCTCTAGGGTCCCCAACCCCGATGGTGTTGATTTATATATCCGGAGTTACCGCCTCCTCCGGTTGGATTCCCAAAGATTCACATCATCCGTTACATGCAATCCATTCCACCAAGTACTCTTTCATTTAACATAACACATGACCATTATCGAACAAAATAATAATAAAAAAAAAACAATTATAACCACTCATAATCCAACAAGTATACCAAAATAAATATTTCAAGACTAATACCATAACATATACAATCTCCAAATCTTACTCATTACAATTCAATTATGAGAAATACATTTATAATCAACAGTTATCTACCAATTAGTACACCATACATATTTCTAACAATTTGTATATATACCATACAACATATATATATATATATAAAGTCCCAGCAACTTACGCTGCTTCCCTATAAGATCATACCCAAAAGAAACAACCTTTAACTATTCCCCCTTTATAATATTGCACAAGGAAGAAGTCATGCCCAGGGGAAGAGAAAAAAATTTTCTCACGCTGTTCTTTCCCCTGGCATCGCACAATGGGGCGAACAAAGCACCAAAAAAAATAGTAAGGGATATTTACTACCTACTGTGCGGTGTTTGCCAATAAAGAAGGAAGTAAAACAACAATATTAAAATAAAATCATCTCACTACAAAATCAAACATTCCACAGGAAAAAGGACAAATCCCCTCACCTTTTGCTAGAATGAAATAAAAAGAAGGAGAAGGTTGTTGAGGATTGCACCACAAAAGCTCTCCTTGGTTGATTCGTTCTTCAAGCTCTCCTCCTCACCCTCTATCCTAAACCCTATTCTATTTCAGATTTCTTTTAGTTATGAGAGAGGAAACACTCCTTCTTAAGGATTTAGACAAAAGTGTCCATGGGCCTAAGGGTATTATGGAAGAGCATATAAACCATTATATTTATTTATTTTATTTTAGTTTTTAACTTATGAAATTAATTTAAATTCTAAAGGGTGAGGGTCCAGTTATGAATTACCCTATTCATGTAATAAAACATTTATTTAATTTATGAACGCATAAATATTCTAATTTATAGCATACTTAACTATTGTAAAAAAAAAAAAAAAAAACCATAATTTTAAAGAAACTAACAGGTGTAACATTCTACCCCCCTTAAAAGAATTCGTCCTCGAATTCTAGAGAAAGAGAACTCACTAGATGCAAACAGATGTGGGTACTTTTCTTTCATGACTTGCTCCGATTCCCATGTAAACTCTTCTCCACTAGAGTGGTTCCAAGCTACCTTCACGGAAGGTACCTCCTTAGATCCTAGTTTTCGTACCTAGCGATCCACTATTTGCAGTGGACGCTCCACGAAGCTCAACTGCTGATTCACTTCTACGGGTTGGGGCTGAAGGATATGGGACTCGTCCTGAAGATACTTCCTCAACATGGAAATATGAAAGACTGGATGTACATGATCCAACTCTGGCGATAATGCGAGCTCGTAGGCCAACTTACCCACATGACGAGTAATCTGGTATGGTCCCACATACCTAGGGCTCAATTTGCCCTTTTGACCAAACCTCAGGGTCCCCCTAAAAGGTGACACCTTCAGGAACACATGCTCACCCTCCTGAAACTCAAGATCTCGCTGCCTCACATCTGCCAGTACCTTTTGTCTGTTCTGAGCCGTCTTTAGCCGTTCTCTAATCAAACGGATTCTCTCAATCGAATCTTGCACCAAATCGGGACCTAGCAATTGATGCTTGCCAGTCTGGAACCAACCCATAGGAGTCCTACACCTCCTTCCATACAACACCTCGAAAGGTGCCATCTGTATGCTACTATGATAACTGTTATTGTACTCAAACTCAATCAGAGGAAGGTACCTATCCCAAGAACCCTCAAACTCTAAGGCACACGACCGTAGCATGTCCTCTAAGGTCTGAATCGTACGCTCTGACTGTTCGTCGGTCTGAGGATGAAAGGTTGTGCTAAAATGCACTTGAGTCCCCAATGTTTTTTGAAAGGATTTCCAAAAGTGAGATGTGAACTGTGACCCTCGATCAGAGACAATCGACTCTAGTATGCCACGAAGAGAAATCATCTCATCCAAATAGAGTCTCACATACTTCCCTGCTGTAAAAGTAGTTTTGACTGGAAGAAAGTGAGCTGACTTAGTCAAACGATCAACTATAACCCAAATCGAATCAAATCCCTTCAACGTCCGAGGCAAACCAACAACAAAATCCATAGTGATCTTGTCCCACTTCCACTTAGGGACCTCTAAAATCTGAAGAAGACCTGTGGGTCTCTGATGTTCTGCCTTGACCTGTTGGCAGGTAATACACCTGGCAACAAAGTTAGCAATATCCTTCTTCATACCCGACCACCAGTACAAGGGCCTAAGATCTTGATAAATCTTATTCGAACCGGGGTGCATTGTGTAAGAAGAGGAATGTGCTAACTCCAACAATTTCTTGCGGGCCTCCAAAGGAACTACCACTCGTCCCTTGAAACAAAGCATACCTTGCCTATCCACAGAATACTCACTGTACGTCATCTCCTGAAGTTGCGTCTCTGAATTGCAAAGAGAGGAATCTCTATCTGACATGCCCTGATTTCTTCTAGAACCGATGACCTCACCCCAACGTTAGCGATCAAAGTGCCTGAGGGAGAAATGTCAAAGGCCACGAAAGATTTTACTCCTTGCTGAAATTCTTCAGCACCACGTTGCCGCTCCATACTAAGGTGAGCTAAACTGCCCATAGACTTTCTACTCAAGGCGTCTGCCACTACGTTTGCCTTACCTGGATGATAAAGGATCCTACAGTCATAATCTTTCAAAAGTTCTAACTAATGACGTTGCCTCATATTTAACTCCTTCTAATAAAAATGTACTTGAGGCTCTTGTGATCAGTATAGATTTCACAAGAATCCCCATACAAGAAGTGCAGCCACAAGGCAAACACAACAGCCGCCATCTCAAGATCATGAGTAGGATAGTTATGTTCATGTTTCTTTAGCTGTCGAGAAGCATAGGTTATAACTTTTTGTTTTTGCATCAACACACATCCTAAGCCAACACGAGACGCATCACAGTAAACCACAAAACCACCTGCTCCGGTAGGCAAGGCTAACACTGGTGCCGTGGTCAACAAATCCTTCAGTTTCCGAGAACTATCCTCGCATGCTTTCCTCCACTCGAACTTTAAACCTTTTTGGGTCAAGCGAGTCAACGGAACCACTATTCCTGAAAAATTCTCAATGAACCTTCGATAATAACCAGCTAGCCCCAAGAAACTCTGTACCTCTGTAACACCCGCCGGTCTTGGCCAATCTCTAACTGTTTTCACTTTCTTAGGATCAACTGCAGTACCTTGTCGAGATACTACATGTCCCAAGAAAGCTACCTCTGAAAGCCAAAACTCGCACATCGAGAACTTAGCGTACAACTGATGAATCCTAAGAGCCTCCAAAACAACTATAAGACGTTACTCATGCTCGGACCGAGACTTGGAATACACCAATATGTCATCAATGAAAACGATAACAAATTGGTCTAAGTAAGGGCAAAAAACTCGGTTCATCAAGTCCATAAAGGCTGCTGGAGCATTGGTCAAGCCAAAGGACATCACCAAGTACTCGTAATGCCTATACTGTGTCTTGAAAGCCATCTTTGGAACGTCGCTCTCCTTAATTCTCAACTGATGGTAGCCTGATCTCAAATTAATCTTTGAGAAAAACTGAGCTCCCTGAAGCTGATCAAATAAATCGCTAATCCGAGGCAAAGGATACTTGTTCTTAATTGTCACCTTGTTCAACTGACGATAATCGGTGCACATTCTCCAAGAGCTATCCTTCTTTTTCACTAACAAGATAGGATCTCCCCAAGGAGATGTACTTGGGCAAATAAAGCCCTTATCCAACAGATCCTCAAGCTGACTTTTCAACTCTCTCAACTCGGCGGGGGCCATTCGGTAGGGAGGTATAGAGATGGGTTGAGTACCTGGCCTCAAGTCAATGGAGAACTCTATCTCCCTCGGCGGAGGTAAACCAAGCAACTCACTAGGAAACACATCCGCATTGTCTCTAAGTATAGGTACATCCTCAACATTGTCCGAAATCGCCCCATCACTCGCACTAACCATTGCCAAGAAACCCATGCAACCTCATTTCAAGAGCCTTTCCGCCCTCAAAGTCGATATCAAACTCTGATGTGTCTTACCACAATCCCCGTGAAAGACTAAGGTTTCCGCCCTCGGCAGTGCCAAAGTGATCGTTTAGTCACTGCAATCCATCTTGGCCCCGTATTTGGATAACCAATCCATACCCAAGATAACATCCATCTGAAGCTATTCAAGCAACACCAAATCAGCCGGAAAACAATTCCCGCTTATCCTAATCTCACAATTTTTAACATAGGAACCGACTTCACATTTCCCTTCAAGAGGAGTGGAAAACTCCAAAGGAAAAGGTAAAGCCTCTAAGGGCATCCCCGTCACATTTACGTAATGACCCGGCACAAACGACCTTGTGGCACTAGAATCGAAAATAACTCTACCACAAGAAGGACCAACCAAAAGTATACCTATAATCATGTCTGGTGCAGTCTGAGTCTCCTGATGATTCAAAGCATAAACCCTGGCGGTGGCTCTGGTAGCCTCTCTCTGAGCTTGCCTCTAAGGCGGTCCTCCTCCGGTCTCTTCCCGCTGATTTACACTAGGAGCCGAAGAACCTGCCACCAATGGATATCCTCCTACTAATCTTCCAGCCATAGGACACCTACTCCGAATATGCCCTGTCTGTCCATATGCATAACAGACTATTGGTCCCTTGTCACAAGGTCTGGTGTGTCTCCTCCTACATGTCCCACGAAGCGGAGCACTGAACTGAGTTGTAGAGTTACCATGACTCCTCTGAGGTGTACCTGAAAAGGCCAGACGGGCCTTAGGGGGCTGAAAAACTGACCCACTAGGCCCTCCAACTAGAGCTAATCTCTGTTGAAACCGAGGCCTAGAAGCTAGCCTATCACTGACTAAGTCGCCTCGATGTTCATTCTTTCTGGCTTTCTTTGACTGCCTCTGATCTGATTTAACCTTATTAAGACTAGTCTCGGCCCTGATGGCCAAACTCACCACCTGCTCAAACGTGGTACCCTCCAATACCGGCACAGACCGGCCAATGTTAAACCCCATCCCATACACGAACCTCGATACCCTCAACTGCGACTCCGCCACTAGATGTGGAGCATACTTTGAAAGCCTCAAAAACTCATTGCGGTACTCCATCACTGACATGTTTCCCTGAACTAACTGCTCAAACTCTCGGGCTCTCTTCTCTCTTGCCCCTCGAGGTAAGAAGGTCTCCATGAAGGAATCAACAAAGTCTCTCCACCCAAGAACATCTGCATCCAACTCGCGTTGAGCACTGTAAGCCGCATACCACTCCCTAGCTGTGCCTTACAGCTGAAAACTAGCAAGCTCTACGGACCTCTCAGGGGTGCATCCCAAGGCCCACAGTAATCTTTCAATCTCCTCTAGGAAAACTAAAGGATCCTCTTCAGATCCGGTGCCCGAGAAAGTGGGCGGCTTCAGCTTCCTAAACTCGGTCAAAGAAGTCAACAAGGGTTGTCCCGTTGGAGGTGGAGGTAATGGAGACATCCTCCTTGGGGTCCAGCTAGGATCAGCACTAGCAGAGGACTCAGAAGGATCTCCAGGTTGTGGTGGTGGTGGTGGTGGGTTACCACCTGGTGGCAACCTTTGAGCCAGTAAAGCGATGGCATTGGCCATCTGTTGCAAAGTGGCGTTAAGTTCCGCCTGGGTTCCTAATTGATGAGGTAGGTTAATTTCCCCCTCATTAGCTGGAGGATTTGGGCCCCCACGAGCAGATTCATTCGAAATATCTCTTCTTGTTATCACCATCCTTTGAAATAAAAGAAAGAACAACATCAAAATTGAAACAAGAATCTAATATTATCTAGTAAGCTATTAATAACATTTGTAAGGTTTAAACCTTAACATCTATATCACCAAACTAACTCATCTACGTTGTTGCCTTGATAGCCATGTGTAATCCATGTTTAAAAACATTTTCAAAAAAAACAAACCGAGTTGATTCATAATAGCATTTGTCTTAGACCTTTCCCGGGTTCGAGATCCAATCACAATTGCTATCAACACCCAATCTCTATTTATGGAATTGTAAGTTAAGCTTTGATACCAACTTTGTCACGACCCGAATTTCGTAGTCATGACCGGCCGAAAGAGAAAGCCGAGACTTTCCCTTTCGCAACCTATCACATATACTAATTCGTTTCATCTAAAATATAAAATAAATATCATTCAATAATACATTATAAGATTGAATACTATCATCAGAGTTAAACTAAAGCAAAACAAGAGTTTACAAGTCCTCAATATAACAAAGAACACAATTGTCACCCTTAACAAAACAGGGAGCAATTAAACCAAAATGACATCACCAACATTGCTATCAAAGGTTTCCAACAGCTCCTAAGAGTGAGACGGTCTAACCTGCTCGACACCTGTGCCTACAACATAAAAATAAAAATAAAAAATCTGTGGGTGAGCATTCAACTCAATGACGGTCCCCACACACACATATTTACAAATATACAAATAAATTGTTCAAATCATAAAATTTCAACAAATAAGGTACAAGGAACAAAAAAAAAAAAAATACTTGTGGAATAGCTTGTCAAAATCTCCATATTTATCTTACACATGAGGCGAAAGCCAATAAACATGAATGTCATAAGTTGAACCTTTGGGTCCCGATAAGGGTTGCTCACTGATGTCCCCCGCCTCAACGGTTTTAGCTTATATCCCGGAGATACCGTTCCTCCGGCCAACAAACTCCCTCCTCAACTCCGTGGTTGTTCTCTAGGGTTCCCAGCCCTAACGGTGTTGATTTATATATACGGAGTTACCGCCTCCTCCGGTCGGATTCCCAAAGATTCACATCATCCGTTTCACGCAATCCATTCCACCAAGTACTCTTTTATTTAACATAACACATGATCATTATCATACAAAATAATAATAAAAAAAAAACAATTATAACCACTCATAATCCAACAAGTATACCAAAATAAATATTTCAAGACTAATACCATAACATATACAATCTCCAAATCATACTCATTACAATTCAATTATAAGAAATACATTTGTAATCAATAGTTATCAACCAATTAGTACACCATACATATTTCTAACAATTTGTATATATACCATACAACATATAATATAAATATAAGGTATAATATATATATATATATATATATATATATATATATATATATATATATATATATATATATATATAAAGTCCCAGCAGCTTACGCTGCTTCCCTATAAGATCCCACCCAAAAGAAACAACCTTTAACTATTCCCCCTTTATAATATTGCACAAGGAAGAAGTCATGCCCAGGGGAAGAGAAACAAAATTTCTCACGCTATTCTTTCCCCTGCCACCTCACAATGGGGCGAACAAAGCACAAAAAAAAGATAGTAAGGGATATTTACTACCTACTGTGCGGTGTTTGCCAATAAAGAAGGAAGTAAAACAACAATATTAAAATAAAATCATCTCACTACAAAATCAAACATTCCACAGGGAAAAGGACGAATCCCCTCACCTTTGCTAGAATGAAATAAAAAGAAGGAGAAGGTTGTTGAGGATTACACCACAAAAGCTCTCCTTGGTTGATTCCTTCTTCAAGTTCTCCTCCTCACTCTCTATCCTAAACCCTATTCTATTTCAGATTTCTTTTAGTTATGAGAGAGGAAACACCCCTTCTTAAACTAAACTTGGGATTTAGACAAAAGTGTCCATGGGCCTAAGGGTATTATGGAAGAGCATATAAACCATTATATTTATTTTATTTTATTTTTTAACTTATAAAATTAATTTAAATTCTAAAAGGTGAGGGTCCAGTTATGAATTACCCTATTCATATAATAAAACATTTATTTAATTTATGAACGCATTAATATTCTAATTTATAGCATACTTTACTATTGTAAAAAAAACCCATAATTTTAAAGAAACTAACAGGTGTAACACATCCTCTTCCACTATCCAAGATCTTGTAGCCAAAGGAGCACTCTAGCTCCAATGGATGATGAAGGCCGAACCTACCCCTTTTGGGTGAACAGAGTTTTGGTTGGATTTTGGGTATTCTAAGCTTGATTCTAGGGTTATCACACTTAGCTAGTATAGAATCCAAAAGATGGGAAATTTTGGAGCTCCCTAGCCATATTCCTAGCACATGGCCGAACCCCAATTTGGGGGAAAATATGAGATTTTGATTCAAGTTTCAAAATTGAGACTTGAAATGGTGTTGAGGATACTTAAGGACCCTTACTCCAAGAGATAGGAATTTTAGACATCCCTAACTATTTTTGGCACCCTATGGCCGAACCTAGCTCCTAAGGGATTAGAGAAATTTATGTGTGAACTGTTGATGATTGGATTGGTTGTGTTTGTAGCTGTTGTCAGGTACTCGGACGAGGAATCGGGAGAATTCGCGGACCGATCAGACGACTTTTCCTTCGGAGGATGACTTCTAAAGGTAAGGGGAGATTGACTCCAAATGGGTTTGATAGACCCATGACGTTGGTTGTAGTATGATTGTGAATGATTTCTCTTGTGATATATATGTGAAAATTGGTTGGTAAGTGCGTGATTGAATATTAAGATATGAATTGTGTCGTTATTGCCTTGAATGAAATATTTTATATAGAAATATAAATTGTGGCATTATTGCCTTGGATTGAACATATGTATGATATAAATTGTGTATGGACTTGATTTGCTTGATGAGGTATATGCCTGGATGTTTGAAAATGAATTGCGGCATTAATGCCTTGGATGAGATATACTTGTGAAGTTGAATTGAGATTTGATATATATATATATCCTGGACTGGTTAAGAGTATAGCACTGGCTATTGAGACGACCCCATACATATGAAGCCTTCCCATTACTCCCAACCTCTTATTATTATTATTATTAACTATGCCTAGCCGTATATAAAGCGATAGCGTGGTATACAAGCAGCGTTGCGGAAAACAAAACAACATAAACAAGAACAGCAAGCATAGTAAACGATGATCAGAGTATAAAGCGCAAAATAGGCATAACTGTATAATAACATGCATAAGTTAGCCCCATCAGTAGGGCATTGTACATACATATACATACTATCGGGTAGAAACCAAAAATACATCAAGAGCAAAAGAAAACACTCGGAGCTCATCAGCAACCCCCGTCCCCTCTCAAAAGACACATCAAAAGCTCTCAGCTCACTCCCTAGGACGCACTGGCAGGCTCTCACCATCAGTGGTGAGGATGCCCTAGGCTACCCTGATCCTCGCCATGAGTACGCCTGTAACGCAAAATCGGCTCATACTCTGACGAAGAACTGGCCACCACGATCCTACGCCCGCGATAAGTCCTCAAGTATTGCTCGGTCCTCCTACGCTGGCCTCAGTAGACGTAACCTCTCCTGCTGTTCACAACCGATGACTGGGGTACCGCCCAGGTGTAGTCTTGCTCCCTCTACCTCGGAGGTCGCCACATCCTCGAAAAGGGGAGGAACTGGTAGATGCGATAGGGACCAATGATATCTACATACGGAGGAGTACTGCTCCGGAAAATCAGGCTGATTGGTCCTGTGTAGACCATCAAAAAGGTAGAGCGGTCTACCCGCCATCCCCTCTCATCATGGTAGATAATCTCAATATCGCCCAGCACCGGCATCCGTGGTGCCCCCATGATGAACGGGTGAAGCCTCGAGCCCATGCTGAATCTCCGCTGGCTCGTCGTCTTCAAGCGATCCAACAATAGACAACAAGGAAAAACGGAAGGGAGATAAGAAATACAGCGCGTCATAAAGTAGGAAAACAACAGTAATGCAGTAAACACACACAACAGGTAGCATAAAACAGATATCACATTTATAACATTTAGTGCATTCCAGCACACATCTCTTGAGACAACAAATGCAACAGACATCCAACCCATGAGTCTCACAATCAGATCAATCCTCTAGACCGGGATACTAATCCCATGCAGCATGTCGGCCGAAAAACGCACTTATGCAGGTCCCCAACTGGAACGGTTCCACACCCGAACAAGTCCACACCGGAACAGGTTCTATGTCTGAACGGAGTTAGCTTGTCCAAGAAACCGAACCGCTCTCCGTGACCAATAAGAGTGCATCCCCCTTCCACATTGGAACCGGGGTATCTCGGTCGCCTCGGAACGTTAGCCTGGAACAACTGGAAAGCTCTGGGATTAGTCGGGCTAACCGGACTGGATCGAGCGTCACGACAGGATAAGAGCTACCTCATCTGTCACTGTAAACTATTCCCGAGACCGGCAACATCCCCAAGGCCACTCACTTGACCATCCCATCTACTTTCCATACCCACACTCAGGTACCGCTAACCTCGTATGATGCTGGCAGCCCATACTACTTGTCACACGGCCTCGCCACTTGGCAGCTGATGATGATATGCAGCAAACATCCTCAACGGACTTGATACCGGATCTCACTCCTAAGCTCTCAATCAGAAACAACACGATGCCACTGCATCCACACGGCCACTGCCTCGACACCACGCATCCACGAGCCACAGCTCAAGCAACATGGCCACAGCCTCAAGAAGTCACTACAATAGCAACGGCACCATCCACGATATCAACCCGATAACAACACGGCACACAACCAAACTTATTCTATGGCATTCCGCCACAACTCTTAATATTACAGCATACAGCATAGCAACAACAATAATATCACCATAGTAGCAGTAACATCAACAACAACATATAAGCAGCTAGCAGCATATCACATATACCAAGTAGCATATAGGCAGACAGATGGCAACAACAACCAATAGCATATAGTCATACATCAGCAAACATCCTCGATTAACATTTCTCTAACCTAGGGTTTCCAAACTTAACGGCGATAGCCCAAAGTAAGCTAAACCTAGGGTCTAGATACTTTATCAGGGCTCAACCACTAGTAGGGTTAGGGCTTCCCTACGCATAGCAGAAATCATAACTACATTACTCTTGCCTTCCCGACGGCAGCAATACTCTTTCTCCCCACCTGAACTGTCGGCACGCAAATCCACGCGATCACCGGCTCGTTCCTCCTTCCTCAAGCTCTCAGCCCTCCTTCAAGAACAGCCACCACGTGGCCTCCAAGACACAGCCCCTCAACCGCAGCCCTAACTCCAAACCTCGCACCACCGCGAGTACGAACTTTGCCCTAATCACAAGCACAACACAAGCACAATAGTGTTAGCCCTAAGGCAAGCTCAACAGATCAAAGAAAAAGGTAAAGACTCGAAGAACACCAAGAACACGAAGAATGCGTGTTAGGGGTTCGAGTTTACCTGGGGAGAATCGAAAAACTAATCCACTGGAGTTGTGTAAAACTTCGCCGCGATTGCAACGGTGTAGTCGGAATCGAGTTCCGGCGGCTCGGTCACCTCTAACCTCAAGCTTTCTCACTCTAAAAACTCAGAGCCTCTCACTCTAACTCGCAGAAAACTTAGGAGATTTCATGCAAATGATAAGATGAAAATGGAAGCCCCACTTATGGTTTCTGTTGTCCATGTTTGAGCATGGATCGCTTTGCACGCTTGAGCGTTGCCATGCTCTAGCGTGGGATCCATCCACGCTTGAGCCTGGAACCTCATCCACTCCGCCTGCTCCCTGATCTGATACATGTCTCACACGCGTCCAAACTCAGAGCAGCTGCTCAGCACGCTGAAGCGTCCAACTCCTCCAACGCTTTAGCATCTCAACGCTTGAGCGTGGAATCCTACCACGCTTGAGCGTCAAGCTCTGCGAGAGAAGAACTTCTAGCCTTTTGACTTCCTCAGTTACTCGTTTTACGCCTTAGGCACTTCCAACCTTGTTCAAGCCTATTCCTAAGCTTCAGACTAGGTCTCAAACTAACACACAACAATTCACACAATCATCCAAAGCCTCAATCGAGGTTAACCAGCTCGATTAGAGTCACAGAGAAACCGGGATGTTACAGCTATAACTCAATAATGAAGAGTAAGCTACTTAAAAGTCTTAATCAACGATTTGGAAATGTTTTGATTTGAGAGATGAAAAGCTTCTAAGCTAAATGTTATAATGGCCAATTTTACTAAAAAGCCACTAAGTTAAGAACCCTAGATGATTTCGAATAAGACTTAGGAAGTCGAGAGTTGGTGAGGAGAATAGTGAAAAGTTGCTTTATCATTATTTTCTAAACATGTTGTACAAAGAAAGAAAACCTTGAGAAAATCTAGTTGTCAAAGAAAGAAACTTCTGAAAGTATTTGATGTTCCAAAAACGAAAAATGTCTTTTCATGAAATTTTGCTCCGATAATAATCTTTTGAAAAATGTTTTAAAATGATGGAACCTTTAGAAAGGGCATTTAAAGCCAAAATCCTTTGAAAATGCATCTTTAGAGCTTGAGTCTTTGGACATGATTTGTAAAGAAAAGTTTTTGTGGAAAATAGTTTTAGACCGAAAACGAGTTTTGGTTTATACCAAAGAGAATCTGAGTTTAGATTTTGAGATTTGAACTACGAAAATGAATTTGATGAAACTAGTGATTACCCCTTCACGCATGTGAAGCACATGAACCTAGTGAGTGAGACATCGGGCTAGAGTTCTGTGACACGAACGGACTTTGTGTCCTATATGCGAGTCTAGTATCCGCGACATCGGCCTAGTACATCGTGGATTGAGCACTCGGACTATGTGTCCTGTGTTTTGAAAAAGAACAGACTTAGTGTCCTACATGCGAGTCTAGTGTCCGCGACGTCGGCCTAGTACTTCGCGAATTAAGAACTTGGACTTCGTGTCCTGAAATTTGAATTGAACGGACTATATGTCCTTTAAAATGAGTCATGAGCTGTGTGCCTTGACAGAAAAAGAAAGAATTGTAACACCCCGATTTTCGAATTAAACAGTATTTCCGAGTTTGTATTTTATTGAAGGGTTTAGAGAGTGAAATAAAATAATCTGAGACCATAGTCAAGCTCTACGCTATCGTAGGAAGCTATGGTTAAGTTTTGGTCAAAAACTCAGATGGAGCTCGGTATGCGTTTTTCATTGACAGTAGTATTTTACTACCATCAAGACCTAATTTTGACTCTTGAACGAAACAGTTAGGTTTTAAATGAAATTGCGAACGACATCGGCGATTTTGAAAAAAATTCAAAATAAATAAGTTCTCACGACTTTCTTGGGCGAAAACCTAAGTCGGTGAACAACGGAGCTGAATACGGGATTTACCGGGACCCGCTACGGATAAGGTTGAAGTCACATCACCTAGGAAGGTATGCCATGACTCATCAGTGTAATGATTACGTTTAGAAAATATCTGGACGCGAAAAGACCAAAATGCCCTTTACCTTTTCCATAATTACCATTTGTCCTAGGATGAAAAGACCGTTTTGCCTTGAGAATTTATGAAATGACCCTTTTGACCCTGTGACTCACCAATGTCATCATTACCTTTCTAGAAAATATCTAGATATTTATAAGGGAAATGACAATTATGCCCTTGGTCTTTTAATGAAATTCCCAAAATGTCCTTAAGGTATTTACAAGTTTGCCATTGAGACAAAATAAAATCTCACCTTCACTCTCTCTAGGCCACACGACCTTTCTCTTTCTCTCTCTTCTCTCACTTGTTCTTCATTTTCTCTCTTTGTTCTTCATTGCTCTTCCTTTGAAACCTTTGAAAACTTGAAGTTTTTGGGTGATTCAAGCTAGTTTCTCTTAAGCTTCATCATCTAGGAGGTATTAGCTCCATCCTAGCTCTCTTAATCTCTCTATTTCATCTCTTGAATCTCTTGATTCATGAAGATCCAAGTTTTTGATTCATAACTTTGAAAATTCACAGAAAAATGTAGAAAAATCCTTTTAATACCAAATCAATTTCTATGATCTAATTTCATTATTCTCTTTCATTATCCAAGAGCATGAAATCAAATAATTTTTGTAGCCATTTCTTCTTAAAGTGGCCGTACTGTAACACCCCCTCCCGGGTGCAACATACAGGGACTCTAATGCGGAATAAAACAAGAAAATAAAACGCTGGTTGCTTTCGGAAAACACTTTAATTAGGTAGCTACGTTCGAAAACGCGGTTCTAAAAATTTTCTGCATGCATAAGCAAACAACACAAGACGAAGAAATAAATTTCACATCACACGTTGATATTCACTGATCATAAAAACATAAGCATAACATAAAACCTGGTCTAATATATAACATATTACAGACTTAGAATTAATTTCAACATATGTGCAGTAATATAATATAAGACTGTTCAAAAACAAAAGACTCCTAAGCTGGTCGGCTAAAAGTAGCCATTGGGGTACAACCCAACGTCGGCTCCTTCAAAAGTTTCCATCATCCGAGTCCTCACGTCTCCGCGGGGACCTATGATCAACATCTGTACATGTGTTCGAAAAACACAACAAGGTGTCCAACATGTACAGGCAAAGGTGATATACTCATATAAAGTTTATCACGACAGCTGCACAGGCGACAAACAGCATAAAAACAGTTATATGAACAGGTATTTCTATAATACAGTACAACATCTCAAACACATTCATCAGTTATAATAATGCATGAGACTTCAATATCATCTTTCTAATTCATGTACTCCGGAGATTCTAACTTCCCAACATCGAGCGATAGGCCGTAGTAACACCCGTAACACAATTGTTCTCATGAGTCGGCCTCTCTATTTAGGTCCGAACTCCAAAACTTCCAGGGTACCACGTCATAACCATATCCTGAATACTCCAGTCTCTAATCGAGTTCATTCGTGTTTGGCAGCCGATTTAC
The DNA here is from genome assembly GCA_039655645.1 of Ammopiptanthus mongolicus. NCBI lineage: Eukaryota > Viridiplantae > Streptophyta > Magnoliopsida > Fabales > Fabaceae > Ammopiptanthus > Ammopiptanthus mongolicus. The sequence continues at coordinate 34,641,137 of CM077349.1, read as the reverse complement.
CACGGCACGGGGTTGCTATGCCACCGGCCACTTGTAGGATCTCGAACGCAGAATGCCCCTATAAACCTAGTGGTCTTAACTGGTTAAATTCTCAACTACTAGAGTTGTAGCTCGGTTTCAAATGGCACGTCTCCCGGTTCATGCATGTACACAGAAGGTTTTTTGTTTTCTTTGCGTTCATTCTTTCAAATGTTGAGACATAAAGTCCACGACTCATTTCAAAAAGGCATTAAGCCCACTCAAATAAAAAAAAACAGGACACGAAGTCCGAGTGCTCAATCCACAAAACACTAGCCCCAACGTCTCGGCCACTAGGTTTGGGTTCGTCTCAAAGGTTCATCATTTTTCTTTTGGTTCATTTTCTCAAAACACTTTGGAAAACAAAACATACTTTGGTTTTCTTGAAACAAAACACCCATTTTTGATCAAGAGAACATTTTTCCGTGAAAAACACCTTTCTTGAAAACAAAAACCGTTTTCCAAGGTTTCACGTCTTTTTAAACCGCTTTACTGAAATAAAATACGTTTTGCACGACTTTCCACAAAACCAATTTTTCTTTTCAAGAAACATACTTTTCAAAAGGAAACTCAACTTTTCTTGAAAAGCAACAAGTTTTCCAAAATCCACTTTTTAATTTCAAAATGCATTTTTCAAAACTTTGTTTCCGATTCCGAGTCTTTTAACAATTATCGAGACATAGCCAGTCCTATGCTCATCCAGGATATATATATATATATCAAATAACCAACTATGCACAACACTTAACATCCAATCAATCCAGGATATAAGTATACATATACATCAAGTATTAATTCAATCATAACACACTAAACAATCATATACCACGAGGCTACCAAACTCAAAATGAACTACCTCCCTTTACCTCTCAAATTTGCTTAGTCCAAACTCGATTGATTCTCGGCTCCGGCTCCATTCTCGTTCGCGTCGCCTAAGACAATCAAACACAATACAATTCAAACCACAAATCAACATCAATATACAACATCAAAACACAATTTTTCTTCCCCCAAAGAGGTTCAAGGTTCGGCCATGAAAGGGTAAAAAGGCTAGGGATTGATTTGGTTTCTCATCACATGGATTCAAGAACACTAGGAAAGCTAAGGATGGAATCAAGAGTTAGAAATAAAAAATTTGATGAAAAACACTATTCATCATCACTCTTAGGGTTCGGCCATATTGAGATAAATGAGCTAGGATGAGACTTGGATCATGAGCTCTTGTGTTTAGGTAGAGAATGATGAAGTGAGTTCAAAGAAATTGGTTTCACATCAAAAGGATTTTTCTACAATTTCCTATGGATTTTCAAACTTTTGGATCTAAGAATGAGTTTCATGAAAATGGAGTTTTGATCTTGAGATTGAGAGAGATTCAAGAAGCTATGAGACCATAGAAGTGATCTTACCTTAGAATGGAGGGAGATTGGTCAAGGAATCAAGTGATTTCTTCAAGTGAATCAAGGTTTTCAAGAAGAAATGAATTTTTTCTTCAAGAACAACTATGGAGTTCTTCTTGGTGAGGGCTTGCTGCGTGAATGGGGGCTGAGAGGGGCTGTGTTCAGCCTTTTAAAATGTCACTTAAGGGTAAAAAGGTCATTTGGTTCAAAGGGTAAAATGGTAAAAGGTGAAAAGGCTTAAGTTAGGGGTATTTTGGTAATTTCGAGTCCCGAAATTCCCGATCGCCATGATGACTCTGGCATGCTCTCCCAAGTGAGTTGACATGATGTGGTATTAATATTATCCGTTGTCGGGTCCTGGTAAGTCCATACGCGGCTCCGTTCTCCACTCGATTGAGGATTTCGTCCGAACGGAGGTCAGGAAGTGATTTTTTTGAAATTTTTATGAAATTTAACCAAAACATAGAGAATCGAATTCTGAGACTTACTATCTCATTCACGGGTCCATCTGAGGTCTCCTGAGAAGTAAAATCATACTGTCAGTGCAAAAATGCAGACCGGACTCCGTTTGAGTTTTCGACTCGAAACTTAATTGTAGCTTCCTACGATATTGTTGAGCATGATTATGGCCTCGGAATATTTTATTTCCATTTCTAAAATCTCGAATAAAATATAAGTGCATAAATACTAATTAAAATGGAAAACTCAAAAATCGGGGTGTTACATTACTACCCCTCTAAAAAAAAATTTCGTCCTCGAAATTACGTACCTTAAAAAAGATCGGGATATTATAATCTCATCTTGTCCTTGAGCTCCCACATTGCATCTCCAGATGCTTCGTTCCAAACTACTTTGACTAAGGGAACTTGTTTTCCCCTGAGTTGGTTGATCCTCTTATCAACGATTCGCACAGGTGATGTCTCATAAGACAAGTTTTCTCGTAAATGTACTACATCAGGTTCGATTACATGGGACGGATCAGGAGTATACTTCCGAAGTTGTGAGACATGGAAAACATTATGAATGTTGGACAAAAAAGGTGGTAAAACAATCTGGTAAGCTACTGGACCAATACGCCGAAGAATTTGGTAAGGTCCATTGAATTTGGGAGTGAGTTTTCTGGACTTAATCGCTCTACCTACCCCAGTTGTAGATGTGACTCTCAGGAACACGTGCTCACCTTCTTGAAACTCGAGGGGTCGTCTTCATTTATCTGAGTAGCTCTTCTGCCTACTCTGTGCTGTTTTCATCTTTCCCGGATCTGTTTAATCTTTTCCGTTGTTTGTTGCACAAGTTCTGGGCCTACGATCATGTTCTCTCCATCCTGGTACCAACACAACGGTGTTGCACTTTCGTCCATATAAGGCTTCATAGGGTGCCATATACTAGAATGGTAGCTGTTGTTGTAGGTGAATTCTATAAGAGGCAACATATCATCCCAACTTCCACCATGGTCTAGAACACAAGCTCTCAGCAAATCTTCTAAAGATTGTATCGTTCTCTCCGTTTGTCCATCAGTCTGAAGGTGATAGGCTGAACTTAGCCTTAACTTTGTTCCTAAAGCTTGATACAGACTCTGCCAAAAACATGACGTAAACTTTGGGTCTCTATCAGAGACTATGCTTGAAGGCACTCCATGTAGTCTGATTATCTCTCTAATATACAGCTCAGTTAACTTCTCCACTGAGTAGTTGATCTTAACAGGTAAGAAGTGTGCTAACTTCATTAACCTATCAAGGATTACCCAAATCGAATCAAAACTCTTAGAAGTTCTCGGTAATCCTACCACAAAATCCATTGAAATGCTCTTCCATTTCCATTCGGGTACATCCAAGGATTGAAGCATCCCTCCAGGTTGTTGATATTCTACCTTCGCTTTCTGACAGGTCAAATATGACGCTAGATACTCAGTTACTTGCTTCTTCATTCCTGGCCACCAAAACTTTTGTTTCAGATCTTGGTACATTTTGGTTGATCCAGGGTGAATGCTCAGCTTGCTCTGGTGTCCTTCTTCTAGAATCATTTTCCTCATCTGTGGGTTGCTCGGTACACAAACTCGTCCATTGCATCTCAAGATACCATCAGTTCCCATACTGAACTCTACAGCCTTTTCTTGTCCAAGTAACTCCGTTTTCTCTTGGAGGTACTCATCAGTTGCTTGTTGTTCACGGATCGTCTCCATCAGTCCACTAGATACCTTGATCATTCCCAAACAAATCTTCTCGTTGTTTACTTCCACAGCTAGATTCAGATCATGAAACTATTCTATCAATTCTAGCTCTTTAACCATCATTGCAGAGATGTGCAAGGTCTTCCGACTCAGAGCGTCTGCAACGACATTTACTTTCCTAGGGTGGTATAGCAAAGTGAAGTCGTAATCTTTAAGGAACTCCATCCAACGTCTCTGCCTCATGTTAAGTTCCTTCTAGTCGAACAGGTACTTCAAACTTTTTTGGTCACTGAAGACATCAAACTTTGATCCATACAAGTAATGTCTCCAGATCTTTAGTGCAAAGACCACAGAAGCTAACTCAAGTTCGTGCGTCGGGTAATTCCTCTCATGAATCTTCAACTGGCGTGAAGCATACGCTACAACCTTTCGATGTTGCATAAGCACACATCCTAATCCTTGATGCGAAGCATCACAGTACAGTTCGTACGGTTCATCTGGCTTAGGTAGTACTAACACTGGTGAGGTTGTCAAACGTTCCTTCATCATTTGAAAACTCTCCTCACATTTGTCAGTCCACATAAACGGTTGGTCCTTCCTCGTAAGTTGAGTCAACGGCGCAACAATCTTCGAAAATCCTTTAATGAACCTTCTGTAATAACCAGCTAGTTCAACGAAACTGCGAATTTCTGTCATAGTCTTGGGTTTCTCCCATAGAAGTACAGCTTCTACTTTAGTAGGATCGACGGCAATCCCTTCCTTCGTAATCACATGTCCTAAGAATTTGACTTCATCCAGCCAAAATTCGCACTTAGGTAGCTTTGCGTACAGATTCTCCTTGTAAAGGATCTGTAAAACTTGTCGCAGGTGTTCCTCATGCTCCTCAGAACTTCTCGAGTAGATGAGAATATCGTCTATAAACACGACGACAAATTGATCCAAAAATGGACGGAAAATCCTATTCATATAGTCCATGAAGATAGCAGGCGCATTCGTCACTCCGAAAGGCATCACGAGGTACTCATAGTGACCATAACGAGTCCTGAAAGCAGTCTTGGGTAGGTCCTCGTTCTTCACTCTAATCTGGTGATAACCGGATCTCAGATCTATCTTTGAAAAGACAGCGGCTCCTTAAAGTTGATCCATCAAGTCATCTATGCGGGGTAGAGGATACTTGTTCTTGATCATTATCTTGTTGAGGTGACGGTAATCCACACAGAGTCTTGAACTCCCGTCCTTCTTCTTCACCAACAACACTGGTGCTCCCCACGGGGACACACTTGGCCTCACAAACCGCTTGGACATCAGATCCTCTAGTTGAGTCTTCAACTCGGCTAACTCTATAGGTGACATCCTATAAGGAGCTATAGAAATCGGACCGAATCCTGGAACTAAGTCGATCACAAACTCGATGTCTCTCACAGGTGGCAAACCTGGTACGTCCTTTGGAAAAACTTCCGGAAAATCTCTCACAACCGGCACATCGCTCAAGACAACGTCCCTCTCGATTTCTAAACAGGATAGAAGCATGTATCCCTGATTTCCTTCTTTCAAAGAAGCTCTTACTTGGTTGGCAGTTATAAAACCAGAAATCTCAGGGTCAGGAAAAACTAGCATTCTATGTGCACAATCTAAAAGGATATGGTTGGAAGATAACCAATCCATGCCTAGGATCACATCCAATTGAGTCAAAGGCAAACATATTAAGTCAACAAGAAAGTTCCTATCATGAACAATAATAGCACAATTCAAACATACTGTATTTACAGTAACAGGTTTAGCAGTTGGAGTTGTGACAATCAAATCAAAAGACAAAGAAGAAACAGGCAAGTCCAATTGTCTGACACAATTCAAAGAGATAAACGAATGTGTCGCACCCGAATGAAATAGTACAGTTAGGAGATTACCAGCTATGGTGCAACTACCTTATATGATATCATCAAATTTGGAAGCATCAACACCACTCATGGTATAAACCCTTCCCCTCGCTGTGGGTCTAGCAGTCCGCATGTTGTTGACAGTCGGCTCGGGCTTTGATGTAGGGCATTCCCTCGCGAAATGTCCTATCTCTCCGCATTGGAAACATAGAACTCCTTTCAGTTTGCAGCTATCAGCTGGGTGTCCGGGTTGCCCACACTTGAAACATCTCTGGGCTCGGCCTTGGTTCTGGTCGTTTCTGCTCCCACCACCGTAAGCAGAAGCAACAGGACGATAAGGTTGTTGTTTCTGACTATTCCCTTGAGGTCAGGAATACGGCTTCTTCTGAGACTGCTTCCCTTTCTGTTGTTGGTACTGGTTCGGGTTCCTTGACCTAGACGGTCCTCCTGCAGTACTCTTGTTCTCGCTTCCACTTCTCATCTTTTCCACTTTTCTGCACTTCTCCACCAAGGCTTGGAAGGTACGGATCTCCAGTGGTAACACCGACTTTGATCTCGAAGTGCAGACCGCCTTCGAATCTCTCGCATTTCCAGTCCTCATTAGACTGAGCTTGGAAAAAGCGGAAATATTTGGCAAGTGATTCAAACTTCACCCCATATTCGCCGACAGTCATGGCCCTCTGCTGCAGCTTCAAAAATTCTTTCTCCTTCTCGGTCCTGGCACTTTGGGGAAAGTACTTGTCCAGAAACTCGGTGCGAAATACTCCCCAAGTGATCTCTTGGTTGTTGGCTTCCAACAGTTGTCGGGTTCCTCCCCACCAATACTCTGCGTCACCCAGGAATAGGAATGTGGCATAGTCCACCTTCACTTCCTCGGGGCAGTGCAAAACATCAAAAATCTTCTCTATTTCTTGCAGCCACAGGTCAGCCTTTTCCGGGTCACAGTCCCCGTGAAACTGCGGAGGATCATGATGCCGAAAATCGACTAACCCTCTGGCACCAGCAGCAAGATCAGCTCTCTGTTGGTTCTGTTGATTCTGGTGAGCCATCGTTGCTGTCTATTGAGCAACAGCAGCGGCCATATCAGCCATGGCCTGGATAGCCCGATTCATGTTGTTGTCATCAGCATTGTTGTCAGCAGTGCCGCGAACTCCACCACGACCACCTTTAAGATTCATGTTTCCCTACAAGCCAAACCAAACATACCTTAATAAGGAAACAAAAATCAAAACTAGTGTGTCAACACACATTGCTTCGAGAGAGAAACAATTCAAACAAGGTTCACAGAGATCACACAACATAAACATAACAGACTCACTTCCCAAGGATTCCCGAAAGACTCGACCAGCTCTGATACCACTAATGTCACACCCCCTCGCTGGTGCTACACACACGGACTCTAATGTGGAATAAAACAAGAAAATAAACCGCTGGTTGCTTTCGGAAAATACTTTAATTAGGTAGCTACGTTCGAAAACGCGATTCTAAAAATTTTCTGCATGCATAAGCAAACAACTCAAGACGAAGAAATAAATTTCACATCACACGTTGATATTCATTGATCATAAAAACATAAGCATAACATAAAACCTAGTCTAATATATAACATATTATAGACTTAGAATTAATTTCAACATATGTGCAGTAATATAATATAAGTTTGTTCAAAAACAAAAGACTCCTAAGCTGGTCGGCTAAAAGTAGCAATTGGGGTACAACCCAACATCGGCTCCTTCAAAAGTTTCCATCGTCCGAGTCCTCACATCTTCGCGGGGACCTATGATCAACATCTGTACATGTGTTCCAAAAACACAACAAGGTGTCCAACATGTACAGGCAAAGGTAAGATACTCATATAAAGTTTATCATGATAGCCGCACGGGCGACAAACAGCATAAAAACAGTTATATGAACAGGTATTTCTATAATACAGTACAACATCTCAAACACATTCATCAGTTATAATAATGCATGAGACTTCAATATCATCTTTCTAATTCATGTACTCTGGAGATTCTAACTTTCCAACATCGAGCGATAGGCCGTAGTAACACCTGTAACACAATTGTTCTCATGAGTCGACCTCTCTATTTAGGTCCGAGCTCCAATTGTTGCAGGGTGCCACGTCATAACCATATCCTGAATACTCTAGTCTCTGATCGAGTTCATTCCTGTTTGGCAGCCGATTTACCACGGCACGGGATTGCTACGCCACCGGCCACTTGTGGGATCTCGAACACAGAATGCCCCTATAGACCTAGTGGTCTTAATTGGTTAAATTCTCAACTATTAGAGTTGTAGCTCGGTTTGAAATGGCACGTCTGCCGGTTCATGCATGTACACAGAAGGTTTTCTGCTTTCTTTGCGTTCATTCTTTCAAATGTCGAGACATAAAGTCCACGACTCGTTTCAAAAAGGCATTAAGCCCACTCAAATCAAAAACACAGGACACGAAGTCCGAGTGCTCAATCCACAAAACACTAGCCCCGACGTCTCGGCCACTAGGTTTGGGTTCATCTCAAAGGTTCATCATTTTTCTTTTGGTTCATTTTCTCAAAACACTTTGGAAAACAAAACATACTTTGGTTTTCTTGAAACAAAACACCCTTTTTTGATCAAGAGAAAATTTTTCCGTGAAAAACACCTTTCTTGAAAACCAAAACCGTTTTCCAAGGTTTCACGTCTTTTTAAACCGCTTTACTGAAATAAATACGTTTTGCACGACTTTCTACAAAACCACTTTTTATTTTCAAGAAACATACTTTTCAAAAGGAAACTCAACTTTTCTTGAAAAGCAACACGTTTTCCAAAAATCACTTTTTAATTTCAAAATACGTTTTTCAAAACATTGTTTCCGATTCCGAGTCTTTTAACAATTATCGAGACATAGCTAGTCCTATGCTCATCCAGGATATATATATATATATATATATATATATATATCAACAGTTCAATATCACAGCAATACCAATCAAGGCATCCATGCCACAGTTATATCAAATAACCAACTATGCACAACACTTAACATCCAATCAATCCAAGATATAATTATACATATACATCAAGTCTTAATTAAATCATAACACACTAAACAATCATATACCATGAGGCTACCAAAATCAAAATGAACTACCTCCCTTTACCTCTCAAAGTTGCTTAGTCCAAACTCGATTGATTCTCGGCTCTGGCTCCGTTCTCGTTCGCGTCGCCTAAGACAATCAAACATAATACAATTCAAACCACAAATCAACATCAATATACAACATCAAAACACAATTTTTCTTCCCCCGAAAGGGTTCAAGGTTCGGCCATGAAAGGGTAAAAAGGCTAGGGATTGATTTGGTTTCTCATCACTTGGATTCAAGAACACTAGGAAAGCTAAGGATGGAATCAAGAGTTAGAAATAAAAAATTTGATGAAAAACACTATTCATCATCACTCTTAGGGTTCGGCCATATTGAGATAAATGAGCTAGGATGAGACTTGGATTATGAGCTCTTGTGTTTAGGTAGAGAATGATGAAGTGAGTTCAAAGAAATTGGTTTCACATCAAAAGAATTTTTCTACAATTTCCTATGGATTTTCAAACTTTTGGATCTAAGAATGAGTTTCATGAAAATGGAGTTTTGATCTTGAGATTGAGAGAGATTCAAGAAGCTATGAGACCATAGAAGTGATCTTACCTTAGAATGGAGGGAGATTGGTCAAGGAATCAAGTGATTTCTTCAAGTGAATCAAGGTTTTCAAGAAGAAATGAATTTTTTCTTCAAGAACAACTATGGAGTTCTTCTTGGTGAGGGCTGGCTGCGTGAATGGGGGCTGAGAGGGGCTGTGTTCAGCCTTTTAAAATGTCACTTAAGGGTAAAAAGGTCATTTGGTTCAAAGGGTAAAATGGTAAAAGGTGAAAAGGCTTAAGTTAGGGGTATTTTGGTAATTTAGCATCCCGAAATTCCCGATCGCCATGATGACTCTGGCATGCTATCCCAAGTGAGTTGACATGATGTGGTATCAAGATTATCCATTGTCGGGTCCTAGTAAGTCCATATGCGGCTCCGTTCTCCACCCGATTGAGGATTTCGCCCGAACGAAGGTCAGGAAGTGATTTTTTTGAAATTTTTATGAAATTTAATCAAAACGTAGAGAATCGAATTCTAAGACTTACTGTCTCGTTCACGCGTTCATCTGAGGTCTCCTGAGTAATAAAACCATATTGTCAGTGCAAAAATGCAGACCGGACTCCGTTTGAGTTTTCGACTCAAAACTTAATCATAGCTTCCTACGATATCATTGAGCATGATTATGGCCTCGAAATATTTTATTTCCATTTCTAAGACTTCGAATAAAATATAAGTTCATAAATACTGATTAAAAAGGAAAACTCAAAAATCGGGGTGTTACACGAACCACCTGGCTTGAAAAAGGTTGAGTTTTTGATTCAAGTTTTGAGTAATAAGACTTACTCTAGTGCTGTGTATACTTGAGGATCATTGATCCAAGAGTTGGAAACCAAATGGGCTTCCTAGCTCATATGGGTTTCTTGGCCAAAACCTCCATGTGTTGGTGGATGGGATTTTGGTTCATGTTTTGGTGTAATAGGCTTTGATCTAGCCTTACCACACCTAGTAAGGATGGAATCCAAGAGATAGGAATTTTTGAACATCCCTAGCTATTTTTATAGCTCCATGGCTGAATCCTATATAGGTAGGAATAGGAAGATTTGTGTTGTTAAATATTGATGTTTGGGTTGACTATGTGTATGTAGTTGTGGTTAAGTAATCGGACTTGGAATCGTGAGAATTCGCGGGCCGATCAGACGACTTTTGCTCGGAGGATAACTTCAACGGCTAGGGGGAGTTTGCCTGAGGGATTTTCCGATAACTATATGTTATCCGTAATTGATTTGTGTAGCTCTATTTGAGCTTCGTTGTGATTGTAATAATGGTTTATGCTTTAGTATGCTTTAGCATATGTTTATGATGATGTTGATTGGATGAAAAATATTTTCATGTATGTTGAAAAACCATACTTTGATCTCTAGATCAAGTAAGGATTTTTATGCTTGATTATGATGCAATGATGTATGATTGTTGTTTGTCATAATTTTGTGAGCATTTTGAGCTATGACTTGACAAGTTAGTGAAGCAAAATCTTCACATCCCATTGAGGGAGCATTCAGCCTTGGCTAAGAAAAAGGAAGAACATGAGTTGTTCTTGAGCATTCAATGTTTTGAAATTAAGAAAGTGTTTTAATAACATATGTTCAAGGAAAAACAATAAGTGATTTTGATCCAAAGATGAAATGGAGTTTCAACATTCAAGTGTTTTGCTAAGGTGAAAATATCTTTTTTACTTTAGCCATAGTTTATCTAATTAAATTAAGTGTTTTAAAAGGAGAAAAATAATGAAAGTGATTTCATGGAAGTAAAGTAATATAAAAGTGACCTTAGAATTAAGACAACATTCCATTTTCAAATATAAAGAGGACTTTGTCCATAAGTGTTAATTAAAGGAACCATAGTTAGAAAGTTGAATAAAGATTACATTTCCGTTACACTAACTTAGATCATGGTTTTACACTAAGCTAGTAAGGAAAATCATTTTCAAAATAGTTAAGGTACTTTACCTTAATCAAGTACAAAGTTCTTTCAAATCAATGTGTTTTCATATAGAAAGGATTTGGTTTACAAAGATAGTTTTCAACTCTTAATCGTAAAGTTTTACGTATGAAAACCTAAGTTAAAGTAATTAACTTGGGGTAAAAGAAAAGAGATAATTAAGTATAGTATATGGTGGAACAAGACCATGCACTATACCATTGATGACTTAGTTCATCAATGAGTTCATAAGACTTAAGTGAAGCAATACTTATTTCATTAATTGAAAATCAAGGAGTTAATATCTTAGAAAGGACCAAAGACTTATCTAAGAGGATTCTCAATCCTTCTTCATAATACTTAGGACTTGAGATGTGATTCATAAGACATAAACACAAACATGAAACGTTTTGGGTTTTGAAACAGTAGTTCGATAATGGATCGGAGGTCCGGATCCAAGAAAAATCGTTCTATTGTTTCAGTCTTGTGATGACCGGAACGAGAGGGACCCTGAGGCTGTGCAGGTACGAGACTGTATAGTTGAAGGAATCCTGAGGCTGTACAGGTACGGGACTGTATAGTTGAAGGAATGCTATAAGAATTGATTTGTACTACCTATACCAAAAAGATTTATCTTCTTTTCGGAAGCCCAGAACATAAGAACTCCATAGTTAAGCGTGCTTGACTTGGAGAAATTGTAGGATGGGTGACCTTCCAGGAAGTTTCCTGGAAAGCATGTGAGTGAGGACAAAGCATGCTGAAAAGGCCCGTGTTGGTTTGTGGGGACAGTCGGCAATTCTAAAAGCAGTCCGGATCATTCCAAAGGAATCACGTGATATTTATCCGGTGGATAAATGTTTTATAATACAAAGACACGTATAGTTCCTAAGGAAGAGAACCTTAGTGAACCTTGAGGTTTATCCAGTGGATAGACATTGATTTATCGCATCCGCTTTGTGCATGAATTTGTAAGGCCTTGAGCCTAGGAGTTGAGCTTACACCTAGATGCTGATGCGAATCTTACGGTGACGATCTTGAATGGTCTTTGGAGGTATCAGGGTTGGAAGGGCTGACATGAGACCAGTTGGTGATTCTTCTGTGTCGTGGCGAATCCATGCAATACACTGATATCCTCTACTAGATGCCGTACTTTTCATGTTTGGTCGAGAGTGTTCCGTAAAGCCAGATACGTGCACGTTACGAATGTTGTAGCATCTTGCCCATGGCTGGCGTTAACCGGAACATGTCCTCCCATTCACTCTCTCCGACGATTTGTTAGCTCCATGGAGTAGGGGTCAGAGTTTATCCTTGTGGCATATGGCATTGAGTCATGTATATCGCACTGCATTGCATGGCTGTTGATGATTACATTTACTTATTGTACATCACTATTCTGCTTTCAAAGATGTCTTATGCTGCTAATTGATTAATATGATATATTGCGATTGATGACATGTATGTTGGACATGTTGTTACCTGGTGTGTTGTTCTATGCTAATCCTGCTGTTGTGCTGTGTTGATACTACATATGTACACATGTTGTTTTGTGGATTGTGCATGTAGTTATCGTGCTTAAATCCATATATTGGTTACTCACCCTTGCCTGTACATGTTGGACACCCTATTGTGTTTTTGGATACGTGTACAGATGCTTCGCAACTGTCATCTGGGTCACTTTAGGACCCTCTAGCTTGTGTTCCTCGATGTCGATGACGAAGATGTGTGGACTGCGGACAACGAGGCCCAGTCTCATTGGTATGATGTAGGCACTATTGTCCGTAGAGTTTTTTCATTAAACCAGCTCTTAGGAATTTCAATGTATAATGTTGAGAAAGTCGGTATATGTAGTTTTAAAAACCTCCGTATAGTTGGAATTTCTGTATGAAATATAATTTTAGGAAAACTTATATGTGATGGTTTATGATTTATGAATAAACTCAGTTTATGTATGTTGTCAAGTATAATGTGATTTTATCATTGTGATGTGTGTATCACGTTTCTGAGGTTTTATGCAGAAAATTTTTATACCCGAGCTTTCCAACTTTAAATAAATTATCCTTTTTCCGAAAGCAACCAACGATTCTATTTTAAATTTAATTCTGCACGTGTTAACTATGTAATGCCCAAGGGGGGTGTTACAAGAATGAACGAAAAGAAAAAAATAGAAAACCTCCTGCATACATGCATGAGTCGGTTGACGTGCCATACGAACCGAGCTACAATCCATGTGGTTGAGAATATGAGCCAGTTAAAACCACTAGGTCTATAGGGCCATCCTGTGTTCGAAACGCCACAAGTGGCCGGAGGCATCACGACCCCGTGCTGTGGTAAATCAACTGCCCAACACGGATGAACTCAATCAGAGACTGGACTATTCATGATATGGTTGGATGTGGTACCCCAGAACAATTGGAGTTCGGACCTAAATTGACAGGCCGACTCATGAGAACAATTGTGTTATGGGAGTATTCGCGGCCTATCGCTCGATGAAGGGAAGTAGGAATCTCTGGAGTATATGAATTAGAGAGTCGAATTGAAGTCTCATGCATTCACTTGACTTATCTTGATGAATGAGTATCATATTTTGAAACTGAAGTTATCCCATTATGATATTATGTTGATTATTGATACTTTATCGCATGACTGTGTTTATGCCTTGGTTATATGCTGCTTTACTTGTGTGGCTATTACGATAAACTTGTGAATAAGTATCTCACCCTTACCTGTACATGTTGGACACCCTATTGTGTTTCTTGAACACAAGTACATATATTTTCCAACGGTCCTTTGGGTCACTGCGGGGTGCCGACGACGAAGACGGATGGACTGTTGATGACGAGGCCCAGTCTCATCGGGGGTGATGCAGGCTAGGTAGTATACTTTATTGTTCTTAGAGTTTTGTTAGACCAGCTCTTAGGATTTTGATGTTTAAAGTCAGGTCCTTTGATCGTGACTCAGTATGATATGTATTAAGAGATAGAAGTGATGTACGCCTTAAGGCGAAGTTGAATGAGTTTTATAGATGATGAGTTTGAGTTTGTTTTTTAGCTGATTTTAAAATTTTCAATTAGTATCAGATTTCCGCAACTAGTCTAATGAGTTTTTTTCGAAAAAGTTTTAATTAACTGAAAAAGAAAATTTGGGATACGAACTGTGACATTGAGAGGGGGTGTTACAATTAGCAGCAAAACAACCAAGAGAGGTAGCACTACGGTCTCTAAAGATACCATCACAAGCTGCAGAACCTAGTGCACCTTAGCAACTCCATGAGTGTTACACTTGACCCAATTACAAGGAGGAGGAATCCAATCTACCTGTTTGATAGAAGGAGCTTGACTAGGCTTACCTAGAATATAAAATTTTCTGAGAATAAAAAATTCTTGTATAGATACTGACATAGTGTTTGAACTCAGCTTCCCAGTGAGAGAGACAGTAGAAATAATCATGTTCATCATAGCTTTAGGAGAAACAAGCTTATTTTCAAACCTAAGTTTGTTCGTGCAATACCAAATAGCCCACACCACACTAATAACTCCAACAATAATAACATCTTGCACTTGAGAACTCCAATTTTTCAAAGATATAAAAAGCAAGCTATGCACAGAAGACATGTCAAATCTGCAATTAAAAATAGACCCTAGGCAATCCCAAAGCTCCTTTGCAAACTTGCATCTACAAAACAAATGAATAGATATCTCAGCAGCCAAGCCACAGAGATTACATATAGAAACAACAGTGCAACCTCTTATCCAAAGGTTTACTTAAAACTTGTCAAATAGATTTTAAAAAAATAATATTTATTTATAAATCCTTTTCATAATTTATATAAGAAATAGTTATAAGATATAGGCAAAATAGGTTGATTGGTCTTATACGTTTATTTAAATTTTCACATCGGTCCTATAAGTTTTATTTTTTTCAAATTGATCCTACACGTTATATTCCGTTTCCACATTAGTCCTTTCTGTCAATGTTGACTTAACGCCGTCAATTTTGACCTAACGTAACATTGTATTAGTGCTACACGTGGCTTTTCATCTGACGTCGTAAGTTCGAAATTGACGAAAATGACTAACGGGAAAACGAAACATAACGTATAGGACCAATTTGAAAAAAATAAAACTTATGGGACAGATGTGAAAATTTAAATAAACGTATAGGACCAATCATCTTATTTTGCGTATGATATAATATTTATTTATAAGCCCACTTTTAATTTATGAAAGAAGTTGTTATAAAATTGAATATTTATTTGTAGGTCCCTCCTAATATTTAGGTAGTGTTTGGTCCAACTTTTTTAGGCTTAAAAGCTACAATTAATAATAAGAGCTTTAAATTTAAAGTTGAAGTTGTTTGGTAATTTTCTAGCTTAAAAGTTACGTTTAAGTTAAAATCACTTTGGTAAATTTTATAAAAGCATTGTAAACTGGCTTCTTGTAAACCATCCAGAGCAACTACTACCACCACCCTACCACCATCCTAAACAGCTTGCCACCGCCAGCCTTCGTAAACCAGTCAAAAGCCATCGGTGGCCTCACCAAACCAAAACCCCACCTCTGAAAACCCAGAGTCGCACCAACACGTCAGACTCATGAAACAGCTTACTACTATCGATCGCCCCTTAGCAAGACATCACCTTCCTCTGCAATCCATCATGATTTGTGTTCCATTTTATGGCTCCCTACATTTCCAGAACCATCCTCCACATTGACTCTTGTTTTTGGCATGTGGTGGTGGTTCAAGTGGGCTTGGTTGGGCATACTTGCGATTGATCCACGTTGTCAACTTTTCATCCTCTCCAATCGCCAAAACAGCTTATGGTGGTGATGACCGAAAAAGGGATAGCGCACGAAGGAGAGAAACGGTGGCTGGGGAAGGAGAGAGAGAGAGAGAGAGGGAGGGAGAAGAGGGTCAGGTGAGATCTTTCGTTTTCAATCTAACAGAAAAGAAAAGGCAGAGGGAGAGTCTCTTGAGGCCGAGGGTTTGCAATTGCATTAAAGAAAAGGGGGTTGCTACGGTACCCCCATAAATTCATGGGTTTTGGTACCCTATAACGGGATATCATTGTTCAAAGGTGTTAATTCGTCCAAATATTTTTTCATCTTTTCTTTTATAGCGAGATATGTGCGCTAACCTTCCTTTTGCTTTAGTGAGAATTTCTTGTTCTATTTCTCTAAGATTTTCATTTTCTTCGCGTAAGAGATGTTTTATCTTCTTTCTAAGATAGTTCATTGCTTCGAGTATATCATATGTTAAAATAGTGTCATATTTTTCCATAAGTATAACTATTTTTCCAGACATAAATAATCCTAGTTCTTCTATATATTCAACCATCTTTTAGTTGATTCTCTAAACGGAGTAATCTGTTTTCTTTCCACAAAATACTTCGTTCAATTAATTTTCTAATTTGTTCGTCTACAAATTCTTTTTCTTTAATTTTTAATAATGTGGACAGATTTTTATATTCATCTTTCAGTTGTAATTTTAGTATTCGTTTCACTACACATCCATCAATTATTTCTTCGGGATCTTGTTGTTTCCAATACTTAATTTCGTTTCTAAGTTCGTTTATCCATTCTTTTAACAGAGTAATAGTCTTCTTTTCTAATTCTATATGATGTGTTAACATACTTTCTTTAAACCAGTAGTTTTGTATCGTTTGTGGGTTATTTTCTTGCCAATAAGATATCTTTTTACGGTTGGTACATAACCATTCTTTTAAGGTAGCGTATGTTTTCATGCTATTAATTTTTCTAGGCGTCTTTTAAAAATTTGAATACGTATTTCTACTCTTCTGATTTGATCTTTGAGATAAGGGTTAGGATTTTCCTCGTCTAATTCTTTTAAAGTTTTACAATAATTTTTTAAATTAATGATTATTATTCTTATATTGCTAGCAGTTTTCATTAACTAGCTCTGATACCAGTTCTGGCCCAGCTTAGCTTTGTTTAATATTTTATTACTTTTATGAAAAATCTTAATCTTTCTGATCATATTTTATTTTTTATATATAAGGTTAAATCATTTACTTGGTTTACTAATTTATTTATGTTTTCACTCGTACTAGCATTCTTCTCAGGTTCTAATAATTGAATGGGTCGAGGAATATAAGGTATTCTTAATGAGTCAGATCTTTTTAAAAAAGTTCCTAGTTCAGTGATTTCATTCCTCCTGGGATAATAAATTTTTCCAATATCTTCAAATAATTGAGGAACGTCTATTCTATCATTATTTCTAAACGTAATGCTATGATGTGAATTTGTTAATGCATAGTTTACACAGTAGGTTACTGAGAATATTTTATCTCCAGGTCGCATTAGATTTTTTCTAAGAAATTTATGTTCTAAGGTTAATGATTGATCTAATCTTTGAGTACTTAAAGGAATTCCTATATTAGGATGAATTTCAAATTTTAATTTTACATATGCTAAGTTTCCTTCTATTACTCCTAATATTTTATCTCGAACATCAGTTATGCATTCATCTTTTAAGATTAATTCGACTGGAGAGTCTATTCCTTCTTGAAAAGTTGCTTTAATTAAAATTTGAACTGCACCTATATGAATATATCCTATTTTCCTTCTATGTGCTTCTATTTTTAAATTTTGTCTTAATTCCGAAATCTTTTTTCGGCTTAATAATTGAATATTTGTACTACCTTGAGCTTCAGTTATGTCTATGGGGGTTTCAGTAATTATTTTTCCATAATAAATGATATTTTCTTTTTGAATAAATCTTTTCATTATTCCTCCTAACTTTTCCTTTCCTTTCATATTTGCAGTTTTAGAGAGATCTAATTCTTCTTTTTGTATTTTTTGAAATAATCTAGGATTTATAAGAATACTTCCTTGATAATTTCCATCTTCTTCAGTAATTTGAAGGTGTTCTATATCTTCATTAGTTTCTCTAATCTCAGATCTAGTTGTAGTTTCAGAATTCATAATTGAGGCTAGTAGGGGTTGAGTTTTACCTGCTTGAGTTTTAATGAAAGATAGAGCCTTCTGGTCCACTGCTGCTTCCGCGTTCTGAGTCCATAGATGTGCATAGAGCTTGATCTCCTTCATCTTTGGATTTCTGCCCGATGGTGGATACCTTCATGGTGTGGTATGATGCTTGCTCGGTGGAAAATAATGAATGATTAATTTGTAAAGGGCAATGGTAAGTGGAAGAGAATAAGTAGAAAAGTAATTTATTTATGGAAGTGTTTACAAGGTGGTATACACAGATACCTAGTTTCCTCTATGAGGAGACTATCAGCTTTCCTCACTTGGAAGCTCGGGTGAGAGTTTTTTCCAACTGATTCACTCTGATTTGCCTCAGCATAAGAGGTCTTATTTATAGACTAAGAGCTTAGTGTTTATTTACATTGGTAGCCCTATAGCACGTAAGTGCTTACATCAGAGACCTAATAATTTACATGATTCCGTCACTGCTTACGTCATTCTTCAATTATTGCTTCGTCTTCGGAATCTTTTCCTTGTGGCAGACAACTAGTGGTGGCTTCTGTCGTTTCTTGCTTTTGCTTTATGCATCTTTCACATGCATGATTCCCATTTTCTTTAATCAGTAAACATAGTTTGTCAAGGATAGCTGGGCAATAATTCATAGCGGGTCCCTTTAGTGCATAGAATGGCATCTCGAAGTTTGTTAGTAAAGATAAGTCCTTTTCTCTGATGATTCTTCCACTTGTCTTGCTTAATAACAAAGCATTTGGGCCTTTGTATAGTGTTTTGATAAATGATTCTTTTCCAATAGTCTGACATTGAGAGTAAATGCTTCCCAATTGATGAGCTATGAAGTTATTAATGTGGTTTTCTCATAGTCTATTCCAGTGGGTTCATCCATTAATGGGAAATTATTATTGCTAATCCCAATAAAGATTAAATGCTTTGCTGGTTGTTTGGTGGAGAAATCTGGATAAGCTGAGTAAAACTTTAAGAACATAGCTCTTTCTCCAGCAATATTTTTCTGAAACAATTGAACTGCTTCTTTGAAGTAGTATGGGAATAGATTAATTTCTTCAAGATTGGGGCTTAAATAAAGACATTCAATTAAACCAAATTGGAATAAGTTGAATGTCAGAATTGATGGTGCTCCTGGTGTAAGTACTGCTTTAGTGGCGAATATTTTGCGGTCTAGCATATACATGCAATTACTTTTTTCTTTTTCTGTCCAATGCAGTAATCGGTTGAGATGTTCATAAAAATTTTCTTTAGAAAATTGAACTTGAAGTTCATGTTCTTTTCTGGTAATAATTGGGAAATTGTCTAGAGAAGAAGGAACTCTTCCTAGAACCTTTAGTGTTTTTCGTGGCTCTGGTTTTAGAGTGGTAGTTTCTGCAAAAGTTCTTGGTCCAAGATAGATTTCTTTACCTTTAGCAATTTGATAATCTTTTAATGCTTTTTCTGCCTCTTCTTTTGTTGCATAGGATTTGTGAATGACTCCTGGAACTTTCTGACAGTGAGGGGCTGCTTTGTGCCACTCGTCATATATTCCTGGCAATGGTCCGTTGAAGATAACATACCATTTTTGATTTCCTTCTTTTTGGGCTTGTATTTTGATTTCTGCTGGGATTATTTGTTCAAGGAAACCTTCTGTTTGTAATTGTAAATCTAATACTTTAATGTCTGCTTCGAGTAATTCTAATTCCTTTAGCTTTTGATCTTTGAGTGCTTGCTTGAGTTCTCTTTGCCTTCTCAGCATTTCTGTTGTCTCGCGCTCCATTCTCTGGATAGTATATCTGCTTGAACGTTTTTCTCTCCTTTAATATGAGAGATTGAGTAATTATATTCCGATAATTTCATTTGCCATCGGATCAATCGTCCTTGTTTATAAGTGCCTTTATGATTAAAGTTTTTAAAACCTGCCACATAAGTGGAATCGGTTCTAACAATAAATTCTTTATCAAGCACATAAATACGGTGTTTGTCCAACATCCGAATAAGTGCTAATGTTTCCTTTTCATGAGTAGGATAATTAATTTCACTGTCTATAAATGTTCCAGACATGTATCGACACAGTAATTCTTTCTTTTGTCCAGGGGGTTTTGCTTTCATAACACCTCCCCAACATTCATGTGATGCATCCGTTTCGATAATAATTAAGTCATCGTCTGCAGGATGGTATAATTCTGGGAGCTGTTGACATAAATTCTTTAATTCAGTAATAATTGCTTCATCCTCCTTCGTCCAAGACCAAAGGGCATCTTTCTTTAGCTTTTGTTGTAATACTTTTCGTTTTGCTGCAAGATCTTTTATAAACCCTTCATTCGAAATATAGGTTAGTAATCCAAGAAACCTTTGTAAGTCCTTTTTGTCTTTTAATATTACAAGAAAATTGCTAAGTTTTTCTAACACGTGTTTTTGCATTATTAATTTTCCTTTCTCTATTTCGAGGCCTAAATAGTTGACTTTATTTTGGGCTAAAACTATTTTCTTTTTACTTAATACTACTCCATGTCTTAGAAGTTTATTTAGTACTAAGGTTACTTTCTGATAATGGTCTTTTAAGTCTTTATTGGTAAATACGAGTATATCGTCGATATAAATGAGACAAAAATCTCTATATTCTTTAAGGATTGTGTCCATGTATCTTTGAAAGATTCCTGGGGATTGTTTCATTCCCATAGGGAGTACATTCCATTCATATTGTCCTTGAGGACAACTAAAGGCTGTTAGTGCTTTAGATTGTTCATCTAATTTTAGTTGATAAAATCCTGATTTACAGTCGAAGGTACTGAACCATATCATACCTCTAATTTGTTCAATAATTAAATCTTTTCTAGGGAGAAAATATGCGTCTCCTTCCATTGCATCATTTATTTGTTTATAATTTATCACCATACGCCTTTTACCACGTTTAAGTTCACTATGGTTTTCTACATAAAAAGCTGGGGCTGAATGCTTACTTTTGGCTGGTCTTATTAAACCTTTTTCGAGCATTTGCTTGATATCTTCAGCAAATTCATCTCTGTCTTGTTTAGTGTAAATCATTGGTTTACATTTTATTTCTTGGGTAGGATTTTTTAATTTTAAGGTAATGAGTTCGGTATTTTTATTATTGATGTTTGGATCTAAAGGATGATCACTACATAATTTTTCCAATAACTGGTCAATATGAGCTGGTATTGTTCTGTTTGGTTCTAAATTCATTAGAGCACAGCGAAATTTGTGACAAATAAGAGTAAATAACTCACCACGTTGCAGCTGGCTGAACTCTGATTGTTTGGTAGAATAAGTACATAGGGAAGAGTGAAGAATTGGGATAGAAAGGATGTCCCGTAGTTGAGTATTTCGTATATACGGTGTGCGAAGTGTTATATAATCTAAATATTGACAAAATGGTGAATAAAGTCGTAAGAAGTTATTGCCTAAAATAACATCTATTCCTGTTTCTTGCTGGTAAATTGTTGGGACAATAAATTTCTTGTCTTGGATTATTAACGTGATGCGATTTATTACCCAGAATAAAGAGTGGATAGATTCATCAGCGATTTATATTTTTAATGGCTTTTGTAAATATTCCCAATTATTAAATAATGCTTTTGTTGCTAAACAAATACTTGCTCCAGTATCTACGTAGGCTTCAGTTTAATATACGTACTATTCGGATTCTGTTTCTTCTGAAGATAGTTCATCATGTTCAGAATATTCTGTTTCTTCTAGTGGTTCAAGCTCATATGTTTTATAAACTTGTTTAATTATTTTAGCCTTTTCTTTAAATTCTTTTTCTTTCTTTTGAGGACATTTATTTGCATAATGACCTTCTTCATTGCATATCCAACAGACACATTTCTTTTTTCCCTTTGGACAGTATTTTTTCGGTGTTCGTTTTTTCTTAAAGTATTTTTTCTTTGTGTCTTTATATGCTTTCTTTTTTGGATAAGTTTTTCTTAGATTTGGCTTTTTCTTTTTATTATAGTATTTTCTTCTTCGTTTGATAGGATTGCATCCATAACTTCTCGGTAATTCTATTTCTGGTAGTTCGCAGCAAATTACATTTCTTCCTCTATTTAACTGTTTTATGGTTTCTCTGTTTAAACATTGATCTCGTAATTCTTTTAGGAGTACTTGAATAATACCTCCTAGAGTTTTTGCTGTTGTTAATGGATTAGCTGACCAAATTGTTTTTATTTTTTGATTGAGTGGAAATGGTAGTTTATCTATAAATATCATTTTGTATGTTTCTTTGGTATCAGTGTCTAATTGATAGTAATATTTTTGGTATTCACAGATAAAACTTCCTATATCACACATATCACATATTTGCATTCTATTTAAGTGTACTTTTGCAGTTTCGTGTAAATATCGTTTTACTTCATCACTTTGTTCAATACTAGCAAAGCCTATGAATTCTTCGTATATTAATTCCATGATAAGTCTAGCAAAGTCTTGGTTTGTTACTGTTCGTTGTATGTATTGTTGCCATTTTTCCTCTTTTATGGAATTTAGAAATTTTTGTACATTACCTGAAGTTTTGTAAAAGATAAAATTTTTATATTGAATTTCTATCTAGGCTATTAAATTTGTCATCTGTTGCTATTAGCAGTGTAAGTTCATTAATCCATTGTAAGAGTATCTCTTCTTTGTTTTTAGCACAATCTAAGTTTAGAATATTTCCTGCTTTAATAGATTCGTATCTTGGTTTAAATTCATCGGGAATTTTAGACCATTTATTATTTCTTTTTAGATATCCTTTATCATGCATTGTTTTTTCTTCTATATCATCCCATATTTCATGTGTATCTTTTCTTTTTTTATTTCTTCCAGGTATCATACTACTACTTGATTCTCCATGATGCATTCGTATTTCATTAAAGTCTGTTTCATCAGAGGAGGAGCTATAATTTAATACTACCTCTTCAGTTTCATTTGGCGTTGAATTAATTGGTTCTGTAACTTGTATTTGATTATGTTCTTCTTCAATTATTTTTAATTGTTCAAGAAGTTGTTGTATTTCCTCTAAGTCATTAGAGTTTTTTATTGTTTCAATATAATCAGTTTTTATCCTCTCCATGTTGTTCTTGGTGTTAAGGTTTCTAAATAACGGAATGGTTCTGATTTTTTCGTGTTTAGTAGTTCTTCTAGATCTCTTTTTGTAATAGGTCTATTTTTAGTTTCTTCTTCTAATATATTTTCTAGTTGTATAAGGATTTTTCTAAGTCTTTCTCCATCTTCGCTAGTTTCTATGTCTTTCCCTTTTCCTTTTTCTATTGCACTTAAGGTTGTATATATGTCTGCATATTTTGTTTGTTCAGTATGTTCAGGAATACTAATATATTCTGCGAATTTTGAAGTGACTTCTAAAACTTGTAACACATTATTATTTATTTGTTCCAGTATTTTTTCTAGTTCTTTATATTTTTTATCAATTCCTTCTAGTAAACTTATGGTTCCTATTGTGATGAGGGTACCGGTACCCTCAAATTTCTTAAGGTACCATAGAATTTGCTTAAAGAAAAAGTATAAAAAGGGATAAGTTGGAATCGAATAGGAGGGTAAAAGGAATAGGAGGGTAAAAGGGTGGAAGCTTCGTATCAGTTAAAAAACAAAAACGGCTACGATTACCTTTTTTTAAAAGCTTCGTATAAGATTACTTTTTATTTTTGTTCTTTAAAATAATCTTCAACTTTTTTAAAGAGCTTCCCCATAAAAGTGTTTGGCCTATCGTCTCCTTTTAAGGATATGAGAAGCCACAAAAATTTGGTCAAACACTACACTACAACAGATTCGGGATTTAATAGCACTTATTTATGGCATTTGATGCATGGCGTTTTCGAGCGCTATTTATCTTGGGTGCTATTGAAAGTTATAAACAACTATAGCGTTCATGATGCGATGTCGTCTATTTCTACAATAGCACGCGCCAGACCAAACACCGTAGTAGTTCAAACTTAAATGCTCATCCAGGAAGCGGTGCTGACGTGGGGTTAGAATAAAGATATCACTGACTTAGAAACGCACTATCTTAGTTACCCAAAAAACGATAGCGCATTTTAAGTGAAGAGTTATCTTATAGTTATTTAACGATATCGTTTACATATTTAAACGTTGTCTTTTTGCCACTTTTTTTTAGTTGCTGTTTTCGCTGCTTTCTGCAAATTCCCTTGCATTCAGCAATTAAAATTCAACATTTTGCATTCAGAACACAAAAAAGGCAGCATTCAGCATTCAAAAAAATAGCATTCAAGAATCATACCCATAATCAAACTTTGGTTCTTAAAAACAAACATGATAATGCTACAAACAAAACAGATACTCCAATGAATATACCAGAATTTGACAAAGTCCACTTTGCATCCTTTTCTGTACAAACAGAAGTTGTATTTGTTCAACAATAATGTTGTTGTTTGCCAATCAATGTTTGCATCATTAGATATGTTGGTGATTTCATATCTAGATTCAACAAAAACCAAGAAGACAATAGAAGGACGACAACTCCAGAATAAGCTAGTGACAAGAAGCAAGTTCCACTCTTATGCGTCTGAATCTGCACGTAGGGTCACGTGTTTGATGCTTGGTGGATCGATTGAGTAGTCTTCTAATTCAAATTGGTCAAACTCAACCTACAAAATCAAAAAATTAATTGCCAATTACACATGTTTTGTAAAAGTTTAAAGAAGCAAACCAAATGAAACAGATAGGTTGCTAAGAGGAACTTACAGTTGAACCATCATCAATACTTGGAGCATCAATTTCAATCTCCTCTAAGTCGTGGCAATTATACAATTTGAAGACTTTTAGCTGAATACTTGAAACATTTATCATATAAGACATATAGAAACCTAACTCCCGTAAATTTGTGCACTTAGCTATGTTGAAACCAGAAGCGTCGTACGAAAGTTAGTGAAAAGGGAAATGATAAAATTCTTACAGTCATTGTGCCAAACACCAACTTATAGAACTTGTATTTGTCAAACAATAATGATGTCGTTTGCCAACGAATGTCTACATCGTCAGGTATGTTGCTGATTTCATATCTGGATTCGTCAAAAATCAAGAAGGGAAATGTCAAGCCTTGGACAAAATGCCTAACCATTTCTGGGAGTTGGATGCACTCCAAGAAACCCTAAGTAGCCATTTAACTGCAATGAAATTACATAAAAGAATGAAATTACTAAAAGTAACCCTAAGTATGCATTATAAGTAACCCTAAGTAGCCATTTAATATCAATGAAATTACTAAAAGTAACCCTAAGTATTTCAAATGATAGAGGTGAAGAGACTTACCAGAGAAGACGGAGAGAGTTAGTTGCTAGGTGGCGGTGGTGAATCGACTAAAGAGGGAGAGAGCGAGAGCGAGTAGAGAGGGAGAGTGAGAGTTTGAGAGTGAGTAGAGAAGGAGAGTGAGAGTTTGAGAGCGAGAGTAAAAGTTTGAGAGCACGCACGGGTTTGAAAGAGTGAGGAAGAGTAATAGAAATAGTGGAAAAAAATCCTTTAATAAATAGGTACTTTTAGGTGGTAAATGTAACACCCCAGTTTTCGCTTGCTTATTATAAAGTGTTGTTATATATGTTATCCTTGTTGTTATATATATGTTATATGTTGTTATGCTTACGTTAGATGTTTAGGGATGTGTTTTGGGATAGTTAACCTTAGAACGAGCCATATCAGTGATCCTGATAGGACAGCACGCCTTTTACACTGCTTGTGTTCGTGTCTTACGAATTACATCTCAAGTCCTAAGTGTTATGAAGAAGGATTGAAAATCCTCTTAGATAAGTCTTTGATCCTTTCTAAGGTATTAACTCCTTGAGTTTCCAGTAATGAAAAAAGCATTGATTCACTTACGTCTTATGAAGTCATTGATGAACTAAGTCATTAATGGTATAGTGCATGGTCTTGTTCCACCATATACTATACTTAATTATCTCTTTTCTTTTGCTCTAAGTTAATTACTTAACTTAGGTTTTTATGCGTAAAACTTTACGATTTGAGTTGAAAACTCTCGATTTAAGACTTTGTTAACCAAAACTATTCAAATTGAAAACTCATTTGATTTGAAAGAACTTTGTTACTTGCTTAAAGTAAATTACCTTAACTAATTTGAAAAGGGTTTTCCCTTACTAACCTAGTGTAAAACCGTGATCTAAGTTAGTTGAAAAGAAAATGGGATTTCGTTTTGTTTTCGAACTATAATTCATTTAAATATAAATTTTAGGACAAAGTCCTCTCTATACTTTGAAGGTTGAATGTTAACTTAGTTTTAAAATGAAGGTGACATCCCATTAAGACCTAAGGTAACTTCATATTAATTTTACTTTCACGAAATCACTTTCATCATTTTATTTTTAAAACACTTAGTTAATTTGATAAACTATGACTAAAGTAAAAATACATTTTCACCTTAGTTAAAACACTTGAAGGCCGAAATCCTATTTGATCTTTGGATCAAAATCACTTGTTTGTTTTTGAAATACAAGTTACTCTTTCTAACTTTCAAAAACATTGAAGTTCAAGAACAAACTCATGTTCTCCCTTTTGTGTGCTTGAAGGCCGAATGGTATATCATATGGAATGTGAAGATTTTGCTTCACTACCTTGTCAAGTAATAGGTCAAAATGATCGAAATATTATGATGAATAATAATCATACATCATTCAACCATAAACAAGCATAAAAATCCTTACTTGATATAGAGATCAAAGTATGGTTTTCAACATACATGAAAACATTTTTCCATCCGAGCATACATCATCATAAACATATCCTAAGCATGGAAAAATTATTACAATCATGTTCTCAAAGAGAACTTCAATAATAAAGTAGTGAACCCAAGCAAGGGTTTCACCTAAACAAATCATAAACAACCATTTCTATCCTCCACCAATTTTGGTGTGATGAAGTTCACTACCCATACCTTTAGTGAAGAGGTGTTAGTGAAAGGAAACTCCAAGCTCCTTAAAGAAAAGGATGGCCGAATCCTATGGGAGAAAAAGGTGAGATCTTTAACTTTTTTTCATGAAAATGAAGAACTAGAAGATGATTACTCAAGGTAATAAGTAAGGAAATGAAGATAAAAAGGATTTAGAAGCTTACCAACTCAAGAACAACTTCAAGGTTTTGGATGGTGTTCTTGGTGCTCAAGAACACACTTCACCAAAACAAGAAATTTCCTTCACCAAAGTTGATCCTTGGATCAAGACAATATGAAGTATGGTTTTAGAATTGAAGAAAGAAGTTTGGTTGGTGATTTAGGAGTAAGAACCGAATATGAAGAGAAAAAAGAGAAGTGAGAGGATTTTGAAGTTTTTGAGAGAAAAGTGTGTTAGATCTTTTAGAAGGAGTAATATTGAAGTTGGATGGTGTTTGTTTAGTGTTATGGCCAAATGGCCTAGGTGTTTATCACCCAAAATCAAGCTAAAGTGTTATAGAAAATGAAGGGCCAAGATCTAATGGAAGTGCATAGGTATTGCTTCCATAACAAAAGTTGTAAAGGTTAACCAAATGTAGGTAGTTTAGCTTTTTCCATGAAAGAAAAGTCGACAAAGTGAAAGTTATCATGAATTGACAAAAAGATGATTGTCCATACTCTACTTTATTGTAGAGAGTTATGGTTTGATTTTAAATTGAAAATTCCGACGAAAACCGGTCTGTGTTTTCCACCGATAGTAAAATTTTACTAATCAGAAAACCTAATTTTGACTCGTGAACCAAACGGTTAGGTTTTATATCAAATTCCTGACGACTTTGCTTACTTTGAAATATTTCATGAAAAGTGAAATAAGATATTTTATTCGGGCGAAATACTAAATCGGAAAATCGACGGAGTCGAAAACGTCGCCGGTGTTGGTTTTGCCAGATCCGGCAGGACGTTTGACGTATATTGTGATGCATCATATCAAGGATTGGGTTGTGTCCTCATGCAAGGAGGAAGAGTGGTGGCATATGCTTCCAGACAGTTGAAAGTGCATGAACGGAACTACCCGACTCATGATCTGGAGCTAGCTACGATAGTGTTTGCATTGAAGATATGGAGACACTATTTGTATGGTGCCAAGTTCAGTATATTTAGCGACCATATGAACCTAAAGTATTTGTTCGACTAGAAAGAGTTGAACATGAGGCAGAGAAGATGGATGAAATTCATGAAGGACTATGAGTTTGACCTGCAATACCATCCAGGCAAGGTGAATGTCGTAGCGGATGTGCTCCGTAGGAAGTCCCTACATGTGTCTGCAATGAAGGTACGAGAGCTTGAGTTGTTAGATCAGTTTAGGGATCTGAATCTGGACGTGGAAATCGTCGAGGATAAGATGAATCTTAGGATGATTGAGGTGACTAGTGATTTCCTCAATCTGCTTTGGAGAAGGCAAGCTGAGGATGTGTACCTTAAGGAGGTTAACTAGTTGATCGAGGAAGGTGAGACGTTTGAGTTTAAGAAAGGTTCGGATGGCCTTATCAGGTTTAACGACAGAGTTTGTGTGCCTGAGGATAATGAAGTTAAGAATATGATCTTGGAGGAAGCACACAAGAATAAGCCGAGTTTTCACCTAGGAGCTACTATGATGTATCGGGATCTGAAGAAGTTATTTTGGTGGCCAGGGATCAAGAAGGAAGTAGCGGCTTATGTCCTATCCTATTTGGTGTGTCAAAAGGCGAAGGTTGAACACCAGAAGCCAGCAGGATTGTTGCAATCGTTGGATGTTCCAGAGTGGAAATGAGACAGTAATGTGATGGACTTTATTTCTAGGTTACCAAGGACTCAGAAGTGGTGTGATGCAATTTAGGTCATCATAGATAGGTTGACGAAATGTGCTCATTTCTTGCCTATCAACCAGAATTATTCTCTGGAGAGATTGACTCAGATTTACATCAGGGAGGTGGTGCGTTTGCATGGTGTGCCTTCAAGTATCATCTCGGACCGAGACCCGAGGTTTACTTGTAGGTTTTGGGGAAGTCTAAACGAAGTGTTGAGAACTAAGTTAAGGTTGAGTTCTTCTTATCATCTGCAAACAGATGGTCAGTCAAAACGGACGATTCAATCGTTGGAAGACTTATTAAGAGCATGTGTGTTGGAACACACAGGAAGTTCGGACGATTTTCTTCCTTTGATTGAGTTTACTTATAACAACAGTTACCACTCAAGTATTGGTATGGCGCCGTATGAAGCTTTGTATGGGAGAAAGTGTAGCACTCCTTTGTGTTGGTTTAAAACTGGAGAGAATCAGTTGATAGGACCTGAGTTGGTGTAACAGTCGACAGAACAAGTTAAGTTGATCCGGGAAAAGATGAAGGCCGCAAGGGATAGGCAGAAAAGCTATACTGATAAACGGAGGAGACCTTTAGAGTTCCAAGAGGGTGATCATGTGTTTATAAGAGTTACTCTAAGGATTGGTATTGGCAGGGCAATTCTATCTAGAAAGCTTACACCCAAATTCATAGGACCATTTCAAATTTTTCGTCGAATTGGTCCAGTAGCTTACCAAATAGCCTTACCACCTAACTTGTCAAGACTTCACGTTGTTTTTCACGTCTCTCAACTTAGAAAGTATTACCCTGATCCATCACATGTGCTAGAGCCCGAATCAATCCAGCTAAGAGAGAACCTTGAATATGAGGCTTTACCTGCTCAGATAGTGGATAGAAAGATCAAGGAGCTTCGCGGTAAGCAGATTCCCTTGGTGAAAGTGGAATGGGACCCGGTAATCGGAGATTCAACATGGGAACGAGAAGCACATATGCGCCAATAGTACTCGTCGTTGTTTATAGGTATGAACGGGGAATTTCGGGGACAAAATTCTCTTTAAGGGGTGGTAATGTAACATCCCTGTTTTCTGAAACCCTAATTAGGATAGATGGCCTAGATTGGGTATTTATATGCTTGTTGATAATTACTATCATGGCTTGAAAGTGTGCTTAGAGAATATGTTAAGAGTAGGAATGAATTGGATAAGAAAAGGATGAAAGACAAGGGATCAGGAGCAAAATGCTAAGCATGGACCAATAGGATGCTCAAGCGTGGAGAGTTTGGACGCTCAAGCGTGGACCTTTTGACCAGTTGACTGGCAGTGATGGGACGTAAAGTGATACTTGTCGGTTGCGCATCACGTCTGGCACGTGATGGGCGATGCCTTGGCGGTGAGGAAACGTCAACGCTAAGCGTTGAGGAAGCCAACGCTCAAGCGTTGGAACGCTAAAGCGTGGAGATCCAGAATGCTTAAGCGTTGTCATCAGAGTTTTACCTCTATAAATAGTTCTTCACTTTCAGTCGTGTGAATTTTCCAAACTTCACTTATTTACGATGAATTCGAGGTTGGGAGTTCCAAAGGAAGTTTGAGAGCTTTGATTCAGGTTTCTGACCTGTTCGTTAGTCCGATTCCACTTCTGATCGTGTTTTCATGATCTGTGCGACTCCTATTCCAATTCTATCGGTTTGCTTTTGTGATTCGACGAGGGTAACCCGAGGTTCCGTATCTACCTATATTGTACCTAAACAATGTTCTTTTCTGGTTTAAGCTTCTTTCAACGATTTTAACTTCGTATTAGGGTTAATGCTATAGTCTACGTGTTATTTCCGTGATTAGGGCAAGTTTGGAAGTTGCGTGCGGAACCTGTTAGAGCAAGTGGGATGCGGCTGTGAGGAGCTGGTGGGAAGCTCAGAGAGCTCGTTGTGTTCGTGATTATATCCTAGGTTAGCAGATTTGTGATGTATGATAATACATGCTATGTGTTGATATATGCGTAATTGCTATTTATGATATTTGATATTTGCAAGAGATGCATGATGTGTTGATGATAATGGCATATTGGTATGTATGCTGTTTACTACTGTAGGGAACATGTTGATAATTGATGAACTGTTGTGGACGTTTAAGCTGACAGTTAAGATTCGAGGTTATAGTTAGAGCTTAGAGCTCGTAAGGTTATGACGGGAGCTTGGAGCTCATATGCTTACAAGTGGAGCTTGGAGCTCGTATGGTTACAGTGGATCTTGGAGCTCATATGTCTACCTTTGGAGCTTGGAGCTTATGTTGCTAAGAGCAAGTTTGCATGTGTTCCGATATCAGCTCAAGAGAGATGGCTGACATGCATAGCATATGCATTTGATGCCAAGTGGCGAGCCGTATGTTGTGAGGCATACGAGGTTGGTTCACCGAGTGCGGGTGCAGAAAACGGAAGGGTAGGTCTGTCAGATTTTGGGGATATACTAGACACAGGTGTACCCACATGAGACCGGTATGGTAGCGCCTATCGTGTCGTAGCGGTCCTAGGCACGTTCTACTATCTCGACTGGACCCTGAGTCTTTCCAATTGCCGGTGGATCTTCCGAGGAGGCCCAGTTAACCTTCTTTGTCTGGGACAGTTGAGTGGTGATGCACTGTTATGGGTCACAGCGAGCAGAACGGATTATCGGGACGAACCAACTTGTTGTCCGGTGTGCGGACGTGATGTTGCCCTTAGTAGGGTGTTTAGTACCGGCCGACATGCATAGAAAGAGTATGTGTACATCTAGCTAGGGAACGACGGTAGCGTCGTGGTATTGAGAGATGGTTGTGTTTGCTATATGTTCTGCATTTCATCATCCATATCATAGATGTGTTGATCCCTACATTTCTTTGTGTATGTATGTTCGGTTTTGCGAACAGACGACGGGTTAGCGGAGGACCAGGATGGACCCGAGACTTCACCCGTTCATCACGGGGGCACCGCGGATGCCAGTGCTAGGGGACATTGAGATCGTCTACCACGACGAAAGGGGATGGCAGGTCGACCCCTCAATCTTTTTGGTCGTTTACACCGAACCTGTCAGTTTGATCTTCCAAAGCGGCACACCACCGTATATGGACATCATAGGACCTTACTGGGTGTACCAGTTTCTTCCATTCCCTCGGATATGGCACCCATCGAGGCAGATAGAGCGAGACTACTTGTGGGTGGAGTCCTTTGTAGTATCCAGCAGGAGAGGCTTCGTCTACAGAGGTCAGCGTAGGTGTACAGAGCGGTACTAGAGGGCAGCTCAAAGACGTCGGATTGTTGTGTCAAGTTCCTCATCCGAGTATGAGCCTATGCGGGTTTATAGGCGCACTCACGGAGAGGGACAGGGTAGCTCAGGGCATTCTCACCACTGAGGGTGAGAGCCATCCAGTGCGTGTCTAGGACTATGTGGAAAGGTTTTGATGTATTTCGAGTGTGGGCTGGGGAGAGTGCTGGTGAGCTTTGAGAGTTTCCTTTTGGAGGTCCTTAGACGTATCTTGATCATGTTTTCAATTTCTTTATGTACCTTGTCTGTATTTATATAGCCCTACTGATGGGGCCACCATGAATACTTTAGTACTATTTGTATATACGTGTGCTTTGGTTTATTTTGCTACGTTTACTCTGATATTATACGCGTTTATGTTCAGATGCATGTTATCATTGGTTTTAATAAAGCGCGAAATCGCTAAGTTATAGTTAATAGTATAAGTGAATTCTAAAAAAATGGGATTTCCTCGAGTGGAAGTTGGGGACGTCACACAATTCATTTCTATTGCCTAGGACAAGGTGAAAATCTTTGGAATGTCTATGTCTTTATTACCCTCTTAATTTAAATTTAACTGAATTGATTTAAGTTGATTTGACTTCATCATTTCTACTTCTATTCCTATGACCTTCCACGACCCAATTAAAATTTATAGTTTCTTCATCCCCTTCTGATTTGCTTATTTTCATCCTTTTGATGAACGGATCATTTTAATCAAGATTGTTTGGATTCTCGGTTATTTTTGAAAACTGAGACTTTTAATAACTTGATTCATTTGCTTCTTCCACAAAAGAATACAATACTTAAACTGGGATTGATTACTTCCTAATCATATCGTTTTGGCTTTCGCAGGCAAGAATTTAAAAGTTTCTTGAAATTGAGAATTTCTAACTACCTACTTCCTAGCCAATCAAATATGAGCTGCTTCGAGCAAAGGAGCTCACTGTAACACCCCGATTTTCGAGTTTTCCTAATTAATCAGTATTTATGAACTTATATTTTATTCGAGGTCTTAGAAAGGGATATAAAATATTCCGAGACCATAATCATGCTCAGCGATATCGTAGGAAGCTACGATTAAGTTTTGAGTCGAAAACTCAAACGGAGACCGGTCTGCGTTTTTACACTGACAGTTTGATTTTACTGCTCAAAAGACCTCAGATGGACCCGTGAACGAGACAGTAAGTCTTAGAATTCGATTCTCTACGTTTTGGTTAAATTTCGTAAAAGTTTCAAAAAAATCATTTCCTGACCTCCGTTCGAGCGAAATCTTCAATCGGGTGGAGAACGGAGCCGCGTATGGACTTACCAGGACCCGACAACGGATAATATGGATATCACATCATGTCAACTCACTTGGGAGAGCATGCCAGAGTCGTCATGACGATCGGGAATTTCAGGACGCGAAATTACCAAAATACCCCTAACTTAAGTCTTTTCACCTTTTACCATTTTACCCTTTGAACCAAATGACCTTTTTACCCTTAATGAACTCTTTAGAAGGCTGGAACAGCCCTCTCAGCCCCTCATTCCACGCAGCCCAGCCCCTCAAGAACACCAAGAACACTTCATCTTCCTTAGAGAAAAAACCTCCATTGAATCCTTGAGAAAACCTTGAAAGCTTGTTGAAATCACTTGATTTCTTGAACAATCTTCATCCATTTTAAGGTAAGATCACTTCTATGGTCTCATATCTTCTTGAATCTCTTTCAATATCAAGATCAAAACTCCATTTTCATGAAACTCATTCTTAGATCCAAAACTTTGAAAATCCATAGGAAATTGTAGGAAAATCCTTTGGAGGTGAAACCAAGTTCTTTGAACTCACCTCATCACCCTCTATCTAAACCCAAGAGCTCATGATCCAAGTCTCATCCTAGCCCTAAAACCCCAAAGTGGCCGAACCCTAAGAGTGATGATGAATAGTGTTTTTCATCAAATTTTTGATTTCTAACTCTTGATTCCATCCTTAGCTTTCCTAGTGTCCTTGAATCCAAGTGATGGAAAACCAAATCAATTCCTAGCCTAGATTGCCCTTTATGGCCGAGAGCTTCATGGGGAAAATCCATGAGTGTTGTTTCACATTTTTGAGTCATAGGACTTGAAATAGTGTTAACTAAGTTCATGAACCAACTAACCAAAAGTTTGGAACCAAATGAGATCCCTAACCCTTTTTACCTTTCATGGCCGAACCCTATACCTTTTAGGGGAAGGAAAACTTGTGTTCTTATGTTATAGATTGATGTTGAATTGTTGTTTGAATTGAATTGTGTTTGATTGTTTTAGGCGACGCAAACGAAACCGGAGCCGGAGCCGAGAATCGATCAAGTTTGGACTAAGCAAATTTGAGAGGTAAAGGGAGGTAGTCATTTAAGTTTGAGTAGCTTCATAGTGCATGTTTGATATATGTGTTATGATGTCTTGAGTGATGATTTAGAGATGAGTTTGAATGATGTATATGTATACTTATATCCTGGATTGATTGGATGTTAAATGTTGTGCATAATTGTCTATTTGATAATTTGTGGCATGGATGCCTTAGTTGATATTATGATGATGATTATGGATTGTTGATGTCTATATATATTTATACCCTGGATGAGCATAGAACTGGCTATGTCTCGATAATTTATTAAAAAACTCGAAATCCTAAATCTATGTTTTGAAAATCGTGTTTTTAAATCAAAAAGTGATTTTTGGGAAAACGTGTTTTTTTTCTTCAAGAAAAGTTGTCTTTCTTGTTGAAAAGTATTTTTGTTTTGAAAAGTAAAGTGGTTTTGTGAAAAGTCGTGCAAATCGTGTTTTATTTCGGTAAAACGTTTTAAAAAGACGTGAAACCTTAGAAAAAGGTTTTTGTTTTCAAGAAAGGTGTTTTCACGGAAAGTTTTTGTTTTCAAGAAAGGTGTTTTCACGGAAAAACGTTCTCTTGATCAAAAAGGATGTTTTGTTTCAAGAAAACCAAAGTATGTTTTGTTTTCCAAAGTGTTTTGAGAAAATGAAACCAAAGGAAAAATGATGAACCTTTGAGACGAACCCGAACCTAGTGGCCGAGACGTCGGGGCTAGTGTTTTGTGGATTGAGCACTCGGACTTCGTGTCCTGTGTTTTTGATTTGAGTGGGCTTAATGCCTTTTTGAAACGAGTCGTGGACTTTATGTCTCGACATTTGAAAGAATGAACGCAAAGAAAACAGAAAACTTTCTGTGTACATGCATAAACCGGCAGACGTGCCATTTGGAACCGAGCTACAACTTTCGTAGTTGAGAATTCAGCCAGTTAAGACCACTGGGTCTATAGGGGCATTCTGTGTTCGAGATCCCACAAGTGGCCGGTGGCGTAGCAACCCCGTGCCGTGGTAAATCGGCTGCCAAACACGAATGAACTCGATCAGAGACTGGAGTATTCATGATATGGTGAGACGTGGTACCCTGGAACAATTGGAGTTCGGACCTAAATGGAGAGGCCGACTCATGAGAACAATTGTGTTACGGGTGTTACTACGGCCTATCGCTCGATGTTGGGAAGTTAGAATCTCCGGAGTACATGAATTAGAAAGATGATATTGAAGTCTCATGCATTATTATAACTGATGATAGTGTTTGGGATGTTGTACTGTATTACATAAATAACTGTTCATATAACTGTATTTATCTGTGGATGTTATACTGCTGTTTGTCGCTTGTGCGGCTATCGTGATAACTTTATATGAGTATCTCACCTTTGCCTGTACATGTTGGACACCTTGTTGTGTTTTTGGAACACATGTACAGATGTTGATCATAGGTCCCCGCGGAGACGTGAGGACTCGGATGATGGAAACTTTTGAAGGAGCCGACGTTGGGTTGTACCCCAATGGCTACTTTTAGCCGACCAGCTTAGGAGTCTTTTGTTTTTGAGCAGGCTTATATTTTATTACTGCATATATGTCGCAATTACTTTCTAAGTCTGTAATATGATATATATCTATATATATATATATATATATATATATATATATATATATATATATATTAGACCAGGTTTTGCGTTATGTTTATGTTTTATGAACAGTGAATATCAATGTGTGATATGAAATTTATTCCTCCGACTGGAGTTGTTTGCCTATGCATGCAGAAAAATTTTAGAACCGCGTTTTCGAACGTAGCTACTTAATTAAAGTACTTTCCGAAAGCAACCAGCGTTTTATTTTATTGTTTTATTTTCGCATTAGAGTCCGTGTATGTAGCAACCGCGAGGGGGGTGTTACATTAGTGGTATTAGAGCTGGTCGAATCTTTCGGGAATCCTTGGGAAGTGAGGCTGTTATGTTTATGTTGTGTGATCTCTGTGAACCTTGTTTGAATTGTTTCTCTGTTGAAGCAATGTGTGTTGACACACTAGTTTTGATTTATGTTTCCTTATTAAGGTATGTTTGGTTTGCCTTGTAGGGAGACATGAATCTTAGAGGTGGTCGTGGTGGAGGTCGCGGCACTGCTGACAACAATGCTGATGACAACAACATCTATCGGGCTATCCAGGCCATGGCTGATATGGCGGCTGCTGTTGCTCAACAGACAGCAACGATGGCTCAACAGAATCAACAGAACCAACAAAGAGCTGATCTTGCTGCTGGTGCCAGAGGGTTAGTCGATTTTCGGCGTCATGATCCTCCGCAGTTTCACGGGGACTGTGACCCGGAAAAGGCTGACCTGTGGCTGCAAGAGATAGAGAAGATTTTTGCTGTTCTACATTGTCCTGAGGGAGTGAAGGTGGACTATGCCACATTCCTGTTTCTGGGTGATGCAGAGTATTGGTGGGGAGGAACCAGACAACTGCTGGAAGCCAACAACCAAGAGATCACTTGGGGAGTATTTCGCACCAAGTTTCTGGACAAGTACTTTCCCCAAAGTGCTAGAACCGAGAAAGAGCAGGAATTTCTGAAGCTGCAGCAGAGGGATATGTCTGTCGAGGAATATGCGGCGAAGTTTGAATCACTCGCCAAATATTTCAGCTTTTTCCAAGCTCAGCCTGACGAGGACTGGAAATGCGAGAGGTTCGAAGGCGGTCTGCGCTTCGAGATCAAGGAGTCGGTGTTGCCACTAGAGATCCGTACCTTCCAAGCTCTGGTGGAGAAGTGCAGAAAAGTAGAAAAGATGAGAAGCGGAAGGGAGAACAAGGGTACTACAGGAGGACCGTCTAGGTCAAGAAACCCGAACCAGTACCAGCAACAGAAAGGGAAGCAGTCCCAGAAGAAGCCGTATTCCCGACCTCAAGGGAATAGTCAGAAACAACAACCTTATCGTCCTGTTGCTTCTGCTTACGGTGGTGGGAACAGAAACGACCAAAACTAAGGCCGAGCCCAGAGATGTTTCAAGTGTGGGCAACCTGGACACCCAGCTGATAGCTGCAAACTGAAAGGAGTTCTATGTTTCCAATGCGGAGAGATAGGACATTTTGCGAGGGAATGCCCTACACCAAAGCCCGAGCCGACTGTCAACAACATGCGGACTGCTAGACCCACGGCGAGGGGAAGGGTTTATACCATGAGCGGCGTTGATGCTTCCAAATCTGATGATCTCATACAAGGTAGTTGCATCATAGCTGGTAATCTCCTAACTGTACTATTTGATTCGGGTGCGACACATTCGTTTATCTCCTTGAATTGTGTGAGACAATTAGAGTTGCCTGTTTCTTCGCTGTCTTTTGATTTGATTGTCACAACCCCGACTGCTAAACCTGTTACTGTTAATACAGTATGTTTGAACTGTCCTATTACTGTTCATGATAGGAACTTTCTTGTTGACTTAATATGTTTGCCTTTGACTCAATTGGATGTGATCCTAGGCATGGATTGGTTATCTTCCAACCATATCCTTTTAGACTGTGCACATAGAACCCTAGTTTTTGCTGACCCTAAGATTTCTGGATTTATAACTGCCAACCAAGTAAGAGCTTCTTTGAAAGAAGGAGATCAGGGATACATGCTTCTATCCTGTTTAGAAATCGAGAGGGACGTTGTCTTGAGCGATGTGCCGGTTGTGAAAGATTTTCCGGAAGTTTTTCCAGAGGACGTACCAGGTTTACCACCTGTGAGGGACATCGAGTTTGCGATCGACTTAGTTCCAGGATCCGGTCCGATCTCTATAGCTCCTTATAGGATGTCACCTACGGAGTTAGCCGAGTTGAAGACTCAACTAGAGGATCTAATGTCCAAGCGGTTTGTGAGGCCAAGTGTGTCCCCGTGGGGAGCACCAGTGTTGTTGGTAAAGAAGAAGGACGGGAGTTCAAGACTCTGTGTGGATTATCGTCAACTCAACAAGATAACGATCAAGAACAAGTATCCTCTATCCCGCATAGATGACTTGATGGATCAACTTCAAGGAGCCGCTGTCTTTTCAAAGATCGATCTGAGATCCGGTTATCACCAGATCAGAGTAAAGAACGAGGACGTACCCAAGACTGCTTTCAGGACTCGTTATGGTCACTATGAGTACCTCGTGATGCCTTTCGGAGTGACGAACGCGCCTGCTATCTTCATGGACTATATGAACAGGATTTTCCGTCCGTTTTTGGATCAGTTTGTTGTCGTGTTTATCGATGATATTCTCATCTACTCAAAAAGTTCTGAGGAGCACGAGGAACACCTACGACAAGTTTTGCAGATCCTTCACAAGGAGAAGTTGTACGCAAAGCTACCCAAGTGTGAATTTTGGCTGGATGAAGTCAAATTCTTAGGACATGTGATTTCGAAGGAAGGAATTGCCGTCGATCCTACGAAAGGAGAAGCAGTACTTCTGTGGGAGAGACCCAAGACTGTAACAGAAATCCGCAGTTTCGTTGGACTAGCTGGTTATTACAGAAGGTTCATCGAAGGATTTTCAAAGATTGTTGCGCCATTGACTCAACTTACGAGGAAGGACCAACCGTTTATGTGGACTGATAAATGTGAAGAGAGTTTTCAGACGATGAAGGAACGTTTGACAACCTCACCAGTGTTAGTACTACCTAAGCCAGACGAACCGTACGAAGTGTACTGTGATGCTTCGCATCAGGGATTAGGATGTGTGCTTATGCAACATCGGAAGGTTGTAGCATATGCTTCGCGCCAGTTGAAGACTCATGAGAGGAATTACCCGACGCACGACCTTGAGTTAGCTGCTGTGGTTTTTGCACTAAAGATCTGGAGACACTACTTATATGGATCTAAGTTCGATGTCTTCAGTGACCACAAAAGTTTGAAGTACCTGTTCGACCAGAAGGAACTTAACATGAGGCAGAGATGTTGGATGGAGTTTCTTAAAGACTACGACTTCACTTTGCTGTACCACCCTGGGAAAGCAAATGTCGTTGCAGATGCTCTGAGTCGGAAGACCCTACACATCTCTGTAATGGTGGTTAAAGAGCTAGAATTGATAGAACAGTTTCGTGATCTCAATCTAGCTGTGGAAGTGAACAATGAGAAGATTTGTTTGGGAATGATTAAGGTATCTAGTGGACTAATGGACACGATCCGTGAACAGCAAGCAACTGATGTATATCTCCAAGAGAAAAAGGAGTTACTTGGACACGAGAAAGCTGCAGAGTTCAGTATGGGGACTGATGGTATCTTGAGATGTAATGGACGAGTTTGTGTGCCTAGCAACCCGGAGATGAGGAAAATGATTCTAGAAGAAGGACACAAAAGCAAGCTGAGTATTCACCCTGGATCAACCAAAATGTACCAAGATCTAAAACAAAAGTTTTGGTGGCCAGGAATGAAGAAGCAAGTGGCTAAGTATGTAGCATCATGTTTGACCTGTCAGAAAGCGAAGGTAGAACATCAACGACCTGGAGGGATGCTTCAATCCTTGGATGTACCCGAATGGAAATGGGAGAGCATTTCAATGGATTTTGTGGTAGGATTACCGAGAACTTCCAAAAGTTTTGATTCAATTTGGGTGATTGTTGATAGGTTAACGAAGTCAGCACACTTCTTACCTGTTAAGATCAACTACTCATTGGAGAAGTTAACTGAGTTGTATATCAGAGAAGTAATCAGACTACATAGAGTGCCTTCGAGCATAGTCTCTGATAGAGACCCAAAGTTTACGTCACGTTTTTGGCAAAGTCTACATCAAGCTTTAGGAACAAAGTTAAGGCTAAGTTAAGCCTATCACCCTCAGACTGATGGACAAACAGAGAGAACGATACAGTCGTTGGAAGATCTGCTGAGAGCTTGTGTTCTAGACCATGGTGGAATTTGGGATGATCTGTTGCCTCTTATAGAATTCACCTACAACAATAGCTACCATTCTAGCATAGGGATGGCACCCTATGAAGCCTTGTATGGACAAAAGTGCCAGACACCGTTGTGTTGGTACCAGGATGGAGAGAACATGATCGTAGGCCCAGAACTTGTGCAACAAACAACGGAAAATATTAAAAAGATTCGGGAAAAGATGAAAACGGCACAGAGCAGGCAGAAAAGCTATTCAGATAAGAGAAGACGACCCCTCGAGTTTCAAGAAGGTGAACACGTGTTCCTGAGAGTCACATCCACGACTGGGGTAGGTAGAGCGATTAAGTTCAGAAAACTCACTCCCAAATTCATTGGACCTTACCAAATTCTTCGGCGTAATGGTCCAGTAGCTTACCAGATTGCCTTACCACCTTTTCTGTCTAATATTCATAATGTTTTCCATGTCTCACAACTTCGAAAGTATATTCCTGATCCGTCTCATGTAATCGAACCTGATATAGTACATTTACGAGAAAACTTGTCTTATGAGACATCGCCTGTGCGAATCGTTGATAAGAGGATCAAGCAACTCAGGGGAAAACAAGTTCCCTTAGTCAAAGTCGTTTGGAACAAAGCAACTGGAGACGCAACGTGGGAGCTCGAGGACAAGATGAAGTTACAGTATCCCAATCTTTTTCAAGGTACGTAATTTCGAGGACGAAATTTTTTTTTTAGAGGGGTAGTAATGTAACACCCCGATTTTCGAGTTTTCCTAATTAATCAGTATTTATGAACTTATATTTTATTCGAGGTCTTAGAAAGGGATATAAAATATTCCGAGACCATAATCATGCTCAGCGATATCGTAGGAAGCTACAATTAAGTTTTGAGTCGAAAACTCAAACGGAGCCCGGTCTGCGTTTTTACACTGACAGTATGATTTTACTGCTCAAAAGACCTCAGATGGACCCGTGAACGAGACAGTAAGTCTTAGAATTCGATTCTCTACGTTTTGGTTAAATTTCGTAAAAATTTCAAAAAAATCATTTCCTGACCTCCGTTCGAGTGAAATCTTCAATCGGGTGGAGAACGGAGCCGCGTATGGACTTACCAGGACCCGACAACGGATAATATGGATATCACATCATGTCAACTCACTTGGGAGAGCATGCCAGAGTCGTCATGACGATCGGGAATTTCAGGACGCGAAATTACCAAAATACCCCTAACTTAAGTCTTTTCACCTTTTACCATTTTACCCTTTGAACCAAATGACCTTTTTACCCTTAATGAACTCTTTAGAAGGCTGGAACAGCCCTCTCAGCCCCTCATTCCACGCAGCCCAGCCCCTCAAGAACACCAAGAACACTTCATCTTCCTTAGAGAAAAAACCTCCATTGAATCCTTGAGAAAACCTTGAAAGCTTGTTGAAATCACTTGATTTCTTGACCAATCTTCATCCATTTTAAGGTAAGATCACTTCTATGGTCTCATATCTTCTTGAATCTCTTTAAATATCAAGATCAAAACTCCATTTTCATGAAACTCATTCTTAGATCCAAAACTTTGAAAATCCATAGGAAATTGTAGGAAAATCCTTTGGAGGTGAAACCAAGTTCTTTGAACTCACCTCATCACCCTCTATCTAAACCCAAGAGCTCATGATCCAAGTCTCATCCTAGCCCTAAAACCCCAAAGTGGCCGAACCCTAAGAGTGATGATGAATAGTGTTTTTCATCAAATTTTTGATTTCTAACTCTTGATTCCATCCTTAGCTTTCCTAGTGTCCTTGAATCCAAGTGATGGAAAACCAAATCAATTCCTAGCCTAGATTGCCCTTTATGGCCGAGAGCTTCATGGGGAAAATCCATGAGTGTTGTTTCACATTTTTGAGTCATAGGACTTGAAATAGTGTTAACTAAGTTCATGAACCAACTAACCAAAAGTTTGGAACCAAATGAGATCCCTAACCCTTTTTACCTTTCATGGCCGAACCCTATACCTTTTAGGGGAAGGAAAACTTGTGTTCTTATGTTATAGATTGATGTTGAATTGTTGTTTGAATTGAATTGTGTTTGATTGTTTTAGGCGACGCAAACGAAACCGGAGCCGGAGCCGAGAATCGATCAAGTTTGGACTAAGCAAATTTGAGAGGTAAAGGGAGGTAGTCATTTAAGTTTGAGTAGCTTCATAGTGCATGTTTGATATATGTGTTATGATGTCTTGAGTGATGATTTAGAGATGAGTTTGAATGATGTATATGTATACTTATATCCTGGATTGATTGGATGTTAAATGTTGTGCATAATTGTCTATTTGATAATTTGTGGCATGGATGCCTTAGTTGATATTATGATGATGATTATGGATTGTTGATGTCTATATATATTTATACCCTGGATGAGCATAGGACTGGCTATGTCTCGATAATTTATTAAAAGACTCGAAATCCTAAATCTATGTTTTGAAAATCGTGTTTTTAAATCAAAAAGTGATTTTTGGGAAAACGTGTTGTTTTTTTTCAAGAAAAGTTGTCTTTCTTGTTGAAAAGTATTTTTGTTTTGAAAAGTAAAGTGGTTTTGTGAAAAGTCGTGCAAATCGTGTTTTATTTCGGTAAAACGTTTTAAAAAGACGTGAAACCTTAGAAAAAGGTTTTTGTTTTCAAGAAAGGTGTTTTCACGGAAAGTTTTTGTTTTCAAGAAAGGTGTTTTCACGGAAAAACGTTCTCTTGATCAAAAA
Organism: Ammopiptanthus mongolicus; assembly: GCA_039655645.1. Taxonomy (NCBI): domain Eukaryota; kingdom Viridiplantae; phylum Streptophyta; class Magnoliopsida; order Fabales; family Fabaceae; genus Ammopiptanthus; species Ammopiptanthus mongolicus. The sequence goes on along the minus strand of CM077349.1, from coordinate 34,598,183 downwards.
GGATGTTTTGTTTCAAGAAAACCAAAGTATGTTTTGTTTTCCAAAGTGTTTTGAGAAAATGAAACCAAAGGAAAATTGATGAACCTTTGAGACGAACCCGAACCTAGTGGCCGAGACGTCGGGGCTAGTGTTTTGTGGATTGAGCACTCGGACTTCGTGTCCTGTGTTTTTGATTTGAGTGGGCTTAATGCCTTTTTGAAATGAGTCGTGGACTTTATGTCTCGACATTTGAAAGAATGAACGCAAAGAAAACAGAAAACTTTCTGTGTACATGCATGAACCGGCAGACGTGCCATTTGGAACCGAGCTACAACTTTCGTAGTTGAGAATTCAACCAGTTAAGACCACTGGGTCTATAGGGGCATTCTGTGTTCGAGATCCCACAAGTGGCCGGTGGCGTAGCAACCCCGTGCCGTGGTAAATCGGCTGCCAAACACGAATGAACTCGATCAGAGACTGGAGTATTCATGATATGGTGAGACGTGGTACCCTGGAACAATTGGAGTTCGGACCTAAATAGAGAGGCCGACTCATGAGAACAATTGTGTTACGGGTGTTACTACGGCCTATCGCTCGATGTTGGGAAGTTAGAATCTCCGGAGTACATGAATTAGAAAGATGATATTGATGTCTCATGCATTATTATAACTGATGATAGTGTTTGGGATGTTGTACTGTATTACATAAATAACTGTTCATATAACTGTATTTATCTGTGGATGTTATACTGCTGTTTGTCGCTTGTGCGGCTATCGTGATAACTTTATATGAGTATCTCACCTTTGCCTGTACATGTTGGACACCTTGTTGTGTTTTTGGAACACATGTACAGATGTTGATCATAGGTCCCCGCGGAGACGTGAGGACTCGGATGATGGAAACTTTTGAAGGAGCCGACGTTGGGTTGTACCCCAATGGATACTTTTAGCCGACCAGCTTAGGAGTCTTTTGTTTTTGAGCAGGCTTATATTTTATTACTGCATATATGTCGCAATTACTTTCTAAGTCTGTAATATGATATATATATATATATATATATATATATATATATATATATATTAGACCAGGTTTTGTGTTATGTTTATGTTTTATGAACAGTGAATATCAATGTGTGATATGAAATTTATTCCTCCGACTGGAGTTGTTTGCCTATGCATGCAGAAAAATTTTAGAACCGCGTTTTCGAACGTAGCTACTTAATTAAAGTACTTTCCGAAAGCAACCAGCGTTTTATTTTATTGTTTTATTTCCGCATTAGAGTCCGTGTATGTAGCAACCGCGAGGGGGGTGTTACATTAGTGGTATTAGAGCTGGTCGAATCTTTCGGGAATCCTTGGGAAGTGAGGCTGTTATGTTTATGTTGTGTGATCTCTGTGAACCTTGTTTGAATTGTTTCTCTGTTGAAGCAATGTGTGTTGACACACTAGTTTTGATTTATGTTTCCTTATTAAGGTATGTTTGGTTTGCCTTGTAGGGAGACATGAATCTTAGAGGTGGTCGTGGTGGAGGTCGCGGCACTGCTGACAACAATGCTGATGACAACAACATGAATCGGGCTATCCAGGCCATGGCTGATATGGCGGCTGCTGTTGCTCAACAGACAGCAACGATGGCTCAACAGAATCAACAGAACCAACAAAGAGCTGATCTTGCTGCTGGTGCCAGAGGGTTAGTCGATTTTCGGCGTCATGATCCTCCGCAGTTTCACGGGGACTGTGACCCGGAAAAGGCTGACCTGTGGCTGCAAGAGATAGAGAAGATTTTTGCTGTTCTACATTGTCCTGAGGGAGTGAAGGTGGACTATGCCACATTCCTGTTTCTGGGTGATGCAGAGTATTGGTGGGGAGGAACCAGACAACTGCTGGAAGCCAACAACCAAGAGATCACTTGGGGAGTATTTCGCACCAAGTTTCTGGACAAGTACTTTCCCCAAAGTGCTAGAACCGAGAAAGAGCAGGAATTTCTGAAGCTGCAGCAGAGGGATATGTCTGTCGAGGAATATGCGGCGAAGTTTGAATCACTCGCCAAATATTTCTGCTTTTTCCAAGCTCAGCCTGATGAGGACTGGAAATGCGAGAGGTTCGAAGGCGGTCTGCGCTTCGAGATCAAGGAGTCGGTGTTGCCACTAGAGATCCGTACCTTCCAAGCTCTGGTGGAGAAGTGCAGAAAAGTAGAAAAGATGAGAAGCGGAAGGGAGAACAAGGGTACTACAGGAGGACCGTCTAGGTCAAGGAACCCGAACCAGTACCAGCAACAGAAAGGGAAGCAGTCCCAGAAGAAGCCGTATTCCCGACCTCAAGGGAATAGTCAGAAACAACAACCTTATCGTCCTGTTGCTTCTGCTTACGGTGGTGGGAACAGAAACGACCAGAACCAAGGCCGAGCCCAGAGATGTTTCAAGTGTGGGCAACCTGGACACCCAGCTGATAGCTGCAAACTGAAAGGAGTTCTATGTTTCCAATGCGGAGAGATAGGACATTTTGCGAAGGAATGCCCTACACCAAAGCCCGAGCCGGCTGTCAACAACATGCGGACTGCTAGACCCACGGCGAGGGGAAGGGTTTATACCATGAGCGGCGTGCATGAACCGGCAGACGTGCCATTTGGAACCGAGCTACAACTTTCGTAGTTGAGAATTCAACCAGTTAAGACCACTGGGTCTATAGGGGCATTCTGTGTTCGAGATCCCACAAGTGGCCGGTGGCGTAGCAACCCCGTGCCGTGGTAAATCGGCTGCCAAACACGAATGAACTCGATCAGAGACTGGAGTATTCATGATATGGTGAGACGTGGTACCCTGGAACAATTGGAGTTCGGACCTAAATAGAGAGGCCGACTCATGAGAACAATTGTGTTACGGGTGTTACTACGGCCTATCGCTCGATGTTGGAAAGTTAGAATCTCCGGAGTACATGAATTAGAAAGATGATATTGAAGTCTCATGCATTATTATAACTGATGATAGTGTTTGGGATGTTGTACTGTATTACATAAATAACTGTTCATATAACTGTATTTATCTGTGGATGTTATACTGCTGTTTGTCGCTTGTGCGGCTATCGTGATAACTTTATATGAGTATCTCACCTTTGCCTGTACATGTTGGACACCTTGTTGTGTTTTTGGAACACATGTACAGATGTTGATCATAGGTCCCCGCGGAGACGTGAGGACTCGGATGATGGAAACTTTTGAAGGAGCCGACGTTGGGTTGTACCCCAATGGCTACTTTTAGCCGACCAGCTTAGGAGTCTTTTGTTTTTGAGCAGGCTTATATTTTATTACTGCATATATGTCGCAATTACTTTCTAAGTCTGTAATATGATATATATATATATATATATATAGACCAGGTTTTGCGTTATGTTTATGTTTTATGAACAGTGAATATCAATGTGTGATATGAAATTTATTCCTCCGACGGGAGTTGTTTGCCTATGCATGCAGAAAAATTTTAGAACCGCGTTTTCGAACGTAGCTACTTAATTAAAGTACTTTCCGAAAGCAACCAGCGTTTTATTTTATTGTTTATTTCCGCATTAGAGTCCGTGTATGTAGCACCCGCGAGGGGGGTGTTACACTCACAAATTTATTTTTACCTTTTTAAAATTTCTCAGAGGGGATTTGATTTGAATTCTACACTCTCCAAAAAGTTTTCTTGTCCCGAATTATTTCTTTGAAAGGTGTGTCAGGTCTACCATCGGAACGAGAGTTACAGTTTTCTATCGACTTGGTATCAAAATTTGTCCAATACCCATGGTCCTTATTCTTTTTCACTTTCGAATCTTCGTAACGGATTTCGAGTTTTGAGATTTATAAGGATTTGACTTGATGATCTTTTCTGTGTCGTCAAGTTGATACAATATACTTAAAAGGAGAACTTAACCTATGAGGTACTCCGTGACAAGATAGAAGACATAAGAGTAAAACAACTACGAGGGAAAGAGGTATCCTTGGTCAAGGTTATCTAGAACGAGATTTCAGGTAGAGCTGTCAAAACGGGCCAACCCGGCCCATCCGGGTTGGCCCACCACGGGTTGGGTGAAAAACGGGTCAATCCAACCTGGCTCACATTTTGGTGAGCCAGAAAATAGCCAACCCGGACCGGCCCACCACGGGTTGGTGGGTTATGCGGGTTGGCTCACCAAAATTTAAAAAAAAAAAAAACATAAAAAAAAAACAGAAAAACATAAAAAAAAACTTAAAAACAAAATTAATACCTTAACTTAAACATACATACTTCCAAACATCCAAAACAAATTGAGTAATATAAACAAAATCCAACCCTATTAGGAACTAACACAAAATCCAAACATCATTGAAGTAGTACAAAATCCAAACATCATTTTTAAACTTGATTTTGTTGTCCTTGCCCATCAAGGACATTAGAGTCATGAATTGTTAAATCTTTAGCAATTTCCTTCTTTTCAACATCTTCATTATCTTCATCTACATTCCAAAAGAAGAACATGTTAACAATGAAATTAGTAAGAATCAACTATAAAGTAGTGTTAAGTTATAAAATTTACCACATTTAACAAAGCCTTTTAACCAATTTCGGGTTAAAATGAGTGCTTGAACATTGTCTGGAAGAATGGAAGAGCGATATTTGTTTAGCACACGAGAACCAATGCTAAAAGCAGACTCACTAGTAACTGTAGTTAATGGAATGCTTAACACATCACATGCCATCCTAGAGAGGTTTGGACAACGGTCTCGGCGATCCCTCCAATACAACAACACATCTATGTTAGTATGATACTTTGGGTCAAGTGTTGCCTCTTCCAAATAAAGATCCAATTCAGACCTTCCAGTATCATTGACATTTTGGCTCACATAATCGACATATTCCTAAAACATTACAAGAAAAATAAAATAACCAAGGGGATGTATTAAATAATAATGAAAACAAATGTAGAAAAATAAGATGTATTAAGTTTAAAGAGTATTTAACTTACATCAAACGTATCCATCACTTGGTCATCATTCGGCGAATAGGAAACTCGTTGCATTGAGGCAACACTTTGAGAATTTGATGCAGTTGATTCATTTGACCTTACACTCACATATTCTTCAAACAACTTGTATATCTTATCCTTTAAATTACTAATCTTCTCTTCACAAGTAGAAGGATCAATCTTTGAATAGAAAAACCGAATCGCATCAAACTTCATCCTTGGATCAAGAATAGCAGCAATTGCAAGTATGACACTATAGTCATTCCAATACTTCCTAAATTTGACCATCATCCTCTCTGCCATATCCCTAATTACCTGATCATCACTTGAGGCATTTTCTCGCAACAAACGTTCAATTTTCCATACTTGCATAAAGTATCAATTAGAAGTTGGATAAGATGTGCCTGAAATCAAGTTAGTTATAAGATAAAATGGTCTCAAGAACTCACAAATCTTCTCACCCCTTTTCCACTCCTCATTTGATGGACAATGTTTGTAGTTTCTATCATGGATAGTAAGACTTCCAAAAGCACGGCGATATCTTAGTGCACTTTCAAGCATAGCAAAGTTAGAATTCCATCTAGTGGACACATCCATTCTCAAACCTACCTTAGTATCAATACCCCTCACTCGAACAACACGTTCTTTAAATGCCATCCTTCTTGCCTCTGATGCTCTCACATATTTGATACTCTCTCTAATCTTGTGCAAAGCATCACTTGCCACCTTTAAGCCCTCTTGAACTATAAGATTCAGTATAGGGGCACTACACCTCACATGGAAATATTGACCATCGCACAACAAACTATTTTGCAATCTTAATTGGTCAATCAAAATATCTTGCATGTTATCATTGGTACTAGCATTGTCTAAAGTGATAGAAAAGATCTTTCGATCTATTCCCCAATCATTCAAACATTCAAATACTTTTTGTGCCAAATCATAACCAGTATGTGGAGGTTCCATTTTACAAAAGCCAAGAATCTTACTATTCAACTTCCAACTATTGTCAACAAAATGTGCAGTCAAACAAATATAACCTTCTTGAGTAATAGCAGTCCAACAATCAGATGTCAAACAAATTCGATTATGACACTTATGCATTGCATTTTTCAATTTCTCTTTTTGTTCAAGATGAAACTTCCAAATGTTAGCCACAGCTGTATTCCTACTCAAATGTTTTACATCTGGATTTAACAATGAATGCAATTCCCTAATCCACTTATATTCAACAAAATTATATGGAAAACCATGCTCAATAATAGCCATAGAAATTACCTCCCGAACACGTTTGTGATCAATTTCCCTAGCCCTCAACTCCCCGCATGATCAATTATCATTCCAGCCACATCTTGATATTTAGGAATCAGTTTACACTTCTTCACATGAAGCAATAATGTTGAAGTCCCTATTTTGGTACCACCAACAACGTACTCTTGTCCACACCCATTGCATTTAGCCTTTTCTGTGCCATCTTTTATACAAATTCTAGTAAAATGATTCCATACTTCAGACGTGGTTAATTTAGGCTTCTTACTAGCTCTTTCAATATCACCATTGTCACTCTCAATTGGATTTGGAACTTGCGGCAGGGGTTCCTTCATGATGTTTAATTCATCGTCAATGCAATTTATATTTACACTTTGATCAGCTTGATGCAGAGTGTCAGATTCCATTCTGTAAATTTAATAACACATAAAGAACTATTTAACACATACACAATTATTTAACACATAGTTGAGGCATTGAACAAGTGGGGAATTATTAAACACATCCAGAATTATTTAACAAATAGCTGAGCTGCCGAAGAACCAGTAAAATACAATCACTTTCAGTGTTCACACACACACAGTGACACAGACCACTAGGCTCAACTGACCACTTTCAGTGTTCAGTTTTTCAGTGTTCACACACACATAGACCACTTTCAGTATACACACACACACACACACACACACACACACTTCTGCAAGACACACACACACACACACACACACACTTCTGCAAGAAACACACACACACACACACACACTGCAAGACACACACACACACACACGCACTAACCAATATACACACACACACACACACACACTGCAAGACATACACACACTGACTGACTAGTATACACACACACACATACTGCAAGACACACACACACTGACCAGTACACAAATCACACACATACACACTGACCAGTATGAGTATACAAATCACACACATAGAGAGACAGGGAAGAACGATACCTGGGTGGCTGCCTGGCTGGGTGGGTCTGTGGGTGGCGCAGTCGTAAATCGAAGAGGAGAGGACGGGAGAGTGATACGCTGCGGTGCGGAGAGCCGGAGACTTCGCCCAACCCCCAACGATGAGTTGGCGACTCAGCGTGCTGCACGACAGCATGTGGCGCGGCGGTGAGGAGCGACGGTTGCTTTGATTCAGAATGGGAAGAAGAAGAAATGGGGGCTAGGGTGAAATGTGAAATGTTCAAATGGGTAAATTTCAGTTTCGAGGGTGATGAGAATGACTGATGCAACTGAGCCACTGATTCATTTTCTATTTTTTCTTGGGCCGGGTCAGAGGGGTTTTTTAAATGTGTCAACCCGCGGGTCAACCCGGCTCACCACGAGTTGAACCCGCTCAACTCGCGGGTTGGGTGGGCCGGGTCAAAATGACCTGGGGTCCTAATGAGCCAACTTTTTCACAACCCAATCCACCAGTGAGCCGGGTTGAGCCGGGTTGGCTCACGGGTTCTAGCCCACTTTGACAGCTCTAATTTTAGGTGATGCCACCTATGAGTTGGAGGATAGGATAAGGGAATAGTTTCCGCACCTTTTCTAAAGTAAATTTCGAGGACGAAATTTCTTTTTATAAGTGTTGTAACATCCCAAATATCCTATATTTGTTTCTCTTAACTGTTTGTGTGAATAACTTAACTGAGAATAATATTCGACTAAGTTTAATCATAATAATGGTTAATGATTGGAAATTCATATCTGAATTTCAATTATGAGCTTATTAATCATAAAATGTTGTTTTGAACCCAGTGTGCTGTTTTGAGTCCGAACTGGTAAAAATATTATTATTTTAATCAGGACCGCTTTACCTTAGGATGCGTGCCAGGGCCGAGGAAGTTGTTTTGGCCCAGAGCCGAGTAGTTCATGACTGTTTTGCACGTTTGACGAGACGCTATCACCTTTATGTCAACCATCCATCACATTTTCATCCCTTTAACCAATGGATTAAATTCCTATGACTCTTGTTTAATAACCTATCTACATTACCTTTTTAAGGAGAAAGCTAATTAACCTATTTATGGTTAATATCTACTACTTTTAACATGAGATCAACAAGTATCATCCCATTAATTCTTGGCCATTGGATTTCTTACACTTGATCACATCATGTGTCATGAAAAGATGATTGATCTTTGGTCCCCATTTGTTAAGGCCGTACGGCCAAATGGTGTGGAAAAATACCAAGTATGATTCATTTTCATTCTTCAAAAAATCAAACTCTCCTTCCTCTCAAGAACTCTTCATTTTCTCTTTTCTCTCTCTTCTCTTCAACCTCACGGTTTCTTTGTAAGAATCATCACTCAAATTTCTTTTTTCAATTCTAAAACCATAGTTGTTCTTGCCTTGATCTCCTATACATCTTTGATGAAGAACGTTTTCATTTGGAGCAGCTTGGTTCTTGACCCTCAAGAATACCAACCTTTTTCATCATGTGTTCCTCACTAAGTAAGTTTCTACTCTTACTTTTCTATATATTTCTTTCCGTAAGATCATGAAACAACTTCTTCTAGTTCATGATTTTTGTGAAACAAGTTTCAAAACCTTGTTGTTTTGTGCTCCATAGGTTCGACCACCTTGAGCTTCTTGGTGTTAGAGTTGTCTCATTCACAAAGGATCTTCATTAAGGTAATGGGGACGTGAACCACATCACACCACATTAGTGGTGGTGAAAATGGTTTATGGGTTTGGTTTGGGGAAAACCCTAAACGAAGGGTTTTGCCACTTTGTCTATTTGGTTCTCTATTAGAACAATGTTGTAATAATTATTTATTGCTTGATTTATGTTCATTGATGGGTTTGAATGGTTTAAAATGACTTTTAGGTGTTGGAAGTCCTATCCTAGGGCTCCTCTATCTTTTTGTTGAAAAGAGTTTGTGAAAATGTGATTTTCGGATCTGACCTTGTGTGAGTCATTTCAGTTTTTATATCAACCCATACATTGGATTTCAAAAATTGTTTTTGAATCTAAAACTAGACATCTTGGGCTTCATTTTGAGCACATATTTCGTGTGGTTTTAGGAAGATTTGACCCTTGAAAACCTGTTTCAATCTAAGCATAAATTGCTGTCTTGGATTCTGACTACAGTAACCTATTTCGTGAAACTGAACTAACTCGGTTATTTTTTGTGAAAATAAATTTTATATCCAAAAACTAGACATCCTAATATTTCATATGAGTCCTTATTTGTTCAAATCCGAGTTCGTTTAGTCAATCAAATGTTTGTCACAAGTTAATGCTTGAAATGCTAAAAATTCTGTATACGGGTTTGTTGTTGAATTTTTGGAATTGTTTGCTAAGTTATTATCCATGTTGCTGCATTGATGATTACTCTTGCTCATAATGGATATTAGTGAAGCAAAATCTTCATATTAAACCTAGTATAGGATTCTTCCAAAGAATAAACACAAAGGATTTTCAACTTCGATCTTGAACTTAAATGATTTTACAACTCTAAATTGGTTTAATGAACTATGAATCAAAGCAAAACAAAGAAACCTTATTTGAATGAAACACAACCTTATATTCATTCAAGAGATTCTTAAAACAAGGGAAAATTATTTGATCTTAAGTTATGGCTTAAGTAAATCAAATGATGTTTTGAAAATTAATGAATCAAATGTTCTCAATAACAAACAACTTTGAGAAAATCTTATGTAACATTCAGTTACTAAGTAAGTTTTGAAAGTAAAACCGATCTTTGATTTCAATGTAATATCTAAATTTTAAGTTTATGTATAAATGATTTCAAGTTAAAATGGGTTGGACTTAAGAAGATTTCTCTTCTTTTGTTTATACAAAAGAGTTTTAAACTCCATCTTCCAAATTTAATTTTAATTGAAACTACAAGCTTTTTGAAATAATGTTTTCAAAGTATGAGACTTGAATCAAAGGTACTAGAGTCATTGCCAATTCTAGACAACACGTTTCTTTATCTGTTGAAGTTGATAATCATCAGCTTTTCATATCAGCTGTGTATGCTTGCACAATTGTTCTGCTTAGAAGACAGCTTTGGCAAGAGTTAAACCATTTGCAACATACACATCAAGGTCCTTGGTGCTTCATTGGAGATTTTAATGTGGTCCTGGGTGCTCATGAGCAAAGAGGTGGCACTTTGCTTTAGGAGGCTGGCTGTGCTGATTTTAGGAACTAGAGTGATTGTAATGGTTTGATTCACATTCTCCTTAGGGGTGCTCAATACACTTGGTCCAATGGAAGACAAGGAAGAATCACTGAAAAGAGATTGGATAGAACCATTTGTAACAATGATTGGATTTCCTTTTGGTCTGAAGTTTCCTGCTGCACTTTAATCAGACAAAAATTTGAACATCATCCCCTGCTTTTGTATTTAAAGAGAGAAACTAAGCAGTATGCTTCTTCTTTTAAGTTAATGAAAATGTGGGTTAGTCATCCTGGCTGTAGAGAGATTATTGATGAGGTTTAGAAGGAACCTATAGCTGGTTGCCCTATGTTTATATTGTCTCAGAAGCTGAAAAACCTCAAATTGAAGCTCAAAGATTGGAACAAGAATGTCTTTGGTGATGTCCATGTCAATGTTAAGAATGCTATGTCAAAAGTAGCTCAGTTCAGGACCAGATTGCTAATCAAGGTTATACAAATTCTTTGATGGATCAGGAGATAGAAACTCAGATTGAGTTACAACAGGCTTTGCATATGCAGTAGGATTTTAGGATGGAAAAGTCTAGAGTTGATTGGCACACACATGGGGATAGGAATACAGAGTTTTTTCATAGAATTGCCAAGATTAAAAATGTATCCAAAGGTATTAGTCTGCTCAAGAAAGATGACACTATTTTGACTAACGCTGAGGATATTGAACAGCATATCCTGAGTTACTATGAAGACCTCTTTGCTTTTGATAACTCTTGTGCTGATAATGGTTTTATTGAGGAGGTAATACCTCATTTGGTGACAGATGATGATAACTCTTTTTTAACAAACATCTCGGATATGGAGGAAGTTAAAAAGCATGCTTTTTCCATGAATGGCAATGGTGCTCCTGGTCTAGATGGTTTTAGTGGTTTCTTCTTTCAGAAGTTTTGGGATATTATGGCTCAAGATGTATATAATGCAGTGCTGCAGTTCTTTTCTTCACGGTGGCTCATGCCTAATATGAACTCCAATTAGGTTTTGTTCATTCCTAAAATTCATGGAGCTGACAAGGTTGAATTATTCAGACCTATTGCTCTCGCCAATTTCGTGTTTAAGATCATTACTAAAGTTCTAGCTGATAGGTTGGCTATGGTGGCTCCAAAGATTATTTCACATAATCAAAGAGGGTTTATTCAAGGTAGACATGTCTCGAATTGTGTTTGTCTTGCTTCTGAAGCAATAAATCTGCTTAACAGGAAGGCCTTTGGAAGGAATCTTGATATGAAAATTGACATCAAAAAGGCCTTTGACACTCTTGATTGGAATTTATTACTTCAGGTGTTGCAGACCTTTGGTTTTAATTCTACTTTTTGCAACTTAATCAAAAGTATTCTTCAATCTCCTAAGTTATCTGTTTCTATCAATGCAAGAGTTTCAGGGTATTTTGTCTTGCAAGAGAGGAGCTAGGCAAGGTGATCCTCTATCTCCTTTGCTCTTTTGCATAGCTGAAGAAATCTTAAGCAGAGGCATTTCTAAATCGGTCCATTCTGGTCTTTTCAGTCTGATTCCTGGTCCAAGAGGATTTCAAATTCCTTCTCATGTTCTCTATGCTGATGATGTGATGATTTTTTTGTAGAGGATCTCAAGTCAATCTCAGTAGGATAATGCAAGTTTGAATATTTATGGGGAAGCTTTTGGCCAATTGATCATGTGACACTCACTACCCCGCATATAATAAAGCATAAGTAAAATCATACATGTCTTTAAAAATAATATAACAATTAAAAATAAAAACGTATCCTCATGGGTAATGTTCATCACATCATCTATAACGTAAAACGTAGGAATCTGAAATAATCAAAATCCTTTAAAAACAAATTGCGGAAAACATAAATAATAAACATGACCCAAATCCCGATGTCACATATCAGAGCTGGTATACATATACCAATAATACATCGGAATAAAACTGAACAATTGAACGTAAATCCTAACTACTACTACTAAGAGAGAGATCTCCACGGGATCACTCCTCGTCGGCATGCTCACCTTCCTCTGCACATACAACATCATATGCACAAGAACAACAAAAGATGGGGGGTGAGAAATACGATCATAAATATATGTAAATGGAATGGAATAGTAATTAAGATGACATACAACATACATCAATCAACACATGTATAATCAATATATATGTCAAGAATGCATGACAATGCGAATGCAACATCACTACTCCGTATGCATGTGGCCAACAACTCTAACTCTGAAAAGACGATTAGGAGTACATGTCCGGTTATCAACGTGGATGATATGCCAGACCATGGGCCATCCCCGAACACTCTCACTAATCCTGATAACGTATAGTGGCTAGTCAGGGTACTCAAGCTTATTCATTAGGTCACTCCGACAATAGGTAGCTAGCCAATGTCACCTGGAACTTCCATACTCAATGTACCCGCAAGGCCGGGTTAACACCCATCGTGGCCTCCACTATCGCGATTCATCGTTTGCTTTCCACCCAACATATCAACTTCAACGTATGATGCGTGCAATGTTCATCAATATGCAAACACATGCCAACCATCCACCACCATACTCAATCACCACGATGGTCATCAACAATCATCACTAATAATAACTTATCGTTACTATTATCAACAACATCTTCGTTATTATCTTTATTATTTCATGACGTTCTTCTCTAACTTGTTCTATTTTAAACCATGGGTTTACATCCTAGTGTTAAGTAAGATCAAAGATCAAGTATTCTTAAGCTCCTAAGGGTAACTTAAAGTCCTTAGATCAGAACAAGCCTTCATAACACTATCCATCAAGCATAAGGGGTCAAAACTGCTCCTGGGCACGTGAGAATCGATTTCCAATCTCTGGAATCGATTCCCATTACTTGGAAATCGATTTCAACATGTTCAAATCGATTTTCCTATAATGGGAATCGATTCTGAACAATGCAAATCGATTTCCAAGTGCTGGAAATCGATTTCTGGGTTTCTGAACGCGTGGAAATCAATTCCTTAAGTTAGGAATCGATTCCAGAAGTCCTAAATCGATTTCCCCATGATGGGAATCGATTTCCACAAGGCTAAATCGATTTCCACGCTATGGAAATCGATTTTGGGGTGTTCAAATCGATTTCTGGATGTCAGGATATGCAGAAATGGGTTTTCTGCACTATAGGACCATTCTACGTTCTCTAATTGATATATCACTCAAGCTTAAGCTATTTATCACCAATTTGATTAGCCTAACACTCATAAATCATAACCTAAGTGTTCTCAAACTAATCCTTGATCATCAGTCACATCGCCTATTTATTTTCACTCTATAACTATGTTCTTATAGCATAAGGTTAACAAAACACCATATCATGGCATAGACATCTTGCTCACCATCATCAATTCATCAACAATCATATAAATCATGAACTCATAATTATAAACATGTTATAACATCAAATTAATCATCAATCAATACTCATATAGCCAAAAAACAACATAACAACATTCATAGGCATACGCAGGCATACATAGGGGTCATGGGTTAACCCCTTCATCTTAACCTATCCCAAAACCCACATATTCATGACCAATTTTCTCCCCCCCATAGCTGCTATGATGATTCACAGCCTAAGGGAAAGAGAACAGAGCCAAATTCCGCTACGGTTCCTCCTTACGGGTTCAAAACTTGATCACGATCGCAGCACTTGGTTTCTAACTTAGGAAGATTAACTCTAGCAGCAGGGATGGTTTTGCCAAGCAAATGTGTGTTCTTGACGAAGAACACTAAAACAGGATTCGACCTTTGGGTTTTCTAGAGAAAGAGATGAATGAGAGCTCTTAGGGATGAGAAGAGGCAACTAGTGAGTATAATAGGGTGTAGAGACTAGGTTTAGGTCATACGCTATGTATATATAACTGTTAGGGATGTTTTAGGACGAATGGGCCGTACACAGCATAGCCTGATAACACAAACGCGTACACAAGCTCTGACACGCATGGGAATCGATTCCGCCACCATGGAAATCGATTTTCCATTGGCCAAATCGATTTTCTTGTAGAAGAAATCGATTTTACCCTTTAAGCAATCGATTTCCACTTGCTGGAAATCGATTTCTTCATCTGGAAATCGATTTCCCAAATCGATTTCACCTTCAAAAAGCGTGTTTTTGGCCTTGACACCTGAATGAGACTTGTAGATAATTATCTAAGCTTTCCAACGCATCCAAGATCACCTTAATCGGATGTATAGAACTCAAGATATGGCCAAAACCGTGAAACAAGTTATTTGAGCTCGAATGGATCGATTATCCTAAAGGCTGAACTACTACAACTATGAACTTATGCATCAAAACCAGGCTTAAAAAACATACGCAAACATCTATAATTAAGTATTTAACACATATAAACATAGAAGTGAAAAGCAGGGTGTTATAGATCAATCATGCTAAATCCAAATTCTACACTGGTAGCATTTCCAACAACAGACTTACTGTCATGTCTTCTGCTTTGGGATTTGCTGCAGGTAGCTTGCCTTTCATTTATCTTAGGGTTCCTCTTTTCAAAGGCAAGCCAAGAATGATCCATCTACATCCTACAGCTGATAGGATTAAATGTAAGCTAGCTACTTGGAAAGCTTCTTTGTTGTCTATTATAGGGAGAGTGCAGCTTATGAAGTCTATAATTCAAGGCATGAGGTTATACATTTTTTGTGTTTATTTGTGGCTTGGCAGTTTGATCAAGTTAGTTGATAAATGGGTGAGAAATATTATTTGGTCTGGAGACATCAATACAAGGAAGGTGGTGACTGTGGCCTGGCATAAGGTTTGTACTCCTTTCTCAAAAGGAGGTTTGGGGATCAGACCCCTTAGAGCTATCAACAATGCAACCATGTTGAAGCTTTGTTGGAATGTAATAGCTTCTGATAGGCAATGGCCAGTTTCATCAAAGCTAGAGTGTTTAAGCATAACAATCAAATTCATTATCATATAAGTTCCTCGTTTGGTTTGAAACATAGCATTCATACTGTGATGGAGCATATATCTTGGCAGCTTGGCAATGGTGCTTCTATCAATTTTTGGAAAGACAAATGGCTTTCAAAACCTTTTGTGGAGTTTATGCAGTTCCCTGATAGCATAGGCAGATTGCTTGAGGCTAAAGTTATTGATTTTATTCATGATGGAACTTGGAATATTCCTGACATTATTTATCAGAAGTTTCCTAGTTTGCATAATGAGTTGAGACTAGTTTCCATCCCTACCTTTGAATCTGTTGACAGGTTAGTTTGGAGTGACACTGATTCAGGCTTGCTATCCCTCAAGAGTGCTTACTTGACTTTACATCTTGGAAAGTAGCCTGTGTCTTGGTCGAAAAAAATTTGGAAAGTTTGCATCCCTCCTGCCAAATCCTTCCTGTGTTTGGAGAATCTTGCATGATAAGCTACCTACTGATGAGAACTTGTCTATGAGAGGTTGTATAACTGTTTCCAAGTGTGATTTGTGTGGTAAGAGCACA
Source organism: Ammopiptanthus mongolicus (assembly GCA_039655645.1). Classification (NCBI taxonomy): domain Eukaryota; kingdom Viridiplantae; phylum Streptophyta; class Magnoliopsida; order Fabales; family Fabaceae; genus Ammopiptanthus; species Ammopiptanthus mongolicus. Next base: position 34,582,291 of record CM077349.1, on the reverse strand, counting down.
TAAACAACTTCTCATCTGTTCCTTAATTGTGATATCAGAATTTGGAGTTGGCTAGGTGATTTTCTTAATATCACCAATCATAGAGCTAACTTTTTGGATCTTTTGGCAGTTTCTGATAAGAATTGGAGTAGCCAACTTGAAGATGTGGTGATATCAGCTGTTCTCAATGTCTGCTGGATGATCTAGTATTGCAGAAATCAAATTAGGTTTGAGAATAAATCTGTTTCGTGCATGGCAGCTATAAATATGATCATTGCTTGTGTTTCTTTATCTGGTAGTACCAGTTCTGGTGTCGTGAGCTCCTCAGTCTCTGAATTGGTCATTTTGAAGCATTTTAGGATCAATGGTAAACGTAGTAGAGCTCCTAAGATTGTCGAGGTATTGTGGTTGCCTCCAGCTTGTCTCTGGTTCAAGTGCAACGCTGATGGTGCTGCCAAGGGTGCTCCAGGCAGAGCTGGTTGTGGTGGTATTTTCAGAGATTTCAGGGCTTCAATCCTTGGTTGCTTTTCAGCTAGTATTGGTTGCTTTTATGCTTTTCATGCGAAGCTCATTGGTGCTATGCTGGCCATTGAGATTGCTTTTGACAAAGGATGGAAGAATCTTTAGCTGGAAAGTGATTCCAAATTGGTTATTGAAGCTTTTCAGAATGTGGATCTTGTTCCTTAGAGGCTACGAAACAGATGGCTGAATTGTATAAAGCTTACTTCTAGGATGAAGTTTGTTTGCTCTCGTATTTATAGTGAGGGTAACAGTTGTTCTCATAAGCTTGCTAACTATGGAACAATCATTCAAGGTTTTACTTGGTGGAATTTAGTTCCTAGTTTTGTTAGGGCTGATTTTTTTTCATAATAGGTATAGTTTTCCTAATTACAAGTTTAGGTAGTTGCTTTTGTTTCCCATGGGTTTTGGTTTATATCCCCCCATGTTTTTTTTTTGTTTTCTTTTTTCTTTATTAATATATTGAGGTAGCATTAGGAGTGCTCTTTCTTTCTTGGTGGTTTTATCCCTAAGGAGGGTTTTCCACCAGAAGGTTTTAGCAAGGCTCCTTTTGTGTTCTTGTTAAAAAAAAAAAATAAAGGTACTAAGGCACTTTGCCAAGGTATAAAACAAATAAGTGTTATGTTATCACTTCTTTACAAAGAGTTTATACACTCATCTTCTTTTAACCAAAATAATGGTACATTCAAATTGAGTTTTTGAACGAAGTGAGGTATTCAGAAAGGAAAATCTTTTAAGCTATCATAAGTATTTAATACACTTATGATGGGATTTCATAAAGTTAAATGATGTTTTTTTTTTAAGAGATTTGAATTTGTCAAATAAAAAGACAAAAGAGTTTTTGAACTCAAAAGTAAGGATTTTCCTAAGTTAAAATCATAAGTGAAATAATTGACTTAGAGTGAAAGAAAGAGACAAGAAAGTGTAATGCGCGTGCGGAATACCATTGATGATTCACTCATCAATCAATTCATAAGACTTAAGGAATCAAGATGTATTTCATTACTTGAAAGACAAGAACCCTCTAACTTAGAAAGGATCTAAGACTTAACTAGAGGATTCTCAATCCTTCTTCATAAGACATTTAGGACTTGAGAAATATATCATAAGACACTAACACAAACAAGAAACATTTTGGTTTGGAACAATAGTACGATGATGGGCCGGTGAGTCGGACCCAAGGGCATCGTCTAACTGTATAGTCTTGTGACGACTCGATCCCGGAGGGATCAAGAGATTTATCTAGTGGATTAAAGTTTAAAATACTAAAATGTGTGAAGATCCTAAGGAAGAGAACCTTGGTGAATCTTGGAGTTTATCCAGTGGACAAAAGTTTAAAACACTTAAAATGTGTGAAGATCCTAAGGAAGAGAACCTTGGTGAATCTTGAAGTTTATTCAGTGGATAGGCATTGCTTTATCGCATCTACTTTGTATAAGCATTGGCATAATGTTGCATGAGTCTGTCAGGCGTTAAGCCTAGGAGTTGAGCTTACACCTTGATGTGGGTGCAAATCTTACGGTGACGATCTTAAATGGTCTTAAGGATGTCAGGGTTGGAGATTCCATAAGTGACCAGTTGGTAATTCTTCTGTGTCATGGTATTTCGTGCACTGCTGTGACATCTTTGACTAGATGCTGTACTATTCATGTTTGGTGTAGAGTATTTCCGTAAAAGACAGATACGTGCACATTACGAATGTTGTAGCATCTTGCCCAAGGCTGGCGTAGACGGAACATGTCCTCCCATTCATTCTCTCTGACGTTTGTTATCCCCATGAAGTAGGGGTCAGAGTTTTACCCTTGTGGCATATGCCATTGAGTCATGTACATCGCATTGCATTGCATGATTATTGATGGATACAGTTACATGTTATACATTATTATCCTGTGTCGATGATGTCTTATATTGTCAATTGAATAATATGAAATATTGAGATGTATGATATGCATGACTAGTATTTTGTTGTCTTGCATGTCATACTATTTTTACTTGTGCCATATGCTGTGATGATGAATTGGAATCTCACCTCATTACTTTGTATTGCATTGTTGTGTGCTTCTCTGGTTGTCTCCCTAGAAGGTCGCATTACTGAGACTTCACCCGGCGCTTCAAATGCATCTCTCTGTTGAGCCTCGCAGTGGTTACGACGTTTGGACATCTAGTCTTGATTGGCTTCTAGTAACGTAAATATGAAGAGCAGCACTCATCATCCGCAAGGATCACCGCTTGTTCTCATGTCGTCTGCTGTCACGGTTGTAGGTGTAAGTGGAATGCTAGATGGACTTTCAATCGATCCATTCAGTGCCTTCTCCCTCTGTTAGGGATAGGATGCTTGTTAGTAAAGTTGGTTCTAAGTCAACTCCTGCTATGCCTTCCATAGGAATGCCAGCAGTAGGCCCTACTAGGGTTCCTGTTAGGTCTCGTTTGATGGGTCGTGGGTGGAAGGCGATTAGTGAAGAGACTAGGAGTGAGGTGATCTATCCACACCTTCCTATTTATTTCACTTGCCTCTCCGTAAAGGAGAAGTCAGAGGAAGTATTCAGTGGTTGATCCGAGGGATGTTTTCCTGTGTAGTATGTTGTCGGCTAGTGTAGGGTGTTAGAGCGTCTGTACCTTTCTTTTATCTTTCATGAAGCTGCGTCTCCAAGTACCTTATGTTTAGGAGCTGCGTCTCCAATTCCTTATATTGAGTCTGTATCTTTCTGTTTTATTTCTGTAGTCGGGCTGGGTTTTTATGTAAACCTTTATGAACTTAGGAACTTATATTATGAAATGTTCCTATTTATCTTACACGCATAAACGGTTATTAGTTTTTACAATTATGTCTTGTGAAAAGGAAAAAATTACCCCATCTTTCTTAAATGATTTCAATTAACCCGTTTTTCGGCCTTATAGTTTTTATAAAATGTTAGTTACGTGATGCCCCTGGAAAGGGTGTTACAATTTATGCACGCTCTCTGCGTCTGTTATCCTTTTTCTAACATCCCAGGTTTCGGAAACCTTAAGCAAGGTAGATTAGGTAATTATACACATATTGATAATTAATTCCATAGCTTGAATTTATCTTTAGAGAGTATGTAAGAGTAGGAATGAATTGGATGAAGTGATGGGATGTAAAGTGACACGTGTCGTTACATGTTGCGGCTCGCACGTGATTAGCGGTGCGTTAGTGGTGAGGAAACGTCAACGATCAAGCGTTCAGGAAGACAATGCTCAAGCGTTGGAACGCTAAAGCGTGGATAGTTCCAACGCTAAAGTGTGGACAGTAGAAACTTTCTCTATATATATTTCATCATTTTCACCGAGGGGAGAGTTTACAAAACTTACAGAGACGGAGAGAGTTCAAGGATGAGAGTTCTAGAGATAGTTCCAAGCTTTGAGGCAAGTTTGTGATCCGTTCGTCGATCCGATTAAAATTCTGATTGTGTTTTCGTGATCAGCGCAACTCCTACTCCAATTCTACCGATTTGCTTTTGTGATCCTTCAAGGGTAAGCCGAGGTTCCGTGTCTACCTACATTGTACCTATACAATGTTCTCTTTTGGTTTAAGCTTCTTTTCACGATTTTAACTTCGTATTAGGGTTAACGCTTAGTCTACATGTTATTTCCGTGATTAGGGCAAGTTTGGAAGTCGCGTGCGGAACTCGTTGGAGCAAGTGGACTGCGGCTGTGAAGCAAGGAGAGGAGCAAAGGAGTACTCGTTGTGCCCGTGACTATCACTCCATTCGCTATCAGGTGGGGAGAAAGAGTTACACACGTCAGGGAGGCAAGAGTAGTCCATATAGTTGTATTGTATGTTTTATGTGTGTGGGGGAACCCTAAACCCTACGTGAGGTTGAGCCTTGACAAAGTACCTAAACCCTATCACCGTTGTATTTGATACCCTAGGTTAGCAGATTCATGATGATTGATAATATGTGCTTTATGTTGATATATGCATACTTGCTATTTATAATGTTTGATAATTACAAGAGGTGAATGATATGTTGATGATAATAGTACGTTAGTATGTATGCTATTTATTGATTTATGGAGCATGTTGATAATTGCTTAACTGTTGCATTATATCTGGAAATACGTGTATGTATGAGATTCGGAGGTTTAGCATGATTAGGGCTTTTACCCGTGGTGGATGTTGAGCTGATGATTGAGATTTGAGGTATAGTGGAGCTTGGAGCTCATATGTGTACAAGTGGAGCCTGGAGCGCGTATATGTATATTTGGAGCTTGGAGCACGAATGTGTACCTATGGAGCTTACAGCTCATGTTGCTAAGAGCAAGTTTGCATGTGTGGTGATATCAGCTCAAGAGAGATGAATGACATGCATGGCATATGCATTTGATGCCAAGTGGCGAGTTGTATGCTGTGAGGCATATGAGGTTGGTGCACCGAGTGCGGGTGCGAAAAACGGAAGGGTAGGTCTGCGTGATCTTGGGGATATACTGGACACAGGTGTACCCACAGGAGACCGGTATAGTAGCGCCTATCGTGTCGTGGAGGTCCTGAGCACGTCCTACTATCCCGAATGGACCCTGAGTCTTTCCAATTGCTGGTGGATCTTCCGAGGAGGCCTAGTTAACCCTCTTTGTCTGGGACAGTTGAGTGGTGATGTACTCTTACGGGTCACAGCGAGCGGAACGTATTACCGGAACGAACCAACTTGTTGTCCGATATGCGTACGTGATGTTTCCCTTAGTAGGGTGTTTAGTACCTGCCGGCATGCATAGAAAGAGTATGTGTACATCTAGTTTGGGAACGACCATGGTGTCGTGATTTTGAGAGATGATTGTGTTTGCTATATGTTCTGCATTGCATCACCCTGTTATAGATGAGCTGTATATCTTATTTCCCTGTATTTCTTGTATGTGTACATTCGATTGTGCGCATAGATGACTAGTTAGTGGAGGGTCAGAACGGACCTGAGGCTTCACCCGTTCATCACGGGGGCACCACGGACGCCGGTGCTAGGGGACATTGAGATAGTCTATCATGACGAGAGGGGATGGCAGGTGGACCCCTCGACCCTTTGGCCGTCTACATCGGACCTGTCAGCTTGATCTTCAGGAGCGGCACACCACCATATGTGGACATCATCGGACCTTACCGCGTGTACCGGTTTCTTCCCTTCCCTCGGATGTGGCACCCTCCGAGGCAGAGAGAGCGAGACTACTTGTGGGTGGCACCCCAGTCTTCTGTAGTATCCAGCAGGATAGGCTTCGTGCATAGAAGATAGCGTAGGCGTACGGAGCGGTACCCCAGGGCAGCTCAGAGGCGTAGGATTGTAGTGTCGAGTTCCTCATCTGAGTATGAACCTATGCAGGTTTATAGGCGCACTCATAGAGAGGGACAGGGTAGTTCAGGGCATCCTCACCACTGAGGGTGAGAGCCAGCCAGTGCGTCTCTAGGATTGTGTGGAAAGGTTTTGAAGTATTTTGAGAGTGGGCCGGGGAGAGTGCTGGTGAGCCATGAGAGTTCTTTTTGAGGTCCTTGGATGTACTTTGTTTATGCTTTCAGTTTTGTTATGTACTTCCATCTGTATTATCACTTAGCCCTACTGATGGGGCCACCATGTGTGTGTGTGTATATATATATATATATATATATATATATATATATATATATATATATATATATATATATATATATGTACTGCGTGTGGCTGTTTCGCTTATCCCGTTGTGTTTACTTTGATATTGTGCGTTTTTAAATTGATCATATGTTATCGCTGTTTTAATAAGCGCGTAATCGTTACGTTTTAATTAACGGTACATTTGGGTTCTAAAATAATGGGATTTCCTCGAGTGGGACTTGGGGACGTCACACTTTTTGTGTCCAACCCTTTGCGAAAAATATATCTGCTTGTGAAAAAGTTTTTTTAAAAACTTAAGAAACTCAATTCAACCCCCCTTCTTGTGTTTCAAACAGGTTCCTTCAATTGGTATCAGAGCTCGACATCTGGGATGAGTACTTAGCCATGTAAGAGGAAAGATCCCACAACAGATATGGCACGACAAGGCATGCCTAGCTTGAGTCAACCTGTTATGGAAGGTACTTCCATGACTAAACCTCTGTTCTTCAACGGAACCCACTACTTGTACAAGAAGGAGAGATTCAAAGGTTTCATCTTAATTACAAACTTTGTTCTCCGGGCCAGAATAACAAATGGTCCAAATGTGTGCCTCAATGCTGATGGTACAAGAAAGGCTGAAGAAGATTGGACTGATGCTGAGAGAGTAAAAATCGAACAAAATCACAAAGCAATAAATGCTTTGATGTGCGCTCTAAGTCTAGATGAATTCCAGAAGATTCGCGCATGTGAATCGGTAAATCAAATCTGGGATACCTTGTCAAATCTCCATGAGGGGACTACCAAGGTGAAAGATTCAAAGATTATCATGCTGGTTGGCCTGTATGAGATGTTCAATATGGCTGTAGGAGAGTCCATTCTAGACATGATGGGTCATTTTTAGACGATCATCAACAACTTGAAGTCCCTTTGGAAAGTTTGTACTACCAAGGAGAATGTCCCTAAAATCCTTAGGAGCTTGCCTAAGGAATCGAGGCCACTTGTTACAGCAATAACCTAGGCCAAATATCTTTCTACTTTGACCTTGGATAATGTGGTGGGTACTCTTCAAGTTCATGAGCAAGAGCTTAATCTTGACAACCCTGGAGAGAAAAACAAAGGGATTGCCTTAAAAGATCAAAGTCCAAAAGCTCAAAGGCTTTAAAAGCTGATGAGTCAAGCGATGATGCTGATCAAACTGATAATGAAGCATCAGACGATGACGAGTTCTCTTTCATCTCAGGAAAAATTCAAAACAAGTGGAGAAAGAAAAATGGCTTGAAAAGAAGGACATTTCAGAAGAAAAACTTCAAGGACCATGCCGAGTCCAAAGACAAAGGTCAGATGGTCTGTTTTGAGTGCAACAAACCAGACCACTTCAAAGCTGATTGTCCTGCAGTAAAGAACAAGAAAAAATTCTTCAAAAGGAAGAAGAAGAATTTCATGGCCACTTGGGAAGACCTTGATTCTTCTTTTTTTTTTTTTTTTTTTTTTGAAGAAGAAGCAAATGAGGAAGCAAACCTCTGTCTGTGGTCAAATGCACAAAATGAAGACTCTTCGGACGATGAACAACTTGTTGTTCCTGAAGAAAGAACTCAGGAAGTCACTCCTGAAATAGGCTGGACTGTTCCTCCCATTTTTAATGGAATTGACTATCCTTACTAGAGATTCGTGTTTCAAATATATGTCCAAGCTCAAGACTTTGAGTTATGGAATGTATTCATTGATGGTGATTATTGTCCAACAATAATTCTAGAAGACGGCTCAACAGCGTCTAAACCCGAAGCTGATTGGACGAACGAAGATGTCAGAAGGTACTCTCTAAATGCTCGTGCCAATTGGTGTCTCATGAGCCTTAGATCGACCAAGATTGGAGATGGTTTTGCAGTGCCAAACTACAAAGGAGAAGCTGGCAACCTTAGATGTTCTATTCAAAACAAGGAGCCCTTCTACGTCCAACCTTTGCCTCATGGCCAATGATACTTCGGACGAAGATGAGGTATCCAACTTTGACTCTCTACTGGAAGCTTATGTTGAGCTTCTTAATGATTCTTCTTTACTGCATCATCAATATATATTGCTTACAAAGAAGTTTTCTAAAATAAGCAGAGAATAAATATCTGTAATCAAAATAAGGAGCTTATTGAAGAAAATAATAAGCTGAAAGCTGAGAATGTCAGTCTAACTAATAAACTCACCTCTGAGTTCACTGCACCTTGTGAAGTTGTAATACTTCAACAAGAAATAACTGACCTAACGAAGAGCATATCTAATTTGGTTGGAGGATCAGAGAAGCTGAATTTGATACTGAGGTACACTAGATCACCTCATGACAAGTCTAGCTTAGGCTATAACAATGAGAAACAGGAAGTTTTTCATAAGGTATCAAAATCCACATCTTATCACAAGGAAGTTTAATTCAAAAGAAACCAAACCACATGCATCTCATACCTATTGCAACTTATGTGGTAAATCTGGTCATAACTCATCTAAGTGCATATGTAACACCCCCGTTTTCTTGTAACCGGTTATAATCACTATTACATTGTGATTGCTATCTTATGTTTGATATGGCTTCATATTTATACATATGTTGATGTTTATATGATGGTTTATATCCATGGTTATGTTGTGGTGAAGTTTTCTTTTGTTGTTATGAGAGGAAAAAACCGATAAAAGTTATGTTTTGATCGGTATCGGGTAATTTCTCATTTTACGTGCCGGAGGTTGGGAGGAAACGGGGAATTGGGTGGAATGTAATGTTGAATTACATTTTCCATTACCTTGTTGATTATTCCTAATGAAGAGAATTAGCTTTCTTAAAATCCAAAAATTTACCAAAAGTAGTAAAAACCAATTATCCATTTTTGGTAAAAACCCTAATCACCTTATTCCTAACCAAATGGAAATGTAACTATCCTAGTTACATTTGGATAGGGCCAGTCGGCCATGTTGCTTGGGAAGAGCGAAGATCTTCTTTTTATCATGTCCAAGAAAGTTTATGATACTTACTCTTAATGGAAAAAGTGTTTTAGCCATTTTTGGTTAATCTTGTCCTTAAGCTCTCCTTAAGCAACAACACACCTATCTCTTTGCATGTTGGCCCTCCATTCTTTATGACTGAATGAAGTTTTGGAGTCCACAAGGAGAAGGGAATTCGGCCATATGGTGATTAAAACACCAAAAATCACTATTCCATTCATTTCTCACTCAAACACCAAAGTTCAAGTTCTCTCTTCTCTCACCTCTCCTCTAGCATTCAGCCAGCCTTGGTAAGTGACCTTACCCATCTTATTTCATTATTTTAACTTCATATTCTTGTTCATCTCATTCATCTAAACAACTTTCATCTTTGGAATTTCTTCATTTGAAGTTGTTTACTCAAAGTTATTCAAGAATCATTCAAGGAGGTTTCAAGCTTCTTGAAGTTGTTTTAAAATTTTATTAAGAGTAAGTTCTTGACCTTATTTCTCCTACATTCTGACTCTTTAAAAGTATCCTTGTGTTACCTTGTTCATGATGTTGAAAAATCAAAGTTCATGGTCTTATTCTTTTCTCTATAGGCCACGATTTTGGGCTTGTAGTTAGTGACCAAGTTTCTCTTCATTTTCTTCTAAGGAAGCTTCACAAAGGTAATGGAGGAGTGAACCATATCACACCTTAAATGATGATGATAAAGGCCTCCTAGTGTTGTTGAAGGAAAACCCTAGATCTAGGGTTTCCTTATAAAGTTCTTTACTTTATTTTCATATAATGTTATGTTGTTGTGTTGATATGATGATTGGTGTTGATGTATACCAAGAAAATCATTTTGGCATGGTGAAAAACTATGCTTAGGTCCAAATACCTAAGGATAGGATTTTTGGATGATGAACTTGTTAATGTTCTTGGTTGCCTTGATAACATGCTTGTATGTTAACATGATTTTCTAGCAACTTTGGATGTTGTTGAATGGCTTCATTTTGGTTGAAAATGAATGTGCAAGGTTCGGCCTTATGGTGTTGATGAGGGCAGCCAAACCTTCCATGTTTAAGTAATGGTTCAATGAACTTAATATGGTTCTAATAATGCTTATAAAACAAAGAAAACCTATCCTACTTCTATAGGGCATTTGGCCTTGACATAGATAGTAGGTTTAGGATCTTAAAATGTTGATGTTCAGGGGTTTTATATGTTCATACTAAAGTATAAGAGGTATATAAATTGAAAAGGTTTCCAAAGAAACAAAGTTTTGGTTCCAAAGAACCATGTGTTGTGAAATGCGTGTTCTTGATTTCATGTAGGAACTATTTTAAGAATATGTTGGTTTGATTTTGATCAACCACTTATTTTAATAAGTTGTTTTGAAGAAAATATCTTCAAGAACCATGAGTTTCATTGCTAGTCAAGATGGTTTTCAAGGATTTTTTTTGGTTAGTAAGTCTTCTTTGAGAAGATAGGATTCTTACAAAGCTTTTCTTTAAAAACAAGAGTTGTATACTACTACTACTTTTTGAACTTTCCAATATTATATAAGTTATAGTTCATTTGAAAACAAAATGGTGATTTCAAATAACAAGTATATTTCCTTTTACACTAAGTAATAGAACTAAGAGACCAAATTCAAAAGAGTTTTACAGTAAATGAGACACCTTTGGAAACTTGAATAGAGTTTTTCAAGCTATTCTTAAGTAAGGAGATTCTATCAACTACTTTGCTATAAGGATAGTACTTAGAAGCTTTTTACTATAATAGTATAAACGCGTGTTATCTCCTAAGAAGTATCCAATGAGCTCCATAATGGACTCACAAAGATTTTAGTAAAAGACATATATTAATATCTAGTGGTCATGACAAAATCATGATCCACACCCTTGATGATTTAGGTCATCTAAGGAATCCATAAAGTGTAATCACTAAGAGTTACTTATAAAGAGTAAGTAATGTCCCTTTGTTAGACAAGTGAGAAGATTGATGAAGGGGATCCGTGTGGATCCTACCCTCCATAATACATTTAGGTTATGGACTAATATATCATTAGATGTGAACATCGTGTTACGAACGACGAGGTGGTACATGATTGCAAGGACCGAGTGCAACTCAAGGGTTGCATGGTTGTTTTAAGTGTGGGGGACAATACATGGCTCGTGATTGCAAAAGTCAAGCGCCCAGGAGGACCATAACTTGCTATGCATGTGGAAAGCAAGGTCACATGGCTAAGGACTGTAGACAAGGGAATGCACGACCGTCTGGTGGGACTGGACAGACGGCGAGACCACAAGCCATGGGAAGAGTTTTTACCGTGAGGGGAGTTGAATCCTCTCGATGCCCAGATCTGATTCAAGGTAAGTGTTTAGTTTCGGGCAAGCTTTTATCTGTGTTGTTTGATTCGGGGGCTACTCACTCGTTTATTTCTATAGAGTGCATGGATCATTTAGGGTTACCAGTTTCATCTTTACCTTATGACCATACTGTTTCCACACCTACTGGTGATTCATTGACTACCCTGTTTGTATGCTTGAAATGCCTTATTACAATAGAAAATAGACGTTTCATTGTTGACATAGTCTGTCTGCCTATGCAGCAGATTGATGTTATTTTAGGCATGGATTGGCTTTCGGCTAACCATGTGATACTGGACTGTTCAAATAATACTCTTTGTTTTTCTGAGCAATCTGGATTGATGACTGCTAATGAAAGTATTCCGAAAGGGTGTACGATCTGGAGAGTGCGTGGTGCTGTTCTCCTTGGAAGCGAAGGAAACTCCGAATGTGGAAGCATTGCCGATTGTGCAGGAATTTCCTAAGGTATTTCCAAATGATGTTCCAGGGCTACCACCGGAAAGGGAGATCGAGTTTACCATAGACCTTGTAAAAGGACCCAGACCTATTTCGATAACATCTTATCAAATGTCTCCGATAGAGTTGGCAGAGTTGAAGAACCAGTTGGATGAGATGCTAGGCAAGGAATTCATCAGACCTAGTGTGTCGCTATGGGGAGCTCTGATACTGTTCGTCAAGAAGAAGGATGGAAGTTCAAGGTTATGTGTGGACTATCGTCTGCTTAATAAAGTGACGATAAAGAATAGGTATCCGTTGCCGAGGATAGATGATTTGATGGATCAGTTGAGGGGAGCAACTATGTTTTCCAAGATCGATCTGCGATCTGGTTATCATCAAATCAGAGTGAGGAAGAAGGATATACCGTAGACTGCTTTTCGAAGTCGGTATGGGCATTACGAGTATTTGGTTATGCCGTTTTGTGTGACTAATGCTCCGGCTGTGTTCATGGATTATATGAACAGGATATTCCGACCGTTCCTAGACAAGTTTATTGTCGTGTTTATCGATGACATTCTTATTTACTCTCTGAGTAAAGAGGAACATCAAGAGCATCTTCGAGTTGCGCTACAGGTGTTGAAGGATAGACAGTTGCATGCGAAGCTATCTAAATGTGAATTTTGGCTAGGGGAAGTGCAGTTTTTAGGACAAGTGATCAACAAGGATGGAATCATGGGGGATCCTGCTAAGGTTGAAGTAGTGGTTAAGTGGGAAAGCCCGAAGTCTGTGAGCGAAGTTCGCAGTTTTCTTGGTTTGGTGGGCTACTATAGGTGATTTATTGAAGGATTCTCTAAGATTGCGTTGCCTATGATGCGGTTGACGAGAAAGGGAAAGGCGTTTGAGTGGTCGGAAGCTTGTGAACAAAGTTTCTTAGAGCTAAAGAGGTAATAGTAGTGTAAAACTCTTTGTTTTTAAAGAAAAACTTTGTAAGAATCCTATCTTCTCAAAGAAGGCTTACTAACCAAAAATCCTTGAAAAACCATCTCGACTAACTACGAAACTCTTGGTTCTTGAAAATCTTTCCTCAAAACAACTTGTTAAAATAAGTGGTTGATCAACATCAAACCAACCTACTCTTAAAATAATTTTCACATGAAATCGACAGCGCTTATTTCACAACACATGGTTCTTTGGAACCAAAACTTGATTTCTTTGGAAACCTTTTCAATTTATATGCCTCTTATACTTTAGTATGAACACATTAAGCCCCTTAACCTCAAAATTTTAAGATCCTAACCCTACTATCTATGACAAGGCCGAATGCCTTATAGAAGTAGGATAGGTTTCATTGTTTTGTTTTATCTTCTTGGAACCATTTTAAGTTCATTACACCATCACTTGAACATAGAAGCTTTGCCTTCCCTCATTAAACATCATATGGCCGAATCACTCATGCCGTTTTCCAACCAAAAAGAAATCGTCCAACAACATCCAAAGTAGCTAGAAAATGATACAAACATATAAGCATGCTATCAAAGCAACTTAGAACATAAACAAGTTCAATATTCTAAAATCCTATCCTTAGGTCTTTGGACCTAAGAATAGTTTTTCACCATGCCAAAATGATTTTCTTCTAGCATATACAAACATAATCATCATATCAACACAACAACATAATATAACATGACAACAAAGTAATGAACTTTATAAGGAAACCCTAGATCTAGGGTTTTCCTTCAACAAAACTAGGAGGCCTCTATCACCACAATTAAGGTGTGATATGGTTCACTCCCCCATTACCTCTTTGAAGCTCCTTAGAAGAAAATGAAGAAAAACTTGGTCACCACCAACAAGCTTGAAACTGTGGTCTATAGAGAAGGAAACACGACCAAAAGTTTGATTTCTTATCAATATGATCAAGGTAGAATAAAGATACTTTTAAAGAGTAAGAATTTAGAAGACAAAGTCATAAACTTACTCTTAAGAAAGGTATAAAACAACTTCAAGAAGCTTGAAACCTCCTTGAATGATTCTTGAATAACTTTGAGTAAACAACTTCAAATGAAGAAATTCCAAAGATGAAAGTTGTTTAGATGAGTAAGATGAACAAGAATATGAAGTTAAAATGATGAAATAAGATGGGTATGAGCACTCACCAAGGCTGGCCGAAGCTAGGAGGAGAAGAAAGAGAACGGAGAAAACTTAAGAGCTTTAGGTTTTCGAGTGAGAAGTTAGAATGAATGGAATAGCAACTTGGGTGTTCCCCCCCCCCTTTGATGGCCGAATGCTTTGGCCTAGTGGAATCCAAAAATTTGTCCAAATGTGTTAAATGGGGTTGGAGGGTTACGATTTGATCAAAGGCAAGTGTTGTCAACATATGATGATTCAAGGACAAGATTAACTTAAAATGGTTAAAGCACATTTTCCATTTTAGTTAATGACATAACACTTGATTGAAACAATGGAAAAGGAAGATTTTAACTCTTCCCTATGCTAGATGGCCGAATCCTCTAAATGTAACTAGGATTACACTTTTCCATTTGGTTAGGAATAAGGTGATTAGGGTTTTTACCAAAAATGGGTAATCGGTTTTTACTACTTTTGGTAAATTTTTGGATTTTAAGAAAACTAATTCTCTTCATTAAATCAACAAGGTAATGGAAAATGTAATTCAACATTACTTTCCATTCAATTCCCCATTTCCCGACCTCCAGCACGTAAAATGAGAAATTACCCGATACCGATCAAATCAGAACTCTTACCGGTTTTCGTCTCAAGACGACGAAAGAAAACTTCACCACCACATAACCATGGATATAAAAGCATCATATAAACATCCACATATATATAAAAAATTCATACACATCATAAAGGTATCAATCACAATGTAATGGTGATTATAACCGGTTACAGGAAAACGGGGCTGGTACAACACTCCCCCAACAAAAAAAAAGTTTCGTCCTCGAAAATTAAGGACTTCAAAACAACTGTGGATACTGCTCCCTCACCTTCTCTTCTATCTCCCACGTCGCCTCTCCCGACGCTTCATTTTAGATGACCTTCATCAGAGCAATATCCTTTCCTCTAAGCTGCTTCATTCTTCGGTCCCCGATCCTGACAGGAGAAGTTTCAAAAGTTAGGTTATCCTTTAATTGTACTGTATCAGGCTCTATAACATGTGTGGGATCAAGGATATACTTTCGCAATTGCGAAACATGAAACACATTATGAAGGTTTGAAAGAAAAAGGGGTAATGCGATTTGATATGCCACTGGGCCAACTCTGCAAAGAATTTGATAGGGTCCAATGAATTTTGGTGTGAGTTTTCTGGATTTAATTACTCTACCTGTCCCAGTCATGGGCGTGACTCTCAAGAATTCGTGGTCCCCTTCCTGGAACTCGAGCGGTCGACGCCTCTTGTTCGCATATCCCTTTTGTCTACTCTGAGTCGCCCTCATCATATCTTGAATCAACTTCACCTTCTCCGTAGTCTGACGTACGAGATCGGGTCCTAGAGTAAGGTGTTCTCCGTCCTGGTACCAACATAACTATGTTTTGGAACGCCTCCCATACAGAGATTCGTAGGGTGCCATCCCTATGCTAGAATGAAAACCGTTGTTGTAGGTGAACTCTATCAACGGCAAAAACCCTTCCCAGCTCCCTGATTGCTCAAGCACACTAGCTCTCAACAGATCTTCTAAAGACTGAATCGTTCTCTCCGACTGACCATCTGTCTGCGGATGGTATGCTGAACTCAAACGTAGTTTTGTTCCTAGAGCCTCTTGCAAGCTTTGCCAAAAGCGAGACGTGAACCTCGGGTCTCTGTCTGAAATGATACTGGATGGTACACCGTGTAACCTGACGATCTCCCCGATATAAAGCCGAGTTAACTTCTCCATCGAGTACTTGATGTTTATGGGTAAAAAGTGTCCTAACTTTGTGAGTGGATCCACGATCACCCAAATAGCATCATGGCCCTTCGGCGTCCTAGGTAAACTAGTCACAAAATCCATGGAGATGCCATCCCATTTCCATTCGAGAATATCCAAAGGTTGCGGCATTCCTGTGGGTCTTTGTTACTCCACCTTCGCTTTCTGACACACCAAGCACGACGATACAAAACTAGCAACATCTCTCTTCATCCCGTGCCACCAATACATCCGCTTCAGATCTTGGTACATCTTGGTTGATCCCGGATGCATACTCAGCTTGCACATGTGAGCTTCCTCAAGTATCAGCCTCCTTAGATCCACATCACTAGGTACACAGATTCTGCCCTTGAACCTCAGAATCACATCTGGCCCTTCTACAAACTCTGACGTGGTCTCCTGCCGTCCGGCTTCTCTCTTTTTCATGAGATACTAATCCGCACTCTGTTTCCTTCTGATCTGATTCAAAAGATCACTCGCCGTAGTGATCATACCCACACTGAGCTTCCATGGAGATGCCTCTACAGCCAACTTCAAATCTCTAAACTGCTCGATGAGTTCCCTCTCTCTGACCGTTATTGTAGACGCATGAAGTACCTTCCTACTTAAGGCATCCACCACAACATTTGCTTTTCCAGGATGTTAGTGCAACTCAAAGTCATAGTCCTTCAAAAACTCTAACTATCTTCGTTACCTCATGTTGAGCTCCTTCTGGTCAAACAAGTACTTCAGACTCTTGTGATCATTGAAAACGCTGAACTTCGCCTCATACAAGAAATGCCTCCAAATCTTCAGAGCAAAAACCACTACAGCTAACTCCATGTCGTGGGTCAAATAATTCTTCTCATGATTCTTCAACTACCTTGAAGCGTAAGCTACCACTTTTCGGTTCTGCATCATGACGCATTCCAAACCTTGGTACGAAGCATCACAGAATACCTCAGAAGGTTCGTTAGGGTCCGGAAGTACTAACACTAGTGAACTGGTCCGACGCTTCTTCAACTCCTGAAAACTGGGCTCACAAGCCTCGGTCTATGCAAAAGCTTGATCCTTTTGTGTTAACTTGGTCAACGGTGCCACAATCTTAGCAAATCCTTCAATGAACCTCCGATAGTAGCCTGCCAAATCGACGAAACTACGGATCTCTGTTGCTGTCTTCAATTGTTCCCACTGTAACACAGCTTCCACTTTCGTCGGATCCACGACGATTCCCTCCTTCGAGATAACGTGATCCAAAAACTAAACCTCTTCTATGCAAAACTCGCACTTTGAAAACTTGGCATACAACGGTTTCTCTTTGAGTATTTGCAGTACCACTCGTAAATGTTCTGCATGCTCTTCTTTATCCCTAGAGTAGATATGGATGTCGTTGATAAACACCATAACAAACTTATCTAAGTAAGGGCGAAAGATCCTATTCATGTAATCCATGAATATGGCAGGTGCATTCATCACTCCGAATGGCATTACTAAATACTCATAGTGTCCATAACGTGTTATGAATGCCGTCTTCGGAACATCCTCCGTCTTGACTAGGATCTGATGGTAACTCGACCACAGATCTATCTTAGAAAACACAGTTGCTCCTCTCAGTTGGTCCATCAGTCATCAATCCTCGAAAGTGGGTACTTGTTCTTGATAGTGATCTTGTTCAACTGACGATAGTCCGCACACAAACAAGACGTCCCATCCTTCTTCTTCACAAGCAAAAATGGTGCTCCCCCTGGGCGACACACTGGGCCTAACAAACTGTTTGGACATCAGCTTCTCCAACTGTTTCTTTAGCTCCTCTAGCTCTGCGGGCGCCATCCGGTACAGTGCCATAGATATTAGGTCTATTACGAACTCGATGTCTCTGACCGATGGAAGTCTAGGTATATCTTCAGGAAAGACTTCTGGGAACTCGTCGACAATCGGAATCGGACGCGCATCTTTCCCGCTACTGACCTCCAGAAAGGATAATAACGTGTATCCTTAGGCTCCTTCTCTTAAAGAAGCTTTCGCTTGATTGGCAGAGATAAAACCAGAAATCTCACTTTTTGGAAAGATTAGGGTTCGGTTGGCACAGTCCAAAAGAACATGGTTAGAGGACAACCAATCCATCCCCAAGATAACATCTATTTATGATAATTGCAAACAGATCAGGTTGACTACAAACTTCCTACCCTCAACATGAATAGGGCAGTTTAGACAGGCCTCAGCCATAACAACAGGTTTCGTAGTAAGCGTGGAAATAACCAAATTGAAAGGTAGTGAAGAAACAGGTAATCCCAAAAGTTTAACACAACTATATGCAATAAAGGAAAGCGTTGCGCCTGAATCAAACAGTACAGTTAAAGTTTTACCTCCAATGTTACCCTCCCCTTGGATCAGATCTTGGTTCTAAGAAGCTTCAGCACCGCTCACTGAGAAAACTCGCCCTTTTGCCATAGGCCTTGCTGCTCGAACCAGGTTGACAGCCGGTTCTGCCTTGGGTTGTCTGCACTCCCTTGCGACATGACCAGGCTTCCTACAGTTGAAGCAGATGACTCCCGTTGTTGAGCACTCCCTAGGATAGTGGTCCCCGCCACACTTGAAGCACCTGACACCAACAGCTCCCGAAACCGCACGGTTTCCGTTTTCCTTCCCTTGGAATCGCTGGTAATTCTGACCTTCAAAAGGCTTCGAGTAAGGCTTCTTGTGATGGAAACCGCTACTAGCACCCTTCTTGAACCTTGATGGCCCAAAGCTCGCTTGTGACATGCCCTAACTTCCTTTCAGTTCTTTAATCAGCCAGCACTTGTCCATGAGTTGGGGAAAGGTATTGATCTCGAACGGCATGACTGCCTCCTTGAGCTCATGCCTCAAACCCTCCTCAAACTTTCTGCACTTCCATGCTTCATTGGGATTATCTTGGAAGTAGTTGGAGAACTTTGCTAGACCCTCAAACTTGGCAACATACTCGCAGACCGTCATGCTCCCTTGACGTAGTTGGAGAAACTCCATCTCCTTGGCATGCCTGGCGCTCGCGGGAAAGTACTTCTCAAAGAACTTAATACGAAAGAGCTCCCAGGTGACGGCTTGACCAGCATGATCAGACACTTGGCGGGCTCCTCTCCACCAGTACTCCGTATCTCCTACCAACATGTAGCTAACATAGGTCACTTTGTTCGCATCCGAGCACCTCATTGCTTCAAAGTTCTTTTCCATCTCCTGCACCCACAGCTTAGCCTTCTCCGGGTCGTATTCTCCTTTGTATTGAGGTGGGTTGTTCCTGCGGAACTCACTCAGGCCTCAACCATCAGCGGTCATCTGTTCTCGGAGCACAAAGGCAGCGGTCATCTCCCGCATAGGTTGCACAACATCAGCAATACCTGTGTTCCGATTTGCCATCTCGTCCTGCTTGACCAACAAAGTTCAGTATATGCTAGAGATTTCTTCACACAAGCTCAATCAATGTTGTCATTCCTTTCGGAATTCAATAGCATACAAGTCACAGAGGCACACAGGACAAACAAGATAGACCAACCACAAACCTAAAAAGACTCGGCCAGCTCTGATACCAAATAATGTAACACCCCACTTTAGGGGTCAAGATTATTTAACACAAGACGAAAGAAATGCGGAAATATATTAACATATAAAAAGCTTACTGAAAATATGGGTTTTTTTTTTCTTTATACTCAAGTTTCGAAAACATATAAGGATGCTTGTACTAATAAGAACAAATACACGCAATCATAAACAACATTGAAACAAATAAAAGCTTCCCATTATATGTGAACCATATTGCCATATAGGTTTTGATGTTGACAAATAAAGTATTAATGAGAGATTACATTTTGATGTTGACAAATACTGTATTAAGGGGAGAACATATTTTGATGTTGTCAAATAATATATCATTATACTATGCTTGAATAAATTATATACATATGTTATATGATTAATATGATTTATTAGAAAATACACATGTGACAAATACTTGATATATGTTTTTGATTAAATGGCATAGAAATTAAATTTGATATTATTATTAAATGCCTAAGGAACGTTAAATATTGAGAAGTAATGTGATGATCAATGGACCATTAATGAGAAAAATATTATTGATTTTAATTGATCACATTTAAATAAAGACATAAGAAATATTAATTGGAATATTAACTTAAAAATATGTCTTTATATGATAATGGCTTTGTGCATGGAATTAAATATGAAAAATATTATATCTTGGACTACTATGCTTTATGAGAATTATCATAGAAAAGTTCAGGTGAAAGCAAAGCTATAAAGCCAAGAGAATCAAGAGCAAAATATTCAAGATCAATCCGCATCACCAAGATTGATAGAAGATATGTCAAGAGATTGAAGAGTCAAATTTATTAAAGACAAAAATGGAATGTCCAGAATTGAAAAGCAAATATCTGAAGGACATCCAGGACAAATCTCAAGAAGATCAAGAATTCAAGACCAATAGATATGAGCTTCAAAGATAGTTATATAGAAAGGTCTTATAGTTAATGTAAGGTATGAAAAGGTAATAATGGCTCAAGTTTTGTAAAAGATCTTTTTCAAAATTGTTTTAAAATTGTTTTATCAAAAATGTTTTTGAAAAATATCTTTGGTTTCCCTTTTGGTTGAAAAAGGTTTCATCTTTGAAAAATGATTTTGGGAAACAATAATCGATTACTGTAATCGATTATGGTCAGTCTGTACCTCAACGTGAAAATTGTTTTTAACTGACAGCAAAGGTATAATCGATTAGGATAATCGATAATGATCATTTACAAAACTGGGTGGTTTTTACAGAGAAGCCTTAATCGATTAGGATAATCGATTATGCACGTTTTATTGAAAATCCCAGTTATGGTAGAAAAGCCATAATCGATTATGGACATATGATAATTGATTATGATGCACTTAAATGAGAAAATTCTATTTCTTTATTTGCTGCATGTAATGGCTCCAACGGCTAGTTTTTCAAATCTATTTTCAAAAAAGGAATTTCTTTTTAAATTAAAGAAATATCTTTTAAATTCCTAACTGGCATATTTCAAAAGCTTATAAAAACTTTTTGAGAGCTTTTAAGAGAGAGAGGAAGAAAGGTTAAGAGAGAACACGCTATTATTTTGATTAAATCATTTTCTACTCTTTTCTCTTCATTTTGAAAATCACTCGAGCCGTTGTTATACTTTGATTATCATAAGTTCTTGAGTGTATTTTGTTTTTCTTCAAATTGTTTATCCGCACTATTGTGAGTGCATTATATTGGTAAGAGTCAAACGACTCAATCCACTGAGTATCAACGTGCTCTAAGGTTGCCAGCACCTATTAAGCATGGTTGAGACTCTATCACTGGGGGAGGTTATATCCCTAGTCTGTGAGGAGTGCTCGGAAGGTTGCCAGCACCTGTTAAGCTTGGTTGAGACTCTATCACTGGGGGAGGTTATATCCCTGGTCTGTGAGGAGTGGTCGGAAGGTTGTCAGCACCTGTTAAGCTTGGTTGAAGCTCTGGCACTAGGGGAGGTTATATCCCTGGTCTGTGAGGAGTGCTTGGAAGGTTACAAGCATATATGTTAAGCTTGTGGTTATTTGAGGCTTTTTCACTGGGGGAGGTGATATCCCTGGTCTTTGAGAAGTGCTCTGTTATTGTGAAGGTTACAAGCACCTGTTAAGCTTGGTTTTGTAAAACGGTTGCAAGTACAAATTAAGCTTGTCTTTATAGTGGCACAAAATCCCACAGGTGGAGTGGGGATTGGACTAGGCCACTAGCGGTGCGTGGCTGAACCAGGATAAAATACTTGTGTCCTGTTTTTCTTCCGTCATCTTTTTATATTCTATTTAAACAAATTGTTTTCCGCTGCAAATTCTGTTTTAATTTATAAAAGGTTTTTGATTGTGCAAAAAAATTTCATTTTTATTTCAAAACCCAATTCACTCCCCTCTTGGGTACTGGTTTCCACGGCCAACAAAATACATATATATAAAACTAGCAGTTTTCAACATATGACTACAAAAGATAGTAACCAACATAAAGACAATTCAACCTACACTACCTGGAGACGCAGCTCCACAACATAAAGGGGAAGGGGGTACATCACAAAAATACAGACGCTGAGGAGACACAAGAGACTGGCCCAAAATAGACACTGCACTACTCGTCGGAGTAGTACTCCTCCGAGTCCTCGTCCTCGTCCTCCTCCTCCTCATCCTTGTCCTCCAAGGCCTGCATGTCATACCCGCTCATGATCTGTTCTGCATACCGGAGCATCTTCTCATCGGTCCTCATCCACCACAAATCCTGACTCGCATTGGTAGGGACTGCCTCAGGAACGTCCTCCGGCACATATTCGGGCACTTCCTCTTCCTCCTCCTCCTCCATCTCCTCATCGTCAGATGAGAGGATAACGAAGGGAGTAGCGAAGGATACCCTGGTATGGGCTGGTGTGCTCTTGCGAGCAGTCATCCTCCAATTCGCCCGCTTGCTAGGAATTTGAGGATGTAGCTCGGATGGCACATAGGTAGGCCTTCGGGGTGAGACAACAGGGACAGAAAGGCCGGCAGCAGATACAGGTACGGCGGAAGTAGACGGTGTAGTAGGTAGAGGTGGCATGGAAGCAGGGTCGACGTACACATCCCTGGGCTCCTCCCGGTGAACTGCAGGCTGGGTACTAGGTAGTCGCGGATGATCAGCAGGTGGTGGTGGTGGCTGCGTAATCCCTGTGCTACCCTCACCACTGATCCGTAAGGTGCAAACTCTCTCCGACAAGCTCGTCATGGAGAAAGGTAACTCCCTCCTACTCGTGAGACTCACAGCTCCAGTATAAGTGCGACGTCCATCAGGATGGATCTTCCAAGCGTCCTCTCCATCGTGAAGTGTCAAGTCCAAGGTCAAATTGGAAGGTGGGTCGCTCGCCATGTCTACTCGCCATAGCAAGATTAAAACCACGTGAGTAGTGTAACAACAAAAGTAATGAGGAGAGATTCCGCACATCGCACAACCAGAACTGCAGTGATAAAAGTCACGCACGCACGCACCCAATCGGCATATAGCGCATGGGCTTTCACAGCATAACAATTAATCACATGGCATCATAGTTAATATATCACTCAACAACAATATGGGTGAAATGTCAAGTCAAGTATGCAATGACACCAATGCAACATGACTTACACCTCTACTCCATGGAGCTAAACATAACAAGAGTGAGTGATTGGGAGAACATTGTCTACGTTATCTCAGCCCATTATGCCACATCCAAAGATTGCAATCATATAATGGCTCACGCTAGACATTCTTTACCCAAATCATGATTTGTCCGGTGTCCAGTCAGGACGTTAGCGTTTTTCGACAGGTCACCCACGACACAGAGGAGCTTCTCTTTGGCCACATGTGGTCTCCCCAATCCCAACGTCCTCAAGATCTCCACGATCATCACCTCCAATAATCGCACTCGCACAAAGGTGTAAGCTCAACTCTCGGGCACAATGCCTAACTCATGTATAGATGCGTATGCATGTCAAGAAAATGCCACAACACAGCACGTACTACTCCATCCTTGTAGTACCACGTTTATCTCCTTATAAACCACAGGGAACCCCTACGGGACCCACTTTCACATGACTTGCCATCAGTCGCTTATCCATGTTTCCGTTCCTTGCAATCAGGTACCACCTCGTCGTTCATAACACGATGTTCATGTCTTATGATACAATATTCCATAACCTAAATGCAGAAAATAGGATCCATAAGGATCCCCTTCATCATATCTTTTCACTTGTCTATCGAGGGAATGTTACATATTCTATGTACGTAACTCTTGATTATTAAACATTATGGATTTCTTAGATCACCTAAATCATCAAGGGTGTGGGACATGATTCATCATGACCACAGTGCATGTCGTTTACTTAGTCTTTGTGAGTCCATTATGGAGCTCATTGGATACTTCTTAGGAGATAACACGCGTTTATACTATTATAGTAAAAAGCTTCAAAGTACTATCCTTATAGCAAAGTAGTTGATGAAATCTGCTTTATTAAGTATAGTTTGAAAAGGTCTATTTAAGTGTCCATACGACGTCTCATTTATTGTAAAACTCTTTTGAATTGGTTTCCTAGTTCTATTACTTAGTGTAAAAGGAATATACTTCTTACTTGAAATCACTATTTCATTTTCAAATGAACTATAACTTATATAATTTTGGAAAGTTCTAAAAAGGTAATAATAGTGTCAAACTCTTTGTTTTTAAAGAAAAACTTTGTACGAATCCTATCTTCTCAAAGAAGACTTACTAACCAAAAAATCCTTGAAAAACCATCTTGACTGACTATGAAACTCTTGGTTCTTGAAAATCTTTCCTCAAAACAACTTGTTAAAATAAGTGGTTGATCAACATCAAACCAACCTACTCTTAAAATAATTTTCACATGAAGTCGAAAACGCTTATTTCACAACACGTGGTTCTTTGGAACCAAAACTGGATTTCATTAGAAACCTTTTCAATTTATATGCCTCTTATACTTTAGTATGAACAGATTAAACCCCTTAACCTCAAAATTCTAAGTTCCTAACCCTACTATCTATGACAAGGCCAAATGCCTTATAGAAGTAGGATAGGTTTCGTTGTTTTGTTTTGTCTTCTTGGAACCATTTTAAGTTCATTACACCATCACTTGAACATAGAAGCTTTGGCTTCCCTCATTAAACATCACATGGCCGAATCACTCATGCCATTTTCCAACCAAAATGAAATCATCCAACAACATCCAAGGTAGCTACAAAATCATACCAACATATAAGCATGCTATCAAGGCAACTTAGAACATAAACAAGTTCAACATTCTAAAATCCTATCCTTAGGTCTTTGGACCTAAGGATAGTTTTTCACCATGCCAAAATTATTTTCTTTTAGCATATACAAACATAATCATCAAATCAACACAATAACATAATATAACATGACAACAAAGTAATGAACTTTATGAGGAAACCCTAGATCTAGGGTTTTCCTTCAACAAAACTAGGATGCCTTTATCACCACCATTAAGGTGTGATATGGTTCACTCCCTCATATTTTCCTCATTTTCATTTAAGCTTTCACAATCGTCAAAAATCAATTTCTTCTTCCATTTCACTAACACTTGCTTTAATTGCAAGTCCTTTCTTTTTCTTGTCACTTTCTTCACTTTCAGTGAGTCGATTTAATTCGAGCTCATGTTCCTGCAATTTTCCAAATAGAGTTTCCAAAATCATAGTGGATAAATATCTAGATTCAGCTATAGCAGTTACTTTGGGTTGCCAACTTCTATTTAAACATCTAAGCACTTTATTAATCAAATCTTCATTACTAAAGGATTTCCCAAGAGCCCTAAGATGATTAATAATGTGGGTAAACTGTTTCTGCATATCTTGTATGCTTTCACCCTGATTCATCCTAACTAGCTCATATTCATGGGTTAATGTGTTCATTCTAGCCTTTTTGACCTCGGTAGTACCTTTATGGGTCATTTGAAGGGTGTCCCACATTTCCTTGGCGGTCTTGCAATTTGAGACCCTGTAGAACTCATCGCTGCTTAAAGCTGAAGTGATGATGTTCCTTGCCCTCAAATTGTATTGGACCTTTTTCCTCTCTTCGTCAGTCCAGAGACTTCTTGGTCTGTCCACCACTGCATTATTGACAGAATGGGTGGGGACAAATGGACCGTTTTCCACAGCGTCCCAAACTTCAAGGTCCACAGCCTCAAGAAAGATTTGCATTCTTTCTTTCCAATAACCATACCCTTCACCATTGAAAGATGGGGGTCTAATGGAATGTCCCTCGTGATTAAAATTGTTTGAAGTCATGTTACATCTTGCGGCAGTTAAGCATATAAGCAAGAGTTAAGCTCTGATGCAACTTATTGACAAGTGACTCCAAACATAAGAGGGGGGTGAATTGTGTGTAATGTGTATTTTAAAACTTTTTGCACAACAAAGCACTTAAGAAATAAATTACTTGAATTTAAAATCGTTGAATAAATTGAAAAAAATAAAAGTTGCAGAATGTAAATGGCATAAAATAAATTGCAATAATAAAGAGTAAGGAAGAAAGATAAGACTCGCAGTTTTATCCTGGTTTGGCTACCAAATACCTCAGTAGCCTATGTCCAATCCCCAAGGTCAACCACCAAGGGTTTTCACTCAATAACTAGCTTTTAAATCAGGTTCAGCTAGAAACCTTCACAAATAAGAGCACTCCTCACAGACCAGGGATATCACCTCTCCCAGTGAAAGAGTCTCAAGAGAAAAACCTTCTCTTTCAAAAAACTATGGGATTTACACCCAAAAGAATAACAATGTAGCCAAAATGTAGCACTCAAAAGTGCAATTAAGAAAATACAATTTGAAGCACAATTACAATCTCACTTATATGGAATATAAAGCTCTCAAAATATAAATATCAAGGTGAAAAACTGGTGAGAGTGATTAGTAAGAAATTTGACAGAGTATTAGTGCAATCAGGATTAGAGAAGCAAGTGTTGTGTTGAAACACTTCCCAAGGCTTCCTATTTATAGAAAAAGACGTAAGCCCATAGGAATTAGGTTAAGACCATTTTCAATATATGTGTTTCTTGCGCTATAAACGATTATACTAATGCCATAATCGATTAGTTTCATTTTAGCCAAAACGCGTTAAGAGTCAGTTGCATCATAATCGATTATGGGTTCTCTGTTTTGAAGCTCACTTACATGCGTAAGAGTATACAATCGATTATGTCTATAATCGATTACAATAATCGATTATATCACTACAACAGAAAAGGGCTTTACTAGCGTTTTTTTTAGGCCTTTGCTAGCGCTTTCGGGCGCTAGCTATTTATCTGCTAGCAAAAAGGGGGGGAAAGTTCGCTAGCGCTAGAAAAGCGCCGGCAAAGGTGAAAAATTGACAGCGCTCTCTTGAAAAAACACTGGTAAATGTTCACAATTGCCAGCGTTTTTTCAAGAGAGCGATGGCAATTGTGAACATTTACCAGCGCTTTTTCAAGAGAGCGCCGGCAATTTTGCACCTTTGCCAGTGCTTTTTCAAGAGAATGCTGGCAATTCCCTTATTTTATATATATATATATATATATTTACTTTTGTTTTATCTATTTCCCCTTCAAACCAATACAATTTGCAAAATCAACACAAGCAAAACCAGCAATGGATAATTAACATACAGATGATTCAAAACCAAACAGGTTATATGATAAATTATAGTGAATGAGGCATTCAATTCCAACATCCTCCCTGTCACAGCCAAAAACAAGATAAGCTACACATTCAAGAAACATGTTTTTCTATGATAAATTATAGCCAATGAGGCACTCAATTCAACTAAGGACTTTCATTGAATAAAATTGTTTCACTGTTGTATGTAATTGATAGATTAGTTTCAATTCTCATTTAGCAGGTGGCTCGGATGTTGATGAACAACAAAGTCCTGTTTTCATTTACTACAAGTTGATGCTGAAATTTGACTAATACACTAATAGCAAGATGGGTAACTTTTTCCTGTCTACTTGCAGTGTCAATCTTTGATTGAAGAATTATTAGCATCCCACTCTACAAATTTGCAGCAACATACTTATGAATTGCAAACCCTTATGGGGTTGGATGCACAAGCTATTGAAACAATAATGCCACGAGATGCAAGTTGTGAATCATCCAACTTGATAAACTGTAGCATGTATTTCATAAGTTATATAGTCATCTGGATTATTTTAAAATATAGGTACAAACTCCTCAATGAGCTACACATTCAAGCTACTCATTCTAGAACAAAGCTTCAAAGGCAACCTCAACCAGAAAAAAAACATCAGCAAATTGCATTCATAGTAGAAACTTTAATGAAAGAATCGAGAACAAGAGGCAATAACATAACCACCATACAACCTATTCCGAACCAAATCCCACCACACAAGACATAGAGACCAACTCTTTTGCAGCACCCCAGCATTTAAATCAAAACACACAGCACCAAAATTATATCCAATAAGCAATTATGATTGAGCAATCAAACAACAATAAAACCAAATTTCAAGCATAAAGTGGGATTTCTAACAGGATTCCTTCTTTTTTGGAAGGGATTTCTAATAATCAAAATCAAAAGAACAATGGCAGTAGTTAAGAAACTCAAAACTCAAAATCAAAATCAAAAAAGGGAGAAACTCACAAATGTAGGTCAGTAGTTGAGAACCCAAGCAGAGAAGAATGAACCCTCGCAGTGGAAGCAACAATGGCAGTGAGAAGAGAGAGCAGTGAACAGGAAATTAATGGAAGGAAAGGGAGGGTTTGAGGGTCGCGGTGGTCCTTTTGGTGCAGCGAGCAGGACAATGGTGGCGCGGTGAGGGGCTTAGGGTCGCGGTGGTCCTTGGTGCACGAGAAAAACGACGGTGGCGCGGTGAGGGGCTTAAGGTCACGGTGGTCCTTGTGGTGCACGAGCAGAACGATGAAAGAGGGTTTGGGGGTCGCGGGAAGGAACAGGTTGCAGCTCTAAGCACGCGAGAGTAGTGTGTGAAAGTAACTCTGATCCAGGTGGGAAATTGAAATATTAGAAAAGGGGAATTGCTAGCACTTTCTCACCTTTACTGGGAATTCCCATACTAAGAGTATTCCCAGCGCTTTCTTAAGGAAGCGCTAGTAAAGGCTCACAATTTGCTAGCGCTTTCGCACTGGGAATACTCTTCCGCCTCATATTTTCTAGCGCTTCACAGGGAAATGCTGGTGAATGTAGCGTCAATTATTCCCTAATGTGGCGTAGTGTATCTTCACTGTTTTGGAAAACATCTTTTCAGATATATGATAATCGATTATGAGAAATCTATAATTGATTATTTATCATTTAAAAACCATCTGATTTTAAACTTAACGGCTGTTAATTAATTTTTCCAATTAAAGAGCTTACGGCCAATTAAGTTTTTTATTTTAGTTCTCATATTATGTGTGTGTGTGATTGATTTTGAGAGGTTTATCTACCATGTACAACATGATCTAAAACACACAATACAAATACTAAAATTCCCTTCACCCCTTTTGAAAGACTTGATCATCTGAGATAACCTTTTCCGCTATTTGCAATCTAATCCTACTGGGATGTTTCTTTTGTCATCAATCGAAACTTAAATAATCCTGTCAAGTTATATATTCACAATATAAGCTCAATCAGAAGTGATTATGGAGGAGAATTTGAAAATGAGCTTTTCCAAAGATTCTGTGATGAAAGTGGTATTCATCACAATTTCTCTACCCCTAGAATATATACCACAATAGAACGGTGTTGTTGAGAGAAAGAACCGATCTCTTCAAGAGATTGTTGGAACCAAAGTGGTTATGGTCCATTAATCCCTTGAGTTTTGACGCTAACAAAAGACTAATTTAAGAGAACAAAGATTAATTGCGGAATAATGATTTATCTTAAGTGTGCAGGAAAATCTAAGTCCAAAGACTATATAAGTCCAAAGACTTAAAGCCCATCCAAAACGTAGCTCTCGCTCTGTATGGACTATAAACTTTCAGCGTTGTATCTGAGTCCAAAGACTCTCTCACATTCTCACTCTTTCTGTTAAGTCCAATGTCTTTTGTCATTTTAACGCGAACACAATTGTAAACCTTTTGAATTTATTATTCAAAGTGTAAAAGCTTGTATCGTATGGACAAACATTCTTGGTAATCTTCGTACCATCAAAAGCTGAAGCCAGTCTGTCGCTGACACAAAAGGATTTGACTATCTTCAAAAGGAAAGACAAAAGTCAACGTTCGAGTACAAGGAAAAGGTGTCAGCCCTACTTTAAGCTATCAAGCCTGATAGTCTACTTTGCTGATCAAAAGCCTCCACAAGTTATCAGACTCAACGGACCAACGCATTTAATGCTTGATCAGAACGGATCCTTTTTCAACCGTTGAAGAACTGAAGATTGATCAAGACCAGAAGGCTATAAATACCCTCTCCTTCGAAGATGCAAAGTGACTGAACTTGAAAAGATTACAAGCATATAGTGAGTTAGTAGAACAACAACTTTTTTCAAAACCTTAGTTGGTTGAGCCTGAAGAGACTTGTTTCGAAAGAATACTTGAGCTTGAAGAAGTTTGCTTGTAAAAGAATACTTTGTGTGCCTGAAGAGGTGTTAAATACTTGTAACAAAGAGTTTTTGTTATAGTGGAGAAAGCTCTTAAGTAGAGAGGACTGGAAGTAGTTCTTTGGTAAAGAGTGAACCGGGATAATATCTCTGCGTTCTTTTTCTTTTCCTTGCCTTCGCATTAGTTTATTTTCAGACTAACCTCTTGGGATTGAATTGCTTTCTTATCTTGCTTGTTTCTTTTATCTTAATCCCTCCAAGTTAGCGTTGTGACACCCTTCTACCCTGCATGTTATAAAAGCATTAAAGATAATTAATAATCAAAACAATAAAGCGGTAAAATAAAACATGCAACCTTTTACAAAAAGGTTCACGGGTAGAAAAGGTATCACATGAACTAGTTCTCAATAATAGGGAAAAGATTAAACCAAAGTTGAAAAGAATAAAGAAATATCAACATAAAACAAACCCAACCCCGATGTCACAATTCAAAGCTGGAGGCCTAACTATGAGTGGTGGCTCCTCAGAATCACTCCTCTCCGGGCTGCTCGTCATCCTCTGCATAAACCATACATGCCAAAAAACAAAAAAAACAAACAACGAGGAGTAAGGAAAAATGTAAACACAACGACATGGAGATAGGAATAAGATGATCATACATCATGGCATAATAACAATCATAAGCATACACATACGTATATAAACATCATCTCAACATCATAAATCAATCGGGTATGCTATATGATGCAATGCAACACTACTCCACTACTCTATCAATGCATGTGGATCCAACTATCTTAGGCAGAACAACTTTGGCGTTAAATATCCGCATTGGCCACAAAAGGCACCAACGCCGGCAGTCCACCAAACCATGGGTGAACCCCTTGGATAGCCAACGCATCAAACCATGGATGCCAAATCAAGGGGGCCACGGTTCACCAACCCTTGGGTAAAGCAACCGTGGATGGCCAAATCACAGTACTCTAGGACAACCTCCCCTATGTTGAACTTCCCCCAACTAACATCTCCAATGTGATGCATGAACACAACAACAAATAACGGGCAACCGCCACCTCCGCTTGGGTCACTAAAGGCACCCAAGAATATCATCCTCAACATTGGGCCACTAAAGGCACCCAATCATATCATCCTCAACATTGGGCCACTAAAGGCTATCCTCAACATTGGACCACTAAAGCCATCCAATTATATCATTGTGTGGTAACTCCTCAGGCATCGACTTAACTAGTACGTCGTTCCTCGATGTCTTAATTATTATATAATTAAGTTATCTAACTTCATCATTTGTTTGGTGTATTATTCTATCATTATTGGGAATAATGGGGTTAGAACCCCTATTAAACCATAAGTCACAGATTCTGACCAGAGGGGTGGCACGGGCGTGCTGCCACTTAAGTGTAGCATGGGCATGCTTCCCTCCTTGCACGGGCGTGCTCTTCTGCTGCACGGCCATGCTCAAAGTGCGGCCATTCCCAGAATTCAACTCGGAGCATGGGCGTGCTCCCTATTCAGCACGGTCGTGCTGATCGCACGACAGTGCTGTTTTGGGCAGCGATTAACATTTAAATTATTTAATTAAATAGACTCTAACACTCTCAAAAATCATCCCTAGGTTCGTGACTAAACCATCAACATAAAAACCACACCTTTTATTGATCCATGTCTTATGAATATTTTTGGGGAACAACAATCCCTTTATTATTTGACCAATTAAAATCCTAATTAACCAAATTAGGGTCATATCAGCAGGTTCATCACAACATAACTATTCAGCCATAAACATCACATAACAACATCTCAACCACCAATTATAATATAATCATGCCACCAGGTACCTACACAACAGGCAACACATATAATATTGGCATATTATTAACAACAAACACTTATCGCAACAGTCATATGACATACAACATGCAAATAACCTTGGGGTCATGGGTACCCTTCATCTTACACTACTCCCATTGCCTAGTGGTTATACTATCCTTCTCCCCATACCTGGTTCGAAGGTTGCAACAACGATAGCCCCAAATAACAAGCCGGTCACATCCTCCCAAGCGGCTCAGTCCGAATCCAAGTCTTGGTCAACTAAAACATTAACCAAATCAGTTTCCAATCAAATTATACGAAAAGGAAGAAACGTTACCTACACAACTGGCACGGGTGAACCAAAAGCTTACCAAAGGTCTCCAAAATCCCAATAACGCATTGAGCTTGATGGAGATAGGTAACGGGGCAGGTATGGCCGCACTAAGGTAATAACTGCCACCAAATGGGGTTAAAATCGCAACCCTCGGTTTCTATGCCAATATATAAGCTGCGCGCATGGCACGACTGTGCACTCCTTCGGCATGGGCGTGCTGAACTTAGCGTCAGCGAGACGCGGTCCGCACTCGAGCACAGGCGTGCTTACTAACGTCACGGCCGTGCTTGTGACTCAACTGGTCACAAGACACGCGACCAAGCACGGGCGTGCCGATGTTCCAGAAAGGGACTTATAAGCCAAAAATCCCACTTAGCCCTTAACCAACTATTCTAGCTTAACCAAACAAACTTAAACATCCAAACAAACTTATATAATAAATACTTAACGAAAAACAAGGTGTTACAATTCCACCCCTTATAAAAATTTCATCCTCGAAATTTCTACATACCTCGATTGAAAAGGTGTGGGTATGCTTCCATCATCTTACTCTCCAGCTCCCATGTAGCATTTTCCTCACTAGCCCCACTCCAAATGACTTTGACCAAAGGAATCTCCTTGCCTCTTAGCTGCTTCACCCCCTATCCTCGACTTGAAGTGGTAATACCTCAAAAGTCAAGTTCTCCTTCAACTGTATGACATCGGGTACTATCACGTGACTAAGGTCATGGACATACTTTCTAAGTTGAGACACATGAAAGACACTGTGAAGGTTGGACAAGAACGGTGGTAAGGCTATCTGGTAGGCGTCTTCACCGACTCTCTTTAAGATTTGGTAAGGACCAATGAATCTAGGATTAAGTTTCTTTGCTTTCATCACTCTACCAACCCCAGTTGTCGTGGTAACTCTCAAGAATACATGATCACCTTCCTAGAATTCGAGCGCCTTCCTCCTTTTGTCATGGTAGCTTTTTTGCCTACTTTGTGCCACTCTCATCTTTTCCTGAATCATCCTTATCTTCTCTATTGTTTCTTGTACTATCGCTGGTCCTAACACCACATTATCACCAGGTTCATTCCAACACAAGGGTGTCCTACATCTCCTCCCACACAGAGCCTCATAAGGTGTCATACCAATATTGGAAAGGAAACTGTTGTTATAGGTGAACTCTATCAGGGGCAAAAACTTGTCCCAACTGCTTGACTGTTCTAACACACAAGCCCTCAACAAGTCCTCTAAGGACTGGATGGTCCTCTCAGGCTGCCCATCAGTCTGTGGGTGATACGCTGAACTTACACTAGTGCAGGAAACCGTTTTAACGTCAGTTAAAAAAGGCTTTTAACGTCAGTTATGGAGGCGACGTTAATAGAGAAGACATTAAAAATGTGTCTTTTAACGTCGATAGGAAACTGACGTTAAAAGTAACGTCGGTTGAACATAACAATAGACGTTAAAAGTCATACTTTTAACGTCCCATGATAAGACAACAGACGTGAAAAGTATTACTTTTAACGTCTGTTTTTTAGAGAAATCGACGTTAAAAGTACATTTTAACATCTGTTTTTATTTTTAACCGACGTTAAAAGTAATTTTTTTTTCAAAATTTCAGTTTTATAGTGAATCCTTCTCATCCTCCCTGCAGAATTCTACAAACACACTATATAGTAAATCCAGACTTTTCAACATACTCCACATTACAGTGATCATTATATATATATATATATATATATATATATACACACACACAAACATAATCCAGAATTCTATACAAGTACACAATCCACTATATATACACAAAACTAATCAATATCTTCTAAGTACTCAGGATCTACATCTACATTTTTCTCTGCAGCATACTTAAAAAAGAAGGTTGCAAAGCGCTCCCTCAAGTCTGTGAATTCCTGATCAGTGAGACTAGACTGATTGTTGAAAGCCTGCAGAAGTTCAAATAAACTCAACATTAATTTAAGTCATCAACAAAACAAATATAATTAATATTAACTTGTTAAAAGTCTATTAATTACCTGCTCCCATCCATCAGTAATACCCGAAGAGATAATGGTCAACATATAGCTCATCACATAATATGAACACTCCAAACTGCCTTTTTGACGACGAGACTACAAATGAATATGAAATTGATCGATATCAAGTAGTAAATATATAAATATAGTAAAAATAATAATTACTATTTAATTACTATTTAATAAACTACATACCTTTGGGACAATCCAATCAGGGTTTCTTTTTTACTTGACAGTCCTACTTTTCTCATTCGCGCAAGCGAGACTACATGCAATCATAGCTCTATGTGATAAAAAATATACATGTCAATTACATGCATGTTCATGTAATAAGATGAAAGAAAATGTTACAAATTATATTAAATTAAAGTTTACATACGTATCCATTGCATTCTTCACCTCCATCACCGGCTCACGGTGCAATGAGTAGAAGAAGACGATAGTATGCTGGCTAGGAATAAGTAGGAGCAACTGCCAATGACATTCCTTACCAATGGTGCTATATATATATATATATATATATATATATATATATATATATATATATATATATATATATATATATATATATATGTTTCCGATTGAAGTCAAGTAGGTTCTGCATGTATCCACTAATTGCCTGGGGATTAATGTAGAAATCACCTAGAGTGATGCCGGGGTCTAAGAATCCATAAACATTATTGTTGCCCCTTTCAAGAGTTAGACGATGCAGATACCTAAGATATGAAATAAGTTTATGTTAATTATGTAATATATTGAAATAAATTATAATATTGAAATACCTAAGATGCAATATAAGGTGAGAAAATGTACTTACGTGCACCAGATACTTAGAACCGTATTGGCTATCCATTGACCATCAACGCATATGTGTCCCATATCCTCACCAGTGAATGCAAAAATAGGGGTGTTCACAGCGCCATCGTGTTCCAACGGCATAATAATGTCTTCATTTTTATAATCCACCCCAAATGCCGCCAAGCGAGCTACCAAAGATCGACACCTTTTCGGCTTCGGCTTCAATGGAGCTGTGTTGTACTAAACAACAAAGATAAACCATTAAACATGGTTAAGTTATTGCAATTGTAAATAATTAAGAAAACATAAGTAATTGAATGATCATGAATACCTGAGGTAAAGAAGGAGACTTCCCTCTCTGCTGCGACGGCTTCGATGGACCAACTTTGTCAATGTCCTAAACAATTAACAAACATAAAGCATTAGTAAATATTATCAAGTCATTTCAATTGTAAATAAAGAAATGACTTGTTAATTAATTGATTGAATGAATATGAATGTACCTCATCATCAACCTCCACATCTGTGTTTGGACAACTCCCCTTTGTGCTCACATGTGAAGGCTGGTTCATTGGGGTTGCTTCGGATTGCATAGATGAAAACTCCTTCAAAAGCGATCGCATCAGACTTGGGTACTTTAAAAGCGAACTCAAAAGCTCCTTTTTAATCTCCTCTTTAAGCTCTTGTTTAAGCTCCTCCCTACTGATCATCGCCTGCTCGCCTCGACCATGTGACCCGCGTAATCCAAGGAATTTCTTAACTCCCACTGTCCCTGGAACACCACGGACACGGCCAGGGTGGTCATCTTTACCTAAGGCAACGGCCAGGATATCTGAACGTCCTTGTGGAATGAAGGATCCTTGCGAGCTTTGTTCCTTCAGCGAAACCTACATGGACGAAATTAAAAAAAAAAGTGTAAGTAAGACAATGTGTAAATAAGTTTGTTACAATTACAAGTAGAAAGGAAGTTAGTTTGTTACTTACAATCTTTTCTGCAACAACGCGTGTGGCTTCAACTTTAAAACCTCCAGATTTAGTCTTTCGGCCTTCCACCCATGTGTCCTCGCATCGGGGTGGAGACGGAGGATCAACAACTGTTTCCTCTCCTGCTTCTTCCTGCTCTTTTAACCTATCTTGCCTCTTTCTCAACTTCTCCTCCATCATCTTCTTCTGAACCAATCTATACCCACCTCGAGACATGGTGTGGGGGTGGACGTTCTTTTTCTGAATCGCCTTAGCCTTTTCCTTTTTTGTCTGTTACAAATAGCATGTACTCAATTTAGTTAAACCAAGAAATTAATTAGGTTGGCCTATTAATAAAAAAAAAAAATTAACTTCAACTAACCAGAAAGTCAGGAGCGCTTTGGCTCGCAATAAACATATCCCATGTCTCCTGATCAAGGAATGGGTAAGTCTTAAGAGGAGATTCGCCGGCCTTCTCTCCAAATATGTACTTTTGACCCAAAAAAGACTTAAACCCCGTCCAACGCTTAGCCGCAAGAGATAGCCATTTTTTCTTACTTGCAGGAGTATTCGGCAAGTCCCACGTGAGCGACATTAATTACAGAACAAAAATAAGGAATTAGTGGATGATAATATGCTTAAATAATGTAAATACAAACAAAGAGGGTAAAAGTAAAATACCATGATTGACTCCCAAATCTGATCCTTCACGGTCTGAGGTACTAACGCTCAATCATCGATCAGAATGCTAACATGGCTTTTAGCTTTCACAGCCACATAATTGGTGAAACTCTTAGCATTATCTCCCATGGGCTCCCCGTGTCCATCAAACTGGATTTGAAGTCTCTGGTCATTAATTCTAGATAAGATCAACTTTTTCAAAGTTGTGGCTAATCTACCCCTTTTTTTTTGGAAGGCAGACTACCCGACTCGCTCTATGAATGAGAGCCTGCTGAATCAGCCATATGTATGCCTGT
This sequence comes from Ammopiptanthus mongolicus, assembly GCA_039655645.1. Lineage (NCBI taxonomy): Eukaryota > Viridiplantae > Streptophyta > Magnoliopsida > Fabales > Fabaceae > Ammopiptanthus > Ammopiptanthus mongolicus. Next base: position 34,545,526 of record CM077349.1, on the reverse strand, counting down.
TTAGACAAAAAAAATAAATAAATTAGGATTAATGACATGGATAAATAAAAATGGATACTTTAACATGGATAAATAAAAATATAAGCCTACTTTATTTAAACATAACTTACACTATATTTGCATACTTTAATTTAAACATAACTTACACTATATTAATTTAGATCAATATCCCTTCACGATGATCATCACGAGTGGCATATACATCGTCCATCTCATTTTCCTCAATGAAAGTAGGCACCTGTATTGAGAAACCAGGAGTCTCAGGATTATCAAGAGTTGATTCTTGATTTTCATCACTGCCATTATTCATGCTTTTTCCTTGGAGAACCACTGACCATCTTTTGTTAGAAGGATCATTGATATAAAACACTTGTTTTGCTTGGGAAGCCATGATGAAAGGCTCTTCCGTATGACCTACCTTGTTAAGATCTACCAATGTAAATCCTAATTCATCGGTTTGTACACCACTTTTACTATCAACCCACTTACATTTAAAAACTGCCACTCTAAATTTAGTGTAATCGACCTCCCAAATATCTTCAATAACTCCAAAGTAAGAGTCAGGTGCCATAATGGGGTTTGTATCTTTTGAAGTAGAGAAGTGCATGGACTCAGCCATGATCACAACCCCACTATTTTGTCGTCTTGGGACTTTGTATAAAAGGAAAACTTATTGATGTCGTATCCGCTGCAACATATGACATTAAAGTTAGGTCCATGTGCTAGCCATTTTAATGTATCAGAAGCAGTATGATCCTTTAAAATTTCTTCTTTAAACCAATTTAGGAAAGTCTTGTTATGATGGTTCAACAACCATTTTTCATTCCTTATAGGCTTATCTTCCTTGACATTTCGTTTGTGAGCAAGTCGAAAAGGTTCAACATCATCAGTGTTATTCAATATATATAAATGTGCTTGAAGCACTTCTTCCCGACCTTTGCTCAAAAGAATTACACCTCGTGTAACCTTACCTGTACATCTTCCCTCATGACGAGACTTAGGAATCCTAATAGGTTCCGTTTCAAAAAGATAGTCTGAACAAAATTCAATAGCTTATTCTGCAACGAACCTTTGAACAATAGATGATTCAGGACGGTGCGGATTCTTTACATACCCTTTCAAAATCTTCATGTATCGCTCAACTGGGTACATCCAACTTAAATAAATAGGGCCACGCAATCTAATCTCCCGCACCAGATGAACAATTAAGTGAACCATGATGTCGAAAAATGAAGGAGGAAAATATAGCTCCAATTGGCACAAGATAATAGCACCCTCTTCTTCCAACTGATCCAACTTTTGGGGGTCAATGACTTTGCTACATATAGCATTGAAAAATGAGCACAACCTAGTTATGGCATGTCTAACATTTTTAGGAGCAATACCATGAATAGCCACTGGCAGTAGTTGCTGCATCAAGACGTGGCAATCATGAGACTTTAAGCCAACTAATTTGAGATCACTTGAGACAAGCCTCTTGACATTTGAAGAGTAACCCTATGGCACTTTGACGTCCCGTAGACACTCACAGAAACTTGCTCTCTCTTTTTTTGACAAAGTATGACATGTTGGAGGCAAATATGTCCGCTTACCATCCTTTGATTGTGGAGCTAACTTCTCTCGTATACCCATCGCAACTAGATCTAGACGAGCTTTCACACCATCCTTTGTCTTTCCTTGAATGTTGAGAAGTGTTCCGATTAAACTATCACACACATTTTTCTTCACATGCATGACATCAATATAGTGTCTGACATCAAGTTTGCACCAGTATGGAAGATGAAAGAAGATAGACTTCTTCTTCCATATGTTTTTCTTAGTAACCTTAGCCTTCTTTTGGGCCTTACCGAAGATAACATTGATGTCCTTCACCCGTTGATAAACTTGCTCTCCAGTTAAGGCCTTCGGATCAATTTCACTCTCCTGGCAACCGTTAAAAGCTTTTTTCAATTTACGATAAGGATGATCACGTCTGAGAAATCTTCGATGTCCAAGGTAAGTTGTCTTCCTTCCATGATGCAATTGAGTGAAGCATATGCCTTCTTCACATATAGGGCATGCTTTATGCCCCTTAACACTGTACCCGCACAAGTCCCCGTATGCTGGAAAGTCATTAATGGTGCAAAATAACATGGCACGCATCTTGAAAGTCTCATGAGAATACCCATCAACTACATCCACACCTTCCACCCACAACTTCTTCAAGTCTTCAATCAAGGGCCTTAGATAAACATCTAAGTCATTTCCTGGTTGTTTTAGGCCGGAAATCATCATAGATAACATCATGTATTTGTGCTTCATGCACAACCAAGGAGGTAGGTTGTATATTACCAGGAGAACAGGCCATGAACTATGAATACTTCTTAAGTTACCATACGGATTCATTCCATCCGTAGCAAGTCCAAGCCTAAGGTTTCTTGGCACATTGGCGAAATCTGGAAACAAAGTATCAATTGTCGTCCATTGCAGAGAATCAGCCGGATGATGAAGTTGTCCATCACGTTTCCTCTCGTCTACATGCCATCTAATGTTCTTTGCGTCTTTTACATTAGCGAACAATCGCTTGAACCTTGGAATTATTGGAAGATACCACAACACCTTCGTAGGAGGACCCTTTCTTGTCACATCACAACTAGAATCATCACGATCATCACCATCCTTCACTTTGTAGCGTGATAACCCACATGTGGGGCAGTCGTGCATCTGTTCATAACTATCTGTGTACAATATAAAATCATTGGGGCAGGCGTGTATCTTCTTATACTCCATACCCATCAGACACAATACCTTCTTCGCCTCATAGTTATGGTCTGGCAATGTGTTGCCTTCGAGAAGCATTTCTTTCAACAACTCAAGCAATTCGGTGAAGCTTTTATCACTCCACCCATTTCTCGCATTCACACCGAACAATTTTAACACTGCCGATAACCGTTTATAAGTAGTGCACCCCGGATATAAAGGCTTATCCGCATCACTGGACAAATTATCATACACATGTGCTCGTTGAAAAGACTCTTGTCCAATATCACAGATCATGTCCTCTAGTCGATCATCCTCCATATCTACGTCAACTTCCTCACTTTGGGACACAATTGGCCAGTTATTTTACAAGACATCACCATGCCATATCTGTAACACCCCCCTTCGGGTGCTACATACACTAACTCGATTGCGGAAAACATAATCAAATAAAAACGCTGGTTGCTTTCGGAAAATCCTTTAATTAAATAGCTAAGTTCAAAAACGTCGTTCTAAAAATTTTCTAAAGGCATAAGCAATTCAACTCAGAACAAAGGAATAACTCCTAACACATACATCGATATCCACTGTTTATAAAAGCATAACCATAACATAAGTTCAGTCAACATAATATATCATATTACAGACTCAAAGGCCTAGTCAACATTCATGCAGTAAATAAACATAAGACTGCTTCAAAAAGATAGACTCCTAAGCTGATCGGGCTAAAAGCAGCCATTGGGAACAAACCTAAAAGTCAGCTTCCTCAAAAGGTTCCTCATCCGAGTACTCACGTGTCCGCGGGGACCTACGAGCAACATCTGTACGTGTATTCCAAAAACACAACAGGGTGTCCAACATGTACAGGCAAAGGTGAGATACTCATACATAAGTTTATCGCGATAGCCGCACAGGCGACAAACAGCAATATAAACATCCACAAATAAAATACAGTTATAGAAACAGTTGTTTATATAACACTGTATCTCAAACACTATCATGAGTTATATGTTGCATGAGACTTCAATATCATCTTTCTAATTCATGTATTCCAGAGATTCCTACTACCCTTCATCGAGCGATAGGCCGCAATTACACCCGTAACACAATAGTTCTCCTGAGTCGGCCTCTCAATTTTGGTCTGAAATCCAATTGTTCCAAGGAAATGCATCATAACCATATCATGAATAGTTCAGTCTCTGATTGAGTTCATTCGTGTTGGGCAACCGATTTACCACGGCACGGGGTTGCTACGCCACCGGCCACTTGTGGAGTTTCGAACACAGAATGTCCCTATCGACCTAGTGGTCTTAACTGGCGGAATTCTCAACTACGTACGTTGTAGCTCGTTTTCAAATAGCACGTCTGCCGGTTCATGCATGTACACAGAAAGTTTTCTGTTTTCTTTTTCGTTCATTATTTCATTTGTTGAGACATATAGCCCACGACTTGTTTTAAAGGACATTAAGCTCGTTCAAATCAAAACATAGGACATGATGTCCGAGTGCTCAATCCACAATATACTAGTCTGACGTCTCGGTCACTAGGTTTGTTTTCATCTCAAAAGATTCATCGTTTTTCCTTTTCGGTCTTATTTTCTCAAAACAACTTTGGAAAACAAAACACTTTTATTGTTCTTGAACTAAAACATTTCTTTTTCAAAGAGAACATTTTCAGTGAAAAACACTTTCTCTTAAACAAAAATCGTTATCTAAGGTTTCACGTCTTTTTAAAACGTTTTTCTGAAACAAAACTTGCTTTGCACAACTTTCCAAAACCACTTTTTTCTTTTCAAAAGAGCATAATTTTTCAAAAAGAAGGGTTACTTTTCTTGAAAAGCAACACGTTTTCCCAAAAACACCTTTTTCATTTCCAAATCCGGTTTTCAAAACTTCGATTCCTGTTTTCGACTATTTTAATTATTTATCGACTCATAACCAATCCTATGCTTATCCAGAATATATATATATATATATATATATATATATATATATATATATATATATATATATATATATATACATTATATGTTTGTATGTATGTATCAAAACAGTCCAATATCACAATAATATTCATCAAAGGCATCCATGCCATAATTCTAAATCAAATGCTCAAGTACAAACTTCATCAATGTACATAAGTCAATCATTCACAAATTCCATTCATCAATCAACACTACCACACCTCATATAACAAATCAAATATTATGAAGCTATCAAACTCAAATAAAATACCTCCCTTTACCTCTCTAAGTTGCTCAATTAAATCCCGAACGATTCTCGGCTCCGGTTCCGTTTTAGTCTGCGTCGCCTATAACAATTAAGCACAATTCAATTCAAACAACAATCAACACAAAGTTACAACATCAAAACATAAATTTTCTTCCTCCAAAAAGGTCCAAGGTTCAGCCATAAAAAGATAAAAAGGCTAGGGATCTCATTTGGTTCCAAACTTTTGGATGGTTGGTTCATAAACTTGGTTAACACTAAGACAAGTCTTAATACCCAAAAATATGAAATATGACTCATGATTTTTTCACATGAAGGTCTCGGCCATGAAGGGAAAGACTAGGCTAGGAATTGATTTGGTTTTCCATCACTTGGATTCAAAGACAATAGGAAAGGTAAGGATGGAATCAAGAGTTAGAAATCAAAAATTTCAACAAAAACACTATTCACCAAGAACTCTAGGGTTTGGCCACTTTTGGATCAATAGGCTAGGATTAGAGCTTGATCATAAGCTCTTGGGTTTAGGTAGAGGATGATGAAGTGAGCTCAAAGAAATTGGTTTCCCATTAAAAGGATTTTTCTACAATTTCCTATGAATTTTTGAAGTTTTGGATCATAAACTTGATTTTCATGAAAACAAGATTTGAACTTGAGATAGGAAGAGGTTGATGAAGCTAAGAGATCATAGAAGTGATCTTACTAAAGAAAGGATGAAGATTGATCAAAGATTCAAGCTTTTCTCTCAAGGTTTCAAGTTTTGCTTAAGAGAAAAATGGTGTTTTTCCAAGGAAGAAGATGAACTAGTTGGAGCTCTTTCTTGTCCAGGTTTGGTGCATGAAAATGGGGGCTGACCAGCCTATAAAATGGATCACTTAAGGGCAAAATGGTCAAAGTGAAAAAAGGTTAGGTTAGGGGTAATTTGGTCATTTCGCGTCCGGATATTTCCGAATGTCATGACGACTGTGACATGCTCTCCCAAGTGATTTGACATGATGTGGCATCAAGATTATCCGTTGTCGAGTCCCGGTAAGTCCATATGCGGCTCCGTTCGTCACCCGATTGAGGATTTCGCTCGAAAAAAGTCAGGAAGTGATTTTTTTGAAATTTAACAAAAACGTAGGAAATTAAAGTCTAAGAGTTACTGTCTCGTTCACGGGTCCATCTCCTGAGCAGTAAAATCTTACTGTCAGTGTAAAAACACAGACCGGGCTCAGTTTGAGTTTTCAGCTCAAAATTTAATCGTAGTTTCGTACGATAACGTTAAGCATGAATATGATCTCGGTTTATTTTATTTCATTTCCTAAGTCCTTGAATAAAATATAAAATTAATTATATAACTTGTTGATTTATAAAGATAGTGAAAATCTGGGTGTTACATTACTACCCCTCTAAAAAAAATTTCGTCCTCGAAATTACGTACCTTGAAAATGATCGGGATACTGTAATCTCATCTTGTCCTCGAGCTCCCACGTCGTGTCTCCAGTCGCTTCATTCCAAACAATCTTGACCAAGGGAATTTGTTTCCCCCTGAGTTGCTCGATCCTCTTATCAACGATTCGCACAGGCAATGTCTCATAAGACAAGTTTTCTCGTAAATGTACTATATCAGGTTCGATTACATGGGACGAATCAAGAATATACGTTCTAAGCTATGAGACATGGAAAACATTATGAATGTTGGATAGAAAAGGTGGTAAGGCAATCTGGTATGCTACTAGACCAATACGTCGAAGAATCTGGTAAGGTCCAATGAATTTGGGAGTGAGTTTTCTGGACTTCACAGCTCTACCTACCGCTGTCGTTGGTGTGACTCTTAGGAACACGTGTTCACCTTCTTGAAACTTAAGGGGTCGTCTTCATTTATTTGAGTAGCTCTTTTTTCTGCTCTGTGCCGTCTTCATCTTTTCACAGATTTGCTTAATCTTTTCCATTGTTTGTTGCACAAGTTCAGGGCCTACAATCATATTTTCTCCATCCTGGTACCAACACAACGGTGTCTGGCACTTTCGTCCATACAAGGCTTCATAGGGTGCCATCCCTATGCTAGAATGATAGTTGTTGTTGTATGTGAATTCGATAAGAGGTAAAAGATCATCCCAACTTCCACCATGGTCTAGAACATAAGCTCTCAATAAATCATCCAAAGATTGTATCGTTCTCTCAGTCTGTCCATCAGTTTGAGGATGATAGGCTGAACTCAGTCTCAACCTTGTTCCTAAAGCTTGATGCAGACTTTGCCAAAAACGTGACGTAAACTTTGGGTCTCTATCAGAGACTATGCTTGACGGCACTCCATGTAGTCTGATTACTTATCTGATATACAACTCGGTTAACCTCTACACTGAGTAGTTGATCTTAACAGGTAAGAAGTGTGCTGACTTCGTTAGCCTGTCAACGATCACCCAGATTGAATCAAAACTCTTAGAAGTTTTCAGTAATCCTACCACAAAATCCATTGAGATGCTCTCCCATTTCCATTCGGGTACATCCAAGGATTGATGCATTCCTCCTGGTCATGGATGTTCTACTTTTGCTTTCTGACAGGTCAAACATGATGCTACATACTAAGCCATTTGCTTCTTCATTCCTGGCCACCAAAACTTCTGTTTCAGATCTTGGTACATTTTGGTTAATCCAGGGTGAATGCTTAGCTTCCTCTTATGTCCTTCTTCTAGAATCATTCTCCTCATCTCTGGGTTGCTAGGTACACAAACTCGTCCATTGCATCTCAAGATGCCATCAGTTCCTAAGCTGAACTTTGCAGCTTTCTCCTGTCCAAGCAACTCCTTTTTCCCTTGGAGGTACTCAATAGTTGCTTGTTGTTCGCGGATCGTCTCCATCAGTCCACTAGATACCTTGATCATTCCCAAACAAATTTTCTTGTGGTCCACTTCCACAGCTAGATTGAGATCACGAAACTGTTCTATCAATTCTAACTCCTTGACCATCATTGCAGAGATGTGCAGGGTCTTCCGACTCAGAGCATCTGCAATGACATTTGCTTTCCCAGGGTGGTATAGCAAAGTGAAGTCGTAATCATTAACAAACTCAATCCAACGTCTCTGCCTCATGTTAAGTTCCTTCTGATCGAACAGGTACTTCAAACTTTTGGGGTCACTGAAGACATCGAACTTGGAGCCATACAAGTAGTGTCTCCAGATCTTCAATGCAAAAGCCACAACAGCTATCTCTAGGTCGTGCATCGGGTAATTCCTCTCATGAGTCTTCAACTGGCGCGAAGCTTACGCTACAACCTTACGATGTTGCATTAGCACGCATCCTAAACCCTGATGCGAGGCATCACAGTACACTTCGTACGGTTCGTCTAGTTTAGGTAGCACTAACATAGGTGAGGTTGTCAAACGTTCCTTCATCGTCTGAAAACTTTCCTCACATTTCTCAGTCCATGTGAACGGTTGGTCCTTCCTCGTAAGTTGAGTCAACGGTGCAACAATCTTTGAAAATCCTTCAATGAATCTTCTGTAATAACCAGCCAGTCCAACGAAACTGCGGATTTTTGTCACAGTCTTAGGTCTCTCCCACAGAATTACTGCTTCCACTTTCGTAGGATCGACGGCAATCCCTTCCTTCGTAATCACGTGCCCCAAGAACTTAACTTCATCCAGCCAAAAGTCGCACTTAGGCAGCTTTGCGTACAACTTCTCCTTGTGAAGGATCTGTAAAACTTGTCGTAGATGTTCTTCATGCTCCTCGGGACTCTTCGAGTAGATGAGAATATCGTCGATGAACACAACGACGAACTGATCCAAAAATGGGCGAAAAATACGATTCATGTAGTCCATGAAGATAGCAGGCGCGTTCGTCACTCCAAAAGGCATCTCGAGATACTCGTAGTGACCATAACGAGTCCTAAAAGCAGTCTTAGGTACATCCCCATTCTTTACTCTAATCTGGTGATAACCAGATCTCAGGTCAATCTTTGAAAAGACAGCGGCTCCCTGAAGTTGATCCATAAAATCATCTATGCAGGGTAAAGGATACATGTTCTTGACAGAAATCCACACAGAGGCTTGAACTCCTGTCTTTCTTCTTCACCAACAACACCGGTGCTCCCCACGGGGACACACTTGGTCTCACGAACCATTTAGACATCAGATCCTCTAGTTGGGTCTTCAGCTCGACTAACTCCGTAGGTGACATCCTATAAGGAGCTATAGAGATTGGACCGGATCCTGGAACTAGATCGATCAAAAACTCAATGTCTCTCACAGGTGGCAAACCTAGAATGTCCTCGAGAAAAACTTCCGGAAAATCTTTCACAACCGGCACATCGCTCAAGACAACGTCCATCTCGATTTCTAAATAGGATAGAAGCATGTATCCCTGAGCTCCTTCCTTCAAAGAAGCTCTTATTTGGTTGGCAGTTAAAAATCCAGAAATCTCAAGGTCAGGAAATACTAAGTTTCTATGTGCACAGTCTAAAAGGATATGGTTGGAAGATAACCAATCCATGCCTAGGATCACATCCAATTGAGTCAAAGGCAAACATATTAAGTCAACAAGAAAGTTCCTGTCATGAACAATAATAGGACAGTTCAAACATACTGATTTACAATAATAGGTTTAGCAGTTGGAATAGTGACAATCAAATCAAAAGACAACGAAGAAACAGGCAAGTCTAATAGTCTCACACAATTCGAGAGATAAGCAAATGTGTCACACCCGAATCAAATAGTACAGTTAGGAGATTACCAGCTATGATGCAACTACCTTGTATAAGATCATCCGATTTAGAAGCATCAGCGCCACTCATGGTATACACTCTTCCTCTTGCCGTCGGTCTAGCAGTTCGTACATTGTTGACAGTCGGCTCAGACTTTGGTGTAGGGCAATCCCTCGCGAAGTGTCTTATCTTCCGGCATTGGAAACATAGAACCCCTTTCAACTCGCAGTTATCAGCTGGATGTCCATGCCTCCCACACTTGAAGCATCTCTGAACTTGACCTTGATTCGGATCGTTTCCACTTCCACTGTAAGCAGAAGCGACAGGACGATAAGATTGTTGTTTCTGGCTATTCCCTTGAGGTGGGGAATACAGCTTCTTTTGGGACTGCTTCCCTCTTTGGTTCTGGTACTGGGTCGGGTTCCAAGACCTAGACAGTCCTCCCGCAGTACTCTTGTTCTCCCTTCCTTTTCTCATCTTTTCGACTTTTTTGCACTTCTCCACCAATGCTTGAATGGTACAGATTTCCAGTGATAACACTGACTCCTTGATCTCAAAGCGTAGACCTCCTTCAAACCTCTCGCATTTCCAATCTTCATCAGGTTGAGCTTGGAAAAAGCGGAAATATTTGGTGAACGATTTAAACTTCACCGCATATTCCCCAACAGTCATGTCCGTCTGCTGCAGCCTCAGAAATTCTTGCTCTTTCTCGGTCCTGGCACTCTGGGAAAAGTACTTGTCCAGAAACTTGGTGCTAACTACACTCCAAGTGACTTCTTGATTGTTGGCTTCCAGCAGCTGTCTGGTTCCTCCCCACCAATACTCTGCATCTCCCAGAAACAGGAATGTGGCATTGTCCACCTTCGCTCCCTCGGGGCAGTGCAGAACAACAAAAATCTTCTCTATCTCTTGCATCCACAGGTCAGCCTTTTCTAGGTCACAGTCCCGATGAAACTGCGGAGGATCATGATGCCGAAAGTCGACTAACCCTCTAGCATCAGCAGCAAGATCAGCTCTTTGTTGATTCTGTTGGTTCTGTTAAGCCATCGTAGCTGTCTGTTGAGCAACAACAGCTGCAATATCAGCCATGGCCTGGATAGCCCGATTAATGTTGTTGTCATCAACATTGGTGTCAGCAGTGCCGCAACCTCCACCATGACCACCTCTAAGATTCATGTATCCCTACAAGGCAACCCAAACATACCCTAATAAGGAAACATAAACTCATGCATCAAGTACTAGTGGGAAACTGAAGAAAACAAGTGAAAAAGACAAACAGGGTACTCGCCAGGCGACCCTATGCTCGCCCCGCGAGCCAGAAGCTTCGCCTGATCAGCGAGGTACAACCTCTTTGTAACACCCCCTCGAGGTGTCACAGTTCTTAACCCAATTTTTCTTTTTCGGTTGATTAAAACCTTTTCGAAAATATTCATTAAACTTGTTGCGGGAATTTTGATACCAATCCAATTATTTAACAATAACAAGGAATAAATTCAAATTCACAATTCATCATTTATAAACTCATTCAATTTCGCCTTAAGGCATACATCACTCCAATTTCTTATTACACATTATACTGGTGACGGTCAAAGGATCTGACTTTAAATATCAAAATCCTAAGAGCTGGTCTAATAAAACTCTAATAACAGTAATCATAGTACCTAGCATGCATCGTCCAAATAATACTGGGCCTCGTCTTCAATAGTCTACTCGTCTTCATCGTCGACACCAAGGAACTCAACTACAGGGTCTCGCAGTGACTCGGAGGGCCGCCGGAAAATATCAGTACATGTGTTCAAAAAACACAACAGGTTGTCCAACATGTAAAGGCAAGGGTGAGATACTCTTACACAAGTTTATCGTAATAGCCACACAAGTAAAGCAGCATACAAATAAAGCATCAACACAGTCATGCGATAAAATATCAATATTCAATATAATATCACTTTCAAAATATCATACTCATTCATCAAGATAAGTCAAATAAATGCTTGAGACTTCTCAACTTTCTAGTTCATGTACTTCGAAGACTCTTTGTAACGCCCCAATTTTCACATTTCACAATTCTTCAGTATTTAAACGTTTGTATTTTATAGGAGGGTTTAGAGAACGAAATAAAATATTTTGAGAACATAGGCATGCCTTACACAACCATAGGAAGCCATGGTTAAGTTTTGGGCGAAAGCTCAAACGGAGCCCGGTCTGCGTTTTACACTGACAGTATTATTTTACTGCTCAGATGACCTAATTTCGACTCGTGAACGAAACAGTTAGGTTTTATATTTTATTTCCAACAATATTGGTTATTTTGAAAATATTCAAAATAAATAAGTCGTCATACGACTTTCTTGGGCGAAAACCTAAATCGGGTAAAGAACAGAGCTGAATACGAGATTTCAATGACCCGCTACGGATAAGATTGAAGTCACATGGTGTGCTATGACTCATCAGTGACTCATCAGTGTAATGATTACGTTTAGAAAATATCTGGACGTAAAATGACTAAAATGCCCTTGACCCTTTTCATAATTACCATTTGCCCTTGAATGAAAAGGCCGTTTTGCCCCTGAGAATTTATGGAATAACCATTCTGACCCTGTGACTCACCATGTCATCATTACCTTTCTAGAAATATCTAGATATTTATAGGGAAAATGACATTTACGCCCCTAGTCTTTTAAGGAATTACCAAATTACCCTTTTGGTTATTTACAAGTTTGCCATGACATCAAAATATATATTTCTCTCTTTCTCTCTCTTGGCCATTTCGGCCATCACTCTTTCTCTCTCTTCTCTCTCTTGTTCTTCATCTTCTCTCACTTGTTCTTCCAAGTTCATAGAGTTCTTCATGTGTTCTTCACATTTTTCTTCATTTTGATCTTGAAACTTGAAAGTTTTTGGTGAAATCAAGTTGTTTCTCTTCAAGACTTTGAATCTAGAAGGTATTAACTCCATCCTAGCTATCTTAATCTCTCTATTTCATCTCTTGAATCTCTTGATTCATGAAGATCCAACTTTGATCCATAAACTTTGAAAATTCATAAAAAAGTGTAGAAAAATCCTTTTGATACCAAATCAATTTCTATCATCTAGTTTCATCATTCTCTTTCATTATCCAAGGGCATGAAATCAAATAAGTTTTCTATCCATATCTTCTTAAAGTGGCCGAAATCTTCATGGTAAGAAAGGATGAGTTTTTGACTCAAGTTTTGAGTAATAAGACTTAATCTAGTGTTGTGTATACTTGAGGATCATGGATCCAAGAGTTGGAAACCAAATGAGCTTGCTAGCTCATATGGGTTTTCTTGGCCGAAACCTCCATGTGTTGGTGGATCAGATTTTGGTTCAAGTTTTGGAGTAATAGGCTTTGATCTAGCCTTAGTACACCTAGTAAGGATGGAATCCAAGAGATAGGAATTTTTGGACATCCCTAGCTATTTTTTTTTATAGCTCCAAGGCCGAATCCTATATATGTAGGAATAGGAAGATTTTTGTTATGTAATATTGATGTTTGGATTGATTATGTGTATGTAGTTGTGATTGGTTGATCGGACGAGGAATCGGGAGGATTCGCGAGCCGATCGGACGACTTTTGATCGGAGGATAGCTCGGAGGATAACTACAACGGGTAAGGGGAGTTTGCCTGAGGGATTTTACGATAACTATATGTTATCCGTGATTGATTTGTGTAGCTTTGTTGGAGCTTCGTTGTGATTGTAATAATGATCTATGCTTTAGTATGCTTTACTATGTTTTAGCATATGTTGATGATGATGTATGCTTGGATGGAAAATGTTTTCATGTATGTTGAAAACCATACTTTGATCTCCAGATCAAGTAAGGATTTTTATGCTTGATTATGATTGAATGATGCATGATTATTGTTCATCATTATATTGTGAGTTTTTGAGCTATAACTTGTCAAATAGGTGCCATTGAGGGAGCATTCGGCCATGACCAAAGAAAAAGGAAGAACACTTGTTGTTCTTGAACATTTAAAATTATTAAAGTAAGAAATTGTTTTAATATAACTTATGTTTCAAAGGAAAACAATAAGTGATTTGATCCAAAGATTAAGTAAAGTTTCAACTTTTAAGTGTCTTCACCAAAGTGAAACATGTCTTTTACTTTAACCTTAGTTTATCTAAGTGATCAAGTGATTTAAAAGTAAAATAAAGAAGTGTTTTCATGAGAAGTTAAATATAGTTTCATAAGGCATTTCCATTATCTTAAAACAAAGACGAAGTTCATCTTAAAACGAAGACAAAGTTCTTTTTCAAACATAATGGAGACCTTTTATCCTTAAGTTGATTAAATGAATCATGGTTAAGGAAGTTAGATGAGATTACATTTCCTTTCCATTAACTTAGACCATGGTTTTACACTAAGTTAAGTACCGAAGAACTCTTTTCAAAAATATTTAAGGTACTTTGCTTGAGGCAAGTGCAACGTATTTCAAATCCAATGAGTTTTCAAATGAGAACAGTTTTGTTACCAAAAGAGTTTTTAACTCTTAATCGTAAAGTTTTACGTGTGAAAACCTAAGTTAAGTAATTAACTTAGAGTTGAAGAAGAGGGATAATTAAGTATGGTATGTGGTGGAACAAGACCATGTACTATACCATTGATGACTTAATGCATCAATGACTTCATAAGACTTAAATGAATCAACATTTATTTCATTGATTGAAAATCAAGGAGTAATATCTTAGAAAGGATCAAAGACTTATCTAAGAGGATTCTCAATCCTTCTCCTTAATACTTAGGGTTTGAGATGTGATTCATAAGACACAAACACAAACAAGAAACGTTTTGGGTTTTGAAACAGTCGTTCGATTGTTTCAGTCTTGTAATAATTGGGACGAGAGGGACCCTGAGGCTGTGCAGGTATGGGACTGTACGGTTAAAGGAATCCTGAGGCTATGCAGGTATGAGACTGTATAGTTGAAGGAAAGCTTATGAGAATTGATTGGTACTACCTATACCAACAAGATCCGTCTTCTTTTCGGAAGCCTAGAACATAAGAATCCCAAAGTTAAGCGTGCTTGACTTGGAGTAATTGTGAGATGGGTGACCTTCTAGGAAGTTTCCTAGAAAGCGTGTGAGTGAGGACAAAGCATGCTGAAAAGACTTGTGTTGGTTTGTGGGGACAGTCGGCAATTTCGAAAGCAACCCAGATCATTCCAAAGGAATCACAAGATAATTATCCGATGGATAAATGTTTTAGATAAATGTTTTATAAATAAAAAGACGTGTATAGTTCTTAAGAAAGAGAACCTTAGAGAACCTTGAGGTTTATCCAATGGATAGACATTACTTTATCGCATCTGCTTTGTGTAAGCCTTGGCATTTCATTTGCATAGTTGTAAGGCCTTGAGCCTAGGAGTTGAGCTTACACCTTGATGCGGGTGCGAATCTTACGGTGACGATCTTCAATGGTCTTTTTGGAGGTATCAGGGTTGGAAGGGCTAACATGTGACCAGTTGGTAGCTCTTCTGTGTCGTGGCGAATCCGAGCAATACACTGATATCCTCTACTAGATGCCGTACTTTTCATGTTTGGTCGAGAGTGTTTCCGTAAAGCCAGATACGTGCACGTTACGAATGTTGTAGCATCTTGCTCATGGCTGGCAAAACCGGAACATGTCCTCCCATTCACTCTCTCCGACTGTTTGTTAGCTCCATGGAGTAGGGGTCTGAGTTTTACCCTTGTGGCATATGGCTTGTTGATGATTACATTTGCTTAGTGTACATCACCATTTTGCTTTCAAGAGGTGTTATGCTGTTAATTGATAAATATGATATATTGCGATTTATGGTATGCATGTTGGATATGTTGTTACCTAGTGTGTTGCCCTGTGTTACTTCTGTTGTTATGCTGTGTTGATACTACATATGTTCATATGCTGTTTTGTGTGTCGTTCATGTAGTTATCGTGTTTAAATCCATATATTGGTTACTCACCTTTGCCTGTACATGTTGGACACCTTGTTGTGTTTTTGGATACGTGTACAGATACTTCTCAATGGTCTTTTGGGTCACTTCAGGACCCTATAGCTTGTGTTTCTCGATGCCGAAGACGAAGATGTGTGGACTGTCGACGACGAGACCCAGTCTCAGTGGTATGATGCATACTAGGTAGTAGACTCTATTGTCCGTAGAGTTCTTTTATCAAACCAGCTCTTAGGATTTTTAATGTATAATGTTGAGAAAGTTGGTGTATGTGGTTTTGAAAACCTCTGTATAGTTTGGAACTTCTGTATGAAAGACAATTTCAAGAAAACTTTTATGTTATGGTTTAAGGTTTGTGAATAGACCCAGTTATGTGTATTGTCAAGAATGGTATGATTTTATTATTGTGATGTGTATATCACTTTCTGAATTATTATGCCGAAAACTTTTTACACCCGAGTTTTCTGACTTAAAGTAAATTATTCTTTTTCTGAAAGCAACCAGCAATTATCTTTTAAATTTAATTCTGCACGTGGTCTTCATGTAATACCCAAGGGGGGTGTTACACTCTTAACTCCCCTTCCTCGAGCGATAGGCCGCGAATACTCCCATAACATAATTGTTCTCGTGAGTCGGCCTCTCAATTTAGGTTCGAGCTCCAATTGTTCTGGGGTAACTCGTCAAACCATATCCTGAATAGTCCAGTCTTTGAATGATTTTATTCATGCTGGGTAGTCGACTTACCACGGCACGGGGTCGCGAGGCCTCCGGCCACTTGTGGAGTTTTGACACACAGAATGCCCCTATAGACCTAGTGGTCTTAACTGGCTCAATTTTCAATCACTTGGGTTGTAGCTCGGTTCAAATGGCACGTTGGCCTACTCATGCATGTATGTAGGAGGTTTTCCATTCTTTTTTTCTTTTTTGTTCGTTCTTTCTTTTCTTTCACTCTTTCTTTTTCTGTCAAGGCACAAGGCTCATGACTCATTTTAAAGGACATATAGCCCGTTCAATTCAAATTTCAGGACACGAGGTCCAGGTTCTTGATTTGCGAAGTACTAGACCGACGTCGCGGACACTAGACTTGCATGGGACACTAAGTCCATTCCTTCTCTTTTTCAAAACACAGGACATGTAGTCCAAGTGCTCAATCCACGATGTACTAGGCCGACGTTGCGGACACTAGACTCGCATATAGGACACAAAGTCCGTTCATGTCACAGAACTCTAGCCCGACATCTCGGTCACTAGGTTCATGTGCTTCACATGCGTGAAGGGGTAATCACCAGTTTTCATCAATTTCATTTTCGTAGTTCAAATCTCAAAAGCAAAACACAGGTTCTTTTTTGGTTTAAACTAAAACTCGTCTTTCTTCTAAAACTCTTTTCGACAAAACTTTTCTTTACAAATCATTTTCAAAACTCAAGTTCTAAAGATGCATTTTCAAAGGATTTTGGCTTAAAAAGCCTTTTCTAAAGGTTCCATCATTTTAAAACATTTTTCTAAAGATTGTTATCGGAACAACTTTCATGAAGAAACTTTTTCGTTTTTGGAACATCAAATACTTTCATAAGATGCTTTCTTTAACAAATTAAATACTTTTCAAGGTTTCCTTTCTTTGTACAACATTTTAGAAAATAATGATAAAGCAACTTTCCACTATTTTCCTCACCAACTCTCGACTTCCTAAGTCATATTCAAAATTATCTTGGATTCTTAACTTAATGGCTTTTAGTAAAATTGCCCATCATAACCTTTAGCTTAGAAGCTTTTCATTCCTCAAATCAAAACATTTCAAAAAAATCGTTGATTAAGACTTTTAGTTAACTTAATCTTCATTATTGAGCTATAGCCAGTGCTATGCTCTTAACCAGTCCAGGATATATATATATATATATATATATATATATATATATATATATATATATATATATATATATATATATATATATATATATATATATATATATATATATATACACACACATCAAATCTCAATTAAGGAATCTATGCCACAATTCATATTCCAGTCATCCAAGCATATAGTTCATCAAGTTCATGCACAAATATATTTATTCAAACTCAAATCAACATCATACACATGTTCAATCCAAGGCAAGAATGCAACAATTCACATCACAACCAACCTCGTGTGACTATCAAACTCATTGGAGCTAACCTCCCCTTACCTTTAGGAGTCATCCTCCGAAGGCAAGTCGCTCGATCGGTCCACAAATTCTCCCGATTCCTCGTCCGAGTATCCGACAACAACTACAACATACAACCACACCAATCATCAACAAATAACAACATAATTAACAACATCAAGACATAGGTTCTCTTTTCCCAAAATGTGATCTAAGGTTCGGCCAAAATGATAAAAAGGCTAGGGATCTCATTTGGTTCCAAACTTTTGGATGGTTGGTTCATAAGCTAGGCTAACACTAACACAAGTCCTAAAACTCAAAAACATGAAACATGAATCATGGTTCTCACACATTAAGGTCTCGGCCATAAAAGGGAAAACATGGCTAGGAATTGATTTGGTTTTCCACGACTTGGATTCAAAGACAATAGGAAATGTAAGGATGAAATCAAGAGTTAGAAATCAAAAATTTGAACAAAACACTATTCATCATCACCATCAAAGGTTCGGCCACTTTTGGGAATTTATGCTAGGATGAGAGTTGGATCATAAACTCTTGGGTTTAGGTAGAGAATGATGAAGCGAGCTCAAAGAATTTGGTTTCCCATTAAAAAGATTTTTCTACAATTTTCTATGAATTTTTGAAATTTTGGATCATAAAATTGATTTTCATGAAAACAAGATTTGATCTTGAGATTGGAAGAGATTCATGAAGATTAGAAATCATAGAAGTGATCTTACCTAAAGAATGATGAAGATTGATCAAGGAATCAAGCTTTTCTTCCATGGATTCAAGCTTTTCCTTCATGAAAATGGTGGCTTTGGTTCAAAAATGAAGATGAAGCCTTGGAGCCCTCTTTGGGGGATGTCTTGCGTGAAGAATGGGGGCTGACCAGCCTTAAATTAAGTCACTTAAGGGCAAAATGGTCATTTCCTTCAAGGGTAAAATGGTAAAAGTGAAAAAGGTTATGTTAGGGGTGTTTTGGTCATTTCGCGTCCAGATATTTCCGAACGTCATGACGACTCGGGCATGCTTTCCCAAGTGATATGACACGATGTGATATCAAGATTATCTGTTGGCGGGTCTCGGTAAGTCCATATGCGGCTCCGTTTGTCACCCGATTGAGGATTTCGCTCGAATGAAATTTAACCAAAACGCAGAGAATCGAATTCTAAGACTTACTGTCTTGTTCACGAATCCATCTGAGGTCTCCTGAGAAGTAAAACCATACTATCAGTGTAAAAACGCAAACCAGGCTTCGTTAGAGTTTTCAGCTCAAAGTTTAATTGTATCTTCGTACGATAGCGTTGAGCATGACTATGGTCTCGAAATATTTTATTTCCCTCTCTAAACCCCTCAATAAAATACAAACATATAAATACTGATTAATTAGTATTGGGGAGTTTGAAAAATCGGGGTGTTACACTCTCGGCCTCGCGACGTGAAACCCAGTCTCGCCTCGCGATCCAGAAGGCCAATCTTAGAGGAATGAAGCAACATTCAATATAAATCATGTGCCCTATGAACAAAACAGTTATCACACAACACAAACAAAACAGACCGTTTCCCCAAGGGTTCCCAAAAGATTCGACCAACCCTGATACCACTAAATGTAACACCCCCCCTTCGGGTGCTACATACACGAACTCGATTACGGAAAACATAATCAAATAAAAATGCTGGTTGCTTTCGGAAAATCCTTTAATTAAATAGCTATGTTAAAAAACGTGGTTCTAAAAATTTTCTTAAGGCATAAGCAGTTCAACTCAGAACAAAGGAATAACTCCTAACACATACATCGATATCCACTGTTTATAAAAGCATAACCATAACATAAGTTCAATCAGCATAATATATCATATTACACACTCAAAGGCCTAGTCAACATTCATGCTGTAAATAAACATAAGACTGCTTCAAAAAGATAGACTCCTAAGCTGATCGGGCTAAAAGCAGCCATTGGGAACAACCCCCAAAGTCAGCTTCCTCAAAAGGTTCCGTCATCTGAGTCCTCATGTGTCCGCGGGGACCTACGATCAACATCTGTACATGTATTCCAAAAACACAACAGGGTGTCCAACATGTACAGGCAAAGGTGAGATACTCATATATAAGTTTATCGCGATAGCCACACAGGCGACAAACAGCAATATAAACATCCACAAATAAAATACAGTTATAGAAACAGTTATTAATATAACACAATATCTCAAACACTATCATGAGTGATATGATGCATGAGACTTCAATGTCATCTTTCTAATTCATGTACTCCGGAGATTCCTACTACCCTTCATCAAGCGATAGGCCGCAGTTACACCCGTAACACAATTGTTCTCATGAGTCGGCCTCTTAATTTAGGTCCAAACTCCAATTGTTCCAGAGAAATGCGTCATAACCATATCCTGAATATTCCAGTCTCTGATTGAGTCCATTCGTGTTGGGCAACCGATTTACCATAACACGGGGTTGCTACGCCACCGACCACTTGTGGAGTTTTGAACATAAAATGTCCCTATAGACCTAGTGGTCTTAACTGGATGAATTATCAACTACATAAGTTGTAGCTCGTTTTCAAATGGCACGTCTGCCGATTCATGCACGTACACAGAAAGTTTTCTGTTTTCTTTTTCGTTCATTCTTTCATTTGTCAAGGCACATAGCCCACGACTCATTTTAAAGGAAATTAAGCCCGTTCAAATAAAAACACAGGACGTGAAGTCCGAGTGCTTAATCCATAATATACTAGTTCGACGTCTCGGTCACTAGGTTTGTGTTCATCTCAAAAGATTCATCGTTTTTCCTTTTCAGTATTATTTTCTCAAAACAACTTTGGAAAACAAAACACTTATTGTTATTAAACTAAAACATTTCTTTTTCAAAGAGAACATTTTCCGGGAAAAACACTTTCTCGTAAACAAAAACCGTTACTAAGGTTCCACGTCTTTTTAAAATGTTTTTCTGAAACAAAACCCGCTTTGCAAAACTTTCCACAAAACCACTTTTTCCTTTTCAAAAGAGCATAATTTTTCTAAAGAAAGGGTTACTTTTCTTGAAAAGCAACACGTTTTCCCAAATACACCTTTTTGATTTCCAAATCCGGTTTTCAAAACTTCGATTCTGGTTTTCGACTATTTTAATTATTTATCAAGTCATAGCCAGTTCTATGCTCATCCAGGATATATATATATATATATATATATATATATATATAGTTGTATGTATCAAAACAGTCCAATATCACAATAATATTCATCAAAGGCATCCATGCCACAATTCTAAATCAAATGCTCAAGTACAAACTTCATCAATGTACATAAGTCAATCATTCACAACTTCCAATCATCAATCAACACTACCACACATCATATAACAAATCAAATATTATGAAGCTATCAAACTCAAATGAAATACCTCCCTTTACCTCTCTAAGTTGCTCAATTAAATCCCGAACGATTCTCGGCTTCGGTTCCGTTTTCGTCCGCATCGCCTAAAACAATTAAGCACAATTCAATTCAAACAACAATCAACACAAAGTTATAACATCAAAACATAAATTTTCTTCCCCAAAAAGGTCCAAGGTTCGGCCATAAAAAGATAAAAAGGCTAGGGATCTCATTTGGGTCCAAAGTTTTGGATGGTTGGTTCATAAACTTGGTTAACACTAAGACAAGTCTTAACACCCAAAAATATGAAACATGACTCATGATTTTTTCACATGAAGGTCTCGCCCATGAAGGGGTAGACTAGGCTAGGAATTGATTTGGTTTTCCATCACTTGGATTCAAAGACAATATGAAAGGTAAGGTTGGAATCAAGAGTTAGAAATCAAAAATTTCAGCAAAAACACTATTCACCAAGAACTCTAGGGTTCGGCCACTTTTGGATCAATAGGCTAGGATGAGACTTTGATCATAAGCTCTTAGGTTTAGGTAGAGGATGATGAAGTAAGCTCAAAGAAATTGGTTTCCCATTAAAAGGATTTTCTACAATTTCCTATGAATTTTTGAAGTTTTGGATCATAAACTTGATTTTCATGAAAACAAGATTTGAACTTGAGATAGGAAGAGATTGATGAAGCTAAGAGATCATTGAAGTGATCTTACCAAAGAAAGGATGAAGATTGATAAAAAATTCAAGCTTTTCTCTCAAGGTTTCAAGCTTTTATTTAGAGAAAAATGGTGTTTTTTCCAGGAAGAAGATGAACTAGTTGGAGCTCTCTCTTGTCCTTGTTTGGTGCGTGAAAATGGGGGCTGACCAGCCTATAAAATGGGTCACTTAAGGGCAAAATGGTCAAAGTGAAAAAAGGTTAGGTTAGGGATATTTTGGTCATTTCGCGTCCAGATATTTCTAAACGTCATGACGACTCTGGCATGCTCTCCCAAGTGATTTGACATGATGTGGCATCAAGATTATCCGTTGGCGGGTCTTGGTAAGTCCATATGCGGCTCCGTTCGTCACCCGATTAAGGATTTCGCTCGAAAAAGGTCAGGAAGTGATTTTTTTGAAATATAACAAAAACATAGGAAATTAAATTCTAAGACTTATTGTCTTGTTCAAGGGTCCATCTTAGGTCTCCTGAGCAGTAAAATCATATGGTCAGTGTAAAAATGCAAACCGGGCTCCGTTTGAGTTTTCAGCTGAAAATTTAATCGTAGCTTCGTACGATAACGTTGAGCATGAATATGATCTCGGTTTATTTTATTTCATTTTCTAAGTCCTTGAATAAAATATAAACTTAATTATATAACTTGTTGATTTATAAAGACAGTGAAAATCGGGGTGTTACAATATCCATCTTGTATAACTCAAGCAAATCCCGTTACAAATAAGATGAGTGCGTATATCCTTAACTTCACATTTCCTTATATTCAAACACTTGACACAAGGACAACAAAACTTTCCATTACTATCAGAAACTTTTGTTTTGAGCAAATTCTATAAACTCTTCCACTTCCTTCCAATACTCGTCACTTGTGCGTTTACTAACCATCCAACTACGATAGATAACTAGATAGGTTCGGTAGAAATACAGACATAAATCCAATATAAAGCACAATGGGAGGAGATTGGAAAAACACTAGTATTTGAACCCTATAAACCAAGACAATTTCATGGCAATATTGTCCTAACCTTTAATACCCTAATAACCTAACCTATATATCCAAATAGTTTAAATATGGGACATTTAGAGAAGGGGTGTGGAGTGGTTGTATGGGACATTTAGATTAAGAATATCCCTTTAGTGTTTACCAAACAACTATCAATATATTATTTGAAGCTTACCTTTATGAAGCTTACATTTTAGGAAGCAAAAAATGTGGCTAACTAGTAAATCGAATCAAATCTCTTTTTTATAATGAGTTTCAAACATGAAAACTAATTTTTAAATTTAAACCAAATCAAATTCCAAACTAGCAAACCTAAGCAAAACCTAAATGAGAAATAATAGATTTTAATGGAAGCTTACCTTTAGGAAGCAAGACCGAATGGTGGCCGGAAGATTGACGACGGTGAGAATATATTGCAGACTTGAGGCACGAAAATGACCTAAATGAGGAAAGAAAAGGGGAACAGAATGAGGGGAAAGAATGAGGGAAGAGAAAGGAGAAAAGAGAGAGGGAGAAGAGAAAGGATATATACCAGCCAGAATGAGGCGCGACAGTCGTAGCAACAGCAGGCGCAACGGTCTCAGTGGTAGAGAGAGTGAGGTTTTTGAGAGAGAGAGAGAGACGTTGGAATAGTAGTGAAAGGTGAAGAGGGCACGCGGGAGAGGGACTTAACGTTCTAAAAATTAGAAACATCTTTTAACATTTGTTATTTAAGAAAGAGACGTTAAAAACATATTTTAATATCTGTTATTATCATAACCGACGTTAAAAAGTCATTATTTAACTTTGGTTATTAGAATAACAGACGTTAAAAGTAAAGACGTTAAAATTATTTTCTTTACTTTTAACGTCTGTTATCTAAACAATCGACGTTAAAAGTGCTGTATTTAACAAACTATTTACGGTACTGCCACCACCTTTTTTTAACATTTTTTTTAACTTAACCAACGTTAATTCATGTTGTTAAAAGCATATTTTCCACTAGTGTTAGCCTAAGCTTTGTCCCTCAAGCATTCTGCAAACTATCCCAGAACCTAGACGTAAACCTAGGGTCTCTGTCTGATACTATGCTAGAGGGTACACCATGAATCGTAACTATCTCTCTGATGTACAACCTGGCCAACTTCTCAAAAGGATACTCCATATTCATCGGAATGAAATAGGAAGACTTAGTCAATCTATCCACAACAACTCATATAGCCTCAAAACTAGCTGGAGTTCTAGGGAGTCCAGACACAAAATCCATGGACCACTTCCATTCTGGGATGCTCAAAGGGTGCAACTTACCTGAAGGCTTTTGGTGTTCTATCTTAGCTTTCTGACACACTAAGCATGCGTACACAAACTCAGCCACATCCTATGTCCATCTTCAAGGATCAACTTCCTAATCTCAGGAACATCCGGCACACAAACTCTTTCTTCAAACCTCAAGATCCCATCACTCCCATCCTTAAAGCTAAGGTCTCTACCCTGAGCGAGCAATTCCCGCCGGTCTAAGAGAAACTTTTCTGACATCTGACCCTCTCTAATCCTATCCATCAAACTGTTGGTAACCTTCAAGGTTCCAAGCCTAATACTCTTAAGGGTAACTTCACAAACTAAACTAAGGTCTCTAAACTCTTCAATCAGATCCATCTCCCTAACCATCAAAGCGGAGACATGCAAAACTTTCCTACTAAAGGCATCTGCCACTACATTAGCCATTCCTGGATGGTAGGTCAACTCAAAATCATAATCCTTAAGGAATTCCATCCACCTATGCTGCCTTATTTTTAATTCCTTCTGGTCAAAAAGATATTTCAGACTCTTATGATCACTAAAGACCTCAAACCTCGCTCCATAAAGGTAATGCCTCCAAATCTTTAAGGCAAAAACTATAACTCCTAACTCTAGGTCATGGGTAGGGTAGTTCTTCTCATGAGTTTTCAACTTCCTAGAGTCATAGGCCACTACCTTACCATCTTGCATCAACACACCACCTAAACCTTGCTTGGAAGCATTGCAGTAAACTATGAAAGGTTCACTAGGGTCTGGCAAAACTAGCACTGGTGCTGATGTCAACCTATCCATAAGGGTTTGGAAACTCTCCTCACACTTAGAATCCCACATAAATAGCTGTCCCTTTTTGGTGAGACGGGTTAAGGGTAAAGCTATCTTAGAGAAGCCTTCTATAAACCGCCTATAGTACCCGGCTAACCCCAAGAAACTCCTAATCTCGGTCACTGACTTCGGCGCCTCCCACTTGAGCACCGTCTCAACTTGAGATGGGTCAACTGCTATGCCACCCTTAGAGATGACATGCCCTAAAAAGCTCACCTCCTCTAACCAGAACTCACACTTAGATAACTTAGCGTACAACTGATTCTCCTTAAGGGTCTGCAAAACAACCCTCAAGTGCTCCTCATGTTCCTCTTTGGTCTTGGAGTACACTAAGATGTCATCTATGAACACCACCATAAACTTATCCAAGTAAGGGTGAAAGGTCTTGTTCATGTAGTTCATGAACACAGTAGGAGCATTGGTCACACCAAAGGGCATAACCAAGTACTCATAGTGACCATATCACGTCCTGAACGCTGTCTTCGGGAGGTCCTCAGACCTAACCCGAATCTGAAGGTACCCCGACCTCAAATCTATCTTAGAAAAGACACAAGCACCTATCAACTGGTCCATGAGATCATCAATCCTAGGGAGAGGATACCGATTCTTAATGGTCACCTTGTTGAGTTGCCAATAGTCGACACACAACCTCAAACTGCCATCCTTTTTCTTCACCATCAACATAGGTGCTCCCCAAGGGTACACACTAGGTCTAATGAACTGCTTCTTCATCAGGTCCTCTATTTGTTCTTTCAACTTGGCTAGCCCTAGATGAGACACTTTATAAGGGGCTATGGAGATTGGCCCAGTTCCAGGCACTAAATCTATGGAGAACTCAACATCTCTTTTTGGGGGTAAGTTGTAAACATCCCCCGGAAACACTTCAGGAAAATCCCGCACAATAGGCACACTTCAAACATCAGGAGGGCTCTCTAATTTCAACGAAGCTAACATCATGTATACTTGGGCTTCGTCTTTCATCGAAGCTTTCACTTGGTTGGCAGAAAGAAAGGTCGGATCCTTAAACTCCGTAGGAGTGCCAAAAACTAAGGTCTTATCAAAACAGTTCAAAAGGACATGATTGGAAGATAAACAGTCCATGCCAAGAATAACATCAAGGTCTTTCAAAGGTAAGCATACAATATCAACAATAAAGGCTCTACCATAAATGACAATATGACAGTTCTTGCATGCATAAGAAGTGAGAACAGGTTTGTTTGTAGGTGTAGAAACAATCAGATCATACTCAAGAAAGGTAACAGGCAATTTCAAACTCTTGACCCTATCATGCGATATAAACAAGTGTGTAGCACTCGAATCATACAATATAGTCAAAAGAGTCCCATCAATTAAGCACGTACCTTGGATTAAGTCATCAGACTCGGAGGCCTCAGCTCCACTAAGAGTTAAGACTCTCCCAGTGGTCTTCAGTCGGTTGGCCTGGGACTTTTGACTCTTGTTAGCACTAGGAGGCTCTGACTTGGCTCCTTCACAATTCCGGCTGATATGTCTTGGCTTGCCACATCTGAAGTAGATAACCTGAGTTTCCTTGCACTGACTGGTGAAGTGATCGGATTCGCCGCACCTGGTACACTTCATGGGTCTAGAGGCATAAGAATTCCCGCCTCTGAACCTATCCTGAGAAAAATGTGGCTTCCTGCCACTCTGCTTGAAGTCTCGACCGGTAGAAGCATAACGCTGCTTGCCTTTATCGTTTTGCTCCGTCTTTTTGCTGCTCTAGCCATCTGAACTTCTGAAACTAGCCACTCTGGACTTGTAAGCATCCTCATAGATCCTACACTTGTTAACCAAAGTTGAAAAAACTCTGATCTCCTGGTAACAGATTGCGTGCTTGACCTCTGGCCGGAGTCCCTTCAAACTTCACACACTTGGAGCGCTCGTCTGCCATATACTAATATGGGGTGTAGTACCTCGCCAACTCCTCAAACTTCGCTGCATACTCTCCGACAGACATACTCCCTTGCTTCAACCCCAGAAACTTCATCTCTTTCTTATCACGGATATCTGCAGGAAAATACATCTCTAAGAACCTCTTCCTGAACACGGCCCAAGTGATCGCAGTACCCTCAGCCTGCATCCTCTGGTGGCAGTTCTGCCACCAATGTTCAGCCTCCTCAATGAGCATGAAAGTAGCGAAGATAAGCTGTTGGTGGTCATTATAATCCATAGCCATGAAAATCTTCTCGGTCTCTCTCAGCCATAGCAAAGCTCCCTCGGAGTCATAAGCTCCTCTGAAAGATGGCGGATTATTCCACTGGAACTTATCAAGATCCTGAAACTTTGCTGGTCCACCCTAATTGTTGTTGGCTTGCCCTATTATATTGGCAAGGTGTACCAATGCGTCCACAATCGTCGGATCATTCTTGCCTCTACCGGCCATGAATTCCTGTACACGTTCAAGGTAACTCTTAGATACAGAAACTTATGTAGGTAAAGCTATAGGCTCTTAACTTAAAGCATCATTGCCTATACGAGTATAGACAATACAAACAAGACAATACAAACAAGAGCACACAACAGACTCACAACAGACACATACCACGGCCTAATAGGATAGACCTGCTTTGATACCAATAAATGTGACACCCTTCTACCCCGCATGTTATAAAAGCATTAAAGATAATTAATAATCAAAGCAATAAAGCGGTAAAATAAAACATGCAACCTTCTATAAAAAGGTTTACGGATAGAAAAGGTACCACATGAACTAGTTCTCAATAACGCGGAAAAGATTAAACCAATGTTGAAAAGAATAAAGAAATATCAACATAAAACAAACCCAACCTCGATGTCACAATTCAGAGCTTGTACAACCATTCCGGAAAGATGTTTGGAATACAATTGAAAAACTAAAGAAAATAAACAACTAATCTGAAGGCCCTAACTATGAGTGGTGGCTCCTCAGAGTCACTTCTCCCCGGGCTGCTCGTCATCCTCTGCATAAACCATACATGCCAAACAAGAAAAAAACAAAGAACGGGGAGTAAGGAAACATGTAAACACAACGGCATGGAGATAGCAATAAGATTATCATACATCATGGCATAATAACAATCAAAAGCATACATAAAGAAATATCAACATAAAACAAACCCAACCTCGATGTCACAATTCAGAGCTTGTACAACCATTCCGGAAAGATGTTTGGAATACAATTGAAAAACTAAAGAAAATAAACAACTAATCTGAAGGCCCTAACTATGAGTGGTGGCTCCTCAGAGTCACTCCTCCCCGGGCTGCTCGTCATCCTCTGCATAAACCATACATGCCAAACAAGAAAAAAACAAAGAACGGGGAGTAAGGAAACATGTAAACACAATGGCATGGAGATAGCAATAAGATTATCATACATCATGGCATAATAACAATCAAAAGCATACATAAAGAAATATCAACATAAAACAAACCCAACCTCGATGTCAGAATTCAGAGCTAGTACAACCACTTCGGAAACATGTTCGGAATACAACTGAAAAACAAAAGAAAATAAACAACTAAGCTGAAGGCCCTAACTATGAGTGGTGGCTCCTCAGAGTCACTCTTCCCTAGGCTGCTCGTCATCCTCTGCATAAATCATACATGCTAAACAAGAAATAAACCAAGAACGGGGAGTAAGGAGACATGTAAACACAACGGCATGGAGATAGGAATAAGATGATCATTCATCATGGCATAATAACAATCATAAGAATACATAAAGAAATATCAGCATAAAATAAACCCAACCTCGATGTCACAATTCAGAGTTGGTACAACCATTCCGGAAAGATGTTCGGAATACAACTGAAAAACTAAAGAAAATAAACAACTAAGCTGAAGGCCCTAAATATGAGTGGTGGCTTCTCAGAGTCACTCCTTCCCCGGCTGCTCGTCATCCTCTGCATAAACCATACATGCCAAACAAGAATAAAACAAAGAACGGGGAGTAAGGAAACATGTAAACACAACGGCATGGAGATAGGAATAAGATTATCATACATCATGGCATAATAACAATCATAAGCATACATAAAGAAATATCAACATAAAACTAACCCAACCTCGATGTCACAATTCGGAGTTGGTACAACCATTCCGGAAACATGTTCGGAATACAACTGAAAAACTAAAGAAAATAAACAATTAAGCTGAAGGCCTTAACTATGAGTGATGGCTCCTTAGAGTCACTCCTCCCCGGGCTACTCATCATCCTTTGCATAAACCATACATTCCAAACAAGAAAAAAACAAAGAATAGGGAGTAAGGAAACATGTAAACACAACCGCATGGAGATAGGAATAAGATGATCATACATCATGGCATAATAATAATCATAAGCATACACATACATATATAAACATCATCTCAACATATTAAATCAACCGGGTTTGCTATATGATACAATGCAACACTACTACACTACTCCATCAATGCATGTGGATCCAACTATCTCAGGAAGAGCACTTTGGAGTTACATATCCGCATTGGCCACTAAAGGCACCAACGCCGGCAGTCCACCAAACCACGGGTGAACCCCTTGGATAGCCAACGCATCAAACCATAGATGCCTCATCACGAGGGGCCATGGTTCAACAAACCTTGGGTCCGTGGATGGCCAGATCGTCGTATTCTAGGATGACCTCCCCTATGTTTAACTTCCCCTAATTAATATCTCCAATGTGATGCATGAACACAACAACAAACAATGGGCAACCACCACCTCCTCTTGGGTCACTAAAGGCACCCAAGAATATCATCCTCAACATTGGGCCGCTAAAGGCACCCAATCATATCATTCTCAACATTGGGCCACTAAAGGCACCCAATGGCACCCAATCATATCATCCTCAACATTGGGCCACTAAAGGCTCCCAATCATATCATCCTCAACATTGAACCACTAAAAGCATCCAATTATATCATCATGCGGTAACCCCTCGGGCTCCGACTTAACCACCACGTCGTTCCTCGACGTCTTAATATATAATTAATTTATCTAAATTCATCATTTGTTTGGTGTATTATTCTATCATTATTAGGAACATTGGGGGTTAGAACCCCTATTAAACCATAAGCCTCAGATTCTGACTACAGGGGTGGCACGGGCATGCTTAACCCTGGCATGGGCGTGCTGGCATTTAAGTGTAGCACGGGCGTGCTTCCCTCCTTGCATGGTCATGCTCATCAGCACGGGTGTGCTCCCTATTAGGCACGGACATGCACATCTGCACGGGCGTGCTCTTCTGCTGCACGGCTGTGCTCAAAGCACGACCATTCCAAGAATTCAACTGGGAGCACGGGCGTGCTCCCTGTTAAGCACTGCCGTACTGATCGCGCGACAGTGCTTTTCTGCGCAGCGATTAACATTTAAATTATTTAATCAAATAGACTCTAACACTCTCAAAAATCATCCCTAGGTTTATGACTAAACCATCATCATAAAAACCTCACTTTTTATTAGTCCATGTCTTATGAATATTTTTTGGGGAAGAACAGTCCCTTAGGTACCAACCCAACAGGCAACGCATATAATATAAACATCTCAATCAACTATTCAGCCATAAATATCACATAACAACATCTCAATCAACAATTATAATATAAACATGCCATTAGGTACCAACCCAACAGGCAACGCATATAATATTGGCATATTATTAACAACAAACACTTATCGCAACAGGCATACGACATACAACAAGCAAATAACCTCGGGGTCATGGGTACCCCTCATCTTACACTACCCCTATTGCCTAGTGGTTATACTATCCTTCTCCACATACTTGGTTTGAAGGTTGCAACAACGGTAGCCCCAAACAACAACACGATCACGTCCTCCCAAACGGCTCAGTCCAAATCCAAGCCTTGGTCAACTAAAACATTAACCAAATCAATTTCCAATCAAATAATACGAAAGGGAAGAAATGTTACCAACACAACTGGCACGGGTGAACCAAAAACTTACCAAAGGTCTCCAAAATCCCAATAACGCATTGAGCTTGATGGAGATAGGTAACGGGTCAGGTCTGGTCGCACTAGGGTAGTAGCAGCCACCAAATGAGGGTTAAAATCGTAACCCTCGATTTCTGTGCCAATATATAAGTTGCGCGCATGGCACGGTCGTGCACTCTTTCGGCATGGGCATGCTGAACTTAGCGTCAGCGAGACGCGGTCCGCACTCGAGCATGGGCATGCTCACTAATGGCACGGTCGTGGTTGTGACTCAACTGGTCACAAGACACGCGGCCAAGGACGGGCGTGCCGATGTTCTAGAAAGGGATTTTTAAGCCAAAAATCCCACTTAGCCCTTAACCAACAATTCTAGCTTAAGCAAACAAACTTAAACATCCAAACAAGCTTATATAATAAATACTTAACAAAAAGCAGGGTGTGACAAGCGTCCAACTGGTGTTTGGAAACGCTCTTTGCGTTCATTATTTTAACGTCCAACCTTTACGAAAACTTATATATCTGCTTGCGAAAAGTTTTAAAAACGTATGAAACACAAATCAACCCCCCTTTTTGTGTTTCAAACAGGTTTCTTCAATTGGTATCAGAGCTCAGCCTCTGGGTTAAGCAGTTAGCCGTGTAGAGGAAAAGATCCCACAACAGATATGGCAGGTCAAGGGATGCCAAGCGAGAGTCAACCTGTTATGGAAGGCACTTCCATGTCTAGACCTCCGTTCTTCAATGGAACCCACTACCTATACTGGAAAGAGAGATTCAAAGGCTTTATTTTAAGTACAAACTCTGTTCTTTGGGCCAGAATCATGAATGGTCCAAATGTTTGTCTCATTACCGATGGGACAGAAAAAGCTAAAGAAGAATGGACTGATGCTGAAAGAGCTAAGATGAAACAAAATCACAAAGCAATATATGCTTTGATGTGTGCTCTTAGTCCTAATGAGTTTTAGAAAATTCACGCATGTGAATCAGCTAAGTAAATCTGGGATACCTTGTCAAATCTCCATGAGGGGACTACAAAGGTAAAAGATTCGAAAATTATCATGCTGGTTGGCCAGTATGAAATGTTCACCATGGCCGAAGGAGAGTCCATCCTGGACATGATGGGTTGTTTTCAGACAATCACTAATAATCTAAAGTCCCTTGGGAAAGTTTACACTACCAAGGAAAATGTTACTAAAATCCTTAGGAGCTTGCCTAAGGAATGGAGACCACTTGTTACTGCAATCACCAAGGCTAAAGATTGCTCTACTTTGACCTTGGATGATCTAGTTGGAACTTTACAAGTTCATGAACAGGAGCTTCATCTTGATAATCCTAGAAAGAAAAACAAAGGGATGCGCTAAAAGCCCAAAAGCGCTAAAAGCTGATGAGTCTAGTAATGATGCTAATCAATCTGATAATGAAATATCAGATGATGACGTGTTATCTTTCATCTCTAGAAAAATGCAAAATATGTGGAGAAATAAAAATGGGTTGAAAAGAAGGCCATTTCAAAAGAAAAACTTTAAGGACAATGCTGAGTCCAAGGATAAAAGTCAGCTTGTTTGTTTCGAGTGCCAAAAGCCTGGCCACTTCAAGGCTGACTGTCCTAAGTTAAAGGACAAGAAAAAGTTCTTCAAAAAGAAGAAAAGGAACTTCATGGCAACCTGGAAAGATCTCGACTCTTCTGAGGAAGAAGAAGAAGCAAATGAGGAAGCCAATCTTTGGCTCTAGTCCAAAACTCAAAATGAAGACTCTTCGGATGATGAACAACCTGTTGTTCCCGAAGAAAGAACTCAGAAAACAACCTCTGGAAGAGGATGCAATGGTCCACCTATTTTCAATGGAACAGGCTATCCTTACTAGAGATCTGTATTTCAAATATATGTCCAAGCTCAAAACTTTGAGTTGTGGAATATATTCACTGATGGAGATCATCGTCCAACAATCACTCTTGAGGATGGCTCAACATCGTCCAAACCTGAAGCTGACTGGACAAATGAAGATATCAGACGGTACTCGCTAAATGCTCGTACCAATTGGTGTCTCATTAATGCTCTAGATCAACCAAGATTGGAGTTGGTGTTGCAGCTTGAAACTGCAAAAGAAAAACTGGCAACCTTAGATCGTCTGTTCAGACCAAGGAGTCCTCCCTCCTCAAACCTTTGCCTAATGGCAAATACTTCATTAGACGCTGAATCAGATGAAGATGAGGTATCTATTTCTGATTCTCTTCAAGAAGCATATGATGAACTATTTAATGATTCCTCCTTACTGCACCATCAATATATAATGCTTAAATGAAAGTTTTCAAAAATAAACAAAAAACTGGAAGATACCAGTAAGCAAAATAAGCAGCTCATTGAAGAAAACAATAAGCTGAAAGCTGAGATTATCACACTAAGTGATAAACTTACCTCTGAGTCCAGTGAACCTCATGAGGTAACCAGACTCAGACAAGAGGTATCTGAACTAACCATAAGCATATCAAAGCTTATTGGAGGATCAGAGAAGCTAGACTTGATATTGAGGTATTGAAGATGACTTAGGCTATAACTCTGAGAAATAAGAAACTTCCTACAAAATATCAAGGCCTAACCATTATCATTAAGTTTCCCAATTTCATAGAAAGCAAAAAGAAATCAAACAATATGCATCTAATGTTTATTGCAATCTATGTTGGAAAAATGGTCACACCTTCTCAAAATGCATATATAAAAAGAAAAATGTTATGCATGGACGAAGACCATAGACTAACCAAAAAGGACCCAAGTCTATCTGGGTACCTAAAAACATGGTAATCCCTATTGCAGATCTGCTTAGAAACACAAAGAAGACCCCAGTCCTGGTACATGGACAGCGGATGCTCATGTCAAATGACGGGAGAAAAGTCTATGATCCAAGACTGGAGGATGGGTCACCTTTGGAGGAAACCAGAAAGCAAAGATAGTTGGAATTGGTAAGATTGGTAAGCATCCTTTTCCTTCTATAGATAATGTTCTGTTGGTTGAAGGATTAAAACATAACTTACTTAGCATAAATCAATTATGTGATAGTGGGTCTGATGTTTCCTTTAACAAAGGTGAGTGTATAGTCAAGAACCCTGATGGGTCCATCTTATTCACTGCCAAGAGGCAAAACAATCAGTATAAGATTAACTTGGGGGAGCTCTCAAATCAAAGTGTATCATTCCTAGTGTTTGTACAAGATGAGCGATGGATCTGGCACAAAAGACTTGGTCATGCAAGTCCGAGATTAATCTCAAGACTAAACAAACATAACCTTGTAGGAGGTATACCAAAGATTGTGCCTAGATCGGACGCTCTCTGTGATGCGTGCCGAAAAGGAAAACAAGTTATGAACTCCTTTGAGTCCAAAAACATTGTTAGTACTTCAAGGCCACTAGAGTTGTTGCATCTTGATTTGTTTGGTCCAACAAGGACTATAACACCCCGATTTTTCAAACTTTATAATATGAATTAAACAGTATTTATGTGTTTGTATTTTGTTGGAGGGTCTAGAGAGTGAAATAAAATAATCGGAGACCATAGTCATGCTCTACGCTATAGTAGGAAGCTATGGTTAAAATTTGGGTCAAAAACTCAGACGGAGCCCGATCTGCGTTTTCACTGACAGTAATGTTTTACTACTATCAAGACCTAATTTTGACTTGCGGACGAGACCTTAGTCTTAGAATTCGATTCTCTACAAATTTGCTAAAATCAATTCTTGATGTTAAAAAGTGAAAATAATATAAAATATGCGGGCGTAATTCAAACCAGGAGACGATTGGAGCTGTAGAAGGATTTAATGGGATCCGCTAATGGATAATCTTGAAGTCACATCAAGTCAATGTCACCTTGGGATGCGCGCCAGTGTCATGATGATTTTGAAAATATCTAGACGCGAAATGACCAAAATGCCTTGGGTCCTTTAATGAAATTACCAAAATGTCCTACAGTTAATTACAAAGTTACCCTTGAGTGAAAAAAATATCTACCCTTCACTCTCTCTCTCTTGGCCATTCGGCCATCACTCTTTCTCTCTCTTGTCTCACTTTGTTCTTCATTTCTTCTAAGTTCTTCAAGAGTTCTTCATTTTGGTCTTGAAACTTGAAGAGATTTTTAGTGAAATCATGTGCTTTTCTCTTAAGGATTAGCATCAAGGAGGTATGAACTCCATCCTAGCCCTCTTAATATCTTTATTTCATCTCTTAAATTTCTTGGTTCATGGAGGTTAGAGTTTTGGTTCATAAACTTTGAGACGACCCCATACGCATGAAGCCTTCCCATTAGTCCCAACCCCTTATTATTATTATCTATGCCTAGCTGTATATAAAGCGATAGCGTGGTAAACAAACAACGATGCAGAAGAAAGCGAACAAAACGGTAAGCATAGAAACGTGATCAGAGTAAAAGCGCAATATATACATAACTGTACAATAACATGCATAAGTTAGCCCCATCAGTAGGGCACTGTAGATACATATACATCCTGAAGGTAAAACCAAAATACATCAAAAGTAAAATAAAATTCTCGGAGCTCACCAGCAACCCTCGTCCCCTCTCAAAAGATACATCAAAACTCTCGGCTCACTCCTTAGGACGAACTGGCAGGCTCTCACCATCAGTGGTGAGGATGCCTTGAGCTACCCTGACCCTCGCCATGAGTATGCCTGTACCGCACAATAGGCTCATACTCTGACCAAAAACTGGATACCACGATACTCCGCCTACGATAGGTGCTCAGGTACTGGTCGGTCCTCTTGCGCTGGCCTCGGTAGACGTAACCTCTACTGCTGGTCACGACCGAAGTCTGGGATGCTACCCACGTGTAGTCTCGCTCCTTCTGCCTTGGAGGTCGCTACATCCTCGGGAAAGGTAGAAAATGGTACATGCAGTAAGGGTCGATGATATCCACATAAGGAGGCATGCCGCTCCGAAAGATCAGACTAACGGGTCCTGTGTATACCACCAAAAAGGTAGAGAGGTCTACCCGCCATCCCCTCTCGTCATGGTATACTATCTCAATATCGCCCAGCACCGGCATCCGCGGTGCCCCCGTGAGGAACGGGTGAAGCCTCGAGGCCATGCTGAATCTCCATTTGCTCGTTGTCTTCAAGCGATCCCATAACAGACAACAAGGAAAAACAGAAGGAAGATAAGAAATACAGCGCATCATCAAGTAGGAAAACAGTAGTAATGCAGTAAACACATATAACAAGTAGCAGGTAGCAAATATCTCCAATATCACAGTTAGTGCATACTAACAAACGTCTCTCAAGACAACACATGAAACAAGCATTCATCTTCATGAGTCTCACACTCAGATCAATCCTCTAGACCGGGATACTAATCCCATGCAGCATGTCGGCCGAAAAACGCACTTATGCGTGTTCCCAACTATAACGGTTCCACACTCAAACAAGTCCACACCGGAACAGGCTCTGTGTCGGAATGGAATTAGCTTGCCCAAGAAACCGAACCACTCGTCTTGACCAATAAGAGTGCATCCCCCTTCCACACCGGAATCAGGGTATCTCGGTCGCCTCAGAACATTAGCCTGGAACAACTAGAAAGCTCTAGGATTAGTCGGGCAAATCGGACTGGATCGGGCATCACGATAGGATAGGAGCTACCTCATCCGTCACTGTAAACTATTCCCGAGACCGGCAACATCCCCAAGGCCACTCACTTGACCACCCCATCTACTTTCCATACCCGCACTCAGGTACCGCTAACCTCGTATGACGCTGGCAGCCCATACTAC
Source organism: Ammopiptanthus mongolicus (assembly GCA_039655645.1). Lineage (NCBI taxonomy): Eukaryota > Viridiplantae > Streptophyta > Magnoliopsida > Fabales > Fabaceae > Ammopiptanthus > Ammopiptanthus mongolicus. The sequence continues at coordinate 34,508,851 of CM077349.1, read as the reverse complement.
CTGTCACACAACCTCGCCACTTGGCAGCTGATGATGATATGCAGCAAACATTCTCAACGGGCTTGATACCGGATCTCACGCCTAAGCTCTCAATCAGAAACAACACGATGCCACTGCATCCACACGGCCACAGCCTCAACGCCACACGTCCATGAGCCACCGCTCAAACAAACACGACCACAGCCTCAAGAAGTCAGCATAATAGCAACGACACCATCTACGGTATCAACCCGACAGCAACACGGCACATAGCCAAACGTAATTCTGTGGCATTCCGCCACAACACTCAACAGTATAGCATATAACATACTAACAACAGCAATAACATCAACTATAGCATATAGCAGCATATCACATACCAAGCAGCATATAGGCACTTAGACAGATAGCAACAACAACAAGCAGCAGCATACAGACATACGAAACCAACCATCCTCAATTACCAGTTCGCTAGCCTAGGGTTTCCAAACTTAACGGCGATAGCCCTAAGTAAGCTAAACCTAGGGTTTAGGTACTTTATCAGGGCTCAACCACTAGTAGGGTTAGGGCTTCCCTACACATAGCAGAAACATACTACACTACTCTTGCCTTCCCGACGGCAGCAGTACTCTTTCTCCCCACCTGAACAGTCGTCACGCGAATCTAGGCAGTCACCGGATCGCTCTTCCTTCCTCAAGCTTGAGCTCACAGCCCTCCTTCAATGGCAGCTCCAAGAACAGCCCTAATCCTCTTGGTAGCCGCGGCCTTAGTCCTCAAATTGCGGGAAATCACGACCATGCACTTTGCCCTAATAATGAGCACAACACATATACAACGGTGTTAGCCCTAGGGCAAGCCCAAATGACCAAAGAAAAAGGTAATGGCTCGAAGAACGCCAAGAACACGAAGAACACATGTTAGGGGTCTGAATTTACCTGTGGCGAATCGGAAAACTAATCCGTAAGAGTTGTAGATAACTCAGCCGCGATCACAACGGTGTAGTCAGAATCGCGTTCCGATACTTCGATCGCCTTCAACCTCAAGCTTTCTCACTCTAGAACACAGCTCCCTCTCTCTCAACTTGCAGAGAATTTTGGAGACTTCAAGGAATTTTCGTGCAAATGAGGGAGAGAAATGAAACTCCACTAACTTAAGCTGTTGTGCACGCTTTAGCGTGGAAAACCTTCATGCTTGAGTATGCCCAAGCTTGAGCGTGAGGTCCCCTACAAGCTTGAGCGTGGAACCTTGTCCGCTCCGCCTTGACCTTGGCTAGACACATATAGCACACGCGTCAAAAACACTCCAGCTGGCAAACACAGTCAGAACGCTTGAGCGTTTGCTTTACCAACGCTTGAGCGTTGTCACGCTAGGGCGTGCTCCCTTCCCACGCTTGAGCGTGAAGCTCCGCTGGAAGAGTCCTCCAAACCTCTAGCTTCCACAGTTACTCATTTAACGCTTTAGGCACCTCCAACCTTGTTCAAGCCTATTCTTAAGCTTCAAACTAGGTCTAAAACTAACACACAACAATTCACACAATCATCCAAAGCTCCGCTCGAGATTAACCAACTCGACCAAAGTTCAATGAAAAACCGAGATGTTACAAACTTCATAAATCCTTGAAAATTTGTAGAAAAATCCTTTTAATACCAAACCAATTTCTATGAGTTAGTTTCATCATTCTCTTTCATAATCCAAGAGCATGAAGCCAAAATATTTTCCTAGCCCATATGGGTATGCAGTGGCCGAATTGCCCATGTTGAAAAAGTTTGAGTTTTTGGTTCAAGCTTTGAACAATAAGACTTGTTTTAGTGTTAAGTATATCTAAGGATCATCCATCCAAGAGATAAGAAATTTTGGACATCTCTAGCTAATTTTAAAATTGAAGGGCCGAACCTTAATTTGGTGAGAATAGGGGAAATTGTGTTGTTAGATGTTAATGCTTGATTGATTGTGTGATTGTAGTTTGTGTTGAGTATTCGGGCGAATAGTCGGGAGATTTGCGAACCAGTCAACCGACTTTCATCCGGAGGATTACTTCACCAACAGGTATGGGGAGTGAACCTCATCACACCAAAATTGGTAGAGGTGAAAATGGTTGTTTATGTTGTGTGGGTGAAACCCTTTTGTTTGGGTTCACTACTTTATTTGTAAAGTTCTCTTGGAGAACATGAATTGTAATAAGGGTTCTATGTTTAGTAGTTTATGATGATGTGTGATTAGATGAAAAATATTTTCATGTATGTTGAAAACCATACTTTGATCTCTAGATCAAGTAAGGATTTTTATGATTGATTATGATGGAATGATGCATGATTGTTGTTTGTCATAATATTGTGGCCATTTTGAGCCAAGACTTGACAAATTAGTGAAGCAAAACCTTCACATTCCATTATGATAGCATTCGGCTTTGGCTAAGAATAAAAGGAAGAACATGGGTTGTTCTTGAACATTCAATGTTTTTGAAAGCAAGAAATTGTTTTAATAACATATATTTCAAAGAAACACAATAAGTGATTTTGATCAAAAGATCAAATGGAGTTTCAACATTCAAGTGTTTTACTAAGGTGAAAATATCCTTTTTACTTTAGCCATAGTTTATCTAATTAACTAAGTGTTTTAAAGGAGAAAAATCATGAAAGTGATTTCATGGAAGTAAAAGTAATATGAAAGTTACGTTTGATTTTAATGAGATATCACCATTATATTAGAACTAAGATAACATTCCTTTTTCAAATATAAAGAGGACCTTGTCCTTGAGTTTTGAATTAAATTAATCATAGTTAGAAAATTAAATGAGACTACATCTCCTTTACACTAACTTAGATCATGGTTTTACACTTAGCTAGTAAGGAAAAACCTTTTTCAAATTAGTTAGGGTACTTTACCTTCATCAAGTAACAAAGTTCTTTTAAATTAATGAGTTTCAAATAGAAACGATTTGGTTTACAAAGAGAGTTTTCAACTCTAAATCGTAAATTTTTACACGTGAAAACCTAAGTTAAAGTAATTAACTTAGAGTTCAAGACAAGAGATAATTAAGTATGGTATGTGGTGGAACACGACCATGTACTATACCATTGATGATTTAGTTCATCAATGACTCCGTAAGACTTAAGTGAATCAATCCTTATTTCATTATTTGAAATCCAAGGATTTAATATCTTAGAAAGGAACAAAGACTTATCTAAGAGGATTCTCAATCCTTCTTCATAATGCTTAGGACTTGAGATATAATTCATAAGACATAAACACAAATATGAAACATTTTGGGTTTTGAAACAGTAGTTCGATGACGGACCGGTGATTCGGATTTGGGTCAATCGTTCAATTGTTTTAGTCTTGCGATGACTCGATCCCGGAGGGATCACGAGATTTATCCGGTGGATAAAAGTTTTGTAATACAAAGACCCGTATAGTTCCTAAGGAAGAGAACCTTAGTGAACCTTGAGATTTATCCGGTGATAGACATTGCTTTATCGCATCTGCTTTGTGTAAGCATTGGTATTTCATTGCATGAGTTATAAGGTCTTGAGCCTAGGAGTTGAGCTTACACCTTGATGCTGGTGCGAATCTTACGGTGACGTTTTAAATAGTCTTGGAGGTATCAGGGTTGGAAAGGCTGACATGCGACCAGTTGGTAGCTCTTTTGTGTCGTGACGAATCCGAGCAATACACTGATATCCTTGACTAGATGGCCTACTTTTCATGTTTGGTGCAGAGTGTTTTCGTAAAGCTAGATACGTGAATGTTACGAATGTTATAGCATCTTGCCCATGGCTGGCATACACGGAACATGTCCTCCCCTTCACTCTCTCCGATGTTTTGTTAGCTCCATGGAGTAGGGTCAGAGTTTTACCCTTGTGGCATATAGCATTGAGTCATGTACATTGGATTGCATGGCTATTGATGATTACATTTACTTGTTGTACATCGCTATTTTGTTTTCGAGAATGCCTTATTTTATGCTGCTAATTGATTAACATGATATATTGAGATTTATGGTATGCATGTTAAGTATGTTATTCCTTGGTGAGTCATCTCGTTTTTACTTCTGCTATTTTGTTGTGTTGATGATTGGGAATCTCACGCATATTTGTGTATCTTCTCTGCTGGTATTGTTGTTTCTGCTTAAGCAGATGGACGCGACAACGGTGCAGTTTAGCATATACTTTGAGTCTGGAGGAGGACTCCTTTTGTTGTTTAGTTTTGGCCAGACTGTGTCAAGTGTCTGTTGTACCTTTTGGGGAGCTGTGACTCCTAGTACTTATTCTATACTTATTGTCAGTTAGGCTTGGACCTATGTCTGTATACAGTGTTGTTTCTATTTCAGTACTTCAATTCTGTATGACTTCTAGAAATGCATGGTGAACCTAAGTTCATTTATTATTACTTACCGTTACTAATCCCATTACATCATTGTGAAAAGAAAAGAAAAACCATATTTTCCGCATTAATATTATTTTCGGCCTTAAAACCGTTCGGGAATGTGACACTCGGGAAAGGGTGTTGCAAGGACTACTTCTGTTAGTGGTAAGAAATATGGGCTTGTCATAGTATATGACTACACAAGATGGACATATGTTAAATTCCTTGCTCACAAGATGAGTCTTTTAAGGTCTTTACTAGATTCTGTAAGCGAGTCCAGAATGAAAAAGGCATATGTATAAGCTCAATCAGAAGTGACCATGGAGGCGAATTTGAAAACGATCTTTTCCAAAGGTTCTGTGATGAAAGTAGTATTCATCACAACTTCTCTGCCCCTAGAACACCACAACAAATGGTGTTGTTGAGAGAAAGAATCGATCTCTTCAAGAGATGCCTAGGACTATGGTCAGTGATAATTCTGTTTCCAAACACTTCTGGCTGAAGCTGTAAATACTACCTGCTACATTCAAAACAGAATATACATAAGACCTATCTTGAATAAGACTCCCTATGAACTGTGGAAAGGACACAAACCCAACTTTTCTTATTTCCACCCTTTCGGATGTAAATGTTTTACTCTAAATACTAAGGATCAACTCGGTAAGTTTGATGCCAAAGTAGATAATGGAATATTGTTAGGATATTCCGAAATGTCCAAAGCTTTTAGAGTCTATAACTCTAGGACTTTAGTTGTTGAAGAATCCATCCATGTTAAGTTTGATGACAAACAACTTGATAAGAGATTATCAAAGCCAGGTGAATCTTTTGCATATATGAATCTGAACGATCTAGAAGATCGTCCAACACTTAAAGAAGATGGAGCATCAGACGCAGCTCAAGATGCATCAACGTCTCAGCAAGTAGCTAACACCCCTCATTCGTGGCAATTTAGCACTTACCACCCCGAGGATCAAATCATTGGTAAACCAAATGATAGAGTCCGGACAAGGTCAACCTTCAGAGAACATGCTGATTCAGCCTTTATTTTTGAACTGGAACCAAAGTCAATGGATGAAGCCTTAATAGATGAATGTTGGATCCTCGCTATGCAAGAGGAGCTTAACCAGTTTCAACGCAGTGACGTGTGGACGCTGGTCTGCTTACCAAAGGATAAGTTTGTCATTAGAACCAAGTGGGTCTATCGAAATAAGCTGGACGAAGATGGCAAAGTCGTAAGGAATAAAGCAAGGTTAGTTGCTCAAGGCTACTCACAAGAGGAAGGTATTGATTACACTAAAACTTTTTCTCTAGTAGCTAGACTAGAAGCCCTACGCATATTACTCTCATATGCTGCACATCAGAACATAATGTTTTATCAAATGGACGCAAAAAGTGCTTTCTTAAATGGATTCATTAATGAAGAAGTATATGTTGTACAACCACTTGGTTTTGAAGATCAAAACCACCCTAAGCATGTATATACTTAAGAAGGCTTTATACAGACTCAAACAAGCTCATAGAGCTTGGTATGAGAGACTCAGCACATTCCTAATGGAGAATGGTTTCTCATGAGGAAAAGTTGATACAACTCTTTTTAGAAAAATAAGTAAAAAGAATTGACTTAATTACCCTTTTGGTCCCTCAAGTATTATGCTTGTACAATTTTAGTCTCTCGGATTTTAATTGTGTCAATTGGGTCCCCTAAGTATTATGATTGTGCAAGTTTAGTCCCTCGAGTTTCAATTGTGTCAATTGGGTCTCTCAGGTATCACGATCGTGCAATATTGGTCCCCTAAGTATCACGATAGTGCAATTTTTAACACCAGTAGCTTACGTGACTGACATGAGACTGACTTGGCACTTAGTGAAGTCAATTTGGCAGCTTATGGGACATTTGTATGCGGCATCATTGACATCTCACACACTTTAATGGTCAAATGTACATCACTGAGTGCCACTGAGGAATGACACGTAAGCTATCAAACTAGTCTCACTAAGTGCCAAATCAGCCCCACATGTCCTTCGTAGGCTATTGACGTTAAAAATTGCACAATCGTGATACTTAGGGGACTAAAATTGCACAATCGTGATACCTGGGGATTCAATTGGTGCAATTGAAACCTGGGGGACTAAAATTACACAATCGTGATACTTGGGGGACCCAATTGGCGCAATTAGAACCTGAGGAACTAAAATTGCACAATCATGATATTTGAGGGACCAAAAGTGCAATTAAGCCAACAGAATTTTATTGTTGCACAAATTTACGTTGATGATATAATATTTGGTACAGGTGATGAATCTCTTTGTCAAGAGTTTTTTAAGCTCATGCAGAAAGAATTTGAAATGAGTATGATGGGAGAACTAAAATTCTTCCTTGGACTTCAATTCAAACAAACATCGGACGGAGTGTATATTCATCAGACGAAATACACAAAGGAGCTTCTAAAACGCTTAAAGTTGGATGATTGCAAACCAATGAATACCCCTATGCATCCAACGTTCGTACTAAACAGGGATGACAAAGATAAAAGGTAGACAAAAAGGTATATAGAGGTATGATTGGTTCCCTCTTATATCTAACTGCGTCTAGACCTGATATCATGTTTAGTGTTTGTCTTTGTGCTCGATTTTGTAACACCCCGATTTTCATTACCTTTATAAACAAGTAAGTTGAATAATTAAGTTTGTATTTTATTCAAGGTTTTAGAAAATAAAATAAAATAAACCGAGACCACATTGATACTCAGCGCTATTGTAGGAAGCTACGATTAAATTTTGAGCAAAAAACTCAGACGGAGCCCGGTCTGCGTTTTTCACTGACAATAGTATCTTACTACTTTAAAGACCTAATTTTGACTCGTGGATGAGGCAGTTAGGCTTAGAACTCCATTCTCTACAATTTTGCTAAATTGGTTCTTGACGTTAAAAAGTAAAAATAATATAAACTATTCGGACGAAAACTCGAACCGGGAGACGATTGGAGCTGTAAATGGATTTACCAGGACCTGCTAACGTTTCACATCAAGTCAAATCACATTGGCAAGCATGCCAAGTGTCATGATGAGTTTTCAAAATATCTAGACGCAAAATGACCAAAATGCCCTTGGTCCTTTAAAGAAATGACCATTTGGTCCTATGGAAAAGACCATAATGCCCTTAATGACAAAAATTGTGGACATCCTTGTCCTCCCTTCACCTCCCATGAAATAGACCAGCCAAGGCAGCCCCTCCACCATTTTTTCTCCAAACACCATTTCTCTTCAAGCTTTCTCTCCATTTTCAAGCTTGATCTCTAACCATTTTTGGTGAATCAAGTGAGATTTCTTGCTCATTTTCATCACTCCATGACGTAAGATCACTTTTTGATCCTTAGACCTCATGAATCGTCTCTTAATTCATGCTTGAAAACCATGATTCAAGTAGATTTTGTAACATCCCTGTTTTCGATAACCCTAATTAAGATGAATAATCTTAGTCAGGTTTTCGCTTAGGTGTGTATTGGGTTGTGTGTTGGTTATAAGTCTAGTTGGATGTTTAGAACTAGGCTTGAATCGAGTTGGAAATGCCTAAGGTGTAACACGAGAAACTGGGAAGTCAGTAAGCTGGGAGTTCTTCTCTCGCTGAGCTTGATGCTCAAGCGTAGGAGAGCGCCACGCTCAAGCGTTTCGATGCTTAGGCGTGGGAAGACACGAACGCTTCAGCGTGCTGAGTGCACTGTGCAGCTTTTCTGAGTTTGGACGCGTGTGAGACACGTGTCAGGACAGGGAGCAGGCGAAGTGGACAAGGTTCCACGCTCGAGCGTGGAGAGATCCCACGCTAGAGCGTGGCAACGCTCAAGCGTGCAGTGTGATGAACGCTTAAGCGTGAACAGCAGGAGCCATAAGTGTAGTTTCCACTTTCACTCTCACACTTGCACAAATTTTGGGTGAATTTCTACAGCTAGAGAGAGAAGCTCTGTGTTTCTAGAAAGAGAAAGCTAGAGGTTGGTAGTGATCGAGCCGCCGAAACGCGATTTCGACTACACGGTTGCAATCACGACCAAGTTTTCTACGACTTTGGCGGATTAGTTTCTCAATTCGCCATATGGCAAAGTTCAAGGACGCTGTGGTGCTCATGGCGGAAAGAGGAACTGTGGCTGTGAGAGGAGGTGGTGGTAGTTGCGAGCTCGTGGTGGTCATAGGTGTGTTCGGGGTGTTTGTGAGATCGAGGGTCAGGGCTGTCCGTTGGAACAGGAGCATTTTTAAACGAATCACCAGGTGAGGAGGAAGAAACCACATATATCTAGGAATCGTAGGCGTAGTATATAATTGTTCACATGTGTAGGGCTCCTCAAGGCCTACTTGTGGTTGAGCCCTAATAAAGTACCTAAACCCTAGGTTTAGCTTACTTTGGGCTATCGCCGTAGGATTGATCTGTGATATCTGTTGATTGAGGATGCATGTCTATCTGTGGTAATTGATAACGTGAGTAAATGATGTCGTACTTGATAACATGTTAGATGAGATGCTTGTTGTGATAACATGCTTAATTGCTAGTTGGTATACATGCAATGATGTTATGCTGCTATACTATGATATGTTGATGTGATTGTGATTGATGTGATCTTGATTGTCTGTGGAGACGGTTGGTATGTTGTTATAAGGATAGAGTGGTTGGTGTTATAGGATTCGTAGTTGATGTTGTAAGCCAGTTGATCTAAGTTGAAGGTGGCTCTCATAGTTGGAGAGCGACATCCTCATAGTTGGAGGATGTGGACCTTGAGAGGTTGGATAAGTTGTTGTTGAGATGTTGTTGAGATGGTTGGTGCATAATCATAGCATTTGCATTGTTGTGGTGGAAAGCCGCGGGATTTACTGCAACAGCCGTTTGAGCAGTTATCACGCAAGGTCGGAACTTGTGAACAACTGCAATAGCCGTTTGAGTGGTTGTCACAAGGGGCTGTATGATTAGCTGCAACAGCAGTTTGAGTGGCTATCATATAAGCTGGTACCCGTATATAGCTGCAACAGCAGTTTGAGTGGTTGTGTACAGGGAGCCGTGTGTACGGTTGCAACAACAGTTTGAGTAACTGTCACACAAGGTTGAGGAGCCATTCTTTCCTGGTGAACATCCACCCTCGCAATTGGAGATTGGATTCTTATTCCTCACAGTTGGAGGTTGATTGTTGTATTCCCATGGTAAGAGTGTGTGTTGTAGAATTGGCCAATCATGTAGATTCAATTATGCATGTAGAGTAGGCGGTGATCCCTAGCTATGATAACTTGGAGGTTGACTGTTGTGATGAACTCGAGAGATGAATGTGTTTGCTGGTTGTGCCTGCTATTGTGTGTGTTGATGTGTTATATGCTACGTGATATTCCTTTGCATGATATTGTAGCGTTTCTTACATCCTGTACATGCTTCCCTATGTGTCACATGTATGTCGTTGTTCGGGTCACGATCCGAAGGCGGAGGTGTTGATTGGTTGATGAGAGAGCTGCAACGGGTGAAGCCGAGTAGAGACGAGACTCCCATCGTGAACAAGTTTGACGTCAACACTCATTTAGTAGAGAAAGAGACCCTTGAGGTATCGTTGAGTCTCTTGTGAGTTGTACCACGGCCAGTGGAGTGTCTGTTTTGTTGTTGATGTTTTTGCGTCATGGCTTCCAGGCGAAACTCTGATGTGTAATTGGACTGTATTAACTGTTTATTTGCTGAAGTTTCTTTTAAGCTTTATCTGCATGCTTAAGGTATCAGAGAAAGTGAGGTTAAGTTTTTGGGGCATCACAGATTTCAAGTTCTAGGTTCAAACTTCAAAAATCTCTAGAAAATTGTAGAAAAATCCTTTTAATGTCAAACCAATTTCTATGAGCTAGTAGCATCATCCTCTTCCATAATCCAAGAGCTTGTAACCAAAAGAGCTCTCTAGCTCATATGGGTATGAGAGGCCGAATCTCACCCTTTTTGGATCATTAGAGTTTTGTTCCAATTTATGTCTAAGAACTATGTGATTAGGTTCTATCACACTTAGATTCCCATGAATCCAAAAGTATTGGATCAAAAAACTTCCCAAGCCATTTTAATCATAGGATGGCCGAACCAACCATTTGGGGAAAACATGAGATTTTGATTCAAGTTTCAAAATTGAGACTTGATTTGGTGTTAAGGGTAACTAGGGATCCTTACTTCAAGAGATAGGAATTTTTAGACATCCCTAGCTATTTTTGGGACCCTATGGCCGAACCTAGCTTCTAAGGGATTAGAGAAATTTATGTTGTTAATTGTTGATGATTGGATTGGTTGTGTGTTTATAGTTGTTGTCGGGTATTCAGATGGGAAATCGGGAGAGTTCGCGGATCGATCAGGCGACTTTTCATCTGGAGGATACTTCAAGAGGTAAGGGGAAATTAACTACAATAAGTTTGATAGACGCATAAGGTTGGTTGTGGTATGATTGTGGTGATGTTATTTGAATCAATGTTAATAATTTCTTTTGTGAGAATTATTTGGTAAGTGCATGATTGGATATTGAAATATGAATTGTGGCATTGATGCCTTGGATGAGATGATGTTGAATTGAGGTTTGATGTGTGTGTGTGTATATATATATATATATATATATATATATATATATATATATACTGGACTGGTTAAGAGCATAGCACTGGCTATAGCTCAATAATGAAGATTAAGCTACTTAAAAGTCATAATCAAGGATTTGGAAATGCTTTGATTTGAGAGATGAAAAGCTTCTAAGCTAAATGTTATAATGGCCAATTTTACTAAAAAGCCACTAAGTTAAGAACTCAAGAGGGATTTCGAATAAGACTTAGGAAGGTGAGAGTTGGTGAGGAAAATAGTGAAAAGTTGGTTTATCATTATTTTCTAAAACATATTGCACGAGAAAGAAAAACTTGAAAAGTATTTAGTTTGTCAAAGAAAGAACCTTCTGAAAGTATTTGATGTTCCAGAAACGAAAATGTCTCTTCATTAAAGTTTGTTCCGATAGCAATCTTTAGAAAAATGTTGTAAAACGAGGGAACCTACAGAAAAGGCTTTTAAAAAGCCAAAATCCTTTGAAAAACGAATCTTTAGAACTTGAGCCTTTGATATTGTTTTGTAAAGAAAAGTTTTTGTGGAAATTAAGTTTTAGAATGAAAATGAGTTTTGGTTTGTACCAAAGAGAATCTGAGTTTTGTTTTTGAGCTTTGAACTATGAAAATGAATTTGATGAAATTGGCGATTTCCCCTTCACGCATGTGAAGCACATGAACCTAGTGATCGAGACGTCAAGCTGGAGTTCTGTGACATGAATGGAATTTGTGTCCTATATGCGAGTCTAGTGTCCGTGATGTCGGCCTAGCACATCGTGGATTGAGCACTCGGACTACGTGTCCTGTGTTTTGGAAAAGAAAGGACTTAGTGTCCTATATGCGAGTCTAGTGTCCGCGACGTCGGCCTAGTACTTCGTTAATTAAGAACTTGGACTACATGTCCTGAAATTTGATTTGAATGGGCTAAATGTCCTTTAAAACGAGTCATGAGCTGTGTGCCTTGACAGAAAAAGAAAGAATTGAACGAAAAAGAAAACAGAAAACTTTCTACATACATACATGAGTCGGCCGACGTGCCATTTGAATCGAGCTACAATCCAAGTGGTTGAGAATATGAGCCAGTTAAGACCACTAGGTCTATAGGGGCATCCTGTGTTCGAAACTCCACAAGTGGCCAGAGGCATCGCGACCCCGTGTCGTGGCAAATCGGCTGCCCAACACGGAAGAACTCAATCAGAGACTGGACTATTCATGATATGGTTGTGACATGGTACCCCGGAACAATTGGATTTCGGACCAATATTAAGAGGCCGACTCATGAGAACAATTGTGTTATGGGAGTATTCGCGGCCTATTGCTCGAGGAAGCGAAGTTAGGAATCTCCGAAGAACATGAATTAGAGAGTTGATATTGAAGTCTCATGCATTATTATAACTCATGATGATGTTTGAGATATTATGTCATATGAATATTTGTTAATACAACTGTATTTATATGTGGATGTATGTATTATTGTGTGCTGCTTTACTTGTGTGGCTATTACGATAAACTTGTGAACAAGTATCTCACCCTTGCCTGTACATGTTGGACACCCTATTGTGTTTTTTGAACACATGTATAGATATTTTCCAACGGTCCTCTGGGTCACTGCGGGACTCTCTAGCTGAGTTCCTTGGTGTTGACGACGAATACGGGTGGACTGTTGATGACGAGGCCCAGTATCATCGGGGCGATGCATGCTAGGTAGTATGCTTTATTGTTCTTAGAGTTCTTATTAGACCAGCTCTTAGGATTGTTTAACGTTTAAGTTAGGTCTCTTGACTGTGACTTAGTATGATATGTATTAAGAGATTGAAGTGATGTATGCCTTATGGCGAAGTTGAATGAGTTTTATAGATGATGAGTTTGAATTTGTTTTTCAGTTGTTATGAAAATTTTCATTTGGTATCAGATTTTCGCAACTAGTCTAATGAGTATTTTCGAAAAGGTTATAATTAACAGTAAAAGAAAATTTAGGTTACAAACTGACACCCAGAGGGGGTGTTACACTAGTGGTATCAGAGCTGGTCGATGTCTTTTGGGATCTAGGTTATGGATTCATGATGTTTTTGTTGTGTTTACTTTGTGTTTTGTTTTGATAGAGGACAGTAAGAGTGAGAACAGTCTGTGATGACTTGTTTTTTTGGAATACAACCAATTGGATTGGTTGGATCCGATGACTGAGATGCGTTAAGACTTTTAAGAGAAGAGTTATCCGAGTTATTAAGAGGTGACATCTAAGGTAAGCTTTGGGGCAACTCCTTAGTCAGTTCTAGCAAATAGGCTAGAATATGACCTTTATTTTATGAGTCAAGAATGTTAGACTCTTAGTTATCAAGTGAGTGAAGACTCCTTGGTATGTGAAGGAAGTTGGAATGCTGGGAAAGTTTGCCAAAAGAACAAGCGTGCTTTAGGCAAGTAGAAGGATACCAAAAAAGTTTTCGGAGTAGATACATAGGTAGCTAGTAAGCGACCAAAGGAATGGCAAGATAATGATATGTACTCTAATATAGTTGAGAGACTGGACTGGAATTCTGGTAAAGCAATAAAAGTGTGGTATCGCTTGAAGTTTCTTTTGATAGTATTTTAAGAAATGATTGGAGCCTCAGCTGTTTGTGGGTTTGATGAATAAGACGTTTTTCTCCATTAGGCTAGATGAAAGGCTACACCTTATGGGTAGACTGTAATTCATGTTGATGGTGGTGAAGAATTCGTATAATACCTAAGCATAACTTTTCGAAGTTGCGAATTATCAGAGACTGAGTGAACCAGAAGTGAAATATGAACTTTGGCTATAGAACGAGTGTCCTTAGGACTGGTATCAGCAGGGGAAAGAATTACAATGGATCCTATATGAATGGGAGTACTGTCTTGTTAATGGGACTTAAGACAATGACCGGCAGAGATGAGTAAGACAGATGAGTTTAGACTCGGTCGTAACGACCACTATCTAAGGATATGGTTGACTCCTTGTTTTGATACATTCAAATTCAATGACTTGGACTAAGTTTTATATTAAGTTTGGATTTTCACTTAGATATTAGAACTCTTAAGTGAGCCTATTGGGATTTAGAGTGTATCAGAGTTGTTGGTGAGATTGAGACGTGTAATAATGGAATAAGAACTAGTTTAAGTGTTTAACTTAATCATGGAAGTAAGTTTTTCGTGAAGGATTGGTAGTAGAGAATGACGGACTAACAGGTCAGTGAAAGAGGGAATGACTTTCCCGATAGTCGATGGATGAGCAAAAGACGGATGATAAGTTTCAGGAGTTAAGTTTATTTCTTCAAGAGAGTAGGACCGTGTTGAAATTGTTTCCTTGACGAAACAAGGTGTGTTGTCACACAAGGGTGTGCGTTTTGTTGAGTTCTAATCCGGTTGAAGCCTGGTGAGAACTCACGTTTAGAGAAAGGTACTTGTATTCAAGTTGACATGTCGTTTGTCCTTTCGGGATTGTGTCAGACATTTGAACGAGGTGCCTGTATGGGAAGATATTCAGGATAAATTTGGATATTCCGGGTCTGTGTTGCAAAGGACGTTGAGTTTTCGATGCATCTAGTTTCTAGATTCAATTATGTAACGCCTCGATTTTTCATGCTTTATAATATAAATTAAACAGTATTTATGTGTTTGTATTTTATTGGAGGGTCTAGAGAGTGGAATAAAAGAAATATGAGACCATAGTCACGCTCTACGCTGTCCTAGGAAGCTATGGTTAATTTTTGGTCAAAAACTCAGACGGAGCCCGGTCTGTGTTTTTCACTGACAGTAGTATTTTACTACTATCAAGACCTAATTTTGACTCGTGAACGAGACAGTAAGTCTTAGAATTTAATTCCTCACAAATTTGCTAAAATCAGTTCTTGACGTTAAAAAGTGAAAATAATATAAACTATTCGGATGAATACTCGAACCGGGAGACGATCGGAGCTGTAGAAGGATTTAACGGGACCCGCTAACAGATAAACTTGATGCCACATCAAGTCACATCAAGTCGAATTTCATGCCACCCTCATGATGACAATCCAAAATATCTGAAACGCGTTTGCACTGCGAAAACACCAAAACGTCCCTGATCTTTTCCTAAATGACATTTTCGTCCCTATAGGAAAAGACCATTTTGCCCCTGGACACTTGGGAAAAGACTCTTTTTCCCTCACCCTCATCATGACAACTTGAAAATATCTAGATATTTTCTTAAACTTAAGGGTGAAAAGACTAAAATGTCCTTGGACTTTTAAGGAAAAGACCTTAATACCCTTAATGACAAAAATATCTAAGACCTCACCTTCTCACTCTAGGCCATTCCACCATCACCCTATCTCTCTCTTCTCTCACTTGTTCTTCATTTTTCTTCAAGTTCTTCAAAGTTCTTCCTAAGTTCTTCAACAAAAAACGATCGTTTGATCTTGAAAAGTTGAAGCTTTTTGTGAAATCAAGTTCCTTTTCTCTTAAGACTTTGCATCTAGCAGGTAAGAAACTCCATCTTAGCTTTCTTAATCTCTCTATTTCATCTCTTGAATCTCTTGATTCATGAAGATCAAAGCTTTGATTCATAAACTTCAAAAATTCATAGAAAAGTGTAGAAAAATACTTTTAATGTCAAACCAATTTCTATGAGTTAGATTCATCATTCTCTTTCATAATCCAAGAGCATGTAACCAAAAGTTTTCTCTAACCCATATGGGTATAAAGTGGCCGAATGGCCTATCTTGAAAAAGTTTGAGTTTTTGATTCAAACTTTGAGTAATAAGACTTGTTTTAGTGTTAGGCTTACCTAAGGATCATTCACCCAAGAGATAATAAATTTTGAACATCTCTAGCTAATTTTAAAATAAAGGGGCCGAACCCTAAGTGGATGGAAATAGGAGATTTTTGTGTTGTTAGATGTTAATGTTTGATTGATTGTGTTGACTATAGTTGGGGACGAGTGTTCGGGCAAATAACCGGGAGATTCAGGAACCAGTCAACCGACTTTCATCCGGAGGATTTACTCACCAACAGGTATGGGGGGTGAACCTCATCACACCAAAATTTGTGGAGGTGAAAATGGTTGTTTATATTGTTTGGGTGAAACCCTTTTGCTTGGGTTCACCACTTTATTTGTGAAGTTCTCTTAGAGACCAAAATTTTTAATAATGGTTCTATGTTTAGTAGGTGTTTATGATGATGTTGATTAGATGAAAAATATTTTTATGTATGTTGAAAAACCATACTTTGATCTCTAGATCAAGTAAGGATTTGTATGCTTGATTATGATGCCATGATGTATGATTGTTGCTTATCATAATATTGTGAGCATTTTGAGCTATGACTTGTCAAATTAGTGAAGCAAAATCCTCACATTCCATTATGAGAGGCATTCGACCAAAACCAAAAAGAAAAGGAAGAACATGAGTTGTTCTTAAACACTCAATGTTTTGAAAGAAAGAAGGTGTTTTAATAACATATGTTTCAAAGAAAAACAATAATTGATTTTGATCCAAAGATCAAATAAAGTTTCAACATTTAAGTGTTTTAAAGGAAAAACTGATTTCATGGAAGTAAAGTGACACGAAAGTTGCCTTAGATTTTAATGAGATGTCAACTTTATTTTAGGACTAAGACAACATTCCATTTTCAAATATAGAGAGGACGTTGTCCTGAAGTGTTAATTAAAGGAATCGTATTTAGAAAGTTGAATAAAGATTACATTTCTTTTACACTAACTTAGATTATGGTTTTTACACTAAGCCAATAAGGAAAAGCCTTTTCAAAATAGTTAAGGTACTTTACCTTGATCATGTAACAAAGTTCTTTCAAATCAATGAGTTTTCTAATAGAAAGGATTTGGTTTACAAAGAGGGTTTTCAACTCTAAATCGTAAAGTTTTACGCGTGAAAACCTAAGTTAAAGTAATTAACTTAGAGTTGAAGACAAGAGGTAATTAAGCATGGTATGTGGTGGAACAAGACCATGTACTATACCATTGATGGCTTAGTTCATCAATGACTTTATAAGACTTAAGTGAATCAACACTTATTTCATTACTTGAAAATCAAGGAGTAATATCTTAGAAAGGATCAAAGACTTATCTAAGAGGATTCTCAATCCTTCTTCATAATACTTAGGACTTGAGACATAATTCATAAGACATAAAAACAAACACGAAACGTTTTGGGTTTTGAACCAATAGTTCGATGACGGACCGATGACCAGTGGATAAAAGTTTTGTAATACAAAGACGCATATAGTTCCTCAGGAAGAGAACCTTGAGGTTTATCCGGTGGATAGAGATTGCTTTATCGCATATGCTTTGTGTAAGCATTGGCATTTTATTGCATGAGTTGTAAGGCCTTGAGCCTAGGAGTTGAGCTTATAGCTTGATGCGGGTGCGAATCTTACGGTGATGTTTTAAACAGTCTTGGAGGTATCAAGGTTGGAAAGGCTGACATGTGGCCTGTTGGTAGCTCTTCTGTGTCGTGGCGAATCCGAGCAATACACTGATATCCTTGACTAGATGCCGTACTTTTCATGTTTGGTGCAGAGTGTTTCCGTAAAGCCAGATACGTGCACGTTACGAATGTTGTAGCATCTTGCTCATGGCTGGCTTACACGGATAATGTCCTCCCATTCACTCTCTCTGATGTTTTGTTAGCTCCATTGAGTAGGGGTCAGAGTTTACCCTTGTGGCATATGGCATTGAGTCATTTAGATTGCATTGCATTGCATGGCTGTTGATGATTACATTTACTTGTTGTACATCACTGTTCTGTTTTTGAGTATGCCTTATATTATGCTGGTAATTGTTCAACATGATTTATATTGAGATTTATGGTAAGTATGTTGGGCATGTTGTTACTTGGTGAGTCGTCCCATTTTTACTTCTTCTATTTTGTTGTGTTGATGATCGGGAATCTCACCCATATCTGTATATCTTCCCTACGGGTATTACTGTTGATGCTCCAGAATATAGGCGCGACGACGATATAGTTCACCATTTACTTTGAGTCCGGAGGGGGACTCCTTTTGCTGTTTAGTTGGCCAGGCTGTGTCCAAGTGTCAGTTGTACGTTTTGGGGAGCTGTGATTCCTAATACTGATTATATACATATTGTCAGTTAGGCATTGGACCTATGTCTGTATACAGTACTATGTCTACTTCTGTACTTTAATTCTGTATGACTTCTAGAAATGCATGGTGAACCTAAGTTCATTTATTACTACTTACCTTTATTAATCCCATTACATCATTGTTGAAAGAAAAAAAGAAAGAAAATCGTATTTTCTGCATTAATATTGTTTTCGGCCTTATAAATGTTCGGGAATGTGACACTCGGGAAAGGGTGTTGCATTATTTGGTATCAGAGCTGGCCGAGTCTTTTGGGGTATGTAGGTTATGGTCTGGCTTGCTGGTGTTGTGTTCTCTATGTGTTTCTCTGTGGTATCTCCGCAAGGGAGGTAATACTGTTTGCTTTAATTGTGTTGTGGTCCCTTGAGTTTGACGATTCTGGTTTTGAAGGTAGCAATGGCTGCTCAAATCCTGAATGCTGCTGCGAACGCCATACGATAGATGGATTCTGCGATGGTTCAATGTGATGAGAGAGCTGCTGGGGGTAGAGGACTGGATGAATTCCTCCGTAGGAACCCACCTCAGTTTAAGGGTGAGTTCAATCCTGAGCTACCTGAACGTTAGATCCAAACTTTGGAGAAAATCTTTGGAGCTATGAGGTGTACCGAGAACGACAAGGTTGTCTATGCAACTTATATGCTGGTGGAGGATGCTGAAAACAGGTGGGAAGAAGCCCGTCATGTGCTGATACATCATCAGCAAATTATAGACTGGAATACTTTCAAAGTGAAGTTGCTGGAGAAATATTTTCCTACAAGTGGGAGGCATGAGAAAAAGATGGAGTTCCTCCAGCTGAGATAAGGGGGAATGTCTGTTGCTGAGTACGGGGCCAAGTTTGAAAGCTTGGCGAAGTTCTCAAACTATTTCCTGGAGAGCCCAAGAGAGGAGTGGAAATGCAGGAAGTTCGAAGGAGGTCTGAGGCTCAATATAAAGAGGGTTGTGGTTCCTCTGGAGATTTCTGTTTTTCCAAGGCTAATGGAAAAGTGTCATCTGATCGAGAGTTTGGTGCCTAATAAGGACAAGCGAGCACAGAGTTCTGGACCGACTAGATTCCATAGAAGGAACGGTGGTCATGACAACAAATCTCGATGGAAGCCATATTCAAAGCTCTGTGGGAGGAAGCAGTGGGGGTTTCAGTCAGTCAGGAAATGCCCCAATCAAGTGTATGAAGTGTGGAAAGAGTAATCATGCCACAAGAGATTGCTCAATCAAGGGGATTATATGCTTCAGGTGTGGGAAGCCGGGGCATATTTCACGTGAATGTGTGTAGCCGAAAGCTGAACATTCTGTCAACAATGTCCAAGCCGTGAGGCCTAAAGCAAAGGGCAGAGTCTATATTGTGAGTGGCACTGAGGCTTCTCGGAATGAAGAATTAATCCAAGGTCAGTGTGTCATGGGAGGTAAAACCTTAACCGTATTGTTTGATTTAGGCGCAACGCATTCCTTTATTGCATATGATTGTGTGAACCTTTTGGGACTATCTGTGTCTTCTTTACCTCTTGATTTAGTAATTTCTACACCTACTGCAAAGCCTGTTATAACTGCTAAAGTTTGTTTCAATTGTTCTATTTCTGTAAAAGATATAACGTTTTTGATTGATGTGATCTGTTTGCCTCTTTCACAAATGGATGTAATCCTAGGAATGGATTGGTTATCTTCTAACCAAATCCTATTAGACTATGCAAATAAAACCTTAGTCTTCCCTAGTTCTGAGAATTCTGGATTTTTGCCTGCCAACCAAGTGAACGCTTCTTTGAGAGAAGGAGCTCAAGGATACATGTTGCTATCTTCTTTGGAGGTCAAGAACAAGCTAGCCTTAGAGCATGTACCTGTCATGAACGAGTTTTCGGAAGTCTTTCCTGAAGATGTACCAGGTTTACCGCCAGTTCGAGACATCGAGTTTTCGATCGATTTTGTGCCAGGAACAGGACCAGTGTCTATGGCACCGTATCTTATGGCACCTGCAGAGTTGGAAACCTTGAAGGAACAATTGGTGGACTTATTGGGGAAGAAGTTCGTTAGACCCAGTGTGTCGCCGTGGGGAGCACCTGTGCTGTTGGTGAAAAAGAAGGATGGAACTTCTCGCCTATATGTGGATTATCGCCAGTTGAACAAGGTTACCATTAAGAACAAGTACCCTCTTCTGAGGATAGATGACTTGATGGATCAGTTGAGGGGAGTGGCAATTTTCTCTAGGATTGATCTGCGATCGTGTTATCACCAGATTCGTGTGAAGGCAGAGGATGTACCGAAGACAGCGTTTCGAACAAGCTACGGGCACTACGAGTACCTTGTAATGCCGTTTGGGGTGACGAATGCTCCAGCCATATTCATGGATTATATGAATAGGATCTTTCGTTCATATCTAGATAAGTTTGTCATTGTTTTCATAGACGACATACTCATCTATTCGCGAGACCGGGAAAAACATGTTGAACATCTTAGTGTGGTTCTTCGGGTTCTGAAGGAGAAACAGTTGTACGCGAAGCTATCTAAGTGTGAGTTTTGGCTTGACGAAGTGCAGTTTTTGGGTCACATGATTTCAAAGGAAGGAATTGTTGTAGATCCGTTAAAAGTTGAAGCAGTTCTTGAGTGGGAGAAACCAACCACAGTAACTGAGATATGCAGTTTTGTGGGCTTGGCTGGGTATTATCGGAGGTTCATCGAGGGATTTTCTAAGATTGTAGGACCTCTTACCCAACTGACGAGGAAGGATAAAGCTTTTGAATGGACTGAAGCCTGTGAGCAGAGTTTTCAAGAGTTGAAAAAGAGGCTGACTAATTCACCACTGTTGGTGTTACCAGATCCAAGCGAACCTTTTGAAGTGTACTATGACGCTTCATACTAGGGGTTAGGCTGTGTTCTGATGTAGAATTAGAAAGTGGTAGCTTATGCCTCGAGACAGTTGAAAGTGCATGAGAAGAATTACCCTACTCATGATTTGGAGTTAGCAGCGGTGGTCTTTGCTTTGAAGATTTGGAGACACTACTTGTATGGTTTGACGTTCAATGTCTTCAGCGATCATAAGAGCTTGAAGTACCTGTTCGATCAGAAAGAGCTCAACATGGGGCAGAGAAGGTGGCTGGAATTTCTGAAGGACTATGACTTCCAGTAACAGTATCATCTAGGAAATTCTAATGTGGTAGCAGATGCCCTGAGTAGAAAGGTGTTACATGGGTCTGCCATGATGGTTAAGGAACACGAGCTGTTAGAAAAGTTCAGAGATATGCATCTGTTCGGGGTCAGTATGCCAGGGAGACTTTGTGTGGGCATGGTTACAGTGTCATGTGATCTAATGGATCAAATTCGGGAGAAACAAGTGTACGACCAGTATCTGGAGAAAGAGCGAGGAAATTTGAAGAAAGGGATGACGTCTGAATACAAAGAAGGACCAGATGGAATCCTAAGACGAGGACAACGGGTTTGTGTGCCAAACAACCCAAAGATAAGGAAATTAATTCTGGATGAAGCACATAGAAGTAAGTTGAGTATGCATCCTGGATCAACCAAGATGTACCAAGACCTGAAGCAGTTGTTTTGGTGGCAAGGCATGAAAAGAGATGTGACTGATTATGTGGCGTCTTGCTTGGTGAGTCAAAAAGCAAAGGTTAAACATCAAAGGCCAGAAGGAATGTTACTTCCATTGGATATCCCAGAGTGGAAATGGGACGGCATAGCGATGGACATCTAAAGGAGGAGATTCCATTTGGATAATAATTGATAGACTTGCGAAATCATCTCATTTCCTACCTATCAATATCAAGTATTCCATGGAGAAGCGTACTCAGATTTATATCAGTGAGATTGTGAGGCTACATGGAGTACCTTCAAGCATCATATCAGATAGAGATCCATGTTTTACTTCGTGGTTTTGGCAGAGTTTACATGAAGCCTTAGGAACGAAGCTACAGCTGAGCTCGACTTATCACCCTCAGACAGATGGTCAGTCAGAACGGACGATTCAGTCTTTAGAGGATCTGTTGAGGGCGTGTGTGTTGGAACATGCCAGAAGTTGGGAGAGTTTCCTACAGTTCATAGAGTTCACCTACAACAACAGTTATCATTCGAGCATAGGGATGGTGCCCTATGAAGCTTTATATGGGTGACGATGTAGAACACCTTTATGTTGGTATCAAGATGGAGAAAGCGCTTCATTAGGACCTGAACTAGTGCAACAAACAACTGAAAAGGTGAAACTGATTCAAGAGAAGATGAGGACAACTCAGAGCCGACAGAAAGGTTATGCGGATAAAAGACGTAGGCCCCTTGAGTTCGAGGAAGGTGATCATGTGTTTTTGAGAGTCACTCCAATGACTGGGGTGGGCAGGGTCCTTAAGTCCAGAAAACTCACTCCAAAATTCATCGGCCTTTATCGGATTCTTTGTCGGATAGGTCCAGTAGCTTACCAAATAGCTTTACCGCCTTTTCTATCCAACCTTCATAATGTTTTTGATGTTTCTTAATTCTGAAAATATATTCCGGATCCCAGTCATGTCATAAAGTCTGATTCAGTACAACTAAAGGATAACCTGACCTATGAAACACTGCCGGTTAAGATCGAGGATCGGAGAGTAAAGCAACTGTGTGGGAAAGAGATATCCTTGGTCAAGGTTCTCTGGAACGAGACTTCAGGTGATGCTACCTGGGAAAGAGAGGAGGACATACGACGACAGTATCCGAGTCTTTTTTAAGAGGTACGTTAAATTTCGAGGATGATAAGAGGGATAGTAATGTAACGCCTCGATTTTTCAAGCTTTATAATATGCATTAAACAGTATTTATGCGTTTGTATTTTATTGGAGGGTCTAGAGAGTGAACTAAAATAATCCGAGACCATAGTCACACTCTACGCTATCGTAGGAAGCTATGGTTAATTTTTGGTCAAAAACTCAGACGGAGCCTGGTCTGTGTTTTTCACTGACAGTAGTATTTTACTACTATCAAGACTTAATTTTGACTCGCGAACGTAACAGTAAGTCTTAGAATTTAATTCTCTACAAATTTGCTAAAATCAGTTCTTGACGTTAAAAAGTGAAAATAATATAAACTATTCGGATGAATACTCGAACCGGGAGACGATCGGAGCTGTAGAAGGGTTTAACGGGACTCGCTAACGGATAAACTTGATGCACATCAAGTCACATCAAGTTGAATTTCGTTCCACCCTCATGATGACAATCCAAAATATCTGAAACGTGTTCGCACTGCAAAAGGACCAAAACGCCCCTTGCAACACCCTTTCCCGAGTGTCACATTCCCGAACGTTTACAAGGCCGAAAATATTACTTAATGCGGAAAATACGGTTTTTTTTTTCTTTTCACAAGATGTAATAGGATTAGTAAAGGTAAATAATACTAATAAACGAACTTAGGTTCCCCATTTCATTTCTAGAATATGTTGTATAATAAACACGGAACAAAAACAGAAATAATACTATATATAGACATAGGTCTAATGTATAACTGATATAAGAAATACAATAAGTACTAGGAGTCGTAGCTCCCAAAAGGTACTACAAAAACTGACATAGTCTGGCCGACAACAAAACTAAAACAGCAAAAAGAGTCCGCCTTCGGGCTCAAGGAGACTACTGGACAGAACCATCATCACGTCCATCTGTTCAAGCAGCAACAGCAAGTACTAGCAGAAAACATACAGATAGAGGTGAGATTCCCGTTCATCAACACAACAAAACAGCAGTAATAAAAACGGGACGACTCATCGGGTAATAGCATACCCAACATGCTTAAAAAGGTTTTCAATATAAATCATGTTAAGCAGTCAACAACATAATATCATGCTAAACATTTAACAGCATAATATAAGGCATTCTTAAACAATACAGCGATGTATAACAGTAAATGTAAACATCAATAGCCATGCAATGCAATGCAATGTATATGACTCAATATCAATGTCATCGGGTACTACTCTGACCCCTACTCCACGGAGCTAACAAAACGTCGGAGAGAGTGAATGGGAGGACATGTTCCGGTTTTTGCCAGCCATGAGCAAGATGCTATAACATTCGTAACGTGCACGTATCTGGCTTTTACGGAAACACTCTCGACCAAACATGAAAAGTATGGCATCTAGTAGAGGATATCAGTGTATTGCACGGATTCGCCACGACACAGAAGAGCTACCAACTGGTCACATGTAAGCCCTTCCAACCCTGATACCTCCAAAAAGACCATTGAAGATCGTCACCGTAAGATTTGCACCCGCATCAAGGTGTAAGCTCAACTCCTAGGCTCAAGGCCTTACAACTATGCAAATGAAATGCCAATGCTTACACAAAGCAGATGCGATCAAATAATGTCTATCCCCCGGATAAACCTCGAAGTCTACTAAGGTTCTCTTCCTTACGAACTATAAGTGTCTTTGAAAAACAAAACCTTTTATCCATAGGATAAATCTCGTGATCCCTCCAGGATCGAGTCATCACAAGACTGAAACAATTGAACGACTGATCGGGATCCGAATCACCGGTCCGTCATCGAACTAATGTTTCAAAACCCAAAACGTTTCATGTTTGTGTTTATGTCTTATGAAGTCATTGATGTACTAAGTCATCAATGGTATAGTATATGGTCTTGTTTCACCACATATTATACTTAATTATCCCTTGTCTTCAACTCTAAGTTAATTACTTAACTTAGGTTTTAAAGCGTAAAACTTTACAGTTTGAATTGAAAAACACTCTTTATAAACAAACCATTTCTCGCGAGGCGAAGGTCTATATCACGACGCGAGGCTGAGAAGTTGTCTTACTGTTTAGACGGTCTTTCTGCTTCGCGAGGCGAGGATTATATCGCGACACGAGGCAGAGAAGCTGCATCTTCACTACTTAGGCAGTTCGCGGGGCGAGAACTGCTTCGCTATGCGAGGCCGAGAAGCTGCATCTTTGCTACTTAGGCGGTTCACGAGGCAAGACAACTTCACGACGCGAGGCCGAGAAGCTGCATCTTTGCTGCTCGGGCTAGTCCACTGTCTCGCGAGGCGAGGCAAGGTTAGCCTGGCGAATGCCTTGTCTTCCCTCTGTCTCGCGGGGCGAGACGGGGTTCGCTGGGCGAGTGCCCTGTTTTTCATTTTCCCTAACTCCTTCATTAATTCTTCTTTTGAAACACTTAGTTTGATTAAAAGACCTATGGCTAAAGAAAAGACATTTTCCCACTTTGGTGACACACTTTCAAGGTTAAAACTTCATTTGATCTTTGGATCAAAATCACTTTTGTTTCTCTTTGAAAACATAGGTTATGAAATCATGTTTTGTTGCATCAAATCCTTGCCAAAACAAGAACAACACATGTTCTTATATTTTCCTCTGACTAAGGCCACAAGCCTACTCCAATGAAAAATGGAGACTTTGCTTCACCAACAAAGATAATGTAGCTCAAAAGCTCACACAATTATGATAAACCACAATACACATTACTACATCATAATCAAACATCCAAGTCCATCACACATCATGGTCTCATACTCAAGCATAAAAGTCCATACTTGATCTAGTGATTAAAGTAGGTTTTTCAACATACATGAAAAGAGATTTTCATTCAATCATCTCATTATCAACATAGGCTAAAGCACACTACAACATACCAAAGCATAAACTCATCGTGACAATCTTGTTCTCCAAGAGAACTAAACAAAACTTAACACATAAAAGTGAACCCAAACTAAAGGGCTTCACCCACACATAAAATTAAACAACCATCTTCACTACCACCATCTTGGTGTGATGAGGTTCACCCCCCCATACCTGTTGATGAGCGGATTCCCGGATCAAAGTCGGTTGATCGGTTTGTGAACCTCCTGGCAATCGTCAACAACATAACAATCAAAGCCAATCTCAACTATTATAACAAAAAGGATTTCGGCCACCCTAGGTTAAAAAGGTTAGGAATTGATCTTGGTTTCCCATTTCATGGATTCAAAGGCATTAGGAAAGCTAAGGATGAAATTAAGTGTTAAAAATCAAAAATTGATGAAAACACTATTCATCATCATCAAGTAGGGTTCGGCCAAAAAGTGCTTTTTGAGCTATGATGAGAGTTGAATCATAAGCTCTTGGGTTTAGGTAGAGATTGATGATGTGAGTTCAAAGAACTTGGTCTTACCTCAAAAGGGTTTTTCTACAATTTCCTATGGATTTTCAAAGTTTTGGATCTAAGAAATTCTTTTCATGAAAATGAAGATTGATCTTGAAATAAAGAAAGATTCAAGAAGCTAAGAGATCATAGAAGCGATCTTACCTTGAAATGAAGGAAGATTGCTCAAGGAATCAAGTGATTCCAACAAGAAATCAAGGAGCTTCAAGACCAACAATGGTGTTTTCTCTCAAGAACAACGATGGAGCTCTAAAGGGTGAGGGGCTGTGCGTAAATGAGAGAGTGAGGGGCTGTATTCAGCCTCTTAAAAGCTTATTTAAGGGTAAAAAGGTCATTTGCCAAAAAGGTAAAATGGTAAGAGTGTAAAAGACTAAGGTTAGGGGCATTTTGGTCATTTTGTGTCCAGATATTTCCGAACGTCATGACGACTCTGGCATACTCTCCCAAGTGTCCTCGGATGATGTGATATCAAGATTATTCGTTGGCGAGTCCCGGTAAATCCATATATGACTCCGTTCGTCACCCGATTGAGGATTCTGCCCGAACGAAGGTCAGGAAGTGATTTTTCTAAAAAAATTAAAAATTTAACCAAAACGTAGATAATCAAATTCTAAGACTTACTGTCTCATTCACGGGTCCATCTGAGGTCTTCTGAGCAATAAAACCATACTGTCAGTGTAAAAACGCAGACCGGACTCCGTTTGAGTTTTCGACTCAAAACTTAATCGTAGCTTCCTATGATATCGTCGAGCATGACTATGGTCTCAGAATATTTTATTTCCATTCCTGAGACCTCGAATAAAATAAAGAAGTTAAAATACTACAGAAATAGAAAACGTGAAAATCGGGGCGTTACATTCCTACCCCTCTTAAAAGAATTTCGTCCTCGAAATTATACGTACCTCTTAAAACAAACTCGGATACTGTTGTTGCATGTCCTCTTCTCTTTCCCAGGTAGCATCACCTGTAGTCTCGTTCCAGATAACTTTGACCAAAGCTATCTTCTTCCCTCGCAGTTTCTTTATCCTTCTATCCTTGATCTTAGCCGGCAATGTCTCATAGGTTAGGTTATCCTTTAGCTGTACTGAACCAGACTCTATGACGTGACTGGGATCAGGAATATACTTTCGCAATTGCGAAACATGAAAAACATTACGAAGGTTGGATAGAAAAGGCGGTAAAGCTATTTGGTAAGCTACTGGACCTATCCGACGAAGAATTTGATAAGGTCCAATGAATTTTGGAGTGAGTTTTCTGGACTTCAGGACCCTGCCCACCCCAGTCATCGGAGTGGCTCTCAAAAACACATGATCCCCTTCCTCGAAATCAAGTGGCCTACATCTTTTATCCGCATAACTCTTCTGTCGGCTCTGAGTTATCCTCATCTTTTCTTGAATCAGTTTCACCTTCTCAGTTGTTTGTTGCACTAGTTCAGGTCCTAATGAAGCACTTTCTCCATCTTGGTACCAACACAAAGGTGTTCTGCAACGTCGTCCGTATAAAGCTTCGTAGGGTGCCATCCCTATACTCGAATGATAACTGTTGCTGTAGGTGAACTCTATCAACGGTAGGAAATTCTCCCAATTACCGGCATGTTCCAACACACACGCCCTCAACAGATCCTCTAAAGACTGAATCGTCCTTTCTGATTGTCCATTAGTTTGAGGATGGTAAGCCAAACTTAATCGTAACTTTGTTCCTAACGCTTCATGTAAACTTTGCCAAAATCGCGAAGTAAATCGCGGGTCTCTATCCGATATGATACTTGAAGGTACTCCATGCAATCTCACTGATATAAAGCTGAGTAAGCTTTTCCATAGAATACTTGAGATTAATCGGTAGAAAATGAGCTGATTTCGTAAGCCTATCAATTATAACCCAAATGGAATCGTGTCCTTTAGGTGTCCTTGGCAAACACGTTACGAAATCCATTGCTATGCCGTCCCATTTCCACTCTGGGATATCCAACGGAAGTAACATTCCAGCTGGCCTCTGATGTTCAACCTTTGCTTTTTGACATACTAAGCAAGATGCCACATAATCAGCTACATCTCTTTTCATCCCTTGCCATCAAAACAATCGCTTCAGGTCTTGGTACATCTTTGTTGACCCTGGATGCATACTCAACTTGCTTCTATGAGCTTCGTCCAGAATTAACCTTCTTATCTCTGGGTTGTTTGGCACACAAACCCGTTCTCCTCGTCTTAGGATTCCATCTGCTCCTTCTTTGTATTCAGACGTCATCCCTTTCTTTAGATTCCTTCGCTCTTTTTCCAAGTACTGGTCGTATACTTGTTTCTCCCGAATCTGATCCATCAGATCACATGATACTATAACCATACCCACACATAGTCTTCCTGGCATACTAACCACGGACAGATGCATATCCCTGAACTGTTCCAACAGCTCGTGTTCCTTAACCATCATGGCAGACACATGTAACACTTTTCTTCTCAGGGCATCCGCTACCACATTAGCTTTTCCCGGATGATACTACAACTGGAAGTCATAGTCCTTCAAAAATTCTAGCCACCGTCTTTGTCTCATATTGAGCTCTTTCTGATCGAACAGGTACTTCAAGCTCTTATGGTCACTGAAGACATTGAACGTCGAACCATACAAGTAGTGCCTCCAAATCTTCAACGCAAAAACTACCGTTGCTAACTCCAGATCATGAGTTGGGTAATTCTTCTCGTGCACTTTCAACTGTCTCGAGACATACGCTACCACCTTCCGATTCTGCATCAGAACACAACCTAATCCTTGGTATGAAGCGTCACAGTACACTTCAAAAGGTTCGCTTGGATCTGACAATATCAACACTGGCGATGTAGTCAGCCTCTCTTTCAGCTCCTGAAAACTCTGGTCACAGGCTTCAGTCCATTCAAACGCTTTGTCCTTCCTCGTCAATTGGGCAAGAGGTCCTACAATCATAGAAAATCCCTCGATGAACCTCCGATAATACCCAGCCAAACCCACAAAACTGCGTATCTCAGTCACTGTGGTTGGTCTTTCCCACTCAAGAATTGCTTCGACTTTTGACGGATCTACAGCAATTCCTTCCTTTGAAATTACATGACCCAAAAACTGCACTTCGTCGAGCCAAAACTCACACTTGGACAACTTGGCATACAACTGTTTCTCATTCAGAACTTGAAGAACTACACTAAGATGTTCAGCGTGCTCCTCCTGGTCTTGCGAATAGATAAGTATGTCATCTATGAAGACAACGACAAACTTATCCAGGTATGGACGAAAGATCCTATTCATATAGTCCATGAATATAGCTGGAGCATTCGTCACACCAAACGACATCACAAGATACTCGTAGTGCCCATAGCGTGTTCGAAACGCTGTCTTCGGTACATCTTCTGACTTCACACGAATCTGGTGATAACCCGATCGCAAATCAATCTTGGAGAAAACTGCTGCTCCCCTCAATTGATCCATCAAGTCATCTATCCTCGGAAGTGGATACTTGTTCTTAATAATAGTAACTTTATTCAACTGGCGATAATCCACGCATAGGCGAGATGTTCCATCTTTCTTTTTCACCAACAGCACAGGTGCTCCCCACGGCGACACACTGGGTCTAACAAACTGCTTCCCCCATAAGTCTACCAACTGTTCCTTCAAAGTTTCCAACTCAGCAGGTGCCATACGATAGGGTTCCATAGACATTGGTCCTGTTCCTGGCACAAGATCGATCGCAAACTCGATGTCCCGAACTAGCGGCAAACCTGGTACGTCTTCAGGAAAGACTTCCGGAAACTCGTTCACGACAGGTCTGCGCTCTAAGACTAGCTCGCTCTTGACCTCCAAAGAAGATAATAACATGTATCCTTGAGCTCCTTCTCTCACAGAAGTGTTTACTTGGTTGGCAGTCAAAAATCCAGAATTCTCACAACTAGGGAAAACTAAGGTTTTATTTGCACAGTCTAACAGGATATGATTAGAAGATAACCAATCCATTCCTAAGATTACATCCATTTGCGAAAGAGGCAAACAGATCAAATCAATCAAAAATATTCTTTCTTTAACAGAAATAGAACAATTCAAACAAACTTTTGTAGTTACAACAGGCTTTGCAGTAGGCGTAGAAATTACCAAATCAAAAGGTAAAGAAGACACAGGTAATCTCAACAGATCCACACAGTCATAAGCAATAAAGGAATGCGTTGCGCCTGAATCAAACAGTACAGTTAAGGTTTTACCTCCCATGACACACTGACCTTGGATCAAGTCTTCATTTTGAAAAGCTTCATCACCACCCATAGTTTAGACTCTGCATTTCTCCTTAGGCCTTGCAGCTTGGACATTGTTGACAGAATGTTCCACTTTTGGTTGCATGCATTCACGTGAGATATGTCCTGGCTTCCCACACTTGAAGCAGATAATCCCTTTGATCGAACAGTCTCTGGTGATGTGGTTGCTCTTCCCACACTTCATGCACTTGGTTGGGGCATTTCCAGACTGACTGAAACTCCCACTGCTTCCTCCCGCAGAGCAATGTTGTCAATCTTGTTGCTTTGCATACGGCTTCCATCGAGATTTGTTGTCTCGACCACCGCTTCCTCTCTGGAACTTGCTCGGTCCAGAACTCTATACCCGCTTGTCCTTGGGCTCCAAGATCTCGATCAGACGACACTTCTCCATTAGCCTCGGAAAAACATAAATTTCCAATGGAACTACAGCTCTGTTCAAGTCGATCCTCAGACCTCCTTCGAATTTTCTGCACTTCCACTCCTCTCTTGGGTTGTCCAGAAAGTAATTTGAGAATTTTGCTAGACTTTCAAACTTGGCCCCGTATTCAGCTACGGTCATTCCCCTTTGTCTCAGCTGGAGGAACTCCATCTCTTTCTCGAGCCTTACACTCGCAGGAAAATACTTCTCCAGGATTTTTCCTATAAAAGCATTCCAATCCATAGCTTGTTGATCATGCACCAGCATCTGACGGGCTCCTTTCCACCAGTATTCAGCATCCTCCACCAGCATATAGGTCGCATAAACAACCTTGTCTTTCTCAGTACATCTCATCGCTCCAAAGATCTTTTCCAGCGTTTGGATCCAGTGTTCAACTAACTCAGGATTGAATTCACCTTTGAATTGAGGTGGATTCCGACGAAGAAATTCATCCAGTCCTCTACCTCCGGCAGCTCTTTCGTCACGTTGAACCATAGCAGCAGCCATTTTCCGTATGGCGTTCACAGCGGCAGTCAGGTTTTGAGCAGCCATTGGTACCTTCAAAACCAAAACTATCAAACTTAAGAAACCACAACAAAACTAAAGCAAACAACAGAGAAACACATAGAGAACACAACACAAACAAGACAGACCATAACCTACAACCCCAAAAAGACTCGGCCAGCTCTGATACCAAATAATGCAACACCCTTTCTTGAGTGTCACATTCCCGAAAGTTTACAAGGCCGAAAATATTATTTAATGCAGAAAATACGATTTTTTTTTTCTTTTCACAAGATGTAATGGGATTAGTAAAGGTAAATAATACTAATAAACGAACTTAGGTTCGCCATGCATTTCTAGAACATGCTGTATAATAAACATGGAACAAAAACAGAAATAATATTATATACAGACATAGGTCTAATATATAACTGATATAAGAAATACAATAAGTACTAGGAGTCGTAGCTCCCAAAAGGTACTACAAAAAGTGACATAGTCTGGCCGACAACAAAACTAAAACAACAAAAAGAGTCCGCCTCCGGGCTCAAGGAGACTACTGGACAGAACCATCATCACGTCCATCTGTTCAAGCAGCAAGTACCAGCAGAAAACATACAGATATGGGTGAGATTCCCGTTCATCAACACAACAACAATAATAAAAACGGGACAACTCACCGGGTAACAGCGTACCCAACATGCTTAAAAAGGTTTTCAATATAAATCATGTTAAGCAGTCAACAACATAATATCATGCTAAACATTTAACAGCATAATATAAGGCATTCTTAAACAATACAAGGATGTATAACAGTAAATGTAAACATCAATAGCCACGCAATGCAATGCAATGTATATGACTCAATGTCAATGTCACTGGGTACTACTCTGACCCCTACTCCATGGAGCTAACAAAACATCGGAGAGAGTGAATGGGAGGACATGTTCCGGTTTTTCCCAGCCATGAGCAAGATGCTACAACATTCGTAACGTGCACGTATCTGGCTTTTACGGAAACACTCTCGACCAAACATGAAAAGTATGGCATCTAGTAGAGGATATCAGTGTATTGCACGGATTCGTCACGACACAGAAGAGCTACCAACTGGTCACATGTAAGCCCTTCCAACCCTAATACCTCCAAAAAGACCATTGAAGATCGTCACCGTAAGATTCGCACCCGCAGCAAGGTGTAAGATCAACTCCTAGGCTCAAGGCCTTATGACTAAGCAAATGAAATGCCAATGCTTACACAAAGCAGATGCGATCAAGCAATGTCTATCCCCCGGATAAACCTCGATGTCTACTAAGGTTCTCTTCCTTAGGAACTATACGTGTCTTTGAAAAACAAAACCTTTTATCCACAGGATAAATCTCGTGATCCCTCCGAGATTGAGTCATCACAAGACTGAAACAATTGAACGACTGATCAGGATCCGAATCATCGGTCCGTGATCGAACTTCTGTTTCAAAACCCAAAACGTTTCATGTTTGTGTTTATGTCTTATGAAGTCATTGATGTACTAAGTCATCAATGGTATAGTATATGGTCTTGTTTCACCACATATTATACTTAATTATCCCTTGTCTTCAACTCTAAGTTAATTACTTAACTTAGGTTTTAAAGCGTAAAACTTTACAGTTTGAGTTGAAAAACACTCTTTATAAACAAACCATTTCTCGCGAGGCGAAGGACTATATCGCGACACGAGGCTGAGAAGTTGTCTTACTGTTTAGACGGTCTTTCTACTTCGCGAGGCGAGGATTATATCGCAACGCGAGGCAGAGAAGCTGCATCTTCACTACTTAGGCGGTTCGCAGGGTGAGAACTGCTTCGCTACGCGAGGCCGAGAAGCTGCATCTTTGCTACTTAGGCGGTTCGCGAGGCGAGACAACTTCGCGATGCGAGGTCGAGAAGCTGCATCTTTGCTGCTCGGGCTAGTCCACTGTCTCGCGAGGCGAGGCAAGGTTAGCCTGGCGAATGCCTTGTCTTCCTTCTGTCTCGCGGGGCGAGACGGGGTTCGCTGGGCGAGTGCCCTGTTTTTCATTTTCCTTAACTCCTTTATTAATTCTTCTTTTGAAACACTTAGTTTGATTAAAAGACCTATGGCTAAAGAAAAGACATTTTCCCACTTTGGTGACACACTTTCAAGGTTAAGACTTCATTTGACCTTTGGATCAAAATCACTTTTGTTTCTCTTTGAAAACATTGGTTATGAAATCATGTTTTGTTGCATCAAATCCTTGCCAAAACAAGAACAACACATGTTCTTATATTTTCCTCTTACTAAGGCCACAAGCCTACTCCAATGAAAAATGGAGACTTTGCTTCACCAACAAAGCAAATGTAGCTCAAAAGCTCACACAATTATGATAAACCACAATACACATTACTACATCATAATCAAACATCCAAGTCCATCACACATCATGGTCTCATAATCAAGCATAAAAGTCCATACTTGATCTAGTGATCAAAGTAGGTTTTTCAATATACATGAAAAGAGATTTTCATTCAATCATCTCATTATCAACATATGCTAAAGCACACTACAACATACCAAAGCATAAACTCATCATGACAATCTTGTTCTCCAAGAGAACTAAACAAAACTTAACACATAAAAGTGAACCCAAACTAAAGGGCTTCACCCACACATAAACTTAAACAACCATCTTCACTACCACCATCTTGGTGTGATGAGGTTCACCCCCCATACCTATTGATGAGCGGATTCCCGGATCAAAGTCAGTTGATCGGTTTGTGAACCTCCTGGCAATCGTCAACAACTACTACAACATAACAATCAAACATTAAACAACAATCAAAGCCAATCTCAACTATTATAACAAAGAGGATTTCGGCCACCCAAGGTTAAAAAGGTTAGGAATTGATCTTGGTTTCCCATTTCATGGATTCAAAGGCATTAGGAAAGCTAAGGATGAAATTAAGTGTTAAAAATCAAAAATTGATGAAAACACTATTCATCATCATCAAGTAGGGTTCTGCCAAAAAGTGCTTTTTGAGCTATGATGAGAGTTGAATCATAAGCTCTTGGGTTTAGGTAGAGATTGATGATGTGAGTTCAAAGAGCTTGGTCTTACCTCAAAAGGATTTTTCTATAATTTCCTATGGATTTTGAAAGTTTTGGATCTAAGAAATTCTTTTCATGAAAATGAAGATTGATCTTGAAATAAAGAAAGATTCAAGAAGCTAAGAGATCATAGAAGTGATCTTACCTTGAAATGAAATAAGATTGCTCAAGGAATCAAGTGATTCCAACAAGAAATCAAGGAGCTTCAAGACCAACAATGGTGTTTTCTCTCAAGAACAATGATGGAGCTCTAAAGGGTGACGGGCTGTGTGAAAATGAGAGAGTGGGGGCTGTATTCAGCCTCTTAAAAGCTCACTTAAGGGTAAAAAGGTCATTTGCCAAAAGGATAAAATGGTAAAAGTGTAAAAGACTAAGGTTAGGGGCATTTTGGTCATTTTGCGTCCAGATATTTCCGAACGTCATGATGACTCTGGCATACTCTCCCAAGTGTCCTGGGATGATGTGATATCAATATTATTCGTTGGCGAGTCCCGGTAAATCCATATATGGCTCCGTTCGCCACCCGATTGAGGATTCCGACCGAACAAAGGTTAGGAAGTGATTTTTCTGAAATATTTGTGAAATTTAACCAAAACGTAGATAATCAAATTCTAAGACTTACTGTCTCGTTCACGGGTCCATCTGAGGTCTTATGAGCAGTAAAATCATACTGTCAGTGTAAAAATGCAGACCAAACTCCATTTGAGTTTTCGACTCAAAACTTAATCGTAGCTTCCTACGATATCGTTGAGCATGACTATGGTCTCGGAATATTTTATTTCCATTCCTGAGACCTCGAATAAAATAAAGACGTTAAAATACTACAGAAATAGAAAACGTGAAAATAGGGGCGTTACACCCCTGATCTTTTCCTAAATGACATTTTCGTCCCCATAGGAAAAGACCAATTTGCCCTTGGACACTTGGGAAAAGAATCTTTTGCCCTCACCCTCATCATGAGAACATGAAAATATCTAGATATTTTCTTAAACTTAAGGGTGAAAAGACTAAAATGTCCTTGCACTTTTAAGGAAAAAAACCTTAATACCCTTAATGACAAAAATATCTAAGACCTCACCTTTTCACTCTAGGACATTCGGCCATCACCCTATCTCTCTCTTCTCCCACTTGTTCTTCATTGTTCTTCAAGTTCATCAAAGTTCTTCCTAAGTTCTTCAACAAAAAATGATCGTTTGATCTTGAAAAGTTGAAGCTTTATATGAAATCAAGTTCCTTTTCTCTTAAGACTTTGCATCTAGCAGGTAAGAACTCCATCTTAGCTTTCTTAATCTATCTACGTCATCTCTTGAATCTCTTGATTCATGAAGATCAAAGTTTTGATTCATAAGCTTCAAAAATTCATAGAAAAGTGTAGAAAAATCCTTTTAATGTCAAATCAATTTCTATGAGTTAGTTTCATCATTCTCTTTCATTATCCAAGAGCATGTAACCAAAAGCTTTCTCTAACCCCTATGAGCTATGACTTGTCAAATTAGTGAAGCAAAATCTTCACATTCCATTACGAGAGGCATTCAGCCATAACCAAAAAGAAAAGGAAGAACATGAGTTGTTCTTAAACACTCAATGTTTTGAAAGAAAGAAGGCGTTTTAATAACATATGTTTCAAAGAAAAACAATAATTAATTTTGATCCAAAGATCAAATAAAGTTTCAACATTTAAGTGTTTTAAAGGAAAAAAAGATTTCATGGAAGTAAAGTGACATGAAAGTTGCCTTACATTTTAATCAGATGTCACCTTTATTTTAGGACTAAGACAACATTCCATTTTCAAATATAGAGAGGACCTTGTCCTTAAGTGTTAACTAAAGGAATCGTAGTTAGAAAGTTGAATAAAGATTACATTTCCTTTACACTAACTTAGATCATGGTTTTTACACTAAGCTAGTAAGGAAAAGCCTTTTCAAAATAGTTAAGGTACTTTACCTTGATCATGTAACAAAGTTCTTTCAAATCGATGAGTTTTCAAATAGAAAGGATTTGGTTTACAAAGAGGGTTTTCAACTCTAAATCGTAAAGTTTTACGCGAAAAACCTAAGTTAAAGTAATTAACTTAGAGTTGAAGACAAGAGGTAATTAAGCATGGTATGTGATGGAACAAGACCATGTACTATACCATTGATGGCTTAGTTCATCAATGACTTCATAAGACTTAAGTGAATCAACACTTATTTCATTACTTGAAAATCAAGAAGTAATATCTTAGAAAGGATCAAAGCTTTATCTAAGAGCATTCTCAATCCTTCTTCATAATACTTAGGACTTGAGACATAATTCATAAGACATAAACACAAACACGAAACGTTTTGGGTTTTGAACCAATAGTTCGATGACGGACCCGTGATTCGGATCCTGATCAATCATTCGATTGTTTCAATCTTGTGATGACACGATCCCGGAGGGATCATGAGATTTATCCGGTGGATAAAAGTTTTGTAATACAAAGACGCGTATAGTTCCTCAGGAAGAGAACCTTGAGGTTTATCTGGTGGATAGAGATTGCTTTATCGCAAATGCTTTGTGTAAGCATTGGTATTTCATTGCATGAGTTGTAAGGCCTTGAGCCTAGGAGTTGAGCTTATACCTTGATGCGGGTGTGAATCTTACGGTGACGTTTTAACTTGTCTTGGAGGTATCAGGGTTGGAAAGGCTGACATGTGGCCAGTTGGTAGCTCTTCTGTGTCGTGCGAATCCAAGCAATACACTGATATCCTCGACTAAATGCCGTACTTTTCATGTTTGGTGCAGAGTGTTTCCGTAAAACCAGATACGTGCACGTTACGAATGTTGTAGCATCTTGCTCATGGCTGGCTTACACAGATCATGTCCTCCCATTCACACTCTCCGATGTTTGGTTAGCTCCATGGAGTAGGGGTCAGAGTTTACCCTTGTGGCATATGGCATTAAGTCATTTACATTGTATTGCATTGCATTGCATGGCGTTGATGATTACATTTACTTGTTGTGCATCGCTGTTCTGTTTTTGAGTATGCCTTATATTATGTTGCTAATTGTTCAACATGATTTATATTAAGATTTATGGTAATCATGTTGGGCACATTGTTACTTGGTGAGTCATCCCGTTTTTACTTCTGCTATTTTGTTGTGTTGATGATCGGGAATCTCACCCATATCTGTATATCTTCCCTGCTGGTATTACTGCTGATGCTCCAGATGATGGGCACGACGACGATACAGTTCACCATTTACTTTGAGTCCGGAGGGGGACTCCTTTTGCTGTTTAGTTGGTCAGGCTGTGTCCAAGTGTCAGTTGTACGTTTTGGGGAGCTGTGACTCCTAATACTTATTATATACTTATTGTTAGTTAGGCATTGGACCTATCTCTGTATACAGTACTATTTCTACTTCTGTACTTTAATTCTGTATGACTTTTAGAAATTCATGGTGAACCTAAGTTCATTTATTACTACATACCTTTACTAATCCCATTACACCATTGTCAAAAGATAAAAAGAAAGAAAATCGTATTTTCCGCATTAATATTATTTTCGGCCTTATAAACGTTGGGGAATGTGACACTCGGGAAATGGTGTTGCATTATTTGGTATCAGAGCTGGCCGAGTCTTTTGGGGATTGTAGGTTATGGTTTGTCTTGTTTGTGTTGTGTTCTCTGTGTGGTTCTATGTGGTATCTCCGCAAGGGAGGTAATATTGTTTGCTTTAATTATGTTGTGGTCCCTTGAGTTTGACGATTCTAGTTTTGAAGGTAGCAATGGCTGCTAAAAACCTGAATGCTGCTGTGAAGGCCGTATGGGAGATGGCTGCTGCGATGGTTCGACGTGATGAGAAGTTGCTGGGGTAGAGGACTGGATGAATTCCTCCGTAGGAACCCACCTCAGTTTAAGGGTGAGTTGAATCCTGAGCTAGTTGAACGTTGGATCCAAACTTTGGAGAAAATCTTTGGAGCTATGAGGTGTACCGAGAATGACAAGGTTATCTATGCAACTTATATGCTGATGGAGGATATTGAATATTGGTGGGAAGGAGCCCGTCAGATGCTGTTACATGATCAACAAATTATAGACCGGAATACTTTCAAAGGGAAGTTCCTGGAGAAATATTTTCCTGCAACTGCAAGGCACGAGAAAGAGATGGAGTTCCTCCGGCTAAGACAAGGGGGGATGTCTGTAGCTGAGTACGGGGCCAATTTTGAAAGCTTGTCGATGTTCTCAAACTATTTCCTGGACAACCCAAGAGAGGAGTCGAAATACAGGAAGTTCGAAGGAAGTCTGAGCTCGATTTAAAGAGGGTTGTGGTTCCTCTGGAGATTTCTGTTTTTCCAAGGCTGATGGAAAAGTGTCGTCTGATTGAGAGTTTGGAGCCTAATAAGTACAAGCGAGCATAGAGTTCTGGACCGGCTAGATTCCGTAGATGGAACGGTGGTCGTGACAACAAATCTCGATGGAAGCCATATTCAAAGCAGCAAGATCAACAGCAACTTTCTGTGGGAGGAAGCAGTGGGGGTTTCAGTCAGTCTAGAAATGCCCCAATCAAGTGTACGAAGTGTGGAAAGAGTAATCATGCCACAAGAGATTGCTCAATCAAGGGGATTATATGCTTCAGGTGTGGGAAGCCGGGGCATATTTCATGCGACTATGTTCAACCAAAAGCTGAAAATTCTATCAACAATATACAAGCAGCGAGGCCTAAGGCAAAGGGCAGAGTCTATACTGTGAGTGGCATTGAGGCTTCTCAGAATGAAGAATTAATCCAAGGTCAGTGTGTGAACCTTTATTGCATATGATTGTGTGAACCTTTTGGGATTATCTGTGTCTTCTTTACCTCTTGATTTAGTAATTTCTACGCCTACTGCAAAGCCTGTTATAACTTCTAAAGTTTGTTTGAATTGTTTTATTTCTGTAAAAGATATAACGTTTTTGATTGATTTGATTTGTTTGCCTGTTTCAAAAATGGATGTAATCTTAGGAATGGATTGGTTATCTACTAACCAAATCATGTTAGACTGTGCAAATAAAACCTTAGTCTTCCTTAGTTCTGAGAATTCTGGATTTTTGACCGCCAACCAAGTAAACGCTTCTTTGAGAGAAAGAGCTCAAGGATACATGTTGCTATCTTCTTTGGAGGTCAAGAGCAAGCTAGTCTTAGAGCATGTACCTGACATGAACGAGTTTTCGAAAGTCTTTCCTGAAGATGGACCAGGTTTACCGCCAGTTCGAGACATCGAGTTTTCGATCGATCTTGTGCCAGGAACAGGACCAGTGTCTATGGCATCGTATCGTATGGCACCTGCGGAGTTGGAAACCTTGAAGGAACAATTGGTGGACTTATTGCGGAAGCAGTTCGTTAGACCAAATGTGTCGCCGTGGGGAGCACCTGTGCTGTTGGTCAAGAAGAAGGATGGAACTTCTCGCCTATGTGTGGATTATCGCCAGTTGAACAAGGTTACCATTAAGAACAAGTATCCTCTTCCGAGGGTAGATGACTTGATGGATCAGTTGAGGGAAGTGGCAGTTTCCTCTAAGATTAATCTGCGATCGGGTTATCACTAGATTCGTGTGAAGGCAGAGGATGTACCAAAGACAGCGTTTCGAACACGCTACGGGCACTACGAGTACCTTGTAATGCCGTTTGGGGTGACGAATGCACCAGCCATATTCATGGATTATATGAATAGGATCTTTCATCCATATCTAGATAAGTTTGTCATTGTTTTCATAGATGACATACTCATCCATTCGCGAGACCGGGAAGAACATGTTGAATATCTTAGTGTGGTTCTTCGGGTTCTGAAGGAGAAACAGTTGTACGCGAAGCTATCTAAGTGTGAGTTTTGGCTCGACGAAGTGCAGTTTTTGGGTCACATGAT
This sequence comes from Ammopiptanthus mongolicus, assembly GCA_039655645.1. Lineage (NCBI taxonomy): Eukaryota > Viridiplantae > Streptophyta > Magnoliopsida > Fabales > Fabaceae > Ammopiptanthus > Ammopiptanthus mongolicus. The sequence continues at coordinate 34,468,558 of CM077349.1, read as the reverse complement.
TTCAAAGGAAGGAATTGTTGTAGATCTGTCAAAAGTTGAAGCAGTTCTTGAGTGGGAGAAACTACCACACCCTTACCCGAGTGTCACATTCCCGAACGTTTATAAGGCCGAAAATATTTATTAATGCGGAAAATATAGTTTTCTTTTTCTTTTTTTCTTTTCACAAAGATGTAATGGGATTAGTACAAGTAGTAATACTAATAAATGAACCTAGGTTCACCTTGGATTTCTAGAACATACTGTATTAAAATACAGAAACAGAAATAGAAAACAGAAACAGAAATAATACTGTATACAGACATAAGTCTAATATATAACTGATAATAAGAAATACAATAAGTACTAGGAGTCGTAGCTCCCAAAATGTACTACAAAAACTGACATAGTCTGGCCGACAACAAAAACAAAACAGCAAAAGAGTCCGCCTCCGGGCTCAAGGAAACTGCTGAACTGAACCATCATCACATCCATCTGTTCAAGTAGCAACAGCAAGTACCAGCAGAAAACATAGAGATATGGGTGAGATTCTCGTTCATCAACACAACCAAACAGCAGTAGCAAAAATGGGACGACTCACCAGGTAACAGTGTACCCAACATGCTTACTAAAATTCTCAATATAAATCATGTTAAACAGTTAATAGCATAATATATGGCATTCTTCAACAATACAGCGATGTATAACAATGAATGTAAACATCAATAGCCGTGCAATGTAGTGCAATATATATGACTCAATGCCAATGCCACTGGGTACTACTCTGACCCTACTCCATGGAGCTAACAAAACATCGGAGAGAGTAAATGGGAGGACATGTTCCGGTTTCTGCCAGCCATGAGCAAGATGCTACAACATTCGTAACGTGCACGTATCTGGCTCTACGGAAACACTCTCGACCAAACATGAAAAGTACATCTAGTAAAGGATATCAGTGTATTGCTCGGATTAGCCACGACACAGAAGAGCTACCAACTGGTCACATGTAAGCCCTTCCAACCCTGATACCTCCAAAAAGACCATTGAAGATCGTCACCGTAAGATTCGCACCCGCATCAGGGTGTAAGCTCAACTCCTAGGCTCAAGGCCTTACGACTATGCACATGAAATGCCAATGCTTACACAAAACAGATGCGAAAAAGCAATGTTTACCCCCCGGGTAAACCTTGATGTCCACTAAGGTTCTCTTCCTTAAGAACTATACGCGTCTTTGAAAAACAAAACCTTTATCCACCGGATAAATCTCGTGATCCCTCCGGGATCGAGTCATCACAAGACTGAAACAATTGAACGACTTATCGGGATTCGAATCCCTGGTCCGTCATCGAACTATTGTTTCAAAACCCAAAACGTTTCATGTTTGTGTTTATGTCTTATGAAGTCATTGATGTACTAAGTCATCAATGGTATAGTATACGGTCTTGTCTCACCACATACTATACTTAAATAACCCTTGTCTTCAACTCTAAGTTAATTACTTAACTTAGGTTTTTATATGTAAAACTTTACGATTGAGTTAGAAAACTCCTTTTGTAAACCAAACAACTTTTACAATTGAAAACTTATTTGATTTGAAACAACGTTTGAACGACTTACTCTATTTCTAGCACTTTCTGAAACATGAAATTCACTTAGCAGGGTTAAATTCGCTTAGCAAAAATGAGGCAGTGAGACCTCTTTTGAAACGCCCCTGTATCGTTGGGCGAGACATGGTTCGCTCAGCGAAAATTCGCTTCATTCGCTTAGCGAAAAGGAGGTAGTGGTACCTCATTTAACATTGCCCTGAATCGCTTAGAGAAAATTGAATCGCTTAGCAAAATTCCTTCTTATTCGCTTAGCGAAGCTGCAATCGCTTAGCGAAAATTAAGCCAGTGATGCCTAGCTTGTATTTTCTCTATTTTCGCCCAGCAAAATTGGATTCGCTCAGCGAAAAGTGCCTTAAAACAAGACATTAACCTTGGTAAAGAAAAAGCCTTATGGAACTATATTGATTCTCACAAAAACTTTTCATTAATCCACTTTTAAGTTACTTGATTAACGAGATGGAATAAGGATAAGGTATAAAACATGTTTCACTTTGGTGAAAACACTTAGAGGTTGAAACTTTGTTTGATCTTTGGATCAAAATCACTTATGGTTTCTCTTTAAAGCATAAGTCTCTAAAACATTTTTCTTACTTGAAAACCTTAATTTGTTCAAGAACTACACATTACCTTCCTTTTCTCAAGGTCATGGCCGAAAGCCAACTATGCACCAATGTGAAGATTTACTTCACCAAACTAACCAAGTTATGGCTCACAAAACTTACACAATTATGATAAACAATAAACACACATCATTGCTTCATAATCAAACACAAAAGTCCATATTTGATCTAGTGATCAAAGTAGGTTTTTCAACATACATGGAAATGATTTTCATTCAATCACATCATCATCAACATATGCTAGAGCACACTACAACATACTAAAGCATAAAATCATCAAGACAACTTTGTTCTTGAAGACAACTTAACAAGACTTAACAATTAAAAGTGAACCCAAACTAAAGGGTTTCACCGACACATAAACTTAAACAACCATCTTCACCACCACTATTTTGGTGTGATGAGGTTCACCCCCCATACCTGTTGAAGAGCAGATATCCAGATCAAAGTCGGTTGATCGGTTTGTGAACCTCCTGACAATCGTCAACAACTACAACAACACAACAATCAAACATTAAACAACAATCAAAGCAAAACTCAACAATTCTAACAATGAGGGTTTCGGCCACCCTAGGGTAAAAAGGTTAGGAATTGATTTTGGTTTTCCATTTCATGGATTCAAAGGCAACAGGAAAGCTAAGGATGAAATAAAGTGTTAGAAATCAAAAATTGATGAAAAATACTATTCATCATCATCACATAGGGTTCGGCCATATTGGGCTTTTTGAGCTAGGATGAGAATTGAATCGTAAGCTTTTGGGTTTAGGTAGAAAATGATGAGGTGAGTTCAAAGAAATTGGTCTCACATCAAAAGGATTTTTCTACAATTTCCTATAGATTTTCAAACTTTTGGATCTAAGAAATGATTTTCATGAAAATGAAGTTTGATCTTGAAATAGAGAGAGATTCAAGAAGCTAAGAGATCATAGAAGTGATCTTACCTTAGAATGAAGGAAGATTGCTCAAGGAATCAAGTGATTCTAACATGTGATCAAGGAGCTTCAAGAAGAAAAATGGAGTTTCTTCAAGAACAAGTATGGTGTTCTTCTTTGGGCAGGGCTGTGCGTGAAAGTGAGGGTGTGAGGGGCTGAGTTCAGCCTCTTAGAAGTTCACTTAAGGGCAAAAAAGTCATTTGCCAAAAGGGTAAAATGGTAAAAGTGTAAAAGACTAAGGTTAGGGGCATTTTGGTAATTTTGCGTCCAGATATTTCCGGACGTCATGACGACTCTGGCATACTCTCCCAAGTGACTTGGGATGATGTGATGTCAAGATTATCCGTTGGCGAGTCCCGGTAAATCCATATGTGGCTCCGTTCGTCACCCGATTGAGGATTCCGTTAGAACGGAGGTCAGGAAGTGATTTTTCTGAAATTTAACCAAAACGTAGAGAATCAAATTCTAAGACTTACTGTCTCGTTCACGGGTCCATCTGAGGTCTCCTGAGCAGTAAAATCATACTGTCAGTGTAAAAACGTAGATCGGACTCCGTTTGAGTTTTCGACTCAAAACTTAATCGTAGCTTCCTACGATATCGTCGAGCATGACTATGGTCTCGGAATATTTTATTTCCATTCCTAAGACCTCGTATAAAATAAAGACGTTAAAATACTGAAGAATAAGAAAACGTGAAAATCGGGGCGTTACATAAACCAACCACAGTAACTGAGATACACAGTTTTGTGGGCTTGGCTGGGTATTATCGGAGGTTCATCGAGGGATTTTCTGAGATTGTAGGACCCTTTACATATTTGACGAGGAAGGATAAAGCTTTTGAATGGACTGAAGCCTCTAAGCAGAGTTTTCAAGAGTTGAAAAAGAGGCTGACTACTTCGCCACTGTTGGTGTTACCAGATCCAAGCGAACCTTTTGAAGTGTACTGTGACGCTTCATACCAAGGGTTAGGCTGTGTTCTGATGTAGAATTAGAAAGTGGTAGCTTATGCCTCGAGACAGTTGAAAGTGCACGAGAAGAATTACCCTACTCATGATCTGGAGTTAGTAGCAGTGGTCTTGGCTCTGAAGATTTGGAGACACTACTTGTATGGTTCGACGTTCAATGTCTTCAGCGATCATAAGAGCTTGAAGTACCTGTTCGATCAGAAAGAGCTCAACATGAGGCAGAGACGGTGGCTGGAATTTCTGAAGGACTATGACTTCCCGTTACTGTATCATCTGGGAAAAGCTAATGTGGAAGCAGATGCCCTGAGTAGGAAGGTGTTACATGCGTCTGCCATGATGGTTAAGGAACACGAGCTGTTAGAAGAGTTCAGAGATATGCATTTGTCCGGGGTCAGTATGCCAGGAAGACTTTGTGTGGGCATGGTTACAGTGTCATGTGATCTGATGGATCAAATTTGGGAGAAACAAGTGTATGACCAGTATCTAGAGAAAGAGCGAGGGAATTTGAAGAAAAGGACGACGTTTGAATACAAAGAAGGAGCAGATGGAATCCTAAGACGAGGAGAACGGGTTTGTGTGCCAAACAACCCATAGATAAGGAGATTAATTCTGGACGAAGCTCATAGAAGTAAGTTGAGTATGCATCCAGGATCAACCAAGATGTACCAAGACCTGAAGCAGTTGTTTTGGTGGCAAGGCATGAAAAGAGATGTGACTGATTATGTGGCGTCTTGCTTGGTGTGTCAAAAAGCAAAGGTTGAATATCAAAGGCCAGAGGGAATGTTACTTCCATTGGATATCCTAGAGTGGAAATGGGACGACATAGCGATGGACACCTAAAGAATGCGATTCCATTTGGGTAATAATTGATAGACTTATGAAATCAGCTCATTTCCTACCTATCAATATCAAGTATTCCATGGAGAAGCTTACTCAGATATATATCAGTGAGATCGTGAGGCTGCATGGAGTACCTTCAAGCATTATATCAGATAGAGATCCACGTTTTACTTCACAGTTTTGGCAGAGTTTACATGAAGCGTTAGGAAAGAAGCTACGGTTGAGCTCAACTTATCACCCTCAGATAGATGGTCAATCAGAACGGACGATTCAGTCTTTAGAGGATCTGTTGAGGGCGTGTGTGTTGGAACATGCCGGAAGTTGGGAGAGTTTCCTACAGTTGATAGAGTTCACCTACAACAACAGTTATCATTCGAGCATAGGGATGGCGCCCTACGAAGCTTTATACAGGCGACAATGTAGAACACCTTTATGTTGGTATCAAGATGGAGAAAGCGCTTCGTTAGGACCTGAACTAGTGCAACGAATAATTGAAAAGGTGAAACTGATTCAAGAGAAGATGAGGACAACTCAGAGCCGACAGAATGGTTATGCGGATAAAAGACGTAGGTCCCTTGAGTTCGAGGAAGGTGATCATGTGTTTTTAAGAGTCACTCCAATGACTGGGGTGGGCAGGGTCCTTAAGTCCAGAAAACTCACTCCAAAATTCATGGGACCTTATCAGATTCTTCGTCGGATAGGTCCAATAGCTTACCAAATAGCTTTACCTCCTTTTCTATCCAACCTTCATAATGTTTTTCAGGTTTCGCAATTCCGAAAATATATTCCGGATCCCAGTCATGTCATAAAGTCTGATTCGGTACAGCTAAAGGATAACCGAACCTATGAAACACTGCCGGTTAAGATCGAGGACCGGAGAGTAAAGCAACTGCGTGGGAAAGAGATATCCTTGGTCAACGTTATCTGGAACGAGACTTCAGGTGATGCTACCTAGGAATGAGAAGAAGATATACGACGAGAACATCCGAGTCTATTTTAAGAGGTACATTAAATTTCAAGGACGAAATTCTTTTACGAGGGGTAGTAATGTAACGCCTCGATTTTTCAAGCTTTATAATATGCATTAAACAGTATTTATGAGTTTGTATTTTATTGGAGGGTCTAGAGAGTGAAATAAATTAATCCGAGACCATAATCACACTCTACGCTATCGTAGGAAGCTATGGTTAATTTTTGGTCAAAAATTCAGACGGAGCCCGGTCTGTGTTTTTCACTGACAGTAGTATTTTACTACTATCAAGACCTAATTGTGACTCGTGAATGAGACAGTAAGTCTTAGAATTTAATTCTCTACAAATTTGCTAAAATCAGTTCTCGACGTTAAAAAGTGAAAATAATATAAACTATTTGGATGAATACTCGAACCGGGAGACGATCGGAGCTGTAGAAGGATTTAACGGGACTCGCTAACGGATAAACTTGATGCACATCAAGTTGAATTTCGTGCCACCCTCATGATGACAATCCAAAATATCTGAAACGCGTTCGCACTGTTAAAAGACCAAAACGCCCCTAATCTTTTCCTAAATGACATTTTCGTCCCCATAGGAAAAGGCCATTTTGCCTCTGAACACTTGGGAAAAGACTCTTTTGCCCTCACCCTTATAATGAGAACTTGAAAATATCTTGATATTTTCTTAAACTTAAGGGTGGAAAGACTAAAATGTCCTTGCACTTTTAAGGAAAAAAGCTTAATACCCTTAATGACAAAAATATCTAAGACCTCACCTTTTCACTCTAGGCCATTCGGCCATCACCCTATCTCTCTCTTCTCTCGCTTGTTCTTCATTATTCTTCAAGTTCATCAAAGTTCTTCCTAAGTTTTCAACAAAAAACCATCTTTTGATCTTGAAAAGTTGAAGCTTTTTGTCAAATCAAGTTCCTTTTCTCTTAAGACTTTGCATCTAGGAGGTATGAACTCCATCTTAGCTTTCTTAATCTCTCTATTTAATCTCTTGAATCTCTTGATTCATGAAGATCAAAGCATTGATTCATAAACTTCAAAAATTCATAGAAAAGTGTAAAAAAATCCTTTTAATGTCAAACCAATTTCTATGGGTTAGATTCATCATTCTCTTTCATAATCCAAGAGCATGTAACCAAAAGCTTTCTCTAACCCATATGGGTATAAAGTGGCCGAATGGCCTATCTTGAAAAAGTTTGAGTTTTTTATTCAAACTTTGAGTAATAAGACTTGTTTTAGTGTTAGGCATACCTAAGGATCGTTCATCCAAGAGATAATCAATTTTGAACATCTCTAGGTAATTTTAAAATAGAGGGGCCGAACCCTAAGTGGATGGAAATAGGAGATTTTTGTGTTGTTAGATGTTAATGTTTGATTGATTGTGTTGATTGTAGTCGGTGACGAGTGTTCGGGCGAATAACCGGGAGATTCACGAACCGGCCAACCGACTTTCATCCGGAGGATTTACTCACCAACAGGTATGGGGGGTGAACCTCATCACACCAAAATTTGTGGAGGTGAAAATGGTTGTTTATGTTGTTTTGGTGAAACCCTTTTGCTTGGGTTCACCACTTTATTTGTGAAGTTCTCATAGAGAACAAAATTTTTAATAGTGGTTCTATGTTTAGTAGGTGTTTATGATGATGTTGATTGGATGAAAAATATTTTTATGTATGTTGATAAACCATTCTTTGATCTCTAGATCAAGTAAGGATTTTATGCTTGATTATGATGCCATGATGTATGATTGTTGCTTGTCATAATATTGTGAGAATTTTGAGCTATGACTTGTCAAATTAGTGAAGAAAAATCTTCACATTCCATTATGAGAGGCATTCAGCCATAACCAAAAAGAAAAGGAAGAACATGAGTTGTTCTTAAACACTCAATGTTTTGAAAGAAAGAAGGCGTTTTAATAACATATGTTTCAAAGAAAAACAATAATTGATTTTGATCCAAAGACCAAATAAAGTTTCAACATTTAAGTGTTTTAAAGGAAAAAATGATTTCATGGAAGTAAAGTGACATGAAAGTTGCCTTACATTTTAATGAGATGTCACCTTTATTTTAGGACTAAGACAACATTCCATTTTCAAATATAGAGAGGACCTTGTCCTTAAGTGTTAACTAAAGGAATCGTAGTTAGAAAGTTGAATAAAGATTACATTTCCTTTACACTAACTTAGATCATGGTTTTTACACTAAGCTAGTAAGGAAAAGCCTTTTCAAAATAGTTAAGGTACTTTACCTTAATCATATAACAAAGTTCTTTCAAATTGACGAGTTTTCAAATAGAAAGGATTTGGTTTACAAAGAAGGTTTTCAACTCTAAATCGTAAAGTTTTTCACGTGAAAACCTAAGTTAAAGTAATTAACTAGAGTTGAAGACAAGAGGTAATTAAGCATGGTATGTGGTGGAACAAGACCACGTACTATATACCATTGATGGCTTAGTTCGTCAGTGACTTCATAAGACTTAAGTGAATCAACACTTATTTCATTACTTGAAAATCAAGGAGTAATATCTTAGAAAGGATAAAAGACTTATCTAAGAGGATTCTCAATCCTTCTTCATAATACTTAGGACTTGAGACATAATTCATAAGACATAAACACAAACCCGAAACGTTTTGGGTTTTGAACAAATAATTCGATGACGGATCGGTGATTCAGATCCTGGTCAATCATTCGATTGTTTCGGTCTTGTGATGACACGATCCCGGAAGGATCACGAGATTTATCCGTTGGATAAAAGTTTTGTAATACAAAGACGCCTATAGTTCCTCAGGAAGAGAACCTTAGTGAACCTTGAGGTTTATCCGGTGGATAAAGATTGCTTTATTGCATATGCTTTGTGTAAGCATTGGCATTTCGTTGCATGAGTTGTAAGGCCTTGAGCCTAGGAGTTGAGCTTATACCTTGATGCGAGTGCGAATCTTATGGTGACGTTTTAAATAGTCTTGTAGGTATCAGGGTTGGAAAGGCTGATATGTGGCCAGTTGGTAGCTCTTCTGTGTCGTGGCGAATCCGAGCAGTACACTGATATACTCGACAAGATGTCGTACTTTTCATGTTTGGTGCAGAGTGTTTCCGTAAAGCCAGATACGTGCATGGTACGAATGTTGTAGAATCTTGCTCATGGCTGGCGTACACGGATCATGTCCTCCCATTCACTCTCTCCAATGTTTTGTTAGCTCCATGGAGTAGGGGTCAGGATTTACCCTTGTGGCATATGGCATTGAGTCATTTACATTGCATTGCATTGCATTGCATGGCTGTTGATGATTACATTTACTTTTTGTAGATCGATGTTCTGTTTTTGAGTATGCCTTACATTATGCTGCTAATTGTTCAACATGATTTATATTGAGATTTATGGTAATCATGTTGGGCACGTTGTTACTTGGTGAGTCGTCCCGTTTTTACTTCTGCTACTTTGTTGTGTTGATGATCGGGAATCTCACCCATATCTGTATATCTTCCCTGCTGGTATTACTGTTGATGCTCCAGATGATGGGCGCGACGACGATATAGTTCCCCATTTACTTTGAGTCCGGAGGGGGACTCCTTTTGCTGTTTAGTTGGCCAGGCTGTGTCCAAGTGTCATTTGTACGTTTTGGGGAGCTGTGACTCCTAATACTTATTATATACTTATTGTCAGCTAGGCATTGGACCTATGTTTGTATACAGTACTATTTCTACTTTTGTACTTTAATTTTGTATGACTTCTAGAAATGCATGGTGAACATAAGTTCATTATTACTACTTACCTTTACTAATCCCATTATATCATTGTCGAAAGAAAAAAAAACCGTATTTTCCGCATTAATATTATTTTCGGCCTTATAAATGTTCGGGAATGTGACACTCGGGAAAGGGTGTTGCATTGTTTGGTATCAAAGCTGGCCGAGTCTTTTAGGGTTTATAGGTTATGGTTTGCCTTGTTTGTGTTTGTTCTCTGTGTGGTTCTCTGTGGTATCTCCGCAAGGGAGGTAATATTGTTTGCTTTAATTGTGTTGTGGTCCCTTGAGTTTGACGATTTTGGTTTTGAAGGTAGAAATGGCTGCTCAAAACCTGAATGCTGCTGTGAACGCCATACGAGAGATGGCTGCTGCGATGGTTCAACGTGATGAGAGAGCTGCTGGGGTAGAGGACTAGATGAATTCCTCCGTCGGAACCCACCTCAGTTTGAGGGTGAGTTTAATCCTGAGCTAGCTGAGCGTTGGATCCAAACTTTGGAGAAAATCTTTGGAGCTATGAGGTGTACCGAGAATGACAAGGTTGTCTATGCAACTTATATGCTGGTGGAGGATGCTGATTACTGGTGGGAAGGAGCCCGTCAGGTGCTGATACATATAGACTGGAATACTTTCAAAGGGAAGTTCCTAGAGAAATATTTTCCTGCAAGTGCGAGGCACGAGAAAGAGATGGAGTTCCTCCAGCTGAGATAAGGGGGAATGTCTGTAGCTGAGTACGGTGCCAAGTTTGAAAGCTTGGCGAAGTTCTCAAACTATTTCCTGGACAACCTAAGAGAGGAGTCGAAATGCAGGAAGTTCGAAGGAGGTCTGAGGCTCGATTTAAAGAGGGTTGTGGTTCCTCTGGAGATTTCTGTTTTTCCAAGGCTGATGGAAAAGTGTCGTCTGATCTAGAGTTTGGAGCCTAATAAGAACAAGCGAGCACAGAGTTCTGGACCGGATAGATTCCATAGAGCGAACGGTAGTCGTGACAACAAATCTCAATGGAAGCCATATTCAAAGCAGCAAGATTAACAACAACGTTCTGTGGGAGGAAGCAGAGGGGGTTTCAGTCAGTCTGGAAATGCCCCAATCAAGTGTATGAAGTGTAGAAAGAGTAATCATGCCACAAGAGATTGCTCAATCAAGGGGATTATGTGCTTCAGGTGTGGGAACTCGGGGCATATTTCATGCGACTGTGTGCAGCCGAAAGCTGAACATTCTGTCAACAATGTCCAAGCAGTGAGGCCTCAGGCAAAGGGCAGAGTCTATACTATGAGTGGCACTGAGGCTTCTCAGAATGAAGAATTAATTCAAGGTCAGTGTGTCATGAGAGATAAAACCTTAACTGTATTATTTGATTCAGGCGCTACGCATTCCTTTATTGCATATTATTGTGTGAACCTTTTGGGATTATCTGTGTCTTCTTTACCTCTTGATTTATTAATTTCTACGCCTACTGCAAAGCCTGTTATAACTGCTAAAGTTTGTTTGAATTGTTCTATTTCTGTAAAAGATATAACTTTTTTGATTGATTTGATCCGTTTGCCTCTTTCACAAATGGATGTAATATTAGGAATCGATTGGTTATCTTCTAACCAAATCCTGTTAGACTGTACAAATAAAACCTTAGTCTTCCTAGTTCTGAGAATTCTGGATTTTTGACCGCCAACCAAGTAAACGCTTCTTTGAGAGAAAGAGCTCAAGGATACATGTTGCTATCTTCTTTGGAGGTCAAGAGCAAGCTAGTCTTAGAGCATGTACCTGTCATGAACAAATTTTCAGAAGTCTTTCCTGAAGATGTACCAAGTTTACCGCCAGTTCGAGACATCGAGTTTTCGATCGATCTTATGCCAGGAACAGGACCAATGTCTGTGGCACCGTATCGTATGGCACCTGCGGAGTTGGAAACCTTGAAGGAACAATTGGTGGACTTATTGGGGAAGCAGTTCGTTAGACCCAATGTGTCGCCGTGGGGAGCACCTGTGCTGTTGGTGAAGAAGAAGGATGGAACTTCTCGCCTATGTGTGGATTATCACCAGTTGAACAAGGTTACCATTAACAACAAGTACCCTCTTCCGAGGATAGATGACTTGATGGATCAGTTGAGGGGAGTGGCAGTTTTCTCTAAGATTGATCTGCGATCAGGTTATCACCAGATTCGTGTGAAGGCAGAGGATGTACCAAAGATAGCGTTTCGAACATGCTACGGGCACTACGAGTACCGTGTAATGCCGTTTGGGGTGACTAATGCTCCAGCCATATTCATGGATTATATGGATAGGATCTTTCGTCCATATCTAGATAAGTTTGTCATTGTTTTCATAGATGACATACTCATCTATTCGCGAGACCGGGAAGAACATGTTGAACATCTTAGTGTGGTTCTTCGGGTTCTGAAGGAGAAACAGTTGTATGCGAAGCTATCTAAGTGTGAGTTTTGGCTTGACGAAGTGCAGTTTTTGGGTCACATGATTTTAAAGAAAGGAATTGTTGTAGATCCGTCAAAAGTTGAAGCAGTTCTTGAGTGGGAGAAACCAACCATAGTAACTGAGATATGCAGTTTTGTGGGCTTGACAGGGTATTATCGGAGGTTCATCGAGGGATTTTCTAAGATTGTAGGACCCCTTACCCAACTAACGAGGAAGGATAAAGCTTTTGAATGGACTGAAGCCTGTGAGCAGAGTTTTCAAGAGTTGAAAAAGAGGTTGACTAATTCGCCACTGTTGGTGTTACCAGATCCAAGCGAACCTTTTGAAGTGTACTGTGATGCTTCATTCCAGGGGTTAGGCTGTGTTCTGATGTAGAATTAGAAAGTGGTAGCTTATGCCTCGAGACAGTTGAAAGTGCACGAGAAGAATTACCCTACTCATGATCTGGAGTTAGCAGCTGTGGCCTTTGCTTTGAAGATTTGGAGACACTACTTGTATGGTTTGACGTTCAATGTCTTCAGCGATCATAAGAGCTTGAAGTACCTGTTCGATCAGAAAGAGCTCAACATGAGGCAGAGACGGTGGCTGGAATTTCTGAAGGACTATGACTTCCAGTTACAGTATCATCTAGGAAATGCTAATGTGGTAGCAGATGCCCTGAGTAGGAAGGTGTTACATGGGTCTGCCATGATGGTTAAGGAACACGAGCTGTTAGAAAAGTTCTGAGATATGCATCTGTCCGGGGTCAGTATGCCAGGGAGACTTTGTGTGGGCATGGTTACAGTGTCATGTGATCTGATGGATCAAATTCGGGAGAAACAAGTGTACGACCAATATCTAGAGAAAGAGCAAGGAAATTTGAAGAAAGGGATGACGTCTGAATACAAAGAAGGAGCAGATAGAATCCTAAGACGAGGACAATGGGTTTGTGTGCCAAACAACCCAAAGATAAGGAGATTAATTCTGGACGAAGCTCATAGAAGTAAGTTGAGTATGCATCCAGGATCAACCAAGATGTACCAAGACCTGAAGCAGTTGTTTTGGTGGCAAGGCATGAAAAGAGATGTGACTGATTATGTGGCATCTTGCTTGGTGTGTCAAAAAACAAAGGTTGAACATCAAAAGCCAGAGGGAATGTTACTTCCATTGGATATCCCAGAGTGGAAATGGGACGACATAGCGATGGACACCTAAAGGATGCAATTCCATTTGGATAATAATTGATAGACTTACGAAATCAGCTCATTTCCTACCTATCAATATCAAGTATTCTTATGAGTTGCAAGGCCTCGAGCCTAGGAGTTGAGCTTATACCTTGATGCGAGTGCGAATCTTATGGTGACGTTTTAAATAGTCTTGTAGGTATCAGGGTTGGAAAGGCTGACATGTGGCCAGTTGGTAGCTCTTCTGTGTCGTGGCGAATCCGAGCAGTACACTCATATCCTCGACAAGATGCCGTACTTTTCATGTTTTGTGCAGAGTGTTTCCGTAAAGCCAGATACGTGCACGTTACGAATGTTGTAGCATCTTGCTCGTGGCTGGCGTACACGGATCATGTCCTCCCATTCACTTTCTCCGATGTTTTGTTAGCTCCATGGAGCAGGGGTTAAAGTTTACCTTTATGGCATATGGCATTGAGTCATATACATTGCATTGCATTGCATAGTTGTTGATGATTACATTTACTTGTTGTACATCGCTGTTCTGTTTTTGAGTATGCCTTATATTATGATGCTAATTGTTCAACATGATTTATATTGAGATTTATGGTAAGCATGTTGGGCACGTTGTTACTTGCTGAGTCGTCTCGTTTTTACTTCTGCTATTTTATTGTGTTGATGATCGGGAATCACACCCATATCTGTATATATTCCCTACTGGTATTACTGTTGATGCTCCAGATGATGGGCGTGACGACGATACAGTTCAACATTTACTTTGAGTCCGGAAGGGGACTCCTTTTGCTGTTTAGTTGGCCAGGCTATGTCCAAGTGTCAGTTGTAAGTTTTGGGGAGCTGTGACTCCTATTACTTATTATATACTTATTGTCAGTTAGGCATTGGACCTATGTCAGTATACAGTACTATTTCTACTTCTGTACTTTAATTCTGTATGACTTCTAGAAAATTTGGATAAATTTGGATATTCCGGGTCTGCGTTGTAAAGGACATTGAGTTTTCGACTGATCTAGTTTCTAGATTCAATTAGATCTCCAAGAAAGAATCTCGTACTCTCTTCTTCCTCGAATTTCGTTTTGTCATACCAGGTATGGGGGGGAGAAGGTCGATATGAATATAGGTGTGGGGGTAGCGTATGATGAAGGGTTAACCCATGACCCTAATAATATGTTGATGTATGATGTATGATTTTTTAGATATTATCTATGTATTCATGTATGTCTAGGGATGTTGTTAAATGACTATATGTGATATTCTTGACTCTGGTGATTATTGAAAGTGATTTATTACTGTTATGGCGTGATTATATGTGCTGATTTCATGTTTTATGTTGATGATGATGAACTATGATGGATGGCTACGTTGATTAAGCCTTGAAAGTAGATGTTAAATTAATCTTAAGTCATAGACCAAGTTATAGGTCCATGAAAGTTCATAATGAATGGAGTTAGTATGAGAGGTAAGGATGATAGCCCAAGGATTTTAGTTCAAACATATAGGTGTTGATCTATGAGTGTTAAAAACATTCAAGGTTAGAAATACTTTTAAAACTAGGTACGACAGCTGCTGTAATAGGGTGATAATCGATTACTACGTAGTAATAATCGATTATCAAGTTAGCAATAATTGACTACTAAGTTGGCAGTATTGAACATAATGGGAAGTAAATGATTATTGGACATGAGTGAAACCACATGATCTTACAGAATTAGATAAAGAGAGTAAGTGGAGAATGTAAAAATCTAAAGAATATGTTTTGAGGATAGTAATGAAATTAAGATGAGGACATTAGTGAGAATATTGGTAAGCAAAATAGGGATAGAGGCTTAGTTAACTCAGATAATACTTAATAACGATAATGATGCTAGTAGTAACGATGTGTTACTATTAGTGGTGTTGATAAAGACGGTAACGATGGGTTATCGTCAGATGTTGATTGTGATCATCGTTGATGGTCAAGGTTATTAATCATTGTGAATGATTACGATGAAGGATGGTTGGACATGTGATTGCATGTTTGTTCGACATTGCATGCATCATTGCATAAAAGATGTTTGATGGGTGGAAAGAAAACGATGAATCGCGATAGTGGAGGCCACGATGGGTGTTATCCCGGCCTTGAGGGTAGAGTCGGGTAAGGAGGTTCCACATGGCATGGACTTGCAACCCGTGGCCGGAGCGTCCTATTGACTACCTGACTACCCTGACGAGCCACTGTACATTTTCAGGATTAGTGAGAGTATCTGTGGCGATCATCTAGTATGGTGATGCGTCCTTGTTGGTTTAACAGATATGTACTCCTAGTCGCCTTTCCAGAGTTAAAGTTAATGGATCCACATGTGCATGGAGTAATGACGTTGCACAGCATTGCACGCATTCGTTAACATGACATATTATGTTTATATGATTGTGTGTTGTATGCTCATCTTATTAACTACTCTGCTACCGTTTATATTCATATATATATATGACTGCTCACTCCCTACTTTTGTTTTTCTATGCATGTACCTTGTTTATGCAGAGGAGGGTGAGCCAACTGCTGAGGAGTGATCCCGAGGAGATCGCTGCTCGTAGTTAGGTTGTTAGTTTGTTAGTTGGTTTTTAGTTTTTAGCCTATGTATTATCGGTATCTTGTATACCAACTCTGATATGTAACATCGGGTTTCAGGTTTAGTTATTTCCTCAGTTAATGTATTTTAAATGTGTAAAACTTATTTGATTTACACAGTTATTTATCTTGGATAATATGCTGTTTGCTACTCCTTAAACAAGTTTTTATTTTAACACGTTTTTGATTTAAAGACTTGTATGATCTTTTGTATTAATTATCATGTATGGGGTAGTGGGTGTCACACCCGTAAGTTTGTGCGCTTAGCCATGTTGATCTTACAAGAGATGACAGTCTTGAAACTTGAAGCATCGTAGAAAAGATTCACGAGACTTGGTGCATCAACATCAACTTCCTTTATTCTAAAATATAGACTACCTTACAGGATGATTCAAAAATGCTTGCATGGTCAACTCTGAAATCCCAAGATAACTCTAGTTTGATAAATGATTTGGCCTCAAAGACATGAGACAATCCCACTTACGAAGGATAATCCCATTAGTCCCAATTTACATTATTAACTATACCTTAACCGTATTATAGCGTTAGCGTGTTAAACAGGAAGCATAGCAAAAGAAAAACGGTAAAATATACAATCACGAGCACGATAAAGGTACAAACGATCAAAGTAAAATGCAGGTAAATATAACTACATACATGTATCAAGCATAGACAGGTCCCATCAGTAGGGCACTCGTACTGTACACATACAAACCACTGTACATAAAAAGAAAAGATATAAACATATACAATCAAAAGATAAAAGCTCTCACAGCTCACCAGCACTACCCCCACCCATCTCTCCAAAATACAGCAAAAGGTGCTCATCCCACAACCTACGACGCACTGCCAGTATCACGACTTCAACGACGTGGATACAGAGAACTACACTGTCCCTCTCTGTGAGTACGCCTATAAACCCTCAGAGGCACATACTTCGAAGAAGAACTGGACACCACTACCCTGCGCTGTCTGTAAGTCCGCAAGTACTACTCAGACCTCCTCCTTTGTCCTCTCAGCACGAAGCCTCTCTGACTGGATGCATGAGATGTCGCTGGCATCGCCCACATGAAGTCCCGCTCGTGACGCCTCGACGGATGCCACATCTGGGTAAAGGGTAGAAACTATACGACTCTGAACGGCCCGATGATATCCTCGTAAGGTGGAGTTCCACCCCGGAACAGCAGACTGACTAGCCCAGTATAGAACATTAAAAACGTGGAGGGATCCACCTACCACCCTCTATCATCGTGATAGATGACCTCCAGCTCCCCCAGCACTGGCATCCTCGATGCCTCCATGACGAAGGGGTGTGACCTTGGGTCTATCTGTCTCCTCGACTGGCTCGTCGTCTTCACTTGTACGAAGAATAGAAACAAACATCCATAGAAACAGTAGGGAGATAAGAATACAACGTCATAACATCGGTATGGAAAAACAGCAGCATAGTAAACACATACAACAAGTAGCACATATAATAGATATGGCAAATATAGCAGATAACTCAAGCAGCCAGACATCTCTCGAGTCAAGATATGCAACAATCATCCATCTCCATAGATCTCACTCTGATCAATCCTCTAAGTCGGGATACTAATCCTATGTAGCATGTCGGCCGAATCTCTCAACATAAGTTTAACACAAGAAAAAGAGTTAGCTTGTCCAAGAAACCAAACCGCTCACCATGATAAATAAGAGTGCATCCCTCTTCCGAGCCCAGAACCGGGGTGTCTTGGCCGCCTCGGAATGTTAGCCTGGGACATGGAACAACTCAGGGATTAGTCGGGAAAATCGGGCTGGCTCGGGCATCACGACATGATAGGAGCAACCTCATCCGTCACTGTAGATCAATCTCGAGTCCAGCAACATCCCCAAGGCCACATCGACCTCCCCTTCCGCTTTCCGTACCCGCAATCAGATACAACTAACCTCGCATGACATTGGTAGCCCATACTACCATCATACGGCCCCACCACTTGGCTTCTATGATATGCAGCAAACATCCTCAATAAGATGATATCGGATCCTCATGCTTAACACTCAGCAATTCCAAACATATAATGGCACACGTCAACACGACCACCGCCACGACGCCACGCATCCAGGAGCCACATCTCCAACTCAACAAGCACAGCACAACACATCAACAGAACCATGCACCGTATCAACTCGATCACACAAGGCTCACAACCACTAAACAACACAACCGGCACACAACCATAGCATAACATATGCAACACATTAATAATAACAACAACCAGCATAACATTTACAACATACCAACATGTCAAGTAGGCATATAGGCGTGTAGACAGATAGTAATTCTCACAACAAGCAACATAGCAGCATTTTAGAAGATTCAACCTCGATCAACAACTATCTAACCTAAGGTTCAATCTTAGCAGTGATAGCCCAAAGTAAGCTAAAAGTAGGGTTTAGATACTTTGCCAGGGCTCAACCTCTAGTAGGGTGTAGGGTTCCCGCACACATAACAATAATAACAACTATGCTACTCTTGCCTTCTCGACGACGGTAATACTCTTTCTCCCCACCTGAGTAGTTGGCCCAAACTTCGATACGATCACCAAAGCACCACCATAGCTTGTAGCTGGCAGCCCTCCTCTAAGAATAGCCCCAAGACAACCACGAGATCGCCAATAAACTCGCACAATAAAGAACACAAACTTTGCCCTAATCACCGAAACAACACGTATGCAATAATGTTAACCCTAGGGAAATCTCAAAGCTAAGGAGAAAAGGTAGAAAACTCGAAGAACACGTGTTAGGGATTCGAGTTTACCTTAGGCGAATCGAGACGTCAACACAATCACAATGGAGTTGTCAGAATCTAGATCCGAAGCTCTCCAAACTCAACTCTCTCTCTCTAGAAATCCAGAGCTTCTCTCTCTAGCTTGTAGGAATGGCTGGAACTTAGGAATTTTCATGCAAAAGTGAGGAAGAGGAAGAAACTCCTCCAACTTGATCAGCTGTCCACACTTTAGCGTGGAGGTTCTGCCCGCTTGAGCTTGCCCACTCTTGAGCGTGGGGTTATTCCGCGATTGAGCGTGCATTTTCGTCCACTCCGCCTTCTCCCTGGCCTGACACGTGTCTCACACGCGTCAAAACTCACACTAGCTGGCAATGCACTCAGCACGCTTGAGCATGCAGAATGCCAACATTTGAGCATTGGCACGCTTGAGCATGCACTCTTCCCACGCTTGAGCGTTCTGCTCAGCTGGGAAGAGACTTCCAGCCTTCTAACTTTCTCAGTTTCTCGTGTTACGCCTTAAGCACTTCCAACAAGATTCAAGCCTATTCCTTAGCTTCCAACTAGGTCTTAAACTAAACTACAAGCAATCAAAGCCCTAATGGAGATTAACTAACTGGTCCAACTCGATTAGAGTTACAGAAAATCAGGGATGTTACAGGGCACCTAGAGGCAAGCAAGCTAATTCATCATATGAGTCAGAGGATCTTGGATTCTCAAGTTGTAGCGCTTTAACACCATTGTGAAGTTGTAGCACCTCAACACCAGAATAATATGCCAACTTCATCCAATCATTAACAAGAGACACCAGAGAAGGAGGAATGATGGACTTAAAAACAAGCTTTAAATTTTCTTATAGTCAACCCTTTGAACCGGAACCTTAACAGTGTGCCAAACACCAACTTATAGAATTTGTATTTGTCCAACAATAATGTTGTCGTTTGCCATTGTATGTCTGCATCTTTAGGTATGTTGGTGATTTCATATCCGGATTCATCAAAAACCAAGAAGGGAAATGCCAAGCCTAGGACAAAGTGAAAAGCCATTTCTGGGAGTTTGATGCACTATAAGTAACCCTAAGTATGCATTTAACTGCAATAAAATTACTAAAAGGTGAAAAGACTTACCAGAGAAGATGGGGAGAGTTAACTAGGTGGCGGTGGTGAATCGACTAAAGAGATTGTGAGAGAGCGAGAGAGGGTCACAGAGAAAGAGAGTGTGCGAGTTTGAGAGCACACACTGGTTTGAAAGAGTCAGAAAGAGTAATAGTGGTCACAAACCTTTAATAGCTATCTTAGGTGGACCATACCCTTAATAGCGCTTTGTGTAAGAAACGTTCACTACAAGAAACGAGCCCATTATCGACGGCTACACAAAAAGTCGTCGGTAATGTGCTTTTTTCGACAGAAAGCCGATAGCCAAAAATTCGTCGGAATTAAGCTCCTCGGTAATACATACCAACGACCAAGCGCAAAAAGCCGTCGGAGCATTACTGACGATCAAAGCCGTCGGAATGTTTCCGACGATCAAAGCCGTCGGTAACCACCCACCCCCTATTATCGACAGTCAGGCCATCGGTAATTACCTAAACCTATTACCGACGGCCTTGTTATTATTTCTTTAAAATTATATTTTCAATTAATTAATTAATATTTAATTATATTTTATATTTATTAAATAATTATATTTCTTATTAATTATTTTCAATTATTAATTAACTAAATATTTCATAATAAAATTAAAGATAACATTAAAGAAATTATAATTATACCCAAACGATAAATAACATATGTTTTTACAATACATAGAAATATTAATAAAAAAACTAACATAAAAACCTAATAATCCCTATCATAATGAGGAGACCGGATAATCCCTATCAAACCTACACGATGTCGTTCATGTATCCCAACTCAGAAAGTACCACCCTGATCCATCACACATGTTAGAGTCTGAGTCAATCCAACTGAAAGAGAACCTAGAGTTCGAGGCTTTACCGGTACGGTTAGTGGATAAAAGGATCAAGGAACTACGTGGCAAGCATATCCCTCTGGTGAGAGTGGAGTGGGACTCAGTGACCGGTGACTCAACATGGGAACGTGAAGCTGAGATGTGTCAAAGTTATCCGTTTTTGGTTACAGGTATGTGACGGAAATTTCGAGGACGAAATTTTCTTTAAAGGGGGTCGTAATGTAACATCCTGGCTTTTCTGTAGCTTTAATTGAGTTGGTTAATCTCGATTAGGGCTTTGATTGATTGTGTGAATTGTTTTGTGTTAGTTTAGAACCTAGTTGGAAGCTTAGTAATATGCTTGAATCCTGTTGGAAGTGCTTAAAGTGTAACACGAGAAACTGGGGAAGTCAGATGTTTGGAAGACTCTTCCCAACTGAGCAGCACACTCAAGCGTGGGGAGGGAGCACGCCCTAGCGTGCCAACCCTCAAGCGTTGGCATGTTTCACGCTCAAGCGTGCTGAGTGTGTTTGCTAGCTGGTGTCAGTTCTGATGCGTGTGCGACACATGTTAGGCCAGGGTGAAGGCGGAGTGGACAAGGTTCCACGCTCAAGCGTGGAAGAAACCCCATGCTCAAGCGTGGGCACACTCAAGCATGCAGATTCTCCAGGCTAAAGCATGGACAGCAGGACCACTTAAGTGGATTCCTTTCTATTCTTCCTCACTTGGTCATTTTCCATTCTTGGAGCATGAAGTTCAGAGAGTTAGAGAGAGGAGCTTTGTGATCCTAGAAAGATAAACTCAGGTTTCGAGGCGATCGAGGTGCCGGAACGCGTTTCCGACTACACGGTTGTGATCGTGATGAAGTTTTCAACAACTTCGACGGATTCGTGTCTCGATTCGCCTAAGGTAAACTCGAATCCCTAACATGTGTTCCTCGTGTTCTTTGAGTTTCTACTTTTCTCCTTAGGTTTTGGGATTGCCCTAAGGCTAACACTATTGCATTAGTGTTGTGCTCGTGATTAGGGCACAGTTAGCGCTCGTGTTGGAGGCTACGTGTGAGAGCTTGCCAATGATCGTGTGGATTTTCGTGCCAACTGTTGAAGTGGGGAGAAAGAGTGTTGTTGTCGTCTGGAAGGCAAGAGTAGCGTAGTTGTATTTTCTGCTGTGTGTAAGGAAGCCATAACCCTACTAGAGGTTGAGCCCCGATAAAGTGCCTAAACCCTAGGTTTAGTTTACTTTGGGCTATCACTGTTAAGTTTGAACCCTAGGTTAGATAACTGTTGATCGAGGATGTGTTGCTTCGTATGACTGCTGATGATATTCGTGATGATTGCTATCTGTATATGTGCCTACATGCTACTTGGTATGTGATATGCTTGCTATGTTGCTGCCATTGATGTTATTGCTATTACTATTGTGATTATGCAACGATTTTTGTGCTATGGCGGTTGTGCCTAAGTTTAGTTGCTAACTGGCTTTGAGCCGTTTTTGTACGAGTTGATACCGTGGATGGATTGCTGCTGTGATGTGATGTGATGTGTTGAGAAAGTGGGAGCTGTGGCTCATGTTGATGCGTGACATCGGTTGATTCGTTTGCTGTTGAGCGCATAGGCGTGAGGGTCCGGTATCATAGTCGCTGAGGATGTTTGCTGTATATCATCAGTTGCCAAGTGGCGAGGTTGTATGACAGGTAGTATGGGCTGCCAATGTCATGTGAGGTTAGTTGTACCTGAGTGCAAGTACGGAGAGCGGAAGGGGCGGCCAAGTGAGTGGCCTTGGGGATGTTGCCAGTCTCAGGAATAGTTTACAGTGACAGATGAGGTAGCTCCTATCCTATCGTGATGCTCGATCCATTCCGGTTTGCCCGACTAATCCCTGAGCTTTCCACGTTCCAGGCTAACGTTTCGAGGTGACCAAGACACCCCAGTTTCAGGTTTCGGAAGGGGGATGCACTCTTATTGGTCATAGAGAGCGGTTCGATTTCTTGGACAAACTAACTCTTGTTCCGGTATGGAACCAGTGTGGTGAGATTCGGCCGACATGATGCATGGGATTAGTATCTCGGTCTAGAGGATTGATTTGTGAGAGAGATTTATGGAGATAGATGATTGTTGTATATGTTGACTCGAAGGATGCTTGGTTGTGTGAGATATCTGTCATATTTGCCATATCTACTATATATGTTATGTGTTTACTGCACTACTGTTGTCATTCCAACCTTACGCACTATATTCTTATCTCCCTGCTATTGTTTCTTATCATTTGTCATATTCTTGGTTCGCATGAAGACGAGCAGTCATCTATTGTAGACGATGGACCCGAGGGCCCACCCTTTTATCACGTCATCACCGAGGATGCTGGTGATTGGCTTGATCGAGTTCATCTATCACGATGATAGATGGTGGTGTATGGACCCTTCTACCTTACTGGTGGTCTACACTGGACTGGTGAGCATTCTGTTTAGAGGAGGGGCGTCACACAGAGAGGATCTTGTGGGGCCATTCAGAGTCGTCTAGTTTCTACCCTTCACACCGATGTGGCAGCTGCCGAGATGCCACGAGCGGGACTACGCTTTGGCTGAGCCAGCGACATCTCATGCGTTTAATAGGTAAGGTTTTGTGTACAGAGGTCATCGGCGAAGGACAAAGCAGTACTTGAGGACCTACCCTGGGTTATGGTGTCTAGCTCGTCATCCTGGTATGAGCCTTTGGTGACTCATAGGCGTACTCACGGCGAGGGCCAAGGTAGTTAAGGGCATCCTCACAACTGATGGTGGGAGCCTTCCAGTGCGTCTAGGTAGTGAGGTGAGCGCCTTATCATGTATTTTTGAGAGATGGGCGGGTAGTTCTGGGGAGTTGTGAGGGATATTTCTTTTGTTTCTTTTGATGTATTTGTTTTATCTGTCCAGTTTTGTTTACAGACGGTTTGTATGTATATAGTATATATAACGCCCTACTGATGGGGCCATTTTATGCCTGCTTTATGTATAGTTGTTATCATACCTGCGTTTTACTCTGATGGTTACTATGCTTTTCCGTATGATTGCTTGTTTACTGTTTTTGCTTCCGCACCGTTTCTTAAATACCATAATATCGCTATAATACGATTAGGCATAGTTAATAATGTAAGCTTGGGTCTAATGGGATCATCCTACGTATGTGGGGTCGTCTCATTTTGGTGGTATCAGAGCATTGAGAATGTTCTGAGGCTAATGGGATGACTTCATGTATGTGGGGTTGTCTCATTATTATGGTATCAGAGCAGTTTGTTTCTATAACGGATTGTGGAGGTCCGGAACCATAACTGCAAGTCTAAGAAGTGTACTGGCTTCAATGGTTGATACTCGCGTTGTATCAGCTATGTCTAGTTTTGGGTAGAGTGTCCGATGCACAAGTTATCGAAGTGTGATAACTGTTTTCATTCATAAGGCATATGATATGTTTAACTGTTAAGTGCTATTATATGTCTTATGAATCGAAACTAATAGCTCCTTTTTACAAGAAGCTAAATCGCCTGTGGACGAAGTGCGAGAGGAGGCAACCACAACAACAACAACAACGGCGACCACTCTGGAACTGGAAGTGGTGGTGACACGTCTGAAGCAATGAGAGCCATGCAGGACTTGGCTACTGCGATGATGTGATAGACTCAACAAACATCCTAGTACATGCAGAGGTAGGAAGAGAGGGAAGCGAAGCAAGAATAGTTGCCTGCTGTGAGGGGAGATGAGACTGTGGACACAGGTCTCAATGCTTTTATGAAAGGAAATCCTCCTTAATCCCATGGCGAGTATAACCCTGAAGGTACAGAGATGTGGCTCCAAGATATAGAGAAGGTGTTCATGGCTATCCATTGCAGAGAAGATAGGAAGGTAACATATGTTGCGTTTATGCTGGTAGGCTCGGCGGAATCTTGGTGGAAGAACAAGGTCAGACTGTTGGAAGCAGAAGAAAGGATTGTGACGTGGAATCTGTTCAGGGAAAGCTTTTTGGAAAAGTGCTTCCCAAGGAGTGTCAGACAAGAGAAGGAGAAGGAGTTCCTGAGTCTGAAGGAAGAACAAATGTCAGATGATGAGTAAGCGATGAGATTTGAAGCGCTGGTCAAGTTTTCATAGTTCTATCAGGTCCATCCAGATGAGGAGTGGGTCTGCAGGAGGTTTGAGGATGGGTTGAGGCTAGAGGTGAAGCGAACGATGTTGCCCTTCTGCATCAGATCTTTTCCGGAGCTGGTAGAGAAGTGCACCGTTCTTGAGGGACACGACAGGACAGGAACAGTCCAGCCGCAAGCTAAGAGTGGTGGACCAGTGAGAAGCAGTGGACAGAGAGGCATAAGTGGAAGGTTCCAACAGAGGGCGACATTGTATGATTGCCCGGCATAACATAATGTTAGCCATGGCGGGGGTAGCTCCAGTCAGAGGCAACAGGAGATCAAGACATGTTTTCGATGCGGGGGACCGCATCTGGTAAAGAGCTACCCGAGGACCAAGCACATAAGATGCTTCAACTGCAATCAGATGGGTCATTATGCATCAGACTGCAAGCCAGGAGTCAGCAGAAGGGATCAATTTCAACAATCGGGGGTAAGAGCTCAGAGCAGTGGTGGGAGATCACAGAGTGCTACTCAACAGAGTCGCCCACAAACCACCGGAAGGTTTTAACCTATGAGATACTCCGTGTCAAGATAGAAGACAGAAGAGTAAAGCAGCTACGAGGGAAAGAGATATCCTTTGTCAAGGTTATCTGGAACGAAACTTCAGGTGATGCTACCTGGGGATTGGAAGATAGGATGAGGGAACAGTTTCCACATCCCTTCTAAGGTAAATTTCGAGGACGAAATTTCTTTTTAGAGGGTAGTGTTGTAACATCCCAAAAATCCTATATTTGTTTCTCTTAACTGTTTGTGTGAATAACTTGATTAAGAATACAATTCGACTAAGTTTAATCATAAGAATTGTTAATGATTGGAAATTCATATTTGGATTTCAATTATGAGCTTAATAATCAGAAAATGTTGTTTTGAACACAGTGTGTTGTTTTGAGTCAGAAACGGTAAAAATATTATTATTTTAATCAGGACTGCTTTACCTTGGGATGTGTGCCAGGCCGGGGAAGTTGTTTTGGCGCAGAGTCGGGAGTAATTCATGACTGCATCTCACGCTTCACGAGACATTGTCAACCATCCATCACCTTTTCATTCCTTTAACCAATGGATTAAATTCTTATGACTCTTGGTTAGTAATGCAACACCCTTTCTCGATTGTTACATTCCCGAACGTTCGTAAGGCCGAAAATATTCATTAATGCGGAAAATACGGTTTTCTTTTTTTTTTTTTTTTCCTTTCGCAAGTTGTAAAAGGATTAGTAAAGGTAAATAATACTAATAAATGAACTTAGGTTCACCATGCATTTCTAGAACATACTGTATTAAAATACAGAAACAGAAGACAGAAAGCAGAAACAGAAATAATACTATATACAGACATAGGTCTAATGTATATCTGACAATAAGAAATACAATAGGTACTAGGAGTCATAGATCCCAAAAGGTACTACAAAAACTGACATAGTCTGGCCGACAACAAAAACAAAACAACAAAAGAGTCCGCCTCCGGGCTCAAGGAAACTAGTGGACTAAACCATCGTCACGTCCATCTGTTCAAGCAGCAACAGCATGTACCAGCAGAAAACATATAGATATGGGTGAGATTCCCGTTCATAAACAGAACAAAACTGCAGTAGTAAAAACGGGACGACTCACCAGGTAACAGCGTACCCAACATGCTTATTAAAATTCTCAATATAAATCATGTTAAACAGTTAACAGCATAATATAATGGCATTCTTAAAATAGAACAACGATGTATAACTAGTAAATGTAAATATCAACAGCCATGCAATGCAGCGTAATGTATATGACTCAATGCCAATGCCATTGGGTACTACTTTGACCCCTACTCCATGGAGCTAACAAAACGTCGGAGAGAGTGAATGGGAGGACATGTCTCATGAGCACCAGCCATAGGCAAGATGTTACAACATTCGTAACGTGCATGTATCTGGCTTTTATGGAAACACTCTCGACCAAACATGAAAAGTACGGCATCTAGTAGAGGATATCAGTGTATTGCATGGATTCGCCATGACACAGAAGAGCTACCAACTGGTCACATGTCAGCCCTTCCAACCCTGATACCTCCAAAAAGACCATTGAAGATCGTCACCGTAAGATTCGCACCCGCATCAAGGTGTAAGCTCAACTCCTAAGCTCAAGGCCTTACGACTATGCAAATGAAATGCCAATGCTTACACAAAGCAGATGCGAAAAAGCAATGTTTACCCCCCGGGTAAACCTCGAGTTCCACTAAGGTTCGCTTCCTTAGGAACTATACGCATTTTTGAAAAAAAAAAAAAAAAAACCTTTATCCACCAGATATATCTCGTGATCCTTCCGGGATCGAGTCATCACAAGACTGAAACAAGTAAATGATTGACCTAGATCCGAATCACCGGTCCGTCATCGAACTATTGTTTCAAAACCCAAAACGTTTCATGTTTGTGTTTATGTCTTATGAAGTAATTGATGTACTAAGTCATCAATGGTATAGTATATGGTCTTGTTTCACCACATACTATACTTAATTAACCCTTGTCTTCAACTCTAAGTTAATTAATTAACTTAGGTTTTAATGCGTAAAACTTTACAGTTTGAGTTGAAAACACTTTTTATAAACAAAACCATTTCTAGTGGGGCGAAGGTATGTTTCACGACGCGAGGCTGAGAGGTTATCTTTACTGTCTAGACAATCTTTCTTATTCGCGAGGCGAGAATTGTATCGAGAAGAGAAGCAGAGAAGGTATCTCTTTTACTGCTCGGGCAGTCCTTTTGGTTCGCGAGGTGAGAACGACATCGTGACGCGAGGCCGAGAAGTTATATCTTTGCTGCTTGGGCTAGCCCACTATCTCGCGCAGCGAGACAATGTTAGCCAGGCGAATGCCTTGTTTTCCCTCTGTCTCGCGTGGTGAGACAGGGTTCGCTGAGCGAGTGCCCTGTTTTCATTTTTCCCTAACTCCTTCATTAATTCTCTTTTTGAAACACTTAGTTTGATTAAAAGACCTATAGCTAAAGAAAAGGCATTTTCCCATTTTGGTGACTCACTTTAAAGGTTCAAACTTCATTTGATCTTTGGATCAAATCACTTTTGTTTTTCTTTGAAAACATAAGTTATGAAATCATGTTTTTATTTCTACAAAACCTTGCTAGATCAAGAACTACACATGTTCTTGTATTTCCTCTTACTAAGGCCACAAGCCTACTCCAATGAAAAATGGAGACCTTGCTTCACCAACTAAGCAAATATAGCTCAAAAAGCTTACACAAATAAGATGAACAACAATTAGTCATGAAAGTCCATCACACATCATGGCCTCATAATCAAGCATAAAAGTCCATACTTGATCTAGTGATCAAAGTAGGCTTTTCAACATACATGGAAATGATTTTCATTCAATCATATCATCATCAACATATGCTAAAGTACACTACAACATACTAAAGCATAAACTCATCATGACAATCTTGTTCTCCAAGAGAACTTAACAAAACTTAACAAATAAAAGTGAACCCAAACCAAAGGGTTTCACCCACACATAAACTTAAACAACCATCTTCACTACCACCATTTTGGTGTGATGAGGTTCACCCCCATACATGTTGAAGAGCAGATATCCGGATCAAAGTCGGTTGATCGGTTTGTGAACCTCCTGACAATCGTCACCAACTACAACAACACAACAATCAAACATTAAACAACAATCAAAGCAAAACTCAACAATCCTAACAATGAGGGTTTCGGCCACCCTAGGGTAAAAAGGTTAGGAATTGATTTTGGTTTTCCATTTCATAGATTCAAAGGCAATAGGAAAGCTAAGGATGAAATCAAGTGTTAGAAAGCAAAAATTGATGAAAATACTATTCATCCTCATCAAATAGGGTTTGGCCATATTGAGATTTTTGAGCTAGGATGAGAATTGAATTGTATGCTCTTGGGTTTAGGTAGAGAATGATGAAGTGAGTTCAAAGAAATTGGTCTTACCTCAAAAGGATTTTTCTACAATGTCCTATGGATTGTCAAACTTTTGGATCTAAGAAATAATTTTCATGAAAATGAAGTTTGACCTTGAAATAAAGAAAGATTCAAGAAGCTAAGAGATCATAGAAGTGATCTTACCTTAAAATGAAGGAACATTGCTCAAGGAATCAAGTGATTCTAACAAATGATTCAAGCTTTTCAAGAAGAAAAATGGAGTTTCTTCAAGAACAACTATGGTGTTCTTCTCTTGAGAGGGCTGTGCGAAAATGAAGGGTGTGAGGGGCTGAGTTCAGCTCTTTAAAAGCTCACTTAAGGGTAAAAAGGTCATTTGCCAAAAGGGTAAAATGGTAAAAGTGTAAAAGACTAAGGTTAGGGGCATTTTGGTCATTTTGCGTCCAGATATTTCCGAACGTCATGACGACTCTGGCATACTCTCCCAAGTGTCCTGGGATGATGTGGTAACAAGATTATCCGTTGGCGAGTCCCGATAAATCCATATGTAGCTCCGTTTGTCACCCGATTGAGGATTCCGCTCGAACAGAGGTCAGGAAGTGATTTTTCTGAAGTTTTTGTGAAATTTAACCAAAACGTAGAGAATCGAATTCTAAGACTTATCGTCTCGTTCACGGGTCCATCTGAGGTCTCCTGAGCAGTAAAATCATACTGTCAGTGTAAAAACGCAGACCGGACTCCATTTGAGTTTTTGACTCAAAACTTAATCGTAGCTTCCTACGATATCGTCGAGCATGACCATGGTCTCGGAATATTTTATTTCCAATCCTAAGACCTTGAATAAAATAAAGACATTAAAATACTGAAGAATAAAAAAACGTGAAAATCGGGGCGTTACAGGTAACCTAGCACCTTTTCCTTTTATGGAGAAAGCAAATTGATCTACTTATGGTTAATCTTGCCCCCTTTAATCCTATGATCAACACCTATGTACTTGGTTTAATCGAAGCCTTCCATTTGCTTACACATAATCACATCACCTATGTCATAAGCTTTTAATCAATTTGGATGCCCATTTGCTAGAGGCCACACGGCCAAGTGATGGAAACATCACTAAACCATTTTGATTTCCATTTCATTCACAAAAGACAAGCTTGGTTCCTCAAGAACATAACTCATTTTCTCTCTTCTGTCTCTTCTTCTCTCTATTCGGCCCCTCTCCCAAATCCATCATCCAAACTTCATTTTTGATTTCTAAAACCATAGATCAACTAGTCTTGATCTCTAGATCATCTTTGATGAAGAAAGTTTTCTCTTTGAAGCAACTTGGTTCTTGACCCTCGAGAACATCAACCTTGTTCATCATGTGTTCTTCACTAAGTAAGTCTCAAATCTTACTTTTCTCTTCATATCTTTTCTTAGAATCATGAAACAACTTCTTCTAGTTCATGATTTTGTGAAACAAGTTCAAGATCTTACCTTTTCTTTCTATGAAGGTTCGGCCTTGTCACTCTTTCTTGGAGCTTGGAGTTTTGCTCATCCTAAAGATCTTCATTAAGGTAATGGGGGAGTGAACCTCATCACATCACGTTGATGGCGGTGAAAATGGTTTATGGGTTTGGTTTGGGGAAAACCCTAAACCAAGGGTTTCCTATTTTGTCTATTTGGTTCTCTATGAGAACAATGTTGTAATAATTATTTATGGCTTGATTGTGTTCATTGATGTGCTTGAATGGTTGAAAATAACTTTTCTGTGTGAGAAAACCCTAGTCTAAGTTTCCTCCATCTTTTTGTTGAAAAGAGTTTGAGAAAATGTGATTTTCGGATCTGACCTTATGTGAGTCATTTCGGTGTTTCTCTTAACCTAGACCTTGGATTTCAAAATTTGTTTTTGATCGTAAAACTAGACATCTTGGGCTTAATTTTGAACACAAATTTCGTGTGATTTCATAAATATTTGACCCTTGAAAACTTGTTTCAATCTAAACATAAAATTCTGTCTCGGATTCTGACTACAGTGAATTAATTAGTGAAACTGTACTAACTCAGTTACAATTTATAAAAATGAATTATATATCCAAACACTAGACATCCTAAGCTTTCATATGAGTCCTCATTTTCTCAAATCCGAGTCTGTTTGGTCAATCAAATGTTTGTCACAAGTTGATGCTTGACATGCTGAAAATTCCGTATACGGGTTTGATGTTAAATTTTTGGAATTAGTTGTTATGTTATTATCCATGTTGATGCATTGATGATTGCTCTTGTCCATGATGGATATTGGTGAAGCAAAATCTTCACACTAAACCTAGTATAGGATTCGTCCAAAGCATAAACAAAAAGGATTTTCAACTTCAATATTTGAAACTCAAACGATTTTACAACTCTAAAATGGAATCGATGAATGATGAACCAAAGCAAAACAAAGAAACCTTATTTGAATGAAACATAACATTCATTCAATAGAGTCTTAGAAACAAGGGAAATGGTATTTTAATCTTAAGCTATGGCTTAAGTAAATCAAATGATGTTTTGAAAATTAACGATTCAAATGTTCTCAATAACAAACGACTTTGGGAAAATCTTATGTAACATTCGGTTACTAAGTAGGTTTTGAACGTAAAACCAATCTTTGATCCCAATACAATGTTTAGTTCCAAGTTTAAGTATAATGATTTCAAGCTAAAAGGAATTTGGACTTAAGAATATTTCTCTTCTTTAGTTTATACAAAAGAGTTTTAAACTCCAACTTCTGACTTTAAGTTTAATTGAAACTACAAGCTGTTTGAAATAATGTTTTCAAAGTATAAGATTTTGAATCAAAGGTACCAAGACACTTTGCCAAGGTATAAAACAAATAAGTGTTTTGTACTCACCTTTTTACAAAAGAGTCTTGAACTCAAAACTAAAGATTTTCCTAAGTTAAAACCCTAAGTCAAATAATTGACCTAGAGTAAAAGAAAGAGATAAGGAAGTGTAGTGTGTGGTGGAACAAGAGCATATGTTACACCGTTGATGATTCATTCATCAATCGACTCATAAGACTTAATGATTCGAGATGTATTTCATTACTTGGAAGTCAAGTACCTGTAACTTAGAAAGGATCTAAAGACTTAACTAGAAGATTCTCAATCCTTCTTCATAAGACATTTAGGACTTGAGAAATATATCATAAGACACGAACACAAACATGAAACGTTTTGGTTTGGAATAGTAGTTCGATGACGGGCGGTGAGTCGGACCCGAGGACATCATCTAACTGTATAGTCTTGTGATGACTCGATCCCGGAGGGATCACGAGATTTATCTAGTGGATAAAGGTTTTATAATACAAAGACGCATATAGTCCCTAAGGAAGAGAAGCTTAGTGAACCTTCAGGTTTATCTGGTGGATAGACATTGCTTTATTGCATCTGCTTTGTGTAAGCATTGGCATTTCATTGCAAGAGTTTGTAAGGCCTTGAGCCTAGGAGATTGAGCTTACACCTTGATGTGGGTGCGAATCTTACGGTGACGATCTTAAACAGTCTTGGAGGTATCAGGGTTGGAAAGGCTGACATGTGACTAGTTGGTAGCTCTTCTGTGTCATGGCGAATCCGAGCAATACACTGATATCCTCGACTAAATGCCATAATTTTCATGTTTGGTGTAGAGTGTTTCCGTAAAAGCCAGATACATGCACGTTATGAATGTTGTAGCATCTTGCCCAAGGCTTGCTGACACGAAACATGACCTCCCATTCACTCTCTCCGACGTTTTGTTTGCTCCATGGAGTAGGGGTCAGAGTTTTACCCTTGTGGCATATGGCATTGAGTCATGTACATCGCATTGCATTGCATGACTATTGATGGATACATTTTCATGTTATACACTATTATCCTATGTTGATGATGGCTTGTGCTGTCGATTGGATATTGTGAGATATTGAGATGTATGATATGCATGACTAGTATTTTATTGTTTTGTGTGTCGTACCATTTTTAATTCTGCCATGTCTTGTGCTGATAAATGGGAATCTCACCTCATTACTTTGTATTGCATCGTTGTGTGCTTCTCTAGTTGTCTCCCGAGAAGGTCATGTTACCGAGACTTCACCCGACGTTTTGGATGCACCTCTCTGTTGAGCCTCCCAGTGGTTTTGGCGCTTGGACATCTAGTCATGGTGAGCTTCTAGCAAAGTACATGTGGAGAGCCACACTCACCATCCGCAAGTGTCACAGAGAAAGAGTTCTTGACTGCTCCACAACTTGTCTTCATGTTGTCTGCTATCAAGGTTGTACCCGTAAGTGGAATGCTAGATGGACTTTTTCACCGATGTGTTCAGTGCCTTCTCTTTCTGTTAGGGGTAGGATGCTTGTTAACAGGGTTGCTTCTAAGTCAACTTCTGTTATGTCTTCCATAGGAATGCCAGTTGTAGTCTTTGCTAGGATTCTTGTTAGGTCTCATTTGATGGGTCCTGGTTGGAAGGCGATGAGTGAAGAGACTAGGAGGAGGTGATTTATCCACACCTTCTTATTTCTTTCGCTTGTCTCTCCGAAAAGGAGAAGTTAGAGGAAGTATTCAGTTGTTGATCCGACGAATGTCTTCCTCTGTAGTATGTTGTTGGCTAGTGTAGGGTGTCAGAGAGTCTGTACTTTTCTTTTATCTTTTGTGGAGCTGCGTCTCTAAGTATCTTATGTTTAGGAGCTGCATCTCCAATCTTTTACGATGAGTCTGTATCTTTCTGTTTTCCTTCTGTAGTCGGGTGGGGTTTTTATGTAATCCTTTATGAAATTATATTATTGAATGTTTCTATTTACCTTACACGCACAAACGGTTACAAGTTTTACAGTTATATCTTGTGAAAAGGAAACATTTACCCCATCTTTCTTAAATGATTTTGATTAACCCGTTTTTCGGCCTTATAGTTTTATAAAATGTCCATTATGTGATGCCCCCGGAAAGAGTGTTACATTATTCGCATTCTCCTGAGGTTGAGGGTCAGGGGCCTCCAGAGGATAGTACTCAGGGGTCTCCTGAGGGTCCTCCACTGGATCCTCCTCATGCCCCTCTGCTACCAAAACGAACGACGGGGGAGGGGTCGAGGGTGACTATTGCTGCAAGGGCTGTGCAGTTGGAATGTAGTGCTGTAGCAGCCCACGATCCACCAAAAACTGTAGAATCATCCAGATGGGCGGTAGAGGGATCTGAATGGTCTCCACTGTGTGGGTCCTCTCCTGGGCCCCCACTTCGACGGTCCCTCTCAGAGTGCAAACAGGTCCAGTATAAGCTGCACTACTGGCACCTGGGTGAATGACCCATGCAGCTGGGTCCTCCCGCTGATCAAAAACGAGTGAGCGCACCCCCGAGTGGGCTAAGCTCTCGGGTACCGGTTCCATATGTAACCAAATAATAATATATGCCAAAAGAAAGATAGCATGGCCAAAGCTACAGTAAAGGTGAGAAACCAATATATGAATTCAAAGTACGACAAATACATGCCCAAAACACAAACAACAGATTCATATATCAAACACTGTTATTGAGCATGACAAATACATCACATAATATCATGATAATAAATAAAAACACAATGGTCTCGTGCCCAACAGTCATGGTTGTTTTCAAAACGTATGCATGGCACTTCCACATATATCATCTAACATTTGGTTCTTAATTTCCGAAAATCCCATCACCATTCCAAGAGCGGATCAAGCCCACAATTCATTGGCCCCTAGGCAACAATAACTAGCACCAACGTGCTAAACCGAAGTACATGAATCCCATGACACTATGCGATTCTCACATGGAGCGCAATCAGAGGTACTTAACAAATTGTAATCAGGTCATACTACATTGTCCAACACAAGGCACAATGTGTTCCAAAACGTATGACACCATTGTCCATCAAGGCACAATGATACAGAATGACTTAAAGTCATCACAGAGTTCCCTGCCATCAAGGTTCCCCATCTAGATGGCACGTCTGCCAGACACCACAATGCATGAGAAAGCCTATGTTCTCTTAAGTTTTTCTTTGTCGTACATTTATTTCCTTGTTGAAGCATCAAAGCTATCAACCACCACAACGTTTAGACTTTCAAATCTTTATAACATTTCTCAAAAGGGGACACACTATCCAAAATCCAGAAAGGGACACACAGTCCGAATCAGCTCGAACCCAACCATCAACCAATGCACCCGTATCAGAGTTTGGGCTCTAGAGCACACAACTCATCCACAAGCCTATAGGTCCACAAAGATTGTCCACAAGCCTACAAGACCACTTAGTTAACACGGATCCTTGATCCACGTGTTTTGCAAAATACTAGAACCTCGATGTCTCGGTTTCTAGGTTCACATCCAAAATAATCTTTCCTTCTTGAAAACCAAAAACCAAAGCCTATATCTCCGAAGCTTACAAACAAGGCCTTCGGGATCTGTTTCCATAAAAACAACTCTTGGTCAAAAACCACGTTTTCTTTTGAAGTAATTTGGTAAACCACAACACTTTGAAATACAGTTCGTGAAAAACCCTTTTTCTTGGTTAAAACAATTTGTTTCAAAAACTGGGTTACTTTACATCACTTTTTCTTGACATGATTCGTTTTATTACTTTAAAAACGGTTGATGTCTCCAAAATGCGCTTTATACTTCAAAACCTTATTTTTCATGGACAAAAGTTGCTTTCCCCATTTATGTCTCCTCATTCCTTAATAAAGTATGTCTTGTTTTAATCATTCCCAAAAAGAAATCAACTCATTTTGTTTTCAAAATTCTTTGAAACCTTAGCCTTTTATTTTCTTATTTTACGTTCCAAGCTTTTTGAAGCTTTTAACTTTACTCGATTTTGAACCGTAACCGATGTTTGGTCCCTTTGATATCATGGCAAGCATAAATAACGTCATCCACCATAATTAAGCATAACAACACAAAATCAAGCATAATCAGGCATAACCAAATATGAGCAAGCATAAAATAAATCACTACACATCAACACAACACATTTAAAATATTACAGACCATATACACAAATACAGCACGCAGCTGTCGGAAATTGAATTCCTCAGGTTTATCCCCTTACCTGTTGAAGTCATCTTCCGAACAAAAGTCGTCCCTCGATCTGCGAATTCTCCCGATTACTCGTCCGATTACCCAACCACAACTATATACACATAATCAATCCAATCATCAATATTAAACAACATAGTTATCCTTATTTCCATCTACCTAGGGTTCGGCCATGGGGTCCCAAAAATATCTAGGGATGTCTAAAAATTCCTATCTCTTGGATGAATGATCCTTAGGTACCCTTAACACTAAAACAAGTCTCTATGTTCAAACTTGGATCAAAACTTATTGTTTTCCCCAAATGGGTTGGTTCGGCCACCCTTTAATTAAATAGGCTAGGGAAGTCTTTTGATCACATGCTCTTGGATTCAATGACCTCTAAGTGTGATAGAACCTAATCAATACTTCTTAGACAAAAGTTTGAACAAAACCCTATTCATCCAAAAGAGGAGGATTCGGCCTCTATATACCCATATGGGTTAGCGAACTCTTTTGGCTACATGCTCTTGGATAATGAGAGAGGGTAATGAAACTAGCTCATAGAAATTGGTTTTACATTAAAAGGATTTTTGTAAAATTTTTCAAGGTTTTATGAAGTTTAAGGTTCAACTTGAACATAGCTAGAAAACACAAGATTTCAATGGAGAAATATGAAGTTTGAGAGATCAAGAATGAATCTATACCTCTTAGAGGATGAAGATGAGTGAGCTTATCAACTTTTCTTCACAAAGTTCTTGAAGATTCCTTAAGGAAAACGAAGAAAAAGTGAAGGAAGAAAGTGTTTTTGGGAGAAATGAAATGGATGATGATTTGATGAAGGGAGGGGCGTGGGGCTTATGCAGGTGGGACAAGGATGTCTCAAATTTTCTCACGTAAGGGTAGAAAGGACTTTTCACCTTAGGACATAAGTGGAATTTCCATAAAAGGTCAAGGGTATTTTGGTCATTTCGTGTCCAGATATTTTAAAAACCAATATGATACTGGCACGCTTTCCTAGGTGACTTGACCTGACATGACTTCAAGATTATCCGTTAGTGGGTCCCGGTAAATCCCTATCCAGCTCCGTTCGTCACCCGGTTTGAGATTTTGCCCGAATAACTTATATTATTCCGCTTTTTAGTGCGAAAAACCAATTTTATCAAAAATGTAGGAAATTCGATTCTAAGCCTAACTGTTTCGTTCATGAGTCAAAATTAGGTCGTTTGAGAAGTAAAATCATGCTGTCTGTGAAAAACGCAGACTTGGGCTCTATCTAAGTTTTCGACCCAAAATTTTACCGTAACTCCGTGCGATAGCGTTGAGCGTGACTATGGTCTCAGTTTATTTAAATTCACTCTCTAGAACCTCCGATAAAATACAAACTCCTTTACATAGTTTATTGACCTTAGAAAACTTGAAATATCGGGGTGTTACATTACTAACCCACTAAAAAAAAAATTCGTCCTCAAAATTACGTACCTTGAAAAAGATATGGATGTTGCAGTATCATCTTGTCTTCAGCTTCCCATGTTGCCCCTCCGGTTGTATTATCCAAAATAATCTTGACTATGGAAATTTGTTTTCCCGAGCTGTCTGATCATTCTATCCTCGATTCGTACAGGTGACGTCTCATAAGACAGGTTCTCTTTCAAAGGTACTTGATCAGGTTCAATTTGGATCGGGAATGTATTTTCTCAATTGTGAAATGTGAAAGACAATGTGAAGATTCGAAATTAATGGGGGGTAAAGCAATTTGATAGGCTACTGGACCAATACGGCGAAGAATTTGGTAAGGTCCAATGAATTTAGGAGTGAGTTTTCTGGACTTAATAACCCTACCTACCCCAATCGTGGGAGTGACTCTTAGAAATACATGTTCGCCTTCTTGAAATTCGAGAGGTCGTCTCCTTCGATCAAAGTAACTCTTCTGCCAACTTTGGGATGTCTTCATCTTTTCGCGAATTTGCCTGACTTTCTCTGTCGTTTGCTGCACGACTTCTAGACATAGAATCGTGCTCTCTCCATCTTGATACCAACAAAGAGGTGTTTGACATCTTCTCCCGTATAGTGCCTCATAAGGTGCCATGCCTATGCTTGAGTGATAGCTGTTGTTGTATATGAATTCAATCAGAGGTAACAGCTCATCCCAACACCCTCGGTTATCTAAAACACATGCCCTTAGCAAATCCTCTAACAATTGAATCGTTCTTTCGATCTGTCCATCCGTTTGAGGATGATATGCCGAACTTAAGCGTAACTTAGTTCCCAACGCTTGATGTAAGCTCTCCCAAAAACGTGTAGTAAACTTAGGATCTCAATCTGAAACAATACTTGAGGGTACTCTTTTAATTCGAATCACTTCTCTACTATACACCACAGTTAGTTTCACTACTATGCAATTAATCTTGCCAGGTAAGAAATGTGCCGATTTCGTTAACCTATCAACGATTACCCAAATCGAATCAAAACCCCTAGGAGTTCGCGGTAAACTCACCACGAAATCCATTGATATACTTTCCCACTTCCATTCCGGTATGTCTAGCGATTGTAGCATTCCTCCAGGTCTCTGATGTTCTACTTTAACCTTCTGACAAGTTAGACATGATGCAACCTATTCCACTACTTGCTTCTTCATGCCTGGCCACCAGAATCTTTGTTTCAAGTCTTGATACATCTTGGTTAAACCAGGGTGAATGCTCAAATTACTCTTGTGGGATACCTCTAGAATCATCTTTCTCATCTCATGATCATTGGGTACACTGACTCGTCCATTGTATTTCAAAATTTCGTCTGGTCCTAAGCTAAACTCATTAGCCTTCCTTGTTCCATCAACTCCTTCTTCTCTTGAAGATGCTCATCTGTAGCTTATTGTTCACGTATTTCTTGCATTAGTCCACTGGAAATCTTGATCATTCCCAAACTTAATTTCTTAGGACTTATTTCCATTGCTAAATTGAGATCACGGAATTCTTCGATTAATTCCAATTCTCTCACCCTTAGAGTTGAAATATGAATGGCTTTCCGGCTCAAGGCATTTGCTACTACGTTAGCCTTTCCAGGATGGTACTGTAACGTGAAGTCGTAATCCTTTAAAAATTCCATCCATCGCCTTTGCCTCATGTTGAGCTCCTTTTGGTCAAACAGATACTTCAAACTTTTGTGATCACTAAAGACGTCAAACTTAGCACCATATAAATGATGTCTCCATATCTTTAGTGCAAAAACTACCGCCGCTAACTTCAGATCGTGTGTGGGATAGTTCCTCTCCTGAGTCTTTAATTGCCTTGACGCATACGCCACCACCTTCCGGTGCTGCATTAATACACAACCTAAACCTTGATGCGAAGCATCACAATACACTTCTTAAGGTTCACTTGGTTCAGGAAGTATTAACACTGGCGAAGTCGTCAAAAGTTCCTCTATCTTCTGGAAACTTTCTTCGCACTTGGCAATCCACGCAACAGGTTGATCTTTCCTTGTGAGTTGAGTCAACGGTCCTATGACTTTGGAAAATGCTTTGATAATATCCGGCCAATCCAACGAAACTTCTTATTTCGATCACTATCTTTGGCCTTTCCCAAGAAAGTACAGCTTCCACTGCAGGGTCAACAGCAATCCCTTCCTTCGTTATGACATGTCCTAGAAATCCGACTTCCTCAAGCCAAAAGTCCCACTTTGAGAGTTTCGCATACATTGTCTTCTCGCGTAAAACTTGCAGAACTTGTCACAAATGTTCTTCGTGTTCCTCACGACTCATAGAGTAAATGAGGATGTCATCGATGAACACTACAATGAACTTATCAAGAAACAGACGAAAAATTCGATTCATGTAGTCCATAAAGATAGCAGGTGCATTCGTTACTCCAAAAGGCATCACGAGGTACTCGTAGTGTCCGTAACGAGTCCTAAACGCAGTCTTAGGTATATCCTCAATTCTTACTCTAATCTGATGATATCCCATCCTTACATCGATCTTCGAGAAAACAGCAGCTCCTCGCAGTTGATCCATCGGATGGTCGATACGCGGTAAAGGATATTTGTTCTTGATCGTCACTTTATTTA
Organism: Ammopiptanthus mongolicus; assembly: GCA_039655645.1. Lineage (NCBI taxonomy): Eukaryota > Viridiplantae > Streptophyta > Magnoliopsida > Fabales > Fabaceae > Ammopiptanthus > Ammopiptanthus mongolicus. The sequence continues at coordinate 34,428,829 of CM077349.1, read as the reverse complement.
GTTGCCGAAAATCCACGTAAAGTCTCGAACCTCCATCTTTCTTTCTCACTAAGAGAACTAGCGCTCCCCATGGGGAAACGCTTCATCTTATTAACTGCATCGACAAAAGATCCTCAACTTGAGCATTCAACTCAGCGAGCTTTGTAGGTGACATCCGATATGGAGCGATCGATATCGGTCCAGTTCCCGGAATCAAATCGATGGAGAATTCAATATCTCTTACTGGTGGCAAACCCCGAACATCGTCTGGAAACACCTCAGGAAAGTCCCTAGCAATGGACATCTTACTCAACTTGATCTTCCCCTTGACTTCTAAGTTGGACAGAAGCACGTATTCCTGATCTCCTTCCTTCGAAGAAGTTCTAATGAGGTTGGCAGCTAAAAATCCATAAATCTCGATACTGGAAAAAACTAGGGTTTTATGTGCGCAATCTAATAGGATATGGTTGGAAGATAACCAATCCATGCCTAAAATTACATCTAACTGTAATAAAGGCAAGCATATTTGATGAACAAGAAAATGCCTATCCTGAACAACAATAGGCCATTTCAAGCATATAGAATTTACAGTAATTGGCTTAGTCGTTTTGGGTGGAAACAATCAAGTCATATGACAAGGAAGAAACAGATAACTCTAAACGTTTCACACAATCCAAGGAAATGAACGAATGAGTTTCACCCGAATCAAAAAGCACAGCTAAGAGATTACCGTCTATGTTGCAATCACCCTGTATGAGATGATCGGAATTAGAAGCCTCAGCACCACTCATGGTGTAAACTCTTCCCTTCGTCGTTGGCCTTTTGGCTCCGCTAGTGTTATTAGTAGCTGGGACAACTTTTTGTGCCTTGCAATACTTTGTGATGTGCCCCGTCTACCCACAAGTGTAGCATCTACCATTACGCGTAGAGCAGTTGTTGGCTAGATGTGATGGATCTCCACACTTGAACACTTCCTCTCTTGGCCTTGACTTTGAATCCCTTGGCCTCCACTACCTGATGCATAAGCAACAAGACGATACTGTTGTTGTTTCTGATGATTCCCTGGGGGTCGGGAATAAGGTTTCTTTTGATCTGTCTTCCCCTATGATCTTGATACTGGTTCTTGAATCGGGAAGGTCCACCAACGTTCCCTTTGTTGTCCCTTCCACGCTTCATCAGTTCCACTTGCCTGCTTTTCTCAACCAAAGCCTGGAAATTGCGAATTCCCTGCGGCAGCACTGACTCTTTGATTTCATACCTCAGTCCTCTCTCAAAACTTTTACACTTCCAGTCTTTATCAGGATTGTTCTGGAAGAATCGGAAATACTTGGCCAACTATTCAAACTTGGCTGCCTATTCACCGACTGTCATCTCCCTTTGTTGCAGCCATAAGAACTCATGCTCTTTCTCAGCTCTAACACTTTGTGGAAAGTACTTCCCCAAAAATCGGTGCTTGAACAGATCCCAAGTGATTTCTTGTTGATTTGCCTCCAGCAGTTGTCTGGTTCCTCTCCACCAGTATTCCGCGTCTCCTAGCAGTAAGAAAGTCGCATAGGGTACCTTCACTTCTTCTGGGCTGTGAATTAGCTTGAAAATCTTTTCAATTTCCTGGATCCACAAGTCAGCCTTCTCGAGATCCACATTGCCATGAAATTATGGTGGATTCCGGTGTCTAAAGGTAGTCAGACTTCAGCCCTCAGCAGCCTGTTCAGCACGAACTTGCTCTTGAGAATTGTGAGCATTCATGGTAGTCGTCTGAATAGCAATTGCCGCAGCCATGTTCGCCATTGCCTAGCAGCGAAGTCCATTCCATTGGCACTGTCAATGTCCTCAGCATGGACATCAACTCCTCTCCTACGACCACGTCCACGGCTACGTCCATGTCCAGCTCTAGTTTTGTAACACCTCTTCTCGGTGTCACAGTTCGTACCCCAAATTTTATTTTTCGGTTAATTAAAACCTTTTCGAAAATACTCATTAGACTAGTTGCGAAAATTTGGTACCAATTGAAAATTTTAATAACAGCTGAGAAACAAATTCAAATTCATCATCTATAAAACTCATTCAACTTCGCCATAAGGCGTACATCACTTCAATCTCTTAATACATGTCATACTGAGTCATGGTCAAAAGACCTGACTTAAACATCAAAAATCCTAAGAGCTGGTTTAATAAAACAATAAGAAAAATAAAACATACTACCTAGCATGCATCCCAATGATACTAGGCCTCATCATCAACAGTCCACCCGTCTTTGTCGTCAACACCAAGGAACTCAGCTACAGGGTCCCACAGTGACCCAGAGGACCGTTGGAAAATATCTGTACATGTGTTGAAAAAACACAACAGGGTGTCCAACATGTACAGGCAAGGGTGAGATACTAGTTCACAAGTTCATCATAATAGCCACACAAGTAAAGCAGCATACAATAATACATACATCCACATATAAGTACAGTTGTATTAACAGATATTCATATGACATAATATCTCAAACATCATCATGAGTTATAATAATGCATGAGACTTCAATATCAACTTTCTAATTCATGTTCTCCGGAGATTCCTAAGTTCCCTTCCTCGAGCATTAGGCCGCGAATACTCCCATAACACAATTGTTCTCATGAGTTGGCCTCTCAATTTAGGTCCGAGCTCCAATTGTTCCGGGGTACCACGTCCAACCATATCATGAATAGTCCAGTCTCTGATTGAGTTCATCCGTGTTGGGAAACTGATTTACCACTGCACGGGGTCGCGATGCCTCCAGCCACTTGTGGAGTTTCGAACACAGGATGCCCCTATAGACCAAGTGGTCTTAACTGGCTCATATTTTCAACCACTTGGATTGTAGCTCAGTTCATATGGCATGTCGGCCGACTCATATATGTATGTAGAAAGTTTTCTGTTTTCTTTTTCGTTCAATTCTTCTTTTTTTTTTCTGTCAAGGCTCACAACTCATGACTCGTTTTAAAGGAGATATAGCCCGTTCATTCAAATTTCAGGACACGTAGTCCAAGTTCTTAATTCAAAAAGTACTAGGCCGAAGTCGCGAATACTAGACTCGCATGTAGGACACTATGTCCATTCCTTTTTCAAAACACAGGACACGTAGTCCGAGTGCTCAATCCACGATGTAACGCCCCGATTTTCACGTTTTCTAATTCTTTAGTATTTTAATGTCTTTATTTTATTCGAGGTCTTAGGAATAGAAATAAAATATTCCGAGACCATAGTCATGCTCGACGATATCGTAGGAAGCTACGATTAAGTTTTGAGTCGAAAACTCAAACGGAGTCCAGTCTGCGTTTTTACACTGACAGTATGATTTTACTGCTCAGAAGACCTTAGATGGACCCGTGAACGAGACAATAAGTCTTAGAATTCGATTATCTACATTTTGGTTAAAATTCGTAAAAATTTCAGAAAAATCACTTCCTGACCTTCGTTCGGGCGAAATCCTCAATCGGGTGACGAACGGAGCCACATTTGGATTTACCGGGACTCGCCAACAGATAATCTTGATATCACAACATCCCAGGACACTTGGGAGAGTATGCCAGAGTCGTCATGACGTTCGGAAATCTCTGGACGCAAAATGACCAAAATGCCTCTAACCTTAGTCTTTTACACTTTTACCATTATACCCTTTTGGCAAATGACCTTTTTACTCTTAAGTGAACTTTTAAGAGGCTGAACTCAGCCCCTCACTTCATCATTTTCGCACAGCCCCTCTTCCTTTAGAGTTCCATAGTTGTTCTTGAGAGAAAACTCCATTTTCACCTAGAAAAGCTTGAGCTTTTGTTGGATTCACTTGATTCCTTGAGCAATCTTTCTTCATTTCAAGGTAAGATCACTTCTATGATCTCTTAGCCTCTTGAATCTTTCTTTATTTCAAGATCAATCTTCATTTTCATGAAAATAATTTCTTAGATCCAAAACTTTGAAAATCCATAGGAAATTGTAGAAAAATCCTTTTGAGGTAAGACCAAGTTCTTTGAACTCACATCATCAATCTCTACCTAAACCTAAGAGCTTATGATTCAACTCTCATCATAGCTCAAAAAGCATTTTTGGCCGAACCCTTTTGGATGATGATGAATAGTGTTTTCATCAATTTTTGATTTTTAACACTTGATTTCATCCTTAGCTTTCCTAATGCCTTTGAATCCATGAAATGGAAAACCAAAACCAATTACTAACCTTTTTAACCTAGGGTGGCCGAAATCCTCTTTGTTATGATAGTTGAGATTGGCTTTGATTGTTGTTTAATGTTGGATTGTTGTGTTGTTGTAGTTGTTGACGATTATCAGGAGGTTCACAAACCGATCAACCGACTTTGATCCGGGAATCTGCTCATCAACAGGTATGGGGAGAAGAACCTCATCACACCAAGATGGTGGTAGTGAGAATGGTTGTTTAATTTTATGTGTGGGTGAAACCCTTTAGTTTGGGTTCACTTTTATATGTTAAGTTTTGTTAAGTTCTCTTGGAGAACAAGATTGTCATGATGAGTTTATGCTTGAGTATGTTGTACTGTGCTTTAGCATATGTTGATGAAGATATGATTGAATGAAAATCATTTCCATGTATGTTGAAAAACCTACTTTGATCACTAGATCAAGTATGGACTTTTATTGTTTGATTATGAGACCATGATGTGTGATGGATATGTTTGATTATGATGTAGTAATATGTATTATGGTTATCATGATTGTGTAAGTATTGTGAGCCATACTTTGATTGGTTGATGAAGTAAAAATTCACATTGATTCCTAGTTGGCTATTAGCCATGACCTTGAGGAAAGGAAGGATATGAATAGTTCTTGGACAAGTCAAGTTTTGATGTAAAGAAAGTGTTTTCAATAACTTGTGTTTTTCAAAGAAAAACCCTAAGTGACTTTAAATGGAATTAAATCTCAAAGTGCTTTCACCAAAGTGAAACATGTTTTATACCTTATCCTTAGTTCATCTAGCTAATCAAGTGACTCAAAATGAGAAAAGAAGTGGTTTCATGAAGAGAATCAAAATGGTTCCCTAAGGTTGATGTCTTGTTTTAAGGCAACTATTCGCTAAGCGAATTTACTTCCGCTAAGCGAAAACAGGGAAAGTCTAAGTTGGGCATCACTGCCTCACTTTCGCTAAGCTAACCAAACGAGTTTCGCTACGCGAATTACGTCTCGCTGAGCGATCCAGAGATGTCTCCAAAAGAGGTATAACCGCCTCAATTTCGCTAAGCGAAATTATACTCGCTAAGCAAAGAAAGTGAAATTTCGCTACACGAATTCTGTTTTGCCGAGCGATCCAGAGGTGTTTCCAAAGAGGTGTAACCGTCTGAACTTGCGCTAAGCGAATACATATTCGCTAAGCAAATACAATACATTTCGCTACGCGATTTATGTCTCGCCGAGCGATCCAGAGGAGTTCCAAAAGAGGCATTATTGTTTCAATTTCGCTAAGCGAATGTAATTTCTCTAAGCGAATTCCATGTTCAGAAAATGCTAAGAATAGAGTAAGTAAGTATTTCAAAGATTGTTCAAATCAAATGAGTTTTTAATTGAGAAGTTGTTCTGGTTTACAAACGTTTTGGGTTTTGAAATAGTAGTTCGATGACGGACCGGTGATTCGGATTCCGATCAGTCGTTCAATTGTTTCAGTCTTGTGATGACTCAATCCCGGAGGAATCACGAGATTTATCCGGTGGATAAAGGTTTTGTTTTTCAAAAGACGCGTATAGTTCCTAAGGAAGAGAACCTTTGTAGACTTCGAGGTTTATCCGGGGGATAGACATTGCTTGATCGCATCTGCTTTGTGTAAGCATTGGCATTTCATTTGCATAGTTGTAAGGCCTTGAGCCTAGGAGTTGAGCTTACACCTTGATGCTGGTGCGAATCTTACGGTGACGATCTTCAATGGTCTTTTTGGAGGTATCAGGGTTGGAAGGGCTTACATGTGACCAGTTGGTAGCTCTTCTGTGTCGTGGCGAATCCGTGCAATACACTGATATCCTCTACTAGATGCCGTACTTTTCATGTTTGGTCGAGTGTGTTTCCGTAAAAACCAGATACGTGCACGTTACGAATGTTGTAGCATCTTGCCCAAGGCTGGCGCGCACGGAACTTGTCCTCCCATTCACTCTCTCCGAATGTTTTGTTAGCTCCATGGAGTAGGGGTCAGAGTAGTACCCAGTGACATTGACATTGAGTCATCTACATTGCATTGCATTGCATAGCTATTGATGTTTACATTTACTGTTATACATCGCTGTACTGTTTAAGAATACCCTTATTTCATGCTGTTAACTGCTTAACATGATATTATGCTGTTACTGCTTAATATGTTTGACATTGAGAATTCTTGTAAGCATGTTGGGTACGCTGTTACCCGGTGAGTCGTCCCGTTTTTACTACTGTTGTTTTGTTGTGTTGATGAACGGGAATCTCACCCATATCTGTATGTTTTCTGTTGGTATTTGCTGTTGCTGTTTGAACAGATGGACGTGACGATAGTTCAGTCCAGTAGTTCCTTTGAGCCGGAGGAGGACTCTTTTTGTGGTTTAGTTTTGTTGTCGGCCAGGCTATGTTAGTTTTTGTAGTACCTTTTGGGAGCTACGACTCCTAGTACTTATTGTATCAGTTATACATTAGACTTATGTTTGTACATAGTATTATTCCTTTTTCGGTTTATGTCCCTGTATTTATTATGCATATTGTTCTTGAAATGTATGGCGAACCTAAGTTCGTTATTAGTATTATTTACCTTTACTAAATCCCATTGCATCTTGTGACAAGAAAAAAATAAAATCATATTTTCCGCATTAAGAAATATTTTCGGCCTTATAAACATTCGGGAATGTGACACTCGGGAAAGGGTGTTGCATTATTTGGTATCAGAGCTGGCCGAATCTTTTTGGGGTTGTAGGTTATGGTCTGTCTTGTTTGTGTTGTGTTCTCTGTCTATTTCTCTGTTGTTTGCTTTAGTTGTGGTTCTTGTGTTTGACAGTTCTGGTTTTGAAGGTAGCAATGGCTGCTCAAAACCTGACTGCTGCTGTGAACGCCATATGGGAAATGGCTGCTGCTATGGTTCAACGTGACGAAAGAGCTACCGGAGGTAGAGGACTGGACGAATTTCTTCGTCGGAATCCACCTCAATTCAAAGGTGAATTCAATCCTGAGTTGGCTGAACGCTGGATCCAAACGCTGGAGAAAATATTTGGAGCGATGAGATGTACTGAGAATGACAAGGTTGTTTATGCAACCTATATGCTGGTGGAGGATGCTGAATACTGGTGGGAAGGAGCCCGTCAGATGCTGATTCACGATCAACAAGCTGTTGACTGGAATGCTTTTAAGGGAAAGTTCCTGGAGAAGTATTTTCCTGCAAGTGCAAGACACGAGAAAGAGATGGAGTTCCTCCAGCTGAGACAAGGGGGAATGACTGTAGCTGAATACGGGGCCCAATTTGAAAGTCTAGCAAAGTTCTCAAATTACTTTCTGGACAACCCAAGAGAGGAGTGGAAGTGCAGAAAATTCGAAGGAGGTCTAAGGATCGACTTGAAGAGAGCTGTAGTTCCATTGGAAATTTCTGTTTTTCCGAGGCTAGTGGAAAAGTGTCGTCTGATTGAGAGTTTGGAGCCCAAGGACAAGCGGGTACTGAGTTCTGGACCGAGCAAGTTTCAGAGAGGAAGCGGTGGTCGAGACAACAAATCTCGATGGAAGCCCTATGCAAAGCAACAAGATCGACAACAACGCTCTGCGGGAGGAAGTAGTGGGAGTTTCAGTCAGTCTGGAAACGCCCCAACCAAGTGCATGAAGTGTGGGAAGAGCAATCACATCACCAGAGATTGTTCGATCAAAGGGATTATCTGCTTCAAGTGTGGGAAGCCGGGACACATCTCACGTGAATGCATGCAACCAAAATTGGAACATTCTGTCAATAATGTCCAAGCTGCAAGGCCTAAGATGAAGGGCAGAGTCTACACTATGGGAGGTGCTGAAGCTTCTCAAAATGAAGACTTGATCCAAGGTTAGTGTGTCATGGGAGGTAAAACCTTAACTGTACTATTTGATTCAGGCGCACGCATTCCTTTATTGCCTATGACTATGTGAATCTGTTGGGATTACCTGTGTCTTCTTTACCTTTTGATTTGGTAATTTCTACGCCTACTGCAAAGCCTGTTATAACTGCTAAAGTTTGTTTGAACTGTTCGATTTCTGTTAAAGGTAGAACATTTTTGATTGATTCGATCTATTTGCCTCTTTCGCAAATGGATGTAATCTTAGGAATGAATTGGTTATCTTCTAATCATATCATGTTAGATTGTGCAAATAAAACCTTAGTTTTTCCTAGTTGTGAGAATTCTGGATTTTTGACTGCCAACCAAGTAAATGCTTCTTTGAGAGAAGGAGCTCAAGGATACATGTTACTATCTTCTTTGGAGGTCAAGAGCGAGCTAGTCTTAGAGCGCATACCTGTCGTGAATGAGTTTCCGGAAGTCTTTCCTGAAGACGTACCAGGTTTGCCGCCAGTTCGGGACATCGAGTTTGCGATCGATCTTGTGCCAGGAACAAGACCAGTGTCTATGGCACCGTATCGTATGGCACCTGCTGAGTTGGAAACCTTGAAGGAACAGTTGGTAGACTTATTGGGGAAGCAATTTGTTAGACCCAGTGTGTCGCCGTGGGGAGCACCTGTGCTGTTGGTGAAAAAGAAAGATGGAACATCTCGTTTATGTGTGGATTATCGCCAGTTGAATAAAGTTACTATTAAGAACAAGTATCCACTTCCGAGGATAGATGACTTGATGGATCAGTTGAGGGGAGCGGCAGTTTTCTCCAAGATTGATTTGCGATCGGGTTATCGCCAGATTCGTGTAAAGGCAGAAGATATACCGAAGACAGCGTTTCGAACACGCTATGGGCACTATGAGTATCTTGTGATGCCGTTTGGTGTGACGAATGCTCCAGCTATATTCATGGATTATATGAATAGGATCTTTCGTCCATACCTGGATAAGTTTGTCGTTGTCTTCATAGATGACATACTTATCTATTGGCAAGACCAGGAAGAGCACGCTGAACATCTTAGTGTGGTTCTTCAAGTTCTGAAAGAGAAACAGCTGTATGCAAAACTGTCCAAGTGTGAGTTTTGGCTCGACGAAGTGCAGTTTTTGGGTCATGTAATTTCAAAGGAAGGAATTGTTGTAGATCCGTCGAAAGTCGAAGCAGTTCTTGAGTGGGAAAGACCAACCACAGTGACTGAGATATGCAGTTTTGTGGGTTTGGCTGGGTATTATCGGAGGTTCATTGAGGGATTTTCTAAGATTGTAGGACCTCTTACCCAATTGATGAGGAAGGACAAAGCGTTTGAATGGACTGAAGCCTGTGAGCAGAGTTTTCAGGAGTTGAAGAAGAGGCTGACTACATCACCAGTGTTGATATTGCCAGATCCAAGCGAACCTTTTGATGTGTACTGTGACACTTCATACCAAGGATTAGACTGTGTTCTGATGCAGAATCGGAAGGTAGTAGCGTATGCCTCGAGATAGTTGAAAGTGCACGAGAAGAATTACCCAACTCATGATCTGGAGTTAGCAGCAGTAGTCTTTGCGTTGAAGATTTGGATGCATTACTTGAGCGATCATAAGAGCTTGAGGTATCTGTTCGATCAGAAGGAGCTTAATATGAGACAAAGACGGTGGCTGGAATTTTTGAAGGACTATGATTTCCAGTTACAGTATCATCCGGGAAAAGCTAATGTGGTAGCGGATGCCCTGAGTAGAAAAGTGTTACATGTGTCTGCCATGATGGTTAAGGAACACGAGCTGTTGGAACAGTTCAGGGATATGCATCTGTCCGCGGTTAGTATGCCAGGAAGACTATGTGTAGGTATGGTTACGGTATCTTGTGATCTGATGGATCAGATTCGGGAGAAACAAGTATACGACCAGTATCTGGAGAAAGAGCGGAGGAATCTAAAAAGAGGAATGACGTCGAAATACAAAGAAGGAACAGATGGAATCCTAAGACGAGGAGAACGGGTTTGTGTGCCAAACAACCCAGAGATAAGGAGGTTAATTCTGGACGAAGCTCATAGAAGCAAGTTGAGTATGCATCCAGGGTCAACCAAGATGTACTAAGACCTGAAGCGGTTGTTTTGGTGGCAAGGCATGAAAAGAGATGTAGCCGATTATGTGGCATCTTGCTTAGTGTGTCAGAAAGCAAAGGTTGAACATCAGAGGCCAGCTGGAATGTTACTTCCGTTGGATATCCCAGAGTGGAAATGGGACGGCATAGCAATGGATTTCGTGACGTGTTTGCCAAGGACACCTAAAGGATACGATTCCATTTGGGTTATAATTGATAGGCTTACGAAATCAGCTCATTTTCTACCGATTAATCTCAAGTATTCTATGGAAAAGCTTACTCAGATTTATATCAGTGAGATTGTGAGACTGCATGGAGTACCTTCAAGTATCATATCGGATAGAGACCCGCGATTTACTTCGCGTTTTTGGCAAAGTTTACATGAAGCTTTAGGAATGAAGTTACGATTAAGTTCGGCTTACCATCCTCAAACTGATGGACAATCGGAAAGGACGATTCAGTCGTTAGAGGATCTGTTGAGGGCGTGTGTGTTGGAACATGCCGGAAGTTGGGAGAATTTCCTACCGTTGATAGAGTTTACCTACAACAACAGTTATCATTCAAGTATAGGGATGGCACCCTACGAAGCTTTATATGGACGACGTTGCAGAACACCTTTGTGTTGGTACCAAGATGGAGAAAGTGCTTCATTAGGACCTGAACTAGTGCAACAAACAACCAAGAAGGTGAAACTGATTCAAGAAAAGATGAGGACGGCTCAGAGCCGACAGAAGAGTTATGCGGATAAAAGACGTAGGCCACTTGAGTTCGAGGAAGGGGATCATGTGTTTTTGAGTGTCACTCCGATGACTGGGGTGGGCAGGGTCCTGAAGTCCAGAAAAGTCGCTCCAAAATTCATTGGACCTTATCAAATTCTTCGTCGGATAGGTCCAGTAGCTTACCAAATAGCTTTACCGCCTTTTCTATCCAACCTTCATAATGTTTTTCATGTTTCGCAATTGCGAAAGTATATTCCTGATCCCAGTCACGTCATAGAGTCTGATTCAGTACAACTAAAGGATAACCTAACCTATGAGACATTGCAGGCTAAGATCGAGGACAGGAGGATAAAGAAACTGCGAGGGAAGGAGATAGCGTTGGTCAAAGTTATCTGGAACGAGGCTACAGGTGATGCTACCTGGGAAAGAGAAGAGAACATGCAACAACAGTATCCGAGTTTGTTTTAAGAGGTACGTAAAATTTCGAGGACGAAATTCTTTTAAGAGGGGTAGGAATGTAACGCCCCGATTTTCACGTTTTCTAATTCTTTAGTATTTTAATGTCTTTATTTTATTCGAAGTCTTAGGAATAGAAATAAAATATTCCGAGACCATAGTCATGCTTGACGATATCGTAGGAAGCTACGACTAAGTTTTGAGTCGAAAACTCAAACGGAGTCCAGTTTGCGTTTTTACACTGACAGTATGATTTTACTGCTCAGAAGACCTTAGATGGACCCGTGAACGAGACAATAAGTCTTAGAATTCGATTATCTACGCTTTGGTTATAATTCATAAAAATTTCAGAAAAATCACTTCCTGACCTTCGTTCGGGCGAAATCCTCAATCGGGTGACGAACGGAGCCACGTATGGATTTACCGGGACTCGCCAACAGATAATCTTGATATCACAACATCCCAGGACACTTGGGAGAGTATGCCAGAGTCATCATGACATTCGGAAATATCTGGACGCAAAATGACCAAAATGCCCCTAACCTTAGTCTTTTACACTTTTACCATTATACCCTTTTGGCAAATGACCTTTTTACCCTTAAGTGAACTTTTAAGAGGCTGAACTCAGCCCCTCACTTCATCATTTTCGCACAGCCCCTCTTCCTTTAGAGTTCCATAGTTGTTCTTGAGAGAAAACTCCATTTTCACCTAGAAAAGCTTGAGTTTTTGTTGGATTCACTTGATTCCTTGAGCAATCTTTCTTCATTTCAAGGTAAGATCACTTCTATGATCTCTTAGCCTCTTGAATCTTTCTTTATTTCAAGATCAATCTTCATTTTCATGAAAATAATTTCTTAGATCCAAAACTTTGAAAATCCATAGGAAATTGTAGAAAAATCCTTTTGAGGTAAGACCAAGTTCTTTGAACTCGCATCATCAATCTCTACCTAAACCTAAGAGCTTATGATTCAACTCTCATCATAGCTCAAAAAGCATTTTTGGCCGAACCCTTTTGGATGATGATGAATAGTGTTTTCATCAATTTTTGATTTTTAACACTTGATTTCATCCTTAGCTTTCCTAATGCCTTTGAATCCATGAAATGGAAAACCAAAACCAATTCCTAACCTTTTTAACCTAGGGTGGCCGAAATACTCTTTGTTATGATAGTTAAGATTGGCTTTGATTGTTGTTTAATGTTGGATTGTTGTGTTGTTGTAGTTGTTGACGATTATCAGGAGGTTCACAAACCGATCAACCGACTTTGATCCGGGACTCTGCTCATCAACAGGTATGGGGAGAAGAACCTCATCACACCAAGATGGTGGTAGTGAGAATGGTTGTTTAATTTTATGTGTGGGTGAAACCCTTTAGTTTGGGTTCACTTTTATATGTTAAGTTTTGTTAAGTTCTCTTGGAGAACAAGATTGTCATGATGAGTTTATGCTTGAGTATGTTGTAGTGTGCTTTAGCATATGTTGATGAAGATATAATTGAATGAAAATCATTTCCATGTATGTTGAAAAACCTACTTTGATCACTAGATCAAGTATGGACTTTTATTGTTTGATTATGAGACCATGATGTGTGATGGATATGTTTGATTATGACGTAGTAATATGTATTATGGTTATCATGATTGTGTAAGTATTGTGAGCCATACTTTGATTGGTTGATGAAGTAAAACTTCACATTGATTCCTAGTTGGCTATTAGCCATGACCTTTAGGAAAGGAAGGATATGAATAGTTCTTGGACAAGTCAAGTTTTGATGTAAAGAAAGTGTTTTCAATAACTTGTGTTTTTCAAAGAAAAACCCTAAGTGACTTTAAATGGAATTAAATCTCAAAGTGCTTTCACCAAAGTGAAACATGTTTTATATCTTATCCTTAGTTCATCTAGCTAATCAAGTGACTCAAAATGAGAAAAGAAGTGGTTTCATGAAGAGAATCAAAATGGTTCCCTAAGGTTGATGTCTTGTTTTAAGGCAACTATTCGCTAAGCGAATTTACTTCCGCTAAGCAAAAACAGGGAAAGTCTAAGTTGGGCATCACTGCCTCACTTTCGCTAAGCTAACCAAATGAGTTTCGCTACGCGAATTACGTCTCGCTGAGCGATCCAGAGAAGTCTCCAAAAGAGGTATAACCGCCTCAATTTCGCTAAGCGAAATTATACTCGCTAAACGAAGAAAGTGAAATTTCGCTACACGAATTCTGTTTCGCCGAGCGATCCAGAGGTGTTTCCAAAGAGGTGTGACCGTCTGAACTTGCGCTAAGCGAATACATATTCGCTAAGCAAATCCAATACATTTCGCTACGCGATTTATGTCTCGCCGAGCGATCCAGAGGAGTTCCAAAAGAGGCATTATTGTTTCAATTTCGCTAAGCGAATGTAATTTCGCTAAGCGAATTCCATGTTAAGAAAATGCTAAGAATAGAGTAAGTATTTCAAAGATTGTTCAAATCAAATGAGTTTTTAATTGAGAAGTTGTTCTGGTTTACAAACGTTTTGGGTTTTGAAATAGTAGTTCGATGACGGACCGGTGATTCGGATTCCGATCAGTCGTTCAATTGTTTCAGTCTTGTGATGACTCGATCCCGGAGGAATCACGAGATTTATCCGGTGGATAAAGGTTTTGTTTTTCAAAAGACGCGTATAGTTCCTAAGAAGAGAACCTTAGTAGACTTCAAGGTTTATCCGGGGGATAGACATTGCTTGATCGCATCTGCTTTGTGTAAGCATTGGCATTTCATTTGCATAGTTGTAAGGCCTTGAGCCTAGGAGTTGAGCTTACACCTTGATGCTGGTGCGAATCTTACGGTGACGATCTTCAATGGTCTTTTTGGAGGTATCAGGGTTGGAAGGGCTTACATGTGACCAGTTGGTAGCTCTTCTGTGTCGTGGCGAATCCGTGCAATACACTGATATCCTCTACTAGATGCCGTACTTTTCATGTTTGGTCGAGAGTGTTTCCGTAAAAACTAGATACGTGCACGTTACGAATGTTGTAGCATCTTGCCCAAGGCTGGCGCGCACGGAACATGTCCTCCCATTCACTCTCTCCGAATGTTTTGTTGGCTCCATGGAGTAGGGGTCAGAGTAGTACCCAGTGACATTGACATTGAGTCATCTACATTGCATTGCATTGCATAGCTATTGATGTTTACATTTACTGTTATACATCGCTGTACTATTTAAGAATACCCTTATTTCATGTTGTTAACTGTTTAACATGATATTATGCTGTTACTGCTTAATATGTTTGACATTGAGAATTCTTGTAAGCATGTTGGGTACGCTGTTACTCGGTGAGTCATCCCGTTTTTGCTACTGCTGTTTTGTTGTGTTGATGAACGGGAATCTCACCCATATCTGTATGTTTTCTGTTGGTATTTGCTGTTGATGTTTGAACAGATGGACATGACGATGGTTCAGTCCAGTAGTTCCTTTGAGCCGGAGGAGGACTCTTTTTGTGGTTTAGTTTTGTTGTCGGCCAGGCTATGTTAGTTTTTGTAGTACCTTTTGGGAGCTACGACTCCTAGTACTTATTGTATCAGTTATACATTAGACTTATGTCTGTACATAGTATTATTCCTTTTTCTGTTTATGTCCCTGTATTTATTATGCATATTGTTCTAGAAATGTATGGCGAACCTAAATTCGTTATGAGTATTATTTACCTTTACTAAATTCCATCGCATCTTGTGAAAAGAAAAAAATAAAACCGTATTTTCCGCATTAAGAAATATTTTCGGCCTTATAAACGTTCGGGAATGTGACACTCGGGAAAGGGTGTTGCACACGATGTACTAGGCCGACGTCGCGGACACTAGACTCACATATAGGACACAAAGTCCATTCATGTCACAGAACTCTAGCCCGACGTCTCGGTCACTAGGTTCATGTGCTTCACATGCGTGTAGGGGAAATCACCAGTTCATCAAATTCATTTTCGTAGTTCAAAGCTCAAAAACAAAACTCAGATTCTCTTTGGTATAAACCAAAACTTGTTTTCGCTCTAAAACTTATTTTCCACAAAAAAATTTCTTTACATCACTCTCAAAGGCTCAAGTTCTAAAGATTTGTTTTTTAAAGGATTTTGGCCTTTTAAAATCCTTTTCTAAAGGTTCCCTCATTTTAAAACATTTTTCTAAAGATTGCTATCGGAACAAACTTTCATGAAGAGACTTTTTCGTTTTGGAAAGTCAAATACTTTCAGAAGATTCTTTCTTGATAAACTAAATACTTTTCAATTTTCTCTTTCTTCATACAACATGTTCAGAAAATAATGATAAAGCAGCTTTTCACTATTTTCCTCACTAACTCTCAATTTCTTAGGTCTTGTTCGAAAATCATCTTAGGTTCTTAACTTTGTGGCTTTTTAGTAAAATTGGCCATTATAACATTTAGCTTCGAAGCTTTTCATCTCTCAAATCAAAACATTTCCAAATCATTGATTAAGACTTTTAAGTAGCTTAATCTTCATTTTTGAGCTATAGCCAGTGCTATGCACTTAACCAGTCCAGGATATATATATATATATATATATATATATATATATATATATATATATATATATATACACATCAACCCTCGATTCAACATCATCTCATCCAAGGCATCAATGCCACAATTTATATTTCAATATCCAATATCTCATTCAAGGCAATAACGCCACAATTCATATTTCAATATCCAATCACGTACTTACCAAAATAATTCTCACATATACATCACAAGAGAAATCATTAACATTGATTGAAAAAACATCATCACAATCATACCACAACCAACCTTATGCGGCTATCAAACTTATTGGAGTTAATATCCCCTTACCTCTCGAAGATTCCCGGTTAGCGGAAAGTCGCCCGACCGATCCGAAAGTCGCCCAATTTATCGTCCGATTACCCGACAACAACTACAAATACACAACCAATCCAAACATCAATAACTAACAACACAAATTCTCCTTATATCCCTTGACCTAGGTTTGGCCATATAGCTAGGAAATTAGCTAGGGATGTCTTAAAATTCCCATCTCTTGGAGTCAGGATCCTTAAGTAACCTTATCACCACATCAAGTCTAAATTTTGAAAATTGAGTCAAAACTTCATATTTTCCCCAAATTGGTGGTTCGGCCATCCTATGATTTAATAAGCTAGGAAAGTTTTTTGATCATACACTTTTGGATTCAAGACCATCTAAGTGTGATATAACTAGATCAAGGCTTCCTATACACAAATATTGAATCAAAACTCCAATGGTCCAAAAGGGTGAGATTCGGCCTCTCATACCCATATGAGCTAGAGGGATCTTTTGGTTACAAGCTCTTGGATTATGGAAGAGGATGATGCTACTAGCTCATAGAAATTGGTTTGACATTAAAAGGATTTTTCTACAATTTTCTAGAGATTTTTGAAGTTTGGATCTAGAACTTGAAATCAACTTGAATCATGGTCTTAAAACATGAATTAAGAGAAGATTCATGTGGTTGAAGGATCAAAGAAGTAATCTTACCTCATGGAGTGATGAAAATGAGCAAGAAACCTCACTTGATTCACCAAAAATGGTTAGAGATCAAGCTTGAAAATGGAGAGAAAGCTTGAAGAGAAATGGTGTTAGGAGAAAAAATGGTGGAGGGGCTGCCTTGGCTGGTCTATTTCGTGGGAGATGAAAGGAGGACAAGGATGTCCACAATATTTTTCATTAAGGGCATTATGGTCTCTTCCATAGGACCAAATGGTCATTTCTTTAAAAGACCAAGGGCATTTTGGTCATTTCGTGTCCAGATATTTTCTAAAACCATCATGAGCTTGGGCACGCATCCCAATGTGATTTGACTTGATGTGACATCAAGATTATCCGTTAGCGGGTCCCGGTAAATCCATATGCAGCTCTGTTCGTCTCCCGGTTTGAGTTTTCGCCCGAATAGTTTATATTATTTTGATTTTTAAGGCGCGAAACCAATTTTAGCATAAAGGTAGGAAACATGATTATATGACTAACCGTCTCGTTCACAGGTCAAAATTAGGTGTTTATAGTAGTGTAACACTACTGTCAGTGAAAAACGCAGATCGGGCTCCGTCTGAGTTTTTAGCCCAAAATTTAATCGTAGCTTCCTACGATGGCGTTGAGCATGAATATGGCCTCGGTTTATTTTATTTCATTTTCTAAAACCTCGAATAAAATACAAACTTAATTGTTCAACTTACTGGTTTATAAAGGCAATGGAAATAGGGGTGTTACAAGTTTCGATTCCTGGTTCCATATCTGACCTACAAGATTGAAATTAGTCAAATTGCAACCAGAAACCAAAACATATAAGTACTTATCAACACACATTACTTATAAGAAGTAATTCAATCAAACCTTAATTAGAGATCTCACAACATCAACACAACAGACCTATTCCCAAAGATTCCTAAAAAACTCGACCAGCTCTGATACCACTAATGTGACACCCTAAACCCGCCATCACATGGTGACCCAAAAATAACATAAGATACGAAATAAAAATTTTCTAGTTACTTTCGGAAAACAGATTTTCTTTACTTAGATCTTAGTTACAATGAAAATCGTGATAAAATTTATATATATATATATATATATATATATATGCATCATCAGGAAGTTATGTACATAAAGAAACTGTGGACAATATATCCATTTCAAAAAGAGAAACTAACAGAAAATAAAAACACTATCAACTCTAATGACTATGCAGTGACAGTCTGGAAAATCACATCTAAAACTCATGGCCATCAATAGCCAATAACAGACTACCTAAAAATCGCTGCCTCAAAATCTAACACTCTAAGCTGGTCCCTCTCTAGTGAAACCCGTTGGACAGTCCCCCGAAGGAGGGTTCAACATCTACATCAGAGGAAGGATAAAGGGAATCTACATTCCCATTCTCCTGAGGTTGAGGCTCATGGGCCTCCAGAGGATGGTACTTAGGGGTCTCCTAATGGGTCCTCCTCAGGGTCCTCCTCCTGCCCCTCCGCTACCAAAATGAACAGCGGGGGAGGAATCGACGGTGACTGTTGCTGCAAGGGCTGTGCAGTTGGAATGTAGTGTTGTAGCAGCCCATGATCCACCAAAAATTGTAGAATCACCCAGATGGGTAGTAGAGGGATCTGAATGGTCTCCACTGTGTGGGTCCTCTCCTGGGGACCCACTTCGATGGTCCCTCTTAGAGTGCAAACAAGTCCAGTATAAGCCGTACTACTAGCACCTGAGTGAATGACCCATGCAGCTGGGTCCTCCCACTGATAAAAAATAAGTGAGCGCACCCCTGATTGGGCTAAGCTCTTGGGTACTAGGTCCATCTGTAAACAAATAATAATATATGCCAAAATAAAAACAGCATGGCCAAAGATACAACAAGGGTGAGAAACCAATATATGAATTCAAAGTACGACAACTACATGCCCAAAACACAAACAACAAATTCATATATCAAACATAGTTATTGAGCATGATAAATACATCAGAAAATATCATGATAATAAATAAAAACACAATGGTCTCGCGCCCAACAGTCATCGTTGTTTTCAAAACGTATGCATGGCACTTCCATATATATCATCTAGCATTTGGTTCTTAATTTCCGGAAATCTGATCACCTTTCAAAGAGCGGATCAAGCCCACAATTCATTGGCCCTCAGGCAACAATGACTAGCACCAATGTGCTAAACAGAAGTATGAATCCCATGACACTACGCGATTCTCACAAGGGGGAGCAATCAGAGGTACTTTACCAATTATAATCAGGTCATACTACATTGTCCGACACAAGGCACAATGTGTTGCAAAACATATGACGCCATTGTCCATCAAGGCACAATCATACACAATGACTTAAACTCATCACAAGGTTCCCTGCCGTTAAGGTTCCTCATCTAGATGACACGTCTGCCAGACACCACAATGCATAAGAAAGCCTTTGTTCTCGTAAGTTTTTCTTTGTCGTACATTTATTTCCTTATTAAAGCATCAAAGCTATCAACCACCATAACGTTTAGGCTTTTAAATTTCTATAAAATTTCTCAAAAGGGGACACAGAGTCCAAAATCCAGAAAGGGTCACACAGTCCGAAACAGCTCGAATCCAAAAACCATCAACCAATGCACCAGTCTTAGAGTTTGGGCTCTAGAGCACACATCTCGTCCACAAGCCTACAAGACCACTTAGTTAACACGGATCCTTGATCCACGTGTTTTGCAGAACATTAGAACACCGGCGTCTCAGTTTCTAGGTTGACATCCAAAATAACCATTCCTTTTTTAAAACCAAAAACCAAAGTCCATATCCCCGAAGCTTACAAACAAAGTCTTTGGGATCCGTTTTCCATAAAAACAACTTTTGGTCAAAAACCATGTTTTATTTTGAAGTACTCTGGTAAACCACAACACTTTGAAATACGATTCATGAAAAACCCTTTTTCTTGGTTAAAACAATTTGTTTCAAAACTGGGTTACTTGAAAACATTTTTTCTTGACATGATTTGTTTTATTACTTTAAAAATGGTCGATGTCTCCAAAACGCGCTCACTTCAAAACCTTACTTTTCTTGGACAAAAGTTGCTTTTCCCATTTGTCTCCTTATTCCTTATTTAAGTATGTCTTGTTTACTCATTCCCCGAAATATATCAACTCGTTTTGTTTTCAAAATTCTTTGAAACCTTAGCCTTTTATTTTCTTATTTTACGTTCCAAGCTTTTTGAAGCTTTTAACTTTACTCGATTTTGAACCATAACCGATGTTAGGTCCCTTAGTACGATATCAATCATGGCAAGCATAAATAACGTCATCCACCATAATTAAGCATAACAACACAAAATCATGCATAACCAGGCATAACCAAATATGAGCAAGCATAAAATAAATCACTCCACATCAACACAATACATTTAAAATATTACAGACCATATACACAAATACAGCAAGCAGCTGTCAGAAATTGAATTCCTCAAGTTTATCCCCTTACCTGTTGAATTTATCCTCCGAACAAAAGTCATCCGATCGATCCGCGAATTCTCCCGATTACTCGTCCGATTACCCAACCACAACCACATACACACAATCAATCCAATCATCAATATTAAACAACATAATTTTCCTTATTCCCCTCTACCTAGAGTTCGGCCATAGGGTCCCAAAAATAACTACGGATGTCTAAAAATTCCTATCTCTTAGATGAATGATCCTTAGGTACCCTTAACACCAAAACAAGTCTCTATGTTCAAACTTGGATCAAAACTTCTTGTTTTCCCCAAATGGGTTGGTTCGGCCACCCTTTAATTAAATAGGCTAGGGAAGTCTTTTGATCACATGCTCTTGGATTCAATGACCTCTAAGTGTGATAGAACCTAATCAATACTTCTTAGACAAAAATTTGAACAAAACCCTATTCATCCAAAAGAGGAGGATTTGGCCTCTATATACCCATATGGATTAGGGAACTATTTTGGCTACATGCTCTTGGATAATGAGAGAGGGTAATGAAATTAGCTCATAGAAATTGATTTTACATTAAAAGGATTTTTGTAAAAATTTTCATGGTTTTATGAAGTTTAAGGTTCAACTTGAACATAGCTAGAAAACACAAGATTTCAATGGAGAAATATGAAGTTTGAGAGATCAAGAATGAACCTATACCTCTTAGAGGATGAAGATGAGTGAGCTTATCAACTTTTCTTCACAAAGTTCTTGAAGATTCCTTAAGGAAAACGAAGAGAAAGTGAAGGAAGAAAGTGTTTTTGGGAGAAATGAAATGGATGATGATTTGATGAAGGGAGGGGCGTGGGGCTTATGGAGGTGGAGCAAGGATGTCTCAAATTTTCTCACTTAAGGGTAGAAAGGACTTTTCACCTTAAGACATAAGTGGAATTTCCATAAAAGGTCAAGGGTATTTTGGTCATTTCGCGTCCAGATATTTTAAAAACCATCATGACACTGGCACGCTTCCCTAGGTGAATTGACCTGACGTGACGTCAAGATTATCCGTTACCGGGTCCCAGTAAATCCCTATCCAGCTCCGTTCGTCACCCGATTTGAGATTTCGCTCGAATAACTTATATTATTCCGCTTTATAGTGTGAAAACCCAATTTTATCAAAAATGTAGGAAATTCGATTCTAAGCCTAACAATTTCGTTCACGAGTCAATATTAGGTCATTTGAGCAGTAAAATCATATTGTCGATGAAAAACGCAGACCGGGCTTCGTCTGAGTTTTCCACCCAAAATTTAACCGTAACTCCTTACGATAGCGTAGAGCATGACTATGGTCTCAGTTTATTTAAATTGATTCTCTAGAACCTCCGATAAAATACAAACTCATTTACATAGCTTATTGACCTTAGAAAGCTTGAAAAATCGTGGTATTACACTGTCCTTCTGCATTTAGTAGCCGCACTCAAGTACACTAACCTCGTATGACTCCCAATCATACGACCCGCCACTTGCAAACGATGCAATGCAGTGCAACCCATCTGTTGACATTGGTACATCCAAGCTTATCCACATCACAGTCTCATATCTCAACTTATAAGAGTACCTTGTGATGTCCACTTAAGCAACTCAAGCATACAAGCAATTCATCCAACATATTAACTTAGCGTGTGATATAACATACAAGCATTTATCATGCATACTAATTGAATGCACATAATCGCACAACCAACCAATCAATCAATAATCTTCTAATCTAGGATATCGTCCAAATAATGATAAATCCATAATGCCTAAAGTCTCATTATTACCACGAAGTAGTTTCCAATGTGGTTTAGGTATTGTCGATTACTCAACCACTAGTAGGGTTTGGGGTCCTCTACACATATATTAACATATTATTCTACTCTTGCCTCTCCGACGATTGCGGATTCTTTCACGCCACCTGATAGTGTGCACGTTTCCCCATAAAAAGTTTCGATCACAGCTTTACGATCAGTTCCAATTTGAACGCCTTCTAACAATGATCTGGGCATGCTTTTCGACACAACACCAAAACTTTCTACAGCATCCCTGGCACGTACATTGGACCAAACATCGCTCCGAGCACACGTATGGGGCCCAAAAACAGGCAGAAAGACCAAAAAAGCCACATAATTAATAACGGGGTTCCAATCAATGAACCGAATTGAAGCAAGGCACAAATATGAAGAAATGCTTACCAATGTAGTGGCTAAACTTAGGCGAAGGCAGATTCAAAAGTGATCTAAAAAATCTAAGGGAAAAGGTACCAAAATGGCTAATGTTCGAGCTCCATATCTCATGCTCCAGACCTCGAATCTTTAATCCAACTGTTGACAACGAAGAACCACACATCCTAAGCCTGCTGACAAAGTTTCAGCCCGATCCATCGATAAACGAATCTTTGCCACCGATTTTACAGTGAAGATGGTTGTTTAAGTTTATGTGTGGGTGAAACCCTTTAGTTTGGGTTCACTTTTAATTGTTAAGTTCTCTTGGAGAACAAGATTGTCATGATGAGTTTATGCTTTAGTATGTCATAGTGTGCTTTAGCATATGTTGATGTTGATATGATTGAATGAAACTCATTTCCATGTATGTTGAAAAACCTACTTTGATCACTAGATCAAGTATAGACTTTTATGCTTGATTATGAAACCATGATGTGTGATGGACTTGTATGCTTTGATTATGATGTAATAAGGTGTAATTGTGGTTTGTTATAATTGGTGTGAGCTTTTGTGCTATATTTGCTTAGTTGGTGAAGCAAAGTCTGCATTTTTCATTGGAGTAGGCTTGTGGCCTTAGTAAGAGGAATATAAGAACATGTGTTGTTCTTGTTTTGGCAAGGTTTTGATGGAACAAAACATGATTTCATAACCTATGTTTTCAAAGAGAAACAAAAAGTGATTTTGATCCAAAGATCAAATGAAGTTTTAACCTTTAAAGTGTGTTACCAAGTGGGAAAATGTCTTTTCTTTAGCCATAGTTCCTTTAATCAAACTAAGTGTTTCAAAAGGAGAATTAATGAAGGAGCTAGGGAAAATGAAAAACAGGGCACTCGCCCAGCGAACCCTGTCTCGCCCCGCGAGACAGAGGGAAAACAAGGCATTCGCCTGGCTAACATTGTCTCGCCGCGCGAGACAGTGGGCTAGCCCGAGCAGCAAGGATGCAGCTTCTCGGCCTTGCGTCGTGAAGTAGTCCTCGCCACGCAAACCAGAAAGGCTGTCTAGGCAGTGAAGATGCAGCTTCTCGGCCTCGCGTCGCGATACAATCCTCGCCTCGCGAAGTAGAAAGACTGTCTAAACAGTAAAGAAAACTTCTCAGGCTCGCGTCGCGAAACATATCTTCACCTCGCGAGAAAGGGTTTTGGTTTATAAAAAGTGTTTTTCAACTCAACTGCAAAGTTTTATGCTTTAAAACCTAAGTTAAATAATTAACTTAGAGTTGAAGACAAGGGTTAATTAAGTATAGTATGTAGTGAAACAAGACCATATACTATACCACTGATGACTTAGTGCATCAATGACTTCATAAGATATAACACAAAAATGAAACGTTTTGGGTTTTGAAACAGTAGTTCGATGACGGACCGGTGATTCGGATCTCGATCAGTCGTTCAATTGTTTCAGTCTTGTGATGACTCGATCCCGTAGGGATCACGAGATTTATCCTATGGATAAAGGTTTTGTTTTTCAAAGATGCGTATAGTTCCTAAGGAAGAGAACCTTAGTGGAACTCGAGGTTGACCCGAGGGGTAGACATTGCTTGATTGCATCTGCTTTGTGTAAGCATTGGCGTTTCATTTGCATAGTTATAAGGCCTTGAGCCTAGCAGTTGAGCTTACACCTTGTTGCGGGTGCGAATCTTACGGTGACGATCTTCAATGGTCTTTTTGGAGGTATCAGGGTTGGAAAGGCTGACATGTGACCAGTTGGTGATTCTTCTGTGTCGTGATACACTGATATCCTATACTAGATGTCGTACTTTTCATGTTTGGTCGAGAGGTTTCCGTAAAGCCAGATACGTGCACGTTACGAATGTTGTAGCATCTTGCTCATGGCTGGCAGAAACCGGAACATGTCCTCCCATTCACTCTCTCTGACGTTTTGTTAGCTCCATGGAGTAGGGGTCAGAGTAGTACCCAGTGACATTGGCATTGAGTCATATATTTTGCACTGCATTGCATGGCTGTTGATGTTTACATTTACTGTTATACATCACTGTGCTGTTTGAGAGTGCCTTATATTATGCTATTAACTGTTTACATGAATTATATTGAGAACTTTAGTAAGCATGTTGGGTACGTTGTTACCTGGTGAGTCATCCCGTTTTTACTACTGCTGTTTTGTTGTGTTGATGAACGGGAATCTCACCCATATTTGTATGTTTTCTGCTGGTACTTGCTGTTGCTGCTTGAACAGATGGACGTGACGATGGTTCAGTTCAGTAGTTTCCTTGAGCCCGGAGGCGGACTCTTGTTGCTGTTTTAGTTTTGTTGTCGGCCAGACTTTGTCAGTTTTTGTAGTACATTTTAGGAGCTACGACTCCTAGTACTTATTGCATTTCTTATGTCAGTTATACATTAGACTTACGTCTGTATATAGTAATGTTGATATTTCTGTTTCTGTTTCTATTTTTTTAGAACAGTATGTTCTAGAAATGCATGGTGAACATAAGTTCATTTGTTAGTATTACGCACCTTTACTAATCCCATTACATCTTGCGAAAAGAAAAAAAAAAAAAGAAAACCGTATTTTCCGCATTAATAAATATTTTCGGCCTTATAAACGTTCGGGAATGTGACACTCGGGAAAGGGTGTTGCACAAACAATTGAACGATTGTCCCGGATCCGAATCACCGGTCCGTCATCGAACTACTGTTTCAAAACCCAAAACGTTTCATGTTTGTGTTCGTGTCTTATGAATTACATCTCAAGTCCTAAGTGTTATGAAGAAGGATTGAGAATCCTCTTAGATAAGTCTTTGATCCTTTCTAAGGTATTAAATCCTTGAGTTTCAAGTAATGAAATGAGCATTGATTAACTTAAGTCTTATGAAGTCATTGATGAACGAAGTCATCAATGGTATAGTGCATGGTCTTGTTCCACCATATACTATACTTAATTATCTCTCTTCTTTTTCTTTAAGTTAATTACTTAACTTAGGTTTTTATGCGTAAAACTTTACGATTTGAGTGGAAAACTATCGATTTAAGACTTTGTAAATCAAAACCTTTCTAATTGAAAACTCATTTGATTTGAAAGAACCTTGTTACTTGCATGAAGTAAAGTACCTTAACTAATTTGAAATGAGGTTTCCCTTACTAACTTAGTGTAAAACCATGATCTAAGTTAGCTGAAAAGAAAATGGAATTTCATTTAGTTTTCGAACTATGATTCATTTAAATCTAAACTTTAAGACAAAGTCCTCTCTATACTTTGAAGGTTGAATGTTAAGTTAGTTTTAAAATGTAGGTGCCATTCCATTAAAACCTAAGGTAACTTCATATTAATTTTACTTTCACGAAATCACTCTCATCATTTTATTTTTAAAACACTTAGTTAACCGGATAAACTATGACTAAAGTAAAATTAAATTTTCACCTTAGTTAAAACGCTTGAAGGCCGAAATCCTATTTGATCTTTGGATCAAAATCACTTCTTGTTTGTTTTTGAAGTACAAGTTACTAAAACACTTTCTAACTTTAAAAAACATTGAAGTTCAAGAACAAACTCATGCTCTCCCTTTTGTGTGCTTGAAGGCCATCATATATCAATGTGAAGATTTTGCTTCACTAACTTGTCAAGTAATAGCACAAAATGATCACAATATTATGATGAACAATAATCATACATCATTCAACCATAAACAAGCATAAAAATCCTTACTTGATATAGAGATCAAAGTATGGTTTTAAACATACATGAAAACTAGTACAAGCTGACGGGTCCAGTATATACCACCACAAAGGTCGAGGGGTCCACCCGCCATCTCCTCTCATCGTGATAGAAAATCTCAATGTTGCCTAGCATCGGCATTTGTGGTGCCCCCGTGATGAACGGGTGAAGTCTCGGGTCCATCCTGTGAATCGGCTGGCTCGTCGTCTTCAAACAAACCCAGAAACAGACAAAATAAAGAAAACAGTAGGGAGATAAGAAATATAGCGCATAGCAAGGTCGGAAAACAACAATAATGCAGTACAGTAAACATCATATGGCAAGTAGCAGGTATAACAAGTACGACAGTTACTGCACTCAAACATACGTCTCCCAGGACAACGCATGCAACAAGCATCCATCTCCATGAGTCTCAGACTCAGATTCAATCCTCTAGACTGGGATACTAATCCCATGCTACATGTCGGCCGAAAACTCACGAAAACTGGTTCCACACCCAAACAAGTCCACACCGGAACAAATTCTATGTCGGAACAGAGTTAGTTTGTCCAAGAAACTGAACCGCTCGCCGTGACCAATAAGAGTGCAACCCTCCTTCCACACCAGAACCGGGGTATCTCGGTCATCTCGGAATGTTAGCCTAGAATAATGGAAAGCTCTGGGATTAGTCGGTCAAACCGGATTGGATCGGGCGTCACGACAGGATAGGAGCTACCTCATCCGTCACTGTAAACTATCCCGAGATCGGCAACATCCCCAAGGTCACTCACTTGACTGCCCCATCTACTTTCCGTACTGTTGCGTTCAAAACACACTAAAGGGCAGTGTACCTTGTCGCATAAGTGATATAGGATGGAAGTCCAGATATCGTACCCAAGAGATTAATTTAGATAACTAAGTGATAAAGCAAGTACTGGAATAGGGAAATCCTTATGCTATTTAGACAAAACTAGAACTTTAGAAAATAAAAAATAATATAGCAATTAAAAGATAATAAAAAGTTAAGAAGAGATTTTAGAAATCAAGTGTAAAAAATCCTAGAGTCGTGGTTTCACTTGTGCTTTTGATACCCCCCAAATCCTAATTCTATTCAATTTCATATGCAGTTGCTTTTGGAATATCAATCCCTCTACCAAAACTATTAATTGTTTGTTAGGCAATTAATATTCTTTTCCCCAAATGAACCCAATGGTTGTCAAGCAAAGAGTTTAAATGATTAAAAAGCATAAAGATCAAAGAGGTTGAATGATTGAAAGGAGTAAATCACGTTTTCTCAAATCTAGATATTAAACCCCGGTTATCCTATAGATCTACCATTTTAATTGGGCTTGATAGCCAAAATGTCAATAAATTGATTAAGAGCATACAAAGGGTGCGCAATCCTAGTATGGGATGAAGAAGAACAGAATAACACTATTCAAATTGCAACCTTGAAATCAAATAGAATTGAATTAAAGCTAAGACATAGTGAAAAGGGTTTCTAAT
Organism: Ammopiptanthus mongolicus; assembly: GCA_039655645.1. Classification (NCBI taxonomy): domain Eukaryota; kingdom Viridiplantae; phylum Streptophyta; class Magnoliopsida; order Fabales; family Fabaceae; genus Ammopiptanthus; species Ammopiptanthus mongolicus. The sequence goes on along the minus strand of CM077349.1, from coordinate 34,401,177 downwards.
AACACAAGATCCACCACAACTCTAGAGATTAATTTAGCTACTCATAATAATAGAGAAAACCAAGTTCAACATTGGAAAATGCATCTTGAAGAATTGAAGAGGGAGAAGTGTTCTCCAACTTAATCTACAGGTGCCAAATCCTACTCTAGAAATCAAAACTAACAAGAAAATAAACTACTAAAAACTACTAAAAGAAGTCTACAACTGATAACTAATGAATACAGTGCTATGGAGGGCTCTATTTATAGGAAAAATAGGAGAAAAGCCCTAAAATTTGTTGTCAGCGCTGCCCGCACGACCGTGCTGAATTTGGCACGGCCATGCTCGCTTTTCATAAAACAGCGTCATAATGCACGGGATAGAGCATGATCGTCCTGAATTTAGAATGGCCGTGCTGAATTTCATCTTGTACATCCTTGTATTTCTTTTCGTAAGCTTTCCAACGCCACTAAGAACGCCTCAATCGGACATCCAGAGCTCAAGTTATGATCAAAACGGTGATAAGGGATATCTTTTGTACATGTAGCACAGGCGTGCTCTTTATTCAGCACGACCGTGCTCATCATTATGTAAGGCCTTTCTCAAATATGTAAGGGCGTACCAACTTCGCAAATCAGCGTTCTGGTGCATAGGCTTTGGCACGGGCGTGCTAATGTTTGGTACGGTCGTGCTCATTGCGATTGGGACCGTGCTAGCTACTGGTAGGCCTTGCTTCTCTGAGTTAGGCCTTTCTTCACTTTGGCACGGGCGTGCGGATGTTTGGCATGGCCGTGCTAACCTTAGAACTTCGGCATTCTGCCCGGTTTAGCTCTAAAAGCTTCATTAATATTCATAAGTTCATCAAACTGCCTCTAAACGTCAATTCTATCAAGATTTAAGTAAAAGAGGTGAAATACAATAATATATATCATAAAATGCATCGAATATCACCCCAAATACCCCCTTTAAAATGCACATAATTGAGGTTTATCAACTTCCCACACTTAAACATTGCTTGTCCTCAAGCAATTATTTGGCTTAAAATAATTTTCAAACGAAACTTCAGACTTAAATCAAGGGAACCCAAAAACAAACAGAGTTTTCAAAATTACGAAGATAGTCAAACAAGTATAATTCTCAAAGAAAGTCAAAAGATTACCCAATTTAAACTTTTTCGAAAGACCAAGGTCACTCTACTCACAATCTCTCAGTGTATTAGGCAAAGATATTTAAAGCCCTCAAGATCATCAAATAAATACATTATCATAGGCTTGTTCATCGATCAAATCTCCACAATATGAACCAGATGCATGTAGAAGAAGGTTGAGGTCTTTCATGGGTTGTAACGGGGCTAAGGCATTAATGTTAGGTGAGATAGAGAAAGAAAAGGGATAATCAAAGGGCTAAATCAATAAAACAAAGTAATGACCCTTAGAAGCATAAAAGAACATCAAGTGCATTGACACTTTTTCACAAAATATTTCAAGGATCGACTAATTTTTCTTCAATCTTTTCTTTATTTCCTTTGCTATAAGCTCTTTCTTTTTCTTACTATCTCTCTAATCTTTATTTTTTTTCTATATTCTTTTTGATTTTTTTTCTTTTTATTTTATTTTTTTTTTTTTTTGAGAAAAGAGAAGCAATTTTCTTTTCATTTACTGCTGGCTTATTTTTAACATTATTTTTGGAAAGGGATCCACCATCATTCATTTCTATTGTTGCTCCATTATACTTCTAACAGGTCATTAAAAATAATTTTTAATTTTCAGAATAGGGACCAACGAAGAGAATTTCCGTAAAGGCTCAAAATTGGGCAACTAGAGGGAGTGTTTAACAAAAAATGTGGGTCAAGAAAATACCTAAGAATGCCCTGTTAAATTTTTAATTTAACATGTGTATAATATGTGGATTGCATTAATCAAATAATTAAAATATAATTAATATTATTAATTTATATCAGTTATGTGATTAATATTTTATTCTGAATAACTTAACCAATTGGTAGAATTAGTAATTGGGTAATTTCTGAGAGTGACCCTATGATGGGCTAGGTCGTTCTGTTATTAACCCGTTGAGAGGTCCCTACTCTCTGCCGGTAGGTTAAGTTCTCTGCTTCCCCATTAGGCAGATACACAGACTGTAGGCGCTTACCAGAAAAAAGAGCAGTTCGCCCCTCACACCATCTGATAAGATTCATGGATTCTGCAATGCTCCAAGGTACACAATTCTGACTTTCGTACTTCGATTAACATATATAACATGCTGTAATTTGTATCTATATGTTATTTTAGAAATTGAAAACTATAGGTTTTCCTTCAATTGGTATCAAAGCCAAAATAGATACATGTTATGGCTGTTAATTGTTGAAATTGATTTGGGGTTTCTCTTAAACATCATCACACGACCAACATATCAAAATTTCACATTTTTTCGTCAACTGGATCGAGAGCATTTCATATTTTATTGTTGCGGGTTTCATAACTGAAAGTTTGAATTTTTCGATCTGAAATTCTCCCTTCTTCTTAAACGATTTCGAAAATTTATTGAGAGGTTATCTTTCTGCATATGATTCGAATGACATACTGAAAATTTATGCGTTTTGGTTGAACGAATTGAGAGAATTTCTTCTCTCATTGTCGCGGGTCTTTCGTCCATAAGCCCTAAAGACTTTCATCGAATTTCTTTCTGATTAAAAAAACTTAAAACATGAAATTGTTTGGGGTCTTTTATAGATCGAACAATAACGAACAAAACCCATCAATTTTTTTCGAAAATGGTTTTCTAAAATCGGAGAACCGATCGGGTCTGTAACGGGGCAGACCGACCCGTTTTCCAGCTAAACGGGTAAGAAAGAAGCTGTTACAGCTTCTAGGCGATGCCTAGTCGCAGGGCCCAACGCGTGGGGGCGCGTGGGGGCGCGTGGGCCCACTTCCCAAGGACCAAAAAATTTATTTTTTATTTTAAAGTTATTTATTAAATATTTATGGTACTTTGGTTATTTTTTGGAATTTTTTGGACACCCTTAAATATTTTATTTGGCTAAATCCGAAAATAATTCATTCCTTTTAATACTATACTCTCGGATTTTAGGCTTGAAATATTTTTATGACTGTTCCTTACTCTGTTTATGACACCTTGATGCTGTATACTCTCTTTGCTAATGTGTCATATAGATGGAATTAATTTTAGAGCTTTATGCAATTTTAGTTGTGTATTCTATGTTTTATATATATAAATGTATACATTTTCTTATTATATGTTTTAGCATGACTGTTGATATGATATTTTGTATAGTTATAAACTCACTTATCGTGGGTATAATTATACAAATTTTGTGTTACTAAATAATTAATTTATATTATGTTAATAATAATTATACCCTATTGGTGTATTATTATTAATGTAATTTGCTGCTATAAAATGGACTGTAATCTTATGCTTATGTCAATTATGGTTTTGATTACCCTATCAGTATTAGAAATTTTTTGGTGATGTAAGTTTTGCACATTATATTATTCTTTCTTTTTGCATTTCTTATTTATTATGATTCGGGACCCCTAGGCCGGATTATAATAAATAAGAAATTTTGTGTTAAGGGTAATTTGGCTGAATATATATGTGGAATAATATTATCTTACAAATTCTTAATGATTCCTTATTGTTTATTTTATAACAGCCTCCTTCCCAAATTCTATCAAAACTCCAAATGGGACAAATTATGAGGACTGGAAAGAGTCTCTGGATCTCTACTTGACTATTGCTGACTTAGATCTGGCCTTGAGGGAAGACAAGCTAACAGCTCTTACAAATGAGTCTACTACAGCTCAGAGAACTACTTATGAGAAATGGGAACACTCTAATAGAGTGTGCTTGAAAGTGATGAAGTATACTATGGAGAAATCCATCAGGCAGAGTATCTCAGAGACTGAAAATGCTAAGGAATATCAGAAAGCTGTTGGGGAGAAATTTATGACTTTTGAGAAGGCTCAGAAAAGCCAATATCTTTCCCTGTTTGACAAAACTAAATATGATGGGGTCAGCGGTGTGCTTGAGCATATCATGAAGCTGGTGCACTATTACAACAAATTGAAATCTCTTAAAGTTGAAATTGGTGAAAGCACTTTGATCTACCGGGTACTTGAATCTCTTCCTTCATAGTTTGATGTCATGAAGACCTCATACAGTACTCAGAAGGCTGAGTGGATAGTGGACGAGATGATTTCTATTGTTATAGATGAGGAAGAGTCTATTAAAAAGGGTAAATCACATAGTGTTCATTTTGTTGCATCTGTTCCAACCACAGCTTCAACTTCAGGTACCAAATTTGTGAAGAAAGATCAAAAAGGAAAGAAGAAAAATGCAAAGTAGCATCTGCAGCCTAAGAAAAGTTTCTTCAAGGGTACCTGCAAGTATTGTAAGAAGTATGGCCACAAGGTAGATGATTGTTACTTTCTGAAAAAGAAACAAGAGAAGCAAGGTATATTCCTGGCTCTAACCTGGTTTGAATCCAATGTCATAGATGTTCCTCCACATACTTGGTGGTTAGATTCAGTTGCAACCATTCATGTTGTGAATTCCTTGCAGGAGTTCACAAGACTGAGGAAGCCAAGTGATGCTGAGTCCAAGATTATTGTGGGAGATGGAGCTGGAGTTTCTGTTATTGACATTGGAATTGTTTCTTTACTTTTGCCTTCTGGACATAATTTGATTTTAAGAGATGCTGTGTTTGCACCTTCTATGAGAAGGAACTTGATTTCTGTTTCTGCTTTGGATAAATGTGGCTACACTTTTGATTTTGGTAGTGGTAAACTGGTTGTTTGTTTCAATTCTATCCCCGTTGGTTCAGAAGTTTTACGTGATGGACTTTATATGTTGAATCTGCATGACATGTCTATTAATTCTGCTGTTGGAAATAAACGCAGTAGGATTGATGAGCATTCTTCTATGTTATGGCATCGACGTTTGGACCATATTTCCAGGCCCCGAATTGAGAGGTTGGTCAACGAAGGTATTCTTCATGATCTGGACTTCTCTAATTTTGATACATGTGTTGATTGCATCAAAGGCAAATTTACTGCCAAAGTTAGAAATAAAGCAGCAAATAGGTGTGATGATGTGCTACAGTTGATTCACACTGATTTGTGTGGACCTATTACACCCACTGCCATGGGTGGATATTGGTATTTCATTACCTTTATAGATGACTTCTTGAGTATGGGTGGATAGATCTTCTACAGGAAAAATCTAGTTCCCTAGATGCTTTCAAATCATTTAAGGTTGCTGTTGAGTTGAAAACAGGTAAGAAGATCAAATGCATAAGATCTGACAGAGGTGGAGAATTCTATGGTAGATATAATGAGACGGATAGAAACCCAGGACCTTTTGCCAGATTTCTTGAGGAATGTGGTATTGAAGCTCAGTACACTATGCTTGGTATTCCTGAGCAAAATGGAGTTGCAGAGAGACATAACCGCATGCTTATGGATATGGTAAGATGTATGTTGAGCCATTCATCAGTGCCAAACTTTCTTTGGGGAGATGCCTTAAAGATTGCTGTCTACATTCTCAATCAAGTACCCAGCAAGTCTATACCAAAAACTCCAGCTGTCTACTTTCTTCGGGTGGAAAGAGCCGAGTTTGAAACACTTTCATGTATGGGGTTGTAAGGCAGAAGTTAGACTTTATAATCCTCAGTCTAAGAAGCTTGATCTTAAGACTGTTAGTGGTTTCTTTATTGGCCATTGTGTGGGTTCTAGAGGTAGCAGATTCTATTGCCCATCTCACTCTATACGAGTCATCGAATCTGATAGAGCAATTTTCTTTGAGGATGACTTGGATAATGGGAGTGATATACCGCGACCAGTTACTCTTAGAGAAAATCGCACCATAGTTCCTATACCAGCTGTTCCTTTTCCTACAAAAGTTATGATTCCAGCTATTGCTGATGATTAGAATCTTCAACATGAAGATGGTGTGGCAGCACCACTAGCAGGACAGGAACATGATGTTATTGTTGATGAAGTTTCATTGAGGCGATCTCATAGAGTACGTAAACCTTCCATACCAGATGATTATCTTGTATATCTTCAAGAACACGAGTTTGATCCCAATAATGATGATGATCCTATTACTTTTAAGGAGGCAATTTCTAGTTCCCATGCTTCTGATTGGCTGATTGCTATGCATGATGAATTGTCTTCTATGTCTCATAATGGTGTATGGAATCTACAGGATTTACCAGTTTGCTGAAAACCTGTTGGATGCAAATGGGTTTTCAAGACCAGACGTACTCCAGATGGTAAAGTTGAAAGGTACAAAGCTAGACTAGTAGCTAAAGGCTATAGCCAAAGAGAAGGCATTGGTTATAAGGAGACCTTTTCACCAGTATCTACAAAGGATGCATTCCGGGTTGTCATGGCTTTAGTACCTCATTTTGATCTAGAACTTCACCAGATGGATGTGAAGACGGCTTTTCTGAATGGAGACCTTACTGAAAATGTTTATATGGTTCAGCCTGAAGGCTTTGCTGAAACAGGCAAAGAGCACTTGGTTTGCAAGCGGAATAAATCTATTTATGGACTAAAACAGGCCTCCAGACAATGGTATTTGAAGTTTGATCAGGTTGTTACTTCTTTTGGCTTTAAAGAAAAAGCCTCAGATCAATGCATTTACTTGAAGACTAGTGGGAGCAATTTCATCATTCTTGTTCTATATGTTGATGATATACTTCTTGCTAGTAGTTGTGTTAAACTTCTGACTAAGACAAAACTTATGTTAAGTAGCCACTTTGATATGAAGGACCTTGGCAATGCTTCTGTTGTTTTAGGCATCCAGATTTATCGTGATAGGTCACATGGTGTTCTTGGATTGTCTCAGAGAGGATATATTGAAAAGATCCTCAAGAGGTTTAATATGCTTTCTTGTTCCCCATGTGCTGCACCTGTTCAAAAGGGTGATGGAAAATTCTCTAAATGTCATTGTCCTCAAAATGATGCAGAAATAAATGAAATGGAAAAAGTCCCATATGCTTCCGCTGTTGGCAGTTTAATGTATGCTCAAGTTTGTACTCGTCCCGACATTGCCTTTGCTGTAAATGCTTTAGGGAGATACTTGAGCAACCCAAGTTTGGGTCATTGGAAAGCCATAAAAAAGGTCATGAGATATTTGCAGGGAACCAAGGATTATATGTTGACCTAGAAGAAGTCTGATCAACTTCAGGTCACTGGTTATTTTGATTTTGATTTCGCAGGTTGCCCTGACGACCGAAAGTCTACTTCTGGCTTTATCTTTATGATGGCAAGAGGAGCTATTTCTTAGAAAAGTGTCAAACAGACACTTACAGCTACTTCTACCATGGAAGCAGAGTATTTTGCTTGCTATGAGGCTACTTGTCAAGCCATGTGGCTGAAAAGTTTAATCTCTGGCTTTCATATTGTTGAAATCATATCTAGGCCACTTGTGATATATTGTGACAATACTGCTACTGTGCACTTCTCTCATAACAATAGTAGCTCTTCTCATACTAAGCATTTTGATGTTAAATATCTATTCGTTAGAGAGAAGATTCAGGAATTTCAGACTTGTATTTAGCATATTGATATAGGAAACATGCTTGCGGATCCACTAACCAAAGGCTTAACTATTGGAATATTTCGGAATCATGTAATTCATATGGGCTTAGTTAAGTTTTTTGATGTATTGGATTAGTGGGAGTCTGAAACTATTATTTGCCCATTATCGTTATTATTATGAGATAGGTAAAAATTGACGTCACTCTTGTTATCATATCTCTCACAGCATTTTAAGATGCTTGGACCATTCTTGAATTGCATATTTCTCTTTATTAAATTATGCAATTTTATATTTATCATTCTTTATGTGAGATATGAGCCCTTAGCATGTATGATTTACTTCCCTATCGGATACTATTTCTGCATTGTTAAGGCTTATATTTCTTATATTTTGGTTAATGTGTTCTTTGACCATAATTGATATTTCACTCTCTTGATAATTGATATATTTTAATATTTGATTAATGCTATCCAAGTGGGAGAATTGTTAAATTTTTAATTTAACATGTGTATAATATGTGGATTACATTAATCAAATATTTAAAATATAATTAATGTTATTAATTTATATCAGTTATGTGATTAATATTTTATTCTGAATAACTTAACCAATTGGTAGAATTAGTAATTGGGTAATTTCTGAGAGTGACCCTATGATGGGTTGGGTCATTCTGTTATTAACCCGTTGAGAAGTCCCTACTCTTTGCTGGTAGGTTAAGTTCTCTGCTTCCCTATTAGGCAGATACACAAACTGTATGAGCTTACCAGAAAAAAGAGCAGTTCGCCCCTCACACCATCTGATAAGATTCATGGATTCTGCAATGCTCCAAGGTACACAGTTCTTACTTTCGTACTTTGATTAACAAATATAACATGCTGTAATTTGTATCTGTATGTTATTTTAGAAATTGAAAACTATAGGTTTTTCTTCATGCCCCAACCAGAGTTTCACATGCATAAGTCAAATTTGCTTCAAGATGGTCGCAGGACAAGCTCTAGAATATATTCAGGTGAGAATCACACTCATCAAAGAAAAATGATTAAAATAATATTGTCAATGTAGCTTAACCCCATAAAAATTCAAATCTCACATTTAGATGCTAAGTCTAATGAAAAGTTTTCAATCAAAGAATTTTCTACTAACTATTAGTTTTCAAAAGACCCAATTTTTTTTTTTTCAAACATACTTATAGGACTATCAAAGCAATTTATCAAAAAAAAAAATTTTGTAAGGGGTTTCCTTAATTTTAAAAGAAAGATAAGCCAAATAATTTAATGCAGCAATATCAAAATATGAATATATTTTTCATTCCCATACTTAAATTATGCAGTGTCCTCAATGCAGCACATTTGATCATGAAATAAAAGTGGAGAAGGAAACGAGACAAGAATTTTATTTTTTATTATCCTAAAAATAAAAAAAACTATACTAAAAGTAAATAAAATAAACTATCCTAAAAATAAAATAACATAAACTATCTAAAAAAAAAGATAACAAAATAAATAAAATAACTCGGGTTGCCTCCTGCAAAACGCTTGTTTAACGTCATTAGCTTGACGGTACCTCAAAGGTGATCAATCAGGGGGCTCTCCAAGTGCAAATTTAGCATCAAACACATTGCCTCTTCTTTCCCCTTGGTGGATGTGCTTCAAAAGATGATGACATTTTTGCTTTTTTATCATCCACCAATATTTTTTGATCCTGATAAGATTTTCTTTCTTCCCCTTTTTAGCCTCAATTTCAGCATTACCAATGGTGAAGAGAATCTTTTCTGACTCAATGTTGATTTTTATTGTTTTTGGCTCAACAGGAGTGGTGCACGGACATGCTTTAGCTGGTACACGGCCGTGCTCACCATCAGACTTGCTCTTTTCAGCAAGAGCTTCTTCTTTTTCTGTGGTTCCATCAACTAATTCTTCTGGCACACTATCAGCTATGTACGACTATGCTTGAGCTTCAGATTTGTTCCATTCACTAGGAACTTCTTCTGTGGATGTCTGTCTGCCAATAGATGGAGGGGTACTCATCCAAAGTTGATAAAGTTGATAAAGTTTCTCATCTCCAAACTCTTCATTTATGTTGACAGTATCCTTAGAACTGCCATCTTAGGCTTCTTCTTCCAAATTGAGCTTAACTTGAGGGGCTAATGGTTTTTGGACTGACTGAGTTAGCAACATAGATAGGAGGGAGATTTGAGTCTGTATAGAGTCCAATCGATTATTGCTACGCTTCATAATCTCGTCTAAATCTATTTCTTGCTTTTCTTGTCTTGGCCATTGATTTTGCAAGTAAGGTGGCTGAAAGATATAATTACTAGCCTCAGTTGGGATTGCTCTCACAATTAATCCAAGGATTGCTTGCTGGCTTCTGCACCCATAAACCATAATTAAGGAGAGTGAAATAATCTACAAGAGTTCTCCTTTCTTCCATGTTTCTTCTTGCTTCCCCAACTACAAAATAAGATCAACTAGAACCACATTGTGGGGAAGACAATAGTATTCAGGGAAAGATAAATAAAAGAAATAAATTAAAATAAAAAAAATAAAAAAGTGTCTAAAGTAACTAGGATTTCTTGTCTTCCAATATCACTAAAATCACAAAATATCAAAAATTAATCCCCGGCAACGACGCCAAAAACTTGTTGCGTTCAAAACACATTAAAGGGCAGTGTACCCTATCGTAGAAGTAATATAGGACGGAAGTCCGCCCAAGAGATTAATTTAGATAACTAAGTGATAAAGCAAGTACTGGAATAGGGAAATCCTTATGCTATTTAGACTAATCAAGGACTTTAGAAAATAAATAATAAAATAGCAATGGTAAAAGATAATAAAAAGATAAGAAGAGAGTTTAGAAATCAAGAGTAAAAGAGCTTAGAGCCGTGGTTTCACTTGTGCTTTCGATACCCCCCAAATCCTAATTCTATTCAATTTTGCATACAGTTGCTTTTCGAATATCAATCCTTGTACCAAAACTATTAATTGTTTGTCAGGAAATTAATATTCTTTTCCCCAAATGAACCCATCGGTTGTCAAGCAAAGAGTTTAAATGATTAGAAAGCATAAAGATCAAAGAGGTTGAATGATTGAAAGAAGTAAATCACGTTTTCTCAAATCTAGATATTAAACCCCAGTTATCCTATAGATCTACCATTTTAATTGGGCTTGATAGCCAAAATATCAATCAATTGATTAAGAGCATGCAAAGGGTGCGCAATCCTAGTATGAGATGAAGAAAAATAGAATAACACTATTCAAATTGCAACCTTGAAATCAAATAGAATTGAATTAAAGCTAAGACATAGTGAAAAGGGTTTCTACTAACACAAGATCCAGCACAACTCTAGGGGCGAATTTAGCTACTCATAATCATAGAGAAAACCAAGTTCAACATTGGAAAACACATCCTGAAGAATTGAAGAGGGAGAAGTGTACTCCAACTTAATCTTCAGGTACCAAATCCTACTCTAGAAATCAAAACTAACAAGAAAATAAACTACTAAAATATACTAAAATAAGTCTACAACTGATAACTGATGATTAGAGTGGTACGAAGGCCTTTATTTATAAGGAAAATAGGAGAAAAGTCCTAAAAAATTTTGTCAGCGCCGCCAACACTGCCGTGCTAAATTTGGCACGGTCATACTCTATTTTCGTAAAACAGGGTCATAGTGCACGGGATAGAGCACGACCATATTGAATTTAGCTCGGCCGTGCCGAATGTCTTCTTGTATAGTCTTGTAGATGTTTTCGTAAGCTTTCCAACGCCACCACGAACGCCTTAATCGGAAATTCAGAGCTCAAGTTATGATCAAAACGGTGACAAGGGATATCTTTTGTACATGCAGCATGGGCGTGCTCTTTATTCAGCACGGTCATGCTCATCAGTCATCACGGCCGTTCTCATCATTATGTAAGGCCTTGCACAAATATGTAAGGGCTTACCAACTTTGCAAATCAGCGTTCTAGTGCACGGGCTTTGGCACGGGCGTGCTGATGTTTGGCACGGCCGTGCTCATTGTGATTGGGACCGTGCTAGCTTCTGGTAGGCCTTGCTTCTCTAAGTTGGGCCTTTCTTCACTTTGGAACGGGCGTGCGGATGTTTGGCACGGCCATGCTAACCTCAAAAGTTCGGTATTCTGCCCGGTGTAGCTCTAAAACCTTCATTAATCTTCATAAGTTCATCAAACTACCTCTAAACGTCAATTCTGTCCAGACTTAAGTAAAAGAGGTGAAATACAATAATATATATCATAAAGTGCATCGAATATCACCCCAAATACCCCCTCTAAAATGCACATAATTAAGGTTTATCACGTACCCACACTCAGGTACAACTAACCTCGTATGACGCTGGCTGCCCATACTACCTGTCATACGGCCTCACCACTTGGCAGCTGCTGTTGTGCAACGAACATCCTCAACGGGCTTGATACCGGATCTCACGCCTAAACTCTCAATCAGAAACAACATGATGCCACAGCATCCACACGGCCACAACCTCGACGCCACGCGTCCAAGAGCCACAGCATAATAACAACGGCACCAACCACGGTATCAACTCGACAACAACACGGCACATAGCCAAACTTAACTCTACGGCATTCCGCCACCACATGACAATTACCGAAAACAGCACAACAGCAACAACAATAACATCAACAATATCACATATACCAAGTAGCATTTAGGCACTTGGACAGATAGCAACAACAAAGTTTCATATCATAGCAATCATACGAAGCAGATCATCCTCGATCAACATTTTGCTAACCTAGGGTTTCCAAACTTAACGGTGATTGCCCAAAGTATGCTAAACATAGGGTTTAGGTACTTTGTCAGGGCTCAACCACTAGTAGGGTTAGGGCTTCCCTGCACACAATATAATCATGACTACACTACTCTTGCCTTTCCGATGGTAGCAGTACTTTGTCTCCCCACCTGAACAGTTGACACGCAAATCCACACGAATCACCGACTCACCAAGCTCGCAGCCTCCAACACAAATAACAGCCCCAAGCTTCTCCAACAGCCATGGCCTCAACCTTCAATCCGCGAGAAACCACGAGCGCAAACTTTGTAACGCCCCGATTTTCACGTTTTCTATTTCTTCAGTATTTTAATGTCTTTATTTTATTCGAGGTCTTAGGAATGGAAATAAAATATTCCGAGACCATAGTCATGCTCGACGATATCGTAGGAAGCTAAGATTAAGTTTTGAGTCGAAAACTCAAACGGAGTCCGGTCTGCGTTTTTACACTAACAGTGTGATTTTACTGCTCAGGAGACCTCAGATGGACCTGTGAACGAGACAATAAGTCTTAGAATTTGATTATCTACGTTTTGGTTAAATTTCACAAAAACTTCAGAAAAATCACTTCTTGACCTTCGTTTGAGCGGAATCCTCAATCGGGTGACGAACGGAGCCACATATAGATTTACCGGGACTCGCCAACAGATAATCTTGATATCACCTCATCCCAGGATACTTGGGAGAGTATGCCAGAGTCGTCATGACGTTCGGAAATATCTGGACGCAAAATGACCAAAATGCCCTTAACCTTAGTCTTTTACATTTTTACCATTTTACCCTTTTGGCAAATGACCTTTTTACCCTTAAGTGAGCTATTAAGAGGCTGAACTCAGCCCCTCACTCTCTCATTTTCGCACAGCCCTCTCCCCTTTAGAGCTCCATAGTTGATCTTGAGAGAAAACTCCATTTTCATCCTTGAAAAGCTTGAATCACTTGTTGGAATCACTTGATTCCTTGAGCAATCTTCCTTCATTTCAAGGTAAGATCACTTCTATGATCTCTTAGCTTCTTGAATCTTTCTTTATTTCAAGATCAATCTTCATTTTCATGAAAAGAAATTCTTAGATCCAAAACTTTGAAAATCCATAGGAAATTGTAGAAAAATCCTTTTGAGGTAAGACCAAGTTCTTTGAACTCACATCATCATTCTCTACCTAAACCCAAGAGCTTATGATTCAACTTCCATCATAGCCCAAAATACCTTTTTGTCCGAACCCTATTTGATGATGATGAATAGTGTTTTCATCAATTTTTGATTTCTAACACTTGATTTCATCCTTAGCTTTCCTATGCCTTTGAATCCATGAAATGGGAAACCAAGATCAACTCCTAACCTTTTTAACCTAGGGTGGACAAAATCCTCTTTGTTAGAATAGTTGAGATTGGCTATGATTGTTGTTTAATGTTGGATTGTTGTGTTGTTGTAGTTGTTGACGATTGCCCGGAGGTTCACAAACCGATCAACCGACTTTGATCCGGGAATCTGCTCATCAACAGGTATGGGGGGTGAACCTCATCACACCAAAATAGTGGTGGTGAAGATGGTTGTTTAGTTTTTTGTGTGGGTGAAACCCTTTGGTTTGGGTTCACCAATTAATTTGGTTCTCTTGGAGAACAATGTATAATATTTGTAGTTATGCTTGTATGCCTTATCATGTGTCTTATGATGAAGTTGTCTAGGTGAGAAAATGATTTCTTGCATGATGAAAATCCTACTTTGATCACTAGATCAAGCATGGACTTTTGTGCTTATGTGCTTAATTATGATGCAATGTTGTGTGTTATTGTTCATCATAATTGTGTAAGTTTTATGAGCCATAATTTGATTAGTTGGTGAAGTAAATCTTCATATTGGTTCCTAGTTGGCTTTTAGCCATGACCTTGAGAAAAGGAAGAACATGTGTAGTTCTTGAATAAATCAAGTTTTGATGTAAAGAAAGTGTTTTTAATAACTTATGTTTCTCAAAGAAAAACCCTAAGTGACTTTGATCCAAAGATTGAATGGAATTAAATCTCATAGTGTTTTCACCAAAGTGAAACATGTTTTATACCTTATCCTTAGTCCATCTAGTTAATCAAGTGACTCAAAATGAGAAAAGAAGTGGTTTCATGAAGAGAATCAAAATGGTTCCATAAGGTTAATGTCTTGTTTTAAGGCAACTTTTCGCTAAGCGAATTTACCTTCGCTAAACGAAAACAGAGGAATTCTAAGTTGGGCATTACTGCCTCACTTTCGCTAAGCGAACCAAGCGAATTTCGCTACACGAATTATGTCTCACCCAGCGATCCAGAGGAGTTTCAAAAGAGGTGTAACCGCATCCATTTTCGCTAAGTGAATACATATTCGCTAAGCGAATACAACAAATTTCGCTACGCGATTTATGTTTCACCGAGCGATGCAAAGGAGATCCAAAGGAGGCATTACTGCCTCAATTTCGCTAAGCGAATGTAATTCCGCTAAGCGAATGTAATTCCGCTAAGCGAATTTCATGTTTCAGAAAATGCTAAAAATAGAGTAAGTGAGTGGCTCAAAAATTGTTTCAAATCAAATGAGTTTTCAATTGAGAAGTTGTTTTGGTTTACAGAGGAGTTTTTAACTCAACTCGTAAAAACCTAAGTTAAGTAATTAACTTAGAGTTGAAGACAAGGGTTAATTATGTATGGTATGTGGTGGAACAAGACCATATACTATACCATTGATGACTTAGTACATCAATGACTTCATAAGACATAAACACAAACATGAAACGTTTTGGGTTTTGAAACAGTAGTTCGATGACGGACCGGTGATTCGGACCCCGATCAGTCGTTCAATTATTTCAGTCTTGTGATGACTCGATCCCGGAGGGATCACGAGATTTATCCAGTGGATAAAGGTTTTGTTTTTCAAAGATGCGTATAGTTTCTAAGGAAGAGAACCTTAGTGGACCTCGAGGTTTACCCGGGGGTTAAACATTGCTTTTTCGCATCTGCATTGTGTAAGCATTGGCATTTCATTTGCATAGGTGTAAGGCCTTGAGCCTAGAAGTTGAGCTTACACCTTGATGCGGGTGCGAATCTTAAGGTGACGATCTTCAATGGCCTTTTTGGAGGTATCAGGGTTAGAAGGGCTTACATGTGACCAGTTGGTAGCTCTTCTGTGTCGTGGCAGATCCGTGCAATACACTGGTATCCTCTACTAGATGCCGTACTTTTCATGTTTGGTCGAGAGTGTTTCCGTAAAGCCAGATACGCGCACGTTACAAATGTTGTAGCATCTTGCTCATGGCTGGCAGAAAACGGAACATGTCCTCCCATTCACTCTCTCCGACGTTTTGTTAGCTCCATGCAGTAGGGGTCAGAGTAGTACCCAGTGACATTGACATTGAGTCATATACATTGCATTGCATTGCATGGCTATTGATGTTTACATTTACTGTTATACATCGCTGTACTGTTTACGAGTGCCTTATTTTATGCTGTTAACTGCTTAACATGACATTATGCTGTCAACTGCTTAGTATGTTTGATATTGAGAATTCTTGTAAGCATGTTGGGTACACTATTACTCGGTGAGTCGTCCCGTTTTTACTACTGTTGTTTTGTCGTGTTGATGAACGGGAATCTCACCCCTATCTATATGTTTTCTGCTGGTACTTGTTGTTGCTGCTTGAACAGATGGACGTGACGATGGTTCAGTTCAGTAGTCTCCTTGAGCCCGGAGGCGGACTCTTTTTGCTGTTTTAGTTTTGTTGTTGGCCAGACTATGACAGTTTTTGTAGTACCTTTTGGGAGCTACGACTCCTAGTACTTATTGTATTTCTTATGTCAGTTATACATTAGACTTATGTCTGTATACAATAATGTTGACGTTTCTATTTCTGTTTCTGTTCTGTGTTTATTATACAGTATGTTCTAGAAATGCATGGCGAACCTAAGTTCGTTTATTAGTATTATTTACCTTTACTAATCCCATTACATCTTTGTGAAAAGCAAAAAAAGAAAAACGTATTTTTCGCATTAATAAATATTTTCGGCCTTATAAACGTTCGGGAATGTGACACATGGGAAAAGGTGTTGCAAACTTTACCCTAATCACGATCGCAACATATATGCAATAGTGTTAGCCCTAGGGCAAGGTCAAAGATCAAAGAAAAAGGTAGAAACTCGAAGAGCACGAAGAACACGAACAACGCGTGTTAGGGATTCGAGCTTACCTTTGGTGAATAGAGAAACGGATCCATCAAAGTCGTAGAAAACTTGGTCGCGATCACAACCGTGTAATCAGAATCGCGTTCCGGTACTTCGATCGCCTCGAAACTAGAATTTCTCTCACTAATGCAACTCTGAGCTTGAAGATGAGAAAATGATCAAGTGTGGAAGAAAGTGAAAACCTCTACTTAAGTGATCCTGTTGAGGACGCTTTAGAGTGCAAGATTTCCACACTTGAGAATGCTCACGCTGGAGCGTGGAGCCTTGTCCACTCCGCCTTCACCCTGGCCCGACACGTGTAGCACAGGCATCAAAAAGCGCACCAGCTGGCAAACGCACTCAGCACGCTTGAGCGTGTACACGGCCAACTCTTGAGCGTTGTCATGCTAGGGCGTGCTCCCTTCCCACACTTGAGTGTACTGCTCAGCTAGGAAGAGCCTTCCAAACCTCTGACTTCCACAGTTACTCATTTAACACCTTAAGCACCTCCAATCTTGTTCAAGCCTATTCCTAAGCTTCCTACTAAGCCTTAAACTAGCACATAACAATTCACACACGCATCCAAAGCCTTAATTGAGATTAACTAGCTCGATTAGAGTTACAGAAAAATCGGGATGTTACATAACCACCCCTTTATAGAAAATTTTGTCCCCGAAATTTCCATCGCATACCTATGAACAGATAAGGATGACTCTGGCGCATCTCAGCTTCACGTTCCCACGTTGAATCGCCAGTCACTGGGTTCCATTCCACTCTGATTAACGGAATGTGTTTGCCGAGGTAGTTCCTTGATCCTTCTATCCATGATCCGAACAGGTGAAGCCTCGTACTCAAGGTTCTTTTTCACTTGGATTGATTTATGGATCAGGGTGGTACTTTTTGAGTTGAGAGACATGAAAAACGTCATGGAGATTTGACGGATTTGGTGGCAAAGCTATTTGATAGGCTACAGGACCGATTCGTCGAAGAATCTGAAACGGTCCTATGAATTTCGGTGTCAGCTTTCTGGATTTGATTGCCCTGCCCACTCCAACTCTTGGGGTAACTCTCATGAAGACATGGTCGCCCTCTTAGAATTCCAAGGGCCTTCTCCTTTTGTCGGCATAGCTTTTCTGCCTATCCCTGGTGATCTTCATCTTCTCCCATATCTTACGGACTTGTTCCGTTGTTTGCTGTACCAACTTCAGACCTAACAACTGACTTTCTCCAGTCTCAAACCAACACAACGGAGTCCTGCATTTATGTCCATACAGTGCCTTGTAAGGTGCCATGCCAATACTTGAATGGAAATTGTTGTTATAAGTAAACTCGATCAATGGAAGGAACTCCTCCCAACTTCTCGTGTTCTCCAACACGTACGCTCTTAAGAGATCCTCCAATGAATGAATTGTTCATTCAGACTGACCATACGTTTAAGGATGATAAGCATAACTCATACTTAACTTATTTCTCATTGCACTGTGTAAGTTCCTCCAAAACCTCGAGGACAACCTTGGATCACGATCTGAAACGACGCTTGAAGGCACCCCGTGCAGCCTTACAACCTCCTTGATGTAAATCTGAGTCAATCGCTCCAGAGAGTAACTCTGATTGATAGGTAAGAAGTGAGAACACTTCGTCAACCTGTCAATGATTACCCAGACTACATCACACCTTTTCTGAGTACTCAGCAACCTAGAAACAAATTCCATGGCAATGCTATCCCGTTTCCATTCTGGGACGTCCAACGATTGCAACAACCCTGCTAACTTCTGGTGTTCAATCTTAGCTTTCTGACACACCAAGCAGGTTAGGACATACATCGCTACATCTTTCTTCATCCCCGGCCACCAGAACAGCTTCTTCAGGTCCTGGTACATCTTGGTAGCCCCCAGATGGAAACTCATCTTGCTCTTGTGTGCTTCCTCCAAGATCATATTCTTAACTTCGCTATTCGCTGGCACACAAACCCGATCACCATACCTAAGAAGACCATCGGTACCTCTCCTGAATTCCAAAGTCCTACCTTCCTTTATCAACTGATTCACGCTCTCGAGGAACCTATCCTCAGCTTGCTTCTTCCATAGGAGTTTCAGGAAATCGCTAGTTTTACTCTAACTATCCCCAGATTCAACTTATCCTCAACAATTTCCGCTTCCAGATTCAGATCTCTAAAGGCCTCTAAAAGCTCTAGCTCTTTTACCGTCATCGCAGATACGTGTAGGGACTTCCTACTGAGCGCATCTGCCACTACATTTGCCTTACCTGGATGGTATTGTAGGTCGAATTCATAGTCCTTTATGAATTCCATCCACCTCCGCTGCCTCATGTTCAGCTCTCTTTGGTCGAACAGATACTTCAAGCTCTTATGGTCGCTAAACACACTAAATTTAGCACCATAAAGATAGTGTCTCCATATCTTTAATGCATTCACTATCGCAGCCAATTCCAGATCATGCTTTGGGTAGTTCCGCTCATGTACTATTAACTGCCTGGAGGCATACGCCACCACTTTTCTTTCTTGCATGAGCACACATCCCAAGCCTTGATAAGTTGCATCACATTATACATAAAATCATCCTAACGGATCTGGTACCACCCCAACACAGGTGATGTTGTCAGTCTTCTATTCAGCTCCTAGAAACTTTGCTCGCAATCCTCTGACCACTCAAACGTCTTCCCTTTTCTCATCAACTGCGTCATAGTTAACGCAATTTTAGAGAATCCCTCAATAAACCTCCGATAGTAGCCCGCTAAACCAAGAAAGCTTCTCACCTCACTTACAGACTTAGGGCTTTCCCAACTCACTATGGCCTCGAATTTCGCAAGATCCACTGCGATTCCATCCTTACTAATCACATGGCCTATAAAATGAACTTCCTCTAGCCAAAACTCGCACTTCGAAAGTTTAGCATACAACTGCCGATCCTTTAGCACTTGCAACACCGTTCTAAGATGCTCTTGGTGTTCCTCTCTACTCGAAGAGTATACAAGGATGTCATCGATGAAAACGACAACAAACTTGTCAAGGAACGGTCAGAAGATCCTGTTCATATAGTCCATGAACACAGCTGGAGCATTAGTTACACCAAATAGCATAAGCAAGTACTCATAGTGACCATACCGACTCCGAAAAGCAGTCTTTGGCATATCCTCCTTCTTAGCCCGGATCTAATGGTATCCAGATCATAGATCGATCTTAGAAAACATAGCTGCTCCTTTCAGCTGATCTATCAAATTATCTATCCGTGGTAACGGATACTTGTTCTTGATCGTCACTTTGTTCAGTTGATGATAGTCTATGCACAGCCTCGACTCCCGTCCTTCTTCTTTACAAACAGTACCGGCACTCCCCACGAAGATGCACTAGGTCTGATGAACTCTTTGCCTAGCATCTCGTCCAACTGTTTCTTCAGCTCCGCCAGCTCCACTGGAGACATCCGATACGGCGCTATGGATATAGGCCCGGTTCCCGGTACAAGATCTATAGCAAACTCCACCTCTCTCTCCAATGGCAGTCCGGGAACATCATCGAGAAACACTTCCAGAAACTCTCGCATGATAGGTAAAGATTCGACACTAGGAGTCTCCTTTGCTTCAACAGAGAACAACATTACCCATTCGTCTGATCGTCCACCCGTCGGAATACTGTCGTCGGCAGGCATCAATCCAGATCGCTCTGAGAAAAGAAGGGTTTTATTTGAACAGTGTAACACCACATGATTGGCCGAAAGCCAGTCCATGCCTAGGGTTACATATATATGTTGCATAGGTAAACATATAAGGTCAACAAGAAAATGACGGTTCTCTACTGTGATAGGACACTTATGGCATACAGATTGGGTAGTCAAAGAATCGCTAGTAGGTGTTGAGATAGTCAAATCATAGGGTAATGCAGAAACAGGCAACCCTAAATGATCAATGCACTCTAATGATATGAAAGAATGAGTGGCCACCAAATCAAATAAAACTGACAAAAGTTTACCAGAGACCAAGCATTTACCTTGTATCAAGTCAGGGCTTCGAGAGGCTTCAGAACCCCTCACGGCAAACACCCTTCCGGTCGTCTGTGGCCTACTCTGCTGACTTGCCACTACTGATCTTGCTCCGCCACTCTGAGCTCTACCGCTCTGTTGTTGAAACTGAGCCCTTCTGCTAACCCCGGGCTTGCAATCTGGTGCATAGTGACCTATCTGGTTACAGTTGAAGCACCTAATGTGCTGGGTCCTTGGACAATTCTTGACTGGATGCGGTCCTTCGCATCGGAAACAGGTCTTGATCTCATGTTGCCCTTGACTAGAGCTGCTCCCTCCATGGTTGACATTAAACTGAGTCGGGCGATTATACGGTCTCGTCCTCTGCTGAAACTTGCCACTTCCACCTTTCTGGTTGCTCCGAATAGGCCCACACCTTTCACTTGTTGTGGGATAGTCCCTGCTCGTTCATGCCCTTCCACCATTGTGCACTTCTCTACCAACTCAGGAAAAGAGTTGATACTCAGAGGTAACATCGCTCGCTTCAACTCATGCCTCAACCCATCTTCAAACCTTCTACAGACCCATTTTTGATCTGGGTGGATCTGATAGAACTGAGAGAACTTGAGTAACGCCTCGAACCTCATCGCGTAGTCACCAACCGACAGTTGTTCCTATTTCAGACTCAGGAACTCTTTCGCCTTCTCTTGTCTGACGCTCCTCGGGAAGTACTTCTCCACAAAGCACTCCCAGAATAGTTTCCAGGATAACATCCTTCCCTTGGCCTCTAACAGTCTGGCCTTGGTCCTCCACCAAGCTTCTGCTGCTCCAACCAGCATGAAAGCAGCATACGTAACTTTTCTGTCCTCTCTGCAATGTGTGGCCATGAATACCTTCTTGATCTCTTGCAACCACATCTCTATAGCTTTAGCGTTGTATTCTCCATGGAATTGGGGAGGATTTCCTTTCATGAATGCATTAAGACCAGTGTCCACAGTCTCGTTTCCTCTCACCACATGTAACTGATCCTGCCTCGCTTCCCCCTCTTCCTGCCTCTGCATATACTAGGCAGTCTGCTGGGTTTGTTGCATCATTAAGGTAGCCAAGTCCCGCATGGCCTGCATGGCCTGCATTGCTTCAGAGGTGTCACCACCACTCCCTGTCCCTGAGTGGTCACCATTGTTGTTATTATTATTGTCATTGCCTCTGGTCGCAGCCGGTCTTCCACCTCTTCCACTTCCATGTGCCATCTAGCTTCCTGTAAAAGAGCTTCCCTCTGCCAGTTTAGAATTGAAAAGGGTTCTGGAAACCTCGAACCACTCATGGCTTGCCTGCCCTTGATAGAGCATTTTGAGGTGCACGATCATATCGTACACCTCCATGGTCTCATGTTGCTTCTGAAGCTCAAAGGTCATGGTAGCAAGCATGAGGCAGCCGACGTCTAAGGCATCATCCTGATGCTTCTTATAAGCATCTTTATCAGCCTTAGAAGCATTAGCAGCCGGTGGCTCCTCGGGGATTTGTTCTTCAAGAACATACAACTTCTTTTCATGCCTGAGGACAACCCTCAAGTTTCTGTACCAGTCCAGGAAATTCGTTCCGGACAGCTTGTCCTTCTCAAGGACAGATCGCAGTGATAGGTTATTTGATGTGTGGTTTGCAGACATGGTTATCTACAACAAAAATATACAGAATATAAGTATCATGCACAAACATATTTAATAAGGTCTTTTATTAAATACGCCTCCCACTATTTTACCCAAATCAATGACCCTCACTATTGACTCGGAAAATCCCAGTGAAAGATTTTCTAGTAAGATCAAGATCCATATTTCACTTCATCCTGAGCCAGCTTTGGCTGATCGCCCAGAACTAGGCTATTTAGGTAGGAAACTCTTTCCAATTACATCTCATGTAATTCTTGGTTCAGTTGGGGTGAATAACTCTTATTCTAATCCATCTTATGGATTAATGCCCAACTCCATGCCTCTAAGCCATTTTCAATCCTATTGAAGTTGGCTTAGTTAAGTCAGACCCAATGGTTGACAATTGAATATTACATTTATCCCATCGCGTCTTACTAGTATAGACAAAGGTACTCTGCTTTGGCAGACCTACGCTCAATTGATATTAGTCTTGACGAGTGTCATGCATCGCAAGGCACATTTAAACGCGACTTAATATTTCCTTTTGAGGGATTTATTTATAAATTTGATCTCACCATAAGTTAAACTATTTAACCTACTATATACTATCATGCATCTCATACATATATAGCATACAACAAATGTGACATGGTTATGGCCCCTAACGCATTGATTCTCCCAAGCCAACGAGAGAATCTAATCTAAAACCCTAGTAGTGTACAAGCTTCACCAAGCATGATCACCTACCGAGTCATCCTCTTCTGAAGTCGTCTTCTTGTCTCCACCATTACATTACAATTGAAAGAAACCTCTTTTACATTCGAGGGGAATAAGGTGAGAAAAGAATATACATATGGAATTTAAGAAAAAGGCACGACACGCAGGCCGTATTTCAACATAACCAAAGAAAGAAGAAAAAGATCTAAGGCCATAACCATTTACCATACACAACCAAATACATAATAAAAATTAATAATAAAATATTTATTATTATTTATTATTATTAATTATTATTTTTAATTGATTTTAAAAACCACTCAAAACAACGCTTTTGATATCCTCATAATCGATTACCATAATCGATTACTGCTATTCTGACTTCTTAGAAAAAATGACTATTATACTATCATAATCGATTACAGTACCACCATAATCGATTATTGT
This sequence comes from Ammopiptanthus mongolicus, assembly GCA_039655645.1. Lineage (NCBI taxonomy): Eukaryota > Viridiplantae > Streptophyta > Magnoliopsida > Fabales > Fabaceae > Ammopiptanthus > Ammopiptanthus mongolicus. Next base: position 34,377,860 of record CM077349.1, on the reverse strand, counting down.
ACTACCATAATCCGTCGCATAATCAATTACATAATCGATTACATAACCCATTATGTAAATCTGTTATACGAACGTTCATGCAAACTCTTTGCATAATCGATTATATAATCGATTACATAATCGACCATTGTGGCTCTGACCAGAATTGCCTTGCTTCGACGACGATTAGGGATCAACACTTGAGCCCTCATAATCGATTACATAATCGATCATGACGCGTCTGGATGTAAGGTGCACATGACAGCAACACTTGCTGTCGCCGCAAATCAAAACAACGATTTTAGAAAAACGTTTTTCGCAAAACACTTTTACGATTTTCAAACATAACATGTTAAAGATCATATCTTTCAAAAACAAAACATGTTATAAAAAATAAACACACAAGAGAATCATGGTTTCGCAAGCGGCTCTGATACCACTGTTAGGAATTTGCGTATTAAAAATGAAAAACGCAACAGAAAAAATTCCCAAGACAAAGGATCCATGTGAATGGTCATGACTCATGATGTAGTGTTTATCTCTTATAGCGTAGCTTTAACGCGATCACTGTAAGGGAAGAACAATCCTTCTCAATCGATCACGAGCTCTACGAACAATGCTATCACCAGTACCCCAATGGAGCAGCACCTCTATGTAGTTCACGCGAACAAAAACACCGCCGGAGAAAACGTCGTGGTAGCTGATGGCAAGGGTGAGGGGCGCACCTATCAAGGTGGTGTGACGGCCACTAGGTTATGCGTAGTAAGCTCTCCTTAGCGCTTAAGTGACGTGCACAGCTTATAAGCTGTCACCCACTTAACGTAACCTTATTGGGCTTATACGCTACAGGCTCGAACTTATAATTAATATTATTAAATCATATTTAATAAATTAATTCATTCTCCGACTATTTGCTCTATGCGTGTGACCCTATAGGTTCTCAATAAATTGGCAATAATATTAAATCACATTTAATATTATAAACAATGAGCGGCATCTAGCAATACATCATTGTTACCCAATTAGTGAGAATATTGATGATATGATATATACCTTACGGTAACCAAAATAACCGTGTAGTAAATGTCATTTCATCCATATGTCTTAATTGAACACAAGGCATAAGTGTGTCATCCTTGTTAAGTTCAATTATTTGTTTCTCAATTCCCAAGTAAACGTGCAATCACAAATGGGCCCAATATCTCATATTGGTCCATTACAGCATGGCCATGCACTTTCACGTCTCACTCTATTGAGAGGCCCATGACGTTACTCTTGTTATGTAGGAGGGACGAATCCTATCTACATCACTCACATCCTCAACATAATTCATTGTAGGCTCAATAATTATCTTTATGATCATCCTGTTACAGATAACGTTTGATAGCATTAAAGCCTACAACTCCTTATGTAGGAATTGTAGTGACTTCAAGTCGAAGGACTACTTCACTTTGGTTACCGTGAGAAGCACTCATGACACTTACATAACTATTATGCAGCGTTCTCATAGTAGGTCAATCCAGTATATATATTACTCTAATATTTATACCTATGTGAAGACTTGATATCTCATATCCGTGACCCGTGAGATGTGGTCATCAGTCTACCCACATAATAGTCTCGATATATTATTGTCATCCTAATTAACACTAATACTTGACTTCGGATACTTTAAGAATAGTATTTAAAATGTTCAATACGGTCTCACAATCAAGTCATGTACTTGATGTTCTATTGAACTGAAATAACTTTTCTAAGGACTTTACTTCGTTTAAACAAGTAAGGCCAGTAGTCTTCTTTGAGATTTACATTTGTATCATGACTTTGATTTACAAATATTCGATATATGAGGCATTTTAGTTTATACTTAGGGCTTACATCGAGAGAAGATTGATGTGTTGAGATGTTGTTGACACTCCTGGCATATATCCTCACTATCCTGACTAATCAACCAGAGGGTCGGACGCTTGGGCTCGAGAGTGGACCGATGGAGCCTCTTGGAGGCGTTGTCCTCATGTTTCGGATGGTCCAAGGTTATGACATGCATGCTTTTGTTTGTTTTTCTTCTCTTGGAGTCGAGAGTGTCTGCCGATGGTTCGTGAGCTATTGGGTAGTCTAATATTCCGGATAATCCTGAGCCTTTCCTTTCGTGGTTTATAGGAAGGCGATAGGATAGAGTTGTTTACCAAGTTATCCCTATATGATTCATTCTGCTCTCGTTTGAGGAGGGACTAGACCTTACATTACGTGCCGTCTCATTTACTTTTTTTTTACATATACAGGTATATAATCATAGGGTTTTATATTTATGCCTTTGCGAAAAAAGAAAATTTACCCCAGCTTTCCTAAATGATTTTAATTAACCCATCTTTCAGCCTTATAGTTTTACAAAATGTCCGTAAATGTGATGCCCCTGGAAAAGGTGTTACAACAACAACATAACTTCACAGTCCAGTTCAAACCAAACTGCTCTGATACCACCTAATGTGACGCTCACAAACCTTAACCTTGCTAGATCTGATACCAAAAACATAACATGAAAAAAAAAACTTATTTTAAACTTAAAACAAATAAGCAATTTTAGCAACTCAAAACCTTGCATCAGAGCTCCGCCTGGAAGCCATGACATCAAAACAATATACACAAAAAGACGCCCCACTGGCCATGGTACAAACACTTCAGAAGACTTAAGGATATCTCTGAGGTCTCCTTCTTTACTCGAGAAGTACCACCGTCAACCTTGTTGCGAAAGGAACGTCCCAGCTCGATTCAACTTCACCAACTGCAACATTCTTGTCGGTCCACCTTCACCTCCATCTTCGGATTACGACCCAAATAACACATATATAGAAAACAGGGAAAACATGTACGAGAGGTAAGAAACTCTACAACTATCATGCATAGGGAAAACTCGTGGAATATAACACGTCAACATGCATAAACAACAAGCACAAACATCCCTCTAGATCACCACAACAGTCAACCTCCCGATTATCAAAACTAGGGATCACCGCCTATTCTACATGCACAACTGAGTCTACATGATTGGCCAATTCTAAAACGTGAACTCTTAGGCATGGGAATACAACAGTCAACCTCCAACTGCAAGGAATGACAAGCCAATCTCCAACTGTGAGGGCGGCTGTTCACCAAAGCAAGAATGTTGCCTCCAACTGTGAGGACTTCGAGTTGGACGTTCAGGTAACCGCCTCCTGAGTTTCCAAGACAGTGCAATGGTGGTTCCTCCAACTGTGAGGAGCACAACCTCCCCAAGCCCGTCCAACTGTGAGAAGACCTGAGAAGTTCTCCAACTGCCAGAAAGCACCTGCATCCCTCCAACTGTGAGGTCAGTCGTCTTGGTCACCTCAGAGTGTCCACCTCGAACACCAACCTCGTGTAACAACCACTTAAACTGTTGTTGCAGTTGTACACACGGCTTTTCACCAGAAGAATGCAGATGCTATTATTAGGCATCCATCACCTCCACAACGTATTAACAACAACTTCACCCATATCTTAAGGTCCACATCCTCCAACTGTGAGGATGTCACTCTCAAACTATGAGAGCCACCTTCAACTTAGATCAACATGCTTATACTACAAGCCGAATACCATCAACCATTCTATCCTTCTAACATCACACCAACCGTCTCCAAATTCAACCAAGATCAGAACAATCACATCAAAAACACATAGAATCAAGCATCTCTTTATTTCAGGCATACTAAAAATAGAAACTACACAAGTTATTACGATAAACATACCAGAGTATCTCACTAAGCATATTATCACATATGACACCATTTAATCATGTTATAAATCATTACAGGTATATATACATCCCCGATCAACAAATATCATATATCAACCGAACGGCGATAAACCTACAATGCCTAAGACTACAATGGTACCACAATCCAGTAGTCCCCAATGTGAGTTAGGTATTGGCGGTTACTCAACCACTAGTAGGGTTTGAGGAGCCCTACACATGTTAACAGTTATACCCTACGTCTACATTTCCTAGATAATTGTGGTTTCTTCCTCCTCACTCAATAACGGGTATACGTAAACTCCTGATCTAACGAAAAGCCTTGACCCTCGATCACAGATCCACAACTGGAATAGCCTTGGCACGGCTTTCAATAATGCCACCAAACTGCCAACAAAACCCCCGGCATGTGCATTGGACCAAAAATTGCCCCGAGCACACGTACGGGTTCCAAAAACAGCTAGAAACACAGAAACAATAACAAATAACCATATGGATCCAATCGATGAACCGGATTGAATCAAGACACAAAATCCAAGGAAAAACTTACGAGAACAGTGGTTGGTCTTAAGCGAAGGCAAATTCAAAAGTGAGCTCAAGAATCTACGGAAAAGGTACCAAAACAGGCTACTATGCGAGCTTCATATCTCAAGCTAAACACTTCGACTCAAAATTCCTAATGGTGAAGACGAAGAACTCGTCCTGAACCTTCTGACCAAATTTAAGCCCAATCCAACGGTGAACAAATCTCTGGCGATGATTTTACTGTGGCAGGTTAGGTGATATACGAGATGAGTTTCTCACACTGTAATCCCATGGTGCAAGCCAAATATCTCCCACTCTGGATCTTGAACCAAAAATCCGAACGGTGAAAATGAAGAATCAAGGGTCAAGGACTTGCTTATCTAGTTCTAACACGATCCGATGGTGGACGACTCTCCAGAGATGATTGTCCAAAAACACCCCAACCAAGCTCTCCAAACTCAATAATGGCTGCTTAGCTTTCCTTTTCTCTTCAATTTCTTTTCTTTTCTATTAACTTGCTTTCTAGTTAGCCTCTTCCTTTAGATATGCAAGTGACCATTTTGTTTTAGTTTTACTAGTTCAAGTCCATTAGTTTAGCATTAGGTGTCATAGTGTTGTTAGGTGTCACTTAGGTGCTTAGTTAGGATTACTTAGTGGAATCCATGTGTCCTTTGGTGGCAGCCCCCTCTATTCCACCTTTCCTCTTAGTGACACATGTCCAGTTGTGACGGTTGTCACCCACACGTATTGCCATGTGTTGTCCCGTCAACATGATCGGGTGTTTTCTCCCACATTTTCCCGTGTAACCTACTACTGGGGTGTTTTTCTAATTTCTTCCAACTTCTGCACCAATCCAAAGCCCTCTTCAACCTTCTTTTAACCATATGATAACACATATCTAAGCTTCATTAATCACTTGATTACTCTTAACTAAGGCTTAGAAAAACCGGGATGTTACATTACCACCCCCTTAAAAGAATTTCGTCCTCGAAATTCAGCGACGGTTATGGACACCATGATCACCTGTCATCTCCTAACTTTCCAAGTGTCATTAACTTTTCGTAAGGATCCAACATGATTCCGCTGCGTCACTCTAATATCTCAGACCATCTTCAAATCTTCTACAAATCTAATACTCATGCGGATGCACTTGATAGAACTTGGAGAATTTGAGAAAAGACTCAAACCTCATAGCATATTCTCCCACAAACATACTTCCTTGCCTCAAACTAAGGAATTCCTCCCCTTTCTCATGTCGGATAATTTTAGGAAAATACTTTTCTAGGAAGCATTCCCTGAACAGCTCCCATGTGATTATTCTCCCATCTTTCTCTATAATTCTCTGACGATTCTTCCACCAAGATTCCGCTCCTCTAACCAGCATAAAATATGCATGTGACCTTCCTATCTTCCTTACACCCTATTGCTAGGAAGATTTTCTCAATTTCATGTATCCACAGCTCCGCTTCTTCCGGGTCATACTCCACATGAAACTATGGTGGCTTGCCTTTCATGAATGCAACCAATTCTGCAACCACTACTCCCTCTTCTCTACCTTGGTTACGATTTTGCATTTGTTGCAGAAATTCCTTTTGTTGTTGCATCAACTACGTATTTTGTTGTGACTGTTGTAGCATAGTTGCCGCCATGTCTCTCAAAGTCCTCATGACTTCAGATTCTTCTCCTCCTTCAGCCCTAGGAGGTCCATTATTTCCACTGTCATCCTATGCGTTCCCACCACTTCCTTCGCTACGAGTCCTCCGAACCATATGTTTCTATAAAAGTAACCATCAACCATATTCATAAGATATGTTCCCACAGATTATCTTGTAGATTCAGATATCTTATGAATAACCAGATCAATTATCATTGCTTCCCAACGCAAAAACAATAGATAACTTGCGAATCAGACACTCTACCCAACTTCTAAACATAGTCAATACCATGTGCGGGTTCAACTAGACACGGCTAGTAACAACAACATAACCTCACAGTCCGGTTAGAACCAAACTGCTCTGATACCACCTAATGTGACGCTCACAAACCTTAACCATACTAGATTTGATACCAAAAACAAAACATGAAAAAAAACTTATTTTAAACTTCAAAGATATAAGCAATTATAGCAACTCAAAACCTTGCATCAAAGCTCCACCTGGAAGCCATGGCATCAAAACAATATACACAAAAAGACACCCCACTAGCCATGGTACAAACACTACGGAAGACTTAAGGATACCTCCGAGGTCTCCTTCTTCACTTGAGAAGTACCACCGTCAACCTTGTTATGGAAGGAATGTCCCACCTCGATTCAGCTTCACCAACTGCAACATTCTTGTCAATCCACCAGCACCTCCGTCTTCGGATTACGACTTGAACAACACATATATAGAAAACAGGGAAAACATGTACGAGAGATAAGGAACTCTACAACTATCATGCACATAAAAAACACGTGGAATATAACACGTCAACATGCACAAACATCCCTTGAGATCACTATAACAGTCAACCTTTAGATTATCATAACCAGGGATCACCGCCTCACTGGTGCACGAAGCACTTTTAACGTCTGTTAAAATTGACTTTTAACGTCGGTTTCCATCCAGACGTTAATACAGCAGAAGTTAAAAGTGTGATATTTAACGTCGGTTCTGAACTAACGTTAAATATATTATTTTAACGTCGGTTAATGAAAAAAACAGACATTAAAACTTTTAACGTCTGTTAACTATACATTGGACGTTCAAAGTATATATATTTGTAAAATTAAAAAGATTTTAAAATCGGTTTTATATATAACCGACGTTAAAAGTTATATTAACGTCGGTTATATAAAAAACCGACGTTAAAAGTTAACTTTTTTTTTTTTAATACTGGTCATATTTAGTTCCCAACTCCCTGCAGAATTCTACAAATTACAACCAGAATTTCCAGAATACAGAATTTTGCATAATTACTCAATACTATTCCAAAATATATAGATTTTGCAACATTATTTACTCAACATCACTAGCCCAGACTACAATTCAGAATTCTCTCTAAGCTACTAGTTAGTACAATTTTGAATTCTCTCTAAGCTAGTTAGTACAATTCAGAATTCTATACATGCTCAATTCATACATATATAGATTAATCATCATTCTCTACTAAGTATGCAGGATCTATATTTTCTACTCTTTTCTCTGCAGCATACTTAAAAAAGAAGGTTACAAAACGCACTCTCAAGTCTTTAAATTCTTGTTTAGTGACAGGAGACTGATCACTGAAAGCCTGCACAAGTTCGAATAAACTCAACATTAAATTAAGTTATGAACAAAAACAAAATACCTAAGATATGAACCTGAAATTTAATTACCTGCGTCCATTCGTCACTAATAGATGCTGAGACAATGTTCAACATATGAAACATCACATAGTAAGCACACTCCCAACGTTGTATTTGTCTACGAGACCACAAATGAATATGAAATTGGATATCAAGTTAATGTATAGATAGTAATGATGATGATAGTAATAATAGTAATAATAATTACTATTAATAAACTGCTTACCTTTATGATATACCAATCAGGATTTGATTTTGACTTGGAAGACCTACTTTTCCCATTTGCACAAGAAATGCTACATGCCTTCATAGTTCTATGATTAACAAAATATTCTTGTCAATTATATGTTTATAAAATAAAAGCAAATGTTATAAATTAAATTACATTAAATAAAATTTTACGTACGTATTGATTGAGGCCACCACCTCCTTCGCCGGATCATAGTGACACGAGCAGAAGAAGACAACAATATGCTTGCTAGGAATAAGTAGGAGCATCTGCCAATGGCCATTCCTTACAAATGGTGTTATATATATTTGTTTCTGAATTCTTCCCGTTAGGGTCTGCATGTATGCACTGACTTTAGCATGATCAGTCATGAAATTATCGAGAGTGACGGTGGGGTCTAAGAATCCATAAACATGATCGCTGTCCCTCTCAAGTAATTGGCGATGCAGATACCTAAGGTATGCAATAAGTTGATGTTAATTACGTAATATATTAAAATAAATTATAAAATTGTAATACCTTATGCAATATATATAAGGTCACAAAATGTACTTACGTGCACCAAATACTTAGAATTGTGTTGGCTATCCATTCACCATCAGTGCAAAATTGACCAATATCGTCACCAGCGATGCATAGATGAGGTTCTCCCCCAAAGCCATCGTGTTCCATCGGAATTGCAAAAATATCATTAGCATGGTCCAAACCAAATGCAAACATACGAGCTAACGGAGATTGAAGATGCGTTACCGGCTTCGACTTCGGCTTCAATTGTAAATAAAGAAAACATAAGTAATTGAGAATACCGTAAACATAAGTAATTGAGATTGAGAATAAAGAAAACATACGTAACTGAGAATGATTATGAATACCAGGGATAACTCCAACTCCCGCTGCGACAACTCCAACCCCCGCTTTTCCAACTCCAACTCCCGCTTCGACAACTCCACCTCCATATGTGAAGGTTGAGCAACTTCTTGGGATTGCCTTGATGAAAACACCTTCAAAAGCGTTTGCGTGAAGGTGGGGTCCTTTAGAAGTGAAAACATATGCTCTTGTCTAAAATTTGGGCCGGAGATAACATCCTGTTTAACCTCTTCTTTAAGCTCCTCCTTATTGATCTGTTGCTCGACCCGCCTACGTGACTCGCATGTTCCATGAAATTTCTTAATGCCCACCATCCCTGGAACACCACAAACACGGCCAGGGTGATCTTCTTTCCCTAGAGCAATGACCAAGATATCTGACCGTCCCTGTGGAACGAAGGACCCTTGCGAGCTTTGTTCCTTCAGCTCCTCCAACAAAGACACAATTTTTAAAAAATGTGTAAGACAATGTGTTACAATTACAAGTAGAAATGTAGTATGTTTAATTTGTTACTTACAATCTTTTCAGCAAAAACGCATGTGGCTTCAACTTTAAAATTTCCAGATTTCATCTTTCGTCCTTCCACCCATGTGTCCTCGCGTGGGGTGGAGACAGAGGATCAACGATTTCACATACTTCTTCTCTTGCTTCTACCCGCTATTTCAACTTCTCCTCCCTCTTTCTCAACTTCTCATCCATCAACTTCTTCTCCACTAATCTATACCCACCTTGAGACATGGTGTGGGGGTGGACATTCTTCGCCTGACTCGCCTTACCCTTTTCCTTTTTAACCAAAAACTCAGGACTGGCTCGGCTCAAAACAAATCTATCCCACGTATCCTTATGAAGGAACGAGTAAACATCAAGAGGAGATTTATCGATCTTCTCTCCAAATATGTACTTATTACCCAGAAAAGACTTAAACCCCGTCCAACGCTTAGCCGCAAGTTGAAGCCATTTTGTCTGATGTTCAGGAGTATTCGGCACGGTCCATGTGATCTACATTAATTATAGAACAAGAAGGAGGAATCAGTAATGCATGGATCATATATTATATGCTTAAATAATGTAAATACAAACAAAGAGATCATTGAAAAATACCGTGATTGACTCCCAAATCTGATCCATCACAGTCTGCGGTACGTGATCCTAATCATCAAACAAAATGCTAGTATGAGTTTTAGCTTCCAAAGCCACAAAACTGGTGAATTTCTTAGCATAGGGTCCCATGGGCTCCAGGCGACTATCAAACTCGATCTCAAGCCTCTGGTTATTAATCCTGGATCTGGACAAACTTTTCAAAGTTGTGGCTTTCCTACCTCTTTTTTGGGAAGGCCGACTACCCGACGCTGCTGAATCAGCCCTCTGTGATGCCTGTTTAGACAAAAAAATAATAAATTAACCTTAGCTTAACATGGATAAATAAAAATATAATTGGCCTACTTAATTAACATTAAATGTATAAATAAAACTTAAACTATCAGTCAGCGGAGCCATGACCGACTCATCCTGTGAATGAGGGATGTCTGCTGAATTAGTCATGTGTATGCTTGTTTAGGCAAAAAAAGTAATAAATTAGGTTAGTATAACATGTATAACTAAGTTAGGTTAATATAAAATGTATAAATAAATTAGGTTAGTATAACATGTACATGTGAAGCAACTTGAGGGGGAGTGAAGGAACTCGTCTATGACCACCCGTCTATAATCACCCGTCTATCACTACCCGTCTATGAGCACCCGTCTATAAGCACCCGTCTATGACCACCCGTCTATAACCACCTGTCTATGACCACCCGTCTATGACACCCATCTATGACCACCCGTCTATGGCACATATAGTAACTAACATGGTAACTAAAATTGCATAACGGACATTCCTTTCTTGTAAACATAACAATATAACCCTAAAAAACAAAACTCACATCATAGATAAAGATAACTTACACTATAGTATCAGATTTTAGCTAGATCAATATCCCTTCATGATGATCATCACGAGTGGCTTGTACATCGTCCACCTCATTTTCCTCAATGAAAGTAGGCATGTGTATTGAGAAAGAAGGAGTCTCAGGAATATCAAGAGTTGAATCTTGATTTTCATCATTACGATGTATGCTTTTTCCTTGGAGAACCACTGACCACCTTTTGTTAGAAGGATCATTGATATAAAACACTTGTTTTGCTTAGGAAGCCATGATGAAAGGCTCTTCCGTGTGACCTACCTTGCCAAGATCTACCAATGTAAATCCTAATTCATGGATTTGTACACCACTTTTACTGTCAACCCACTTACATTTAAAAACAGGCACTGTAAACTTAGTGTAATCGACCAACCAGATCTCTTCAACAACTCCAAAGTAAGAAATCGGTGCCATAATTGGATTTGTATCTTTTGAACTAGAGAAGTGCATGGCCTCAGCCACTATCATAACCCCACTATTTTGCATGGTACTCTTGTTATCTTGTTCCTTTGTATAAAAGGAACACATATTGATGTCGTATCCGCTCCAACATATGACATTAAAGCTAGGCCCACGTGCTAGCCATTTTAATGTATCAGAAGCAGTACTATCATCCTTCAAAATTTCTCCCTTAAACCATTTTAAGAAAGTCTTGTTGTGCATGTTCAACAACAACTTTTCACTCATTCGAGGGTTTCTTACCTTGACGTCTCTTTTGTGATCACATAAGTAAGGTTGAACTTCATCAGTGTTATTCAATATATACAAATGTGCTTGAAGCACTTCCTCCCGACCCTTGCTCTTAACCATTACACCATGTGTACCCTTGCCTTCACATCTTGCCTCATCATGACGAAGCTTAGGAACCCCTATAGGATCAATTTTAGAAATGTAGTCTGAACAAAATTCAATAGCTTCTTCTGCAACATACCTTTGAACAATAGATGCTTCCGGACGGTGTGGATTCTTCACATACCCTTTCAAGATCTTCATGTATCGCTCAACTGGGTACATCCACCTTAAATAAATAGGGCCACACAATCTAATCTCCCTCACCAGATGAACAATTAAGTGAACCATGATGTCAAAAAATGAAGGAGGAAAATGCATCTCCAATTGGCACAAGATAATAGCAGCATCATCTTACAAATGATCCAACTTCTGGGGGTCAATCACTTTGTTACATATAGCATTAAAGAATGAGCACAACCTAGTTATGACATGCCTAACACTTTTAGGAGCAATACCACGAATAGCCACTGGTAGTAGTTGTTGCATCAACATGTGGCAATCATGAGACTTTAAGCCAACTAATTTGAGATCATTTTAGACAAGCCTCTTGACATTTGAAGAGTAACCATGTGCCATTTGACGCCCCGTAAAGAATCACAAAAACTTGTTCTCTCTTTTTTTGACAAAGTATGACATGCTGAAGGCAAATATGTCCACTTACCATCCTTTGGCTGTGGAGCTAACTGCTCTCGTATACCCATCGCAACCAGATCTAGACGAGCATTCACACCATCCTTTGTCTTGCCCTGAATGTTGAGAAGTGTTCCGATTACACTATCACACACATTTTTCTCAACATGCATCACATCAATACAGTGTCTAACATCAAGTTTGCACCAGTATGGATGATCAAAGAAGATGGACCTCTTCTTCCATATGTTTTTATCAGTAGCCTTCTTTTGGGCCTTTCCGAAGATAACATTGTTGTCCTTCACCCGTTGATAAACTTGCTCTCCAGTTAAGGCCATCGGAGCAATTTCACTCTTCTGGCATCCGTTAAAAGCTTTCTTCAATCTACGATATGGGTGATCACGTCTGAGAAATCTTCGATGCCCAAGGTAAACTATCTTCCTTCCATGTTGCAATTGAGTGAAACATGTGCCTTCTTCACATATAGGGCATGCTTTATGCCCCTTAACACTGTAGCCAGACAAGTTTCCATATGCTGGAAAGTCATTGATGGTGCAAAATAACATGGCACGCATCTTAAAAGTCTCTTTGTAATGGACATCAAACATATCAACGCCTTCCACCCACAGCTTTTTCATGTCATCAATCAACGAGCTTAGATACGCATCTAAGTCATTTCCTAGCTGTTTTGGGCCCGAAATCATCATAGACAACATCATGTATTTGCCCTTCATGCACAACCAAGGAGGTAGGTTGTAAATTACCAGGAGAACGGGCCATGAACTATGAATACTACTTAAGGTATCATATGGGTTCATTCCATCCATTGCAAGTCCAAGCCTAAGGTTTCTTGGCTCACTTCCGAAATCCGGAAACAAACTATCAATTCTCTTCCATTGCAACGAATCAGTCGGATGGCGAAGCTGTCCATCACATTTTCTCTCATCTGCATGCCATCTAATGTTCTTTGAGTCATTTGCATTAGCAAACAATCGCTTGAACCTTGGAATTATTGGAATATACCACAATACCTTCGCAGGAGGACCCTTTTTGTTCACATCACAACTAGAATCATCATCACCATCCTTCACTTTATACTGTGATACCCTACACTTGGGGCAGTTGTGCAACTCTTCATAGTTACCCCTATACAATATGCAATCATTAGGGCGTGCATGTATCTTCTTATAGTCCATACCCATCCGACACAGTACCTTCTTTGCCTCATAGTTACAGTTCGGCAATGTGTTGCCTTCGGGAAACATTTCTTTCAACAACTCAAGCAATTTAGTGAAGCTTTTATCGCTCCAACCATTTCTTGCCTTCACAGTGACCAATTTTAACACCGCTGACAATTGTGTATACTTAGTGCATCCTGGATACAAAGGCTTATCCGAATCACTGCATAAAGTTTCATACACATGTGCTCACTGAAAGCACTCTTGTCCAATATCACGGATCATATCCTCTAGTCAATCATCCTCCATATCTACGTCAACTTCCTCACTTTGGGACACACTTGGCTTGTTATTTAACAACACATCACCATGCCATATCCATCTTGTATAATTCATGCAAATCCCATTACAAATAAGATGAGTACGTAGATCCTTCACTTCACATTTCCTTAAATTCAAACATTTGACACAAGGACAACAAAACTTTCCATCACTATCAAGAAGATTTCTTTGAGAAAATTCTATAAACTCTTCCACTCCTTTCAAATACTCATCACTTGTGCGTTTACTAACCATCCAACTACGATCCATAACTAGAGAGGTTCTGTAGATATATACACACAAATATCCAATATAAGGACAATAGGGGAGATTGAAAAAGCACTAGTATTTGAAAACCTAACAACCATATATATACCCTATAACCTGACATACCCTATATGTGCATTAAATTTCAAATACCCTATACCCTCTAATACCTTCAGCATCATATACCCTATATATACCCTCTAATACTTTCAGCATCATATACCCTATATATACCCTCTAATACTTTCAGCATCTTAACCTGACAGCTATACAACTTGCTCTACTATAAGAGAGCATGCCAATGAGCAAGAAAAATAATCTAAACAAAGTATCATAAGCAGCAACAGAGACCCAAGCAGTGGGAAAATCTAATGACAGGAACAGCAAGGTAAAGAAAATGATAATAAGAGTTGAAAACCTAATGAGGGTTACCTGTTGCAGGAGCAGTAGCAGCTTGAAGAAGAGAAAGGAGAAGAGAATGGAGAAGAGAAAGGAGAAGAGCAGCAGCAGCAGTGGGAAACCTAATGCGAAGAGAAGCTCAATGAGAAATGTAGAAGAGAAAGGGAGAAGAAGCATACCTAGGGCGTGACGGTGGTGCTGCGACGGTGGTGGTTCGACGGAGAAGAGACAGACTCAGACAAGAGTTTTTCAAACGGAGAAGAGAAACTGTAGTGAGTGCGCGTAGAACTGATAACTAGGGTGCGACATAACATTTAAAAAATTTGAGTAAAACTATTAACGTCGGTTGTAAAATAAACAGACGTTAAAATTAATTTTTTAACGTCAGTTATTTAAAACTTTTAACGTCTGCGTTTTCAAAAATCGTCGTTAAAACCTTAATTTTAACGTCTGTTTATTTGACAACCGACGTTAATAAATTTTTAACGTCAGTTATAAAATCAACCAACGTTAAATATGATTTAAATGAGTTAATTATTTACAATTATGCCACCACATATTTGTTAACGTCTATTTTTTTTTAACCGACGTTAAATCTGGTCGTAAAATCCATATTTTCTACTGGTGCCTATTCTACATGCACAACTGAGTCTATATGATTAGCCAATTCTACAACGTGCACACTTAGCCATGGGAATACAACAGTCAACCTCCAACTGCCAGGAATGACAAGCCAATCTCCAACTGTGAGGGTGGTTGTTAACCAAAGCAAGAATGTTGCCTCCAACTGTAAGGACTTCGAGTTGGACGTTCAGGTAACCACCTCCTGAGTTTCCAAGGCAGTGCAACGGTGGTTCCTCCAAATATGAGGACTATTACCTCCCCGAGCCCCTCCAACTATGAGAAGACCCAAGAAGTTCTCCAACTGCGAGAAAGCACCTACATCCCTCCAATTGTGAGTTTAGCCGTCTTGGTCGCCCAGGAGTGTCCACCTCGAACACCAACCTCGTGTGACAACCACTCAAACTGCTGTTTCAGTTGTACACACGGCTTTTCACCACAACATTGCAAATGCTATGATTATGCATCCATCATCTCAACAACGTACTAAGAACAACTTAACCCATGTCTCAAGGTTCACATCCTCCAACTGCGAGGATGTCACTCTCTAACTATGAGAGCCACCTTCCACTTAGATCAACATGCTTATACTACAAGTCGAATACCATCAACCATTCTATCCTTCTAACATCACACCAAATGTCTCCAAATTCAACCAAGACCAGAACAATCACAATCACAATCACATCAACAGCACATAGAATCAAGCATCTCTTTATTTCAGGCATACTAAAAATAGAAATTACACATGTTATGACGATAAACATACCAGAGTATTTCACTATGCATATTATCACATACGACACCATTTAATAATGAGACGACCCCACATACATGAAGTCATCCCATTAGCTCCAGAACATTCTCAAAGCTCTGATACCACTAAAATGAGACAACCCTTCTTTCCCAGAAGGATAATCTCATTAGTCCCAAGCTTACTTTATTAACTATGCTTAACCGTAATATAGTGATAGCGTGGTATTCAAACAACGTTGTGGAAACGAACGCAATAAGACATGCAGCATACGGAAAGCATAGACGACAATCAGAGTAAGGCGCAAGTATATAACAGCTATACAAATACCATGCATGAGAAGTAGACCCATCAGTAGGGCACTGTACGTTGATAAACAAACGGTCTGTACATAAAAACTGAAAAGATAAACGAAAATACATCAAAACCAAAAAGAAAGAACCTTCGCAGCTCGCCAGCACTACCCATCCCACAGTAAAAAATACATATAAGCGCTCAACTCACAACCTGGACGTGCTTGCAGGCTCTCACCATCAGTGGTGTGGATGACCTGAACAACCCTGGCCCCCGCCATGAGTACGCCTATAGGTCACTAAAGGCTCATACTCTGACGACGAGCTCGACACTACAACCCTACGCCTGTAGTAGGTCCTCAGATACTGCTCCGTCCTCCGCCACTGTCCTCGGTAAACTAAGCCTCTCTTGCTAGATGCGTGAGATGTCGCTGGCTCGGCCCAGGTGTAGTCCCGATTTTGGCGCCTTGGCGGCTGCCACATACGTGTGAAAGGTAGAAACTGCACAACTCTGAAGGGTCCCACGATGTCTTCCCTGTGCAACGCCCCTCCTCGGAAAAGTATGCTCACCGTCCCAATGCAAACTGTCAGATAGGTAGAGAGGTCCACACGCCACCCCTGATCATCGTCATAGATGATCTCGATCAGGCCCAACACCGGCATCCTCGACACTGATGTGATGAAAGGGTGTGCCCTCGGGTCCATTGTCAAACGTAGACGGCTCCTCGTCTTTACACGAATTGTAAAATCCCAAGAAATAAATATTTATAAATAGGTATTAACTTCAGCAAATAAAATTAATAAAGTTTTGGGGAGGCTTAGAATGTTTAATTTTGAGCCTTAAAGGTATATAAGGATCAAGAGAATAAAAAGGAAAGTTTTAAGATTAAAAATCTGTCACAGTAGCATGAGCACGCCCGTGCTCATGTTCGGCATGCCCATGCCAAAAGAGCACTATCTGAGCCGCGCCGTGCTAACTGTTAGCACGCCCGCATCGGAAAATGGAAAATTTTGACTCTGATTGGCACAACCGTGCCAATCGAGAGCACACGTGTGCTCTATGTCAGGACGCGTTTAAAAAAAAGGGAAGCGTGGGTAACCCTATATAAACCATCCTCATACTCTTAGTGTGACTACAAACCCTCTTTGCACCCTAAAACACATGAGTAACGGCTGTGGAACATCCTCATGCTTGGGAGATGGGGTTGCAACAAATAATGAGTTCAGAAGGAGAACAACAACAACAACAACAACAACAACAAGAGGTAGAAGAAGAAGATGAAGAAGGAGAAGGAGAAGGAGAAGGAGATTCAAGGCTGACAAAGGTGACTGATGAACATAATTGGGGCATATTGTTTAACCCTCATACTTATTGTTTTAAACATCATTTGTGCTTAATTGTTGGGTTTTCGGAGCATTTCATGACTTTGGGTATTAATTGGGCCTAATTGCATTTATGGCATAATTGGCACATTGACATTGCTTCTGTATTTTGAGCATAACTTTGGATGTAGAAACTGAAAAATTGTGATTTTATTTTGTAGAAAATCAAAGAAAATAATCTACAACTTTCATGAAGAGCTCGAGATCCAATTCTGAGAATAAAATGGTCAAATATGGGCTGAAAGTATGACCAGAGGTGCTGTTGCGGGAGTTTGGACAGAGAGCAGTGTTTGGGCCATAACTTGAGTTATAGATGTCGGATGCACCTGAAACCAAGACCAATTTGAAGAAGACACATTTGGAGACAACTTTCATGAAGATCACTTGACCAATTGATGTCGTTTTGATGGTGTAATTTTCTTTGGAATGTCAGCCTTGGATCCTGGAGTATCTTGAAGTAATTTGGGCCTAACTTTCTCATTAGAGGTCCAAAGGGGCATTTTTGGGGGCCCCAGGAAATAGTTAATTTGTTAATTAAGTCAGCTTTAAGTAGGGAAAAAGAGAAACATAACAGTAACACGAATTTGGAGGGTTTATGAGAGTTTTTCTCTTCTTCTTCTTCTTCTTCTTCTTCTTCTTCTTCTTCTTCTTCCCCATTTCTAGGTTTTCAATGTATTCCCTTTTTATGAGTTGTTTCTCCACAACAATGGAGAGCTAAACTCCTTTGACCAATCCTTGGGTTTACATTGTTATGGGTTTAATTTTGAAATCAAGTTATGTTTTGGTTAATTACATGTATTAATTTTGTTTTTCTGTTTTTTTCCCCTTTTAATTCTTAATTTTATGTTTATTTGCTTAAATGAATTGGAGTCTTGGATTTATGAGTTGATGGCTTCATTGATTCGTTTTTGAAAAAGGGGGAAAATAGTTACTAGGTTTATGCATTGAAGGTGTTTGATGAAATGCCTAGCCTGATTGAATTTCGGGTTTAGTGCTTAATTTTGGTTTTACGAATGCTTAATTCGTTTACCTTAATTAATCAAACTCTAGATGCTTTTCTAGTAGGAAATTCGTCGGTTCCTTTTATGCTTCTAATTGGAATTCGAAATCAAGGGTTTAATTAACATATGTATGTTCTTTAGTGATTAAGGATGAATTAAACCCGGTAATTGTCATTTCCTTGGATTGGTTGTCTTTAAATGTCTGTTTTCAGTTTTTAACTGCTTCTACTACTTTAAATCTCTTTTTATAAACCTGCAAACTCCCCCAACCTTGTCAGTAGCTTGCTTAATTTGATTAAATCTCTGAGTTGGTCAATCGGGAAATGATTCGGGTCAACACCCTTGCTACTGTAAGTTTGTTACTCGGTTTTGGCGCCGTTGTCGGGGACCATTCTTAGTTATTTAATCGTATTAGGTTCTGTTTCTACTAATTCTTAACCTTTTTGTTAACTGTTTTGTTGTTTAGATTAGTTTTTCTATTTTTCTAGTATTTTTCAGGTTGTTGGTGATCCTTTTAGATGTTCTGTTAGTTCAAGTGTGTCTGCATCAATGGATGATTACTTTGCTCACAACACTTTGACAGATGGTGCCACATTTCATCAACCGTCATGCATAAGTTATGCAGAGAATGAGGCTGAACCATTAAGTACATATTATTATTACCTTCCTGTTGATTATAAGTTTAATTGTGGTTTTGGCATGACTGGAGTGAATGAAGCTCCACTTTCCTATTCTATCCAACATAGCCAGCATGGCAGTTTGGATGAGTTAGCTTCCTTGGTGCATCAATTAACAATAAGTCAACAGATGACAGAAGCAAAGCTTCAGAACTTGGGCACTCAACTTGGCCATCTTGCTTCCACCTTAACTGCATTGCAATCACAACATTCCCTTTAAGAGCATTCAGATTCACACATAGATACTCTTGACAATACTTCTTATGAGCATAATTTTGATAATATTGTTGAGAATACTATTGTTGATGAACTTAGTATTGAATTTCCGAATATTCATGCTTTTCCTGATTCTGTTTACTGTAATTCATGTGTTGATTGTAATGCTTCTGCTTTGTGTGTAGCGTGTGTTGAAATTTCATCCTTTTTAGGGTATGAGGAGCAAAAGGTGAATTTGGAACATGAAACACAAGAGGCTAAGGATCCTTCTCAGCTAAGAAATGCAAAAAATGATAATTGTGCAAAAGTAGCCTACAGAAGCACCTAAACCACTTCCCTCCTATGTGCATCCATCTGAAATGGAGCTGCAACCATTGATGTTTGAGACAGCCACTAAGGCTATCATGGTTGATGAACATTGGCTGAAACAATTTGGTGAAGAGCAAGCATTGGGGAACAAGCACTCACACCATGACACTTGTTGCACTACATTCTATAAGGCTATTTCTTCCCATTTCTATTTTATTTTTCAAGCCCTCTATGTGAATGAATTTTTTCTGATTCTTGATTTTCACATGTTCTACATTGAGGGCAATATAGATTTCAAGTGTGGGGGAGATATAGTATGTCTTGATGTTTTTAAATTGTGTTGCCCAGAACTTTGTTGGCATCCTTTTCTTTTGTTATTTATGTTATTTTTCTATGTTTTTAAAACGAAACGTAAAAAATTTTGTTGTTGTTTTTTGTTTTCATTTTCTGTTTTTAATTTTGATGCTTTGAATAATGTCATGTCGTTTTGAAAAATTTGTTCTATTGTTTCTTCTGTTTTCTGCTGTTTGCTGTTTACTGTTTTACTGTTCGCTGTTTTCTGCTGCTGTTTACTGTTTCTGTTGTTACTGTTTTTGCAGTTGCTGTTTCTGCTGTTTCTATTTTGTTGTTTTAATCTACTGTTTTCAGTTTTATTTTACTGTTTCTGTTTTACTATTTTACTATTTTGTTGTTTCCGTTTTTTTGTGCCGTTTCTATTTTTCGCTGTTTGGATTGTTTTTCTGCTGTTTTTAGTGTTATTTCGCTGTTTTAGTGTCGTTTTGCTGTTTTGAAAAAAAGAAAGAAATAGAATAAATGGTTTTTGCTTTCCACTTTGAGTTTTTAGAGTTGTGAGAGTTGTGGGTTTGAATCAATCGAAGTGAAAAGAGTCATGACATAAGTGATTAAATTATCTTTTTTATTCATTTTCACAAGTTTGGTGATGAATATTGAATTGATAAATTGAGTTTGATGAAACATATACCTTGTGAGATTTTTTAGCCTATACACTCTCTTCATTCTTGTGTGAATTTTCATTCATGGATTTGGTTGCTCTAGAACTTGCTTTGATTCTTTTTGAAGCTACATTTTGCATGCACATATTAAGATTATGAAGGCATTTTTGTTCTCTTTTAGCCACTAAGCCAAATAGCCAACCTTGCATGTTTCCCATTGATTTACCCCCTTGGGCCTTTTTGACCATTTTTTGTTTTGTTTTTGAGCTCATTACAAGCCTTAAAGTGAAAAACCATGTCTCTACCTTACCTTAGGGAATAGGGGAACATTGGAAAGCTCTTGAACAAGTGTGGGGGGAAGTTGATTTTTGTTATGCAAGTGTTGATGGTAAAAAAAAAAAAAAAAGAATATAGAAAGAAGGAAAGGAAGAAAGAGTTACAAAGAAAAATAAAAATAAACGTACAGCTATACTTGCCTTAAAGAAAAGAAAAAGAAAGAAAAGAGAAAAGAGAAAACACCAAAAAGAAGGAAAATAAAAATAAACACAAGGGAAGGAAGGAATTTGAAAAAAAAAAAAAAAAAAAGTTGCTTGGTTGTAGGGTGCATCTGGTTCTATGTGATTTTGTTGCCAATGTTCCTCCATTCTCTTTGGTCCTAACATTCCATATCCATTCCATTTCATTCCTTTACCTTGACCACGTTACATCCTTGAATAAAGTCCATTTGATTTTTGTGTGCATGTGCATGGGTGGTGGAGAATGAGAAAATAAGCAAGCTTATGGAAGTACCAATTTTCATGGTTTGAATTGAGTGAAACACTTAACATCTAAACACTTGAAGGATTGAAAGTATGTCATGTGGGGTTCTATCATTCTTGATTTATTCTTTTTAATAGGATTTGCCTTGCTTGTTGGATGAAGATGGAAAGAATTTGCTTCATGGATGTTGTGATTTCTTGAATCTTTGCTTGTTCTTCTTGCTCATATATTCTTGCACTCTTGAAAATCTTTTAAAAGTGAATCCTTGTTTGCTGTCCCATGTCCTATGTTTTGATATATTTTTGGTTTTACTCGGGACAAGCAAAAGCTAAGTGTGGGGGTATTTGATGAACATAATTTGGGCATATTGTTTAACCCTCAAACTTATTGTTTTAAACATCATTTGTACTTAATTGTTGGATTTTGGGTGCATTTCATGACTTTGGGTATTAATTGGGCCTAATTGCATTTATGGCATAATTGGCTCATTGACATTGCTTCTGTATTTTGAGCATAACTTTAGATTTAGATACTGAAAAATTGTTATTTTTATTTTGTAGAAAATATAAGAAAATGATCTACAACTTTTATGCAAAGCTCAAAATCCATTTCTGAGAATAAAATGGTCAAATATGGGCTGAAAGTATGACCAGAGGTGCTGTTGCGGGAGTTTGGACAGAGAGCAGTGTTTGGGCCATAACTTGAGTTATAGAAGTCGGATGCAGCTGACACCAAGACCAATTTGAAGAAGACACATTTGGCTACAATTTTCATGAAGATCACTTGACCAATTGATGTCGTTTTGATGGTGTAATTTGCTTTGGAATGTCAGCCTCGGATCCTGGAGTATCTTGAAGTAATTTGGGCCTAACTTTCCAATTAGAGGTCCAAATGGGACATTTTTGGTGGCCAATTGAAGCTGGGCTCATGAAGCATGAAGGGAAATAGTTAATTTGTTAATTAAGTCAGCTTTAACTAGGGAAAAAGAGAAACATAACAGTAGCACGAATTTGGAGGGTTTATGAGAGTTTTTCTCTTCTTCCCCATTTCTAGGTTTTCAATGTATTCCCTTTTTATGAGTTGTTTCTCCACAACAATGGAGAGCTAAACTCCTTTGACCAATCCTTGGGTGACATTGTTATGGGTTTAATTTTGAAATCAAGTTATGTTTTGGTTAATTACATGTGTTAATTTTGTTTTTATGTTTTTTTTCCCCTTTTAATTCTTGATTCTATGTTTATTTGCTTAAATGAATTGGAGTCTTGGATTTATGAGTTGATGGCTTCATTGATTCGTTTTTGAAAAGGGGGAAAATAGTCATTTGGGGTATTTTTCGAAGGTGTTTGATGAAATGCCTAGCCTGATTGAATTTCGGATTTAGTGTTTAATTTTGGTTTTATGAATGGTTAATTTGTTTACCTTAATTAATCAAACTCTAGATGTTTTCTAGTAGGAAATTCGTGGGTTCCTTTTATGCTTCTAATTGGAATTCGAAATGAAGGGCTTAATTAACATATGTATGTTCTTTAGTGATTAAGGATGAATTAAACCCGGTAATTGTCATGCCCTTGGATTGGTTGTCTTTAAATATCTGTTTTCAGTTTTTAATAGCTTCTGCTGCTTTAAATCTCATTTTATAAACCTACAAACCCCCCAACCTTGTAATTAGCTTGCTTAATTTGATTAAATCTCTGAGTTGGTCAATCGGGAAACGATTCGGGTCAACACCCTTGCTGCTGTAAGGTTGTTATTCGGTTTTATTAATTTTGGTGGGTTCGGCACCCGTCAGTGACATATAGGATTCACCTTGGCATACGCTTGAAGATTCTTGGAGGTCTTCAAGAGGTGAGTAAAAACGACATTTTCTTACCCTTCCATGGTGCAAACAAATTTGGGAAAAGGGGTTTGGTTTATATAATGATTTATTGTGAGATTTCAATGGAAAAATACATGTTTTGGTCAAATCCTATTTTCTAAATTGGGGGTTTTATGGAAAATGAAATTAATGTTTAATTAGAGCTTTTGGAGATATGAATGGCATGATTGAATGTTTATACTATGTGAATTTTGTGGTCTTTGATGATTGAGTTGGCATGCTTTGTATGCGATGTAATTGTCATGAGATATAGATGAGTTTTGAAATATCGATGTGTTGTTTTGGCATGCTCTTATATGATAAGTGCAATATAATGTTAAATTGACATGATGAATTGATTATCAATAAAGATGTTTGTTGAATTAGTTATACCGCCTATGAATAGGGTATCGAAAATAGTTACATCGCCAATTAATTGGGATGTCGGAATATGAGTTATACCGCCTATGAAAGGGGTATCGAAATAGTTACATCGCCAGGAAATGGGATGTTAGAATATGAGTTATACCGCCTATGAAAGGGCTATCAAAATAGTTACATTGCCAATTAATTGGGATGTTAGAATATGAGTTATACCGCCTATGAAAGGGTATTGAAAATAGTTACATCGCCAATTAATTGGGAAGTCGGAATATGAGTTATACCACCAAAGAATGGGGTATCGAAAATTAGTTTCATCACCAAAGAATGGGATGTTGAAACGCTTCTTATAAAGAGAGGTGGGAAATGGGACGCCATTGTTGTGTGTTTATGATTGGTGGAATAAGTGCATGAATTAAATGTTAAATGATGTTATTTGAATGATGCGGTGTGTTGATCTGAATATTTTATATTATTGATATTATATAAAATTATATTATTTTCGAAAGTAGCAGATGTCATGGTTGTTTTTTCAGTTACTGCGTCGGCTAAGAATAAAACTGTTTGTGAAAATAATTTATAACCGTTTTTATTTACTGGGATTCCCATCTCATTAGTAGTGTTATTTTCAGAGTACGAGGACGTTATTCCTGAGACCGAGGAGGCTTGAAGACTAATGATTCTTAGTAGTATTCTTACAGCTTTGGTTAGTATTATGATTTACCAGAGCTGTTTGTGGCTAGACCTTAGTTATCTCATTTTACACTTTTGGGTTTTAGTTGGTGCCTTGTTTTAAGAGTTTTGGATTAATTATGTTATTTCCGATTTGAGGATTTTATGATGTAAAGATCATTTTGTTGTTGTTGTTATTATTATTATTATTATTATTATTATTATTATTATTACCTTAAGTATTATTTTATGAAATTTTTTTATTTCGCCATGTTTTATTTAATGCTTTATTTTGGGTTACTAATGTAACGAAGGGCGTTACATTTTTTGTATCAGAGAAATTCAATTCTAAATTGGACTATGGTTATTGGGTTTTTCATAAAACAAAACTTGGGCGCATAGGAATGCTTGTTAGAGTTGTAGATGCTACATGTTATACTTTAGGTTATTGAGCCTGGTCAACTTAGTATTTCATTGGTAGTGAGAAGATTTATGACGACTAATAGGCGAGGGACGAATGATGCGCTTGTAGCAGCTATGGATCATGTGACCATAGATGTGCAAGAGCTGACGGAGACTCTCTGTTATATGAGGGGATATGGGGTGGTAGCATCCCAAGAACCTCAGTACGTGGGATTACCGCTTTTTTGAAGGATGATCCGCCATCTTTCTGGGACAGCTCAGATCCTGCAGAAGCTAGAGAAGCCGGAGAGGAATTGTGTTATGACAAGAAGTTATCATAGTGTTTGATTCAGGAACAACCCTTTCTTCTATATCTCTTGATTGTGTTAAAAATTTGGAGTTGCCTATTTCTAAATTACCTTTTGACTAGTGTGTTTCTACCCCTGCCAAAGATAAATTGGTTACGTCTATTGTCTGGTTAAAATGTTCCTTGATATACCAAAATTTATCTTATGATTTGATATGTTTACCTATGTCAGGTTTGAATGTCATTCTTAGTATGGTTTCGCTATCGTTTAATAATGTTGTCCAAATAGAAATATTTATGTACTTCACAACCAATGTTTGATGATTCTTTTATGTCAAACCATATCGTATTCGTTTCCTTGTCATAATTAAGTTCTTAGTTGAGGGAGTTCAAGGATACATACTGTTGTTTTCCCTTAAGATAGAAACTAAAAGTGATGTAGCAGCACTAACTGTTGTTTGTTAGTTTCTAGATGTGTAAAGAGGTCTCTACCATACATAAAATATGGGAGTTGAGTTTAACGTAGATCTAGTGCCTAGAAGTGGACCAGTGTCAATAGCGCCTTATAGAACGACACCCCCAGAGTTAAGTGAGCCTAAGAAACAATTAGAGGAGTTGTTAGAAAATAAGTTTTCACACGTGAATTTGTCTATTATAAAAATAAAAATAAAACTTGGAATTTTAAGGTTGGTGATTCCTAACATTAGATTCTTAAAATATTTTTGTTTATGTTGTTTGATAAATTGGTTTGGTAGAGGTATATTCCTTGGATTTATAATAAAAAAAATAGTTTTACTTTTCATTTATCATTTTGAGTGTATATTCTTCTTTGATAGCGAAATTGCCCAAAGAAAGTCTGACTTGATTTGAATTCACGTTTTTAACTCTCTTTCGCTTCGATGAGTTTTCAATTTATAAATGGAAATATTCTGGCGAGTCAATGGTTTTTTTTAAAAACCAAATAATGATTTGGAATTAAAACTTTCTTAACCTGATGTATCACTTCACCATCTTTTCGAAGTTGCTGATGTTATCATTATTAATATTATTTGGAATCTAATTCATTATTATTTGATTATAGTTTACATCAGATCCTAATTTAATTATTGCTAAGAAAAATGTTTGATCTTGTGATCAGTTTTGAGAGCTTTTTTTAAAAAAAAAAAAAAAAAAACAATGATGGGAGTATGAGGTTAGGTGTGGACAGTAAGCAATTGAGCAAAGTAACCATTAAGGATATGTATCTTTTGTCTAGGATAGATGATCTTAGATCAGTTTAGTAGAGTGATGGTTGATTCTAGTAAAGTAGATATAGAGATAGGATGAGGGAAGTCTAGGACAGTGATAGATGTGAGAAGTTTCCTACGATTAGCAGGTTACTATAGGAAGTTTATAGAGAGTTTTTCTAAGCTATCCATACCTATCACCAAGTTGACTAGGAAAGGAAGATCCTTTGAGTGGGACGAAGAGTGTGAAGAGAACTTCCAAGAGCTTAAGAAAAGATTGATGATAGCCCCTGTCTTGACCATACAAGACCCTTTAGTGAGTTTCGTGGTTTATTACGACGCATCTAAGAATGGTTTAGAGATATGAATCTGAATGTGACCTTGAATGCCTTCAGTTTGAAGTTGAATAGGTTGGGAATCTATATGACCTTAGAGAAGAGGTTAGGCGTGAACAGCTCTTAGATCAGGAATTACAATCCTAGTTGGGCCAAGAAAAGTTATGTGTTATCAAGAATTGCAATCGTACTTTAAGAATTGGATCGTTGTTCCTAAGGAGGGGAGTCTTAGGGGGAAAGTGTTAGAAGAAACACATAGGGGAAAGTTTACCATACATCCATGAATAATCAAGATGTAACACGATCTTAAGAAAATTATTTGTGGACAGTAATAAAAATGGATTTTGTATTAAAGAAGTTGTACTTATATGCTCAAATTTTATTATTATGTTGTATTGTTGTCATATATGTTTTCTTTGAGAATCTTTTCCCTTGAAATTTCAGATTACTTCTCAAGTGACCAAATATTTATCGCAAATAGTATACTCTTTGGATTTGTTTCCCATATAGATTAGTGGCCTGTCAAATCTTAACAAACTTACATTTCTTATCAAAGATCGAAAAGAAAAAGAATGTTGCTTCTTATTTGTATGTGCTAACTCAAAGATTAAGGTGAAATTGATTTCTCAGTTCTACTATGGTATTTATTGATGAAGATTGCTTTGAAAGTCGTATTTGCTCAATGACTGCACAGTTTAATTGCAAGTTAACTAAAACTTATTCTCCTTTTTGTTACCAAATTTTGTTTTTAGTAAGATTATCTCCTAACAAAAAGTGACACTATTTCTTTTCTTACGAAATTATCAGCTTGGGCTAAATAAGACTTAGTATGTGGATGTCTCTACTGTTCTCCTTTCTTTCTTGGTCTTACTTTATTTGTTTATCTATTTCCAAAAATTCCTCTGTGTTGTAAATAATATAACAGTTTTGGTGTGGGGTATATAAGGGACTATAAGATCTACTGTTGCGTTCAAAACACACTTAAGGACAGTGTACCCTATTGCAGAAGTAATATAGGACGGAAGTCCAGATGTCATACCCAAGATATTAATTTAGATAACTAAGTGATAAAGGAAGTATTGGAATAGGGAAATCCTTATGCTATTTAGACTGATAAAGAACTTAAAGAAATAAATAATAATAAAGCTTATGGCAGAAGATAATAAAAGAAGAATAAAAAGAGTTTTAGAAATCAAGAGTGAAAGAGTCTAGAGCTGGGGTTTCACTTGTGCTTTCGATGCCCCCAAATCCTAGTTCTATCTGGTTTCAATATTCCCTTCTCTGTTTACCGATCCCTCTAACTATTACTATCTTGTGGATGTCAATCACTGATATTCTTTTCCTCGAATGGACTCACTGTTTGTCAGGTAGCAATTGCGAACGACGTGGAAAGCATCAAGAACTGAGAAGTTTGGAATAACTGGAAGGTAACAATCGCAGTACGGTCGTTGTCAATTAATTATCCTCGTTTATCCTATAGATCTATCAAGTTAATTGGGCTTGATAGCCAAAATATCAATCAACTGATTAAGAGCATGCAAAGGGTAGCTAATCCTAAACGTGGAATAAAGAGAAATAAGATTAAACCAATCAGATAGTAACTTTGAAACCAAACAGAATTTGAATTAAAGCTAAGACATAGAAAATGTGATTTCTACTAACATAGGATCCACCACAACTGTAGTAGTGAATTTAGCTACTCATAATGATAGAGAAAACCAAAATCAACAAAGGGAAACGCATCCTGAAGGATTGAAGAGGGAGAAGTTGTCTCCAACTTAATCCCCAGGTGCCAATCCTACCCTAGAAATCAAAACTTGAAACACTATAAACTATAAATTTTAAAACTAAGAATAAAATATGAAAAGAACGTACAAAGGCAAAGTTTGCCAAAGGAGTCAAAGATACGGAAAAAGATGTCCATAGAGTGGCACAGAGGGCCTCTATTTATAACATAAAATGTGGACCGGGCCTTGATTCTGGTCCTCTGTTCCATTGGCACCGGCATGCTCTTCACTTGGCATGGTTGTGCTCTTCACTCAGCACGGCCGTGCTTAGTTCTGTCAGGGCTTACTAACTTCATAAAACAACGTTCTAGCGCACGGGCTTTAAGCACGGGCGTGCTCTTCATCTGGCACGACCGTGCTCTTTGCGATTGAGGCCGTGCTAGCTTCTGTCAGGCCTTTCTTCTCTGAGTCAGCCTTTTCTTCAATTTGGCACGGCCGTGCTCTCATGTGGCACGGCTGTGCTAAGTCTTCAAAGGTCAACATGCAGCATTTTTGTAAGGCTCTGTTTGGTTGGATGGCTTTGGAGAGTTGGCGCGGGCGTGCTTTCTCAAAACTTCAATATTCTGCCCCATTTAGCTCTAAAACCTTCATTAATCTTCATAAGTTCATCAAACTGCCTCTAAACATCAATTCTGTCAGAACTTAAGTAAAATGGGTGAAATACAATAATATATATCATGAAATGCAGTGAAAATTACCCCAAATACCCCTTATAAAATGCACAGAATTGAGATTTATTAACTTCCCACACTTAAACATTGTTTGCCCTCAAGCAATCATCTGGCTTAAAATAATTTTCAAAAGAAGTTTCAGACTTTAAATCAAGGGAACCCAAAACAAAATGAGTTTTTCAAAATTGCGAGGATAGTCAAACAAGTATAATTTTCAAAATAAAGCCAAGAGATTACCCAATTGGAACTTTTAAATTCCTTGAAATTAAACTTTTCAAAAGGCCAAAGGTTGCTCTCCTCACAATCTCTCAGTGTATTGGACAAAGGCGTAGAAGCACTCAAGATTCTCAAATAAATACATTACCATAGGCATGTTCATCGACCAAATCTTCACAATATGAACCTCATGCATGCAGAAGAAGGTTGAGGTCTTTCCTGGGTTGTAATGGGGACAAGGTATTAATGTTAGGTGAGGTAGAGAAAGAAAAGGGATAATCAAAGGGCTAAATCAATAAACAAAGTAATGGCCCTTAGAAGCATAAAAGAACAAAAAGTGCATTGGCACCTTTTTCAAAATATATATTTTTTAAGGATATGTTACTTTTTCTTCATCCTTTCCTTTCTTTCTTTAGCGATAAGCTCTTTTTTTTTCCTGCCGTCTCTCTAATCTTTTTCTATATTCGTATTTTTCTTTTCTTTTTCTTTTTGAGAAGAAAGAGGCAATATATTTTTCTTTTTACTACGAGCCTATTTTCAATATTTTTATTTTTGGAAAGGGATCCATCACCGTACATTTCTCCTGCTGTTCCATTATACTTCATCATCAAAAATAATTTTAATTTTAATTTTTCAAAATAGGGACCAAGAAGAGAATTTTCATAAAAGGCTCAAAATTGGGCAACTAGGGGAGAAGTGTTTTAACAAAATATGTAGGACAGAAATAATACCTAAGAGTGCCCCAATCAGAGTTCCACATGCATAAGTCAAATTTGCCTCGAGATGGTCTCAGGACAAGTTCTAGAATATATAATACCTGAGAATCACACTCATCAAAGAAAAGGGTTAATATCAGAATATTTGGCAATGTAACTTAATCCCATAAAAGCCCAAATCTCACATTTAGGAGTTAAGTCTAATGAATAAATTTTAAATCAAAGAATTTATCTGGCAATTATCAGTTTTTAAAAGACTAACTTTTTCAGTCACACTACTGAGACTATCAAGCAATTTTTCACAAAATTTTTTTTGTAAGGGTTTCCTTAATTTTAGAAGTTAAGCCAAATAAATGGATGCAGTAATATAAAAAATATGAATATATTTTTCCTTCCCACACTTAACTTATGCAGTGTCCTCAATGCATACATTTAATCATGAAATACAAGTGGAGAAGGAAAGGAGAAGAGAAATTTTTACAATACAACCCGTGATATAATAGCACAAACACTTAAAGTATCACAACAGGGGATCACTGAGGTGGAGGCGGATAGTCGAAATGTCTCTGCATCATCTGCAGCATCTGAGTCAGCTGCTGGTCCTGACTATCGAACCTTCGAGAGACATCCGCTGAAAACTGCTGGAAGTTCTGCTCCTAGGAATCCAAACGAACATACACTCCCATCTCAAATTGATCGAATAGAGCGGTGAGCCTCTGGTAATCATCCTCGCGAACTGGTGGTGCTGGTGGAACTGGGGAGCTATCTCTATGAATCTCAGCATGTGGGTCCGGGCCCTGATGCTGACCCTCCCGATCAGACTCTGAGTTTGAATCCTCGGCAGCCTCAACTCCAGCGTGTCTAAGCTCTCCATGGGGGCCTCGGATCAGGATGCTTATCGATAGCAGCATCCTCTCGTCAATCACGGACATCATGCCTAACTATCTGGCTCGTGGGTGTAGCTGCTCCATGTTGCGAGCCAGCTGAGATAGGCACGAACCGACTAAGATAAAGCCCCTCTATCTCGATCTCGGGCCTTCCCCCAAATGTAGGCACGTCTGCATCAGTACATAACCGGCATTCAGTGGCTGGGCCTGAACCATGCACCATAGGATGAAAAGATCAAATTGAGAGACCCCGCCAGGAGTGGAGAAGTGGCTGGTGACAGAAAGAGCCAACCAACGGTGCAGAATACGAAGAGGGATCTCAGTGAAAGCGGATGATTGCCAGGCGTGGGTTATATGGCTCAGCTCTCCCTCCAGTGATCGACGCCCAAAATGCCCCATCTGAAAAATCCGCTGGCATCTCCACCAGAGCATTCTGATACCTCTCAGAGTGGACTGATTCCGCTGTCTCGAACCCCGGGTGGACATTGAAGTCCACTAATGTCATCTGCCAGATGCGGCCATTCAGCTGAAAAGATACTCTGGGCTCCTCTCCCTCAATATCAGAATCAAAATGTCGGCAGGTGGAGAGGAACTCCAGAGTGGGCTCTCTGTATGCTGGGCATCGAACTGCAGCGACTCGCTCCCACCCGATGTTCTAAAGTAGGTGGTTGGCTCGGGTAGCGAGTCCGTAGATAGCCAGGGTGTCCATGTCTAAGTATCTCTGGGCTAGAATCTTGTAAGAACCCAGATGAGAAAATCGGGCCTGATGGCTAGCATCCATGAAGGTCAACAGCTCGTTCCCCAAAGGCCGGGAAGAACTGCCAGGCTCTGTACGGCTTCTTTTAGGTGCCATAGTCCTGTGTAAGCCAAGAATCAATCATTAATATCAAGAATAATCATAAATATATGCAAAACATAAGCATCAACATACAAATGGATTGAATCCCTAGATGAAAGAATTCAGTTTAAGCATTCTGGGTTTGGCACGGCCGTGCGTAATAGAGGCACGGTCGTGCTACAATAATTTTCCAGAAATTTAAAGTGGCACGGCCGTGCCAGTTTCCAGAATTTAATAATATATGAACAGCACGGCCTGTTCTTGGAACTGCACGACTGTGCTAGTGCCCGTGCTACACGCAGAACTTAATATACCCCATAAAACACAGTTAAACCATGCAAAATATCTATAATAACACTAAACTAACCGTTCCCAATGGCATTCACTACTAAAAAGCAACAAAACAGCAGCTAATATGCATCAAATCAAAAGGGAAAAAATCAACCCTAACCTAACCTATCCTAACACCAAATTAAAGGAGAAGACAGTGAGATTATACCTTTAGAGAAGTTGATAAGCAGGGAAGGAGGCAACAATTTTGAAGTTTATGTGCAGCTGGGGGGAGCACAGGGTGAGCAAGGGCAGTGCTCTGGCCGTGCTCTACTCCCCCTCTTTATTCTGAATCAGTTCACGCGAGTAGCACGGCCGTGCTAACATGGAGCACAGCCGTGCCCTAATATTTTTCCCAGATTTTAAATTTTAATTCAAAAATAGAGAATACTTTTTAAATTGCAAACCTTCCCACACTTATTTCACTCAATGATTTATAATTTTTCAAAAATTACTAAAAACACATAAAATAAAATAAAATAAAAGAGTAATAAAAAAAAAAATGAAATTGCAAGTTGCCTCCTACACAGCACTTTGTTTAACGTCACGAGCCTGATGACCTGTTATTCTAGAGAATTGGTCAATCAAGGGGCTCTCCAAGTGCAAACTTAGCTTGTAAGGCATTGTCCCTTCTTAGTTTTCTGACCATATGATTTAAATTATTTCTCTTTTTTCCTTTTGGTGGATGAGGTTTAACAGATGTTGATATTTTCGCTTTCTTACCATCCACCAATATGTTAGGATCCTGCAAAACACGGTTTTCTTTCATAGATCCCTGTGGCTTTACATAATCAAAATTGTTAACAATAACCAAATTATAGCCAGAAGCAGAATAAATAAAAGGAGAAAAATATTGAGAGGGATCTTTAGTAGATTTTAACATTTTCAAAACACCCTCTTCAGTTCCACTATTTAATTTTACCTTCCCTTTTCTAACCTCAATTTCAGAATTACCAATGGTTAAGAGAATCTTTCCTGGCCCCATGTTGATTTTTACTGTTTTTGGCTCACCGGGAGTCACGCACGGACGTGCTTCAACTGGTACACAGTCGTGCTCATCTACTGCTATGCTTTCATCCTCTTGTTCAAGCTCAGCTTCAGAGGCAAGGGATCCTTGGAATTGTTGAGACACCAGTGTCACAACAGCAGATATTTGGGTTTCCGAGTCTTGGAATCTCTGATCCGTATGCTCCATGAACTTCATCAATGTAACAAAGTTGGAGAATTGAGTCTCCAAAATCTCGAATTGATTATTGATCCACTCAATAACTCTAACCAAAGTCTCTTCAAAATCTGATTCTTGTTCTTCATAATCCGCCCAAGGATTTGGGATGACTTCATGTCTAGATTCCCACGTAGCGTTGGTAAAATAATTCCTAAGAGGTCTCCTCTCTCCCATGGTTTTCCTGGTTTCCTCAACTGCAAGATAAGACCAACTAGAAGCACATTGTTGCGAAAACATTAATATTCAAGGAAAGATAAATAAAAGAAATAAAAAAATGTCTAAAGTAACTATAATTTCTTTTCTACCAATATCACTAAAATCACAAAATATCAAAAATTAATCCCCAGCAACGGCGCCAAAAACTTGTTGCGTTCAAAACATACTTAAGGGCAGTGTATCCTGTCGCAGAAGTAATATAGGATGAAAGTCCAGATATCGTACCCACGAGATTAATTTAGATAACTAAGTGATAAAGCAAGTAAAGGAATAGGGAAATCCTTATGCTATTTAGACTATTAAAGAACTTAAAGAAATAAATACTACTAAAGCTTATGGAAGAAGATAATAAAAGAAGAATAAAAAGAGTTTTAGAAATCAAGAGTGAAAGAATCTAGAGCTGTGGTTTCACTTGTGCTTTCGATACCCCCCAAATCCTAGTTCTATCTGGTTTCAATATTCCCTTCTCTGATTATTGATCCCTCTAATTATTACTATCTTGTGGTTGTCAATCACTGATATTCTCTTCCTCGAACAGACTTACTGTTTGTCAAGCAGCAGTTGCGAATGACGTGGAAAGCATAAAGAACTGAGAAGTTTGGAATAACCGGAAAGTAACAATCGCAGTACGGTCGCTGTCAATTAATTATCCTCGTTTATCCTATAGAGCTATCAATTTAATTGGGCTTGATAGCCAAAATATCAATCAATTGAGTAAGAGCATGCAAAGGGTAGCTAATCCTAAACATGGAATAAAGAGAAATAAGATTAAACCAATTAGATAGTAACTTTGAAACCAAACAGAATTTGAATTAAAGCTAAGACATAGAAAAAGGGATTTCTACTAACATAGGATCCACCACAACTCTAGTAGTGAATTTAGCTACTCTTAATGATAGAGAAAACCAAAATCAACAAAGGGAAACACATCCTGAAGGATTGAAGAGGGAGAAGTTGTCTCCAACTTAATCCCCAGGTACCAATCCTACCCTAGAAATCAAAATTTGAAAGACTATAAACTATAAATTCTAAAGCTAAGAATAAAATATGAAAAGAATGTACAAAGGCAAAGTTTGCCACAGGAGTCAAAGATACGGAAAAAGATGTCCATAGAGTGGCACCGAGGGCCTCTATTTTTAACATAAAATGTGGACCGGGCCTTGATTCTGGTCCTCTATTCCATTGGCACCGGCGTGCTCTTCACTTGGCACGGTCGTGCTCTTCACTCAGCACGGCCGTGCTCAGTTCTGTCAGGGCTTACTAACTTCGTAAAACAACGTTCTATCGCACGGCCGTGCTCTTCATCTGGCACGGCCGTGCTCTTTGCGATTGAGGCCGTGCTAGCTTCTGTCAGGCCTTTCTTCTCTGAGTCAACCCTTTCTTCAATTTGGCACATCCGTGCTCTCGTGTGGCACAGCCGTGCTAAGTCTTCAGAGGTCAGCATGCAACATTTTTGTAAGGCTTTGTTTGGTTGGATGGCACGGGTGTGCTTTCTCAAAACTTCAATATTCTGCCCCATTTAGCTCTAAAACCTTCATTAATCTTCATAAGTTCATCATACTGCCTCTAAACGTCAATTCTGTCAAAACTTAAGTAAAATAGGTGAAATACAATAATATATATCATGAAATGCATTGAAAATTACCCCAAATACCCCTTATAAAATGCATAGAATTGAGGTTTATCATCTATGTATGGACGATATAAAACTTTACTTCAATTTCTTTTGTGAATTGTTTGTTATAAATCTATTTTTGAGAATGCTTATAATGATGAAATGCAAGTGAAGGTATTATGATTTTAGGGGGATGGACAAAAACAAATGCTTAAGTGCGTGATTTTATTATACATGTTATTATTGACTTCTCTTTACATATATTCTTGTAGTTAAGAAGTCATGAATTATGCATTTATTAAACGATGCTTCAGCCTAGTGAACTGATGTATGCTTAGAGTATATCAAGGATATCAAGGATGTAGGTTCCCTTATGATAGAGCAAGGTTGGTGAGATCTTGTTAAGATCAGATTTAATCCAAGAGACTACAGTTAGGATTCAAAAGAGAAAGAAGCGCACTGCGCAGAATAGTTAAAGAGTATTGAGCCGACTAGAAAAGAAAGTCTTTAGAGTTTTGGGAAGGGGAACATGTATTCTTGAAAGTCATTCCTAAGATTGGGATGCAAGGGTCAATGTTAGTCAGAAAACTAATTCCATGTTTTTATGGGTCTTTTCCAAATCCTCGAGAGAGTCGGGCCTGTTGCTTACCAATTGGCTCTTCTAACATGGTCGTCAAACCTTCATGATGTATTTCCTGTTTCTCAACTACAGAAATATGTGTCAGATGTGCCTCATGTAATTGCTTCTGAGTCAATACAGTTGAAGGATAACTTAATCTAAAAGCCCAGGCCCAGTCAGATCATCGACAAGAGTACTAAGAGTCTGCGGAACAAGACAATCCCTTTGGTGAAGGTGGTTTGGGAAGGATTTAACTCCAGAAGAGGCTACTTGGGAACTGGAAGAAGACTTGGTGAGCCAATGCCCAGACCTTGTTGTTGAAGGTACATTACCTTTATTTGCTTCGTACCTAAGGGTGAAGTTAATTTTGGGGGCGAAATTCTTAAAGGAGGGGAGAAAATGTAACATCCCAAGAAATAAATAAATATAAATAGGCATTAACTTTAGCAAATAAAATTAATAAAGTGTTGGGGAGGCTTAGAATGTTTGATTTAAAGCAATAGGAATAAGTGGCCACCAAATTCACAAGGATTTAAAGCAATAGGAATCAAATCAAAGGAAAATTGACATTAACAAAGGAAAATCATCAATTCATATTCATAAAACAAGTCTCGGATTTCTAAAAATAAAGAAACTACTCAAGCATTTCCGTAGTCATAACAAGCGTGATCAAAGAAAACATGAAAATCCAAAGGGAAAAATGGAAAAGAGATGGGAGAAGAGAAAAATCCTAGTAGCCAAAACCT
Source organism: Ammopiptanthus mongolicus (assembly GCA_039655645.1). Taxonomy (NCBI): domain Eukaryota; kingdom Viridiplantae; phylum Streptophyta; class Magnoliopsida; order Fabales; family Fabaceae; genus Ammopiptanthus; species Ammopiptanthus mongolicus. Next base: position 34,341,602 of record CM077349.1, on the reverse strand, counting down.
CCACTTCACAAGTGTAGGATCGCCAATTTTGAGCCTATGTATCATATTTATACAATAGGTCAAAAAGGGTTCAAAGCTCAATAGGATTCTATTTAAAAATAAATGAAAAATTCTGAAAAAGCGTGTGTCACGGCCGTGGAACAAATCACGGTCAGGCTGTGACCGCTTCTGATCTTTGTATTCTGATGCTTTTATCTGGGTCATGACCATGGAAGCCTTCATGGCTAGGTCATGACCATCTCTGACTCAAGGGCTTCAATATAATCATCACCAGATCACGACCGTTATTGCCATCACAGCTAGGCCGTGATCTTTTCTGTTTACGCTCTTTTAAATTCTTTCAAAATCCAATCTTCTAGCTAGCTCCAATATGGGTCAATCCAAGCTCTTTAATCATAAAATATGCACTAAGACACCAAAAATACCGCAGTAATCCATTCTAAATGAAAAACTAACAAAATATTTACAAAATGCCTAAACTATCATGAAAATGCATGCAAAATGACTAACAAATGTGATGTGGAATCACATACATCAACTGTCCACTGAATTTTTACTTGTGTTTTCTAATTTTGTTGAGATAAATGGCAGCTACCAGCATGTTGGGAGATTCTGGTTGTTAGTGCTGAAAAAGGATGCAGGTAAATGTTCAAATCATGGACTTTGTAAATTCTAGTATATTCATGGGAGTATCTGTCTTTTGTTTGTGCATTTATATCTGTATTTAGGATCCAAAGTTTGATTATGATCAATTCTGTTGATTGCATTAGGGATATTGATAACTCTTAGAAATAAGAGTTATTTATACCTTTTTCAAGCTTGAATTCTTTTATGATGGTCCTATATTTTGTGCTTACCTTAAGTTTATTAGTTGTTTTAGGAAATTAATATCTATGTTCAGAAGTTTCTAATATTTTAATAATTTAGTCTAATTCTGGATTCCTGATTAAATAATTTATTTTGTAGAATTATTCCAGTTCTGGTGTGGGAAAAATGCTATGAAGTGTTGCAGCATCTGATGTTGTCCAGAAGTCACCAAGCGCCACGCTGGACAAATTACCTTTTTGCTGTGTGGGACCTTTCTTCTTTTGGACATGCGTGTGTGAAGACTTTGTCATTTTATGGTCTCAGATATTTTGTAATTAAGTGTTATTGGGCCAAACATTTATTATTGTAAAAATTTCTTTTTAGGCCCACTAGGGGACAGGTTTGCTTTTTCCTATTTTTTCGTCCCCTATGAGGCAGTAGCACACATATGGGAGGATCCTTACCCTATTAGGTCAGGAATTAAGCTGAAGAGACACACTGAGAATATTCATCTTTGCTCATTCCTCTTTTGGGACTCTAGGAGCTCCTTGGAATCTATGCAAGCTGAGTGTGAGCTGTTGAAAAGAAGGTGGATTAAGCTGCTTGGAAGAAAGAGGAGCCACTCTTGGAAGAGCAGATGGCTTCCTCTCTTTCTCTAGGCTTATCTCTACTTTATTTTATTTAGTGAATACATTAAGCTTGTAATGGATTCTGCATTACTGTTTTTATTTAATTTATGCATGTCTATTTTTAAGCTCAACACGAGCTAAGCCTCTTTAGCAAGGATTGTGATGAACTTGCAATGAATATGTGTGGAAAGGAATGCTAAGTGCGACTCAGTGTTTTTAACCAAGTGCTACATGATTATATGTTCTGGACTGAGTTTGATAACCTTGCTTTGGAATAACAGTTTGTTGATAGTGGAAAATATTAATGAATGGACATATGCAGTTGATATGAATTAAGTTGGTAATTAGAAAATTAATCAACGTTGGTTAGGATAGGAATATTCAACAAGTCCATATGCTAGCTGAGACGTTTAAAATGAAGGCAAGTGTAACTAATGTTGTCTTAGGAATAAGGGACACTTAGTAAAGTTTATCCTGAAGCGTCTGGAAAGCACATCAGCTTTTATTCTATTGAGCCAAATGTTGTAGCATGTTGAAGCATTTCTGACCTGTCATAGGATTTGTAAGGGATTCATAACCCAGCTGTTTTCTCCACTGATTTCATGAAAAACTTGTCACCTTCGTTCTTGGTTTAATTGTTAGCCTTCATCACTTTATTTTCTTGCTTAAAATCAACCCAAAACTTTGGTTACCAGAAACATGGTACTTGGATTTCTACTAGTTGCTCTTTAAATTGAAACCTTAGCCTATTTCATCACAATCTCTGTGGGACGATCTTTTACTTACTCTTATTACTTGTTTGACGGTGTACACTTGCACATTTATAACTATATGTATACATTTCAACAGATATGATTGGTATTGATTGCTGAATGCTGGTTTTTTATTGCTGAATGTTGGCATACTCTTGTTGAATGCTATTTTTTGATTGTTGAATGTTGTTTTTGTATTGCTGAATGCAGGGGATGTGTAGAAAACAACGAAATAAAAAGAATATGGAGAATAGATAACGCTTCTTTAATAATACGCTATCATAGTTAACACTTTGATAGCACTTTATAGTAAATGAGACGTCCCTCGCCCCATTCAGAATATCCTAACTAACTAACCTTAATTTCGCTTAGCACGCTTATCACTTGATTAGCACACACATGTATATATGTATAGATATAGATGGCTCCCTCAATAGATCCTACACCACAAACACTGTTATTAGAGTACACAGACTAAAATGGAAACATGGTACAAAATATACGTGAGACTCTCTCTCAGCTCGTCTAAAAGATACATAAAAAAATACAAAGGACTCACTGGCCATACCAACAACAACTACTACACCACTCAGACACTAGTGCAGATATCGGGAACTCCCTACTAATGTAGCATGTGATCGCCAGGCTAACAGGTCCTACGTCTATAGCTATCTATTGGGAGTAGTCAGACTCCCAATACCTCACGTCCTCCTCAAGGTAAACGAACTTAAAACCTTCCATGACTAGGATCCGAGGCTCTTCCACCAAGATCGGATTCATACGGTATGCCATCCTCCTCAGGAATAGGCTCTCTTCAGCGGCGTCTTCTGACGAAGTAACAACAAACATAACATAAATGAATAGGAGATAAGAATCTACAACACATCATATAATGGGAAAGTAGCAACAAAATATCATACATAGACAGCACATGCACACATAAGCTTATCAAATTGCAGCAACCATCCTCAAGGTCATAACACGCTAACTACTGGTCTCACTCACTCATGCACCTAGTCCTTACATGAAGACACGACCACAACGAGACATCCCCGACCAATCAAGATGTCCCATCCACCACCGTGCCACATCCCCTAGCAGATCAGGATGTTCATCTGTCACCATGATCCATCCTCAACCCATCAAGATGATCGTCCACTATCAACCCTCACAGTCACGACACATCCCCAGCTCGTCAGGATGTTCGACCGCTACCAAGCCACATGGTGGTGAATATAACAACAATGCAGTATGATTCTCACCAACTCATCTCACCTAGTACCTTACCTACATATCCTGAACATACTAAAGGGTCGGCACTCTCTGCCATGAAGAATGTACAACAACTCATCACAAATCATAACAAACAACTCTTTCGGTGAGGTACTATAGCACATACTATCATTTCTTCTCATAACAGGCATCACTCAACAGTAATCATCACCTATCTCTAATCATACAAGAAATCTTATCATGCCATTACCTCAAACACATCAACATTCTTATTCATGCCATATCATGTTCACATCATCAATGGTACGAAAGTAGGAAACATGTTATCAGTCAAGCATACTATCGTACAATCGTGTAAACATATATACTGGTAACACTAAGCATGTTATCAACCCCATAGAGAACATGTATCATCAAGTATATCATAGCAAGCAAAATAATCATACTAACATGAAACCTCGATCAACCGAAATTTGACCTATTAGTGATAAACCTACAACGCCTAAATTTCCATTGGTACCACATCACCATAGTCGCCAATGTGAGTTAAGTGTTGTCGGTTACTCGACCACTAGTAGGGTTTAGGTTCCCTTACACATATCAATGTATATTATTTTACTCTTACCTCCCCGATGAGTTGTGGTTCTTTCTCCCACCTGATTCCTGCAACAAGTATGATTACACTCAAACAGCCTTGGCCTCGACCACGCGAACACCCCGAACACTACGAATACAACAAAATATCATGAACCTGAATCACCACCTACATAGTCGCGGGTCAGTTTTGTTACATCTAGTACTTGCACTTTCATTGCTCTGATCTTTGCCCTAATCACAAAAACAACACGTATACTATACCACTAACGCTCAAACGAATCAAAAACGAAGATCAAAGCTTAGAACGATCGAAGAACATGAAGAATAAGCTAAGTATGTCGATGTCGACAATCTTAGCATATACGTAACTTCGAATTACCTTCGACGTAACGAAGATTCGACGAGTTAGAAATGTAGAAGTAGATACAAACACGATGGTACGATCGGGTTAGGGTTAAGATGATTGGATTACATGAACCAAGCTTTGGAAATTCCAACAATGGCTTCTTTGTGCTCTTCTACGTCTCTCGAGGAAGAAGATGGTAGGTTGATGCGTGAAAAGTGAGAAATGGAGTGAAACTCCACATTTTATCTATACTGAGCACACTAAAGCGTGCTGCCCTTCCACGCTTGAGTGCAGGAAGGCTTGGGCGTGGAACGTTTCCTCACTGCAAAGGCACTGCCCTGTTCTGACATGCGCACATGCTGACTGACATGTGTCCCTCCATGCACGTACCTTCCACACTAAAGCATCCACCATCCCCACGTTGGAGAGTTGAATTTCCACCCTCGAGCGTCCGGTAACCCAACATCAAAGTGTGTTGTCCTGATTCTGGCCCGTTCTTTCGCGTTTCTTTGTGTTCTAAATCCATTTTAAGGCCAAATCCACTCAAATTTGGACCCAAACTTTATCATATAATCAAGAACATAAACAAACACTTAAACACACTTAAATCACATCTTAAAAATGTCTTGAGAAAATGAGGGTGTTACATTACCACCCCCTTAAAAGAAATTTCGTCCTCGAAATTCAATGTACCTCAAAACAACTGTGGATACTATTGTTGGATGTATTCCTCGCGTTCCCAGGTGGAATCTCCTGTAGCCTTATCCCATATGACCTTAACCAAAGGAATGTGTTTACCACGGAGTTCCTTAATCCTTCTATCCACGATCCTTATTGGTAAGGCCTCGTACTCTAGATTTTCTCTTCACTATATTGAGTCAGGTTCTAGAATTAATGTGTGATGGATCAGGGTAGTATTTTCTCAATTGGGATACACGAAACACATAATGAAGATTGGATAGGTTTGGAGGTAAAGCAACATGATAGGGTATTGGACCAATACTGCGAAGAACTTGAAATGATCCAATAAATCTAGGGGTAACCTTTCTAGATAGTTCTACCAATTCCAATATTCGGATTAACTCTCAAAAAAACATGCATGGTCTCCTTCTTGGGATTCTAAGGGGTCTCTTCCTCTTGTCACTGTAGCTCTTTTGCCTATCTTGTGCCTCCTTCATCTTTTCTTGTATCTTCTTGACTTGTTCTGTTGTCTACTGAACCACATCCGATCCTAACACCTGACTTTCTCCCGTCTCATACCAGCACAACGGTGTTCTGCACTTCCTCCCATATAACGCCTCGTAGGGTACCATTCCTATACTTAAGTGGAAACTTTTATTGTACGTGAATTCAGTCAAAGGTAAAAACTCATCCTAACTTCCCATATGTTCTAACACACAGCCTCTTAAGAGATCTTCCAATGATTGAATTGTTCGTTCTGATTGACCATCCGTTTGAGGTTGATAAGCAGAACTCAACCTCAACTTAGTTCCCAAGGTACTATGCAATTTTTTCCATAATCTAGCTAGATGTGAGTCTAGGATCTCTATCAGAAACAATACTAGAAGGTACTTCATGTAGCCTTACTACTTCCTTGATGTAAATTTGGGTTAACATTTCCAAGGTATAACTTTCACCATTAGGCAAGAAGTGAGCACACTTCGTTAACGTATCAATGATTACCCAAATTTGCATCATGTATCTTTGGAGTACTTGGTAAACCAACCACAAATCCATAGCGATGTCATCCCATATCCATTATGGGATGTCTAAGGACAGTAATAACCTTGCCGACTTTTGATGCTCGATCTTAGCTTTTTGACAAGCCAAAACATACTCAGCTACATCTTTTTTCATTCTAAGTTACCAAAATATTTTGTTTACGTCCTGATACATCTTTGTGCTTCTTCCAAGATCATCTTCCTAGTTTATATGTCCTCTGGCACACATATCCTATATCACCGTATCTAAGGATCTCATCTGTACCTTTTACAAGCTCCGAAGTCTTATTACTATCTATCATTTACCTTACCTTTTGAAGATACTGATCAACCTCTTAATTTTCTCTAACCACCCTCAAGAAGTCATTCGTCACAGTGACCATTTTCAGGTAAACCATACCTAGGTTTAGATCTCTAAATTGTTCAATCAACTCCAACTATTTTATCATCATAGCAAACACATGCAAAGATTCCCTACTTAATACGTCTACCACTACATTTGTTTTTCCCGAATGGTTGTGCATATCAAATTCATTAATCCTTTATGATCAAATAGATACTTTAAACTTTTATGGTCACTATAAACACTTAACTTAGCTCCATAAAAGTAGTGTTGCCATATTTTCGAAGCAAACACTATGACTGCTAACTCCAGATCGTGGGTTGGGTAATTTCTTTCGTGAATCCTTAACTGTCGTGAAGTATATGCTACCACTCTTCCTTATTGCATAAGGACACAACCCAATCCTTAGTACAACGCATCACAGTATACGTCAAACTGTCCTAAATTGTCTGGTAACATTAGCACTGGAGATGTTCTTAACCTTTCCTTCATCTCTTGAAAACTTCTTTCACATTCTTCCGTCCATACAAAAGACGTTCCTTTCTCATATACTGCGTCATGGGCAACGCAATATTTGAGAAACCTTTGATGAACCTTCAATAGTATCCTGCTAGTCTCAAAAAACTCCTTACCTCACAACCTGACTTGGGACTCTCCCACCGAACTACCGCTTCCACCTTCATCAAATCCATAGCTATTCCATCTTTATTGATCACATGACCTAAGAATTGTACTTCCTCCAGCCAAAACTCACACTTGGACTATTTCGCATAAAGTTGTCGATCCTTCCACCTTCATCGGATCCTGACACGTGCACATGCTGACTGACATGTGTCCCTCCACATATGTACCTTCTACGCTAAAGCGTCCACCATCCCCGTGGTTGAGTGTTGACTTTCCACGCTCGAGCATCCGGTCACCCAACATCCAAGCATGCTATTCTGATTCTGACCCGTTCTTTCGCGTTTCTTTGCATTCTTAACCCTTTCCAAGGTCAAATCCACTCAAATTTGGACCCAAACTTTATCATGTTAAAAAGAACATAAATGAACACTTAAACACACTTAAATCACATCTTAAACATGTCTTGAGAAAACAAGGATGTTATAGTAAACACGTTGTCATTTACGAATAACTAAGATAGAGCATCTTTAAGGACGTGTTATCTTTATTCTGAACCCACATTAGCGCAACTTCTAGGCTGCACATTTTAGTGATGACTATTACAATGTTTTGTAGGACAAACGCTATTGTAGTGAAATCTACGACAGCGCTTCAGAAGAGCTATCATTGTTTACAGCTTACGACATCGTTGAGATAGATATTGCCCGATAGCGCTATGACATGTTATAAATATGCGCTAAATTCTGAATCTGTTGTAGTGATTGTTTATTTATCTTATTGCTAACAAGGGGTTAATTATATATTTCCTAAACAAGTTCCTCTTTGTTAAAAGGTTTTTCTTTAAGTATTTGTTTCTTAAAGGCTTGTCCTAGACAAGTTGTAAAAACATCAGACGTGTGATACGTCTAATTGTATTTTCTTATCAGTACTTCTTTTGTGATGTTTGAGAAAAGTTTTTTGTTTGCGGAAAATTTTAAGTAAATACAATTCAACCCTCCTTCTCGTGTTGAATTGTTTATCTTCCAGTATATTTTGTTTCTACATGATCCCATATGGCTTTGACTTTTCGAAGCACTTACTAAGTTTATTTAACTCATTTCCTCTTAGTGTTTTAAATGCAGATGTGGAAGCTGTTGGACCACCCTGAGTTGGCCTGACTCCCAGTTGCGGAGTTATAGTGTCATGCCACAACCACCGAATTTACATTTGTCATTCTGCTGGATTAAATGTGTTAATATTCATAAATGTTAATAAGAATCCTTTTGTAAACTGTTTTTGTTGAAAAGCTTACTCGATGGAGTTTTCCTTTAAATTTCATTGTTTCTTAAAAGAATAAAGGTTTGGTTGTAAACCCTCTTTTGAAAAGGAATGTATTATTTTTTATTATTTCACTTTCAAAGTATCTTATTGAATGAAGAACGATATAGTGTTAACTTGGGCAAGGCTTCGAAATCAGGGATCATCACCTTTTTTATTGCTGGTCCTAGACATCGATTTTGGGTTGTGACAGTGTTAGGTAAAGCAAAATCGAGCATAAAAAAAGGTAGGTCTTTGCACCCAGGTGGTTCGATCTCTGTTGCGGACTATGCTATTCGGTTGTTATATTCAAAAACTTAATATGTTCGTATCCATTTTAAATTTACTTATTATAGATCGATTATTTATTTAACATTGCTTATGTTGTGGGCAAGAAAGCTCAGTAGGTCTGTACATGTGGAGAAGGTTTTTCGCACTTGCTACATCAAGAAGGACACTGGTGAGTTCGTCGATGAACGATCGAGGTGGACAACCATAAATATCCTTTATTAACTATTCATGTTTGTTTTTAAATTTTATAATATAGCATTATGTGTGCTTATGAATAGAAGGAACAATTTGAGGTGAGTCTAACTCAAAGTTAGTCTCAGACGGCCTTTAACGATCATTTTGCCGCCGACATGGAGAAGGAGGAAATTGTTCATCTGCGGTTATGGTTCGAAGGTGCTGGTGAAAGAAAGAAGGGGCACGCATATCTACGGTACCAAAGACCACTCTTGTCGATGTTGCCAAGGGATCTCCAACATTACATGACAGTCTTGAGTATTTGCAGCTGTAACCAGCACTTTCATACGTCTAGCGATGTGGTAGAGCTCAAACAACAAGTGCCAACGAGCGAGGCAGTCTCATCAATTAAGGGATAATCTCTAAGTGATGCATCAACATATGGTGTAGCAGAACTTGTTGTTGGAGCAGGTTTTCCAACTTGTTCCACAGCAGCAACCCCGCCCCCACCACAGCAGCCGCCGCCTCAACCTCAACCTCAACCTCAACCTCAGCCTCAACAAGACCATCGTCAGACTATGATGAGAGTTAGATTGATCTAGGCTTTTTTAACATTTTAAATGGATTTGTTAATGTTTTTAATATCTTAATAGTGATTGTTACAATTGATGTTTTATATCATTTTTATGAATGATTATTTAAAATTGCTAATTTGTTATAATAGTCGGTTTGATAATTATATAGATTTGCTAGATAAATTAGATAACCATTATGAACTATTGTTTGATGATCATGCAGTTTTATAATTGCTCATTTTTATTAATATTTTTAATAAAAGAACTTATTATCGACGACTTGTCTATCGGTAATCATATGTCAAATTACTGACAGCTTATCCATTATCGAAAGTTAAGTCATCGATAATGTGGTGGTGTTTACCATCTGCATGATCGATGATTTGTCTATTGGTATTAATAAAGGCCATTCTCATAGCCGTCGATAATATTTACCGATGAAAATATTACTTACGTAGTCATAACCGTCAATTAGTCATCAATAATGTTCTGTTATCGACCGGTTTTTAGCTATTACCGACGAATTTTGGACATCGATAATATCGAAAATTCAAAGTAATATACAGAAAGATGGTTAATTCAACTAATCTTGGTCAATCGATGTCTGAGTTCTTACTCGGTAAAGAATCTACTGATTTAATCAAGGATTCTTGATGAGTTCTAAACCAAGCGCTTGATTGATAATTTGATTGAATGGATTTTTACTAATCAAAGATGGAGTGGATAAGAGAATTGTTAACTCTCTTGTTGTTTTGTTAATTGAATCTCCTTTGCTTTAATTTTGTTATTGGTATTCGCAATCCTACAGCACCCATGCTTAATTTAGTTGAAGGATTAATTGCACTTTTGGTCCTCTAGGTATTATGATTGTGCAATTTTAGTCCCTCAGGTTCTAATTGCACCAATTGGGTCCTCCAAGTATTACGACTGCGCAATTTTAGTCCACTAAACGCTAGGTTTCAATTGGGCCAATTGGGCCCTCTAGGTATCACGATTGTGCAATTTTGGTCCCCTTAATATCTCGATATTGCAATTTTTAACGCTAGTTGCCTACGTGGCTCACGTGAGACTGATTTGGCACTTAGTGAGGTCAACTTAACAGCTTACGAGACATTCTTATGTGGCATGGTTGACATCTCACACACTTTAATAGTCAAATGCACATCACTAAGTGCGGGATAGGAATGACATGTAAACTGGCAAGCGAGCCTCACTAAGTGTCAAATAAGTCTCACATGTGTTTCGTAGACTATTGACGTTAAAAGTTGCACAATCATGATACTTGAGGCATCAATATTGCACAATTGTGATACATGATGGACCCAATTGGCGCAATTGAAATCTGGGAGACCAAAATTGCACAATCGTGATACTCGGAGGACCCAATTGGCGCATTTAGAACCTGAGGAACTAAAATTATATAATCATGATACATAAGGATCAAAAATACAATTAAGCCTTAGTTGAATTATGTCCATTAACCTTCTCCGACGATTCTGGTCGCACCCCTCAACTCTTGAGACTGTAGATCTCGGCACTTTATCACATTGTCCCCATCCCCCAATTCTAGAGATCATATTTTTACTCATCATTTAATTTCCGTTACACATTTATTTTTCTTGCACCTTTTCCTTTTTCTTCCTCATTTCAAAAGGATCGAAGTACCTCTATTTTTAGAAGTTTTTTCTCCTTTTTGGGTGAAACTTCTATTTATAGAAGTTGATACTGAAGTATAGATTCAAATCGCGTTACGTTTGCATATTACTTGTTATTTGGCATGCTATGCATTTTTATCTAGAAATTCATCCAAAGTCATGTTCTTAACCAATCACTTTTTGTGCTTTTTCTACTTTATTTAATTTCATATTAAATGCGATCGGTCCAGATTTTTATATGCAAATCTGAACTAAATGCTTAGGTTAGAAGCTGTTGTAGTGGAATGGAAGAGTCCTTCATTTATAGGAATGTAGCTTACAACGTACATAGAAAAGTGTACAAGAGAAAATACTCATACATAGACTTCGGTCCCGCAAAGGGTATAAATTGATTCATATTTTGACTAATTTGTGCTACTGTGAGTAGTAATGGTGATGTGACTGTGAGACCTTTTCTTTCTCTTCTGCAGGAAACTCCGAATGGATCTCTTTATGGAAAAGCCTTGCTGGACAGGCATTAATAATGCATGTGGTTGGAATGAAAACGATGGAGTTGGAGCTGGTCCTGTTTTACCATTCCTTTCTTCCATTTCTTGGCTTGCCAACCAAATTATCACTCTGGCCTGCATATAAGTTCAACAGTTTTTTCTAATGAAAAGTACTATATCCCTTTTCAAAAAAAAAAAAAAAAAAAAAACTTTTTATTCTACCTTGTGAGCTACAGGACAATTTATTAATGAAAGATAGTAAAGAAAACTTGTATATTGTTAACTTGTATTGTATTCCCTCCGGACCTATATATAAGCAAAAAAGTATCTAAATTTTTTAGACTCAAATATAAGCAAAAGTTAATCAAAACAACCTTATTTAATGCTAGTGTTTCAAAAATACAATTTGATTAATTATTTTTTTTTATTTTTTCAAGAGCATTATACACTTTCAAGACACAACTTCCAATAGCACTGTACATTCCCAAGAAAGGGTAATTTAGTAACTATATCTTATTTTTTTATACAAATCAAGACAATTAAACTAATATATCTAACTTTCTTAATACGTGTGAAGTTAGTTTTTTTTACTTATATATAGATCCGGAGTAGTATCATTTTATTCGGAAGAGAAGTACCTTGATTAAAGGAAAATTACCATATTAAGTTTACTTTTACTTTGATATTATATTGGTATCGTTCTCAAGCACGTACACATTAGTCTACATATCTTCGGCCATACACTAAGAGTGTGTTTGGGAAAGCTAGAAAAAATAGATTATGTTGATAATCGATTATATTAATAATCGATTATTGTGATAATCGATTATAATCAGAATCTGTTTTTGTTTGGGTATGTTTGCCTAAAACCGATTTTAAGATAATCTATTTCGTTTGGGTGATGCAAAATAAAAACCACTTTTATATAATAATTTACGAAAAAGGGTATGAAATTATTTGTTTATATTAATAATATTTCTTCGGGGGAGGGATAAAAGTGGAAAAAAAATTTCAGATTAGAAAATAATCTAATCCAAAACAATCTAATAGTCTTATTCTAGTGATGGGAAAAATGGATGTTTTTTTCCAAAAAAAAAAGCTTTTTCATACATTTAATCAAAATGGCAAACATTCAAGATTATTTTATAAATAACTTTTTGGTCTCAAAACAGTTTAAATAAAAAAAATTCAGCATTCCCAAACAAGCACTTAATATGAAGAAAATATGTCTTTGGGAAAGAATAATTTTTAAACCCCTACTTAGAAATTGTGAAAGATCTATTTCAAAAAGAAAAATGTTAGTACCACACTCTCTAATACTCTTTTTTCAACACACACACTCTTATTGGTTGAAATTCATGTGGACCATATAAAATTCAAATGGGACCCACATGAATTAGTGTGACCCATATGAATTTCAACCAATAGGAGGGGGTGTGCTGAAAAGAGAGTATTAGAGAGTGTATTACTAACACTCCTCCTTTCAAAAAAGAATGAAGAAATTGTCAATGAAGGAATCTACCACTATGAATATTACCTGAAATTCTGTCATGTCAAACGTATGTCGTCTACTATGAAGAATGGCAAGAAGTTTCTTGTTCATGTTCAACGGCTCATTCCTACAAAATTCTTGCAGAAAAGAAGGGGGGGGGGGGGGGCGGCTAACGACAAATGCAAGAAGAATTCCGTTTATGTCCTGAGAAAATGACGCGAATCATAACAAGACAAATAATATTTAGAAAAATTATGTCCAAGATTTCTTACAGGCAAAGTGAGTAACCAGATGACCGATGAAAGCGAAGATCCAAAGTGCACTTTCGCTTCATAGTAATGCCAATTTTTATCTTGATCAATGCCACCTTTGAAACTCACTATGTAATGGACAAAAAAGATTCAAATCGAGCAAGCAAGAACCAATGGCAAACATATATTGGAGAACACAAAGAAAAGCAAGACACAAAGCTGATTAATGCAACAGACATAGATTTCAAGGGTCTTATATAGGTGTTGCGAGAAAGAAAAGGAAAGGGACTTGGAACAAAAAATATCTAAAAGATACTTGAATGACTAGGCACGTGGGAAATGAGTTACACATGAGCAAAACTTTTATATAGGGTTGTAGCTCTCATCAGTTACGTACCTGCGTATTGAGGATCAGTTAATGCCACAGTAACTCATTGTGTATTTTCACGTGGTTTCTATTTGTTGGCAGCTACTTTTGCTTGCCTTTTTGAAGTGGAAATTACCCAAATTGGAAATTTTGCTTTCTATGTGTAATCACACTAAATGCATTATGTCTTATTTGTTTTTCCTCTTCTTTCACGTGTTAGAATTCAGATGATAAAATGACACAATTTTTCTTCTCTCTTTTGCATAATTTCATCCAAAGTGTTTTATGAGTTTGTGTATGACTGAAACCAAGAAATCCCGGAGTAAAATCCTTCGTTTAAATTCCAACCACTGAAGTGTCCTTTTCGTTTAGATTCTAGAGAGCCTAGAATCAATTCTGGGAGCAAAAACAAAATCATCAGAAGTGAAAGTTACTCTTTTGTGTTTGGGTGGCAAAATCATGGTGGATAGAATTGATTCTGGGATGGGTAGAATTGCTTCTGATGGAAGCAAGAATTCTTAGCTTTTCGGTTGAATAAAATTAATGCTGGGTGTGGGACTCATAAAATTCTTCATATTTACATATCAAAAGTGATTCTATTTTTATCATCCAAACGAAATCAATTCTTATAAACTCATTTTAAAATATCATTACCAAGCACAAATCAATTTTTTTTAACTCAATTATTTTAAAATCAATTATCCATAATCAATTTTATCTCAATCTAAAACAAATAGACCCTAAGACAATATGGCGTTTCATATAAGCTCCCGTTTTAAATTTTTTTTTTTTCCATTCTACTATACTAGGGAATCTTTCCTTTTCCCTATTCTGTTTAGAATGGTGAATGTTCGGGTAATATATATGATAGACCCAAGATCATCTTGCTTATCTTATTCAGATTGGTGCACAAATCTATTGGGTTGTTTACAAAACATGCACGGTCCTTCTAATTGCTGATCAATCCATACCTTGACGCTACTGGTGTTGTTTGTTTAATTGCTGAAGTTGTACCTGGTGGTCCGACTGTTATCACTGGCAGGCATTCGAGTGTTGGCTTGAAGCTAATACCTAAATGGTATTAAGCTAGAAGGAGTCTTTATACCGCCAAGATTGTCATTGGAAGGTCCTGTAGCTGTTTTTCAGTGGGGAGGAGGTTGTGAGGAAGTTAGGTTTTTGTGAATGTTGGCTTGGGATTATGGTAGTTAACTGGATTGGAGTCGGGTTATTAGGAAGGGCGTTACTAATACTGTGGGAATTGATGTTGGTGATTGGTTTTCATTCAGTAGGAGATTGTATAGGGTCCTGATATTGTGCATTACGTGGCTATGCATAATTTTGTGGTGTGCTGCAAATGATAGTGGGGGTCTGTGGTGCCAACATAGTTGGGATGACAGTCTCCTTTGTGATGCGTCTTGCACGCTACTTGTATTTGGGTTAGAGTACCCTTTGTGCTCTCTTTAATATATTCTTTTACTTATCAAAAAAAAAAGTTGCATCACGACATAAATTTAATGAAGTTTTCATCTTAAAATCTTTAAATTAATTAAAATAGGGTTTTGGTTTAAGAATATATGAATGAATGAAATTTTTTTTTTTGTCTAAGTGGAGGCTTATAAAAGGCCTTACATGATGGAAGGGGAGAAGGAAGAAGGGAATTAGAAAGGGACGAAGCACATTGCGAGAGTTTAAACTCGCATACTCACAATTCATGTCTCACAGCTTAATCAACAGAGCTGACTCAAGGAGATAATTGTAATCTTGGTGAGTAGTGTTTCAAATCTTTCTAGATTAGCATGCAATAAAAGTTTCATTCAATTATAAACAACCAATTTTAGTTTTAAAAAATGCACTCTCAACCAGGTCTTTTTCCTTCTTTTTTTCCTTGACCAAGGTTTCTATAAGTTCATATCCAAAACATTGTTTTAGCTCCTTCCGTAGAAATATTTAGTATATTTTTCTTCGTATCTTGCACAATTATACAGAATTATAGAAAGTCTCAAGCACACATAACAATACAAGAGTCTTTTCCTGATATTTGATATTTCCTGTTATCATATTTTTTAGAGCAAAGACCAAATTAATCCGGAAAAACAGGGAGACATTTTTTGTCTTTGAAAAATGAAAAATGCTAATTTATTCCTCAAAAATCTCAAATACCGGTCAAGTTAGCCCTTTTTAATATAAATTCTATTGAAACTTTACTTCCTATCAAGAACTACTTTAATCGACAACTAAGATTTTTTATAACTAAGTTGGAATTTTTCATTTTTTGGGGACCAAATGTGTCTCTGTGTTTTTCTTCAAGGACCAATTTGGGTCTCATTCTATTTTGTAGGGTACCAATTAAGTTACTTATAAATATGAGCTTGTAGAAGTTATGAAAAGTTTAAGAAAAAACTGTGTATATTTTAAAAAAAAGTATTTTATACATTTTCATAGGTTATAAATAAATAAATTTTGTTAAACTTAAACAAAAAGAATTGAGTGGCTTGCAGTGTTTTTTGCTCTTGAGTTCGAAAAAAATTGAGGGATGTCATGTATACTTTGAACTCTGTTGTTTTTCCTTTTGAGTAAAGTATTATTCTTTTTGTAATACGTACAGGTTGTAAAAGACATTTAACTACCCCTTAAAAAAACAAAATAAAGCTACTCATATTTAAAGAATTTAATTTTAATATATTGTAAGAGTAAAGTTTTTTTATGCTGTCCATCGATTATACATCACCCTATGTGTGACTTTTAATATAGTTAGTGTACAAAATCAAACATTTTTAATAATGTAAAACAATATAATATATGATCGGTTGACAGTATAAAAAAACTTTTATACACTAATAAAATAATATTATTAGGCATAAGATCAAGTCATCATATCAGACAAGCGCATTCAAACCTGTTTGATGTCATCAAACCGGACTTGTACCGGATTAATTGGACTGATAAACTCGGTAGCCTAGCTCGATATATAATGGGTTAACTCATAAAGGAGGAGCGGACCAAGAGGAAGACTGCACGGTGGACGGCGGCCTGCGATATAGACGTGCGGCTCGCGGCAGTGAAGGTGCTGCTCGTGGTTTTGGTGCGTGGCGGTTGTAACATCCTGATTTTCTGTAACTCTAATCGAGTTAGTTAATGTCGATTAGGACTTTGATTGATTGTAAGCTTTGTTTGGTGTTATTTTAAGGCTTAGTTGAAGGCTTAGTAATAGGCTTGAATCATGTTGGAAGTGCCTAAGGTGTAACACGAGAAAATGGGGAAGTCATAAGTTTGGAAGGCTCTTCCCAGCTGAGCAGGACACTCAAGCGTGGGAAGAGTGCAAGCTAAAACGCGCCAATGTTTGGACGTTGGCATGTTGCACGGCCAAGCGTGCTGAGTGCGTTTGTCAGCTGGTGTCAGTCTTGATGTGTGTGAGACACTTGTCAGGCCAGGGAGAAGGCAGAGTAGACGAGATTCCAAGCTCAAGCATGGAAAAACCCCACGCTCAAGCGTGGGCATACTCAAGTGTGGCATTTCTGCATGCTTAAGCGTTCTCAGCAGCATGAAGTTAGGATTTTCCTTTCTCTTCTTCATTTCTTGCTCTAAAATTGCCTAAGTCCAGAGCGTTTTATAAACCTAGAGAGAGAGCATTTGAAGGTTGAGAGAGAAAGCTTGAGGTTAGAGGTGATCAAGGTGCCGGAATGCGATTCTGACAACATCATTGTGATCGCAACGTCGAAATCTACAACTTCGACAGAACGATTTCTTGATTTGCCTCAAGTAAACTCGAATCCCTAACTAGCGTTCATCGTGTTCTTCAAGTTTCTACCTTTTCTCTTGAGCTTTGAGGTTGCCCTAAGGCTAACACTTTTGCATATGTGTTGTCCTCGTGATTAGGGCAAAGTTCGTGCTCGTGATTGTGCAAGGTTTGAAGGTTGACGCCGCAGCTGCCGTAGCTAGGAGGCTGTTCCGAAGCTGTTCTTGGCTGCGTGTGAAGGTGCCAGTGATCGTGTTGAAGTTCGCGCCATCGTTTCAGGTGGGGAGAAAGAGTACTGCTATCTTCGGAAAGGCAAGAGTAGCGTAGTTGTTCATTTTGTGTGTGTAGGGAAACCCTAAATCTACTAGAGGTTAAGCCCCGATAAAGTACCTAAACCCTAGGCTTAGCTTACTTTACGCTATCACCACTAAGTTTAAACCCTAGGTTAGATAACTGTTAATCGAGGATGAAGTGCGTTGTATGCTGCTATGCTGATAATTGTGATAATTGCTATTTGTCTACGTGCCTATATTCCTACTTGGTTTGTGATATGCAATGCCTGCTATATTGTTGTTATTGTTGTTGCATTTGTTGTTATGTCATGGCGATATGCCTATGTTAAGCTGTTGAGTGGCTGTGAGCTCTGTGTGAGCGAGTTGATACCGTGGATGGTTTCCTTGTTAAGATACGTTGTACTCTGATGTATGCATGCTTTAGTTTAGTTTTTGTTTCCGCTTTTACCTTTTTGTATTCGTTTGTATGTTTATCGTGTTTTCTTTCGCTATGCTTCTTGAATAACATCCTAACATTATAATACGATTAAGGTACAGTTATAATATAAGCTTGGGACTAATGGGATTATCCTACGTAAGTGAGGTCGTCTCGTTTTAGTGGTATCAGAGCATTGAGAATGTTCTGAGGCTAACGAGGTGACTTCATGTATATGGGGTTGTCTCATTATTATGGTATCAGAGCAATACGATTCTACAATGGACCTTGAGGGTTGTTGGTACTACACAGTCCTTGGTGGAACCGGGAACTGTGGAGTCTGGAACCATAACTGCGAGTCTAGGAAGTGTACTGGCTTCGATGGTTGATACCTGAGTTGTGTCAACTATGTCTAGATTTAGGTAGAGTGTCTGATACGCAAGTTATCGAAGTGTGATAACTGTTTTATTCATAAGGCATATAATATGTTTAACTATAAAGTGCTATTGTATGTCTAATGAATCGGAACTAATAGCTTCTTTTACAGGAAGCTAAATGGCCCGCGAATGTAACACCCCCTCCCGGAGTCACTTACGTAACCTAAAACAACATAAAATACGAAATAAAAGAATTTGCTGGTTACTTTCGGAAATCAGATTTTTTTTTACTCCATTCTTTCTTTATTTGAAAATCGTGGTAAAATTTTTCTTCATACAACACTAAAGAAACATATACTCAAGATAATCATTAACGCTACTCATATACATATATATGTATCATCCATTTCTATTATACATAGTGGACCCTGGGACAAAACTTGTCCATTTCCAAAAGATAAACTAACAGAAGTAAACACTACAAGTTTACGAACTAGGTAGCAATAGTCTGGAAACCACATCTCCAAAACCCTGGCCATCAGTAGCCGCTAACAAACGATCCAAAACCGCTACCTCAAAAGGAAACCCTAAGCTGGTCTAACACTAGCAAAAAGACATACTACCTAGCATACGCCGTACCGATGAGACTGAGTCTCGTCTTCAACCATCCATACCTCTTCGTCATCAACATCGAGAAGCTCAAGCTACCAAGTCCCGAAGTGACCCAAAGGACTGTTGATAAACATCTGTACATGTATCCAAAAACACAACAGGGTGTCCAACATGTATAGGCAAGTGTGAGAAACCAATATATGACTCAAAATACGACAACTACATACATCATGTACAAACAACAGATTCATATATGTACACATATACCAAATATGGTTCAGAAGCATCATGGGCATAATACAAAATATCATAACAGTGGAAGTAAAGCACGGATCTCATACCCAACAATCATCATCATTTCTAAAACGTATGCATGACACTTCCATATATAACATCTACATTTGATTCTTAATTTCCAGTAATCCCATCACCTTATGAATGAGCTGATCAAACTCGATTGCCAAAAAGGGCATACAATGTTTACCATATCACACTGTCCAACATAGGGTAGAGTGCTTCACATTATATGGATTTCATTACCATATCTCGCTGTCCAACACAAGGCATAGCGCTTCACATTATATGGATTTCATTACCATATCACGCCATCCAACACAGGGCATAGCGCTTCACATTATATGGATTTCATTACCATTTCATTACCATATCATGCCATCCAACACAGGGCATAGCGCTTCACATTATATGGATTTCATTACCATATCACGCCATCCAACACAGGGCATAGCGCTTCACATTATATGGATTTCATTACCATATCACACTGACCAACACAGGGTACAGTGCTTCACATTATATGGATTTTTCATTGTCCTACAGGTCACAATGATACACAATGAATTAAAGTCATCACAGGTTTCCCTATCATCAAGGTCCCCCATTCTATGGCACATCTGCCAAAAACAAATGCATGAGAAAACCTTTTGTTTTTGTATATATTTCTGTGTCGTACAGTTATTTCCTCGTTGAAGCTTCAAAGCTATCAACCACTACAACTTTTAGACTCTTAATTCTTTTTAACATTTATCAAAGGGCACACAATCCAAAACCAAAAAGGACATACAGTCCGACAACCCAAACCCAAAAATCCCCAACCGATGCACCAGTCTTGGATTTTGGATTCTAGAGCACACAAAACGTCCACAAGCCTACAGGACCACAAAGATTGTCCATAAGCTTATAGGACCATTTTACTAACATGGATCCTTGATCTACGTGTTCTGCATAACGCTAGAACCCCAACGTCTCGATTTCTAGGTTCGCTTTCAAAATAACTTTTCCTTTTGAAATACCAAAACAAAACCCGCATCGCCGAAGCTTGCACACAAAGTCATCGGGATCGGTTTTTCATAAAACAGAACTCTTGGTCAACACCACTTTTCTTTTTGAAAACCAAACTTTAGTAAAACATCAACGCTTTGAAAACATAACTCATGAAAACTCTAGGTCAAAGACCCCTTTCTTTTGATATACCTTGGTAATTACTAAAACTTTGAATGTAGTGATAAAGAACTCTTTTTCTTTGTTAAGACAAACTTGGTTCCCAAAACTAAGTCCTCGAAAATACTTTTGCTTGAAATATTTCGTTTTGTCGTCTGGAATTTTACTGATGGTTTCTAAAGAAACTTTCCCGTTCTAATACTCATTTTTCTTAAGCAAATCTTTATTTTATAATTTCTTTCCTTATGTCTTTTTATTCTATTAAAATATACATTTCACTTTCTTGTTCCCAAAATAAAATATCAAGACGCGTTGTCTTCAACTCTTTTCCAAAACTTATACTTTTTGTTTGCTTAATAGTTTGTCTCAAGCTTTTTGAAGCTTTTACCTTCTTTAATTTGGACACTAACCAATGTTAGGTCCTTAGCACAACACCAATCATTATTTCAACTCAATACATCATGCTAAGCATAGATATCAAAATCAGTAGACTTGAGCACAATTAAACACAAATCAACATCCTTAAGCACATATAAGCATAGGCAAGCATATTTTAGCAATAAATAAATCACTCCACCAAAATAATTACAATACAGACAGTACACAGCCATCGGAAATTGAATTCCTCAGGTTGTCTCCCCTTACCTCTTGAAGAAATTCCCCGAATGAAAATTCGTCCGGTTGGTCCGCAAATCGTCCGATTACACCCGATTACTCAACACCAACTACATTCACACAAACCAATCAAACATCAACATTCAACAACAAAAAATTTTCATATTTCCTTAGAAGCTAGGTTCATCCATATGCTCCCAAAAATAGCTAGAGATATCTAAAATTTCCTATCTCTTGGATGAATGATCCTTAGGTATACCTAACACTAAATCAAGTCTCATAATTCAAAACTTGAATAAAAAAGTCAAACTTTTTCAATATATAGGTTTCGGCCTTCTCTATACCCATATGGGCTAGGGAAATATTTTGGTTACATGCTCTTGGATAATGAAATAGGGTAATGAAACTAGCTCATAGAAATTGGTTTTACATTAAAAGGATTTTTCTACAATTTTCTATGGATTTATGAAGTTTGAAGTTCCAACTTGAACATAGCTTGGAAAAACAAGATTTCTATGAAGAATATGAAGATTGAAGGATCAAATGAAGAGTTCATACCTCTTAGGGGATGAAGATGAGTGAGATTATCAACTTTGCTTCCCCAAATACTTGAAGGTTTTCTTAAGAAATGGAGAGGAAGTGAAAGAGAAAATATGTTTAGGAGAATGAAGTGAAATGGTGAATTTTATGATGATGGGGGTGTGGGGGAGAGAAAGGGAGGGCAATGAAGTTACAAATTTTTCCACTTAAGGGCAAAAGAGTCTTTTCACACAAGGGCAAAATGGTAATTGTGAAAAAGGTCAGGGGTATTTTGGTCTTTTCGCGTTTAGATATTTTCAAACGTCACCATGATAATGGCATGCCTTCCTAGGTGATGTGACCTGATGTGACTTAATATTTATCCGTTAGCGGGTCTCGTTAAATCCGAATTTGGCTCTGTTCGTCACCCGATTGGAGATTTCTCCCGAATAACTTATATTATTTCGCTTTTTAGTGCGAAAAACCAATTTTATCAAAATTGTTGGAAATTAATTCTAAGCCTAACTGTTTTGTTCACGAGTCAAAATTAGGTCTTCTGAGCAGTAAAATCTTACTGTCAGTGAAAACGCAGACTGGGCTCCATTCGAGTTTTCAACCCAAAATTTAACCGTAGCTCTCTACGATAGCTTAGAGTATGAATATGTCTTCGGTTTATCCAATATCATTTTCTAAAACTCAGGAAAAATATAAACACATTTATATAGTTTACCGGTCTTGGAAAGTAGTGAAAAATCGGGGTGTTACAGCGAATTAGGTAGAGGTGGAAGTACGCTGGCTGCGACCAGAGATAACAACAACAACAACGGTGACCACTCTAGAACTGGAAGTGGTGGCGATACATCCGAAGCGATGAGAGCTATGAGGGATCTAGCTACCGTAATGCTACAACAGACTCAGCAAACGGCACAGTTACACCCTGTTAGGGGAGATAAGGCCGTGGACAAAAGTCTCAATGCATTCATGAAGGGGAATCCCCCACAATTCCATAGGGAGTATAATCCCGAAGCATCTGATATGTGGCTACAAGAGTTTGAGATGGTGTTCATGGCGATTCACAATCGGAAAGATCAGAAAGTGACTTATGCTGCATTCATGTTGGTAGGAGCAACGAAAGCTTGGTGGAAAAACAAGCAATGGTTGTTGGAAGCTGAGATAAGGATCGTTACTTGGGAGCTAATCCGAGAGAGTTTCTTAGAGAAATAATTCCCAAGGAGAGTGAGGCAAGAGAAGGAGAAAGAATTTCTGAGTTTAAAGCAGGATCAGCTGTCAGTCGCAATGCAGGTCGAGGCATTGCTGAAGTTTTCACAATTCTACCAGGTCCATCCAGATGAGGAGTAGGTCTGCAAAAGGTTCGAGGACGGGTTGAGACCTGAGCTGAAGTGGACAATGCTACCTTTTGGCATTAGGTCGTTTCCGAAGCTCATCGAGAAGTGCACAGTATTAGAAGGACATGACCGGACGGGGATAGTCCAACCGCAAGCTAGAAGCGGTGGACCGATCCGAAGCAACAGTCAGAGAGGCAGGGGTGGTAGGTTCCAACAAAGGGCAATGCCCTATGACCGCCCATCTCAATCCAATGTCAATCACGAGGGCAGTAGTTCCAGTTAGGGACAGTAGTGAATCTAAACATATTTTAGATGCGGGGGACTGCACTTGATCAAGAATTGCCCAAGGACCCAGCACATCAGATACTTCAACTGTAATCAGATGGGTCACTATGCCTCAAATTTCAAACCTGGGGTCCGCAAAAGAGCTCAGTTTCAACCATGAGATGGGAGATCTTGGAGTAGTGGTGGGAGATCATAGATGACTAGTCAGCAGAGCCGACCACAAACCACCGGAAGAGTGTTTGTTGTTAGGGGATCTGAAACTCTCGATGCCTTGATTTGATACAATGTAAGTGTTTAGTCTCAGGTAAACTTTTATCTGTTTTATTTGATTCGGGGGCTACGAATTTATTCATATCGATAGAATGCATAAATCATCCGGGGTTACCTGTTTCTTCGCTACCTTATGACCTTACTATTTCTATGCCTACGGGTGAAACCCTAACCACAATATTTGTATGCCTAAAATGCCATATCATAATAGAGAACCAAACTTTTCTTGTCGACCTTGTCTGTTTACCTTTTTGACAAGTGACTCCAAACACAAGAGGGGGTGAATTGTGTGTATTGTGTATTTTAAAACTTGTTGCACAACAAAGCACTTAAAAATAAATTACTTGAATTTAAAGTGCGCTGAATAAGTTGAAATAAAATAAAAGTTGTAGAAGTAAATGACGTAAAATAAATTCCAATAATAAAGAGTAAGGAAGAGAATGAGACTCTCAATTTTATCCTGGTTCGGCTACCAGATACCCTAGTAGCCTACATATAGTCCCCAAGGTCAACCACCAAGGGTTTTAACTCAATAACTAGCTTTTAAATCAGGTTCAACTAGAAACCTTCACAAAGAAGAGCATTCCTCACAAACCAGGGATATCACCTCCCCCAGTGAAAGAGTCTCAAGAGAAAAACCTTCTCTTTCAAAATTATGGGATTCACACCCAAATAAGAATAATAATATAAACGAAAATGTAGCACTCAAAAGTGCAGATAAGAAAATACAACTTGAAGCACAATTACAATCTCTCTTATATGGAGTATAAAGCTCTCAAAATATAAATATCAAGGTGTAAAACTAGTGAGAGTGATTAGTACAGAGTATTAGTGCAATTAGGATTAAAGAAGCAAGTGTTGTGTTGAAATACTCCCCAAGGCTTCCTTTTAATAGAAAGGGAACTGAGCCCATAGGAATTATTTTAAGCCCATTTTCAATACAAGTGTTTTTCGCGCTATAATCGATTATATTAATGCCATAATCGATTATTTTCTTTTTAGCCAAAACGCGTTAAGAGACAGTCGCATCATAATCGATTATGGGTTCTCTGTTTTAAAGCTCACTTACATGTGTAAGAGTATAATTGATTATCCAATCGATTATTTCTATAATCGATTATGTTAATCGATTATACCTTCACTGTTTTGGAAAATAGCTTTTCAGATATATGATAATCGATTATGAGAAATTCCTAAACGATTATTATCATTTAAAAACCATATGATTTTAAACTTAATGGTTGTTAATTGAGTTTTTCAATTAAAGAGCTTATGGCTAATTAAGTTTTATTTTTACTTCTCATAGTATGTGTGTGTGATTGATTTTAGATTTGAGAGCTTTATCTACCATGTACAACATGATCTAAAACATACAATACAAATACTAAAAATTCCCTTGACCCCTTCTGAAAGACTTGATCATGTGAGATAACCTTTTCCGCTTTTTGCAATCTAGTCCTTCTGGGATGTTTCTTTTGTCATACATCAAAACTTAAATAATCCTGTCACTAGTAGAAAATATGGATTTTACGACCAGATTTAACGTCGGTTAAAAAAACTAGACGTTAACAAATACGCGGTGGCAGAATTGTAAATAATTAACTCATTTAAATCATATTTAACGTCGGTTGATTTTATAACTGACGTTAAAAATTTATTAACGTCAGTTGTCAAATAAACAGACGTTAAAATTAAGGTTTTAACGTCGATTTTTGAAAACGCAGACGTTAAAAGTTGTAATCAAATTTGAGTAAGACTATTAATGTCGGTTATTTAAATAACCGACGTTAAAAAATTAATTTTAATGTCTGTTTATTTTACAACCGATGTTAATAGTTTTACTCAAATTTTTTTAACGTTATGTCGCGCCCTAGGTATCAGTTCTACGCGCACTAACTACAGTTTGTCTTCTCCGTTTGAAAAACTCTTGTCTAAGTCTGTCTCTTCTCCATCAAACCACCACCGTCGCAACACCACTGTCGCTCCCTAGGTATGCTTCTTCTCCCTTTCTCTTCTTCCTTTCTATTCTCCCTTTCTCTTCTATATTTCTCATTGAGCTTCTCTTCGCATTAGGTTTCCCACTGCTGCTGCTTCTGCTCTTCTCCTTTCTCTTCTCCATTCTCTTCTCCTTTCTCTTCTTCAAGCTGCTGCTGCTCCCGCAACAGGTAACCCTCATTAGGTTTCCAACTCTTATTATCATTTTCTTTATCTTGCTGTTCCTCTCATTAGATTTTCCCACTGCTTGGGTCTCTATTGTTTCTTATGATACTTTGTTTAGATTATTTTTCTGGTTCATTAGCATGCTCTCTTATAGTAGAGCAAGTTGTATAGCTGTCAGGTTAAGATGCTGAAAGTTTAGAGGGTATATATAGGGTATATGATGCTGAAGGTATTAGAGGGTATAGGGTATTTGAAATTTAATGCACATATAGGGTATGTTGGGTTATAGGGTATATATATGGTTGTTAGGTTTTCAAATACTAGTGCTTTTTCAATCTTCCCTATTGTCCTTATATTGGATATTTGTGCGTATATATCTACAGAACCTCTCTAGTTATGGATCGTAGTTGGATGGTTAGTAAACGCACAAATGATGAGTATTTGAAAGGAGTGGAAGAGTTTGTAACATTTTCTCAAAGAAATCTTCCTGATAGTGATGGAAAGTTTTGTTGCCCTTGTGTCAAATGTTTGAGTTTAAGGAAATGTGAAGTGAAGTATCTACATAATCATCTTATTTGTAATGGGATTTGCATGAATAATACAGGATGGATATGGCATGGTGATGTGTTGTTAAATAACAAGCCAAGTGTGTCCCAAAGTGAGGAAGTTGACGTAGATATGGAGGATGATCGACTAGAGGATATGATCCATGATATTGGACAAGAGTCTTTTCAGCGAGCACATGTGTATGAAACTTTGTGCAGTGATTCGGATAAGCCTTTGTATCCGGGGTGCACTAAGTAGACACGATTGTCAGCGGTGTTAAAATTGTTCACTGTGAAGGCGAGAAATGGTTGGAGAGATAAAAGCTTCACTGAATTGCTTGAGTTGTTGAAAGAAATGTTTTCCGAAGGCAACACATTGCCGGACCGTAACTATGAGGCGAAAAAGGTACTGTGTCCGATGGGTATGGAGTATAAGAAGATACATGCATGCCCTAATGATTGCATATTGTATATGGGTGACTATGAAGAGTTGCACAACTGCCCCTAGTGTAGGGTATCACGGTACAAAGTGAAGGATGGCGATGATAATTCTAGTTGTGATGTGAACAAAAAGGGTCCTCCTGCAAAGGTGTTGTGGTATCTTCCAATAATTCCAAGGTTCAAGCGATTGTTCGCTAATGCAAATGATGCAAAGAACATTAGATGGCATGCAGATGAGAGAAAATGTGATGGACAGCTTCGCCATCCGGCTGATTTGTTGCAATGGAAGAGAATTGATAGTTTGTTTCCAGATTTCGGAAGTGAGCCAAGAAATCTTAGGCTTGGACTTGCAACGGATGGAATGAATCCGTATGGTACCTTAAGTAGTATTCATAGTTCATGTCCCGTTCTCCTGGTAATTTACAACCTACCTCCTTGGTTGTGCATGAAGCGCAAATACATGATGTTGTCTATGATGATTTCGGGCCCAAAACAGCCAGGAAATGACTTAGATGTTTATCTAAGCCCGTTGATTGATGACTTGAAAAAGCTGTGGGTGGAAGGTGTTGATACGTTTGACGTCCATTACAAAGAGACTTTTAAGATGTGTGCCATGTTATTTTGCACCATCAATGACTTTCCAGCATATGTAAACTTGTCCGGCTACAGTGTTAAGGGCATAAAGCTTGCCCTATATGTGAAGAAGGCACATGTTTCACTCAATTGCAACATAGAAGGAAGACAGTTTACCTTGGGCATCGAAGATTTCTCAGACGTGATCACCCATATCCTAGATTGAAGAAAGCTTTTAACGGATGCCAGGAAGTGAAATTGCTCCGATGGCCTTAATTGGAGAGCAAGTTTATCAATGGGTGAAAGACATCAACGTTATTTTCGGAAAGGCCAAAAATAAGGCTACTGATAAAAACATATGGAAGAAGAGGTCCATCTTCTTTGATCTTCCATATTGATGCAAACTTGATGTTAGACACTGTATTGATGTGATGCATGTTGAGAAAAATGTGTGTGATAGTGTAATCGGAACACGTCTTAACATTCAGGGCAAGACAAAGGATGGTTTGAATGCTCGTCTAGATCTGGTTGCGATGGGTATACGAGAGCAGTTAGCTCCACAGCCAAAGGATGGTAAGCGAACATATTTGCCTCCAGCATGTCATACTTTGTCAAAAAAAGAGAGAACAAGTTTTTGGGATTGTTCACGGGACGTCAAAGTGCCACATGGTTACTCGTCAAATGGCAAGAGGCTTGTCTCAAATGATCTCAAATTAGTTGGCTTAAAGTCTCATGATTGTCACGTGTTGATGCAACAACTACTACCAGTGGCTATTCGTGGTATTGCTCCTAAAAGTGTTAGACATGTCATAACTAGGTTGTGCTCATTCTTTAATGCTATATGTAACAAAGTGATTGACCCCCAGAAGTTGGATCAGTTGGAAGATGAGGCTGCTATTATCTTGTGCCAATTGGAGATGTATTTTCCTCCTTCATTTTTTGACATCATGGTTCACTTAATTGTTCATCTGATGAGAGAGATTAGATTGTGTGGCCCTGTTTATTTAAGGTGGATGTACCCAATTGAGCGATACATGAAGATCTTGAAAGGGTATGTGAAGAATCCAAACCGTCCGGAAGCATCTATTGTTCAAAGGTATGTTGCAGAAGAAGCTATTGAGTTTTGTTCAGACTACATTTCTAAAATTGATCCTATAGGGGTTCCTAAGCCTCGACATGATGAGGCAAGATGTGAAGGCAAGGGTACACATGGTGTAATGGTTAAGAGCAAGGGTCAGGAGGAAGTGCTTCAAGCACATTTGTATATATTGAATAACACTGATGAAGTTCAACCTTACTTATGTGATCACAAAAGAGACGTCAAGGTAAGAAACCCTCGAATGAGTGAAAAGTGGTTGTTGAACATGCATAACAAGACTTTCTTAATATGGTTTAAGGAAGAAATTTTGAAGGATGATAGTACTGCTTCTAATACATTAAAATGGCTAGCACGTGGGCCTAGCTTTAATGTCATATGTTGGAGCGGATACGACATCAATATGTGTTCCTTTTATACAAAGGAACAAGATAACAAGAGTACCATGCAAAATAGTGGGGTTATGATAGTGGCTGAGGCCATGCACTTCTCTAGTTCAAAAGATACAAATCCAATTATGGCACCGATTTCTTACTTTGGAGTCATTGAAGAGATCTGGTTGGTCGATTACACTAAGTTTACAGTGCGTGTTTTTAAATGTAAGTGGGTTGACAGTAAAAGTGGTGTACACATCGATGAATTAGGATTTACATTGGTAATTCTTGACAAGGTAGGTCACACGGAAGAGCCTTTCATCATGGCTTCCCAAGCAAAACAAGTGTTTTATATCAATGATCCTTCTAACAAAAGGTGGTCAGTGGTTCTCCAAGGACAAAACATGCATCGTAATGATGAAAATCAAGATTCAACTCTTGATATTCCTGAGACTCCTTCTTTCTCAATACACATGCCTACTTTCATTGAGGAAAATGAGCTGGACGATGAACATGCCACTCGTGATGATCATCATGAAGGGATATTGATCTAGCTAAAATCTGATATTATAGTGTAAGTTATCTTTGTCCATGATGTGAGTTTTGTTTTTTAGGGTTATATTGTTATGTTTACAAGAAAGGAATGTCCCTTATGCAATTTTAGTTACCATTTAAGTTACTATATGTGTCATAGACGGGTGGTCATAGACGGGTGGATATAAACGGGTGTCATAGACGGGTGGTCATAGACGAGTGGATATAGACGGGTGCTCATAGACGGGTGGTGATAGACGGGTGATTGTAGACGGGTGGTCATAGACGGGTTCCTTCACTCCCCCTCAAGTTGCTTCACATGTTATACGTGTTATACTAACCTAATTTATTTATACATGTCATACTAACCTAATTTATTTATGCATGTTATACTAACCTAATTTATTACTTTTTTGTCTAAACAGGCATACATATGACTAATTCAGCAGACATTCCTCATTCACAGGATGAGTCGGTCATGGCTCCGCTGACTGATAGTGTAAGTTTTATTTATATATATAATGTTAATTAAGTAGGCCAATTATATTTTTATTGATCCATGTTAAGCTAAGGTTAATTTATTATTTTTTTGTCTAAACAGGCATCACACAGCGCTGAATCAGAAGCGTTGGGTAGTCGACCTTCCCAAAAAAGGGGGTACGAAAGCCACAACTTTGAAAATTTTGTCCAGATCCAGGATTAATAACCAGAGGCTTGAGATCGAATTTGATAGTCGCCTGGAGCCCATGGGACCCTATGCTAAGAAATTCACCAGTTTTCTGGCTTTGGAAACTAAAACTCATACTAGCATTTTGTTTGATGATTGGGATCACGTGCCACAGACTGTGAAGGATCGGATTTGGGAGTCAATCACGGTATTTTTCAATGATCTCTTTGTTTGTATTTACATTATTTAAGCATATAATATATGATCCATGCATTACTAATTCCTCCTTCTTGTTCTATAATTAATGTAGATCACATGGACCGTGCCGAATACTCCTGAACATCAGACAAAATGGCTTCAACTTGCGGCTAAGCGTTGGATGGCATTTAAGTCTTTTCTAGGTAATAAGTACATATTTGGATAGAAGATCGATAAATCTCCTCTTGATGTTTACTCGTTCCTTGATAAGGATACGTGGGATAGATTTGTTTTGAGCCGAAACAGTCCTGAGTTTTTGGTTAAAAGGGAAAAGGGTAAGGCGAGTCAGGCGAAGAATGTCCACCCCCACACCATGTCTCAAGGTGGGTATAGATTGGTGGAGAAGAAGTTGATGGATGAGAAGTTGAGAAAGAGGGAGGAGAAGTTGAAAGAGCGGGTAGAAGCAGGAGAAGAAGTATGTGAAATTGTTGATCCTCTGTCTCCACGCCCACGCGAGGACACATGGGTGGAAGGACGAAAGACGAAATCTGAAAATTTTAAAGTTGAAGCCACACGCGTTGTTGCTGAAAAGATTGTAAATAACA
The DNA here is from genome assembly GCA_039655645.1 of Ammopiptanthus mongolicus. NCBI lineage: Eukaryota > Viridiplantae > Streptophyta > Magnoliopsida > Fabales > Fabaceae > Ammopiptanthus > Ammopiptanthus mongolicus. The sequence continues at coordinate 34,310,839 of CM077349.1, read as the reverse complement.
AATTAAACATACTACACTTCTACTTGTAATTGTAACACATTGTATTACACATTTTTTAAAAATTGTGTCTTTGTAGGAGGAGCTGAAGAAACAAAGCTCGCAAGGGTCCTTCGTTCCGCAGGGATGGTCAGATATCTTGGTCGTTGCTCTAGGGAAAGAAGATCACCCTGGCCGTGTTCGTGGTGTTCCAGGGACGGTGGGCATTAAGAAATTTCATGGAACATGCGGGTCACGTAGGCGGGTCGAGCAGCAGATCAATAAGAAGGAGCTTAAAGAAGAGGTGAAACAGGATGTTATCTCCGACCCAACTTTTAGACAAGAGCTTATGTTTTCACTTTTAAAGGACCCCACCTTCACGCAAACGCTTTTGAAGGAGTTTTCATCAAGGCAATCCTAAGAAGTTGCCCAACCTTCACATATGGAGGTGGAGTTGTCGAAGCGGGAGTTGGAGTTGGAAAAGTGGGAGTTGGAGTTGTCGCAGCGGGAGTTGGAGTTGTCCCTGGTATTCAAAATCATTCTTAGTTACTTATGTTTTCTTTATTCTTAATCTCAATTACTTATGTTTACGGTATTCTCAATTACTTATGTTTTCTTTATTTACAATTGAAGCCGAAGTCGAAGCTGGTAACGCATCTTCAGTCTCCGTTAGCTCGTCAGTTTGCATTTGGTTTGGACCATGCTAATGATATTTTTGTAATTCCGATGGAACACGATGGATTTGCGGGAGAACCTCATCTATGCATCGCTGGTGACGATATTGGTCAATTTTGCACTGATGGTGAATGGATAGCCAACACAATTCTAAGTATTTGGTGCACGTAAGTACATTTTGTGACCTTATATATATTGCATAAGGTATTACAATTTTATAATTTATTTCAATATATTACGTAATTCACATCAACTTATTGCATATCTTAGGTATCTGCATCGCCAATTACTTGAGAGGGGCAGCGATCATGTTTATGGATTCTTAGACCCCACCGTCACTCTTGGTAATTTCATGACTGATCACGCTAAAGTCAGTGCATACATGCAGACCCTAATGGAAAGAAGTCAGAAACAAATATATATAACACCATTTATAAGGAATGGCCATTGGCAGATGCTCCTACTTATTCCTTGCAAGCATATTGTTGTCTTCTTCTGCTCGAGTCACTATGATCCGGCGAAGGAGGTGGTGGCCTCAATCTATACGTACATAAACTTTTATTTAATGTAATTTAATTTATAACATTTGCTTTTATTTTATAAACATATAATTGACAAGAATATTTTGTTTATCATAGAGCTATCAAGGCATGTAGCATTCTTGTACAAATGGGAAAAGTAGGTCTTCCAAGTCAAAATCAAATCCTGATTAGTATATCATAAAGGTAAGCAATTTATTAATAGTAATTATTATTACTATTATTACTATCATCATCATTACTATCTATACATTAACTTGATATCCAATTTCATATTCATTTGTAGTCTCGTAGACAAATACAAAGTTGGGAGTGTGCTTACTATGTGATGTTTCATATGTTGAACATTGTCTCAGCATCTATTACTGACGGATGGACGCAGGTAATTAATTTTCAGGTTCATATCTTAGGTATTTTGTTTTTGTTGATAACTGAATTTAATGTTGAGTTTATTTGAACTTCTGCAGGCTTTCAGTGATCAGTCTCCTGTCACTAAACAAGAATTCAAAGACATGAGAGTGCGTTTTGCAACCTTCTTTTTTAAGTATGCTGCAAAGAAAGGAGTAGAAAATATAGATCCTGCATACTTAGTAGAGAATGATGATTAGTTTATATATGTATGAATTGAGCATGTATAGAATTCTAAATTGTACTGACTAGCTTAGAGAGAATTCTGAATTGTACTGACTAGTAGCTTAGAGAGAATTCTGAATTGTAGTCTGGACTAGTGATGTTGAGTAAATAATGTTGGCAAATCTATATATTCTGGAATTGTATTGAGTAATTATGCAAAATTCAGTATTCTGGAAATTCTGGTTGTAATTTATATAATTCTGCAGGGAGCTGGGAACTAAATATGACCAGTATTAAAAAAAAAAGTTAACTTTTAACGTCGATTTTTTATATAACCGATGCTAATATAACTTTTGATGTCGGTTATTTAAATAACCGACGTTAAAATTTAACTTTTAATGTCGGTTATATATAAAACCGATGTTAAAATCTTTTTAATTTTACAAATATATATACTTTGAACGTCCAGTGTATGGTTAACAGACGTTAAAAGTTAACTTTTAACGTCTGTTTTTTTCATTAACTGACGTTAAAATAATATATTTAACGTCAGTTCAGAAACGACGTTAAATATCATACTTTTAACGTCTGCTGTATTAACGTTTGGATGGAAACCGACGTTAAAAGTCGATTTTAACAGACGTTAAAAGTGCTTCGTGCATTATTGTGTCAAGGCATATATTCACATTCTCCCCCTTTTTGATGATGACAAACATCTCAAGGAGGGATTTTCTCAAGAAACGGGTTAGAGCATTTAACATTTAATAATCAGAGTTATGCGTAGATAATATATGCTCTATTGCCCCTCACTTTATGCAATTACTAAAAATATTAAAAAGCAAAACCACTCCCCTTAAATTATACAACCATATATAACTCTCCCCCTTTTGGCATTATCAAAAAGCAGAAAAGATGTTAAGATACAAGGCATATATTCAAGGTAAAAGAAAAAATGTACCAAACAGTAAAACAATAGTAAAATATAGGTACAGTCATCTAGAAAGAGTCATAAAAAAATAAGAGGATCTAGTCCTCATGCAACTCATCATCGTCATCATCACCATCATCAGCAGCAGCAGGCTGGGGCGGTGCTCGAACAGGACTGTCAAAGATGATCTCCGCCTCATTCATTCGCTGCTCCATGCGTTCCACGTTAAGAGATAGATTACCTATTGCATTGGTGTTAGCACGGACCTCCATAAAAATGTTTTGCAGCATGTCCATCATTTCAAGAGAAGCAGTAGAAGGATTTGCTTGTGATGAGGATGCTCCAGCAGTGTGAGAAGACTCTTGAAAATAATCAACTTGTTTTCTGCTGTTGGGCTTGTATACCTAACCATTGCCATAGAATTCTATTCCCATTTGGTTGATTGTCCATTGATTGAGCATTCCATGGAATTTTTGGATGTCTAGCTTGACCTCACCAATAAGGTTAACCCTTATATGCCTAAGGATGCGAGTAATCAAATGCCCGTAGGGTAAAGATCCTCTACTCCTATTATCAGCCATGTGCTGCATAACTAAGCTAGCCCAATCAATAGTTTTATTATTTTCAAGCAGCCAAATCAACACTACATCTAGTTTCAGAAGCTGAGAGAAGTTATGTCGCCTAGGAAATAGAAGCCTAGCAATGACATATTGTAACAACCTACTCTCTACCGTCTTTTGGCTAGCAGTGATTTCCCTACAAGTTGCTTCAGTAGGATCCCTCAAAATTGTCTTAGTGGCATCCAACCTTGCTAAATCATTTGGTAAGGGTGTAGCAAGACCCTCAGCAGTAACCTGGGTTCCACCAGAGAGCACCCCCACAACTCTCCCAAAAGCCTCAGTAGTAAAATAGATAGGTTTATGGCATACCTTAGATATGAGTACATATTCAACTAGGCGGAGGTTGTAGTAGAAGACTCTAACCAGCTCTGGGTATATGTCCTTTGAGAAGGTGAAGAAGTCAGTCAGACCAGCAACGTCCAAGAGCTCTATGAATTTGAATCTTTCTCTCCTCAAGTACTCAACGTCCAGAAAGCGGGGTTTTTGGACTTCCCTATTTTGGAAGTTGCTCACAAACTCAGTGCATTGTCCCCCATTGGAGAAGAACTTGTTCAGCTGGTCTTAAGAGATGGGACCAGGGTTCACAATAGCTGTTCTTGTGTGTTTAGGAGGCATGGTGATGAGAGTAGATGAATGTGGATGAAGAAACCAGAGGAAGTATGCAAAGAGAGAGAGAGATAATGCAGTAAAAATGAGAGCTAGGGCATGAAGCGTACCTTTTAAGGAGACGCATAATCGATTATTTTAAGTGCCATAATCGATTATGTGCTGAGATGGAGCTCTCTAAGTGGTCAGTTTGTGTGGTATATAATTGATTATTTGATCTTCCGTAATCGATTATTCTATGAGCTTCTGACCTTTGGATTCTGCGAAATCGATTAGGTAATCGATTATGTATTGGGTTCATGGTGTAGTCGATTAGGTAATCGATTATTATTGATGAATCTTCAACCCTATAATCGATTATACAATCGGTTATTCTTGTTTCCTGGGTTTCTTCTCGTTTGTGATCGATTATAGGCCTTCTAACTTCTTGTGCTATTCTGCATCATAGCCATAATCGATTATGCCAATCGATTATGAGACTTCTGTCTTTTGACACTTTTCTTGTTTGATTCACGTAATCGATTATTGTAATCGATTATAAGTCTTATGCCTTCTAATAATTGATTAGCAAAGTTCCCAATTGCTTTGGAATGCATCCTGTTTCTTATTCACACTTAATACACAGATTAGTAATAACAAGATGAGATGCTTATTTTACTCAATGCTGATTGACTCAATATTCCTAATTCAGTTCATATGAAAAAGAAGCTTTCTTTAGGTAATGGTTTTGTAAAAATGTCTGCTAGTTGTTTAGATGTTTCAACAAACTCAATCATGCAATCACGTTTTTGAACATGGTCCCTAATGAAATGGTGCCTAATCTCAAAGTGCTTGGTTCTAGAGTGGTAAACTGGATTTTTCATGAGATTTATGGCATTAGTGTTGTCACATTTAATGGGAATGATTTTAAGATTAATTCCATAGTCATTCAATTGTTATTTCATTCAAATTATTTAGGCACAACAACTATCTGCCGCAACGTATTCCGCTACGTCGGTGGACAAGGCCACACTAGTTTGTTTCTTATTGTGCCAAGAGACTAAGGCGTTTCCTAGTAAGTGATATGTACCACTAGTACGTTTTCGGTCCATTTTACATCCCGCAAAATCTGAATCTGAGTACCCCACTAGGGTGCAATTAGCCCCTTTAGGATACCATAAGCCCATATTTTGTGTGCCAATAAGGTATCTCATAATGCGTTTTACCACGGCGAGATGTGATTCCTTAGGGTTTGATTGAAAACGTGCACACATGCATACACTAAACATAATATCGGGATGACTAGCAGTAAGATAAAGGAGAGATCCTGTCATACCCCTATACGTACTCATATCAACCGTCTTTCCATTCTCATGTTTGTCTTGATAACAAGGTGTGCTCATGGGAGTAGATAATTCTTTAGAGTTTTTCACCCCAAATTTCTTGAGCGTCCTTGCAATACTTGGATTGGTTGATGAATATGCCTTCCTTTGATTGTTTAATTTCTAGTCCAAGGAAGTAGTTGAGCTCAGCCATCATTGACATCTCAAATTCGCTTTGCATAATGTTAGAGAACTCCTTGCACAAAGCCTCATTAGCAGCACCAAAATTATGTCATCCACATAAATATGAACGCATAAAATGTCATTCTTTTTGAGACGACCCGCCGTCCCATTGGAGAACTTAAGATATTAACTAACCTTAATCGTATTATAATCGTTAGCACGCCTTGTTGATACGAAGTGAAGCAGAAAATTAAGCGCGGAAGCGAAACGAATTTAAGGCACGCAATGTTTCAGAGTACACAGGTTTTAAAATATAAATAAATATATCACATACATCAGTTGCCCCATTAGTAGGCTACAGTAATAATGTATACATGCAAAGTGCGTTAATACAGTCTGTAATCAAAATACATAAATAGGCCAAGAGACAGCTCTCTGGCTAACCACGTTCACTTCCCAACCCCTCGAGGCTTGGATCCTGGGATCGTCCACCGGCATCGGGCTCATACGGAATGTCGTCCAGTTCCTCAGCAAGCGGTTCCTCCATGGGGTCTTCCCATAAAAATAAAAGTACACATACAGAAAATAATGGGGGATAAGAAACATGTATCATCAATATGGGAGAGGGGCATCAATACAGCATATAAACATGCATCACACAACACAGATAAAACATACAACACAACATCAACCATCTCTTAAGTCATACAGTACAACCATCCCAAAAGTTATTCTCTCAGATAAACCTATAAGAGGGATACTAGTCCCGATGTATATGCTGACTTCCCTATATGCATGTCGTCTGATACATCAAGTCCCTAGTTGGACATCCCCGTCGAGATAACATCACATCACGTCCCCCATTGGACATCCCACCTCGGGATTAAAAACATCACGTCTCCAATTGGACAACCCCCTTTGGGACAAATATTCTGTGGTATGAAATGATATGATATGCAACAAACACGCATCGCAGATTGATACCGGGACCTCACACCTAAGCACTTAGCCATGACCACGATACACCGCATCCACATCGACATCGACATCAATATCAACATCAACATCAGCATTAACATAAGCATCACGACGCCTCGCGTCTACGAGCCACAACTCCATGGTCGGGACCACGACGGTATCAACCAGAACAACATCAACACTCACCATACTCTCATCAACACTCAACCAGCCAATCATAATAAAATATCACAACAGAAATTCTTCCAGTACAGATATCATCACAGAGTCAGACGACAGTTCATCACACAGGCAGTTCAACAAAATAAAACAAACAGATAATCATATAAACAGTTCAACACATCAACCTCAATCAATAACATCTTCCATATTATCAACTTAGTGATGATAGCCCAAAAGTACCTACACCTAGGGTCCAGGCACTTTAGCCAGGGCTCAACCTCTAGTAGGGTTTAAGGGTTCCCCTACACACATATGTATACTCTATACTAAGCTTGCCTTCCCAACGATATCAGTTCTTTCTCCCCACCTTAGTAATGTTCCTGGTGCAGCTCCGACTGCAACTCAACAACTGTCACTCGTGCGTGCTGTCTAACGCTCGAACACCGTCGGATCCTTTACAACAAAACACAACCAAAAATCAATACAATTTAATTAAAAACTTTCCTAATCCATATGGTGAGGGTAATGCCCCTATGTAATTAAATAGGTTATGGGTGTCGAAATTCTACCAACTCTTGGATGAATGATCCTCAAGTATGTACAACACTAGGGTAAGTCTTATTACACAAAAACTTGATGCAAAACTCATAGCTCACACACAAGCTAGGTTTAGCCCCTATTTTTAAAACAGGTTAGAGATGTCTAAAACTTCGTAACTCTTGGATCAATGATCCTTAAGTATACACAACACTAGAGTAAGTCTTTTTATTCAAAAATGGAATCAAAAACCTAGGATTTCAACATACATAGGGTTCGGCCCTTTTTACCCATTTGAGATAGAGAGCTCTTTTGGTATCAATCTCTTGGATTATGATAGAAGACAATGAATCTAGTTCAAAGAAATTGGTTTGGTATTAAAAGGATTTTTCTACAATTTTCTAGATATTTTTGAAGTTTGAAGAACAACTTTGAACTATGAACTTTCAATGAAGAAAAATGAAGATTGAGAGCTCAAGACAGAAGTCTATACCTCTTAGATGATAGAGGAGGATGAGATGATCAACTTTTCTTCATAAATTTTCTTGAAAAACCATGTAGAAGCTTGAGAAAAATGGAGGTAAAGTGAGGAAGAAAAATGGAGAAATGGAGAAGAAGAGAAAGAAAGGATGGAAGGAGAAGAAGATGGAGGGGGAGAGAGAAAGAGAGACAGCCGAAGTTATGGAGACAGAGTGAGGGTGAGGTCATCAAATTTTAGATATTTTAGGGACATAAAAGTCCTTTAGGAAAAAGACCAGGGGTATTTTGGTCTTTTCACGTTTAGATATTTTTGTTTGTCATTATGACAGTGTCGAGTCGTGGCACGCTTCCCAAGGTGATGTGACTTGATGTGACATCAAGTTCATCCGTTAGCAGGTCCCGGTAAACCCCTATTCAGCTCCGTTTGGCTTCTGGTTCTAGTTTTCGCCCGAATATTTATATTATTTTTATTTTTGAATGTCAGGACCCATTTTAGCAAAAATGTAGGAAATGTGATTCTAAGACTAATTGTCTCGTTCACGAGTCCAAATTAGGTCTTGATAGGAGTAAAACACTACTGTCAGTGAAAAACGCAGACTGAGCTCCGTCTGAGTTTTCGACCCAAAATTTAACCATAGCTTCCTACGATATCGTAGAGCTTGACTATGGTCTTAGTTTATTTCATTTCACTCTCTAGGCCTTCTAATAAAATACAAACTCACAAATACTGTTTAACTTTTTTTTTAGCAAACTGAAATGATATGCAAAAGCATCACTATAAAGACAAACATCCCAACTAGGTTGGCACCTTAGCCTTTATCAATCATCTGCAGCATATCATTGAATTTTATTAATAAATGAAGGAGAATACAAAAAGAGATGGGGGGACTAGGCCAAAACCCCAACTGAAAACAACTCAAACAAATCTATAACAAGGAAGATCAAATCTATTGCGATTAAAATCTTCCAAAAGAAACTGTGGTGGAGAGTCCCACCAAGAAAAACTACGATGAACAAGGCCAAAATTTGCCAACTTGTCAGCACAACTGTTCCCTTCTCTGTAAACATGAGAACAATAAAATTGCATATGTTTAAGCAGTGATCGACAATTCTTCCATCTGATTAAAAGCTTCCAAGGAATGATGTCCACATTGGAGAAAGCCTTCACCACAAGCAACGAATTACATTCTAGCCATAAATTTAACCAACCCTTAGAAAAAGCTAGCTCAATAGCTTTCATGGCAGCAAGAAGCTCAACATAGAGAGAACTGCTCACACCATAGAAATCAGAGAAACAACCTAAGAGAGCACCTCTAGAATCTCCAAAAATAGCACAACCAGAGGACAGGCCACGATTGCCCCTAGATGCCCCATCAGAGTTGACTTTGATCCAACTACAAGGAGGCTTATACCAAATTACTTGGATTATGCTGTCAGCTTTAGGAGGCTTAGCATCCACTGTGAAGTTTTTAAACATTTGGAGCTCATTCATAGAGTTGTAACAATGACCTTTTGAATGTTTCCCAGACAAAGCTACTGCTGCTTTAACCATAGAAATTGCCCTGCCCATACTAGCTTCTTTGTTACAAAACCTGGACTGATTTCGCATATGCCAAATAGCACCAACAGTATGAAGAATAGCTGATATTACTACTTCTTTGCCTTGGGAACTCCACTGTCTTTCCATCAACTCGAGCACAGAAAGAATAGATGAATGATCAAAGTTGCATAGCAATATACTACTAAGCCAGCTCCACAATTTGGAAGCAAATTGACATTGAAAGAAAAGATGAGCAGAGGACTCAGCTGCAGCAAAGCAGAGATAGCAGATGGAAACAGTCACATGTCCTCTATTAGCAAGATGTTCATCAGTTGGAAGTTTGTCATGAATCAGTCTCCAAGCTAGAAAAGATTTGGAAGGAGGGACAATAGCATTCCAAATTGTCTTACCCCAATTTACAGGTTGTCCTTGCAATCTTAGTTTTGAGTGAGCATCCTTGAAAGAAAGTTGTCCATGATCAGTTTCACTCCAAACTAACAAATCCTCCCAACTATCTAAAGGGAGAATAACTTGCTGAATGATACTCGAAATAGCTGAATAAAGCAAAGCAAAAGAGGAAGGAATTCTCCAAGAACCATTACGAATAAAGTCAGAAACCTTGGCTTTGAGGGAAGCATGGACAGAAGGAGGAAGTTCCAGCATGGCTGCAATGGAAGACTAATTAGGAAGCCAATGATCCATCCAGAAATTAACACTAGCACCATTACCAATTAACCAAAAGCTATTGTCTCGAACAGAATTGATGTTGCATCTCAAAGAAGGCCAAATTGAGGATTTAGCATAGTGAGATATTGGCCTATTATGCCTGAAGAATCTAGCCTTCAAAAGAGAAGACCAATCTGACTTTGAAGAGAAGAATTTCCATGTTAATTGCAGCATAGCAGCTTTATTAATAGATCTAAGGGATCTCAAGCCTAGACCCCCTTCAATTTCAGGCTTGCACAGTTTACTGCAAGCAACTGTAACCACCTTCCTAGTTTGAATGTCTCCTGACCATATAAAGTTCCTTATCCAACTATCCAACAACTTTAGAAGGGAAATTGGCCAAGCATACACATGAAAACTATACACAAGCATGCTTTGAATAACTGATTTCACTAATTGGACTCTCCCCATAATAGACAACAAAGAACCTTTCCAAGCAGAGAGTTTGTTCTTGATTTTATCCATAATAGGCTGCAAATGGATTCGCTTAGGCTTCCCTTGAAAGATAGGGACTCCTAAGTAGATGAAGGGTAAGCGACCTGCTGAAAAGCCAAGCTGAGTTTTGATCTGATTAATTTTGGTTTGAGAAATAGAACCAGCAAAGAATTTGCACTTTTCAAGACTTAAGGCTTGACCTGATGCAATTTCATAATCCTTGAACAAAGACATTAGCATAGAGAGGTTCTTTTTAGTAGCCTTGGAAAAAATCATAATATCATCTGCATACAGGACATGTGTTGGAACAACACAATCCTTAGGGCCTGTCATTGGCTTCAACAGGCCTGAACTAGTTAAGAGGCTAATAACTCTACTTAAAGCATCCTCAGCTAAGCAAAATAGTAAAGGAGATAATGGATCACCTTATCTAACCCCTCTTTTGCAACCAAAGTAGCCTGCAGAGTGCCCATTAACAGAAATTGATAACTTAGCAGAATTTAAAATGACCCTGATCCAATTACAAAAGACTTGATTAAAGCCAAAGGCCTCTCGAACTCTTAAAAGGAAATGCCAGTCGATTATGTCAAAAGCTTTCCTTATGTCAAACTTTAAGGCAATATTTCCACCAAAAGACTTGTAATCGAGCATGTTAATGGCTTCTGAAGTAGTGCATATATAGTCTGCAATCTGCCTCCCTTTAATAAATCCCCTTTGCTGTTCACTGATGACTTTCAGGAGCAATCAAAGACAACCTGTCCTGTTGATTGTCTAAAATACTGTTTTTAGCTTTCAGAATGGACATTTGCCTTGAAGAATTTCTAATTTTGGCTATTTTGTGGAAGTAGGATGTGTTCCTATCTCCCTTGGTAAACCATGAAACTCTAGCCTTCTCCCTCCAGAATTCCTCTTGATAAGACAATGCAGTATGCAAATCTTTTTGAGCACTTAATACCCTAGCTAGAAGATCATCATTAGGACTCTGATCATCAATCCGTTGCTGAACAGAATCAAGAGCAGAAACCACTAGCCTATGCACATCACCAAATATCTCTTTATTCCAAATTTTGAAAGCAGATTTCAGATTCTTTAATTTTTGAGAAAAAACATACATAGGACAGCCAATTATATCTTCCTTCCAGACATCCAGGATCAACCTTCTATAGTCACTATGCTGTAACCAAATCCTTTGAAATTTAAAAGATGAGGGGAAAGATTGAATACCTCTTTGTAAGATAACCAGCAAGGGATGATGATCAGATGCATTCCTGGTCAAGGTACAACAGGAAGTAGAAGACCAAAAGGATAACCGGTGCTCATTATAAAGAGATCTATCCAATCACCTTTCTGTAAGAGAATTTGATTGCCTTCTGTTGGACCAAGTAAAGGCAGCCCCTCTAGTAGGCAAATGGATTAGATTACAATTCTCAGCCCAATTTCGAAATTCATCACATGCAGTAGCATTGGGAATTTCACCTCCTCTTTGCTCATGAGCACCAAGAATTGAGTTAAAGTCCCCCACCACAAGCCAGGGTCCAGATGAGCAGTGTAAAATTTCCAAATCATTCCATAATTCCCTTCTAATAATGTGACTGGTAGATGCATACACAGCTGAGATAAAAATATCATGTTGTTCCCAAGACAAAGAAATAGTTAACTGTTGCTTTGAAGATGAAATTACAATCGGATCCAAATTAATAGAACAGAACCCCCATAAATTAGGAAGAGCAGACCCTCTACAATTTTGAGCAAAAGGCTTTAAATTTAAACCAGTCCAAAAATGACTAGGCACCTGTTCAATGTCAACCCAAGGCTCAGACAGAAACAGCAAATCTGGCCTATTCATATCACAAAATCTCTTCAACATAAGCTTTGAATTTAGATTTTCTATATCTCTCACATTCCAGTAGAAGACTTTCATCATTAAAAAGAAATGGATTGAGACTCAGCCCTATTTCGGGTATTGTAATGACTTGATCTAATCTGAACCTTCTTTCTCTGTTTTAATTTTTTCTTTTGAGACTTAGATAGCACAAAGTTACCTTCCTTGTCAAGCAAGTCATTGTTCTCAGAACTAGCAGCAGCTGCAACAACTGAATTATCAACCAATTCCACCAAATCAGCTTCATCAACCCAAAATCTACCAGAGACCCGATGTATTGTTCTCAAGTCCATGTCCATAGTCTGATTCGAACAGTCTTGCAGAGTAGGTGGAGTCACTGGATCCTTATCAGAAGGGTCCTCAGCCACTAAAGGTCCATTAGCTGATTCGGGATATACAGTGTTTCCCTTCTCAGATATGAAGGAATCAGATACCTGGTATATGGAATCATGCATCCCAGATCCAGACCCATGAGCCTGGTCCTGGCTACCTTGATGAACCTGCTGGATAGGAGCTTCAAGTTCCCCCTGCCTCAAAGCCTGATTTGATTTAGCAGCCTCTGATCCTGCAATTGATTGTGCTGTTTCGTCAAATATAGTTTCTACAGAATCCGAATCTTCATTTCCCTGATTCACAGTATCTTCTTTTCCGAGATCATTATGATGAATTGTTCCAATAAGTAAGGAACATTAGCCGATAAAACCCTGAGGCTAGAGTCTTCATTATTCCACACAGCCTTTCCTTTGTCATGAACCTTAGAGGCAGCCCCTCTAACATCAACAGTCAATTGATTTATGACCTTCATACTTTTCTCAACATACTTCTGCACTATCTTCTTATTAGCCTTCCCTCTCAGGCCAAGATCCTGAGGCTGAAAACCAGCATTATCATCTGGATTCTTGCTACAATTTGACAAAGTATGGCCAATCATATTGCATGTATAACAGAATGCAGGCAAAGATTCATACTCTACCCCAACAAAAAAGGCAAACCCTTTCCTTTCAACCAATATCTGATCCCTCAACTGATTATTTATGTCAATATCAACCAATATTATGGCATAATGTCCCAGTGTGCAATTTTGAGTGGCATCATCTAGGGACAAAGGGGAACGAATGCCTCTTGCTATTGAATATAAGATCTTAGGTCTCCAGTACTCAAGAGGCAAACCAACAATCCTAATCCAACACTGGACATGGGATTGTTTAACAAGGGAAGGATTGAAATCTGGTGACCAGGAGAAGAATCGTAATAAACCCGGAGCAAGATTCCAAGAACTAGCCGCCAATACCCTCCTCATGTCCTCTATTGAGGAGAAAGAGAATTCATAAAAACCCCTTCCCATCGGAATCAGTTTCGATTGAGCAATGGGACTCCATAAGTTAGTTAACTTGATCGCAAGTCATTGACTTTGATAGGATTATCTCCCTTTGACAAGATAATTCTACCATGCAGGTTATTTTTTGATGCCTCCAGACCAGCTATATACTCCTCTTCTGGTATACTGATTGCCAATTCCTCTCCTTTGAGACAAGGTACATGTAGATGGCTCAAAGGTATAAAACATGTATTGTTTAGTGCCTGAACGAAAGACTTTCTATGTGGGGCTGAAACCGCAGGCAGAGTAGGTGAGCAAGAAGGGGGTGCATAAGGAGGGAGAGGAGGGGATGGAGGGATCAGAGGAGCAAGGGACTCAGGAAACATGCATTGCCACGGCTGGACATCCATGATGAAGGCATGCAAACCCTAGACCCTCATGTGACAAAACCCTAGCAGAGTTCATCAACAAATACTGTTTAATTAATATTAGAAACTTGAAAAAATCGGGGTGTTACATTACTACCCCCCTTAAAAAGAATTTTGTCCTCGAAATTCGGCGTACCTTATAATAAATGTGTATACCACTGTCGCATATCCTCTTCGCGTTCCCAGGTAGCATATCCAGTTGTAGCATCCCATATGACCTTGACTAAGGGAATCGGCTTCCCGCGGAGTACTTTCACCCTCTTGTCCTCGATTCGTACAGGCAGCACTTCATATTCCAAGTTCTCCCTTATCTGGGTTGATTCAGGCTCTATCACGTGTGATGGATCAGGATGGTATTTTCTGAGTTGGAATACATGGAATACATTATGAATATTGGATAGGTTAGGAGGTAAAGCAATTTGGTAGGCAACTGGACCAATTCGGCGAAGAATTTGAAACGGTCCAATGAATCTAGGTGTAAGCTTTCTGGATTTGATTGCCCTGCCGATTCCAGTTCTTGGAGTGACTCTCATAAAGACATGATCTTCTTCGTGGAACTCCAAGGGTCTCCTCCTCTTGTCACTGTAGCTCTTCTGTCGATCTCGTGCGACTTTCATCTTTTCCCGAATTTTCTTAACTTGTTCTGTTGTTCGCTGCACCATATCTGGTCCTATCAACTGATTCTCCCCGGTTTCATACCAACAGAGCGGTGTTCTGCACTTTCGTCCATATAGTGCCTCGTATGGCGCCATGCCAATACTCGAGTGGAAACTATTGTTGTACGTGAATTCAATCAGTGGAAGGAATTCATCCCAACTTCCTGTGTTTTTCAAAACACATGCTTTTAAAAGATCCCCCAAAGATTGAATTGTCCTTTCAAACTGACCATCCGTCTGCGGATGATAGGTTAAACTCATCCTTAGCTTCGTTCCCAAAGCACTGTTTAAACTCTGCCAAAACCTGGAAGTAAATCTCGGATCCCTGTCCGAAATTTTACTCGAAGGTACTCCATGCAATCTGACCACCTCCTTCATGTAAATTTGGGTTAACCTTTCCAAAGAATACCTCTGGTTGATCGGCAAGAAATGAGCACATTTCGTAAGCCTGTCAATGATTACCCAACTTGCATCGAACCTCTTTTGAGTCCTTGGTAGTCCGAAAACCAAATCCATTGCAATGCTATCCCATTTCCATTCTGGGACGTCCAGTGATTGCAATAACCCTGGTGGTTTCTTGTGTGCAATCTTTGCCTTTTGACACACCAGATAGGATTGGACATATTCTGCTACTTCCTTCTTCATCCCAGGCCACCAAAACATTCCCTTTAGGTCCTGGTATATCTTTGTAGATCCGGGATGAAAACTCAACTTGCTCTTGTGTGCTTCTTCCAAGATCATGTTCCTAACTTCGCTATCCTTAGACACACATATCCTGTCTCCAAACTTCAAGATTCCATCAGCACCTTTCTTGAACTTTGAAGTCTTTCCTTCTTCTACCATCTGGTTTCTTTCTTGTAGGTATTGATCTTCTCCTTGCTTTTTTTTTTTCCATATCAAGTTCAGAAAATCACTAGTGATAGTGACCATTCCTAAACTTATCTTATCACTGGATAACTCCACGTCTAGATTCAGATTCCTGAACTATTCCAGCAGTTCCAGTTCTTTCACCATAATGGGGGACATATGCACAGATTTCCAACTCAATGCGTCTGCCACCACGTTGGCCTTTCCTGGGTGGTACTGTAGATCAAATTCATAATCTTTATGAATTCCATCCATCTCCTCTGCCGCATGTTCAACACCTTTTGGTCGAACAGATACTTCAAACTTTTATGGTCACTAAATAGACTGAATTTAGCACCATAGAGATAGTGTCTCCATATCGTCAATGCAAACACAATTGCAACAACCTCTAGGTCATGAGTCGGGTAATTCCGTTCATGCACTTTTAGCTGTCTGGAAGCATAGGCTACCACTTTCCTCTCTTGCATGAGCACACAACCCAAACCTTGATACGATGCGTCACAGTACCCATCAAACGACGTTGATGGATCTGGCAAGACTAGTACCGGAGATGTAGTTAGCCTCCTTTTCAGCTCTTGGAAACTAGCCTCACACTCTTCTGTCCATTCATACGCTTTTCCTTTCCTCGTTAATTGCGTCAGAGGTAACGCAATCTTCGAGAACCCCTCGATAAACCTCCTTTAGTAACCTTCTAGTCCGAGAAAACTTCGGATCTCACTTACCGTCTTAGGGCTTTCCCACTTAACCACAGCTTCTACTTTTGCGGGATCTACTGCGATACCATCCTTGTCGATCACTTGTCCAAGGAATTGTACCTCCTCCAGCCAGAATTCGTACTTCGACAAATTAGCATAGAGTTGTCTGTCCTTAAGAGCTTGAAGTGCAACCCTCAAATGCTCTTGATGCTCTTCCTTGTCTGAGGAGTAGATAAGGATGTCATCGATGAAAACAACGACAAACTTATCAAGGTACGGTCTGAAGATTCTATTCATATAATCCATGAACACTGCAGGAGCATTAGTCACACCAAAAGGCATAACTACATACTCGTAGTGCCCGTACCGACACCTGAAAGCCGTCTTCGGTATATCATCTTCCTTCACGCTTATCTGATGATAACCAGATCTCAGATCAATCTTAGAGAATACTGTTGCACCCCTCAACTGGTCCATAAGATCGTCAATCCTTGGTAACGGGTATTTATTCTTGATCGTCACCTTGTTGAACTGTCTGCAGCCCACACACAACTGCCGTCCTTCTTCTTGACGAACAGCACAGGTGCTCCCCTGGGTGAAACACTCGGTCTTATAAACTGCTTCTGCAGTATGTCGTCCAGTTTCTTCTTCAGTTCTGCCAACTCCGCCAGGGACATTTGATAGGGTGCTATCGAAATCGGTCCGGATCCGGGTGTAAGATCGATTGCGAACACTACCTCCCTCTCGGGTGGTAATCTTGGCACATCTTCCGGGAAAATATCTGGAAACTCACGCACTACCGGCAAAGCAACTAGACTCGGAGTCTCCTCGGTTTTCAAAGAAAACAACACCATCCACTCCCTTGATTGTACACCTCCCGACACACCATCACTCGCAGGCAATGATCCAGATTGCTAGAAAAGGCAGAGGGTTTTATTTGAACAGTCCAGTACTACATGGTTGGCCAAAAGCCAATCCATGCCTAAGTTAATATCAATCTGCTGCATAGGCAGACAGATTAGGTCTACAAGAAAATATCGATTCTCTAAAACAACCGGGCATTTTAAACAGATAGATAGGGTTGTCAGGGAATCGCCCGTAGGTGTAGAAACAGTCAAATCATATGGTAAGGATGAAATAGGCAAATTCTAATGATCCACACACGCTAAAGAAATAAAGGAATGTGTAGCCCCCGAATCAAATAAAACAGATAGGAGTCCCCCCGCAACTAGGCACTTTCGTTGTATCAAATCGGGGCATTGAGAAGCTTCAGATCCTCTCACGGCGAATACTTTTCCCGTCGTCTGTGGTCTGTCCTGCTAGCCCACCAGGAGTTGCCTTGTCCCCGCATCTTGAATTCTTCTGTCAGTACCCCCTGATCGACCCTCATTTGCATAATGGCCCCACTTTCCACAACGGAAACAGTTGACGTTTGATGCTTGAGGACAATCCTTCACTGGATGTGGTCAGCCGCATAAAAAACATTTGGAAAATCCTGGTTGTCCTTGACTGGTATTCCCCCTTCCAGCAGCCGTCGTTTGTTGACCTGGACGAGTGTAAGGCTTCAACTTTGGTTGGCACTTTCCTTCGCGACCTTTCTAACCAAAACTTCTGACTGGTCCACCACTCCTTGAATGAACGGAACAAATATCACAAGAGATATCTCGGGCATCGGACACTCTACCCCATAGTTGGAATCCAATGTGGATCCAACTATCAAGCTAGTACACTTCCTAAACCACACAGTCCGATATTAGAATTGAACTGCTCTGATACCAATAAATGAGACGACCCGCCACCCCATTGAAGAACATAAGATATTAACTAACCATAATCGTATTATAATCGTTAATGCGCCTTGTTGATACGAAGCGAAGCAGAAAATTAAGCGTGAAAGCGAAACAAATTTAAGGCACGCAACGTTTCCGAGTACACAGCTTTTCAAATATAAATAAATATATCACATACATCAGTTGCTCCGTCAGTAGGACTACAGTAATAATGTATACATACAAAATGTGTTAATACAGACGGTAATCAAAATACGTAAATAGGCCAGAAGACAGCTCTCCGGCTAACCACGGTCACTTCCCAACCCCTCGAGGCTAGGATCCTGGGCTCGTCCACCGGCATCGGGCTCATACGGAATACCGTCCAGTTCCTCAGCAAGCGGTTCCTCCATGGGGTCTTCCCATAAAAATAAAAGTACACATACAGAAAATAATGGGAGATAAGAAACATATATCATCAATATGGGAGAGGGGCATCAGTACAACATATATACATGCATCACACAACACAGATTACATACAACACAACATCATCCATCTCTTAAGTCATATAGTACAACCATCTCAAAAGTCATTCTCTCAGATAAACCTATAAGAGAGATACTAGTCCCTATGTATATGTTGACTTCCTATATGCATGTCGGCCGATACATCACGTCCCCAGTTGGACATCCCCATCGGGATAACATCACATCACATCCCCCATTGGACATCCCGCCTAGGGATTAAAAACATCATGTCCCCAATTGGACATCCCCCTTTGGGACAAATATGCTGTGGTATGAAATGATATGATATGCAACAAACATTCATCGCAGATTGATACCGGGACCTCACACCTATTCACTCGGCCACGACCACGATACATCGCATCCACATCGACATCGACATCGACATCAACATCAACATCATCATCATCATCAACATCAACATCAGCATTAACATCAGCATCACGACGCCTCGCGTCTACGAGCCACAGCTCCATGGTCAGGACCATGACAGTATCAACCCGAACAACATCACCACTCACCATACTCTCATCAACACTCAACCAGCCAATCACAATAAAATATCACAATAGAAATTCTTCTAGTACCGATATCATCACAAAGTTAGACAACAGTTCATCACACAGGCAGTTCAACAAAATAAAACAAACAGATAATCAGATAAACAGTTCAACACATCAACCTCAATCAATAACATCTTCCATATTATCAACTTAGTGGTGATAGCCCAAAAGTACCTACACCTAGGGTCTAGGCACTTTATCCAGGGTCAACCTCTAGTAGGGTTTAAGGGTTCCCCTACACACATATATATACTCTATACTAAGCTTGCCTTCCCGACGATATTAGTTCTTTCTCCCTACCTTATTAATGTTCTTGGTGCATCTCCGACTGCGGTTCAGCAACTGTCACTCGTGCGTGTTGTCGAATGCTCGAACACCGTCGGATCCTTTACAACAAAATACAACAAAAAATCAATACAATTTAATTAAAAACTTTCCTAATCCATATGGTGAGGGTACTGCCCCTATTTAATTAAATAGGTTAGGGGTGTCGAAATTCTACCAACTCTTGGATGAATGATCCTCAAGTATGTGCAACACTAGGGTAAGTCTTGTTACACAAAAACTTGAAGCAAAACTCATAGCTCATACACAAGCTAGGTTCGGCCCCTATTTTTAAAATAGGCTAGAGATGTCTAAAACTTAGTAACTCTTGGATCAACGATCCTTAAGTATACACAACACTGGAGTAAGTTTTTTTATTCAAAAATGGAATCAAAAACCTAGGATTTCAACAAACATAGGGTTCGGCCCTTTTTACCCATTTGAGATAGTGAGATCTTTTGGTTTCAATCACTTGTATTATGATAGAAGACAATAAATCTAGCTCAAAGAAATTGGTTTGGCATTAAAAGGATTTTTCTACAATTTTCTAGAGATTTTTGAAGTTTGAAGAACAACTTTGAACTATGAACTTTCAATGAAGAAAAATGAAGATTGAGAGCTCAAGAGAGAAGTCTATGCCTCGGAGATGATAGAGGAGAATGAGACGATCAACTTCGCTTCACAAATTTTATTGAAAAACCTTGTGGAAGCTTGAGATAAATGTAGGTAAAGTGAGGAAGAAAAATGGAGAAATGGAGAAGAAGAGAAAGAAAGGAAGCTAGAAGAAGAAGATGGAGGGGTATAGAGAAAGAGAGACAGCTGAAGTTATGGAGAGAGAGTGAGGGTGAGGTCATCAAATTTTCGATATTTTAGGAACATAAATGTCCTTCAGGAAAAAGACCAGGGTCATTTTGTTCTTTTCGCATTCAGATATTTCGTTTGTCATTATGATACTGTCGAGTCATGGCTCTATTCCCGAGGTGATGTGACATCAAGTTTATCTGTTAGTGGGTCCCGGTAAACCCCTATTTAGCTCCGTTTGGCTCTCAGTTCGAGTTTTCGCTTGAATATTTTATATTATTTTTATTTTGGAATGTCAGGACCCATTTTAGCAAAATTGTAGGAAACGTGATTCTAAGACTAAATGTCTCGTTCACGAGTCCAAATTAGGTCTTGATAGTAGTAAAACACTACTGTCAGTGAAAAACGCTGACCGGGCTCCGTCTGAGTTTTCGACCCTAAATTTAACCGTAGCTTCCTACGATATCGTAGAGCTTGACTATGGTCTTAGTTTATTTTATTTCACTCTCTAGGCCCTCTAATAAAATACAATTAAACGCACAAATACTGTTTAATTAATATTAGAAACTTGAAAAAATCGGGGTGTTACATTACTACCCCCTTAAAAAGAATTTCGACTTCGAAATTCGACGTAACTTAGAATAAATGTAGATATCCCTATCGCATATCCTCTTCGCGTTCCCAGGTAGCATCTCCTATTGTAGCATCCCATATGACCTTGACTAAGGGAATCTGTTGCGGAGTTCTTTCACCCTCTTGTCCTCGATTCGTACAAGCAGCGCTTCATATTCCAAGTTCTCCCTTATCTGGGTTGATTTGGGCTCTATCACGTGTGATGGATTGGGATGGTATTTTCTGAGTTGGGATACATAGAATACATTATGAATATTGGATAGGTTAGGAGGTAAAGCAATTTGGAAGGCAACTAAACCAATTCGGCGAAGAATTTGAAACGGTCCAATGAATCTAGCTGTAAGCTTTCTGGATTTGATTGCCCTGCCGATTCCAGTTCTTGGAGTGACTCTCATAAAGACATGATCGCCTTCTTGGAACTCCAAGGGTCTCCTCCTCTTGGCACTATAGCTCTTCTATCGATCTCGTGTGACTTTCATCTTTTCCCGAATTTTCTTAACTTGTTCTGTTATTCGCTACACCATCTCTGGTCCTATCAACTGATTCTCCCCGGTTTCATACCAACAGAGCGGTGTTCTGCACTTTCGTCCATACAATGCCTAATATGGCACCATGCCAATACTCGAGTGGAAACTATTGTTGTACGTGAATTCAATCAGTGTTTGGAATTCATCCCAACTTCCTGTGTTTTCCAAAACACATGCTCTTAAAAGATCCTCCAAAGATTGAATTGTCCTTTCAAACTGACCATCCTGCTGCGAATGATAGGCTGAACTCATCCTTAGCTTCGTTCCCAAAGCACTGTTTAAACTCTGCCAAAACCTGGAAGTAAATCTCGGATCCCTGTTCGAAATTATACTCGAAAGTACTCCATGCAATCTGACCACCTCCTTGATGTAAATCTGGGTTAACCTTTCCAAAAAATACCTCTGGTTGATCGGCAAGAAATGAGCACATTTTGTAAGCCTGTCAACAATTACCCAAATTGCATCGCACCTCTTTTGCGTCCTTGGTAGTCCGAAAACCAAATCCATTGCAATGCTATCCTATTTCCATTCTGGGACGTCCAGTGATTGCAATAACCCTGCTGGTTTTTCGTGTTCAATCTTTTCCTTTTGACACACCCGACAGGATTGGACCAAAACATTCCCTTTAGGTCCTGGTACATCTTTGTAGATCCGGGATGAAAACTCAACTTGCTCTTGTGTGCTTCTTCCAAGATCATGTTCCTAACTTCACTATCCTTAGGCACACATATCCTGTCTCCAAACTTCAAGATTCCATCAGCACCTTTGTTGAACTCTGAAGTCTTTCCTTCTTCTACCATTTGGTTCCTTTCTTCTAGGAATTGATCTTCTCCTTGCTTTTTTTTCCATATCAAGTTCAGAAAATCACTAGTGATAGTGACCATTCCTAAACTTATCTTATCTCTGGATAACTCCACGTTTAGATTCAGATTCCTGAACTGTTCCAGCAGTTCCAGTTCTTTCACCATCACGGCGGACATATGCAAAGATTTTCGACTCAATGCGTCTGCCACCACGTTGGCCTTTCTTGGGTGGTACTGTAGATCAAATTCATAATCCTTTATGAATTCCATCCATCTCCTCTGTCGCATGTTCAAAACCTTTTGGTCGAATAGATACTTCAAACTTTTATGTTCACTAAATACACTGAATTTAGTGCCATAGAGATAGTGTCTTTATATCCTCAATGCAAACACGATTGCAGCCAACTTTAGGTAATGGGTTGGGTAATTCCGTTCGTGCACTTTTAGCTGTCTGGAAGCATAGGCTACCACTTTCCTCTCTTGCATGAGCACACAACCCAAACCTTGATACGATACGTCACAGTACACATCGAACGACGTTGATGGATCTGGCAAGACTAGTACCGAAGACGTAGTTAGCCTCCTTTTCATCTCTTGGAAATTAGCCTCACACTCTTGTGTCCATTCATACGCTTTTCCTTTCCTCGTTAATTGCGCCAGAGGCAACGCAATCTTTGAGAACCCTTCGATAAACCTCCTTTAGTATCCTGCTAGTCCGAGAAAACTTCGGATCTCACTTACCATCTTAGGGCTTTCCCACTTAACCACAGCTTCTACTTTTGCGGGATTTACTGCGATACCATCCTTGTCGATCGCATGTCCAAGGAATTGTACCTCCTCCAGCCAGAATTTGCACTCAGACAACTTAGCGTAGAGTTGTCTGCCCATAAGAACGTGAAGTACAACCCTCAAATGCTCTTGATGCACTTCCTTGTCTGAGGAGTAGATAAGGATATCATCAATGAAAACAACGACAAACTTATCAAGGTACGGTCTGAAGATTCTGTTCATATAATCCATGAACACTGCAGGTGCATTAGTCACATCAAAAGTTATAACTAGATACTCGTAGTGCCCGTACTGACTCCTGAAAGCCGTCTACGGTATATCATCTTCTTTCACGCTTATCTGATGATAATTGGATCTCAGATCAATCTTAGAGAATACCATTGCTCCCCTTAAATAGTCCATAAGATCGTCAATCCTTGGCAATGGGTATTTATTCTTGATCGTCACTTTGTTGAGCTGTCTGTAGTCCACACACAACCTTGAACTGCCGTCCTTCTTCTTGACGAACAGCACAAGTGCTCCCCAGGGTGAAACACTCGGTCTTATAAACTGCTTCTGCCGCATGTCGTTCAGTTGCTTCTTCAGTTCTGCCAACTCCATTAGGGACATACAATTGGGTGCTATCGAAATCGGACCGGCTCCAGGTGTAAGATCGATTCCGAACTCTACCTTGCTCGTGGGTGGTAATCCTAGCTCATCCTCCAGGAAAATATCTGGAAACTCACGCACCACCAGCAAAGCATCTAGACTTTGTGTCTACTCGGCTTTCAAAGAAAACAGCACCATGCACTCTCCTAATTGTACACCTCCTGACACACCATCACTGGCAGGCAATGATCCAGATTGCTCGAAAAAATAGAGGGTTTTATTTAAACAGTCCAGTACTACATGGTTGGCCGAAAGCCAGTCCTTGCCAAAGATAATATCAATCTGCTGCATAGGCAGACAGATTAGGTCTACAAGAAAATATCGGTTCTCTAAAACAACCGGGCGTTTTAAACAGATAGATAAGGTTGTCAGGGAATCGCCCATAGGTGTAGAAACAGTCATATCATACGGTAAGGATGAAATAGGAAAATTCAAACGATCCACACACGCTAAAGAAATAAAGGAATGTGTAACCCCCGAATCAAATAAAATAGATAAGAGTCCCCCCGTAACAAGACACTTACCTTGTATCAGATTGGGGCATTGGGAAGCTTCAGATCCTCTCATGGCGAATACTCTTCCCGTCGTTTGTGGTTTGTCCTGCTGGCCCACCACGAATTGCCTTGTCCCCGCATCTTGAATTCTTCTGTTAGTACCCCCTGATCGACACTCGTTGGCATAATGGCCCCACTTGCCACAACGGAAATAGTTGACGTTCGGTGCTTGAGGACAATCCTTCACTAGATGTGGTCTGCCGCATCGAAAACATTTGGAAAATCCTGGTTGTCCTTGACTAGTATTCCCCCTTCCAGCAGCCATCGTTTGTTGACCTGGACGACTGTAAGGCTTCGACTTTGGTTGGCACTTTCCTTCACGACCTTTCTGACCAAAACTTCTGACTGGTCCACCACTCCTTGAATGAACGGAACAATTATCACACAAGATAACTCGCGCATCGGACACTCAACCCCATAGTTGGAATCCAATGTGGATCCAACTATCAAGCTAGTACACTTCCTAAACCACACAGTCCGATATTAGAATCGAACTGCTCTGATACCAATAAATGAGACGACCCGCCGCCCTATTGAAGAACATAAGATATTAACTAACCTTAATTGTATTATAATCGTTAACGTGCCTTGTTGATACGATCGAAGCAGAAAATTAAGTGCGAAAGCGAAACAAATTTAAGGCAAGCAACGTTTTAGAGTACACAGCTTTTCAAATATAAATAAATATATCACATACATCAGTTGCTCCGTCAGTAGGGCTACAGTAATAATGTATACATGCAAAGTGCATTAATATAGACGGTAATCAAAATACATAAATAGGTCAAGAGACAGCTCTCCAGCTAACCATGATCACTTCCCAACCCCTCGAGGCAAGGATCCTGGGCTCGTCCACCGGCATCGAGCTCATACGGAATGTCGTCCAGTTCCTCAGCAAGCAGTTCCTCTATAGGGTCTTCCCATAAAAATAAAAGTGCACATACAAAAAATAATGGGAGATAAGAAACATATATCATCAATATGGGAGAGGGGCATCAGTACAGCATATATACATGCATCACACAACACAGATAAAACACACAACACAACATCACCCATCTCTTAAGTCATACAGTACAACCATCTCAAAAGTCATTCTCTCAGATAAACCTATAAGAGGGATACTAGTCCCTATGTATATGCTGACTTCCCTATATGCGTGTCGGCCGATACATCATGTCCCCTGTTGGACATCCTCGTCGGGATAACATCACATCACGTCCCCTATTGGACATCCTGCCTCGAGACTAAAAACATCACATCCCCAATTAGATTCCCCTCTTTGGGGCAAATATGATGTGGTATGAAATGATATGATATGCAACAAACATCCATCGCAGATTGATACTGGAACCTCACACCTAAGCACTCGGTCACGACCACGATACACCGCATCCTCAACGACATCAACATCAACATCAACATCAGCATCACGATGCCTCGCGTCTACGAGCCACAGATCCATGGTCGGGACCACAACGGTATTAACCCGAACAACATCAACACTCACCATACTCTCATCAACACTCAACCAGCTAATCCCAAAAAAATATCACAATAGAAATTCTTCCAGTACAGTATCATCACAAAGTTAGACAACAGTTCATCACACAGGTAGTTCAGCAAAATAAAACCAACAGATAATCAGATAAATAGTTCAACACATCAACCTCTATCAATCACATCATCCATATTATCAACTTAGTGTTGCTAACCCAAAAGTACCTACACCTAGGGTCCAGGCACTTTATCCAGGGCTCAACCTCTAGTAGGGTTTAAGGGTTCCCCTACACACACACACACACACACACACACACACACACACACACTATATATATATATATATATATATATATATATATATATATATATATATATATATATATATATATATATATACTAAACTTGTCTTCCCGAAGATATCAATTATTTCTCCCCACCTTAGTAATGTTCCTGGTGCAGCTCCTACTACGGCTCAGCAACTGTCACTCGTGCGTGCTGTCGAACGCTCGAATACCGTCAGATCCTTTACAACAAAACATAATAAAAAATCAATACAATTTAATTAAAAACTTTCCTAATCGATATGGTGACGGTACCGCCCCTATTTAATTGAATAGGTTAGGGGTGTCGAAATTCTACCAACTCTTGGATGAATGATCCTCAAGTATGTACAACACTAGGGTAAGTCTTATTTCACAAAAACTAAAAGTAAAACACATAGCTCACACACAAGCTAGATTCGGACCCTATTCGTAACTCTTGGATCAATGATCCTTAAGTATACACAAGACTAGAGTAAGTTTTTTTATTCAAAAATGGAATCAAAAACCTAGGATTTCAACAAACATAGGGTTCGGCCTTTTTTAAGCATTTGAGATAGACAGCTCTTTTGGTTTCAATCTCTTGGATTATGATAGAAGACAATGAATCTAGCTCAAAGAAATTGGTTTGGCATTAAAAGGATTTTTCTACAATTTTCTAGAGATTTTTGAAGCTTGAAGTACAACTTTGAACTATGAACTTTCAATGAAGACAAAATGAAGATTGAGAGCTCAAGAGAGAAGTCTATACCTCTTAGATGATAGAGGAGGATGAGACGATCAACTTTGCTTCACAAATTTTCCTGAAAAAACTTGTGGATGCTTGAGAAAAATGGAGCTAAAGTGAGGAAAAAAATGGAGAAATGGAGAAGTGAAAGAAAGAAAGGAAGAAGAAGAAGATGGAGGGGGAGAGGGAAAGAGAGACAGCCAAAGTTATGGAGAGAGAGTGAGGGTGAGATCATCAAATTTTAGATATTTTAGGGACATAAATGTCCTTTGGGAAAAAGACCAGGGGCATTTTGATCTTATCACGTTCAGATATTTTTGTTTGTCATTATGATAGTGTCGAGTCAGGGCACGCTTCCCGAGGTGATGTGACTTCATGTGACAGCAAGTTTGTCCGTTAGCGGGTCCCGGTAAACCCTTATTCAGCTCCGTTTAGCTCCCGGTTCGAGTTTTCGCCCGAATATTTTATATTATTTTTATTTTTGAATGTCAGGACCCATTTTAGCAAAAATGTAGGAAACGTGATTCTAAGACTAAATGTCTCGTTCACGAGTCCAAATTAGGTCTTGATAGTAGTAAAACACTACTGTCAGTGAAAAACGCTGACCGGACTCTGTCTGAGTTTTCGACCCAAAATTTAACCATAGCCTCATACGATATCGTGGAGCTTGACTATGGTCTTAGTTTATTTTATTTCACTCTCTAGGCCCTCTAATAAAATACAAACACACAACTACTGTTTAATTAATATTAGAAACTTGAAAAAATCGGGGTGTTACACGTTACATTACTACCCCCCTTAAAAAGAATTTCGTCCTCGAAATTCGACGTACCTTAGAATAAATGTGGATATCGCTGTCGCAAAACCTCTTCGCGTTCCCAGGTAGCATCTCCTGTTGTAGCATCCCATATGACCTTGACTAAGGGAATCTGCTTCCCGCGGAGTTCTTGCACCCTCTTGTCTTCGATTCGTACAAGCAGCGCTTCATATTCCAAGTTCTCCCTTATCCGGGTTGATTCAGGCTCTATCACGTGTGATGGATCCAGATGGTATTTTCTAAGTTGGGATGCGTGGAATACATTATGAATATTGGATAGGTTAGGAGGTAAAGCAATTTGGTAGGCAAATGGACTAATTCGGCGAAGAATTTGAAACGGTCCAATGAATCTAGGTGTAAGCTTTCTGGATTTGATTGCCCCGCCAATTCCAGTTCTTGGAGTGACTCTCATAAAGACGTGATCACCTTCTTGGAACTCCAAGGGTCTCCTCCTCTTGTCACTATAGCTCTTCTGTCGATCTCGTGCGACTTTTATACGATATCGTGGAGCTTGACTATAGTCTTAGTTTATTTTATTTCACTCTCTAGGCCCTCTAATAAAATACAAACACACAACTATTGTTTAATTAATATTAGAAACTTGAAAAAATCGGGTGTTACACGTTACATTACTACCCCCCTTAAAAAGAATTTCGTCCTCGAAATTCGACGTACCTTAGAATAAATGTGGATATCGCTGTCGTAAAACCTCTTCGCGTTCCCAGGTAGCATCTACTGTTGTAGCATCCCATATGACCTTGACTAAGGGAATCTGCTTCCCGCGGAGTTCTTTCACCCTCTTGTCCTCGATTCGTACAGGCAGCGCTTCATATTCCAAGTTCTCCCTTATCTGGGTTGATTCAGGCTCTATCACGTGTGATGGATCGGGATGGTATTTTTTGAGTTGGGATACATGGAATACATTATGAATATTGGATAGGTTAGGAGGTAAAGCAATTTGGTAGGCAACTGGACTAATTCGACGAAGAATTTGAAACGGTCCAATGAATCTAGGTGTAAGCTTTCTGGATTTGATTGCCCTGCCGGTTCCAGTTCTTGGAGTGACTCTCATAAAGACATGATCGCCTTCTTGGAACTCCAAGGGTCTCCTCCTCTTGTCACTGTAGCTCTTCTGTCGATCTCGTGCGACTTTCATCTTTTCTCGAATTTTCTTAACTTGTTCTATTGTTCGCGACACCATCTCTGGTCCTGTCAACTGATTCTCCCCGGTTTCATACCAACAGAGCGGTGTTCTGCACTTTCGTCCATACAGTGCCTCGTATGGCGCCATGCTAATACTAGAGTGGAAACTATTGTTGTACATCACTTCAATCAGTGGAAGGAATTCATCCC
This sequence comes from Ammopiptanthus mongolicus, assembly GCA_039655645.1. Taxonomy (NCBI): domain Eukaryota; kingdom Viridiplantae; phylum Streptophyta; class Magnoliopsida; order Fabales; family Fabaceae; genus Ammopiptanthus; species Ammopiptanthus mongolicus. The sequence goes on along the minus strand of CM077349.1, from coordinate 34,282,073 downwards.
AACTTCCTGTGTTTTCCAAAACACATGCCAACATTTCGTAAGCCTGTCAACGATTACCCAAGTTGTATCACACCACTTTTGCGTCCTTGGTAGTCCGGAAACCAAATCCATTGCAATGCTATCCCATTTCCATTCTGGGACGTCCAGTGATTGCAATAACCCTGCTGGTTTCTCGTGTTCAATCTTTGCCTGTTGACACACAATATAAGATTGGACATATTCTGCTACTTCCTTCTTCATCCCAGGCCACCAAAACATTCCCTTTAGGTCCTGGTACATCTTTGTAGATCCGGGATGAAAACTCAACTTGCTCTTGTGTGCTTCTTCCATGATCATGTTCCTAACTTCGCTATCCTTAGGCACACATATCCTATCTCCAAACTTCAAGATTCCATCAGCACCTTTCTTGAACTCTGAAGTCTTTCTTTCTTCTACCATCTGGTTCCTTTCTTGTAGGTATTGATCTTCTCCTTGCTTTTTTTTTTCATATCAAGTTCAGAAAATCACTAGTGATAGTGACCATACCTAAACTTATCTTATCTCTGGATAACTCTAAGTCTAGATTCAGATTCCTGAACTGTTCCAGCAGTTCCAGTTCTTTCACCATCATGGCGGACATATGCAAAGATTTCCGACTCAATGGGTCTGCCACCACGTTGGCCTTTCCTGGGTGGTACTGTAGATCAAATTCATAATCCTTTATGAATTCCATCCATCTCCTCTACCGCATGTTCAACAACTTTTGGTCGAACAGATACTTCAAACTATTATAGTCGCTAAATACATTGAATTTAGCGCCATAGAGATAGTGTCTCCATATCTTCAATTCAAACACGATTGCAGCCAACTCTAGGTCATGGGTTGGGTAATTGAGTTCGTGCACTTTTAGCTGTCTGGAAGCGTAGGCTACCAATATCCTCTCTTACAGTACACATCGAACGACGTTGATGGATCTGGCAAGACTAGTACCGGAGACGTAGTTAGCCTCCTTTTCAGCTCTTGGAAACTAGCCTCACACTCATATGTCCATTCATACGCTTTTCCATTCCTCGTTAATTGCGTCAAAGGTAACGCAATCTTCGAGAACCCCTCGATAAACCTCTTTTAGTATCCTGCTAGTCCGAGAAAACTTCGGATCTCACTTACCGTCTTAGGGCTTTCCCACTTAACCACAGCTTCTACTTTTGCGGGATCTACTGCGATACCATCCTTGTCGATCACATGTCCAAGGAATTGTACCTCCTCCAGCCAGAATTCGCACTCAGACAACTTAGCATTGAGTTGTCTGTCCTTAAGAACTTGAAGTACAACCCTCAAATGCTCTTAATGCTCTTCATTGTCTGAGGAGTAGATAAGGATGTTATCGTTGATAACAATGACAAACTTATCAAGGTACAGTCTGAAGATTATGTTCATATAATCCATGAACACTACAGGAGCATTAGTCACACCAAGAGGCATAACTAGATACTCGTAGTGCCCGTACCGACTCCTGAAAGCCGTCTTCGGTATATCATCTTCCTTCATGTTTATCTGATGATAACCAAATCTCAGATCAATCTTAGAGAATACCGTTGCTCCCCTCAACTGGTCAATAAAATCGTCAATCCTTGGCAACGAGTATTTATTCTTGATCGTCACCATTTTGAGTTGTCTGTAGTCCACACACAACCTTGAACTGCTGTCCTTCTTCTTGACGAACAGCACAGGAGCTCCCCATGGTGAAACAATCGTTCTTATAAACAGCTTCTACAACATGTCGTCCAGTTGCTTCTTCAGTTCTGCCAACTCCGTTTGGGACATTTGATAGGGTGCTATCAAAATCGGTCTGGCTCCGGGTGTAAGATCGATGGCGAACTCTACCTCCCTCTTGGGTGGTAATCCTGGCACATCTTCCGGGAAAATATCTGGAAATTCACGCACCACAGGCAAAGCATCCAGACTCGGAGTCTCCTCAGCTTCCAAAGAAAACAGCACCATGCACTCTCTTGATTGTACACCTCCCGACACACCATCACCGGTGGGCAATGATCCAGATTGCTCGGAAAAGTAGAGGGTTTTATTTGAACAGTCTAGTACTACATGGTTGGCCGAAAGCCAGTCCATGCATAAGATAATATCAATCTGCTGCATAGGCAGACAAATTAGGTCTACAGAAAAATATCGGTTCTCTAAAACAACCGGGCATTTTAAACAGATAGATAGTGTTGTTAGGGAATCGCCCGTAGGTGTAGAAACAGTCAAATCATACGGTAAGGATAAAAAAGGCAAATTCAAATGATACATACACGCAAAAGAAATAAAGGAATGAGTAACCCCCGAATCAAATAAAACAGATAAGAGTCCCCCCGCAAGTAGGCACTTACCTTGTATTAGATCTGGGCATTGAAAAACTTCAGATCCTCTCACGGCGACTACTGTTCCCGTCGTCTGTGGTCTGTCCTGCTGGCCCACCACAAGTTGCCTCGTCCCCGAATCTTGAATTCTTCTGTCAGTACCCCCTGATCGACACTCGTTGGCATAATGGCCCCACTTACCACAACAGAAACAGTTGACGTTCGGTGCTTGAGGACAATCCTTCACTAGATGTGGAAAATCCTGGTTGTCCTTGACTGGTATTCCCCCTTCCAGTAGCCGTCGTTTGTTGACCTGGACGACTGTCAGGCTTCGCCCTTGGTTGGAACTTTCCTCCGCGACCTTTCGGACCAAAACTTCTAACTGGTCCACCACTCCTTGAATGAACGAAACAATTATCACACAAGATAACTCGCGCATCGGACACTCTACCCTACAGTTGGTATCCAATGTGGATCCAACTATCAAGCTAGTACACTTCCTAAACCACACAGTCCGATATTAAAATCGAACTGCTTTGATACCAATAAATGAGACGACCCGCCGTCCCATTGGAGAACTTAAGATATTAACTAGCCTTAATCGTATTTTAATCGTTAACGCGCCATGTTGATACGAAGCGAAGCGGAAAATTAAGCGCGAAAGCGAAACGAATTTAAGGCATGCAATGTTTCAGAGTCCACAGCTTTTAAATATAAAAAAATATATCACATACATCAGTTGCCCCGTCAGTAGGGCTACAGTAATAATGTATACATGCAAAGTGCGTTAATACAGACTGTAATCAAAATACATAAATAGGCCAAGAGATAGCTCTCCGGCTAACCACGATCACTTCCCAACCCCTCGAGGCTAGGATCCTGGGCTCGTCCATCGGCATCGGGCTCATACGGAATGCCGTCCAACTCCTCAGCAAGCGGTTCCTCCATGGGGTCTTCCTATAAAAATAAAAGTACACATACAAAAAGTAATGGCAGATAAGAAACATATATCATCAATATGGGAGAGGGGCATCAGTACAGCATATATATATGCATCACACAACACAGATAAAAGATACAACACAACATCACCCATCTCTTAAGTCAAAAAGTACAACCATCTCAAAAGTCATTCTCTCAGATAAACCTATAAGAGGGATACTAGTCCCTATGTATATGCTAACTTCCTTATATGCATGTTGGCCGATACATCACGTCCCCTGTTGGGCATCCTCGTCGGGATAACATCACGTCCCCTATTGGACATCCTGCCTCGAGATTAAAAACATCACGTCCCCAATTGGACTACCCCCTTTGGGGCAAATATTATGTGGTATGAAATGATATGATATGCAACAACATCCATCGCAGATTAATACCGCGACCTCACACCTAAGCAGTCGGCTAAGACCACGATACACCGCATCCACAACGACATCAACATCAACATCAATATCAAAATCAGCATCATGACGCCCAAAAGTACCTACACCTAGGGTCCAGGCACTTTATCCAGGGCTCAACTTTTAGTAGGGTTTAAGGGTTTCCCTACACACATATATATACTCTATACTAAGCTTGCCTTCCTGAATATATCAGTTTTTTCTCCCCACCTTAGTAATGTTCCTGGTGCAGCTCTGACTACGGCTCAGCAACTGTCATTCGTGGGTGCTGTCGAACGCTCGAACACCGTCAGATCCTTTACAATAAAACACAATCAAAAATCAATACAATTTAATTAAAAAATTTCCTAATCGATTTAGTGAGGGTACTGCCCCTATTTAATTAAATAGGTTAGGGGTGTCGAAATTCTACCAACTCTTGGATGAATGATCCTCAAGTATAACACTAGGGTAAGTCTTATTACACAAAAACTTGAAGCAAAACTCATACCTCTCACAGAAGCTAGGTTCGGCCCCTGTTTTTAAAATAGGCTAGAGATGTCTAAAACTTCGTAACTCTTGGATCAATGATCCTTAAGTATACACAACACTAGAGTAAGTCTTTTTATTCAAAAATGGAATCAAAAACCTAGGATTTCAACATACATAGGGTTCGGCCCTTTTCACCCATTTGAGATAGAGAGAGATTTTGGTTTCAATCTCTTGGATTATGATGGAAGACAATGAATCTAGGTCAAAAAATTTGGTTTGGCATTAAAAGGATTTTTCTACAATTTTCTAGAGATTTTTGAAGTTTGAAGAACAACTTTGAACTATGAACTTCCAATGAAGAAAAATGAAGATTGAGAGCTCAAGAGAGAAGTCGATAACTCTTAGATGATAGAGGAGGATGAGATGATCAACTTTGCTTCACAAATTTTCTTGAAAAACCTTGTGGAAACTTGAGAAAAATGGAGTTAAAGTGAGGAAGAAAAATGGAGAAATGGAGAAGAAGAGAAAGAAAGGACGGAAGAAGAAGAAGAAGATGGAGGGGGGAGGGGGGAGGGAAAGAGACACAGCCCAAGTTATGAAGAGAGAGTGAGGGTGAGGTCATCAAATTTTAGATATTTTAGGGACATAAATGTCCTTTAGGAAAAAGACCAGGGGCATTTTTGTCTTTTCGCATTCAGATATTTTCGTTTGTCATTATGACAGCGTTGACTCATGGCTCGCTTCCCATGGTGATGTGACTTGATGTGACATCAAGTTTATCAGTTAGGGCGTCCCGGTAAACCCCTATTCAGCTCCGTTTGGCTCCCTGTTCGAGTTTTCGCCCGAATATTTTATATTATTTTTATTTTTGAATGTCAGGACCCATTTTAGCAATAATGTAGGAAACTTGATTCTAAGACTAACTGTCTTGTTCACGAGTCCAAATTAGGTCTTGATAGTAGGAACACAATACTGTCAGTGAAAATCGCAGACCGGGCTCCGTCTGAGTTTTCGACCCAAAATTTAACCATAGCTTCCTACGATATCGTAGAGCATGATTATGGTCTTAGTTTATTTTATTTCATTCTCTAGGCCCTCTAATAAAATACAAAGACACAAATACTGTTTAATTAATATTAGAAACTTGAAAAAATCGGGGTGTTGCATTACTACCCCGCTTAAAAAAAAGAATTTCGTCCTCGAAATTCGACGCACCTTAGAATAAATGTGGGTATCTCTGTCGCATATCCTCTTCGCGTTCCCAGGTAGCATCTCGGGGTGTTACACTTTTTGTTTTTAATGAAAAGAGTAGTGTCAACTTTTCCTTTTTGAAAATCATTTTCGAGCAAGAACTTACTCTAACGTTCCTACCAAGCCCTAGGGGCTTGCTTTAAACCACATAAAGCCTTCTTCAATTTAAATGTTTGAAAATTCAATGTTTGAAAAACCTAGGGGTTGATCTACATAGACTTCTTCTTGTATAAGACCATTTAGAAAGGCGCTTTTTACATCCATTTGGAAAAGTTTGAAATTCATAATGAAAGCAAAAGAGAGAAGCATATAGATGGCCTCTAATCTAGCTATGGGAGCATAGGTTTCATCAAAGTCTATGCCTTCTTGTTGGTTGTAACCTTTAGCTACAAGCCTTGCTTTATTCCTTGTAATTATTCCATTTTCATCAAGCTTGTTACGAAAAACCCATTTATTACCAATGACTAAATGGTCCTTAGGTTTGGGGACTAGTTCCCACACATTGTTTCTTTCAAATTGATTTAACTCATCTTGCATAGCAAGAGTCCAATGTTCATCTACCATAGCCTCATCCACATTTTTAGGTTCAATTTGAGATACAAAAGCCATATAGTGGCATACATGTTTTAGAGAGTTCCGAGTTGTTACCCCTTTTTCGATATCACCTATAATGTTGTCAAGAGGATGATCTCTTGATGTTCTCCATTCTTTTGGAAGATCTGAGTGAGGTGTTTCTTCTGTTTGTTGTGAGGCGTTTGATCTTCATTGATGTTATACTCTTGACCTTGTGATTTTCCAAGGTCACTATTGCCCAAAATTTCTGCAAGATCATCAACACTTTCCTCTATCACAGATTTGGGGTTAGATTCATAAAAAGATACATATACAGATTCTTCAATGGTCATAGTTCTTTTGTTATAAATTCTAAAAGATTTACTAGAACTCGAATATCCAAGAAATATACCTTCATCAACTTTAGCATTGAATTTGCCAAGGTTAACTTTACCATTATACAAAACAAAGCACTTACATCCTTATAAGTGAAAGTGGGAGATGTTGAGCTTCCTTTCTTTGTAAATTTCATAGGGCATTTGTTTTAGAATAGGTCTTATGAGGACTTTATTCATTACAGAGCATGCGGTGCTTATCACATCTGCCCAGAAATACTTGGGAAGGTTGGTCTCATTTAGCATTGTCCTCGCTAGCTCTTCAAGAGACCGGTTTTTCCTCTCCACCACCCCATTTTGTTGGGGAGTCCTTGGTGAGGAAAAATTATGCTTAATTCCATTTTCAGTACAAAAGGCATCAAATGCATCATTTTGGAACTCACCACCATGATCACTTCGGATGGATACAATGTTTAAATCCTTCTCGTTTTGAATAACCTTAGCAAGTTTTCGAAAGGCAATAAAAGCGTCATTTTTATAAGAAATAAACAAGGTCCATGTAAAGCGAGAATAATCATCCACAATAACAAGCCCATAGTAATTGCTACCAAAGCTCATAGTTCTAGATGGACCAAACAAGTCCATATGTAAAAGCTGTAAAGGTCGATTTGTTGAAACAAGGTTTTTAGATTTAAAAGAGGCCTTTACTTGTTTTCCTTTTTGACAAGCGTCACACAACTTGTCTTTTTCAAAACGTAATTTTGGTAGTCCAATTACTAGGTCCTTGCGAACCAACTTATTTAGACGGTCCACGTGAATGTGTGCCATTCTCCTATGCCATAACCAAGTTTCATCCTCTTTATTAATGAGACATCATGCATCATTTGGAGGTAGTTCATCCAAGTTAACCATATAAATATTTCCAATTCTTTGTCCAATTAACTTAGTTAGTTTATTTTTAGAATCCATAACCATGCATTTTGATGTGTTAAAAATAACTTCAAAACCTTTGTCAAAGAGTTGTCTTATACTTAGCAAATTATGTTTCAAGTCCTCAACATACAAGACATTTTCTATAATGGGATTGGGACTCTTACCAACTGTTCCAATTCCCAAGATTCTACCTTTGTTGTTATCACCGTAGGAAACATTGCCACCCTTTTTAGGTGTGAGGGAGGAGAACTTATTTTTGTCTTCTGTCATGTGCTTGGAGCATCCACTATCAAGATACCAGTTTGAGTCCTTTGCTTTCAAGCACACCTACAAAACAGATTTAAGTTTTAACTTTTGGTACCCAAATCATGTTAGGTCCTTGAGGGTTAGTTTTGGGCATATTGCCCTTTTGTACCCATACTTTCTTACCAATCATGTTTTTGTTCTTCCTGGCATTGCATATAGAAGCAATATGTCCTTTTCTACCATAATAAAAGCATTTTACAAAAGGACTACTAGGCATATTCGTTGGACTAAAGAACTTTTTAAAAGATTTTTCATGCAATTTAGGGTGATAACCCAAACCAGCTTTGTCATACATTCCCTTTTGGTTCCCTAGAAGCACATTTAAGTTGTCTCATCCACTAGCGAATTTTGCAAGTGTGTGGTATAAATCGTTAATTTTAGTTTTCAAAACATTGTATTCACCAATTCACCATACTTTGAACTGTCATTCTTTTTGTTTTCGCAAGATAGGCATGATGAAGTTTCTTTTGAAGTAGTTAGTTTCTCTTTAATGGTATCCATCTCAGTATTCAAAAAGTCGATTTTAGATTCAAGACTAGAGATGGTTTTCTTTGATGAAGAAATAATTTTTCTAAAATGCATAGTTTCATCATCTAATTCTTCACATGCAACAAGTAAATCATTATATGACAATCCGGTTTCAAGTTCAAGTTCATTTGCCTCATCTTTCTCATGATTAGCCATGAGGCATAGATTTGCCTCCTTGTTATCTGATTCGTCTGATGAGCTCATATCATTGTCTTCCCGTGCAATGTAGACTCTTCTTCATTTTCTATCCTTTTGTGGCTTCTTTTCATCCTTCTTATATTTCTTTTGTCCTTGAGGACAATCCGATTTAATGTGGCCCTTTTTGCCACAATTGAAGCACGTTGGACTGTAAGAACTTCCTTCTCCCTCATTCTTCCTTTGAGGAATAGAGAATTGTTTTGCTTTGCCTTTGTCCCTTGGAAACTTTTTGAACTTGCGTACCATCAAGTCATATTTTCCTCATTTTTATTTAGGCTTTCCCAATCGTCAAAATCAATTTCTTCTTCCCTTTCATTAACACTTGCTTTAAGTGTGAGTCCTTTCTTTTTATTGTCACTTTCTTCACTTTCAATGAGTCGATGTAATTCGAGCTCATGTTCCTGTAGTTTTCCAAATAGAGTTGCCAAAGTCATAGTGGATAAATCTCTAGATTCAGCTATAGCAATTACTTTGGGTTGCCAACTTCTATTTAAACATCTAAGCACTTTATTAATCAAATCTTCATTACTAAAGGATTTCCCTAGAGCCTTAAGATGATTAATAATATGGGTAAAACGTTTCTGCATATCATGTATGCTTTCACCCTTATTCATCCTAAGTAGCTCATATTCATGGGTTAATGTGTTCATTCGTGCCCTTTTGACCTCGGTAGTACCTTCATGGGTCAGTTGAAGGGTGTCCACATTTCCTTAACGGTCTTGCAATTTCAGACCCTGTAGGACTCATCGCAGCTTAAAGCTGAAGTGATGATATTCCTTGCCCTCTAATTGTATTGGACCTTTTTCCTCTCTTCGTCAGTCCAGAGACTTCGTGGTTTGTCCACCACTGCATTATTGACAGAATGGGTGGGGAGAAATGGACTGTTTTCCACAGTGTCCAAAACTTCGAGGTCCACAACGTCAAGAAAGATTTGCATTCTTTCTTTCCAATAACCATACCCTTCACCGTTGAAAGGCGGCGGTCTGATGGAATGCCTCTCGTGATTAAAATTGTTTGAAGTCATGTTACCTCTTGAGGAGGTTAAGCCGATAAGCAAGAGTTAAGCTCTGATACCACTTGTTGACAAGTGACTCCAAACACAAGAGGGGGTGAATTATGTGTAATGTGTATTTTAAAACTTTATGCACAACAAAGCACTTGAAAATAAATTACTTGAATTTAAAGTGCGTTGAATAAGTTGGAATAAATAAAAGTTGCAAAAAGTAAATGACGTAAAATAAATTGCAATAATAAAGAGCAAGGAAGAGAATGAGACTCGCAGTTTTATCCTGGTTCGGCTACCAAATACTCTAGTAGCCTACGTCCAGTCCCGAAGATCAACCACTAAGGGTTTTCACTCAATAACTAGCTTTTAAATCAGGTTCAGCTAGAAACCTTCACAAAAGAAGAGCACTCCTCGCAGACCAGGGATATCACCTCCCCCAGTGAAAGAGTCTCAAGAGAAAAACCTTCTCTTTCAAAACTATGGGATTCACACCCAAATAAGAATAATAATATAAACAAAAATGTAGCACTCAAAAGTGCAAATAAGAAAATACAACTTGAAGCACAATTACAATCTCTCTTATATGGAGTATAAAGCTCTCAAAATATAAATATCAAGGTGTAAAACTAGTGAGTGTAACACCCCCTTGGGCATTACATCATGAACACGTGCGGAAATAATTTTAAAAGAGAATTGTTGGTTGCTTTCAGAAAATAATTTACTTTAAGTTAGAAAACTCAGGTGTCAAAACTTTCTGCATAATACTTCGGAAACGTGATACACACATCACAATAATAAAATCACATCATACTTGACAACACACATAAACTGGGTTTATCCATAAATCATTTCACCATCACATATAAGCTTTCCTGAAATTATTTTTCATTCTGAAATTCCAAGCCATACAAAGGTTTTCAAAACCACATATACCAACTTTCTCAACTTAAACATTGAAAATCCTAAGAGTTGGTGTAATAAAAGAACACTAAGGACAAAAGAGCCTACTGCCTAGCATACATCGTACCAATGAGACTGGGCCTCGTCATCAACAGTCCACACATCTTCATCGTCGACATCAAGAAACTCAAGCTACAGGGTCCCGAAGTGACCCAAATGACCGTTGAGAAGCATTTGTACACGTATCCAAAAACACAACACGGTGTCCAACATGTACAGGCAAGGGTGAGTAACCAATATATGAATTTAAACACGATAACTACATACACGACACACAAAACAACATATGAACATATGTAGTATCAACATAGCACAGTAGCAGAAGTATCACGGAATGACACACCAAGTAACAACATGTCCAACATGCATACCATAAATCGCAATATATCATATTAATCAATTAGCAGTACAAGACATCTTCGAAAGCAGAATAGTGATGTACAATAAGTAAATGTAATCATCAACAGCCATGCAATGCAATGCAATGCGATGCGATGTACATGACTCAATGCCATATGTCACAAGGGTAAAACCCTGACCCCTACTCCATGGAGCTAACAAATACGTCAGAGAGAGTGAATGTGAGGACATGTTCCGGGTATGCCAACCATGGGCAAGATGCTACAACAAATGTAACGTGCAAGTATCTGGCTTTACGGAAACACTCTCGACCAAACATGAAAAGTAAGACAGCTAGTCAAAGATGTCACAGCAGTGCACGGAATACCATGACACAGAAGAATCACCAACTGGTCATTTGTGGAATCTCCAACCCTAGCATCCTCAAGACCATTTAAGATCATCACCGTAAGATTCGCACCAGCATCTTGGTGTAAGCTCAACTCCTAGGCTCAAGGCCTTACAACTCATGCAATGAAATGCCAATGCTTACACAAAGCAACTGCGATAAAGCAGTGTCTATCCACCGAATAAACCTCAAGGTTCGCTAAGGTTCTCTTCCTTAGGAACTATATGCGCCACCGAATAAATCTCGTGATCCCTCCGGGATCTAGTCATCACAAGACTGAAACAATTGAATGACTTTCTTGGATTCGAATCACCGGTCCGTCATCGAACTACTGTTTCAAAACCGAAAATGTTTCATGTTTGTGTTTGTGTCTAATGAATTACGTCTCAAGTCCTAAGTGTTAAGAAGAAGGATTGAGAATCCTCTTAGATAAGTCTTTGATCCTTTCTAAGATATTAATTCCTTGAGTTTCAAGTAATGAAATAAGTATTGATTCACTTAAGTCTTATGAAGTCATTGATGAACTAAGTCATCATTGGTATAGTGCATGGCCTTGTTCCACCATATACTATACTTAATTATCTCTTTTCTTTACTCTAAGTTAATTACTTAACTTAGGTTTTCCATGCGTAAAACTTTACGACCTGAGTTGAAAACTCTCGATTTAAGACTTTGCAAACCAAAACCTTTCTAGTTGAAAACTCATTTGATTTTAAAATAACTTGGTTACTTGCTTGAAGTAAAGTACCTTAACCAATTTGAAAAAGTTTTTCCTAAACTTAGTGTAAAACCGTGATCTAAGTTAGTAGAAAAGAAAATGGAATTTCATTAGTTTTTCAAACTATGATTCATTTAAATCTAAACTTTAGGACAAAGTCCTCTTTATACTTCGAAGATTGAATGTTAACTTGGTTTTTAGAAAGAATGTGACATCCTACTAAACCTAAGGTAACTTCATGTTAAGTTTTACTTTCATGAAATCACTTTCATCCTTTTATTTTTAAAACACTTATTTAATTGAACAAACTTTGACTAAAGTAAAACACGTTTTCACCTTAGTTAAAAACACTTGAATGCCTAACTCTTAGTTGAACTTTGGATCAAAATCACTTCTTGTTTGTTTTTGAAAATACAAGTTACTAAAACACTTTCTAACTTTCACAAACATTGAAGTTCAAGAACAAACTCATGCTCTTCCATTTGTAGTGGTCATGGCCGAATACTATGCCATATGGATGTGACGATTTTGCTTCACTAACTTGTCAAGTAATAGCTCAAAATGATCACAATATTATGATGAATAATAATCATACATCATTCAACCATAAACACGCATAAAAATCCTTACTTGATCTAGAGATCAAAGTATGGTTTTCAACATACATGAAAACACTTTTCCATCCAAGCATACATCATCGCAAACATATACTAAGCATAGAACATTATTACGACCACACGAAGCTCAAATAGAACTATACAGACCAATCACGGATAACATATAGTTATCGGAAAAATCCCTCCGGCAAACTTCCCTTACCTCTTGAAGTCAAGCAAGGTTCTTTCAACACTTCCTTCTACTCCACAAATCACTAACTCCATCAAATCAAGTGAAGCTACCAAGTGGTGTTCGCGGTCTTTGGTCTGAAACGATCCTCCAAAGCTCATCGTATTTCACGAATCGCCAAACTACAACTACTTAACCAATCCTTCACCAAACAACATAATACAAGTTAATCTTTGAGAAGACTTGCTAATTCTTTATGATGTAGGTTCAGCCCTTCACTAATTAATTAGGCTAAGGATGTTGAAATTTTACTAACTCTTGGATTAATGATCCTTAAGTATGATGAAGACAGAATCACTAATCATTTGTCAAAGATTTGAATTAAAACTCACCCAACCAAGAAGGTTAGGTTTCGGCCATTCTTGGGGAAAATAGGGAAGAAATTTTAGTTTGATTCATGCTCTTGAATGAACATAGAGGTCTTGATGAGTTCATAGAAATTGGTTTCATGATCATAGGATTTTTCTATGATTTTCTAGACATTTTTGAAGAAAGTTTCATGAAAGTGGATGATGATGATTCATTGCTTAATCTTACCAAATGAATGAAGAAGATATCATGATTGATCATGGAGAGAAGAGATTACCTCTTGGTTGATGGAAAGATTGCAAGAATCAAGCAAGTTGTGCTTCACAAATTTGCTTATGGATCACTTGAGAAACAAAACACATATATGTCAAGACAATGAAGCAAGGAGCAAGTTTACTAACTTGAGTCGAGAGTTTACCTTTAGGTTGATGGGAAAGTGGAGAGAATGTGAATAACACTCAAGAACACCAAGAACAAAGGAGAGAAACTAAAAACTCTAACTTTGATCTTCAAAGCCATAAAGTAAGCAAGACTTTGTGTCTGTGAGAAAGTGAAGAAAAATGGCTTATGAGGGGGCTTTTGGGGCGTGAGAGATGAGGGGTAGAAAGGTCCAAACTTAGTTCATTTAGGGACAAAAGGGTAATTTCACTTAGGAACAAAAATGTCATTTTAACAAAAGACTAGAGACACAATTGTCATTTAAACAAAAGGCTAAGGACGTAAACGTCAAAACACCAAAAAATATCTAGATATTTTTAGAAAGGTAATGATGACGGGTGGTGAGTCACATGGCCAGAAATGTAATTTCAGAAATTCCTAGGGGCAAAATAGTCTTTTATCGCCCTAAATATCTTAGATATTTTAGAAATCCAGAAAATATCTTAGATATTTTTCTTAGAGGATAAGGATGGCTGGTGGTGGGTCATGGTGGTGACTCATCCTCTGACTCACCGCACTCCGATGACCTATGTACGTCCGTTCTTGACTCCGTCGATTTCCCGATTTAGGTTTTACGCCCGAATAACGTATAACGACTTATTTATTTTGAAAATTTTCAAAATAACCAATATCATTGGAAATAAAATATAAAACTTAACTGTTTCATTCACGAGTCAAAATTAGGTTTTATGATCAGTAAAATCTTACTGTTAGTGAAAACGCAGACCAGGCCCCGCCTGAACTTTCGACCCAAAATTTAACCGTAGCTCCCTACGATACTGTAGAGTATGAATACGACTTTGGCTTACCCAAAATCATTTTCTAAGTCTCGAAAAAAATATACACTTATTTATATAAATTACCGATCTTAAAAAGCAGCGAAAATCAGGGTGTTACAGTGAGAGTGATGAGTAAGAAATTGGACAGAGTATTAGCGCAATTAGGATTAGAGAAGCAAGTGTTGTGTTGAAACACTCCCCAAGGCTTCCTATTTATAGAAAAGGAACTGAGCCCATAGGAATTAGGTTAAGCCCATTTTCAATATAAGTGTTTCTCGCACTATAATCGATTATATTAATGCCATAATCGATTATTTTCTTTTTAGCCAAAACGCGTTAAGTGACAGCTGCATCATAATCGATTATCATAATCGATTATGAGTGGGTTCTCTGTTTTAAAGCTCACTTACACGCGTGAGAGTATAATCGATTATTTCTATAATCGATTGTGTAACACCCCGATTTTCAAGTTCTATAATTATTCAGTATTAAACATTTATATTTTATTGGAGGGTCTAGGGAGTGAAATAAAATATTCTGAGAACATAGGCATGCCCTACACAACCATAGGAAGCCATGGTCAAGTTTCGGGCGAAAACTCAAACGGAGCCCGGTCTGTGTTTTTCATTGACAGTAGGATTTTACTACTATCAAGACCTAATTTCGACTCGTGAACGAAACAGTTAGGTTTTAAATAAAATTGCGAACGATATCCTCGATTTTGAAAAAAAATTCAAAATGAATAAATTCTCACGACTTTCTTGGGCTAAAAACGGATTTACCAGAACCTGCTACGGCTAAGGTTGAAGACACATCACCTTATCATCATCATCATTACTTCTAACAAATATCTAGATATTTTTAGTGTTTCTAGAGGTAAAATTACCAAAATGCCCTTGGTCTTTTAACAAAATTACCAAAACGTCCTAAACTTAATTACAAGTTTGCCATTGAGACAAAAATTAATCTCACCTCACTCACACTCATAGGCCATTCGGCCATTCACTCTTTCGCTCCTCCTCCCACCTTGTTCTTCATTTCTTCCTTATTCTTCAAGAGTTCTTCACTTTTTTATCATGGAAACTTAGAGATTTTTGGGTGATTCAAGCTAGATTCTCTTAAGGAAGTTCATCAAGGAGGTAACAACTCTCCTCTAGCTCTCTCAATCTCTCTTTTCATCTCTCCAAGTTCATGATTCATGGTGGTTTAAGTTTTGAAGCTTAAACTTCAAAAATTCCTAGAAAATTGTAGAAAAATCCTTTTAATACCAAACCAATTTCTATGAGCTAGTTGTATCATCCTATTCCACTATCCAAGAGCTTGTAACCAAAGGAGCCCTTTAGCTCCAATGGATGATGAAGGCCAAACCTACCCCCTTTTGGGTGAGTAGAGTTTTAGTTCGATTTTGGGTATTCTAAGCTTGATTCTAGTGTTATCACACCTATGAGGTATAGAATCCAAGAGATAAGAACTTTTGAAGCCCTCTAGCCATGTTTTCTAGCTATATGGATGAACCCCCAATTTGGGAAAAACATGAGATTTTGATTCAAGTTTCAAAATTGAGACTTGATTTGGTGTTAAAGATGCTTAAGGATCCTTACTCCAAGATATAGGAATTTTTTAGACATCCATAGCTATTTTTGGCACCCTATGGCCGAACCTAGCTCCTAAGGGATTAGAGGAATTTATGTTGTTAATTGTTGATGATTGGATTGGTTGTGTGTTTGTAGTTGTTGTCGAGTACTCAGACGAGGAATCTGGAGAATTCGTGGACCGATCGGGCGACTTACCTTTGGAGGATGACTCCTAAATGGTAAGGGGAGATTAGCTCCAATGAGTTTGATTGCCTCATAAGTTTTGTTGGATGATTGTAACCATGATGTGAAGTTGATGCATTAAGAAACTTATATGCTTGTTTGATGCCTTGAAGATATACTATATGTTGTGTATGTACTTGATTTATTTTAATGAAGTACATGCTTGGATATGTGAATATAAATTGTGGCATGGATGCCTTGAATTGAGATTTGATGTGTATATATATACATATTTATATCCTGGACTGGTTAAGAGCATAGCATTGGCTATAGCTTGTTTTTGAGGAAAGAAAAGCTTCTAAGCTAAACGTTATAATGGCCGATTTTACTAAAAAAATATTTAGTTTGTCAAGAAAATACCTTCTAAACATATTTGATCTTCCAAAGTGGAAAATGTATTTTACTTTAGCCATGGGTTATTTAATCAAACCAAGTGTTTCAAAAAGAGAATTAACGAAGGAGTTAAGGAAAAGTGAAACAGGGTATTCGCCTGGCTAACCTTGTCTCGCCACGCGAGACAGAGGGCTAGCCCGAGCAGTAACAATACAGCTTCTCGACTTCGCACCGCGAGACCATCCTCGCCGCGCGAATCAGAGGAACTGTCTAAGAAGTAAAAATGGCCTCTCAGCCTCGCGTCGCGAAACTGATATTCGCCCCGCGAGAAAAGGTTTTGTTTACAAAGGGAGATTTTCAATTCAATCGTAAAGTTTTACACGTGAAAAACCTATGTTAAGTAATTGACTTAGAGTTGAAGACAAGAAGTGTTGAGTCTCCAAAATGTTTGATGTGTATTTACTATAGTTTTAATGAGATTAAAATAGCTATTCAATGATTTAATTGAACCCATCTGTGGTGTTTAACTCGTCTACTCAGTTTGCAGATTAAAACATTAAGTGTCTATATGAACTGAGCTTTAGCGTGTTATCACCCATCTCGATCTAAGGCAAAAGTTCACTCATCTAAACTAGGAAATTTCACTCGTCTGAACTAGGAAAGTTCACGCGTCTAAACTAGGAGAATTTCACCCGTCTAAACTATTAAAAGTTCACCCGTCTAATGAAGTCTTCATCAGTCTGTTGACCAGCGCTGAAGAAATCCCTTCAATCCGTCTAATGAAGAAATCAACCGTCTGATCAAAGGAAGACTCACCTGTCTAAAAGACTATGCAACTGATGTCATTCTCTTTATTAAGAGTCAACCCATCTAATGAAGTTACTCACCCGTCTGGTGACTAACGTTGAAGAATATATTGGATGAAAGCTGTCCCGTCTCTAAAAAGGACCTTCAACAAAGTGCTTTGCCTGAACACAACTGCAACTTACACCAAAAGGGAAAGTCTTCCCTCTGATGGCAAAAAGCAAGTATAAAGACCTGCTAAGACCAAAGGTGTATCAGAAGTCTTCACCATTCTGATGAGAGAGAACAAGCGAAGTTCTCAAAGCTTTAATGGCTTATCAGAACCACTCTTTGCATTTATTGAAGATCTGCAAAAAGCCAAGCCTTCAAACATTGTGTCTAACGACTTTAAAATCTTGAAGCCTATTTAATGAAGAAGACTTTGAAGATTCAAGCAGAGAACGAACACTGCAGTCAAAGAGCATTTACTCTGCGCATTTATATCTTCATTCTTTGATTATTTATTCTTCAATCATTTGAAGTTATTATGCAGTCATTTAGAACTTCACATTTAATACACTCGTCTGAGTGCTTGTGAAAGACTTGCAAATTGTAATTTATTTTACAACTTCTCTCAAACAAACCCATCTGAGCCTGGAGAGGCTACGTGTGCAAACAATACTCGTCTGAGCCTGGAAAGGCTAGGTGTGCAAACAATACTCGTCTGAGCCTGGAGAGGCTAGGTGTGCAAACAATACTCATTTGGAGCCTGAAGAGGCTAGGTGTGAAAACAATACTTGTCTGTCCTGTAACCTGATTCAGTTATAGTGAGAAAACTTGGTGCTACCAAGGACTGGACGTAGTCTCATTGTTAAGGGGTGAACCAGGATAAAACCTGCTGAGTGATCTCTCTCTTTCCCTTAACTCTTTAGTTTGATTATTTATCTTAACTATCATCTAACTAAAGGGGTTTTTAACTGTGTTTATCAAACTATTTTCATCTTGCATGATTGTGTGTTTTCTGTGAAAACCTTTGGACGAGTTATTAGTCTGATTGACCTATCTTAACTTACTCGTCTTTTTCACCCGTCTGTGCTTACGAAAAAGTTTCTTAATTCCGCATAAATTTGTCAAACATCATTCAACCCCCCTTCTAGTGTTTGTACCTGTATATTTCAATTGTTATCAGAGCTCAGCCTCTGGGTTGAGCACCTAACAGTGTAGAGAAAAGATCCTGAAGAATAGACAATGACTTCTGGAGCAAGCTCAAGTGGGAACCCCCAACCTGAAGGAGGCTCCATGACCAGACCTCCCTTCTTCAATGGTGCAAATTATAACTACTGGAAAGAAAGGTTTCACTGGTTCATCTTGTCAACAAACTCTGATGTATGGGATGTCATCACTGATGGTCCTTACACTCCTCAAAATAATGATGGCTCAAACAAGCCAAAGGCTCAGTGGAAACCTGCAGAAAAGACAAGATGGGATCTAAACTATAAAGCTAGATATGCTATAATCTGTGCTCTCAATCCAGAAGAGTTTGAAAAGGTATGTGCTTGTGATTCTGCTAAAGAAATGTGGGTCTCCTTATCTGTCAAACATGAAGGAACTGCTAAAGTAAAAGAATCTAAAATTTCTATTCTTGTTAGAAAATATGAATTATTCACCATGGATGAAGGTGAATCTGTTGCTCAAATGATTGGTAGATTCCAAACTAAGATTCTCAGAAGTCTTCCAAGGCAATGGAGACCTCTTGTCACTGTTATATCTCAAGCCAAGGATCTCACCAACTTGACTATGGATGAACTACTTGGCACACTCACTGTTCATGAGCAAGAGCTCAATGAAGATGTGTCAATCAAAAAGAGCAAAGCCATTGCTCTAAAGGTTGATCTAAAGGCAGCTAAAGCCTTAAAAGCTTCAAAGGCAGATAAGTCTGACTATGACATAGACGAGTCTGATGATGATGAAGAGACTTCTCTCATGACCAGAAAGATGAAAAAGCTCTGGAGAAAGAAGAAGTTCAGAAAGGTGAAGCCTTTCAGAAAAATCAACAAGGAATCCACATCAACAGACAAAAGCCCTGTTGTCTGCTATGAGTGCAAGAAGGCTGGTCACATCAAAACTGAATGCCCTCTTTTAAAGAAAGCTCTCAAAAATAAATTCTTCAGAAAGAAGAAGAAAGGAATGATGGCCACATGGGAAGATCTTGAATGTTCATCTTCTGAAGGAGAAGATACAGAAGAGGAAGCCAATCTCTGTCTGATGGCCAACATAGATTCAGAACCTGAAACTGAGGTACATTCTGAACTTGAGGAATTGCATGATGCTTATGATGAGCTGGTAGAGGGATCAAAAGGCTTATCTAAGGCCTTCAAATCCTTCAAGAGAGATTATGTTAAACTCGTCAGTGAGCATAAACAAAAATCTCAAGAGTGTGACATGCTGGCCAAAGAGAATAGCCAGCTGAGGACTGAAAAGTTTGATGAAGCTTCGATCTCAAGTGAAACATCACATTCTGAAGAAGTTGTCACACTTCAACAGAAAGTGAAGGAGCTCACTTCTGATCTTGCTAGATTTGTTAATGACAGAGATAATCTGACAAAACTGCTAGGATGTCAGAGACACTCTCTTAACAAAGAAGGCATTGGAATGATCATCAAGCTGATCATAAAGTATCAACAAAATCTTCAACTGTCTATGTTAAACCTACTCCAGTTAGAATTAGACCCGTCTGTAGCTTCTATGGAAAAGCTGGACATGTTATGTCTAAGTGTTTTCACAAGAAGAAGAGGAAGTCTTCACGAACTCCTAGAACTAACAGAAAAAGACCTAGAAAAATATGGGTACCTAAAGATAAAATAATTTCTGTTGCAGATATCCTTAATAGGACAGTGGCTACTCGCGACATATGACAAGAGAAAGGTCTATGTTCCAAGACCTCCAATCTAAAAATGGTGGATTTGTTGCCTTTGGAGGCAATCAAAAAGGAAGAGTAAATTGGTGTTGGTGCAATTGGTGGTAAATCCCCTCTTCCCTCAATCTCTAATGTGCTTATGGTTGAAGGACTAAGACACAATTTACTTAGCATAAGTCAATTATGTGATAGTGGATTTGATGTCTCCTTCACTAAGAATGAATGCATAGTCAAAGACAAGAGTGGCAAGACCCTCTTTTCAGCTAATAGACAGCAAAATCTTTATAAGATTGAGCTAACTGAACTTTCAGATCAAAATGTAACCTGTCTGATGTCTAAAGAGGATGAAAGATGGTTACGGCATAAAAAACTAGGACATGCTAGTATGAAACTTATTTCGAAATTGAAAAAGGATAACTTTATGAGAGGATTGCCTGATATTAGTTTTAAGAAAGATGTTTTATGTGATGCATGTCAGAGAGGTCAAATCAAGTTTCAAATCAAAAAACCTTGTATCAACCTCTAGACCACTTCAGCTGTTACACATGGATATGTTTGGACCCGTTAGTATTGCCAGTTTAGCAGGAAGGAAATATGGATTTGTCATTGTTGATGACTATTCTAGATTTACATGGGTACTTTTCTTAACCCACAAGGATGAGTCCTTTAAGGCCTTCTCTGTATTTTGTAAGAAAGTAAAACATGAGCAAGGTTTCTGTATTTCTACCCTTAGAAGTGATCATGGGGGAGAATTTTAAAATGAGCAATTCAGACTGTTCTGTGAAGAGAATGGAATCTCTCACAACTTCTCTGCACTAAGAACTCCACCGCAAAATGGAGTGGTTGAGAGAAAGAGCAGATCTCTGCAAGAGATGGTTAGGTCAATGCTCAATGAAAATAATCTCCCTAAGTACTTCTGGGCTGAAACAGTAAACACTGCATGTTATGTGCAAAATAGAATACTTATAAGGTTTATCCTAAAGAAGACTCCTTATGAATTGTGGAAAGGTAGAAAATCCAACATATCTTATTTCCATGCATTTGGATGTAAATGCTTCATCCTAAATACCAAGGATCAACTTGGAAAGTTTGATTCCAAGGTAGACAAAGGTATCTTCGTTGGATATTCTGAAATGTCTAAGGCATATAGAGTTTTCAACTATAGAACCTCTGTTGTTAAGGAATCCATTCATGTAAAATTCAATGATAATTTAAAGACTGATAGGGAACTATCAGATCTAGAAGATGATCTTGCAGGACTCGACTTTACCCAGCAGATGAGTCAACAGCCAGACGTATCAAAAATTGAATCTGCTGAGAAATCTGTCTGACAAGTGGAGCAGATGAGTCATCAGTCAAGTCAACATCAGCACGATGATCTAAGAAGAGACTGGAAATTCAAAGCTCATCATCCTGAAGATCTTATCATTGGAAGTCCCTCTGAAGGTGTTAGAACCAGATCTGTCTTAAGAAAGTCAAGCAATATGGCTTTTTTATCTGAAATTGAACCAAAGCATATTAAGGAAGCTCTTGAAGATGAAAGCTGGATTCTTGCTATGCAAGAGGAACTTAATCAGTTCAAGAGGAATGATGTCTGGAAACTTGTCTCCAAACCAACAGATAAGTCTGTTATTGGAACAAGATGGGTTTTCAGAAACAAGCTAGATGAAGATGGCAAAGTCGTCAGAAATAAAGCAAGGTTAGTAGCTCAAGGCTACAACCAACAAGAGGGTATTTACTATACTGAGACTTTTGCACCTGTAACTAGAATAGAAGCTATTCGTATACTGATGTCATATGGTGCACAACATCAAATTACTTTATTTCAAATGGATGTAAAAAGTGCTTTTTTAAATGGAATAATTAAAGAAGAAGTTTATGTTAAACAACCTCCTGGTTTTGAAGATAATGAAAAACCAGATCATGTTTTCAAACTTAAAAAAGCTTTATATGGTTTAAAACAAGCGCCTAGAGCATGGTATGATAGACTTAGTTCTTTTCTTATGAATAATGGCTTTATAAGAGGAAAAGTTGATACAACTTTATTTAAGAAATGCTCAAAAGATAACTTCATAGTAGTTCAAATATATGTTGATGATATTATTTTTGGAGCTACTAATGAAAAATTGTGCAAAGATTTCTCTAAGCTGATGCAAGCAGAATTTGAAATGAGCATGATGGGAGAATTGAAGTTCTTCCTTGGACTGCAAATCAAGCAGACGAGTGATGGCATCTACATCCATCAACAAAAGTACGTCAAGGAAATTCTAAAGAAGTATAAAATGTATAGCTCAAAGATCATGAAAATTCCCATGCAAACTAATGCTAATCTAAGCAAAGATGAGGAAGGTAAAAATGTAGACCCAACTGTCTACGGAGGTATGATTAGATCTCTTCTTTATTTAACATGAAGCAGACCTGATATTCAGTTTAGTGTCTGTATGTGTGCTAGATTCCAATCTGATCCCAAAGAATCTCATCTTAAGGCTGTTAAAAGAATCTTTAGATATTTGCTCGGAACTACTAATCTTTGTTTAATGTACTTGAGAACACAAGATTACAGATTAGTTGGTTTTTGTGATGCTGACTTTGCTGGAGATAGACTTGAAAGGAAAAGTACCAGTGGAGGATGTCACTTCATTGGAGCAAACTTAGTCTCCTGGTCAAGCAAAAGACAGACGACTATTGCACTCTCAACTGCAAAAGCAGAATGTGTCTCTGCTGCAAGTTGCTGCTCACAGCTTTTATGGATAAAACATCAACTCGAAGATTACTCCATATTTGAGCATAATATACCTGTCTGGTGTGATAATTCAAGTGCTATTTGCTTAACTAAGAATCTCATACAACATTCTAAGGCTAAGCACATAGAAATCAAACATCACTTCATAAGAGATTATGTTCAAAAAGGTGTATTTGATGTTAATTTGTTAAAACTGAAAATCAATGGGCTGATATTTTTACAAAACCATTAGCTGAGGATAAGTTTAAGTATATAAGAGATAACTTGAATATACATTACATTGTTTAATAACATGTCTAATGTGTATTGCATTACCTGTCTGTGTTTAACCGTCTGACCCTTTGAGTCATACTCATATTTGAAATAATATTTGTTTATTATCCTTTAAATGATGCTTTATTATCTGAGGCAACATGTGTACATGTTTGTTTTTAAATCTGAACTGTTCATTTTAAAATCTCCATCCGTACGTTTTCAAATCACTCTCTTTTCTTTTTACTCTCGTTTCATCTTCTTATCTCTCTCACTCTCTGACTCCCAAACTTCTCTAACCCTAACTTCTCTGTAATGGCACCCCCAAAGCAACTCTATGTTGCTGTCATTGCTAAACGCTACAACCTAGATGTTGAAGTTGTTCAAAAGATCATCTCTGGGAAACTCGTTGATCTTACGGCTCTATGTCGGTTAGGAATGGATGCGTTTGAAGACATCAACTATTCCAACTGGACTCCGTTCTTCGAAATGAAGGAGCTCGTGAACCCAAAGTTGGTTACTGACTTCTGGACCAATGCTGTCGTCATTCGCTCTCCAAGTGGCTTTCCCACGGCGATTCAAGCGCGTGTTTGCAACCAATGCTTCTCCTTCTCCCTCCATACTCTAGAAATCGCAACTGGATGCCCTAGGCATGGTGCTGGGTATGAAGAAACATGGGCTAACTCCTTGAGCCAGAGCGACATCAACATTTCCCTTTATGGTAACCCTAACCCTCCAAACTTTAAATCCGTAACCCTTGTTCCCAAATGTAGATTCTTGCTCAAGCTTTTGCAAGAATGTGTTCTACCTAGAAAGGGATCCAGAGACTATGTCTCTTAGATGGATACTTTTGCCCTCTTTCATCTCATTCACAAAATCAAGGTAGACATCAATGACCTCATTTTCAAACATTTCATGTCATTGATTAAGAGACCTAGCTCTCCTACCTATCCCTATGGCATGCTTCTGACCAAGCTCTTTAGAATCAAAATCTTTGTCCCTGACGAAGTCACCTTTGTGGACATGGCTCGGCCTTTAGCAAAACAGACTATCTCTTTAATGAGGCTCTCAACCCCTGCTCTATCCTCTTCAAATCAAGCATCTGAGGATCAGAAGGGTAAAACTCCTGCTAAATCAACTGATGAGTCTGAGGCCTCTGCATCTGAAAACATTTGGAAACCCTCTGGAAAGATTGCAAGTCAAAGCCAGACCCTTTCTTCTTGTCACCCAAATGTTTCCACTGGGTGAGAAGAAAGTGCACCTATTCTCACCTTGAAGAGGAGGAAGCTGACTTCCAAGAGGCAAGCTCTTGTTGTGGAGGATTCTGATATTGGCCCTTCTCAAACTATGCTGAGTGAGACTGTCTCTAGTGAAGAGACTGCACCTGCTCAGGGGGAGCAACTGATAAAGCCTTTAGGACAAACCTTGGACCAACCAGCTTTTTGTCCTGGCATAATTCCTAAAAGGAAGAGATCTGGCATACCTATTGTAGCTGCTGCCATAGAAGCCCCTCATGTTAGCCAACCTGTTGTCTTTGTGGCTCTTAAACGCATCAAGCTCAGAATGTCAGAAAACTCTACTCTTGGAGAGTTCACCCTCATCCTCCTCATCTCATGATGAACATCTGGCATCACCCATTCAGGAAAACTCCTATAACTCATCTCTTTCTTCATTTTTCATAATTATGTCTGATATTTGTCATGTTTCAAGGGATTCAACTCCTAACAAACCAGTTGGCAGTTCATCTTTTTTGGTCAAGTCTGACTTGCAACATTTAATGTATGCAAGTGTCTCTAACCTTACTGTCATACCTCCTCCTGCATCTCACTTTACAAATATCTGTAGAAATCTGTGTTTATTTGAACCTGTTGTTATCATGTTTCATCACCCTGATCCTTACATAACCCATCCTAACTCTGTAGTTATTCTTCCTAACTTTTCTAGACCTTGTCTCATTCTCATTACTGGATCGCATTCCTTCATGGAATATCTTGATCTATTAATCCCTGATTCTCCCTCATTCTGTGTTGAACCATTACCCGCATCTTTTCATCCATCTCTTCACTCCATTTTGTCCTCTGTCTTTCCCTCACCTTTAGAAGATAACTCCTCTGATGATGCTTTTCATATGATCACCTTTCTACCTCTTATCTTCTATAGAAATCTTCACTTAAGTTTCTTTCCCAGGATTTCTGAATCCTTCTCTATCCTCTCTCCACCACCTGTCTATGCTCTTCCCTGGCATTCTGATGACTCTGCAGATCACATTCCTGTGCCCCGACAAGTTCTTCGAGATTTGCATTTTGAAGTGGCATCACTAACGACCTTGGTGGAAGCTGCTCACAATGATCTTGCTGAAGAAAGAAGAGCTCGAGCTGATCTAGAAGCTAGAGTAGAGGCTTTTTTTTGTTCTTTTTAATACTTATTTGTAATTTTCTTTAAATTACCGTGTACACAGCCCATGATGGATCAAAATTAGTATCTTTTCTTTTCTCTCTTTGTCTCTTTTTATTGTTTTTGATAATGACAAAAGGGGGAGAAAGCTAAATGAAAAATGTTTTAATGTTATAAGCTGATATGAACAATTGTTTATCCGTCCGATATGGAAATATGATAAATACTATGTATCTTTTCTTTTCTCTCTGTCTATGTTTTATTGCTTTTGATAATGTCAAAAGGGGGAGAAAATACTAAGATAAAACTAAGATAAAATGATCAATGCTTATCTGTCTACTGCTTATCTATCTGAGGGTCTTAAATAATGGAACAACGTTTAACCTGTCTGATCATGTTACAATTGCCTGATACATATACACGACTGCTTTATGTGAATTTTTTCTTAAGTTCATTAAATCATTTAATATGTTTTGTCATCATCAAAAAGGGGGAGATTGTTGAGTCTCCAAAATGTCCGATGTGCATTTACTATAGTTTTGATGAGATTAAAATAGTTATTCAATGATTTAATTGAACCCGTCTGTGGTGTTTAACTCGTCTACTCAGTGTGCAGATTAAAACATTAAGTGTCTATATGAACTGAGCTTTAGCGTGTTATCACCTGTCTGGATCTAAGGCAAACGTTCACTCGTCTAAACTAGGAAAGTTCACTCGTCTGAACTAAGAGCAGTTCACCCGTCTGAACTATTAAAAGTCCACCCGTCTAATGAAGTCTTCACCAGTCTGTTGACCAGTGCTGAAGAAATCCCTTCAACCCGTATAATGAAGAAATCAAACTTCTAATCAAAGGAAGACTCACCTGTCTGAAAGACTACGCAACTGACGCCATTCTCTTTGTTAAGAGTCAACTCGTCTAATGAAGTTACTCACCCGTCTAGTGACTAACGTTAAAGAATATATTGGATAAAAGCTGTCTCGTCTCTGAAAAGGACCTTCAACAAAGTGCTTTGCCTGAACACAACTGCAACTTACACCAAAAGGGAAAGTCTTCCCTCTGATGGCAAAAAGCAAGTAAAAAGACCGGCTAAGACCAAAGGTGTATCAGAAGTCTTCACTATTCTAATGAGAGAGAACAAACGAAGTTGTCAAAGCTTTAATGGCTGATCAGAATGACTCTTTGCATTTATTGAAGATCTGCAAAAAGCCAAGCCTTTAAACATTGTGTCTAACGGCTTTAAAATCTTGAAGCCTATTTAATGAAGAAGACTTTGAAGATTCAAGCAGAGAACGAACACTGTATTCAAAGAGCATTTACTCTGCTCATTTATATCTTCATTCTTTGATTATTTATTCTTCAATCATTTGAAGTTATTGCGTAGTCTTTTAGAACTTCACGTTTAATACACTCGTCTGAGTGCTTGTGAAAGACTTGAAAATTGTAATTTATTTTACAACTTCTCTCATACAAACCCGTCTGAGACTGAAGAGGCTAGATGTGCAAACAATACTTGTCTGAGCTTGGAGAGGCTAGGTGTACAAACAATAATGCTGGAGCCTGAAGAGGCTAGGTGTGAAAACAATACTTATCTGTCCCGTAACATGATTCAGTTATAGTGAGAAAACTTGGTGCTGCCAAAGACTGGACGTAGCCTCACCATGTTTATCAAACTACTTTCATCTTGCATAATTGTGTGTTTTCTGTGAAAACCTTCAGACGAGTTATTAGTCTGATTGACCTGTCTTAACTTACTTGTCTTTTTCACCCGTCTGTTCTTGCGAAAAAGTTTCTTAATTCCGCATAAATTTGTCAAACACCATTCAACCCCCCTTCTAGTGTTTGTACATGTCTATTTCAAGAAGTAATTAAGTATGGTATGTGGTAGAACAAGACCATGTACTATACCATTGATGACTTGGGTCATCATTGATTTCATCAGACTTAAGTGAATCAACATTTATTTTATTATTTGAAAATCAAGGAATTAATGTCTTAGCAAAGGATCAAAGATTTATCTGCGAGTATTCTCAATCCTTCTTTATAACACTTAGGATTTGAGAGGTGGTTCATAAGACATAAGCACAAACATGAAAGGTTTTGTGTTTTGAAACAGTAGTTAGATGACGGACCGGTGAATTCGGATATAGGTCAATCTTTCGATTGTTTCAGTTTTGTGATGACCGGAATGAGAGAGATCCTGAGACTGTGCAGGTATGGGACTATACAGAGGAAGGAATCCTGAGGCTGTGCAGGTATGGGACTGTATAGCTGAAGGAAGGCTTATCAGAATTGATTGGTCCTACCTATACCGACAAGATTTATCTTCTTTTCGGGATCCTAGAACATAAGAACTTCATAGTTAAGCGTGCTTGACTTGGAGTAATTATGGGATGGGTGACCTTCTGGGAAGTTTCCTAGAAGGCGTGTGAGTGAGGACAAAACACGCTGAAAAGACTCGTGTTGGTTTGTGGGGACAGTCGGCAGGTCCGTAGAAGTCCGGGTCGTTCTAAAGGAATCACGAGATTTATCCGGTGGATAAATGTTTTATAATATAAAGACGCGTATAGTTCCTAAGGAAGAGAACCTTAGTGAACCTTGAGGTTTATTCGGTGGATAGACATTGCTTTATCGCATCTGCTTTATGTTAGCATTGGCATTTCTTTACATGAGTTGTAAGGCCTTGAGCCTAGGAGTTGAGCTTACACCTTGATGCGGGTACGAATCTTACGGTGACGATTGGAATAATCTTAGAGGTATCAGGGTTGGAAAGGCTTACATGTGACCAGTTGGTATCTCTTCTTTGTCGTGGCGACTCCGAGCAATACACTGTTATCCTCGACTAGATGCCATACTTTTCATGTTTGGTGCAGAGTGTTTCCGTAAAGCCAGATACGTGCACGTTACGAATGTTGTAGCATCTTGCTCAAGGCTGGCGTACACGGAACATGTCCTCCCATTCACTCTCTCCGATGATTTGTTAGCTCCATGGAGTAGGGGTTAGAGTTTTACCCTTGTGGCATATGACATTGAGTCATGTACATCGCATTGCATTGCATGGCTGTTGATGAGTACTGTTATTTATTGTACATCATTATTCTGTTTTCGAAGATGTCTTAGGCTGCTAATTGATTAAGATGATATACTACAATTTATGGTATACTTATGGACATGCTGTTACATGGTACGTTGTCATGTGATACTTCTGTTATTGTAACTGTGTTGATGCATTATTTATATGTTGTTTTACTTGTGTGGCTATTATGATAAACTTGTGAAAGAGTATCTCACCCTTGCCTGTACATGTTGGACACCCTGTTGTGTTTCTTGAACACATGTACAGATGTTTTCCAATGGTCCTCTGGGTCACTGCGGGACCCTGCTTTTGAGTTACTTGGTGTCAACGACGAAGACGATGGACTGTTGATGATGAGTCCCAGTATCTTTTGGGCGATGCATAAGAGGTAGTATGCTTTATTGTTCTTAGAGTTTTGTTAGACCAGCTCTTAGGATTTTGATATTCAAAGTCCGGTCCATTGACCGTGATTCAGTATGATGTGTATTGAGAAAATGACCTTATGTATGCCTTAAGGCGAAGTGAATGAGTTTCATAAATGATGAGTTTGAATTTAATCCTTTGTTATTGTTAATGTTTAAATTGGTATCAGAATTTCCATAATAAATCTAATAAGTATTTTCGAAAAGGTTTTAATTAACCGAATCACAAGAATTTTGGGTTACGATATGTGACACCTCAAGGAAGTGTTACAGATTGTGTTAATCGATTATACCTTCACTGTTTTGGAAAACAGCTTTTCAGATATATGATAATCGATTTTGAGAAATCCCTAATCGATTATTTTCATTTAAAAACCATTTGATTTTAAATTTAATGGTTGTTAATTGATTTTTCCAATTAAAGAGCTTACGGCCAATTAAGTTTTCTTTTTACTTCTCATAGTATTTGTGTGTGTGATTGATTTTAGATCTGAGAGCTTTATCTACCTTGTACAACATGATCTAAAACACACAATACAAATACTAAAAATTCCCTTCACCCCTTCTGAAAGACTTGATCATGTGAGATAACCTTTTCCGCTTTTTGCAATCTAGTCCTTCTGGGATATTTCTTTTGTCATCCATCAAAACTTAAATA
Source organism: Ammopiptanthus mongolicus (assembly GCA_039655645.1). Classification (NCBI taxonomy): domain Eukaryota; kingdom Viridiplantae; phylum Streptophyta; class Magnoliopsida; order Fabales; family Fabaceae; genus Ammopiptanthus; species Ammopiptanthus mongolicus. The sequence continues at coordinate 34,252,563 of CM077349.1, read as the reverse complement.
ATCCTGTCAAGGCATATATTCACATACCTATGCAACAGATGGATGTTATCCTAGGCATGGACTGGTTTTCGGCTAACTATGTTGTGTTAGATTGTTCAAACAAAACCCTTTGTTTCTCATAGCATTCTGGATTGATGACTACCGACGAGAGTATTCCGACGAGTGGACAATCGAAGGAGTGTGTGGTGTTGTTTTCTTTGAAAGCCAAGGAAACTCCTAGTGTGGGAGCTTTGTCTTTTGTGCAAGAGTTACCTGAAGTGTTTCCCGATGATGTTCCCAGACTGCCACCGGAGAGGGAGGTGGAGTTTGCTATAGATCTTGTACCGGAGACTAGGCCTATTTCTATAGGGCCATATCAGATGTCTCCAGTAGAGTTGGCGGAGCTTAAGAAACAATTAGACGAGATGCTAGGCAAAGAGTTCATTAGACCTAGTGCATCTCCTTGGGGAGCGCCAATGCTGTTTATGAAGAAGAACGATGGGAGCTCGAGGCTATGTGTGGACTATCGTCTGCTGAACAAAGTGATGATAAAGAATAAGTACTCGTTGCCGAGGATAGACGATTTGATGGACCAGTTGAAGGGAGCAGGTGTGTTTTCTAATATTGATCTCGGATTTGTTAACCATCAAATCCGGGTTAAGAAAGAGGAAGTGTCGAAGACTGCTTTTCGGAGTCGGTATGGTCACTACGAGTACTTAGTTATGCCATTCAATGTGACTAATGCTCCAGCTGTATTCATGGATTATATAAACAGGATCTTCCGATCGTTCCTAGACAAGTTTTTTGTCATGTTCATCGATGACATTCTTATTTACTCGTCGAGTAAAGAGGAACACTAAAAGCATCTTCATGTGGTGCTGCAAGTGCTGAAGGATCGGCAGTTATATGCTTAGCTGTCGAAGTGCGAGATTTGGTTAGAGGAAGTGCAGTTCTTAGGCCATGTGATCAATAAGGATGGAATCGCAATGGATTCTGCGAAGGTCGAGGCTGTAGTGAGTTGGGAAAGCCCTAAGTCTGTAAGCGAGGTGAGAAGCTTTCTTGGTTTAGCGGGCTACTATCGGAGGTTCATAGAAGGATTCTCAAAGATTGTGTTTCCTACGACGCAGTTGACGGGAAAGGGGAAGGCGTTTGAGTGGTCAGATTCCTGCGAGCTGAGTTTTCAGGAGCTGAAGAGAAGGTTGACCACATCGCTGGTGTTGGTTTTACCAAATCCTTTAGGACGATTTGATGTATACCGTGATGCATCTTATCAAGGCTCGGGTTGTGTGCTCATGCAAAAAGGAAAAGTGGTTGCGTATGCCTCCAAGCAGTTGAGAACACATGAGCGAAACTATCCAACGCATGATCTGGAGTTGGCTGCGATAGTGTTTGCATTTAAGATATGGAGACATCATCTGAATGGTTCTGAATTCAGTGTATATAGCGACCATAAGAGTTTGAAGTATCTGTTCGACCAGAGAGAGTTGAACATGAGGCAGCATAGGTGGATGGAATTCATAAAGGACTACGAATTTGACCTTCAATACCATCCAAGTAAGGCGAATATAGTGGTGGATGTGCTCAGTAGGAAATCCCTACATGTATCTGCAATGATGGTAAAGGAGCTAGAGCTATTAGAGGCATTTAGAGATTTGAATCTTGATACGAAAATCGTCGAGGATAGGCTGAATCTTGGGATGATTAAAATGACTAGCGATTTCCTGGATCTCTTATGGAAGAAGCAAGCTGAGGATATGTACCTCGAGGATGTGAACAGGTTAATAGAATAAGGTAAGACTTTGGAATTCAAGAGAGGTACCGATGGTCTACTTAGGTTTGGTGAAAGGGTTTGTGTGCGAGCGGAGGATAAGAAGATGATCTTGGAGGAAGCACACAAGATCAAGTTGAGTTTACATCCAAGGGTTACCAAGATGTACCAGGACTTGAAGAAGCTGTTCTGGTGGCCAGGGATGAAGAAAGAGGTGGTGGAGTATGTCCTAACCTGCTTGGTGTATCAGAAAACAAAGATTGAACACCAGAAGCCAGCAAGGTTGTTGCAATCGCTAGATGTCCCTTAATGGAAGTGGGATAGCATTGCCATGGACATTGTTTTTGGGTTGCCGAGAACTCAGAAATGGTGTGATGCAATCTGGAGAATCATTGACAGTTTAACGATGTGTGCGCATTTCTTGCCTATAAACCAGGGTTATTCTTTGAAAAGGTTGACTCAAATTTACATCAAGGAGGTTGTGAGGCTGTAAGGGGTACCTTCGACTATAATTTCGGATCGTGATCCGAGATTTACGTCAAGGTTTTGGAGAAGCTTGAACAGTGCTGTGGGAACCAAGTTAAGTATGAGTTCTGCTTATCATCCTCAAATGGATGGTCAGTTTGAACGAACAATTCAATCCTTGGAGGATCTCTTAAGAGCATACCTGTTGGAGAACACAGAAAGTTGGGACGAGTTCCTTCTATTAATCGAGTTTACTTACAACAAGAGTTTCAAATCAAGTATTGGCATGGCACTATACGAGTATGGACGGAAGTGCAGGACTCTGTTGTGTTGGTTTGAGACTGGAGAAAGCCAGTTGTTAGGTCCAATGTTGGTACAGTAAACAACGGAACAAGTCCGTAAGATAAGGGAAAAGATGAAGACCGCGAGGGATAGGTAGAAAAGCTATGCCGACAAGAGGATGAGACCCTTGGAGTTCCAAGAGGGAGACCACGTCTTCATGAGACTTACCCCAAGAGCTGGAGTGGGCAGGGCAATCAAATCCAGAAAGCATACACCTAAGATTATAGGACCATTTCAGATTCCTCACAGAATCGGTTCTGTAGCCTATCAGATAGCCTTACCACCTAATCTTTCTAACCTACACGATGTCTTTCACGTCTCTCAACTCAGAAAATACTATCCCAATCCATCACGTGTTAGAGCCCAAATCAATCCAACATAAAGAGAAGCTTGAGTATGAGGCTTTACCTGTTCGGTTAGTGGATAGCAGGATCAAGGAATTGCGCGACAAACATATTCCTCTGCTGAAAGTGAAGTGGCTCCATGACTGGCGACTCAACGTGGGAGCGAGAAGCTGAAATGCGCCAGAGTTGTCCTTTCTTGTTTGCAAGTATGCGAAGGAAATTTCGAGGACGAAATTTACTTTAAGGGGGTGGTAATGTAACATCCCGATTTTCTCTAACTCTAATTGAGTTGGTTAATCTCGATTAGGGCTTTGATTGGTTGTGTACTTTGTTTGGTGTTAGTTTAAGGCTTAGTTGGAAGCTTAGGAATAGTCTTGAATCATGTTGGAAGTGCCTAAACTGTAACACAAGAAATTTGGGGAAGTCAGAAGTTTGAAAGGCTCTTTCAAGCTGTGTAGCACGCTCAAGCGTGCCAACGTTTGGACGTTGGCATGTTGCATGTAATATCCCTGTTTTCAGTAACCCTAATTAAGATGGATAATCTTGATTAGGTCTTCGCTTAGGTGTGTGATGGGTTGTGTGTTGGTTGTAAGTTTGGTTGGATGTTTAGGACTTGGCATGAATCAAGTTGGAAGTGCTTAAGGTATAACACGAGAAACGGGGGAGACCAATGTTGGTGTAAGCCCTAGTGGCCAATCTATTTGGAATAGATCATCAATTGCATCATGACTTTGATCATATATTTGATATATGAATAGGACATTAATTTACTATATTATTGGTATTTAGCATAATAAAATCCTTAGAATAGGCAGTTCATTTAATGGAACATCAAATGTGCCTCGATCGTGAGATCCCATTAACATCCCAAAAAAAATAATTAAATAAAGTTATGAGGGACCTTAATTTTAGCAAAAAAAATTAATAAGATTTAGTGTAGAAAATTGTTAGTGTAAGAATTTTTTAGGGTTATTTTCTTTATAATAAAATCCAGCACGTTCCGCTAAAATAATATTTTACTTGAAATATATATATATATATATATATATATATATATATATATATATAAAACCAACATTCTCGTGAAAGCTCACGTGAAAGCTTCAGGGCTTACAGGCTATTGGTAAAACAAAAAGAATAGGGATGGGCGACCCAATAACAAATGAAAAGATAAAAGGTTGACTAGCTTTGTGCACAGATAATGGATGGACCTTTTATTATTAATAGATAAAACCCTTCCTTGTTGAATAAAAGCGACATGTTTCAGCGCAGCACAATTACTCTGACAGTAGCGGTGTTTGGCTGTTTGTAGTGCTGACCAGGGAGTCGTATACATTCAAGAACATTAGTGAAGAGAGGAAGAATTTCTGAGTGAAAAACGAGGATTTGCGTTAGATAATTTTTGGGGCTCCTAGAGGTGTTCAAGAAGTGAGTAGAAATACTCTTTCTCACCCTTTCCATGGTGCAATTTGTATGGGATTTGGGTTATGCTTTATGAACACGTTTTTTTAGAAAATAATCCTGATTTGATCAAATCCTGATTTTACAAATTTGGGGGTTTTCCTTCTAAGGTGTTTCTGCTGTCAATTAAATGTTTATTACTGAGATTGGTGACATGATATGTATGGCACATACGTGATTTGGTTGAATTCACATATTATATATGCATTATTTGATTATATTTGTGATATTGGCATGACTCAATAACTGTTAATATGTTGATTGCTGTCTACTACAATACCGCCTATGATAAGGGTATTGAAAGTAACACTGCCAATGAATGGGGTGTCGAAATATGAAATACTGCCATGATGGGGTATCGAAAGTAACATCGCCATACGTTGGGATGTCGAAATGAGTAATACCACTAGTGTACTATGATTGGTATCGAAATGAGTAATGTCACTAAAGAGAATGTGACATCGAAATACCTTCATGAGTAAGGTAGGCAATGGGACGCCATTGTTATGTGCAGATTGATGGTCATATGACATATGATGATGTTGAGAATATTTGATATGTATATTAGATTATGATGTATTTGTTTATGATGTGCTGTTGAATGTTTATGGTCATTATTTGAGTATATAATACTTATTTAATGATTTTGAAAATAGCAGGTACCATGGTTAGTTTTCCGGTTACCGAGCCGGCTGAGAACAACGCTTTTGTGAAAACCTTTTAGAAATGTATTTCTATTCATTGGGATTATAAATCTCATTAGTAGTGTTGTTTTCAGAGACTGAGGTCGACCCTATTGAGCAGCCAGACGCTTGAGGATTTTGTTCTAGTAGTAGCTTGGGTTAGTGTGATATGGCATATGCCAGGAGGACTATTAATATCATTTATTTATTTATTTATTTATACGAGTTATAATAGACGCCCAGTTATTTGGTTTAAAACTTATTATGTATTGTGCTTATTGGATTGGTATAAACAATTATTTTGGATTAATATTATATTATGAACTTATTCGGTATTTGTTAAGGAATTTTTTTTTTAATTACCTTGTTTTATTTAAATTGTTATTTTGGGTTACTTATGTAACGAGGGGCGTTACATTTTTGGTATCAAAGCAGTTCAATCCTAAATTAACTGTGGTATTGGGTTGTTTTTCAAAAATCAAATATGGGCGAATAGGACTGCTTGCTAGAGTTATATATGCTGCATGCTATTCTTTGAGATTTTGGTCCTGATCAACCCAATGTTTGATTGGTGGTGTGCAGATTTATGGCTACTAACAGGCGTGGGGCTAATGCTAATGATGCACTTGCAGCAGTTCTGGCCGACATGACCAGAGTCATGCAAGAGCAGATGGAGACACTCCGTCAAATGAGGGACAATGGGAACGTGCATAACGTTGGAGCAGTTGCAGCTCAGGATCCACAGTACATGGGACTGTCCGAGTTTAGGAAGAACAATCTGCCAACCTTCCGAGGTACTACCGATCCGATTGAGGCAGAAGAGTGGTTGCTGAAATTAGAGAAGATTTTTCGGGTTATAAGGTGCGCTGATCCACAGAAAGTGGATTTCGCCACATATATGCTGGAGTCTGATGCGGAGCACTGGTGGAATTGTGCTAGGGGTGGTTTGCTAGCCTTGGACGCTCAAATCACGTGGGACAGATTCAAGGAAATTTTCTTGGAGAAGTACTTTCCGCATCATGTTCGCATTCAGAAGGAAACAGAGTTCCTGCAGCTCCGTCAGGGAGACATGTCTATAGCTAAATATGTTGCTAAGTTTGAAAGCTTGGCAAGGTTCTCTCGGTACTTGAGGGACAATCCTTTGGATGACTGGAAGGCGATCAAATTTGAGCAAGGTTTGAAGCCAGAGATGCAACACTTTATTGGGATCTTGGAGATTCGGGACTACCCCACCTTGGTAAACAAGTGTAGGGTAGTTGAGCAGAAGATGCAAGCTCTAGGGATGGAGAAGCCAAAAGAGAAGAGTTCGGTTGAAGGCAAGAAATTTCATAGCAAAGGGGATAATTTTCTGAAGAGCCTGCGACCAGTGCCTACCATCTCAAAGGGTAAGCAGGTCCAAGGAGCTCAAGCAGATAAGGGAGATGGATGTTTTAGATGTGGTTGGCACCACAGGGATCGGGCATGCCCCGCGGCGCAAGTAGCCTGCAACAAATGTGGAAAGGTGGGACACTTTGCTAGAGTCTGCAAGGGAGGAGGACAATCTCAGACCAGACCCCAGAGCCAAGGAAGAGTTTTCACCATCTAAGGAGAGGAAGTGAAGGAGTCTGACGGTTTGATCCAAGGTATGGGTTTTATTAAAGATAGAAAAGTTATGATATTGTTTGATTCAGGAGCAACCCATTCTTTCATATCTCTTAGTTGTGTTAAGAATTTAGAGCTGCCTGTTTCTAAACTACCATTTGATTTGTGTATTTCTACTCCTGCCAAAGATAAATTAGTAACTTCTATTGCCTGTTTGAAATGTTCCTTGATATACCAAGACTTGTCTTATGATGTTGATTTGATATGCTTACCTATGTCGGGTCTAGATGTCATACTTGGTATGGATTGGTTGTCACATAATAATGTTGTTATCAATTTTTCTTCTCGAACCATTTCTTTTCTTCCACAACCAATGTCTGTTGACCCTTCTGTGTCGGATTGCTCTCTGTCTGCTGTATCTTGCCACAAGAACTTAGTTGAGGGGGCTCAGGGATACATACTTCTCTTTTCTGTTAAGATAGAAGCTGAAAGTGATATAGCGGCATTAACTGTATTGTGCGAGTTTTTAGATGTGTTCCCTAAAGAGGTCTCTAGTTTACCACCGAGTAGGGAGGTCGAGTTTAACATAGATCTTATGCCTGGTAGTGGACCTGTTTCAGTAGCACCCTAAAGAATGCACCTCTAGAGTTGAGTGAGCTTAAGAAACAATTAGAGTAGTTGTTAGATAAGGGATTCATTAGGCCGAGTGTGTCACCTTGGGGAGCGCCGGTTCTTTTGGTGAAGAAAAAAGATGGGAGTATGAGGTTGTGCGTTGACTATAGGCAGCTAAACAAAGTGACCATAAAGAATAAGTACCCTTTACCTAGGATAGATGACCTGCTAGATCAGCTGAGGGGAGCAGCAGTGTTTTCCAAAATAGATTTAAGATCAGGGTACCATAAGATTAGAGTGAGGAGTGAGGACATCTCTAAGACAGCCTTTAGAACAAGATATGGGCACTATGAGTACGTAGTGATACCCTTCGGAGTGACGAACGCTCCATCCGTTTTCATGGACTACATGAATCGGATCTTTAGACCCTTCTTAGATAAGTTTGTGGTGGTGTTCATAGATGATATCCTGATATATTCTAGAACACCTATGGAGCATACGGAGCATCTGAGGGTAGTGTTACAAATCTTAAGGGATGAGCGTTTGTACGCTAAGCCAGAGAAGTGTGAGTTTTGGTTAGATGAGGTGAAGTTTCTGGGACACACCATTTCTAAGAGTGGTGTAGCAGTCGATTCTTCTAAAGTGGATACAGTGCTAGAGTGGGAACCACCTAAGACGGTAACTGAAGTAAGGAGTTTTCTAGGATTAGCTGGTTACTATAGGAAGTTTATAGAAGGTTTTTCTAGGCTAGCGTTACCTTTAATCCAGTGGACTAGGAAAGGAAAATCTTTTGCGTCGGATCAGGAATGTGAGGAAAACTTCCTAGAGCTTAAGAAGAGATTAGTGACAGCGCCTGTCTTGACCATACCGGACCCTTTAGTGAGTTTTGTGGTTTATTGCGACGCATCTAAGAATGGTTTAGGATGTGTTTTGATGCAAGAGGGTAAGGTTGTAGCTTATGCATCTAGGAAGCTTAGAACCCATAAGGCGAATTATCCTACACATGACCTTGAGTTGGCAACAGTAGTTTTTGCTCTTAAAATTTGGAGGCACTAAGTTTAAGGTTTTTAGTGATCATAAGAGCCTTAGGTACCTGTTTGACCAAAAGGAATTGAATATGAGGTAGAGGAGGTGGATAGAATTCCTTAAAGACTATGATTTTGAATTGAAGTACCACCCAGGGAAGGCTAACGTAGTGGCCGATGCTCTTAGTAGGAAGACCATATACATGTCTAGTTTAATGGTGCAAGAGATCAATCTGTTAGAGGAGTTTAGAGACTTGAATCTTGATGTATCTTGGAGTGCTTTGAGTTTGAGGTTTAATAGATTGGAAATTCAAAACGACCTTAAGGAAGAGATTAAGCATGAACAACTTTTAAATCAAGAATTATTATCCTTGTTGGGACAAGAGAGTTATGAGTTGTCTGCTGATGGCTTAGTAAAGTTTAAGGGTAGGATCGTTGTTCCTAATGAGAGGAGCCTCAGAGAAAAAGTGTTAGAGGAAGCACATAAGGGAAAATTCACCATACATCCAGGGATAACTAAGATGTACCAGGACCTTAAAAAGATGTATTGGTGGTCATGAATGAAAAAGGATGTGGCCATTTTTGTGTCTAAGTGTTTCGTATGCCTTAAGGTTAAGATAGAATACCAAAAACCTCCAGGTTTATTGCATCCTTTAGAAATTCCTGAGTGGAAGTGGGAAGAATATCCATGCATTTTGTGATGGGGTTACATAAGACTCGTTTTGATTTAGATGCCATATGGGTAATAGTGGATAGATTGACCAAGTCTGCTCACTTCTTGCCAATTAAGGCAACATATAGCTTGGATAAGTTGGCAAACTTATACCTCAGGGAGATAGTCAAGCTTCCCGGTATACCCACCTCTATAATGTCAGATAGAGACCCGAGGTTTACCTCTAGATTTTGGAGAGCTTTTCAGCAAGCCTTTGGTTTCAAGTTAAGTTTTAGCACAGCATATCACCCCCAAACGAATGGTCAGTCAGAGAGGACCATTCAGACCCTTGAGGACATGCTTAGAGCGTGTGTTTTAGATGAAGGTGGATGTTGGGAAAAGTTTTTACCTCTCATAGAGTTTGCATATAACAATAGTTATCACGCTAGCATAGGCATGGCACCCTATGAAGCTCTTTATGGAAGAAAGTGTAGATCCCCTTTGTGTTGGTGCGAGGTAGGTGAGAAAACCTTGATAGGACCTGACTTAGTTCAGCAAACCACAGATAAGATTGAGTTGATTAGGGAGTGAATGCGCACTGCGCAAAGCAGGCAGAAGAGCTATGCCGACAAGAGGAGAAAGCCTTTAGAATTCCAAAAAGGTGAGCATGTATTTTTTAGAGTCACTCCTAAGACTGGGGTGGGAAGATCCATGAAAGTCAGAAAGCTAAATCCGCGATTCATTGGTCCGTTTCAAATTCGAAAAAGAGTCAGGCATGTTGCTTACCAGTGGGCTCTTCCACCTTTGTTGTCCAACCTTCATGATGTTTTCCATATTTCGTAACTCAGAAAATATGTGCATGATGAGTCTCATATAATAGCTCCTGAGTCAATACAATTAAGAGAAAACTTGGTCTTTAAGCCCAAGCCTAGTCAGATCGTCGACAAGAGCACTAAGACTCTGCGGACCTAGACAATTCTTTTGGCAGAGGTGGTTTGGGAAGGATTAACTCCTAAGGAAGCTACGTGGGAACTTGAAGAGGATATAATGCGTCAGTATCCAGATCTGATTAATCGAGGTACATTACTTTTTCGCCTTGTTGATGTACTAAGTTTTGGGGAGTGCTTAAGTATGAAGTTAATTTTGGGGACGAAATTCTTAAAGGATGGGATAAAATGTAACATCCCAAAAAAAAATTAAATAAAGTTATGAGGGACCTTAATTAACTTTAGAAAATAAAATTAATAAGATTTAGTGTAGAAAATTGTTAGTGTAAGAATTTATTAGGGTTATTTTCTTTATAATAAAATCCAGCACGTTCCACTAAAATAATATTTTACTTGAAATAATATATATATATATATATATATATGAAACCAACATTCACGTGAAAGCTCACGTGAAAGCTTTAGGGCTTATAGGCTATTGGTAAAACAAAAAGAATAGGGACGGGGGACCCAGTAACAAATGAAAAGATAAAAGGTTGACTAGCTTTGTGCGCAGATAATGGACGGACCTTTTATTATTAATAGATAAAACCCTTCCTTGTTAAAAGGGACATGTTTCAGCGCCGCACAATTACTCTGACAGTAGCGGTGTTTGGCTGATTGCAGTGCTGAGCAGGGAGTCGCATACATTCAAGAACATTAGTGAAGAGAGGAAGAATTTCTGAGTGAAAAACGAGGATTTGCGTTAGATAATTTTTGGGGCTCTTGGAGGTCTTCAAGGGGTGAATAGAAATACTCTTTCTCACCCTTTCCATGGTGCAATTTGTATGGGGTTTGGGTTATGCTTTATGAACACGTTTTTTTGGAAAATAATCCTGATTTGGTCAAATCCTGATTTTACAAATTTGGGGGTTTTCCTTCTAAGGTGTTTCTGCTGTCAATTAAATGTTTATTACTGAGATTGGTGACATGATATATATGATACATACGTGATTTGGTTGAATTGACATATTATATATGCATTATTTGATTATATTTGTGATATTGGCATGATTCAATAACTGTTAATATGTTGGTTGCTGTCTACTGCAATACCGCTTATGATAAGGGTATTGAAAGTAACACTGCCAATGAATGGGGTGTCGAAATATGAAATACTGCCATGATGGGGTATCGAAAGTAACATCGCCATACGTTGGGATGTCGAAATGAGTAATACCACTAGTGTACTATGATTGATATCGAAATGAGTAATGTCACTAAAGAGAATGTGACATCGAAATACCTTCATGAGTAAGGTAGGCAATGGGACGCCATTGTTATGTGCAGATTGATGGTCATATGACATATGATGATGTTGAGAATATTTGATATGTATATTAGATTATGATGTACTGTTGAATGTTTATGGTCATTATTTGAGTATATAATACTTATTTAATGATTTTGAAAATAGCAGGTACCATGGTTAGTTTTCCGGTTACCGAGCCGGCTGAGAACAACGCTTTTGTGAAAACCTTTTAGAAATGTATTTCTATTCATTGGGATTATAAATCTCATTAGTAGTGTTGTTTTCAGAGACTGAGGTCGACCCTATTGAGCAGCCAGACGCTTGAGGATTTTGTTCTAGTAGTAGCTTGGGTTAGTGTGACATGGCATATGCCAGGAGGACTATTAATATCATTTATTTATTTATTTATTTATTTATACGAGTTATAATAGACGCCCAGTTATTTGGTTTAAAACTTATTATGTATTGTGCTTATTGGATTGGTATAAACAATTATTTTAGATTAATATTATATTATGAACTTATTCGGTATTTATTAAGGAATTTTTTTTTAATTACCTTGTTTTATTTAATTATTTTGGGTTACTTATGTAACGAGGGGCGTTACATTTTTGGTATCAAAGCAGTTCAATCCTAAATTAACTGTGGTATTGGGTTGTTTTTCAAAAATCAAATATGGGCGCATAGGACTGCTTGCTAGAGTTATATATGCCGCATGCTATTCTTTGAGATTTTGGTCCTGATCAACCCAATGTTTGATTGGTGGTGTGCAGATTTATGGCTACTAACAGGCGTGGGGCTAATGCTAATGATGCACTTGCAGCAGTTCTGGCCGAAATGACCAGAGTCATGCAAGAGCAGATGGAGACACTCCGTCAGATGAGGGACAATGGGAACGTGCATAACGTTGGAGCAGTTGCAGCTCAGGATCCATAGTACATGGGACTGTCCGAGTTTAGGAAGAACAATCCGCCAACCTTCCGAGGTACTACCGATCCGATTGAGGCAGAAGAGTGGTTGCTGAAATTAGAGAAGATTTTTCGGGTTATGAGGTGCGCTGATCCACAGAAAGTGGATTTCGCCACATATATGCTGGAGTCTGATGCGGAGCACTGGTGGAATTGTGCTAGGGGTGGTTTGCTAGCCTTGGAGGCTCAAATCACGTGGGACAGATTCAAGGAAATTTTCTTGGAGAAGTACTTTCCGCATCATGTTCGCATTCAGAAGGAAACGGAGTTCCTGCAGCTCCGTCAGGGAGACATGTCTATAGCAAAATATGTTGCTAAGTTTGAAAGCTTGGCAAGGTTCTCTCGGTACTTGAGGGACAATCCTTTGGATGACTGGAAGGCGATCAAATTTGAGCAAGGTTTGAAGCCAGAGATGCAACACTTTATTGGGATCTTGGAGATTCGGGACTACCCCACCTTGGTAAACAAGTGTAGGGTAGTTGAGCAGAAGATGCAAGCTCTAGGGATGGAGAAGCCAAAAGAGAAGAGTTCGGTTGAAGGCAAGAAATTTCATAGCAAAGGGGATAATTTTCTGAAGAGCATGCGACCAGTGCCTACCATCTCAAAGGGTAAGCAGGTCCAAGGAGCTCAAGCAGATAAGGGAGATGGATGTTTTAGATGTGGTTGGCACCACGGGGATCGGGCATGCCCCGCGGCGCAAGTAGCCTGCAACAAATGTGGAAAGGTGGGACACTTTGCTAGAGTCTGCAAGGGAGGAGGACAATCTCAGACCAGACCCCAGAGCCAAGGAAGAGTTTTCACCATCTAAGGAGAGGAAGTGAAGGAGTCTGACGGTTTGATCCAAGGTATGGGTTTTATTAAAGATAGAAAAGTTATGATATTGTTTGATTCAGGAGCAACCCATTCTTTCATATCTCTTAGTTGTGTTAAGAATTTAGAGCTGCCTGTTTCTAAACTACCATTTGATTTGTGTATTTCTACTCCTGCCAAAGATAAATTAGTAACTTCTATTGCCTGTTTGAAATGTTCCTTGATATACCAAGACTTGTCTTATGATGTTGATTTGATATGCTTACCTATGTCGGGTCTAGATGTCATACTTGGTATGGATTGGTTGTCACATAATAATGTTGTTATCAATTTTTCTTCTCGAACCATTTCTTTTCTTCCACAACCAATGTCTGTTGACCCTTCTGTGTCGGATTGCTCTCTGTGTGCTGTATCTTGCCACAAGAACTTAGTTGAGGGGGCTCAGGGATACATACTTCTCTTTTCTGTTAAGATAGGGGCTGAAAGTGATATAGCGGCATTAACTGTAGTGTGCGAGTTTTTAGATGTGTTCCCTAAAGAGGTCTCTAGTTTACCACCGAGTAGGGAGGTTGAGTTTAACATAGATCTTATGCCTGGTAGTGGACCTGTTTCAGTAGCACCCTAAAGAATGCACCTCTAGAGTTGAGTGAGCTTAAGAAACAATTAGAGTAGTTGTTAGATAAGGGATTCATTAGGCCGAGTGTGTCACCTTGGGGAGCGCCGGTTCTTTTGGTGAAGAAAAAAGATGGGAGTATGAGGTTGTGCGTTGACTATAGGCAGCTAAACAAAGTGACCATAAAGAATAAGTACCCTTTACCTAGGATAAATGACCTGCTAGATCAGCTGAGGGGAGCAGCAGTGTTTTCCAAAATAGATTTAAGATCAGGGTACCATAAGATTAGAGTGAGGAGTGGAGACGATTGGTGTGATGTTATAAGGATAGAGTGGTTGGTGTTATTGGATTCGTAGTTGATGTTATAAACCAGTTGGTCTAAGTTGATGGTGGCTCTCATAGTTGGAAAGTGACATCCTCGTAGTTGGAGGATGTGGACCTTGAGACGTTGGTTAAGTTGTTGTTAAGACGTTGTTGAGATTATGGGTGCATGATCATAACATTTGCATTGTTGTGGTGAAAATCCGTGTGTAAAACTGCAACAGCAGTTTGAGTGGTTGTCACACGAGGTTGGTGTTCGAGGTGGACACTCCGGGGCGACCAAGGCAGCTGAACTCACAATTGGAGGGATGCAGGTGCTTTCTCGTAGTTGGAGAACTTCTCGGGTCTTCTCACAATTGGAGGAGCTCGTGGAGGCAGTGCTCCTCACAGTTGGAGGAACCACTGTTGCACTGTCTTGGAAACTCAGGAGGTGGTTACTTAAACGTCCGACTTGATGTCCTCACAGTCGGAGGAGTCATTCTCACCTGGTGCACATCCACCCTCACAGTTGGAGATTGTATTGTCATTCTTCGCAGTTAGAGGTTGACTGTTGTATTCCCATGGTAAAAGTGCGCATTGCAGAATTGGCCAATCATATAGACTCAGTGGTGCATGTAGAGTAAGTGGTGATCCCTAGTTGTGATAACCTGGAGGTTGACTGTTGTGGTGAACTCGAGAGATGGATGTGCTTGTTGGTTGTGCCTTCTGTTGTGTATGTTGATGTGTTATATGCTACGTGATCTCCCTTTGCATGATGTTGTAGCGTTCCTTACCTCCTATTCATGCTCCCAAATGCTTTACATGTATATGGTTATTCGGGCCTTGATCCGAAGGCGGGGGTGCTGGTTGGGTGTCGGAAGTGTTGCAGCGGGTGAAGCTGAATCGAGGTGGACTCCATCATGAGCAAAAATTTTGGCATCAGCGCTTCTCAAGTAGAAGCAGAGAGACCACAGAGGTACCGTTGAGTTTCTTGTCAGTTTGTACCACGGCCAATCTGCTTTTATTGTTGTTGTTTTTACGCCATGGCTTCCAGGCGGAACTCTGATATGTAACCTTGGACTGTAATAATTTGTTTACGTGCTTAAGTTTCAATTAAGGCTTATCTGTGTGTTTATGGTATCATACCTAGGAAGGTTAAGTTTTGGGAGCGTTTCATTGCACGCTCAAGCGTGCCGAGTGCGTTTGCCAGGTGGTGTGAGTTTTGTCATCATCAAAAAGGGGGAGATTGTTGGAACCAAAGTGGTAATGGTCCAAATAATCCCTTAAGTTTTGATGTTAACAAAGAGCTAATTTAAGATGAACAAAGATTTGTTATGGACTAACGTTTTATATTAAGTGTGCAGGACAAAACTTAATTGAGTCCAAAGACTTTATCTCGTCCAACATAGTCCAAAGACGTTATCTCGTCCAACATAGTCCAAAGACTTTATCTCGTCCAACACTTATTCTTGGTTTACGACTGGACGGTAATTTATAGAACCTTGAGTCCAAAGACTCTTTCGGTTACCTTTTGTAATAGCTAGTCCAATAAATGCTTTTATATTTCAAGCGCGAATATCTTGTAAAAGCATTTGAATTTATTATTCCCTGTAAAAGGCTTATACCCTTGGGACAAAACATTCTTTGTAATATTCGTACAAAAGTAAAGCATAAGCCAGAATGTCTCTGTCACCTAAAGAAGTTGACCTTCTTGTTTTGGATAAACAAAAGGCAACTTTCGTTCTACTCAGAGGATATGTTAGCACCACTTTTAGCTATCACCCTGATAGTCTGTTCTGCTGATCAGAAACTTCAGAAGCTATCAGACTCAACGGATCAAATGCATTCAATGCTCATCAGAACGGATCCTTTTCCATCCGTTGAAGACTGAAGACTGCTCAAAGAAAAGAGGCTATATATATACCTCCATC
Source organism: Ammopiptanthus mongolicus (assembly GCA_039655645.1). NCBI lineage: Eukaryota > Viridiplantae > Streptophyta > Magnoliopsida > Fabales > Fabaceae > Ammopiptanthus > Ammopiptanthus mongolicus. The sequence continues at coordinate 34,236,791 of CM077349.1, read as the reverse complement.
TTTTGAAAGTGCAAGGGACCGAAAAAGAACAACAAGATTGAACTTGAGCAAAAATACAAGTGAAGCAACACTTAGCATTTCAAAATCCTTCAATAGATACAAGCAAATATTAGCTCAAGAGATAAAAGAGAAAATCTCAAGCTTGCAAAGCTAAAAAAGCTACTCTGATCCTCACTTTCATATTACTCTCTATGTAGAGTTGTTTTAAGAGTCTAAGCTTTAGTTTCGAATTCTCACATTTAGTGAGTTAGTAGAACAACCTTTTTCAAAACCTTAGTTTGGTTGAGCCTGAAGAGACTTGTCTGTAAAAGAATACTTAGAGAACCTGAAGAGGTTGAGAATACTGCCTGAAGAGGTGTTGAATACTTTGTAACAAAAGGTCTTTGTTATAGTGGATAAAGCTCTCAAGTAGAGAGGACTGGACGTAGCTCTTTGGTGAAGAGTGAACCAGGATAACATCTTTGTGTTCTTTTCTCTCCCTTACTCTTACTTTAGTTTATTATCCAACTAACTAACTGGGATTGAATTGCCTTTTATTACGCTGTCTTCTTATCTTAGTCACACTTAGTTAGCGTCCAACTTGGTGTTTGGAAGAGCTCTCTTTGTTTTTAATCGTTTTAGCGTCCAATCTTGCGAAAACCATTATCTGCTTACGAAAAGAATTTAAAATCGCCTAAAACACAATTCAACCCCCCTTCTTGTGTTTCAAACAGGTTCCTTCATGAGTTTCTACCTTTTCTCTTGAGCTTTGAGGTTGCCCTGGGGCTAACACTATTGCATATGTGTTGTCCTCGTGACTAAGGCAAAGTTCGTGCTTGTGATTGTGCAAGGTTTGAAGGTTGAGGCCGCAACTAGGAGGCTGTTCCGGAGCTGTTCTCGGTTGCGTGTGAAGGTTCCAGTGACCGTGTTGAAGTTCACGCCATCATTTAAGGTGGGGAGAAAGAGTACTGCTGTCGTCGAGGGGAAAGAGTAGCGTTGCTGTTGATTTTTTGTGTGTAGGGAAACCCTAAACCCTAATAGAGGTTGAGCCCCGATAAATTACCTAAACCCTAGGTTTAGCTTACTTTGGGCTATCATCGCTACGTTTAAACCCTAGGTTAGATAATTGTTGATCGAGGATGAAATGCGTTGTATGCTGCTATGATGATAATTGATATCTGTCTATGTTCCTATCTGCCTACTTGGTTTGTGATATGCAATGTTTGCTATGATTTTGTTATTGTTGTTATTGTTGTTGCACCTGTTGTTATGTCAGGGTGGTATGCCTATGTTAAGTTGTTGAGTGGCCGTGAGCCTTGTGTGAGCGAGTTGATACCGTGGATGGTTCTGCTGATAAGATGCGTTGTGCCGTGGTGGTTAAGCTGGAGCTGTGGCTCGTGGATGTGTGGCATCGTATGTTGGATCTATTGTTGAGCGTTTAGACATGAGGATCTGGTATCATCTCGTTGAGGTTGTTTGTTGCATATCATAGTTGTCAAATGGCGTGGCCGTATGACAGGTAATATGGGTTGTCAATGTCATGCGAGGTTAGTTGTACCTGAGTGCGGGTACGAAGAGCGGAAGGGGCGGTCAAGTGAATGACCTTGGGAATGTTGCCGGTCTCGGGAATAATCTACAGTGACAGATGGGGTTGCTCCTATCGTATCGTGATGCCCGATCCAAACCGATTTGTCCGACTAATCCTTGAGTTTTCCACATTCCAAGCTAACGTTCCGAGGTGACCACAACACCCCGGTCTCGAACTCAGGAGGAGGATGCACCCTTATTGGTCATGACAAGAGGTTCAGTTTCTTGGACAAGCTAATTCCTGTTCCGATGTGGAACTTTGTATTGTGAGATTCGGATAACATGCTGCATGGGATTAGTATCCCAGTCTAGAGGATTGATCTGAGAGAAAGATCTATGGAGATGGATGATTGACTCAAGAGATGTTTAACTGTGTACAATTTCTGTCGTATATGTTATATTTGTTACACATGCTGCTTGCTATGAATTTTAGTATTCTACTATTGTCGTTCCGATATGCATGATACTGTATTATTATCTCCCCGTTGTTTCTCTATATGTTGTTGTTTCTCGTTTCTCATTTGTGTGAAGACGACGACCCTGCTGAGTTTGGAGATGGACACAAGGATGCACCCCAACATCACAGCGGCACCGGAAGATGTCGGTGCTAGGGGAGATAGAGATCATATACCACAATGAGCGGGTATGGCGTGTTGGGGTTTCAAGAGGGATAATTTTTCAAAAAAACAATTTTCAAAAAACTTCTTGAGCAGAAAAACCCTTCTACAAAAGGACCACGCATTACACATGAATCACAAGGATATTGTGTTTACCTCTTGAAGCATAGCTTTACCGCGAACATTGTGAGCGCGCCAACGACATCGGTTAGTCAAAAATGCCTACTGTGCAATGCTCATAACTTTGGCTCCAGACCTCGTATCGAAAAACTGAACGGTGGAGATGTAGAACCACATGTCTCGAATCTGCTTTCCAAATTTCAGCTCGATCCAACGGTAACGAATCTCGGATCATGATATTACGATAACTGTCCAGCCACAATAACCATAAGGAAAGGCTTCTCTATCACTAGTATTGCAAAGTAGCAATACCTCTATTCAGTCCACACCAGCAAACCAACGTCAGAGATAGTGTGGTGCTAGCTATAAGGATTGGAAGAGGCACGACACACAGAGAGAGAAAAGGAGGCGCTACTGTCTACAGTGTACAACGGCCGTTATGAGTGCTTTGTGTTATGCGTCACTTAAGTGACGTGCACAACTAACTAATAGCTATCACTCACTTAACCTAACCCAGTTGGGCTACTGTACGTTACAAGCCCAATGTTTAATTATTAATTAAATCATATTTAATTAATCAATTAAACGGATCCTATTTAATTATTAATTAAATCATATTTGATTAATTAATTAAATTAATTCTCTTAACATTTGCTTTATGCGCGTCACCCTATAGGTTCTCAATTAATTGGCAATAATATTAATTATTATTAATCATATTAATAATTAATTAATATTATAAACAATGCAGCATCTAGCAATACATCATTGCGACCCAATTAATTAGAATATTGGTGATACAATTAAAACCATATTGTAACCATATATAATATGAAGTCAACGTTCTTTCGTCTCAATGTCTTAATTGAACACAGGGTATAAATGTGTCATCCTTGTTAAGTCCAATTATTTATTTCTTGATATAGTAATTTACGTACGATCATGTGAGCTCAATATCTCATATTTTCCCACCTTAACATGGCCATGCATTTCTACGTCGCATACCATCAAGAAACCTTTAGACATTACTCCTATTATGTAGAAGGGACGAATCCTATCTACATCACTCACATTCCTCAACATGTTTCATTGCAAGCCCAACAACTATCTTTATAGTTATCCTGTTACAGATAACATTTAATAGTATCAAAGCCAATAACTACATATGTTAAGAATCATAGTGACTTCAAGTCGAAGGACTATTTCACTATGGTCACCATGAGAATCGCTTATAACACTTACATAACTATTATGCAGCGTTCTCATAGCGGGTCACTCCAGTATAAATATTCTACTAATTTTTATACCTATGTGAAGACTAAATATATTATATCTATGACCCGTGAGATGTGGTCATCAGTACACTCATATAATAGTCTCAATGTCTCAATGTATTATTATTGTCCTTATTAATAATAATACTTGACTATGGATATTTAAGAATAGTGTTCTATAATTGAATGGCATCTCACGGTCAAGTCATACTTGAAGTTCCATTAAATGAACTACCTATTCTAAGGACTTTATTATGCTATAAATATGATCATCAAATACAACATAATAAATAAATGACTCATATATATAAAATAAAGTCATGATATAAATGATTATCTATTCAAAATATATTGGCCACTAGGGCTTACACCAACAATCTCCTATCGGTCTAGTGTGAGTGTCATGCTACCATTGAGCAAGAGACTCCAATAGTGGATTTTTTAGTGTTGTCATTCTGCACATCTTCACACCTCCTCTATCGATCATCTATTGAATGAGAGATGGAAGCACCCAAGTATATGTTCATATGACTGGTGAGATCAAGTTTCCTTAGCTTATGCGATTACTCCATCATCATCGCAACGATATCAATGGAGTTCTCAAAGTTAGGAACTACGTTAGTTCATAGATGAACTTCCTGATCCAAACAACCTTTAAATATGTATTTAAGGCAACTACATCTGTAGCTTTCTGCACATCTTCACATCTCCTCTATCAATCATCCATCGAATGAGATGGAAGCACCTAAGTATATGTTCGAATCACTGGTGAGATCAAGTTTCCTTAGCTTAGGCGATTACTCCATCATTATCGCAACGAGATCAATGGAGTGCGCAAAGTTAGGAACTACGATTCGTTCATAAATGAACTTTCTGATCCAAACGGCCTCTAAATTTGTATTCAAGGCAACTATATACTCGGCCTCTGTTATAAAATCAGCAACTATCTCACGCTTAGAACCTTTTCAAGCTCACAGTGCCACCATTAAGGCAAAACACAAAACCAGACTGCAATCTAAGGTTACCCTTATCGGTTTGGAAGCTAGCATCAGTGTAACCCATTACAATGAGCTCTTCCTCACCATTTCAGATCAATAATGAATCTTTAGTTCTTCTCAAGTACTTAAGGATATTCTTGACTTCGGTCCAGTGACCTTCACTGGGATTGGATTGGTACCTTCTCATCATGCTCGAAGCATACGAGACATCTGTTCGAGTACATATCATGGCATGCATAACAGATTCAATCGCCAAAGCATATGGAATCTTATTCATGCGTTCCTTGTACATCTGATGTAACAGGGACTCTCCCTTGGACAGGTATACACCACGTGACATAGGCAAGAGACCCTTTTGAAATCATACACATTTAAAGCACCCAAGCACTTTGTCAATATATGTACCTTTTGACTAAGGCCTAACAATTTCAAAGATCTATCTCCATAGATCCTGATTCCTAATAGATAGGACGTTTTGCCTAAGACCTTCATGGAGAAATAATTCCTTAACCATGTTTTCACATTTTGTGGTGTGGGAATATCGTTATCGTTTCCATAAGTAGTGATATGATCTAGCATAGATCATGAAATTCTTAGGATCTTTCTTTGAATTCGAATCTAGAAACTAACTAGCAATTGAAAACAATGAAGAACATCATAGAAATTGAATCTCAAGTGAGAATTCAATGAACCAAAAAAAGATGAAGAGAAGCAATTATATGAACACAAAAGGAAGAAGAAAGCACAAATGGAAGGGAAAGGGATGAAGGCGCCACAAGCTCTATCCATGGTGGAGGATTGGATGATAAGCCTTGAGGAGGATTCGCCACTAGAGTGTTGGAACTCTATATAAGAATCAAAGGTTCAACTCTTGAACCAAGCTAGAGAGGATTCTCTCAACTCTCACAAATCTCAAATATGAGAAACTACACAAATGATTCATTAATTGCAAATTGAAGTACATGAGCTCCTTATATAGGAAAGCAAATGGAGGGAAACTCGTCTAATTAAGCCTTGGCTGCACCTCCCTAATCTAATGGGCTTGGAACACTCTTAAGCCCAATTACAAGCCTAATTAAGTCAAATCCATTCAGAACTGCATCCTTAACGTAAAGTCCAGTTTTCTGCATTCTAGAGACCGAATTTGGTCTCGAGTCTCGAAACACGATTTGTAGATAACTTGTTAAGCTTTCCAACGCATTAAAGATCACCTCAATCGGACATCCAGAACTCAAGTTACATCCAAAACAGTGAAGCTGGTTTCTTGGACTTGAAATGGTTTGACTTACCCCATGTGTGGCTTTGTGGCCCAAATTGGCCCAATCTCCCGAAGCCCAAGTAGCTAAGTTCTCCTAAAATGCTTATTTGGAAAAGCACTTTTATTACAAAGTCCTAAGCTAGTTTAAGTGATTATGCAATACAACCTATTGGAGAAAGCTATTCTATTACAAATGTTCCAAAGCTATGTCCTTGTGTAGGTTATGCTCCTATGATCACATCAAGTAGTATGTCGTCCACATACAATACAAGAAAAATAATCATGCACCCACTAACCTACTTGTACACACAAGGTTCATCCTCGTTCTTGATGAATCCAAAATGTTTTACAACTTCATCAAAATGAAGATTCCAGCTTCTGGAAGCTTACTTTAATCCATAAATGGATGTTTGCAACTTGCAAACCTTTCCAGCATTCTCTGAATTGACAAAACTCTCAGGTTTGTGTCATATACACATCCTCGAGAAGATTCCTGTTAAGGAATGCTATTTTGACATTCATTTGTCAGATCTCATAGTCACACTATGCAACAATAGCAAGTAGGATCCGAATCAATGCAAATGAACAAAAGATCGCATCATAGTCATACTATGAATTTGCTTGAAACCTTTCGTAGTCAATCGCGCCTAAAAGGTATTTACCTTCCCATCCATGTTAGTCTTCTTGTTGAAGACCCACTTGCACCTTATGGGTTTTACCCCTATCAGGTGACTCAACCAAGGTCCATACCCAGTTAGTGTACATGGATTCTACTTCGGATCCAATGGCTCCTAGCCACTTCTCAGAATCTGGGCCAATGACGGCCTCCTGGTAAGTCACAGGCTCATCATGATCCATAAGCGATTCATCACCTTCTTAAGTTAGGAGTACTCCATATCTCTCAGGTTGATGACGTGTCCTGTTTGACTTACGTGAGTCTTGTGTTACTTGAACTGGTGGTTGGACCACAACATCTTGTAAAATCGGTTCTTGTTCCATTTCCGGTGGACTCTGTGGTGCTTGGATTTATCCAAGTTCTACATTCCTCCCACTATCTCCCTTGGAGATGTGTTCTTCTTAAGGAACACTCTAGTCCTAGCGACAAACATTTTGACCTCGGAGGTGTTGTAGAAATAGTGTCTGTTTGCTTCCTTAGGAAACCCCACAAAATACATTTGTCACACTTGGGTCTAAGCTTATTTGAAACCAAACGTTTCAATAAACTTGACACCCCAAATCTTAATGAAAGACATACTTGGTTGCATACCAATCCATATCTCATATGGTGTCTTTCAGCCGTTTTAGATGGAACACGGTTAGGTGTGAAAGCTTTGTATGTAAAGCATATCCCCTGAAAGAGTCGGATAAGTCTGATTGACTCATCATAGATCGTACATGTCCAACAAGGTGTTATTTCTTCTCTCGGACACACCATTCCATTATGGTGTTCCAGGAGGAGTGAGTTGAGATATAATCTCACACTCCTTCATATAGTCATCAAACAGTTGGCTTAAGTACTTACCACTACGATCTGATCGCATGACCTTAATACTTTTCCAAAATTAGTTCTCCACTTCGTTCTTGAATTCTTTTAACATTTCAAAGATTTCTGACTTGTCATACACAAATCCATATTTACTGTAGTGATCAATAAACGAGACGAAGTATGGAAACTTGTCTTTTAGCAAACTTGTTTAGAGGCCCTCATACATCACAATGTATCATGCCAAAAGATTACCAGTCCTTTCACCTTACTAGTGAATGATTCTTAGTCATCTTTCCAAACAAGTAAGATTCGCAGACCTCAAACAATTCATATATGGATGAGTCCAAGAGTCCATATTAGTGGAGCTTGAAAATGTGTTTGTTACTTATATAGTCTAAAAGATATTGCTAAAGACATAGAGAGTCCAAATCACTTGGTTTGACCATATTCGCATCTATATTATAGATGGGCATATCGAGATCAAGGACTCAGTCCATATCTCATATGAATACTAGCATAGAAGACATCAGTTGAATAAATGAAACAACAATTGTGCATTTATTGCAACTTAAAATCCTTTCTTGTCTATACAAGATATAGAAATGATGTTTCTATTATCAACTGGAATAAAATAACAACTATTTATTTCCATTAATGCCCATAAGGCAAATTCAAACTCTTATAGTTGATGTAGCAACTTTTGCTGCATTTCCATAAATAGAATAGACCTTTACCTAATGGTAAATTCAAATTCCTATAGTCAATGTAGCAACTTTTGCTTCATTTTTATTCATAGGGTAGACCTTTACCTTTTAGTCAATGTCCTACTCCCTTTGATCCTTCATATTAATGTGAGATCCATATGCGGTATCCAATACCCATAATGTTAGAGTAGATACGTTGACTTTTATAACAAATATGCCTGAACAAAAAGTCATACTTCCTTTCTTGTCTTTATACTCTTTCTGGTACCTCTTATGTCATGTTGTTGGAGTATGATCGTATCATACGCCTCTATGATTGCAAGCATGAGATATCGTACACCAATGGCATCGACTTGATACTTCTATTAAGCATCCCTTTCGACCCTTATGGCAGTAGCAACAAATTACTTGAGAACTAATTGCTTGAGAACATACAATTCCTTTTCTCGTATTTGAGGACAATCCTCAAAATATGTACCAATCCAAAAAATTAATTCTAGATAACTTATCATTCTCAAGGATGTATCGTAATAATAAAATAACAGTTGTGTTTGTACTCATGGTTATTTAATACAGAAACATACATAATATAAGTATCATGATTAAAACATATTTAATAGGTCTTTTATTAAATACGCTCCCACTATTTTACTCAAATCAATGACCTCATCATTGACTCGAAAAATCTGGTTGAAAGATTTTCTAGTGGGACCAAGATCCATATTTCACCTCGTTCTAAATTAGTTGTGGCTGATCGCCCAAAACTCAGCTATTTATGAGACGACCCTACCTACGTAGGATAATCCCATTAGACGCTTTCAACACTTAACCTCACTCTCTCTGATACCTTAAAACACAGCCAAAAATTTTCACTTCAATAGTTAAGCAGATAAGAACTTATCACAGTTCAAGAATTTCACATCAGAGTTTCGCCTGGAAGCCATGGCGTAAAAATAATAACAACAAACATAAACACCCCACTGGCCGTGGTACAACTCACAAGATACTCAAAGATACCTTTGAGATCTCTATCTATTTGAGAAGCGCTAACGCCACACTTGTTACTGACGATAGAGTACACCTTGGGTCAGCTTCACCTGCTGTAGCACTTCCGATGACCAATCGGCACTTCCGTCTTCGGATCACGATCCGGACAACCCCATATATGTAAACATGGAGAAATATGCATAGAAGGTAAGAAACGCTACACTATCATACAAAAGGGAAATCACGTAGCATATAACACATCAACATGTACAATAGCACACAATCAGCAAACACATCCATCTCTTGAGTTCAGCATAACAATCAACCTCAAAGTATCACCACTATGGATCATCGCCTATTCTACACATCACAACAGTCGACCTCAAAATATCACAACTAGAGATCACCATCAATTCTACAACAATCAACCTCAAAGTATCACATCTAGGGATCATCGCCTATTCTAGATGCACAACTAAGTTCCTGGCCCTTGGAAATACTGTCCTTCAACTCAACTGTGAAGTAGTCATTTTCCAAGGTAGGAAGTCACCCTCCAACTATAAGGGCATAGAGTCGGTAGTCCAGGTTATTGGTTCCCAGGACGTCTCCCAGAACGTCCACCTCGACCTCATGTGACAGTCACTCAAACTGCTGTTGCAACTATACACACGGCTCCCTGTACACAACCACTCAAACTGTTGTTGCAGCTGTATACAGGTACCAGCTCATATGATAGCCACTCAAACTGCTGTTGCAGCTATTCATACATCTTCTTGTGACAACCACTCAAACTATTGTTGCAATTGTCACAAGTCCCGACCTCGCGTGATCACTGCTGGCAAGCTTCTGTGGCAAGTACACACACATAACCCTATACACAACCACTCAAACTGTTGTTGCAGTTGTGTACCAGCATATATGATTGCAGTTAGTCATATAGCTCCTTTGTGACAACCACTCAAACTGTTGTTGCAATTGTCACAAGTAATCCACCTCGTGTGATAACTGTTCAAACAGCTATTACAGTAAATCCCGCGGCTTTCCACCACAATAATGCAAATGTTATGATTATGCATCCATCATTTCAACAACAACTTAACTAATGTCTCACAATCTACATCCTCCAACTGTGAGGATGCCACTCTCCAACTATGAGAGCCACTTATAACTTAGATCCACATCCTTAATTTACTAGTCTAACCTCAATAATCATCTCCAAGGTCAATCATTCTCTTACAATCCTAACGATATACCAATCATCTCCAAAGTCAACCAAGATCATATCAGTCACAAACACATCACATGTCATAGCATGCAGTATAGCATTCTTATAAGCATACAAAAACGCAATTAAGCATGTTATCACCACAAACAAGTTATTATCACAAACATCCCATCTAGCATGTTATCATGTAGGACATCATTTAAGCATTTTATCAATCACCACAAATAATCATGTTATCAATTACCACAAGTAAGCACAAATAAACACATATCACCACTAGTAGAGTTTGAGGAGCCCTACACATGTTAACAATTATATACTACGCCTATGATTCCCAGATATATGTAGGTTCTTCCCCCTCACCTGGTAATCTGTTCCCATGCACTCTTGTATCCACGGACAGCCTTGACCCTCGATCTCACGAACGCGGTGAGCACAACCACAACCACTACGAGCTCATCACGCAGCTTCCCGACACTTCCAAGGATAGAGAACAGCGGCTGGACTTCGGCGAAGGCATATTCAAAAGTCAGCCCAAGAGTCTAGGGAAAAGGTACCAAAATAAAGGACACGGTGTGAGCTCCATATATCTAGTTACAGACTTCTTCCTGGCAATCCGAACGGTGAAGATTAAGATCAACGTGTCCAAAACTTACTTTCCAAATTTCATCCCAATCCAACGGTTAACGAATCTCTGGCGAAGGTTTTACTGTCGCAGGTTAGGTGATATACGGGATCAGTTTCTCACACACTAGGACCATGATGTAAGCTTCATATCTCCCACTCCAGACCTTGAACCGAAAATCCGAACGGTGAAACTAAATAACCACATGTTCGGAACCTCCTTACCAAGTTTGAGCATGATCCAACGGTTGATGCACTTATTCCAACGATCTTACTGAAACTGCTTCAACCAAGCTTCAAGGCTTCCAACAATGGTTTCACTCTTTCTTTCACCTTGCCTTCTCTTTCTCCGAGCCACGAAAATATGGAAGTTTCTCATTCCATTATATTAATTCCTTCTCACTCTCATTCCATTATATTACTTCCTCCTAGATGATGAAGATGATCAAGCTTGTCAAGTTTACTTCTCAAAGTTCTTGAAGAATGGAGAGAAATTGAAGTAGGAACCTTGAAGACTTTGAACATGAAGAAGAAAGAGAAGTGAAAGAGGAATGGATGAGGGGAATGGCGTGGCTATATATATAGGAAAGGTAAGGATGTGATAAAACTTACTTAAGGGCAAAAAGGTCATTTCCTTTGGGGGCAAAATTGTCATTTTACACTAGGTCATCATGACTATGGTGAGTCACCTATGTGACTCACCCCTAGTCATCATTACCATGGTGATGAGTCACCATGTAATGATTATATATGGATAAGGTGGTGAGGTGTCTAGGTGAGGTGGCGTGAAAGCGACGTGAGGCTTATCCGTTACCGATTCCGGTGATCTCGTACGCAGACCGGGTTTCATCAGAGTCTTCAACCCAAACCTTAACCATAATTCTCTACTAGGAATGTAGAGTAAAACAATATCTGTGTGGTATACAAAAAGTGGATATGTAAAGATAAAATCAAACACCAGACGAGAGACGTGGTTCTTAAATGTGATTAGTCAATGGATAAGTTCATCACTATGACTTATCATCATCATGATTTCTCTACCATGACTCATCATCATGAGTCATCCATGTCATGATCACTTGTCTAAAGTAGTCATGGTTACTCCTCCAAAATACCTTGATATTACCACTTTGTCACTATGACTCAGATAAGATTTGTACACTTTACCGATCTGAAAATTGGGATGTTACAATTTAGGTAGGAAACTCCTTTCCAATTTCATCCAATGTAATTCTTAGACCAGTTGGGTGAATAACTCCTTATTCTAATTCATCAGATGGATTAATGCTCAACTCCATGACTCTAAGCCATTTCAATCCTATTGAATATGCTTAGTTAAGTTCAATCCAATAGTTGGCAGTCGGTTATTTCACCTTTCGCATCTTACCAGAATATATTAAGATGCTCAGTTGTGGCATGACCCACACTCAAATGATTTTGGCCTTGACGAGTGCCACACATCAGGAGGCATTTAATAACTTAATTTATTGAGGGAATTTAATAATTAAATCATCTCACCGGCTTGTTTATCATATAAACATCTCTCATAACATACATGACATATTAGCTTACATACATTCAAAACATATTAAGCATACAATGACATACATGTTATCATACAATTTAAATCTAAATTTAAATCATACATCTCGTACATATCATGCATCACATACATAAACATACAAGACATATAAAAGGTATTATGATTATGGCATCCTAATATGCAATAATTAAAACTAATTATTATTATCTTTGACCCTCGATCAAACTTACAAAGTTCATGATCTGGTGTTGCCTCCATGTCATTCCGAGCAATTTACAAAATTTAAAATAAAATAAATAAAGTAAATGTCACGACAAGCAGGCCGTATTTACCAAATAAATTAAACATCAAAATTAGGACCAAAACCATATACCGCACATTTAATAAACAATTTATAAATATGCAAAATGGACAAAATCGCATTCTGTCCATCAGCACGATCGTGCCAAACGGCGCACAACCGTGCTGAAAACTCGCTGACGCTCTTCAACATGTGCACGGTCGTGCTGAAAAGAGCACGACCATGCTACAGGGAGCACGCCGCCGCAACAGGATTCCAGAAGCGAATCCTTGTTTATGTTAGGAGCACAACTAAGCATACAAAACATGTTCAAAGAGATTTATATCACATACAAATCATTCAAACATGCTTTTAAACATACAAAACACATTTAAAAGCAATAAACATGTTATCATACAATGGCAAACAATCATAGATACATGGCAAACTACAACTAACGCTCTGATACCACTGTTAGAGTTTCAAGAGGGATAATTTTTCAAAAAAACAATTTTCAAAAAACCTCTTGAGCGGAAAAACTCCTTTACAAAAGGACCACACATTGCATATGAATCACAAGGATATTGTATTTATCTCTTGAAGCGTAGCTTTATCGCGAACACTGTGAGCATGCCAAAGACACCGGTTAGCCAAAAACGCTACTACTGTGCGAAGCTCATAACTTTCTCTCTAGACCTCGTATCAAAAAATTGAACGGTGAAGATGTAGAACCACATGTCTCGAATCTGCTTTCCAAATTTCAGCCTAATCCAACGGTTAACGAATCTCGGATCGCAAGATTACGATAACTGTCCAGCCATAACAACCATAACGAAAGACTTCTCTATCACCAGTATTGCAAAGTACCAATACCGCTACTCAGTCCATGCGAGCAAACTAACGTCAGAGATAGCGTAGTGCTAGCTATCAGGAATAGGAGAGGCACGACACACAGTGAGAGAAAAGGAGGCGCTACTATCTACAATGTACAGTGGCCATTATGAGTGCTCTGTATTACGCATCACTTAAGTGACGAGCACAGCTTACTAATAGTTGCCACTCACTTAACCTAACCCAGTTGGGCTATTGTACGCTACAGGCTCAATGTTTAATTATGAATTAAATCATATTTAATTAATCAATTAAACTGATCCCATTTAATTATTAATTAAATCATATTTAATTAATCAATTAAATTAATTCTCTTAACATTTGCTCTATGCGTGTAACCCTATAGGTTTTCAGTTAATTGGCAATAATATTAATTATTATGAATCATATTAATAATTAATTAATATTATAAACAATGAGCGGCATCTAGTAATATATCATTGTTATACAATTAATTAAAATATTGGTGATACAATTAAAACCATATTGTAACCATATATAATGTGAAGTCAAAGTCCTTTCGTCTCAATATCTTAATTGAACACAAGGCATAAATGTATCATCCTTATTAAGTCCAATTATTTATTTCTTGATCTAGTAATTGATATACGATCATGTGGGTCCAATATCTTATATTGTCCCACCTTAACATGGTTATGCATTTTTACGTCGCATACCATCAAGAGACCTATAGACATTATTCCTGTTATGTAGGAGGGACAAATCCTATCTATATCACTCACATTCCTCAACATGTTTCATTGCAAGCCCAATAACTATCTTTATAATTATCCTGTTACAGATAACATTTAATAGTATCAAAGCCTACAACTACATATGTTAGGAATCGTAGTGACTTCCAAGTCGAATGACTACTTCACTATGGTCACCATCAGAATCGTTTATAATACTTACATAACTATTATGCAGCATTCTCATAGCAGGTCACTCTAGTATAAATATTCCACTAATTTTTATACCTATGTGAAGACGTAATATCTTATATTTATGACCCGTGAGATTTGGTCATCATCAGTACACTCACATAATAGTCTCAATGTATTATTATTATTGTCCTTACTAATAATAATACTTGACTATGGATATTTAAGAATAGTGTTCTATGATTGAATGGCATCTCATGGTCAAGTCATACTTGACGTTCCATTAAATAAATTACCTATTCTAAGGACTTTATTATGCTATAAATATGATCATCAAATACAGCATGATAAATAAATGCCTCATATATATAAAATAAAGTCATGCCTAATAGATTGGCCACTAGGGCTTACACCATGGCGTGTGGACCCCTCGACGTTCTTGATGGTCTACACAGGGTCGATTAGCTTGTTGTTCAAAGGAGGGGCCTCACACCGCGAGGATATTCTTGGACCATACAGAGTTACTCAGTTCCTACCGTTCATCCGAAAGTGACAGCCGCCACGAGATGGACTACATGTGGGCTGAGCCAGCGACTTCTCACGTGTCTAGCCGCAGAGGGTTCGTGCTGCGAGGTCAACGGAGGAGGACTGAGTAGTATTTGAGGACCTGCAGGAGACGTCGAGTGTTGATGTCTAGCTCATCTTCGAAGTATGTTTAACGGCCCGGACTGCTTTCAGGATTACCGGCTGTCCCCACAAACCAACACGAGTCTTTTCAGCTTGCTTTGTCCTCACTCACGCTTTCTGGGAAACTTCCCAAAAGGTCACCCATCCCACAATTACTCTAAGTCAAGCATGCTTAACTATGGAGTTCTTATGTTTTGGGCTCCCGAAAAGAAGATGCATCTTGTTTTTATAGGTAGTATCAATCAATTCTTATAAGCCTTCCTTCAACTGTACAATCCCATACCTGCACAGCCTCAGGATCCCTCCCATTCCGATGTGAATTCGGTTCATTCGTGTATCCCTTTGCCTAGAAGCCTACCAGGAGCCGCTCCTTGTCCGTGCCTCATGCACCGGGGATCACTCCCCACCCTCATCAGCCCCAGGCATTACATGCCCACCAGCTTTCGCCTGGTTTGTCCCCAAACCACATCGCACTGGAAGAGGTCCGCTCTGATACCATTTGTAACGGCCCGAACTGCTTTCAGGATTGCCGACGGTCCCCACAAACCAACACAGGTCTTTTCAGCGTGCTTTGTCCTCACTTACACGCATTCTGGGAAACGTCCCTGAAGGTCACCCATCCCACAATTACTCCAAGTCAAGCACGCTTAATTATGGAGTTCTTATGTTCTGGGCTTCCGAAAAGATGCATCTTGTTTTTCTAGGTAATACCAATCAATTTTTATAAGCCTTCCTTCAATTGTACAGTCTCATACCTGCACAGCCTCAGGATCCCTCTCATTCCGATATGAATTCGGTTCATTCATGTATCACTTTGCTTAGAAGTCTCCCAGGAGCCGCTCCTTGTCTATGCCTCTTGCATCGGCGATCACTTCCCGCCCTCGTCAGTCGCAGGCGTTACAGTATGAGCCGCTGGTGGTTTATCGGTGTACTCACAGAGAGGGCGAGGGTAGTTCCGGATATTTGCACCGCTAATGGTGGGATATAGCCAGTGCGTCTAGGGTGCGAGCTAAGCGCTTTTCATGTATTTTTTGAGTGATGGGTGGGTGTTGGTTAGGGGTGGGAATACGCCAGGTCGGGCTAGGCCCTGACATAAATAGCTCTGGCCTGTGTTCCAATCTCAAGGCCTGAGCTTGGCCTATTAACTTGATATAGGCCAACTTTTAAGGCCTGGCTTGACCTATTTAGGAGTCTGGCCTAACCTGAAAGCCTATTTAAAAGCCTATTTTAGGTTAAGGCCTTTGAATAGGGCAATAGACCTATCTCTAAATAGATAATAAAGGATAACATGCTAGTACAAAAAGCCTTTAAATAGGCCAAATAAAAGTAATATTATAAAAAAATATTAGAAGTACTAAGTAAAAATAAACTAGTAAATAAGGCTTTTAAATAGCATATGGTCTTTCACAGGGATGCATCATGTGGAGCACCGCATGGGCCTTCTTAAACAGTCATCCAGATAAGTATGTTGATCACATGTTTGCTTTATATTTATAGAATGTTAGCTTACTTCACATCTATACTTTGAGTAATGTGGGACTGACTATCATGTGGTGCAACCTATTAAGCTCTTCCACCTTCTTAAATCTCATCCTCCAACTCATATTCCGATGAACATCCTAGCCTATTTTCATCCCTAATTGTAATATTTTATATCTAATTATGCATAAATCACGTGAAAGTATGGAAGTGGTACAAGCTTTTTATCTTAAAAAGTTGCTTCTAAGTTGACGAAATCCACCTAATTCGCTAACAGTAATAGTACAAACGTTTTGTTTGAATGAACATGTCTTGATGGACTTCCATAATATCTTAAAGTTTGTATGTCTTGCATAATCCATATACAAGCGTACTAATGAAAATTATTTCTATTATCATGTCTTTGACTTCGATAATCATATATTTAAGTGTACCAACATAATATATTCAAATCATATAATTTACCCACTTGAAAACTTATAAAAAAAAATTTATCTACAATAATGCTTCATGGGGAGTTAGTCCCACATCTCTCCAAGTTTACATGTGAAGTAGACAACATTCTATAAATAAGGATCAAGTTGTATCTTTTCTAAAATAATCTTAGTTTGGTTAAAAAGTCTATTATTATTTTGTTAAAGAATTAATATTATAAACAATATATATATATATTTTATATATTCTGTTAAAAAATAATATTGTATATTATATTATATTATATTTTATTTTATTTTATTCTTTATTAAAGAATACTAATATTTATTTATAAATAGGCCGGCCTATCAGGCTCAAATGGCTTTTTTATAAGCCTAAGTCTAGCTTATTTTACTGAAAAGGCTTTCTGGAAAGCCTATGCCTGGTCAGGCCTTAAATAGGCCAAGCCATAGGCCCCTGGCAAGCGGCTTGGCCTACCCCCACCCCTAGTGTTGGTGATGATGAGCTGTGAGAGCTCCTTTCTTTTGCTTGTACATGTTTTTAAGTCTTTTCTCTTGATGTACAGTCTATTTGTATATGTACGGTATCACAATGCCCTACTGATGAGGCTATGGTTATGCATGTGTATGTATATAGTTTATCTTTATTTGCGTCTGACTCTGGAGTTGCTATACCTTTCCGTATGCGTTTGTATGTTTATCGTGTTTTCTTTCGCTACGCTTCTTGAATAACGAGCTAACGTTATAATACAGTTAAGATATAGTTATAATATAAGCTTGGGACTAATGAGATTATCCTACGTAAGTGGGGTCGTCTTATTTTGGTGGTATTATAGCATTGAGAATGTTCTGAGGCTAATGGGATGACTTCATGTATATAGGGTTGTCTCAGCGATGATCGGAATGCATCCTGACTGGTGGCGCAATGCTGCACGATGGTGAATGGCCGATTAATAATGCTTCGTTGATGGTTGGTGGAAGAAGAACAAATAATAATAATAATAATAATAATAATAATAATAATAAATAATAAAAGACATAAGAGGAGGTTTTAGGGAGAAGAGGGGACTGAGTAGGAAGATAGATTATGTGATTTAGGCTTTTAGCTTTAGGTGGCTACAAAGGAAGATAGATGGTCATGGCTTTTAGGGTTTAAACTTTAAAAGTTTTGAGCCAAGTGGGCCATGTAAGAACCAATGATTAAAATTCAATTAGAAAAATTTCCCTTCAATACAAGAGCTTGGTGGGAACACAAGTCATTCCTAAGCCAAAGCACTTAGTTATTACTTATTTGACAAGTGTTTTATATATACCGGTTCAAACGATTCAACTAGTAACTCACTAATTTGACCAGTGACCCATTAACCCTGTGTCCTAACTGAGTCGCTGACTGTCTGATTTTTATAACACTGGTTTCAACTCTCGCTCATTCAACAGATACTAATCATTCCCTTGCTTCTTCCGAATTTGTTCCATCAAATCGCTCGAAACAATAACCATACCTATACACATTGTCGCTGGTGTCATTTCCATAGACAACCTCATATCTCTAAATTGTTCTATCAACTCCCGTTGCTTGACCATCATAACGAAAACATGAAGCACTTTTCTTCTCAAGAGGTAGAAGCATTCAAGTTACCAAGAGAAAGAATAGGGCGCACAGAATATTGGAGGATGGAAGGAGACGGATACAAGATGGATATTGGAGGCCCAGGATTCATGTTTGTTCACATTAGAGCTTCTCAATTCTGATTTTGGATTTGGTTTAATGGATTTGGGTTGGGCAGTGGAAATGATAATAACAATAAGGGATACAATTTTTTGCTCAAAAAAGAAACAAAAATGGATCACCCAAACTCAGCTATTTAACCCTTAAGTGAGCCGAATTAAAACAACCCAAAATAAAAGTGAGTCAGCTTTTGCCCAACCCAACCCACCAATGAGCCAGGTTGTGCCGGAATGGCTCACGGACCAGAACCCATCTTGACAACTCTAGTCAACGCTAACATGAAACTACACCCATTTTTGTTTACCGTGTGCCATGTTGTCCATCACCAGTACATTGTCCATCACAAGTATGAAAGACTTATTACTGAATGCCTCATAGTCCTAATAGGAATTGCTAACCGAGGGACTTATTGTTTAATCTATTCTTAGATATTGTTCAAGCACTTGTGAAGGTTGCACCAGCTTTTCCTATTTACAGAGTTTGATTGCATCAGCTTCGAATTTTCATATCAATATCATGACACAATAAACTAAAGGCATGTAACACATTAGTCATCTATTATATTACAACTGATTTTTGTAAGCATTCACAACGGCAAATGGGAACACACTACATGCATAAACCTTATTAACACTCAACTGCAACACAAAATTTAAGCCATTAAGCTATTCTAAACCCTAAGAAAACAAAAGAAAAAAACTTTATTACGACTAAATCACAAATAGAATTAGGGAACACCATATTAACACAAATGACCTTCATCACAACACTCATATTGAAGTCATACATATAATAATCCTTCACGCAGGGACCACACCAGTAGTAGTACCAAGTGAATATTTTTGAAACTACAGGACAGTGAACAGTGGGACCATTTACCTCACCCTGCAAAAATATTCCTAACTCCAGGAATGGAGAGATGGCAGGCTATTCAACAATCACAGCAATGGAGGAAGAGATCACCTGTAGTTGCTTAAAATTCAATTGAAGTGTGAAAACAGAGGTGGATTGGGAGGAAATTGAGAAATGCATCTCACTATAAAGACAACGTTTGAGAAAGGGTTCGAAATTTTTATTTTTATTCTTTAATATTTGAAATACGACATCATATCAAGAGTCCATATTGCCACTAGTAGGCAAATAATATTACTCTTGACATTATATATCAACGTCTCCGTCACTTTTTACTAATATTAACTGACGATATAAGTTATCATTTTTAAAGACCAATTTGTATAAACGCATACTCTCTGATATCAAAGCAACACAAGTTCACTTTCAAGGACCGAATTGTATATTAACTCAAATTTTAAACTGAAACTGTTCAAGATAACAATTACTTAAGTCGATAAGTTATTACTAAAATAATTTCATTATAAAATCATTCACTAAATTTATTTAACCACTTATAATATGTTTATGAAATGATAAAATTGCATTCAAATCGTGTTACTTATATATAGTTTTGATGAAGTGCAAAATTGTATATTCCCATCTATGATGGCTGAGATGAATAGCAGAAAATTTTTTGCAGGTGCATTCACGTTACCAAGGCAGAGTGGTCTCAATCCAGAAAATACGTTGACTATATAACTCACTTTCCTATGACTGGAGTATCTTCTTATAATCTTGGAAGTTGCCGTGGAATGGTGTCACTCTTCCTTGGGATACAGCCCATAGCTCCTCCACACTTCCAGATATGAGGTGCTCATCGTGACTCACCTGCCAAAAACGCAAACATCAATTTGGACATGAAATTGTTTAGAGCACTTAAGTCAAATTAATATTAAATAAATTCGGCTTTAGTGGGAGAACCAAACATACCATGAGAATGCCTCCTTGGAACATTACAAGACCTTGAATTAGCGCCTCAACAGCATCCAAGTCCTACAACATTACACAATACGTTCTCAGTCAATTTTGGACTTATTATAGTCACTTGATCCAGAATTCAGAATACAGGATGTATTGCAACTTCTTCGCAAGGACCAATTTATTATAGCAGGAGATGATTTCCCTTGTATTGGAAAGGATTTTATTGTGCCTCTGCCATCTGCTGAGGTGTCACGCCATTACAATGAAGTGCTGTACTTGGTTTTGAAGTTCTTTCAATATTATTAACAATATTGTAATGGGGCTACTAACCAAATATTGAATGATACTGTTTTATTGAATATAATGAAAGGGGAAATCAACTTCCACTATAGAAGCTGGAAGGAAGTACACAAGTAACAAGAAAATATTAGAATAGCAAAGAGAGGCGAGGAGAGAATAGAGACAGAGGGAGTCAGAGAGAAGGGAGTCAGAGGGAATGAAATTACATCACACATATTCCATGATCTCTTGCATTGCCTACATTCAGTTATTTATATCTGTCATCATGTCATGCTCACTCCTTGATGCACGCCCCTCCTCACAGCCTTGTGCTTATGTGTCCTATTGTTATAACAAACTTTGCTGACTTGGTTTGCCTCTTGTGAAACCTTTGCTCTTTCCTCTATTGGTATCATTACAATACCACCCCCATTAAAATCAACCTTGCCCTCAAGGTTGAAGTTAAGAGAATGGTGGATGTTATGAAGATCAACAAAAAGTTCTTTAACCACATCTCCTTTGACTCCCTAAACTCAATAATCTTGAGAATAATTGCATGTGCCAAAGCCTGTTTCACTCCCAGGGAGACAAATTGCACATTTTTCCTTGTCCTCCCCACATCCATCGCAGTCTGAGCACTAACAAGGGATGTCCAAGCACCATGTACGATATGAACTGTGGAATTCAGGATAGCAAACTGATGCCCTCTGATGCCCTTTTTCTATGTGACAGAACAAACCAAAATCCGGATAACTTGCAATAATTACTGCAGCCAAAATCAATTGAGCAGCAAAACCACCATAATGACAGCTCCTATTAGTAGCCAAAATCAATGAAGCAATAGAGAATGATGTCATCACAAACCAATTGGAAGTGGTAGACTTGGGCTCAATTCTGAAAGTTCCTATTAGCTGGTCCTTTGAAACCAAGAAACCAAGCAGGGGAATAAGTGCAAAGGGAATTTGGACTGACTGAAGAACATGAAGCCACTCCGTGATAACATCTAATGCTTCCTCAGAGGTGTAAAAAATAAGAGCAACTATCATGGTTGGGATGATTGTAAAAATTCGTTTAATTAATGCCCTTGTCCAATTTTTTAACCTTAAACTTAGAAAACCTCTCATGATAAATTGTCCAGCATAAGTACCAATAAGAGTACTACTTTGGTCAACTACTAAGAAATCATTACCACATATATGTAATATTGGAAATAGTCCACCACCATTCTTGTCCTGAAGATATGGTCCTGCATTTGCAAGACCAATGGTCTTTAATATTTCAGTACCATAAAATCCATCAGCAAACACAGTTGTGGCAATTATACTTAGGTGGATCTTCAAATAAATCGGACAAGACCGAGACCCTGTCCTCTCGCCATAAGCACTAGAGTGAGACGGTTCGAGCGGTGGCGGCAACGTCGAAATGGCAACTCTGTCCGGTGGCTCCGGTGGTGGTAGCTCTGTTGGAATATTGACAACCAAAGGCTTTGGTACCTTTGAATATCCCAGTCTCTCCCTTAGTGATCTCGAGGCGAATGATTTTGGCGCGGTGGCTAAAATTTCTTTTCCTCTTTGATTTTGAATCACCGCTTCTAGGAGGGTGTTTAGCTCCTATGGTTTTGTAGTTATCGAAGAGGCTTCCGTCAACACCATTGGCGACCATGGTTGCGCTGTTAATGGCATGTGATTTTCCCCCTTGAACGAACTCATAGGAAGTGATACCGGTAGAACATCACTCAACGATTCGAAGGGCACCGTAGAAGGGGAAAATTCGTTCGAGGCCGGGATTGCATCGTTCGACGATTCTGAAGCGTCAATCTCTTCTTGCAACAGATTGATGATTCTTGTACCAAGCTCTCGGATTTCGCGAGACGATTCCGCCATTCGCTGAGTAAATTCGTTGGACGATTCAATCATGGGAGCTGAGTTTCCACAAATATGGTTGTTTCTGGGTAGCTGTGAATGAGTTCGCAACACCATGGGAAGAGCTCTGTGAGCGGTTGTGTTTCTGAGGTAAGATTCCTAATAAAGCTTCAATCCGGTCCAGTCGAGCGTTCCGATAGACGTCCATCCATGTGTGCTCTGCCATGGTGACAATGAAAGCACCAATGTAATGGGGCTACTAACCAAATATTGAATGATACTGTTTTATTGAATATAATGAAGAGGGAAATCAACTTCCACTATAGAAGCTGGAAGGAAGTACACAAGTAACAAGAAAATATTAGAATAGCAAAGAGAGGCGAAGAGAGAATAGAGACAGAGGGAGTCAGAGAGAAGGGAGTCAGAGGGAATGAAATTACATCACACATATTCCATGATCTCTTGCATTGCCTACATTCAGTTATTTATATCTGTCATCATGTCATGCTCACTCCTTGATGCACGCCCCTCCTCACAGCCTTGTGCTTATGTGTCCTATTGTTGTAACAAACTTTGCTGACTTGGTTTCCTCTTGTGAAACCTTCGCTCTTTCCTCTGTTGGTATCATTACAAATATATTATAGGTTTTTAATACAAGTCCAATAGTCTAATCTCATCATGCATTGAGCAGTTTGTGCCTTGCAAACATGACCCTAGCACTGGATTCCAAGAAATCCTCCTGAAGTTGAAATTTCCTATCTACTATCTAGATTCTTTGTTTCAAATAAAAATGCCTGGTTTAAGACAAATAGTGTTAATATTTTAAATGGCCCCAGAAAAAGGAATTAATAGTAATCAAAATGCCCAGGAATATCCCCATAAAGGTTTCCGATCTTCTCACTTCAGCTTTTACATGACCTTGTCATATTACAAGATAGACACACCAGTTTACAACTAACTCGAAAGTGGGATTTTAAGCAGGAAATGAGGGTTTTAGTACAGGGTGGAGTCTATCTCTCCCTTAAAATGATAAAGTCAGGTTAGAAGCTTAGTTTAGAAGAGATCCATATCCCCCTAAGGGACCTTCAGCTATTTTTTTCTCGCACAAGGTGTCCATAAACCGTTTGATAAAGAGAAGAGATAAGAGCAAACATGACCCAAAAAAACAAAAATCAAAGTAACTTTGTTCATACTGATGAGACTCGGCCTGAGCAGGCTTTTGGCCCTCCGCAGCAGCATTCTGTCACCCTCACTGGTGTTGATTATGAAGAATATATGAAGCTTCGTGCATCACAGCAGTCATCATCCTCCGTTGTCTCGGTTGCCCATTATGGTAATCCTACTGCCTGTGTTACCCACTCATCACCTCTTGGCCCTTGGGTCCTTGATTCTGGTGCCTCTAATCATATTTCCAGTAATTCCTTTTACTCTCTACGTTTACTCACTCCGACTCCTTACCACCTGTCACTTTGGCCAACGGCTGTAGGGAGTGCAAAACCTTTACCTTATGTTCCCTTAAATTCTGTTTTGTATATTCCTAATTGCCCATTTAATCTTGTTTCTGTGAGTCGTCTTACTCGTACCCTTAATTGTTCCATTTCTTTCACTCATAATTCTGTTGTTATCCAGGATCGCAGTACGGGACAGGTGATTGGCGTAGGACGTGCGTCATAGGGCCTTTATCTTCTTTCACCATCGTCTATTGCCTGCACCGCTACTCCATCTCCTGATTTTCTTCACAACCGCTTAGGCCATCCAAGTTTATCCAAGCTTCATAAGATGGTTCCTGGTCTTTCTTCTTTGTCAATTTTAAATTGTGAGTCCTGTCAATTAGGCAAACAGTCTAGAGAATCCTTTCCTAAGTGAGCCAATATTCGGGTTGCATCCTCGTTTGCTTTAGTTCATTTAGATATTTGGGGTCCTAGTCATGACCGTCTCTGTATTAGGTTTACAATACTTTGTAACCTTCATTGATGACTATTCTCGTTGCACTTGGCTGTATTTAATGAAAACTCTTCATTCCTAAGTGATTGGGGATGAAAAACAAGAGATACTCTTTCTCGTAATATGGAACTTTGTTTTTTTTTTTTTTATTTACATTTATTATATTTTTTTATATTAACTTTTCTTTCTTTTTATCTATTATATATTTAACTTTTAATTTGTTATAATTTATTATTTTTTGTCATGTCCCCTTTGAGAATTTTTATGCTGAAATTAGAAATCAATTTAAAACAAATGTTCAGATTTTACAAAGTGACAATGCTCCTGAGAACTTTTCTGCAGCTTTCACTCAATTTTATGTCAACTCAGGGAATTGTTCATCAATCTTCTTGTGCTTGTACACCTCAACAAAATGAAACAACTCACACCCTCATTCTTCATAATAATGTTCTTGTTCGCCTCTGGGGCGATGCAGTTATTATTGCCTGCTATTTTATTAACCGCATGCCCTTTCTATTCTCCAGCAACAGGTTCCTCATTCCATTTTATTTCCTGACCAACCATTGTCTGCTCTAACCCCTCGTGTCTTTGGATGTGATTGCTTTGCACATACCATGGCTCCTAGATAGGATAAGTTGTCCGCAAAATCCATCAAGTGCATCTTTCTTGGCTATTCTTGTGTTCAAAAAGGTTACAAATGCTACTCCGTAGATGCTCATTGGTATTATCTATCTCCGGTTGTCACCTTTTTCGAGTCTTCTCCTTTCTATTTTTCAGCTTCTTCCTCTCTCGTCCATGTCAATCTGTGACAGAAGTTTTACCTCTTCCTTGTCTTTCTCCTCTTTTTCCGGCTAACCCTAGTGTACCCGAGTCTCCTTCCTCCTCTATGCCCTTGCAGGTTTATCATCGTAGATCTCAACCTCCTACCGAGGTCCCTCCGACGGCCCCTGCCAACTCAGCTCCTACTCCAACATCTCCGCCCGACATTTCTCCGAGTTAGCCGCAATTCCTCGGTGGGTGAGCATGAACTCGAGGAATTTCCCTGCCTGCACGCCGAAGGCACACTTTTCTAGGTTAAGCCTCATATTATGGATCCTAAGCCGATCAAACACTGCCTGGAGGTTGGAGATGTGATCGGGGTTGTTGGTGCTTTTTGCAATCATGTCATCGATATAGACTTCCATTGCTTCTCCGATGATATCTCCAAAAACCATGTTCATCATTCTTTGGTAGGTGGCTCTAGCGTTCTTTAGCCTGAATGGCATCATCCGGTAGCAATATGTTCCTCTCTCGATTATGAATACTGTCTTCTCTTCATCTCTTGGATGCATGGGTATTTGATTATATTCTGCCTCTTTGCCCCTATCTTCCACCTTCTTTGCGCCACTGGTTTTGCGTGGGGGTCCACAAACAACTTGTGGCTTATGAAGTTCGAGTCTATCCCGGTCATGTCCGCAAATGTCCGAGCAAACAAGTCCTTGTTCATGCGCAGGCAGTTGATGAGGTCTTTCTGCATGGCGGACGGGATATTCCTTCCTATCTTTATTGTCGGCCCCTCTCTTCCTACCCTCACCAAGAGGAGTTCACCTTCGGGTTCAAGCCTGGTCGTTCTCATCTCAGTCATCGATGGCTATCATCATCACGCTTTTTCCCTTGCCCTTATCTGGGTGGAATGTCTTGCTCGGCCCAATGGCCCTGGGGTTTCCACACTGATCCTGTAACAATCTCTGGCCTCCAACTAGTCCCCTTTCACCATGCATATTTGTCCGTCATCTGTTGCGAACTTCATCGCGAGGTGGGGGGTTGAGACGACCGCGTCGAGGGAGTTCAGCGTGGGACGCCCTATTATTGCATTGTAAGTCGAGGCACAATCGATTACTAAGAACTTTACCTTCACCGTTTTGCAGACAGGCAGTGTTCCCAAGGTGAGTCTCAAGTCCACATACCCTCGGGGGGCTATTCGCTCGCCAGTGAATCTGACCATAACTCCCTCGTGAGGGAGAAGGTCCTCTTGCTTCAGTCCAAGTTTCACAAATAGCCCCCCAAAGATGATATTTGCCGAGCTGCCTTGGTCAACAAAGATCCGTTTCACCTCGAAGTTGGCCAGAGTCCCTGAAATTACCAGGAGGTCGTCATGCCCAGGGATGGTTGTTGGTTGATCCAAAATCTCCCTCCCCGAAAGATATAATCGGGCTGACTCCGAGTGCTCTCCTCCTGGACTGAGCTCGTCCTGAGAGACTCATGACTACCTAAGGTGTTTCTTCCGTGCTGATTTTGAGGCTCCTCCCATGGCAAACCCACCAGCTATGGTTAGGATCATTTGGCGGCTCAGGGAATCTTTTCACCGTGGGGGAGTTATGGTGCGGGTACGTCCTCCACGGCGTCGATCTTGGGAGGTTGAATCTCATCGGCGCCACGTCGAGCTTCTCTTGGCTTTTCCGGTTCTGTCCTCCCTCCGACCCTTTCAATCAAGAGTGACTGATCGATGTCGCCGCTCATGTGTGGCCTGCTCCACTTTCTCTACGTAGCGTTGTAAGCGCTCGGCTCGGATAAACTCCTCGGTCACGTCCTACAAGCTGATACAATCTTCTATGTCATGCCCATGACCCGCATGAAAGGCATAGTACTTTGTCTGGTTTTTAGCTCCTTGCTTCTTCATGGGGCGCGGTTTAGGGATTCCCCCGAACTCAAAGTACATGACCCCTTGCAGAATCTTAGCTCGGGGAGGGTTCAGGGGAGTATACACGTCATACCTTCCTCGAGGTCGCGGTGCGAGTTTTTCCACAAAGGCTCACCTTCTGTTCCGCTTCCCTTTTTGCCAACGACGTGGCGAACGGACCAGGACGTAGTCCGGCTACGAATAGGGGCAAAGCGTCCTTTGGGTTTAAATTCAGTACCTGAAGGGAGGCTTGAGCAAAACAGTGGAGATAGTCCCAGAGGCTCTCTTCTTTCATCTGCCTGACAGTAGCCAGGCTATGGGACAAGCGATGTTGCTGCATACTGGTTGTGAAATTTACCAAGAATTTTTGCTTCAAGGTTTTCCAGCCATCAATCGACCTTGGTGGGAGGGCCAAGAACCATCACTGAGCCGCGTGTTTCAGAGTCAAAGGGAAAGCCTGACACATGAGAAGATCGTGCATCCCGTGGAACAGCATTCCAAACACTAAGGAATCCACATGATCTTTCGGATCCGTCAATCCATCGTACATCTCCATGTTGTCAGGTTTTTTGAGCTCGACTGGGACCGGCGTCATCATTATTTCTAGCGTGAACGGATGTTCTTCAGACATGTGGGGCGGTGGTGCGCCCCTTTCTCGCAATGCTTCTCTCTCTCGGTCCCTATCCTCCGCGTGTTCGCACCGCATCTTGCTACTTCCTCTCAACTCTCTTGTGGTTTGAGAGGTGAGGTGTGCCACAGTTCGGGACACCCGGTAAGTAGGGTCGTCTCTCGTGGAGGAGCCCACTCCTAAGCTTTCCAACTTTCTCACCTACTTAGCGATGGTTTTCTGCTGCCTGCGAATCCTTTCGAGCAGCTCCCGTGGTGTCTCCGATGGAGGGTGGTGTCTCCATCTTGCCGCGGGGAGCGAGGATCGTGTTCAACTCCCCAAGCTTTCTGAGTGCGTCATTTCTTCTCGTCTTGTTGTCCGCCGTGGCTCTTCTGGGCTTATGGTGGCTTCAGCCCCGTTAGCCCTGTGAATTTCTGAAGCTAATTGTCTCTTTTCTCCTTCCATGATTAGCGGGAATTGAAGTTTATCGTTCCCCCAGACGGCGCAATGTTCTTTTCTGATCCAGAACACAATCTTCTAGGCTCCTTTCGATGAGGGCTTTTGTATTTCTTGATGGAGGATTGGTCTTCTCCTTCGAGCTGCTCTGGGTTGTTCCTCTTCTTGGACCAAATGGGGGGTTACCTACGAAGACACTCTCATGCTTAAGTCAGCAAAGGGGCATGCAGGGAGTAGTAATGGGGTGAAAAGTGAACTTACCTTCCTTTCTGACCTCAAGGCCTTTTATAGAGACCTCTGTTTACGGTAGAAAGGGATTCCTACCACCTAGGAGATGGTTTCCCTTACTTCCTTAGGTGTTAGGTACTAGAATCAGCGCATTTTCAGGCGGCGAGGTCAGTCTGACGTGCGATTCATGGAGCAGCTCTAACTGCAGGAGCCGAAGTGAACATGCCCCTAAGGACATGGCCTCTCTCTAGCATAGCTTCTAGTAGTCAATTCCGCGTGAAGAGCCTTGTCCGGGCTTGAGGCTCGACTTGGTCCGGGTCTTAGCTAATGGGATCTTATTGGACCTTATTCGTAGGAATGGGCCAGAACAATTAGCAAAGAACTACTTGTAATAACTTGAGCAACCCTCTCCCTATGAGCTAGCTTTTTGATGGAATTAGGTCCAATTATTCTAATAAGCGGCACCATTTGCCACTACTAACTACCTGCTAGATACACACCACTTTGAGTGATTTGTACCTCACATCTTCTCGTTACAATAAAAATAGAAGTGTACAGAAAACGAGGTAGGACAAAATGTGTTCAGAAGGTGAAAAGTGTGTACTGTAGATGTGAGTTGATGTGAGTAGAAAGTGTTTGTGGCTAGAAGTACTCCAAAAAATGAAAGTACACTAGCTGCTATTAGTCCAGTAACCCACCAAGAAGCAAAATAAAATGTTGGAGAGATAGGCCAACCTACCAGATGATTGGATGGCTCATCAAGTAATATTATATGTGGCTTCTTGAAAGTTATCTTTGCAAATGCAACCCTGCTTTTCTGACCACCTAGTCAAGCATCCAGAAAAGTCAAAGATATACTTCATAACAGGTGGATACATCAATTGCAACTCACAACAATCACCTAGTGTCCTGACATCTATTGTTGCAATTCTTGAAGATCATTAAATAAAATATTTTAAAGGACCATGAATGGTGATTTAGGGTGCATTTGAATAAGCTTTGAAAATAAGTGATTTCAAGATACAACAAAAATTGATATTATTTTTAGAGATTTTATGAAAAGCAGATGTTAATGTGTTTGGATACAATTACAAAAAGCACTTTTTACTTTCTCTCTTCTATAGCATCTCTCTTAAAACTGATTCTTTTTAAGAAGCAACTCATTTCAGCTTCTGATTACAAGCAGAAAACTGATTTTTTTTTAGATTCTGATTTTTTTTCAAAATCTTATCCATACAATTGTACATGTCTGAAAGTAATTTTTTAAATAAAAAGTGATTTTTCTTGCAAATTAAGCATAAAGAATGCACTCTTAGGATGACAGTATGAACTATGTGATAGGATTGCTGATTTTGGGCAAGGACCTAATGAGCTGCTAGCCCAACAGTGCCCCAAGCCCAAAGTGTGGAGAGTTTATGTGAGAAAAAATAGAAAGGTGCGTGAGGGTATTTCCCACGTGGCTGAGAGTGATGTGGGAAATGGCACGTGGGAAATGGGGGGGTGACATTGTGAAACGAATTCTGTTATAAGGGGTGTGATGGGGAGAGAGAAAGAATCATGATGGAAATCATTTGTTAGTAGTGGCAGAGAATTTTGATTCTCTGAAGGAGCTAGGCTCTTGGACAGTTGGGATAGCCATTCCTTCTGTATTTCCCTTTTGCAAATAATACAAACAGCCCTCCCCCCTTATCTCTAAGCATTTTCATCTTCTTTCTGCAATTCCCTTTTCTGTTTTCTATCAAACTGGTCCAACCTGCCGGATACATAACGGAACCGGTGAGATAAGGAGACTGAGCGGTGGATGCCCCCGAAGAAGAAAATGGACAAAGGAGGAGCAATGGAGGCAAAGGTAGCAGCAGCTCTGGAGAATGATATGGCGATCCTCAAGGTTACTCTCGCCAAAATGAAGTCTCAGGCAGTAGAGAACCAAGAGACGATGATTGCATTACTCATAGGGACCAAAGAGAAAAACACTAAGGTTGTCATGAAACTCCAAGGCGATTCACTTGATGAGTTTCGACAATCGGTGAAGAAAATCGAGTTACCCATGTTCACCGGAGAAGACCCAGCTGGGTGGATAGCTAGAGCTGAAGTTTATTTTCAGGTGCAAGAGACAAGTCCAGAAGTGAGGGTGAGTTTGGCTCGGCTGTGTACGGAAGGACCCACCATTCACATCTTCAACCCCCTTCTTGATGGAGAAGATGAATTGACGTGGGACCAATTCAAGGGTGAGTTGCTGGAGCGATACGGAGGAATCGGGGATGGCAACGTCTTCGAGCAACTCTCTTTGATTCGACAAGAGGGTGGCGTCGAGGAGTATATCCAAGAATTTAAAAGGTTAACTGCACAAGTTCCACGACTCCCGGATGAGCAATACTTGGGGTATTTCGTTCACGGGTTGAAGGAAGGAATTAGAGGAAAGGTGAAGAGCACGCAAACACTTGGCCCCATCTCTTGTCCACGACTGATGAACTTGGCGAGGGCGGTGGAGCGTGAGTTGCAGGAGTCGAAGTCGGGATGGACTGGGCAACGTCACTCTGGGAGCAGAGGGCATTTTGGATCGGGCTCAAATTACCTATCCAGCCCAAATCATGTGCCAGGGACAATTCGTACGGGTCGGTCCAGTGGGAATGAATGGGTATATGTCAGAGGAGGAAAGGAGGCTAGTGACAAGGGCTTAATGGGGCCAGGGCCCAAAACTGATACAAGGATGGACAGAAGAGGGGCAGGGGTGCGTGACAGGGGAATGAAGCACTTGTCCTACGATGAAATCACTGAGCGGAGACAAAAGGGACTCTGTTTCAAATTTGGGGGACCTTTCCACCCTCGCCATCAATGCCCAGATCGGCAGTTGAGGGTCATGGTGATGGAAGATGAGGATAGCGAAGAGGGAGAAGCAAACGTCCTAGCCGTCGAGGGAGAGGAAGAAGCTGAGGTTGACGGGGAGTGCTGTGTGACGAATCTTGGGAGCTTAACTATGGAGAAGGATCAACAACCCCAAACACTGAAATTGAAGGGGGCGATCCGAGGGGTACCCGTTCTATTGTTGGTCGATAGCGGTGCAACTCATAATTTCGTTTCCAAGAAATTATTAGCAAACATGGGTTGGGCGGTGGAGGAGCCAAACCCATGCGCATTAAATTAGGAGATGGGTACAAGGCAATAGCACAAGGTAAATGTTCTGGAATTGAGGCAGAGTTGGGAGGCACTAAAGTGGTGGTTGATGCTTTACTTTTTGAATTGGAGGGCGTTGACCTGGTTCTGGGAATTTCTTGGTTGGCATCTCTCGGTGGTATGTGGGTTGATTGGGGAAAACAGGTTATGCAGTTCCAAATGAATGGACAGTGGATGGAGTTGAAAGGAGAGGGACATCGTGATGAACATCAAATGGCCTTGCAGAGTTATTTTGGGAAGCCTCTTCAGCTGATAGAAGGGTTGTTTTTCTCAGCTGAAATGCATGTGTTAATCCAGTCTAGACAAGATGAGGCAAAAGAGAAAATATCAGAAGCAGAAGAAAGAGAGTTGCAGAACTTACTTGCTCAATACCGAGGGGTTTTCAGAGAGCCAAAGGGACTGCCACCGAAACGAGAAGAGGAACATGCTATCATCCTGTTGGAAGGGCAAGGCCCAGTCAATGTGAGACCGTATCGATACCCACACCATCACAAAAATGAAATTGAAAAACACATGCAAGAGATGCTTAATTCGGGGATGATTAGACACAGTCAGAGCGCTTTCTCGAGTCCTGTAATTTTGGTAAAGAAGAAAGATGATTCATGGCGGATGTGTGTTGACTACCGCGCTTTAAATAAGGTAACCGTTCCCAACAAATTCCCTATACCCGTGATAGACGAGTTGCTGGATGAGCTTCACGGGGCTCAGTTTTTCTCCAAATTAGACCTCATGTGAGGTTATCATCAAGTGAGAGTTAGGGAGGAGGATGTTCACAAAACAGCATTCAGGACCCACGAGGGTCACTACGAATATATGGTGATGCCTTTTGGATTAATGAATGCTCCTGCTACATTCCAAGCCCTTATGAATGCCATCTTTCGGGTTATGTTAAGGAGATTTGTGCTCGTATTTTTTGATGACATCCTAGTGTACAGTTCGGATTGGGGCTCTCATTTGAAACATTTGGATGCAGTGTTGGCTGTGTTACAGGAGCAGAAACTGGTTGCAAATGAAAAGAAGTGTGCTTTTGCCCAAAAATCGATTGAGTACCTCGGCCACATTATTTCCAAAGAGGGGGTAGCTATGGATCCCAACAAAATTCAGAATGTGCTGCACTGGCCAGTTCCAAAATATGTAAAAGGGGTGCGAGGTTTCTTTGGGCTTACCGGCTACTATAGAAAGTTTATAAGGGATTATGGGAAGATTGCTAAACCCCTCACAGCTCTCACCAAGAAGGACAATTTTCAGTGGACCCCTAAGACACAGGAAGCTTTCGATTTGCTCAAAAGGAAAATGACTACAGGTCCTGTTCTAGCTCTTCCTGATTTCAACCAAGAATTCTTCATTGAGAGTGACGCCTCCGGTCATGGTTTGGGTGCAATTCTCATACAAAAGGGCAGACCCATTGCTTACTTTAGTAAAGCTCTTCGGGATCGTAATTTGGCCAAATCTGCGTATGAAAAAGAACTAATGGCTGTGGCACTTTCTATCCAGCATTGGCGTCCTTACTTATTGGGTCGCAAGTTCACAGTGTGCACGGATCAGAAGAGCCTTCGCCAACTTTTGTTGCAGCGCATTACCACCGTCAATCAGCAAAACTGGGCAGCCAAGCTCCTTGGCTATCAGTTTGATATTATATATAAACCGGGTCTCGAAAATAAAGGAGCCGATGCTCTGCCTAGAATGTATGGGGACGCAGAATTTGGGACTTTGGTTCACCTCCCGAGCTGGCCGGAGGGAAGGGAGTTACTAGAAGAAGTGCACCAAGATTCTAAGCTGCTGGAAATTATAGGAGCACTGCAGCAAAATCTGCCCTCAAAACCAGGTTTCATGTACAAGAATGGGGTTCTATTGTATGAGGGGCGCTTAGTGGTATCAGCTTCATCTTCTTGGATTCCTAAGTTGCTGGAGGAATTTCATGCCACGCCCCAAGGAGGCCACTCGGGATTTTACTGCACGTACAGGCGTGTCGCAGCAAATTTATACTGGTTTGGCATGAAAAATCGCATTCAGCAGTTTGTGCAAGAATGTGATGTATGTCAACGCCAGAAGTACTTAGCAGCCTCACGTGGAGGATTATTACAGCCTCTAACAATTCCTGAACAAATTTGGGAGGAACTTTCAATGGATTTCATTACTGGATTGCCTAAATCGAAAGGATTTGAGGCCATTTTGGTGGTGGTCGACAGGCTGTCCAAGTGCAGCCACTTCATTCCCCTAAAACAGCCCTATACAGCAAGGGGAGTTGCTGATGTGTTCATCAAAGAGGTAGTGAAACTCCATGGCATTCCAGCTTCTATTTTGAGTGATAGAGACCCAATTTTTGTCAGCAATTTCTGGCAGCAACTGTTCACATCGCAAGGTACTCACCTCAAAATGAGCACTGCATACCATCCTCAAACGGATGGCCAAACGGAGGTGATTAACAGGTGTTTGGAAACTTTTCTCCATTGTTTCATTGCTGACCAGCCAAAGTCCTGGGTGCCGTGGTTGCCTTGGGCCGAATATTGGTACAATACCACTTTTCATGTTTCTACTGGCACTACTCCTTTTGAGGCAGTTTATGGGAGGATTCCACTAGTGATCACTCGCTTCTTACCTGGCGAAACCAAGGTGGAAGCGGTCCGAAGGGAATTGTGGGATCGAGATGACGTTTTGAGGCAGTTGAAATATCACTTGAACAGAGCTCAGCACAACGTGAAGGTTCAGGCCGACAAGAAAAGAATTGCACGCAGTTTTGAGATAGGAGAGTGGGTCTTTTTGAAGTTGAGGCCTCATGGGCAACAAACCACGGGGTCCCGAATCTGTCCTAAATTATCTCCAAGATACTATGGCCCTTTTCAAATCCTGGAAAAGATGGGGGCGGTAGCTTATAAGCTGAAACTCCCTCAATCTACTCGCATCCACCCAGTTTTTCATGTTTCATTGTTGAAGAAAGCTGTTGGGAACTATCGAGTGGAGGAGGTACTTCCTGCAGAGTTAGAGAGTGACACCACGACCACTAAAGCCCCTGCAACTATTCTAGCCACTCACAGGATCACAAAGAGAGGCGAAACTGTGAGCCAATTCCTAGTACAGTGGAAAGGGAAATCTGTGGAAGATGCTACTTGGGAGGAGGAGTTTAATTTTCGAAGTCAATTCCCTCACTTCAGACTTGAGGACAAGTCTGCTTTTCAAGGACGGGACAGTGATAGGATTGCTGATTTTGGGCAAGGACCTAATGAGCTGCTAGCCCAACAGTGCCCCAAGCCCAAAGTGTGGAGAGTTTATGTGAGAAAAAATAGAAAGGTGCGTGAGGGTATTTCCCACGTGGCTGAGAGTGATGTGGGAAATGGGGGGGGTGACATTGTGAAACGAATTCTGTTATAAGGGGTGTGATGGGGAGAGAGAAAGAATCATGATGGAAATCATTTGTTAGTAGTGGCAGAGAATTTTGATTCTCTGAAGGAGCTAGGCTCTTGGACAGTTGGGATAGCCATTCCTTCTGTATTTCCCTTTTGCAAATAATACAAACAGCCCTCCCCCCTTATCCCTAAGCATTTTCATCTTTCTGCAATTCACTTTTCTGTTTTCTTCTATGAAGCAGACAATACCTGACAAAGTATACATTGGTTGAAGAGCAAGATTTCCCGTTACACCAAAAGAGCCTAAGTGAGCTCGAAGCTTTTGATCTGGAACACCCTGAAGAAAATTCAAAAAAACAGCAAATTTCATAATATAATTGCAAGTAGAGGTGCCAAATAATTTTTAACAGCACCACCTTACAGCCTACACCCACAGTTTTGATCCCACCATCAGTTTTGATATATGTACAAAATTGAAGATAATATTCTGTTCATCTTTGCATTCTTCCCAAGGTTTCAAATCTTGGCCTCAGCCCGGAATTGCAGACCACATCTGCCCACAACAGGGCCAGACCACAACTGAAACTTAAAACTTTGACGCTTCCAATAAAAGGAATCAGTGATTAGAAGGAAGGGAACTCTGGTTACAGTTCAGTCAACCAACAATAATTTGATAGAAGATAATCCCTAAAAAAACACTAATTATCTTTGAATACAAAGAACTCACAGGATAGCAGCGCATCATATACAGAAGAGGATTTGAAGATAAGTCAAGTCCGTCGACATGGTGCTGACTGAACACTGCTATACGAACCTGTAGTCAGGTAGATGTTTAATTAATGATCAAAAACAAGATTAAGGCGTGAAAAGACATCACCAAGGACAGATACATTGCAATTATGATGATTTATAGCTCTAAACTGACTGTCAAGTAGTAAAATACAATAGCTATAGTTTGTTGATCTTCTCAAAGTTACCTTTTCAAATTACATAAAAACTCGTTTTAAAATATTTATCTGATTAGCAAAAACCAGACAGATAGTTTGAATTCAGCTGTTGACATTAATTAAATAAAAAAAATACATATGCCACCATGAAACATTTATTTCAGAGGTGTCATGTAAGAAGCAGAAAATGAAGCAACTTTAGAAAATATATAAAATATAAAATATAAAATACTTGAAAGCATGTCATGGAAGTGAGGCAAAATGAAGCAACTTTAGTTACCTTAGCAGAACGGAAAACCGTCCCAGAACTGGGCTGCAGTTCCCCAGCAATTAACTTAAGTATAGTTGATTTGCCAATGCCATTTGGTCCAACCACTGCAAAGTGCAAATATAGAGGCTATAATTTATAACACAATAAAATAATATGGCAGAGTCATGTCATAATTTAAACAACATTCTGCCACAGAGATCTACTAACTACTAGTTTGCCAAAAGATGCAACCTAGAAATGATATGTCCACCACATATTGTTATGATACAAGGCTATGCAATAATAAGAACGAATACTACACAATACTATTATAAATTGAACCCAAATATCGTATAATAAATGTACCAAGGATTCAAAAGGTAGGATAGGAAAATCATTACTAGGACTAGTATCAGCATCCTTACTTGCAATACGGCTGTCAAGATCAATCCCAAAATTCAAATTCTTAAATAGAATGGGGCCACCAGGATAAGCAAATGATGCATCACTGCACTCACATTTGAAAATTGAAAAGAAATTTCAATTTAGGTAAGAGATAAGGCCTAAGTCCTGTGAGTGACCAACATCAGATATATATCATCTGTATGTGTAAATCTATATTGTCAACAAAGCTAAGTGAAAAGGGACTGATGTTCTACCTGAAACTTATTATCGGTGGGCCAGGTCTATCATCTGGAGTGGGGAACTCAAATTTGTAGCTATATCCCATCAGATATAATATAGTTAAACACTTAACCAGAGCTAAGAAGAGAGATAAACACATTTTAATGAGATGAGCAAAAAATGAATAGCAGTTCATACTCAGGATCATTAATAATTTCATCTACATGGCCCATTCGCTCCAAAGCCTGAAATATCATTTTAGGGGGGGAAAGGTTTTAGATATGAAAAATATCAACTTTAAAGATTTAACAGAAACTGAATCAACCAAACCAGGGAGCAGCTTAACAATAAAAAAGGAGAAAACATACATCATATATATATATATATATGTATGACATTTTGAGCATTTGATTTATAAGTAGTTAAACTGACAATAACAAGTACCTTGATTCTTGATTGAACAAGTGATGCCCTCTTGGCATTATAGCGGAACTTGTCAATGAAGGACTGGTAGAAAAGCAAAACATCACATGTCAAATGTCAAATACAATCTTGATTAATATGTCACATGTGCACAACAAGTTATTTGGATTGCAAACCTCACCAATCTTTCAATGGGATCATAAATGGAAAACTTAATTCGAAGTTTTGTTTTTCAAGTAACAAATAGAATCATATCTGATATAAGAAAGCACATTGAGGAAGTAAATTTCCACAGATCATGCCATCAATGAGGTAATCTGTATTTCTTCCATAC
Source organism: Ammopiptanthus mongolicus (assembly GCA_039655645.1). Taxonomy (NCBI): domain Eukaryota; kingdom Viridiplantae; phylum Streptophyta; class Magnoliopsida; order Fabales; family Fabaceae; genus Ammopiptanthus; species Ammopiptanthus mongolicus. Next base: position 34,199,059 of record CM077349.1, on the reverse strand, counting down.
TAGGTTACTACTCAAGTTCTAACTTCTAACAAAAACTGGTCTAACTAATAAATATAATAAAATATAGGTCGACAGATTTACCCCACCTAGTGGGAGAAGTATTGGTTGTTGTATAGATTCACAAATTAATGCACAAAGTTGTAAATGACAAGCAAGTAAAATATTCCTAGGCTCCTAGCATCACACATAAATCTACAGAAAAAATAAAGTCACATACAGTGCGATAAACACAATATTTAGAGAAGACCAAGACTATAAACTCCTATCATCATGGAAATGAGTACATTGACTTAGTAATATAGTACAATGTCAATACATAAAAGGAATTGGGTAGAAAGAAAAAAATTATCAATATTTAAAAGAATAATTTTAACAGCAAAAAAAGAAATACCTGCATATGAGATCTTGAACGTTCATGTGCCTCTACTGCTTTTTGCTGGTTTTTAACTTGTTCTTCTCGAGTCCTCTCAAAAGTATCATAATTCCCTTTATAAGTAGTCAGCTTTTGGCCTTGTAGGTGAATTATATCAGTTACCACCTGGCCATACAGTTAACAAGATAAATAAAAAATATGCTGTGAATACATTTAGTTGGCAAACTATGAAGCACAGACACGGACATCAAGCACGGATGATGTCCAAAATATAGGACACCAGGACATGGCACCATATATTCAACTGAAATTAAATATGAACAACATGACAAAAGATCTAAATTTTTCAACTTCTCAAAACAACTTGCTAAGCTTTTATGTTAATGAGCCTTACAAAAAAAATACTAGGAGGCATCATTTTACAATGGAAGCACTTTGTCTCTTTACAAAGGAGATTCCAAAAGAAGAAGATTAACTATATCTTTCACCTTCCATCTATTTATGTACAACCAAAAAATTAAGAAAAGATTTAATCTATCTAAGACCTTTCTAAAAGTTACTTAAAAAAAAGGATAGTTTTGAATATTTTTTAAAAGAGTCATTTCATTCGAGTGTCAAGCCATTTTGGGGTGTCAGCTAAGTGCTCAAGCCAAGTCCTAGAGGTGCGTGTGTCCGAGCTGACAAAAATTATTTGTTTTAGTTGGACACCTAGTGAGGAGTGTCTGACACGTATCGTACAGGAGTCAGAAAAGTGTCGGTGTCAGAAGCGTGTCTGACACTTCGATGCCTCGAGAAGGAGAACTATCCATGCTTCATAGTTAGAGAAAGCACTTAATCAACAAACTCTAATCAAAAAAATGATAAGCCAATACATTACCGTGTTTAAAAATTCTCTAGCATGAGAAACAACAATAAACGTTTTTGGCCATTTAACCAAGTAAGATTCAAGCCATAAGACAGCATGAAGATCGAGATGGTTCTGCAATAAAATAAAAAATATTTTAAATTCTAAAACATAAAGGCATCAATCCTGAAAGAAGCTTAGAAGCAGACACACCGTAGGCTCATCAAGAAGCAACATGTCAGGCTCTATAAACAATGCACGAGCAAGAGCTATACGCATCCGCCATCCTCCAGAAAAAGTTTTGGTTGCTTTCTTCTGCATCTCAGGAGAGAAACTTAGACCCTGAAAATGGCCTTGATCAGTAAATAAGGCAAAGTGAAAGACACATCGGCAGAAAAATAAATTATTTTCATTTTATGCATACACATTTTGACAAATTGTCCAGGGATTCACTTTTTTTGTTACCAGGTGCGCAAAACAGAGAATAGGGAGAGTAGAAATAGACACGGAATTAATGTGGTTCAAGATTCTATGAAGATTACAAGGTGTAGCCGCTCAACACGCAAACCCCAATCCCAACACACTCAAACACTCACTCTGACAGAGATTTACTTACAATCTACAACCTAACTACTGATTTTACAACCTATTTGTTGGGTCACACGGCTGTCTTTCCAGGTAGGGGTCACATGTTGGGTCAAACCCAGAATTAAATAGAAAATTCTTTATAACAAATTTTTACTTGGGTTGAGCGCACGCGCATGCACACATATGCTTCAATTACTTTGCAAGTCCTCAAACTATTTGGAAATTTTAAAATAGGTACGTGAACTAAAAACCATTATAATTGGGTCCCCAAACTTCTAAATACTTTGTAATTGAATCCTTACACTTTAAACATTTGTAATCGGATCCCTGAACTTGTAAATAATTTGTAATTAGGTCTCTAAGGTAGGAGACATCTTTAAAACCTTTGCTATTGTGAGTGATCCAATGGTTCTGTTAAACTCCAAGATAGACAAGAATCATGGACGGAAATTTATAGGGTGCTCAAATTACAAGGTTGTTTTGCTACCCTAGGGACCTTATTACAAATTATTTAAAAGTTTAGGGACCCGATTACAAACGTTTAAAGAGTAGAGACTCGATTACAAAGAATTTAGATGTTCCGGGACCCAATTACAAATTTTTTTAATTTGAGGACCTATTTAAAAAATCCCAAATAATTTGGGGACCTACAGAGTAATTAAAGCTATATATATATATATATATATATATATATATATATATATATATATATATATATATAACAATAGTAAGAACCAATCCTTTTCCCACTAAATGGGGTCAGCTACATAAATCAAACGATACCATAATGTTTAAATTATATCTATCGAAAAACCATTGACATCTAAATCCTTATTAATGATTTTGCCTATGGTTATTCTCGATCTCCCTCTGCCTCTAGAAATTGAGCTACCCTTCATCTGATCTACTCTCCTTATTGGGGCTTCTACAGGTCTTTTCTATACATGCCTAAACCACCTTAGGCGAGATTCTACCATTTTTCTACATTAGGTGCTACACCAACTATCTCTCTAATGCATTCATTTTTAATCCTATCTTGTTTGTTATGTCCACTCATCTAACACAATGTTCTCACCTCCACTACATTGAGTTTATTCTCTTATTGGCTTTTTACAGCCCAACGTTCAGTCACATACAGCATTGCAGGTCTCTTAGCTCTGTGGTAAAATTTTCCCTTAAGCTTGAGTAGTACTTTTCTATCACAGATAACACTTGAAGCACTCCTCCATTTCCTCCACCCCACTTGAATCCCATGGTTTACATCTCCTCTATTTCTCCGTCGTTTATGATTGACCCAAGATACTTAAATTGTATAACTTGTGGTATGGTATGGTCTCCAATTTTCACCTCTAAGCTAGGATTAATACACCTCCTGCTAGACTTCCATCCATATACTCCATCTTACATTCTTACTTCTGTAATATCCCCACCTTTAATCTTTTGGTTACTATTAATTTAATTAATTAATGGTTGATTATGCATACTTAATGATTAATTTCTTGATATGCTCTATTTTACAATTGTTAGTGTTGTTGGGTATAATTAAGTGGGGGTGTGATAAGTAATTGACCAAACCAAGAAAAGTTTGATATAGGGACCAAAAACCCAAACATAACCATACAAGCCATCACTTGGGTCACTTAGTCAAAAATGTTGTCCAAGCCCAAGCCACACCTCTCACTTCCAAACACACTCTCATAAAACCACACCCACACTCACTCCTCTATTAAGTCACAAAAACCCCCTCCCTTTAACACACTCCACACCACCTACAACTACTCTAGCTTCTCTACATGCAAAACCAAGAGAGAAAGAGAAAGTTTCCATGGAGGCCGAAAGAGAGAAGGAAAAGGGGAGGAGAAAGGAACTCCATCAAATGCCCAAAGCTTGCATGAGAGTAGAGAGGAAGAAATAGAGCAAGGTGAAGCTTAGGATCACCAACCCACTCCATTCCTTGTGTTCCTACACTCCTAATCTTGGTTGAGGTGAGTTCTTACTTGTTTGTAACATTGGGTAACCATAAATCCCAAATAATTGCTAAATGATTTATTGATTCTGTAAATTGTTAACTTTTGACTCTGTTTGTGGTATGAATCACTGGGTTTAATTGCATGTTTGAATAAGGGGCTGATTTGGGGGAAATTAATAAAGGGGGAGGAATTAATCTCCAAACCCGTATTGACACCCTGTCAGTATTTTGTCAATAACTTCCTCCACAGAGGTCGTTCTGAAACGATTTTTGAACCATTAGAAACTAGACAAAATTTTCCACGAAATAGACACTGGAATGGCTAACTTTCATGAAGTGTAGAAGAAGAAAACGGACTTGCAAATTGCTGTCAAAAACAGAGAATTTGTTTTTATGTTGTTATGGTGTTCTGGCCCTAACTCCCTGCACAGCCACTGGATTGAGACCATTCTTGTACCATTAAAAAATAGAAATGTTCGGCTACATTTTAGGCTCTGGAAATTCTAATTTTGATAGATTTGGTGGAGAAAACCCAGTTCCAAGTTGCTGCAAATTCTGTTTATATAACTGTGAGCATAATGGTACTTGATTTGTGTGGAATAGATTCTTATATGTTTTAATTCTGTCCAAACATAAATAATAGGTATATTTGCAATTGGCATGGTGCTCTTTGGGATTTTATGTTCCTGCTTAGTTTTAGAGCATGGTAACCATAAACCCAAGCATAAGTTCTACTCTTTAAAGATGTTGTGATGTTCTTTGTGTTGCATGCATATTGTTATGATATGGTCATTAGTTGGTATGTTGTAGTTAATTTCTGGAAATGCATGTGTAATTGTAATTGGTTTTGATATTGAGGTGGTTTTGATATGCCAACATGTGAGAATAGACATGTTAAAAATCCTGCTTGATAGGTGTTTGTTATATTGCTTATTAGGAAATGTTATGGTTTCTGTCCTCAAACCCATATTGACATAGGTTCAGTGTTTTGCTTATAAATGTTTCTGTAGGACTCCTTTCTAAATGATTCTTGTTTGGTTGGAAACTAGACTCGATTTGCTACAGTTTAGGCACTGATTTTGCTGTTTTGCATTGAGTATTGACAAAGAAAAACCTGTTCCTGTTTTTCGAATGCAATAGCATATTGGTTAAAACTGTACTTTTTGGGCGGCTTTTTCTCAAAAGTAAAATTTTATTTATAAACTAGACTTGTTAAGCTTTCCATAGAGGGGTCTTTTGCCTAAATCTGACTTTATTTGGTATTTTGATAAAATCATAGAAGTTGGCTAAAATCTGCATATGATGTTGATGCAATTTCTTGTTAATTACTTGTTTAAGGGCTGCTTTGGCTGAGTTAATGCAATTATACAGTAGAATGATAGATAAATGTAAATCACCACTTGGCATCCAACAGCGGTAACCATCTTATGCCCGACACGATTCGAATTAAAATGGTTATTAAGGACCTTTCAGATGTCAATCATAGAGTCCTTCCCATTTGGAAGGCAATCACAGAGTCCTTTCCGTTGGGAAGGCAAGAAGGTAAGTGCCAAGCAAGTGGGACGCCGCTTGTGGTCATAGACGTATGATCTGCCTTACATCATAGAGCTAGTTCCTCTTAAGTACCTTGGTGCGCAGGGGACAGCGACGTTTTTCACTGATAAAACTAAAGGGATGTCCAAGTGTGTAAAGTTTACTTTCATTGATTATGTATCGGTGTTGATTATACTTATATATATATTGAACTGAGTGTCTGTTTGCAGGAATTCACTGAGATTATTATATCTCACCCCTCACCCTTTTGTTTCAGTTTAACCGCTTCTATGTTGGGGGCTGTAAAGTATGTCCGGAAATGCTTTGGCAGCTGTCCTATTAGCCGGGGTCGTCTAGTGTGTTTTTTTTTTAAATGAGATGTATTACAAGTCAAACCTTGTACCATGTTTTGTAAATGATTTTAAGTAAAATCCTATTTGTTGTTTGGGTGTTATATTTATCTTGTGTAGTTAAGGGTAAGTAGTATCCTAATGTACATTGGGGTATTACAACTTCCACTTAAACGAAGGCCATGTCGTTCCAAAGATTATATCCTGATCTCTAACTTCCATTTATTTCCTTCCTTGACTCTCCAATTATATTATGGGGCTGCTAATATATTTCCACTTGTTTTTTAGAAGAAGTACATTAGAGTTAGACTTGAAGTTAAAACTGAATATTCCAGTGTATTAACATTGCAATAGGAGACTACAATATATATACACTTGACTAGTGGAACTTGGTTCCTAGAATATTAATTATCTACTCTAAATCCTACTATATCCTAGGAGTGAAATTACAATGAATACACTGTATCGAACACCACTGCCCACACCGTCCACATACTATTATCATACTCAACACTCCCTCTCAAGTTGGGATCATATATGTCAGATGCTGCCAGCTTGTCACATATGTATGCTATTCTAGGACCCTGTAAGGACTTATTACTCATTATGTCAACTAGTTGATCTTTAGAACCCCCGAAAGAAGTTGTTAGAATCCCACCGTACATTATTTCCTTTTATAGATAAGATTAGAATCCCATAATTAGCAGATTTGATTAGCTGTATATTTTGTATTTATGAATAGGAATCATTGACCCTTAATTATAGGAATTGATAGTGGGTACAATGATTAGCATTAATTTAGAAGATTCCTTTTTTGAATTACCTTGTATTCTATTTAAGAGCACATGCTCTTCTATCAATATCATTAGAGAATTATCTTCTGACATGGTATCAGCGCTCTAAAATCCGTGGGAGCCTGTGTAAACTCGTGGCCTGCATTGCCACATTTTTTTCTTCCGCTGTACGGCCTGCATTGCCGTTTTTTTTCCACTTCCTTGGACGGCCTATATTGCCATTTTTCTATCCTAAAACACCCTCCACGCCTTTGAATCTCACCCAACAAAACTGAGAATGTCTGAAATAGCCAATAACTCTGCCCAAACAGGCACCGTTGAGCTGCAACATATTCAACCTAGCCTTCGTCTCAATGGCAGAAACTACCTCAAATGGTCTCATTTTGTCCAAACCTTTCTAAAAGGGAAGGGTAAATTGAATCATCTTACTGGGAAAGATGCCCCAAAACCCACAGACAATAAATTTGGTGCATGGGATGAAGCTGATGCAGTCATACTATCATGGTTGTGGAGCTCCATGGTGCCAGAGGTGAGTGATGCTTGCATGTTCATGAAGACCGACAAGGATGTGTGGGAGAGCTGTAAACAAAACTATTCCAAGGTTGGTGATGCTGCTCAAATTTATGAAATTAAAATGAAGATCGCGACTACCAAATAAGGAGATCGATCTGTTAGTGAGTATGCTCAGACTCTACAGAATCTATGGCTGGAGTTAGACCATTATGAACAATTTGAAGCCAAATGCACAGAAGATGCTGATTTACTTAAACGTTATAAGGAGAAGGACAGAATCTATAAGTTCTTGACAGGACTAAACAGTGAGTTTGATCCTGTAAGAATTCAAGTGCTAGGAAAGGAGTTATCCTCACTCAATGAAACCATGGCTGCCTTCCGGGCAGAAGAAGCACGTAGAGGAGTGATGATGGAACCTCAATCCACTGAAAGTTCTGCCTTAGTTGCACAAAGCAAGGGAAAGAAGATTGATCTGTGGCAGACCAGTCAACCTGGAGGCGTAGCCCCCAAGATAGAGATCGACAAAGGGGATAACAAGGATTCTCTATGGTGTACCTTCTGTAAAAAGCCAAGACACACCCAAGACAGATGCTGGAAACTTCATGATAAGCCTCCAAATCTGAACCGAAATTGGACCACCAAAGGCACTCAACAAGAAGGACCAGCACAAGCCCACTTGGCTCAGTCAGGTGCTGCAGGGGACAGTCCTTCCAGAACCCTTACAAATTTCAATACAGAAGAAATTAACAAATTGAGGGAATTCCTAGACACTTTAATCACACCCATAGACACAGGTAGCTCTTCCTTGGTATTCTCAGGTAATTCCCAAGCATATGCTCTCAGTGTTCTAAGATCTACAGCAAAAGGGGCATGGGTTGTAGACTCTGGAGCTACGGATCACATGACCCATTCCTCTACTGAATTTATCTCATATAGACCTTGTCCCAGCAATAAAAAAATTGCAACTGCAGATGGCACATTTATTACAGTTGCTGGAAAGGGTGATATTCTCCTAAGTCAAGATTTAATTTTGAGAGATGTCTTACATGTGCCTAAATTATCTGCCAAACTGCTTTCTATTCATAAACTTGCAACAGATTTACAATGTTTAGTGACATTCTCTCCTACACTTTGCAAATTTCAGGATCAGGGAACAGGGAAGATGATTGGACTTGCTAGGGAGGAAAATGGGCTCTACCTTCTTGAGGAAGCTCATGGGACATGTAGCACTAAAAGTCAACTTCAACTGTCTTTGCTGTCAGAATCACTTCCTTCCCACAATAAAGAAATCTGGTTGTGTCACTTTCGTTTAGGTCACCCTTCATTCAGTACTCTAAAAATAATGTTTCCTAGCTTGTTTCAGGGACTAGACATAGGAATGTTTCATTGTGATGACTGTGAATTTGCAAAACACAAACGTGTTAGCTTTCCTATTAGTAATAAAAGAATGTCTGTTCCTTTTTCCTTAGTACATAGTGATGTTTGGGGTCCCTCCAAAATTCCAAATATTTCTGGGGCCCGTTGGTTTGTTATTTTTATTGATGATTGTACTCGGATATCATGGGTGTATCTTTTGAAACAGAAAAGTGAAGTCAGTCAGATATTCCAAAAAATTTTTCAAATGATAAGTAACCAGTTTGGGACAGCCATCAACAGATTTCGTTCTGATAATGCAAAAGATTATTTTAACCAAACACTGTCATCCTTCTTCAATAAACATGGAATTATTCATGAATCATCATGTGTTCACACCCCACAACAAAATGGGGTGGCTGAACGGAAAATTGGGCATCTTCTATCTGTTACCCGAGCATCTTTATTCCACACAAATGTTCCAAAACAGTATTGGGGCGAGGCAGTCCTTACTGCTGCCTACTTGGTTAATCGTTTACCCTCTCAAACTCTACAAAACAGCAGCCCCATTCAATTGTTCTCCAAGTTCTACCCACACTTCAAAACTACAAATAATCTTATTCCTAGGATCTTTGGGTGTGTGTCCTTTGTCCATGTTCATTCTCCTCATCGAGGAAAACTTGTTCCTCGAGCTATTAAATGCATATTTATTGGTTACTCCCCAACCCAAAAGGGTTACAAGTGTTATCATCCTACCACAAAAAAGTTTTTTGTGTCTATTGATGTCACTTTTGTTGAAACTGAATGTTTCTTTTCCCAACCTTATCTTCAGGGGGAGAACTCATGCATGGAAGATAAGGATGATTTGTTCAAGAATCTTTCTTTCATCTTCCCAAGGGAATCCAATATACTTGAGTCAAGTCCTATACACCTTCCTTCCAGTCCTATACACACCTCCCCTGATCCGAGTCCAAAGACAACCGGAACACAAACTCAAAGTGCTGCTCATCCACTACATGTTTTCACACGAAGGACAGCATCTATTATCCAACCTGTGCAAGTTCCAGATTCTGAAATAATACCTGAAACTGAAACTGATGAGACTGTTTTGGAAGAGCAGAATATACTCCCTGAAACTGAAACTAATGGGATTGTTTTGGAGGAACAGAATATGCCCACTGATGCTGGGGATTTTCCGATTGCAATCAGGAAGGGTGTTAGAGCATGTACACAAAGGCCAAGGTATCCATTGTCTCACTTTATGTCTTATGATAAACTGTCCAGCAATCATAGAAGTTTTCTTGCTCATTTGAACGATATCACTATCCCAAAAACCGCTAATGAAGCACTGGATAGCAAAGAATGGAGAGAAGCTATGAAAGTTGAAATGGATGCATTAGAAAAAAATGAAACTTGGGAGTTGGTAGAACTTCCTAAAGAGAAGAAACTCGTTGGCTGTAAGTGGGTATTCACTGTTAAATATAAGGCAGATGGGACACTAGAAAGGTATAAGGCAAGGTTAGTAGCGAAGGGGTATACTCAAACATATGGGATTGACTACCTTGAGACTTTTTCTCCTGTTGCAAAAATGAACATTGTTAGAATATTGTTATCGCTGGCAACTAACTATGGATGGAGTTTGCAGCAATTTGATGTCAAGAACGCTTTCCTACATGGCAACCTTGAAGAAGAAATTTACATGGAGGTCCCACCTGGGTTTAACTTCGAGAAAGGCAAGGTTTGTAAGCTAAGGAAGGCTCTCTATGGATTGAAGCAGTCCCCCAGGGCCTGGTTTGGCAGGTTTGCTACCGTAATGAAGGCAATGGGGTATAAACAAAGTCAAGGAGATCACACTTTGTTCATTAAACATTCAGCTTCAGGGGGAGTCACTGCACTAATTGTCTATGTGGATGATATAGTTGTAACAGGAAATGATCAAGCAGAAATAGACATCCTAAAAAGGTGTTTGATAAGAGAGTTTGAGATTAAAGAGCTAGGCAGATTGAAATACTTTCTTGGCCTTGAGGTGGCACATTCCCGTCATGGTATTTTCATCTCACAACAAAAATATGTGCTGGATTTATTATCTGAAACTGGTAAATTGGGATGCAAACCAGTAGAAACTCCTATTGAGCAGAATCACAGACTTAGTGAATCTGTTGAGGATGCAACCGTGGACAGAGAATCCTATCAAAAACTGGTTGGAAAATTAATCTATTTGTCTCATACTAGGCCAGACATAGCTTATGCGGTGGGAGTGGTAAGTCAGTTCATGCATAATCCCAAAGAAAATCACCTTAGAGCTGTTTATCGCATTCTGCAACACTTGAAAGGAACTCCTGGGAAAGGAATTTTATTTACAAAAGGGAAGGAAATGACTTTGAAGGCCTATACAGATGCTGACTATGCTGGATCCGTAGATGACAGAAGATCCACCTCCGGATACTGCACTTTTCTTGGAGGAAATTTAGTAACTTGGAGGAGCAAAAATCAGAACATTGTTACAAGGTCAAGTGCAGAAGCAGAATTCCGGGCTATGGCCTTAGGAATTTGTGAACTCCTATGGCTGAAAATAATTCTAGATGACCTAAAGATTGAGTGGAATGGACCTATGAAGCTATACTGTGATAACAAGCCAGCAATAAACATTGCACATAATCCAGTGCAACATGATAGGACCAAGCATGTTGAAGTAGATAGGCACTTCATAAAGGAAAAGTTGGATAATGGGACAATCTGTACACCATTTGTATCCACAGGAAATCAGCTGGCAGATGTTCTAACAAAAGGATTAAGTGGCTCTACATTTCAATCTATTGTTAGCAAGTTGGGAATGGATAATATCCACTCACCAACTTGAGGGGGAGTGTTAGAATCCCACCGTACATTATTTCCTTTTATAGATAAGATTAGAATCCCATAATTAGTAGATTTGATTAGCTGTATATTTTGTATTTATGAATAGGAATCATTGACCCTTAATTATAGGAATTGATAGTGGGTACAATGATTAGCATTAATTTAGAAGATTCCTTTTTTGAATTACCTTGTATTCTATTTAAGAGCACATGCTCTTCTATCAATATCATTAGAGAATTATCTTCTGACAGAAGTCTTAATGATGCATGAGAGGATCTTTTCTTGAATGAAGTGACAATCAACTTTTATATGTTTTGTCCTTTTATGAAAGATTAGATTCGAAGAGAGATAAAAGGCTGATTGGTTGTCACAAGCAAGCTCCATAAGACCTATCTCACAAAACTTCAACTCTTGGAGCAAATATTTTAGCCTCAAGAGTTCGCAAGTCTTATTAGCCATAGCACAATACTCTACTTTTGTGTTTGATCTTGCAACAATAGTCTGCTTCTTGCTTTTCCATGAGATCAAGTTACCTCCAATAAGCACAAAGTAGCCTGAAGTGGATCACCTATCACTAGCATCACCTGCCCAATCTGCACTTGTATATCCAATTATATTAGTATGACCCTTGTCCATATAAATAAGCCCTTTACCAAGTGATCCTTTGATGTATCATAGGATCCGAACAACCGCATTCTAATGATTACCACATGGTGAGTTGAGAAACTGAATCACAACACTAATAGGGAAAGCAAGATTTGGTCGAGTCATGGTGACATAATTTAACTTCCCAACTAATCCTCTATATCTACCTGGGATAGGATAGGGCTCCCCCTGATTAGGTAGAAGCTTCACATTTGGGTCCATAGCAATATCAACATGTTTACAATCAAGCATCCATGTTTTTTCTAGAATATCAAGGGCATATTTCCTTTGAGAAATAACAACCCATGTTCTTGATTGGGCTACTTCAATCACAAGAAAGTATCGCAATTGGCCAAGATCCTTAGTTTTAAAATGCTTAAACAGGTTTTCCTTCAACTATGTAATGCCTTCGTGATCATCACCTGTAATGACAATATCATCCCCATACACCACAAAACAAATAAGTTTATTAAATGGTGAGCATCTAAAGAATACAGAAGGATCCGCCTCTCAACGAATCAAGCCAAACTGTTGAATGACATTACTAAACTTGCCAAACCAAGAAGGAGGTGATTGTTTTAAGCCATACACGGGCTTTTGTAGCTTGCCAACAATGCCTGACTCCGCCTGAGCAACAAACCCATGTGGTTGCTCCACATAGATCTCCTCCTCCAAATCACCATATAAGAAGGCATTTTTAATATCCAACTGGTACAAGGGTCAGGGTCTTATTGCAGCCATAGACAAGAACAAATGAACAAACATCATCTTAGCAACAGGAGAAAAAGTATCACTGTAATTCAAACCATAGATATGAGTGTATTCCTTTGCTGCCAATTGGGCTTTGAATCGGTCAACCTGCTCATCAGGGCCAACTTTAACAGCAAATACCCATCGATAGCCAACGGTAGATTTTCCAAGAGGAGGTGAAACAAGGGTCCATGAATTATTGGCTTCCATGATATAGGAGATTCCATTTCCTATTTACATGATATGATATGATATGATATGCCTAAACAATAATTGCAAAGATTATTTTCAACACTCCCCCTCAAGCTGGAGCATATAAATCATATCCACCGAGCTTGTTACATAGATAACTAATTCGAGGACCTCTCAAGGATTTGGTGAAGGCACCTGCCAGTTGATCATTGGAGTTAACAAAGCTAATGGTGATGTCCCCTGATTGGATCTTCTCCCTGATAAAATGACAATCTCTCTCACTATGTTTGGTCCTCTCATGGAAAACTGGATTAGAAGCAATATGCAATGCAGCTTGATTGTCACAGATTAGCGTCATTTGCATAGTCTCTTCAAATAGAAACTCTTTAAGTAACTATTTCAACCAAATGAGTCTACAAGTTGCTAATGCCATAGCCCTGTTTTCTGCTTCTGCACTAGATCTTGCAACTACATTCTATTTCTTAATTTCCTAGGATATCATATTTCCTTCAATGAATACACAATACCCGAAAATGGATCGTCTGTCAATAGGTGAACCTGCCCAATCGACATCTGAGTAAGTAATTATCTGAGTGTGTCCTCGGTCTTCATAAATGAGACCTTTTCCTGGAGCACCTTTAATGTACTTCAGGATTCGAATCACAGCATCCAAATGGTCCTAGCAAGGAGAATTTAAGAATTGGCTTACCAAACCGACTGCAAAAGAGATGTCTGGACGAGTGACTATAAGGTCGTTCAATTTCCCAACCAACCTCCCATATCTCCCTGGATATAATAATGGCTTCCCCTGATTAAGTAGAAGTTTGATGTTTGGATCCATAGGAGTGTCAACTGGTTTGGCATTCAATAATCATGTCTCTTCAAGAATCTCCATAGCATACTTCCTTTGTGAAATCACTAGACCATCTTTAGATTGAGCTACCTCGATACCCAAGAAATAACGCAGTTTACCAAACTCTTCAGTCTGAAACTGATGAGAGAGATGTTGATTCAACTGTAGTATGCCATGATGATCACTACCAATTCTAACAATATCATCCACATAAACAATAAGATAAATGCATCCTTGGGCCGAATGATGATAAAATATAGAGTGGTCAGCTTCGCTCCAAATCATACCAAACTGTTGCACTACAGTGCTGAATTTGCTGAACTAAGCCCGAGGAGACTGTTTAAGACCATAAAGAGACCTGTGAAGCCAACAGACCATGGTAGAGGACTCCCCCTGAGCAACAAACCCACGTGGTTGCTCAATATACACTTCCTCTTCGAGATCACCATGCAAGAATGCATTTTTAATATCAAGTTGATGAAGAGGCCAGTGGCGGATGACAGCAATGGATAGAAGGAGTCGAACAAAGACCATTTTGGCCATAGGAGAGAAAGTATCACCATAATCAAACCCAAATATCTGATTGTAGCCATTGACCACCAAACGAGCCTTAAACCGCTCAATATTACCATTGGGACCCACCTTGACCGTATAAAGCCAGCAACAGCCAACCAAAGACTTCAGAGGAGGTAGAGGGACTAGTTCCCAGGCACCACTGCTTTGAAGAGCACACATCTCATCAATCATTGCTTGCCGCCACTCAGGGTGAGATAAAGCTTCACCTGGAGATTTAGGAATAGAGATAGACGACAAAGAAGAAAAGCGAGCATATTATAAAGGAGAAAGGCGATGATAACTCAAAGCAATATAATGAGGAGACGGGTTACGGGTAGAACGTATACCTTTACGAAGAGTAATGGGAAGGTCAGGTTCAAGTGGCTGGGCCGAATCCGGTAAAGGAGGTGATGCTGGGGAAGAGTCCATCATGGCCTCAATAGTAGGGGCATGCACCAAGGAGGGTGGTGTGCGACGACGATATATCTGGAATGGGCGAGCAACCTGGGGATCCACAGGCAAGGTCTCTGGTGGGACAGACTCGAGAAGGACCATAGCAAAAGGAACAGGGACGACTATCGATAGCAGCTCAGGAGGCGAGTGAGTCGACTCAAAGTAAGGGACAGACTGGAAAAAGGTAACATCGGTCGATATAAGATAACGTCAAAGAGTAGGAGAAAAGCAACGATAGCCTTTTTGGGACCGACGATAACCAAGGAAGACGCACTTGAGTGAGCGAGCCGAGAGTTTGTCAAGTCCAGGAGAGTGATTGTGGACAAAACAAGTGGACCTGAAGACACGTGGCGAAAGTGAATGAAGAGAGATATGGGAAAAAAGGACCGAGTGAAGTACTTGGTCATCAAGGACAGAGGAGGGTATGCGGTTTATAAGATAGCAAGTCGTCAAAACAACATCCCCCCAAAATTGAAGTGGAACATTGCCATGAAGGAGAAGGGTCCAAGTGGTTTCAATGAGGTGCCAATTTTTGCGTTCGGCAACCCCATTTGTTGAGGTGTATGCTCGTTTGGTGAAGAATGCCATTAAAAGCCATATAAGTTTGAAATTGTTGGGACAAATATTCTTGGGCATTGTTGAAAGGAGAGAACAACAAGAGACATACGGTTTAACCCGTGTCTTTCAACTACACCACGGAGATTGTATTATATAGTGCTCTGAACAAATCAAAACACAATCAAGGTAGTAATTACAATTATTACAGAATAACGTAATATCTGGCTAATATCTGACTATCCTAATTACCTAATATTCCTATAATCAGAATATATTATTTAAATAAATATCAACACTCCCCCACAAGCTGGAGCATACAAATCATATGCACCAAGCTTGTTATATATATAATTTATTCGAGGACCTCTCAGAGACTTAGTGCAAACATCTGTCAGTTGGTCATTTGAATTGACAAAGTAGTAGTGATATCCCCAGATAAGATTTTTTTCTCCGATGAAGTGGCAGTCTATCTCAATGTGCTTGGTCCTCTCGTGAAAAACTGGATTCGAGGCAATGTGTAGTGTAGCTTGGTTATCACAAATGAGTGTCATCTGCATAACATCCTTCAATTGCAGTTCTTAAAGTAACTGTTTGAGCCAGATGAGTTCACAAGTAGTTTATGCCATGGCACGATACTCGGCTTCAGCACTTGACCTTGCAACAACATTTTGTTTTACTCTTCCAGAATATTAGATTATTTCCAATGAGTACACAGAATCCAGAAATGGATCTCCTGTCGGTTGGACAGCTGCCCAATCAGCATCAGAATATCCAACGATATGAGTGTCACCCTTATCTTCATAGATGAGCCTTTTTCCTGGAGCCCCTTTGATGTACTTGAGGATACGAATCAATGCATCACAATGACCTTCGCAAGGTGAATTTATGAACTGACTTACCACACTGACTGCAAAAGAAATGTCTGGACGAGTGACTGTGAGGTAGTTCAGTTTCCCAACTAAACTTCTATACTTCCCTGTATCCGAAAGTGGCTCCCCCTGATTTGGTAGAAGTTTTGTATTTGGATCCATAGGAGTATCAACTGATTTTGCATTCAGCAGACCTGTTTCCTCAAGAATGTCCATCACATACTTTCTCTGAGAAATGACGATACCATCCTTTGATTGTGCCACCTCTATGCCCAAGAAGTATCGGAGTTTTCCAAGATCTTTTGTCTGGAAGTGATGACAAAGATATTGTTTTACTTGTGATATGCCATGATGGTCACTCATGTGATGACAATGTCATCGACGTATACAATCAAGTAAACACACCCTCGAGCTGAATGATGATAGAAAACTGAGTGATGTGCCTCACTCCATGTCATGCCAAACTACTGAACAACAGTGCTAAACCTACCAAACCAAGCTCGAGGGGATTGCTTGAGGCCATATAGAGACTTGCGGAGGCGACAAACAAGACCAGAAGACTCCCCCTGAGCAACAAATCCAAGAGTTTGCTCCATATATACCTCTTCAGTGAGATCACCATGGAGAAAAGCATTCTTGACATCCAGCCGATACAATGGCCAATGACGATAGCAGATATGGAGAGAAACAGACGAACAGATGCCATTTTAGCAACTGATGAGAAGGTGACTCCATAATCCAAGCCAAAAACCTGAGTCCTTTCGCCACCAAGCGGGCTTTAAGGCGATCTATCTGGCCATCCAGACCCACTTTAACAATAAATATCCACCGACAACCTACAACAAACTTTCCAGATGGAAGAGGAACAAGGTCCCAAGTACCACTACTCTGAAGGGCACTCATTTCATCAATGATAGCTTTTCTCCACCCAAGATGAGATAGGGCATCACCTGCAGTCTTAAGGATAGACACAGAAGACAAAACAGAAAGGCAAGCAAAATGTAGTGGAGAAAGAAGGTGAAAACTTAAATTAACATAGTTTGGAGAGGGATTACGAGTGGAGCATATACCTTTCCGGAGGACAATGGGAAGATCAGGGTCAGGAGGCAAGGCCGGAGCAAGCGAAGGAGCTAGCGTCGGAGGAGAGTCATCAATGGCGGCACCAGTATCAGTAGGAGGAACAAGTGCAACCTGTGGAGACAGTTGTTGCCGACGCTGATATACCTGTATAGGACGGGTAGGGGCAACCGGAGTAGGGGATATCACTGGCGGAGTACAGGTGACAGGGTCCGGAGTGGGAGGAAAAGGAAAGACATGTGACCGACTCGGGAGATGTAGGGGGCCCAAAGTAAGGAACAGACTCAAAGAATGTGACATCAATGGAGACAAGATAGTGGCGTAGAGTAGGAGAATAACACCGATAACCCTTTTGTGACCGAATATAACCAAGGAAGACACATTTTAGGGACTGGGCGAAAAGCTTGTCAGCACCTGGTTGGAGATTATGAACAAAACATGTAGACTCGAAGACATGAGGAGGTAATGAATGGAGGGACTGGTGAGGGAACAAAATAGAGTGAGGTATTTGGTTGTCAATAACGGAGCAAGGCATCCTATTAATGAGATAGCACGAAGTGAGAACAGCATCACCCCAAAAACGGAATGGTACATTGCCATGAAGTAATAGGGTGCGAGTAGTTTCAATAAGATGTCTATTTTTGCGTTCAGCAACCCCATTTTGTTGAGGGGTGTGAGCACACGAAGTCTGATGAAGAATACCCTAAAAAGCCATAAAGGATTGAAATGGTTGAGAGAGGTACTCTCGGGCATTATCACTACGTAAAGTACGAATAGGAATACCAAATTGATTTTTAATTTCAGAGTAAAATTGTTGAAATATAGAAAATAACTCATAACGGTTTTCCATTAAAAATATCCAAGTACAACGCGAGAAATCATCCATAAAAGTAACAAAATATTGACCCTAAAATGGACACAGTCCGACTGGAACCCCAATTATTAGAATGCACTATAGAAAACAGAGACTTAACTCAATTAAAGACACGACTAGGAAATGAACTACGAGTATGCTTCCCTAGTTGACACGACTCACAAGGCAAAGAAGTAAGTTTAGCTAGACTCGGCACCAACTGCTGGAGCTTGGAAAGGCTGGGATGGCCCAACTGAGCATGAGTGAGAAGAGGGGAATCCTTGACAGCACAAACCAGAGAAGGAGGTGAGAGCTGGTACAAGCCACTGAACTCACATCCTGCGCCAATCATCCATCCCGAACTCCGGTCCTGCAAGAAAACAGAATCTTGAGTGAATGAAATGGTGCAATCAAGGGAACGGGTCAAGCGACTAATGGAAAGCAAATTAAATGGGGAACCCGTGACATAAAGCACATTATCAACCGAGAGGGAAAGGAGGGGATGGACAATGCCAACCCCCTGGGAACTGTGTTTTAGAACCATTAGCCAAGGTAACTGTGGGTAAATAACCAGATATAGAAAGGGTGGAAAAAAGAGACTTATTACCAGAGATATGATCGGTGGCACCAGAATCCAGAAGCCAAGGACCTAGGGATGACTGGGAGAGACAAGCAAAGGAATTACCAGGGTGAGCAACAGAGGCAGTGGACCCAATACGCTGACATTCTTCAAACCACTTAAAAAACTCCGTGTAGGCGACAGGCAATGCAGTATGGTGAGTGGATGGCTCAGATGGGATTGGTGGATCAACCTATGCAACATTAGCAGTGCGAGGAGGATGGCCATGTAAAATCCAGCATTTATCAATAGTGTGGCCCAAGCGGTGACAGTGATCGCACTTCGGGCGAGTTTTACCAGACCGGCCACCCCGAGTGCGACCAGGACCATTGCCCTGGGAGACAAGAGCAAAAGCATCGACAGGAGCAGGAGGTAGCTCAGAGCTAGAAGCAGGAGGGAGCCCAAAGCTAGCTAATACTTTGGCCAAGACTCGAAGCAAAGTGGACCAAGCCGTGTTCAGAGATGGGACATTAGGAGAACCCAAAATCTGATCATGGATGGTGGAGTACTCTGGAGGCAAACCGTACAGGGCCAACAACATGAAGAAGCTACTACGCTGCTCAAGTTCCTTAGTTGGAGTGTCGGCCAGTGGCAAAAGTTCATTGAAATCATGTAAGGCATCATGAACCTTTCCCAAATAAGCCGAAATAGGACCATCAATCTGGCGATGAGCAATGACATTCATGAGATTTTGACATACTCCATAAAGACGTTGTGTGTCATTGGTGTAAAAAACCTTGGCTTGCTCCCAAACGGACTCACAAGTGAGATGGGCATGAAAGATCTGCTTCAAAGAAGAGTGAATAGTGGATTTGATAATGCTACACAACTGAGCATCAATCTTTTTCCATCGAGGGCGGTCAGCAGCGGCTACATCATCAGCTTTCTTAATCAAAATGGTCAACATAGTCTTGTCCATTCAACCATAGCTTAATATCAGATGCCCAAGTGTCATAGTTGCTTCCATCCAATTTGTCAATGCAAAGATGGGCACTAATATAACTGGTGAAAACAGAAGCGTCCGCCTTTGAGGAGTCCTTAGGAGGATCTAAGGAGCCAGAACTAGCCATTGGTCAGAACAAAAATGAAAATAACTGAAATTACGGGTACCTGAACAGTGCAACACACAGGGACATTGCAAAACAAAGGTTCGTTAAGGGAGGCGGTGGCAAATCCAGAAAGAGGAGGGGACGGCGATGCTGGAGTAGGAAACAGCTACCAAAACGGTGGCCAGACGCGCCGTCACACGCTGCCAGAAGTCGCGCGCGTGCGGCTACGGGCAAAGAGAGATACGCGTGTGCGGGCGCGTCAGGCGGAGGGCGGCAGCGGTTTCTGGATGGCCGGACAGATCGGCGGCCGACGATGCTGTTGGTGGGGTCGGTGGCCGGAAACGGCGTCGGCTGGCAGACAGCGGCGGCCAGTCACTGACAGTGGCTAACTAGTCTACATGGGATGCCGGAAGGAGAACACAGCCACCAAAGATAGTGCAAAACCGGAAAGAGGACACGGTTTTGCAGAAAAATTTTCACTGATGGGCAATAGGTCCATCAAGTTAGAACGGATTAGGGTTGCCTCTTGTTAGGCTCTAGATACCATGTTGAAAGAAGAGAATAACAAGAGACATATGGTTTAACCCGTGTGTTTCAACTACACCACGAAAACTATATTATATAGTGCTCTGAACAAATCAAAATACAATCAAGGTAATAATTACAATTATTGCAAAATAACGTAATATTTGGCTATCCTAATTACCTAATATTCCTATAATCAAAATATATTATTTACATAAATATCAACAATCACTATGTAAAGTGCGAATGGAGACACCTAACTGAGTTTTAATTTCCTTATAAAACTGCTAAAAAATTGAAAACACTTCACACCTATTTTTCATTAAAAATAACCACGTACACCATGAAAAATCATCAATAAAAGTGACAATATTTGGACCCATGAGTAGAATTGGTACGAGAAAGACCCCATACATCTGAGTGAACTAAAGCAAAAGGGGATGAATCCCGTTTATTGACTCGTTCCAAAAACTGACTACGAATGTGTTTCCCAAGTTGACACGACTCACAATGCAAACTAGATAACTTAGACAAACTCGGCACCAATTTCTGGAGTTTGGGGAGACTAGGATGACCCAATTGAGCATGTATGGTAAGAGGGGAATTTGTGGCAGAGCAAACCCGGAACGGGGTGGAGAGCTGGTAAAGGCCATGAGACTCGCATCCGATGCCAATCGTCCGTCCCGAACTCCAGTCCTGCGGAATAATAGTGTCTTTAGTGAAGGTAATCAAACAATCATGAGAACGAGTTAAACAACTAACAGAGAGTAAATTAAAGGGACAATCGGGGACACAAAGGACAAAATCAACTGACAGGGAAGGGAGTGGATGGACAGTTCCGATTCCTTGGGATTGAGATTGGGAACCCTTAGCCAAAGTGACAATAGGTTAATAGCCAGATGTAGAAAGAGAGGAGAAAACAGCCTTATTACCAGAGATATGGTC
Organism: Ammopiptanthus mongolicus; assembly: GCA_039655645.1. Taxonomy (NCBI): domain Eukaryota; kingdom Viridiplantae; phylum Streptophyta; class Magnoliopsida; order Fabales; family Fabaceae; genus Ammopiptanthus; species Ammopiptanthus mongolicus. The sequence continues at coordinate 34,177,940 of CM077349.1, read as the reverse complement.
AGATGCACCAGAATCAAGAACCCAAAGACCGAGTGAGGGTGACTGAGATATCCAAGCATATGAATTATCAGTGTGTGGAACCAAAGCAGTAGATCCGAAGGTCTAGCGATGCTCAAACCACTGGAAAAAATCTTCATAATTTGTCGGAAAGGCCTGAGGAAGATCCATGGTCTTAGTAGGATCTGTGGAACTAGAGGAAACCATAGATCAGTAACAAAAGGTACAAAAAACGATGACCACACAACACCTGAAAAACCCGAAACGGCGTGCACAGTGCGTCAATAGCACAAGTGCTCGGATTGGCCTGGGAGTGGTGGCGTTGGAACCGCCGGAGAGAGACGACCACCGTGCCGGAAAGATCCACCGGAACGGCCCTTCCACGCGCCGACGAAAGGAGGTGTGCGCTGATGTTTCGTGACGGGCGTGTGGGCGCGTGAGACAGTTGCTGGGGCTGGGTCTGGGTCTCGAGGCGTGGGCCGTGTAGGATGGTTCGGTTCTGATGGTGGGGTGGTCGGCCAGAAAGGTCGCCAGAAAAGGTGGCGGCTGACGGCGGCTGAAGGTAAAAACGACAGGAAAAGGTGCCGAAATGAGGTCACGACGGCGAAGAAGGGGCAAACCGCAGTAGGAACATGGTTTGCCAAGAAAATTTCTTACCGGAGGACAGTGGGTCCACCGGGTAAGCACGGTTTTAGGGTTACCTCTGTCTGGCTCTAGATACCATGTAGAAAGAGGGAAAACAGAGGCATAGGATGCTGAAACCGTGTGTTTCAACTACACAACAGAGTCTCTTTTATATAGGCTTAATGAAAAAATTACAACATAAATATAGGAGATTCTATTCCTATTTATATGATATGATACGATATGATATGCCTAAACAAAAATTACGAAGATTCTAAATATATTTTCAACATATATCATTAGCATAAATAGTTTGAACCTTCTTCCAAATTTCATAACATGTTTTGTAAGGTCGGAAATGCACCATTAATGCACCTTTAATCTTGGTACAATAGACTGCCACAACAAAGATACAAGCTGATAGGGTAGTAATGCACCATTTGTTTGTATTACACCAATCCAAATGATGCTTACCATTCAACCTCTTGGTAGTAATGATGGGGGAGCAGGAAAATGCGAAAGAAATGAAACTATACTACTCTGGACTGGAGCCTCCCTTGGTAGATTCAGCCATGGGAGAAGTTCAGACAAAATTTACCCAGAAACAAGACTAGAGCACACAGGACCCAAAGAGGGGTAACACAACGAAAGACCCAAAAACCAAACTGGGCCAAAACAGAACCAGGAGAAAACAGAGAACACAGTGACGGAAATGGCATTGTCAACGACAGCCGGGAGGGAGGCCGGAGGCGCATGGATCACATGGGCCAGATAGTGGGGCTGTTGAAGACGACACGTGGAGGCGTGAGGGCGGCATTGGCGGCGGCGCTTGGATAGACGGCCAATTGGCAGCTTCTGAGGTGAATGCCGGACAACTTACAAACAGTGGATCAACGCTGACAGCAGCTGAAACCCAAAACAAAACACCAGAAATGAACCAGAAAAGCTCTGGTACCAACTTGAAGTTAAAACTGACTATTTCACTATGTATTAACATTGCAATAGGAGACTACAGTATATATATACACTTGACTACTAGAACTTGATTCCTAGAACATTAATTATCTACGCTAAATCCTAAGAATGAAATTACAATGAATACACAAATACAATGTATAGTATACCTCCATCCACATTGTCCACATACTATGATCATACTCAACAATTAGCAAGCTACAACTTTTCATTTGGATCAAGAAGCCAATTTCATCTTTTGTTTGAAAAATTAATTCAGGGATATTTATATATTTGGTAGTGGTGGTCTTGTCGTGGGAGGCGTGGGAGAGGGAAGAAAAAAATTGTGGTTGTAGAGAGGAGGGAAAGTTACAGAATATGTAATTTTTTTATTTTTTGATTTAAAATAAATTTAATTTACTAAAATGTCCCGAAATTTAAAATTTTAAAAAAAAGTAAGGACTTGGGTTTTGGGTCCAAATAAAAGGTGTAGCTTGCTAGTGTACTCCAATAAGTGAGAGCATATTAGCAGACCTATATATATAAATATATAATATATAATATATATATATATATATATATATATATATATATATCATATATACTTCCTCCATAATTATGCAACACTAATAGGTAGGGAACACAAACCGAAGGGACAAAAGCATCTATACAAGTATGATAAGCAATAACCATTTGATCTCAATCAATAAAGGAAAAAATTATTGGGTAGAAGAGAACCATCGTTTTCTATTGATGGAAAAAGAAATATTATTAGCAGAGAGGAAAAGAGTACAAAGGAGGATATGGATAAGACATCCTCACAAACAAACCAAAAAGAAGCAACTAAAACGAATGTGAGAGTTAGGAAACACATTATGCCAATCCCTCTGCACGTCTAACAAAGAAACACCACTAAAAGGCCATTAGCAAAACACCAAAGGGGTGCCAAAAGAGTAACCCTAGGCCAAATGAAGTCTAGGGTCGGGTAGGACTCATTGAAGATATGCAAATCTACAGGGTAGATCCCAGACTCTCCAAAAATCCCAAACAGCCTAATCCAAAAAGAATTCACTGCAGAACAATGCAAAAAAAGATAATTCCAAGATTCCAAATCTGAATCACATATTGTACACATTAGGAGACAAAGCAGTGAGAGGCCTGCACTTCCATATCATGTAATTAATGTCAATTCTGTTAAGAACAGCAGTCCAAATAAAAGCTTTGAACTTGAAGGGAGCTTTGGATTTCCAAATAGGCTTTATCCAAAAGAAATGTATCTATCTCTATTAGGAGAGTGAGTCAAGAACCAAAAAAGAGTTTTACAGAAGAAAACTCCCAGGCCAGGAATCAAGAGGTAAGGTTCTTGAGTCAGGAACAGAAGAAAGATTAATAGAATCAAGTGAAATCAGAAGAGACTCTGACTCACTAACCTCTTTATCATGCAAGTTTCTGAAAAAATGAAGGTTCTAAGAGAAGTTATCTTAAGAATAAAACTAACGAATAGAGACATTATGCACATAGCATAATCATAATTTTGGACCACACCAACAATAGAGTGAATTGCAATGTACGTTATGTTTCCAGTTTGTTTCAGTCTGATAGAACACAACTTGAAATTGAGATTAAGAACACAATTTATACAGAAAACTGTAGCAAAGTTGTCCAGAGTTTCAAGAAGTCCTGCTGAGAATAACTCTGTCCAAAACTACCACATACACACCATGACTGTCTACCCTCACACAATACGTAATATACTGAAAATATATTAACTGCTCCTACAGATCTGCCACATGACAGAAACATAACTTTTCCTAATAACTGCTCCTAATAACTACTTCACGTCTCTTTCTGAAATAGACCTTCCCTATAGAAGGTTTCTTTGGGCTTGGATCTGCCAATGGATCCTCTATTCCATATGATTTCCGAATTCCATCATTACCTCCCACTAACCATTGATTTGTATGGGTTTGTCCCCAAGGTAGGCTTCTCTTTTGTCAATAAAAATTATTTTGCAATATGAAGTAATACATGTAAATCCAGTTAATTTATATAATGAACTATTTTAATACACAAATACACGATTTTTTATGCTCAGTAACCTGTTATTACTTTTCCTCTGTGATCAAACTTATTTCCTTTTTCAATTGTTTCTCATACCAGAATTCAGAATTCAACAAGATCTCCAAGTGGCTAATGAGATAATAAGAACTTCCAATAAGTCCAATCAGTGACTTCAATAAACTAAGATATGAATCTTTTCTGAACTTACTGCAAGTATCGTTGCTGCACGTGACTCTGCAGAATAAGCATCAATTAACTCAAGCCTCTTGTATATTTCCTCAAGCTTTTGTGAAATAGCATCTCTATCCACCACTCCATTCAAATTATCATTACTCCCTCCGATTTTGTCATCGAATTCCCTCTAATAAATAACCAAACTATTGTTAGTTGTCCCAGTTTTGAGAGCATATTCAATTTAGTAAACAATACAATACATAAGAATATTTTGAAATTTGAAACAGAAAAAAAATACTGATGGAACAGTACAGTCAACCTGTTTGGCAAGTAATCGAGCTTCTTCCTCCAGAAGTTGAGTTCTCTCAATGTCAGTATTGAGAACACACTGCAAGGCAGTTGTGTTGTCACCAACCACCTCTTGTTCCACATGCAATATCTGACAATTCCTAGGAATACCATCAATGGCATGCATAGCCATGTGCCTGAGGAAAGTTGTTTTGCCTGTACCATTTCTTCCAACAAGGCCTGCATATTTGAGGGAGCAGCATTAAACAAATATCAGAAGCAGGCTCTTACAAAGCCAGAAAAATGCTTCCCATACTCAAGGACAAGGTAATTAGAAAAGATATCACTCCCATTTCCACAGTAATAAATCCTTTAACCATTATCATATTTTCTTTCTTATTTTATCCAAGTCCACAAGAAAACAAAATAATTGACATGAGGAGTGGAAGAAGGAAAACTTCACCATAATGCCTTCCAAAAGAAAGTGTGACCGAACCATCAACAATGAGATCACGACCACCAACAGAGATATTGAAGTTCTCCATATGAATGTCCTTGACAACCGATCCACCACTACCATCATGCCTAACACATACAACAGGCATCCCTTCCCTCGCTGCTTCCATCTCTGCTAAATGCATTTGGTACTGCGCCTGTATATATTATAAGCACAGAACTAATGAATTGTAAGTGATCATCCAGCAAGGTTTTAACCTAGATCTACTTATTGTACCATTACAGTCACTAAGGTAGCATTTAGCACGCCGACAAAACAAGATGCAACACAATATTCTGTTCTCTTTGGTTTCACCCGTCAGTGGAACCAAACTGTCTCACTTCTAATCTCATGTATTATTATGTTCTATTTATAAAATAGACCAAACATGGAATAAAACTCAAATTCTTGTGTCCGATTTTAACACATCCACCAAACACTATCTAAATTCAACCAAAAAATAATAGAGAGAAAGAGAGAGAGAATGCATTGAAATTTGTACCTCTCTCTGGCGTTCGTCCTTCCTCTTCCTCCTTTCGAGCTTTAACCGGTCACGTTCCGATAGCAAAGGTCCATCAACAGGCTCAGGCTTCTTCTTGGGAGCTTCCCCGTCATCCATTCCTTCATTCATTCTAAACGGCACAGCAAGGGATCGCACGGTTGGTTTCACCTTAACCAAACCGTGCTTTCCGAATTTCTCAGACAGTTTGCTACATACCTAAATCAGTTTATTTTTTTTAATAATCAATTAAATAAAAAATAAGCAAGCAAAAAGTTGAGAACTGGAACTGACGGTGCGACACTCGGAGAAATCATCGACGCAACCAGCGGCAACGAGGAGCTCTCCGAGGGCTTCGAAAGGGCCTTCTCCGTCGAGCCCGAAATCGAAATCCTCGTCTGCGAGCACGTTGATGATGTAATCAACGATTGGCTGATCCACGTCGACGACCCTTCGTCCCAAAACCTCATGTACCACTGAGCTTGCCACCTCTGTCATCGGAACTCTCTCGCACCAAAACTACCTCTGTTTTCGATGCCACAATAACGGTGATGTGTGTCCAATGGGTTTTGAGGGCAGTAGCAGCTGCAGACGAGTGTGCTCCGAACAATTGAACAATAGCAGTTTTGTTTTGTTTAGGGGTAAAAAAAAAAAAAAAGGTTTGAGATAATTACGCATGTCCTTTTCAAATGTTTCAATAAATAAGAATAAATGTTTTGGATTTAATTGCTATTGATATTGATATTGATATTGATATTGATATATATTATATTGTAGTATTTTTTATAATATCAATCAATTGTTAATTATCATTTTTTAAAATTATTTAATTTTAATAATAATTATCTTAAAAATAATACGTACATTGATTTATGATCGGTTGATAGTATAAAAAATTTTGTATTGATAATATATAAAAATTGAAAAAAATTCTTTTAAAGTGAGAAAAAATATAAAATGAAAAAGTAAAAATGTATCAACTCTTGATTAATTAGAATACATTAAGATCTCAATTCATTTTAGCTAATCAAAATTGGATATACTCTTACTTTATCACTTTACATTTTTGCTCAATTAGAGGAGTCTAATCCATTAAAGTTAAGCTCAAATCTTTTTACCCATTTAAGAAAAAGAATAAATTGTTATAAAATTAGGATTAATTAATATTATAGGCATAAAATATGTCAACTTTAAGCGCGTAGAAAAGTTTAGAAAAAGTGTTGTAGTAAAATATAACATTTCTCATTAAACTAATCTATTTGGGTTGGCATTGGCTTCAATGTTCCCTTGTGGAGTTCGATCTCCTTAAGTATGTATCGCAGATTTATTATTATTATATTTGGACGAGCGAGATTAAAAAGGGTAAAATGGATATTATGAAAATAATAATTTATTTAATTTCAAAAATAAAACTCTGCTGCCATGGAAACGGCATCATGCTTATGCTCCAGCCTCGAGGACGACGAATAAATGACGACCATGTCATGACCCGAATTTTGTAGCCATGACCGGTCGAAAGGAAAATATTCTCATTTCCCCTTCGTAACCTCACAAGCATACATAAATCTGTTTCATCCAAAGTAAAAGATTGCATTTATAACATCATAAGGCTTCCGATGACTACGCAGATACCTGCACCTAAAAAAAATTAAATGTGGGGTGAGTCCACTGACTCAGTGAGGGAGAATCCTCCAAACACATGCAGTCGTGCGAAATAAGAGCGAAACAAAATCCCACAATCATGCAATCACTTGACAACACCAACACATAATGCATTTCCAATCAAAACAGCCAGCCATCAATAAATATACACTTAAACATTTATATAGTAATCATAGTCTCAAGTGGACATCTTGTCCCTCAATTAAGTACTTGTGGAATGGCTTATTCATAACTATTTTCTCATGATCCAATTTCCGCTTATAAGGGAAACATAATATATATGAGTCTCATTTGGGGTTGTTCACTCCAGGTCCCCCGTCCCAGCAGTTTTAGTTTCGTACCCCAAAGATACCGCACCCTCCGGCTAACATCAACATCCCTCCTCAACACCCGGGTGACTCACGGGATCCCTCTTCCCGACGGTGTTATTTATATATCGGAGTCTCCCGTTCTCCGATTGAACACCTAATGATTCATATCAAAATCTCAACAATCCATTCCACCAAGTAATTTCCATTCATTTTTCATGTCATAAACATACGCATTGCAAATTCAACAATCATAAATACCCATAGGCAACTATATAATCCTACCATTCACACATTCATCACTTTATCAATCCATTCCAAAATTTATATCCGGAACACACAATTATATATGGCTAACTCAATACCCACACCAACTACTGTTGTAACATCCTAAAATTTTAATATAATTAATTTAATAAAAGATTAAATTATTAAAAGATATAATGTAGATCAATTTAATTTAAAAGTGAAGAAGTCATGCAAATGGGAAATTGAATAGCATTTATATACAGGAGCTTACTTTTGTTTGCATCAAGTAAAGATCAAAGGCACGTGGGGCCCAAGGAGATCAATTGAATTTCATAATTCAAATTGTAATATTGGCTTTGGCCAAATACAAGGTTCCACGGACAATTCACATATGGGAAGGGTAAAACATAGAATTGAATTGGTTATTTGAGAAAAAATGCTGACTTGAAGCTTGGAAGGATTTGGGCTTCGACAAATAGAAAGAAAGAAACGGAAAATAGGGCCCGCCCACTGTAAAGATTGAAGAGGATGGCAGTGTTTTTTTAAAACTACCAGTGGTATACCCGTGCGCGGTGTTGTTTACTATATTTTTGTTAAATGTTAATTTATAAATTATATATTTTTTTATACTTATAAAAAAATTGAATATATACTAATATTCATTCTGTTATAAAGTATACAAACTGATTTATATAATATTGAAGATAGAAAATTCACAGATCATTTTGAATTGTATATTTCATAAAGTACATATAAATGTAAACTCATTTTGTTCATCAGAAGGAAATATAAAGAAAAAAGATAAGGACTTAGCTTAATAACATCATTTGCATCAGTAAGTAGTTCTCCCAAAGCAGGAAGTCCATGTGACAATTGTGTATATATAAACTGAAAAATAAAATTTCATGCAATTAGAGTTTAAGTCCTGTCAACAAAATCTTAGTGCAGTAATTATTTAACTACTTAATCAATAATTTATGTTAATAATTTTAAACATAAATTATTGCATATAAACATGCCATATCAGATTCAAATGAAAATAAAAAGTTAGATAATATAACTACTAAAGTATCTGACATAATAAGACAACCCGTCTATGATAACCCGTCTGATCAGAAGGCTGATCACCCGTCTGATCAGAAAGGATTATCATAGACGGGTGAGCATAGACGTGTTATCATAGACGGGTGAGCATAGGCGGGTGAGTATAGACGTGTGATCATAGACAGGATGCAACTTTTATATGGGGAAACTGAAGGAAACCGTCTATGATCACACGTGTATGAGATCACCCCGTCTGATCACCCTTGTACGAGATCACCCGTCTGATAAGACTGGTCTAGTCAAAGCAACATTCTCATTTACCTCACTGTCAGTATCATAATACTCATCCTTTTGCATAGAATCGTCAGTGCTTATATCATCTTGTATTCCCTCATTATCATCCTTACAAGGGTCGAGCATACTCTTAACCTATAAAATGAAAGAAGAAATTGATAGTTCTTCAAATACTAAATTGGTAGTACTATTACTAAACCCAAAAATCACACACATTATATCAAATAGCTTGCTGTCCAAGAGACTTAAGTCTCCTACAAAGAGTATTCTTTGTCCCAAACTCACAAATAACAACACACATGCCTTCTGAGCTAACATGATAATTAGAAATGGATTTGAAAATTAGCTGCTACCATGATATATAAAGTCATAATCAACAAGCTGCAAGAAAAGACAAATCATATTGTGAAATAACCCTGTACATATAGTCAGCATTGTGGGAAGGAGTGAAACAATCAGCATTCAACCACCCAGTATCACTTAGAACTGATTGATTATTTGCTCAGAGAAAATTTGTAATTCCAATGGTGAAAGTATGATTTTTCTCCAGCAAATACTCAAAATTTGAAACCCAATTCAAAAATAAACTGTCAGTTTGTTGCACGAATAAAACATTATCATTCTATAAAAGGATAAATAAAGTAATAGAATTTTGTAGCACAAGCCCAACAACATTACCAATTGCATATTTTGTAAGAGAAAATTCACTTCACCACATCATCAGTTTCGGTTTCTCAAAGGAATAAAAATTTACTATGGTCACCTAGTAAAGAGTAAAACCTTAAAATATTAGTTCGTTGCTCATGACAGATTCAGATAGTTAAAATCAAATTCTAGAAATCCAAGCAATATTTTCCATGTTAAACTAACCTTGATCAATGTAGGTTTGTCTTTGACAGCTTTTGCTTCCTTAATGGCAGCACGAATATCATCACAGTCAAAGTTTCCATTCTTTACCCAAATAATATGCCATCTAAGTCCTTCAAAACAACTATAACACTCTCGATCAATGCAATCTCCATGTCACCATCAATAGAAATGTGATTGTCATCGTAAAATGCTATTAGCTCCCCCAGTCCCCAGTGGGCAGCAAGTGAGTGTGACACCCTCAATCCGGTGTCACGTTTTGTAACCCAAAACACATAATTAAACGATAAATAAAGCTTGCTGGTTTTACTTTCGGAAAACGGTTCATTTAATATAAGTCCTGAAAATCGTGATAAAATTTTTCTTATTTAATACCCATAAAACCACCACTCCAGAAAGAACAGAAATACTCATATATGAATATATATATATATATATATATATATATATATATATATATATATATATATATATATATATATCATCAACTAAAGCTATGGACAACATGTCCCTTTACAAAAGAACTATAAAAGATAAACTTCTAAAATGCTAGAAACTAGGCAGCGACAGTCTAAAACCATATCTCTAAAACCTATGACCATCAGTAGCCATTAACAGACTACTCAAAAATCGCTGCCTCATAAAAGGGTCTACACCCCTAGTTGGTCAACCTAGTGGAAACCATTGGACAGTCCCCTAAAGGAGGGTCCAACTGGTCCGTCAGAAGAGTGGTCAGGGGAAGCTACATCCCCATTGGCCATTCCTACAACTCTGGCTCCGTCAACCGGAGCATCCCCGTTTTCCAGAGGATGGTACTCAGGAGTCGCGATGAGCTCCTCCTCCTCGGGATCTTCTTCAGGATCCTCCTCCTCTTCCTCCTCCCCTTCTGGTCCCACGGGCACCAAGACCACTGGAGGTGGAGGGGATAAGGGAGGTTGCTGCTGGTGCGGCTGGGCGACCAGGATATGGTGTTGCATCTCCCCGTGGTCTATCAAAACTGCAGCATCAGCCAGACAAGCGGCAAAGGAATCTAAACTGTCTCCACTGTGTGTACTCTCTCTTGTGGTCCCACCTCCAGGTTCCCCCTCAGGGTGCAGACTAGGCCTGTATATGCCGCATTGGTAGCCCCGGGATGTATGACCTAGGCGGCAGGGTCCTCTCTAAGCTCAAAGGTGAGGGAGCGGACTCCCATAGGCGCTAACCCTTCGCTCCCCAAGTTCATCTGTATATAATATATATACCCGAAATAGAGTAGTCCAGAAATATGAAAGGGTGAGAAACCAATATATGAATCCAAAAACGACAATTATATGCCCAATCCAAACAACAGATTCATATAACACAACTCACTCAATTCATCATGCATCACATAGTACAACATATATAATCATGTACTAATAGCAATAAACACACGGGGGTTTCGTACCCCACAATCAACGTTATTCTCTAAACGTATGCATAGCACTTCCATATGTCTCAACTAATATTCAATCTAGATTTTCGGAAACCCTATCACCATAAACACGAGTTGATTAGACTCAACGTCATTACCCCGCAGGAAACAATGACAAACGCCAGAATTAAAATTCAGCAAAACGTGAGCACATAACCTTCCAGGAAATAATACATGGACGCGCATGTCAGTGGTACTCACGATGTATAAGTCATACTATATTATCCTCTTCACTGGGCACAATACGCTCTCCCTGGCACGTATGACATCATTGTCCATCAAGGCACAATGTTACATAATGATATTAAGTCATCTCAGGTTCCCCTTGCCTATCAAGGTCTCCCGTTTCACGGCACGTCTGCCCAACACACAAATGCATGAGAAACTATTGAGTTCCCGATAATTGATCTTTGTCGTATCAATATTTTCTCGTTGTAGCATCAACGCTAACAACCACCATAAAGTCTTAGACTCTTTAAACCTCAAAAACATTTTCTGAAAATTGGACGTTTAGTCCAAAACAACTCAAAACCCAAACATCCCTAACCGATGCACCAGTCTAGGATGTTGGATTCAAGATCATAAAAACATCCTCAAGCCTACAAGACCACAAAGATCGTCCCTAAGCCGACAGGATCACAACTAACATGGATCCTTGATCCACATGTTTCTGCAAAACCCTAGAATCCCGACGTCTCGGTTTCTAGTTTCTAAGCTTTAAAACCACTTTTCTTGAAAACTCGAAAACCAAAAACCCAAATCTCTGATACTTACACAAAGTCATCGTGATCGATTTTCCATAAAACAAAACTTGGTCTAAAGACCGTTTCTTTTTCTTTTGTTGTTTTTCGGTGAAACACAAACTTAAAACAAAGCTTGCAAAACCCCTTTTTCTTGAATAAGATCAATATAACTTTGAAAACCACATCTCTCAAAACACTTTTGCTCAAACGGTCAACTTTATCAATTTAGAACAAATGAAGGTTTCTAATGCCCTATTTATTTTAAACTTCGATTTTCATAATTAAAAGCACATTTCAGACTTTTAAAGCTTTTAAGTTACACGATGTCGGATCCTAATCAAAATTAGGTCCTCTAACGCCTTAAACCCCACAGCAGGACACACGATACATCCATATAATTTTCCAACAATTATAGCATGTATTCAAATATGTCAGCAGTTATATCATGCATACACAAATCAGTAGCAGTAAATCAAACAATCAGCCAGCAATCAGATACAGAATATTTAATTACAATACAAATACCGATGCAGCACATAGCTGTCAGAAATGGAGTTACTCAGGTTTATCCCCTTACCTCTTGTAGTCTCCAGGTAGGTTGTGAACACCTGATCAACTTGACAACTGGCCCAACAAGCTGTCGATCACTACATACACACAATCCATAAAGGCATGAACTCACAAAGACAAAGATTTCTCCTATTGCACCACCTCTAGGGTTTGGCCCTATTACACTAAAAATAGCTAGGGAGCTCCAAAATTTCTCATTTATTGGATAACACCCTAACTAAGTGTGACAACCCTAGATATCAGTTTAAAGCATCAAAAACCAACCAAAACCCTACCCTACACACCTAGGGGGTTTCGGCCTCCTCATAGAAAATATAGCTAGGGAGATTTCTTGGCTCTAAGCTCTTGGACCATACAAGTATGTCATGAACCTAGGCCATAGAAATTGGTTTGGTACCGAAACGATTTTCCTATAATTTTTCATGGATTTTTGAAGATTTTAGGGACAAAACCCTAACACCTTTGATCATGAAAAATTGAGGAGAGAAAGGAGAGATTGGGAGAGATAGAGATGGAATACTACCTCCTATGATGATCTACTCCAAGATTGATGAAGGTCGCTTCACAAAAATCCAAGCTTCAAGTCTTCAACAATGGAGTTTTTGATGGAAGGAAGAGAGAAAGAAGAGAAAGAAAGAAGATAGAGTGTGAGAGAGAGAGTTGGCCGAGAGAGTGAGAAGAAGATAAGAGTGAATGAGAGATATTTTCATTTAAGTAACTTAGTGAATAAGAAAGGTAAAATGTAGCTAGTAATAAAATTAACCAAGGGCAATTTGGTCAATTCACGTCCCGATATTTGGAATCATCACGACACTGGTATGAGTCCTCAAATTATTTGACACAGTTTTTGGCTTGAAAAACATTTGATCGTGGGTCTCGAAAAACCCTAAGACAGCTCGAATCGTCTTCCCAATCGATTATCGGCCTGAATAAAAAATATTATTTATATTTTTGGACGTCAGGACACATTTTAGGAAAAAGATAGAGGATCAAATTCTAAGACTAATGGTCTCGTCCGTTAGTCAAGATTAGGTCATGATAATAGAAAAACATTATCATCTGAAAAAACATAGATCGGGCTTCGTTTGAGTTTTCGGCCTAAAACTTAACCGTAGGCTCCTATGATTATTTGAAACATGAATATGATTTTAGTTTTCCAAAAATCATTATCTACAACACAGATAAAAATATAAACTCATTAATTGAGTTTATCATCCTTAGAAAGCACGAAAAATCGGGATGTTACAGTGAGCATGCTTCATTTGCAATTCCCTCCATTTGACAACCATCACCCATTATAACATACCTTCAGAAGGAAAATTCCATTAGTGAAATGCCACAAACAACCAAGGCCATGGAAGTCTGTGATCATAACTTAGTAAAAAAAAAAGCAGGGTAGGTGGCATAATAAGAATAAGATTCAGTTATTTTACATGTAATGATCAACAATCTCTTTCAAATCATTTGATTCATCATAAAAATAAATGATTTTATGCTTCCAATATAAAATGGAGAGAGACCACAACAAAGCTTAAACTACAACATAAGGAGCACAACAAAGCCAACTCCATTAATAGTGCAAGAGAATCATTGAACCATGCATCAGAATTCGTTGCACCATATTATTAACTAAATTTACATCCTGAACTCTAATGTCACAATAACAACCCAACACATTTAGCATTTCATGAAAACAGGTTCATAATTGAGAAATCAAAATAATTTGAGGTTAGGGTTTTAAATTGAGGATTTAGGGTTTTAATCAATTTGGGGAAAAATGTAATGAGGTGAAAAAAAGAGGGAGAACAACTCACCAGAGGAAGAAGAAGGGAGGTGGCGACGACAGTGTGCTCCATCACGGCGGCGGGTGGCGGAGATAATGGTTCAAGGTAGAAAACTCGAATTGCAGCGATAGTCGCAATCGCCCAAAGCAAATACTTGGTGCAGACACACCCATAGGTGGAGAAGAGAAATTTAAAGATAGTGACTTGAAGACAAATACAAAGATGAAGAGAAAGAAGGAGAAACAGAGAATCGTGTTTGGCGCTATCACTGACAATGTGGGAGAGAAAAAGAAAATCGAGAAAGAAAGTAGGGTTCCGTGAATTGAAGGTGTGGGAGAGAAAGAGAATCGAGAAAGAGAAAAGCAGTGGGACACGTGGCAATAGCTGAGGATGGTTCCAAAATTATAAAAGACGAAATTACCCTCAAAGAGGGACAGGTGTCAACCTCTCAAAATGGGGCAATTTTGGTATTTCACCAGCCTAAGATATTAATATATAGATAATAGAAGAGTCGAAACCTAAAGCTGTAGCGCCCCCGAACCAGAAAATAGAAGGTGGAGAAGAGCAGCAGCTCTACTTGGCACAAATCCAAGAACACCGGTGGAGAGAAGAAGAATTATTAATAAAACGTTAGGATTTGTCTTAGATAATATTTGAAGTTTTTGGAGGTCTCCGAGAGGTGAGTAAAAATACTTTTTCTCACCTTTTCATGGTACAAATATTTTGGGTTTTGGATCTTAAAACCAATAATGAATTTTGGGTGTTTGATTTGAGAAAAATTGTGCCTTTTCTATGTTAGGGTTTAAGATCGCTAAATTGATTTGGAGGTTTTTGATTAAAAAGAAAGTTTATTAAATTGAGAATTTATCCTTGTGATTGATGATATGAAATGTATGATTGGTATGTGTATTGGTTGATTGACATGCTTTACTTGAGTTATGTGATGATATATATAATTGATTTGGCATGTTTAATTGATCATTATGCATGTGGCATGACGTTTGAGAAATACCGCCTATGAAAGGGGTATCGAAAGTAACATCGCCATTAAATTGGGATGTCGAAATTATGTAATACTACCCGTTGATGGGGTATCGAAGCAACATCGCCATAAATTGGGATGTCGAAAATATGTAATACCGCCAGTTGATGGGATACCGAAAGTAACATCGTCATATGTTGGGATGTCGAAAAATGAGTAATACCGCCAGTGCACATGCTTGGTATCGAAAATATGAGTAATGTCACCGATGAGAAGGTGACATCAAAATACCTTTCTTGAGTAGAGGTAGGCAATGGGGCGCCATTGTGGAGTGATGTTTGACAATTATATGACATATGTGGTTTATTGGAATTATTTGATATATGAGATTTTAACGTACTTGATTTATGATGTGTTGATGATGACTGATTATTGTCAATCATAATTTATATTATTAATATTATTTTATAATGCTATTATTTTGAAAAATAGCGGGTACCATGAATCGTTTTTCCGGTTACCGCACCGACTGAGAACAATACTTTTGCGAAAATCTTTTAAATGTATTTTTATTCACTGGGATTATAAATCTTATTAGTAGTATTATTTTCAGAGCTCGAGGACATCACAGTTGAGCATACAGAGGCTTGAAGATCTGTTCTTTATTTTATAGTTTGTTTAGTAAGTTACAGCTTATGGCAGTAGGACCTACGTTATCGCTACATTTTATTTTATTTATGCGAATTGTATTAAACGTCCGGTTTTGAGTCTTTTGAACTAAAAATGTTATTTCAACATTTATGGGTTTATTCATGCAAACAATTTATTTGATATTATTATATTAAATATTTATTCAGATTTTTTATTAAGAAAACTTTTATTTCTTCATATTTTATTTAAAAATTTTTCTTGGGTTACTAGTGTAATGAAGGGCTTTACAACTGTTCTCAAGAAAAACTTGATAAAGGCATACCATCCAAGCTCAGAAACATAACATTACCTATGATACTTCCTCAAATATTCTATGTATCAATCTCAACCTACATATACCAATATATCCATAAATCATTAAATATACCCATAATTATCTATTACACCTTTAAAAATCATTAACATGTACCCCAAATTCATATATATATATATATATATATATATATATATATATATATATATCACGAGATAAATTAACATGAACTACAATTTGATGAACCGTGTTAAAGTGATACCCTGAAAGTATCCAGGAATAGCTATAGAAGATTGATAAAATGAATATCTTATAAGTTAAATGCAAGCTAATAGTCATAATGACTTTGTAGTCATGCTTGTAATTAATCTATCATTCAAATGAGAAAGAAAATATTTTCTTGAGTGATCTGTACAATGAGTTTCTAAGAAATAGAAATGCTTAACAATATTGGTTCATTCGGGATCTTAAAAAAAGAATTGAACAGTTTGGTATTTTAGTAATGGTATCTACTATTGCTAGTGGATATTTTTCTCTTATTCTAAAACAATATGATTAGGCGACACTACGATTTAAGGATAATTATTTTAAATCAAAAAAATAATATCTAAAATAAAAAAAAAACAGAGCAATGCAATGAATAGCCGAAAGTGGACTGATTCATACAAAATAACATTTCCACTTAAACTTCCAGTATTTTCTGAGCCAATTTAATCTCATTCAAGCTTTGGGGAAGCTTCCAAAATGTTCCTGATAGATACTTATCAAGCATTTAACACCCAAGCATCATCAACATAAGACTAATAACACATACTACTTTGATTTCTTACTAACCAGATTCACAACTCTCGTACTAATATCTTTCAAGTACATTATTCGATTATAGAGGAGATTTAAGAACTATTTCCAACAATTCTAAACTGTAAAAAAATAAATAAATTCCTGAACCAAAGGACAAATATTGTACATTAAACCAATTTCATTCTTTTCCGGCAGTTGCTTCAAATAGCTATTTCAAATTTGACATTTTAATAAGGGCTGAAAAGATTAACACAAAAAAAAATAATATTAGCAGCATTCCTGCTACTGTTCACGCCAGCAAATGGGAAAATTCTTCCCCTGTTACAAATGCATCAACGCCAAAGAGAAGGAAAAAAATGAGCATTACTTTTATGTTGCTGTTCACGCAAATGGGGAATCCTTCCCATATTACAAATACACTCAGCTCTCTCAATCTTAATCCGAAACAGATACCCAAAATGGATAAATATACATTAATCCCAAAAGCTCCCTTTACAGCAGTGCAATCAAAGATTATACTGGAAAAAAATCATCTAAACACAAACAATTATACACTCAACAAAAGATTAACAACATAATTTGGAAACATTCATACCCATTAGCATAGTTGCAAAAGAAACATAAATTTACACAAGGTTTGCATTAACTAACCCAAAACCAACCATGATCTACTAATACAAACAATCCCTCACCTTGGGTAGATGTTATTGAGCTCCAAGAGCCAAAAACGAAAATGAGAACACCAAGATTCAAGCTTTCTCCAATGGCTTTCTCTTCCCAAGCTCTCATCCTCTCTCTTTCTCTCTTAGGTTTTCTAACTCCTATGACAAATGGCAAAAGGAGTAAGGGTTTCTCCCTTTTAAACTAAAACCCCAAAGCATTGAATAATAATGTTCTTCACTAAAAGAGTATTATGGACAAGATCCAAAAACTAACATTAACTTACTAGTTAAATTTTAATTAACTTGCTAAGGATGTGTCAAGTTATATACTATCCTATTGATATCTTAATATCATAAAATAAATTAATTATTACCTAATGTATCAATTGTTGGCATAATTATAATTATTAAAATATGCGGATATGACAGTTATGCACTATCTTCTACTTTTTTATACCTTAAAAATCATTATCTGATTCTTAAAGAAAAACTAATGGCATGTTTAGATTATAGTTTACTTTATTAATTAAAAGCATATTTGCAATTTAAAAAAAAAAATCACGCAGCCTTTATATGAAAAAAAAATTATTGAGCATGACATCATTTAAATCTTATAATTAAATTATTAAAATTATTGGGTATTACATTCTACCCCCCTTAAAAGGAATTCGTCCTCAAATTTCAAGGACACATGTCAAGAACAGTTATATCATATACTTAGATAGTTCGCTAAGCATATTAAATAATACTCTCATGGATACATTAATCAGTCTAGCAGACAAGCCTACAACTTAAAATCAACCATAAGTTAAGTATCATTTTGACGAACTTTCACATAATTGCCTTCTAAACATTACTAGTATCATTTCATAATAATACTAAAAAAATGCATAACCACTATAACCATTTTCAACAAGCTATCCTCATAAGTTTCCAAAATTATAATTCCTTTAATTCATTTTAACATATCATTAATAACTTAGTTGTTCACTACTCACCATCATACTTCAACAATGTTCACTACTCACCATGATACTTCAACAACACTTACGACATTCATAATTCCAATTTATGTTTCATCATCATCGTAAAACTTAATATCTAACATTAGTACCAAATCCATAAACACATTTTATGAGAAACTACTCAAGAGAGAGAACATGGGAATTAAAAGACTTAACAGTGTCATATTATACCACCGTCTTGCAGCCATGTGGAGTCAACACTTAAAACTTTTGAAGAGAACAAAACTGGAATTAAGCCGTAATAACCTTTGTCTTAGATCTCGCCCGGGTTCGAGATCCAACCACAATTGTCATCAATGCCTAATTCCTCTTTCAGGACTTTGTACCTAAGCTCTGATACCAACTTTGTCATGACCTGAATTTCGTAGCCATGACTAGCCGAAAGGGAAAGATTCTCATTTCCCCTTCGCAACCTCTCAAATATACATAAATCCGTTTCATCTAAAGTAAAAGATTGTATTCATTTATAATATCAATATAATGAATACAATAAATTAGAGTAACAAAACAAAATATAAATTACAAAGTCCTGCTAAAAACTAGATAGACTTAAACTATGGGTATCAACCCATTAAAAGCTGTCCACATGGCATCCAAGACTTCCGACGACTTCGCAGATACCTGCATCTGAAAAAAATTAAATGTGGGGTGAGTCCACTGACTCAGGGAGGGAGAATCCCCCAAACACAAGTAGTCATGCGAAATAAGAGCGAAACAAAATCCCACAATCATGCAATCACTTGATAATACCAACACATAATGCATTTCCAATCAAAACAACCAACCATCAATAAATATACACTTAAACATTTATATAGCAATCAAAGTCTCAAGCGGACATCTTGTCCCTCAATTGAGTAATTGTAGAATGGCTTGCTCATAACTATTTTCTCATGATCCAATTTCCGCTTATAAGGGGAAACATAATACATATAAATAATCGAGTCTTTGGGTGCCATTTGAGGTTGTTGACTCAAAGTCTCCCGCCTCGGCGGTTTTAGTTTCGTACCCCGGAGATACCGCACCCTCCTGCTAACATCAACATCCCTCCTCAATGCCCGGGTGACTCACGGGGTCCCTCTCCTTGACGATGTTATTTATATACTGGAGCCTCCCACTCTCCGGTCGAACACCCAAAGATTCATATCAAAATCTCAACAATCCATTCCATCAAGTACTTTCCATACATTTTTCATGTCATAAACATACGCATTGCAAATTCAACAATCACAAATACCCATAGGCAAGTATATAATCCTACCATTCACACATTCATCACTTTATCAATCCATTCCAAAATTTATATCCAGAACACATAGTTATATATGGCTAACTCAATACCCACACCAACTAATGTTCTCAAGAAAAACCTAATAAAGGCATACCATCCAAGCTCAGAAACATAACATTACCAATGATACTTCCTCAAACATTATATGTATCAATCTCAACCTACATACACCAATATATCCATAAATCATTAAATATGCCCATAATTATCTATTACACCTTTAAAAATCATTAACATGCACCCCAAATTCATATATATATATATATATATATATATATATATATATATAAAATACACCAGTACACGAGATAAATTAACATGAACTACAATTTGATGAACCGTGTTAAAGTGATACCTTGAAAGTATCCATGAATTGCTATATGTTCTGAGCCCATTTAATCTTATTCAAGCTTTGGGGAAGCTTCCAAAATGTTCCTGATAGATACTTATCAAGCATTTAACACCCAAGCATCATCAACATATGACTAATAACACATACTACTTTGATTTCTTACTAAACAGATTCACAACTCTCGTACTAATATCTCTCAAGTACATTATTCAATCATAGAGGAGATTTAAGAACTATTCCCAACAATTCTAAACTGTAAAAAATAAATAAATTCCTGAACCAAAGGACAAATATTGTATATTAAACCAATTTCATTCTTTTCCAGCAGTTGCTTCAAATAGCTATTGCAAAATTGACATTTTAATAAGGGCTGAAAAGATTAAAAAAAAAAAAAATATTATCAGCATTCCTGTTACTGTTCACGCTAGAAAATCGGAAAATTCTTCCCCTGTTACAAATGCATCAACGCCAAAGAGAAGAAAAAAAATGAGCATTACTTTTATGTTGTTGTTCACGCAAATGGGGAATCCTTCCCTTATTACAAATACACTCAGCT
The DNA here is from genome assembly GCA_039655645.1 of Ammopiptanthus mongolicus. NCBI lineage: Eukaryota > Viridiplantae > Streptophyta > Magnoliopsida > Fabales > Fabaceae > Ammopiptanthus > Ammopiptanthus mongolicus. The sequence continues at coordinate 34,157,240 of CM077349.1, read as the reverse complement.
CTCTCAATCTTAATCCGAAACAGATACCCAAAATGGATCAATATACATTAATCCCAAAAGCTCCCTTTACAGCAGTGCAATCAAAGATTATACAAGAAAAAAACATATAAACACAAACAATTATACACTCAACAAAAGATTAACAACATAATTTAGAAACATTCATACCCATTAGCGTTGTTGCAAAAGAAACATACATTTACACAAGGTTTGCATTAACTAACCCAAAACCAACCATGATCTACTAACACAAACAATCCCTCGCCTTGGGTAGATGTTATTGAGCTCCAAGAGCCAAAAACGAAAATGAGAACACCAAGATTCAAGCTTTCTCCAATGGCTTCCTCTTCCCCAAGCTCTCTTTCTCTCTCTCTCTCTCTCTTTCTCTCTTAGGTTTTCTAACTCTTGTGACAAATGGCAAAAGGAGTAAGGGTTTTCCCCTTCTAAACTAAAACCCTAAAGCATTGAATAATAGTGTTCTTCACTAAAAGAGTGTTATGGACAAGATCAAAAACTAACATTAACTTACTAGTTAAATTTTAATTAACTTGCTAAGGATGTGTCAAGTTATACACTACCCTATTGATATCTTAATATCATAAAATAAATTAATTATTACCTAATGTATCAATTGTTGGCATAATTATAATTATTAAAATATGCGGATATGATAGTTATGCACTATCTTCTACTTTTTTATGCCTTCAAAACCATTATCTAATTCTTAAAAGAAAAACTACTAGCATGTTTAGATTATAATTTACTTTATTAATTAAAAGCATATTTGCAATTTTTTTTAAAAAAAAAATCACGCAACCTTTATATGGAAAAAAAAAAATTAATGAGCATGACATCATTTAAATCTTATAATTAAATTATTAAAATTATCGGGTATTACAGGCCACCACTACAGATGGCCTCGACGACGACGACGACAGTTAACATTAACCACTATTGCTCCCTCTTCCAGGCCATCCTCTGCAGCGTTGTTAACATGCAGCTCCCGAATCAATGGCTCTCGGACATGGTCGAAGAGTTCGTTCTGCCAATACCGAGCCAAGATGAAAAACACAAGATCTTGGCTGGCAGCAAAACAAAAATGGTTAGATTGAACCATTAAGGAGGGAGTGGTTGTCGACGGTGGTTCTGGTCGGACTTCTTGCGGGAAACGCGATGGTCGCGTACTGGTACACTAGTCGCGTCTTGGTGCGGTGGTCGGGCGAGATTCGGTGGTGCTGTGGAGCTCAAATCTGTGGTTCGAGGCCAATCGGGGGCGGCTCGCAGTACTAGATTGTTTTTCAATGGTGGAGCTGTTGATTCTGCTCGCATCCAGGATAGGAGTGGCTCTAGTCACGTCAACCCCTAACCGGCAACCGTGAGTCATGTCCTCCGCCGTGCTCCACTGCGAATTCAGCACATCCCCTACACGTGTCCAACCTCCACCGCTCTAAGCTTCGTCGCACGGCCACTGCGTTCGCCAGCGTCCACCGTGTACGGCCCACAACCTACTGGATCTCGCGTGTTTTTCCCCCCGAACGTTCGAACAAGGAATCGAGTGAAGCTTCGGGATCAGTTCTGAACCGCGAAGTCAGCTGCTGTTTAGGTATGTTCTTGCTTTGATTCTTCGTTTTCAATTTATTTTGGGTCATTGTTTTGAACCCTGTTGTTGATTCTGTGGTTGTTTTTGGTTTTTGGCTGTTTTTGGACCCCGTGCGTGTGATCGGGGCTATTTTTGGTCCAATGCACATGTCGGGGTGTCAATGTCAGATTCGAGGTCATTGTTGGAGAGCGTGTCGAGATTCATGCCGATAGCACAGACGTGTTCGGGGTTGTACGGGAAAGTGTGTACTGTCAGGTGAGGAGGAAGAAACCTTAATTATCAGGAAAAGAGGCGTAGGATAGAACTATTAACATGTGTAGGGCTCCTCATGTGACACCCATTACCCCGCATATGATAATACATAAGAAAAATCATACATGTCTTTAAAGTAATACATAATTAGAATAAAAACATCAAGAGTACTGTGTGTCACATTATCCAAAAACATATATCATTAGAATCTGAATAAGGCAAAATCCTTTAAAAGAAACTGCGGAAAAAATAAAACATGAAACGTGAACCCAAACCCCGATGTCACATATCAGAGCTGGTATACCAAGTACGATAATACATCGGACTACAACTAAGACATAAAAGAAACTATCAACTAATCTACGAATAAGCGATCTCCTCGGGATCACTCCTTAACAGCTATCTCACCCTCCACTGCACAAACAAAGTACATGAATATAACAACAAGAGCAGGGGCAAGATGATAACAAGATAGTTAATAAGATGAGCATACAACACACACTCATACCACACATATTATATCATGTTAAAGAATGCGTGCAATGCAATGCAACATCACTACTCCATGCACATGTGGATCTATCAACACTAACTCAAGAAAGACGACTAGGAGTACATATCCAGTTCAACAATATGGACGAATCACTAGGGTACTCTCACTAATCCTGAAAACGTACCGTGGCTCGTCCGGGTACTCAGACTGGTTGAGTGGTCGTTCCGGCCATAGGTAGCTAACCCACGCCATCAAGGAACTCCCACACCCGACCAGGATAACACTCATCGTGGCCTCCACCATCGCGATTCATCATTTGCCTTCCGTCCAACTAACACCGTCTATGCAAAGATGCGTGCGATGTTCAACAACATACAAACATGATTCCATTCACAAGGGTAAACAATCTTGACCATCAATGATGATCATTACTAACGTCTGACGATAACCCATCGTTACCGTCTCCCAATAACACCTCATTAATCTTATCATCTTATAAGTATTATATTTAGTCTTGGAATCTAAGCTTCACATTATTTATTTAAGTTATTGTCTTAGCTTATCCACTATCCTTAGGTTACATTTTGTAATCCTATTTATCTTTTTTTTTTTTTTATCCCAAAAGGTCATTTAAACCTCTTTTACTTAAAACTGAGAAGTGCTCTCAGTTCTGCCCAGATGCACGGTCGTGCATGGCCTGAGCACGGTCGTGCTTACTATGATCACATCGCACTCGTTATGGTTATGGTCGTGTTATTTACTGAAGCATGAGCATGGGCGTGCTCTGACATCGTTTTATGAGCACGGTCGTGCACTACTTAAGCATGACTGTACGTCGAGCTGTTCTCCATGCCGCGACAACAGTCCTAATTCTGGAATTTATGGTTCTTGAAGTCCAAACACTCAGAATTCAAGCCTAATGGTTCATGGTTATCTCAAAGGGTTATCAATCTCACCTCTCATGTCTATCCTTACATTTTAATAAAGTTTTATGGCTTCCAATTAACCTAAAGGTATGTTCGTGTAGTTTATGGTTAATCTGCCAGCAACTCTATGTTTAAGTTTAACATAGCCAATAATAAAACATCATCATTGTATCATAAACTATCAATATATCTCACTATAACATGTCATACTTCATCAAACATATTATCACAAATAGTCTAGATCATACAATCATTATCTGATGTCATAAAGCAAGGTAGCACGTATGAATACTCAAGAACATACGAGGACATTCAATCAGGATTCAAACATCAGGCATAGCATATAACAACATACCATTAGGGTCATGGGTTAACCCTTCATCTTATGCTACTCCAAAACCTATATATTCATATTGACCTCTCGCCCCATACCTGGTATGACAATCTTAAAGAGGAAAGGGAAGAAGGAAGGTCCACAAGGTCACGTCTCACGAACGCTCGATGTCATGAACGCTCGACCTCAAGAGATCACGAACGGAGGCGAGAACCAACCACGAAGGGCAAGCGCGTCAACAACGATGTCCCTCAAGTGAAGAACAACGAAGAACAATGAACACGGATGATCTCCTTCAAGGATCCTAGGCAAGGGGGTTGAGGAATCCTTGTTGGAGAGAAGGCGGCAGCTTTTCTGAGTTTAGACTATTCTATAACTAGATTAGGTCGCATGCTTAGGTATATAAAAGGATTAGGGCGAAACGGGCTGGAGAAAAGCCTAATTCGCGGTTCTGCTGTGCACGAAGCATGGCCATGCATGCTTGTAGCAAGGGCGTGCTTGCTCGGAGCATGGGCGTGCGAAACTCAAGCACGAGCGTGCTCACCTGTCAGGTTTAGGATCTAGCTCTTTTCTCAGGCTAACTACCCCCAAACATGTCTTTAGGCATTTAACATAAACATAACAATCATGTATAACATGTATTAAAAGAGATATAACATATAAAGGCATAGGTGAAAAGCAAGGTGTTACACCTCAAACCTAGTAGTGGTTGAGTAACCGACAACACCTAACTTATATTGTTAACTACCGTGAAGTGGTACCAATCTAAGGTTTAAGCATTGTAGGTTTATCATCGATAGGATAAACTATGATATATGTTGATCAGGGATGTATGCCTATGTGGTAGTTGCCTATGTGATTATATGATGTTATTGATAATATGTTATTTAATAATATGCTAGGTGAAATGTGTAACGCCCCGATTTTCGCGTTTTCTATTTCTTTAGTATTTTAATGTCTTTATTTTATTCGAGGTCTTAGGAATAGAAATAAAATATTCTGAGACCATAGTCATGCTCAACGATATCGTAGGAAGCTACGATTAAGTTTTGAGTCGAAAACTCAAACGGAGTCCGGTCTGCGTTTTTACACTGACAGTATGATTTTACTGCTCAGAAGACCTCAGATGGACCCGTGAACGAGACAATAAGTCTTAGAATTCGATTCTCTACATTTTGGTTAAATTTCATAAAAATTTCAGAAAAATCACTTCCTGACCTTTGTTCGGGCGGAATCCTCAATCGGATGACGAACGGAGCCACGTATGGATTTACCGGGACTCGCCAACAGATAATCTTGATATCACATCATCCCAGGACACTTGGGAGAGTATGCCAGGGTCGTCATTACGTTCGGAAATATCTGGACGCAAAATGACCAAAATGCCCCTAACCTTAGTCTTTTACACTTTTACCATTATACCCTTTGGCAAATGACCTTTTTACCCTTAAGTGAGCTTTTAAGAGGCTGAACTCAGCCCCTCACTTCATCATTTTCGCACAGCCCCTCTTCCTTTAGAGTTCCATAGTTGTTCTTGAGAGAAAACCCCATTGTTGGTCTTGAAGCTCCTTGAGTTTTGTTGGAATCACTTGATTTCTTGAGCAATCTTCCTTCATTTCAAGGTAAGATCACTTCTATGATCTCTTAGCTTCATTAATCTTTCTTTATTTCAAGATCAATCTTCATGTTTATGAAAAGAATTTCTTAGATCCAAAACTTTGAAAATCCATGGGAAATTGTAGAAAAATCCTTTTGAGGTAAGACCAAGTTCTTTGAACTCACATCATCAATCTCTACCTAAACCTAAGAGCTTATGATTCAACTCTCATCATAGCTCAAAAAGCACTTTTGGCCGAACCCTACTTGGAGATGATGAATAGTGTTTTCATCAATTTTTGATTTTTAACACTTGATTTCATCCTTAGCTTTCCTAATGCCTTTGAATCCATGAGATGGAAAACCAAAACCAATTCCTAACCTTTTAACCTAGGGTGGCCAAAATCCTCTTTGTTATGATAGTTGAGATTGGCTTTGATTGTTGTTTAATGTTGGATTGTTGTGTTGTTGCAGTTGTTGACGATTATCAGGAGGTTCACAAACCGATCAACCGACTTTGATTCGGGAATCTGCTCATCAACAGGTATGGGGAGAAGAACCTCATCACACCAAGATGGTGGTGGTGAAGATGGTTGTTTAAATTATGTGTGGGTGAAACCCTTTAGTTTGGGTTCACTTTTATGTGTTAAGTTTTGTTAAGTTCTCATGGAGAACAAGAATGTCATGATGAGATGATTGAATGAAAAAAAACCATTTTCATGTATGTTGGAAAACCTACTTTGATCACTAGATCAAGTATGGACTTTTATTGTTGATTATGAGACCATAATGTGTGATGGACTTGGATGTTTGATTATGAAGTAGTAATGTGTATTATGGTTATCATGATTGTGTAAGTATTGTGAGCCATACTTTGATTGGTTGATGAAGTAAAACTTCACATTGATTCCTAGTTGGCTATTAGGCATGACCTTGAGGAAAGGAAGGATATGAATAGTTCTTGGACAAGTCAAGTTTTGATGTAAAAAAAAAATGTTTACAATAACTTGTGTTTTTCAAAGAAAAACCCTAAGTGACTTTAAATGGAATTAAATCTCAAAGTGCTTTCACCAAAGTGAAACATGTTTTATACCTTATCCTTAGTTCATCTAGCTAATCAAGTGACTCAAAATGAGGAAAGAAGTGGTTTCATGAAGAGAATCAAAATGGTTCCCTAAGGTTGATGTCTTGTGTTAAGGCAACTTTTGGCTAAGCGAATTTACTTTCGCTAAGCGAAAATAGGGAAAGTCTAAGTTGGGCATCACTGCCTCACTTTCGCTAAGCGAATTCATATTCGCTAAGCTAACCAAACGAGTTTCGCTACGCGAATTATGTCTCGCTGAGCGATCCAGAGAAGTCTCCAAAGGAGGTATAACCGCCTCCATTTCGCTAAGCGAAATTATACTCGCTAAGCGAAGAAAGTGAAATTTCGCTACACGAATTCTGTTTCACCGAGCGATCCAGAGGTGTTTCCAAAGAGGTGTCACCGTCTGTACTTGCGCTAAGCGAATACATATTCGCTAAGCGAATACAATACATTTCGCTACGCGATTTATGTCTCGCCGAGCGATCCAGAGGAGTTTCAAAAGAGGCATTATTGTTTCAATTTCGCTAAGCGAATGCAATTTCGCTAAGCGAATTCCATGTTCAGAAAATGCTAAAAATAGAGTAAGTAAGTGTTTCAAAAATTGTTTCAAATCAAATGAGTTTTCAATTGAGAAGTTATTCTGGTTTACAAACGTTTTGGGTTTTGAAACAGTAGTTCGATGACGGACCGGTGATTCGGATCCCGATCAGTCGTTCAATTGTTTCAGTCTTGTGATGACTCGATCTCGGAGGAATCACGAGATTTATCCTGTGAATAAAGGTTTTGTTTTCAAATGACACGTATAGTTCCTAAGGAAGAGAACCTTAGTAGACTTCGAGGTTTATCCGGGGGATAGACATTGCTTGATCGCATTTGCTTTGTGTAAGCATTGGCATTTCATTTGCATCGTCGTAAGGCCTTGAGCCTAGGAGTTGAGCTTACACCTTGATGCGGGTGCGAATCTTACGGTGACGATCTTCAATGGTCTTTTTGGAGGTATTAGGGTTGGAAGGGCTGACATGTGACCAGTTGGTGATTCTTCTGTGTCGTGGCGAATCCGTGCAATACACTGATATCCTCTACTAGATGCCGTACTTTTCATGTTTGGTCGAGAGTGTTACCGTAAAGCCAGATACGTGCACGTTACGAATGTTGTAACATCTTGCTCATGACTGGCAGAAACCGGAACATGTCCTCCCATTCACTCTCTCCGAATGTTTTGTTAGCTCCATGGAGTAGGGGTCAGAGTAGTACCCAGTGACATTGACATTGAGTCATATACATTGCATGGCTATTGATGTTTACATTTACTGTTATACATCGTTGTACTGTTAAGAGTACCTTATATTATACTGTTAACTGCTTAACATGATATTATGCTGTCAACTGCTTAATATGTTTGACCTTGAGAATTCTTGTAAGCATGTTGGGTGCGCTGTTACCCGGTGAGTCGTCCCGTTTTTACTACTGCTATTTTGTTGTGTTGATGAACGGGAATCTCACCCATATCTGTATGTTTTCTGTTGGTACTTGCTGTTGCTGTTTGAACAGATGGACGTGACGATGGTTCAGCCCAGTAGTTTCCTTGAGCCCTAAGGCGGACCTTCTTTTTGTGGTCTTTTTGTTGTCGGCCAGACTATGTCAGTTTTGTAGTACTTTTGGGGAGCTACGACTCCTAGTACTCATTGTATCAGTTATACATTAGACCTATGTCTATATATAGTATTTTTCTGTTTATGTCCCTGTAATTATTATGCACATTGTTCTAGAAATGTATGACGAACCTAAGTTCGTTATTAGTATTATTTACCATTAATAAATCCCATTGCATCCCGTGAAAAGGAAAAAGAAAACCGTATTTTCCGCATTAAGAAATATTTTCGGCCTTATAAACGTTCGGGAATGTGACACTCGGGAAAGGGTGTTGCAAAATGATCTAGTATGCTTGTTGTGATAACATGTACAGTTAATGCCTAGTATGATATTATGCTACTTGTTGTGCGTGATGATATTGTGAATGCTCTGATCCTGATTACGTTGAGAGATGGTTGATGTGACTTTCGGCTGATAGAGTAGCTTAGGATATCTGATGAGTAGATTAGGGCTAGTTGATCTAAGTTGGTTGAGGTTCTCACGAATGAAGAGCAAATATCCTCATAGTTGGAGGATATGAATCTCTAGGATGTTGATCCTATTGTGGTTGAGGTATCGCTAAGATATGAGGTGCATATGTTGATGATGAATAAGTTAGTGATGGGTGCATGCCCATATCATTTGCATCGTTGTGGTAAAAAGCCGGGTGAATAGCTGCAACAGCTGTTTGAGCAATTATCATGCAAGGTCAGGACTAGTGCACAACTGAAACAACAATTTGAGTGGTTGTTATAAGGAGCTGTATGAATAGCTGCAACAGCAGTTGGAGTGGTTATCATACAAGTCGGTACCTGTTTACAGCTGCAACAGTAGTTTGAGTGGTTGTGTATAAGGAGTCGTGTGTACAGTTGCAACAACAGTTTGAGCAATTGTCACACGAGGTTGAGGTGGACGTTCCTAAGTGACCAAGATAGCTGAACTCACAGTTGGAGGGAAGCATGTGCTTTCTCACAGTTGGAGAAGTTCTCGGGCTTTCTCACGGCTAGAGGAGCTCGGGGAGGCAGTGTTGGGGAATCAATTGGTATAACTTTAAAATTTTATTTTCAAAACTTCTTGAGTGGAAAAACCCCTTTTACAAAAGATCTCGCATTGCACATGTATCACAGGGATTAAACATCTACCTCTTGTAGCGAAGCTTTATCACGAACATTGTGAGCACGTCAGCAGCACTCGTTACTCAGAACACTTCTACGGAGACGGTAGCAACTTGATCAACACAGCTATAGTGCAGCGGATCCGATGAACACTGCTTCTACAACCACAGAAGGAGAGGCTCCTCTATCACTAGAATTGCAAGGTAGCAATACCTCTACTCAGTCCATGCGAGCAAACCACCGCCGGAGATAGCGTAGTGCTAGCCATTAAGAAAAGGGAGAGGGTGCAACACACACAAGGGGAGCGGCTACCAGGATTGGCAACTGCTTAGTAACTTGTGTTATTCTCTAGCCATGTGCTTAAGTGATGTGCATAGCTTTATATAAGCTATCACTCACTAACCCTTTCCCTACTGTGCTCATGTACTCTACAGGCCCATTATTTAATTATTAACTAAATCACATTTAATTAATTAATTAAATTACTTCTCCGACTATTTGATCTATGCGTGTGACCCTATAGGTTCCCATTAAGTTGCTAATAATATTAAATCCCATTCAATATTATAAACAATGAGCGGCATCTAGCAATACATCATTTCTACCCAATTAATGAGAATATCGGTGATACGAGACAATCTTAACTGTGACCATACATACAGTGTAGCCAATGTCCCTTCGACACAATGTCCCAATTGAACACAAGGCCTAAACATGTCATCCATGTTAGGTCCTATTATATGTTTCTCGATCAGGAGCAGACATGTAATTATTTGGGCCCAATATCTCATATTGTCCCAACTTAGCATGGCCATGCATTTCCACGTCTCACACCATCGAGTGGCCATAGACATTATTCCCATTATGTGGGAGGGACGAATCTTATCTACATTACTCAGATCCCTCTGCATAATTCATTACAGGCCCAATTACTACCTGTATGATTATCCTGTTATAGATAGCGTTTGATAGCATTAAAGCCTACAACTCCTCATGTAGGAATTGTAGTGACTTGAAGTTGAAGGACTACTTCACCATGGTCACCATGAGAAATGCTTATGACACTTACATAACTATTATGCAGCGTCCTCATAGCGGGTCAACACGCATCCTAGACCATTCTTAGAGACGTCGGAATAAACGACAAAGCCCACTGAAGGGTCCGGAATGATTAGGACTGGTGATGACACCAACCTCTTCTTAAGCTCCTGAAAATTCTCCTCACACTCACTGTCCCACTCAAAGGATCTCCCTTTCCTAATCAACTTGGTCAAAGGTAAGGCTAGTCTAGAGAAACCTTCTATGAACTTCCTATAGCACCCTGCCAATCCTAGAATGCTCCCTACTTCAGTCACTGACTTAGGCTGTTTCCACTCTAAAACCGCATCTACCTTAGAAGAGTAAACTGCCACCCCCTTCCTAGAGATGGTATGGCCCAAAAAATTCACCTCATCAAGCCAAAACTCACACTTTTCTGGTTTGGCATATAGGTGTTCATCCCTCGAGATCTGTAACACGAACCTCAAGTGCCCCTTGTGTTCTTCTGGCGTTATAGAATATATAAGAATATCATCTATGAATACCACCACAAAGCTGTCCAAAAATGGCCTAAAGATCCGATTCATGTAATCCATGAAAATAACCGGGGCATGGGTCACACCAAACGGCATCACTACATACTCATAGTGTCCATACCTGGTCCTAAAAGTTGTCTTAGTAATATCCTCGCCTTTAACTCTAATATGATGGTACCCAAATCTCAAGTCTACCTTAGAGAAAATTGCCACCCCTCTCAACTGGTCTAACAGGTCATCTATTCTAGGCAAAAGGTATTTATTCTTGATGGTTACCTTGTTCAACTGCCTATAATCAACACACAACCTCATACTGTCATCCTTCTTTTTGACTAGGAGCATTGGTGCTCCCCATGGTGACACACTTGGCCTAATGAACCCCTTTTCTAACAACTCTTCTAACTGTTTCTTAAGTTCGCTCAGCTCTAGAGGTGCCATCCTATAGGGTGCTACTGAAATAGGTCCACTCCCAGGTACTAGATCTATATTAAACTCAACCTCCCTAGTTGGCGGTAAACTAGATACTTCCTTAGAAAAAACATTCTGGAATTCACACACTATAGGTATTGTCGATATTTCGCTCTTAGCCTCTATCTTAGCAGTAAAGAGAAGTATGTATCCTTGAGCTCCCTCAACTAAGCAGTTATGGCAAAAAACAGCAAACCCAACAAAATTGGTTACACAAGGATCAATAGTCATAGGTTGGGTAGCAATGGATATGGTTTTATCATAACAATTTATAATAGCATGATTAGAGGACAACCAATCCATACCAAGGATGACATCTAGGCCCGACATAGGCAAGCATATAAGATCAATAGAATAAGACACATCCTGATATACTAAAGGGCAATTCAAGCAAGCAATGGAGGTAACAAGTTTTTCCTCCGCAGGGGTAGAAAGACGTAAATCAAAAGGTAATTTAGAAACAGATAGGGACAAATTTTTCGCATAGTCTAAGGATATGAATGAATGTGCAGCTCCTAAATCAGACAATATATTGATTTTTCTTTCTTTAATTAAACCCATACCTTGTACCAGACCATTCGACTCCTTCACTTGCTCCCCTTGGATCGTAAAGACTCTTCCCTGGTTCTGTGGACTTAATTTGACTTGTTCTCCACCTCTATAGACTCTGGCATAATGTCCCACCTTACCACACTTGAAGCAAGTGGTCTGCGCCGCAGACACTTATGGAACCCGGTGCCCCTGCCAGTGTGAACTCCTTGCACCTGCTTCCCCTTATTGATGGTGGACACGGGTCGCAAATGCTTCTGGAACTTGTTATCCTTGTTCTGAAACTGCTTCCCATAAAAACTAGCTTTCTCCTAAGGCTTCTCCGCCATCAGTGCTTGCATCTTCTGCTCGGCTACCCAACACTTATTTACTAATGTGGGGTAGTCTCTACTCTCTAAGATGCCAATAAAGCTCTGCAGTTCCGGTTTCAGACCTTGTTCAAACTTAATGGCCTTCCAGTCATCTTGGGGATGCTCCCTCAGATAACGAGAAAACCTTGCCAAACTCTCAAACTTGGCCACATACTCAGCCCCAGTCATGTCTCCTTGGCGAAGTTGTAAGAACGCTGCCTTCTTCTGGATGCGGACATTGTGGGGAAAGTATTTTTTCTAAGAACACCTCTCTAAACCTGTCGCAAGTGATCGGAGCTCTCTGAGGTAGTAAACCACCTTGGGCACAATTCCACCAGTGCTCAGCATCCGACTCTAACATGAAAGTGGCAAAGTCAACCCTGTGTGCATCTTCACATCTCATCACTCTAAAATTCTTCTCTAGCTTTAGAATCCCACTCTTCAGCCTCCACTGGATCTAAACTACCATGAAAGGATGGTGGATCATTTTTCCAAAATTCTGACAATCCCACATACTGAGGATCTTGAGCTGCAACCATTCCCGCGTTGTTCAAGTTACCGTTATCCCTCATCTGACGGATTATCTCCATCTGCTCTTGCAGGACTCGGGTCATTTCGACCAAAGCTGCCGCAAGCACACCATTAGCGTTAGCCCCACGCCTGCTTGTAGCCATAAATCTGCATACCACCAATAAAACACTGGGTTGATCAGGTCCAATATCTCAATGAGTAGCATGCAGCATATATAGCTCTAACAAGCAATCATATGCGCCCATATTTTGTTTTTAGAAAACCCATCCTCACAGTCCGATTAGAATTGAACTGCTCTGATACACAAAATGTAACGCCCTTCGTTACATTAGTAACCGAAAATAAATTATACATTTAAAATATGGTTAAATAAAATGTTTATAAATATAATGGTCTGAAATACCTCAATAATTATTAAATAATGATAAAAAATCCTTACATAAATAAAATTAACTGTCTCAAAACCCGGGCGTCTACTAAAAATAACCCAACGACAAAAATAAAATAATATGGTTCTAGCCACAAGCGGCTTCTTATTGAACATAATACTAACAAAAAATGATAAATAGCTAGCTCAAAGCTCTAAGTTTTCAAGTCTTCTCAGTCTCAGTGGTGACGTTCTCGTGCTCTGAAAATAATACTTTTAATGAGATTTATAATCCCAGTGAATAAAAACATTAAATAAAAAGGTTCGCAAATAATGTTGTTCTCAGCCGGCGCGACAACCGGAAAAATCAATCATGGTACCCGCAGAAAATACACACAATAATTCTTTTAGATCAAGCATACATAAATTAATCAACTTCATATATAATAAAATAAATATCTCAGCACCTCAAAGTATTTAATCATGTCAACCATTAATGCTCTATGCAATACAACTCAATGAACATGACTCAAAGATTCCTGCAATCACCGGACTTGACTCTTTGGTTCCCAGAACCAGTGAATCCCAGATCTACTGAGGTCTATGAGCTCATTGTTGAGTCTCCAAATGTCTGATGTGCATTTACCATAGTTTTGATGAGAGTAAAACAGTTATTCAATGATTTAATTGAACCCGTCTGTGGTATTTAACTCGTCTACTTAATGTGCAGATTAAAACATTAAGTGTCTATATGAACTGTTTACTCGTCTGAACTTGGATAAGTTCACCCGTCTGAACTAACTTAAGTTCACACGTCTGAACTAACTAAGGTTCACTCGTTTGAACTAAGATAAAGTTCACTCGTCTGAACTAGCTAAGGTTTACTCGTCTGAACAATGGAAAGTTCACTTGTCTGAACTAGTAGAAGTTCACCCGTCTAATGAAGTCTTCACCTGTCTGTTGACCAGCGTTGAAGAAATCCTTTCAACCCGTCTAATGAAGAAATCAATCTTCTGATCAAAGGAAGACTCACCCGTCTAAAATACTATGCAACTGACGTCATCTCTTTGTTAAAGAGTCAACCCGTCTAATGAAGTTACTCACCCGTCTGGTGACTAACATTAAAGAATACATTGGATGAAAGCTGTCTTGTCTCTGATAAGGAATTTCAACAAAGTGCTTTACCTAAACACAACTGCATCTTACACCAAAAGGGAAAGTCTTCCCTCTGCAAACAAAAAGCACGTATACAGACCTGTTGAGACCAAAGGTGTATCAGAAGTCTTTATCACTCTGATGAAAGAGAACAAGCGAAGTTCCCTATGCTTTAATGGCTGAATAGAACGACTCTATTGCATTTATTGAAGATCTGCAAAAAGTCAAGCTTTCAAACATTATGTCTAACGGCTTTAAAACCTTGAAGCCTATTTATTGAAGAAGACTTTGAAGATTCAAGCCAGAGAAGGAAAGTGAAAAGAGAAGAGAACGAACAAAGCAATCAAGAGCATTTACTCTGTGCATTTATATCTTCATTCATTTATTATTTATTCTTCAATCATTTGAAGTTATTATGCAGTCTTTTAGAGCTTCACATTTAATACACTCATCTGAGTGCTTGTGAAAGACTTGCAAATTGTAATTTATTTTACAACTTCTCTCAAACAATACCCGTCTGAGCCTGAAGAGGCTAGGTGTGCAAACAATACTTGTCTGGAGCCTGGAGAGGCTAGGTGTGCAAACAATACTCGTCTAGAGCCTTAAGAAACTAGGTGTGAAAATAATACTTGTCTGTCTTGTAACCTAAATCAGTTATAGTGAGAAAACTTGGTGCTGCCAAGGACTGGACGTAGCCTCATTGTTAAGGGGTTAACCAGGATAAAACCTGCTGAGTGATCTCTTTCTTTCCCTTAACTCTTTAGTTTGATTCTTTATCTTAACTATCATCTAACTAAATGGTATTATAATTGTGTTTATCAAACCTTTTTTCATCTTGCATGATTGTGCATTTTCTGTGAAAACCTTCAAACGAGTTATCAGTCTGATTGACCTGTTTAAGTTTACTCGTCTACTATCACCCGTCTGTGCTTGCGAAAAAGATTCTAAATTCCACATAAATTTGTCAAACACCATTCAACCCCCCTTCTAGTGTTTGCATCTGTCTATTTCAGTTGGTATCAGAGCTCAACCTCTGGGTTGAGCACCTAACAGTGTAGAGAAAAGATCCTGAAGAATAGAAAATGAATTCTGGAGCAAGCTCAAGTGGGAACCCCCAACCTGAAGGAGGCTCCATGACCAGACCTCCCTTCTTCAATGGTGAAAATTATAACTACTGGAAAGAAAGGTTTCACTGGTTCATCTTGTCAACAAACTCTGATGTATGGGATGTCATCACTGATGGTCCTTACACTCCTCGCAATGATGAAGGCTCAGACAAGCCAAAGGCTCAGTGGACACTTGCAGAAAAGACAAGATGGGATCTAAACCATAAAGCCAGATATGCTATAATCTGTGCTCTCAGTCCAAAAGAGTTTGAAAAGGTATGTACTTATGATTCTGCTAAAGAAATGTGAGACTCCTTATCTGTCACACATGAAGGAACTGCAAAGGTAAAAGAATCTAAAATTTCTATTCTTGTTAGAAAATATGAATTGTTCACCATGGATGAAGGTGAATTTGTTGCTCAAATGATTAGTAGATTCCAAACTATTACTAATGGTTTAAAATCTCTTGGTAAAACATACACTAACGCTGAGAAAGTTGCTAAGATTCCCAGAAGTCTTCCAAGGCAGTGGAGACCTCTTGTCACTGCTATATCTCAAGCCAAGGATCTCACCTCCTTTACTATGGATGAACTTCTTGCCACACTCACTGTTCATGAGCAAGAGCTCAATGAAGATGTGTCAATCAAAAAGAGCAAAGCCATTGCTCTAAAAGTTGATCTGAAGGGAGCTAAAGCCTTAAAAAATTCAAATGCAGACGAGTCTGACTGTGACATAGACGAGTCTGATGATTAGGATTCTGATGATGATGAAGAGACTTCTCTCATGACCAGAAAGATGAAAAAGCTCTGGAGAAAGAAGAAGTTCAGAAAGGAGAAGCCTTTCATAAAATCCCACAAAGAATCCACATCAACAGACAAGAGTCCTGTTATCTGCTATGAGTGCAAGAAGCCTGGTCACATCAAAGCTCAATGCCCTCTTTTGAAGAAAGCTTCCAAAAAGAAGTTCTTCAGAAAGAAGAAGAAAGGAATGATGGCCACATGGGAAGATCTTGAATGTTCATCTTCTGCAGGAGAAGAGACAGAAGAGGAGGCCAATCTCTGTCTGATGGCCAACATAGATTTAGAACCTGAAACTGAGATACATTCTGAACTTGAGGAATTGCATGATGCTTATGATGAGCTGATAGAGGAATCCAAAGGCTTATCTAAGGCCTTCAAATCCCTTAAGAGAGATTATGTTAAACTCCTCAGTGAGCATAAACAAAAATCTCAAGAGTGTGAGATGCTGGCCAAAGAGAATAGCCAGCTGAGGACTGAAAAGTCTGATGAAGCTTCGATCTCAAGTGAAACATCACATTCTGAAGAAGTTGTCACACTTCAACAGAAAGTGAAGGAGCTCACTTCTAATCTTGCTAGATTTGTTAATGGCAGAGATAATCTGACAAAACTGCTAGGATGTCAGAGACACTCTCTTCACAAAGAAGGCATTGGATATGATCATCAAGCTGATCATAAAGTATCAACAAATTCTTCAACTGTCTATGTTAAATCCACTCCAGTTAGAATTAGACCCGTCTGTAACTTCTGTGGAAAAGCTGGACATATTATGTCTAAGTGTTTTCTCAAGAAAAAGAGGATGTCTTCACAGACTCCTAGAACTAACAGAAAATGACCCAGAAAAATATGGGTACCTAAAGATAAAATAATTTCTGTTGCAGACATCCTTAATAGGACAAAGCAGACGCCTCTGCTGGTACCTGGACAGTGGCTGCTCACGACATATGACAGGAGAAAGGTCTATGTTCCAAGACCTCCAGTTTAAAAATGGTGGATTTGTTTCCTTTGAAGGCAACCGAAAAGGAAGAGTAATTGGTGTTGGTACAATTGGTGGTAAACCCCCTCTTCCCTCAATCTCTAATGTGCTTATGGTTAAAGGCCTAAGACACAATTTACTTAGCATAAGTCAATTATGTGATAGTGGATTTGATGTCTCCTTCACTAAGAATGAATGCATAGTCAAAGAGAAGAGTGGCAAGATCCTCTTTTCAGCTGATAAACAGCAAAATCTTTATAAGATTGAGCTAACTGAACTCTCAGATCAAAATGTAACCTGTCTGATGTCTAAAGAGGATGAAAGATGGTCATGGCATAAGAAACTAGGATATGCTAGTATGAAACTTATTTCGAAATTGAAAAAGGATAACCTTGTGAGAGGATTGCCTGATATTAGTTTCAAGAAAGATGTTTTATGTGATGCATGTCATAGAGGTAAACAAGTAAAATCAAGTTTCAAATCAAAAAAGCTTGTATCAACCTCTAGACCTCTTCTGCTGCTACACATGGATCTGTTTGGACCAGTTAGTGTTGCCAGTTTAGCTGGAATGAAATATGGATTTGTCATTGTTGATGACTATTCTAGATTTACATGGGTACTTTTCTTAACACACAAGGATGAGTCCTTTAAGGCCTTCTCTGTATTCTGTAAGAAAGTACAAAATGAGCAAGTTTTCTGTATTTCTACCCTTAGAAGTGATCATGGGGGAGAATTTGAAAATGAGCAATTCAAACTGTTTTGTGAAGAGAATGGAATCTTTCACAACTTCTCTGCACCTAGAACTCCACAGCAAAATGGAGTGGTTGAGAGAAAGAACAGATCTCTGCAAGAGATGGCTAGATCAATGCTCAATGAAAATAATCTCCCTAAGTACTTCTGGGTTGAAGCAGTAAACACTGCATGTTATGTGCAAAATAGAATACTTATAAGGTCTATCCTAAAGAAGACTCCTTATGAATTGTGGAAAGGTAGAAAACCCAACATATCTTATTTCTATGCATTTGGATGTGAATGCTTCATCCTAAATACCAAGGATCAACTTGGAAAGTTTGATTCCAAGGTAGACAAAGGTATCTTCATTGGACATTCTGAAGTGTCTAAGGCATATAAAGTTTTTAACTCTAGAACCTCTGTTGTTGAGGAATCCATTCATGTAAAATTCAATGATAATCTAAAGACTGATAGGGAACTATCAGATCTACAAGATGATCTTGCAGGACTTGACCTTACCCAGCAGACGAGTCAACAACCAGACGTATCAAAAACTGAATCTGCTGAGGAATCTGTCAGACAAGTGGAGCAGACGAGTGATCAGTCAAATCAACATCAAAATGAGGATCTCAGAAGAGACTAGAAATTCAAAGCTCATCATCCTGAAGAAGTTATCATTGGAGGTCCCTCTGAAGGTGGTAGAACCAGATCTGTCTTAAGAGAGTCAAGCAATAAGGCTTTTTTATCTGAAATTGAACCAAAGCATATTGAGAAAGCTCTTGAAGATGAAAGCTGGATTCTTGCCATGCAAGAGGAACTTAATCAGTTCAAAAGGAATGATGTCTGGAAACTTGTCTCCAAACCAACAGACAAGTCTGCTATTGGAACAAGATGGCTTTTCAGAAACAAGCTAGATGAAGATGGCAAAGTCGTCAGAAATAAAGCAAGGTTAGTAGCTCAAGGCTACAACCAACAAGAAGGTATTGACTATACTGAGACTTTTGCACCTATAGCTAGAATAGAAGCTATTCGTACACTTATGTCATATGCTGCACAACATCAAATTACTTTATTTCAAATGGATGTAAAAAGTGCTTTTTTAAATGGAATAATTGAAGAAGAAGTTTATGTTAAACAACCTCCTGGTTTTGAAGATAATGAAAAACCAGATCATGTTTTCAAACTTAAAAAGGCTTTATATGGTTTAAAACAAGCGCCTAAAGCATGGTATGATAGACTTAGCTCTTTTCTTATGAGTAATGGCTTTATAAGAGGAAAAGTTGATACAACTTTATTTAAGAAATGCTCAAAAGATAACTTCATGGTAGTTCAAATATATGTTGATGATATTATTTTTGGAGCTACTAATGAAAAATTGTGCAAAGAATTCTCTAAGGTTATGCAAGCAGAATTTGAAATGAGCATGATGGGAGAATTGAAGTTCTTCCTTGGACTGCAAAATAAGCAGACGAGTGATGGAATCTACATCCATCAACAAAAGTATATCAAGGAAATTCTAAAGAAGTACAAAATGGATAGCTCAAAGGTTATGAAAACTCCCATGCAAACCAATGCTAATCTAAGCAAAGATGAGGAAGGTAAAAAGGTAGACCCAACTGTCTACAGAGGTATGATTGGATCTCTTCTTTACTTAACATCTAGCAAACCTGATATTCAATTTAGTGTCTGTATGTATGCTAGATTCCAATCTGATCCCAAAGAATCTCATCTTAAGGTTGTTAAAAGAATCTTTAGATATTTGCTTGGAACCACTAATCTTGGTTTAATGTATTTGAGAACACAAGATTACAGATTAGTTGGTTTTTGTGATGCTAACTTTGATGGAGATAGACTTGAAAGGAAAAGCACCAGTGGAGGATGTCACTTCATTGGAGCAAACTTATTCTCCTGGTCAAGCAAAAGACAGACGACTATCGCACTCTCAACTGCAGAAGCAGAATATGTCTCTGCTGCAAGTTGCTGCTCACAGCTATTATGGATAAAACATCAACTAGAAGATTACTCTATATTTGAGCATAATATACCTGTCTGGTGTGATAATTCTAGTGCTATTTGCCTAACTAAAAATCCCATACAACATGCTAAGGCTAAGCACATAGAAATCAAACACCACTTCATAAGAGATTATGTTCAAAAAGGTGTATTTGATGTTAAGTTTGTTAAAACTGAAAATTAATGGGCTGATATCTTTACAAAACCATTAGCTGAGGATAGGTTTAAGTTTATAAGAGACAACTTGAATATACATTGCTTTGTTGAATAACCTGTCTAATGTGTATTGCATTACCTGTCTGTGTTTAACCGTCTGACTTTATAAGTCATACTCTTATTTGAAATAATTCTCTTTTAAATGGTTATTATCTTTAGTGCCATTTCTTTCTCTGAGGCAAAATGTGTACATGGCTGTTTTTTTTAAATCTAAAACGTTTTTTTTTAAAAAACCTCCATTTTTTGTTTTCATTTAAATTAAAACTATCTTTGGTCTTTAAAAAGGGAAAACTTTTTTTAAAGGTATTTCTTTTTCAAAACTCTTTCTCTTCTTTTTTAAAACTCTCAAGAGGATGCATCTGCTTAGGGGGAGCAGTTGAAGAAGCCTTTAGGCAAAACCAAAGGACAAACTTGCTTTTAACTCTTTATGTTCTTTTTAACACTTATTTGTAATTTTATTTAAATTACCTATACACAACCAATGATGGTTAAATACAATTACCTCCTCTGTTTCTCTCTTTTTGATTATGACAAAAGGGGGAGAAAGTTAAATGAAAAATGTTTTAATGTTACAACTGTCTGATATGAACAATTGTTTATCTGTCTAATATGGAAATATGCTTATCCGTCTGATATGGAAATATGATATCCGTCTAATATAGAAATATGATAAATAATATGTATCTTTTCTTTTCTTGCTGTCTATGTTTTATTGCTTTTGATAATGTCAAAAGGGGGAGAAAATACTATGATAAGATAAGATAAGATAAGATAAAAAGATCAATGCTTATCTGTCTGAGTAAGTTGTAATAATGGAACAATGTTTAATCTGTCTGATCATGTTACAATTGTCTGATACATATACATGACTGCTTTATGTGAATTTTCTTAAGTTCATTAAATCATTTAACATGTTTTATCATCATAAAAAAGGGGGAGATTGTTGAGTCTCCAAATGTCTGATGTGCATTTACAATAGTTTTGATGAGAGTAAAACAATTATTCAATGATTTAATTGAACCCGTCTGTGGTATTTAACTTGTCTACTTAGTATACAGATTAAAACATTAAGTGTTTATATGAACTGTTCACTCGTCTGAACTTGGATAAGTTCACCCGTCTGAATTAACTTAAGTTCACACATCTGAACTAACTAAGGTTCACTCGTTTGAACTAAGATAAAGTTCACTCGTCTGAACTAGCTAAGGTTCACTCGTCTAAACAATGGAAAGTTCACTTGTCTGAACTAGGAGAAGTTCACCCATCTATCACCAGTCTGTTGACCAGCGTTGAAGAAATCCCTTCAACCCGTCTAATGAATAAATCAATCGTCTAATCAAAGGAAGACTCACCCGTCTAAAAGACTATGCAACTGACGTCATCTCTTTGTTATAGAGTCAACCCCCATCTGGTGACTAACGTTAAAGAATACATTGGATGAAAGTTATCTCGTCTCTGATAAGAAATTTCAACAAAGTGCTTTACCTAAACACAACTGCATCTTACACCAAAAGGGAAAGTCTTCCCTCTGCAAACAAAAAGCACGTATACAGGCCTGCTGAGACCAAAGGTGTATCGGAAGTCTTTATCACTCTAATGAAAGAGAACAAACGAAGTTCCCTATGCTTTAATGGCTGACCAGAACGACTCTATTGCATTTATTAAAGATCTGCAAAAAGCCAAGCTTTCAAACATTGTATCTAACGGCTTTAAAACCTTGAAGCCTATTTATTGAACAAGACTTTGAAGATTCAAGCCAGAGAAGCAAAATGAAAAGAGAAGAGAACGAACAAAGCAATCAAGAGCATTTACTCTGTGCATTTATATCTTCATTCATTTATTATTTATTCTTCAATCATTTGAAGTTATTACGCAGTCTTTTAGAGCTTCACATTTAATACACTCGTCTGAGTGCTTGTGAAAGACTTGCAAATTGTAATTTATTTTACAACTTCTCTTAAACAATAACCGTCTGAGCCTGAAGAGGCTAGGTGTGCAAACAATACTTGTCAGGAGCCTGGAGAGGCTAGGTGTGTAAACAATACTTGTCTAGAGTCTGAAGAGGTTAGATGTGAAAATAATACTTGTCTGTCCTGTAACCTAAATCAGTTATAGTGAGAAAACTTGGTGCTGCCAAGGACTGGACGTAGCCTCATTATTAAGGGGTGAACCAGGATAAAACCTGCTGAGTGATCTCTCCCTTTCCCTTAACTCTTTAGTTTGATTATTTATCTTAACTATCATCTAACTAAAGGGGTTTATAATTGTGTTTATCAAACCTTTTTTCATCTTGCATGATTGTGTGTTTTCTGTGAAAACCTTCAGACGAGTTATCAGTCTGATTGACCTGTCTAAGTTTACTCGTCTACTATCATCCGTCTGTGCTTGCGAAAAAGTTTCTAAATTCCGCATAAATTTGTCAAACACCATTCAACCCCCTTCTAGTATTTGCATCTGTCTATTTCACTCATATCCATGCAATGACGTCCCACTGCCTTCCCCATCCCAGATGGAGATATATAATATCCCATCCCAGATGTGGATACTTTTAAAAGTCTGATATCTTATCTCAGATGTGATATCTCATCTCAGATGTGATATCTCTCATCCTATTCCCGGAATAGAATGTATACCGTCAACCCTTCCCGAAATGTAATGACAAACTCATGCATAATGTAATATGTCATCTCAGATGACTACCAAATAATATTATAATATAGATAGAAGTCGGTCAATCAACCCCAACTCACAACAATCAAAAATAGTTTTTTTTATCAACAATTAAAGTGGAATTTGATCCAAAATTATAATTAAAAATTAAGGTCCAAATAAAGAATATCATGCGCCTTCATCCAATGAAAACGTGCGCCAGGGAGATTTGAGAAAATTGATTTCAATTCAATTATGCATTGTACTTGACAGGGTGGGACACAACTTCACGTCACTGGGAGCAATGGAAAACAATTTGTCATGAACAATCCAATTCATGGGGAGGGATGAACGTGCGCGCAGAACGACAAACAAGCCACACACACCAGCGTAAATAAAACAAGAACAGTGCACACAATCACCAAATTAAACGTAAATTTAGGGAAAATACCTTACTAAAATCAAATCACATAACCATGTTTTAATAATCTGAAATCAAGAATGAAGAACCTTAAATACCCAATTTTTTTCATAATGGACAGATCTATATGTAAAAACCTCAAATTAATTTAGCATTCTTGAATCCTAATATAGAAAAACCTAATTTTTTTAAAATCAACACCTAAAATGCGTTAATAATTTTAGGATTCAAAATCCCAAATATTTATATCATGACGGGTGAGAAAATATGTTTTTACTCATCCCTTATAAATCTCCAAATGCTTTAAATATTGCCTAAAATGAATCCTAATGTTTCACCAAAAATTATTCCCTATCTCTTCTTAGTAATGTTCTTGAATTTGTGCAGCTCCTATCGAGTACTACAATCAGCACCCTTCTCTTTGCTTTTTTTTTTTTCTCCCCTTGCTGTTCCGCAACGCGCAAACGCTATAATCCTATCTGATAGGTTTTCTTTTTTTCAAAGAATTCTAAATGAATTATCGCAAAACTCTAAAAGAATTCCTAGCCATATGAATTCTGTTTGGCCATTGTTACTTACATCCCTACATTTAAATATTCATCTCCACTTTTTCATTTTTATAGATGAAAAGACAAAAAAACCTTTCCGAATATGTTTTGAAAATTAGTTATCGGAATATAAAAAAAAATTATATTCCGTCAATTAGTTGCCGGAATATATACATGTTTTTTTGTATTCCGGCGATTAGTTGCCGGAATACAATTTTTTTGTATTCCTGCAACTAATTGCCGGTATATAAAAAAATTTGAAAAATTTCGGAACACAATTTTTTTGTATTCCAGAAACTAACTTGCCAGAATATATTTTTTTTTGTATTCCGGAAACTAAATGCTGGTAGGTCAAAAAACTTGAAAAATTCTAGAACACTAATTTTTATGTATTCCGTCAACTAATTGCCAGAACACAATCTTTTTGTATTCCGAAAACTAATTGCCGAAATATAATTAGAAAAGGGGTGTATTCCGGATGGAGGTATCTTGCGAATAAAAAAATTAAAATAAAATATGATGATAAATAAATAAATGATGGGGTGTATGTAACAAACCCCTTTCTATTACGAGACTTTGAATTTGGGCAAAACAAACTTTGGGAGTTTGTTAGCATACGTGGAGCCTCCCGTTTCTTTTTTTTTTTTTTTTTTTAATTCTTATTTTTATATTTATTTTTAATTCTAATATTGCATTTTTTTAATTACGAAACCACATAACAACTTA
The DNA here is from genome assembly GCA_039655645.1 of Ammopiptanthus mongolicus. Lineage (NCBI taxonomy): Eukaryota > Viridiplantae > Streptophyta > Magnoliopsida > Fabales > Fabaceae > Ammopiptanthus > Ammopiptanthus mongolicus. Next base: position 34,133,027 of record CM077349.1, on the reverse strand, counting down.
ATCTAATTATCCTTGTAAAAAAAAAACCTTAATCTAATTATTAAAATTAATACATTAGAATTTTAGGATGTTACACCAAATACCCATCGACCTAGTGTGAGCGTCATGCTTCTGCTGAGCAAGAGACTTTGTAAGTGGTTCTGAAATATTGTCCAGTGTATCAACTCTGTATATCTTCACATCTCCTCTATCGATAATCTTTCGAATGAGATGGTAGCGCCTAAGTATATGTTTGGATCACTGGTGAGATCTAGGTTCCTTGGCTTGCGCAATTGCTCCATTATTATCACAATAGAGATCAATTTGGTCCGCAACACTAGGAACTATACCAAGCTCAGTAATGAACTTCTTGATCCAAACGGCCTCCTTTGCTGCATTGGATGCTACAATATACTCGACCTCTATAGTAGAATCAGCAAGTGTCTCTTGTTTTGGGCTCTTGCAGCTCACAACGCCGCCATTAAGGCAAAACACGAATCTGGACCGTGATCTAGAGTCATCCTTATCGGTTTGGAAGCTAGCATCAGTGTAACCCTTTACAACGAGCTCCTCCTCACCACCATAAACCAAGAATGTATCCTTAGTTCTTCTTAAGTACTTTAGGATACTCTTGACTGTCGTCCAGTGACCTTCACCGGGGTTGTAACACCTCGATTTTTCAAGCTTTTGAGCTTTCTGTTTTAATTAAACAGTATTTATGTATTGTATTTTATTAGAGGGTTTAGAGAGTTAAATAAAATAATCTGAGACCATAATCACGCTCTACACTATCGTAGGAAGCTATGGTTAAATTTTGGTCAGTCTGCGTTTTACACTGACAGTATGATTTTACTGCTCAGACGACCTAATTTTGAATTGTGAACGAAACAGTTAGGTTTTAAATAAAATTACGAACAATATCGGCGATTTTGAAAAAATTCAAAATCAATATGTCCTCATGACTTTCTTGGGCATAAAACCTAAATCGGGTGGATAACGGAGCTGAATATAGGATTTACCGGGACACGCTACGGATAAGGTTGAAGACACATCACCTTATCATCGCCATCATTACATCTAGAAAAATATCTAGATATTTATAGGACTTTGAGTGAAATTACCAAAATACCCTTGCACTTAATTACAAGTTTACCATAATATAAAAGAAATATCTCACCTCACATTTTCTTCTTCTCACGCCTCTCACTCTCTCTTTTCTCTTCATCTTCTTCCTTCTTCTTCTCCAAGCTTCTTCACCCTTTTTCTTCAAAAATCCCCTCTAAACTTTGAGGATTTTGTGAAAGAAAGTTGAATCTTTCTCAAGCTTTGTCATCTAGGAGGTATTACCCTCAATCTTCATCTCTTAATCTCTCTATTTCTCTCTTTAATCTTAAGTTCATGGTAGTATAGGTTTTGAACCATAAACTTCAAAAATCTATAAGAAATTGTAGAAAAATCCTTTTAATACCAAATCAATTTCTTTGAACCTAGTTCATGATTGTCTACCATGATCCAAGAGTTGGAAACCAAAAGAGTTCTCTAGCTCAATTGGGAAAAAGGGGCCGAAACCTCCATTGATAAGTGGAGGGAGTTTTGGTTCAAGTTTTGGTGTAATAGGTTTTGATCTAGCCTTGCCACACCTAGTATGGATGGAATCCAAGAGATAGGAATTTTTGGAACTCCCTAGCCATATTTTCTAAGCTAAGGCCGAACCATAGGTGAAGAGGGTTAGAGAAATTTTTATGATTTAAAGTTGGTATCTTGATTGATTGATTGTGAGTAGTTGTCGTCGGGTCATCGGATGAGGAATCGGGAGAGTTCGTGGACCGATCGGACGACTTTGCATCAGGAGAATACTCCGAGAGGTAAGGGGGAAAATGCTTGAGGGATTCTCCCGATGACTAAGTTGTGTGGTGATTGATTTATTTACTTTTGGCAATTATTTGATTTATTGATAATTGCTTGTTAATATGTGGTGCAGTAGTTGAATATGCAATTTAACTGTATTATCTGCTATAAGTATGTTATGATGTTGATTGCTGAGTGGGAAGCCTGACATTGGTCAGTGCTCAATTAATTAAAGGGGATAAAAACCTTAAAAAACTTTGGATTAATTAATAAAGATTTATTTGGGAAACGTTGGGAATTTTCAACGACGCTAGTTTTCTAAATGAAAAGTGGATCCAAAAGTAATTTATGAAGTTAATAGGAAAAGTTAGTTTTTATGAATAAATTAATCTTTATGTGAAAAATGTAACATTAAGAGGAAAAAGTCAAGTCTTTGGAACTTAGGACGTTTTTAGCGCTAAAATGATGTTTTAATTCTGAAAAGTTTTACGGAAAATGTTTTCTAAAAATAGTAATGCTGTTCTGGGACGATGTTTTTGGTTTCAGCTGTTTCCTTTCAAAGATTCGTTTTTGGGAAGGGACTGTCAACAAAAGATGAGTTTTACCAAAAAGTCAATGGTTTACAAAACAGTTTCCAAACAAAAAAGTTTTTCTATAAAACGAGTTTTCCCAACAATGTAAAATCCGAAAACTTGGATGAGTTACGGAGATTTTGTTTTGAATTGGTGTTTCATAGAATGAAAATTGGTGAACAACAATGAAAACATGAACCTAGCATACGAGATGTCGAGACGCTAGTATTCTGTGAAAATAGCATGAGAAGCCATGCAACAATGTTATGGACTGCGTGTCCTATGGACTACGTGTCCTCCTCTTGTTATGGGGAAATGTCCTCTTGTTATGGGGAAACGTCCTCTTGTTATGAGGAAACGTGATTAAAGATGAATGATGTTTTCTACTACCACGGAACTTGGGCTGGTGCATCGGTCCAGAGTTCCGCGATTGAGCACTCGGACGTTTTGTCCTGTGCTAACGATGAAAAGTTTTAAAACGGTGTAAATTGTGAATAGTCGGGAGCTTTGAGCTACGACAGCGAAAGAACGTACACAAAGAAAAGTGGCAAGACTTGAAACATTTTTCTCATGCATTTGTTTTTAGGCAGACATGCCATCTGGATTGGGGGACCTTGATGGCAGTGAACCCTGTATGACTTTAAGTCATAGTGTAACATTGTGCCTTGATGGACAATGATGTCATACAACTGACGAATATTGTGCCTTGAGTTGGACAATATCGTATGACCATTTACAATTTATCAAGTACCGCTGAATGTAATTCCATGTAATTGCGTAATGTCATTGTGTTCATGTACTTCCGAATAAGCACTCAGGTGCTGGTCATTGTTGCCTTGGGCCAATGTACCTTGAGCCTGATCAGCTCAGTTTTTATACAACAGTGTTGAGATCTCCGAAGATTAAGTAAAGAATTAGATGATGAATATTGGAGTGTCATGCATTTTTATAAATGACGATGGCTGTCGGGCATGAGACCCTATGATATACTACTTGTTTATCCAGTAGAATCTTATATGTAATGATTGTATATGCCCATGTGCTGTTGATGTGTAATGCATGTAGTTATCGTGTTTGAATCCATATATTGGTATCTCACCCTTGCCTGTACATGTTGGACACCCTGTTGTGTTTTTGGATACATGTATAGATGCATTTCAGCGGATCTCTAGGTCACTTCGGGACCTCGAAGTTGGAGTCTCTTTACGTCAACGGCAAAGACAAGTGGACTGGCGACGACGAGGCTTAGTCTCATGGGTTTTGAAGTATATTAGGTAGTATACTCTACCGTCTTTAGATGTTTCTTTAGACCAGCTCTTAGGATTTATGATGTACCCCTTATGGCGAAGTTGAGTTATTATTACAAAGGATGAATGACAATTTGTTTTATATGATTGTTCTGTTTTGATTTTGGTATCAGATTTCTATAGCCACTCGAGCAAGTGTTTTCCAAAAAAAAAAAGTTATTAGTTTTCGCAACGGGTTACCATGTGATGACCCAGAAAGTGGTGTCACAGGGGTCAGATTGGTATCTGCTCGTCATGCTTAAAGCATACGAAACATCTGGTCTAGTACATATCATGGCATACATAATAGATCCAATTACAGAAGCATATGGAATCTTATCCATGCGTTCCCTCTCATCAGATGTAGCAGAGGACTGTCCCTTGGACAGGTATATACCATGTGACAGGGGTAAAAGACCTTTCCTAGAATCATGTGTTGGGGTTTCAAGAGGGATAATTTTCAAAAACAATTTTCAAAAACCTCTTGAGCGGAAAAACCCATTTACTAAAAGACCACGTATTGCACATGAATCACAAGGATATTGTGTTTACCTCTTGAAGTGTAGCTTTAGCGCGAACACTGTGAGTGCGCCAACAACACCGGTTAGCCAAAAATGCTGATACTTGCAATGCATATAACTTTCGGTCCAGACCTCGTGTCACAAAACTGAACGGTGAAAATGTAGAGCCACATGTTACAAACCTGCTGTCCAAAAATCAGCTAAATCCAACGGTTAACGAATCTCGGATCGCGAGATTACGACAACTGTCCAGCCATAACCACCATAAGAAAAGGCTTCTCTATCACCAGTATTGCAAAGTAGCAATACCTCTACTCAGTCCATGTGAGCAAACCAGCGTCAGAGATAGCGTAGTGCTAGCTATCAGGATTGGGAGAGGCACGATACACAGAGAGAGAAAAGAGGGCGCGATGTCAAGGGTGTACAGCGGCCGTTATGAGTGCTCTGTGTTGTGTATTGCTTAAGTGACGTGAGTAGCTTACTAATAGCTGTCACTCACTTTACCTAACCCACTTGGGCCATTATACGCTACAGGCCCAATGTTTAATTATTAATTAAATCATATTTAATTAATCAATTAAACTTATCCTCATTTAATTATTAATCAAATCATATTTAATCAATCAATTAAATCAATCCCATTTAATTGTTTGATCAAATCATAATTAATCAATCAGTTAAATCAATCCCGTTTAATTATTGATTAAATCATATTTAATTAATCAATTAAATTAATTCTCTGAACATTTGCTCTATGCGTGTGACCCTGTAGGTTCTCAATTAATTGGCAACAATATTAATTATTATTAATCATATTAATAATTAATTAATATTATAAACAATGAGCGCCATCTAGCAATACATCATTGCAACTCAATTAATTAGAATATTGGTGATACAATTAAAACCTTGTTGTAACCATATATAATGTGAAGTCAACGTCCTTTCGTCTCAATGTCTTAATTGCACACAAGGCATAAATGTGTCATCCTTGTTAAGTCCAATTATTTATTTCTTGACCTAGTAATTGACGTATGATCATGTGGGCCCAATATCTCATATTGTCCCACCTTAGCATGGCCATACATTTCTACGTCGCATACCATCAAGAGGCCTATAGACATTACTCCTGTTATGTAGGAGGGATGAATCCTATCTACATCACTCACATTCCTCAACATGTTTCATTGCAAACCCAATAACTATCTTTATAGTTGTCCTGTTACAGACAACGTTTAATAGTATTAAAGCCTACAACTACATATGTTAGGAATCGTAATGACTTCAAGTCGAAGGACTACTTCACTATGGTCACCATGAGAATCGCTTATGACACTTAAATAACTATTATGCAGCGTTCTCATAGCGGGTCACTCCAGTATAAATTTTCCACTAATATTCATACCTATGTGAAGACTTGATATCTTATATCTATGACCCGTGAGATGTGGTCATCAGTACATTCACATAATAGTCTCAATGTATTATTATTGTTCTTATTAATAATAATACTTGACTATGGATATTTAAGAATAATGTTCTATAATTTAATGCCATCTCACGGTCAAGTCTTACTTGACGTACCATTAAATGAACTACCTATTCTAAGGACTTTATTATGCTATAAATATGATCATCAAATATAGCATAATAGATAAATGCCTTATACATATATCAAATATATGATCAAAGTCATGATACAAATGATTATCTATTCAAAATAGATTGGCCGCTAGGGCTTACCCCAACAATCTCCCACTAGCACTAGAGCCAATCGGGCATCAATATAGCACCCATCGGCCTAGTGTGAGTGTCATGCTACCACTGAGCAAGAGACTCTAATAGTGGATTGTTTAGTGTTGTCATTCTGCACATCTTCACATCTCCTCTATCGATCCTCTATCGAATGAGATGGAAGCATCTAAGTATATGTTTCGGATCACTGGTGAGATCAAGTTTCCTTAGCTTAGGCGATTACTCCATCATCATCGCAATGAGATCTATGGAGTTCGCAAAGTTAGGAACTTCGATTAGTTCGTAAATGAACTTTCTGATTCAAACAGCCTTTAAATCTGTATTTAAGGCAACTATATACTCGGCCTCTATTATAAAATCAGCAATTGTCTCATGCTTGGAACCTTTTCAAGCTCACAGTGCCACTATTAAGGCAAAACACAAAACCAGATTGCGATCTAAAGTTATCCTTATCGGTTTGGAAGCTAGCATCACTGTAATTCATTACTATGTGCTCTTCCTCACCATTTGAGATCAAGAATGAATCCTAATTTCTTCTCAAGTACTTAAGGACATTCTTGACTTCGGTCTAGTGACCTTCATTGGGATTGGATTGGTACCTTCTCATCATGCTCGAAGCATACGAGACATTTGTTCGAGTACATATCATGGTATGCATAACAAATTCAATTGCAAAGCATATAGAATCTTATTCATGCGTTCCCTCTACATCTGATGTAACAGGGACTATCGCTTGGACAGGTATACGCCACATGTCATAGGCAAGATACCCCTTTTAGAATCATGCACATTTAAAGCGCCCAAGCACTTTGTCAATTTATGTACCTTTGACTATGGCCTAACAATTTCAGCGATCTATCTCCATAGATCCTGATTCCTAATACATAGGACGTTTCGCCTAAGTCCTTCATTGAAAAATAATTCCTTAACCATGTTTTCACATTTTGTGGTGTAGGAATATTGTTTCCAAAAGTAGTATGTCATACACATACAATACGAGGAAAAATAATTATGCTCCCACTAACCTTCTTGTACACACAAGATCCATCCTCGTTCTTGATGAATCCAAACTGTCTTACAGTTTACATCAAAACGAAGATTCCAAGTTCTGGAAGTTTGCTTTAATCCATAAATGGATATTTGCAACTTGCAAAACCTTTCCAGCATTATCTAAATAGACAAAACTCTCAGGTTGTGTCATGTACACATCCTCGAGAAGATTCCTGTCAAGGAATGCTGTTTTGACATTCATTTGCCAGATCTCATAGTCATACTATGAAGGAATAACATGTGGGATTGGAATCAAAGCAACTGGACAAAAGGTCTCATCATAGTCGTACTATCAATTTGCTTGAAACCTTTCGCAATCAGTCGCTCCTTAAAGGTATTCACCTTCCCATTCATGTTAGTTTTCTTGTTGAAGACCCACTTGCACCTTATGGGTTTTACCCCTTTCAGGTGACTCAACCAAGGTCCATATCCGGTTAATGTACATGGATTTTATTTCGGATCCCATGGCTCCTAGCCACTTCTCAGAATCAGGGCCAACAACGGCCTCCTGGTAAGTCACAAGCTCATAATGATCCATGAGCGATTCATCACCTTCTTGAGTTAGGAGTATTCCATATCTCTCGGGTTGATGAAGTGTCCTGTTTGACCTACGAGAGTCTTGTGTTACTTGAACTGGTGATTGGACCACAACATCTTGTGGAACCGGTTCTCGTTCCATTGCAGGCGGATCAGTACTTTGTGGTGCTTGGATTTATCCAAGTACTACATTCCTCCCACTGTCTCCCTTGGAGATGTGTTCCTTCTCAAGGAATACTCCAATTCAAGTGACAAACATTTTGTCTTCGGAAGTGTTGTAGAAATAGTGTCTGTTTGCTTCCTTAGGACAACCCACAAAGATACATTTGTCACACTTGGGTCCAAGCTTGTTTGAAACCAAACGTTTCTATAAACTTGACATCCTAAATCTTAATAAAAGACATACTTGGTCGCATACCAGTCCATATCTCATATGGTGTCTTTCAGCTGTCTTAGATGGAACACGGTTAGGTATGAAAGCTGTTGTATGTAAAGCATATCCCCTGAAAAAGTCATAGAAGTCTGATTGACTCATCATAGATCGTACCATGTCCAACAAGGTTCGATTTTCTCCTCTCGGACATACCATTCCATTCTGGTGTTCCAGGAGGAGTGAGTCAAGATATAATCTCACACTCCTTCAGATAGTCATCAAACAATTGGCTTAAGTACTTAATCGCATGATCTTAACACTTTTCCAAAATTAGTTCTCCACTTCGTTCTTGAATTCTTTGAACATTTCAAAGATTTCTGACTTGTGTCTTACACAAATCCATCTTCACTGAAGTTATCAATAAACGAGACGAAGTACGGAAACTTGTCTTCTAGCAAACTTGTTTAGAGGCCCTCATACATCACAATGTATCATGCCGAAAGATTACCAACCCTTCCACTTTACTAGTGAATGGAGCTTAGTCATCTTTCCAAACAAGTAAGATTCACGGACCTCAAACAATTCATAATTGGATGAGTCCAAGAGTCCAAATTAGTGGAGCTTGGAAATGTGTTTCTTACCTATATAGTCTAAAGATATTGCTAAAGACATAGAGGGCCCAAATCACTTGGTTTGACCCTATTAGCATTTATGTTATAGATGGGCATATCGAGATCAAGGATACAAAGTCCATATCTCACATGAATACAAGCATAGAAGACATCAGTTGAATAAATGAAACAACAATTGTCCATTTATTGCAATTTAAAATTCTTTCTTGTCTATACAAGATATAGAAATGATACTTCTATTATCAACAGGAATAAAATAACAGTTATTTACTTCCATTAATGCCCATAAGGCAAATTCAAACTCTTATGGTTAATGTAGCAACTTTTGCTCCATTTCCACTCATAGAGTAGAACTTTACCTAATGGTAAATTCAAATTCCTATTGTCAATGTAGCAACTTTTGCTTCATCTCTACTTATAGGGTAGACCTTTACCTATTAGTCAATGTCCTACTCCCTTTGATCCTTCACATTAATGTGAGATCCATATGCGGTATCCAATACCCATAATGTTGGAGTAGATATGTTGACTTTTATAACAAATATGCCTAAACAAGAAGTCATACTTACTTTCTTGTCTTTTTACTCTTTCTAGTACCTCTTATGCCTTGCTAGCTCTTGTTAGAGCATCATAAGGTATATGATCATATCATACGTCTCTACGATTGCAAGCATGAGATGTCGTACATCAATGGCATCGACTTGATGCTTATATTAAGCATCCCTTGCGAGCCTTATGACAGTAGAAACAAATTGCTTGAGAATTAATTGTTTGAGAACATGCAGTTCTTTTCTCGTACTTGAGGACAATCCTCAAAATTTGTACCAATCCCGAAAATTAATTCTAGATAACTCATTCTTCTCAAGGATGAATCGCAACAATAAAATAAAAATTGTGTTTATAGCTTTAGTTATTTAATACAGAAATATACAGAATATAAGTATCATGATTAAAACATATTTAATAGGTCTTTTATTAAATACGCTCCCACTATTTTACTCAAACCAATGACCCTCATCATTGACTCGTAAAATCCCGTTGAAAGATTTTCTAGTGGGACCAAGATCCATATTTCACCTCGTTCTGAGTCAGTTGTGGTTAATCACCCAGAACTCAACTATTTAGATAGGAAACTCCTCTCCAATTATATCCAATGTAATTCTTGGACCAGTTGGGTGAATAACTCCATATTCTAATCCATCATATGGATTAATGCCCAACCCCATGCCTCTAAGCCGTTTCAATCCTATTGAATACACTTAGTTAAGTTCAACCTAATGGTTGGCAGTAGGTTATTTCACCTTTCGTGTCTCACCGGAATATATTAAGGTGCTCAGCTGTGGCATGACTCACACTTAAATGATTCTGGCCTTGACGAGTGCCACACATCAGGTGGCATTTAATAACTTCATTTATTGAGGGAATTTAATAATTAATTTATCTCACCGGCTTGTTTATCATATAAACGTCTCTCATAATATACATGACATACTAGCTTACATACATTTAAAACATATTCAGCAAACAATGACATACATGCTATCATACAATTTAAATTCCAAATTTAAATCATACATCTCATACATTTCATGCATCACATACATAAACATACAAGACATATAAAAGGTATTATGATTATGGCCTCCTAATGTACAATAATTAAAACTAATTATTACAATCTTTGACCCTCGAGCAAACTTCCAAAGTTCTTCCCACCGGCGTCATGATTTGGTGTTGCCTCCATGTCAACCCGAACAATTTATAAAATTTAAAATAAAATAAATAAAATAAATGTCACGACACACATACCATATTTATAAAATAAATACAATAAATCACGACACGCAGGCCGTATTTACCAAATAAAATAACACCATAATCTAAGGTCATAACCATACACCTCACATTTAATAAACAATTTATTAAAAGAAAAAATCATACATATGATCTCCAATTGATTTCAAAAAATAAATAAAATTTTGAAACCAATTTATTGTCAAAATATACGTTGCGCAATTTATATCATTGCGCATAGCGACCAACTTTAAACTTCAAATTGGATAACTGCGCATAGTGATATTTACAACAAATTTTAAACATCAATTTTAAAAGGAACGTGAATTGCACAGTGAAAATTTAAAACAATTTTAAAAGTCGCACGCAAAGGGATAACATGCATTCTATTGAATCACATTCAAAAGCAATAAATATGTTATCAAACAAGGCAAACATCCTAGAATACATGGCAAACTACGACCAGACGCTCTGATACCACTATTGGAGTTTCAAAAGGGATAATTTTCAAAAACAATTTTCAAAAACCTCTTGAGCGGAAAAACCCCTTTACTAAAAGACCACGTATTGCACATGAATCACAAGGATATTGTGTTTACCTCTTGAAGCGTAGCTTTAGCGCGAACACTGTGAGCGCGCCAACAACACCGGTTAGCCAAAAACGTTGATACTTGCGATGCTCATAACTTTCGCTCCAGACCTTGTATCGCCAAACTGAACGGGAAGATGTAGAGCCACATGTCACGAACCTGCTGTCCAAAAATCAGCCTGATCCAACGGTTAAGGAATCTCGGATCGCGAGATTACGACAACTGTCCAGCCATAACCACCATAAGAAAAGGCTTCTCTATCACCAGTATTACAAAGTAGCAATACCTCTACTTAGTGCACGCGAGCAAACTAACGTCAGAGATAGCGTAGTGCTAGTTATCAGGATTGGGAGAGGCACGATACATAGAGAGAGAAAAGAGGGTGCGATGTCAAGGGTATACAGCGGCCGTTATGAGTGCTCTCTGTTGTGTATTGCTTAAGTGTCGTGAGTAGCTTACTAATAGCTGTCACTCACTTTACCTAACCCACTTGGGCTATTGTACACTACAGGCCCAATATTTAATTATTAATTAAATCATATTTAATTAATCAATTAAACTTATCCTCATTTAAATATCAATCAAATCATATTTAATCAATCAATTAAATCAATCCCATTTAATTGTTTGATCAAATCATAATTAATCAATCAATTAAATCAATCCCATTTAATTATTGATTAAATCATATTTAATTAATCAATTAAATTAATTCTCTGAACATTTACTCTATGCATGTGACCCTATAGGTTCTCAATTAATTGACAACAATTATAATTATTATTAATCATATTAATAACCAATTAATATTATAAACAATGAGCGGCATCTAGCAATACATCATTCCTACCCAATTAATTAGAATATTGGTGATACAATTAAAACCTTGTTGTAACCATATATAATGTGAAGTCAACGTTCTTTCGTCTCAATGTCTTAAATGAACACAAGGCATAAATGTGTCATCCTTGTTAAGTCAAATTATTTATTTCTTGATTTAGTAATTGACGTATGATCATGTGGGTCCAATATCTCATATTGTCCCACCTTAGCATAGCCATGCATTTCTACGTCGTATACCATCAAGAGGCCTATACACGTTACTCCTGTTATGTAGGAGGGACGAATCCTATCTACATCACTCACATTCCTCAACATGTTTCATTACAGACCCAATAACTATCTTTATAGTTGTCCTGTTACAGATAACGTTTAATAGTATTAAAGTCTACAACTACTTATGTTAGGAATCGTAGTGACTTCAAGTCGAAGGACTACTTCACTATGGTCACCATGAGAATCGCTTATGACACTTACATAACTATTATGCAGTGTTCTCATAGTGGGTCACTCCAGTATAAATATTCCACTAATATTTATACCTACGTGAAGACTTGATATCTTATATTTATGACCCGTGAGATGTGGTCATCAGTACACTCACATAAAGTCTCAATGTATTATTATTGTCCTTACTAATAATAATACTTGACTATGGATATTTAAAAATAATGTTCTATAATTTAATGGCATCTCATGGTCAAGTCATACTTGACGTTCCATTAAATGAACTACCTATTCTAAGGACTTTATTATGCTATAAATATGATCATCAAATATAACATAATAAATAAATGCCTTATACATATATCAATTATATGAACAAAATCATGATACAAATGATTATCTATTTAAAATAGATTGGCCACTAGGGCTTACCCCAACATCATGCATACTGAAGCGTCTAAGCACTTTGTCAACATATATACAATGACTAAGGCCCAATAATTTCGGCGATCTATCTTTAAAGATCTTGATTCTCAATACATAGGAAGCTTCGCCTAAGTCCTTCATTGAGGAACAAATCCCTAACCATGTTCTCACATTTTGCAGTGTAGGAATGTCGCTTCCCACGAGTAGTATGTCATCCACTTACAGTATGAGAAAAACAATTATGCTTCCACTAACCATCTTGTACACACAAGGTTCATCTTCATTCTAGATGATTCCAAACTGTCTTTGTAACACCCCACTTTAGGGGTCATAATTATTTAACACAAGACGAAAATAAACTGCGGAAATATAAAGAGCATACCGAAAATATGGGGTTTTCTCTTCTTTTTTTTCTTTCTTTTCTTCCTTTGCAAGGTCTGAAAACATTTATGTGTATTCATATAAATATATACTCACATATAGTGATAGGGAAACAACAACTTTAATATATATAAATATAGTTCTGATCTAAACCAGTACAATTGAAAAGGTATAATAGAAAGGAGCAGAAAATAACCCTAGCAACAGGAGACGCAGCTCCACAAAAGGAAAAGGGGGAAGGGAATACATCATGACCATACAGACACGGGGAGAAACACTAGAGACTGGCCATAACAAGCACAGTACTACTCGTCGGAGTAGTACTCTTTCGGGTCCTCCTCCTCCATGGCCTCCTCTTCCTAGTCCTCGGCGGTCTCCAAAGGCTGCATGTCGTACCCGTTCATAATCTGCTTTGTGTACCGTATTGCATGCTGGCGAGGAACTTGAGGGCGTGACTCGGAAGGCACGAAGGCAGGCCCCGGAGGTGGGACCACGGGTATAGACGGACAGGCAGCAGGTATGGGTAAGGCAAAAGTAGACGATGTAGTTGGTGGTGGCGGCATGGAAGAAAGATCTACGTACACGTCTTTGGGCTCCACCGGATGACCTGCAGGCTGGACGCTCAGCAGACGTGGCTGATCAGCTGGTGGTGGTGGTGGTGGCTGGGTGATCCCCGAGCTACCTCCTCCACTAATATTCTCTGTCAAGGACATCATCGAGTACGGCGACTCCCTCCTGCTAGTGAGGCTAACAGCCCCCATATAAGTGCGACGCCCGTCGGGGTGGATCGTCCAAGCGTCCAGCGTAACAATAGAAGTAATGAGGTGAGATTCCGCACATCGCACAACCAGAATAACAGTGGTAAAAGTCACACAAACACACACACCCAAATAGCAAATAGCACGTAGGCATTGACAGTATAATAACTCATCACTTAACATCACAGTTAATATGTCAATCAATAATAACATGGATCAATCATCAACTCAAGTATGCAATGACACAACATGCAACATGACTTAGACCCCTACTCCATGGAGCTAAATATAACAAGAGTGAGTGATTGGGAGAACATTGTGTGCATTATCTCAGCCCCATAGTGCCACATCGAAGATCATAAATGCTATAACGGCTCACGCCAGATGTTCTTTACCCAAATCATGATTTGCCCAGTATTAAGTCAGGACGTCAGTGTTTTTCGATGGGTACCCACGTCACAGAGGAGCTACTCTCTGGTCACATGTGTCCTCCCCAACCCTAACGTCCTCAAGATCCTCAAGATAGCAACCTTAGACAATCGCACCTGCACCAAGGTGTAAGCTTAACTCCTAGGCATAACGCCCAACTCATGCACACATGCGTATGCACATCAAGACAATGTCAAAACACAATACAAGTAATACACCATTATTGTAGCATGACATTTATCTCTTGATAAACCACAGGGCACCTACGGGACCCACTTTCACATGACTCGCCATTGGTCGCTGGCCCGTTCTTGGTTCCGTTCCTTGTGTCCATGTACAACTCCGTCGCTCGGAAAACGATGTTCATGTCTTATGATATATTATTCCATAGCCTAAGCATATTTTGGAAAACAGAACCCATAAGGATTCCTTCATCATATCTTCTCACTTATCTATTAAAGGAAACATTACTTATTTGTAAAAGTAACTCTTTGTGGTTAAGCATTATGGATCCTTAGATGACTTAAATCATCAAGGGTGTGGGACATGGTTTTCCATGACCACAAGGTATTTGTGTATGTCTTTTATTTAGTATTTGTGAGTCCATTGTGGAACTCATTGCATTCCTTAGGAGATAATACGTACTTGCATTATTATAGTCAAAACTTTACAATACTTTCTTTGGTAGTAAATTAGTTTATGAAATATCCTTTATCAAACATACTTTGAAAACTTATACGTATACTCATAAGATATCTAATTTAGTGTGAAACTCCTTTGAAATGATTTCTATTTCTTTTACTTAGTGTAAAATGAAATGCATCTTACTTTAAATCCCCTTTTCATTTTCAAATGAAAACTATAATTCTTTTCTTTTGTAAGATTCCAAAATTAATCATAGTAGTGTAAAGGCTCATTGTTTTAAAGAAAACACTTACAAGAATTCTTATTTCTCTTTAAAATAGGTTTACTAACCAAAACCTTTGGAAGTCACATAGACTATCTAGAAAACTCTTTTGTTCTTGAAAGTCTTTTCCTTAAAACAACATGTTAGAATAAGTGACTGATTAACATCAAACTTGCCTATTCTTAAAATACTTTTCATATGAGCCCAAAATACTCATTTTACAACACTTGGTTCTTTGGAACCAAAACTTGATTTCTTAGGAAACCCTTTTAATTACTATTCCCATTATACCTTAGTATGAACACATTAAACCTCTTAATATCAACATTTTAAGTTCCTAACCCAACTAACCATGCCAAGGCCGAATGCCCTGTGGAAGTGATATATGTCTCTTTATTTTATTTTGCCTTCTTGGAACCATTTTAAGTTCATTGAACCATTACTTGAACATAGAAGCTTTGGCTTCCCATTTAAAAATGACAAGGCCGAACCTTACATGTGTTTTTTCAACAAAATATAAGTCATCCAGCAACATTCTAGCATCATGAAAATCATCTCCATGTATAGGCATTTCATCAAGTAGTAAAAGCATGAACAAGATCATCATTCAAAAAATCTTATCCCTTGGTCTTGACCCTAAGAATAGTTTTTCATCATGCCAAAATGATTTTTAACACCAACACATAAACACAACAACCATACCAACACAACAACATACACACCATAACAACAAAGTAAAGAACTTTATAAGGAAACCCTAGATCTAGGGTTTTCCTTGAACGAAACTAGAAGGTCTTTACCACCACCATTAAGGTGTGATATGGTTCACTCCCCTATTACCTCTTGAAGCTCTTTTGAAGAGAAGGAAGAAAGATTCTTGGTCACCAACCCAACACCAAAACCGTGACCTAGAGAAAGAACCAACAAGTTCAAAACTTGATTTTTCAACATCATAAATGTAACGTCCCGATTTTCACGTTTTATAATTCTTCAGTATTTAAATGTTTGTATTTTATTAGAGGGTTTAGAGAGTTAAATAAAATATTCTGAGACCATAGGCATGCCCTACACAACCGTAGGAAGCCATTGTTAAGTTTCGGGCGAAAGCTCAAACGGAGCCCGATCTGCGTTTTTCACGGATAGTAGTGTTTTTCTACTATCAAGACCTAATTTGGACTCGTGAACGAGACAGTAAGTCTCAGGATTTAATTCTCTACGTCTTTGTTAAAATCCGTCCTGACGTCTGAAAAATAAAAATAATATATTATATTCGGTCGTATAATCGAACCGAGAGGTGTTTGGAGTCGTAAAGGGATTCAACGAGACCCGCCAACGGATAAGCTTGATACCACATCATGCCAGATCACTTGGGAGAGCATGCCAGAGTCGTCATGACGTTCGAAAAAATCTGGGTGCGAAATTATCAAAATACCCCTAATCTTAACCTTTTTCACTTTTACTATTTTACCCTTAAAGGAAATGACCATTTTGCCCTTAAGTGACTTGTTTTAAGAGCTGACCAGCCCCATCTCAGCCCCCATTCACGCCCCAAACCAGCCCCATATGAGCTCCAACTAGTTCATCTTCTTCCATGGAGAGAAAACTCCATTTTTGCTAGAAGAAAACCTTGAATCCTTAAGAGAAAAACTTGATTCCTTGATCAATCTTCATCCATTCTTAGGTAAGATCACTTCCATGATCTCCTAGCTTCTTGAATCTCTCTCAATCTCATGATCAAAATCTTGTTTCATGAAAATCCATTTTATGATCCAAAACTTCGAAAATTCATAGGAAATTGTAGAAAAATCCTTTTAATGGGAAATGAATTTCTTTGAACTCACTTCATCATCTTCTACCTAAACCCAAGAGCTCATGATTCAATTCTCATCCTAGCTCTTAATCCTCAAAGTGGCCGAACCCTAACAAGGATGATGAATAGTGTTTTTGATCAAATTTTTGATTTCTAACTCTTGATCCCATCCTTAGCTCTCTTATTGTCTTTGAATCCAAGTGATGGAAAATCAAATAAATTCCTAAACCCTTTTTCCGAAAATGGCCGAACCCTCTTTGATGAGAAATAGATGAGATTTGTTTTGTTTGATGTTTAATGTTTGATTGTTGTGTTGTTTGTAGTTGGTGACGAATATCAGGAGGTTCACAAACTGATCAACCGACTTTGATCCGGAGAATCGATCATCAACAGGTATGGGGTGAACCTTATCACACCAAAGTCGGTGGTGGTAAAGATTGTTGTTTAAGTTTATATGTGGGTGAAACCCTTTGGTTTGGGTTCACTTTTAAGTGTTAAGTTCTCTTGGAGAACAAAGTTGTAATAATGAGTTTATGCTTTAATGTGCTTTAGTGTGCTCTAGCTTATGTTTATGATGATGTGATTAGATGAAAATCATTTTCATGTATGTTGAAAAACCTACTTTGATATCTAGATCAAGTATGGACTTTTATGCTTCATTATGATGCAATGATGTGTGATTGTTGTTTGTCATAATTGTGTGAGCATTTTGAGCTATAACTTGCTTAGTTGGTGAAGCAAAATCTTCACTTTTCATTGGAGTAGACTTGTGGCCTTAGTGAGAAGAAACATAAGAACATGTGTTGTTCTTGATCTATCAAAGTTTTGAAGTAAGAAAAATGTTTTTAATAACCTATGTTTCAAAGAAAAACAAAAAGTGATTTTGATCCAAAGATCAAATAAAGTTTCAACATTTAAAGCGTGTCACCAAAGTGAAAATGTCTTTTAATTTTGCCATAGGTCATTTAATTAAACTAAGTGTTTCAAAAAGAGAATTAATAAAGAAATTAAGGAAAAGTGAAAACAAGGCATTCGCCTGGCTAACCTTGTCTCGCAACGCGAGATAGAGGGCTAGCTCGAGCAGCAAAGATACAGCTTCTCGGCCTTGCGAACCAGAAGGACTGTCTAAGAAGTAAAAATAGCCTCTCAGACTCGCGTCGCGAAACCGATGTTTGCCCCGTGTGAAAAGAAGTTGGTTTTACACTAAGTTAGTAAGGAAAAACCCTTTCCAAATTAGTTAAGGTACTTTGCTTTAAGCCAGTACAAAGTTATTTCAAGTTAAATGAGTTTTCAATTAGAAGGGATACAAAGAAAGTTTTTCAACTAAAGTCGTAAAGTTTTACGCGTGAAAACCTAAGTTAAGGTAATTAACTTAGAGTTGAAGACAAGGGATAATTAAGTATGGTATGTGGTGGAATGATACCATGTACTATACCATTGATGACTTGGTCCATCAAGGAGTAATATCTCAGAAAGGCACAAAGACTTATCTAAGAGAATTCTCAATCCTTATTCATAATGCTTAGGACTTGAGACATATTTCGTAAGACATAAACACAAACACGAATTGTTCTGGGTTTGAAACAGTAGTTCGATTACGGAACGGTGATTCGAATCCAGGTCAATCGTTCAATTGTTTCAGTCTTGTGATGACTCGATCCAGGAGGGATCACGAGATTTATCCGGTGGATAAAAGTTTTGTATAGTTTCTAAGGAAGAGAACCTTAGTGAACCTTGAGGTTTATCCGGTGGATAAACATTGCTTTATTCGCATCTGCTTTGTGTAAGCATTGGCATTTCATTGCATGAGTTTGTAATACCTTAAGCCTAGGAGTTGAGCTTACACCTAGATGCTGGTGCGAATCTTACGGTGACGATCTTCAATGGTCTTTTGGAGGTATTAGGGTTGGAAGGGCTGACATGAGACCAGTTGGTGATTCTTCTATGTTGTGGCGAATTCGTGCAATACACTGATATCCTCTACTAGATGCCATACTTTTCATGTTTGTTCGAGAGTGTTTCCATAAAGCCATATACGTGCACGTTACCAATGTTGTAGCATCTTGCTCATGGCTGGCAATAAACGGAACATGTCCTCTCATTCACTCTCTCCGACAATTTGTTAGCCCCATGGAGTAGGGATCAGAGTTTTACCCTGTGGCATATGGCATTGAGTCATGTACATTGCACTGCATTGCCTGGCTGTTGATGATTACACTTATTTGTTGTACATCTGTTTTCAATAATGCCCTATATTACATTGTTAACTGTTTAACATGATTTATGTTAAGATTCATAGTAAGCATGTTGGGTAAGCTGTTACCTGGTGAGTTGTCCCGTTTTTACTTCTGCTACTTTGTTGTGTTGATGATCGGGATCTCACTCATATTTTGTATATCTTTTCTACTGGTATTGCTGTTGATGCTTAAGCAGATGGACGCGACGACGCTTCAGTTCAGCAGTTTCTTTGAGTTGGGAGGTGGACACTTTTTGCTGTTTAGTTTTGTCTTGGCCAAATAGTGCCGGTATCCGTAGTACTTTTTAGGGAGCTGTGACTCCTAGTACTTACTATTTCTTATGTCAGTTATATTGGGGTAAGCCCTAGTGGCCAATCTATTTTGAATAGATAATCATTTGTATCATGACTTTGATCATATATTTGATATATGTATAAGGCATTTATTTATTATGTTATATTTTATGATCATATTTATAGCATAATAAAATCCTTAGAATAGGTAGTTCATTTAATGGAACGTCAAGTATGACTTGACCGTGAGATGTCATTAAATTATAGAACACTATTCTTAAATATCCATAGTCAAGTATTATTATTAATAAGGACAATAATAATACATTGAGACTATTATGTGAGTATAATGATGATCACATCTCATGGGTCATAGATATAAGATATCAAGTCTTCACATAGGTATAAATATTAGTGGAATATTTATACTGGAGTGACCCGCTATGAGAACGCTGCACAATAGTTATGTAAGTGTCATAAGCGATTCTCATGGTGATCATCGTGAAGTAGTCCTTCAACTTGAAGTCACTACGATTCCTAACATATGTAGTTGTAGGTTTTAATACTATTAAACGTTGTCTGTAATAGGACAACTATAAAGATAGTTATTGGGTCTGTAATGAAACATATTGAGGAATGTGAGTGATGTAGATAGGATTCGTCCCTCCTACATAACAGGAGTAATGTCTATAGGCCTCTTGATGGTATGCGACGTAAAAATGCATGACTATGCTAAGGTGGGACAATATGAGATATTGGGCCCACATGATTATACGTTAATTACTAGGTCAAGAAATAAATAATTGGACTTAATAAAGATGACACATTTATGCCTTGTGTTCAATTAAGACATTGAGACAAAAGGACTTAGACTTCATATTATATATGGTTACAACAAGGTTTTAATTGTATCACCAATATTCTAATTAATTGGGTAGCAATGATGTATTGCTAGATGCCGCTCATTGTTTATAATATTAATTGATTATTAATATGATTAATAATAATTAATATTATTGCCAATTAATTGAGAACATATAGGGTTACACGCATAGAGCAAATGTTCAAAGAATTAATTTAATTGATTAATTAAATATGATTTAATTAATAATTAAATGGGATTCACTTAATTGATTGATTAAATATGATTTGATTAATAATTAAATGGGATTTATTTATTTGATTGATTAAATATGATTTAATTAATAATTAAACATTGGGCCTGTAGCGTACAGTGGCCCAAGTGGGTTAGGTTAAGTGAGTGACAGCTATTAGTATGCTGTGCACGTCACTTAAAAGTAACACACAACACAGAGCACTCATAACGGCCGCTGTACACCCTTGACAGCGCGCCCTCTTTTCTCTCTCTGTGTATCGTGCCTCTCCCAATCTTGATAGCTAGCACTACACTATCTCTGACGTTGGTTTGCTTGCGTAGACTGATTAGAGGTATTGCTACTTTACAATACTGGTGATAGAGAAGACTTTTCTTATGGTGGTTATGGCTGGACAGTTATCGTAATCTCGCGATCTGAGATTCGTTAACTGTTGGATCGGGATGATATTTGGATAGCAGGTTCGTGACATGTGGCGCTACATCTTCACCGTTCAGTTTTGCGATAAGAGGTCTGGAGCGAATGTTATGAGCATCGCAAGTATCAGCATTTTTGGCTAACCGGTGTTGTTGGCGCGCTCACAGTGTTCGCGGTAAAGCTACGCTTCAAGAGGTAAATACAATATCCTTGTGATTCATGTGCAATACGTGGTCTTTTAGTAAAGGGGTTTTTCCACTCAAGAGGTTTTTGAAAATTATCCCTCTTGAAACCCCAAAAGTTGTATCAGAGCGTCTGGTCATAGTTTGCCATGTATCCTAGGATGTTTGCCTTGTTTGATAACATGTTTATTACTTTTGAATGTGATTCAATAGAATGCCTGTTATCCCTCTACATGTGACTTTTAAAATTGTTTTAAACTTTCACTGTTCAATCCACGTTCCTTTTAAAATTGATGTTTAAAATTTGTTGTAAATATCACGATGCGCAATTATCCAATTTGAAGTTTAAAGTTGGCCACTGTGCGCAATTAAAAAAATTGCGCAACGTATATGTTGACAATAAATTGGTTTCAAAATTTTATTTATTTTTTAAATCAATTGGGGATCATGTGAATGATTTGATTTCAAATTTATTTATTGTGTATGATTTGATTTCAAATTTATTTATTAATTGTTTTTTTGAAATCAATTGGAGATCATGTGTATGATTTTTCCTTTTAATAAATTGTTTATTAAATCTGAGGTGTGTGGTTATGGCCTTAGATTGTGGTGTTATTTTATTTGGTAAATACGGCCTACGTGTTGTGATTTATTGTATTTATTTTATAAATACGGCCTGCGTGTCGTGACATTTATTTTATTTTATATTTTGTAAATTGTTTGGGTTGACATGGAGGCAATACCAAATCATGACGCCAGTGGGAGGAACTTTGCAAGTTTGCTCGAGGGTCAAAGATTGTAATAATTAGTTTTAATTATTGCACATTAAGAGGCCATAATCATAATACCTTTTATATGTCTTGTATGTTTATGTATGTGATGCATGAATGTATGAGATGTATGATTTAAATTGTATGATAGCATATATGTCATTGTATGCTTAATATGTTTTGAATGTATGTAAGCTAGTATGTCATGTATGCTATGAGAGACGTTTATATGATAAACAAGCCAGTGAGATAACTTAATTATTAAATTCCCTCAATAAATTAAGTTATTAAATGCCTCCTGATGTGTGGCACTCGTCATGGCCAGAATCATTTAAGTGTGAGTCATGCCACAGCTGAGCACCTTAATATATTCAGATGAGGCGCAAAAGGTGAAATAACCTACTGCCAACCATTAGGTTGAACTTAACTAAGTGTATTAAATAGGATTGAAACGGCTTAGAGGCATGGGGTTGGGCATTAATCCATATGATGGATTAGAATAAGGAGTTATTCACCCAACTGATCCAAGAATTACATTGGATGCAATTGGAAAGGAGTTTCCTTCCTAAATAGCTGAGTTCTGGGTGATCAGCCACAGCTGACTCAGAATTAGGTGAAATATGGATCTTGGTCCCACTAGAAAATCTTTCAACGAGATTTTCCGAGTCAATGATGAGGGTCATTGATTTGAGTAAAATAATGAGAGCGTATTTAACAAAAGACCTATTAAATATGTTTTAATCATGATACTTATGTTTTGTATATTTCTGTATTAAATAACTATGGCTACAAACACAACTTTTATTTTATTGTTGCGATACATCCTTGAGAAGGATGAGTTATCTAGAATTAATTTTCTGGATTGGTACAAATTTTGAGGATTGTCATCAAGTACGAGAAAAGAACTGCATGTTCTCAATCAATTAATTCTCAAGCAATTTGTTGATACTGCCATAAGGGTCGAAAGGGATGCTTAATAGAAGCATCAAGGCGATGCCATTGATGTGCGACATCTCATGCTTGCAATCATAGAGAGACCTTATGATGCTCTAACAAGAGCTAGCAAGGCATAAGAGGTACTAGAAAGAGTAAAAAGGCAAGAAAGGAAGTATGACTTCCTGTTTAGGCATATTTGTTATAAAAGTCAACATATCTACTCCAACATTATGGGTATTGGATACCGCATATGGATCTCACATTAATGTGAAGGATCAAAGGGAGTAGGACATTGACTAATAGGTAAAGGTCTACCCTATGAGTAGAGATGAAGCAAAAGTTGCTACATTGACTATAGGAATTTGAATTTACCATTAGGTAAAGTTCTACTCTATGAGTGGAAATGGAGCAAAAGTTGCTACATTAACCATAAGAGTTTGAATTTGCCTTATGGGCATTAATGGAAGTAAATAACATGTTATTTCATTCTAGTTGATAATAGAAACATCATTTCTATATCTTGTATAGACAAGAACGAATTTTAAATTGCAATAAATGGACAATTGTTGTTTCATTTATTCAACTGATGTCTTCTATGCTTGTATTCATGTGATATATGGACTTTGTGTCCTTGATCTCGATATGCCCATCTATAACATAAATGCGAATAGGGTCAAACCAAGTGATTTGGACCCTCTATGTCTTTAGCAATATCTTTAGACCATTTAAGTAAGAAACACATTTCCAAGCTCCAATAATTTGGACTCTTCGACTCATCCAATTATGAATTGTTTGAGGTCTGTGAATCTTACTTGTTTGGAAAGATGACTAAGCTCCATTCACTAGTAAGGTTTCGGGTTGGTAATCTTTTGGCATGATACATTGTGATGTATGAGGGCCTCTAAACAAGTTTGCTAGAAGACAAGTTTCCGTACTTCGTCTCGTTTATTGATAACTTCAGTGAAGATGGATTTGTGTAAGACACAAGTCAAAAATCTTTGAAATGTTCAAAGAATTCAAGAACGAAATGGAGAACTAATTTTGGAAAAGTACTAAGATCATTCGTTCAGATCGTGGTGATAAGTACTTAAGCCAATTGTTTGATGACTATCTGAAGGAGTGTGAGATTATATCTCGACTCACTCCTCCTGGAACACCGTAATGGAATGGTGTGTCCGAGAGGAGAAAATCGAACCTTGTTGGACATGGTACGATCTATGATGAGTCAATCAGACTTCTCTGACTCTTTCAGGGGATATGCTTTACATACAACAGCTTTCACACCTAACCATGTTCCATCTAAGACAGCTGAAAGACACCATATGAGATATGGACTGGTATGCGACCAAGTATGTCTTTCATTAAGATTTAGGGTGTCAAGTTTATAGAAATGTTTGGTTTCAAACAAGCTTGAACCCAAGTGTGACAAATGTATCTTTGTGGGTTGCCCTAAGGAAGCTAACAGACACTATTTCTACAACACTTCCGAAGAAAAAATGTTTATCATTAGAACTGGAGTATTCCTTGAGAAGGAACACATCTCCAAGGGAGACAGTGGGAGGAATGTAGTACTTGGATAAATATAAGCACTACAAAGTACTGATCCGCCTGCAATGGAACAAGAACCGGTTCCACAAGATGTTGTGGTCCAATCACCAGTTCAAGTAACACAAGACTCGCATAGGTCAAACAGGACACGTCATGAACCCGACAGATATGAAATACTCCTAACTCAAGAAGGTGATGAACCGCTCATGGATCATGATGAGCTTGTGATTTACCAGGAGGCCGTCGTTGGCCCTGATTCTGAGAAGTGGCTAGGAGCCATGGGATCCGAAGTAGAATCCATATACATCAACCGGGTATGGACCTTGGTTGAGTCACTTGAAGGGGGTAAAACCCATAAGGTGTAAGTGGGTCTCCAACAAGAAGACTAACATGGATGGGAAGGTGAATACCTTTAAGGAGCGACTGATTGCGAAAGGTTTCAAGCAAATTCATAGTATGACTATGATGAGACCTTTTGTCCAGTTGCATTGATTCAGATCCCACTTGTTATTGCTTCATAGTATGACTATGAGATCTGGCAAAGGAATGTCAAAACAGCATTCCTTGACAGGAATCTTCTCGAGGATGTGTACATGATACAACCTGAGAGTTTTGTCTATTCAGAGAATGTTGGAAAGTTTTGCAAGTTACAAACATCCATTTATGGATTAAAGCAAACTTCCAGAAGTTGGAATCTTCGTTTTGATGTGAACTGTAAGATAGTTTGGATTCATCAAGAACGAGGATGGATCTTGTGTGTACAAGAAGGTTAGTGGGAGCATAATTATTTTTCCTCGTATTGTATGTGTATGGCATACTACTTTTGGAAACAATATTCCTACACCACAAAATGTGAAAACATGGTTAAGGAATTATTTTTCAATGAAGGACTTAGGCGAAACATCCTATGTATTAGGAATCAGGATCTATGGAGATAGATCGCTGAAATTGTTAGGCCTTAGTCAAAAGTACATAAATTGACAAAGTGCTTGGGCGCTTTAAATGTGCATGATTCCAAAAGGGGTACCTTGCCTATGACACGTGGCGTATACCTGTCCAAGGGATAGTCCTTGTTACATCAGATGTAGAGGGAACACATGAATAAGATTCTATATGCTTCGACAATTGAATTTGTTATGCATGCCATGATATGTACTCGAATAAATGTCTTGTATGCTTCGAGCATGATGAGAAGGTACCAATCCAATCCCAGTGAAGGTCACTGGACTGAAGTCAAGAATTTCTTTAAGTACTTGAAGAACTTAGGTTTCATTCTACATCTCAAATGGTGAGGAAGAGCTCATAGTAATGAATTACAGTGATGCTAGCTTCCAAACCGATAAGGATAACTTTAGATCGCAATCTGGTTTTGTGTTTTGCCTTAATGGTGGCATTGTGAGCTTAAAAAGGTTCCAAGCATGAGACAGTTGCTGATTTTATAATAGAGGCCGAGTATATAGTTGCCTTAAATACAGATTTAAAGGCCGTTTGGATCAGAAAGTTCATTTATGAACTAATCAAAGTTCCTAACTTTGCGAACTCCATAGATCTCGTTGCGATGATGATGGAGTAATCGCCTAAGCTAAGGAAACTTGATCTCACCAGTGATCCGAAACATATACTTAGATGCTTCCATCTCATTCGATAGATGATCGATAGAGGAGATGTGAAGATGTGCAGAATGGCAACACTAAACAATCCATTATTGGAGTCTCTTGCTCAGTGGTAGCATGATACTCACACTAGACCGATGGGTGCTATATTGATGCCCGATTGGCTCTAGTGCTAGTGGGAGATTGTTGGGGTAGGCCCTAGTGGCCAATCTATTTTGAATAGATAATCATTTGTATCATGACTTTGATCATATATTTGATATATGTATAAGGCATTTATTTATTATGTTATATTTTATGATCATATTTATAGCATAGTAAAGCCCTTAGAATAGGTAGTTCATTTAATGGAACGTCAAGTATGACTTGATTGTGAGATGCCATTAAATTATAGAACACTATTCTAAAATATCCATAGTCAAGTATTATTATTAATAAGGACAATAATAATACATTGAGACTATTATGTAAGTGTACTGATGACCACATCTCACAGGTCATAGATATAAGATATCAAGTCTTCACATAGGTATAAATATTAGTGGAATATTTGTACTGGAGTGACCCGCTATGAGAATGTTGCATAATAGTTATGTAAGTGTCATTAGCGATTCTCATGGTGACCATAGTGAAGTAGTCCTTCGACTTGAAGTCACTACGATTCCTAACATATGTAGTTGTAGGCTTTAATACTATTAAATGTTGTCTGTAATAGGACAACTATAAAGATAGTTATTGGGTTTGCAATGAAATATGTTGAAGAATATGAGTGATGTAGATAGGATTCGTCCCTCCTACATAACAGGAGTAATGTCTATAGGCCTCTTGATGGTATGCGACGTAGAAATGTATGGCCATGCTAAGGTGGGACAATATGAGATATTGGGCCCACATGATCATACGTCAATTACTAGGTCAAGAAATAAATAATTGGACTTAACAAGGATGACACATTTATGCCTTGTGTTCAATTAAGACATTGAGACGAAAGGACGTTGACTTCACATTATATATGGTTACAACAAGGTTTTAATTGTATCACCAATATTCTAATTAATTGGGTAGCAATGATGTATTGCTAGATGCCGCTCATTGTTTATAATATTAATTGATTACTAATATGATTAATAATAATTAATATTATTGCCAATTAATTGAGAACCTATAGGGTCACACGCATAGAGCAAATGTTCAGAGAATTAATTTAATTGATTAATTAAATATGATTTAATTAATAATTAAATGAGATTGATTTAATTGATTGATTAAATATGATTTGATTAATAATTAAATGGGATTGATTTAATTGATTGATTAAATATGATTTGATTGATAATTAAATGAGGATAAGTTTAATTGATTAATTAAATATGATTTAAATAATAATTAAACATTGGGCCTATAGCGTATAGTGGCCCAAGTGGGTTAGGGTAAGTGAGTGACAACTATTAGTAAGCTGTGCACGTGACTTAAAAGTAACACACAACACAGAGCACTCATAATGGCCGCCGTACACCCTTGACAGCGCGCCCTCTTTTCTCTCTCTGTGTATCGCGCCTCTCCCAATCCTGATAGCTAGCACTACGCTATCTATGACATTGGTTTGCTTGTGTGGACTGAGCAGAGGTATTGCTACTTTGCAATACTAGTGATAGAGAAGCCTTTTCTTATGGTGGTTATGGCTGGACAGTTATCGTAATCTCGCGATCTGAGATTCGTTAACTGTTGGATCGGGCTGATTTTTGGACAGAAGGTTCGTGAAATGTGGATCTATATCTTCATTGTTCAGTTTGGCGATACGAGGTCTAGAGCGAAAGTTATGAGCATCGCAAGTATCAGCGTTTTTGGCTAACAGGTGTTGTTGGCGCGCTCACAGTGTTCGTGGTAAAGCTACGCTTCAAGAGGTAAACACAATATCCTTGTGATTCATGTGCAATACGTGGTCTTTTTGTAAAGGGGTTTTTCCGCTCAAGAGGTTTTTGAAAATTGTTTTTGAAAATTATCCCTCTTGAAACCCCAACAAGTTATGCATTAAACCTATGTCTGTATACAGTATTATTTCTGTTTTTAGTTTTCTGTTTCTGTATTTCTAATATAGTATGTTCTAGAAATGCATGGTGAATTTAAGTTCGTTTATTAGTATTATTTATCTTTACTAATCCCATTACATCTTTATGAAAAAAAAATCGTATTTTTCACATTAATAAATATTTTAGGCCTTATAAACGTTCGGGAATGTGACACTTGGGAAAGGGTGTTGCAATAAACATGGTAAGAGAAAGGTTTTCTCAGGAGTACAAAAACAAAGGAACTAAGTTAGAAACTTACTCTTGAGTAAGAGGTTCAAAGGTAAATTCAAGAAGCTTGGGTGTTCTTGAAGATCCTTGAAAAACTTAGTGTAAACAACTTCAAATGAAGAAATACCAGAGATGAAAGTTGTTTAGATCATCAAGATGAACAAGAAAATGAAGTCAAAATGATGAAATAACATGAGTAAGTATTTTTACTCACCTTGGCTGAATGGAAGAAGAAGTGGGATAAGAGAGAAACTTGGGGTTTTTGTGTTTAGTTGAAAATGGATGGAATTGTGATTTAGGGTAGAATACCCTTAAGATGGCCGAATACCCCCACCTCTTGGACTCCAAAAATTTATTCAAATATGTTAAATGGGGTTGGAGGGTTAAGATTTGGTAAAAGACATGTGTTGTCAACACATGGTGATTCAAGGACAAGATTAACTTAAAATGGTTAAAGCATTTTTTCCATTTAAGTTAATGACATAATACTTGATTTGAAACAAGGAAAAGGAAAATTTTAATTCTTCCCAAAGCTAGATGGCCGAATGGCCTCTTAATGTAACTAGAATAGTTACAATTTTCCATTTGGTAAAGAACTGGGTGTTTAGGATATTTACCAAAAATGGATAATAAGTTTTTACTACTTTTGGTAAATTTTTGGATTTTCATGAAAACTAATACTCTTCAATAGGAATAATCAAGAAGGTAATAGAAAATGTAATTCAGCGATACATCTCACTCAATTCCCTGATTCTCGGCCCTCGGCACACGAAACGAGAAATTATCTGATATCGATTAAAATAGAACTTTTACCGGTTTTGTCTCAAAACGACAAAAGAAAACTTATCACAGCAATCATCATAGATATAAAACCATCAATGAAAACATTCATTCATGTCATCAAGTCATACATAGCACAAAATATAGAAATCACATTGTTAAAGTGAATACAGCAGATTAGAGAAAACAAGGGTGTTACAGAAAACAAGGGTGTTACAGCTTCATCAAAATGAAGATTCCAGTTTCTAAAAGCTTGCTTTAATCCATAAATGGATCTTTGCAACTTGCATACTTTGCCAGCATTCTTTGGATTTACAAAACCCTCAGGTTATGTCATGTACACATCCTCAAGAAGATTCCCATTAAGGAATGTAGTTTTGACAACCATTGCCAGATTTCATATTATAGTATGTTGACAAGCGACTTCAAACACAAGAGGGGGGTGAATTGTGTGTGATATGTGTTTTTGAAAAACTTTTTGCAATTACGGCGCTTGAAGATAAATCACTGAAATTAGAAGCGCTATAAAGAAAATTGCTTGAATAATAAATTTTAGAAAGTAAATAGCAATAAAATAAATCGCTTAAATTAAATTGCAATAAAATAAATTGCGATAAATTAAATTGCAATAAAATAAATGCGATAAATTAAATTGCTGTAAGGTAGAAGACAATAATGAAAGGATAGAGAGAAAGAGCCGCAGATTTATCCTGGTTCGGCCACTAAATACCCTGTGGCCTACGTCCAGTCCCCAAGGTCAAACACCAAGGGTTTTCACTCAATAACTAGCTTTTAAATCAGGTGCAGCTAGAAACCTTTACAAACCAAGAGCACTCTCCACACAAAATAATGGGATATCACCTCCCTTTGTGCAAGAGCCTCAAGTTCAAGAGATATTGTTTCTCTTTAAAGAAAAAGGGATTCACACCCAAGAACAAGAAGAAGTAGAAGAAGAATGTAGCACTCAAGTAGTGCAGATAAAGATTACAAATTGAAGCTCAAAGTACAATTCAAACTATATGATATGTAAAGCTCTCTATTCAAAAAATAATCAAAAGTGAATATGTGAGAGTAAGTAATAAAATAAACAGAGTTTCAGAGCGCAATAGGATTCGTGTGTTTTAGAGTTGCCTTGGCATTCCTATTTATAGAAAAACTTTTAAGCCCATAGGAATTAGGTTAAGCCCATTTACAAAACAAGCTAATAGCGTCATAATCGATTATTGCAATTCTATAATCGATTATCTGATTATTTTTAGAAAACACGCTGGAGAGGCATTCGCATCATAATCGATTATGATAATCGATTATGGATTTTCTGTTTTGAAGCTCACTTACACGCATAAAGGCATAATCGATTATTCAATCGATTATGTCTAAAATCGATTATTCAATCGATTATGTATATAATCGATTATGTTAATCGATTAATTCTTCACTGTTTTTGGGAAACGCTTTTCAGATATATGATAATCGATTATGATAAATCTGTAATCGATTATTATCATTAAAAAACCATCTGATATTAAACTTAACGGCTATTAATTGATTTTATCCAATTAGATCGCTTGAAGCCTATTAAGTTTATTTTATGTGTGTGTGAGATTGATTTTAGATTGAGAGCTTTACTACCACTTACAAAAAGATCCTAATAAACACCGATTACAAGAAATAAAAATTCCCATAACCCAGTCTTGAAGCACTTGATCTCCTTGATCTTCTTTTCCGCTTTTTGTATACTTGACTTTCCGGTTCCTTTTGTCAATCATCAAAAACTAGATTAATCCTGTCAAGGCATATATTCACATTCTCCCCCTTTTTGATGATGAGAAACATCTCAAGGAGGGATTTGCTCTAATGACGAGATAGAGTATTTGAATTTTAAGAAATCAGAGTTAATGCACAGATAAAATACTCTACACCTTATTTTTATGAAAAATGTAAAAATAGCAACTCCCCCTAAAGCATGCAAACTCTCCCTGAACTATGCAATCATATAACTCTGCCCCTTTTGGCATTATAAAAAAAAAGCGGGAAAAGTGCAAACAAGAACAAGGCATATATTCAGGAAAGTTAGAAACAGTCCATAATAAAAGTCCAAAAAAGAGAAAGAGGAACTATTCCTCCTCATCACCATCATCATCCTCATCATCATCACTGCTGCTGATGGATGCATCATGTGCAGGAGTAGGCTGTGGCGGTGCTCGAATGGGGCTATCAAAGATGATCTGGGCCTCCGTAAAGCGATGCTCCAAGTTCTCCATCCGAAGAGATAACTGGTTAATACCAGCGGTATTAGCTCGGACCTCCATAAGAATATTCTGAAGCATGTCCATCATCTCCGAGGAGGTAGCAGGAGGAGGAGGAGGAGGAGCCTGAGAGGAAGTCCCAACACCATGAGAAGATGGCCCACCGGCTGTCCTAGACTGAGCCTGCTTCAAATGCTTGGGCTTATGCACCCACGCATTGTCATAAAAATTCAGCTGCATCTGATTAAGTGTTCCTTGATTGAACATGGCCTGATATTTTACTCCATCCAGTTTTACCTCACCAAAAAAATTTACCTGAACATGTTGCATAATACGAGTAATAAGATAAGCATATGGCAGAGAGCCTCCAGCTCTATTATCATACATATGTTGCATAACTAAACCAGCCCAGTTCACAGATTTTTTATTTTTCAGTAGCCACATCAACACAACATCAATTTTTAATAACTGAGAAAAATTGCTTCTTCTAGGAAATAGCAACCTAGCAATAGTATAATGCAGCAATCTACTTTCTACAGTCATTTGCCCAGCAGTAATCTCTCTATCATTAGCCTCACTGGGATTTCTCAAAAGTGCTCTAGTGGCGTCAAGCCGAGCAAACTCAGAATCCAAGGGTGCAGCAGGACCCTTAGCAGTGACCGTAGTGCCAATAGATGGCACCCCAACAATCCTCCCAAAATCAGCAGAAGATAAACGAATGGGTTTATGGCATACCTCAGAGATGAGCACATCATCAACTAACCGAAGATTGCAGTAGAAGACTCGTACCAATTCGGGATAGATGTTCTCTGTGGTGGAGAGAAAGTCAGTGAGAAGAGCTTCATCAAGGAGCCCAAGAAATTGGAATCCTTCCCCTCGGAGAAACTCCAAATCCAGAAAGCGGGGTTTTTGAATCTCCCTATTCTGGAAGCTACTGAGAAATTCAGCAGATTGACCAGCATTTGAGAAATATTTCTCTACTTGGATTGAGCTCAGCTGCCCGGGATTCACAATGGAGCTTCGTTGGCGTTTGGAAGCCATTTTAAGCTTGCAAGTTGAACAAGTGAGAGAACAGAGAAAAGAGGAAGGAAAAACAGAGTTTGAGCTGAGAGAAATGACCAAAATGAACGTTACTGACCTTTTAATCGGTTTCATAATCGATTATGTAAGTGAGCATAATCGATTATGTCTTACCGTGTTGGCTCCTGATTCGCTCATCCATGACCCATAATCGATTATTGAGTGCCTCATAATCGATGATTCCTTTAGTGGCAACTTTTGGTATTCGCGAAATCGATTATGTAATCGATTATAGTCTCGGTCTTCGAATAATCGATTATCTAATCGGTTATTTGAGATTGTTGAGATGAATATATAATCGATTATGTAATCGATTCTCCTTCCTTGTTCTTGCATTTCTAATCGATTAGTCTAATCGATTATGGTGCGTCTGACTTTTGTTCTTTTTCTCCCCCTTTCAATTGTAATCGATTACTATAATCGATTCCTGGTCCTCTGACTTGTGAATAATGAATTATGCCTATGCTATAATCGATTATGGCTAAAGAAATTTGAATTTTAGCACATAGAGCATGTATCCTGTTTACACACTTCAACACACAAGTTAGGGATAACAAGGGAAAAAATAGTATGATGCACATAAGATATTTCATTCAATGCATGATTCATTAAGAATACCTAATTCCGTTCTTATGAAGAAGAAATTTTCTTTAGGCAATGGTTTAGTAAAAATGTCTGCGAGTTGCTTAGATGTTTCCACAAACTCAATCATGCAATCACCTTTTTGTACATGATCTCTTATGAAGTGATGCCTAATTTCAATGTGCTTGGTTCGAGAGTGATAAACCGGATTTTTAGTGAGGTTTATGGCACTTGTGTTGTCACATTTAATTGGAACAGTTCTAAGATTTATTCCATAGTCATTTAACTGTTGCTTCATCCAAATTATTTGGGCACAACAACTACCTGCCGCTACGTATTCCGCTTCGGCAGTGGATAAAGCCACACTGGCTTGCTTCTTACTATGCCAAGAAACTAATGCGTTTCCTAACAAGTGACAAGTCCCACCGATGCTTTTTCGATCCATTTTGCATCCCGCAAAATCTGAATCCGAGTACCCAATTAAAGTGCAATCAGCACCTTTAGGGTACCATAAACCCATATTTTGTGTGCCAATGAGATATCTCATAATGCGTTTTACCGCTGTGAGATGTGATTCCTTAGGGTTAGATTGAAAACGTGCACACATGCAAACACTAAACATTATATCGGGGCGACTTGCTGTAAGATAAAGAAGTGAACCTATCATACCTTTATACTTACTTACTTCAACCGACTTACTTTCCTCATCTTTATCAAGGTAGCAAGAGGTGCTCATTGGTGTGGATATTTCTTTGGCATTGTTCATTCCAAATTTCTTGAGTAGCTCCTTGCAATATTTTGCTTGATTTATGAATATTCCTTCTTTTGATTGCTTGATTTGAAGCCCAAGGAAGTAGTTGAGCTCGCCCATCATTGACATTTCAAACTCATTTTGCATTATGTTAGAAAAGTCCTTACACAAAGATTCGTTAGTTGCACCAAATATAATATCGTCCACATAAATTTGAACAAGTAAAATGTCATGCTTTTTATTTTTGATAAAAAGAGTGGTGTCGACTTTTCCTCTTTCAAAATCATTTTCAAGTAAAAACTTGCTTAGACGATCATACCAAGCTCTAGGAGCTTGTTTCAAACCATATAGAGCCTTTTTTAGTTTGAAGACATGATTAGGAAATTCGAAATTTGAAAAACCAGGGGGTTGGTCCACATAGACTTCTTCTTGAATATAACCATTAAGAAAAGCACTTTTTACATCCATTTGAAAGAGTTTGAAATCCATAATGCATGCAAATGCAAGAAGCATGCGGATGGCTTCTAATCTAGCCACTGGAGCATAGGTTTCATCGAAATCTATGCCCTCTTGTTGATTATATCCTTTAGCGACAAGCCTAGCTTTATTCCTAACAATTATGCCGTTTTCATCAAGCTTGTTACGAAAGACCCATTTAGTCCCAATGACTAACTGATCCTTAGGTTTGGGAACAAGTTCCCAAGCATTGTTTCTTTCAAATTGGTTCAACTCTTCTTGCATGGCAAGAGTCCAATGTTCATCAATGATAGCATCATCAATATCTTTAGGTTCAATTTGAGATACGAAAGCCATGTAATGACATGCATGTTTAAGAGAGTTTCGAGTTGTTACCCCTTTTGAAATATCACCTATTATGTTGTCAAGAGGATGGTGTCTTGATGTTCTCCATTCTCTTGGAAGATTTGAGTGAGGTGAATCATCGATACTAATTGATGGTTGATCTTCATCCTTTTTCTCTTGACTTATTTGTTCCTCAAGGTGGTTATTTCCCAAAAGTTCTGCAAGATCATCAACACTTTCTTCTACCATAGATTTTGGGTTAGTCTCATCAAAAGAAACATGCACAGATTCTTCTATGGTCATAGTTCTTTTATTATAAATTCTAAAAGATTTACTAGAAACTGAGTATCCAAGAAAGATACCTTCATCAGCTTTAGCATCGAATTTGCCAAGGTTATCTTTACCATTATTTAAAACAAAGCATTTACATCCGAATACGTGAAGGTGAGAAATGTTGGGCTTCCTTCCCTTGTAAATTTCATAGGGCGTTTGTTTTAGAGTAGGTCTTATAAGGACTCTATTCATGACATAGCATGTGGTACTTACCGCGTCTGCCCAGAAATACTTGGGAAGGTTGGTCTCATTGAGCATCGTCCTCGCTAGCTCTTCGAGAGACCGATTTTTCCTTTCCACCACTCCATTTTGTTGTGGAGTTCTTGGTGCGGAAAAATTATGCTCAATTCCATTTTCAGTACAAAAGGCCTCAAATGCCTCATTTTGGAACTCACCACCATGATCACTTCGGATAGATACAATGTTTAAACCTTTTTCATTTTGAATAACCTTAGCAAGTTTCCGAAAGGCAGCAAAAGCATCATTTTTATGAGAAATAAACAATGTCCATGTATAGCGAGAGTAGTCATCCACAATAACAAGCGCATAGTAATTACCACCAAAGCTCATAGTTCTAGATGGACCAAACAAGTCCATATGTAAAAGCTGTAAAGGCCGATTTGTTGAAACAACGTTTTTAGATTTGAAAGAGGCCTTTACTTGTTTTCCTTTTTGACAGGCGTCACACAACTTATTCTTTTCAAAACGAATCTTTGGTAGACCAATTACTAAGTCCTTGCGAACCAACTTATTTAGATGATCCATGTGAATGTGAGCTATTCTCCTATGCCATAACCATGTTTCATCCTCTTTGCTAATAAGACAGCATGCATCATTTGAAGGTAATTCATCCAAGTTAACCATGTAGATATTTCCAATTCTTTGTCCAATTAATTTAGTTTGTTTGTTATGGGAATCCATGACCATACATTTAGACGAATTGAACACTACTTCAAAACCTTTATCACAAAGTTGGCTTATACTTAGTAAATTATGTTTTAGGCCATCGACATACAAAACATTTTCTATGATGGGATTAGGACTTCTACCAATAGAACCAATACCAAGAATTCTACCTTTATTGTTTTCACCATAGAAAACATAGCCACCCTTTTTGGATGATATAGAGGAGAACTTGGTTTTGTCTCCCGTCATGTGCTTTGAACAACCACTGTCAAGATACCAATTAGAGTTCTTGGCCTTCAAGCACACCTACAACACAGAATCAAGTTTTAACCTTTGGTACCCAAATCATTTTGGGTCCTTGAGAGTTAGCTTTGGGTAATACGCCCTTTGGAACCCATGTCTTTATGTCATTCACTTCTTTATTTTTCCTAACATTGCAAATAGAAGCAGTGTGTCCTTTCCTACCACAGTGAAAACATTTGACAAAGGGGCTACTTGATGTGTTGTTTGGACAAAAGAATTTTTTGAAAGATTTTTCATGAATTTTCGGGCGAAAGCCCAAACCAGCTTTGTCATAAGTACCTTTTTGATTTCCTAAAAGAACATTTAGATTATCTCTTCCCATAGTAAATTTTGCAAGCGTGTTGTATAAATCCTCGATTTTATTTTTCAAAACGCTGCATTCATCACACTTAAAAACTTCATTCTTTTTGTTTTCACAAGAAGTGCATGGGGAGGTTTCGATTGGAACGACTTGTTTTTCTTTAAGAGCTTCCATTTCGTTGTTCAAAATACTTAATTTTGTTTCAAAGAAAGAAATGTTTTTCTTAGATGAAGAAATGCTTTTGCGCAGTCTAACATTTTCATCATTTAACTCCTCACAGGCAATAAGTAAATCATCATAAGTTAAATCAGTTTCAAGCTCAAAATTGTTTACCTCATCTTCCTCATGGTTGGCCATGAGACATAAATTTGCTTCTTCATTATCCGATTCGTCGGAGGAGTCCATGTCGTTCTCATCCCACGCAATATAAGCTCTTCTTGCTTTTCTATCCTTCTGTGGCCTTTTATCTGATTTTTCATGTTTCTTTTGGCCTTGAGGACAGTCGGGTTTAATATGACCCTTTTTGCCACAGTTGTAGCATGTTGGATTGAAGGAAGTTCCTTCCCCCTCATTTTTCTTTTGAGGATTGAAGAATTGTTTTGCCTTGCCTTTCTGTCTCATGAATTTTTTGAACCTTCGAACCATCAGGCTCATATTTTCCTCGTTTTCATCGAGGCTATCACATTCATCATGGTCGTCTTCTTCTTCTGTTTTATTGATACTTGCTTTGAGAGCAATACTTTTCTTTTTCTTATCGGTTTCCTCATTCTCAATGAGTCGATTTAGTTCGAGCTCATGTTCCTGCAATTTTCCAAACAGAGTTGCCAAAGACATAGAAGATAGATCTCTAGATTCAGATATAGCTGTAACTTTAGGTTGCCAACTTCTATTTAAACATCTAAGAACCTTATTAATTAAATCTTCATTATTGAAGGACTTCCCAAGAGCTCTAAGATGATTAATTATATGGGTAAATCGTTTTTGCATATCATGTATGCTTTCACCCTGTTTCATCCTAAATAGCTCATACTCATGGGTTAATGTGTTCATTCGAGCCCTTTTGACCTCGGTAGTACCTTCATGGGTCAATTGAAGGGTGTCCCACATTTCCTTGGCGGTCTTACAATTTGAGACCCTATAGAACTCATCGTAGCTTAGAGCTACAGTGATGATGTTCCTAGCTTTCAAATTATATTGGACCTTTTTCTTTTCCTCGTCGGTCCAAAGATTTCTTGGTTTATTCACCACTGCATCATTAACTGAATGAGTGGGAACAAATGGACCATTTTCCATAGCGTCCCAAACATCGAGGTCTACTGCCTCAAGAAAGATTTGCATCCTTTCCTTCCAATAACCATACCCTTCACCATTGAACAGTGGGGGTCTGTTTGTGGAATTGCCCTCATTTTTAAAACCGTTTGAAGTCGTGTTACCTCTTGAGGCGATTTAGCCCTTTAGACAAGAGTTAAGCTCTGATACCACTTGTTGACAAGTGACTTCAAACACAAGAGGGGGGTGAATTGTGTGTGATATGTGTTTTTGAAAAACTTTTTGCAATTACGGCGCTTGAAGATAAATCACTGAAATTAGAAGCGCTATAAAGAAAATTGCTTGAATAATAAATTCTAGAAAGTAAATAGCAATAAAATAAATCGCTTAAATTAAATTGCAATAAAGTAAATGCGATAAATTAAATTGCAATAAAATAAATTGCGATAAATTAAATTGCAATAAAATAAATGCGATAAATTAAATTGCTGTAAGGTAGAAGACAATAATGAAAGGATAGAGAGAAAGAGCCGCAGATTTATCCTGGTTCGGCCACTAAATACCCTGTGGCCTACGTCCAGTCCCCAAGGTCAAACACCAAGGGTTTTCACTCAATAACTAGCTTTTAAATCAGGTGCAGCTAGAAACCTTTACAAACCAAGAGCACTGTCCACACAAAATAATGGGATATCACCTCCCTTTGTGCAAGAGCGTCAAGTTCAAGAGATATTGTTTCTCTTTAAAGAAAAAGGGATTCACACCCAAGAACAAGAAGAAGTAGAAGAAGAATGTAGCACTCAAGTAGTGCAGATAAAGATTACAAATTGAAGCTCAAAGTACAATTCAAACTATATGATATGTAAAGCTCTCTATTCAAAAAATAATCAAAAGTGAATATGTGAGAGTAAGTAATAAAATAAACAGAGTTTCAGAGCGCAATAGGATTCGTGTGTTTTAGAGTTGCCTTGGCATTCCTATTTATAGAAAAACTTTTAAGCCCATAGGAATTAGGTTAAGCCCATTTACAAAACAAGCTAATCGCGTCATAATCGATTATTGCAATTCCATAATCGATTATCTGATTATTTTTAGAAAACACGCTGGAGAGGCAGTCGCATCATAATCGATTATGATAATCGATTATGGATTTTCTGTTTTGAAGCTCACTTACACGCATAAAGGCATAATCAATTATTCAATCGATTATGTCTAAAATCGATTATTCAATCGATTATGTATATAATCGATTATGTTAATCGATTAATTCTTCACTGTTTTTGGGAAACGCTTTTCAGATATATGATAATCGATTATGATAAATCTGTAATCGATTATTATCATTAAAAAACCATCTGATATTAAACTTAACGGCTGTTAATTGATTTTATCCAATTAGATCGCTTGAAGCCTATTAAGTTTATTTTATGTGTGTGTGTGTGATTGATTTTAGATTGAGAGCTTTACTACCACTTACAAAAAGATCCTAATAAACACCGATTACAAGAAATAAAAATTCCCATAACCCAGTCTTGAAGAACTTGATCTCCTTGATCTTCTTTTCCGCTTTTTGTATACTTGACTTTCCGGTTCCTTTTGTCAATCATCAAAAACTAGATTAATCCTGTCAAGGCATATATTCACATAGTATACTGCGATAGCAAGCATAATCTGAATAGATTTAATCAATGCAATTGGGGAAAAAGTCTCATCATAGTCAACACCATGAATTTGCTTGAAACCTTACGCGATCTGTCGCACCTTAAAGGTGAATCATTTCCATCCATGTCAGTATTCTTCTTGAAGACCCACTTGCACCCTATGGGTTTTACCTCTTCAGGTGGCTCTACCAAGGTATGCCCATACCTAGTTAGTGTACATAGATTCTATTTCTGATCCCATGGCCTCCAGCCACTTCTCAGATTCTGGCCCAAGGATGGCCTCTTGGTAAGTCACAGGCTCATCTTGATCCATGAGTAGTACATCACTTTCTTGACTTAGGAGTATTCCATATCTCCCATGTTGATGACGTATCCTGTTTGACCTATACGACTCTTGTGTTACTTGAACTGGTGGTTGGATCACAACTCCTTACGAAACCAGTTCTTGTTCTATTGCAGGTTGATCAATACTTTGTGTTTCTTGGATTTCTCCAAGTTCTATATTTCTCCCATTGTCTCCTTTGGAGATGTATTCCTTCTCAAGGAACATTTCAGTCCTAGCGACAAACACTTTGTCCTTAGAGGGGTTATAGAATTAGTTCCCTTTGGTTTCCTTAGGATACCGCATGAAAATACATTTATCTGATTTGGGTCTAATTTTATCTATAATTAAACATTTCACATAGATATGACAATCCCAAATCTTCATAAATGATAGACTAGGCCTTTGGCCCGTCCATATCTCATATGGATTCTTATCAATCGCTTTAGATGGAACACGGTTTAGTGTGAGGGCTGATGTAAGCAATGCATATCCCCAGTGAATGGGGTTTTAGTCATCTTCCCCAATAAGCAAGATTCGCACACCTCAAAAGATTCAAAATTGAATGAGTCCAATAATCCATCTTGATGGAGTTTGAAAATGTGTTTCTCATTTATGTGGCCTAAACGACAATGCCAAAGATATGCAGGGTTCAATTCATTTGGTTTTACCCTTTTCGCATTTATGTTATATATCAGCGTTTCGAGATCAAAGACGTAAAGCCCATTACTCAAAGATGTAGTAGCAAATAAAACATTATCCATATAAAGAGAACAACATTTGTTCTTAGCCATAATATAAAAACCTTTCTTGTTTGAACAAGAAATAGAAATAATGTTTTTGCTAATAACTGGAACAAAATAGCAATTATAAAGTTCCAAAACAAGCCTAATCGGTAAAGTCAATACATAAGTTCCTACAGCTAATGCAGCAACCTTTGCTCCATTTCCCACTTGCAGGTCTACTTCACCTTTGATCAATTTTCTACTACTTCTTAGCCCCTGCACATTATTACAAATGTGAGCACCATATCCCGTATCAAATACCCAAGATGTTGAAGTAGATAAATTAATCTCAATAATATAAATACCTGAAGCGGAAGTTTCTCTTCCAATGCCCAGTTTGGCCACAATGGAAACATGTGCCCTCCTTAGCTACTCCGCCCACAGGCTTCAAACTAGAAGTTCCGGGCTTGAATTTGCCTTTTCCTTACTGTTTCTTGCCAGGCTTTTTGGATTGCTTGCCCTTTCCAGAATCAACCATCAATATGGTCTTGTCTTTCCCTTCATAATGTTCTGTTCAGTAGTTCTCAACATGCTCAACAGTTCTCGCAGAGTTTTGGCAATGTCATTCATATTATAGTTCATTACAAACTGACTATAGCTCTATGGGAACGAGTGCAGAACTAAGTCAGTGGCCAACTCTTGGACCATAGGAACACCTAATCTATCAAGGTTCTCAATGTACCCAATCATAAGGAGCACATGAGGTCCTACTAGGCTCCCTTCTCCGTGTTCTGACGTACGAGATCGGGTCCTAGAGTAAGATGCTCTTCGTCTTGGTACCAACATAATGGTGTTCTGTAACGCCTCCCATACAGAGCCTCATAGGGTGCCATCCCTATGCTTGAGTGAAAACTATTGTTGTAGGTGAACTCTATTAAAGGCAAAAAACCTTCCCAGCTTCCTGAATGTTCAAGCACACAAGCCCTTAGCAGATCTTCCAACGATTGGATCATTCTTTCAAATTGACCATCTATCTGTGATGATATGCCGAACTCAACCGCAGCTTTGTCCCTAGAGCCTCTTGCAAATTTTGCCAAAAAAGAGAGGTGAATCTCGGATCTCTATCAGAAACAATACTGGATGGTACACCATGAAGCCTGACGATCTCCCCGATGTACAACTGAGTCAACTTCCCCATAGAATACTTGATGTTTATGGGAAGAAAGTGCGTTGACTTTGTGAGTCGATCCACAATCACCCATATAGCATCATAACCTTTCAGTGTCCTTGGTAGACTAACCACGAAGTCCATGGATATGCCATCCCATTTTCATTCTGGGATATCTAACGGTTACAACATTTCTGCAGGCCTTTGGTGTTCCACTTTGGCCTTCTAGCATACTAAGCATGACAAGACGAAACTGGCCACATCCCTTTTCATCCTGTGCCACCAATACATCCGCTTTAAGTCCTGATACATCTTGGTGGAACCTTGATGCATACTCAACCACTTACATAGGATAATCCCATTAGTCCCAAGCTTACATTATTAACTATGCCTAACCGTATTAAAGCGATAGTGTGGTATTCAAACAACGTAGCGAAAACAAAACGACAAACAAACAACACATACGGAAAAGCATACACAACATCAAAGTAAAGCACAACCATGAAGTAACTATACATAAACATGCATAAGCGTAGCCCCATCAGTAGGGCACTATACATAAAATATACATACAAATGGTTGTACGATAAGAACAGAAAGTATAAACAAAATACATCAAAGGCCTCCAAAAGCTCTTAAAAGTTGCTCACCAGCACTCCCCAACCAACTCTCAAAATACATCAAGACCTCGCCACACTGTCCTAGAGACGCACTGGCAGGCCCTGACCATTAGTGATGAGGATGCCCTGAGCTACTTTGTCCCTCTCCATGAGTACACCTATAGACCCACGTACGCTCGTACTCGGACGAGGAACTCAACACGACAATATGACGTCTCCGATACGTCCTCAGGTAATGCTCGGTACGCCTCCACTGACTTCTATTGACAAATCCTCGGCTACTGGATACCACTAAAGACTGTGGCGCTGCCCACTGGTAGTCCTCCTCTATCTGCCTCGGTGGGTGCCAAATTCGCGGGAAGGGCAGGAACTGGATGACTCGGAACGGCCCTACAAGATCCTCCACGTGAGATGCACCTCTTCTGAATAGAATGCTGACTGGTCCTGTTTAGACCGTCAAGTAGGTAGAGGGGTCCACATGCCACCCTCTCATTGTCTCCCATAGCTGGTTCCTCGTCTTCACGTGAACCAAGAATGTCACCAAACGACAAGAAAACGGTAGGGAGACAAGAATATAATGTATAAAATATCGGAAATGACAATAGTCAGATAGTAAACAACCTCGTGTAATATGTAGCATGTATAACAGATATAACAGTTACTGCACACAACCAAACGTCTCTCGAGACAACATATGCACAAACATCCATCTCCATAAGTCTCACCCTCAGATCAATCCTCTAGACAGGGATACTAATCCTATGTAGCATGTTGGCCGAATCTCACAAAGCTGGTTCCACACCGAAACAAGTCCACACCGGAACAGGTTCTGTGTCGGAACAGAGTTAGTTTGTCCAAGAAGCCGAATCGCTCGCCGTGACCAATAAGAGTGCATCCCCTTTCCAAACCAGAACCGGGGTGTCTTGGTCGCCTCACAATGTTAACTTGGAACGTGGAAAACTCAGGGATTAGTCGGGCAAACCGGACTGGATTAGGCATCACGATAGGATAGGAGCTACCTCATTCGTCACTGTGAACTATTCCCGAGACCGATAACATCCCCAAGGTCACTCACTTGATCGCCCCCTCCGCCTTCTGTATCCATACTCAGGTACAACTGACCTTGTATGACGTTGTCAGCTCATACTACCTGTCATACGGCCTGACCACTTGGCAGCTGATGATATGCAACAAACATCCTCAACGGGTTTGATACCGGACCTCGCGCCTAACTCTCAATTAGCAACAAATGATGCCACCGCATCAACACGGCCACAGCCTCGACGCCACGCGTCCACAAGCCACAACTCAAACATCACAGCCATAGCCTCAAACTGTCAGCACAATAGCAACGACACCATCCACGGTATCAACCCGACAACAAACACAGAACATCGCCAAACTTAAAGCTAACCGGCATTCCGCCACAACACCACAGTACAACATACAACATAACAAAAATAACAATACTATCAACATCAACAGGCATATAATACACCAAGCAGCATGTTAGCACGTATACAGATAGCATATAGCATAATCAACACCACAACAGTCATACGAAGCAAATCACCATCAATTAACAATTATTTAACCTAGGGTTTCCAAACTTAATAGCCATAGCCCAAAGTATACTAAACCAAGGGTTTAGGTACTTTATTGGGGCTTAATCACTAGTAGGGTTAAGGCTTCCATACACAGAGCAGAAAATACAACTACGTTACTCTTGCCTTTCCGACGACAGCAGTACTCTTTCTCCCTACCTTAAGAATCGGCACATAAATCCACGCGAACACTAGCACAACTGGTACGCAGCCATGAACTCCAAGAACAGCCACAAACAGCTCCCTAGCCGCGACCTCAGGCTCCAAACCTCGAGCAATCACGAGCACGAACTTTGCCCTAATCACGAGCACAACACGTAGACAACAGTAGGGCAAGCACAAGATCAAAGAGGAAAGGTAAAGACTTGAGGATCCACAAAGAACATGAAGAACACGTGTTAGGGATTCAAGTTTACCTTTGTCAAATAGAGAAAGCAATCCGGCAAAGTTGTAGAGAACTTCGTCGCGATCACAACCGTGTAGTCAGAATCGCGTTCTGGTACTTCGATCGCCTTGAAACCAAGCTTTCTCACTCTAAAATCCGACACTCTCTCTCTAGAACGCAGGAAAAGATCTTTGGACTCTCCAAGTTTCATGCAAGAAATGAGGAAGAGAAAGAAACTCGTCCATCCTGATCTGCTGAGCACG
This sequence comes from Ammopiptanthus mongolicus, assembly GCA_039655645.1. Taxonomy (NCBI): domain Eukaryota; kingdom Viridiplantae; phylum Streptophyta; class Magnoliopsida; order Fabales; family Fabaceae; genus Ammopiptanthus; species Ammopiptanthus mongolicus. The sequence continues at coordinate 34,088,584 of CM077349.1, read as the reverse complement.
CTTTAGCGTGGACATCCAGCACGCTTAAGCGTGCCCACGCTTGAGCGTGCGGTCTATCCACGCTTGAGCGTGGAACCTTGTCCACTCCGCCTTCACCTTGGCCTGACACATGTTGCACACATGTCAGAAAGCACACCAGCTGGCAAACGCAGTCAGCATGCTTGAGGATGAATTGAATTGTTCGTTTAGACTGACCATCCGTTTGAAGATGATAAGCAGAACTCATACTTAGCCTAGTTCTCATCGCACTATCCAAGCTCTTCCTAAACGTTGAGGTAAACCTTGGATCACGATACGAAACGATGCTTGAAGGCACCCCTGCCTCACATCCTCCTTGATGTAGTTAATCGCTCCAGAGAGTAACTCTGGTTGATGGGCAAGAAGTGAGCACACTTAGTCAACCTGTCAATGATTACCTAGACTGCATCACACCTCTTTTGAGTTCTCGGCAATCCATAAACAAAATCCATGGCAATGTTATCCCACTTCCATTTTTGGACATCTAGTGATTGTAACAACCCTGCTGGTTTCTGGTGTTCAATCTTCGCTTTCTGACACACTAGACAGGTTAGGACATAGGCCGCTACATCTTTCTTCATTCTCGGCCACCAGAACAACTTCTTCAGGTCCTGATACATCTTGGTAGCCCTCGTATGAAAATTCAGCTTGCTCTTGTTTGCTTCCACCAAGATCATTTTCTTAACTTTGCTATCCGTTGGAACACAAACCCGATCACCTTACCTAAGCAGACCATCAGCACCTCTTCTGAATTCTAAAGTCTTACCTTCCTCTATTAACTGGTTTACACCCTCGAGGTACTTATCCTCAGCTTGCTTCTTCCATAAAAGATCCATGAAATCACAAGTTACTCTAACCATCCCAAGATTCAGCCTATCCTCGACGATTTCCGCTTTCAAATTCAGATCCCTAAATGCCTCTAATAGCTCTAGCTCCTTTACCATCATGGCAGATACGTGTAGGGATTTCCTATTGAGCTCATCCGCTAGAACATTCGCCTTGCGTGGATGGTATTGCAGGTCGAATTCATAGTCCTTTATGAATTCCATCCATCTCCGATGCCTCATGTTCAACTCTCTCTGGTCGAACCGATACTTCAAGCTCCTATGGTCGCTAAATACATTGAATTTAGCACCATACAGATAGTGTCTCCATATCTTCAATGCAAACACTATCGCAGCCAATTCCAGATCGTGCCTTGGGTAGTTCCGCTCATGTACTCTCAACTGCCTGGAGGCATACGCCACCACTTTTCCTTCTTGCATGAGCACACATCCCAAGCCTTGATAAGATGCATCATAGTATACATCAAATCGTCCCAAAGGATCTGGTAGCACAATCACTGGTGAAGTGGCCAGTCTTCTCTTTAGCTCCTGGAAACTCTGCTCGCAAGCCCATGACCACTCGAACGCCTTCGCCTTCGTCGTCAACTACGTCATAGGTAACGCAATCTTTGAGAATCCTTTAATGAACCGTCGATAGTAGCCCGCTAAACCAAAAAAGCTTCTCACCTTGCTTACAGACTTAGGGCTTTCCCAACTCACTACTGCCTCGACTTTCGCAGGATCCACTACGATTCCGTCCATACAGATCACATGGCCTAGAAACTTAACCTCCTCTAACCGAAACTCGTACTTTGACAATTTAGCATACAACTGCCGATCCTTTAGCACTTGCAACACCGCCCTAAGATGATCTTGGTGTTCCTCCCTACTAGAAGAGTATACAAGGATATCGTCGATGAACACAACAACAAACTTGTCAAGGAACGATTGGAAGATCCTGTTCATATAGTCCATGAACACCGCTGAAGCTTAGTCACACCGAAAGGCATAACTAAGTACTCGTAGTGACCATACCGACTCTGAAAAGCAGTCTTTGGCAGATCCTCCTTCTTAACCCGGATCTGATGGTATCCGGATCGCAGATCAATCTTAGAAAACACAACTGTTCCTTTCAACCGATCCATCAAATCATCTAACCATGGTAACAGATACTTGCTCTTTATCTTTACTTTGTTCACCTGACGATAATCTACGCACAATCTTGAGCTTATGTCCTTCTTATTAACAAATAGCACTGGCGCTCCCCACGGAGATGCACTAGGTCTGATGAACTCTTTGCCTAACATCTAGTCCAACTGTTTCTTTAGCTTCGCCAGCTCGACTGGAGATATTCGATATGGCGCTATCGAAATAGGCCCAGTCCCCGAAATCAGGTCTATAGCAAACTCCACCTCCCTCTCCGGTGGCAGTGCGGGAACATCATCGGAAAACACTTCCGGAAACTCTCGCACGATAGGTAAAGCTCAGATACTAGGAGTCTCCTTAGCCTCCAAAGAGAATAGCACCACACATCCCTTCGATCGTTCACCCGTCAGATCACTCTCATCGGCAGGCATCAATTCAGATTGCTTTGAAAAACAGAGGGTTTTGTTTGAACAATCTAACACAACATGGTTTGCCGAAAGTTAGAATGTTCATTCCTAATTCACTCTTCATCATAATTTTCCAATTAATGATTTTACTCTTATCTATAAAACAGTTCTGCTACACTTAGCTTTTCCAAGCAGTCGTGCGCTCAAGTTTTAAATAAGGTGATCAAGCTCAATTAAAACACAACCAAATCAGATTTATAGAAAATGCAATAGCAAAGCATAACATAACATTCACTAGAAATCCATTACAAGTTCAACATCCCATAGCTACAACAGGTTTAGCTCATATTGAGCTTACAGAAACAAAGAGACAAATAAGAAATGGAAGAAGAAGCCATTACAAGAGAGGAGAATCTTCCCTTTTTCCTCTCTAGTTGCTCTTTGAATAGGATTGTTTTGAACAACCTTACCATTGCCTTGGTGAAAATCAGATCTGCCGCTTGCCCAATAGTTAGGCCTCCTCGACTGAAGAGCTTGTCGTTCAAAATGTCTCCTCAAAGCCTCAATTCTTTCTTGGTCAGGTTCCAGTAATTCGGCTACCAACCCATTCAAGTGGCCGAATGTTTCAGGTCTGGAGAACCCCGGGGGACCATACCTTCTCGGTTGTTGCTCTAGCCTGTTAAAGACACTAGGTCTTGGATTAACATGACTCGATTGGGATGCCTCTAACCTCTGCACAGCCATAACCCTAGGAGTTCCCAGTCTTGCAAAGACATCCAGTTTCTTCTATATCTGGCTTTGTTTCTTAGCCGTGGAAGCTTCATCCCTTTTCTGTCCTTCTGAAACTTCTCGTTTTCTTCGCCATTACTATTGGATCGGCTGTTTCTAGCTTTTGTGTGGAGAACCCGATTGTCCAGAAAAGGAGACCATACCAATGGTAATGGCTGGGAATGGGTCAATATCAACTCCCATTTCAGCCACTGCCTTGTTAGCCAATTTGAATCTGCCATTCTTAACAGCCTTTTGGATGGCCTTTCTGAACACCACACAGTTCACAGTAGCATGACTATAGGAATTATGCCACTTACAATATTTCTTGTTTTTCAGTTCCTTGGCAGAGGGAATCTTGTGTCCTTCAGCCAGCCGAATCTATTGATCTTTCAGCAGATAGTCAAATATCTGGTCTGCCTTGGAAATGTCAAAGGCATACTCAGAGCATGAGTATGGTTTACCTCTCAGGATTTTAGCTGCCATAATGTCAGCCGTGGGATTGGCTGGGCATTTGGATGCCTCATCTGAGTCTTCAGTTTCAATGATAGAAACCATATGTGGCCCCCTTCCTTGGCTAGCCCTCTTTTGTTCCCTCTCGATGACATATTGCTCAATTCTTGTGGCCTTGGAAGCCAACTGGCTCAAATCACCGCAATCTTGCACCGCCAACTTCTCTCACAATTGGGGATTCATGTTCCCAATCGCCATACTTGCATACTCTGCCTCAGGGAATTGCACACTACACCTACTTCCCAATTTCCTGAATCTCTCAATGAAATCTACAACAGGTTCATCCACTTGCTGCTTGAGATTTATAACATCAGCCACTGTTACCTTAGGTTGTGGCCTATAGAACCTATCATGGAAGCACCTTTCCATGTCTGACCAATTCTGAACATAATTAGGAGGCAACGCTGAATACCACGTAAATGTTGTTCTTGTCAGGGACAATGGGAACAATTGCAATTTGTAGAATTCATTTTGGTTAGCCTCCCCACACTGAGCCGTGAATCTACCAATGTGCTCCATGGTAGACTTGCCATCATCCCCCCGAAAAAGTAGCAAAGTCAGGAGTCTTGAAACCCCTTGGCAAGGGCATCATCTTATCAACCCATTCTGGATATGGATTCCTATAGACTGGCCTGTCCAACGGCTTCAGCTGCACACCAAAATACCTCCTGATAGTCTCAGCGATCATGTGGGGATCAATCAGCTGAGGTCCAAAAGGCCTACCATCAGCTGCCAACCCCTAAGGATAGGTCCCCCCAGGTGCAATGGCTGGCTGCCTGATAGGCATAGGTATCCCATGGTATTGATTCTGATCCCTAAGATCAGGTGTGCGAAAGTTCCCATTTTGGCCACTCGGCTGAGGTGGGCGCATAACCCATTGCTGCTCAGTCATGTAACCACCAGGAACCCTGTGTTGATATCCCTGAGCGGCTATGTAATTACCCGAAAGAGGTGGGCACATGCCCCATGGTTGCTCCCCTGAGTATTCCTCAGCCGTTCTGCACAAAACTCCTCTTGGAGGAGCCGAACCCGTTTGACCAAAAGGTGGTTGTTCTGGTACATACAAAGGGAATGGCATGTTATTTGAGGCAAGTGGACACATATTCCATGGCTGCTACCCCATATAATTACCAGATTGCCGTGTCTGCATAACTCCATAGCCCGTGGATGATCTTGCTCCTTGGGTTTGATGGTTAACCTGCACGTTGACACCATGAGCCAAAGCACTTGGATCCAATTGCGGCATGCCTATGTGTTCCATTGCTCCTGTTGGCCTTCTAGCCATAGAAACCTGTCCAAATTGTAGGTTAGACTGAGATTCATCATATGTTCCAGGAAAACTTAAAGGATATTGGTTAGAAACGATAGCATTAGAATAAATAGGTGTAGGCAATGGTACCTGCTGCACGTTGTTTGGCTGGACCACGGGTAGGGACCCTGCCTGAACTGGTGGCATACCAAAGCCAGAGTGATTTTCTCCTGGGAAAGTCGTATGCTGCTGACTCGGCTGTCCTGGTTATCCCAGGTTAGCCGAAGCTGCAGAATTTTCAAAAGAACCTTGTCTAGGCCCTGCTTGTTGGGCCTGCTGTACCTCATTATGTACCATTAGCTTCACTATATCAGCCGATTGCCTGGACATCTGATACATCAGCTCGTTCAATCCCATGTTTATCTGTTGTTTTATGAAGGAAGTTATTATCACAATAGGTTGTGGTGACCCTTCTTCTCTAGACGAATTTCCAACCCCACTAGTGCTTGGCATAGCAGTATTGGAAACAGAAGTAGTTGGGGATGCCTGTGGAGAAGATGGCATTCCCAAAGATACAGAACAATCCCCTGTCTTCTTTGATGCATTTTTGTTAGGTGGTTGTGACTCCATGTTTCCCAGATCTCTTCCTGAGCGCAAGTGCATATGCCAAAAATAATCGTGACCAGGAGAAATGAACCTCCCATATTGTTCACCTTCGCTGGTCCCCCCGAGCATGCCAATTTTGTTGTAGGATGGATTGGTGCTAGCCGTTTACTCGGCTAATCCTTCAACAGTGATTCCCCTTTTTTGATCTTTAAACGTTAGGAAAGAGATTCTGTTTCCTAACTTAGTGGGTTCCTAAACTACTTCAAAGAGCGTTTAGTGTGAAAGTGAAAGTGAGAAAAGCTAAGTACAAAAGCTAAAAACTCGAAATGAAGAATATAAAATTTGTAAGTTGTATTTGATTGATTGTGTTCTAAATTCGAAATGTACGACTCATATTTATACTCAAAATTGTAACTCTATGCTAAAGCCTCTTCTACTGGCCACTAACCCCTATTTTTCAGCAACTAAGATACATCATGGCTGACAAAAGACACTTTAGTACATAGACAGTTACAAAACCAACGGCTAACCATAATTAACAAAGTTTACTATATTTTAGGCATATCTTCACGATCATCCTAGTTGGTCAATCTCCTCAGCATAACATCAATCTTCAAAACGACAGACCTTCTAGCGTTTAGCCTTCAAACAGTCTTTTTTTTACCCAAATCCCACTTTTGTAGGCATAAGCGGTTAGCACTCCTAAATACACGGGATTCACTTGATCTTGACTAGTCAAATTAGTTCAAATATTAATCATGTATATTTCTTCACATATTCCAATCATAGTACTTGAACCAACTAAGCAACTAACCAGCTATCATTGTAACTCAGTATCAAAACGGCTACCAATTTTTACCATTAATTCGGCTGGCACTAATAATACTACCTCGGCTGCCTAGAATAATATATACTCGGCTGCCCTTATTCTTACTCATTCGGCTCTTCTCATTCGACTGTCGCCTAACCACGCTCACTCGGCTGACCATTAATCAACATCTATCGAGTGAAGAATTATTGTGGAGATAACAAGGCTTTTAAGCGTTTTAATCTTCTTTATCAAGCTATAGCCGATGCTATGCTCTCAACCAATACAGTCATAAACCAATCCAATACATTCATGTATAAGCATCAATCTTAAACAAATCAGCATAAGTATATCTCATCCAAGGCATCAATGCCACAATTCATTTTCAAACATCCAATCATATACTTCACCAATCAAATCAAGTACATACACAACACATAGTATATTTTCAAAGAACCAATCAATACAAAAGCAACACATCTAAAAGTCAAACGCATGAGATGACCAAACTCATTATGAGAAATCTCTCATTACCTCTTGAAGATTTCTAGTTAGCTCCCGAAAATTTTTCCGTTCCGACTCCAGTTTCGTTCGCATCGCCTAGAACAATCAATCATAAATTAATCCTTTACAACAATCAATTCAAGATTTTAACATTAACAACATAAATCTTTCCCCCTTTGTTTGGTCTAGGTTTTGGCCATATCATAAAAAAAAGGCTAGGAGTTTCATTTGGTTTCAATCTCTTGGAATCAACACCTAAGGGTAATGAAAGGGTGAAATCCATGGTCACTTTCTAAAAATTGAAGCAAAACACTTAGTCCCCCAAAAGTTAGGGTTCGGCCATCATAACTTGAAAAGGCTAGGGATCTCATTTGGTTTCAATATTTTGGATGGATGATCCTCAAGTATAGACAACACCAAAACAAGTCTCTTTACACAAAAATTTGAAGCAAAAACTCATGATTTCTCATCATGTAGGGTTCGGCCACTTCATACCCATATGGGCTAGGAAAAGCTTTTGGTTACATGCTCTTGGATAATGAGAGAGGATGAATGAAACTAGCTCATAGAAATTGGTTTCATGATCATAGGATTTTTCTACAATTTTCTAGGGACTTTTGAAATTTGAACATTGAAGTTGGAACTCATGGAATCAAGGTTTTCAAACAAGAATTGTAACATCCCGATTTTTTCTGTGAACTCTGACCGAGTTGGTTAATCTAGATTGGAGCTTCGGATGATTATGTGAATTGTTGTGTGTTAGTTTTAGACCTAGTTTGAAGCTTAGGAATAGGCTTGAACAAGGTTGGAGGTGCCTAAGGTGTAAAATGAGTAACTGAGGAAGTCAAAAGGCTGGAAGTTATTCTCTCGCTGAGCTTGACACTCAAGCGTGAGAGGACTCCACGCTCAAGCTTTGAGACGCTTAAGCGTGGGAGGAGTTGGACGCCTCAGCGTGCTGAGTGCGCTGAGCAGCTGCTTTGAGTTTGGACGCGTGTGAGACACGTGTCAGGTCTGGGAGCAGGCGGAGTGGACGAGGTTCCATGCTCAAGCGTGGATGGATCCCACGCTAGAGTGTGGCAACGCTCAAGCTTGCAGTGTGATGAACGCTTAAGCGTGGATATCAGAAACCATAAGTGGAGCTTTCACTTTCATCTTCTCATTTTGCACGAAATCTCCTAAGTTTTCTGCGAGTTGGAGAGAGAGGCTCTGAGTTTTTAGAGTTATAAAGCTTGAGGTTAGAGGTGATCGAGCCGCCGGAATGCAATTCCGGCTACACTGTTGCAATCGCGGTGACATTTTACACAACTCCAGCGGATTAGTTTCTCGATTCGCCCCAGGTAAACTCGAACCCCTAACATGCATTTTTCGTGTTCTTGGCATTCTTAGAGTTTTTACCCTTTTCCTTTAATCTTTTGAGCTTGCCCTAGGGCTAACACTATTGTTCATGTGTTGTGCTCGTGGTTAGGGCAAAGTTCGTGCTCACGGTGATTCGAGGCTTGGAGCTGGGGCTGCGGTTGAGGGGCTGCCCTTGGAGGTCACGTGGTGGCTGTTCTTGAAGGAGGGCTGCGAGCTTGAGGAAGGAGGAGCGAGCCGGTGATCGCGTGGATTTGCGTGTCAACAGTCCAGGTGGGAAGAAAAAGTACTGCTGCAGTCGGAAAGAAAACTGTTTTTCCAAAAGTAAACTAGCAAGATTTTATTTCATGTTTTGGATGTATTTGGAAAACAAATGTGATGCCGGATTGAGGGCGTCATAGCACATACTCCAGGGCCTTTTCCTCCTCCTCCTCCTCCTCCTAATCCTCATCCATATCCTCATCATCCGACAAGAGACAGACTAGGGGGATAGAAAAGGCTACCCTAGGATGGGCTGGTGTGCTCTTATAGGCAGTCATTCTCATGATTGCCTGCTGGCGAGGAACCTAAGGGTGCGGCTCCAAAGGCACGAAGGCAGGCCCTGGGGGTGGGACCACGGTATAGACGAACTGGCAGCAGCTATGGGTAAGATAGAAGTAGATGGTGCAGTAGGCGGTGGCGGCATGGAACAAAGATCTACGTACACGTCTCTGGGCTCCACCGAATGAACTGCAGGCTGGATGCTCAGCAGACATGGCTGATCAGTTGGTGGTGGTGATGGTGGCTGGGTAATCCCCGAGCTACCTTCTCCACTGATGCGCAAAGTGCAGACTTTCTTTGCCAAGGACATCATCGCGTACGGCGACTCTTTCCTGCTAGTAAGGCTCATAGCCTTCGTATAAGTGCGTACCCGTCGGGGTGGATCGTCCTAGCGTCCTCTTCGTCGTGAAGAACCAAATCCAAGGTCAAATGGGAAGATAGGTCACATGTAACATCCATGTTTTCGGTAACCCTAATTAAGATGAATAATCTTAATTAGGTTTTCGCTTAGGTGTGTGTTGGGTTGTGTGTTGGTTATAAGTCTAGTTGGATGTTTAGAACTAGGCTTGAATCGAGTTGGAAGTGCTTAAGGTGTAACACGACAAACTGGGAAGTCAGGAAGATGGGAGTTCTTCTCTCGCTGAGCTTGACACTTAAGCGTGGGAGAGCGCCACGCTCAAGCATTGCGACGCTTAGGCGTGGGAAGAGACGGATGCCTCAGCGTGCTGAGTGCGCTGTATAGTTGTTCTGAGTTTTGACGCGTGTAGAGCACGTGGCAGGCCAAGGTGAAGGCGGAGTGGACAAGGTTCCACGCTCAAGCGTGGAGAGAGCCCACGCTAGAGCGTGGCAACGCTCAAGCGTGCAAAGTGATCCACGCTTAAGCGTGGACAGCAGGAGCCATAAGTGGAGTTTCCACTTTCACTCTCACACTTGCACGAATTTTGGGTGAATTTCTGCAACTAGAGAGAGAAGCTCTCAGTTCTAGAGAGAGAAACTTTGAGGTTGGAGGTGATCGAGCCACCGGAATGGGATTCCGACTACACGGTTGCAATCACGACGAAGTTTTCTACGACTTTGGCGGATTAGTTTCTCGATTCGCCACAGGTAAACTTGAATCCCTAACACACGTTCTTTGTGTTCTTGGCGTTCTTCGAGTCTTTACCTTTTTCTTCAATCTTTTGGGCTTGCCCTAGGGCTAACATTGTTGTGTATGTGTTGTGCTCGTGATCAGGGTAAAGTCTGTACTCGTGTTTGCTTGTGATTTTGAGCTTGAGACCGCGGCTGTGAGAGGAGGTGGTGGCAGCTGCGAGCTCGTGGTGGTGGTGTTGTGCTCGTGGTGGTCGTAGGCGTGTTCGGGGTGTTTGTGAGATCGAGGGTCAGGGCTGTCCGTTGGTACGGGAGTATTTTGGAACGAATCACCAGGTGAGGAGGAAGAAACCACATATATCTGGGAATCGTAGGCGTAGTATATAATTGTTAACCTGTGTAGGTCTCCTCAAACCCTACTAGTGGCTGAGCCCTGATAAAGTACCTAAACCCTAGGTTTAGCTTACTTTGGGCTTTCGCTGTAGGATCGATCTGTGATATCTGTTGATTGAGGATGTATGTCTATCTGTGGTAATTGATAACATGAGTAAATGATGTTGTACTTGATAACATGTTAGATGAGATGCTTGTTGTGATAACATGTTTAATTGCTAGTTGGTATACATACAATGATGTTATGCTGCTATGCTATGATATGTTGATGTGATTGTGATTGACGTGATCTTGATTGACTGTGGAGACGGTTGGTATGTTGTTAGAAGGATAGAGTGGTTGGTGTTATTGGATTCGTAGTCGATGTGGTAAGCCAGTTGATCTAAGCTGAAGGTGGCTCTCATAGTTGGAGAGCAAGATCCTCATAGTTGGAGGATGTGGACCTTGAGACGTTGGATAAGTTGTTGTTAAGACGTTGTTGAGATGATTGGTGCATAATCATAGCATATGCATTGTTGTGGTGGAAAGCCGCGGGATTTACTGCAACAGCCGTTTGAGCAGTTATCATGTGAGGTCGGAACTTGTGAACAACTGCAACAGCCGTCTGAGTGGTTGTCACAAGGGGCTATATGATTAGCTGCAACAGCAATTTGAGTGGCTATCATATAAGCTGGTACCTATATACAGCTACAACAACAGTTTGAATGGTTGTGTACAGGGAGCCGTGTGTACGGTTGCAACAACAGTTTGAGTAACTATCACATGAGGTTGAGGAGCCATTCTTACCCGGTGAACATCCACCCTCGCATTTGGAGATTGGATTGTCATTCCGCACAGTTGGAGGTTGACTGTTGTATTCCCATGGTAAGAGTATGCGTTGCAGAATTGGCCAATCATGTAGAATCAGTTGTGCATGTAGAGTAGGCGGTGATCCCTAGCTGTGATAACTTGGAGGTTGACTGTTGTGATGAACTCGAGAGATGAATGTGCTTGCAGGTTGTGCTGCTGTCGGGTGTGTTGATGTGTTATATGCTACATGATATCCCTTTGCATGATATTATAGTGTTTCTTACCTCCTGTGCATGCTTCCCTATGTGTTACATGTATGTCATTGTTCGGGTCGTGATCCGAAGGCGGAGGTGTTGATTGGTTGATGAGAGAGTTGCAGCAGGTGAAGCTGGGTAGAGACGAGACTCCCATCGTGAACAAGTTTGACGTCAATGCTCATTGAGCAGAGAGAGAGACCCTTGAGGTATCGTTGAGTCTCTTGTGAGTTATATCACGGCCAGTGGGGTGTCTGTTTTGTTGTTGATGTTTTTGCGCCATGGCTTCCAGGTGAAACTCTGATGTGTAATTGGACTGTATTAACTGTTTATTTGCTTAAGTTTCTTTTAAGCTTTATCTGCATGCTTAAGGTATCAAAGAGAGTGAGGTTAAGTTTTGGGAGCGCCACATCACACGCCATGACTACTAACAAGAATCAAGCGAAACCACGCGAGCAGCTTAACAACAGAAGTAATGAGGTGAGATTCCAACGTCGCACAACCAGAATAGCTGTGGTAAAAGACACATACACACCCAAAAAACAAATAGCACGTAGGCATTCACTGTATAATAACTCATCACTTAACATCACAGTTAATATGTCAATCAACAACAGTATGGGTCAATCATCAACTCAAGTATGTAATGACACAATATGCAACATGACTCAGACCCCTACTCCATGGAGCTAAATATAACAGGAATGAGTGATTGGGAGAACATTGTCTGCGTTATCTCAGCCCCACAGTGCCACATCATGATTTTGCCCGGTATTAAGTCAGGACGTCAGTGTTTTTCGATAGGTAACCACGACACAGAGCAGCTACTCTCTGGACACATGTGTCCTCCCCAACCCTAATGTCCTCAAGATCCTCAAGATCGCAACCTCAGACAGTCGCACCTGCATCAAGGTGTAAGCTCAACTCCCAAGCATAACGCCCAACTCATGCACATATTCGTTTGCATGTCAAGAAAATGTCAAAACACAGTACAAGTAATACACCATTACTGTAGCACGACGTTTATCTCTTGATAAACCACAGAGCACCCCTATGGGACCTACTTTCACATGACTCGCCATTGGTCGCCCGTTTTTGGTTCTGTTCCTTGTGTCCACGTACCACTCCGTCGCTCAGAAAACGATTTTCATGTCTTATGATATATTATTCCATATCCTAAGCGTATTATGGAAAACAGAACCCACAAGGATTCCTTCATCATATCTTCTCACTCATCTATCAAAGGAAACATTACTTATTTGTATAAGTAACTATTTGTGGTTAAGCATTATGGATCCTTAGAAGACTTAAATCATCAAGGGTGTGGGACATGGTTTTCCATGACTACATGGTCTAGGTGTATGTCTTTTATTTAGACTTTGTGAGTCCATTGTGGAACTCATTGCATTCCTTAGGAGATATTATGTACTTGCGTTATTATAGTCAAAACTTTACAATACTTTCCGTGGTAGTAAACTAGTTTATGAAATCTCCTTTATCAAACATAGTTTCAAAACTTATACGTATTCTCATAAGATATTTAATTTAGTGTAAAACTCCTTTGAAATGATTTATGTTTCTTTTACTTAGCGTAAAAGGAAAATGCCTCTTACTTTAAATCCCCTTTTCATTTTCAAATGAAATCTATAACTCTTTTGTTTTGTAAGATTCCAAAATTAATCATAGTAGTGTAAAGGCTCATTGTTTTAAAGAAAACACTTACAAGAATTCTTATTTCTCTTTAAAATAGGTTTACAAACCAAAAACTTTGGAAGCCACATGGACTATCTAGAAAACTCTTTTGTTCTTGAAAATCTTTTACTTAAAATAACATATTAGAATAAGTAATTGATTAACATGAAACTTCCCTATTCTTATAATAACTTTCATATGAACCCAAAATACTCATTTTACAACACTTGGTTCTTTGCAACCAAGACTAGATTTCTTAAGAAACCCTTTTAATTTCTATTCCCTTTATATCTTAGTATGAACACATTAAACCTCTTAATATCAACATTTTAAGTCCCTAATCCAACTAACCATGCCAAGGCCGAATGCCCTCTGGAAGTGGGATAGGTCTCTTTATTTTGTTTTGCCTTGTTGGAACCATTTTCAATTCATGGAACCATTACTTGAACATTGAAGCTTTGGCTTCACATTTTAAAATGACAAGGCGAAGGCTTGCATGTGGTTTTTAAACAAAATATAAGTCATCCAACAACATCCTAGCATCATGAAAATCATCTCCACGTATAGGCATTTCATCAAGTAGTAAAAGCATGAACAAGATCATCATTCAAAAAATCCTATCCTTAGGTCTTGAACCTAAGAATCGTTTTTCATCATGCCAAAATGATTTTCAACACCAACACATAAACACAATAACCATACCAACACAACAGCATACACACCATAACAACAAAGTAAAAATCTTTATAAGGAAACCCTAGATCTAGGGTTTTCCTTCAAAAAAACTACAAGGCCTTTACTACCACCATTAAGGTGTGATATGGTTCACTCCTCCATCACCTGTTGAAGCTATTTTGAAGAGAAGGAAGAAAGATTCTTGGTCACCAACCCAACACCAAAACCGTGACTTAGAGAAAGAACCAACAAGTTCAAAACTTGATTTTTCAACATCATAAACATGGCAACACAAAGGTTTTCTCAAGAGTACAAAAACAAAGGAAATAAGTTAGAAACTTACTCTTGAGTAAGATCTTCTTATACTTGACGAAATTTCGGCAGCATTTCCCATTGGTCTCTAAGTACACAACTTGACTGCGGTTAAGTATGCACCCAGAGAACAAGTGGAAATGTGTCAGGCCGAAATTTTATCAAGTATAAGGCATGAGAAGTAAAGAATAACTATTATAAGAGTGACAGAAAAGTATCTTCCCAAATTGTCCGACTTGGACAATTCAAGATTCAATACACCGAGTGATACCTTGAAATAGTACACGTGCTCAATAATATTGACCCTCAAATGGGAAACTAGGGTTTTGCTGAAGTACTAACTATAGAAGACAATAAAACTTGAACTCATTGAGGCAAGTTTGGGTAAAAACAATTGTTCAAATCATCATTCTTTAGCATCATAAAGTGCATACAGACTAATAAAATTAGCAAAGAAACATATAAATAACTATTCTAATTAGCAAATCACCATTCTTTAGGTCTTATATACCAAGGTATAATCCATTAAACTAGAATATTTGTCCTATTTGCAGTGTTTTCATTTAATTTCTACTAACATGTTAATTATATAAATGTTATTTATTCTTCCAGATTATTTATTTTTCATTTTTTTTAAGTATTATGTGCCAAGGTAAAAATCCATTAAACTAGAATATTTTTCTCTTTTGTGTTTTCATTTAATTGTTAAAATATTAGTCATTTAAATGTTATTTATTCTTCTCACTCCCATATTTTTCAATTTTTGTTTTAAGTCTTAATTACGTGATAAGGTATAATTCATTAAACTAGAATATTTTTCCTATTTGCAGTGTGTTCATTTAATTATTAAAATGTTAATTATATAAATGTTATTTGTGTCTTAGACACTTAGGTTAGTTAACAATGTTGTCAACCATAGTCGATTTTCCATTCGTGTTTCACCAAGCATCATGAGCTACTGTCGCATCCACTTCCTCGCTGCTGCAGGTATATGTGAGGAAAACCTTTACCTAAATGTTTAATTTGATCTTTAATTTTCCAGTGTTTTAAAATCGAACCTAATTGCTTAGTTGAATCCAGAATATTTAAATACATTAAAGTAACATACATCCGCTCATAAATCAAAATATCATATAGAATCATACACACCAATAGCAATCATACAGAATCATACATAACAAAAATATCATATCAGCATCATACACAACAACAACATCATACGACTGTGAATGAAACTGTGAATGGCGGCAACAACGACAGCAACAAGGTGGCGGCAGCAACTCTGTGGTGATCCTATCACTGAAAAATAACAAATAAATAAATTAACAAATAAAAAAAAGGAAAGAAAAGGGAAGGAAGAAGAAGAAGAGAGAAGGATAAAGGGCTCTCACCTGTGCCTCTGCTCAGTGACAGCTGCGGGGAGGGGCGTACGGTGGTGGTTGCGCATTAAAAAGGGGGAGAAACAGTGAGAGGAGAGGGAGGAGAGAAGATGAGAGGAAATAGGAGAGGAGAGGTGGAGCGAGGGTACCTGTGCGGTGACACCACAATCCTAAGCCTACGGTAGGTCCTCAGATACTGCTCTGTCCTCCAGCACTGGCTTCGGTAGACGTAGCCCCTCCTGCTGGACACGACCGAAGACTGGGGTGCCACCCACATGTAGTCTCGATCCCTCTGTCTCGGAGGTCGCCACATCCTAGGGAAAGGAAAGAAGCGGTACAGACGGTAGGGTCCAATGATATCCACATACGGCGGCGTGCTGCTCCGAAAGATCAGACTGACGGGTCCTGTGTAAACCACCAAAAAGGTCGAGGGGTCCACCCGCCATCCCCTCTCATCATGGTAGATGATCTGAATGTCGCCCAGCACCGGCATCCGCGATGCCCCCGTGATAAACGGTGAAGCCTCGGGTCCATCCTGCGTCTCAGCTGGCTCGTCGTCTTCAAGCGAACCCAAAACAGAACAATAGGGACAGTAGTAGGGAGATAAGAAATACAGTGCATAGCGAAGTCAGAAAAAGATAGTAATGCAGTAAACAAAACATGTAGCATATAACAGATATGACAGGTATAGCAGTTACTGCATTCCAACAGACATCTCTCAAGACAACACAGCAACATGCATCCATCTCCATGAGTCTCACACTCAGATCAATCCTCTAGACCGGGATACTAATCCCATGCAGCATGTCGGCCGAAAACTCACAAAGTTGGTTCCCACTGAAACGGTTCTACACCCGAACAAGCCCACACCGGAATAGGTTCTGTGTCGGAACAGACATAGTTTGTCCAAGAAACCGAGCCGCTCGTCGTGACCAATAAGATTGCAAATGTAACACCCCCCTCGGGTGTGCTACGTACTTGAACTCAAAATGCGAAAAATATCAAGAAAATAAAACCCTGGTTGCTTTCGGAAAATAATTTAATTAAGTAGCTACGTTCGAAAACGCGGTTCTAAAAATTTTCTGCATGCATAGGCAATTCAAAACTCAAGATAAAGAAATAAACTCCATAACACGCATTAATAATTAACATGCATACTAATATAATCATAACATAGATTTAGGTCTAATATAAACTATTACAGACTCAAGACATAAGTTCAAATGTGTGCAGCAAGTAATATAAGACTGCTACAAAAAGAAAGACTCCTAAGCTGGTCGGCTAAGAGTAGCCATTGAGATACAACCCAAAGTCGGCTCCTTCAAAAGTTATCGTCGTCTGAGTCTTCACGTGTTCGCGGGAACCTACGATCAACATCTGTACATGTGTTACAAAAACACAACAAGGTGTCCAACATGTACAAGCAATGGTGAGATACTCATAATATAAGTTTATCGTGATAGCCGCACAAGCGACAAATAGCATAAACATCCACAAATAAAAACAGTTATAAGGACAGTTGATGCAAACCAAGGATGGCAACTTTGAAGAGAAGAACAAGCCAATTATGGAACAAGAAGAACCAAATTGAAATTTGTTGAAAAACTTTATTTGGGTTGGTGATGACCTCTCTGTCTTGTTTTGGCTGTATCTTGAGATCCAGATATCCGATGGATGAGTTCTTTGATGCGTTGGAAAGCTAAGATAATTATCTACAAATCATATTTCAAGCTTTTGGGCGAGATTCGGCTTATACCATGGTGAAAACCGGGATACAAGATTAGGACGAAATTCTGGACGGGATTTTTCTTGTATTTTGGGCTTTCTTTGTATTGGGCTTGTGTTTTGGCAAGATAGACTCCTTATGCATTACTTAGGAGAAGATTAGGGTTAGCCGTCACCTTCTTAGAATAAAAATTCTATAAATAGGACTTGTATTACCTCATTTCATGAACCTTTGAATAAAATTAGAGTTTTCCTATTGGAATTCTTGGAGAGTGTTATTCTCTTCTCTCAAGTTCTTGCATAGAACTTGTTTGATTCTTATCAAGGAGTGCTACTCCTTGTGGCGAATCCTCTTTTGGCTTATCAATCTTCCAATTTCTTGGAAGCAATTGTGGCGCCTTCTTTCATCTCTTATCTTTTCCATTTGTGCATTTAATTTTCGTTTTTTTTTTTCTTCTTGTCTAGTTTCAATTCGGCACTTTTATTTTAATTTGCTATCTTAGTTTATTTCTTGTCTTTAATTTGCCATATTTCTTCCATTTCTTGTTATTTTCATCATCATCATCTCGGGTGACATCTCACCTTTCTCTTTCCCCCCTTCTTCTCATCCATTGGTCATAAACTTCAAGTGATTAAGCTCAAGGAAAGATCCAAACAAACAATGATTCATATTTGGATCATATCATGTGATATCAAGAGCTAGCTTCCTTGAGTTTAGTTCCTTGATTTTGAATTTTGAAATTTTTCAAAATGTTCATCATGTTCTTGAGAGTTAAGCCACTTTAATCTTTATGAATTTCAAAAATTGGTGTTAGATTGTTAATCTACACCTTGATTGAAAGGTCCTTACAAGTGGAATCAAGTTTACTAATTATTTTTAGAGTTTGAAGCATGAAATAGACATTATTTTGGGGGAAATTAAAATTTGGGCACACTTACCCAAGAACATTCCTTTGTCCATCATTTTCATGCTTCAAGAGGCTTTTGATTTAGTTGACAACACCCAAAACTGTTTGGGGTGTTATTGAAAATTTTAAAAGTTTTGTGGCCAAAATAAAAAAAAATAGACAAAAGTAAGGGTCCCAAAAAAAAAATAAAAAAATACAGGGACTATTCTGGAAATATTATATGTTTAAAAAAAAAAATCGCAGAATTCTAGGAGAAGGCCACAAACTCATTTTTGTTTATGCTAGCCTCTTAAAAATTGGATATACTTGTTGCCTTGGGACAATAATAACTCTGGCTCAGTTTTCAAAATCCTTTCCTAAACACTTGGTCACTAAAATACTCATAGTTTTGTCTTTGCAGTTCTCCTTTCTTTGAACTCTTGATTGATGCTAAATTAGGATTTTTACACAAGTTGTAGCATTTATGCATTATTCTTGACTCTTGCAAGTTCTTTCCAAGGACATTGAGGGAGAATTTGAGTGGAAAAAGGCAAGAGAGTAAAAATACATCTTGAGTAGAAAAAGCCTATTTTGAGTGAGACAAACACTTTGTGAGGATGGTGAGATCAATTGAACAAGAGGATACTCCTCCTCTCTCACTTAGAACCATTAATCTTCAAGCAAGAATGGATAATCAATTTCAAGCCATAACAAGGCAATTGGAGAGGATGAACGAGAGGTTCATTAACATGGAGTGAGAGAGACCCTTTGTCACTCAAAACGATTCTCATCACGGAAATGGGTATGAGAGTGAAATGGAGAGGCCAAGAGGAGGAGGTTGGCCTAGACATAGAGAGAGACAAAATGATAGAGAAGATAGTATTGAGGGAGTAAAAATTAAAATACCTACTTTCCATGGAAGAAATGACCCCGAAGCCTACTTAGAGTGGGAGATGAAGATTGAACAAATCTTCTCATGTCACAACTATAGTGAGGAAAAGAAGGTGAAGATAGCCTCTTTAGAATTCCTAGATTATGCTCTAGTATGGTGGGATCAATTACAAAAAGAGAGAAGGAGGTATGACGAAGATCCCATAGATACTTGGAGGGTGATGAAGAGTGTGATGAGAAAAAGATTTGTACCTTCCCATTACCATAGAGACCTTCATAATAGGCTCCAAAAAGTATCCCAAGGGCCTAGGAGTGTTGATGAGTACTATAAGGAGTGTGAAAGGAGAGATAGAAAAAAAGAGAGAAGCAGATAATATGAGAAAAGAAGTAGATATTATGAGAAAGATGAAAAACCAAGTTGGAAGACGAAACAAAAAGAGGGCTCCTCTTCACATTTCAAAGAGGTAGAGAGTACTTATAGGAAATCATCCAACAATGTCCCTTCCACCCACACTTCTAAATCTAGAACTAGGGATATTTATTGCTACATGTGTACGGGAAGAGGACACACAAGTTCTCAATGTCCAAATGGGATGATAAAAGTTTGTAAGATTAAAGAGGAGATTCAAAGGGAGTTAAAAATCATAAGAAATCAAGAGACGAAAGACTTGAGAGAAAAGGAGAGCGTGAAAGAAGTGATTCCCAATTTTGAAGGCAAAATTCAAGAGAAAGAGGAAAAGATTGAGGGAAAACATGAGAGTGCATTTGAAAAGAAAGAAGAGAAAGAGAAAGAGGGAAAGGATTTGAGAGACAAAGAGAAAGATTTTAAGAGTGTTTTTGCAAAGAAATCTATGAGCTTTTTCTTAAGTTCTACCTCTAACCCATTGTTTAGTTTTGATGATTCACTTTTGAAGGAATTTGAAGAAGTGCATCCAAAGGAGGAATACAAGGAATCCATTGAAGTTAAATTTGAGCTTCCACACACACAAGTCCCTCATGGTTTAAAGGATTTTGGTGGACCCTCCATGACCTTGACTACGAAGTTGAAAACTTTTAAGACCTATCAAGGTTCTAAAGGATTGCAAGAGGAAAAGGAAGAATTGAAGATAACTATAGAAAGGCGAAACCCTAAAGCCGAGAATGAGTCCTCAGCAACACTTGGGAAGTCATGGCGTTCTACTACTCTACTACCTTCTTCTAAGTTGGTTTGTGGCTTCAAGTGTTGGGATTCTTCTATTTTTGTTCCTTTGTCTTACATTTCTTCCCTAAGTCATAAAGAGAAGAAAGTGAATGAAGGAGAATTCTCTCAAGGAATGGTTAGCCTTCATGAAGAATACAAGTTGGGCATGAAGTTTCAATTTGCAGGTGTTGAACCAATTTGCGAAGAAAGACAATAATAGGGAGGAGAAATCCTTGACTTATACTTCTCCTAGATTTTATGATTTGCTGAATTTGAAAGAACATGCTTCAATTCGTGATTTGCCGAATTTGCATGAACTTGTTTTAAAAAATGATGATAAATCTTTGAGATTTGGGTTTGTTGTTTTACCCCTTATTAGCCTTGGTCGAATTGGAAAGTTTTCTATGAATGGTGAAATTGTTTCTAATGTGGACATTACATATGATGGATTCTTTAAACTTGTTTTTGACCCTGGAGGTTGGTTTTGTAGGCACATGTAGAATAAGAGCTTGGTTTCATTCAAAGGAAATCAAGTCTCCATAGAAATAGACTTTTTCTTAATGCAACTTTCAATAAAACTAATACAGTCCTTTTTTGTGTAGGTTTTGGAGCTATAAATTCGAGGTCGAATTCTCTTGAAGAGGGAGGGAATGATGCAAACCAAGGATGGCAACTTTGAAGAGAAGAACAAGCCAATTATGGAACAAGAAGAACCAAATTGAAATTTGTTGAAAAACTTTATTTGGGTTGGTGATGACCTCTCTGTCTTGTTTTGGCTGTATCTTGAGATCCAGATATCCGATGGATGAGTTCTTTGATGCGTTGGAAAGCTAAGATAATTATCTACAAATCATATTTCAAGCTTTTGGGCGAGATTCGTCTTATACCATGGTGTAAACCGGGATACAAGATTAGGACGAAATTCTGGATGGGATTTTTCTTGTATTTTGGGCTTTCTTTGTATTGGGCTTGTGTTTTGGCAAGATAGACTCCTTATGCATTACTTAGGAGAAGATTAGGGTTAGCCGTCACCTTCTTAGAATAAAAATTCTATAAATAGGACTTGTATTACCTCATTTCATGAACCTTTGAATAAAATTAGAGTTTTCCTATTGGAATTCTTGGAGAGTGTTATTCTCTTCTCTCAAGTTCTTGCATAGAACTTGTTTGATTCTTATCAAGGAGTGCTACTCCTTGTGGCGAATCCTCTTTTGGCTTATCAATCTTCCAATTTCTTGGAAGCAATTGTGGCGCCTTCTTTCATCTCTTATCTTTTCCATTTGTTCATTTAATTTTCGTTTTTTTTTTCTTCTTGTCTAGTTTCAATTCGGCACTTTTATTTTAATTTGCTATCTTAGTTTAATTCTTGTCTTTAATTTGCCATATTTCTTCCATTTCTTGTTATTTTCATCATCATCATCTCGGGTGACATCTCACCTTTCTCTTTCCCCCCTTCTTCTCATCCATTGGCCATAAACTTCAAGTGATTAAGCTCAAGGAAAGATCCAAACAAACAATGATTCATATTTGGATCATATCAACAGTTATCTATATGACACAATATAATATCTCAAACACCATCATGAGTTATAATAATGCATGAGACGTCAATATCATCTTTCTAATTCATGTACTCCGGAGATTATAACTTACTAACATCGAGGGATAGGCCGTAGTAACACCCGTAACACAATTGTCCTCATGAGTCGGCCTCTCAATTTAGATCCGAATTCCAATTGTTCCAGGGTACCACGTCTCACCATATCCTGAATAGTCCAGTCCCTGATTGAGTTCATTCGTGCTGGGTAGCCGACTTACCACGGCACGGAGTCGCGAGGCCACCGGTCACTTGTGGAGTCTCGACACACAGAATGCCCCTATAGACCTAGTGGTCTTAATCGTTTCCATTCTCAACTATGTAAGTTGTAGCTCGATTTCAAATGGCACGTCTGCCAGTTCATGCATGTACACAGAAAGTTTTCTGTTTTCTTTTTCATTCAATCTTTCATTTGTCGGGACATAAAGCCCACGAATTGTTTTAAAAGGACATTATGTCCGTTCAAAATAAAAAACACAGGATGCGAAGTTCGAGGGCTCAATCCACAAAACACTAGCCCGACGTCTCGATCACTAGGTTTGGGTTCATCTCAAAAGATCCATCATTTTTCCTTTTGGTCAAACTTTCTCAAGACAACTTTGGAAAACAAAAAACTTTTATTGTTCTTGAAATAAAACATTTCTTGATTAAAGAGAACATTTTCCGGGGAA
Organism: Ammopiptanthus mongolicus; assembly: GCA_039655645.1. Classification (NCBI taxonomy): domain Eukaryota; kingdom Viridiplantae; phylum Streptophyta; class Magnoliopsida; order Fabales; family Fabaceae; genus Ammopiptanthus; species Ammopiptanthus mongolicus. The sequence continues at coordinate 34,066,317 of CM077349.1, read as the reverse complement.
AACACTTTTTCGTAAACAAAAACCATTTTCTAAGGTTTCACGTCTTTTTAAAACGTTTTTCTGAAACAAAACACGTTTTCACGACTTTCCACAAAACCACTTTTTCCTTTTCAAAAGGACATAAATTTTTCAAAAAGGAAACATACTTTTCTTGAAAAGCAACACTTTTTCCCAAAAACAACTTTTGGGATTTCAAAACTCGTTGTTCAAAACTTGATTTCGATTTTTAATATTTTAATTAATTATCGAGACATAGCCTGTCCTATGCTCATCCAGGATATATATATATATATATATATATATATATATATAGGCATAAAATAGTCCATAATCATAATTATGATATCAACCAAGGCGTCAATGCCACAAATCCTCAACAAGTATGCAAATATGTTTCATCAAGTAAAACAATTCCATATATCATTCAAATTCATCTCCAATTCAGTAATCGAAGTCACCATATCACATATACCAATCAAGCACTATGAAGCTACCAAACTTAAATGAACTACCTCCGTTTACCTCACTAAGATGCTCAATCCAAACTTGAACGGTTCTCGGCTCCAGCTTCGGTTTCTTTCGCTTCGCCTAAAACAATCAAATATAATTCAATTCAAACAACAATCAACATCAAAATACAACATCAAAACATAGATTTTCCTTCCCCTAAAAGGTATAAGGTTCGGCCACTTTTGGTAAAAAGGGTTAGGGATCACATTTGGATCCAAACTTTTGGATGGTTGGTTCATAAGCTTGGTTAACACTAACACAAGTCCTATGACTCAAAAATATGAAACAAAACTCAAGGTTTTCAAACATGAAGGTCTCGGCCATTTTGGGAAAATAAGGCTAGGAATTGATTTGGTTTTCCATCACTTGGATTCAAAGACAATAGGAACGCTAAGGATGGAATCAAGAGTTAGAAATCAAAAATTTGATCAAAAACACTATTCACCCAAGAACATAGGGTTCGGCCACTTTGGGGAAAAAAGGCTAGGATGAGAGTTGGATCATGAGCTCTTGGGTTTAGGTAGAGAATGATGAAGTGAGTTCAAAGAAATTGGTTTCCCATTAAAAGGATTTTTCTATAATTTCCTATGAATTTTGAAAGTTTTGGATCATAAACTTGATTTTCATGACACAAGATTTTGATCTTGAGATTGAGAGAGATTCAAGAAGCTGGAGATCATAGAAGTGATCTTACCTAAGAATGGATGAAGAATAATGATCAAAGATTCAACGTTTTCTCACAAAGTTTCAATGTTTTCTCAAGAAGAAAACGGTGTTTTGGTTAGAGGAAGAAGATGAAGTGTTCTTGGTGTTCTAAGGGGGCTGACTTTCATGAATGAGGGCTGAAGAGGGGCTGCTCAGCCTTCTAAACAAGTCACTCAAGGGTAAAATGGTAAAAGTGAAAAAGGGTTAAGTTAGGGGTATTTTGGTCATTTTACGTCCAGATTTTTCAAACGTCATTACGCTCTCCCAAGTGATCTGGCTTGATGTGATATCAAGATTATCCATTGGCGAGTCTCGTTGAATCCCTTTACGACTCCAAACGCCTCCCGGTTTGATTATACGGCCGAATATAATATATTATTTTTATTTTTCGGACGTCAGGATGGATTGTTTCAAAAATGTATGAAATGTGATTCTAAGACTAACTGTTTCGTTCACGGGTCAAAATTAGGTCTTGATAGTAGTAAAACACTACTGTCAATGAAAAACCCAAACCGGGCTCCGTCTGAGTTTTCGACCCAAAAATTGACCATAGCTTCATACGGTATCATTGAGCTTAACTATAGTCTTGGAATATTTTATTTTGCTCTCTAGAGTTTTCAATTAAATACAAGTTCATAAATACTGTATAATTAGGAAAACTTGAAATTCGGGGTGTCTACTACCCCTCTAAAAAAAAATTTCTTCTTCGAAATTACGTACCTTGAAAAAGATCGGGATACTTTAATTTCATCTTGTCCTCGAGCTCCCACGTTGAATCTCCAGTTGCTTCGTTCCAAACGACTTTGACTACGGGAATTTGCTTTCCCCTGAGTTGCTTGATCCTCTTATCAACGATTCGCACAGGTGATGTCTCATAAGACAAGTTTTCTCGTAAATGTACTATATCAGGTTCGATTACATGGGACGAATCAGGAATATACTTCCGAAGTTGTGAGACATGGAAAACACTATGAATATTGGACAGAAAAGGTGGTAAGGCAATCTGGTAAGGTACTGGACCAATACGATGTAGAATCTAGTAAGGTCCAATGAATTTGAGAGTGAGTTTTCTGGACTTTATAGCTCTACCTACCCCAGTCGTAGGCGTGACTCTCAGGAACATGTGTTCACCTTCTTGAAACTCGAGGGGTCGTCTTTGTTTATCTGAGTAGCTCTTTTGTCTGCTATGTGTCGTTTTCATCTTTACCTGGATTTGCTTAATCTTTTCCGTCGTTTGTTGCACAAGTTCGGGGCCTACAATCATGTTCTCTCCATCCTGGTACCAGCACATCGGTGTTTGGTACTTTCGTCCATACAAGGCTTCGTAGGGCGCCATCCCTATGCTAGAATGATAGATGTTGTTGTAGGTGAATTCGATAAGAGGCAACATATCATCCCAACTTCCACCATGGTCTAGAACGCAAGCTCTCAGCAAATCTTCCAATGATTGTATCATTCTTTCTGTCTATCCATCAGTCTGAGGGTGATTGGCTGAAGTTAGCCTCAACTTTGTTCCTAAAGCTTGATGTAGACTTTACTAAAATCGTGACATAAACTTTAGGTCTCTATCAGAGACTATGCTTGACGGCACTCCATGCAGTCTGATTACTTCTCTGATATACAGCTCGGTTAACTTCTCCACTGAGTAGTTGATCTTAATAGGTAAGAAGTGTGCAGACTTCGTTAACCTATCGATGATCACCCATATCGAGTCAAAACTCTTAGAAGTCCTCGGTAATCCTACCACGAAATCCATTGAGATGCTCTCCCATTTCCATCCGAGTACATCCAAGGATTGAAGCATTCCTCCAAGTCGTTGATGTTCTGCCTTCGCTTTCTGCAAGGTCAAACACGACGCTACATACTCAGCTACTTGCTTCTTCATTCCTGGCCACCAAAACTTTTGTTTCAGATCTTGATACATTTTGGTTGATCCAGGGTGAATTCTCAGCTTGCTTTTGTGTCCTTCTTTCAGAATCATCTTCCTCATCTCTGGATTACTAGATACACAAACTCGTCCATTGTAACTCAAGATGCCATCAGTTCCCAAACTGAACTCTACAGCTTTTTCTTGTCCCAGGAACTCCTTTTTCTCTTGGAGATACTCGTCAGTTGCTTGCTGTTCACGGATCGTCTCCATCAGTCCACTCGATATCTTGATCATTCCCAAGCTAATCCTCTCATGGTTCACTTCCACAGCTAGATTGAGATCACGAAACTGTTCTATCAATTCTAGCTCTTTAACCATCATAGCAGAAATGTGTAGGGTCTTCCGACTCAGAGCGTTTGCAACGACATTTACTTTCCAGGGAAGGTATAGCAAAGTGAAGTCGTAGTCTTTGAGAAACTCCATCCAACGTCTCTGCCTCATGTTCAGTTCCTTCTGATCGAACAGGTACTTCAGACTCTTGTGGTCATTGAAGACATCAAACTTGGATCTATACAGGTAGTGTCTCCAGATCTTCAGTGCGAAAACCACAGCAGCTAACCCTAGGTCGTGCGTCGGGTAATTCCTCTCATGAATCTTCAACTGGCGCGAAGCATACGCTACAACCTTCCGATATTGCATAAGTACACATCCTAATCCCTAATGCGAAGCATCACAGTACACTTCGTACGGTTCGTCTGGTTTAGGCAATACTAACACTGGTGAGGTTGTCAAATGTTCCTTCATCGTCTGAAAACTTTCCTCACATTTGTCAGTCTAGTCCTTCCTTGTAAGTTGGGTCAACGACGCAACAATCTTCGAAAATCCTTTGATGAATCTTCTGTAATAACTAGCCAGTCCAACGAAACTGCGAATTTCCGTCACAGTCTTGGGTCTCTCCCATAGAAGTACTGCTTCTACTTTTGTAGGATCGACGGCAATTCCTGCCTTCGTAATCACGTGTCCCAAGAATTTGACTTCATCCAGCGAAAATTCGCACTTGGGCAACTTTGCGTACAACTTCTCTTTGTGAAGGATCTGCAAAACTTGTCGCAGATGTTCCTCATGCTCCTCGGGACTTTTCGAGTAGATAAGAATATCATCGATGAACAAGATAACGAACTGATCCAAAAACGGATGAAAAATCCGGTTCATATAATCCATGAAGATAGCAGGCGCGTTCATCACTTCAAAAGGCATCACAAGGTACTCGTAGTGGCCATAACGAGTCCTGAATGCAGTCTTAGGTACGTCCTCGTTCTTTACTCTGATCTGGTGATAACCAGATCTCAGATCAATCTTTGAAAAGACAGCGGCTCCCTGAAGTTGATCTATCAAATCATCTATGCGGGGTCGAGAATACTTGTTCTTGATCGTTATCTTGTTGAGTTGATGGTAATCCACGCAGAGTCTTGAACTCCCGTCCTTCTTCTTCACCAACAACACCAGTGCTCCCCATGGGGACACACTTGGCCTCACACACCGCTTGGACATCAGATCCTCTAGTTGAGTCTTCATCCCGGCTAAATCCGTAGGTGACATCCTATATGGAGCTATAGAGATCAGACCAGATCCTGGAACTAATTTGATCGCGAACTCGATGTCTCTCCTAGGTGGCAAACCTGGAACGTCCTCTGGAAAAACTTCTGGAAAATCTTTCACAATCGGCACATCGATTAAGACAACATCCCTCTCAATTTCTAAACAGGATAGAAGCATGTATCCCTGAGCTCCTTCTTTCAAAGAAGCTCTTACTTGGTTGGCAGTTAAAAATCCAGAAATCTCAGGGTCAGGAAAAAGTAAGGTTCTATGTGCACAGTCTAAAAGGATATGGTTGGAAGATAACCAATCCATGCCTAGGATCACATCCAATTGAGTCAAAGGCAAGCATATTAAGTCAACAAGAAAGTTCTTATCATGAACAATAATAGGGCAGTTCAAACATACTGTATTCACAGCAACAGGTTTAGCAGTTGGAGTTGTGACAATCAAATCAAAAGACAGCGAAGAAACAGACAAGTTCAAAAGTCTCACACAATTCAAAGAGATGAACGAATGTGTCGCACCCGAATCAAATAGTACATTTAGGAGATTACGAGCTATGATGCAACTACCTTGTATGAGATCATCAGATTTGGAAGCATCAGTGCCACTCATGGTATACACTCTTCCCCTCATTGTTGGTCTAGCAGTTCGAACATTGTTGACAGTCAGCTCGGGTTTTGGTACAGTGCACTCCCTCACGAAATGTCCTATTTTCCCGCATTAGAAACATAGAAATCCCTTCAGCTCGCAGTTGTCAGCTTGATGTCCATGTTTCCCACAATTGAAACATCTCTGGACTTAGCCTTGGTTCTAGTCATTTCCGCTCTCTCCACCATAAGCAGAAGCGACAGGACGATATAATTGTTGTTTCTGATTATTCCCTTGAGGTCGGGAATACGACTTCTTCTGGGACTGCTTCCCTTTCTGGTTTTGGTACTGGTTCGGGTTCCTGGACCTAGATGACCCTCCTACAGTACTCTTGTTCTCCCTTCCTTGTCTCATCTTCTCGACTTTTCTGCACTTTTCCACCAGAGCTTGAAAGGTACGGATCTCTAGTGGTCACACTGACTCCTTGATCTCGAAGCGCAGACCTCCTTCGAATCTCTCGCATTTCCAGTCCTCGTCGGGTTGGTCTTGGAAAAAGCGGAAATATTTGGCGAGTAATTCAAACTTCGTCGCATATTCCCCTACAGTCATGTCCCTCTATTGCAGCCTCAGAAATTCCTGCTCTTTCTCGGTCCTGGCACTTTGGGCAAAGTACTTGTCTAGAAACTTGGTGTGAAATACTCCTCATGTGATTTCTTGGTTGTTGGCTTCCAGCAACTGTCTGGTTCCTCCCTACTAATACTCTGCATCACCCAAAAGCAGGAATGTAGCATAGTCTACCTTCACTCCCTCCGGGCAGTGCAGAACAGCAAAAATCTTCTCTATCTCTTATAGCCACAGGTCAGCCTTTTCCGGGTCACATTCCCCATGGAAGTGCGGAGGATCATGACGCCGAAAATCGACTAACCCTCTAGCATCAGCTGCAAGATCAGCTCTCTGTTGGTTCTGTTGATTCTGCTGAGCCATCGTTGCTGTCTGTTGAGCAACAGCAACCGCCATATCAGCCATGGCCTGGATAGCCCGGTTGATGTTGTTGTCATCAGCATTGTTGTCAGCAGTGCCACGACCTCCACCACGACCACCTCTTAGATTCTTGTTTCCCTACATGGCAAACCAATCATACCTTAATAAGGAAACATAAACTCGTGTGACAAGCAATATTGGGTCAAGTGCTAGTGTGTCAAATACTAGTGTGTCAACAGAGAAACAATTCAAACAAAGTTCACACAGAGATCACACAACAGACTCACTTCCCAAGGATTCCCGAAAGACTCGACCTGGCTCTGATACCACTAATGTAACACCCCCCTCGGGTGTGCTACGTACTCGAACTCAAAATGCAGAAAATATCAAGAAAATAAAACGCTCGTTGCTTTCGGAAAATACTTTAATTAAGTAGCTACATTCGAAAACGCGGTTCTAAAAATTTTCTGCATGCATAGGTAATTCAAAACTCAAGATAAAGAAATAAACTCCATAACACGCATTATTAATTAACATGCATACTAATATAATCATAACATAGATTCAGATCTAATATAAACTATTACAGACTCAAGACGTAAATTCAAATGTGTGCAGTAAGTAATATAAGACTGCAACAAAAAGAAAGACTCCTAAGCTGGTCGGCTAAGAGTAGCCGTTGGGATACAACCCAAAGTCGGCTCCTTCAAAAGTTTTTGTTGTCCGAGTCCTCACATGTCTGCTGCGACCTACGATCAACATCTGTACATGTGTTCCAAAAACACAACAGGGTGGCCAACATGTACTGGCAAAGGTGAGATACTCATAATATAAGTTTATCGCGATAGCCGCACAGGCGACAAGCAACTTAAACATCCACAGATAAAAAAAGTTATAAGGACAGTTATCTATATGACACAATATAATATCTCAAACACCATCATGAGTTATAATAATGCATGAGACTTCAATATCATCTTTCTAATTCAAGTACTCCGGAGATTCTGACTTCCCAACATCGAGCAATAGGCCGTAGTAACCCCCGTAACACAATTGTCCTCATGAGTCGGCCTCTATATTCAGGTCCGAACTCAAATTGTTCCAGGGTATCACGTCTCACCATATCCTGAATAGTCCAGTCCTTGATCGAGTTCATTCGTGTTGGGTAGCCGACTTACCACGGCTTGGGGTCGCGAGGCCACCGACCACTTGTGGAGTCTCGACACACAGAATGCCCCTATAGACCTAGTGGTCTTAACCGGTTCCATTCTCAAATACGTAAGTTGTAGCTCGGTTTCAAATGGCATATTTGCCGGTTCATGCATGTACATAGAAAGTTTTCTGTTTTCTTTTTCGTTCAATCTTTCATTTGTCGGGACATAAAGCCCACGACTCGTTTTAAAAGGACATTAAGTTCGTTCAAAATCAAAAACACAGGATGCGAAGTCCGAGTGCTCAATCAACAAAACACTAGCCCGACGTCTAGGTCACTAGGTTTGGGTTCATCTAAAAAGATCCATCATTTTTCCTTTTGGTCAAACTTTCTCAAAACAACTTTGGAAAACAAAACACTTTTATTATTCTTGAAATAAAACATTTCTTGATCAAACAGAACATTTTTCGTGGAAAACACTTTTTTGTAAATAAAAACTGTTTTCTAAGGTTCCACGTCTTTTTAAAATGTTTTTTTGAAACAAAACATGTTTTTGCCCGACTTTCCACAAAACTACTTCCTTTTCAAAAGGACATAACTTTTTCAAAAAGGAAACATACTTTTCTTGAAAAGCAACACGTTTTCCCAAAAACAAATTTTTGGATTTCAAAACTCGTTTTTCAAAACTTGGTTTCAGTTTTCGAGTATTTTAATTAATTATCAAGACATAGCCAGTCCTATGCTCATCCAGGATATATATATATATATATATATATATATATATATATATATAGGCATCAAATAGTCCATAATCACAATTATGATATCAACCAAGGCATCAATGCCACAAATCCTCAACAACTATGCAAATATGTTTCATCAAGTAAAACAATTCCTTATATCATTCAAATTCATCTCCAATTCAATAATCAAAGTCACCACAACACATATACCAATCAAGCACTATGAAGCTACCAAACTTAAATGAACTACCTCCCTTTACCTCACTAAGATGCTCAATCCAAACTCGAAAGGTTCTCGGCTCCGGGTCCGGTTTCGTTCGCGTCGCCTAAAACAATCAAATACAATTCAATTCAAACAACAATCAACATCAAAATACAACATCAAAACATAGATTTTCCTTCCCCTAAAAGGTATAAGGTTCTGCCACTTTTGGTAAAAAGGGTTAGGGATCACATTTGGTTCCAAACTTTTGGATAGTTGGTTCATAAGCTTGGTTAACACTAACACAAGTCCTATGACTCAAAAATATGAAATAAAACTCAAGGTTTTCAAACATGAAGGTCTCGGCCATTTTGGGAAAATAAGGCTAGGAATTGATTTGGTTTTCCATCACTTGGATTCAAAGACAATAGGAAAGCTAAGGATGGAATCAAGAGTTAGAAATCAAAAATTTGATCAAAAACACTATTCACCCAAGAACATAGGGTTCGGCCACTTTGGAGAAAAAATGCTAGGATGAGAGTTGGATCATGAGCTCTTGGGTTTAGGTATAGAATGATGAAGGGAGTTCAAAGAAATTGGTTTCCCATTAAAAGGATTTTTCTACAATTTCCTACGAATTTTTAAAGTTTTGGATCATAAACTTGATTTTCATGAAACAAGATTTTGATCTTGAGATTGAGAGAGATTCAAGAAGCTAGGAGATCATAGAAGTGATCTTACCTAAGAATGGATGAAGATTGATCAAAGATTCAAGGTTTTCTTATAAAGTTTCATGGTTTTCTCAAGAAGAAAATGGTGTTTTGGTTGGAGGAAGAAGACGAAGTATTCTTGGTGTTCTAAAGGGGATGACTTGCGTGAATGAGGGCTGAAGAGGGGCTGTTCAGCCTTCTAAACAAGTCACTTAAGGGTAAAATGGTCATTTGCTTCAAGGGTAAAATGGTAAAAGTGAAAAAGGGTTAAGTTAGGGGTATTTTGGTCATTTCGCGTCCAGATTTTTCCGAACGTCATGACGACTTTGGCATGCTCTCCCAAGTTATCTGGCATGATGTGATATCAAGATTATCCGTTGGCGGGTCTCGTTGAATCCCTTTACGACTCCAAACGCCTCCCGGTTCGATTATACGGTCAAATATAATATATTATTTTTATTTTTCAGACGTCAGGATGAATTTTTTCAAAAATGTATGAAATGTGATTCTAAGACTAACTGTCTCATTCACGGGTCAAAATTAGGTCTTGATAGTAGTAAAACACTACCGTTAATGAAAAACGCAGACCGGGCTCCTTCTGAGTTTTCGACCCAAAAATTGACCATAGCTTCATACGGTATCGTTGAGCTTAACTATGGTCTCGGAATATTTTATTTTGCTCTCTAGAGTTTTCAATAAAATACAAGTTCATAAATACTGTATAATTAGGAAAACTTGAAAATCGGGGTGTTTCACACTGGAACCGGGGTATCTCGGTCGCCTCGAAGCGTTAGCCTGCAACAATGGAAAGCTATCAGATTAGTTGGGCAAACCGGACTGGATCGGGCGTCACGACATGATAGGAGCTACCTCATCCGTCACTGTAAACTATTCCCGAGATCGGCAACATCCCCAAGGTCACACTCACTTGACAGCCCCATCTACTTTCCGTACCCGCACTCAGGTACAACTAACCTTGTATGATGCTGGTAGCCCATACTACCTGTCGTACGGCCTCGCCACTTGGTAGCTGATGATATGCAACAAACATCCTCAACGTGCTTGATACCGGATCTCATGCCTAAACTCTCAATCAGAAACAACACGATGCCACTGCATCCACACGGCCATAGCCTCGACGCCACGCGTCCACGAGCCACAGCTCAAACAACACGGCCACAGCCTCGAACACTCAGCATAACACCAACAACACCATCCACGGTATCAACCTGACAACAACACGGCACACAGCCAAACTTAACTCTACGGCATTCCGCCACCATACCACGATTACCACAAACAGCATAACAGCATCAATGTCAACAACAGTAATATTAACAACAGTACTTAGAAGCATATCACATACCTAGTAGCATATAGGCACTTAGACAGATAGCAACAGCAGCCATCATCGTAGCAGTCATACGAAACAGATCATCCTCAATCAACAGTTTACTAACCTAGGGTTTTCAAACTTGACGGCGATAGCCCAAAGTAAGCTAAACCTAGGGTTTGGTACTTTATCCGGGCTCAACCACTAGTAGGATTAGGGCTTCCTTACACATAGTAGAAAACATACTACACTACTCTTGCGTTCCCGACAGCAGCAGTACTCTTTCTCCCCACCTGAACATTCGTAGCACGAAGATCAACACGAACACCGGCTTGCTCCTCTAAGCTTGAGCTTGCAGCCCTTCAATAGCAACTTCAAGAACAACCGCGGTTCCACCTCCAAAATACGAACAATCATGAATGCGCACTTTGCCCTAATCACGAGCACAACACGTATGCAACAGTGTTTGCCCTAGGGCAAGCTCAAAAGACAAAACAAAGAGGTAAAGACTCGAAGAATGCCAAGAACACGAAGAATGCGTGTTAGGGATTCGAGTTTACCTTTGGTGAGTCAAGAAACGAATCCGTCAAAGTCATAGATAACTTGGTCACAATCACAACCGTGCAGTCGGAATCGCGTTTTGGTACTTCGATCGCCTCGAAACGAGCTTTCACTCTCTAAAACGCTCTGACCACTCTCTATAACTCTCTGCAACTCAAGCTTAAAGAAGAGAAAATGGTTAAGTGTGGAAAAAAAAAATGAAAACCACCACCTAAATGATCCTACTGAGAACGCTTTAGCGTGGACTCTCACCACACTTGAGCGCGAGGTTCTCTCCACGCTTGAGTGTGGAACCTTGTCCGCTCCGCCTTCACCCTGGCCTGACACGTGTAGCACACGCGTCAAAAAGCACACCAGCTGGCAAACGCACTCAGCACGTTTGAGCGTGCAACACATCAACGCTTGAGCGTTGTCACGCTGAGGCGTACTCCCTTCCCGCGCTTGAGCGTGCCGCTCAGCGGGGAAAAGCCTTCCAAACTTCTGGCTCCCACAGTTACTCGTTTAACACCTTAGGCATCCCTAATCGTGTTCAAGCCTATTCCTAAGCTTCAAACTAAGCCTCAAACTAGCACATAACAATTCACACAATCATCAAGAGCCCTAATCGAGGTTAACCAACTCGATTAGAGTTACAGAAAACTGGGATGTTACATTACCAACTCCCTTACAAAAAATTTTGTCCCCGAAATTTCCGTCGCATACCTGTGAACAGATAGGGATGACTCTGGCACATCTCAGCTTCGTGCTCCTATGTTGAATCACCAGTCACTGGGTTCCATTCCGCTCTGACTAACGGAATGTGCTTGCCGCATAATTCCTTGATCCTTCTATCCATGATCCGAACAGGTTAAGCCTCGTACTCAAGGTTCTGTTTCAGTAGGATTGATTCGGGCTCTAACACGTGTGAAAGACGTCGTGAAGATTTGACAGATTTGGTGGCAAAGCTATTTGATAGGCTACTGGGCCTATTCGTCGAAGAATCTAAAACGGTCCTATGAATTTAGGTGTTAGCTTTCTAGATTTGATTGCCCTGCCCACTCCAACTCTTGGGGTAACTCTCATGATGACATGGTCGCCCTCTTAGAATTCCAAAGGTCTCTTCCTCTTGCCGGCGTAGCTCTTCTGCCTATCCCTTGCAATCTTTATCTTTTCCCGTATCTTACGGACTTGTTCCGTCGTTTGCTGTACCAGCTTCGGACCTAACAGCTGACTTTCTCCAGTCTCAAACCAACACAACGGAGTCCTGCACTTACGTCCATACAGTGCCTCGTACGATGCCATACCAATACTTGAATGGAAACTATTGTTATAAGTAAACTCGATCAATAGAAGAAACTTGTCCCAACTTCCCGTGTTCTGCAACACGTACGCTCTTAAGAGATCCTCCAATGACCGAATTGTTCGCTCAGACTGACCATCCATTTGATGATGATAAGCAGAACTCATACTTAACTTAGTTCCCATTGCACTGTGTAAGCTCCTCCAAAACCTTGAGGTAAACCTTGGATCACTATCCGAAACGATGCTCGAATGTACCCCATGCAGCTTTTCAATCTCTTTGATGTAATCTAAGTTAATCGCTCTAGAGAGTAACCCTGGTTGATCGGTAAGATGTGAGCACACTTCGGCAGCCTGTCAATGATTACCCAGACTGCATGCTATCCCACTTCCATTCTGGGACATCCAACAATTGCAACAACCCTACTGGCTTCTGGTGTTCAATCTTCGCTTTCTGACACACCAAGCAGGTTAGGACATAAGCCACCACATCTTTCTTCATTCCCGGCCACCAGAATAGGTTCTTCAGATCCTGATACATCTTAGTAACCCCTGGATGAAAACTCGGCTTTCTCTTGTGTGCTTCCTCCAAGATCATATCCTTAACTTCTCTATCCTCTGGCATACAAATCTGATCACCATACTTAAGCATACCATCAGTACCTCTTCTGAATTCTGAAGTCTTACCTTCCTCTATAAACTGATTCAGGCTCTCAAGGTACTCATCCTCAGCTTGCTTCTTCCATAAAAGATTCAGGAAATCGCTAGTTACTCTAACCATCCCCAGATTTAGCTTATCCTCGACGATTTCCGTTTCCAGATTCAGATCTCTAAACGCCTCTAAAAGCTCTAACTCCTTTACCATCATTGCAGAAACATGTAGGGACTTCCTACTGAGCGCATCCGCTACAACATTCGCCTTACCTGGATGGTAGGTCGAATTCATAGTCCTTTATGAATTCCATCCATCTTCGCTGCCTCATGTTCAAATCTCTCTGCTTGAACAGATACTTCAGACTCTTATGGTCGCTAAACACAATGAATTTAGCACCATAAAGATAGTGTCTCCATATCTTCAAGGCAAACACTATCGCAGCCAATTCCAGATTATGCGTTGGGTAGTTCCGCTCATGTACTCTCGACTGCCTGGAGGCATACGCCACCACTTTTCTTTCTTGCATGAGCACACATTCCAAACCTTGATAAAATGCATCACATTATACATCAAATCGTCCTAATGGATCTGGTAGCACCAACACAGGTGATGTGGTCAGTCTTCCATTCAGCTCCTGGAAACTTTGCTCGCAAGCCCTTGACCACTCCAACGTCTTCCTTTTTCTCGTTAACTGCATCATAGGTAACGCAATCTTAGAGAATCCCTCGATAAACCTCCGATAGTAGCCCACTAAACCAAGAAAGCTTCTCACCTCGCTTACAGACTTAGGTTTTCCCAACTCACTACGGCCTCAACTTTCGCAGGATCCACTGCGATTCCATCCTTACTGATCACATGGCCTAGAAACTGAACCTCCTCTAGCCAAAACTCGCACTTCGACGGTTTATCATACAACTGCCAGTCCTTTAGCACTTGCAACACCGCCCTTAGATGCTCTTGGTGTTCCTCTCTAATGGAAGAGTATACAAGGATGTCATCGATGAACACAACAACAAACTTGTCATGGAACGGTCGGAAGATCCTGTTCATATAATCCATGAACACAACTGGAGCATTAGTCACACCAAACGGCATAACTAAATACTCGTAGTGACCATACCGACTCCGAAAAGCAGTCTTTGGCACATCCTCCTTCTTAACCCAGATCTGATGGTATCCAAATCGCAGATCGATATTAGAAAACACAGTCGCTCCTTTCAGCTGATCCATCAAATCATCTATCCGTGGTAACGGATACTTGTTCTTTATCGTCACTTTGTTCAGCTGATGATAGTCTATGCATAGCCTCAAGCTCCTGTCCTTCTTCTTCACAAACAGTATCAGCACTCCCCACAAAGATGCACTAGGTCTGATGAACTCTTTGCCTAGCATCTCGTCCAGCTGTTTCTTCAGCTCCGCTAGCTCTACTGGAGACATCCGATACGGCGCTATCAATATAGGCCCAGTTCTCGGTACTAGATCTATAGCAAACTCCACCTCTCTCCGGTGGCAGTCCAAGAACATCATCGGGAAACACTTTCGAAAACTCTCGCAAGATAGGCAAAGCTTCGACACTAGGAGTCTCCTTTGCTTCCAAAGAGAACAGCACTACCCATCCGTCTGATCGTCCACCCTTCGGGATACTCTCGTCGGCAAGCATCAATCTAGATCGCTCGGAAAAACGGAGGGTTTTGTTTGAACAGTCTAACATTACATGGTTCGCCGAAATCCAGTCCATGCCTAGGATTACGTCTATCTATTGCATAGGCAAACACATAAGGTCAACAAGAAAATGACGGTTCTCTATCGTAACAGGAGACTTCAAGCATACAGATAGGGTAGTCAAAGAATTGCCAGTAGGCGTTGAGACAGTCAAATCATAGGGTAAGGCAGAAACAAGCAACCCTAAATGATCCATGCACTCTACTGATATGAAAAAATGAGTAGCCCCTGAATCAAATAAAACTGACAAAAGTTTACCAGTGACTAAGCATTTACCTGGAATCAGGTCAGGGCTTCGAGAGGCTTCAGAACCCCTCACGGCAAACACCCTTCCGGTCGTCTGTGGCCTACTCTATTGACTTGCCACTACCAATCTTGCTTCGCCACTCTGAACTCTACTGCTCCGTTGTTGAAACTGAGCCCTTCTGCTAAATCCGGGCTTGCTGTCTGATGCATAGTGACCCATCTGGTTGCAGTTGAAGCACTGGATGTGTTGGGTCCTTGGACAACTCTTAACTAGATGCAGTCCCCCACACCGGAAACAGGTCTTGATCTCCTTTTGCCCTTGACTGGAGCTGCTCCCTCCATGGTTGACATTAAACTGAGCTGGGCAATCATACGGCCTCGTCCTCTACTGGAACTTGCTACTCCTACATCTCTGGTTGCTCCGAACAGGTCCACCACTTCTTACTTGGTTGGGAACAGTCCTTGCTCGGTCATGCTCTTCCACCACCGTGCACTTCTCTACCATCTCAAGAAAAGAGTTGATGCTTAAAGGTAGCATCGCTCGCTTCAACGCGGGCCTCAACCTGTCTTCAAATCTTCTGCAGACGCATTCTTCATCAGGGTGGATCTGATAGAATTGAGAGAAATTGAGTAGCGCCTCAAACCTCATCGAGTACTCACCAACTGACAGTTATTCCTGTTTCAGACTTAGGAACTCTTTCTCTTTATCTTGTCTGATGCTCCTCAGGAAGTACTTCTCCAGAAAGCACTCCCGGAACAGTTCCCAGGTTAACATCCTTCCTTAGGCCCCTAATAGTCTGGCCTTGGTCCTCCACCAAGCTTCGGCTTCTCTAACCAGCAGGAAAGTAGCGTATGTAACTTTTTGGTCCTCTCTGCAGTGTGTGACCATGAACACCTTCTCTATCTCTTACAACCACATCTTTGCAGCTTTAGGGTTGTATTCTTCATGGAATTGAGGAGGATTTCCCTTCATGAAAGCATTGAGACCGGTATCCACCATCTCATATCCTCTGACTGTGTGTAGTTGATCCTGTCCGGCTTCTCTCTCTTCCTGCCTCTGCATATACTGGGCAGTCTACTAAGTTTGTTGCATCATTGCGGTAGCCAAGTCCCTCATGGCCCGCATTGCTTCAGAAGTGTCAACCCCACTTCCTGTCCCTAAGTGGTCACCATTATTATTATTGCCTCCGGTTGCAGCCGGCCTTCCACCTCTTCCTCTTCCACGTGCCATCTAGCTTCTTGTAAAAAGGAGCTATCAGTTCCAATTCATAATACATATAATAGCACTTAATAGTTAAACATATCATATGCCTTATGAATGAAGACAGTTATCACACTTCGATAACTAGCGCATTGGACACTCTACCCAATCCAACTGTTAAAGCTAGTACACTTAATGGACTAGCAGTCTTGGTTCCAAACTTCCACTTCTTCTGGTCCTATAAGAGTTGTGAGGTCTTAACAGTCCCCAAGGTCTGTTATAGAACCAAACTGCTCTGATACAACCAAAATGGGATGACCCTCCTCTTTAAGAAGGATAATCCCATTAGTCCCATGCTCCTGCTATTATCAACTATGTGTAGCCGTATATAAAGCGATAGCGTGGTATTCAAACAATGTTACGGAAGCAAACAAGCATTGACGGCAAACATAGAAACCATCAGAGTAAAGCGCCAAAGCATAGACAAAGATATATAGATAACATGCGTAACGGTAGCCCTAACAGTAGGACACTGTACATATATACATATACATGCTGTATAAGTAAACTGAAAAATACATCAACATCAAAAAGAAAATACTCTCAGAGCTCACCAGCACACCCGCCCCCACTCAAAAGTAGATGAAAAGCTCTCAGCTCACCACCTAGGACGCACTGGCAGGCTCTCACCATCAGTGGTGAGGATGCTCTAAGCTACCTTGAGCTACCCTGACCCTCGCCATGAGTACGCCTGTACCGCACTAAAGGCTTATACTCTGACGAGGAGCTGGACACCACAATCTTACGCCTACGGTAGGTCCTCAGATACTGCTCTGTCCTTCGGCGCTGGCCTCGGTAGATGTAGCCCATCCTGCTGGACATGGCCGAAGGCTGGGGTGCCACCCACATGTAGTCTCGCTCCCTCTGTCTCAAAGGTCGCCACATCCTAGGGAAAGGAAGGAACTGGTACAGACGATAGGGTCCAATGATATCCATATACGATGGTGTGCTGCTCCGAAAGATCAGACTAACGGGTCCTATGTAAACAACCAAAAAGGTCGAGGGGTCCACCCGGCATGCCCTCTCATCAAGGTAGATGATCTCAATGTCGCCCAGTACCGGCATCCGAGGTACCCCCATGATAAATGGGTGAAGCCTCGGGTCCATCCTGCGTCTCGGCTGGCTCATCGTCTTCAGGTGAACCCAAAATAAAACAACAGGGAAAACAATAGGGAGATAAGAAATATAGGGCATAACGAAGTCGGAAAACGAGAGTAATGCAGTAAACAAAACATGTAGCATATAACAGATATAATAGGTATAGCAGTTACTCCATTCTAAAAGACATCTCTCAAGACAACAGCTCGCCGTGACCAATAATAGTGCATCCCCCTTCCACACCGGAACCAGGGTATCTCGTTCGCCTCGGAATGTTAGCCTGGAACAATGGAAAGCTCTGGAATTAGTCGAGCAAACCGGACTGTATCGGGTGTCAGAACAGGATAGGAGCTACCTCAACAGTCACTGTAAACTATTCCCGAGACCGGCAACATCCCCAAGGTCACTCACTTGACCGCCCCATCTACTTTTCGTTCCCGTACTCAGGTACAACTAACCTCGTATGACGTTGGCAACCCATACTACCTATTATACGGCCTCGCCACTTGGTAGTTGATGATATGCAACAAACATTCTCAACGGGCTTGATATCGGATCTCACGCCTAAACTCTCAATCAGAAACAACACGATGCCACTGTATCCACACAGCCATGGCCTCGATGCCACGCGTCCACGAGCCACAACTCAAATAACACGGCCACAGCCTCGAACAGTCAGCATAACAGCAACAGCACCATCCACGGTATCAACCCGCCAACAACACGGCACACAACCAAACTTAATTCTACTACATTCTGCCACCATACTACGATTACCACAAACAACATAACAGTATCAATATCAACAACAACACATAGCAGCATATCACATACCAAGTAGCATATAGGCACTTAGACATATAGCAACAACAGTCATAATCATAGCAGTCATACGAAACAGATCATCCTTAATCAATAGTTTACTAACCTAGGGTTTCCAAACTTGACAGAGATAGCCTAATGTAAGGTAAAACCTAGGGTTTAGGCACTTTCTCGGGGCTCAATCACTAGTAGGGTTAGGGCTTCCTACACATAGTAGAAAACATACTACACTACTCTTGCCTTCCCGACAGTAGCATTACTCTTTCTCCCCACCTGAACAGTAGTAGCATGAAGATCAACATGAACACCGGCTTGCTCCTCTAAGCTTGAGCTTGCAGCCCTTCAATGGCAGCCCCAAGATCAGCCGCTGTTCCACCTCCAAAACCCGGACAATCACGAATGCGGACTTTGCCCTAATCACGAGTACAACATGTATGCAACAGTGTTAGTCCTAGGGCAAGCTCAAAAGACCAAAGAAAGAGGTAAAGACTCGAAGAACGCCAAGAACACGAAGAACGCGTGTTAGGAATTCGAGCTTACCTTTGGCGAGTCAAGAAACGAATCTATCAAAGTTGTACATAACTTGGTCGCGATCCCAACCGTACAGTCGGAATCGTGTTCTAGTACTTCGATCGCCTCGAAACGAGCTTTCTCTCTCTAAAATGCTCTGACCTCTCTCTAGAACTCTCTGCAACTCGAGCTTGAAGAAGAAAAAATGGTTAAATGTGGAAGAAAAGTGAAAACCACCACTTAAGTGATCCTGCTGAGAACGCTTTAGCGTGCACTCTTAGCACTCTTGAGCGTGCTCATGCTTGAGCGTGAGGTTCTCTCCACGCTTAACCGTGGTACCTTGTCCACTCCGCATTCACCCTGGCCTGACACGTGTAGCACACGCATCAAAAATCACACCAGCTGCCAAACACACTCAGCACGTTTGAGCGTCCAACATACCAACGCTTGAGCGTTGTCACGTTGAGGCATGCTCCCTTCCCACGTTTGAGTGTGTCGCTCAGCGGGGAAAAGCATTCCAAACTTCTGGTTCCCACAATTAATCATTTAACACCTTAGGCCCCTCCAATCGTGTTCATGCCTATTCTTAGCTTCAAACTAAGCCTCAAACTAGCACATAACAATTCACACAATCATCAAGGGCCCTAATCGAGGTTAACCAACTCGATTAGAGTTACAAAAAATCGGGATGCTACACTCCACTTCAGCACGGCAGTGCCGCTTTAATGTTTGGCCATGGTCAATTCAGTATGGGCGTACAAACTTCGTAAAACAACATCATTAGTGCATCGGCTTGAGCACGGGTGTGCTTCATTTCTGTACAGTCATGCTTCCTTTATGTACGGCTATGTTTCCTTGAGAACGAGCGTGCTTAACTGAGTCAAGCCTTGCTTCACTTTGGCATGACCATGCTTCATCTTCTGAGGTCAACTTTAAGACTTTTTGTAAGGGCATGTTTGGATAGGTTGAACTGAAAGGCTTGCACGGGGCGTGCTCCATTGTGCACGGTCGTGCTTCGAGCTCCAGACTTCATTAGTTTCCTCTTTTCAGCTCAAAAGCCTCCATCTTTTATCAATTGTTCATCAAGCTGCCTCTAAACATCAATTCTGTAAAAACTTAAGTAAAAGGGTAAAATACAAAAATAATCATCATTAAATATATCAAAATTCAACCCAATTACCCCCTATAAAATGCATAGAATTGAGGTTTATCGAATTTCCCACACTTGAGTATCGTTTGCCCTCAAGCAATTATCTAGCTTAAAATAACTTTCAAAATAATTTTCCGATTGAAATCAGGACGACCCAAACAATCAGAATTTTTCAGAACGGCAAAGATAGTCAAACAAGTATATTTTTCAAAATAAGTCAAGAGATTACCAATTAGAAAATTAAATTCCTTGAAATCAAACTTTCCAAAAGAACATGGGTTACCTTACTCACAATCTCTTAGTGTATTGGGCAAAGATATCAAACACTTAAGATTCTCAAAGTAAATACATTACCATAGACTTGTCCGTTGATCAAATCTCCACAATATGATTCACATGCATGCAGGAGAAAGAAGGGGTCTTTCATGGGTTGAAACGGGGCCAAGGTATTGATGTCAGGTGTGATAGATAAAGAAAATGGATATAGAAAGGGCTAAAACAAAAATTTAAGTAATAACCTCTTGAAGCATAAAAAGAGCATAAAATGCAGTTGACACTTATTCCAATTTTTTTTTCATGAACCTACTATTTGTCTTCAATCTTTCCTTTCGTTCCCTTCCATTACTATAGGCTTATTTTTCATTTTTTTTTTCTTTTCTTGTCCTCTTCTTGCTTCTTCTCTAACTTTTTTTTCACCAATTTTTTCTTCTTCTTTTCTTTTAGTTTTTGAATGTAGAGAGAGAAACCCTTTTTTTCTACTTGCCAGCCTATTTTTAACACTTTTATTTCCGGAAAGGGATTCACAACAACACATTCCTACTATTGCTCCAACATGCTTCTAAGAGGTCACCAAGAACAATTTTTTTATTTTTAGAATAGGGAACAGAGAAAATATTCTTCATAAAAGCTAAAATTGGGCAACTAGTGGAAGTGTTTAACAAAGTAATGAGGGCCAGAAAATACCTAAGAGTGCCCCAACCAGATTTCCACATGCATACCAATCTAATTCGCCTCAAAATGTACTCAGGACAAGTTCTAAAACGTATCCACCTGAGAAATCACAATCATCAAAGAAAAGGGGTTAATTATCAAATAAATTTAGCAATGTAGCTTAACCCCTATAAAAACTTAAGTCTCACATTTAGAAGCTAAGTCTAATGAAAAAATATCAAACAAGGAATTTTTTGCTAATTTTCAGTTTTCAAAAGAGAAACTTTTTCAAATAAACTAATGAGTCTAACAAAGCAATTCATCAATTTTATTTTTTGTAAAGGGTCCCTTAATTTTTATCATAAAAAGAATTAAGCCAGTTAATTGTATGTAGCCATATCATGAAAAATATATATTTTTTCTTCCAACACTTAACATTTGCAATGTCCTCAATGCAACAAAATTAAAATGAAGTGCAGGTGTAGAGAAGGAGAAGAGAAAAGTACTGACCTTTTTTTTTTAAAATCAAATAGACAATATGCATGGCCTTGCTGAAATATGCATTATAACATCCCAATTTTCTGTGACTATAATCGAGTTGGTTGATCTCGATTAGGGCTTTGGATGCTTGGGTGAATTGTTTTGCGTTAGTTTAAGGTGTTAAACAAGAAACTGGGGAAGTCAGAGGTTGGAAGGCTCTTCCCAGTTGAGTAGCACGCTTAAGCGTGCGAAGGAAGCACGTCTAGCCTGCCAACGCTTGAGCGTTGGCATGTTGCACGGTTAACCGTGCTGAGTGCGTTTTCCAGCTGGTGTGCTTTTTGACGCATGTGAGACACATGTCAAGCTAGGGTGTAGGCGGAGTGGACGAGGCTCCACGCTCAAGTGTGGAGGGAGCCCCACGCTCAAGCGTGGGCACGTTTGAGCGTGCAAGTTATCAACTCTTAAGCATTCTCAGCAGGACCTTAAGTGGTGTTTCCACTTTCACTTCCACACTTCCACCAAATTTTGGAGTTTCCTCCATTTCTGCAACTTAGAGAGAGGTCATAGGATTTCTAGAGAAAGAGAGTTGAGATTGAGGAAGATTAGAGCTTCAGATCGAGATTCCGGCTACACCGCTACGATCGTGATGAAGTCTTCTACAACTTTGACGGATTGCTTTCTCGATTCGCCAAAAGTAAACTCGAATCCCTAACACTTGTTCTTCGTGTTCTTCATGGTCCTTCGATTTTCTACCTTTTCTCTTGATCTTTGAGCTTGCCCTGGGGCTAACACTATTGTATACGTGTTGTGCTCGTGATTAGGGCTAGGTTCATGTTCATGACCGTGCGAGTTGGTGGTGAGCTCGAGGCTGCGTGGTGATCGTTCTTGGAGCAGGGTGTGGCTGACCTTGAAGTTGGTGGTTGCGTGTGGTGGTGAACCGGTGTTCGCGTGGACTTTCGTGCCAAGTTTTCAGGTGGGGAGAAAGTGTAGTGCTGCCGTCGGGAAGGCAAGAGTAGTGTAGATGTATTTTCTGCTATATGTAGGGAAGCCCTAACCCTACTAGTGGTTGAGCCCTGATAAAGTACCTAAACCCTAGGTTTTTCATACTTTGGGCTATCGCTGTTAAGTTTGGAAAGTCTAGGTTAGAAAACTGTTGGTTGAGGATGATCTGCTTCGTATAACTGTATGGTATTGATTGTTGCTGTTGCTATCTGCATACGTTCTTATATGCTACTTGGTATATGATATGCTACTATGTGTTCTTGTTGATGTTATTGATGTTGTTGTGATGTTATGATGTTGTGTTGTGGCAGAATGCCGGTTAGAGTTAAGTTTGGCTATGTGCCATTTTTATTATTGGGTTGATACCGTGGATGGTGCCGTTGTTGTTATGCTGACTGTTGGAGGCTGTGGCCATATTGTTTGAGCTGTGGCTCATGGACGCGTGGCGTCGAGGCTGTGGTCGTGTGGATGTGGTGGCATCGTGTTGTTTCTGACTGAGTGTTTAGGCGTAAGATCTGGTATCAAGCCCATTGGGGATGTTTGTTGCATATTATCAGTTGCCAAGTGTGGAGGCCGTATGACAGGTAGTATGGGCTGCTAGCGTTATACGAGGTTAGTTGTACCTGAGTGCGGGTACGAAAAGTAGAAGGGGCGGTCACGTGAGTGACCTTGGGGATGTTGCTGGTCTCGGGAATAGTTTACAGTGACGGATGAGGTAGCTCCTATCCTGTCGTGATGCCCCATCCAGTCAGGTTTGCCCGACTAATCCCTGAGCTTTCCACGTTCACATCGGTTCCGTTGTGGAAGGGGGATGCACTCTTATTGGTCATGGAGAGCGGTTCGGTTTCTTGACTAACTCCGTTCTGAGATAGAACCTGTTTTGGTGTGGACTTGTTCGGGTATGGAACCGTTCCGGTGTGGAACTAGTTTCATGAGCTTTCGGCCGACATGCTGCATGACCTTAGTATCCCAGTCTAGAGGATTGATCTGAGTGTGAGACCATGGAGATGGATGTTGTTGTATGTGTTGTCTCGGGAGACGTTTGTTTGAGTGTAGTAACTATTATATATATGCCATACCTGCTAATTGTTACATGTTGTTATGTTACTACACTGCTATTGTTATTCCGACTTTGCGTATGTTGTATTTCTTATCTCCGTACTGCTTCTTGTTTGCTTTTGGTTCTTGGTTCGCGCGAAGACGAGGACCCAGCTGATGGACCCGACGGTACACCCTTTCATCATGTCGGTACTGAGGATGCCGGTACTGGGGCTGATCGAGATCGTCTACCATGACGAGAGGGGGTGGCGCGTGGACCCTTCTACCTACCTGACGATTTACACAGGACCAGTCAGTATTCTTTTCAGAGGAGGGGCATCACACGTGGAGGATCTGATAGGGCCATTCAGAGTGGTTCAGTTTCTTCCTTTTCCGCAGATCTGGCACTCACCGAGGCAGAGAGAGCAGGACTACCTGTGCGCAGCGCCACAGCCTTCAGTGGCATCTAGTAGGTGAGGCTTCGTCTACCGAGGACGTATAGGGGGCGTTGCATTGTGATGTTGAGTTCCTCTTCCGGGTACGAGCCTACACGAGGTTATAGGCGTACACATGGAGAGAGACAGGGTAGCTCAGGGCATCCTCATTGTTGATGATGAGAGCCTGCCAGTGTGTCTCTAGGGCTGAGTGGTGAGGTTTTTAATGTATTTTTTAGCGTGGGCTGGGAGTGTTGGAGAGCTCTGAGGGTCTTTCTTTTGCTTTTGATGTATTTGGTTATCTTTTCAGCTTTCATGTGCAGTCAGTTTGTATATCTATGTACAGTGCCCTACTGATGGAGCTAAGTTATGCTTGGTTATATATGTATATGCAGTTGTTTTACTTGCGCTTTACTTTGATGTGGTTTTCTATGCTTTCCATATGTTGTATGTTTTCTTACGTGTGTTTCCGCTACGTTGTTTGAATACCATGCTATCACTATAATGACATAGTTAATAATATAAGCTTGAGACTAATGGGATTTTCCTTCTAAGAAAGGAGGGTCGTCTCATTTTGGTGGTATCAGAGCAGTTTGGTTCTATAAGGGACCATGGACCTCCATTGTCCGAAACCATAACTGCTAGTCTAACAAGTGTACTGGCTTTAACGGTTGATACTCGAGTTGTATCGACTGAGTTTGGTTATGGGTAGTATCTGATGCGCCAGTTATCGAAGTGTGATAACTGTTTTCATTCATAAGGCATATGATATGTTTAACTGTTAAGTGCTATTATATGTCTTATGAATTGGAACTGATAGCTCCTCTTTACAGGAAGCTAAATGGATCGTGGATGAGGAAGAGGAGGTAGGCCGACTGCGACCGGAGACAACAATAACAACAACAACAACAATGGTGACCACTCAGGGACAGGAAGTAGTGGTGACACCTCTGAAGCGATGAGGGCCATGCAGGATTTGGCTACCGCGATGATGCAGCAAACTCAACAAACTGCCCAATACATGCAGAGGCAGGAGGAGAGAGAAGTAAGACAGAATCAGCTTTATGCTGTAAGGGAAGGTGAGACGATGGATACCAGCCTTAATGCTTTCATGAAAGGGAACCCTCCGCAATTCCATGGAGAATATAACCCTGAAGCGGCAGAGATGTGGTTGCAAGAAGTTCAGAAGGTTTTTATTGCAATACATTCTAGGGAAGAGAGGAAGGTTACTTATGCTGCGTTTATGCTGGTAGGCACAACAGAAGCTTGGTAGAATTACAAGCTTAGATTATTGGAGACAGTGGGAAGGATCATTACCTGGCAGTTTTTTCGAGAAAGTTTCGTAGAGAAGTACTTTTCGAGGAGCATCCAGCAAGAAAAAGAGAAGGAGTTCCTGTGTCTGAATCAGGAGCAGATGTCCGTTGGTGAGTATACGATGAGGTTCGAGGCACTACTCAAATTTTACCAGTTCTACCAGGTTCATCCCGACGAGGGGTTTGTCGGAGGTTCAAGGACGGACTGAGGCCAGAGTTGAAGCGAATGATGCTGCCTTTGAGCATCAAAACTTTTCTTGAGTTGGTGGAGAAGTTTACATTGTTAGAAGGACACGACCGAGCAGGACAGTTCAATCACAACCAAAGAGTGGCGGACCTGTCCGCAGCAGTGGCCAGAGGGGCAAATGAGGAAGTGTAACACCCCACTTTATAGGGTCACGATTATTTAACACAAGACGAAAATGAAATGCGGAAATATATATAATATAAAAAGCTTATCGAAAATATAGGTTTTTTTTTTTCTTTATACTTCAAGTTCCGAAGACATATAAGTATACTTGTACTCATAAAGATAAATATACGTAATCGTAAACAACATTGAAATAATAAAAGCTTCCCACAAAACATATATATAAATAGTAGTTCTCGACATTTAACTACAAAAGAAGTTGACCAACATAAGGACAAACTCATCCTACACTACTGGAGACGCAGCTCCACAACATAAAGGGGAAGGGGGTACATCATGAATATACAGACGCTGGGAGGACGCTAGAGATTGGCCAAAACAAACACTGCACTACTCGTCGGAGTAGTACTCCTCCGGGTCCTCCTCTCATCCTCGTCCTCCTCGATGGCCTCCTCTTCCTCATCCTCATCCTCCTCCAAGGACTGAATGTCATACCTGCTCATGATCTGTTCTACATACAGTAGCGACTCCTCGTCGGTCCTCATCCACCACGCATCCTAACTCACGCTGGCAGAAGCTACCTCAGGTACATCCTCTGGAACATACTCTGGTATTTCCTCCTCCTCCTCCTCGTCCATCTCCTCATCATCAGATGAGAGGATAACGAGGGGAGTGGAGAAGAATACCCTATTATGAGCCGGTGTGCTCTTACTAGCAGTCATCCTCAAATTCGCCCGCTGGCGAGGAATCCAAGGGTGTAGCTCGGAAGGCACATAGGTAGGCCCTGGGGGTGGGACAACGGGGGCAGAAGGACCGGCAGCAGGTACAGGTAAGGCAGAAGTAGATGGTGCCGTAGGTGGAGGTGGCATGGAAGAAGGGTCAACGTACACGTCTCTGGGCTCCTCTTGGTGAAGTGCAAGCTGGGCACTAGGCACGCATGGACAATCAGAAGGTGGTGGAGGTGGCTGGGTGATCCTTAAGCTACCCCCGCCACTGACACTCAGGGTGTAGACTCTTTCAGATAAGCTCGTCATAGAAAAAGGTTATTCCTTTCTACTGGTGAGACTCATAGCTCCTGTGTATATATGTACGACGTCCGTCTGGGTGGATTGTCCGGGCGTCCTCTCCGTTGTGGAGAGTCAAGTCCAAGGTCAGTTGAGATGATGGATCGCTCGCCATAACTACTCGCCAGAGCAAGGTGAAACCACGCGAGTAGCGTAACAACAAAAGTGATGAGGTGAGATTCCGCACATCGCACAACTAGAACAACAGTGATAAAAGTCATGCACACACGCACCCAATAGGCATACAGCTTATGGGCATTCAAAGCATAACAACTAAACACATGGCATCACAGATAATATATCAAGAATGATAATATGGGTCAGACATCAATTGAGCATGCAATGACACAATATGCAACATGACTCAGACCCCTATTCCATGGAGCTAAACATAACAAGAGTGAGTGATTGGGAGAACATTGGGTGCGTTATCTCAGCCCCACAGTGTCATATCCAAAGATTTCAATAATTATAACGGCTCACGCCAGACGTTCTTTACCCAAATCATGATTTGTCTGGTGTCCAGTCAGGACGTCAGCGTTTTTTCACAGGAACCCACGACATAGAGGAGCTACTCTCTAGCCACATGTGGTCATCCCAACCCCAACGTCCTCAAGATCTCCACATTGTCACCTCCAACAATCGCACCCTCACAAAGTTGTAAGCTCAACTCTCGGGAACAACGCCCAACTCATGCACAGATGCGTATGCATGACAGGAAAAGCCACAACACAAACACATACTACACTAATACTATAGCACCACGTTTACCTCTTGATAAACCACAGGGCACCCTTACGGGACCCACTTTCTCATTACTTGCCATCCGTCACCTGTTCTTGGTTCCGTTCTTTGCAATCACGTACCACCTTGTCGTTCGTAACATGATGTTCATGTCTTATGAGATATTATTCCACATTCTAAATGCATTATGGAAAAAATGATCCATAAAGATCCCCTTCATCATATATTCTCACTTATCTATCAAAAGAACTTTACTTATTCTATATATGTAACTCTTTGTGATTAAGCATTATGGATTCCTTAGATGACTTAAATCATCAAGAGTGTGGAACATGATTTATCATGACCACAAGGTATGGGTGCATGTCATTTACTTAGTCTTTGTGAGTCCATTGTGGAACTCATTGAATTTCCTTTTGAGGATAATGCGTATTTACACTATTTTAGTAAGACTTTCAAAGTATTTGCTAATAATGTATAATAGTTGATGAAGTTCCTTTTACTAAGTATAGTTTGAAAACTCTATTCAAATGCCCATAAGGCGTCTTATTAAGTGTAAACTCTTTTGAATTGGTTTCCTAGTTCTATTACTTAGTGTAAAAAGGAATACACTTCTTACTTGAAATCACCATTTCATTTTCAAAAGAAGCTATAACTTATGTAATTTTGTAAAATTCTAAAAGATAATAGTAGTGTAAAAACATTGTTTTTAAAGAAAAGCTTGCAAGGATCCTATTTTTTTTTTTTTTCTCAAAGAAGGCTTACTAACCAAAATCCTTGAAAAACATCTTGACTAACTACGAAACTCTTGGTTATTGAAAATCTTTTCCTTAAAATAAGTTATTAGGATAAGTGGTTGATCAACATCAAACCACCCTGTTCTTAAAATAATTTTCACATGAAGCCAAAAACACTTATTTCACAACACTTAGTTCTTTGGAACCAAAACTTGATTTCTTTGGAAACCTTTTTAATTTATATAACTCTTATACTTTATCATGAACACATTAAACCCATTAACATCAACATTTAGAGTTCGTAACCCTATTTGGCAAGGTATGGCCGAATGCCTCCAAGCAAAAAGGGTAGGTTTCTTTTAATTATTTTGCATTCTTGGAACCATTTTAAGTCCATTACATCATCACTTGAACATGGAAGCTTTGGCTTCCCCCATAGACTAACACATGGCCAAACCACACAAGCATGAAATCAACAAGATATATGCCATCCAACACCAACCAAGTGACTAGAAAATCATACCAACACATGAACATATTATCAAGGCAACTTAGAACACAAACTAGTTCTCCATTGCAAAAATCCTACCCTTAGGTCTTTGGACATAAGAATAGTTTTTCACCATGCCAAAATGATTTTCTACTAACACATACAAACACAATCACCATAACAACACAACAACATAATACATCATGACAACAAAGTAATGAACTTTATAAGGAAACCCTAGATCTAGGGTTTTCCTTCAACAAAACTAGGAGGCCTTTATCACCACCATCAAGGTGTGATATGGTTCACTCCCCCATTACCTATTTGAAGTTCCTTTGGAGAAGATGAAGAGAAAACTTGGTCACCAACAACAAGTAAAAATCGTGGCCTATAGAGAAGGAAACAAAGTTTAAATGTTTGATTTCTCATCAATATGATCAAGGTAGAACAATAATAATTTTAAAGAATAAGAGTGTAGAAGGAACAAAGTCATAAACTTACTCTTAAGAAAGGGTATAAGACAACTTCAAGAAGTTTGAAGTGTTCTTGAAGATCCTTAGCTAACTTGATGAAAACAACTTCAAATGAAGAAATTCAAAAGATGAAAGTTGTTTAGATGAATGATATCAACAAGGATATGAAGTCAAAATGATGAAATAAAATGAGTAGGATCACTTACTAAGCTTGGCCGAATGCTAGAGGAGAGGTGAGAGAAGAGAGAAAACTTGAACTTTTGGTGTTTAAGTGTTAAATGAATGGAATAGTGTAATTAGGGTGTTCTCCCCCATAAATGGCCGAATAGTCCACCTTATGGACTCCAAAAATTCATGCAAATTTGGTCATAGAGATTGGAGGGTCAAGATGTAAAGAGGTGGATGTGTTGTTGCTTGTAGGAGACTTGAGGACAAGATTAACTAAAAATGGCAAAACACTTTTTCCATTTAGAGTTAGTGTCATAACCTTTTCTTGGATGATGATAAAGGAAGATTTTGTCTTCTCCCAAGTCAAAATGGCTGAATGGCCTTTCCATGTAACTAGGATAGTTACATTTTTCCATTTGGTTAGGAACTAGGTGTTTAGGAATTTTACCAAAAATGGAAAATCGGTTTTTACTACTTTTGATAAAATTTTTGGATTTTATGAAAACTAATTCTCTTCATTAGGAATAATTAACAAGGTAATGGAAAATGTAATTCAACATTACATCTCACTCAATTTCCCGTTTCCCGGCCTCTGGCACGCGAAACGAGAAATTACCCGATACCGGTTAAAACAAAACTTTTATCGATTTTTCGTCTCAAAATGACAAAAGAAAACTTCATCACTACAATATCATGGATATAAAACCATCATATAAAACATCCACATATATATAACAAGTTCATACACATCATAAAGGTAGCAATCACAATTTTAAAGTGATTGTAACCTAATTACAGAAAATGGGGGATGTTACAACACTGCCCAACAAAAAAAAGGTTTCGTCCTCGAAATTAAGTACGTCAAAATAACTGCGGCTACTGCTCCTTCATCTTCTCTTCAAGCTCCCACGTTGCTTCTCCTGACGCTTCATTCCAGATGACCTTCACCAGAGCAATATCCTTCCCTCTCAGCTGCTTCATTCTTTGGACCCCGATCCTGACAGAAGAAATTTCAAAGGTCAGGTTATCCTTTAAGTGCATCGTATCAGGCTCTATTACATGCATGGGATCAGGGATGTACTTTCACAATTGTGAAACATGGAACACATTATGAAGGTTTGAAAGAAAAAGGGTTAAGGCTATTTGATACGCCACTAGGCCAACTCTACGAAGAATTTAGTAGGGTCCAATGAATTTTGGTGTGAGTTTCCCGAATTTAATTACTCTATACCAATCCCAGTCGTAGGCGTGACTCTCAAGAATACGTGGTCCCCTTCCTGGAACTCGAGCGGTCAATGCCTCTTATCCGCATACGCCTTTTGCCTACTCTGAGTAGCCCTCATCTTATCCTGAATCAACTTCACCTTCTCCATAGTCTGATGTACGAGCTCGGGTCCTAGAGTGAGGTGCTCTCTGTCCTAGTACCAACATAACGGTGTTTGGCAACGCCTCCCATACAGAGCCTCATAGGATGCCATCCCTATGCTTGAATGAAAACTGTTATTGTAGGTGAACTCCATCAAAGGCAAGAGCCCTTCCCAGCTCCCTGAGTGTTTGAGCACACAAGCTCTCAACAGATCTTCCAAGGACTGAATCATTCTCTCCGACTAACCATCTGTGTGCGGATGGTATGCTGAACTCAAACGTAGCTTTGTTCCTAGAGCCTCTTGCAAGCTTTGCCAGAAACGAGATGTGAACCTCGGGTCTCTGTCGGAAACGATACTAGATGGTACACCATGTAACCTAACAATCTCCATGATATATAGCTGGGTCAACTTCTCCATCGAGTACTTGATGTTTACGGGTAAAAGTGTGCTGACTTTGTGAGTCGGTCCATGATCACCCAAATAGCATCATAACCCTTCGGTGTCCTGGGTAGACTATTCACGAAATCCATGGAGATGCCATCCCATTTCCATTCGGGAAAGGTTGCAACATTCCCGCGGATCTTTGGTGTTCCACCGTCGCTATCTAACACACTAAGCATGACGATACGAAACTGGCAACATGTCTCTTCATCCCGTGCCACCAATACATCCGCCTCAAATCCTGGTACATCTTGGTGGATCGTGGATGCATACTCAACTTGCACATGTGAGCTTATTAAAGTATCAGTCTCCTTAGATCTGCATTACTAGGTACACAGATTCTGCCCTCGAACCTTAGAATTCCATCGGGTCCTTCCACAAACTCTAAGGTTATCTCCTGCCGTCTGGCTTCTCTCTCTTTCATTAGATACTGATCCTCATTCTGTTTCTCTCTGATTTGATTCAAGAGATCACTTTCCACAGTGATCATACCCACACTGAGCTTTCCTGGAGATGCCTCTACAGCCAACTTCAAATCCCTAAACTGCTCGATGAGCTCCCTCTCTTTGACCATCATAGCAGACACAAGAAGTAGCTTCTTACTTAAGGTATCCGCCACAACGTTTGCTTTTCCAGGATGGTAGTGCAACTCGAAGTCATAGGCTTTCAAAAATTCCAACCATCTTCGCTGTCTCATGTTGAGCTCCTTCTGGTCAAGCAAGTACTTCAAACTCTTGTGATCACTGAAAACATTGAACCTTGCTCCGTACAAGAAATGCCTCCAAATTTTCAGAGAAAAAACCACTGTAGCTAACTCCAAGTCGTGAGTCGGATAATTCTTCTCATGATTCTTCAACTGCCTTGAAGCGTAAGCTACCACTTTTCGGTTCTGTATCATGACGTATCCCAAACCTTGGTACGAAGCATCTCAAAATACCTCAGAGAGTTCTTTGGGGTCCGGAAGTGCTAACACTGGGGAACTGGTCAGACCCTTCTTCAACTCCTGAAAACTGGCCTCACAAGCCTCGGTCCATGCAAACGCTTGATCCTTCTGTGTTAACTTGGTCAATGGTGCCACAATCTTAGCAAATCCTTCAATGAACCTCCAATAGTAGCCTGCTAAATTGACGAAACTACGGATCTCTGTTGCCGTCTTTGGTTGTTCCCACTATAACACAGCTTCCACTTTTATCGGATCCACGACGATTCCCTCCTTTGAGATAACATAACCCAAAAACTGAACCTCTTCTAGCCAAAACTCACACTTCGAAAACTTGGCATACAACTGTTTCTCTTTAAGTATTTGCAGTACCACTCGTAAATATTCCACATGCTCTTCTTTATCCCTAGAGTAGATAAGGATGTCGTCGATAAACACCACAACAAACTTATCTATGTAAGGGCGAAAGATCCTATTCATGTAATTCATGAATATGGCAGGTGCATTCTTCACTTCGAATGGCATTACCAAATACTCATAGTGTCCATAACGTGTTCTGAATGCCGCCTTTGGAACGTCCTCCGTCTTGACTCTGATTTGATGATAACCCGACCGTAGATCTATCTTAGAAAACACAGCCACTCCCCTCAGCTGATCCATCAGGTCATCAATCCTCGGAAGTGGGTACTTGTTCTTGATAGTAATCTTGTTCAACTGAAGGTAGTCCACACACAAATGAGATGTCCCATCCTTCTTCTTCACAAGCAAAACCGGTACTCCCCATGGTTACACATTGGGTCTAACAAACTACATGGACATCAACTCTTCCAACTATTTCTTTAGCTCTTCTAGCTCTGTTGGTGCCATTCGGTATGGTGCCATAGATATTGGTCCCGATCCCGACACTTGGTCAATCACGAACTCAATATCCTGGATCGGTGGAAGTCCCGATATATCTTTAGGAAAGACTTCTGGGAACTCGTCGACAATCGGAATCGGACGCGCATCTCTCTCGCTACCGACTTCCAGAAAGGACAATAGCATGTATCCTTGGGCTCCTTCTCTCAAAGAAGCTCTTGCTTGATTGGTAGAGATAAAACCAGAAATCTCACTTTTTGGAAAGATTAGGGTTTGGTGGGCGCAATCCAAAAGAACGTGGTTAGAAGACAGCCAATCCATCCCCAAAATAACATCTATTTGCGATAATTGCAAATAGATCAGGTTGACTACAAACTTCCTACCCTCAACAAGAATAAGGCAATTTAAACAGGCCTCAACCGTAACAATAGGTTTCGCAGTAGGCGTGGAAATAACTAGATCGAAAGGTGGGTTGTTCCTGCAGATCTCACTCGGGCCTCAACCACCAGCGGTCGTCTGCTCTCGTAGCACAAAGGCAGCGCTCATCTCCCGCATAGCTTGCACAGCAT
This sequence comes from Ammopiptanthus mongolicus, assembly GCA_039655645.1. Classification (NCBI taxonomy): domain Eukaryota; kingdom Viridiplantae; phylum Streptophyta; class Magnoliopsida; order Fabales; family Fabaceae; genus Ammopiptanthus; species Ammopiptanthus mongolicus. The sequence continues at coordinate 34,033,199 of CM077349.1, read as the reverse complement.
CAGCAATGCCCGTGTTTCGATTTGCTATCTCGTCCTACAAGACCAACAAAGTTCAGTATAGGCTAGAGGTTTCTTCACACAAGCTCAACCAATGTTGTCATTCTTTTCGAAATTCAACAGCACACAAGTCACAGAGGCACATAGCATAAACAAGAGAGACTAACCACAAACCCAAAAGGACTCGGCCAGCTCTTATACCAAATAATGTAACACCCCACTTTAGGGCTCACGATTATTTAACACGAGACGAAAATGAAATGGGGAAATATATATAATATAAAGAGCTTACCAAAAATATGGGTTTTTTTTCTTTATACTTCAAGTTCCAAAAAAATATAAGTATACTTGTACTCATAAGGATAAATATATGTAATCATAAACAACATTGAAATAATAAAAGATTCCCACAAAACATATATATAAATAGTAGTTCTCGACATCTAACTACAAAAGAAAGTAACCAACGTAAGAACAAACTCATCTTACACTATTGGCGACGCAGCTCCACAACATAAACGGGAAGGGGGTACATCATGAATATATAGACGCTGAGAAGACGCTAGAGACTGGCCGAAACAAACATTGCACTACTCGTCGGAGTAGTACTCCTCTGGGTCCTCCTCCTCCTCCTCCTCCTCCATGGCCTCCTCCTTCTCACCCTCGTCCTCCTCCAAGGACTGCATGTCATATCTACTCATGATCTGTTTTGCATACTATAGTGACTCCTCACCAGTCCTCATCCACCATGCCACCTGACTCGCGTTGGCAGAGGCTACCTCCAGTGCATACTCTGGTACTTCCTCATCCTCCTCCTCCTCCTCCTCCATCTCCTCATCATTAGACGAGAGGATAACGAGGGGAGTGGAGAAGAATACCTTGGTATGAGCCGGTGTGCTCTTACGAGCAGTCATCCTCAAATTTGCCCGCTGGCAAGGAATCTTTGGGTGTAGCTCGGAAGGCACATAGGTAGGCCTTGGGGGTGGGACAATGGGGACAAAAGGACTGGCAGCAGGTAGAGGTAAGGCAGAAGTAGACAGTGCCGTAGGTGGAGGTGGCATGGAAAAAGGGTCAACGTACACGTCTCTGGGCTCCTCTTGGTGAACTGCAAGTTGGGCACTAGGAAGACGTAGATGATCAGCAGGTGGTGGTGGTGGCTGGGTTATCCTCGACCTACTCCCACCACTGACACGCAGGGTGGAGACTCTCTCAGATAAGCTCATCATAGAAAAAGGTGACTCCCTCTTACTGGTGAGACTCACAGCTCCTGTGTATGTACGACATCCATCTGGGTGGATTATCCAGGCGTCCATTCCGTCGTGGAGAGTCAAGTCCATGGTCATCCGAGATGATGGATCGCTCGCCATAACTACTCGCCAGAGCAAGGTGAAACCACGAGAGTAGCATAACAACTAAAGTAATGAGGTGAGATTCCGCACAACCAGAACAGCAGTGATAAAAGTCACACGCACCCACGCAGCCAATCGGCATACAGCACATGGGCATTCAAAGCATAACAACTAAACACATGGCATCACAGTTAATGTATCAAGAATGACAATATGGTTCAGACATCAATTGAGTATGCAATGACACAATATGCAACATGACTCATACTCCTACTCCATGGAGCTAAACATAACAAGAGTGAGTGATTGAGAGAACATTGTCTGCGTTATCTCAGCCCCACAATGCCACATCCAAAGATTGCAATCATTATAATGGCTCACGCCAAATGTTCTTTACCCAAATCATGATTGGTCCGGTGTCCAATCAGGACGTCAGCGTTTTTCGACAGGTACCCACTACACAGAGGAGCTACTCTCTGGCCACATGTGGTCATCCCAACCCCAACGTCCTCAAGATCTCCACGATCGTCACCTCCAACAATCGCACTAGCACAAAGGTGTAAGCTCAACTCTCGGGCAGAACGCCCAACTCATGCACAGATGCGTATGCATGACAAGAAATGCCACAACACAAACACGTACTACACTGACACTATAGCACCACGTTTATCTCTTAATAAACCACAGCGTACCCCTACGGGACCCACTTTCTCACGACTTGCCATCAATCGCCCGTTCTTGATACCGTTCTTTGCAATCACGTACCACCTCTTCATTCGTAAAATAATGTTCATGTCTCATGAGATATTATTCCACATTCTAAATGCATTATGGAAAAAATGATCCATAAGGATCCCCTTCATCATATATTCTCACTTATCTATCAAAAGAACTTTACTTATTCTATATATGTAACTCTTTGTGATTAAGCATTTTGGATTCCTTAGATGACTTAAATCATCAAGAGTGTGGAACATGATTTATCATGACTACAAGGTATGGGTGCATGTCATTTACTTAGTCTTTGTGAGTCCATTGTGGAACTCATTGAATTTGCTTTTGAGGATAATGCGTATTTACACTATTTTAGTAAGACTTTCAAAGTATTTACTAATAATGTATAATAGTTGATGAAGTCCCCTTTACTAAGTATTGTTTGAAAACTCTATTCAAATGCCCATAAGGCGTCTTATTAAGTGTAAACCCTTTTGAATTGGTTTCCTAGTTCTATTACTTAATGTAAAAAGGAATACACTTTTTACTTGAAATCACCATTTCTTTTTCAAATGAAACTAGAATTTATGTAATCTTGTAAAATTCTAAAAGATAATAGTAGTGTAAAAACTCTTTGTTTTTAAAGAAAAGCTTGCAAGGATCATATTTTTGAGGCTTACTAACCAAAATCCTTGAAAAACATCTTGACTAACTATGGAACTCTTGGTTCTTGAAAATATTTTCCTTATAATGACTTGTTAGGATAAGTGGTTGATCAACATCAAACCACCCTATTCTTAAAATAATTTTCACATCGATCCAAAAACGCTTATTTCACAACACTTGGTTCTTTGGAACCAAAACTTGATTTCTTTGGAAACCTTTTTAATTTATATTACTCTTATTCTTTATCATGAACACATTAAACCCCTTAACATCAACAATTAGAGTTCCTAACCCTATTTGGCAAGGTATGGCCGAATGCCTCCAAGCAAAAAGGGTAGGTTTCTTTTAATTATTTTGCATTCTTGGAACCATTTTAAGTCCACTACATCATCACTTGAACATGGAAGCTTTGGCTTCACCCATAAAGTAACACATGGCCGAACCACACAAGCATAAAATCAACAAGATGTATGCCATCCAACACCAACCAAGTGACTAGAAAATCATACCAACACATGAATGCAACACCCTTTCCCGAGTGTCACATTCCCGAATGATTATAAGGCTGAAAATAATATTAATGCAGAAAATATAGCTTTATTTTTTTTTCTTTTTGCAATGATGTAATGGGATTAGTAAAGTGAGTAATAATAAATGCACTTAGGTTCACCATGTATTTCTATAAGTCATATAGAATTAAAGTACGGAAATTGAAACAATACTGTATATAGACATAGGTCCAAGCATAATGGATAATAAGTATATAATTAAGTACTGGGAGTCACAGCTCCCCAAAAGGTAGAACTGACACTTGGACACAGCCTGGCCAAAACAAAACAGGAAAAGGAGTCCCCCTCCGGACTCAAAGTATATGTTGAACTGAATCGTTGTCACGCGCATCTTCTTAAGCAGAAACAGCAATACCAGCAGAGAAGATATACAGATATGGGTAAGATTCCCAATCATCAACACAGCAAAATAGCAGAAGTAAAAATGGGATGACGCACCAAGTAATAACATACTTAACATGCATACCATAAATCTCAATATATCATGTTAATCAATTAGCAGCATAATATAAGGCATCTTCAAAAACAGAATAGTGATGTATAATAAGTAAATGTAATCATCAATAGCCATGCAATGCAACGCAATGTACATGACTCAATGCCATATGCCACAAGGGTAAAACTCTGACCCCTACTCCATGGAGCTAACAAAGTGTTGGAGAGAGTGAATGGGAGGACATGTTCCGAACACGCTGGCCTTAGGCAAGATGCTACAACATTCGTAACGTGCACGTATCTGGCTTTACGAAAAAACTCTACACCAAACATGAAAAGTACGGCATCTAGTCGAGGATATCAGTGTATTGCTCGGAGTCGCTATGACACAGAAGAGCTACCAACTGGTGTAACGCCCCGATTTTTCAAGCTTTCTAAGGTTAATAAAATGTGTAAATGAATTTATATTTTTATCTGAGGTTTAGAAAAAGAAATAAAATAAACTACGACCATAATCACGCTCTACCCTATCGTAGGGAGTTACGGCTAAATTTTGGGTCGAAAATTCAGACGGAGCCCGATCTGCGTTTTTCATTGACAGTATGATTTTACTACTCAGAAGACCTAATTTTGACTCATGAACGAAACAGTTAGTCTTAGAATTGGATTTCCTACAATTTTTCTAAAATCGATCTTTCGCACTAAAAAGCCAAATAATATAAGTTATTCGGGAGAAATCTCAAATCGGGTGACGAACAGAGCTGGATAGGGATTTACCGGGACCCGCTAACAGATAAACACAGTCACATCAAGTCACATCACCTAGGAAGGCGTGCCAGTGTCATGATGACGTTTGAAAATATCTGGACGCGAAAAGACCAAAATACCCTTAACCTTTTCCATAATTACCATTTACCCTTATATGAAAAGATCATTTTGCCCCTTAAGTGAATTTTTTTTGGACACTCTTGTCCCTCACTTCATCTCTCACGCCCCTCCCTTCATCAAACCTCACAATTCACTTATTTCTTCATAACTCACATTTCCTCACACTTTCTCACCTTTTGTCTTACTTTTCTTAAGAATTTCTCAAGTGATTTGTGAAGTAAAGTTGATCATCTTGCTCACCTTCATCCTCTAAGAAGTATGAAATTCTCCTTTGGTCTCTCAATATTCATTTTCTTCCATTGAAAACACTGATTTCCATGAAGCTTCAACTTCTTAATCCAAACTTCAAAAATTCATAAAAAATTATAGAAAAATCCTTTTAATGTCAAACCAATTTCTATGAGCTAGTTTCATTGCCCTCTTTCATAATCCAAGAGCTTGTAACCAAAAGAGTTCTCTAACCCATATGGGTATGATGAGGCCGAAACCTATAGGTTGAAAAAGCTTGAGTTTTTTATTCAAGTTTGAGTAATGAGACTTGTTTTAGTGATAGGTATACCTAAGGATCATCCATCCAAGAGATTGAAACCAAATGAAATCCCTAGATTTTTATTCTATATATGGCCGAACCCTATGTCTATGGGAATAGGAAAAATTTGTGTTGTTGTATGTTGATGTTTGATTCGATTGTATGATTGTAGTTGGAGTTGAGTATTTGGACGAGTAATTGGGAGATTTGCGAACCGTTCGGACGACTTTTCATTTGGAGGATTACTTCACCAAAAGGTATGGGGAGTGAACCTCATCACACCAAAATTGGTGGAAGGTGAAAATGGTTGTTTATGATTGTTTGGGTTTCACCTTTTTGCTTGGGTTCACTACTTTATTTGTGAAGTTCTCTTTGAGAACAAGATTATAATAATGTTTCTATGCTTAGAATGTGTTTATGATGAGGTATGCTTGGATGGAAAAATATTTTAATGTATGTTAAAAACCATACTTTGATCTCTAGATCAAGTAAGGATTTTTATGCTTGATTATGATTAAATGATGCATGATTATTGTTCATCATTATATTGTGAGCTTTTGAGCAATTACTTGACAAGTTGGTGAAGCAAAATCTTCACATCCCATGTAAAGGAGCATTCGGCTTTGACCTTAAGAAAAAGGAAGAACATGAGTTGTTCTTGAACATTCAATGTTTTTGAAAGTTAGAAAACATTTTAGTAACTTATATTTCAAAACAAAATAAGAATTGATTTTGCTCCAAAGATCAAATAGAGTTTCAACCTTCAACTGTTTTTACTAAGGTGAAAATGTATTTTTACTTTGGTCATAGTTATCCAATTAACTAAGTGTTTTAAAAGTGAAATGATGAAAGTGATTTCAAGGAAGTAAAAGTAATATAAAGTTACCTTAGGTTTTGATGGGATATTACCTTCATTTTAAAACTAAGTTAATAATCAATCTTCAAAGTATAAAGTGGACTTTGTCCTCAAGTTTGAACTAATTGAATCAAAGTTTGAAAACTAAATGAAAATTCTATTATCTTTTCCACTAACTTAGATCATGGTTTACACTAAGTTAGTAAGGAAAAACCCTTTTCAACTTAGTTAAGGTACTTTACCTTAAGCAAGTAACAAAGTAATTTCAAATCAAATGAGTTTTCAATTAGAAAGGTTTTGGTTTACAAAGTCTCAAATCGAGAGTTTTCAACTCTAAATCGTAAGGTTTTACGCATGAAAAACCTAAGTTAAGTAATTAACTTCGAATAAAAGAAAAGAGATAATTACGTATAGTATATGGTGTAACAAGACCATGCACTATACCATTGATGATTTAGTTCATCAATGACTTCATCAGACTTAAGTGAATCAATCCTTATTTCATTATTGGAAATCCAAGGAATTAATATCTTACAAAGGATCAAAGACTTATCAAAGAGGATTCTTAATCCTTCTTCATAATGCTTAGGGCTTGAGATGTAAATCATAAGACATGAACACAAACATGAAATGTTTTGGGTTTTGGAACAGTAGTTCGATGACGGACCGGTGATTCGAATCCAGGTCAATCGTTCAATTGATTCAGTCTTGTGTGACTCGATCCCGGACGGATCACGAGATTTATCCGGTGGATAAAAAATTTTGTAATACAAAGACGTGTATGGAACATCCCATTAAACCTAAGGTAACTTTGAAGATTGAATGTTAACTTAGTTTTCAAAAGAGTGTTACATCCCATTAAACCTAAGGTAACTTTATATTACTTTTACTTTCATGAAATCATTTTCATCATTTTATTTTTAAAACACTTAGTTAGTTGGATGAACTATGACTAAAGTAAAAATACATTTTCACCTAAGTAAAAACACTTGCAGGACAAAACTCTATTTGTTCTTTGGATCAAAATCACTTCTTGTTTTGTTTTGCAATATAAGTTACTAAAACATTTTTAACTTTCAAAAACATTGAATGTTCAAGAACAACTCATGTTCTCCTTTTTCTAACAACCATGGCTGAATACTCCCACCCATGGGAGGTGAAGATTTTGCTTCACTAACTTGTAGAGTCATAGCTCAAAATGATCACAAGGTTATGATGAACAACAATCATGCATCAGTCAATCATAATCAAGCATAAAAATCCTTACTTGATCTAGAGATCAAAGTATGGTTTTTAACATACATGAAAATATTTTTCCATCCAAGCATACATCATCATAAACACATACTAAGCATAGAACCATTATTACAATCATGTTCTCAAATAGAACTTCATCAATAAAGTAGTGAACCCAAGCAAAAGGGTTTCACCCAAACAAAGCATAAACAACCATTTTCATCTTCCACCAATTTTGGTGTGATGAGGTTCACTCCCCATACCTTTTGTGAAGTAATCCTCCGAATGAAAAGTTGTCTGACCGGTTTGCAAATCTCCCGATTATTCTCCCGAATACTCAACGCCAACTACGAAGTTCACTTTAGGTTAAAAAAAAAAAAAAACAGGATGGCAGCCACCGTTGCACCGTGGGAATCCTTGTTTCCAGAATGCGCCGCCGCAGTTGCTCCTGTTCCTTCTTCCTTAACGTGTCCTCTGCTTCCTCCTTCTACATCCTCTCATACATCTCGTGTGGTCCTTAACGTGTCGACCAAGCCTGATCCATAGTTGGTGCAACCATCGAAAACGTTTGCACAAGCCTTGAAGAATGCTTGTGACATTCCAGTCAGCCAACTTCCAGTGCCTTGTATTAAAGGCGATGAAATTGCCATTACCATCCCGGAAGAAGAATATGAAGCAATTATAGAAGAGTGTAAAAACAAATTGCACGGATGTTTTCTCCTCTCTAAAGGAGATAAACCTTTGAAAACTGATGACTTGCGCAACAAGCTACTTCAATTATGGAATCCAGTTAATAAATGGAGAATGGTTCCATTAGGGAAAGGCTTTTATGAGTTTTCATTCGCTTCAATTGAAGATTTGAGGGTTGTTGTATCAGATGCTTCGTGGAATTTGAAACCTGGTTCTCTAAGGTTGTTTGTGTGGACACCAGACTTTATTCCCAAGCTTGCTAAGCAAACATGCACGCAGTGTTAGGTTAGAATCATTGATCTTCCACAGGAATATTGGAGGCCTAAGATTTTATTCCCAATTGCACACGTTATTGGGGTCCCATTATCTCTTGATGATGCCACAATAAACAGAACTCGGGGTTATTTTGCTCGTGTGTTGATTGATATAGACATGCTAAAGCCACTCCCTGATCAACTGTTAGTGGAGAGGAAGGGCTTTGCTTTTTTGGTTGGGGTGGAATATGAATTCCTACCTCTATTCTATTACCACTGCTCAACAATTGGCCATGCTTCATCTGACTACAATAATAAGAGAAAGGACCAACATAATGTCATTGTGCATAGAAAGGAAAGCAAAGGGATTGCACCACGAAAGAACATTACAATTTATGTCCCAAAACAAGCTGCTAAGGGGAAAGCGGTTATAATTGATTCTACACCTGATCCTATAGGCCAACAGATTCAGGGAGAAACAAGCAAATTAAAAGAAGCCGAATTTGAGAAATCTGAAAATCAGGCCATGCTTGCTTTCGATGATGAAAAAGAGGATTATGTCGAGAATACTGGCTCTTATTTACCTGATACTGTGCCTTATGTTTTGGAAAAAATAGCATTTGAACCGGTTGATCAAAGGAAGGTTGTTGAGAAGGAAGTATCTCCAATTCCAGGATTTATTCATGCAACTCCTCTGTAGCAACAAGGAACTTCTCCTCCTTTGTCAGGCAGATTTTGGGCTGATGCTGATGAAGAGGATGACTCTGCCAATAATACTAATGATGCTTTGGATAGAGATAGCAGCATTAGGCCTCTAGTTGAAAAATACACAGTTAATGATAATGGTTTCAATACTGTCTTGAGTAAGTCTCAAAAGAAATCTTTGAAGAAAAAAGCTAAACAACAGGTAAATACTGAAGGGAAGAATCAGATTGGTATGACAACTAGGTCTCGAGTAGGACCAATTATTATTGATCAATGAAGATTTTGTTTTGGAATGTGCGGGGTATTGGCAACTTGGATACCCATAGAGTGCTGAACAAGTTGGTATTTTCTCATCGCCCTGACTTTGTCTTAATTGCTGAGCCTTGGATTAAATCTTTTGCTCTCCCTGCTAACTATTTATATAAAATGAATTTGACTCTATTTGCTGAGAATACTAGGCAAGAGTTGTCTCCTAACCTCTGGTGCTTATGCAAAACTGATATGCAGCCTCAAATTATTTCTTTCTCTAGTCAATTTGTGGCTTTTTCTGTTAAGTATGAGGCCAAAGAGTTCTTTATAGCTGCTATTTATGCTTCCACTGATTAAAAACTGAGAAGACAACTTTGGATGGATTTGCACACTCTTCAGATGACTCATCAAGGTTCTTGTCGTTTTATTGGTGACTTTAATGCTACCCTTGGTGCTCATGAGCAAAAGGGTAGGTGCTTGCCTAATAAACTCTCTTGTCAAGAGTTTCAGGAATGGACTTGAATAATCTGGTTCACATTACCTCAAGAGGTTCTCAATTCACATGGTCTAATGGAAAAAAGAGACAATTTCATACTGAGAAGAGGCTTGATAGAGCCATTTGTAATGCCAATTGGATTGATCAATGGTCAAGTGTTGATTGTTGTACTTTGGTGAGATGCCAATCAGATCATCACCCTATTCTGATGTCTATGAAGTTCGATGACAGGCAGCATTGTTCTCATTTCAAATTTCTCAAAAAGTGGGCTAAACACCCTCAATGTAGTTCTATTGTTGCTGAGGAATGGAAGATACCTATCTATGGTAACCATATTACAATTCTCTCTCAAAAGTTGAAAAGACTGAAAAACAGGCTGAAAGATTGGAATTGGAATGTCTTTGGTGATGTTTATCAAAGGGTGAAAAATGATGTTTCTTTGGTTGAGAATGTTCAAGGCAGAATTGACTCTGTTGCTGGCTCTGATGAGCTATTCAATGAAGAAAAGGAAGCTCGAAGAAGTTTGCAAGAAGATTTGGCCTATGAAGAAGATTTCTGTCAAGAGAAGGCTCGAGTTGACTGGCATATCAATGGAGATAGAAACACTGAGTTTTTTCATAGAATGGCAAAACTAAGACAAACTACCAAGCAAATTTATATTCTCAAATCAGGAGAGCAGATCCTCGAATCCTATGCTGACATTGAGTAGCATATTGTGCAGTATTACCAACATTTATTTGCAGCTAATAATCATTGTGCTGATTCTGATTTAATTGAGAATGTCATCCCTCACATAGTTTCTTTTCAAGACAATTGGCATCTAACCATTATTCCTTCAGATGAGGAGATCAAGCAAGCAGTCTCTTCCATGAATGTGAATAGTGCTCCTGGGCCAGATGGGTTTGGAGGGTTCTTCTTTCAGCATTTTTGGGAGATTATCAAGGAAGATGTAGTAAATGCTACAAGATATTTCTTCATTCATAGTTGCTTGCCGAGTAACCTTAATTCAAACCTTGTTGTTCCTATACCTAAGTGCAAAGTGGCAGACAGGATTGAGTTGTATAGACAAATTGCTCTTGCTAATTTCCAATTCATGATCATCACATCACAAAGGTCCTTGCTGACAGATTAGCTTTGATTGCTCCTAAGATCATATCACAGAATCAGAGAGGTTTCATTAAGGGGAGAAGTATTGTTGATTGTATTTGCTTAGCCTCTGAGTCTATTAATTTATTGGATAAAAAGGCTTTTGGTGGTCAAGTTGCAGTGAAGATCGACATCAAAAAAGCCTTTGACACAATTGATTGGAACTTTCTTTTGAAAGTTCTTAAGGCTTTTGGTTTCCATGAGCAGTTTTGTAGATGGATCAAGGTCATCCTTCATTCAGCAAAATTGTCAATTTCAGTTAATGGTAAAGCTGTTGGTTTCTTTTCTTGCAAGAGAGGGGTTAGACAAGGAGATCCACTCTCTCCTTTACTCTTTTGCTTGGCTGAAGAAGTGTTGAGTAGAGGCATATCTAAGCTTGTGCATGATAGCAAGGTGCATCTTATGTCTCGTCCTAGAGGATTTGCTATGCCTAGTCATATTCTCTATCCTGATGACATTTTGATTTTTAGTAGAGCTTCCAAGCTTTCCATTGTAAATTTGAAGAAATTGTTTTTAGATTATGCAGCAGTTTCAGGCTAGGTAATCAGTGCTGAGAAGTCAAAGTTTTTTGCTGGCCCTATCTCTCAAGCTAGACTTCATAGCCTTAAAATTTTGCTTGGTTTCTCTGCTGGTAGTTTCCCTTTCTCCTACTTAGGGGTTCCTCTCTTCAAGGGTAAGCCAAAGAAAATTCATCTCATGCTTGTTGCTGATCGAATTAAATGTAAGATTTCTGCTTGGAAAGGGTACCAGCTCCCAATTATGGGCAGAGTGCAATTTGTCCAATCTGTGCTTCATGGTATGCTCATATATAGCTTCAGAATTTATATTTGGCCAGCTTCCCTGCTCAATTTACCAAACAAGTGGATTAGAAATTTCATTTGGGCTGGTAATGTTCATACACAGAAAGTGGTTACAGTGGCTTGGCACAAGGTTTGTGCTCCTTTTGTGGAAGGTGGCTTGAATATGAGAAACCTTAAGAGTATTAATAAGGCTGGTATGCTTAAGTTGGCTTGGACTCTTCTTCAATCTGACACACAATGGGCTTCTCTGTTGCAAGCTCGAGTTTTTTTCCAAACATGGCATGATTAGTCATCATATCAGCTCTTCTATCCGGTGTGGTATCGAAACTGTTATTTCTACTGCTACAGATCATGTGATATGGCAGCTAGGTGATGGTCAGAAAATTCGATTTTGGAAGGATAGATGGTTATCTACTGATTTTGATTTGCTTGATGTGCCTCCTGACTTAGTGCCTTCCTTAGATTGCGAGGTTGCTGATTATATTGCCCATGGTAAATGGACTCTTCCAGCAAGTTTTGCTGACTCTTTCCCAGCCATGAGAGATGAGATTAGTAAGATGGTTATCCCTATTGTCCAATATGTGGACAGGTTGAGATGGAGTTTATCTACTTCAGGCAATTTGACATTCAAGGAGGCTTATTTATTTCAAGTTTCTGATGGCCCTGCTATTCCTTGGTCCAAGCTGATTTGGAGAGCTAGCATTCCTCCTTCCCAATCCTTTTTATTTTGGAGGTTGATGCATCACAAGATGCCCGCAGATGAGAATCTCATAAGCAAAGGTTGCATTGTGGTCTCGAGGTGTAGCTTATGCGGAAATTCTGAAGAATCTTCTCTGCATCTTTTTCTGTAGTGCTCTTATGCTCAACAACTTTGGAGATGGTTAAGAAGCCAGTTTGGTCTGCATTTGGACAATTCTTCATTTGATGGTCTCCTCCAAATTTGCCACAGAAATTAGAGTATTCAGGCTTTAGATGTGATCCTGTCCGGTATCATTCATGTCATCTGATCCATTTGGTTTAGCAGGAATTGACTTCGGTTTGACAATAAGAGTTCTTCTATTTGTAGAGCAATCTCCCAGATTATTGCACAGGTCTCTCTTTCAGGTAATCTTACTAAAGGTAGTATGCGTAATTCCATTGAAGAATTTGTTATTCTCAAGAACTTCAAGGCCATTGTTCACCCTTCATCTGCTCCTGTGATCAAACAAATTGTTTGGAAGCCTCCCCTTAGTAGCTGGTGAAATGTAATACCGATGGTGCTGCTGTTGGATGCCCGGGTTTGGCTGCTTGTGGTGGTTTTTTTAGGGACTCCAAGTCTGCTTTCATGGGTTGCTTTGCTCAGAACTTAGAAAACAACTGAGCTTTTCATGCCAAACTCATTGGAGTCATGATTGCTATTGAGCAAGCCTTCATGAGAGGCTGGTTCACTTTATGGCTTGATTGTGATTCTGCTCTTGCTATTGCTTCCTTCTCTGATGTTGAGATGGTTCCTTGGAGACTTCGGAATAGATGGATCAATTGCATGGAGTTTACTAAGAGAATGAGATTTATTTCTTCTCATATTTTTTGAGAAGGTAATGCTTGTGCTGATAAGCTTGCCTTTTATGGTTTGAATGTTCAAGACTTTGTTTGGATGGAGGTTCTTCCTAATTCTCTTAAGAAGGATTTTTTTAGAAATAGGAGTAGTTTACCTTCTTATCGCTTCAAATAACTCTTTTATGGGTTTGGTTTACGCCCCCCATTTTTCTTTGTATTTTTTTTATTTTATTAATAAGATAGCCAATAGGAGCACTCTTTTTCCTTACTGGTGTTTTTTCCCGAAGGAGGGTTTTGCACCATGAGGTTTTAACGAGGCTCCTATTGTTTGTTAAAAAAAAAAAAAAAAAACTCAACACCAATTACATTCACACAATCAATTCAAACATCAACATTTAACAACACAAATTTTCCTTATTTCCTTAGACTTAAGGTTCGGCCCTAGGGCTCTAAAATTAGCTAGAGATGTCTAAAATTTCCTATCTCTTGGATGAATGATCCATAGGTATACATAACACTAAAACAAGTCTCATTACTCAAAACTTGAATAAAAAACTCAAGCTTTCCTACCATATAGGTTTCGGCCTCTCCATACCCACATGGGCTAGGGACATCTTTTGATTACATGCTCTTGAACAATGAAAGAGGATAATGAAACTAACTCATAGAAATTGGTTTTACATTAAAAGGATTTTTCTACAATTTTCTATGGATTTATGAAGTTTTGAAGCTTAAGCTTGGACATAGATGAAAAACAAGTTTTCAATGGAAAAATATGAAGATTGAGAGATCAAAGGAAGAGTCTGTACCTCTTAGAGGATGAAGATGAGTGAGATTATCAACTTTGCTTCACAAAAACTCTTGAAGTTTTCTTAGGAAAATGAGAGAAAAGGTGCGAAAATGTGAGGCGAAGATGATTTATGAAGAAAAAGAAGTGAATGGGGTCTTCATGGAGGTGAGGGGCGTGTGAGATGAAGGGAGGGGCAAGGGTGTCCAAAAAGTTTCACTTACGGGGCAAAATGGTCTTTTCATCCAAAGGTAAATGGTAATTATGAAAAAGGTTCAGGGTATTTTGGTCTTTTCGCGCTTAGATATTTTCAAACGTCATTATGACACTGGCACGCCTTCCTAGGTGATGTGACCTGATGTGACTTCAAGTTTATCCATTAGCGGGTCTCGGTAAATCCGTATTCAGCTCCGTTCGTCACCCGATTTAAGATTTCGCCCACATAACTTATATTAATTCACTTTTTAGTGCGAAAAACCTATTTTATCAAAATTGTTGGAAATTTGATTCTAAACCTAACTGTTTCGTTCACGAGTCAAAATCAGGTCTTCTGATCAGTAAAATCTTACTGTTAGTGAAAACGCAGACCGGGCTCCGTCTGAATTTTCACCCAAAATTTAATCGTAACTCTCTACGATGACGTAGAGTATGAATGTGGTCTTCGCTTATTTAAATTCACTTTCTAAACCTCAGATAAAAATATAAATTCATTTATACAGTTTATCGGTCTTAAAAAGCATGAAAATCGGGGTGTTACAATGAACATATTTTCAAGGCAACTAAGAACACAATCTAGTTCTCCCTTCCAAAAATCCTACACTTAGGTCTTTGGACCTAAGAATAGTTTTTCACTATGCCAAAATGATTTTTAACAAACACATACAAACACAATCACCATAACAACACAACAACATAAAATGTCATGACAACAAAGTAATGAACTTCATAAGGAAATCCTAGATCTAGGGTTTTCCTTCAACAAAACTGGGAAGCCTTTATCACCACCATTAAGGAGTGATATGGTTCACTCTCCCATTACCTCTTTGAAGTTCCTTTGGAGAAGATGAAGAGAAAACTTGGTCACCAACAACAAGCTAAAAACCGTGGCCTATAGAGAAGGAAACAAGGCCAAAAAGTTTGATTTCTAATCAACATGATCAAGGTAGAGCAAAGATACTTTTAAAGAGTAAAAATGTAGAACGAACAAAGTCATAAACTTACTCTTAAGAAAAGGTATAAGACAAATTTAAGATGCTTTGAGATAGCCCCTCCTCGAAGGTCCCATTTAGTAACCCAAACTCATATTCTTAACGTTATAGCGTAGCGTGATTAAATAAAAATGCGGAATATTAAAACAACCAACACTGATACCATGCTTGCCTTCCCATACGATATCAGTTCTTTCTCCCAACACCTAGGGTCCAGGCACTTTGTCCAGGGCTCAACCATTAGTACGGTTTAAGGTTCCCCTACACATTTATACATTCTATACTATGCTTGCCTTCCCGACGATATCAGTTCTTTCTCCCACCTTAAACTGCTACTCACGCTCGCCTTCCCGTGCAAGCTCCCGAACATAGCTCCGCAACCGGCACTTTAGCACGCTTTAGGGCGATTGGACACAGTCTGATCCTTCACAACAAGCCAGAGTCTAACATTAACAAACTACACTTCCTTGCGCCATAAGGTATAGGTTCGACCTTCTCTAAGTAAATTAGGCTAAGGTTGTTAAAACTCTACTATCTCTTGGATTAATGATCCTTAAGCATGATAAAGACATAATCACTACTCATTTGTCAAAAACTTGAACCAAAACCCATTCAACCAGATAGGTGAGGGTTCGGCCTCTTCATGGAAAAATGGGCTAGAGATGTCTAAAAGTCCTTAACTCTTGGATCAATGATCCTTAAGCATACATAACACTAGATCAAGTCTTTTTACACAAAATTTTGAAGCAAAACTCTTAACTTTCTAAAAGCTAGGTTTCGGCCCCTATTAGAAACAAATAGCTAGGCATGTTATTTGATTACATGCTCTTGGATAGTGATAGAGAATGATGATGCTAGCCCATAGAAATTGATTTCACATTAAAAGGATTTTTGTATGATAGAGATTTTTGAAGATTGAAGTTAGAAATTGAAACATAGATGATCATGGATTGAAAACAAGATTTGAGTGAAGAATATGAAGCTCAAAGCATCAAAGAGAGTAGTCCTACCTCTTGGATGATGAACAAGGCAAGGATTCAACACTTTCTTCACACTTTTTGGCCTAAGATTCACTTGAGAAAAAGTGATGAAGTTCAGAGAATTTAAAGCTATGAAGAAAATGGTGATTGGCCTCCATGAAGATGAAGGAGGCGTGGGAAATGAAGGAGGGGCAAAAGGGTCCAAAGCTTTTTCACTTAAGGACAAAATGGACATTTCACCTTGGGACAAAAATGTCATCTTGTGAAAAGTTAAGGGTATTTTGGTCTTTTCACCTCCAAATTCACAAAATATCTTGATATTTGTTGGATGTTTGAGGGTAAAATGGTGTTTTCCTTTAGGGACAAAGATGTCATTTAGGAGAAAGTCCAAGGACATTTTGGTCTTTTCGCAGTATGAACGCGTTCAGATAATTTAGAACGTCATCATGACACTGGCACACCTTCCCATGTGATTTGACTTGATGTGACTTCAATTTTATCCGTTAGCGGGTCCCGGTAAATCTGTATTCAGCTCCGTTCTTCTCCCAATTTAAGTTTTACGCCCGAATGAAGCCTTAGAAGTTATTTTTTTTTTTTAAATTTTCAAAATTGACGACATTGTTGGAAACGAGATATAAAACATAACTGTCTCGTTCACGAGTCAAAATTAGGTCTTCTGATCAGTAAAATCTTACTGTCAGTGAAAACGCAGATCAGGCTCCGTCTGAATTTTAATTTTTAACCCAAAATTTAATCGTAGCTCCGTACGATAGCATAGAGTATGAATATGGTCTTAGTTTATTTAAATTCACTTTCTAGAATCTCCGATAAAATATAAACTTATTTATATAAATAGCCGGTCTTAGAAAGCGCAGTGAAAATCGGGGTGTCACAATCAACCTATTGACGATTACCCAAATTGCATCATGCCTCTTGTTAGTCCTTGGCAAACTAACCACAAAATCCATAGATATTCCATCCCACTTCCACTTTGGGATATCCAAAGATTGTAACAGTCCTGCTGGCTTTTGGTGTTCTATCTTCGCTTTCTGACAAACAAAACAAGCCAACACATATTTAGCTACTCCCTTCTTCATTCCAGGTCACCAAAACATCTTCTTCAAATCTTGATACATCTTGGTAGCTCCTGGATGAAAACTTAGCCTACTCTTGTGCGCTTCTTCCAAGATCATCCTTCTTAGTTCTATATGCATCAGCACACAAATCCTATCACCATACCTTAAGACTCCATCTTGATTCATCCTAAACTCAGATGTTCTGCCTTCCGCTACTTGTATTTTCACCTTCTGAAGATACTGATCGACTTCTTGTTTCTACTTAACCATTTTCAAAAAGTCGCTCATCACCATGACCATTCCTAGGTATATCTTATATCTAGATAATTCCATACCTAGACTCAGATCTCTAAATTGTTCAATCAATTCCAACTCTTTTACCATCATACCAGATAAGTGCAAGGATTTCCTACTTAACGCATCCGCTACTACATTTGCTTTTCCTAGATGGTACTGTAGATCAAATTCATAATCCTTTATGAACTCCATCCACCTCCTTTGTCTCATGTTTAACTCTTTCTGATCAAACAGGTACCTTAAACTCTTATGGTCACTATACACAACAAACTTAGCTCCATAGAGGTAGTGTAGCCATATCTTTAAAGCAAACACTATAGCTACTAATTCCAAATCATGAGTCGGATAGTTCCTCTCATGAACTCTTTGCTGTCGCAAAGCATACACCACTACTTTCCCTTCTTGCATCAAGACACAACCTAAACCTTGGTATAATGCATCACAGTACACGTCAAACTGACCTAAAGAATCTGGTAACGTCAACACTGGTGATGTTGTTAACCTCCTCTTTAGCTCTTGAAAACTTTTCTCACACTCATCCGTCCACACAAAGGATATTCCCTTCCTTGTTAGCTGTGTCATTGGCAACGCGATCTTCGAGAATCCTTCGATGAACCTTCGATAATAACCAGCTAAGCCTAGAAAACTTCGTACCTAACTTACCGACTTAGGACTTTCCCATTGTACCACAGCTTCAACCTTTCCTGGATCCACTGCTACCCCATCTCGATTAATCACATGACCTAAGAATTGCACTTCTTTCAACCAAAACTCGCACTTGGACAACTTTTCATAAAGCTATCAATCCTTTAACACTTGAAGCACAATCCTAAGATGCTCCTGATGTTCTTCCTGATTAAGGGAATAAATAAGAATGTCGTCGATAAACACAACTACAAACTTATCCAAGAACGGTCAAAAAAATCCGGTTCATGTAATCCATAAACACTGCTGGAGCATTAGTCACACCAAAGGGTATAACCAAATACGCATAGTGTCCATACCAACTTCTAAACGTTGTCTTCGGTACATTCTCCTTCTTGACTCGAATCTGATGATAACTAGATCGTAAGTCAATCTTCGAAAACATTACGACTCCTTTCAATTGGTCCATCAAGTCGTCAATCCTAGGTAATGGATACTTATTCTTGATCGTCACCTTGTTCAACTGCCGATAATCCACGCACAGCCTTGAACTCCCGTTCTTTTTCATGACGAACAACACCGACGCTCCCCAAGGTGAAGCACTTGGTCTTATAAACTCTTTACCCAACATGCCATCCAACTGCTTCTTCAGCTTCGCTAAAATAGAGTTGTGTTCACAAAACAAAATAGAGTTGTGTTAACAAAACAAAATCTTTTCTTCCTCCAATAATTTAGATCTTGATTGCTAACATACTCCTCCGTTAAAACATCCCTTAAAAATCAAGTGATTCTCTATTGTTAACTGAACTTATCTCTTTTCTTCAAATGCCTAGGTTCTGATGTAGATCAAACATAGTAGGATCTTCATTTGAGTAAATTTGTGAATTCTTAGATGTAATTGCCAAACTCTATTAAGAAAATAAAAAGACTCAAGGGATGATCAAGATTAATATCAAATGAGATCAAAGATAAAAAAGGTAGAGGAATTGCATTAAGTAAATTGCGGAATTGTAAATACCGAAAACGGATCCTATGGCCAAAGGACTAGCCGAACCTATGCAAGAAATTAAAGTGCAAGAATGTAAAAGAAAGGGGAAATATGAAGGGAAAAGGAATGGGAAGAAGATGAGAGCGCCACAGGAAATCCATAGTAATGGAGATTGATTGATAAGCCTAATTGTGTTCGCCACATGAAGAGGATTCTTCAAGATAAGAACTAAAAGTTCAAGCTAGAACTTTACTAGGGTGTTCGCCACTTAAAGAGGATTCTTCAAGATAAGAACTAAAAGTTCAAGCTAGAACTTTACTAGGAGGAGAAGCTCTGAACTCATAAATTGGAAGAAATCCACAAATGATTCATTAAGTGCAAATTTGAACTACAAATGCTTTTATAAAGGCACAAGGGCGGCGCCACTTTGTGGAGGGAGTGTGACCGCGCCTCCCATGGTGTGGTCCTTGGCCCATGTGGCCCAATCTATTCCTAATCCCACTCTTCTAAGCTAGTTCTAAAAGTGCTTTTATAGAATAAGTACTTTTACAAATTCCTACACTACATTTATTACAAGTCCTATACTAAGTAGTCATGACTTCAATGTATAAGAGGTTCCTTGGTGGGTCCTCTTCAATGGATGGGTGCAAAGTCAATTGGTTTACTATGGTCCTCTTTAAGGCTTGTTGGACCCTCATCTGCCTTCCTCTAGTCATTGGGCCTTGTAGGCCTTGCAATAGTGGGACCTGCTGAGTGTCCATGATCACATCATCCCCTCCTTCTTGAGGCGAATTTGTCCACAAATTGACGGTTTCATCACCTGTGTCAAAGTGACTTAGATCAGACACATTGAAAGTCACACTCACATTATAATCACCTGGAAGGTCAATTTTATAGGCATTGTTATTAATTTTCTCAAGTACTTGAAAGGGTCCATCACCCCGGGGTTGGAGTTTGGATTTCCTATGCAAAGGAAAGCATTCCTTGCGTAGGTGAACCCACACCCAATCCCCTGGTTGAAAGACCACTTCTTTCCTTCCTTTATTAGCTTGCCTACTCATTTGCTCCACTCTCTTTTCAATTTGCATTTTTACTTGTTCATTGAACCCACACCCAATTCCCTCTCAGATTCTTATTTGATGATATCCACTTCTATGGTCAATTTTTTAAAAGATTTTAGAACCGTGGAGTTCATCAAGTAAATCATCCAAGCGAGGAATGAGATGCCTATACTTGATTGTGATGTTGTTTATAGAATGACAATCGGTGCACATTCTCCATGTGTCATCTTTCTTTGGAACCAAAATAACCAGCATAGCACAAAGAGAAAGAGATTCCCGTGTCCAGTCTTTTTCTATAAGGCCCTCAACTTGCCTTTGAATCTCTTTTGTCTCCTGAGGGTTACTTCTATAAGCCAGACTATTAGGTAGAGAAGAACTAGGAATTAGATCCATTTGGTGCTCTATCCCCCTAAGAGGTGGCAACCCCTTTGGCAATTCATTTGGAAAAACATCTTCAAATTCTTTCAAGAGATATTCAAAGCAAGTAGGCAAATGTAAAGTAGGAGATGAGTTTTCAACAACACATGGGGAGTAAAGTAAGTATATTGGTTTCTTGGCCAACAATACTTTCTTTACTTCCTTCTCTTTAATGAACATACATCCCTTGCTTTTCTTTTCTTGATGCTCTCGGCCTTTTACCTCAACATGTTGTATCTTCTCTTTATTTTTCAACTCTAACTCTCAGCCATCATGTTGTTTTATGGCATCACTCAATTTTTTTATCTCACTTTTGAGCTCTAGGCCTAAATTACTAGTGTGCAACACACTTCCTTTCTCTTTTGAACTCAAGGCTTTTTTGTCACTCTCTTTTTTTGCTCTCATCTTTATTTGATCCTCGCCAATTTCTTTAGGCGAAAGTGGAATAAGAATAACCTTGGTTTTATGATGCAAAAATGTAAACCTATTGGAATGGCTATCATGAATAGCTTTCTTGTTAAATTGTCATGGCCTTCCCATCGGGACATGTCCCGCCTCCATGGGACTACATCACAAAGGACTTGGTCCTTATAAGAACCTATGGCAAAAGTCAGCAAAACTTGTTGATTCACCAAAAGCTCTCCATCCTCACTGAGCCATTAAAGCTTATATGGCTTAGGGTGTGTCTTTGTTTGGTGACCAAAGTGTGTCTATGTTTGGAGACCAAGTTTGGTCACCAATCTTTAAGATGCCACAATTGTGCAACTCCCACCACCAATGATTAAGGAAAAAAGTTTGCCCTCAATCATACATCTAGTGTGAAACATGTTATATCTTTGTGAGTCACCATCATCTTTGATTTGGACTCCTAAGAGTCTTTGTAACACCCCGATTTTCGCTATTTTCTAATAACGGTAAAATTATATATCTTTTATATTTTTATCCGAGGTTTAGAAAATGATTTTGGATAAACCAAAATCATATTCATACTCTACACTATCGTAGGGAGCTACGGTTAAATTTTGGATTGAAAATGCAGACAGCGCCTGGTCTGCGTTTTCACTGACAGTAAGATTTTACTGATCAGAAGACCTAATTTTGACTTGTGAACGAAACAGTTAGTTTTGGAATCAAATTTCCAACAATTTTGATAAAATTCGCTTTTCGTACTAAAAAGTGAAAGAATATAAGTTATACGGGCGAAATCTTAAATCGGGTGAAGAACGGAGCTGACTATGGATTTACCGTGACCCGCTAACAGATAAGCATCAAGTCACATTGAGACGACCCACCGTCCCATTGGAGAACATAAGATATTAACTAACTTTAATCGTGTTATAATCGTTAGCGCGCCTTGTTGATTCGAAGCGAAGCGAAGCGGAAAATTAAACGCTGAAGCGAAACGAAATCAAGGCACGCATCGTTTCAGAGTACACAGCTATAAAATATAAAGAGATATATCACATAGATCATTGGCCCCATCAGTAGGGCTACAGTGTTAACGTAATACCTACAGAGTATATTAATACAGACCAAAATAAAAATAAGAAAGTAGGCCGAGAGACAATTCTCCGGCTAACCACGATCACTTCCCAAACCCTCAAGGCTAGGATCCTGGGCTCGCCCACCGGCATCGGGCTCATACGTAGTGCCATCTAGTTCCTCAACAAGTGGTTCCTCCATGGGGTCTTCCCATAAAATAAAATAACACAGAGAGAAAATAACAGGAGATAAGAAACATATATCATCAATACGGGAGAGAGGCATTAGTACAACATATATATACATGCAGCACACAACACATAGAAAAAATACAACACGACGACAAGCATCTCTTAAGTCATACAGCACAACCATCTCAAAAGTCATTCTCTCAGATAAACCTATAAAAGGGATAGTAATCCCTATGTATATGCTGACTTCCTTATATGCATGTCGGCTGGTACATCACGTCCCCAGTTGGACATCCCCGTCGGGATAACATCACGTCCCCAATTGGACATCCTAGTAAGGATTAAAAATACGTCACATCCCCCATTGGACATCCCGCCTCGGGATTAAAAACATCACGTTCCCAAATGGACATCCCCCTTTGGGACAAATATGCTGTGGTATGAAATGCTATGATATGCAAAAAAACATCCATCGCAAGATGATACCGGGACCTCACACCTACTCACTCAACCACGACCAAGACGCACCGCATCCACATCAACATCAACATCAACATCACAATGCCTTGCGTCTACGAGCCACAGCTCCATGGTCGGGACCACGACGGTATCAACCCAAACAACATCATCGCTCACCATACTCTCATCAACACTCAACCAGCCAAATCACAATAAAATCTCACAACAGCAATTTTACCAGTACAGATATCATCACAATGCCGGATAACAGTAACCACACAGCCAGTTCAATATAACAGGTAAACAGATAATCAATTAAATAATTCAACATGTCAACCTCAATCCATCACATCACTGAAATTATCATCTTAGTGGTGATAGCTCAAAAGCACCTGCACCTAGGGTCTAGACACTTTATCTAGGGCTCAACCTCTAGTAGGGTTTAAGGGTTCCCCTACACACATATATATACTATATACTAAGCTTGCCTTCTCGATGATAAAGTTCTTTCTTCTCACCTTAGTGATGCTCACGTGCAGCTCCGGCTGTGGCTCGGCAACTGTCAATCGGGTGCACTGTCGAACGTTCGAGTCCTGCCCGATTCTATACAACAAAACACAACCAGAAATTAATACAGTTAAATCACATATTCTCTAATCTTTTGGGTTAGGCTACTGCCCCTATTTAATTAAATAGGCTAGGGGTGCTGAAATTCTACCAACTCTTGATTTAATGTTTCTTAAGCATACCTAAGACATAATCTATGATTAATTGTCAAAGATTTGAACCAAAATCCCTTCAACCAAAAACATAGGGTTTCGGCCATCACCTCTAAAAATAGGTGAGAGTTTGATTTAGTTTCCTAATCACTTGGATTACATGATTATGGAATGCAATAGGTGAAATCAAGAATCATTTCACACAAATTAAACAAAAACCCATTTTTCCCCAAAATTTACCCTAGGTTCGGTTCCTCCTAGAAAAATAGGCTATGAATATTATTTGATTTCATGCTTTTGGATTATGAAATTATAGGGTGAAATTAGATTATAGAAATTGGTTTGGAATTAAAAGGATTTTTCTACAATTTTCTAAAGATTTTTTGAAGTTTGAAGAACAACCTTGAAACTATGAACTTCCAATGGAGAAAAATGAAGATTGAGAGCTCAAGAGTGAAGTCTATACCTATTAGATGATAGAGGAGGATGAGGTGATCAACTTTTCTTCACAAAGTTTTCTGAAAATCCATGTGGAAACTTGAGAAAAATGGAGGAAAAGTGATGGAGAAAAATGGAGGAAAATGGAGAAGAAGAAGTAAAGAAAGGAAGAAGAAGAAGATGGAGGGGGAGAAGAGGAGGGCCGAGTGAAAAAGGGTGAGGGAGGGGTGAGGTCATCCAATTTTTAGATATTTTAGGGACACAAATGTCCTTTAGGAAAAAGATCAAGGGCATTTTGGTCTTTATGCAGTGTGAACGCCTTCAGATATTTTCTAACGTCATCGTGACATTGGAACGCATCCCAATGTGATATGACCTGATGTGACATCAAGTTTATCCATTAGCGGGTCCCGATAAATCCCTATTCGGCTCCGTTTGGCTTCCGGTTCAAGTTTTCGCCCGAATAGTTTACATTATTTTCATTTTTGAAGGTCAAGACCCATTTTAGCAAAAATCTAGGAAACGTGATTGTAAGACTAACTGTCTCGTTGACAAGTCCAAATTAGGTCTTGATATTAGTAAAATACTACTGTCAGTGAAAAACATAGACCGGGCTCCGTCTGAGTTTTCGACCCAAAATTTAACCATAGCTTCCTACAAAATCGTAGAGCTTGACTATGTTCTTAGTTTATTTTATTTCACTCTCTAGACCCTCTAATAAAATACAAACACATAATTACTGTTTAATTAATATTAGGAAGCTTTTAAAAAAATCGGGGTGTTACACACATCACATGGGAAGGCGTTCCATGTCATCATTACGTTCTAAAATATCTAAACGCGTTCATACTGTGAAAAGACTAAAATGCCCTTGGACTTCTCGTTAAATGACCTTTTTGTCCCTATGTGAAAAGACCGTTTTGCCCATGAGAATTCATGAAATGACCCTTTTGACCCTGTGACTCACAAATGTCATCATTACCTTTCTAAAAATATCTAGATATTTATAGAGGAAATGACAATTATGCCGCTAGTCTTTTGTTAAATGACAGTTTTGCCCCTAAGTGAAATTACCCTTTTGTCCCTAAATGAACAAAGTTCGGACCTTTCTACCCTTTCTTCCTCACGCCCCTAAGCCCCCATTAACACTCCATTTTCTTCACTTTCTCACAAACACACAGTCTTTATTGATTTATGGTTTTAAAGACCAAAGTTAGAGTTTTTAGTTTCTCTCCTTTGTTCTTGGTGTTCTTGAGTGCTCTTCACTTTCTCTCTACTTTCCCATCAACCTAGAGGAAAACTCTCTTGACTCAAGTTAGTAAACTTATTCCTTGCTTCAATGTCTTGACATCTCTGTGTTTTGTTTCTCAAGTGATCCATAAGCAAATTTGTGAAACACAACTTGCTTGATTCTTGCAATCTTTCATCATTCAAGAGGTAATCTCTTCTCTCTATGATCAATCATGATCTCTTCTTCATTCATTTCCTTGATCCAAGGCTATGAACATCATGTTTCAATTTCTAAGATCCATATTCGAAAAATCTCTAGAAAATTATAGAAAAATCCTTTTAATGTGAAATCAATTTCTATGATCTAGTATCATCATCCTCTATCACTATCCAAGAGCATGTAATCCAATAACATGTCTAGCCTTTTTTTTATTGAGTGGCCGAAACTATGACTTAGGGAAATCATGAGTTTTGTTTCAAATTTTTGTATAAGGTAACTTGATTTAGTGTTGTGTGTACTTAAGGATCATTGATTCAAGAGTTGATAAAATCCTAACATCCCTAGCCTAATTTAAATTAAGGAGGCCGAACCTAGCTCCTAGTAGGCAAGGGATTGTATTTTTGTGATTGTTAAAGTTTGGATTGATTGATTGAAGGTGGTTGTTGTTGAGTGTTCCAGACGAGTAATCGAGGGATTTCGGACTAATCGGACGACGTTCATTTGGAGGATTACCTTCAAGAGGTAAGGGAGTTTGCCTAAGGGATTTTCCCGATAACTATATGTTATCCGTGATTGATCTGTGTAGCTCTGTTTGAGCTTCGTTGTGATTGTAATAATGTTCTATGCCTAGTATATGTTTGTGATGATGTATGCTTGGATGGAAATGTGTTTTCATGTATGTTGAAAACCATGTTTGATCTCTACATCAAGTAAAGCTTTTTATGCTTGTTTATGGTTGAATGATGTATGATTATTGTTCATCATAATATTGCGGTCATTTTGAGCTATTACTTGACAAGTTAGTGAAGCAAAATCTTCACATTCCACGTGGTATAGCTTTCAGCCATAATGGTTACAAAAAGAAGAACATGGGCTTGTTCTTGAACTTCAATGTTTTTAAAAGTTAGGAAGTGTTTTAGTAACTTGTATTTTCAAAAACAAACAAGAAGTGATTTTGATCCAAAGTTCAACTAAGGGTTACGCCCTCAAGTGTTTTTAACAAAGGTGAAAACGTGTTTTACTTTGATCTAAGAAAGGTCGTTCAATTGTTTCAGTCTTGTGATGACTCGATCCCGGTGGGATCACGAGATTTAGCCGATGGATAAAAGACGTTAATACACTTAAAATCATGTAAAGAACTCTTGATGAGAAGATTTCTAAGGAATCATGAGGTGTATTAAGTGAATAAATATATACACTTGATATCTGTGTAAGCCTTGTAACGGCAACATTCCTGTGGAATGACGAGATTTATCCTGTGGATAAAAGTTTATAATACAAAGACGCGTATAGTTCCTAAGGAAGAGAACCTTAGCGAACCTTGAGGTTTATCCGATGGATAGACATTGCTTTATCGCATCTGCTTTGTGTAAGCATTATCATTTCATTGCATGAGTTTATAAGGTCGTGAGCCTAGGATTTGAGCTTGCACCTAGATGCTAGTGTGAATCTTACGGTGACGATCTTAAATGGTCTTTGGAGATATCAAGGTTGGAAAACCTGACATGTGACCCGTTGGTAACTCTTTTATGTCGTAGCAACTCCGAGCAATACATTGATATCCTCTACTAGATGCCGCACTTTTCATGTTTGGTCGAGAGTGTTTCCGTAAAGCCAGATACGTGCACGTTACATTTGTTGTAGCATCTTGACCATGGCTGGCATTAACCGGAACATGTCCTCCCATTCACTCTCTTCGACTTTTTGTTAGCTCCATGGAGTAGGGGTCAGAGTTTTACCCTTGTGGCATATGACATTGAGTCATGTACATCGCATTGCATTGCATGGCTGTTGATAATTACATTTACTTATTGTACATCACTATTCTGCTTTCGAAGATGTCTTATGCTGCTAATTGATTAATATGATATATTACGATTTATGGTATACATGTTGGACATGTTACTTGGTGTGTCCTCCTGTGTTACTTCTGCTATTGTGCTGTGTTGATACTACATATGTTCATATGTTGTTTTGTGTGTCGTGCATGTAGCTATCGTGTTTAAATCCATATATTGGTTACTCACCTTTGCTTGTACATGTTAGACACCCTGTTGTGTTTTTGGATACGCGTACAGATGCTTCTCAACCGTCATTTGGATCACTTCGAGACCCTGTAGCTTGAGTTTCTTGACGTCGACGACGAAGACGTGTAGACTGTTGATGACGAGGCCCAGTCTCATTGGTATGATGTATACTAGGTGTAACACCCCACTTTAGGGGTCACGATTATTCAACTCAAGACCATAGTTTAAAGGCGGAAAATATATAAATAGAGCTTATCGAAAATATGGGTTTTCTTCTTCCTTTCTTTTATAATCGAGTTCAAAAACCATACACGTATACTTACACAATAAGGATAATATGCATTATCATAACAATATTAAAAGATAGAACATCTCTCAAAATACATAGGTACACATAGTAGTTTCAACACTGAACTACAGAAGAAACAAAATATATAAAGGCAAGCTTAACCTATACTACAGGAGACGCAGCTCCATAACATAGGGGGACGGGGTACATAATAAATATACAGACACTGGGAAGACTTTAGAGACTGGCCAAACACTGACACTGTACTACTCATCAGAGTAATACTCCTCTGGGTCCTCCTCCTCCTCCTCCTCCTCCTCCTCATCCTCCAAGGCCTGCATGTCATAGCCGCTCATGATCTGCTCCGCGTACCACAATGCCTCCTCATCAGTACTCAACCACCACGGGATGGCAGGGGCTACCTCAGGAACGTCTTCCGAAGCATACTCGGGCACTTCCTCTTCCTCCTCCATCTCCTCATCGTCAGACGAGAGGATAACGAGGGGAACAGAAAAGGATACCCTGGCAGGAGCCGATGTGATCTTACGAGCAGTCATCCTCCAAGTTGCCCGATGGCGGGGAACCAGAGGGTGTAGCTCGGAAGGCTCATAAGTAGGCCCTGGGGGTGGGACAGCAGGGATAGAAGGGCCGGCCGCAGGTGCAGGTACAGCAGACGTAGACGGTGCAGTAGGTGGAGGTGGCATAGAAGCAGGGTCAACATATATGTCACGGGGCTCCTCCCGATGAACTGCAGTCTAGGTGTTGGGCTGTCGCGGATGATCAGCAGGTGGTGGTGGTGGTGGTGGCTGGGAAATCCCTGTGCTACCTCTGCCACTAACACGTAGAGTGCAAGCTCTCTCTGACAGGCTGGTCATGTGAAAGGGTGACTCCCACCTACTCGTGAGGCTGACAGCTCCAGTATAGGTACGGCGTCCATCTGGGTGGATCGTCCAAGCGTCCTCTCCATCATGGAGGATCAAGTCCAACATCAAGTGAGATGATGGGTCGCTCGCCATATCTACTCACCATAGTAGGATGAAAACCACACGAGCAGTGTGACAATAGAAGTAATGAGGTGAGATTCCGCATATCGCATAACCAGAATAGCAGTGATAGAAGTCACGCACACACGCACCCAATCGGCATAATAGCGCATGGGCTTTCACAACATAATAAATAAATTGCATGGCATCATCGTGAATATATATATATATATATATATATATATATATATATATATATATATATATATATATATATATATATATATATATATCACAGTTAATATATCAGTCACATGTATACGGGTCAAAGGTCAACTCAGGTATGTAATGACACAATGCAACATGACTCCGACCCTTACTCCATGGAGCTAAACATAACAAGAGTGAGTGATTGGGAGAACATTGTCTGCGTTATCTCAGCCCACAGTGCCACATCTATTGATTGCAATCATCATAACGGCTCACGCCAGACGTTCTTTACCCAAATCGTGATTTGCCCGGTGTTTCAGTCAGGACGTCAGTGTTTTTCAATGGATATCCACGACCCAGAGGAGCTACTCTCTGGTCACATGTGTTTTCCCCAACCCCCGACGTCCCCAAGATCCTCATGATCGACACCTCAGACAATCGCACCTGCACCAAGGTGTATCTCAACTCCTAGGCATCATGCCCGACTCATGCACAGATGCAGATGCATGTCAAGAAAACCACACAAAACAGCCACGTACTACCTCATCACTGTAGTACCTCGTTTATCCCTTGATAAACCACAGGATACCCTTACGGGATTCACTTTCACACGACTTGCCATCAGTCGCCCATCCTTGGTTCCGTTCCTTGCAATCACGTACCACCTTGTCGTTCGAAACACGATGTTCATGTCTTATGATACATTAGTCCATAACCTAGATGTATTAGGGAGGTTAGGGTTCCACAAGGAATCCCTTCATCAATCATCTCACTTGACTAGCAAAGGAACATTACTTATGCTTTAAAAGTAACTCTTAGTGATTAAACATTATGGAGTCCATAGATGATCTAAATCATCAAGGTTATGGAACATGGTTTTGTCATGCCCACTAGGTATTAGTACGTCTTTTACTAGAACCTTATGAGTCCATTATGGAGTTCATATAGATTCCCTTAGGAGATAACGTGTTTATACTATTATAGTGAAAAACTTCAAAGTACTATCCTTATAGCAAAGTAGTTGATGAAATCTCCTTTATTAGGTATAGTTTGAAAACTCTAATCAAGTATCCATAGGTGTCTCATTTAGTGTAAAAACTCTTTTAGTTAGTTCCCTTAATTCTATTACTTAGTGTAGAAGAAAGCATGATTCTCCCTTGAAATCATTATTTTGTTTTCAAATGAATTATAACTTATAAACCTTAAGCTAGTTCTAAAAGGTAGATAGTGTAAAACTCCTTCGTTTTTAAAGAAAGGTTTTGTAAGAATCCTATCTTCTCAAGGAAGGCTTACTAACTAAAGTTCGTTAAAAACCATCTTAATTAATTATGGAACTCTTGGATCTTTGAAAAAAATTTCTTTAAAGCAACCTATTAAAGTAATTGGTTGATCAACATCAAATCAACCTATTCTTGACATGGTTTCTACATGAAGTCCAAAAACTCTCATTTCACAACACATGGTTCTTTGGAACCAAAACTTGGTTTCTTTGAAAACCTTTTCAATTTATATACTTTTTATACTTTAGTATCAACATATAAAACCCCTTAGCTTTGAAATTTTAAGGTCCTAACCCTATTTTCTACACCAAGGCCGAATGCCCATAGGAAAATAGGATAGGTTTTTCTTTGCTTTATTGCATTGTTAGAACCATATTAAGTTTATTTTACCATCACCTAAACATAGAAGCTTTGGCTTCCCTTCTACACATCATATGGCCGAAATAGTCATGGTTATATACCACCAAAATACAGCCATTAAACAACATCCCAAGTAGCATAGGATAATCACATCAACATATAAGCATGTTATCAAGACAACTTAGAACATAAGCAAGTTCAAATCATTCAAAAATCCTATCCTTAGATCTTTGGACCTAAGAATATTTTTTTTCACCATGCCAAAATACTTTTCTTCTAGCATATACACACATAAACATCATACCAACACAACCACACAATTTAACATGACAACAAAGTAAAGAGCTTTATGAGGAAACCCTAGATCTAGGGTTTTCCTTCAACAAATTAGGAGGGCTATATCACCACCATTTAAGGTGTGATATGGTTCACTCCCCCATTACCTTTGAGAAGCTTCCTTGAAGAGTAGAAGATGAAAACTTGGTCACCAAAATCACAAGGAAAACCGTGACCTAGAGGAGAAACAAACAAGTTCAAAAACTTGATTTTTCAACTTCATAAACAATGAGAACACTATGATATTTCAACATCATAATGATGATAACATAAATATGTTCTCAAGAATAATAAAGGAAAGAAAATAAGTTAGAAACTTACTCTTGAAGAAGGGTCCAAAATCAAGTTCAAGAAGCTTGTACCTTCTTGAATGATTCTTTAATATCTTGAAGCAAACAACTTCAAATGATGAAATTCCAAAGAGGAAAGTTTTTTAGATGAATGAGATAAACAAGAATATGAAGTTAGAATGATGAAATAAGGTGAGTATGAACACTTACTAGTGCTGGCCGAAGTTAGAAAGAAAGGAGAGAGAAGAGAGAACTTGAACTTAGGTGTTTTGAGTGAGAAATGGATGGAATAGTAACTTGGGTGTTTTGAACACTAAAAGGCCGAGATCCCTCCTCCTTGTGGACTCCAAATCGTCATTAAATTGTGGTCATAAAGAATGGAGGGTCAAGATTCAAGTGGATGAATGTGTTGTTGCTTATGGAGGCCTTAAGGACAAGATTAATCAAAAATGGCTAAGATGCTTTTTCCATTAATGGTTAGTGTCATAAACTTGACTTGAGATGATAGAAAGCCCATCTTGGCTCCTCCAAAGGTGGAATTGCCGAATGGCCTTAACTAGATGTAACCAAAATAGTTACATTCCCATTTAGTTAGGAATTAGGTAATTAGGATTTTTACCAAAAATGGATAATTGGTTTTAACTACTTTTGGTAAATTTTTGGATTTCAAGAAAGCTAATCCTCTTCATTAGGAATAATCAACAAGGTAATGGAAAATGTAATTCAACATTACATCTCACTTAATTCCCCGTTTCCCTGCCTCCGGCATGCAAAACGAGAAATTACCCGATAACGATCAAAACAGAACTTTTATCGGTTTTTCGTCTCTTGACGACAAAAGAAACTTTATCACAACATAACCATGGTTATAAACGATCATATAAAAATTGACATATATATATATATATATATATATATATATATATATATATATATAGTCATATCAAACATAAAGGTAGCGATCACAATTAAATGTTGATTATAAACAGTTACAGAAACGGGTGTGTTACAACACTCCCCTACAACAAAAAGTTTCGTCCTCGAAACTTGAGGGCGTCAAAATAACTGCGGATACTGCTCCTTCATCTTCTCTTCCAGCTCCCACGTTGCCTCCCCGGACGTTTCATTCTAGATGACCTTTACCAGAGCAATATCCTTCCCTCGAAACTGCTTCATTCTTCGGTCCTCGATCCTGACGCGAGAAGTTTCAAAAGTTAGGTTATCCTTTAATTGTACTGCATCAGGCTCAATGACATGCATGGGATCAGGGATGTACTTTCACAATTGTGAAACATGGAATACATCATGAAGATTTGAAAGAAACGGGGGTAAGGCAATTTGATATGCTACTGGGCCAACTCTACGAAGGATTTGATAGGGTCCAATGAATTTTGGTGTGAGTTTCCTAGATTTTGTTACTCTACCTATCCCAGTCATGGGCGTGACTCTCAAGAATACGCGGTCCCCTTCCTGGAACTCAAGCAGTTGACACCTCTTGTCCGCATATCCTTTTTATCTACTTTGGGTAGCCCTCATCTTATCTTGGATCAATTTCACCTTCTCGGTAGTCTGACGTACAAGCTCAGGTCCGATAGTAAGGTGTTCTCCATCCTGGTACCAACATAACGGTGTTCTGCAACGCCTCCCATACAGAGCTTCGTAGGGTGCCATCCCTATGCTAGAATGAAAACAGTTGTTGTATGTGAACTTTATCAACGGCAAAAATCCTTCCCAGATCCCTGATTTCTCAAGCACGCAAGCTCTCAACAGATCCTCTAAAGATTGAATCGTTCTCTCGAACTGGCAATCTGTCTGCGGATAGTATGCCGAACTCAAATGCAGCTTCGTTCCTAGATCCTCTTGCAAGCTTTGCCAAAAGCGAGATGTGAACCTCGGGTCTCTGTCTGAAACGATACTAGATAGTACACCGTGTAACCTAACGATCTCCCCGATATAAAGCTGGGTCAACTTCTCCATCGAGTACTTGATGTTTATGGGTAAAAAGTGTGCCGACTTGGTAAGTCGATCCATGATCACCCAAATTGCATCATAACCCTTGCGCGTGCTAGGTAAACTGGTCACAAAATCCATGGAGATGTCATCCCATTTCCATTCGGGAATATCTAAGGGTTGCAGCATTCCCGCGGGTCTTTGGTGGTCCACCTTCGCTTTTTGACACACTAGACACGACGATACAAAACTGGCAACGTCTCTCTTCATCCCGTGCCACCAATACATCCGTTTCAGATCTTGTTACATCTTGGTTGACCCCGGATGCATACTCAGTTTGCACATGTGAGCTTCCTCAAGTATCAGCCTCCTTAGATCCGCATCACTGGGTAGACAGATTTTGCCCTTGAACCTCAGAATCCCATCTGGTCCTTCTACAAACTCTGACGTGGTCTCCCGCTGTCCGGCTTCTCTCTCTTTCATGAGATACTGATCCCCACTCTGTTTCTCTCTAATCTGATTCAAGAGATCACTCTCCACAGTGATCATACCTACACTGAGCTTCCCTGGAGATGCTTCTACAACTAACTTCAAATCTCTGAACTGCTTGATGAGCTCCCTCTCTCTGACCATCATGGCAGACGCATGGAGCACTTTTCTACTTAAGGCATCCGCTACAACGTTTGCTTTTCTAGGATGATAATGCAACTCGAAGTCATAGTCCTTCAAAAACTCTAGCCATCTTCGTTGCCTCATGTTGAGCTCTTTCTGGTCAAACAAGTACTTCAGACTCTTGTGATCACTGAAAATGCTGAACTTTGCCTCGTACAAGAAATGCCTCCAAATCTTCAGAGCAAAGACCACTGCAGCTAACTCCAAGTCGTGAGTCGGATAGTTCTTCTCATGGTTCTTTAACTGCCTTGAAGCGTAAGCCACCACCGTCCTGTTCTGCATCATGATGCATCCCAGACCTTGGTACGAAGCATCACAAAATACCTCAGAGGGTTCGTTCGGGTCTGGAAGTACTAACACTGGTGAACTAGTCATACGCTTCTTCAACTCTTGGAAACTAGCCTCACAGGCCTCGGTCCATGCAAGAGCTTGATCCTTCCGTGTTAACTTGGTCAACGGTGCCACAATCTTAGCGAATCCTTCAATGAGCCTCCGATAGTAGCCCGCTAACCCGACGAAACTACGGATCTCTGTTGCTGTCTTTGGTTGTTCCCACTGCAACACACCTTCTACCTTCGCCGGATCCACAACAATCCCCTCCTTTGAGATAACATGACCCAAAAACTGAACCTCTTCTAGCCAAAACTCGCACTTTGAAAACTTGGCATACAACTGCTTTTCTTTGAGTACTTGCAGTACTACTCGTAAATGTTCTGCATGCTCTTCTTTATCCCTAGAGTAGATCAGGATGTCGTCGATAAACACCACAACAAACTTATCTAAGTAAGGATGAAAGATCCTTTTCATGTAATCCATAAATATGGCAGGTGCATTTGTCACTCCGAATGGCATTACCAAATACTCGTAGTGTCTATAACATGTTCTGAATGCTGTTTTTGGAACATCCTCCATCTTGACTCGGATTTGATGGTAACCTGTGTGACACCCACTACCCCGCATAAAATATAAATAAAATCATACATGTCTTAAAAATATAATAATGAAAATAAAAATATTTTCTCACGGGTAATGTGCATCACATCATCTATAACTCAAACGTAGGAATCTGAAATAATCAAAATCCGTTAAAAACAAACTGCGAAAAACATAAATAATAAACATACCCCAAATCCCGATGTCACATATCAGAGTTGGTATACATATACCGATAATACATCGGAATAAATTAAACAACTGAACGTAAATCCTAACTACTATTACTAAGAGAGATCTCTACGGGATCACTCCTCGTGAGCATGCTCACCCTCCTCTGCACATGCAACATCATATGCACAAGAACAACGAAAGGTAGGGGTGAGAAATACGATCATAAATATATGTAAACAGAATGGAATAGTAATTAAGATGACATACAACATACATCAACCAACACATGTATAATCAATACATATATATATATATACCAAAGATGCATGTCAATGCGAATGCAGCATCACTACTCCGTATGCATGTGGCCAACAACTCTAACTCTGGAAAGACGATTAGGAGTACATGTCCGGTTATCAACGTGGATGATATGCCAGACCACGGGCCATCCCCGAATACTCTCACTAATCCTGATAACGTATAGTGATGCTATGCTCAACAACGTATCAACTTCAACGTATGATGCATGCTATGCTCAACAACATGCAAACACATGTCCAACCAACATGCAAACACATGTCCAACCATCCACCATCATACCATTACATGGCTATCAACTTTGACCAGCAAGCATCAAAGATGATTTATCAACATCAAACTTGACCAATAAGCATCAAGAATGATTTAATCAACAACATCGGTAACAGTGCGTCGTTACCAATAACATCATCGTCTTACTAACTGTTCTCTTTGTTAAGTCTTAACTTAACATTACCTTTATTAAACATTATACTTAATCTTATTATCTAAACCCTCAATCCATATTTTATTAAGATTATAACTTAACCTTAATATTTATACCGCAAGTCATATATTTATTAAGATTATAACTTAATATTAATATCTAAACCACAATTCATATCCTATTAAAATCATAACTTAATCTTAATATCTAAACCCCAATTCATATCTTATTAAGATTATAACAAGCCTACATAACACTATCCATCAAGCATAAGGGGTCAAAACTGCTTCTGGGAACGTGAGAATCGATATCCAATCTCTGGAATCGATTTCTCAAGTCTTCAAATCGATTTCCAATCTCTGGAAATCGATTTCAACATGTTCAAATCGATTTCCCCAATCAATTTTGAACAAAGTAAAAGCGATTCTAGAAATTGATTTCTACAAGGCCAAATCGATTTCCACACCTTGGAAATCGATTCTTGGTCGATTCAAATCGATTTCCATGTGCTGGAAATTGATTTTTGGGTGTCAGATCATACAGCAGCGGGTTTTCTCCGCTATCGGACCAGTCTACGTCCTCTAATTAACATATCATTCGAGCCTAAGCTATTTATCACCAATTTGATTAGTCCAACACTCATAAATCATATCCTAAGGGTTCTCAAACTAATCCTTGGTCATCAACCTCAGATTGTCTAATTATTTTCTCCATATAACTATGTTCTTATAGCATAAGGTTAACAAAACACCATATCATGGCATAAACAGCATGTTCATCATCATCAGTTCATCAACAATCATATAAATTATGAACTCATAGTTATAAACATGTTATAACATCAAATTATTCATCAATCAATACTCATATAGCCAGAAAACAACATAACAACATTCATAGGCATACGCAGGCATACATAGGGGTCATGGGTTAACCCCTTCATCTTAACCTATCCCAAAACCCACATATTCATGACCAATTTTCTCCCCCCATACCTGGTATGACGATTCACAGCCTAAAGGAAAGAGAACAGAGCCAAGATCTGCTACGGCTCCTTCTTACGGGTTCAGCACTTGATCACGATCGCAACACTGGAAAGCAGAGTCGATCTTTAAGTTAAGGATTGAAAGGGAAAACAAATCTAGGATTGGAAACTCACCTTGGTTTCTAACTTAGGAGATTAACTCTAGCAGCAGGGACAGACTAGCCAAACAACGGCGTGTTCTTGACGAAGAACACCAAAGCAGGATTCGTCCTTTTGGGTTTTCTAGAGCAAGAGATCAGTTAGAGCTCTTAAGGATGAGAAGAGGCAACTAGTGAGTACAATAGGGTGTGGATACTAGTTTTAGGTCATACGCTATGTATATATAACTGTTAGGAACGTTTTAGGACGAATGGGCCGTACACAGCATAGCCCGGTGACCCAAACGCGTACACAAGCTCTGACACGCATGGTAATCGATTCCACAACCATGGAAATCGATTTTCCATGGGCCAAATCGATTTTCTTATCAAAGAAATCGATTTTTCCCTTTAAACAATCGATTTCTTCACCTGGAAATCGATTTCCCAAATCGATTTCCTAATCGATTTTTGGCATCGACACCTGAATAAAACTTGTAGATAATTCTCTAAGCTTTCCAACGCATCCAAGATCACCTCGATCGGATGTCTAGAACTCAAGATATGGCCAAAACCGTGTAACAGGTTATTTAGACTCGGATGGATCAATTATTCTAAAGGCTGAACTATTACAACTATGAACTTATGCACCAAAAACAAGCAAAAACAGCATATGCAAGCATCTATAGCAAGTATTAACACATATGTACATAGAAGCGAAAAAGCAGGGTGTTACAATTCCACCCCCTTATAAAAATTTCGTCCTCGAAATTTCTACTCACTTTGAGTAAACAGATGCG
Source organism: Ammopiptanthus mongolicus (assembly GCA_039655645.1). NCBI lineage: Eukaryota > Viridiplantae > Streptophyta > Magnoliopsida > Fabales > Fabaceae > Ammopiptanthus > Ammopiptanthus mongolicus. Next base: position 33,995,715 of record CM077349.1, on the reverse strand, counting down.
GGTATGACTCCTTCATCTTGCTCTCCAACTCCCACGTAGCACTTTCTTCTGTAGCTCCACTCCAAATGACCTTGACCAAGGGAATTTCGTTCCCTCCCAGCTGCTTGACCCTTCGATCTTCAACCCGAAGTGGTAACACCTCAAAGGTCAAGTTATCCTTTGGTGGAATAACATCGGGTACTATCACATGGCTTGGATCATGAACATACTTTCGAAGTTGAGACACATGAAACACATTATGAAGGTTTGACAAGAACGGGGGTAAGGCTATCTGGTAGGCGACTTCACCGACTCTTTTTAGGATTTGGTAAGGGCCAATGAATCTAGGAGTAAGTTTCCTCGCTTTCATTACTCTGCCAACCCCAGTTGTTGGAGTAACTCGCAAGAACACATGTCCCCCTCCTGGAATTCGAGAGTTTTTCTTCTCTTATCATGGTAACTCTTTTGCCTACTCTGTGCCGCTCTCATCTTATCTTGTATCATCCTCACTTTCTCTGTAGTCTCCTGCACTACCTCAGGTCCTAACACAACATTCTCTCCAGGCTCATTCCAACGCAAGGGTGTCCTACACCTCCTACCATACAAAGCCTCATAAGGTGCCATCCCAATACTGGAATGGAAGCTATTGTTGTAGGTAAACTCTATAAGGGGTAAAAACTTATCCCAACTACCAGACTGCTCTAGCACACACGCCCTCAACAAGTCTTCTAAGGATTGGATTGTTCACTCAGATTGACCATCGGTCTGTGGGTGATAAGCTGAACTCAATCTAAGCTTAGTTCCTAAGGCCTTATGCAAACTATTCCAAAGTCTAGAGGTAAATCTAGGATCTCTGTCTGAAACTATGCTAGAGGGTATACCATGCAATCTAACTATTTCTCTGATATACAGCCCAGTCAACTTCTCTAATGGGTATTCCATGTTCATAGGAATGAAATGGGCAGATTTGGTTAACCTGTCCACAACAACCCATATGGCATCACAACCAGCTGGAGTCCTAGGGAGTCTAGACACAAAATCCATAAAGATACTATCCCACTTCAACTCAGGGATACTCAAAGGTTGCAACTTACCTGAAGGTTTCTGGTGCTCTATCTTAGCCTTCTGACACACTAAGCAAGCATACACAAACTCAGCCACATCCTTTTTCATCCTAGGCCACCAAAACATCCGTTTCAGATCCTGATACATCTTTGTGGCTCCTGGGTGAACACTCAAACCACTCCTATGTCCCTCCTCAAGGATCAACTTCCTAAGCTCTGGAACATCAGGTATACAAACTCTATCCTGGAACCTCAAAATTCCATTAGTCCCTTCCTTAAAACTGAGATTTCTACCTTGAGCAATCATCTCCCTCTGGTCTAAAAGGTATACATCTATCTTTTGCCCTTCTCTAATCTGATCCATTAAACTGTTAGTGATTTTCAACATTCCTAGCCTAATGCTCTTAGGGGTAACTTCCCAAGCTAAACTCAAATCTCTAAACTCCTCTATCAAAATCATCTCTCTAACCATTAAGGCTGAAATATGTAAGGTTTTTCTACTCAAAGCATCAGCCACTACATTGGCCTTACCTGGGTGGTAACTCAACTCGAACTCATAATCCTTAAGAAATTCCATCCACCTACGCTATCTCATATTTAGCTCCTTTTGGTCAAACAGGTATTTCAAACTCTTATGATCACTAAAGACCTCAAATCTAGCTCCATAGAGATAATGCCTCCAAATTTTTAAGGCAAACACTACAGCTCCTAACTCCAAGTCATGAGTGGGGTAGTTCTTCTCATGAGTCTTAAGCTGCCTAGAAGCATAAGCTACTACCTGACCATTCTGCATCAACACACCACCTAAACCTTGCTTCGAAGCATCACAGTACACTACAAAAGGTTCATTAGGATTGGGTAACACAGGTGCAGATGTCAACCTATTCTTCAACTCCTGAAAACTTTCCTCACACTTAGAGTCCCACACGAAGATCTGACCTTTCTTAGTAAGGCAGGTCATAGGCAAAGCTATCTTAGAGAATCCTTCTATAAACCTCCTATAGTATCCGGCCAAACCCAAGAAACTTCGAACCTCGGTCACTGACTTAGGTGCTTCCCAACGGAGCACGGTTTCTACCTTAGCTGGGTCCACGGCTATCCCTCCTTTAGAGATGATGTGTCCTAAGAAACTCACCTCTTCTAACCAAAACTCACACTTGGACAACGTGGCATACAACTGTTTTTCCTTAAGGGTTTCCAAGACTATCCTCAAGTGTTCCTCATGTTCTTCCTTAGTCTTAGAGTATACTAGGATATCATCTATGAAGACAACTACAAACCTATCCAAGTATGGATGAAAGATCTTGTTCATGTAGTCCATGAACACAACAGGGGCATTAGTCACACCAAAAGGCATAACTAGATACTCGTAATGGCCATAGCGCGTTCTGAAGCAGTCTTTGGAATGTCCTCAGACTTGACTCGAATTTGGTGATAGCCTGATCTCAAATCTATCTTAGAAAACACAAACGCTCCAATCAGCTGGTCCATAAAGATCATCTATCCTAGGAAGAGGATACTTATTCTTAAGGGTCACCTTGTCCAGTTGTCAATAATTGACACGCAACTTCATGCTACCATCTTTCCTCTTGTAACACATCAATAAGAATGACACTCTAGGAAGGATAATATTGATCGGCACCTAAAGTCATACATACTCTTAGGCAGCAATAAAACAAGTTAAGGTTCACTATCAATGGTTCGGACAGTTCCCTGCCACGACCCCATTGTCCTATCACTCAACGATCTTAACCAATTCAAAATTGGTTAAATCCTACTAGAGAAATTTTTTAACAAAAGGCATAACAAAACAGTCACACAAGTTCAAAACACTTATGCAGAGTACACAGAAGAGACACAACAGACACATACCCCGGCCTGCAGGACAGACCGGTTCTGATACCACTAAATGTGACACCCACTACTCCGCATAAAATATAAATAAAATCATACATGTCTTAAAAATATAATAATGAAAATAAAAATATTTTCTCAAGGGTAATGTGCATCACATCATCTATAACTCAAACGTAGGAATCTGAAATAATCAAAATCCGTTAAAAACAAACTGCGGAAAAAATAAATAATAAACATATCCCAAATCCTGATGTCACATATCAGAGTTGGTATACATATACCGATAATACATCGGAATAAATTAAACAACTGAACGTAAATCCTAACTACTATTACTAAGAGAGATCTCTACGAGATCACTCCTCGTCAGCATGCTCACCCTCCTCTGCACATGCAACATCATATGCACAAGAACAACGAAAGGTAGGGGTGAGAAATACGATCATAAATATATGTAAACGGAATGGAATAGTAATTAAGATGACATACAACATACATCAACCAACACATGTATAATCAATACATATATATATATACCAAAGATGCATGTCAATGCGAATGCAACATCACTACTCCATATGCATGTGCCCAACAACTCTAACTCTGGAAAGACGATTAGGAGTACATGTCCGGTTATCAACGTGGATGATATGCTAGACCATGGGCCATCCCCGAACACTCTCACTAATCATGATAACGTATAGTGGCTAGTCAGGGTACTCAAGCTTATCCTTTAGGTCACTCCGACAATAGGTAGCTAGCCCATGTCACCTGGAATTTCCCTACCCAATGTACCCACAAGGCCAGGATAACACCTATCGTGGCCTCCACTATCGCGATTCATCGTTTGCTTTCCACCCAACATATCAACTTCAACGTATGATGCATGCTATGCTCAACAACATGCAAACACATGTCCAACCATCCACCATCATACCATTACATGGCTATCAACTTTGACCAACAAGCATCAAAGATGATTTATCAACATCAAACTTGACCAATAAGCATCAAGAATGATTTAATCAACAATATCGGTAACAGTGCGTCGTTACCAATAACATCATCGTCTTACTAACTATTCTCTTTGTTAAGTCTTAACTTAACATTACCTTTATTAAACATTATACTTAATCTTATTATCTAAACCCTCAATCTATATTTTATTAAGATTATAACTTAACCTTAATATTTATACCGCAAGTCATATATTTATTAAGATTATAACTTAATCTTAATATCTAAACCACAATTCATATCCTATTAAAATCATAACTTAATCTTAATATCTAAACCACAATTCATATCTTATTAAGATTATAACAAGCCTACATAACACTATCCATCAAGCATAAGGGGTCAAAACTGCTTCTGGGAACGTGAGAATCGATTTCCAATCTCTGGAATCGATTTCTCAAGTCTTCAAATCGATTTCCAATCTCTGGAATCGATTTCTCAAGTCTTCAAATCGATTTCCAATCTCTGGAAATCGATTTCAACATGTTCAAATCGATTTCCCCAATCAATTTTGAACAAGGAAAATCGATTCTAGAAATCGATTTCTACAAGGCCAAATCGATTTCCACACCTTGGAAATCGATTCTTGGTCGATTCAAATCGATTTCCATGTGCTGGAAATCGATTTCTGGGTGTCAGATCATACAGCAGCGGGTTTTCTCCGCTATCGGACCAGTCTACGTCCTCTAATTAACATATCATTCGAGCCTAAGCTATTTATCACCAATTTGATTAGTCCAACACTCATAAATCATATCCTAAGGGTTCTCAAACTAATCCTTGGTCATCAACCTCACATTGTCTAATTATTTTCTCCCTATAACTATGTTCTTATAGCATAAGGTTAACAAAACACCATATCATGGCATAAACAGCATGTTCATCATCATCAGTTCATCAACAATCATATAAATTATGAACTCATAGTTATAAACATGTTATAACATTAAATTATTCATCAATCAATACTCATATAGCCAGAAAACAACATAACATTCATAGGCATACGCAGGCATACATAGGGGTCATGGGTTAACCCCTTCATCTTAACCTATCCCAAAACCCACATATTCATGACCAATTTTCTCCCCCATACCTGGTATGACGATTCACAGCCTAAGGGAAAGAGAACAGAGCCAAGATCTGCTACGGCTCCGTCTTACGGGTTCAGCACTTGATCACGATCGCAACACTGGAAAGCAGAGTCGATCTTTAAGTTAAGGATTGAAAGGGAAAACAAATCTAGGATTGGAAAATCACCTTGGTTTCTAACTTAGGAGATTAACTCTAGCAGTAGGGATAGACTAGCCAAACAACGGCGTGTTCTTGACGAAGAACACCAAAGCAGGATTCGTCCTTTTGGGTTTTCTAGAGCAAGAGATCAATTAGAGCTCTTAGGGATGAGAAGAGGCAACTAGTGAGTACAATAGGGTGTGGATACTAGGTTTAGGTCATACGCTATGTATATATAACTGTTAGGAACGTTTTAGGACGAATGGGCCGTACACAGCATAGCCCGGTGACCCAAACGCGTACACAAGCTCTGACACGCATGGGAATCGATTCCACAACCATGGAAATCGATTTTCCATGGGCCAAATCGATTTTCTTATCAAAGAAATCGATTTTTCCCTTTAAACAATCGATTTCCACTTTCTGGAAATCGATTTCTTCACCTGGCCAAATCGATTTCCCAATCGAGTTTTGGCATCGACACCTGAATAAAACTTGTAGATAATTCTCTAAGCTTTCCAACGCATCCAAGATCACCTCGATCGGATGTCTAGAACTCAAGATATGGCCAAAACCGTGAAACAGGTTATTTAGACTTGGATGGATCGATTATTCTAAAGGCTGAACTATTACAATTATGAACTTATGCACCAAAAACAAGCAAAAACAACATATGCAAGCATTTATAAGCAAGTATTAACACATATGTACATAGAAGTGAAAAAGCAGGGTGTTACAACCCGACCGTAAATCTATCTTAGAAAACACGGCTGCTCCTCTTAGATGGTCCATCAGGTCATCAATCCTTGGAAGTGGGTACTTGTTCTTGATAGTGATCTTGTTGAGCTGACGGTAGTCCACACACAACCGAGACGTCCCATCCTTCTTCTGCACATGCAGAACTGGTGCTCCCCACGATGATACACTGGGCCTAACAAACTGCTTGGACATCAGCTCTTCCAACTGTTTCTTTAGCTCCTCTAACTCTGCGAGTGCCATCCGGTACGGTGCCATAAATATTGGTTCAGCTCCCGGCACTAGGTCTATTGCAAACTTGATGTCCCTAACCGGTGGAAGTCCAGGTATATCTTCAGGAAAGACTTCTGGAAACTCGTCGACAATCGGAATCGGACGCACGTCTTTCTCCCTACTAACCTCCAGAAAGGACAACAACATGTATCTTTGGGCTCCTTCTCTCAAAGAAGCTTTCGCTTGATTGGCACAAATAAAACCAGAAATCTCACTTTTTGGAAAGATTAGGGTTCGGTTGGCACAATCCAAAAGTACATGGTTAGAGGATAACCAATCCATCCCCAAGATAACATCTATTTGTGATAATTGCAAACAGATCAAGTTGGCTACAAACTTCCTACCCTCAACAAGAATAGGCCAGTTTAGACAGGCCTCAGCCGTAACAACAGGTTTCGCAGTAGGCGTGGAAATAACCAGATGAAATGGTAGTGAAGAAACAGGTAATCCCAAAAGCTTAACACAACTATATGCAATAAAAGAATGTGTTGCGCATGAATCAAACAGTACAGTTAAAGTTTTACCTCCAATGTTACCCTCTCCTTGGATCAGGTCTTGGTTCTGAGAAGCTTCAGCACCATTCACTGAGTAGACTCACCCATTTGCCTTGGGCCTTGCTGCTCAAACCAGGTTAACAGCGGGTTCTGCCTTGGGTTGTCTGCACTCCTTTGCCATATGACCAGGCTTCCCACAGTTGAAGCAGATGATTCCTATCATTGAGCACTCCCTTGTATAGTGGTCTCCTCCACACTTGAAGCACTTGACAGCGCTGAAATCGTACGGTTCCCATTGCCCTTCCCTTCGAATCGTTGATAGCGCTGACCTCCAGACTGCTTTGAGTAGGGCTTCTTGTGATGGAAACTGCTACCACCACTCTTCTTGAACCTTGATGGCCCAACGCTTCCTTGGCTTTTGCTCCGACTTCCTTTCAGTTCTTCAATCAGCCGGCATTTGTCCATGATCTGAGGAAAAGTAGGAATCTCGAACGGCATGACTGCCTCCTTGAGCTCGTGTCTAAGACCGTCCTCGAACTTTCTACACTTCCAGGCTTCGTTGGGGTTGTCTTGGAAGTAGTTGGAGAACTTTGCCAAACTCTCAAACTTAGCAGCATACTCGCAGACTGTCATGTTTCCTTGACGTAGCTGGAGGAATTCCATCTCCTTGGCATGCCTAGCACTCGCAGGGAAATACTTCTCAAAGAACTTCGTACGAAAGAGCTCCCAGGTGATGGCTTGTCCAGCGTGCTCGGCCACCTGGCGAGCTCCCCTCCACCAGTACTCTGCATCACCTACCAGCATGTAGGCTGCATAGGTCACTCTATCAGCATCTGAGCACCTCATGGCTTCAAATATCTTTTCCATTTCTTGCACCCACAACTCTGCCCTCTCCGGGTCGTATTCTCTCTTTTATTGCGGCGGGTTGTTCCTGCGGAATTCACTCAATCCTCGACCCTCAACATTCTCCTGTTCTCGGAGTACAAAAGGAGCAGTCATCTCCCACATAGCTTGCACAACATCAGCCATATCGGTGTTCCTATTTGCCATCTCGTTCTACAAGACCAACAAAGTTCAGTACATGCTAGATATTCCTTCACACAAGCTCAACCAATGTTGTCATTCCTTTCGGAATTCAACAGCACACAAGTCATAGAGGCACACAGCACAAACAAAATAGACCAACCACAAACCCAAAAAGACTTGGCCAGCTTTGATACCAAATAATGTAACACCCCACTTTAGGGGTCACGATTATTCAACTTAAGACCATAGTTTAAAGGCGGAAAATATATAAATAGAGCTTATCGAAAATATGGGTTTTCTTTTTCCTTTCTTTTATACTCGAGTTCCAAAACCATACACGTATACTTACACAATAAGGATAATATGCATTATCATAACAATATTAAAAGATAGAACATCTCTCAAAATACATAGGTACACATAGTAGTTTCAACACTGAACTACAGAAGAAACAAAATATATAAAGACAAGCTTAACCTATACTACAGGAGACGCAACTCCATAACATAAGGGGAAGGGGTACATAATAAATATCAGACACTGGGAAGACTCTAGAGACTAGCCAAACACTGACACTGTACTACACATCAGAGTAATACTCCTCTGGGTCCTCCTCCTCCATGTCCTCCTCCTCCTCCTCCTCATCCTCTAAGGCCTGCATGTCATAGCCGCTCATGATTTGCTCCACGTATCGCAGCGCCTCCTCATTAGTCCTCAACCACCACGGGCTGGCAGGAGCTACCTCAGGAACGTCCTCCGGAGCATACTCGGGCACTTCCTCTTCCTCCTCCATCTCCTTATCGCCAGACGAGAGGATAACGAGGGGAACAGAAAAGGATACCCTGGCAAGAGCCGGTGTGCTCTAACGAGCAGTCATCCTCCAAGTCGCCCGATGGCGGGGAACCAGAGGGTGTAGCTCGGAAGGCTCACAAGTAGGCCCTAGGGGTGGGACAACAGGGACAGAAGGGCCGGTTGCAGGTGCAGGTACCGCAGACGTAGATGGTGCAGTAGGTGGAGGTGGCATAGAAGCAGGGTCAACATATATGTCACGGGGCTCCTCCCAATGAATTGCAGTCTGGGTGCTGGGCTGTCGCGGATGATCAGCAGGTGGTGGTGGTGGCTGGGAAATCTCCGTGCTACCTCCGCCACTAACACGTAGAGTGCAAGCTCTCTCTGACAGGCTCGTCATGTGAAAGGGTGACTCCCTCCTACTCGTGAGGCTGACAGCTCCAGTATAGGTACGGCGTCCATCAGGTTGGATCGTCCAAGCGTCCTCTCCATCATGGAGGATCAAGTCCAACGTCAAGTGAGATGATGGGTAGCTCGCCATATCTACTCACCATAGCAGGATGAAAACCACGCGAGCAGCGTGACAACAGAAGTAATGAGGTGAGATTCCGTATATCACACAACCAGAATAGCAGTGATAGAAGTCACGCACACACGCACCCAATCGGCATAATAGCGCATGGGCTTTCACAACATAATAAATAAATTGCATCGCATCACAGTGAATATATATATATATATATATATATATATATATCACAGTTGACATGTCAATCACAGTTAATATATCAATCACATGTATATGGGTCAAAGGTCAACTCAGGTATGCAACGACACAATGCAACATGACTCCGACCCCTACTCCATGTAGCTAAACATAACAAGAGTGAGTGATTGGGAGAACATTGTCTGCGTTATCTCATCCCACAGTGCCACATCTATTGATAGCAATCATCATAACGGCTCAGTGTTTCAGTCAGGACGTCAGTGTTTTTCAATGGATATCCACGACATAGAGGAGCTACTCTCTGGCCACATGTGTTTTCCCCAACCCCCGACGTCCCTAAGATCCTCATGATCGACACCTCAGACAATCGCACCTGCACCAAGGTATATCTCAACTCCTAGGCATCACGCCTGACTCATGCACAGATGAAAATGCATGTCAAGAAAACCACACATAACAGCCACGTACTACCTCATCACTGTAGTACCTCGTTTATCCCTTGATAAACCACAGGATACCCTTACGGGATCCACTTTCACACGACTTGCCATCAGTCGCCCATCCTTGGTTCCGTTCCTTGCAATCACGTACCACCTCGTCGTTCGAAACATGATGTTCATGTCTTATGATACAGTAGTCAATAACCTAGATGTGTTATAGAGGTTAGGGTTCCACAAGGAATCCCTTCATCAATATTCTCACTTGACTAGCAAAGGAACATTACTTATGCTTTATAAGTAACTCTTAGTGATTAAACATTATGGAGTCCTTAGATGATCTAAATCATCAAGGATGTGGAACATGGTTTTGTCATGCCCACTAGGTATTAGTACATGTCTTTTACTAAAACCTTATGAGTCCATTATGGAGTTCATATAGATTCCCTTAGGAGATAACGTGTTTATACTATTATAGTGAAAAACTTCGAAGTACTATCCTTATAGCAAAGTAGTTGATGAAATCTCCTTTATTAGGTATATTTTGAAAACTCTAATCAAGTATGCACAAGTGTCTCATTTAGTGTAAAAACTTTTTGAGTTAGTTCCCTTAATTCTATTACTTAGTGTAGAATAAAGCATGATTCTCCTTTGAAATCATTATTTTGTTTTCAAATGAATTATAATTTATAAACCTTTGGCAAGTTCTAAAAGGTAGATAGTGTAAAACTCCTTCGTTTTTAAAGAAAGGTTTTGTAAGAATCCTATCTTCTCAAGGAAGGCTTACTAACTAAAGTTCTTTAAAAACCATCTTAATTAATTATGGAACTCCTGGATCTTTGAAAAACTTTTCTTTAAAGCAACTTATTAAAGTAATTGGTTGATCAACATCAAATCAACCTATTCTTGACATGATTTCTACATGAAGTCCAAAAACTCTTATTTCACAACACATGGTTCTTTGGAATCAAAACTTGGTTTCTTTGGAAACCTTTTCAATTTATATACTTTCTATACTTTAGTATCAACATATAAAACCCCTTAGCATTGATATTTTAAGGTCCTAACCCTATTTTCTACACCAAGACCGAATGCCCATAGGAAAATAGGATAGGTTTTTCTTTGTTTCATTGCATTGTTAGAACCATATTAAGTTCATTTTACCATCACTTAAACATAGAAGCTTTGGCTTCCCTTCTGCACATCATATGTCCAAAACACTCATGGTTATATACCACCAAAATACAGCCATTAAACAACATCCCAAGTAGCATAGGATAATCACATCAACATATAAGCATGTTATCAAGACAACTTAGAACATCAGCAAGTTCAAATCATTCAAAAATCCTATCCTTAGATCTTTGGACCTGAGAATAGTTTTTTTCACCATGCCAAACTACTTTTATTCTAGCACATACACACATAAACATCTACCAACACAACCACACAATTTAATATGACAACAAAGTAAAGAGCTTTTTGAGGAAACCCTAGATCTAGGGTTTTCCTTCAACAAATTAGGAGGGCTATATCACCACCATTTAAGGTGTGATATGGTTCACTCCCCCATTACCTTTGAGAAGCTTCCTTTAAGAGTAGAAGATGAAAACTTGGTCACCAAAATCACAAGGAAAACCGTGACCTAGAGGAGAAACAAACAAGTTCAAAAACTTGATTTTTCAACTTCATAAACAATGAGAACACTATGATTTTTCAACATCATAATGATGATAACATAAAGATGTTCTCAAGAATAATAAAGGAAAGAAACTAAGTTAAAAACTTACTCTTGAACAAGGGTCCAAAATCAAGTTCAAGAAGCTTGAACCTTCATGAATGATTCCTGAATATCTTAAATCAAACAACTTCAAATGATGAAATTCCAAAGAAGAAATTTCTTTAGATGAATGAGATAAACAAGAATATGAAGTTAGAATTATGAAATAAGGTGAGTATGAACACTTAATAGTGCTGGCCAAAGTTAGAAAGAAAGGAGAGAGAAGAGAGAACTTGAACTTAGGTGTTTTGAGTGAGAAATGGATGGAATAGTAACTTGGGTGTTTTGAACACTAAAGGGCTGAGATCCCTCCTCCTTGTGGACTCCAAATCTTCATTAAATTGTGGTCATAAAGAATGGAGGATCAAGATTCAAGTGGATGAATGTGTTGTTGCTTATGGAGGCCTTAAGGAGAAGATTAACCAAAAATGGCTAAGATGTTTTTTCCATTAATGGTTAGTGTCATAAAATTGACTTGAGATGATAGAAAGCCCATCTTGGCTCCTCCAAAGGTGGAATGGCCGAATGGCCTTAACTTGATGTAACCAAAATAGTTACATTCCCATTTAGTTAGGAATTAGGTAATTAGGGTTTTTACCAAAAATGGATAATTGGTTTTAACTACTTTTGGTAAATTTTTGGATTTCAAGAAAGCTAATCCTCTTCATTAGGAATAATCAACAAGGTAATGGAAAATGCAATTCAACATTACATCTCACTTAATTCCCCGTTTCCCGGCCTCCTGCACGCAAGACGAGAAATTACCCGATAACGATCAAAACAGAACTTTTATCGGTTTTTCGTCTCTTGACGACAAAAGAAACTTTATCACAACATAACCATGGATATAAACCATCATATAAACATTGACATATATATATATATATACATAATATCAAACATAAAGGTAGCGATCACAATTAAATGTTGATCATAAACAGTTACAGAAACGGTGGTGTTACAACACTCCCCTACAACAAAAAGTTTCGTCCTCGAAACTTGAGGGCGTCAAAATAACTGCGGATACTGCTCCTTCGTCTTCTCTTCCAGCTCCCACGTCGCCTCCCCGGACGTTTCATTCCAGATGGCCTTTACCTGAGCAATATCCTTCCCACGAAGCTGCTTCATTCTACGGTCCTCGATCCTGACGGGAGAAGTTTCAAAAGTTAGGTTATCCTTTAATTGTACTGCATCAGGCTCAATGACATGCATGGGATCAGGGATATACTTTCGCAATTACGAAACATGGAACACATTATGAAGATTTGAAAGAAACGGGGGTAAGGCAATTTGATATGCTATTGGGCCAACTCTACGAAGGATTTGATAGGGTCCAATGAATTTTGGTGTGAGTTTCCTAGATTTTATTACTCTACCTATCCCAATCATGGGCGTGACTCTCAAGAATACGTGGTCCCCTTCCTGGAACTCAAGCGGTCGACGCCTCTTATCCGCATATCCTTTTTGTCTACTTTGAGTAGCCCTCATCTTATCTTGGATCAATTTCACCTTCTCGGTAGCCTGACGTACGAGCTCAGATCCTATAGTAAGGTGTTCTCCATCCTGGTACCAACATAACGGTGTTCTACAACGCCTCCCATACAGAGCTTCGTAGGGTGCCATCCCTATGCTAGAATGAAAACTGTTGTTGTATGTGAACTCTATCAATGGCAAAAATCCTTCCCAGCTCCCTGATTGCTCAAGCACACAAGCTCTCAACAGATCCTCTAAAGACTGAATCGTTCTCTTCGACTGGCCATCTGTCTGCAGATGGTATGCCAAACTCAAAGGCAGCTTCGTTCCTAGAGCCTCTTGCAAGCTTTGCCAAAAGCGAGACGTGAACCTTGGGTCCATGTCTGAAACGATACTGGATGGTACACCATGTAACCTAACAATCTCCCCTATATAAAGCTGGGTCAACTTCTCCATCGAGTACTTGATGTTTATGGGTCAAAAGTGTGCCGACTTGGTGAGTCGATCCACGACCACCCAAATTGCATCATAACCCTTCGGCGTCCTAGGTAAACTGGTCACAAAATCCATGGAGATGTCGTCCCATTTCCATTCGGGAATATCTATAGGTTACAGCATTCCTGCAGGTCTTTGGTGCTCCACCTTCGCTTTCTGACACACTAGACACGACGATACAAAACCGGCAACGTCTCTCTTCATCCGGTGCCACCAATAAATCCGTTTCAGATCTTGTTACATCTTGGTTGACCCCGGATGCATACTCAGTTTGCACATGTGAGCTTCCTCAAGTATCGGCCTCCTTAGATCCGCATCACTGGGTACACAGATTTTGCCCTTGAACCTCAGAATCCCATCAAGTCCTTCTACAAACTCCGACGTGGTCTCCTGTCGTCCGGCTTCTCTCTCTTTCATGAGATACTGATCCCCACTCTGTTTCTCTTTAATCTGATTCAAGAGATCACTCTCCACAGTGATCATACCTACACTGAGCTTCCCTGGAGATGCTTCTACAGCTAACTTCAAATCTCTGAACTGCTTGATGAGCTCCCTCTCGCTAACCATCATGGCAGACGCATGGAACACTTTTCTACTTAAGGCATCCGCTACAACGTTTGCTTTTCCAAGATGATAATGCAACTCGAACTCATAGTCCTTCAAAAACTCTAGCCATCTTCGTTGCCTCATGTTGAGCTCTTTCTGGTCAAACAAGTACTTCAGACTCTTGTGATCACTGAAAACGCTGAACTTTGCCCCATACAAGAAATGCCTCCAAATCTTCAGAGCAAAGACCACTACAGCTAACTCGAAGTCGTGAGTCGGATAGTTCTTCTCATGGTTCTTTAACTGCCTTGAAGCGTAAGCCACCACCTTCTTGTTCTGCATCATGACGCATCCCAGACCTTGGTACGAAGCATCACAAAATACCTCAGAGGGTTCGTTGGGGTCTGGAAGTACTAACACTAGTGAACTAGTCAGACGCTTCTTCAACTCTTGGAAACTAGCCTCACAGGCCTCGGTCCATGCAAAAGCTTGATCCTTCCGTGTTAACTTGGTCAACCGTGCCACAATCTTAGTGAATCCTTCATTGAACCTCCGATAGTAGCCCGCTAACCCGACGAAACTACGTATCTCTGTTGCTGTCTTTGGTTGTTCCCACTGCAACACACCTTCTACCTTCGCCGGATCCACAACAATCCCCTCCTTTGAGATAACATGACCCAAAAACTGAACCTCTTCTAGCCAAAACTCGCACTTTGAAAACTTAGCAGACAACTGCTTTTCTTTGAGTACTTGCAGTACTACTCGTAAATGTTCTGCATGCTCTTCTTTATCCCTAGAGTAGATAAGGATGTCGTCGATAAACACCACAACAAACTTATCTAAGTAAGGATGAAAGATCCTATTCATGTAATCCATGAATATGGCAGGTGCATTTGTCACTCCGAATGGCATTACCAAATACTCGTAGTGTCCATAACATGTTCTGAATGCCGTTTTTGGAACATCCTCCATCTTGACTCGGATTTGATGGTAACCCGACCGTAGATCTATCTTAGAAAACACGGCTGCTCCTCTTAGCTGGTACATCAGGTCATCAATCCTTGGAAGTGGGTAGTTGTTCTTGATAGTGATCTTGTTGAGCTGACGGTAGTCCACATACAACCGAGACGTCCCATCCTTCTTCTTCACAAGCAGAACTGGTGCTCCCCACTGTGATACACTGGGCCCAATAAACTGCTTGGACATCAGCTCGTCCAACTGTTTCTTTAGCTCCTCTAGCTCTGCGGGTGCCATACGGTACAGTGCCATAGATATTGGTCCAGCTCCCGGCACTAGGTCTATTGCAAACTCGATGTCCCTAACCGATAGAAGTCCAGGTATATCTTCAGGAAAGACTTTTGGAAACTCGTCAACATTCGGAATCGGACGCGCGTCTTTCTCGCTACTGACCTACACAAAGGACAACAACATGTATCCTTGGGCTCCTTCTCTCAAAGAAGCTTTCGCTTGATTGGCACAGATAAATTCAGAAATCTCACTTTTTGGAAAGATTAGGGTTCGGTTGGCACAGTCCAAAAGAACATGGTTAGAGGATAACCAATCCATCCCCAAGATAACATCTATTTGTGATAATTGCAAACAGATCAAGTTGGCTACAAACTTCCTACCCTGAATAAGAATAGGGCAGTTTAGACAGGCCTCAGCCGTAACAACAGGTTTCGCAGTAGGCGTGGAAATAACCAGATGAAATGGTAGTAAAGAAACAGGTAATCCCAAAAGCTTAACACAACTATATGCAATAAAAGAATGTGTTGCGCCTGAATCAAACAGTACAGTTAAAGTATTACCTCCAATGTTACCCTCTCCCTAGATCAGGTCTTGGTTTTGAGAAGCTTCAGTACCATTCACTGAGTAGACTCACTCATTTGCCTTGGGCCTTGCTGCTCGAACCAGGTTAACAGCAGGTTCTGCCTTGGGTTGTCTGCACTCCTTTGCCATATGACCAGGCGACCCACAGTTGAAGCAGATGATTCCTATCATTGAGCAATCCCTTGAATAGTGGTCTCCTCCACACTTGAAGCACTTGACACCAACAGCTCCTGAAATCATATGGTTCCAATTGCCCTTCCCTTGGAATCGTTGATAGCGCTGACCTCCAGATGGCTTTGAGTAGGGCTTCTTGTGATGGAAACTGCTACCACCACTCTTCTTGAACCTTGATGGCCCAAGGCTTCCTTGGCTTTTGCTCCAACTTCCTTTCAGTTCTTCAATCAGCCGGCATTTGTCCATGAGCTGAGGAAAAGTAGGAATCTCGAACGGCATGACTGCCTCCTTGAGCTCGTGTCTGAGACCCTCCTCGAACTTTCTACACTTCCAGGCTTCGTTGAGGTTGTCTTGGAAGTAGTTGGAGAACTTAGCCAAACTCTCAAACTTAGCAGCATACTCGCAGACTGTCATGTTTCCTTGATGTAGCTGGAGGAATTCCATCTCCTTGGCATGCCTAGCACTCGCGAGGAAATACTTCTCAAAGAACTTCATACGAAAGAGCTCCCAGGTGATGGCTTGTCCAGCATGCTCGGCCACCTGGCGGGCTCCCCTCCACTAGTACTCTGCATTACCTACCAGCATGTAGGCTGCATAGATCACTCTATCAGCATCTGAGCACCTCATAGCTTCAAAGATCTTTTCCATTTCTTGCACCCACAACTCTGCCTTCTCTGGGTTGTATTCTCCATTTTATTGTGGCGGGTTGTTCCTGCGAAATTCACTCAATCCTCGACCCCCAACATTCTCCTGTTCTCGGAGTACAAAAGCAGCAGTCATCTCCCACATAGCTTGCACAACATCAGCCATACCGGTGTTCCTATTTGCCATCTCGTTCTGCAAGACCAGCAAAGTTCAGTACATGCTAGATATTCCTTCGCACAAGCTCAAACAATGTTGTCATTCCTTTCGGAATTCAACAGCACACAAGTCATAGAGGCACACAGCACAAACAAGATAGACCAACCACAAACCCAAAAAGACTCGGCCAGCTTTGATACCAAATAATGTAACACCCCACTTTAGGGGTCACGATTATTCAACTCAAGACCATAGTTTAAAGGCGGAAAATATATAAATAGAGCTTATCGAAAATATGGGTTTTCTTTTTCCTTTCTTTTATACTCGAGTTCCAAAACCATACACGTATACTTACACAATAAGGATAATATGCATTATCATAACAATATTAAAAGATAGAACATCTCTCAAAATACATAGGTACACATAGTAGTTTCAACACTGAACTACAGAAGAAACAAAATATATAAAGACAAGCTTAACCTATACTACAGGAGACGCAGCTCCATAATATAAGGGGAAGGGGTACATAATAAATATCAGACACTAGGAAGACTCTAGAGATTGGCCGAACACTGACACAGTACTACTCATCAGAGTAATACTCCTCTGGGTCCTCCTCCTCCTCCTCCTCCATGACCTCCTCCTCCTCGTCTTCATCCTCTAAGGACTGCATGTCATAGCCTCTCATGATCTGCTCCGCGTATCGCAGCGCCTCCTCATCAGTCCTCAACCACCACGGGCTGGCAGGGACTACCTCAGGAACGTCCTCCGGAGCATACTCGGGCACTTCCTCTTCCTCCTCCATCTCCTCATCGTCAGATGAGAGGATAACGAAGGGAACAGAAAAGGATACCCTGGTAGGAGCCAGTGTGCTCTTACGAGCAGTCATCCTCCAAGTAGCCCGATGGCGGGGAACCAGAGGGTGTAGCTCGGAAGGCTCATAAGTAGGCCCTGAGCATGGGACAACAGGGACAGAAGGGCCAGTCGCAGGTGCATGTACAGCAGACGTAAACGGTGCAGTAGGTGGAGGTGGCATCGAAGCAGGGTCAACATATATGTCACGGGACTCCTCCCGATGAACTGCAGTCTAGGTGCTGGGCTGTCGCAGATGATCAGCAGGTGGTGGTGGTGGCTGGGAAATCCCCGTGCTACCTCCGCCACTAACACGTAGAGTGCAAGCTCTCTCTGACAGGCTCGTCATGTGAAAGGGTGACTCCCTCCTACTCGTGAGGCTGACAGCTCCAGTATAGGTACGGCGTCCATCTGGGTGGATCGTCCAGGCGTCCTCTCCATCATGGAGGATCAAGTCCAACGTCAAGTGAGATGATGGGTAGCTCGCCATATCTACTCACCATAGCAGGATGAAAACCACGCGAGCAGCGTGACAACAGAAGTAATGAGGTGAGATTCCGCATATCACACAACCAGAATAGCAGTGATAGAAGTCACGCACACACGCACCCAATCGGCATAATAGCGCATGGGCTTCCACAACATAATAAATAAATTGCATCGCATCACAGTGAATATATATATATATATATATATATATATATATATATATATATATATATATATATATATATATATATATATATATAATAGCGCATGGGCTTCCACAACATAATAAATAAATTGCATCGCATCACAGTGAATATATATATATATATATATATATATATATATATATATATATATATATATATATAATAGCGCATGGGCTTCCACAACATAATAAATAAATTGCATCGCATCACAGTGAATATATATATATATATATATATACACCATAGTTGACATGTCAATCATAGTTAATATATCAATCACATGTATATGGGTCAAAGGTCAACTCAGGTATGCAATGACACAGTGCCACATGACTCCGACCCCTACTCCATGGAGCTAAACATAACAAGAGTGAGTGATTGGGAGAACATTGTCTGCGTTATCTCAGCCCACAGTGCCACATCTAGTGATTGCAATCATCATAACAGCTCACGCCAGATCTTCTTTACCTAAATCGCGATTTGCTCGGTGTTTCAGTCAGGACTTCAGTGTTTTTCGATGGATATCCACGGCACAGAGGAGCTACTCTCCGGCCACATGTGTTTTCCCCAACCCCCGAAGTCCCTAAGATCCTCATGATCGACACCTCAGACAATCGCACCTGCACCAAGGTGTATCTCAACTCCTAGGCATCGCGCCCGACTCATGCACAGATGCAAATGCATGTCAAGAAAACCACACAAAACAGCCACGTACTACCTCATCACTTTAGTACCTCATTTATCCCTTAATAAACCACAGGATACCCTTACGGGATCCACTTTCAGACGACTTGCCATCAGTCGCCCATCCTTGGTTCCGTTCCTTGCAATCACGTACCACCTCGTCGTTCGAAACACGATGTTCATGTCTTATGATACATTAGTCCATAACCTAGATGTATTATGGAGGTTAGGGTTCCACAAGGAATCCCTTCATCAATCTTCTCACTTGACTAGCAAAGGAACATTACTTATGCTTTATAAGTAACTCTTAGTGATTAAACATTATGGAGTCCTTAGATGATCTAAATCATCAAGGATGTGGAACATGGTTTTGTCATGCCCACTAGGTATTAGTACGTCTTTTACTAGAACCTTATGAGTCCATTATGGAGTTCATATAGATTCCCTTAGGAGATAACGTGTTTATACTATTATAGTGAAAAACTTCAAAGTACTATCCTTATAGCAAAGTAGTTGATGAAATCTCCTTTATTAGGTATAGTTTGAAAACTCTAATCAAGTATCTATAGGTGTCTCATTTAGTGTAAAAACTCTTTGAGTTAGTTCCCTTAATTCTATTACTTAGTGTAGAAGAAAGCATGATTCTCCTTTGAAATCATTATTTTGTTTTCAAATGAATTATAACTTATAAACCTTTGGCAAGTTCTAAAAGGTAGATAGTGTAAAACTCCTTCATTTTTAAAGAAAGGTTTTGTAAGAATCCTATCTTCTCAAGGAAGGCTTACTAACTAAAGTTCTTTAAAAACCATCTTAATTAATTATGGAACTCTTGGATCTTTGAAAAACTTTTCTTTAAAGCAACTTATTAAAGTAATTGGTTGATCAACATCAAATCAACCTATTCTTGACATGATTTCTACATGAAGTCCAAAAACTCTTATTTCACAACACATGGTTCTTTGGAATGCAATGCATGTGCACATTTAGGTGTGTATCCGTTTTGTTTTGTGCAACACCCTTTCCCGAGTGTCACATTCCCGAACGTTTATAAGGCCGAAAATATTTATTAATGCGGAAAATACGATTTTTCTTTTTCTTTTCTTTTCATAAAGATGTAATGGGATTAGTTAAGGTAATAAATAATACTAATAAGTGAACTTAGGTTCACCATGCATTACTAGGACATACATACAGTATTATAATACAGAAAACAGAAATAACAACATTACTTTATATAGACATAAGTCTAATGTATGACTGACATAAGAAATACAATAAGTACTAGGAGTCATAGCTCCCAAAAGGTACTACAAAAACTGACATAGGTTGGCCGACAACAAAGCTAAAACAGAAAAAGAGTCCACCTCCGAACTCAAAAGGACTGCGGAACCGAACCATCGTCGCGTCCATCTGTTCAAGCATCAACAGCAAGTACCAGCAGAAAACATACAGATATGGGTGAGATTTCCGTTCATCAACACAACAAAACAGCAGTAGTAAAAACGGGACGACTCACCCGGTAACAGCGTACCCAACATGCTTACAAAGGTTCTCAATATAAATCATGTTAAGCAGTTAACAACATAATAGCATGCTAAACATTTAACAGCATAATATAAGGCATCCTTAAACAATACAGCGATGTATAACAGTAAACGTAAACATCAATAGCCATAAACATCAATAGCCATGCAATGCAATGCAATGTATATGACTCAATGTCAATGTCACTGGGTACTACTCTGACCCCTACTCCATGGAGCTAACAAAACATTCGGAGAGAGTGAATGGGAGGACATGTTCCGGTTTCTGCCAGCCATGAGCAAGATGCTACAACATTCGTAACGTGCACGTATTTGGCTTTACGGTAACACTCTCGACCAAACATGAAAAGTACGGCATCTAGTAGAGGATATCAGTGTATTGCACGGATTCGCCACGACACAGAAGAATCACCAACTGGTCACATGTCAGCCCTTCCAACCCTGATACCTCCAAAAAGACCATTGAAGATCGTCACCGTAAGATTCGCACCCGCATCAAGGTGTAAGCTCAACTCCTAGGCTCAAGGCCTTACAACTATGCACATGAAATGCCAATGCTTACACAAAGCAGATGCGATAAAGCAATGTTTATCCATTGGATAAACCTCAAGGCTCACTAAGGTTCTCTTCCTTAGAAACTACACACATCTTTGTTTTATAAAACAGTTATCCATCGGATAAAACAATTATCCATCGGATAAATATCTCGTGATTCCTTTGGAATGATCCAGACTGCTTTCAGAATCGCCGACTGTCCCCACAAATCAACACAAGTCTTTTCAGCGTGTTTTGTCCTCACTCACACGCTTTCTAGGAAACTTCCCAGAAGGTCACCCATCCCATAATTACTATAAGTCAAGCACGCTTAACTATAAAGTTCTTATGTTCTAGGCTCCCGAAAAGAAGATAAATCTTGTTGGTATGGGTAGTACCAATCAATTCTTATATGCTTTCCCTTAACTATACAGTCCCATACCTGCATAGCCTCAGGATTCCTTCCACTGTACAGTCCCATACCTGCACAATCTCAGGATCTCTCTCATTCCGGTCATCACAAGACGGAAATAATTGAACGATTAACCTAGATCCGAATCATCGGTCGGTCATCGAACTACTGTTTCAAAAACCAAAACGTTTCATGTTTGTGTTTACATCTTATGAATTAAGTCTCAAGTCCTAAGCATTATGAATAAGGATTGAGAATCCTCTTAGATAAGTCTTTAAGCCTTTCTAAGATATTAATCCCTTGTCTTTCAATTAAGGAAACAAGTGTTGATTTCACTTAAATCTTATGAAGTCATTGATGTACTAAGTCATCAATGGTATAGTACATGGTCTTGTTCCACCACATACCATACTTAATTAACCCTTGTCTTCAACTCTAAGTTAATTACTTAACTTAGGTTTTTCACCCGTAAAACTTTAAGATTGAGTTAGAAAACTCCTTTTGTAAACCAAACAACTTTTACAGTTGAAAACTCATTTGATTTAAAACAACATTTGAACTACTTACTTCATTTCTAGCATTTTCTGAAACATGAAATTCGCTTAGCGGAATTTCATTCGCTTAGCGAAAATGAGGCAGTAATGCCTCCTTTGGAACTCCTCTGGTTCGCTCGGCGAGACATAAATCGCGTAGCGAAATATATTGTATTCGCTTAGCGAATATGAATTCGCTTAGCGCAAGTTCAGACGGTTGCACCTCTTTAGAAACACCTCTGGATCGCTCGGCGAGACAGAATTCGCGTAGCGAAACTTCACTTTATTCGCTTAGCGAGAATGATTTCGCTTAGTGAAAGTTCAGACGGTTACACCTCTATTGGAGACTTCTCTGGATTGCTCAGCGAGATGTAATTCGCGTAGCGAAATTTGCTGGGTTCGCTTAGCGAATATGAATTCGCTTAGCGAAAGTGAGGCAGTGATGCCCAACTAAGACTTTCCCTGTTTTTCGCGTAGCGAAAGTAAATTCGCTTAGCGAAAAGTTGCCTTAAAACAAGACATCAACCTTAGGGAACCATTTTGATTCTCTTCATGAAACCACTTCTTTTCTCATTTTGAGTCACTTGATTAGCTAGATGAACTAAGGATAAGGTATAAAATATGTTTCACTTTGGTGAAAGCACTTTGAGATTAAATTCCATTTAAAGTCACTTAGGGTTTTTCTTTGAAAAACACAAGTTATTGAAAACACTTTCTTTACATCAAAACTTGACTTGTCCAAGAACTATTCATATCCTTCCCTTCCTCAAGGTCATGGCTAATAGCCAACTAAGAATCAATGTGAGGTTTTACTTCATCAACCAATCAAAGTATGGCTCACAACACTTACACAATCATGATAACCATAATACACATTACTACATCATAATCAAACATCCAAGTCCATCACACATTATGGTCTCATAATCAACAATAAAAAGTCCATACTTGATCTAATGATCAAAGTAGGTTTTCCAACATACATGAAAATGGTTTTTCATTCAGTCATCTCATCATCAACATATACTAAAGCACACTACAACATACTCAAGCATAAACTCATCATGACAACCTTGTTCTCCAAGAGAACTTAACAAAACATAACAACTAAAAGTGAACCCAAACTAAAGGGTTTCACCCACACATAAAGTAAACAACCATCTTCACCACCACCATCTTGGTGTGATGAGGTTCTTCTCCCCATACCTGTTGAAGAGCAGATTCCCAGATCAAAGTCGATTGATCGGTTTGTGAACCTCCTGATAGTTGTCACCAACTACAAACAACCAAACAATCAATCATTAAACAACAATCAAACCAAACTCAACAATTCTCACAAAGAGGGTTTCGGCCACCCTAAAGAGAATAAAGCTAGGAATTGATCTTGGTTTTCCATTTCATGGATTCAAAGGCATTAGGAAAGCTAAGGATGAAATCAAGTGTTAAAAATCAAAAATTGATGAAAAACACTATTCATCATCTTCAAAAGGGTTCGGCCCTAATGTGCTTTTTGAGCTATGATGAGAGTTGAATCATAAGCTCTTGGGTTTAGATAGAGAATGATGAGGTGAGTTCAAAGAAATTGGTCTCACATCAAAATGATTTTTCTACAATTTCCTATGGATTTTCAAAGTTTTGGATCTAGGAAATAATTTTCATGAAAATGAAGATTGATCTTGAAATAAAGAGATATTCAAGAAGCTAAGAGATCATAGAAGTGATCTTACCTTGAAATGATGGAAGATTGCTCAAGGAATCAAGTGATTCTAACAAGGTTTCATGAATTTCTCATGAACAACAATGGAGGTTTTGCTCTAAGGAAGGAGATGGGTGTTCTTGGCTCTTCAAGAGAGCTGGGCTGCGTGAATGAGAGGGTGTGAGGGCTGAGTTCAGCCTTAAAACAAGTCACTTAAGGGCAAAACGGTCATTTGCCAAAAGGGTAAAATGGTAAAAGTGCAAAAGGCTAAGGTTAGGGGCATTTTGGTCATTTTGCGTCTAGATTTTCTCGATCATCATGACGACTCTGGCATACTCTCCCAAGTGTCCTGGGATGTTGTGATATCAAGGTTATCTGTTGGCAAGTCTCGGTAAGTCCATATGTGGCTCCGTTCGTCACCCGATTGAGAATTCCGCCCGAACGAAGGTCAGGAAGTTATTTTTCTGAAATTTTTACGAAATTTAACCAAAACGTAGAGGATCGAATTCTAAGACTTACTGTCTCGTTCACGGGTCCATCTAAGGTCTTCTGAGCAGTAAAATCATATTGTCAGTGTAAAAACGCAGACCGGACTCCGTTTGAGTTTTTGACTCAAAACTTAATCGTAGCTTCCTACGATATCGTCGAGCATGACTATGGTCTCGGAATATTTTATTTCCATTCCTAAGACCTCGAATAAAATAAAGACATTAAAATACTGAAGAATTAGAAAACGTGAAAATCAGGGCGTTACATTTTGCGTACCGGATATGTATGGTAATGGGAATGGAATATAATATAGAAGAAAGAGTGTAGATTAACGAATTTTCAATAGTGAGGATCCAAACTTGGTTTCTTTGGAAACCTTTTAAATTTATATACTTTCTATACTTTAGTATCAACATATAAAACCCCTTAGCTTTGAAAATTTAAGGTCCTAACCCTATTTTCTACACCAAGGCCGAATGCCCATAGGAAAATAGGATAGGTTTTTCTTTGTTTTATTGCATTGTTAGAACCATATTAAGTTTATTTTACCATCACTTAAACATAGAAGCTTTGGCTTCCCTTCTACACATCATATGGCCGAAACACTCAAGGTTATATACCACCAAAATACAGCCATTAAACAACATCCCAAGTAGCATAGGATAATCACATCAACATATAAGCATGTCATCGAGACAACTTAGAGCATAAGCAAGTTCAAATCATTCAAAAATCCTATCCTTAGATCTTTGGACCTAAGAGTGGTTTTTTTCACCATGCCAAAATACTTTTCTTCTAGCACATACACACATAAACATCATACCAACACAACCACACAATTTAATATGACAACAAAGTAAAGAGCTTTATGAGGAAACCCTAGATCTAGGGTTTTCCTTCAACAAATTAGGAGGCCTATATCACCACCATTTAAGGTGTGATATGGTTCACTCCCCCATTACCTTTGTGAAGCTTCCTTGAAGAGTATAAGATGAAAACTTGGTCACCAAAATCACAAGGAAAACCGTGACTTAGAGGAGAAACAAACAAGTTCAAAAACTTGATTTTCCAACTTCATAAACAATGAGAACACTATGATTTTTCAACATCATAATGATGATAACATAAAGATGTTCTCAAGAATAATAAAGAAAAGAAAATAAGTTAGAAACTTACTCTTGAACAAGGGTCCAAAGTCAAGTTCAAGAAGCTTGAACCTTCTTGAATGATCCTTGAATATCTTGAATCAAACAACTTCAAATGATGAAATTCCAAAGAGGAAAGTTGTTTATATGAAAGAGATAAACAAGAATATGAAGTTAGAATGATGAAATAAGGTGAGTATGAACACTTACTAGTGATGGCCGAAGTTAGAAAGAAAGGAGAGAGAAGAGAGAACTTGAACTTAGGTGTTTTGAGTGAGAAATGGATGGAATAGTAACTTGGGTGTTTTGAACACTAAAGGGCCGAGATCCCTACTCCTTGTGGACTCCAAATCTTCATTAAATTGTGGTCATAAAGAATGGAGGGTCAAGATTCAAGTGGATGAATGTGTTGTTGCTTATGGAGTCCTTAAGGACAAGATTAACCAAAAATGGCTAAGATGCTTTTTCCATTAATGGTTAGTGTCATAAACTTGACTTGCGATGATAGAAAACCCATCTTGGCTCCTCCAAAGGTGGAATGGACGAATGGCCTTAACTAGATGTAACCAAAATAGTTGCATTCCCATTTAGTTAGGAATTAGGTAATTAGGGTTTTTACCAAAAATGGATAATTGGTTTTAACTACTTTTGGTAAATTTTTGGATGTCAAGAAAGCTAATCCTCTTCATTAGGAATAATCAACAAGGTAATGGATAATTTAATTCAATATTACATCTCACTTAATTTCCCGTTTCCCGGCCTCCGGCACGCAAAACGAGAAATTACCGATAACGATCAAAACAGAACTTTTATTGGTTTTTCGTTTCTTGACGACAAAAGAAACTTTACCACAACATAACCATGGATATAAACCATCATATAATCATTGACATATATATATATATATATATATATATATATATATATATATATATATATATATATAAGTCATATCAAACATAAAGGTAGCGATCACAATTAAATGTTGATCATAAACAGTTACAGAAACGGGGGTGTTACACTAGGTAGTAGGCTCTATTGTCCGTAGAGTTCTTTTATCAAACCAGCTCTTAAGATTTTCAATGTTTGAGTTGAGAAAGTCGGTATATGTGGTTTCGAAAACCTCTGTATAGTTTGGAACGTCAGTATGAAAAATAATTTCAGGAAAGCTTATATGTGATGGTGAAATAGTTTATGAATAAACCCAGTTTATGTGTGTTGTCTAATATAATGTGATTTTATTATTGTGATGTGTGTATCACGTTTCTGATGTATTATGCAGAAAATTTTTACACCCGAGTTTTCTGACTTAAAGTAAATTATTATTTTCCAAAAGCAACCAGCAATTCGCTTTTAAATTTAATTCTGCACGTGTTTAAGATGTAATGCCTAACTTGATTAGTTGGTATCAGAGCTGGTTGAGTCTTTTGGGAACCTTGGGGAATAGGTTTGTTGTGGTTTTGTTGTGTGATCTCTGGCTGAACTTGATTGAATTGTTTCCTTGTCGAAACAATGTGTGTTGACACACAAGCATGTCTTGTTTTGATGGGTTCTAATCGGGTTGAGGCCTTGTAAGAACTCATGTTTAGTAAATAGTACATGTATTCATGTTGACACGTCGTTTATCCTTTTGGGATTGTGTTAGACATTTGAACAAGTATGCCTTAGACAGGTAAAAGAATACCAAAGGCTTTTAAAGTAGATGCATAGGTAGCTAGTAAGCGACTAAAGGAATGGCAAGATAACGACATGCTCGCTAATAGAGTTGAGAGATTGGAATAGAACACAGGTAGAGCAATGGAAGTGTAGTAAGACCATAGTTGACCTCGAGAAAAGATGTGACGGTGATTATAAGCTTTAGCTTTCTCATACACAGAAATCTATTGGAAAACCACTAAGAAATTACTAAGTTCATCGTATTGTTAGACAACCGCATAAGTCATGGGGATGGAATAGGAGAATGAAGACTTGATGATTTGAAAAATGAGAACTTGTTTAACTGTGTCGTGATGATCCGAATACTCGATGATAAGTTGTCACAACTAACCACCCCATTGCTTGTTGACAGTGGAAGGAGCTGTAATGACTTGAATGGGCCGATAGTATTGGACTTTCTAGAGTTAGTTACACCGGATGAGGATCTTTGTTTGAAAGGATAGATAATCCTATAATGTTGAGAAAAGAAGACTTAGGAGCCTGATGATAGTTCAATGATGATTTCCCTCGAAGTGTGGTAATCACGTGAAGTTTCTTCTGATTGTATTTTTAAGAAATGATTAGAACCTCTGACGTTTGTGGATTTGATGGATAAGGCATTTGTTTCCACTAGGATAGATTGAGAGTTACACATTATGGGTAGACTTGTAATCCAAGCTGATGACGGTAAAGAGTACGTATGATACCTAAGTATAACTTTTCCGAAGGTTACGAATGATCAAAGACTGAGTGAACAAAAATGGAAGTATGAATTGTGGATATAGAATGGATGTCCTTAGGACTGGTATCCATAGGGCAAAGAATTACAATGGATCCTACAGAAATAGGAATAGTGTCTCGTTAAGAGAACTTAAGACAGTGACCGGTGTAGATAAGTAAGACAGATAAGTTTGGACTCGCTTGCAACGACAACTAGCTGAAGATATTGTTGACTCTTTGTTTCGATACTTTCAATTTTCGAGGACTTGGACTGAATCATGCGAGGAAAGTTTCCAAGAAATAAAGAGAAGGTTGACTACTTCACCTGTGTTAGTGCTTCCTGATCCCAAGAGAGCATTTGTGTTCATACTCCTACATAATCCTCGGTGTATTAGACATTTGAGTGGATTGGTTTAATAGTACCCGTTGGTCTGGACATTTTCATATTACTTCATTGAAAGATTTGTTATGACTATTTCTTGAGTTGTAACACAAGCGACTTCTTGATATTGGAAGTTTTTTGATGAAACTTAGTCTAATCACTTTTACATTTGGTAAATGTGATCCAGTCTGATTTTTGGCCAGACTATCCTACTTTTGAAATTGTCATTTTGCAAATTCCCTGTATTAAAAATGAATCCTTTTGGGGTTCGAAACTGTTCATCTTTTGATTCCCAAATCCGCTGGAAGATTCTTGTGAAAGAAGGGACATTATTAGAGTCATGGTTGTAAACATGTATTAGCTATGCATTTTTACACTCACGACCCTACTGAAGAATCCTTTTACATACTAGATATTCCTGCATTCTTTTAGAGTGGTAAAATTCTTTTATATACTTTCTTATAAGAATAAGACCAGGAAAAATTTCCTTTGTTAAAAATTTCTTTCCTTAATCTTCAAGGACCAAGTAGAGACCGAGTTCAACTGATCATCCTTAACTCCAGTGGACGAGTAAGGAAAACGATTTGATCTTTGGAAGTTTGGTTAGGAGTAAGTGTAGTATCTAACTGCGAACATCCTTTTAGCAGGATAGACAAGAAGTGATGGGAGTTTTGTTGAGGTATAGTTGTGACTGATAAGATGTTAACCTTTAAGGTCAATTTCAGTGAGTGAGACAATGATTATAAATCAAGTATTGATCGAGGAAGAATAATCGTTGGAGAACTTAGGGTACTGATCAATGTTTGAGGTTAAGATGGATTGTATGAGTTTGAAGATTTATAAGAAAATGTCCTTAGCAATTTTGCCTAAGTTGAAGTAGAAGAGAGGAGTTCCTGAGTAAAACTAAGTTGTTGGAAAAGTTAAAGACTTATGAATTTGGATAATGCTACCCAATGCGATTTCTTTTTGGCTGTAGTTGCATTAAGAGGTGCAATCATATCCTTTAAGGTTGAGATTCATAATTAAGATGTAAGTTGGAGATGTGGACTGCGTTCAAAAGGAACTAAGACTAAGATTGGATATCTTGGATCGGAACTAATCGATGTGTTGTAAAGAAAATGTGTACCATAGTTTAAATCTTGGTGTTAACAGTAAGAGTTAAAGATGTCAGAGAAAGATTTTCTGAATGGATTAGTATTGAAGGAAAAGTGGTTAAGTTTTATATCTCTCACATGTGAGAAGTTACGGTAAGATATTAAGGAGAAGGAGTATGAATAGAAGATAAACGATTTGATTTTTTTTTCGGTAAATCAAACGGAGGATAAGTATGAAGTTTGTTATTAGGTTACAAATGTTACCTAAGGGAGAATTACATACGGAGAGTACGATGTAGAACATGGGGATTAAGAAATCATGTTTAGTTTTAAGTCATGAAATTTCGAGGATGAAATTTTTTTTAATGAGGTAGGAATGTAACACCCCGATTTTCGCTGTTTTCTAATAACGCAAAAATAAATATATCTTTTTTATTTTTATCCGAGGTGTAGAAAATGATTTTGGATAAACCAAAATCATATTCATACTCTACACTATCGTAGGGAGCTACGGTTAAATTTTGGGTTGAAAATTCAGACGGAGCCCGATCTGCATTTTCACTGACAGTAAGATTTTACTGATCAGAAGACCTAATTTTGACTCGTGAATGAAACAGTTAGGTTTAGAATCAAATTTTTAACAATTTTGATAAAATTGGTTTTTCGCACTAAGAAGTGAAAGAATATAAGTTATACGGGCAAAATCTTAAATCGGGTGAAGAATGGAGCTGAATATGGATTTACCATGACCCGCTAACGGATAAACATGAAGTCAAATCAAGTCACATCACATGGGAAGGCGTTCCATGTCGTCATTACGTTCTAAAATATCTGAACTCGTTCACACTACGAAAAGACCAAAATGCCCTTAGACTTTTCACTAAATGACCTTTTTGTCCCTAGCTGAAAAGACCATTTTGTCCCGGAGAATTTATGAAATGACCCTTTTGTCCCTGTGACTCACCAATGTCATCATTACCTTTCTAAAAATATCTAGATATTTATAGAGGAAATGACAATTATGCCCCTAGTCTTTTGTTAAATAACAATTTTGCCCCTAAGTGAAATTACCCTTTTGTCCCTAAATGAACAAAGTTTGGACCTTTCTACCCTTTATTCCGCACGCCCCTAAGCCCCCATTAAGACTCCATTTTCTTCACGTTCTCACAAACACAAAGTCTTTGTTGTTTTATGGTTTTAAAGATCAAAATTAGAGTTTTTAGTTTCTCTCCTTTGTTCTTGGTGTTCTTAAGTGTTCTTCACTTTCTCTCCACTTTCCCATCAACCTAGAGGTAAATTCTCTTGACTCAAGTTAGTAAACTTGTTCCTTGCTTCATTGTCTTGACATCTATGTGTTTTGTTTCTCAAGTGATCCATAAGCAAATTTGTGAAACACAACTTGCTTGATTCTTGCAATCTTTCATCATTCAAGAGGTAATCTCTTCTCTCTATGATCAATCATGATCTCTTCTTCATTCGTTTTCTTGATCCAAGGCTACGAACATCATGTTTCAATTTCTAAGATCCATATTCAAAAATCTCTAGAAAATCATAGAAAAATCCTTTTAATATGAAATCAATTTCTATGATCTAGTATCATCATCCTCTATCACTATCCAAGAACATTTAACCAAATAACATGTTTAGCCTTTTTTTATTGAGTGGCAGAAACTATGACTTAGGGAAATCATGAGTTTTGTTTCAAATTTTTGTATAAGATAACTTGATTTAATGTTGTGTGTACTTGAGGATCATTGATCCAAGAGTTGATAAAATTTTAACATCCCTAGCCTAATTTAAATTAAGGAGGCCGAACCTAGCTCCTAGTAGACAAGGGATTGTATTTTTGTGATTGTTAATGTTTGGATTGATTGATTGAAGGTGGTTGTTGTTGAGTGTTTCGGACGAGTAGTCGGGGGATTTCGGACTAATCGGACGACGTTCATTCGGAGGATTACCTTCAAGAGGTAAGGGGAGTTTGCCTGAGGGATTTTCCCGATAACTATATGCTATCCGTGATTGATCTGTGTAGCTCTATTTGAGCTTCGTTGTGATTGTAATAATGTTCTATGCCTAGTATATGTTTGTGATGATGTATGCTTAGATGGAAAATTGTTTTCATGTATGTCGAAAATCATGCTTGATCTCTACATCAAGTAAGGATTTTTATGCTTGTTTATGGTTGAATGATGTATGATTATTGTTCATCATAATATTGTGGTCATTTTGAGCTATTACTTGACAAGTTAGTGAAGCAAAATCTTCACATTCCACATGGTATAGCAATCGGACATAATGGTTACAAAAGGAAGAACATGGGCTTGTTCTTGAACTTCAATGTTTTTAAAAGTTAGGAAGTGTTTTAGTAACTTATATTTTCAAAAACAAACAAGAAGTGATTTTGATCCAAAGTTCAACTAAGGGTTAGGCCGTCAAGTGTTTTTAACTAAGGTGAAAACGTGTTTTACTTTAGTCACAGTCATTCAATTAAATTAAATAAGTGTTTTAAAAATAAAAGGATGAAAGTGATTTCATGAAAGTAAAGTTAATATGAAGTTACCTTCGGTTTAGTAGGATGTAACATTCTTTTTAAAAACCAAGTTAACATTTGATCTTCAAAGTATAAAGAGGACTTTGTCCTAAAGTTTTGATTTAATTGAATCATGATTTGAAAAACGAAATGAAATTCCATTTCTTTTACGCTAACCTAGATCATGGTTTTACACTAAGTTAGTAAGGAAAAACCTTTTCAAATTGGTTAAGGTACTTTTCCTCAAGCAAGTAAGAAAGTTCTTTTAAATCAAATGAGTTTTCAATTAGAAAGGTTTTGATTTGCAAAGTCTTAAATCGATAGTTTTCAACTCAAGTCGTAAAGTTTTACGCATGGAAAACCTAAGTTAAGTAATTAACTTAGAGCAAAAGAAAAGAGATAATTAAGTATAGTATCTGGTGGAACAAGACCATGCACTATACCATTGATGACTTAGTTCATCAATGACTTCATAAGACTTAAGTGAATCAATACTTGTTTCCTTACTTGAAACTCAAGGAATTAATATCTTAGAAAGGATCAAAGACTTATCTAAGAGGATTCTCAATCCTTCTTCATAACACTTAGGACTTGAGACGTAATTCATAAGACACAAACACAAACATCAACCGTTTTGGGTTTTGAAACAGTAGTACGATAACGGACCGGTGGTCCGGATCCAAGAAAGGTCGTTCAATTGTTTCAGTCTTGTGATGACTCAATCCCGGAGGGATCACGAGATTTATCCAATGGATAAAAGACGTTAATACACTTAAAATCGTGTAAAGAACTCTTAATGAGAAGATTTCTAAGGAACTCTTAATGAGAAGATTTCTAAGGAATCATGAGGTGTATTCAGTGAATAAATATAAACACTTGATATCTATGTAAGCCTTGTAGCGGCAACATTCTTGTGGAATGACGAGATTTATCCGGTGGATAAAAGTTTATAATACAAAGACGCGTATAGTTTCTAAGGAAGAGAACCTTAGCGAACCTTGAGGTTTATCCGGTGGATAGACATTGCTTTATCGCATCTGCTTTGTGTAAGCATTGGCATTTCATTGCATGAGTTTGTAAGGCCGTGAGCCAAGGAGTTGAGGTTACACCTAAATGCTGGTGCGAATCTTACGGTGACGATCTTAAATGGTCTTTGGAGATATCAGGGTTGGAAAGGCTGATATGTGACCAGTTGGTAGCTCTTCTGTGTCACTGTAACTCCGAGCAATACAATGATATCCTCTACTTGATGTCGTACTTTTCATGTTTGGCCGAGATTGTTTCCGTAAAGCCAGATACGTGCACGTTACATTTGTTGTAGCATCTTCCCCATGGCTGGCATTAACCGGAACATGTCCTCCCATTCACTCTCTTCGACTTTTTGTTAGCTCCATGGAGTAAGGGTCAGAGTTTTACCCTTGTGGCATATGGCATTGAGTCATGTACATCGTATTGCATTGCATGGCTGTTGATGATTACATTTACTTATTATACATCACTATTCTGCTTTCAAAGATGTCTTATGCTGCTAATTGATTAATATGATATATTGCGATTTATGATATGCATGTTGGACATGTTGTTACCTGGTGTGTCCTCCTGTGTTACTTCTGCTACTGTGCTGTGTTGATACTGCATATGATCATATGTTGTTTTGTGTGTCGTGCATTTAGTTATCGTGTTTAAATCCATATATTGGTTACTCACCCTTGCCTATACATGTTGGACACCCTGTTGTGTTTTTAGATACGTGTACAGATGCTTCTCAACGGTCATTTGGGTCACTTCGGGACCCTGTAGCTTGAGTTTCTTGATGTCGACGACGAACACGTGTAGACTGTTGATGACGAAGCCCGATCTCATTGGTATGATGTATACTAGATAGTAGGCTCTATTGTCCGTAGAGTTCTTTATCAAACCAGCTCTTTAGGATTTTCAATGTTTGAATTGAGAAAGTCGATATATGTGGTTTTGAAAACCTCTGTATAGTTTGGAACGTCAATGTGAAAAACAATTTCAAAAAAGCTTATATGTGATGGTGAAATGGTTTATGAATAAACCCAGTTTATGCGTGTTGTCTAGTTTTCTGACTTAAAGTAAATTATTATTTTCCGAAAGCAACCAACAATTCTCTGTTAAATTTAATTCTGCATGTGTTTAAGATGTAATGCACAAGAGGGTGTTACAGTCTTCTCACTATTAACAAGTCACCTTCCATAGGAACTAGACTGTCTTCTTTTTAGCCTTCACTAGATGACTCAATAGTGCAATATGTGGATGATGATGAACTAGAATCACTCTTTTTACCCCGAGAGACCATGGTTCTCTTGTTGGGGCATGGTGATGCAAAGTGGGCTTTGCCAAGGCACATAAAACGTTTAATATCCCTAGTTCTAGATGAAGAAGGTGTAGAAGAAGGAGTTTTAGAGTTAGAATTAGGCCTCGTCCCAACGTTACCATTAGAACCCACGGCTCCATTGGAATTGGAGGTATCTCCCTCCTTCTTGGAATCTTTCCAAGTAGGATTGTTGAAGGCATTGGTAAAAGGTCTTTTGTATGAATTTTTCCTCTTCAGTTGAGCTTTAACTTTTATTGCATGGTGGACCAAATCTTCAAGTTCTACTTAGTTGTACAACTCCACCGCATCACGAATATCTTGTTGAAGTCCCCTAAAAAATCTAGACATTGATGCCTCCCTATCCTCCTCAACATTGGCTCTTATCATAGTAATCTCTAACTCCTTATGGAATTCCTCCACACTCATACTACCTCGTCTAAGTCTTTGCAATTTGTGATGTAGGTCAATATGATAATGTGTTGGAACATACCTCTTCCTTGTAATTTTTATCATTTGACTCCAACTTTCTATTGGTTCTTCATCATATCTATCTCTCTCCCTTACTAATTGGTTTCACCAAATTAAAGCATGATCACAAAATTCTAGGCTTTCTATTTTTACTTTTTTAGCTTCACTATATGTATAGCAAGAAAAGATATGCTCTACTTTGGTTTCCCATTCTAGATATGCATCGGGATCACTTCTACCATGGAATGAAGGAACTTTTACCTTAATTCCCTCAACTTTATCTTGTCTATCGGAGCGCCTACACCTCTCTCTATCTCGCCTCCTTTGCCTCCTATCATGCTCATGGTCATCTTGATTTGAGTCTTCTTGGATGGGTGATGCATCCCGCATCCTCTCTCGCCTTTCTTCAAGGACCTCCAATCTTTCAAAGACTCTCTCAATATGATTTGTAAGGCGATCAAACTTGTGATTCAAGCTTCTAGTCTTTGGTGAAGCTTGTGCATCATCACTTACTTGCTCCTCATCAACTAACCACCTAATCAACTATTACAACTCAAGTAAAGAGTGGATTACAAAGAATGTAAAAACAAATGTATTGAATTATATAAACCACCTAATCAACTATTACAACTCAAGTAAAGAATGATTACACAACAAAAGATGAATACGAAAATAGATTGCAAAATTATAATGAATGGACCTTTCCACTCACTCACCAAGTGTTTCACGCAAAGGATTGACACTCGTGTTTCACACTATTTTAGACTTTTTCTCGAATGAACTCTTTTGTCTTTTACCACTCTTGCTAGTCCACTTCACAAATATTCTTCACTTGAACAATTATTCCAAGTAAGGAAAAAGAAACACAAAACAAGAGGCTAAACAATCAAGGCAATCAACCAAAGAAAGTCAAACAAAATTTGAAAACTTCTAAGACAAAACCAAAGAGTTTAGAAAGATAAACTGAAAAGCTAGAAGAAAAATAAGTACTACTCAAATTGAATTAGTGATACAACGCGAAAATTATTTTTGGTTTAACAAAGAACAAAATAAGGATAAAGGAAATAACAGAACAAATGTGTATGTTGTTTAGTGATCCAAAATATTTTTGCTAATTACAGCAGTGAAGGCCTCAAACAGAAAATACAAGAAGGTGCAGTGGCTGTCCTTTTTAATTCTGGACAATTTTCGAAAATTGCAGTTTTGCCCCTGATTTTTCAGGATTTTACACTTTTGCCCCAGAATTATCTGAATTTGCACTTTTGGCCCACAAATTTTTTTTTTCAGATTTGGGCTCTTTTCCCTCCTTTTTTTTTTTTTTAAAACTGATATTATTTTTACATAAATGTCACTTGACTTTTAAAACACCTTAAAAGTTGACTAACTTGTCAAAACAAGATCAAAAGCCTTCCTATCAACAACAAATGAAGAACATTCCAACTTACAAATTGAAAATTGATTTTGGAATCAACTTTAAGTATAGTACGTAAATTTCCAAGAGCAATTCAATAGCAAAAAGTTGAATTAGAAATTAAGATCTTTCTTCCAAGTAGTTGAGAAACAACATAGCTCAACAATTAGGAAATCCTCAAGATCTACCAAATTCTAATTCAAGGATCATTGAAGAACACTTTGAAGATCATGAAGAACTTCAAGAACACCATAAAATGTGAAATTGAGCACTTCAACTCGAATTTGATTGGATTTTCACAATTTATGATGGATTTCACTAGATTTGAATGAATGCACCACCAATTACACCTAACAAATGCTCAAACTCTTAGATCAAGATAATCCATATAAGGTTGAGACTTACACTTGTTCTTGTGAAGCCATTGCTTGAATTTTGGCGCTAAAAATCATTCAAAAATAGTTATTTCACACAATTGCACTATTAATCAACACTTTTCTTGATCCAATTGGCTCCAAACACATCAAATTTGCACAAATCAACTTGAATCAAAGAAACTTGATCAAGGATTCACGGCTTACATATGAGTGCAGCACCTTAGTGCTTTGTTCTTGGCGCCAAAATTTGAATTCAAAAAAAAAAATTTGATCAAAAATTCACAAATCTAGTTCAAAGAACTAGCTCATGATACCGAATGATGGAGATCAAACATAGTAGGATCTTCATTTGAGTAAATTTGTGAATTATTAGATGTAATTGCCGAACTCTATTAAGAAAATAAAAAGACTCAAAGGATGATCAAGATTAATCTCAAGTGAGATCAAAGATATAAAAGGTAGAGGAATTGCATTAAGTAAATTGCGGAATTGTAAATACCGAAAACTGATCCTATGGCCAAAGAACTAGCCGAACCTATGCAAGAAATTAAAGTGCAAGAATGTAAAAGAAAGGGGAAAGATGAAGGGGAAAGGAATGGGAAGAAGACGAGAGGCGCCACACTTAATCCGTAGTAATGGAGATTGACTGATAAGCCTAATTGTGTTCGCCACTTGAAGAGGATTCTTCAAGATAAGAACTAAAAGTTCAAGCTAGAACTTTGCTAGGAGGAGAAGCTCTCAACTCACAAATTGGAAGAAATCCACAAATGATTCATTAAGTGCAAATTTGAACTATAAATGCCTTTATATTGGCACAAGGGTGGCACCACTTTGTGGAGGGAGTGTGGTCGCGCCTCCCATGGTGTGGGCCTTGGCCCATGTTGCCCAATCTACTCCTAATCCCACTCTTCTACGCTAGTTCTAAAAGTGCTTTTATAGAATAAGCACTTTTACAAATTCCTACACTACATTTATTACAAATCCTATACTAAGTAGTCATGACTTCAATGTATAAGAGGTTCCTTGGTGTGTCCTCTTCAATGGATGGGTGCAAAGTCAATTGGTTGACTATGGTCCTCTCTAAGGCTTGTTGGACCCTCTTCTGCCTTCCTCCAATCATTGGGCCTTGTAGGCCTTGCAATAATGGGACCTGCTGAGTGTCCATGATCACATCAGGTTTGCCTCCCAAGCTCTCTTCTTTTTCCCTTTCACACTAATTGAAAGAAGATTAGTGTATATATGTATGTGTATGTTTTAAAGGCACAAGAGTTAGAGATGTCAAAATCATCAGTAGTGAGTAGAACTGTCAAAGTGAGCTAGAACCCATGAGCCAACCCGGCTCAACCCGGCTCACTGGTGGGTTGGGTTGCGAAAAAGCTGGCTCATTTTAACCCCTAGTCATTTTGACCCGGCCCACCCAACCCGTGAGTTGAGCGGTTTCAACCCGTGGTGAGCCGGGTTGACCCGCGGGTTGGCACATTTAAAAAAATCAGCCTTTTGTTAGTGTCTTAGTGACCCGGCCCAAGAAAAATGCATCACACATTCACACTCGCTGACTCGGGTTCATCGTTCAATTTCCCCAATCCACAACCCTCATTCATTTCTAATTTCATATAGAACAGAACATTCCCCTGTCTCCCCATTTCGTTGAACCCTAGACCCCTATTTCTTCTTCTCCCCATTCCGAATCAGACCAGCCGTCGCGCCTCACCGGCTCACCGCACGCTACCGCGCCACATGCTGAGTCGTTAACATATCGTTGGGCATTGGGCAACGTCAATCTCCGCAGCGTCTCACTCTCACGTCCTCTCCTCGTCGATTTGTGCCACCCACGGACCCACCCAGGCATTGTTCTCCCAACTGCCCATTTGTTCTTCCCTGGTCTCTGTGTGTGTGTGCTTTGTATACTGGTTTGTTTGTGTGATTCGTATACTGTTCTAGTGGTCTGGTCTAGTGGTCTGTGTGTGTGTGAACTGTGAACAATGTGATTGTATTTTAGTATTTTACCGGTTCTTCAACTATTTGTTAAATAATTCTGGATGTGTTAAATAATTCTTTATATGTTAAATTTATAGAATGGAGTCTGACACTATACATCAAGCTGATCAAAGTGTAAATATAAATTGCATTGACGATGAATTAAACATCATGAAGGAACCCATGCCGCAAGTTCCAAATT